>CAKJTW010000023.1:29832500-32523590 GCA_917880005.1 Nanger dama
TCGGCCTCTCCGACGCCAAAGGAGATTCTGAAATGATATGTTTGTTCTGCTGCTACTGCTGCTTTTTTTTTTTTTTTTTTAAGAATTGCTACACTAGGATGAATGGATTATGAGTAAATAAAAAGAAGCTGTCAGTCTCTTTGAAGGTTGTGTTTAAAGGGACTTGCCAAGTCAGGACAGAAGAGTGACAAGATAGAGACCCTGGTGTTTTACATGCTCAGCCTGGCTCTTCCGCTTCATCTGCACCGCACTAAAGGGTGTCGTTGAAGCATTGAATCACAAAAAGTGGCACGCAAAATAAAAGGTGCCACATCACAATGATGGTAGTGTTTGAAGGGCAGAGTGCCACATCCCCTAATCCAATTGAAACGCAGGTCTACGCAGCCGAAGTAAACGGTACAGAACTTACATAACTTATAATTAAGTTTAAGTCTGCCTACCATTTGACTTTCTAATGAGTGTAATGAGATTACATGCCTGATAGAAGCACTTGTGCAAAAGCAACTTTCGTGTTTAATGAGGCCCTAATACAGGACAAAATCGAATTATTTTCTCTCGTTCCCAAATTCTTCCTCCAGTGTGAAATCTCCATCTTTTAGGGGAGGAATCGGTGGGGCTGGAAGGGGTGAGAGGGTCCATGGTCAAGGGCCTCCTGGGAGCTTGGCGACCCAGAATCTCCGCGCGTCTGGCCAGGCCGCGCTGAGGGTCGGGCTCGCGGCCTCGCTTTAATTGCTCTTGGATGACGTCCATGGCACCCGCGGCGCGCGGGGAACCCCTCGGTGGGTCTGAAACTAGGTTAAAGCAATTAGCATGCTGCCGACATATTGTCCCTCGCCAGGGCCTTGGGTACCAAGGGAGATGCGCCATCGTACCTTGGCCGACCAGGCAGCTGCGGGCCGGGGAGTGGCATCTCGGTTCCCCAGGGCCTGCGGGGCGCCGGAGCTGTGGATCAGCCAGGAAGAGCGCGCGGGACGCGCGAGACCTTGCTCCGCGCCTCCCGCTCCGCACCCGCGCGCGCGCGCGCGCGGGGTCCCGCACTCTGAGCCGCGCTCCCAGACTCCAGCTCGCAGCCAAGAGCTCCCTGAGGGCCAGGGAGGTGCCCGTAGCGGCCTCAGAGATTAGTCCAAACCCTCGCTTCCTGGGCGCTCCCCGCTGCGCCCTCGCGCCTCTCCCCTTCGCTAGGGGGCGGCTCTCCGCCGGAGCCTCGCCTTCACCCCCAGGCTGCTTGCCTCAAAGGACTGGATTCTGCTGGAGGCAAAACCGAGTCAATTTCAGAAACTACCCAGTTGCAGAAGCGGCAGAGAGGGCGTGCTCCTTTCTTGTCTTATCCCAAAGACCCTGGGTTTTGTTGGGAAACATCCGAGAGGGGGTCTCCGGCCTCAACTTGGTGGCTTTTCTCATTTCCTTTGAGAATATCTGAGTTCCATGTACCTGATGCTGTAACTGCAGAAGGGATGGGTCACAGGGCAGCTTAACAGCAACCCCTTCTCCCCAACCCTTGGAAGCAGAAAGGCGTCTTCCCTTTGCTAGCCCAGAAATTAGCCCACTGTCGCCACCGGACCCACAGTGTCCACTTTATATACTATGATTACGCAGGGTGCCCATGACCTTGGATAAGTCAAATGTCTCCCAGCCTTAGCTTTCCCATCTGAAAGAATGAGAGCAACAAATACTCCGTGACCCATTTGCTTCCCTAGGATGTTAGGACTGCGATGCAGATGAAGGGCTCTCCCAATGAGGCCTAATCCTCTAACCCACTCCCTTTAAGCTAAATCTAAAAGGTGTCTCTTACTGTATAGCTCCGTTTGGGGGTCTCTGATTCAGTTTTTTTTTTTTCCTTTTTACAAAGTAGGTTAATTCATCTTTAATTTAAAGATACAGCTACACCTATCAAGTATAAAACAACTTTTAGAAAACAGTATGAATAGCATTTATTAACATTGCTTAGAAATAAACCGTATCTGTCAATAAATTAGCATGACGTTTTCTGGTCAGAGTTCTTCCAGTAATGCAGAGTTCTGCCAAAGGTGCTGGGGAAGATCACAGACTATTGCATATTTTAAGAAAATCAGGATAAATTATATAAATTATATATTTTAAAAGAGATCATCTATTTCATTAACTCGACAGGATAATAAATAGATAAATAACAAACAGTTGATTGCCATTAGAAAATGTGATTCTTAAGTTACATTTACATTATAGATATTTACATGTACAATATGCACACAGACGGAATCACGTCCTCAGGCAGGTCTGACTCTTCTCAGGACACAAACTCAAAGGGCGGTTCGTTTTCTATGTTGTTGAAGGAAGGCTTGCTGTTGAGTTTTCTGGGGTCCTCTGGGGTCCACACTTTGGCTGTTCGGATAATATTTTGTTCTTTGAGTTGTTTTTCATCAGTCCAAGAGAGAGAGTGTCCCGCAAGGGAGGGAGGCCATAATCCGGGTCGCTGGGGGAGGGGGACCCTTGGGGAGTGAGAAGAAGAAGAAGAAGAAGAAAAAACAGATTGTGAATGTCCAACTCTGCTCCCAGCACTGCCCCTCCGGTCCTCTGAGAACACCTTTTGGGCGCTTTGACAGACAGGCGTCTTTGGTTACTCTGAACAACACTCTTTCTCCACCTCGCGAGCCCCCAGCGCCCTCATCCCGCAATCCCAGAAGTTGCAAGTCTATCCGGGACGCGCACCCTCAGGGCCGCCGTCAGAGTGGCGGAAAAACCTCAGAAACACCAACTCCGGTTCAAGGTGGTTGGTACCCACAGCCCGCCCGTCTGTCCGTCAGTCAGTCAGCTGGTCGGTCCGTTCGTCCAGCCCCCGCCCCGGGACCTTCTCGTTCCCGTCCCCCGCACCCTCTGCGAGCTGTGAGGCGGACGCACTTACGAGTACCCCGGTGGCAGATGATGACCTTCTGGGCCTGGCTGCTCGGGCTGTCCGCGCCTAGGCGCCCTCCGCCGCCGGGCCCCCTGCCGCCGCCCGCGCCGCCGCCGCGCAGGGGCAGGTCGGCCTGCACTAGCTCGCTGAGGAAGTTGATGTAGCCGATGGCAAGGCGCAGCGTGTCCACTTTGGAGAGGCGCTTTTCGTAGGGCAGCGTGGGGATGTGCGAGCGCAGCCCTCGAAGGCATCGTTGATGGACTGCATGCGCCGCCGCTCGCGCACGTTGGCAGCCTGCCGCAGCTGCTGCAGCTCCGCCTCGGAACGCACCCGCCGCCGCCGCCGCGCAGCCGCCGCCCCGCTCAAGCCACGCAGCCGCACCCTGGGGGACAGCGCGGCCGCCCCGGCGCACCGGTAGGCCAGGCACGAGGGCGGAGAGCCAGGCGAGTAAGGGAAGCCGCCGGGGGGCGCCCCCGCCTCGCAGCAGTAGCCGCCACCGCCGCTGTCCTCCGGCTCTCCAGAGCCCCCCGGGGGCGGCGGGGCGAGTGCGTGGGGGGCCGCCGGAGGCGCGGACTGCAGCAGCAGGCACGCCTCGTCGCGGTAGCAGTACTCGTGCAGCTGGTGGCTGAGGAACTCCACCTCGGCCTGCTCGTCGGCCAGTAGCTCATCGCCGTCCTCCAGAGGGTCCCGAGAAGACTGGTCGGTGAAGAAGTCCTCCTCGTCAAAGTAAGAGGACGGGAAGGCGTCCAGGCCCCCGGGGAAGTGCTCTAGCAGCACCGCGTCCATGCTCTGCGCCGCCGAGGGCCCGGGGGACTGCTGGCCTAGGGTAGGGGTGTTCTCTGGAAGTTTGCGGCTGCAGTTCCGGGCTCGTCGGGCAGCCCCCCGCCCTCCCAGTCTGGCTCGGGAGGCAACGAGGACCGCCCCGCCCCCCCGCCCCGGCCTTCCTGGAGTGCCCGCGGCCGCTGCGCTCTGGACGGCGCCCGCGCGGCGTTGGGGAGGGCTGTGGCGACCGGCTGAAGCTGAGGGCCGGCACGCGAGGATTCTTATAACTACATCCACAGGCGCGTGCCAGGGACCCGCGGCGCCAGCCAATCACCAAGAGCGGGGTGCCGGCGGGGAGGGGGCCGGGAGGCCGGCTGGGGCCGGGGAAGCTTTCCTCCTGAAGGGAGCTCCCGGGGCGAAGGGGAGGCGGGGCCGCGCGGCCCCGGGGCTCTTGACGCCCTTCTCTCTCCCCTCCTCCGGCGAGTACCTGCCCGGCGAGCGGCTCCAGGGCACCTGCGGCCCCCGGCGGCCGCCGCCCGCTGGCGCGCGCTGCGCCCAACCGGGCCCTTCCGCCCCCGGGCTGGGGTAGTGGCGCGCGGCGTCCCGGCGCAGCCACAAAACGCCCTAGCGGGGCGCATCCGCGTCCCAGACGGCGGGGAGAGTCTCAGGCGGAGCTCGCTGCTCCCCGGGGTTGGCACAGCGACTGCGGGCAGCCTGGACAGTTCCGGCGGTGGATTTCGCCACCTCTGGCCTGAGTTTCGCGGGCCTCTGGCCTGAGTTCCATTCCGGGCTTCTGTCTCACCGCCGACCCTTTTCAGGACTCTGGTCAAGTTTGCACAGCGTGTGCCGCTGGGGTTGGAAGGCGATGCGGCGCCTCTCCAGGCGCGGCGCGGGTTTGAGGAGCGCGCGCCTTCCCGGTGCTGCTCGGGATCCTGACTCCGGTGCTGCGGCCTGCCTCTCCCTCCCCTCCCTTTCCCCGCCCCAAGGGAGAAATGGGAACGCTGGAGAGGCCGCCTCCGAGAGCAGCTCAGTAGGGCACGTTTCTTGTGAGACTCTAGGGGTCCTGAGCAATAAAACCGGACACAAAGGGACTCAGCTGAATCATCTGCTTTGGAGCAGTCCGAGGGAGGGCATGGAAGTAAATGGGCAGAGTGTGAACCGTTTCCAAAGCCAGAGTCGCCCATCTTTCCGACTGACCACCGGGACCATCCTTGAACGACTTTTTCCTTTCCTTCCCGACCTTAAACACACACACACACACACACACACACACACACACACACCCCGTTTGTGCTCTACTTTTCCTTTCCTTCCCGACCTTAACACACACACACACACACACACACACACACACACACACACACACACACACACACACACACACACACACACCCCGTTTGTGCTCTGGCCCATGACAGTATTACAGCGATGCAACACGAATTCCTCAGTTGAAAAGTAACAAACACTTCCAAGGTCGCGGCAATTCTGTTAAAAGCTAAGTTCCAGAGGGTTCAGAAGTGCAGCCGACGGCGCGAGTTCTCTCAACAGAAGACAGAGAGGCACCGCCTTCCTGGGTCAGCCACTTCCTTTTTCAGACACTTGTCCCCCCAGAGGCTTCTTCTAGTGGGTGTTTCAACTCCTCTCAAAAGCCAGGTCCATGTCTCATAGAACAGCAATTTTAACAGGCATCCTAGTTGTAGAAATTTACATTGTGTATAACTGAATCCTGAAACCAAAAAAGTTACGGGCAAAAGATACACAAGAACACCACACATTACCTTGAACCGCCAAGGACACAAAGAATTTTAACCCAAAGACTGACTGTTTTCTAGCCAGTTCTTTCCTTTGTTAGCACATCCTTCCTAGTGAGGTGATTAAGTTAAACTGAAGTGAAGTGAATTCGCTCAGTCCGATTCTTTGCGACCCCATGGACTGTAGCCCACCAGCCTCCTCCCTCCATGGGATTCTCCAGGCAAGAGTACTGGAGTGGGTTGCTATTTCCTTCTCCAGGGGATCTTCCCGACCCAGGGATCGAACCTCGGTCTCTTGCATTCCACGCAGACGCTTTAACCTCTGAGCCAAACGTGAACAGTTTTCCTATGTTCAAGACTAGGCTGCAATTTCCTGTATTTAGATTTATCTTTCTCACCTCAACGAAAGGGAAGCTGTTTGGGAAGAGGAGTTCAAGACCCGAGATCTGGCCAACTGTTGGTGGCCCTTACTCCCCCTCCCCTCACTTGGTTAGATTAAAACCCAGTAGGGACAAGCTCTTGGATCAATCTGAGGACTTGGAGGCATAGCGAATAACCAGACTTCAGAGCCTTATCTGAAGTATTGATAATCATTTAGTGAAGGAAAGACTGGGGTTCCAGCCTACACAGGCTGTCTTTAAGAGGCTGAGAGACCTTCTCTGATGGATACAGATGGCTCTTGAGAAAATGTTTGTGTCATGCATATGTCAGGGAGCGGGGCTGGGGGACACAGGGAGTCTGTAAGTGTATATTTGGGGGATCTTTATACCCAGTGTGATTTTAAGTCAGAGTCCACAGAAAATCATCTTCCATATACTTGATGAGTTTATAGAAGGGCCCAGAACTTTATCTTGGGCACCCAAGTGAACTATGGGCATGTCCAGTGCTGGTGGGAAAGCTTACTGTCCTGTGAAGCTGAGCAGAGCTAGTGTGGAGGTTCTGGGCAGCTCCTAGGGCTGCATAGATGAGCCTGGAGGAAGAGGAAAAGAAAAGATAGTCACTTGTTCCCTCCTCGCCCTTTCCCTCCCCACCCCCACCATTTTTTCCCTTAGAGAACTGTCTGCTGACTGGTCCTTTGGGGATTCAAGGGTCAGGCCTGCAGATGTTGATACTGGGGTGCTGATGTGGGCTGGCATGCTCTCACACACACACACACCCATGCACACACACACACACACACACTCTGTCCTTAAGTAAGACATGATTGTTCTTTTCTCTACTAAAAAGAAGAAAGGCTTCACTGATAATAAAGGGAATTTTCTCCGGGTCACTGGAGGTCACAACAGTGTGGATGGCTGCCCTCTCAAAGCAACAGGTTGGCGGAGGAGATGGCTGGGACAGAGCTGTCTACAGACTCCAGCTCTCATTCCTCCCCCGCCGCCCACCCCACCCCACCCCCAGTTCTGTACACCCTGGGTCCTCTAGGCAGTGGGGGAGTGTGGAATCAAACAAGAACACAAGGTTTCAGGTAGTTTAGGGCAGAGGGACAGGGCTGGTCCCAGAGCCAAAAGTTTCTCCATCCTGTGCTAAGCCCGAAGCTTCTCTGCTCTGTCCTCTGTCCTCAAGAGAGACGTCCCCTAACCTTGTTCCTGCCTCAGTATGAAACAACATCTGGCCCCTAAGGTTGGACAGTGGCAAGGTGCTTGACATTTTTTTTTTAGCGTCAGATCCTGGTGAAGCCTTGAGATTGTCTTCAAGTCTCTCAGAGGCACCTGTCCTCCTAGGCCCAGAAGGCTCCTACCACACTGCCTTTGGGGCTGCCAGAAGCCTCAGGCCATCTTTAAGCTTCTTGGTTTCAGGAGAATGTCTGGCAAGGGCTGTGGGGCATTGCTGTCTGTCTGCCCTTGTGCCCATCGTCTCTGTCTCTCAGGTCTTTCTCTGTCTCAGGGGTCACCGACCTGAATACTTGCTCCTTGCTTTCCCAGAAAACATTTCTAGAGACTTCCCCTGGCTTTTCAGAACCATGACTGGAGGGTTGGAGCCCAGATCCCTGTCTCCTGCCCAGAATGGATTCTCGGCAAAGCAGCCATAAAGGCTGGGGCTCCAGGTTCTCCATCGTTTGCCCCGCCTTTGTGTGGCTCCGCAGTGCTGGACACTCCATGGCACATGTCCTCCCTGCAGGAGAAATAGGGTGCAGCTGTCTCCCCACCAGCGTCCCATGCTCCTCACTTGGTGCTTGCAAGCAGGTGTGTGTGACTCATGGTCTGTCTCCCAACTTGAAAATGGGTCCATGTTAATTTCTCATTGATCTAAATTGTCCTCGTTCCCCACTCTTGAACACAGAGGTGATACCAGGTGGCTGAATTGTGCTCACAAGTGTCTTGTTTCCCCTTTCTTTACCATTCCCCTACCCTATTCTATGAAAACTTTCTCTTTTCACTTGAGGGCCCTCATCAACCCAGCCTCAATGGAATGATGATGCTGAAAGGCCTCTGAAGCCCAGAAAAGTCTGGTGACTGACTTCCCAAAGGTCACACAGCAGGTTACTATCAATCCCAGTCCACGCCAGGCGAGTGCTGGTTCCACTGGCTGCTGAGAGCAGACTCATAAAAGGTGAATTTATATTGATATGCAATGTAATTGGCCTGGGTCCCATTCTGAGTCAGCCCAGATTACCACACAACACCTTCCTGGCCTCTCCAGAGTCCTTGCTACACTGTGGATATCGTCACACCTTCTGATGTGCTGAGAAAGGAATCACTGAATGGTGCAATTTCCAGCATAAGACAAAGAATACAGAATTAAATATGGGCTCATGGGACTTTCTCTGCCCCACCAAGTCACACTATATAGATTATGGATGATTTTTCCACTCAGAAAGTGCACTCTGATCAGGTGCCATCTTATTCCATCCTGGAAAGGACTGGCCTAGTGGATGCCAGACTCCTTGATATGACTTCAAGGGCCTACCTTGAACTAGCCCTGCCTACCTATTATCCTCCGCATCTTCTCTTTACCCTTTATTAACTTACTGTGTCTTCCAATGCCACAGTGACTTCTCTCTGGTTTTCTAAATTTCTTGCATTAAATCAATTAATTTGGCTGCACCAGGTCTAGTTGCCATATGTGGAATCTTTGTTGCAACACAAGGGTGCTAGTTCTTCTAGTTATAGCATGTGGAGTCTTTAGTCTCGGCATGCGAAGTCTTAGTTGCAGCATGTGGGATCTAGTTCCCCCACCAGGAATTGAAACTGAGCCCTGAGTCTCAGCCCCCTGGACCACGAGGGAAGTCCCTCTCTATGGCTTTCTACTGTCCTTCCTACTAGCCTGATGCTGCTGCTAAGTCACATCAATCGTGTCCGACTCTGCGACCCCATAGACTGCAGCCATGGGATTCCCAGACAAGAGTCCTGGAGTGGGTTGCCATTGCCTTCTCCATCCTACTAGCCTGAGCTCCTTGGTTTGGTTTGAAGCTCTTATGTTTATCACAAGATAGGTGGAAGGAATGATACAAAGGTAGAAAAGATGGAGATGAGCATTTTGGAGGGCTTTTACTTCTGTTTATCCCTTGTCCTCAAAATGCTGCTGGAGGACATCCTCCTTATTTCAATCACTGAACAGAAGAAACTCGGCCATAAACCTAGGGCTACAATGGCCCGTCAGAGAAGGGGGACCAAATTCTGCCCAGGTTGGCTGACTCCATATCTCACTTGCCTTAAGTAGCATCTTCCTGCCCCTCCTGTCTCTACACTGCATGTAGCTGATGAAATATGATTTTCACATGGACCCTCTTGTTTGCTAACACAGCTCTGGGAGATGAACTGGTCAGGTGTTTTGATTGTTTGCAAGCAGTTAGATTCAGAAAGACTCAGTCAGCATCCTGGAGTGATACAGCTGGCACCATGGAGCCACAAGAGCAGAAATGTGGATTTCCAGCATGAGGGTGTGGAGAGGAGTCAGCATTGTTTTCCCGGGTTTCCATCAGACATTATCCACTCTGAAGCTACTCAGCCTTAAAGAAAAAAAGAAGAAGAAGCTGAGCTGTGTCCGACCTGGGAATGAGGGCAGGACGCACGCGGCTGCCGTGGCTGCCATGAAACAGACGGAAAAGGCCAATACCCAACACCCACTACATTCCTTCTTGCATTTCCCATCGTTAAACATTAATCTTTGGAGGGAGAAACACCAAAACGCTGATATACTTCTCCAAATAAGTGTTTTCTGGCATGCCGTGGTTTGTTTGATGAATAAAGCTTCTGAGCTTTGTCCTTCAGTCTTGTTATTCCAAAAGGTGTTTGGTCTTTAGTAAGGTAAACATTGCAGGTCATTATAATCAGACTTCTGTGTTTTGGCCTCCATGGTGAGCAGTGAGAAGGAAAAAATAATTAATAGAAATTTGGAGCTTTTCTCTGTTTCTCTTTAAAGCTGTATTTTTTGTTTGTTTAGGGCCTTAAGTGAATTATGGTTCCATATTGTGGACTATTTGGGCTTCCCAGGTAGCACTCGTGGTAAAGAACCCTCCTGCCATTTCAGAAGATGTAAGAAACATGGGTTCAATCCCTGGGTCAGGAAGATCTCCTGGAGGAGGGCACAGCAACCCACTCCAGTATTCTTGCCTGGAGAATCACATGGACAGAGGAACCTGGTGGGTTACAGTCCATGGAGTCACAGAGTCAGACACAGCTGAAGCCACTTAGCATGCACGCATTGTGGAATATTCAGCTGCCATAACAGAATAAGAATGCTTTGGATGTAACAATGTGAAGTGATCTCCAGGATACATCATTAAAGTGAAAGGAACAAGAATAGCTAGTATTTTTGCATTCAAAAAAAGAAGAAGAAGAAGGCAGTGAGTATATGTGAAAGCATTTGTTTATACAGCCATCCAATATATCTAGATGGAGATGCTAGAAACTGATGACATTAGCTGCACTGAGATAGGAACTGAGTGGCTAATGGATAGACTTTTTCTTAAAAAAGAAAAAAAGTTTTTTTGGCTGAGTCTTCATTGCTGCATGCGGGCTTTCTCTAGCTGTGGCGAGCAGGGGCTGCTCCCCAGTTGTGGTGTGCAGGTTTCTCACTGCGGTATCTTCTCTTGTTTTGGAACATGGGCTCTAGAGTACAGGCTTAGTAATTGTGGTGCACGGGCTTAGTTATCCTGCAGCATGTGATATCTTCCCAGTCCAGGGATCGAACCCATGTTCCCCGCATTGTCGGGCAGATTCTTAACCAATGGACTACCAGGGAAATCCTAAAAAGAAATTTTAAATTATTCATTAAACCCTCCACATTGTTTGCATGGTCCACAGACTCCACGTGACTACTGCTTACATTTTGGTCTCTTTCCTCTGGGGTTTTTAGTTTCATGTCTTGCACTTTTCACTTGACCATCTCTCATCACCATTTCCCCATATCTTTACTTTAACAGACAGGTGTTAATGGTGGCATGATGGTTCATTGTAGGACTTCACCATCAGATAATTTCACTTTCACTCAAAGGACCACTCACTCCTAAGAACTCACAGTTGAGTCTCTCTCAGAATAGCCTTTGTGTTCCGCTTGTGGACTGACTTTCTTCCTTGCCTAGCAGACCACTGATTGTGATTCCCTTGGAAATTTTTCTACCTCTTCTCATTGATACCTTAGCTTTCACTCTTTTCAATGGTCCTGAAAATATAGGGTATTACAGTGGCATTTTTTCTTGTTCCTTAAAATCCTGCCTAGAGCAAAACTTTCCCTCAGCCAGGTTAATCTGTACTTGAAGCTTATGCTGGCCCGTGCCCAGCTCAAGCAGGCACGTGCCTACTGTCAGTCAAGTGTGTATATGCTCAGGCACTGAGTCCTGTCCGACTCTTTGCAACACTATGGACTGTGGCCCTCCAGGCTCCTCTGTCCATGGGATTCTCCAGGCAAGAATACTAGAGTGGGTTGCTATGTCCTTCTCCAGGAGATCTTCCTGTCCCAGGGATTGAACTCACATTTCTTAGGTCTTCTGCACTGGCAAGCAGGTTCTTTACCACTAGCACCACCTGGGAAGCAATTCCAGTTATTTAGAAAAGTTGCCTATAAGTCTGGAATGCAGTTTTCATGCTTGATCATTCCAAGAAATAAGCACTCTACACAGACCCTAGGTGTTTTTTTCTTTTTAATATTTATTTATTTATTTGGCTGCACCAGGTCTTAATTGTGGCACATGGGACCTAGTCCCCAACCAAGAATTGAACCCATGCTCCTTGCATTGGGAGCATGCAGTCTTAGCCACTGGACCACTGGGGAAGTCCCCAGGCCTCAGGTTTTGCCACCACAGGACCCCTCTCAGTTTGGACCCTGCTAGAGGTTTGAGCCTATTTTTGTTGCAGAGAAAAGGGCATCCCCCTATCCACTGGCCCCCAGAGAGGCGGGAAGCACAGAGCTCATAAGTATAGGCTCCAAAGCCTGGCTGCCTGGATTCCAGCTGCTCTGCCACTGACTAGCTGTTTGGGCAAGTGAGCAAACATCCCTGAGCCTCCACACCTGAATATACAGGAAGAAATTATTACTGTAACACTACTACCTGAGGGCTTCCCTGGTGGTCCGGCAGTTAAGACTTCATCTTCCAATGCAGGAGTTTCGGGTTCAGTCCCTGGTCAGGGAGCTAAGATGCTATGAGCTTTGAGGTAAAAACTAAACATAAAAAGCAGAAGCAATATTGTAACAAATTCAATACAGACTTTAAAAAATGGTCCACATTTTTAAAACATCTTAAAAAAAAAAAAAACCAACTACCTCATTGAGTTATTGTGAGGATTAAGTGAGTTAACAAATACAAACACCTACTCAGGGCTGGGCACAGAGTAGTGTTTTTCTGACTTTTTTGCTCATTTCTATTTATTTATTTAGCAGCAGTAGGTTTGTTGGGCTTCCCTGGTGGTTCAGATGGTGAAGAATCTGCTTGCAATGCAGGAGACCTGGGTTCGATTCCTGGGTTGGGAAGATCCCCTGGAGAAGGGAATGGCAACCCACTCCAGTGTTCTTGCCTGGAGAATTCCATGGATGGAGGAACCTGGAGGGCTATAGTCCATGGGGTCACAAAGAGCCGGACACGACTGAGTGACTAACACAAAGCAGGTCTATAGGCTCAGTAAACATTGGTGGAGTGAATGAGAATGTATCATTAAGTATATACAGGACTCATTAGTCAAGTAGGAGTCATTCCTCTTGGCTTCACCCACCTCTATGTGATCTCCTAGATTTATAGTGGACCAGTATCAACAAGGGCTTCCCAGGGGCTCAGAGATCAAGAATCTGCCTGCCAATGCAGGAGATGCATGTTTGATCCCTGGGTCTGGCAGATTCCTGGAGAAGGAAATGGCAACCCACTCTAGTATTCTTGCCTGGAGAAGCCCATGGACAGAGGAACCTGGTGGGCTACAGTCCATGGGGTCATAAAAAGCTGGACATGACTGAGCAACTAAGCAATAAGAACAACAGCAAATATCAACAAATCTATCACCCAACACTGAGACTGACTCACCACAGACACTGGAAGAAGCACCGGATCTCTATTCAGCTGTTCTCACAGCTTTGGGAGGCAGTTAGGATTAGGCCTGGTGACAGTATCTTGCTAATGCTCTTGGTTATGAGTGGGGGGCCCTGGGGGACTGGAAAAGTGGTCCATTCACAGAGGATGCCCCCATAGCAAAGCCTAGGAAGGCATGGAGCAGGATGCCAGCCCTTAGCTGGGGGCTTTCACGCAGGCCCGTCTCTGCTGCTTCTCTGTGTCCTCCCCAGAGACACTGGTTAGCTGAACAAACACCAGGGCCTGGAAGGCAGGAACAGGACGAGAGCTGGAATACCTCTCTTACTCCTCCATTCTCACCAGCCCTGCAGAGAGAAGCCAGACACCTTTCCTTACCTGCAAGGAAAAACTAGCCAGGCTTGTTACAGAAAGCTGTCGCTTTGTAATCCACCCCGGCCTCTGTAATCAATAGCTCGTATTTATAGACTTTTCCCTCTTCATAACTAAGGGACGCTTTCCATACCCAGGAGTTTGATTTTCCTGGGGAGGGTCCTATCACTGGACCTCTCTCATTTCTGCAGATGCGTACTTCTCAAAGGAAGGCTTCACGAGTTAATTATAACTTTTAAAAATATGTACTTACTTTTGGCTGCTCTGCATCTGCTGCACGAGGGCTGCTCTTTAGTTGCAGTGCATGGGCTTCTCATCGCTGTGGCTTCTCTTGTTGCAGAGCAGGGGCCCTAGAGTGCAGGCTCAGTAGCTGTGCTGCACCGGCTTACTTGCCCCAAGGCATGTGGGTGTCTTCCCTGACCAAGAATTGAACCCAGGTCCCCTGCATTGGAAGGCAGATTGTTATACACTGGGCCACCAGGGAAGTCCAATTATAACTTTTTTTCCCCAATCTTGTGACCATGTATAGCTGATAATTGTTTTTAGACATATTTATTTACTTGGCTGCACCGGGGTTTAGTTGTGGCATGTGAGATCTTTAGTGGTGGCATGTGAACTCTTGGCATGCAGAATCTAATTCCCTGACCAGGGATCGAACATGAGCCCCCTGCATAGGGGGCAAGGAGTCGTTAGCCACTGGGAATGTGGTCTAGTCGTTAGACCGTTAGGGAAGTCCCTGGAGATGATAATCTTAAAAAAACACTGACAACAAAGGGTGAGCATATTCTGGTCCACCTGAATGGCCACCCGAAAACTTAGCCCTACCGTGAACTTGGAGTCTGAACCTGAATTTATATTTAAGACTGTGGTGTGTGCTTTATGTTCTAAGTTGCTTCAGTCGTGTCTAACTCTTTGCAACACCATGGACTATAGCTCACCAGGTTCCTTTGTCCATGGCATTTTCCAGGCAAGAATATGGGAGTGAATTGCCATTTCCTCCTCCAAGGGAAGACCGTGGTGGGGCTAGTCTGTTTTAAGTGCTCTGGCCTAAAGAAGATATACAGACCTTGTGCTGGTGCCAAGAAACCAAATAGCTGCAAAACAAGTGAGATAAACAAAGCTATCATGGTAGTTTAATTAAACTGGTGGAGAAATGAATGAGACCCATAGTGGGCTGAAGATTGGGACCAACATCATGTCAGCTTTGTAAGGGGCAAATGTCATTACAACTAGGTTGTATCACATTAAATTAAAGTTAATTAGAATCTTATTGACGTGAAGTTTTAAAATTATTTTAATGTGTTTAGTTTTGTAGTTATATAAGAAAAATACACATAACGAGTTTATACCAATATTATGTCTGCAAATATTTAAGCAATTCTGTTTAAATCTTTTACTGAAATAGTTTACAGTGTTGTGCTTGTTTCAGGTGTACATACAGCAAAGTGATTTATATAGTGATATATACATTCGTTTTTACATTCTCTTCCATTGTAGGTTATTAGAAGATACTGAGTATAGTTCCATGTACTGTACAGTAGGTCCTTGCTGGTTATCTATTTTATATACAGTAGTGTGTATATTTTAACTCCAAATTCCTAATCAATCCCTCCTCCCCTTTCCCCTTTGGTTACCATAAGTTTGTTTTCTGTTTTTCTGAGTCTATTTCTATTTTGTAAGTAAGTTCATTTGCATCATTTTTTAGATTCCACATATAAGTAATATCATACATTTGTCTTTGGCTTATTTCAATTAGTAAGATAATCTCCAGGTCCATTCATGTTGTTGCAAATGGCACTATTTCATTCTTTTTTATGGCTGAGTAGTACTCCATCATGTGTATATACCACATCTTCTTTATCCTTCACCAATTTCATTTTAATGATCATTTAAGCTGACATGCAGGACTCATGAATGCTCTTATTGTTGTTGCTTTGCTTTGTTTTTCTGTGGAAAGTGTGGGGATTATATATAAGGACATATATGCATCTATGTGTTTATAAATGTGTATACACATATATAAATGCATACATATATTTGGAGTCAAGTTTGAGGAATACTGTTCTAGGTGATTATCAAATACGTGTGTTTGACTTCAGGTGAAGGATTAAATGGCAGAGAGGAAAGGGGGGAGTAAAGTAGAAAGGACATGGAGCAGAATTAGAAAGGGAAAGAGACAGGAGGAAGAGTTTGATAGTTTGGAAGAGGAAGTATTTGAAATATTTTTGTGTGGGGATGGACAAGCATGAACATTTGACTCACATGGTTCTGAGTTCAAATTCAAGTATCTGCTCCACCTCTTCCAGTTGTGTTTTACTGTATATGTTATTTAAACTTGCTGAGCTTTAGTTTCATTGGCTATAGATATGGGAAGAAATAATATCTACCTTAAGGATTGCTGTGGGAAGTGAAACAATGTATGTAAAATAACTGATACAAAGTAGGCACTCAAAAATGCCAGTTTTGTCCTGTTTCCCTCTATACTCAGTGGGTTAACAATAGGTTTTTTTTCCTTCCCCCTTCAAGCTTTATAAAAATATAATTGACATATAATGTCATAATGTGTTCAGTGTGATTATCTGATATATGCATATATTGCAAAATGTTTACCTAAATAAGGTGAGTAAACACATCCTGTTGTTTTTTCTGTTATAGTGGAAACATTAATATTCTGTTATTGTACCAGCTTTCAAATATACCATACAGTATTGAATAAGTTTTTATTAAATATCTATAAAGTACAAGAGGAGATGATATGAATAAGAGGTAATATCATAGGCATTAGGAAAAACTGGAAGGGTTCTATACCATTGGTAGCTTTCACCTTGAGCCCCAATTGTCTGTATAAAGGAATCATTTAAAAGTTCAGTTCAGTTCAGTTGCTCAGTCGTGTCCAACTCTTTGTGACCCCATGAATTGCAGCGCCCCAGGCCTCCCTGTCCATCACCAACTCCCGGAGTTCACTCACACTCACGTCTATCAAGTCAGTGATGCCATCCAGCCATCTCATCCTCTGTCGTCCCCTTTTCCTCCTGCCCCCAACCCCTCCCAGTATCAGAGTCTTTTCCAATGAGTCAACTCTTTGGGTGAGGTTGGCCAAAGTACTGGAGTTTCAGCTTTAGCATCATTCCTTCCAAAGAACACCCAGGACTGATCTCCTTTTATTTTTACTGCAAACCTTGCATTATTCTGAGTAAAGTTTTGACTTCTGTAACAAATATATAAAGACAATATAACATTTTTGTCTTTCTAGTAAAGTCCAAGCATAAGCAACCTGAAGTTTATATGATGGCTAAATGCCTAGGGGTAGGAACAAACTTCCTTGTAATTTGTTGCTCTGTCTTCCTGAAACATGGCTTCAAACCCTGAGTCCAAAATGGCTGCTCTAGCTCCTGCCATTATGTCTGCATCCCAGCCAGCAAGAAGAAGGAAACAGAAAGGGTACGCGCCTTTCAAGATCATGGCCTGAATGTTGCATATATCACTGCAGTTCACATTCAGTTGGCCTGAGCCATCATATGGCCACATCTAGCTATGAGGGAAGGTGACAAATGTGGTCTTGAGTTCATATTCCCAGTTAGTACTTGGGATGCTAGCAAATGAGGAGAGAGAAGTATTCTGTGTGTCCGTGGAGGGGGAGGATTAGCACACCTTTGTTCAGTCGCTCAGTCATGTCTGTCTCTGTGACCCCATGGCCTGCAGCAAACCAGGCTTCCCTGTCCTTTACCATCTCTGGAGTTTGCTAAAACTCATGCCCATTGAGTCAGTAACACCTTATCGTTACCATTTTTGATTATCTCCTCTATCAGTGAATTTATCTATTTATGTATAGAAAATCGCATAGAAATAAGACTGTATTAATACACTGTATGCGCTAGTGGTAAAGAACCTGCCTGCCAGTGCAGGAGACATAAGAGACGTGAGTTCGAATCCTGGGTCAGGAAGGTCTCCTGTAGGAGGGCATGGCAACCCACTCCAATATTCTTGCTTTAGAGAATCCCATGGACAGAGGAACCTGACAAGCTAAAGTCCACAGGGTCCAAGAGTTGGACACAACTGAAGCAATGTAGCATGTACACATTACATTTTTAAACATGCCCCATACCAAAAGAAATTTTAGGAAGATGAGTATATTAGGTATCCTAAATATTTTCCTGTATCTCAGTGGAACATCTTGTTCAGTTTGGAGATTCTTAGTCTATATATGCCAATCAATTACATTTTTTCCAAGCTGAATTGTCATGACATGTTAAAAGCATACAAAGTTAAAAGCAATGTGGAAATAGTGAGAAAATGTAAAGGCACCCTGTTTTAAGGCTTAATTTATTTATCTCTTTGAGAAAGATGATTTATGCATCAACTATGTTCAGTCACTGTGTTAAATGTTGGGGATCAGAGAGAGTTTCTGTGCCTTAACACAGGACAGGGGTTCCAAAACTCCAGGATCTAATGTCTGATGATATGAGGTGGAGCTGATGTAACAGTGATAAAGTGCACAATAAATGTTATGCGCTTGAATCATCCTGAAGCCACCCCTCCCCACCACCTCAGTCCATGGGAAAATTGTCTTCCATGAAACCCGTCCCAGGTCCAAGAAGGTTGGGGACTACTGCCTTAATGCATTCTTAGGGTAGTAAGAGAGAGGGGAGAGAGTATTATAAACCAGCATAGTAAGGGCTATTGTTGAGGTTTAAAGGCTCAGCGTGACGGTGAGGGGTTGCGGGGGCCAGGGGTGGTTCATAAAGGGAGCAGTGTTGAGTTAGTTAAGTCTTAAGTGAGTCCGAATATAAGAAGAGGAGCAGAAGTATGTCCCTAGGAAGCTGAATAGGTTGATGAAAATGGAAGGCCTGCAACAGCATGGTTTCCTGTGGTTTAAGGATGTGTTTGCCAGCAAATCTGTGGGATGCTATAGACTCCACGGCAAGCAAGCTAGGGTCAGCACCTCTCAATGGTCCTTTACCCATCTCCTTTCTTGGTCCTGCCTCCATCCACATTTCCATGCCAGGTATGGTGTGGCCTTATGGTGATCACATCTATGTTCCACCAAGACCCGTGTCCTCAGAGAATGCCCAGTGCTTCAACTTTTCCATTTTGCCCCTTTAAAAGCCAGTTACTTCTGGGTCATCCATCTCAGTCAGAGGTCACCAAAGTGTAAACAATATATAGCTACCAGATAGTCATCTCTCTGGCATTTTATTAGTGCCCTTGAAAGGTAATGCCATCCATCGCAGGGGCTGAGTTCTCACCATGTAGCCTATTGCAGTCACTATTTGGGGGATAGTCAGAGACTGCCTCAAGAACCTTGAATCTCACCTTT
The DNA here is from genome assembly GCA_917880005.1 of Nanger dama. Taxonomy (NCBI): domain Eukaryota; kingdom Metazoa; phylum Chordata; class Mammalia; order Artiodactyla; family Bovidae; genus Nanger; species Nanger dama. Next base: position 29,851,031 of record CAKJTW010000023.1, read on the forward strand.
ATGTAGCCTTCAGCCAGCCTTGGAAACCCATTTCCCAGCATTTACCTTATGGTAGACTGTCTTCCTGCTTTTTGTCTTCCTTGTATTTTTTTCAGACATTTGGAACTACCAGACCAGAGTACAAACCCACTCTAAAAATCCAAGATGGAGCTAGGAAAATGTGCAGAGACCGCTAAGAGTGTTGAGATGTCCTGGGGGAAGCTGAGCTCTGCACACTGGTATCCATTTTATGACTTTTCCCTGACCCAATTTAGAGTGACGTGAGAGATTTCTGTTGTCATTGACCTTACAGGTGCCCAGTCCTTAAGGAACACTTTTCCTCTTCAGCCAGGCAGGTGTGAGCAGAGAAGGGAAGGTGTGGAAGGATGATATTATGCTTTCTGGGTGCTTTGCAGTAAGAATTAATCTAAAAAGCTTCCATTGTAAGACATCCCCTCCAGAATAGGACATCCCCTTCCATCATAGGATGTCCCCTCTGTCCATGAGAGCTGGACAGACAAGCCACAGTTCTCTGTCTTCTTCCAGGTGGGTCATAAGCTTGTATTTCCCTCTCTTCTTTGAGATGAGATGTGGCCATTTAATTTGCTTGGGTTAGTAAAAGATGAGTGAAAATGCCATGGAGGAAGCTTTTCTTTTCTTTCATGTTCAATAGTGAAATTTTATTGTTGTAATTTCCTGGTACTTAAAAAATATTATTAGTAGTGATAATATTTGGGCTTCCCTGGTCACTCATCTGGTAAAAAATCCACCTGTAATGTGGGAGACCTGGATTTGATCCCTGGGTTAGGAAGATCCCTGGGAGAAGGGAGCGGCTACCCACTCCAGTATTCTGGCCTGGAGAATTCCATGGACTGTGTAGTCCATGGCGTCACAAAGAGCTGGACATGAGTGAGCGACTTTCACTTCTATTAGTAGTGATCCAAGTACATTTTGAACACATTATATTCAGACCCAGGGCAAAAAGAACTATAAATTCTAAACTGCTTTAGTAGGTCTAATTTTCACAGTGGTATAGGTTAGCAATTTTAAAACAATTTTCTGTGTGATCTAGGAGTGAATAAATGAATAAATATATTGAAAATAATGAGAAGTGGGTTTTTCATTATTAGAGAAGAAGTTGTAAATGTGGAAAGGAGAAAGACTAGAAGGTATAGATAGAGACGTGGATATAGATATAAACATAGGAGTACTTGTATATGTACATTCTTTTTGTTTTCTCCTAGCTCTGTCTGCTAAAAGGGTCCTTGTAGCAGTGAATACATTTTGTTCTTAGATCTTGGTTTCTACAAACCATTCTCCACTTACAGGTTCCAGAGATCCTTAGAGAAATGGCTGATTCCAGGCAGGGGCAGACCAGGAGGAAGCTTTTTTTTTTTTTAATATTTATTTATTTTTTGGCTGTGCTGGGCTTTTGTTGCTGCACCAGGGCAATGAGAACTTAGTATAGCCAATAAATAAATACATACATATGTAAATTAAAATATTTTATATATACATATATAAGAATGAGATTAAAAATACAGATGGCAGTTCCAATATTTTCCACCAGGGAAACCCCCAGGAAGAAGCTTTAGAGCCTGTGTACTGTTTGGCTCTGTTGCTTCTCTTTTCCGTAAGGATGGCAGAAACACAGCTTAAGGCCAAGCATCTGTCATCCTGGGACCTTAAATGACTAACGATGAACAGGGTCCCCCTGCAAACTCGAGTAGAACAGGGAACCTGGACTAGAAATAAACTTCTGTTTTGTGAGGCCATTGGGATTTAGGGGGTGGCTACTCCAGCATAAATTGGCTTATCTGATGTACCTGTGTCAGTTTTAAATCTCTTGGTTTCAGGTAGTGGGAATCAACATGAACTAACAGACATTAAAAGGGGGCTATGATATGGGATTCGGGGTATATCCTAGAATCTATGAATAGGAACGTAGCTAGGCCTCAGGAAGGCAGTAGTACCAGGAGTCTCAGAGACTGAAAATTCTCCTCCATATCAATATGAATAGAAACCCATAATTTTAGCTGGGCACATGGACACTCAGAATAAAAACCACATTTTCTAATCATTCTTGCAGTTCAGTATAGTGATGAAACTGGCTTTGGGGTATAAGTGATATTCACCTTTGGGACTCTTTGAAGAGGAAGGACATGTCCCACCTGGCTACTTCTCTCTTCCTACTGGTTGGAATGCCAACACAATGGCAGGAGTTGGAGCAGCCATTTTGAACCATTAGTAGAAAACTACATATTTAGGATGGAAAAGTAACTAGCTAAAGGAGTCTGAGTCTCCTACATCATTTAGATCCTACATAAAGCCTGGGATACCTATTCAGTTTTGTTTCAGTTTTGTGAGAGGGAAATAAATTATCTAATTTAAACCACTGTATATTTCAACTCTTTTATAGGGCAGTCTAACTTATATCCTAGTTAGCACACCATGACCTGGAAAGATGATGGGACATTCCCTCCACCTTCTTTTTGCTTCTTTCTGTTCCTCTCTGTGTCCCTGCTTCATTCTTTTCTTTTTCTGTGGATCAGTTTTCTCTGCTTTCCAATCTCTTTATAGAAAACATGGCTTCTTCCAAGAAGTACCACACTTATTTACAGAACAAATGTTGAAGACCAATTCTGTGCTGAGAACTGTGATAAGCAGTAGTTACAGAACAGTAAATAGAACAGATCCTTTTTCATGGCGCTTACAGACTAGAGGGAACAGAGAGTAGAGGCTGAAATAAACACAAAGCAAAGACAGAGAATGGTTATCATGGCATTCAGAAATATAAAAGAACTTTGTTACGGATCAAGTAAAGAAAGATATGAGAATGAAATTGTAGGCAGGGTCTAGATGAAGGAAATTTCTAAGCTGTGTGAAGGATATTGGCATAAAATATGGACCAGATATTTCCAGAGTGTAGAAGTAGATCCACTGGGGTTTTGGAAGAAAATATCTGAACTGTCATCTGTATTTCAATCTCATTCTTATATATATATTATATTTTATCATTTACTTATTGGCTACATCGGCTCCTTGTTGCTGAGCAGGGTTTCCTCTAGTTGCAGCAAGAGGGGGCTACTCTCTGGTTGCAGTGTGCAGCTTCTCGTTGTGGTGACTTCTCTTATTGTGGAGCCCAGGCTGTAGAGCTCATGGGCTTCAGTAGTTGTGGCAGTGGGCTTAGCTGTTCTGAGGTATGTGGGATCTTCCCAGACCAGGGATCTAACCTGTTTCTCCTGCATTGCAAGACAGGGACCACCAGGGAAGCAGTATCTCATTCTTTTTAAAATCTGTCGGTCTGATTCTTTATGATGTATGTAGTCAATTAGTACAGTAGCACATGTTTATAATTTATATGTAATTAATCAGGGAAGGGTTCGAAGCCGGAGGTAGCACGATCAAGTCTGCCACTTAGAAAGGATACAGAAGCTGCAGGATTGGAAAATAGATTGAAGTAAATCAAGATTAAAAGCAGGAGTCTGATCAGAAAGCTGCAGAACAGCTGAGAAATTATGAAGACTTGAACTAGGTAGTGGTTGAGCAGATTGGAGAAATGGTTTGCAAACAGAATTTTAGGACCTGGTGTTTTATTGACTGTGGGCTTGGAGGAGACAGAGAAACAAAAGATGGTACTGAGGATTCTGCTGTTGGTATCAGGATGAATGGCAGGCCTGTTTACTGAAGGTATGATGAGGTCAAAAGTGTCCTTAAACTGGGGGCCATGGAAGTTCCTGGTGAAAATGACTAAATGAGTGAGAGTTCCAGAATGAATGTGGGCCAGATGCAGTGTGCTGAGGACCAAACAAAGGTGAGGGAATAGAAACCTCCTCCTTTGGATAATTTATTCAAAAGTTTAGTTGTGACGTGATGACAGAACAGTGGTAATTTTTTGTTTATTTGTTTTTCAGATGGGAAAGGCTTTCTTTCACCTTGTAAGGAATCTATTCCTTCCCCTCCTTTCTCTCAAACTATTGTTTTCCAGACACCCCCTTCTTCATCCTCTTCACCATTCCTTGTCCAGTTTTTCTTACTTTAAGAAAAAAGCATTCAGTCATACTCAGAGGTTAATTTTAATCAGAGGTGACATGTAAAAATAATGATGATGATAATGGAGATGCAGAAGGAAGACATTTCCAGATAGTATTAGATAATGAAGCAAGGCAGACAACCTCTGAAACTTTTGGGAGTATCTGGAGGCTTCCTACACACTCACCTAAGATTTCTGTCTGTTCATTCTCTTTTTCTAGTTGGCTCTGAAAATCATTAAGTCATTTGTTATTTTTTTTTTTTTAATTGTCTTGCTTAGTATCCTGGCAGTGGTGTTTGGGTTGTCTTGCGGTACTGTTTTTCTTTATTAGAATTTTGGCCCCGTGAAGGCTTAAGGACCGACTTAGGTAGTAAACTCCATTAACAATCTCCTCCCCCAAGGGAAAAAAGCATTTCCAGGTGTTCCTTTATAGAAGCCAATTCTCTGCTTGCCGGGTCTTGCAGGGGCAGAGAGGCCCACGAGGTTACCTGCTGCTGCTAAGTCGCTTCAGTCGTGTCTGACTGTGCGATCCCACAGACGGCAGCCCATTGGGCTCTGCCATCCCTGGGATTCTCCAGGCAAGAACACTGGAGTGGGTTGCCATTTCCTTCTCCAATGCATGAAAGTGAAAAGTGAAAGTGAAGTTGCTCAGTCGTGTCTGACTCAGAGACCCCATGGACTGCAGGCTACCAGGTTCCTCCGTCCATGGGAGTTTCCAGGCAAGAGTACTGGAGTGGGATGCCATTGCCTTCTCCGCACGAGGTTACCTACTGAGGGTAAAGTCCTTCTTGGTTCTCTCTGGGTCGGAAGTGACTGGCGCTGGGGAGAGGCCTCAAGCCCATCTGTGCACAGGAAGACCGACAGGGAGACGACGGACCGAAATGGGGAAAGTTCGAATTAAATCCGGGCAGGCCCCTGGGGGCCCCAGCGGCCCAGGCAGCCCAACAGGCCGGCAAAATGCCTCTTCCTTGCCCGGCCCAGCGCCGGCCTCCACTGGGGAGTTCCAGTCTCCCGTGACCTCTCTGTGCCCTCAGCCTTGAAACTGGGTCGGGGCTGGGCAGAGGCTCAAAGCCTTCCCTGAGCCCCCTCTCCATCAAATGCAGCCCATAAATAACGTACTGTAGGCTCTGCCCGATTCCCCACCCCCCCACCCCGCTGCTTTCTCTGCCACCCCCAACCCCCAGGACCTGGGTCTGCGCCCCAGGCCGGCTGTTCTCGCCGCAGAAGAGAAAGAGCGAAACTGCGCGAGCGGCTGGCGCGGCGCGGCCCGGCCCCCTCCCCAGCCCTCCCCAGCCCCTCCCCGGCGTCCTGCCTCCTCCGGGGCGTTTGTATAGTGGACACCTGCAGGACGGGCGGCCGCCGGGGCTTCCCGACACAAGGCGCTGGTACCTGAGCCCTCGACTGGTAATGTGCCATAAACGGCCCCTTTCAGGCCCTTTCAGAGCGGGAGCGCGGAGGTCAGCGTGTCTACAAACCCCTCTGTGTCCGCCCCGTCTCCCGGGCCCCGGGTGCCCGGCCTCCAGCCGCAGAGCCCGCCGGCCCGTGGGAATCGCAACACTTGCGCCACGGCTCGACCGGCAGGGCGGGCGGGGGAGGAGACCACCCGCCCTCCCCGGGCCCGGCCTCCCCCGCCCGCCCCGCGCTCGTTCACGGGGCGCAGTGAGTGGAACGAATGGGTGCTGGCGTCCTCGGACGCTCGCGGAAACCAAATGATGAGGCGGCAGGGGCCCCCGCCCCGCGGCCGACGCCCACTCCCGCCTCGGAAGGTACCGGATGCCCGCCTGGATGGGCCTCCCTCCGTCCCCCTCCCCTGCCAGCGTGCGCGGCCTGCAGATAGAGGCCGGGCTCCCGGGGGCGCGATCCCATTAGGGGCGTTAGAGCGTAGCGGTGGTACCTATGGCCCCGGCGACCTAGAGTATGCGACCCAGGCCGAGGCTGTCCGCAGACCTGCGTGTTCCGGGCCTGCTCGGTCGCCGGAGGCGCTGTTGCGAAGATCACCGTGGATGCGAGGCAGCCATTCGCCAACTTTGCGCCCTTTAGCGCACGCGGCGCTGAGACGCAAAAGAGGATAAAGGGGAAAGTGTCTCTAGTGTTTCCTCAAAACATCGTCCCGGTATTTCCCCGAAATGGGGTGAGGGGATGACATGTCATGGAGAAGACACCCCCTCGCAAGACAGGACCATCTGACTTGCCAACCAAGTTTCCATCTCCCCGGCTGGCAATGGGGACAGAGAGGCGAGAAGACATCGCAGGCGCCCGAAAACTGCTCGCGTCCGGGATCCGCGGGCGCCGCTGGCCAAGGCCACTCCCGTCCGGCAAGCGAGCCTTCGGCCAGCTGGAGAGCCGGCCCGGGGGCAGGTGGGCGGACGGCGGCGGCGCGGGAGGGGAGCGCACGGGCCACAGGCCAGTGCTCAGGCGCGGGGCGCCCCCTCCCGGGGCCTCAGGAACCCCGGGGTTACCTGGGGAGCCGGGCTTTGTCGGCCGCGCTGGCTGTCGGCGGCCCCAGAACTAATTAAACGTCTCTTTTGGCGGAGGGAAGGCTCGCGTCCGGCGGGGTGGGGGGCAGCCCGTGGGCACGGGAATAATCAGCGCCATTCTTGCGCTTCCACAAAACCCGCAGCGCAGCGAGAAGTGAACAGCGGCTGCCTGAATGGCAGTTTCAAAAGGCGACACCTGCAAGCGCGGCCGGTTGTGAATTGAATGGAGTCAAACGCGGCGCCCGCTCGTACCTGAGCCGCGAGCTATTAGTGTCAGGCGCGCCCGGGCGCCGGGTAGGGAAGCGCGCGGCCAGGCCGCCCGCGCTGAATGCGACAAGCTGCGGCGCGGCCGCTCCATGGGAATGTCGCCACTTGTGCCGCTCGCGGTCGGGAGGGGTGCGCCGCCCTTTCAGAGACAGACACAATTAGGCAAAATGCTCAATGAACATTATAAATGATGTGCGATCGCTCTGCAGATTGCCTGGCAAATCAAATTATATGGTCGCTCGCGGGCGATTTCCATGTGCTTTAAAAACTTAAACAGGTATTCGCTGATTAAAAAAAAAAAAAAAAGAGCCGACTCAGGGATTCCGGAAAATACGACTGAAAGCCTCGGTGTTGAATATTCACACGTCCCCTTTGTTAGAGATTGACTTCACAATGGGCTTGGGGAGGGGGCGCGTTTGCATGAGACACATTTTTTACTGTCTTACATACTGCAGAGGACGGCACCAGAAGTTCGCATTTATTACAACTCACAATTACAGTGGGACCCTCTTTTTCTTTTAAGACTAAAATTCTTATAATGAATGACTTGAAAGCCACTGTCATTCTAATCAGATGGGCGAAACATTCTAATCAGATGGAAGCTGGCCCGGTGCGCTTTGGGGAGGGGTGGAGGGAGACCCGCGCTTCTGCCTGGCACTGAGTGCGAACACAGGAGGGAGCTGGCTGGGGAAGCTGGGGCTCCGCGTCCCACACAGCCCAGACTCTGGGCCTGGGGCGCAGCCGGAGGCTCCTCGGCTGCCCACAGGCCTCCCCAACGCCGGCTGCGCTCTGGGAGGAACAGCGCGCCGAGTTAGCACAAGCGAGCAGCGCCCTGCGCAGTGAGCCCAGGGCGGATCCGGCAACAGCACTGGCTTCGGGGGCATCCCGGGCACCCTCGCTTCGCCCCAGCTTGGCCCCTGCGCTCTGCGGCTGGCGACTCTGGAGAAGGGGCAGCTGGAGGCGCCCAGATTGCTCGGACCCCCGCCGAGGCCGGGAGCTGCGCCTCAGGCGAGGGGCTGTCACCGAGGAAGAGCACAGTCGATTTTAACTTCTGAAAAAGGGGGCAAGGAAGCGGCAGCAATCCGCTGCCTCACGTCGCTGCCGACCTCCATTTCATTTTCGATTTTCTACTCTTTGGTTTTCAGATAATTGGGCCAGAGGGAGGGGTGCACAACCTGGATGCTGGGGACAGTTGGCAGATATATATCTATGTATCTTGCTGAGGAAGGACCAGCAGAAAGAAGACTGGAAATCTGACTTTTTGGTTGGCTTTTGTCACTTATTCACTGTGTTCTCTTGGGCAAGTAGCTTAATCTCGGGCTTAGCTTCTTTATCTGTGAAATGGGAATAGTCTTACCAACGAGTGATGTTTGCCTTCGAGGATTTTTATTACTTAGTTGGAAAGGACAATCTTTATGGTAGGTTGTTATTGTTTGTTAGCCTTAAAGTCAAGAGCTATACGCAAATTCCAAGATAAAATCTCTCACAAACACGAATCTCGGAAAATTATTAAGTGCTGGGCGCGCGGCGGAAGGCTTCTCACCCTTCTCCCCCTCCCTGTCCCGGCAGAGGAGACTCGCCTAGTTGGGACAGGAGGCCAAGAATGCTTTCCCCAACTGCTTCTACGTGAGAAGAGGTGCTGGGAGGTGACAGGAGGAGAATTTAACCAACATACAGCCCATCTGACAGCGTGTGTGTGTGTGTGTGTGTGTGTGTGTGTGTGCGCACGCGCACGCATAGGCGCGCCTGTGTTCAGAAGGATTAGATCTCCAATAAATTTACCATTTTCATCTATCATTGTCAAAAGCTTTTCTGCTGGTAGCAGTGACTACTCCATGAACAGCAACTTATGAAGCTCATTTCAAGGGTTAAGATGGCATGTTTCATTGAGAAAGGGCATTTCTGTATTGCAGTTCTGGGGCGTGAGTGTTCTGCAATGGGGAAAGTTGGGGGATCCTGGAAGAGCCAGGTGCGCTGGCCTTGGTGCTGAAGGTGCCAGGCCTCTGGAGGCAAAGTCCCTCAGATCAAGGGCCATTGTTAGGGGCTGCTCAAAGAAACGTGATCACACCCTCTTACTACTTCCTGCCTAGAGTGTGAGCTTGTTTCGTGTGTGTGTGTGTGTGTGTGTGTGTGTGTGTGTGTGTGTTTAAAATGGGAACCGCATGTTGAAGTGCAGTGCCTGGAATATAAACAGGCATTCAATAAGTGTTAATTACTAAATTTCAGTTAATACTTGGACACCTTTTTCTTATCCCCTTAAATTCAATGTGGGAAACTTTTTACTAAGTAATAGTCTTAGGATATCTTAAAAGTACATGAATTTTTTTCTAGCTTTCTGTCCATTTGGATTTAAATATTATTTTGAGAGAGTTTGGATAGACAGCAACATTTATCAAAGCCAAGAGTTGTTCACCCAATGTTCTACTTTCGAATGGTAATTCTGTTCTGTACTATCTCTGGGTGCAGAATATGGTGATTCTATCTCAAGAAAATAGATGATGACTGGGGCAGAGAGTTGTTAGAAAGGTACATGTGGTTTTAATTAGTGATTTTTTATGAGGTCTCTGAGAAAACAGTTTGCACTGAGTTACACTGATGATTAAGGCTTCATGCATGTCATTTGTGGGGAATATTTCCTTGGGCTAAAACATGGTCAGAAAACTAAGAACCAATATTTCTGTTCACTTTTCTGTCACAGGATCTATTCAACCATTAAAAATCAACCTGCTCATTCAAAATAAATATCAAGTGGAATGTGCACATATGGGTATTTTAGTGAGATAAATAAATGTGAATATTTGGGTTGAAAGCAGGAAAAATAAGATGTATTTGGGATTAAGTTCTGTATACTTGCTAGGGGTAGTCTCAAGTTCTGGCTTCCAATTTCCCAGCAGTCAATACAAAGAGGAAACACAATAAATCCCATGATTCACCAAAACAAACAAACAAACAAAAACAGCTATTTAAGTTACTGATGCCTGAGAGAATTTCTTCCATGTGTCCCCATAAAATGATGATGCCATGAACATTGACCTCAACAATGTCCCTAAAGCAGATGGATTTGGGCTGTGAGGGCTGGCTTCTATTTTTGCTGTTCATTGTAGTCCTGCACTGTTTTCTTTGTCTGAGTAAGGATAAAAGTGCTGAGAAAGGAACCCAGCAAATGTCACATTTTTAAAGGGATTCTGGAATCTGAATGTTGAAGACAAACCATTCTGGGAGTCCTTACAGTACCGTTGTTGCAGCTTCTGAAAAATTTGCAAAATGCTCTGGGTACCCAGCCTGGGGTCTAAGGGAAGATCAATGGCATGGCTGCCCTTGGAGAAGACGTGGTTGTGCTGGAGCCCTTGTAGCCATCTCTGGGCTCCAGCTTTAGTGCTGATAAAAACCATCTGTTTAAACTTCACATTCCTAGCCCCTAACATTCTGATTTAGTAGGTCTGGGTTGCCTCAAGCATACATCAGATCTGAGACTACCCAGACCTACTAAAAAAAAAAAAATATATATATATATATGTGTGTGTGTGTGTGTGTGTATATTTATTTATTTATTTACAATCACTCTAGGTATGCAATGAGATCACCAACATCATTTCCATTTCCTCTGGGACAGAGTTAAACCACAGTTCCCACAGCTGTGTGACACTGGGTAATTGAGTCCTAACCAATAGAATGTCAGCAAAATGATGTCGATCCCTTCTAGCGCTGGTCCCTAAAACCATTTTCCCCCACTTTGGCCATACCACATGGCTTGTGGGATCTTAATTCCCTGACCAGGGATTGAATCCATGCCCATGGAAGTGAAAGCATGGAGTCCTAACCATTGGATGGGCAGGGAAGTCCCTTAATACCACTCTTGAATCCTCTAAGTTGGGTTTTCCCTGTCTTGTTATCTGCAGCTGGCTACAGAGCATCTGGCAGAGGACTCCATAGCCCTGGATGACTGCAGAGACTCCATCTGCAGGTGGAGAGAACTTCAGCCACTGGATGGGAAGACCATCCTTTACAAGTTGCTAAAGACCCCTGGACTATGAAATGAGCAGTGACTAGATCTTTATGCTGTTAAGCTACTGAGACTTGGGGACTGCTTATTACAGCTTCTAGCTTTGCTGGCCCTAATACACCAGGTTGATTCTAAAAAGGTTCCATAACCATGTTCGGTGAAGCACTACCTTAGACAAAAGTATGGAGAAGAAACTCATTCAGCCTTCTGATGACCATTCATTGAAAGTGAAATTGTAGTATCTCAGTCATATCTGACTCTTTGAGACCCCATGTAAAGTAGCCCACCAGGCTCCTCTGTCCATGGAATTCTCCAAGCAGGAATATTGGAGTGGGTAGCCATTCCCTTCTTCAGGGGATCTTCCCGACCCAGGGATCAAATCTGGGTCTCCCATACTGCAGGCAGATTCTTTACCATCTGAGTCACCAGGGAATTCATTAGCTTGTAAGAATAACTTTGATGATAAGGCTCCCAGATGTCCAAGAATGGGGAGAAGTTTCTCTCTGTGTGTGCCAAGTCACTTTAGTTGTGTCTGACTCTTTGAGAACCTATGGACTACAGCCCGCCAGGCTCCTCTGTCCATGGGATTCTCCAGGTAAGAATACTGGAGCAGGTTGCCATGCCCTCCTCCTGGGGATCTTCCTGACCCAGGGATTTAACGTGTGTCTCTTACGTCTCCTGTATTAGCAGGCGGGTTCTTTACCACTAGCGCCAACTGGGAAGCCCATATACTTGGAAGTCATGACTGCTATGTTTCCTGAATATTTCCCTCTTCTTTCTCTCTTGTCCCTGATCTTGTAAACACTGAGGGAGAAATATGGGTCTCAGGAAAAAGGAAGAAAAAGCACTCACATATGAAGACAGACTGTTACCGGGGCAGACACTGTATTGAATACTTTCCATGCATCCTCTCATTTATGCTCACACATATTCCTCAAATCTGACATTCATATTCTCAGTCTATATTCATATTCATTTTACAATGAAGACTCTAAGGCTTTGTTGGAATTATTGCTCTAAGCATTTGGAAACTTACAGGTGAGCTATGGCTCTGCTCTTTTAAGGAATCTTGCTTGGTGCTAGAAGTAACCCTGAGCTGTGCATCTTCTCAATGGGAAGATAAAGGGGTATAAACTAATGTTTAGTGTCATCCGTGGACTCAACCAGCAGTTTGAGGAGATAAACAGATTAACTGACCTGGTTCTGGGAGGAGCTATTCCAAAGGGACCCAATATGAGCCTGTTTGGACTTGATAATCTCCTTGAACTCTGATCCTGGGAAAGGGACATGTTTTGTATAAAGAGCCTTAGAAAGGCACTATTTTTGGCTCTTGAAAAATCCATCTCTAGGGATCAATTCTAATGAAGCAGTTTGAAATAGGCAAAAGGCTGTACATGAAAAGCTGTGCCATGACACTGCCTATAGATAGAAAAAGAGGAAATAACCTAAATATTGTCCAAGTCGATATGCCACTTACTGATGCACCACTAAGTGAAATATGTGGTCATTAAAATAATTACATGGAGAGTTTGTAAGAACTTTGAAAATGCTTACAGATAATGTGAAGTGAAAGATATTAATATACAGGTTTGAATAAATCTGACTACCATGAAAAATAAAACATCAAAAACTAGTCATGGAGAAAAGATAGGAAAGAAATGTACCAAGATATTAACAGTATTTGTCTTTAGGAGAAAGAATTTAGAGGTGCTCTCCCCCAACCCACCCTTATCTGATGTTTTTCAAATGTTCTCTTAAGCTCTTGAATATGTTTTTTAATGGAAATTCATTAAAAAAAGAAAATTTCAGGGAATTCTCTGGTAGTCCAGTGGTTAAGACTCTGTGCTGCCAAATCAAGGGGCATGAGTTCGATCCCTGGTCAGGGAACTCAGACCCCACACGGTGTGGGAGATAAATTATGCATTAAAGAGAAAACTACAAGTGCGAGGAATTTGTTTTTAGGGAAATAGTTAAGAATTAACACTTCAAACTTTTCATCTTAGAAGTGTGAAACACAGCACACAGACAGTAAAATGTGTAAAATATACAACTCAAGAATTTATCAGGGCAAGCACCCCGGTGGTCAACACCAGGGTGAAGAAAGAGAGCATGGCCTGTCCCTGTGGACTGTAGCCTACCAGGCTTCTCTGTCCATGGGATTCTCTAGGCAAGAATACTGGAGTGGGTTACCATTTCCTTCCTCCAGGGGATCTTCCCGATCCAAGGATCAAACCCAGGTCTCCCCATCGGGGGGCAGATGCTTTAACCTCTGAACCACCAGGGAAGCCCTTCTCTGGGAACTCCTTTCTTTTCTTTAGAATTTTGTCTCTAAGTCCGAATCCACAAGCACTCTGATTTCATCTGTTTTTTGGATGTCATGTAGATGGAATCAGACAACCTTCCTTTCTGTCTGCTTTCTTTTCTCCAACACTCTGAGCAAGTGCATCATCCGTGGTGCTGTGTAGCATTGCCTTGTATTCATGTGAATACACCCATCTTTCTGTAGCATTCCACTATAGATGGTTCCAGTGTGCACCGCTATGAGTGAACAAGTCCCTTAGTGCACACCTGCAGACACTTCTTTGACTATAAACCTAGAAATGGAACTTCTGGGTCATGGAGTATGTGTGTCTTTCACTTCAGGAGATAACTCCAAACTATTTTTCACAGTGATCTTGACAGTTTATACTCCTGGGAACAGGAAGTATGTACTTGAACTCTTTTTGAAGTGGGAGCATATGGTTCATAAAAAGGAGATTCAAGGAATTGGTTTTCAGCCCTTTCCTTTCCCGAGACAGAGTGGGGAAAGTTTTTGTATCAGATTATAGGGTCTCCAAAGCTCACCATGGGGGCCACCACCTCTGTATGTTGGCTGACCAACATCTAAGCTGACCTCAGAGTATATTTGCCAACACAGAAAAAGCACTTCTCTACCCAGAGAACTCAAAGACAGTCAGAAATAACACGGGGGTGAAAAGACTTAGATGCTGAAGAAAGAGTAAAACTCTGGATCTAAATGGATCTCACAGATGAAATCTTTTTCAGTAGTTCTCAATCTGGGGCCTTTAGGAGGCAATAGAGGTGATAACTGGGGTCCATTGAATATTATTTTCAATATAAAATAAAAGCTTAGAGAAACCAACCATTTACTGAGGATTGAAAAGGGTAGGATTTCTAAAGTTTTCCAGCTTGACTCTTGCCTGGAATTATTAGTAGATGAATTCATAGTGAGAGTCTGGTGAATTCATGCTCATTACGAGCTTTGGCTGAAAGTCAGATGTATCTCTGATGAATAAAAATAGAAAAATTTGCTAAAAATTAACATATGCATAATTTATCTCCCTCTCCCCACCTTTTTTGGGCTGTGCAGCATGTGGGATCCTAGTTCCCTGACCAGGAATGGAACCCTTGCCCCCTACAGTGAAAGTGGGGAGTTTTAACTACTGGACTGCCAGGGAAATCCCCATGCCTAATCCCTTAAGCCTTGGGCCCATGAGCTCTGTGATGATGAAGAGGTTGGGAAGAATGGAAGGGCTTATCAGGCAGAACGTGGGAGCTCTTGGCAACCCCTGAACATGCCCACAACTGCTGGCTCCAATAACTCCTTCTTGGTCATTTTTTCTTCCTTGGGCAGGATCTCCCAGGGGTTCTCTCATGTGATGATGATTTTTAACTATACCCGGGGGCACAGGGTCTTAGCCTTTGACTGGCCTGTCCCATCAAAGTACAGTAAAAATCACGGAGATGATACCTCTGTAGGAAATACACCTTGGGAGACAGAATGGATGTCAGCAGATGGTGAGTGGAAAGACTGTATTTATTTTCTGTGGCTGTCATTCAAATGACTGCAAACTTGGTGGCTTCCAACAGTGCAAATGTATTGTCTTACGGCCTGTAGGTCCAGCCTGACACAGGTCTCACTGGACTAAATCAAGATGTCAGCAAGGCTACATCCCTTTTGGAGGCTGGGGAGGGGGTGGGGAGTGGGTGATGGGGGAGGAATCTGTTTTCTTGCCTTTTCTGGCTTCTGGAGGCTCCCACATTCCTTGGCTTGTTGCCCATCTTTCCAGTGACATAGCATGCCTCTAACCAATTTTCCCCCTTGTCACACCTTCTGCATCCTTTTCCCACTTTTAAGAACCCCGTGGTCACATGAGTCCCTCTAGCATTCTCTGGGGCCATCTCTCTGTCTTTCAGCCAGATGATTATCAGCTCTAATTCCACCTGCCACCTTAGCTGCCCCTGGATGTGGAACCTACCATAGTCACATGGTTGCAGGAACTAGGGTATAGCTCTTCTCAGCTTGCTATTATTCTGCCTGCTGCAGACCATTCCTTACACAGGCTTGATTGACATGGGGCGGGTCGCCAATGGGTAGGAGCCCTGGGCAGAGGCGGGGAAAGCATAAAAACAACTGCCTCCCCTGCTTGTTCCTGATCAGGCAGAGGTGCAGAAAGACGAGCAAGTCCCATAAATGACCTAACTGTGCACTGAGGTCCTGGAGGGGACATCCTTGGGTTAACTGAATTATCTATCAACTCTCCAGGTGTTTTCAGGCCACTGCCTGACTTGTGGCTGAGACACTGATGTGCTGAGTAGTGGTATGTTTGAGCCTTCTCCTCTTGCATCTCAGGAGACATATTGTCTGGAATGTTTCCGGGTGATGGAGGGACTCTCTCTGTGTGTGTGTGTGTGTGTGTGTGTGTGTGTGTGTGTGTGTGTGAATCGCTCAGTCATGTCTGACTCCTTGCAACCCCATGGACTGGCTCCCCATCAGGTTCCACGTCCCTGGAATTTTCCAGCCAAGAGTACTGGAGGGGGTAGCCATTCCCTTCTCCAGAGAATCTTCCGGACCCAGGCATGGAACCCAGGTCTCCTGCACTGCAGGCAGGCTCTTTACCATCTGAACCAGAGAAGTCCAGAAATACCAAGTGGAGGGACTAAAAATACTATATATCAACATGGTCATAACAGCTACAGTGAAACTGCTATGTGCCAGACGTCAACTGTAAGCCCTTCATAGGCTCTGTCTTAATCTTTGCAAAAGTAGGCATCATCTATTATTACACAGATTTAGAGATGAGGAAATGAGGCAGGTAGCCCACCTCGTTGACCTTCACTCTCCAGCAGGCAGGACCACATCCGGGTCTTTTCTGGAGAATGCTTTCCTCTCTGAACTAGGAGGCTTTGGTGTTGCGCTTTCTCAGCTTTTGCTAAGCCTCGCGGAGCACACTTGGCTGTCTGTACTTTCTTTCTGGCAGCCTGGCTAATTGAGCGGATTTTTAAAATGCCAGTTCCCAGGAAGGGATGGCAGACTGGCCCTAGGTGCCACCTGGCCCCTTTGAGGCCGCAGCGAGGCTGAGAGGGGCGGGGAGCGGGGGTGGCCAAGGGATTTAGGTCTCCTTTGTCCCCAAACTCTCTTGTTTGGGTGGGGCGGCATCTGTTGTGGGGGTCGGCTGTCCTGTAATGAGGCTTGTGGCGTGGTGGTTTCTGCTCCCTGGCCTCGTTGGCATGGGATCAGCCTTTCCAGGATGGGTGTGAGCCTGGTGCCCTCTTTTGGAGGAGGGAGGGCAGAGCTCTGGAGACTGGCTTTCCAGACCTTTATTCTGACGCTTCTTTTACTACTATGGTTCTCACTGGTCTCTCCTGCTGGAACCCCCACACGACCAAGGTAAGGTGCCTGGCCTCCGCCTACCTCAGTACCTAAGCTTGTACTGTTTCCAGGTTCAAATTATTTCCTGCGTGTTACTGTTACTGCTGAAGGAATTTTCTATAATGCAAATATCATCCTTACTCTTTGGTATCTCTTCACTCACTCCAGTGCTAAAACAGAAGAAGCACATATATAGTTGCTCATTTATTTGCTCATTTATTTATTCTGCTGAATTCTAGCAGAAATTAAGCTGTCTGGATTGCTGGCATACATGGACATCTGGTAGAAGTAACAGATCAGCAATTTATGAGTAACATGTATAAATATAAAATGCTTTTCCTGCTTTACTGAAAAATGATTTTCCATTACATATATTTTATCCACTGAAACAAAGAATCATGTCAAAAAATTCTTTCAGCTGTTGTGTCAGTAACCCCTTTATATTTTGTTAATGTGGTATGCCTTCTCCTTCTTGAAAATGAAAACAATTCAGGCAATTCTGTTTTCCTTTTGTCAACAATCTCAGAGAGACCCCCAAACTTAGAGCAGTGATATTAAGTCCTCCCTGGGGGCTCAAACTTTCCATTCTCTCCTTGGATGGCTTTTGGTGAGGAATGGAGTGTTTATGAAGAAAGAGAAAGTGGATGTTATAGGAAGCTTAGGGACTGTGAGACTGGCTTATTGATAAGGAAGCATCACTAGGAGATGTTTTTAAAGCATTATACCTGTGTTTTAAAATGTGTTAAAATGTTATACCATAAACGAAGATGATTGTCTTCTTCAAGGAATCAAGTTAGAGCCACTTGATTCCTGATCCCCTCCCCCAGCTTACTTCACTGGCATCCACAGGGAGCCTGGCAAGATGGTTGCCATTGTGGACCGCCAACCAACAGCCCTGAATGAAGGGGCCCTTCCACCCAGATCCATGAAGCCTCTCCTCACCCTACCTGGTGATGGCAGTCACAGGCCAACTGACACCAGTGAGTCAGAAAGCCTGGAGGCCAGAGCAGAAGACTCCTCTGACACCAGAAGCCTTGGCAATAATTCCAAGATTTCCATCACCTCCCTCCCCTTTTTTTCCCAGTTGTGAGTTTAGAGCTGTGAGTGGGCTCTTTTCCAGAGTACTCAGGGCTTTAAAGCTCGTAACAGCCTTAGGGAGTTCTGCTGCGAGAGGACAGCCTTCGCTTCAGCATGTGTAACTGTTCAGGCAGCCCCATCCTGCTGTTTGCTCATAGTGAGCTCAGGATATACTGCAATCCTGACTCCCCGCCCCCTTTCCCTGGTGTCACTATCAACACCTGTCTCCCCATCCCATACTTGCGCAGAGGGTTTTCAGAATCTGCGAGCTGGATGCTAGACAGGGCAACAGTGCATTTCATTTATGCATTTACCGTTCGACCTGCTTGTGTTTTGTTTTGTTTTTGGCCATGTGACATGCAGGGTCTTAGTTCCCCAGCCAGGGGTGGAACCCATGCCCCCTGCGGTGGAAGCTTGGAGTCCTAACCACTGGACCACCAGGAGATTCCCATGATTTTTTTAACAGCTTTATCGAGGATTAATGAACATACCATACAAGCCCATTTAAAGTGTACAATTCTGTGGCTTTTAGAATATTTAATATTCTCTAATAAACTATATACTATATCCATCGCCAGAGTCAATTCTGAACATTTTTATAATCTCCAAAGCAACTCCACACCTCTTAACTGTCACACCTCTCCCCGGCTTCCTCATCCCTCCAGCTCTAGATAACCACTGATCTCCTTTCTGTCTCTGTACATCTGTCTGTTCTGGACGTGCCATACAATTGGAATCATGCAACATGTGGTCCATGTAGCTGGCTTTCTCCTCTGAGCTTAATGCTTGCAAGGTTCATCCATATTGTACATGTATCAGTCTCTTACTTCTTTTTTAAAATTTGGACATACATTGTATAATTTATTTTTAACTTTTAAAAGTGGAATTGTACTTGGCTTACAATAGTACATTAATTTCAGCTGTACAACATACTGATTCACTACGTTTTAGATTATACTCCATATAAAATTATTATAAAATATTATTCCTTTTTTCAAACAATATTCCATGATACAAATATATCACATCAGTTGATGGCCATTTGGGTTATTTTCCCATTTTGGCTATTTTCCCATTTTGGCTATTATGAATGATACTGTTGTGAACATTTGTGTACAGATTTTTGTGTGGACATATTTCTTTTACGTGTATACCTAGGAGCAGACTAGGGTAATTTTATGTTTACACGTTTGAGGAACTGCCAGAACATTTTCCAAAGTGGTTGCACCATTTTCCATCTTTACCAGCAGTATGGGCTTCCCTGGTGGCTTAGTGGTAAAGAATCTGCCTGCCAATGCAGGAGACCAGGGTTCAATCCCTGGGTCAGGAAGATCCTCTGGGCGGAGGAAATGGCAACCCACTTCAGTATTCCTGCCTGGAAAGTCCCATGGGGGAGGAGCCTGGCTAACTACAGCCCACAGGGTCACAAAGAGTGATTTGCATTTCCCTGATGGCTGATGGTGCTGAGCACTCTTCATGTGCTTATTGGACATCTGTATATCTTCTTTGGAGAATTAGCTATTCCAGTAGTTTGCCAATTTTAAAAATTGGGTTAAGTTTTTAATAATAATAAGGTATAATAGTTCTTTATATATTCTAGATAGAAGTCCCTTCAGTTTAGTTCAGTCACTCAGTCATGTCAGACTCTTTGTGACCCCCATGGACTGTAGCACGCCAGGCTTCCCTGTCTATCATCCGCTCCCGGAGCTTGCTCAAACTCATGTCCATCGAGTCGGTGATGCCATCTAACTATCTCATCCTCTGTCGTCCCACTTCTCCTCCTGTCTTCAGTCATTCCCAGCATCATGATCTTTTCCAACAAGTTAGTTCTTCGCATCAGGTGGCCAAAGTATTGCAGCTTCAGTATCAACATCAGTCCTTCCAGTGAACACTCAGGACTGATTTCCTTTAGGACTGACTGGTTTAATCTCCTTGCAGTCCAAGGGACCCTCAAGAGTCTTCTCCAACACCACAGTTCAAAAGCATCAGTTCTTCAATGCTCAGCCTTCTTAATAGTCCAACTCTCACATCCATACATGACTACTGGAAAACCATAGCTTTGACTAGATGGGCCATTGTTCGCAAAGTAATGTCTCTGCTTTTTAATATGATGTCTAGGTTGGTCGTAGCTTTTCTTCCAAGGAGCAAGCATCTTAATTTCATGGCTGCAGTCACCATCTGCAGTGATCTTGGAGCCCAAAAATAAAGTCTGACACTGTTTCCATTGTTTCCCCATCATTTGCCATCAAGTGATGGGACCAGATGCCATGACCTGTTTTTTGAATGTTGAGTTTTAAGCCAACTTTTTCACTCTCCTCTTTCACTTTCAGCAAGCGGCTCTTTAGTTCTTCTTCGCTTTCTGCCATAAGGGTGGTGTCATCTGCATATCTGAGGTTATTGATATTTCTCCTGGCAATCTTGATTCCAGCTTGTGCTTCATCCAGCCTGGCATTTTGCATGATGTACTCTGCATGTAAGTTAAATAGGGTGACAATATACAGCCTTGATGTAGTCCTTTCCCAGTTTTGAATCAGTTTGTTGTTTCAAGTACAGTTCTAACTGTTGTTTCTTGACCTGCATACAGATTTCAGGAGGCAGGTAAGGTGGTCCCATCTCTTTAAGAATTTTCCACAGTTTGTTGTGATCCACACAGTCAAAGGCTTTAGTGTAGTCAGTAAAGCAGGTAGATGTTTTTCTGGAACTCTCTTGCTTTTTCAACGATCCAGCAGATGTTGGCAATTTGATCTCTGGTTCCTCTGCCTTTTCTAAATCCAGCTTGAACATCTGGAAGTTCACAGTTCATGTACTGTTGAAGCCTCACTTGGAGAATTTTGAGTGTTCCTTTGCTAGTGTGTGAGATGAGTGTAAGTGCAATTGTGTGGTAGCTTGAGCATTCTTTGGCATTGCCTTTCTTCAGAATTGGAATGGAAACTGACTTTTTCCAGTCCTGTGGCCACTGCTGAGTTTTCCAAATTTGCTGGCATATTGAGTGCAGAACTTTAACAGTATTATCTTTTAGGATATGAAACAGCTCAACTGGAATTCCATCACCTCCACTAGCTTTGTTTGTAATGATGCTTCCTAAGGCCCACTTGACAAGTCCCTCACCAGATATATAATTTGCAAAAAGTTTTCTCCTATTCTGTATGTTTTCTTTTCATTTTCTTGAAATCCTTGGAAACATAAAAGTTTTAAATTTTGATGATATCCAGCTTATTCTTCATTCATTGCTTGTGTTTTTGGTGTCATATCTAAGAACCATTTCCTAAGTTTATGAGTTAAAAAATCTTCATTAGGGCCTCCCCTGGTGGCTCAGTGGTGAGCTGCCCATGCAAGAGACTTGCATTCAATCCCTGGTCTGGGAAGATCCCGCATGCCCATAGACTAGCTAAGCCTGTGTACCACAACTACTGACCCTGTGCTCTAGAGCTCAGGAGCTGCAACTACTGAGCCCACGTGCCACAACAAGAGAAGCCACTGCAATGAGAAGCCTGCACACCACAACGAGGGGGTAGCTCCTGCTCTCCACACCTAGAGGAAAGCCCAAGCACAGTGAAAACCCAGCGCAGCCAAAAATAAATAAAAATTAAAAAAAAATCTTCATCTATCATCCAACATATATTTTCTCTTTTCCATACTGGTGTCATCCTCTAATTTAACCAGCTGATAATATCTATCCTTGTGGAAGTGAGTAATACCCACTCCAGTATTATTGGGCTTCCCTGGTGACTCAGCTGGTAAAGAATCTGCCTGTGATGCATGAGACCTGGGTTCGATCCCTGGGTTGGGAAATTCCCTTGGAGAAGGGAATAGCTACCCGCTCCAGTATTCTGGCCTGGAGAATCCCATGGACTGTATGGTCCACGGAGTCGCAGAGAGTTGGACACAACTGAGCGGCTTTCACATAGTGTATAGTCAGTAAGCAGGCACACATCCGTGTCACCACCCTCTCTCTTATTTCTGGGCAGAACGCTACACTAATGCAGTGGCGGGGGTGGGGGAGGGGGCGGGGTCCAGGCAGTGGCAGCACCATCCTGGGGTTCAAATCCCATTCTCAGCTTATATCATTCATGACCTTGGGCAAGTTACGTAATCCTCCTCATCAATCTGAGGTCAGTCTTCTCAACTTTAAAATGTAGGTAATAGTAGTGAACGTAAAGTGCTAGTCACTCAGTCATGTCTAACTCTTTACAACCCCATAGACTGTAGCCTGCAAGGCTCCTCTGTCCATGGGGATTCTCCAGGCAAGAATACCCGAGTGGGTTGCCATGCCCTCCTCCAGGGGATCCTCCTGACCCAGGGACTGAAGCCTGGTCTCCTGCATTGCAGGTGGATTCTTTACCATCTGAGCCACCAGGGAAGTCCCAGGTAATTATAGTACTTATTACTGATGTCATAGGGCATTCTGAGGATGAAATGAGTTAATACGTATCTAGTGCTTAGAAACAGGCAGACACAGAGAAAGCTCTTACTTGTTCCTATCTTTTCTTATTTTACACCCTGTTCATGAGAATATTATTTATTCCGTAAAAACTGATTAACTCCTCATGTGTGCCTTGCACTCTGTTGGGTTCTGAGGCTAAAACTTTCTGGAGAAAATTAAGACAGATTTCTTTCCTCAAGATGTTAACAGTTTAATAAGGAATTCAGATTTTAAATAATCATATAATGGACTTTGAGATATAAATTTTTACAAAGTGTGTGGGATTCAGAAGGACCCACTAGCCCCTGGCTGTGGGTTGAAAAGGTTTAAGGATGGGTACCAAGAAGGAGGGAGGGTGTTTTAAGGATTCGGTTGAAATTCAGAGGCACTGGTTTCCCAGCAGTTCCTGGCTACAGAATGGCCAGTCATAGCCAATAAGAGGGTGTTGTTGACCTCGACGGACAGTCTGCTAGGCCTAAAGCGCAACGGAAGCAGAAAAGATGCATTTGTGCAGGTGGTTCTTAATGCAGAGCCAGCTCCTACAGTGTTGTTGTTCTCCAGTGGCTCAGCTGTGTCCAACTCTTTGCGACCCCATGGACTGCGCACGTCAGGCTTCTGGGTCCTTCACCATCTTCTGGAGTTTCCTCAAACTCATGTCCATTGAGTCAGTGATGCCATCCAACCATCTCATCCTCTGTCACCCCCTTCTCCTGCCTTCAATCTTTCTCAGCAGAAGAAAAAAAAAAATCACAGTCAAGTCCCCTTAAAAACAGATCCTTAGAATGTTGTCTGTTGAAAATATATGAAAAGTGATCAGCTCAATCTGGTAAATGGTTTGTACTCATAAACCATTCTCCCATCCCCCACCCCAGCATCCTTGAGGATTTATTCCTCACTGCATACAGTTAATGGTCTTTCTAAGGCAAGATTTCTCTAATTCTACTCCCTGTTAAGAAGGCAGAGAATCTTCACATTGTTAAATATATCACCACAGCAGTATTATTTGTTTGTTTGAAGTCTGTGGGTTCCTAGGAAAGAAGATACAGAATACATATTTCTAGCTATGATTACTTCTGATTTTTTTTTTTTTTTTTTTTGGCCTGGGGGAGGGGGAGAGATGAGGAGGGAGGAGGTTGGCCAGCTGCTTCCCAAACGTCAATGAATGATTCTAAGGCAGTCATTTGGCTCCCTCTGGTGGACTTTTCCAGAATTACTCATTCCCCCTACTAAAACCTTGTTACAAACAACAAACACACTTGTTTGGAAAATGGGAAGATGCAATGTAACAGTCTACCAACCCAAACTCTCAGTTGTATGTCGAGGGTGGGGGAATTGGCTTGATGTCTAGCCAGAGAAAGATCTTAACGGAAGAGAGAAAATTGATTCAACTCTGCCCCATGCAACAGAGAAGTAGCATTTTAGCAATATTCATATATCAGTTTTCTAGTTACCAATCCTATCTGTACCCTACCACCCTAGTCTACAGCAAAAAGCCCATTCAGATTCAGTACATCTCAGGGTCACACTACCCCTCAGCCCTCTTAAAAAAATAATAAAGTGTTCAAGGGACTTGTAAAAGTGAATGATGCCCTCTATTGGCTCAGATAAGTCACATTTGTGAGATTTTTTTTTTTTTCCTTCATTTGGAATACTCAGACAGAATCTATGCCTAAACAGAGCTGTTTCTGAGGCTTTTAGACTTCTAGGACCCCCTCCGCCCCCTGCCCATTAGTTGTATGTTTCTAATTGTTTGACAAAAGATACTTTATTATACAGTCACTGAGGTTCATGCACAATTTGCATTCTGTGCATTGTGTGTGCATTTAGCTTGTTGGTGGAATATCACAGGGGTGGAAGATCACAGGGGCGCCAAGGCTTTCTAGGGTCCAAAGAATGCCCCCTGGAGGACAAAAGTGGGTCGGGTCAGACACTGCTGTCACCCCCTGGGTATTTCCTTCTACCTTGGGGTCCTCTGACCTCCCTCCTCAGCCCCCAGGGCCAGGGCCATTTCCTGCCCACCTCTCTGTGATGCTATGTTATTAGATGGGACCAGCTGTGCCTGGAGCCCATTGTGATGGCTGAGCCATGGGACTACAGGGAAGGGGTGTTTGTCCTTGGTGGCATCTCGCTGTCCACAGACCTTGGCTTCAGTCCACTGACTCAGGACAAACCGGGAGGCTAGTTTCTCATGCGTTCTCTTCTCCCTCCGCCCCACATGCGTCTTCTCTAACCTCACCAGAGCTGCCCTCTACCCCCACGCCCATACAACTTCTAACTGCGGTAGGAGAAAGTACTGAAAACTTAAAGGAGACATACTAAGCATGTGGGCTGTTAAATATATTTTTAGCGATCAACTCTGAATTATAAAGTTGATCTCAGATCCAAAAGAGAAGGAGAATGACCCAAGAGGAAGGAAACGGGGTGAGAGAGACTTTAATTAAACAATTTATATACACACATATACATAGGTGTAGGATCTATAAACAAAATGTACATATATATGTATATAAGGACTTCCCTGGTGGCTCAGATGATAAAGCGTCTGTCTACAATGCGGGAGACCTGGGTTCGATCCCTGGGTCGGGAAAATTCCCTAGAGAAGGAAAATGGCAACCCACTCCAGTACTCTTGCCTAGAAAATCCCATGGATGGAGGAGCCTGGTGCAGGGGGTTGCAAACAGTCGGACACAACTGAGTGACTTGTACATAAAAAAGTATATATATAGTCTCTTTTCCTCCAGAAAGGTCTTGAAAAGGGGAGACATTTTTCAATTTATCTAAATATGAGTTCCAGCACTTCTTATGATTGTAACCACAAAGAAAAGTGTTGACAGTGATTAAGATGTCTAGGGGTTTACAGATGCTTAGAACACTTTCCTAGATTTCCTCAAATAGGGATACAGGGTTGAAAAGAATCTTCAGAAATCTTATTGGCCAGATCCTGCTAATCTTCTGGATGCCCCAGTGATCTCCCCCTTAAAGGAAAATTGTATCTATTAC
The DNA here is from genome assembly GCA_917880005.1 of Nanger dama. Classification (NCBI taxonomy): domain Eukaryota; kingdom Metazoa; phylum Chordata; class Mammalia; order Artiodactyla; family Bovidae; genus Nanger; species Nanger dama. The sequence continues at coordinate 29,875,943 of CAKJTW010000023.1, forward strand.
TTTTTTGAAAAGTCCTTGTTGTTCACGTGAATGACAAAACCCAGCTCTTATTCCAAAATGGAGCAGAGTAAGGAAAAGGAGGAGATAACTCTGTGCTCGTGCAGAGGAAAGACCCCCAGCCCAGGTTCTCCACCCGACTGCTGGCAACGTCCCATGGTGGGAGTGGCCTGACTGCGCCTGCCTGGGGCGTGGCCCAGGCTGACCAGGTATCCAGTCAGGTGTGCCCCAGCCCGCTCTGGGCCAGATGGTGCGTCATCTGAACAAGATGTTGGGGGTCACACAGGTTGCATGCTGTCTGACAGCTTGCATGTTTTAATGGTGCCCACCCTCCACCCCTGAGGATTCTCTTATAGACATTGCTTTTGATTGGTCAGTGGCCTGAGTCATGGATCAGGCTCTCCTGGTACCCTGCTGTGAGCAGAACACACGGCCTTTGCACCTCCACCGCCCTGGCAGCTGGGCTTGGCCACAAAAAGTTCTATAAAACCTTGGGTTGACACCCACCGGTCATGCCTGGAGCTAGTCTGCATCCAGAAAGGAGTGACTGGGGAACCAGCAAAGGTGGCCCAGCCATCCACAGAGAATAACCGCGGTGTAGACTCCAGGGAATGGAGCGTGCTGAAGGGATGGGACTTCTCATTTACCACTTTTCGAGATTCCAGTTATCCTGTCTCAAAACGGCTTGAAGCCCCAGCCAGTGCACACCTGTGGCCTCCCCTTGTTTTGTTTCCACAAATGAAGCTGACTGGCGTCTAGTTGTGTGACCTGGGACCAATTGTTGATTCCTCCGAGCTGCGTTTCCTCCTTTAGGGCAAATCGAACTTGACTGTGCAGATCCACTTGGGTACCTCTGTTCTATCTGGTTTCAGTTAGACTTGAATTATAGGTATATACCAAATGCTAGTTACTCATATATGCCACACGGTGCAGAAGCCCTCTGCTATGTTGCACCCTCCTTCCAACAGCCTTCTGAGTTAGGTCCTATTATTGTGTCCAGTTTTACAGGTGAGGAAACCGTGGCACAGAGAAGTTAATGGACTTTCTCAAGGTCACCCAGCTGTTGAGGATCAGAATCAGGATTCAAATAGTAGCTGGCTTTGGAGGCTGAACTTCAGCCACCTGCTATGCCATGAGATCCTACAGGGACCTGCCCTGGGCTGCACAGCGGGCAAGTAATAGATTTCAAATGAAAGCCAGATTTCGTCTGAATCTAAGAGAATCCATCCTCTCACCACTCTGCTGTACTAGCTCTCAAGTGCATAAATAAATGAACAGTGGCATAGCCATGCAGAACAATACACTTTACATGGGAGAATATTTATTTACACGGGAAGGTGTTTATGATATATTATTAAGTGCAGCAAGCAGTTACAAAACAGTGTGTGGCTTAGATTACATGCAGTCCTGGAAAGGGTCATGAAAAAATCACGAAATATGATTTCTAGCCTATTAGCTTGTAAACATGTAAACGTTCTGGCAATACTGATCCTAGTGGTATGTGGACACTGTTGTTGCGGTTCAGATGCTAAATCATGCCCATCTGTTTGTGACCCCATGGACTGCAACACGTGAGGCTTCCCTGTGCTTCACTGTCTCCCAGAGTTTGCTCAGATTCCTGTCCATTGAGTCGGTGATGCTATCTAACCATCTTACCCTCTGCCGCCCCCTTTCCTTTTGCTTTCAGTCTTTCCCAGAATCAGGGTCTTTTCTAATGATTTGGCTGTTGCATCAAGTGGCCAAAATATTGGAGCTTCAGCTTCAGCATCAGTCCTTCCAATTGAATATTCAGGGTTGATATTGGAAGGCTGTTGCTGAGCTGTGAAAGATGCCAGGATTCTTGGCCTCCAGAGGAGAGTGAATTCAATCTGGGGCCAGTGACGAGGCTTTATCACTCAGAGCTTTTGTGTAATGAAGTTTTATTAAAGTATAAAGAGACAGAGAAAGCTCCTGACATACACATCAGAAGGGGGCAGAAAGAGTGCCCCCTGCTAGCCTTTAGCAATATGTTATATACCTATCAGCAAGCTGTTGATCAGAGAAAGGAGATGTCTCAAAACTCAGAGTGGCACCAGGCCCCTCACCCACAACACGCATTTTGAGATAACATTGGCACCAGGTGAGTCATCCTGGGCCAAAAATGATTGACATGAATCTTGAAGAAAGGCAGGTTTCCAAATACATACATAGTTTCATTAACATAGATTAGGAGAACAATGTGTGAGTAAAACATACAGATTTGTTGAGCCCTTATTGGTTCTGAGTCTTAAGTGAACCAACTTGAAGAAAGACAGAGTCTAGGGTAAATAAATAGTTGATTAACATAGCTTAAGAAAAACATTTCCATAAGAAAAATGCATTGGTTAGCTCAAGGTTTGAGAAAAATTAAGTTCAGGTGGAGTGAGATATTGTCATGGCAACACAAAATTTTTTTTTCTTTACATTTAAAAAATTTTTAATTGGAGGCTAATTACTTTATAATATTGTGGTGGTTTTTGCCATACATTGATCTGAATCAGCCATGGGTATACATGTGTTCCCCATCCTGGAACCCCCTCCCACCTCCCTCCCCTTCCCCTCCCTCTGGGTCATCCCAGTTCACCAGCCCTGAGCACCCTGTCTCATACATTGAACCTGGACTGGCGATCTGTTTCACATATGATAATATACGTTTCAATGCTATTCTCTCAAATCATCCCACCCTCGCCTTCTCCCACAGAGTCCAAAAGTCTGTTCTTTACATATGTGTCTCTTTTGCTGTCTTGCATATAGGGTCATCGTTACCACCTTTCTAAATTCCATATATATGCGTTAATATACTGTATTGGTGCAACACAGAATTTTAAGAGAAATCTCCTTTTAATTTTGTATACAAAGGATCATGTGAAATCATGTCCGACTCTTTATGACCTCGTGGACTACATGTAGCCTGGCAGGATCCTCTGTCCGTAGGATTTTCCAGGCAAGAATACCAGGGAAGCCCCTTAATTTTTATAGAGAAGGGAAAAAAATCTGACCCTTGTAGAGTTTCCTCTTGCCGCTCAAGAGAGAGACAAAAATGTCTGAAACTTGCAGCTTATTTCCTCCATTTGGAGACCCCTAGTCTTTCTGCCTGTTACCCTCTCAATATCCTTTTCACTGGTTTAATCTTTGCAGTCCAAGGGACTCTCCAGAGTCCTCTTTAGCACCATAATTCGAAAGCATCGATTCTTCTGTGCTTAGTCTTCTTTATGGTCCAACTGTCACATTCATACATGACTAGTGGGAAAAACATAGCTTTGACTATACGAACCTTTGTCAGCAAAGTGATGTCCCTGCTTTTAAATATGCTGTCTAGGTTTGTCATAGCGTTCCTTCTAAGAAGCAAGCAGGAAACGTCTTTTAATTTCATGGCTGCAGTCATCATCCACAGTGATTTTGGAGCCCAGGAAAATAATATCTGTCACTGCTGCCACTTTTCCCCCTTTCATTTGTTGAAAAATGATGGGACCAGGTGTCATGATCTTGGTTTTTTTAATCTTGAGTTTTAAGCCAGATTTTTCATTTTTCTGTTTCATCCTCATCTAGTGACTCTTCGCTTTCTCCCATTAGAATGGTATCATCTGCCTATCTGAGGTTGTCGATATTTCTCCTGGCAATCTTGATTCCAGCTTGTGATTCATCGATCCCAGCATTTCACATGATGTACCCTGTATATAAGTTATATGAGCATGGTGACAATATACAGCCTTGATATACTCCTTTCACGGTTTGGAACCAGTCTGTTGTTCATGTCTGGTTCTAACTTTCACTTCTTGACCTGCATACAGGTTTCATAGGAGACAGGAAAGCATTTTCCACAGTTTGTTGTGATTCACACAGTTAAGGGCTTCAGTGTAGTCAATGAAGCAGAAGTAGATGTGTGGGAACTCGCATGTATTATGGGAGAGAATGTATATTGGCAAAATTACTTTGAAAGTTAGCTGGTCAGTCTTGAAATATTTATACCCTTCAACTCAGAAATTCCAGTTTTAAATACATATCTTAATAAACTCTTCAAGAAGTGCAGGAGGCAGTTTGTGCATGGGATTTCCAGCAGCATCAATTGCAAGAGTAAAATGTTGGCAACAACCTAAATTTTAATAATAGAGGAAGAAGTAAGGTGCTGTATTCATACAGCAATACTACACAGACCTGCCGTTAACCTGCATAAAAGTTAGTTCAAAAATATGAACACCTTGAAAGGATTTTCATTTCTTTATTAAGATGTTTTTATTTAATAGGAAGAAGATGCTAACTTGACTGACACTTCTGCAGAGTAGTCCAAATATGTTGTCATCCAAACGAGGACAGTCTTAGGACGGAAGGGACAACTGACAGATTAGTACAGCCCAGCACACGGGACATAAGGTCATCCTAAGGACAACCATCAGAAGTACTTTGTGCAGCCGTGACCCAGACGGCCAGCCACCCAACATGCATTGTCATCCAGTGGGGTCCTTACTGGGCACCTACTGCAAATCAGACACATGTAGGTCCCGAAAAACTGCAGTGACCTTGATAGCATTGGTGGCTGAGCTAATAGCTTCTGAGCTAATACCTCACTGAGCAGACTGGCCCTGCCTAGGGCCCATTGCTCCGAGGCAGGACAACGGCAGACTGTGGCTTTTCAGGCTACACATGAGACTGGCTATTTACACCAGCAAAGGGAAGAGGGTCGGGAGGAACTGCGGCTGAATGGAAGCCAGCAAACCGTAATGGGGATGTTTGCAGCCCATCATTGTGACAGGAAGAAGAAAAACATTCTTTTTTTTCCATCAATATTTACTTTAACATTTTTAAAATTAATTTTTATTAGAGAATAATTGCTTTACAATGTTGTGTTAGTTTCTACTGTATAGCAAAGTAAATCAGCTATACATATACATATATCCTAAGAGGGGAAGAATGTTGAATCAGTAACTATATAATTTATGAACTGCAAATGTAATAAGTGATTTCAGAGAGTCCAGGGTGCATGAATGGGAGGATCTGACCCTGCCCAGGACCTCAGGTTTTTCTAAGGAAGTGACTGGAAGCTGAGACTTAAAGAGAGAGAGAGGAATGAGGCCAGCGGGAGGAACAAGGGATTCTACCAAGAGGCCCTCTCACATTGAAAAGAATGAGCACGCAGCATGTCTGTGGATTCAAATGAGAAGTTCATTGCTTGGTTTATTTTTTATTTTCCTACATTATTAGAAAAAAAATATCCCATCCTGCTCTTCAAAGCTGCACTTCATTTTGAGTATTTGACTCGGCAATAAAAGGCAACAAAGGGACTTCCCTGGTGTTCCAGTGGCTAAGACTTCATGCTCCCAGTGCAGGGGGCCTGGATTCGATCCCTGGTCAGGGAACTAGATCCCACATGCTGCAGCTAAGACCCGGTGCAGCCATATAATAAATATTTTATTTAAAAAAGGCAACAAGGATAAATCCTAAGCAAGCACAGAGAATCATACCCAGTGTCTTGTAATAACCTATAGCAGAATATAATCTGCAAAAATACCAAATCACTATGCTTACCTGAAACTGACACAATATTATAAATCAAGTGCACATCAACAAAACTTAAAATAAGGCTTCCTGGCGATTTCAAGTAAAGCAGTTGCAGACTCACTGGTTTCCTGGGATGTGCCCAGAGTTCCATGGCAGCCAGAGAGTGGGGAGAATCCCTTCCTGATGCTGACACTGGGGGCGGACCCACCCCCTGCTCCAGCACCGCATGGCCAGGCGTCCTGGGGCGTTTGCTGCTGGTGGCCCCGTGCCGCCGCAGGCCAGCAGCTGTGTTCTGTCAGGCCCCTCTGCGTGTTGTTATGAGCTGACTGGTTTTGATCTCCCCAACTCCTGCTTGCTGCTTCCTGTGTTAGAGTTTTATCTTTCAAGTGGCCCCGGAATTCTGTATGCGGAGGAGCTCACAGTGATGGGACCCAGCTGGGATCATCATGCTGCTGCTGCTGCTGCTGCTGCTAAGTTGCTTCAGCCGTGTCCGACTCTCAGTGACCCCATGGACTGCAGCCTACCAGGCTCCTCTGTCCATGGGATTTGCCAGGCAAGAGTACTGGAGTGGGTTGCCATTGCCTTCTCTGGGGATCATCATGAGACAGGGGCAAATCTTGTGCTGATGAAAACAGTCTTCTTGCCTCTGCCAGGCTGGCTCTGCCCTTTCCTCTGGGGCAGTAGTTTCACTGCCATGATCTTCCTGGGAATCAACCTGGGACATTTGATCCAGGATTCATGACTGACCAGGGACACTGGGAGCTTACCTTCTATCTCTGGAGTGCTCCTTATTTCTAGGGCTGTTCATGGACAGTTAGGGCATTAATTTTGCTTAAGATAAAATGAGGGTTTTTAAAAAAATAAAAATAACTTTTTGACTGCCCTGGGTCTTAGTTGCAGCATGTGGGATTTAATTCCCTGACCAGGGGATCGAACCCAGGCTCCATGCTTTGGAAACATGGAGCCTTAGCCACTGGACCACCGGAGAAGTCCCAAGTCTCCTTAACTTTAAAGATCTGATTACACTATTTATTTATTTATTTATAAATAAATTGGGTTTATTGGGTTGGGTCTCAGTTGCAGCACACCTTTTGTTGGATCTTTTGTTACAGCGCACAGACTATTTGCCACACAGGCTTAGTTTCTCCGTAGCATGTGGGATCTTAGTTCCTCCACCAGGGATGGAACCCACATCCCCCACATTGCATGGCAGATTCTTAACCACTGGACCCAGTGAAGTCCCCCTCTTAACTTTTAATGCCCAAATTACAATAAGTAGAGGCTCTCTGGTGCCTTTCCTGGTGGCGCAGACAGTAAAGAATCTGCCTGAGATTCAAGAGACCTAGGTACAATCCCTGGGTTGGGAAGATACCCTGGAGAAGAGAATGGCAACCCACTTCAGCATTCTTGCCTGGGGAAAAATCCCACGGACAGAGGAGCTTGGTAGGCTACAAAGAGTTGCAAAGAGTCAGACACGATTGAGTGACTAACACTTAAATACACCTTAAAAGGGGCACAGCTGTCTTTGTGTCTCCCAGTTGTTCCAGGGAGTCTGAATGGGGTCGTGGAGGCAGCCTCCAGCCAGTCTCTGGTGCAGTCACCAAGCTGTGCAGCTCCTGGTGCAGGGTCTTGGGATGTAGGGTGTGGTGATGTATCAGTGGCGGCTGCTACGGGGACACCAACGCTGACCTGCGAGGGAATGAGACCGCTAGGACACCTGAAGAGGCTGGTGTAAAGGCTGCCCCCCACCACTGTGCTGGACTCTTTCCTCCCCCTCTCTTCTAGTCTGTACTATTCACCTTAACTGTCTCCAGAGGACCTGCTTCTGATCCTTGTCCAAAATCTTACACAGATTTTCATGAAAAGAGTTCCTTCCCTGGATGGTTCAAACCCCCTCCAGGAGGCCTTCCTCTGTAACACAAATGCTGTCATGCATATGGATGAACGCAAGCAGATACGGGAACATGAGTTCCCTATACCGACAGCGTCACCTATACTAACAGCATCTGTTTTTGCCCCCACCCCAAATGTCCCATCCCAGGGGCACCTCTGTATGTGTCATGAGTGCACAGCAGAATACACCATTAGCTGGCTCTGATTTATAATAGGCAGGAATTAGTGATTGGAAACCAATTTACATCAGTTTATTTATTGATTAAAGGTAAACTTAATCACCCATATCTTTTTTTCCATATTTATTTAGTTGGCCGAGCCGGGTCTTCATTGCGTCATGCAGGATCTTTTGTTGTGGTGTGTGGACTCTCCAGTTCTGCTGGGCAAGCTTTGGTAGCTGCAGCGCACAGGCTTAGTTGCTATAGGGCATGTGGGATCTTAAATCCCAGACCAGGGATGGACGGAACCCGAGTCCCCTGCATTGCGAGGCGGATTCGGAAAACTAGACCACCAGGAAGTCCCACATCAGTTTAAAGGTAAAATAATTGACAAAAGTGGACAAAATTACTGGAAAATACATTTAAATGTAGATTATTCTGGAGTGCACAAACATTAAAAAGCATTAGGAAAAATATCCCCCAATTTGGAAACAATTTTCTTAAAAAATACAAAAATTCATAGGACTTGTAAATGTTATCATTCTCATCCAAACTCTTACATTAAAAAAAAAAAATCATGGTAAGTAAAAAAATGCTTAAAGGCTCATAAAAGTTTGCCAGAATTTTGTTTGCATTGAAGATTTTTAAATTTGTTTACTGGTTGCACTGGGTCTGGATTGCCCCACGTGGATGTTCTCCAGTGGCAAGCGGGGGCTGTTAGTTGCAGTTTGAGGGCTTCTCATTGTGGAGCACAGGTTCTGGGGGCTCGGGCTTCAGTCGTTGCTTCCTACAGGCTCTATAGTTGTGGCTCAAGGGCTTAGTTGCTTTGCCACACTTGGAATCTTCCCAGACCAGGGACTGCACCCATGTCCCCTGCATTGGCAGGCAAAGTCTTACCCACCATGCCACCAGGGAAGTCCCTGTATTTATTTTTATTTATTTAGTTTACTATTTTTTACTTCTCTAGCTTTTACAATTGGTTATTTGGTGTCATAAAGCTATCACGTATTTGGTTTGGAGGTGGAACCACTTTTGTTAAGTGGGGACCACCATGGGGGCTTCCTGGGCTTCTGGCTGCTTCCTGTCTATGGCAAAACATGTGACACGTTGCTCAGCCATTCTAGAAGCATTGTTGAACTTAGACTGAACCACGGTCTAGGTTTCACTGAAGCCCTTTTGGAGGGGGTGTGATCACCGTGGGTGTCATGGGGGCCAGGACCCTGAGGGTGCTCTTGCCCATCCTCCCTGCTTGTGGATTTCCTGAGGGTCTCTGGCCCGAGGAGGAGACCTCAGGGAGCAGCTCTGCCCCTGCAGTCATCGTTCCCTTCCTGGGATCACGTGTTAGCTTAGGATCTGGGGAGGTGGCGTGTCTCATGCTCAGTGGAAATGGCCACCCCAAGGACCTCTCAAAGGGGCTCCTCCTCCCAGTCCTGGCTCAGGCCCCAGACCCAGGTGAGGGGAGGCTCCACTCCTGCTGGGGACGATTCTTCTCCATTGCCCCTTCTCTTGGTGGCCCTCCTCAGTGCAGGTCACCCTACCCCCCCTTGTCCTTTTCATCCCCCTGTTCCTACACCCTCTGGGGTATCTGCAGGAGCAAGCCTGAGGCCAGAAAGGCACCTGGAGGGCAGGATTTCAGCATGGGCTGCCTCTCGAGCTCTCCTCCCTGGGGCAGTGCCTCCCCTGTCTCATACTGTCCAGGTGCTGAGGCAGCTCTTGGCTTCAGTCCTTCCAGCTCCAGGAAGGCAGGTCTGGGGGTGCAGGATGGCCACCCATTTACGTGTTGGAACACTGCTGAAAATGGAGCACAGAGCTTGAAGCTCTCAGAGACTCCTGGTGACCCCTGATGGTGGCCTTGCAAAGTCTTCAAGTCCATTCTTTTGCCCGAAATCAGGATTGTACCTGAGTCGTTATGCATATTTAACATCCTAGAGAAGCCGCCTAATGCAGTTTCCACCCATGAAGATCACCTTGGGAGAGGCTGTGAGGTGTGAGGACTCAGGAACTTTGGGTATCCCAATCGTTATGAGCTAGTTCAGTCTCTCTGGGATTCAGTTTGCTTAACAGAAAGACGCTTGTTCCTTGGAAGAAAAGTTATGACCAACCTAGACATCATATTAAAAAGCAGAGACATTGCTTTGCCAACAAAGGTCCGTCTAGTCAAAGCTATGGTTTTTCCAGTGGTCATGTATGGATGTGAGAGTTGGACTATAAAGAAAGCTGAGCACCAAAGAACTGATGCTTTTAACTGTGGTGCTGGAGAAGACTCTTGAGAGTCCCTTGGACTGCAAGGAGATGCAACCAGTCCATCCTAAAGGAGATCAGTCCTGAATATTCATTGGAAAGACTGGTGCTGAAGCTGAAACTCCAATACTTTGGCCATCTGATGCAAAGAACTGACTCATTGGAAAAGACCCTGATGCTGGGCAAGATTGAAAGTGGGAAGAGAAAGGGATGACAGAGGATGAGATGGTTGGATGGCATCACTGACTCGATGAATGTTGAGTTTGAGTAAGCTCCCAGAGTTGGTGATGGACAGGGAAGCCTGGCGTGCTTCAGTGCATGGGGTCACAAAGAGTCAGATACGACTGAGCGACTGAACTGAACTGAACTGAAAATGTATAGGGATTGGACCTAGTGCCTTCTCATTCTCTTCTCTCAGTGGCATTTTACAGTGTTTGGAGTCTGTTGGTGTCTGGGGGAACAGTCCTGATGACGGGATACTCTGTAGGCAAAGGAAGGGCTTTGCAGGCGATGGTCAGGGACCAGGGAGAACATGGATACCCCTGGCCTTCTGCCAGCACTCACCCTGGCAGGTGGTTTCTTACCAAGACATCAGTCCACAGCAGTGGAGATCGGAGGGGAGTCCGGTGAACCCTAGAAGCAAGTCCGGTTCTCAAGTTAATGATGTGCTAAGAGATTCACAGACAAGAGCATCCTCATCGTTTGAGATGCCTTCAGTGATTCCGAGAACTGGGCCATCGATGAAGATGCTGATCCCGAGCAAAGCTTGAGACTGAAATCAATCAAGCAGCCGTGTTTATAGAGTAACATGTAGAAAATAGATGCTTTTAATTGCTAATTGTTCTTAAGACCTCTACTAAGATTTTTTTTTTTTTTAATGTGGCCTAAATGTTCTCCTCCCAGGCATGGGTGAAGGAATTACAGTTTATTCAGAGGCTGACATGCTGCTGATTGAAGTACAAAGCAGGGTAATCAAGGTTGGCTTTGTTTTTTGCATATGGCTTTTAACATTTACAAAGAAAATGATTTCAAGGGGTACATGCTAGAAAGAAATAAGCTGTAAACAGTTACCAATCAGTCAAATACTCCGATTACTAAGAATATCTCCCCCTCCCACCCTCATTTCTTACCACCCCTCCCTCGTAATCAGCATCTAAATGCAACAGGAATTATTCTTTTGTTCATGACTCTCGGTGGGGAGGGGATAAAGGGTCAGACTTAAGGGTGTCCCGAGCTCTGAGACTCCAGTTCCCTGGCTTGGATACCTTCACATACCCGGGGCAGGGAGGCATCCTCATGGGATTACCTCCAATTCAGGTGAAAAGAACAGAAGCCTCTTTGTCTTCCATCTCTGCTCCCCAGAACTAGACTCGGGGGGGCTCCTCGACGGTGCATTTTAATATAGGAGAAAGATCAGAGAGCATGAGGAAATTGAGCTGACATAGACAGCAAGTCTGCAGAATGCCTATTCTTGGAAGAATTCCTCTCTTGCTGGAGTATTGAGAAAGTAGCCTTTTCCTGGAGTCCTGCAGCCCCAGGAGTATCTTACAGGACACCTTACAATGCCAGTGGGTTGACAGGCCTGGGAACCTCAAGGTCAGTGGTAATATAATGTGTTCAGATCGCCTTTATATTATGGAGGATGGATAAAGCTGTTCAACTGCCTATGCCAGGGCAGAATCAAGCCATGGTGACCCTTGAGAAACATCCTTGGGCTATTTCTCAGGATGGGTGGTCTTAAACCCCCTCAGAGCGATGGGGTTTGCCATTGCTCCAGTACCCCTCCAGTCATCAACCAGCCTTCAGACTGAGGTCTATATCTTTTTAAGGCATGAGTGCTTTGTTCAGTTGTGTTTTTAATTAATAGTTATTTATTTGGCTTCCTCGGGTCTTAATTGTGTCATGATCTTTCCTTGCGATGCATGGAAGGCTCCAAAGTGCAGTTGCTAAGTTGTGTCTGACTCTTTGTGACCTCATGGACTGCAGCTCGCCAGGCTCCTCTGTCCTCCATTGTCTCCTGGAGTTTGCTCAAATTCATGACCATTGAGTCAGTGATACTATCTAACCATCTCATCCTCTGCTACCCCCGTCTCCTCTTGCCCTCAGTCTTTCTCAGCATCAGAGTCTTTTCCAATGAGTCAGCTCTTCGCATCATGTGGCCAAAGTGTTGGGGCTTCAGCATCAGTCCTTCCAATGAATATGCAGGTTTGATTTCCTTTAGGATTGATTGGTTTGATCTCCTTGCAGTCCAAGGGGCGTTCAAACTGGGTCACTTTTAAGCTCAGTTTTTAGCCAAGCCTAACTTCAGGACAAGATGTGTACACAGGTGGCAATGTGACCTGTGTCTGCTGCCTCCTTTCCTAAGTCCAATATTAGCCCACAGAACTATTCAGGTCTTCCACTGCTTCAAAGGAAACCACAGTTCAGAGGAACGTACACAGAGCAAGAAGAATGTCAGAGACAGGCAAAACGGAGCTCTCTCTACAAAAAGCAGCCCTTCCTCCTCGGCTTCACTTCTGTTTTTTGTTTTAATTATTTGTTTCCATGTGTAATGTGTTTCTGCCATTTTCCCTGGGAGGTAGTATTCTTCTGGTTTACTGTCTTGGTTGGGATGAGATGGGGGCACAGTTGAACCTTCCTATCACAGTTGCCCTTGCTTAACAGATGGGGTCCTGCAGCTGGGAGGTATATGCATCCTGAGTAAGTAAGGACTGGCAATGACTGCAGGGTGGGCCTGTGGGCTCAGTGATCCCCTGTTGAATGAATCTGGACCAGGCCCACATGTTCTGTATACCCTGTGACCACGGTGCTTCTGGGGTCCCTAGAATCGGAGACAGCTCAGATCCCATATCCAACAGACCTCAAAAGTTCGAGGTTTTCTCCTCCCTAGTGTTCAGTGACCACAGCACAGGACTCTATTTCTCTCTGGGGAAAGATTAGGGGAATTAGTACCACCCTCAGAGACTTGTCTCAGATAATAAAGAATCTGCTTGCAATGCAGGAGACCCAGGTTTGATCCCTGGGTCTGGAAGACCCCCTGGAGAAAGGAATGGTCACCCACTCCAGTATTCTGGCCTGGAGAATTCCAGGGACAGAGGAGCCTGGTGGGCTGCAGTCCATGGGGTTGCAAAGAGTCAGACATGACTGAGTGATGAACGTTTTCACTTTTTTCAGAGACTTAAAGGATGTGGGGTGGTGTCTCCAGTTCATCTCCATTTAATGCAGCCTATTGAAAAGGGCTTCTCTGATGGCTCAGCTGGTAAAGAATCCACCTGCAATGTGAGAGGCCTGGGTTCAACTCCTGGGTTGGGAAGATCCCCTGGAGAAGGGAAAGGCTACCCACTCCAGTGTTCTGGCCTGGAGAATTCCAGGGACTGTATATTCCATGGGCTCGCAAAGAGTTGGACAGGACTAGCGACTTTCACTTTTTCATTGAAAAGAGCAGACACCACTGTGTATTCAGACTCGAAGCCATTCTTCTGGCTCCTCTTCAGCCACACAGTCTCCTGTTTTTAAAGAACATACCTCCATGCAGCCCTTACAGGGTATGGCTCCCTCTGCCTGCAACGGCTCCCCTCAGCTCCAGGTCCTTTCATGGTGCTTCTTAGTGATGCATCTCCTGACTATGCTATCTAAAACTATAACCTAGGACTTCCCTGCTGGTCCAGTGGGTAAGAACCAGCTTTGCAATGCAGGGGATGTGGGTTTGATCCCTAATCAAGGAACTAAGATCCCATATGCCTTGGAACTACTGAGCCCATGCACTTTGGAGCCCTCCATGCATCGCAAGGAAAGATCATGACACAATTATAAGACCCGAGGAAGCCAAATAAATAACTATTAATTAAAAACACGAACCTGTAATCCACCCAACCCATCCTATGCTCTTTCTAGGCTTTTCTCCATAGGACTTAGAACCACCTAAAATTTTATTGTATTTATTAACTGATTCTGTTGCCTGTCTCCTTTATTAGAATTGATGCTCCAAATGAGGGCAGGGATCAGTTACTGTGTTGGTGATGCCTGGGTCTCCAGTGCCTAGGAAAGAGCCCAGCACAGGGCAGGTACCCTTTGGTGGTGGTGGTAGGTTAGTTGCCAAGTCATGTTTGACTCTTGCGACCCCATGGACTGTAGCCTGACAGATTCCTCTGTCCATGGGGTTCTCCAGGCAAGAATACTGGAGTGGGTTGCCATTTCCTTCTCCAGGCGATCTTCCTGACCCAGAGATTGAACCCAGGTCTCCTGCACTGCAGGCAGTTTCTTTACCGACTAGGGGTTACCAGGGAAGCCTAGACACCCTTTAAATATTAAATAAATGATTGAATGATGAATGATGTGGGCTTAATTACTCTCCACCCCCAGGAGACCCAGCCTTTTCTGAATGCTCACTGTCTCACTTCCTGTTAGAGCCCACCCCCACCAGTCCCATTTGCCTTCTGGTAGGTCCTGGAGGCCAAGCAATGTAATTCGAGACATGACTGTTTAATGCAAGTTCTATTTTTGTTTTGTTTAGTCTTGAACTGGGAGGGACATCCAAAGAATCTAATTTTTCATACTGATCAGAGTAAAAGCTGAATGATTCTTTTAATACCCTTTGAAATCATTTTGTTAGAAATTTGCTTCATGTTTTCACACCCATTTTCTTGGGTGAAATGGGTTTATAGATCTCCTTCCTTTGTGCTATACTCTACCTGTGACATGATTTAATGTTTATTGTTATGTTATTTTTCCAAACATTAAATGGACTTTCTCTCCCTCTGCCCCCCTTCCAGCATCTATGTTATGACACAGGAATTACTGGATGTTTGAAAGAACTCACTCAGGAAACTCTCCAGGTCCAGTCATTTTTGCAGGCAACTATGAGTAATTTCTCGGAGAAGGCAATGGCACCCCACTCCAGTACTCTTGCCTGGAAAGTCCCATGGATGGAGGAGCCTGGTGGGCTGCAGTCCATGGGGTCGCTGAGTTGGGCACAACTGAGTGACTTCACTTTCACTTTTCACTTTCATGCATTGGAGAAGGAAATGGCAACCCACTCCAGTGTTCTTGCCTGGAGAATCCCAGGGACAGGGGAGCCTGGTGGGTTGCTGTCTATGGGGTTGCACAGAGTCGGACACGACTGAAGTGACTTAGCAGCAGCAGCAGCAGTGAGTAATTTCTAGTCTCCTTCATGCACAGTAGTCTGTTCCGGTATTATAGATTTTATTACAGTAATTTTGATAATGTAATATTTTCTGCTAAAATTATCTAGTTCACCTATATTTTTCATTTGAGCTCTACAGAGCATATGTTAACAATTTTAAAACTTGCTGTATCTGTTTTAATACATTTGATATCTAATATTAGTTCAGATATTCTTTTCTTCTAGATTAACTACTAGAAGTTTGTTTTATACTGTTGTGTTTCATTGATATTTTACTCTACATTTCTTCAGTTTACTCTGCTGTGTTTCTCTCCTAATTCATTAATGTATCCTTTTAATTTGTTATTTCTTTATCCTATTTTCCTTAAGGTTA
This sequence comes from Nanger dama, assembly GCA_917880005.1. Taxonomy (NCBI): domain Eukaryota; kingdom Metazoa; phylum Chordata; class Mammalia; order Artiodactyla; family Bovidae; genus Nanger; species Nanger dama. Next base: position 29,891,262 of record CAKJTW010000023.1, read on the forward strand.
CCTTACTCTTTTCTTCTAATTTCTTTATATGCACTTTTAACTTCATTTATTTTCTCTTATAAATAGAAAAAGCATTTAAGTCTATGAATATAGTATTTAAAAATCTATGTATTTTTTATATGTAGTGTTACTGCCTAAAAGTCCTCTAATAAAGAACTTGTCTGATCTTTGTCCTGGGTTCCTGGGCTGGAGCTCCCAAACTCTTGGAAATTCCCAAGTGATGTCTGAATCTTTGTTATTCACGATGAGCACTGGATTCTACCTTGCTGCTGCTACTGCTAAGTCGCTTCAGTCGTGTCTGACTCTGTGCGACCCTATAGACGGCAGCCCACCAGGCTCCCCGTCCCTGGGATTCTCCAGGCAAGAACACTGGAGTGGGTTGCCATTTCCTTCTCCAATGCATGAAAGTGAAAAGGGAAAGTGAAGTCACTCAGTCGTGTCCGACTCTGTGCAACCCCATGGACTACAGCCCACCAGGCTCCTCTGTCCATGGGATTTTCCAGGCAAGAGTAGTTTGTGCCAAAGAGGTGACTCAGGTAGGGGCTGGTCTTGCTGGAAAGACCAACCATGTGGTTAGCAGGTTTCTGTTTTAAGCCATAAGATACAAGCCAGCCCAGCCTCCTGCCCTCCACGTAGGGAAGGTGGAAGAGAGATTGAATTCAATCACATGAGCAATGCAATGAGTCATGCCAGGGAGTGAAACCCCAATAAAAACTCTGAAGCCTGAAGCTTGGGTGAGATGTGCCAGGATGGCAGTGCATTCCTGACTGCACAGGGAGAGGGTGCCGAAGCTCTGTGCTGGGACCTCCCCTACTGTCTCTTCACTGGTCTTGGTTTGTGTCATTTTTAGAATAAAGCTGTAACAATAAGTATAGCACATTCCTGAATTCAGTGACTGTGGCTGGTGAATTATTGAAGCTGAGTGTGACGTTGTAGGAGCACCACTGGATTGTAGCCAGTTGGTCAGACGTGCAGCTGGCCTAGGGATCCCCAAAATTTGCCACTGGAATCTGACATGAGCCTCATTGGGGATCAGGCCCCAAACCTGTGGACAGGGTGCTAACTCGGGATGGTTTGTGTCAGAGCTGCACTGCAGCGTTGCAGTCTATGCATTATTTAATATTTTATTTTTTAACACAAGCATATATTTTAATCTCTTTGCTCTAGGAGTTGTTTGATACTCCTTTCACATTCTCGATATAATTCGGAATAGTCGTGGGGTGTTTTGTTTTTCATTTGTTGCTGTTTTGTGAACAAAGAGGAGCAGAGGTGTAACCAGCTCACCAGTCCAATGGCCATTTCATCAGTCATAAGTCTCTATAGCTATTCAAATGAGTCATGGTTTCAACTTCTTTATGACTCTTCTATTTTTCCACACTGTGTGTATGTGTGCTGATTGGATGGTGACAGGTAGGCATGTTCCTGGATATGAAGTTAATCTATAAAGTTGCTAATCCAATAAAAAATAAATGATTGAGGTTCTCTTCAGTGACCAAAGAAAAACATGCCTGGAGAGGAGATGAAAACGACCTTCTATTATATTGCTATTATTCCTCCACATGCATGACTTGATGCTTCAGTGGGAGAATGCTCACAGTTAGTACTTGGTTGGAATGAGTGTCGGAGGTCTCCGGAAAGGCAAAGTAGACTAGGGCAGCAATCACTATTTCTAGTTTTCAAATTTATTTTATTAAAAAAAAAATTTTGGCCATGCTACATGGCATGTTCGCCCACAGGGATCAAACCCACACAACCCCTGCATTGGATGCATGAAATCTTAACCACAGTTTCTATTTTTTAGTAAAAGTCTTAAATGAAAATATGGTCAGAGTGGAAACATTAACAGATATGTGGCAAACACCCCTGAAATCAGGGAGATGGCCTGGAGAAAAAGTGCTGCAGTGGTGGGCTTTGAATGAGGCAAAGGATCTTTTCTGATGAGTCATTATTTTCTAATGGGTCTTTCCCACCCTCTTGCTCCAGGAGATTCTATCTGAAATGCTATGAGAGCCCAAGAGCTTGAATCACAGTCTCTGACAATTAGAGCAACTTTAATTTCTTTAAGTTGAGAGATGCAAAGAAAAAGAGAAGAAGCAGAGATAAGCAGAATGGGACCCTGGAAGTAAAAAGGAAATGGAAATAAACGTTTAATATCAAGGAAAAATGGCCACAGATAAATACACAATTCGTCTTCCTGGACTTCCTTCTTTTCTAAAATAAATACATTTCCTCAAACTCTTACATAGCGATAAAAAAATAAAATATTAGAACCCAGCTGACAAGGCACAGTGAAATTGGCCCCAGGGATTTTTTTTTTTTTTAGGGACTTTTTAACCAACAACATAATATCTAGCAAATGTAATCTGTGATCCTTACAATGACTTACATTTTTTAATAATATGATAATATAATGGTGATTTATATTTTTGTAACGTGCTCTCAACTGGCTGTAATATAATGAACATATTTTAAAACCCACAAAAAGTTTAGGAGCCAGAATACAGCACATAAATTGTATTCATAGCCAGCATCTAGCACAAAATATCTTGATTCATCAGACACCATGGGAGGAGTTGAAAGGCTTTTGGCTGGAACCTCCACCTGCCAGTAATTCGCCAAAATGATGAGCTCAAGCAAAAGAGAGGAGGAGCCTGCTGTATGTTCTTTAGACCTTTAGAAAGCATAGAGTTGTTTATTTGGACATGAAAATGTAAATCTGCCAGAAAGGTGATACTGCAAAGGTCAGGGGAATGGGGACTGTTAAAAATGCATGCCTGGGACTTTCCTGGTGGTCTAGAGATTAGGACTCTGAGATTACACAGTAGTGGGCTCAGGTTCGATCCCTGGTTGGGAAAATAAGATTCTGCATGCCATGTTGTTGCTGTTGCTAAGTCACTTCAGTCATGTCCAACTCTGTGCAAGTCTATAGACAGGAGTCCACCAGGCTTCCCCTCCCTGAGACTCCCCAGGCAAGAACACTGGAGTGGGTTGCCATTTCCTTCTCCAATGCATGAAAGTGAAAAGTGAAAGTGAAGTCGCTTAGTCGTGTCCGACTCCTAGCGACCCCATGGATGCAGCCACCAGGCTCCTCCGCCCATGGGACTTTCCAGTCAGGAGTACTGGAGTGGGATGCCACTGCCTTCTCCTGATGCATGCCATGAGGTGTGGCCAAAAAACTAAACAACACATTCTTTTTGTTTGTGCATATGTATGCTCACCTGCCAGTGGTCCCATTGCAAAACTGAAAGATTCTACAATGTCAGTAGCATGCCTTTGATGTTGAAAACCAACAAGGGCAAGATTCTTGCCAAGAGAATCAATGTACATACTGAGCCTATTATACACTCCCAGACCTGAGACAGCTTCCTGAAACACATGAAGGAAAATGATCAGAAAAAGAAGAAAGCTAAAAACAAAGACACCTGGTTCACCTGAAGCCTATGCTACTCCACCCAGGAAGCCCACTTCATGAGAACCAGTGGAAAAGAGGCTGAGCTGCTAGAACCCATTTCCTGAGAATTTAGGAGAAAAATGATCCCAGGTTAAGAAGTGAAGCCACAAAGAATAGCCATGAGAGTTTACAGGCTGGAAAATACTTAAATTAACAACGTTTGGCTTTAGAAAAATTTCTCAATGATGAGCCTCTAAAAAATCAATTTTGAATCTGTGTAGTTTTCTGGCAAATTCCCCAGGACATATCAGCTGAAGAATGGATAACATCATCGAACAAAAATCCAATTAAAGTTCTGGAGACTATGCCAGAAAGGAGGATACACCACTAAGAAAAGTACTGGCAACTGAGAGTCTTACGTCTCCACTTCCACGAATAATGACTAAAATACCTTCAGATGATTTGTGCTTCTGCAGAAAGCTATGAAACTGGACATCATACGAAGAGCAACTACCTGGAGGAACCAGAGAGTAAAAGGAAGCAAATTACCTCCAGTGAAGAATGCCAGCTTGCTTGAAGAAGGCACAATGGAACCACACTGGCAAGTTTCATCTGCCCAGATTTTAGCCCGAGGCTAAGAAAAGCCTGTGGTGCACCCTAGTGGGGGCAGGGAATAGTGGGTGTCCAAGAGGAGTCATGGGAATATTAGAAAATACGTTGACAGTATATCACATAAATATGATAATTAAAATATGCATATCAGAATTTGTGAGATGGCAAAAATAAGGTAAACAGGGAAATTTATTTTTAATTTTTAAAATATTTATTTGACTGTGTTGGGTCTTAGTTGTGGCACTTGGGCTCAGTAGTTGCAGTGAGTGGACTTAGTTGCTCTGAGGTATGTGGGATCTTGGGCTTCCCAGGTGGCTCCATGGTAAAGAATCCGCCTGCCAATGTAGGAGACACAGGTTCAATCCCTGGGTCAGGCAGATCCACTGGAGGAGGAAATGGCAACCCACTCCAGTATTCTTGCCTGGAAAGTTCCATAGACAGAGGAGCCTGGTGGGCTACAGTCCATGGGGCTGCAAAGAGTCGGACATGACTGAAAGCACACACACATGTGGGATCTTAGTTCCCCAGTCAGGGATTGAACCCAAGTCCCCTGCACTGCAAGGTGGACTCTTAACCACTGAACTGTAGGGAAAGTCCCACAGGGAAATTTGGAATTTTAAATACCTATGTGGGAAAAGAAAAGCCTAAAACTCAGTGATGTAAGAAACTACAAAAAGAAGAATAAATTATACCCAAAGCAAAGTTAAAAGGCTTCAGAGACTAAAATTGTGAGCTGTTATCCATGGGCAATGAGTGGCTACCAGCACTCCCATCCAGGACAAGAACAGCCAGGCAGAACGAGGACTTATTAATTTATAAATATCTATTAAATCTATTAATTATAAATTATTAATGATAAATTATTATCTCCATAGGCAGCAGAAAATTTCTGAGGTGACTAGAACTAAAGGGGATAAGATTCTTTTTTTTTTCCCCACTGTGGCCAAATGGGATTTATTTCTGGAGTACAAAGGTAGCTTAACGTGCAAATATTAATCAACATAATACACCACATTAACAAAATGAGGGAGAGTAGGGGGTCCATAATCATTTCAATCAATGGGGAAAAAAAGCATTTGACAAAATTTAACACTTTTTCATGATGTAAATATTCAACAACAAGGAATAAAAGATAACTACCTCAACATAATAAATGACACATATGAAAAGCCCAGCACTAACATCATACTCAATGGTGAAAGACTGAAAGTTTTCTCTATAGCATCAGCAGCAAAATAAGAGTTACACATTTCCTCATTTCCATTCAACATAATACTAAAAGTCCTAGCCCAAGCAATTAGGCAAGAAAAAGAAACAAAAAGCATTCAAATTAGAAAAGAAGTAAAATTATCTCTAGTTACAGATGACATGATCTTATACAGAGAAAACCCTAAAGACTCCACAAAGAAACTATTAAAACTAATAGATGAATTCAGCAAAGTTACAACATTCAAAATTAACAAACAAAAATCAGTTGCCTGGCTATGCATTGTTCTTGCCTGGAGAACAGCAGGGACCGTGGAGCCCCGGCGGGCCGCCATCCATGGGGTTGCACAGAGTCAGACACGACCGAAATGACTTAGCAGCAGCAGCAGAAGCAACTTAGCAGTGGCAGCAGCACTTGAAGTCAGCATGGCGGGGTGGCATCAATCCGTATGCAGGACAGGGATCAACGGGTTGCAACTGAAGGATAGCCGAGGACAAGCAGAGGGCTGAGAGCCTATGTAAAGCACTCCCAAGGACTCCATAGGTATAGCTGATTTTGCACACTCTTCCAGCTCAATGAACCATGCTCTGCAGTGAGACCAAGGGCAACAGGAGTCTGGTTTTTACTGAGCTTGTAAGTGTCTCTCACTGTGGGTGCATCTGTGTCCAGTCGTTCCGTCGTGTCCGCCTCCTTGCGATCCCATGGACTGCAGCCCGCCAGGCTCCTCCGTCCATGGAATTCTTCAAGCAAGAATACTGGAGTGGGTTTCCATTCCTTTCTCCAGGGGATCATCCCAACCCAGGTATCAAACCAGGGTCTCTTCATTGCAGGCAGATTCGAAATGAAGAAATGAAGTCAGTGTGCATCTGACTGCACAGAATATGAATCTCGGGTTTAAAGATATGTATTTTTAAAACAACATAGTTCTTATATTCAAGCCAACAACTTCACCAGATGCCCAATGCAGTGGAGGTCAAGGACATGGAGGAAAAGGGAAATCCTATTAGTGGATTGGATTAAATAAAAGATGTATGTTAGTCTCTGTATTGGATAGGATGCAGGCATATAAGCAGAGCTACCATCTGTGAGACATAAGGAACATAAGCATTAGACCGTATATAATTATGGGAGTTGGTAAAAGGTTTATGGAAAGCTGTTGTCCAGGCATCGGGAAACGGGCCTGAAGTTCCTATAGGTCAGGAAGACTGGCAGTGAGAAGGAAAACTGGGATAAGATTCTTGTATTAGTTTTCTGTTGCTGCTGTACCAACCAACCACAAGCTGGGTGGTTTAAGACAACACATTTATCATCTTGCAGTTACACAGAAGTCTGAAGAGCATCTCACTGGGTTAAAAAACAGATAACCAGTGGGGCTGGTTGTCAGTGGGGCTGTGTTCCTTTGGGGACGCTCTAGGGAGAAGCCGTTTTCTGGCCTTTTCTATCTCCTCGAAGCTGTTCCCATTCTTGAGCTCATGGTTCACTTCCTTCATCTTTCAAGCCAGCAAAGCAGCATTTCTCTGACCCATATTCCATCACCACCCTCTCTCTGACCCCAGCCAGGAAAGGTTCTCTACTAAGGACTCGTGATTAGAATAGACTCATCAGAGAATCCAGGATAATCTATTTCCCTGCATCAAGGTCTTTAATTCATTCACACCTGCACAGTAATACAGAGAAAAATGGAACACTTAAGCTTCCTTTCTGTCCATAAAGTTTCAAAGAAAATGACGTAAATGTTTTTAGTAACAAATCATTAAAAACTCAGTTCGTAAAAAACACTTGAGTGCCAACATCCTCTGGATCATGGAAAAAGCAAGAGAGTTCCAGAAAAACATCTACTTCTGCTTTATTGACTATGCCAAAGTCTTTGACTGTGTGGATCAAAATAAACTGTGGAAAATTCTGAAAGAGATGGGAATACCAGATCACCTAACCTGCCCCTTGAGAAATCTGTATGCAGGTCAGGAAGCAACAGTTAGAACTGGACATGGAACAACAGACTGGTTCCAAATAGGAAAAGGAATACGTCAAGGCTGTATATTGTCACCCTGCTTATTTAACTTTTATGCAGAGTACATCATGAGAAACACTGGACTGGAAGAAACACAAGCTGGAATCAAGATAGCTGGGAGAAATCTCAATAACCTCAGATATGCAGATGACACCACCCTTATGGCAGAAAGTGAAGAGGAGCTAAAAAGCCTCTTGATGAAAGTGAAAGAGGAGAGTGAAAAAGTTGGCTTAAAACTCAACATTCAGAAAACAAAGATCATGGCATCTGGCCCCATCACTTCATGGGAAACAGATGGGGAAACAGTGTCAGACTTTATTTTGGGGGGCTCCAAAATCACTGCAGATGGTGACTGCAGCCATGAAATTAGAAGATGCTTACTCCTTGGAAGAAAAGTTATGACCAACCTAGAAAGTATATTCAAAAGCAGAGACATTACTTTGCTGACTAAGGTCTGTTTAGTCAAGGCTATGGTTTTTCCTGTGGTCATGTATGGATGTGAGAGTTGGACTGTGAAGAAGGCTGAGCGCAAAGAATTGATGCTTTTGAACAGTGGTGTTGGAGAAGACTCTTGAGAGTCCCTTGGACTGCAAGGAGATCCAACCAGTCCATTCTGAAGGAGATCAGCCCTGGGATTTCTTTGGAAGGAATGATGCTAAAGCTGAAACTCCAGTACTTTGGCCACCACATGCGAAGAGTTGACTCATTGGAAAAGACTCTGTGGGAGGGACTGGGGGCAGGAGGAGAAGGGGACGACTGAGGATGAGATGGCTGGATGGCATCATGGACTCGATGGACGTGAGTCTGAGTGAACTCTGAGAGATGGTGATGGACAGGGAGGCCTGGGGTGCTGCCATTCATGGGATCGCAAAGAGTCGGACACGACTGGGCGACTGAACTGAACTGAACTGCTATTACCATTGATGTAACCAATAGCTACTACCAGGTGATTTAATTATTTTTGGGCATTTGATTTAGTCACTTTTGTTAAGAGAGAAAATTCACAGATTTAGACAAAAAGCAAACAAATGTTAGTAAATATTTTATTTGGACATTTCAAAGTTTAACTTTGTAGCCACTTGTATTATCACTGAAATCTAGCAGATTCCCATTGAAATTTAGTTGCAGGTAGAGAGGTTGGAACTAGAATGTTCAAGACAGTTTATTAACATTTTGGAAAAAAAAATAAATCATGCATCCCATGGATTCTCCAGTTGTGCTGCTGAAACCCACCTTGTCCACAACCCTCCTCTTCCTTCTCCTCAATGCCTCCTTCCATGCTGGAACTGTGGAGTACTCTAATGCCATATTTTCCTTCCTCTTTTCACTTGATCTCTCACCTGTTTATGTCCGGGAAGAACTGTGATGGAAAGTTCAGGGTCGTTTTGTAGGAATTTTTTTTTGGTTTATCCATCTGCCTCCAAGCGTCCCTAGAGAGTCATGTCCTCTGGTCTAGGCAAAGCCCACAGAAGTCGATTTAATGGAAATAGTTGTCCCTCTGTCATTTTGTGAAATTCTAGTCAAAACCAGAGCCAGGGCTGAGTTGACTCCAGGTAGTAAATTAGAGAAGGTGTGGTTTGCATGGTGCCAGCAGCGAACTTAGCCTTGGTTTGGTAGTTAATAAAACTACCATTCACAACGGGTAGTCATTCACATTGGCTTCCCTGGTGGCTCAGACAGTAAAGGATCTGCCTGGAATGTGGGAGATCTGGGTTTGATCCCTGGGTTGGGAAGATCTGGAGAAGGGAATGGCTACCCACTCCAGTACTCCTGCCTGGAGAATTCCATGGACAAGGAGGCTGGCAGGCTACACCTCATGGGGTCACAGAAAGTCATTCACATCAGTTCTGCAAATTGAATTGGGAAGTGAGGGAGTGGCAAGGGAGGGAAGGGAACTCTTGGAGGTGGTCAGTGCTGCCTTGGCTTGAACCTAAGTGCCACACTGTTGATGCAGAATCTCTGCCCAGCAGGCCCAGGTCCATCGGGGAACACATGGCCGAGGTGAGCTTCGCACTGCAAGGAGAGCAGCCTCTGTCATCTCTCACCAGGGAAAAGGCTCTTTAAGTAAAACCCAGACAGATGAACCCCACATGGCGGGCCCACTCGAGTCTTTGACCTGGTGTTGGGGGAAAGTCTATTGTACCAGAATTTGATTCAGAAATAAAAGCATGTAGAGTATATGGGTGGTGAATAGCTCTCTACTTGATCAGTGAGAATGTGAGCAAGTGATTTAACTTAGGCCTTGATTTACTCATCTGTGAAATGGGGATGATAATTATACCTACATAACAGAGCTATTATTATGATTCATTGATACAATGCATTGGGACTTCCCTGGTCCCAATGCAGGGGGCCTGGATTCTATCCCTGGTCAGGGAACTAGATCCCACATGCCAAAACTAAGACCAGGGGCAGCCACATAGATAAATATTAAAAAAAAAAAAAAAAAAGCAGTAGCACAGTTTCTGAGTGAGTGAATCTTGTAGCCAGTATATTATTATTGTTTTTTTCAATGAAGAAAAGACTGAGCTACATTTATCTGCTTACAAAACCAGAACATTTGAGCACCCAAAGATATCAAGTTGAATCTGCTGTCTGGATTTAAGCCATTCTCTCTTGCCAGGCTCCCAGGAGAAATAAGCCCTGATGTCACCTTCAGTACGGCTCTGCTCTGCTTGTAGGCGACATGCTGCAGAGTGGGAAGGGGGCAGAGAGATGCCAGCCACCCTGGACCTTCCTGCCGCTCTCCTTGCACAACAAAATGTGAAGGGCCACTCTTTCTTTCAGACCCTTGCTCACTCCCATCTCTGCAAGGCTAGAACCAGACAAGGCTCCTTCTCTGGTCTGCAGTTCCAGGAGTGATGGGAGAGAGGAACCAGTAGCAGCTCAAGAGAAACCCAAAGTGCTTCCATGACAAAAGTGCTCCCGTCCATAACAGATGTACAAGGACAAGTGAGCTCTCCACTGCAATCGGGAGGCACAGGGGGAAACAAAACACAAAGCAAAGATACCCACCTGCTTACAGACGACCTCTGTGCGAGCTAGTCCCAACGTGGTGTCAGCACGTCTCAGGATCCCCGTGTTACTCTCATCAGAGCCAGATGTCCCGTGAGCCTCAGAGAATGAAGGCCATCCCGTGCCGGAGCAGAACTTCTTCTCAGAGCTGTGTTAGAAATCAGGATACCTACAGCTGTGAAAACTGCTATGAACAAACAAAGAGCACTGTGTGCCCCCAACCCACATCTCTACAGAGCACAGATTGATTCTCTTCTCTGCCAGATCTCAAGGCCAGTTCTCTGAACCACAGGGGTCTTCCCACTGCACCTCCACTATTCAAGATGCTGTCTCGTCACGTCAAAGATTTCTTGTTCCTTTGATGTTGAAGGCATCCCTCTCGAGCTTCTACAAGGACCAAAAACACGAGGAGCTTTGTGAACTGCTCCATGTTAGGAAACAGATTAAATGCCCGTGTTTGAAAAGTAAGGAAGGGGGAAATCGAAGTGAAATGAGAGGTCAAAGGGTTTAGTATATTGTGGGTTCAGCAAATCAGAGAAAAGTGAGAACTGATCAAACGGCCATGTTCAGCCACAGGAACTTTGGTTATCTGAACACAGAGCCTGACTGCCTTTGGGGATTCAAGAGTTCCTCTGCCACTTCTAAGCTGTGTGAAACTGGACGGGCTGCTTCCCTGTCCAAGTCAGCTTTCTTACCTGTAACATGGGGATAGTAACGTCTACGTTACAGAGATGCTCTGAGGGCTTAGGGAGCTATGCAGTGGAGCACGTAGTGACTAATAAGCCTGGGCACCCAGACTCATCACTGCAGTGCAGTGACCTTCCTGGGAGAGCCCCACAGGAAGGAATGATGCTGGGGGTGAGGGGGGAACAGAGGCGCCAACAAAAGGAGGAGGAGGGCAACAAGCAAATCTACTCATCAGAGACCCACTCTCTAAGTACTTTGTTAGGTGAGCTCCTTTTCTTTCTTTTTAAAAAAAAATTTTGGCCACACTTTGCAGCATGTGGGATCCTAGTTTCCCTACCTAGGGATCGGACCTGCATCCCCTGCATTGGAAGCACAGAGTCTCAACCACTGGACCACCAGGGAGGTCCCCAAGGATGAACTCCTTTACATCATGCTAGAAAAACAAATTCCAGAAATTTCAAGGCAGGGAAATGGCTCTCTCTATCTGGGGGAGAGATAAGAAATGAATGGTAAATTCTGCAAAACAAAAAACTGAGTGAAAAGAGGGGCAAAGTGGCAAATAATCAAACCTCTAGACTATGAGCACAGAAGGAAGCTCAGTTTAGAGCACAAACCCAGCAGAAAGAGTCTAGGGTAAGTCAGTGAGTCAAAACACTCCAGTCTTGGGACCCATCTGTTACTAAAAAATTATCGAGGATCTCTGAGAGCTTGGTTTACATGAGTTGTGCCTATTAGCACTTAACAAATTAGAAATTATGAGTGAGAGTTTTAAAGACATTTATGCATTGAATTATTTTTAAAAATACTAAATTCATTATAGGCTAACACAACCTATTGTTACAACAGATAATTCTGTTTTCCAAACTAAAACAAACATTTAGTGGGACGAGTTGTACTGTTTCATAACTTTGCAAATCTCTTTAAAAAAATTAATTTTATTGGCGTGTAGTTGCCTTACAGTGTTGTGCTAGTTTCTACTGTACAGGAAAATGAATTGGCCACACACATACAAACGTTCTTTCTGTTTTTGGATTGCCTTCCCATTTAGGTCACCACAGAGCCCTGGATAAAGTTCCCTGTGCTACACAGTAGGTTCTCACTGGTTATCTGTTTTACACATACTATCAATAGTTTATCTGTGTCAACCCCAATCTCCCAATTTGCCCCAATCCCCCTTCCCCCTTGGTATCCATATGTTTGATCTCTATGTCTATCTCTATTTCTACTTTTTGCAAATCTCTTTAAGGTCTAGCCTTAGAAAAATGGCAATTGAATCTCCAGATGTGCTCATGCATTCAATCTGTTGCAGCACTGTTTTGACTGAAGTGTAGGAAGAGGATGTAGTCTCTTGGACGTGTGGGTGTGTGCTAAGTTGCTTCAGTCACGTCCGACTCTGTGCGACCCTGTGGACTATAGCCTGCCAGGTTCCTCTGTCCATGGGATTCTCCAGGCCTGAGTACTAGAGTGGGTTGTCACGCCCTTCTCCAGGGGATCTTCCTAACACAGAGATCGAACCCGGGTCTCCTGCATTGCCAGCAGATTCTTTACCATCTGAGCCACTAGGGAAGCTCCAGTCTCCTGGATACACAGTTAAGAAAAGAAAGCACCTTGAAGAGCCCTGGAAAGATCCCAGGAACTCAGGTACAGCTCTGAGGTTGACTTCTGAGAGCCTGGGGTGTGAATCTGGGCTCTGGTATGTCTGTACGACCTTGGCAAGTTATTTAACCTCATAAGGTCTCTGTTCCCTCGTCCACAGAATAGTCACAGCATTGTTACCTCACAGGGTTTGGGAGGATTAACTGAGATGCTTTCTTCATTTAGCATTTTTACCATCGTGTTGGACACATGGTACCTAAGTTAGTGGTTATGATTTTTAAAATATCATTATTATTAGTAGTAATAGGTATCCATGAAATTTGGGCAGCTGTGGGTCCAATTAGAAGTGTCTCCACATTCAGACTGGGGCTTCCTAGGTGGCTCAGTGGTAAAGACTCTGCCTGCCAATGCAGGAGATGCGGGTTCAAGCCCTGGGTCAGAAAGATCCCCTGGAGAAGGAAACAGCAACCACTCCAGTATTCTTGCCTGGAGAATCCTGTGGACAGAGCAGCCTGGCAGGCTACAGTCCACAGGGTTGCAAAGAGATGGATACAACTGAGCATGTGTGCACACACCTATTCAGACTGCGTTCTCTGCAACCCTTTTTCTTTTCCAAGGGTTCAAAAATATTCATCTGAGCCACGTTGGTCCAGGGAAAAACATTTTAAATATCCTTTAATCATAGCTTTTCCATCCTCAACATTATATATAAACTAGTGATCATTAAAGCAAATCTGATGGAGAATTATGAATATAATAATTTTTTTAATGAATGAATCTAAGACTAATAAAAAGTCATTTAAAACATTTTATGGGAAACAATAAACTTTTATTGATGCAATTAACAGAATCTGGAGATTTAACCAGGTAATATGAGAGGCCCATCATATATCATTTAAGAGGGAAAACTTAAATATTAAGGGCAATTAGAAATTGCAATATATATATTTAAATGATTAGCAGATTGTAAGGCCTGCCCTTGAGAAACTAAAACCATTCTGGACCATCTTTACTCTTAAAGGGAGTAAAGATGTATATGTATATCATGTATACTTTTAAGGGATTCCTTTTATTTAGTTTTGTTATATGTTTATTTGCTTTGTTTTTGGCATTGTTTCTAGAAACTCCATGGCCCCCAGACCAGCAGCAGAGGCACTTGGTGATAACTGACAATCCTCATGGTAGAAGAATTCCCATTCATTTCAAGGAACAGGAGCACAGAAAAGGTTAACAATATTACCTAGTTCCTATAATACGTGGGATGCCAGGATATTCTATAAAGGGAACTAACATCAGGCTCTCAGTTTCCTTCTATTCTAAAAAGATTTATGACCGTGAAACATGTGATCTCACAGTAGATTTTAATAAACAAATGCATAATTGGAGAGGAGGAAGGAAGGGGAATAGAGGAAGGGGTCGAAGTCACATAATTCCGAGGTTAATGAAGTGACAGTCTGGAGTCCAGTGCTCTTGACCTAGAAACCCTGGATCAAATGACTCTGAGTTGGAGAGTCAGCAGCTCCCCTGAACCATACTGATTCAGCTCGAAGAGAAGTCTGCAGGCAGCAAGGAGCCCAGTGGCCAAGTGGCTGTGATCCCTCATCCACTTGATTTCTTAACTGTTTAGTTTTGGTTGACTTTTCACCTCCTTTCAACTGTGTGCGAGTATTTGAAGGGATGTTCATTTCTTCTCTACCCCTGCTCTCTGTTACTGAGGATGGAGACTGGGGACAGGAAGAGAGCAAAAATGAGAGGTCCAACAGGAATCCTGACAGTTACCTACCCTCTCGAATGGGAAGCACTGTCGGGAATATAGTCTTTGTTTATAGATTCTCATTAATTAGAAGAGATTTCTTAGGAGTTCCTTATTATCAAAGCACTTTCATGCATAAGGCCCTAAGAAGGCTCTGTCTGTAAGAATCTCATTGCTAACATGTGTCTGGCGCTTGGCAGGGGTCAGGCATTGCTCTGGTGCTTTCATGTGCATTAACACATAACTCAGCTACTGCTCCCAATAGCTTTATGAGTTCAGTACTACTAACATGCTCATTTTACTGGTGGGGAAATCAAGGCACAGAAGGGTTAAGAAACTTGCCCAAGGGCACACAGCAATTAAGCCAGGATGTATATCTACAGACTTTACCACTCTACTGCATCGTCTCTCTTATAGACAAATGCATCTTTAATAACACAGAAGATTCTAGAACATAAAAGATTCTTATGAATATATTCTTATTTTCCTCAGACTAAGCTGCAGGAGGAAAAAAATAGAACAAACTCAAAAGTCCTTAAGAAATGAAAATGGTAACTGCAACTAAAACTAAATGATTAAAAAGAAACAAATAGGTTGGCAGATTGGCAGGTCAGTAAACTAGCCACATGCTGAAAGGGCTTTTGGAGACCTGGCTGATTTTATTAGACTTGGCTGCCATGGGGATGGTCACTCAACTTCCTTAATTTGGACTAGCATTGTGCTAATACAGTAGTTACTGCTCATGGTAGTCTTTCAAGTTTAAATTACCTTAAATGAAGTAAGATTAAAAAATTCAATTTTTAGTCGCATCAGCCATATTTCAGGTGTTCAATAGCCACACGTGATTAGTGGCCACCAAAGTGCATGGAGCAGATACAGAACATTTCCATCACTGCAGAAAGTTCTACTGGACAGAGCTTTTTGCTCTGATCTCTCCAGTCCCTCCCTGCCCCAACACTGATTCCCCAGCAGAGCCTGTGAGGTGCCCATGCTGGGCACTGGGTAGGAAGAAAGTGTCATCTTTACGGGTGCAGAGACTGGAACACCAATGAAGTCAAAACGACAAAGACTGAAACGTAGGAACATGTTCTCGCAAGGATGACCGTCAACAGCTAGAAACAGAACCTCTGGCGGCTTACTGCGGTCACAAAGCCATCTTTTATACATTTACAACATGGTTGTTTGGCTAAAAGCAGGTTGGCCATCTCAAGGTCCCACCTCTCCCCCTTTAAACAGAACCAAAGGTCAAACAGTAACTGCTGCTGCTGCTGCTAAGTCGCTTCAGTCATGTCCGACTCTGTGCGACCCCATAGATGGCAGCCCACCAGGCTCCCCCGTCCCTGGGATTCTCCAGGCAAGAACACTGGAGTGGGTTGCCATTTCCTTCTCCAATGCATGCAAGTGAAAAGTGAAAGTGAACTCGCTCAGTTGTGTCCGACTCTTAGTGACCCCATGGACTGCAGACTATCATGCTCCTCTATCTACGGGATTTTCCAGGCAAGAGTACTGGAGTGGGGTGCCATTGCCTTCTCTGAAACACTTAACTGATGGTTCAGAAATCTGCGTGCATTTTACCATTCCCAGCTTCTCCCAGGCCATCTTCTCAGCCTGACTGCCATCTTTGCTGTCTCTTCACCAGCCACTGACAGAGTGAATGAATCCCGGCGAAGGCCTGCCCTTCTGTGAGCATGAAGGAAAATCAATCCTGATTGTTGCTCATCTTTGCAGGAGGGGTTTGGCTTTCCAAATTCAGCCCCCATTAGCAGCCAGCAGCCCAGGAAAGCCCAGTCTGCTGAAAGCCCAGAGCACATAATGAAGCACTGCCTAATGGAAGATTCACAGAGCTGGCTTGATTTATATTTTATTCTAAACCAATTTAGGGTTGATGCAAAAGAAATAAAAAACATCTTTGAACTTCTGAAAAATGGGACTTCAAAGATGTTTTCCTTTCTTGTTCATCGAATCTACTTTTTTTAGACTGTTTCCTGCATGTCTAAACAAAAAGCCTTTGTTGAGAGATTTCAGATTCTGATTGACTTAAAAGAGGCTTTGAAATCAAGAGACAATTAAATTTACTATTAGCTACATAGAAAAGGCATGGTATTCACTACTGTCAAGCACTGTGGGGAATCTATCCTCATAAAATTCTACATTTCCTAAATTAAATTATAAACCCATTTTTCCCTGGGAGAGATATAGTTTTAATCACATGGGTCAAGCAAATACCATTATGGTTTAGATGTCTTTAAATACTTTCCCAGGGAAAAAACTAATAGCTTTATCTTAAGGTGCCCACCAAGTGGGTTTTGTTTTTTTTTTTTGGTTTGCTTTTTGCTATTTCTAGCAGATACAGAAAGAAAGAATATAGGCTAAGATGTTAATGCTATAAATAACAAGAAGACAGGCAAGAATCTTAAATGAATAGCCCTCCTTATGGTAACCAAGTTAATCGGGAAGGGCAGTGAAAACCATGGTATGTATTGGGTTGGTCAAAATGTTTGTAAGATCCTATGGAAAAACCCAAGTGAATTTTCTAGCCAATCCCATATTTATCCAAGGCCCCAAAAGACAGAGCAGTATGACTTTTGAGGCTCACTCTCCTTTGGTACCTCTTGGACTTTATCTCACCTGAAGAGCGGGCTGTCGCAACACACACAGTGATACATCCCTGGTTCCTTGTTATTCAGGTAGATCCCACTGAAAGGCTGAAAGTAAATGAGATATATCACTGTTCAGGTTTCTCATAACACCAGCAGGACATGATACAGCAGGTCTAAATCCAAGATTAAGTTCTCCAATAAAGGAATTTTTGTACTAATTTCACAAAGTGCAAGTATCACTGGAGAGAAAATTACAACATGCCCAGTGAAGCAGTCTGCAGGCTTGTTTATGACTGGCCTTTATTGTGCCAAATATTCAAATTATGACATTAATAATGCTTTGTATTTATATAGCACTTTTCATCCAAGAA
The DNA here is from genome assembly GCA_917880005.1 of Nanger dama. Classification (NCBI taxonomy): domain Eukaryota; kingdom Metazoa; phylum Chordata; class Mammalia; order Artiodactyla; family Bovidae; genus Nanger; species Nanger dama. Next base: position 29,908,505 of record CAKJTW010000023.1, read on the forward strand.
CATCAAAGCCTGTGAAAAAGCAAGAGAATGGGCCTCTGGATTGTGTTAGATCTTGGCCTCCATTTCAAAAGTTAATACAACAGGAATCTAGTCCACTGACTAATACACTCTGAAATCTCCAATTAAAGACAGGGTATAGATACATTAAAAAGCAAAGCTCAGTGAGATTGGGGTTGTGCCTTTAATATGCTTCACGTGGTGTTTAGGATACTTCATACTGAATAAATGCTAAATAATGAGCACGATTCTCCCAGTGCCTAAGTTAGTACTTAGATGAATTACCACGTTAAATTGTGGCTTAAGGGGTTTTCAGGTTCCAAGAACAGGAGACTTGAATCAATGAGTAAGCCGACACTATTTTATATATATATATATATAAATATATATATATATTTTAAAACGTTATTTGGTAGACTGATCTCATTGTTTGGAACAAACAAAGGCCATTTTTGCCCAATTCCATCTTCTCTCTCAAAGAAATTTCAAGAAAGAGAAACTGTTGCATGAGCCTCCTGTGAAAATCCACAAGCAGTGGCTGATGGCAGGCACTGTCCTACTCTTTGGAAGAGAAGCTGAACACGGGATGGGTCACTGAGTCCCAGAGTGGATTCAGGAAACAGGCGGCCCCTTCAGCCCTCTCTAGACAAATCCCCAGTCAAATGTTTACATTCCCTGTGGTAGGAGTAACAGCACATTTTCAGGGAGCAGCATAACAGTCACTTGCAAATTAACCTACTTGAGCCCACCATCTGGGCACACTTGGATGTTTTCCCTCTCTAAAATCCCTAAACTTGGCTGCAGACATCAAACAGTGGTGAGCTGGTCTTTTTCTGGCCTGTCCCCTTGAAGGCTTGTACCTCACGCTGGCACAAAGGGGTATCTAGGATGAAAACGAAGTTTCGCCTCCCTCCCACCTGGGCTGAAGAGACAAACATGTCAAAGGGCTACCCAGATGTGAAGCTGATCTAGAAATGCCTACTTGTGGGATCCGGACAGCATGCTAATATTCACAATATAATGTTTGTTATTGCAGGGGCAGTTGGACAGAGGAAGTGACAGAGAACTGGTAACCACAATAAGTTAAAAAATCAGACATAAAAGAATCCTTTGCTGACATATTTTATGCAATGACATCTCTCCTCTGCTTCCTTGCCTGATTTCCTTCTGTCTACCCTCTCACCCTTTCTCCTTAATCTTATACAAGTCCTGTCATATTATTTAGGGCCACACTCAGCTTCTGTTTCACTCACTCATTTCAGTATTACTTGAAAACCAAGTGTGTATCCAAAGCTGCAGAGATGGAAAAACAAAACAGAACTAAACTAATCATGGTTCCTGCACTAGGAATTTGCCAGCAAGTCGGGAAGAGAAGTGAGCTGGCAGTGGTCACACCATGTGACCCCAATTCTGATGGGGAAGTTAGCAGCGAGTTGGGGTACCACTAGTCTCTTTACTACTAGGGAAGTCTTCATGAAACCTTTCTGGGCCAGCTAATATATGAGATGTCTGATATCAGGGTTTTCTTTTTCTTTAACCTTTTATCATCATTATTTTTCATTGCATGGCTGACTGGTGTTTATTACAGGAAAATGCCACGACACTAAAGTGAGTTTTGAAGGATGATAAGGAGTTAATCAGATAAAGAAATTTCAGACAGAGCAGCCTGGGCTGGGTGGCTCACATCACAGAACAGAGCAATGTGGAGAAGGAAGACGAGGTTGCTGGAAAGGCAGGGAAGGCCAGATCATAGCAGCTTTCATCAGACCAAGCTTGTTGTTGCTGTTCAGGCGCTCAGTCATGTCCGACTCTTTGCCACCCCATGGACTGTAGCATACCAGGTTGCTCTGTCCTTCACTATCTCCTGGAGTTTGCTTAGACTCGTCCATTGAGTCGATGACGCTAAAGAGTTAAAGTGCCAGCTTACTGAAGATGGAAAGCCATTGGAAACTTTTAAACTGGGTTGCACACACAATCAGAGCTGGTTTTTAGAAGGAGCGCTCAAAGGACAGTCAAACAGGCACCAGTTCAGGCCTGGATTTAACTATGGCAAGAATAGTGGAAATAAAAAGATGAGGATGGAGTTAAGAATTGTTTTGAAGAGAGAACTGAAATGAGTGATTGTACAGGGAGGGGGTCAGAGACAGAGACAGAAGGATGCCCCCATCCCTGGGTTTTCAAAATCTATCCTATGGACTAAGTGTTCTGCACTGCCATGGATTGTAGCTCACCAGGCTCCTCTGCCCGTGGAGTTTTCCAGGCAAGATACTGGAGTCGGTTGTCATTTCCTTCTCCAGGGAATCTTCCTGACCCAGGGATTGAACCTGTATTTCCTGTATTGCAGATGGATTCTTTACTGCTTTACCACAGGGAAGCCCCTGAATGTTTGTGTATCCCCCAAATTCATGTTTAAGCCCTAACCCCCAAGGTGATAGTATTGGAGGTGGGGCCTTTGGGAGGTGATCAGTTCATGAGGGTGGAGCCCTCAAGAGTGCGATTAGTGCCCTGGGAAGAAGAGACATGGGAGGGATGACCTCTTTCTTCCCCACATTGGGACACGGCAAGAAGGTGACCATCTGCAAACCAAGAAGAGAGTTCTGATCAGAACCAAATTGTTTGGTACCTTGATCTCAGATTTCTCAGCCCCCAGAACTGTGAGCAACAAATGTTTGTTGTTTAAGCCTCCTCATCTGTGACATCCTGCTAGAGAAGCCCAAACTATGACTATGTGCGCACCAGCACGGCCTTTCCCTTCTTCGATCTTGTCAATACTACACACCTGTTGGAAACGGATGATACACTTAAATGATTTGCAGGTTGTTTCACAGAGAACTATTTACAAAGATGGGGACAGGGCCGATGGATACCAGCCAGGGAAGGTGAAGCATCCCTGGGCCAGTGACTGAAAACACACTGCCCTACTGGCCTGTGGAGCACAGAGTGGGCAGAACCCACCAGGCCAAAGCTGGAGGGATGGGCTGCCTGCAGGGGTGGGGGGCTGGGAGGCTGCAAGCTGCGTGGGAGGAACACAGCCCCAGGGGACCCTCGATGCCTGTTTTTCTACTGTGTCCTCTGATCTTGCTGGCATCTCCCAGGGACCAAACTCAATCAGGAGTCAAGAGGGCAAGGGAGCTGCTTAGCCTTCCCAGAGTTCAGAGCAGAGTGAAGCACGTGGATGGCAGATCTGGAAGGAAAACAGTAACCTGCACAAAACCTAGCTTCTGCTGACATTTGACTTTTTAAAAATATTTATTTGACTGCACTGGATCTTAGTTGTGGCATGTGAGACCTTTAGCTGTGACATGTGAACTCAGTTCCCTGACCAGGGATCGAACCTGGGCCCCTCTACATTGGGTGTGCAGAGCCTTAGCCACTGGACCACTGGGGAAGTCCCTGATCTTTGATTTTTCAGTTACTGCTCAACTAGTCTGTGAACCCCTTCATCGTACCTGGCAGAGGGCTAGCAGGTTAATGCTGCCCAACAAAAAGCACATGCAACTGAATTTTAATTTTGAGTCACCAAATAGAAGGCTGAGGTGTTTCCCTTCTCTTTTCTTAGCCTTATGGAGCTTATGGAGGCTTATCATTCTGCAGCATTCTAAAAAGTTACATGTGGAAATGAATCAACTGAAAGGGATTTATAACATTACTTAAAATAATGGATGATGCTCATTTTGTAAAATGGCCAAATGCAGAGTATAATACACCATCTGTTCGAGAATCCCACGTATTTATTCTCCTAAACATCTGGCAGCTTATCTTCAGGCTGCCATTTCCAACTCCAAACCCTGTGTGGCTCTGTCCTTCAGAATAGGGTTGACTTACAATGCTCTGGGAAGACACACAACTGCTCAGCGAATCACAGGTAGCTCCTTGTGCTATTTGCATAATGGCTAGTTTTCTGTGTCTTTCCTGGGCTTACCTGGTGGCTCAGTGGTAAAGAATCCATCTGCCAATGCAGGAGATTTGGGTTCAAATCCTGGGTCAGGAAGATCCCATGAAGGAGGAAGTGGCAACCTGCTCCAGTATTCTTGCCTGGAGAATCTCATGGACAGAGGAGCCTGCTAGGCTACAGTCCATGGGGTCACAAAGAGTTGGACTCGACTGAGCACACACACACATAAGGAGTACTTGCTCTATGCTGGGCTCTTTTCCAGGCACTGGAGAGAGACCCAGCCGTCAACAACACAACTGACCAGCTAAACAACAACAGTCTCTTTGTGAGAAAGCCTTTATTAAAACCCCACCCACAGGAAGTTTTCAAAAATACCAGTATTTCACCAGAATCGATGGGATCTTCTGGTCTATCTAATGATTTTGGATTGGCAGTGAAGTTGAAGGTGAGACCATGATTATATGGCTCCAGCACATGGATAGCCTACCTGAATTTTGCAGGGACCGCTAACTTCAAAGATATAAATATCCTACAACATTCAAAATCACTGTGCTGGGGTCCACTCTAGGGGGTCTGCTTCACAAATGAAAATACTAACCTGGCTCAATAGCTATTTTCCAGTGGTCATATTTGGGCCCAAGACAAATGACTTGCTGTGAAACAGTGTGGTAAAAATGGTACTATACTGAGTAACCACTAAGGACTGCTTTCTCAGGAAAGAAAGCCAGTGTTACTGAAGACAGTTTCAGTAATACGTCCACCTCTTGACCTGCACTGGCTCAACAGTCCCAAGGCTTGATTTTTAAGCACCCACTACCTGCAGGATATGTCATGTGCTAGGACGGTAGGTACTGAGCAGGAAAACCCAGCTTGGGGCTGGGGAAAGGCTTCCCTCTGGGGGTGAGATTGGGGGCAAGAGCTGAAAGGTGGGTTTGAATGAGTTGGAGTTGGGGGAGGACACAGGGTGAAAGGGCCTGAAGTGGGGAAAGCCCAGGGTTTTGGAGCTGAACGAGGAAAAGTAGCCACATCTGAGGATGGGGGTGGGAGGTAGGGACCAGAGCTTTAGGGCCTTATTAGCCACTTTTAAACTTTTTCTTTTACTTTGAAAACAAGAATTTAGAGTAGGGGGTGATGTGGTCAGATTTGTTTACAAAGGATCTATTTCGGAGCTGAGAGGAGAATGGCGAGGTGAGGAGCAAGGACGGATGTGAGGAGCACAGCTGAGGCAGCTGCTTTTGAGCCAGGGATGGTGGGGCCAGGACCAGGGCGAGCAGCGGAGAGAAGCAGGGTGATGAGAAGGTTATTCAGGAGGCTGAGTGGGTGGACTGGCTGCCGGAGGGCAGTGTGTCCAGAGAGGTTTCTGGCTTGCATAACTGGATGGATATTCGTGGCCAGAGGAGAACAGTGGAGGGTGTCAGATTCGTAAAGAAAATGATGAGTTGGTTTCTGTTTTTATTTTAATTGGAGGGTAATTACCGTATAATATCATGATGGCTTTTACCATACATCAACATGAATCGGCCATAGGCATACATGTGTTCCCTCTCGCCTGAGCCCCCTTGCACTCCTCACACCCCTCCAGGCTGTCCCAGAGCACTGGCTTTGGGTGCCCTGCTTCATACATCAAACTCCCACTGGCTGTCCATTTTACACATGGTAAGGAGAAGGTGGGATGAACTGAGAGAACAGCACCAAGTTAGGTTTTGTAGGGAGATCGATTCCAATTTGTCATGCACCACACCCAACACATCTACTCAGAAACTGTAAATGAGTGTAGCTTACCGGCTCCGTCCCTTTTTCTCTCGTGACATGGAACTGCTCTGGGGTCAGCTTCTTCTGCCACTCACTCTTCGAGAAAGCCGGCTGACGTTTTGTAAGAGACCCTGTATTGTTAAACAGGAATTTCAAAAAAAAATGAAAAAGGCAAGGAACACTGAGGTTGACTTCCTTGGATTTGTCTAAGAAAATTTAGTTATTTCCCCCAAAGAATAAGAGTCATGCCTCCACTATAGATATTTGTATTTGAATTGTTTCTTTGTATTTCATTGCATTGTTTAGACTCTCCAAATAACTACCCTATAAGAATGTATTTAGTAGCAGTGGTTGACAAATTGCAAATTATTAGATGGGTGCTATTGGCTTCAAATGATGTCTTTGATCAAGTTATGGATTTTTATATATTTCTATATTATTAAAATATATTTTGCTTCAAGAAAAAAGCCAGGAAGGCACAATGACCTTTTCTTGCTAAGCCTCTCTCCTGAAGTGCACCAGTTGCCAACAGAACATACCATAATGTCCCCTCCACTCCCAACCTTCTTCACAGAGACCAGAAAGTTCAGGTACAAAATGCTTTAAATGACTCATTAGTTTAGTAAGAGATGAGTAATAAACAGAGAGCCGGTTTTCCAGTTGTACTGGGGCACAGAAGTTAAAGAGGTGGCTGAAATATGAAATAAAGCAGAATAAATTCTCCTTGGTTTGCTAAGGGTAGAAGTCAATCCTTCTTCCATAACTATGTTCAAAGGAGTATTTCCTGTCAGGATACAGCTGGGAGTAGCTGTGAGATTGGAAAGAAAAGATCGTTGAGCCAGTGGGTTATTAAAACCCTCTTCCTTGCTGGTTTATAAAGATATCTCTGATTTTGTTCATCAAAGGAGGTCTCTATTAAAAATTCTTGTGTGATAAATAGAAGACTGTACAGCACACATTCCTGAAAGGGAAACTGAGAGCTACCATACTCTATGATTGGGCTTCATGGTTTTTACCCACTTGTGTCTTCCTTTCTTCTGCTTCCTACAGCTTCTATGTTACTTTTATTCCAATGAGTATTAACAAAGTAACTAGCATTATACTCTCTTTGGCCAAAGGGTTGGGAGAGGGGAAGGGGGGAAGTCTAACGTCTATTATAATGTTCTAACCATCCAATGTTCAGTTCAGTTCAGTTCAGTCGCTCAGTTGTGTCAGACTCTTTGCGACCCCATGAATCGCAGCACGCCAGGCCTCCCTGTCCATCACCATCTCCCAGAGTTCACTCAGACTCACATCCATCGAGTCCGTGATGCCATCCAGCCATCTCATCCTCGGTCGTCCCATCTCCTCCTGCCCCCAATCCTTCCCAGCATCAAAGTCTTTTCCAATGAGTCAACTCTTCTCATGAGGTGGCCAAAGTACTGGAGTTTCAGCGTTAGCATCCAGTGTTAAGAATATGAAATGATCGTTATCATCTGCACACCTCAGCTTACACAGGAGAAAACAGCGTAGTGATTGAAGGCTTTATTAGGAAGGTGGCCTTTAGGCACAGAGTTGAAGGAAATGTAAACAGACACATCAGATGAATACCTGGAAGACCACTGCAGGCAAGAGAAGCAACAGGCTGGGTGTGCCTGGCATGTCCTATGAACAGCAAAGAGGCCCAAGCGACTCGGGTAGAGCCAGCAGAGAAGGTTAATAGAAATGAGAACAGACAAGCAATGGGGGCCAGACCACTTAGAGCCTTGAAGATTATTATTTCAGTCAGTTAGTTAAGGCTGAGCTGGGTCTTCTCTAATTGCGGTGAGTGGAGGCTGTTTCATTATTGTGCGTGGGTTTCTCACGGCAGTTGCAGAGCACGGGCTCTGGATGCGTGGGCTCTGGTTGCGTGGACTTCGGTAGTTGCAGCACGTGGGCTCAGTAGTTGTGGTGCACGGGCTTAGCTGCTCCAAGGCATGTGGGATCTTCCCAGACCAGGGATCAAACCCATGTCCCCTGCACTGGCAGGTGGATTCTTAATCACTGGCCTACCAGGGATGTTCAGGCCTTGAAGGCTTTTGTAAGAACACTGGCTTTTGTTCTCAATGAGTTTGGAAGGCAGTGGAAGGTTAGCAGAGGCATGATCTAACATATTTTAAAAGAATTAGTGGCAGACGTTCCAAAAAAAAAAAAAGAAGAAGAAGCAGGGTGAAGGCTGGAGCAGGAGAACCATTACAGAGGCAGGCCAGCTCTGGGAACTGTGGCAGCTGTGTAGTCTAATCATCATGTTTACTTCTTCCACCTGGTGGGGGTTCAGTATCTATAATAGACAGCTCACAGGCTATGGCTCAGAATATTATCTGTATCTCTTGCTGAAAAGCAGAAACCTGCATTGGGGTTGCAGCAGTGTAGTGGCTTAGAAGTGATCAGTTGGTGGACACAGTCTGATGGTGGAGCAGGGTGATGTGCTGATGGGCCAGTTGTGGAGGTAAGAGAAAGCAAAGGTCAAGAGTCATAAGCCACAGCTTCTAGGCTCTGGAAGATGAGGAAGACTTCGGGAGGAGTAGGTTTGGAAACATGGTTTTGAATTTGTTAACTTTTAAAATGCCAATCAGGTATTCAGGTGCAGGTGTCAAGTAGGCAGTTGGCTATATGGATACAGAGGGAGAGGTCTAAGGTCTTAGGATTCCTCAGCCTGAAGCTGTCTTTTATCTTGAGGGCTGAAAGATCCTTAAGTCAGTGAGTGTAGACAAAACAGAAAGGCCTGAGGATTGTACTCTGAGGCTCTCCTCGATATACAGGTTGAAGATACATGGAGGCAAGCAGGGAGGTGGGAAGGAAACCGAGATGCAGTGTCCTAGTGAAATGGAGCAGGATCCTATGGTCCTTCCCCAACATGTCCTCAGTCTGCCTTTTGTCTGTGAAATAACTTTAGCCAAAGAATAAGTTTAATTAGGAACTTCCCTGGTGGTCCAGTGGCTAAGACTCTGAACTCCCAGTGTAGGGAGCCTGGGTTCAATCCCTGATCAGGGAACTAGATCCCTACCTGTCACAACTAAGATCCCAGAATAGCCAAATAAATAAGTGTATTAAAAACAACAACAACAACATTTAATCAGAGAAGTGAGAAAATACAGAAACAAAAGAAAACAGTCAAATGAGAGAAAATAATAATAACTTAGTCATTAAGCAAAGTCAAGGACTTTTAGTTCCTTCTCAAGGGATGCAGATAATATTCTGAGCCATATAGCCTGTGAGCTGTCTTATACTGAAATCCCCACCAGGTGGAAGAAATAAGCATGATCAGACTGCAGCCATGACGTAAACTACCACAGTTCTCAGAGCTGGCCTGGAAATAGGCACAGACCTGCCCTGGAACTGAGGATGAACTCTACCTGAAACAGTCAATGACACTGACCGGATCACCGCATAAGCAATTTCAAGATGACTGTCAGAGCTGACTGTGCTGCTTCTGCATGCAGCCCCCTCCCATCACCTACTAAAGCTCTTGCACACTGAAGGGGGGCGGGGGAGTCAACCTTGGGACAGGAGACCTCCTCGACCCTGCCCCGCCAAGCCCAGGTTGTGGGCCTCTGAAATTAAGCCAACTTTCCACCATTCTCGCCTCTTGATTGGCTTTTGAGCCTCGAGCAGCGGGACCCTACTTTCAGTTCGGCTTTCGGCTCTCGCAGCACCTGGCTCGCGGGACTTTCCTGAGCAGGGCTGCCGCCGTGACGACGCCAGGGTGGCTGTTGCTGCTCCTGGCTTGCTGGCCCCAAGAGGCGGGTATGAGGGACATTCCTAGCAGCTGCCGAATCCGTTTTGTTTCGGGGATCCTCCCTGTTTCTCCGCTGCTCGGCACTGGCTGTCAACGTACACTTTTCCTCGGTGGAATGGAAACGTTGTCTGGATGAGCTGATGAGCTCCAAGACCCAGTAAGTCAGTCTGCCGGTGTGCAGCCGGGCTAACTTCTCTTTGAGCACAAAATACTATTTGGGCATTTCGTCACTTGGTTCTGACGTGGGTATGATGTCGAGGAGCGTTTGTGCTGGGGACTCTGTCTTGGTTATTGTCTTGAAGGATTTGTGACAGTTCTGTCTTCTGGTGTGTGAGTGTATATTCCATTTGTGTGAATGGTATCTATTTTGTCTTTTATAAAGTGGGAGATTTGGTTCAATTTATTTGAAAATTTTTAGCTATGAGATTATGATTAAAGAAAAAGAAAGAATTTTTTAACAACATATGGCAACAGTATTCTTTAGACTGCAAGAAAAAAAAAAAGGGTTAAGATGAAACTCTTCTGAAATTCCCAAACTGGTTCTTTTTGCATATGCAGTTCTGAAATATGTACATAAGTCTGCCTTACATAAGTATTGGTATAACAGTTCTATTACTTTTTGGGGGTTAAGGCTTTAAAGTGTTAAAAATTATAATATGTAATTAAAGTTACTAAAAATGATGAGGGAGCACTTCAGTGTGTAAAGCAAGTGGATACATGCTGTTGGTGAGAGGAGGTATAAAGAATGGAGGTATTTTTTGTTGAGGAAAAATGACGATAAGAATTTTGTCCTGGAGCTGGTTGTGATCTCAGAGGGGAGAGCAGTGAGTGGTTCTAAAGAGAAAGCTTAGTTTCCTGCCTAGGAACTGAACTTGGGTAACCTGGATGAAAGCCAGGAATCCTAGCCAGCAGACCACCAGGGGAAGAGGTTAGAAGCGAAGTGGTCCTGGTTCTTTCCCTCATTTGAAAGCAAGAATATTTCAAGGAGGCCGAAACTGTAAAAACAGGTACAAAGTTTATCATTAGAGTATACAGCACAATAAGTGGGAGGACACACAGATAAATCATTTGTAATTAAAGACAGAAGAAATACACAGCTGGAGAGAAGGGGCTTGGGCACCCTCTCTGAAGAGGAGGAGGGCATAAGAAGTAAGGCAGAAATACACACCCAGAGAGGAGTGTGGGTGTCCTAAATGAGAAGCCAGTAAAAGGTGATTTAAATCCCTTAATTGGACAGTCCTTCCCCATCTTAGTTTACATTTGGCCAGTTTTTTTTTTTTTTTCCCCCACAACTGACTGGTCCTTGGACCCTCCCCATGATGAGTGCGCAACTTTTTGCTAAGAGGGATCCCATCGCAGAGGCCTGGGGGTGCCTGTCCATGCTTACTATACGATGGAGCCCCCTCCCTTTTCGACCCCCAAGAAGCCTTCCTGCGCATGTGTAGACAGGGAAGTTTTCTTTGACCTCAGGAGTCGACATCTTCTCTCTTTAGCCAAGCTCAGTTTTTGCCACTAGCTTTGTCATTGGAGGGTTTGGGTGAGAAAAAAGCTTGAATTTTATTCCACTTGACAAACACCAGCTATCCAACCCAGGGGCCTATATATCTCCTACCTCAGTTGTTTCTGGATGGGGACAACTCAAAATGGATACAAAAAGTGACAAAAGGTTTGTGAAAAAAGGCAACTTGGAGAAGAGTTTTATATGTTGTCAGGAGTGATTAAGATTAGACTGGGTTTAATTAAGTAAATATACTTTATTATTAATAGTAAGCTGGTATAAAAGTAGAATTTTGTTTTCTTTCTCCTTGTTAAGAGATAAAAACTTTCCTGGAATATTGAGGTGCTTTTGACAACAGATTGTAAGTTTCTTTCTCTAGCTAACTTTGAGTATCCCAAAGGGCCTATAGGCATCTCAGAAGAAATGTTAAAGTAACTAGGATTATTTGGTATGTTAAATTATATGGAAAACATTTGATAAACTTTCAGGTCATAATGCTGAACTGGGTGAGAAATTTAAAGAATTCTAATGGAAAACTATTGTTTTGCTTCAAAGCATATTTTTGACCCCAACGTTTGGGATGAAGTTATCAGAGTATTACTTACGATGTGTAAAACCACTGCTGGTTTTAAGTTTACTGCTAAAAGTACATGTACAATGCTTGAGTGACTACTGTATATAAGTGATAAAATGTATAGTCTATAAAATATCTCCCTGTCAGCATCTCTCTGTACTTGTTATGTCTGATTAGTTTTCCCTCAATGTGGATAATTAAGTACACAGCATAGGGTTAAATATAGCTACACTTTTATCCTTTCCATTCACTTATGTAATTATAACTAATGCTTACTGTATAGCTACTAAGCACCAATATTGTGATAAAACATGTTTCAGTTCAGTTCAGTTGCTCAGTTGTGTCCTACTCTTTGCGATCCCATGAATCGCAGCACGCCAGGCCTCCCTGTCCATCACCAACTCCGGGAGTTCACCCAGACTCATGTCCATCAAGTCAGTGATGCCATCCAGCCACCTCATTCTCTGTCGTCCCCTTTTCCTCCTGCCCCCAACCCCTCCCAGCATCAGTCTTTTCCAATGAGTCAACTCTTCGCATGAGGTGGCCAAAGTACTGGAGTTTCAGCTTTAGTATCATTCTTTCCAAAGAAATCCCAGGGCTGATCTCCTTCAGAATGGACTGGTTGGATCTCCTTGCAGTCCAAGGGACTCTCAAGAGTCTTCTCCAACACCACAGTTCAAAAACATCAATTCTTCGGTGCTCAGCCTTCTTCACAGTCCAACTCTCACATCCCTACATGACCACAGGAAAAACCATAGCCTTGACTAGACGGACCTTAGTCAGCAAAGTAATGTCTCTGCTTTTGAATATGCTATCTAGGTTGGTCATAACTTTTCTTCCAAGGAGTAAACGTCTTTTAATTTCATGGTTGCAATCATCATCTGCAGTGATTTTGGAGCCCCCCAAAATAAAGTCTGACACTGTTTCCACTGTTTCCCCATCTATTTCCCATGAAGTGATGGGACTGGATGCCATGATCTTCGTTTTCTGAATGTTGAGCTTTAAGCCAACTTTTTCTCTCCACTTTCACTTTCATCAAGAGGCTTTTAGCTCCTCTTCACTTTCTGCCATAAGGGTGGTGTCATCTGCATATCTGAGGTTATTGATATTTCTCCCAGCTATCTTGATTCCAGCTTGCGTTTCTTCCAGTCCAGTGTTTCTCATGATGTACTCTGCATATAAGTTAAATAAGCAGGGTGACAATATACAGCCTTGACGTACTCCTTTTCCTAATTGGAACCAGTCTGTTGTTCCATGTCCAGTTCTAACTGTTGATTCCTGACCTGCATACAGATTTCTCAAGAGGCAGGTTAGGTGGTCTGGTATTCCCACAGTTTATTGTGATCCACACAGTCAAAGGCTTTGGCATAGTCAATAAAGCAGAAGTAGATGTTTTTCTGGAACTCTCTTGCTTTTTCCATTATCCAGTGGATGTTGGCAATTTGATGTCTGGTTCCTCTGCCTTTTCTAAAACCAGCTTGAACATCAGGAAGTTCATGGTTCACATACTGCTGAAGCCTGGCTTGGAGAATTTTGAGCATTACTTACTAGCATGTGAGATGAGTGCGATTGTGCAGTAGTTTGAGCATTCTTTGGCATTGCCTTTCTTTGGAATTGGAATGAAAACTGACCTTTTCCAGTCCTGTGGCCACTGCTGAGTTTTCCAAATTTGCTGGCATATTGAGTGCAGCACTTTCACAGCATCATCTTTCAGGATTTGAAACAGTTCAACTGGAATTCCATCACCTCCACTAGCTTTGTTCGTAGTGATGCTTTCTAAGGCCCACTTGACTTCACATTCCAGGATGTCTGGCTCTAGATGAGTGATCACTCCATCATGATTATCTGGGTCGTGAAGATCTTTTTGTACAGTTCTGTGTATTCTTGCCACCTCTTCTTAATATCTTCTGCTTCTGTTAGGTCCAGACCATTTCTGTCCTTTATCGAGCCCATCTTTGCATGAAATGTTCCCTTGCTATCTCTAATTTTCTTGAAGAGATCTCTAGTCTTTCCCATTCTGTTGTTTTCCTCTATTTCTTTGCATTGTCATTATCCTTATTTTATGAAGAAAAAAACAGGCTTATGCTTACCAAGTTCAAGAGGTGCTCAAAGACACACAGCCAGTGGGTGTGGCACCATCAACACCGAAACCCCTTAACCACAAAACTATTAGCTGCCTATCATTTTCAATGGTTGCCTACTAGTTTGTTGAATTGAACTTTCATGGTTTACTTAAGCATTCCTTAACTGATAGACATTTGGGTTATAGCCAGTTTCTCCTTCTTAAGAGTAGTGCTGTTAAAAGCATCTCTGCACATACAACTTTGTTCTTCTTTTGAATTATTTCCTTAGAATAAATTCCCAAGAGTGGGTGTCTGATAAGTGAGCAGTTCCTGTTAAGTATTGGTGTCTGGCCAAATTTTAATGTTTCTGAAGAACCTCAGATTCCAGGGCAATTTATTAGGCTGTTTCCGACAGCACTAAGTACAAACATAAAGGGCAAATTTCCGCTGAAACCACCACCCTCTGAAGGGGAATGAGGAGGGCTCCAGCCCAGAACTGTGATGCCTGAGGCACCACCTGTGGTTCTCAGGAAATCAACACTTAGCACTGAGATTAGCTGACCAGAGACACCAGGAGGGGTCTGAAGTCCATGACCCCAAGTCATATTTGATCAGCTTCCATTGCACCCTGCCAGGGCTTTTATTTATTTAACACTACATTTTGAAGTTTTCAGGGGATAAAAAGAATTCCGAGTGACTGGGTACATTTATAGCACAGATATTTATCTTTAAATATCTTCAGTGGACACATAACAAATGGATTCCAAGATGGGCTAGCTGGGGCAGTTGCCCAGAAAGGCAATCAACACATGGCACTGTGTCCCCCAAACTGGACATGAAATACAGTGCCAGCTGACCCAAGATCCCACCAGAGTCCCCTTTAGTGACTCTGTACTCAAGGATGAGGTGTCAGCGTGCCCCAATCCCACAGAGCAGCCAAAGCCATGTCGTAGAAGAAACGCACACTTTTCCCCGATCTGTGTCACCCCCACAGAATAACAATGGTTATCAGGCTAGGGAAACACAGATATAGAGGTCAGGGAGCAGATCCCCAGGCATGCAAAGTTAGAACTGCCTGCTTCTGAGACGCGGAAAGCATAAGGCATAACTGGACGAGGGGGTCAGTGTAATTAACAGAGCAGGGGTGGCTGCAGCAGAGAGCGCTCTGGGCGGGCTGCTGACCCAACACCGCCGTCCTTCACCTGGAAGCCCAGCTCCAGAGTACATTTTACACAAAAAAACAAAACAAGTATGTGTGCACGTGGGAGGAGAGGACCTGTACTTTTCCACAAACCCTCGCAGGGGTCAGGGACTCCCCGCCCACGCCCCTGCAAGTTTACAGCCCCCAGTCCTTAGATGGCAGGGGGTGGGCGGGCAGGAGCGCCCCCGACGGAGCTTCCGGAGAATGGACGAGTCAGGTCCAGGACCAGCCGGCTGGGGGCCCCGAGACAAGGCAAGCGAACAAAAATCGAAAGCCAGGAGGTGAGGGCGGGCCCTGCGAGGCCTACCTGCTTGCGGGGATCCAGCACCTGCGCGGAGGCCGCCGCAGTCCGCTCGGCCCCGCGCAGCCCACCCGGGCGCCTCGCGGAGGGGCAGGCCCCGCAGAGCCCGCAGGAGGCGCGCCATGACGGTTAGCGCGGCCGGGCGGAGCCCACGCCACGGCCCCGCCCACTCGCCTAGGACCCGCCCCCCGTCTTCGAGGCTCGGTTCCGCCTCCTTCCCCCTTTCCGCGCAGGTCGGCCCTACAGCCACCGCTACGCTCCGCCTATTTTTAACCTTGCCGAGCTCCTGCCCCCGCACTCCTCCCGTTCCTCCATCCCTCCTCCTAATCCCTTTCTGCTCCTGTCCCTACCTGCCTCCCCGTGGCCTTCTCTGGTACCCTCTACTCATGTACCACCCCGCAGCTCCCTGCGTGCCTCCCCCACACCCTTCCCTGCCTCTACCCTGCGGCTCCTCCTCTGGTCCCACCTAACTGCGTGCATTCCCACTCTGCTCCCCACCCCCAGCCCACTAATCTGTTTTAGTTGGTTTGCATTTTCTAGAATTGCTTATAAATGGAACCATTTGGGGGGGTCTAGTTTCTATCATGCAGAATAAATGTCTTGACACTCCTTCCAGTTTTTGCGTATAGCAACCGTTCATTCCTTGTTAGTGCTGAGTACTATTCCATTTATAGCTGTACCACATGTATTTATCTAGTCGCTTGTTTATAGATATGTATAAAGTTACCAATTTTTCCTTATTAGAGATGAAGCTGCTGGGAACATTTCTGTACAAATCTTTGTGTTACCGACCACAGTTCTTGGACTAGAAATTGATAAAGAGGCCAGATAAGAATTTCAGATAAGAAATTCAGGCTTAACTGGGACTTGTGCTGCCATTGGAGAGAGTGAAAACAAGTAACAGGTGCCCTTGATTCCTCCCTGAGCAGGGGTGAGCTGCTTCCTTATATGAAGTGAGGGTAGGGGCGGGTCCAGGGGTCAGGCTAGAGGGGTTCTTTGGGTGGTTTGCCCACCCTCTTGATGGTGCTGTGTGCAGGGTGTATGCGCAGTACCCTGTTTTTGCTCCTGGCTCCTCAGTTGTGATTTTGGTCTTTCTGTACCTTGTTGTTCATAATTTGTCCCAATTGCATGCAGTTATTTTTCAGTCTCTTATAGTTTCTTTGTATTTTGTTGCTGGAGGAGACATTTGTCCAGGTGCAAGCACTATAGCAAAGTGTTCGGAATCCCAGGTCCCAGCCTGTCTCATTTGTATGAACATGTGATTTCCTTTCTCTTGGGTAAATAACTGGGAATGGAATGACTAGGTTATAAGTGTAACTTTTAAAAACTACTAAAATGTTTTCCAAAGTGGTTGTTTCACCTTCCATTCTAGGGAGGGCCACCAGTCTTACTGACTCCACCAAGGCTCCTATCTTCCAGAAACACCCTCGCAGATATACCCAAATTATATTTAACCCATTGCCTGAAAATCTGCTGGCTCAGTCAAATTGACCCATTTAATTAACCATCACAGTCCCAAATTGGAAAAATAAATAGGAAAACAATAAGGGAGTGATATAATAATCTAAAAAGATTTACTATTACGAATGTAAGGAAAATTAATATCTATTAATAGCTGGACAATACTCAGCACTGACTGGACAGATGGCTAAAGGATATGAGCAGATGGTTTGCACAGGAGAAAATACAAATAGTGAACAAACACTTGGGAAAATGTTTAGCTTCCCTAGTAAATAAAGAGTCTTCTCTTGTGTTATTGGAAGAGGGTGTTTGCTATGACCAGTGCATTTTCTTGGCAAAGCTCTATTAGTCTTTGCCCTGCTTCATTCCACATTCCAAGGCCAAATTTGCCTGTTACTCCAGGTGTTTCTTGACTTCCTACTTTAGCATTCCAGTCCCCTATAATGAAAAGGACCTTTTTGGGTGTTAGTTCTAAAAGGTCTTGTAGATCTTCATAAAACCATTCAACTTCAGCTTCTTCAGCATTACTGGTTGAGGCATAGACTTGGATAACTGTGATACTGAATGGTTTGCCATGGAGACAAATAGAGATCATTCTGTCATTTTTGAGATTACATCCAAGTACTGCATTTCGGACTCTTTTGTTGACCATGATGGCTACTCCATTTCTTCTGAGGGGTTCCTGCCCGCAGTAGTAGATATAATGGTCATCTGAGTTAAATTCACCCATTCCAGCCCATTTTAGTTCACTGATTCCTAGAATGTCGACGTTCACTCTTGCCATCTCTTGTTTGACCACTTCCAATTTGCCTTGATTCATGGACCTGACATTCCAGGTTCCTATGCAATATTGCTCTTTACAGCATCGGATCTTGCTTGTATCACCAGTCACATCCACAACTGGGTATTGTTTTTGCTTTGGCTCCATCCCTTTGTTCTTTCTATAGTTATTTCTCCACTGATCTCCAGTAGCATATTGGGCACCTAATGACCTGGGGAGTTCCTCTTTTGGTATCCTATCATTTTGCCTTTTCATACTGTTCATGGGGTTCTCAAGGCAAGAATACTGAAGTGGCTTGCCGTTCCTTTCTCCAGTGGACCACGTTCTGTGGAAAATTCTGAAAGAGATGGGAATACCAGACCACCTAACCTGCCTCTTGAGAAATCTGTATGTAGGTCAGGAAGCAACAGTTAGAACTGGACATGGAACAACAGACTGGTTCCAATTAGGAAAAGGAGTATGTCAAGGCTGTATATTGTCACCCTGCTTATTTAACTTATATGCAGAGTACATCATGAGAAACACTGGACTGGAAGAAACACAAGCTAGAATCAAGATAGCTGGGAGAAATATCAATAACCTCAGATATGCAGATGACACCACCCTTATAGCAGAAAGTGAAGAGGAGCTAAAAGCCTCTTGATGAAAGTGAAAGTGGAGAGTGAAAAAGTTGGCTTAAAGCTCAACATTCAGAAAATGAAGATCATGGAATCCGGTCCCATCACTTCATGGGAAATAGATGGGGAAACAATGAAAACAGTGTCAGACTTTATTTTTGGGGGCTCCAAAATCACTGCAGATGGTGACTGCAGCCATGAAATTAGAAGACGCTTACTCCTTGGAAGAAAAGTTATGACTAACCTAGATAGCCTATTCAAAAGCAGAGACAGTACTTTGCTGACTAAGGTCCATCTAGTCAAGGCTATGGTTTTTCCTGTGGTCGTGTAGGGATGTGAGAGTCGGACTGTGAAGAACGCTGAGCACCGAAGAATTGATGTTTTTGAACTGTGGTGTTGGAGAAGACTCTTGAGAGTCCCTTGGACTGCAAGGAGATCCAACCAGTCCATTCTGAAGGAGATCTTTGGGATTTCTTTGGAAGAATGATGCTAAACCTGAAACTCCAGTACTTTGGCCACCTCATGCGAAGAGTTGACTCATTGGGAAAGACTCTGAAGCTGGGAGGGATTGGGGGCAGGAGGAGAAGGGGACGACAGAAGATGAGATGGCTGGATGGCATCACAGACTCGATGGACATGAGTCTGAGTGAACTCTGAGAGATGGTAATGAACAGGGAGGCCTGGTGTGCTGCGATTCATGGGGTTGCAAAGAGTCGGTCACTACTGAGTGACTGAACAGAATAACTAAAGAGTTGCAAATTGGAAGAGCCCAATACACTACTTCCTATAATATTAACTAAATATATTAACAGATTTTTTTAAAAAACCAAAATTGACAGTGCTTTGGAAACTCAGATATACCCATGCATTGCCTCTATTTAGAGGCATATTTTTTTCTGGAAAAAAATCTACAACATTATAGAATTCATCATATCCTTCCATGTGGTAAATCTGCTCTGGGGAGCAAATCCCAAGGAAAGAATTTAGTAAAGAGAAACACCTGATTTTTGCATAGATGTTTATATTTATACTTTTCATAAACTGAAGTCACTCAGTTGTGTCCGACTCTTTGCAACGTCATGGACTGTAGCCTGCCCGGCTCCTCCATCCATGGGATTTTCCAGGCAAGAATACTGAAGTGGGTTGCCATTTCCTTCTCCAAGGGATCTTCCTGACCCAGGGACTGAACCCAGGTTTCCTGCATTGCAGGCGGATTCTTTACTGTCTGAGCCACCAGGGAAGCCCTGCTGCTGCTGCTGCTGCTGCTGCTGCTGCTGCTGCTAAGTCACTTCAGTCGTGTCCGACTCTGTGCGACCCCATAGACGGCAGCCCACCAGGCTCCCCCGCCCCCTCGGATTCTCCAGGCAAGAACACTGGAGTGGGTTGCCATTTCCTTCTCCAGTGCATGAAAGTGAAAAGTGAAAGTGAAGTCGCTCAGTCGTGTCCAACTCTTAGTGACCCCATGGACTGCAGCCCACCAAGTTCCTCCACCCATGGGATTTTCCAGGCAAGAGTACTGGAGTGGGGTGCCATCGCCTTCTCCTCCGCTTTCCTAGGACTTCAATAATTGCTCTCCAAAGTGGTATTACCTATAATTTGTATGAGTCCATTTCCCTACATCTTCACCAATATTTGATGTTACGAGATTTACTAATTTTTGCCAATATGATGGGTGCAAAATCATTTTAAATTTCAAAATCAGGTTTCAATTTTCATTTCCCTGATTGTTAATGGGGTTAAGAATCTTTTAGATGCTTAATAGTTACCAATTCACAATTTTTGTGAACTGTCTACATTCTTACCTCTTTCTCTTTTAGATTGTTAGTTACAGCCATGTTGAATTCTTTATTATTAAGTATATCAATTATTTGATGATTATATGGGTTTTAATTATTTTCTCCCATTATGTGAATTTAATTTTTACTTTATCTTTTACTGTGTCTTTTATATAGAAGTTTTAAGCTTTGAGTAGTCAGAGTTATCTACCTTTAGAGTTTGCTTATGTTCTTCTGTTGCATTTGTCCCCATACACATGCGTACATAATTTTACACAAACAGTACATACTACTATTATCAAAATGTATTCATTCTTTTCCAACTTACTTTTCTTACTCAATATTTTGTTTTAACATTTTTCCTGTATCAATCAGTCAGTTCAGTCACTCAGTCGTGTCCAACTCTTTGCAACCCCATGGACTGCAGCATGCCAGGCTTCCCTGTCCATCACCAACTCCAAGAACTTGCTCAAACTCATGTCATTTGAGTCAGTGATGCCCTCCAACCATCTCATCTTCTGCTGTCCTCTTCTCCCTCCTCCTCCTCTTCTCCTGCCTCCTCTTCTTCACAGCATCAAGGTCTTTTCCAGTAAGTCCGTTCTTCACATCAGGTAGCCAAAAGTGTTGGAGCTTCAGCTTCAGCATTAGTCCTTCCAATGAATATTCACTGATTTCCTTTAGGACTGACTGGTTTGATCTCCTTGCAGTCCAAGGGACTCTCAAGAGTCTTCTCCAACACCACAGTTCAAAAACATCAATTCTTTGGTGCTTAGCCTTCTTTATGGTCCAACTGTCACATTCATACACTACTACTGGAAAAACCATACCTGTGACTATACAGACCTTTGTGGGCAAAGTAATATCTTTGCTTTTAATATGCTGTCTAGGTTTGTCATAGCTTTTCTTCCAAGGAACAAGTGTCTTTTAATTACCTGTATGGATTTTTAAAATCTATTTCTTTTAATAGGTCTTATATAATAATATTCTCTTAGCTTCTAAAGCTTACAGTTTTGTTTTCATATTTAAGTCCACCTGAAATTAATTTTGGTGTCTAGTGTGAGGTAAGGATCTAATTTTGTCTTTTTCTGAATGGAGAGACAGTTGTCAGAACCATTTTATTAAACATCTGTTTATTAAACAGTCTATTCTGTTCCATTATCCTATTTGTCTTTTTCTATGGCAATACCCACTGTTTTAATCCTATAATTTTATGTTAAACGTTACTATCTAGTGAATAGATGTCTCCCTTCTTCAAAAACTCTTCTCGGCTTTTCATTCATCCAAATGAAGTATCCGATCACCTTTCACGTGAAATTTAGTTGTATAAAAACAATGTTATTGAAGTGTTCATTGAAATTGCATTGAATTTACAAGCTAAAGGGCAGACAACTGCTATTTTTGATAGTACTTATTAAAGTAATATGGCTCATTTATTTAGGTTTTACTTTATATTTTTCTATAGGTTTATTTTATTGATAAAGGAGTTGATAAAGTTTATTGATAAAGGAGTTTCCCATCTTTTGTTAGATTTATTCATAGAAAATTGGTAACTTCTGTTGCTATTTTGTGTTTCATTTCATGTTCTAATTTCTAATTATTTGTTTTTTTGTGTTTTTGAATGCAGTTCTAATAGATTGTTATTTTATCTAGTCATCTTGACAAATTCTCTTCTTATATCCCACAGTTTTTCTTGAAGAGTTTCTTGAATTGTCTGTGAAAACAATCTTATTGTTAGATCATCTTTCTTTCTTTCCAGCCCTTATATCTTTTGTTTCTTATTGAACTGGCTTGGACTTCCAATAAAGGTGGAATAGATGTAGTGAAAGCAGGCAGCTTTATTTTGCTCCTGACTCTAAAGAAAATGCTTCTAACGTTTCTCCAATGCACATGATATTTTTTGTAGATTTTTGGTAAACTTTACTAAGATGTGGATATTCCCTTCTGTTCTTAGTTTACTAAGAGACTTTGCTTCAGCGACTGTTGAATTTTATTTGCTGGTTTTCCAGTATCTAGTGATGTGGAGTTTCTCTTTTACTATGTTAATGTCGAGCATTACATCAATAAACCTCCTAATGTTAAGCCATCACTGAAATCTTTAGATCAACCCAGTTTAGTCATGTACTGAGTTGGCCAAAAGTTCATTTGGGTTTTTCCATAACATCTTGTGGAAGAACCGAAATGAACTTTTTGGCCAACTCAATATTTTTTTTTACACATTTTTAAACAGTTTGCCAATATTTAGTTAAGAATTTTCACATCTATATTCAAAACTGAATTGACTTTATAAGTTTCTCCTCTCATTGTGCCGCTGCATGGTCTAAATATCAAAATTATGCCATCAAATGAGTCTAGAGGCTTATGGATATTGTTCACAATCAATCAATGTATCTTAATTTTAATGGCTTCAGTATTGTTTATATCATAGTTGACTTACAAATTAAAGACAATACTGTGTGTCTAGTTTGTCTACAATTTTAATAGTGAAGATGTTAAATATTTAATAAAGCCTATTTTTAAATAATCTGTTATTTTCCTGAGTGATCTGACTCTGCCTCCATATCACAGCAGTTTTCAGGTCAAATTGGTATGGCTGGCACTTACTGTTTTTAACTGATGTTCAGTTCTTCTTCCAGAAGACTAACATATTTTCTGCTCTGAAGACTGGCATCATTTCAGATGACCTGGGTTGGCCAAGGGAACTTGAGGTTGGTCTTTGACCTTCTGGGCCATCTTCTCTCTATCCCTGCTGCTAAGTCGCTTCAGCCGTGTCCTACTCTGTGTGACCCCATAGATGGCAGCCCACCAGGCTCCTCCATCCCTGGGATTCTCCAGGAAAGAATACTGGAGTGGGTTGCCATTTCCTTCTCCAATGTATGAAAGTGAAAAGTGAAAGTGAAGTCACTCAGTTGTGTCTGACTCTTCAGGACCCCGTGGACTGCAGCCTACCTGGCTCCTCCGTCCATGGGATTTTCCAGGCAAGAGTACCGGAGTGGGGTGCAATGGCCTTCTCTGTCTCTCTGTCCCTAGATTATGCTAATTCATTTTCTTCCATTAAAATGTGAAGGCTTTCTCTGCCTTCCATACTCCTTTGGGTCCTCTGCTTTCTAAGACTAGTCTAAATTTTTTTCTGTGTTCTTTTTTAAAAATTAATTTATTTGTAATTGAAGGATAATTGTTTTCTGTCAAATCTCAACATGAATCAGCCATAGGTATACATATACCCCCTACCTCTTGAACCTCCCTCCCATTCCAGCCCTCTAGGTTGATACAGAGCTCCTGTTTGAGTTTCCTGAGCCATACAGCAAATTCCTGTTGGCTATCTATTTTCCATATGGTAATGTAAGTTTCCATGTTACTCTTTCCATATATCTCACCCTCTCCTCCCCTCTCCCCATGTCCATAAGTCTATTCTCTATGCCTGTTTTCCATTGCTGTCCTGTGAATAAATTCTTCAGTACCATTTTTCTAGATTCTATATATATGCATTAGAATATGATATTTATCTTTCTCTTTCTGACTTACTTCATTCTGTAGAATAGATTCTAGGTTCATCCACTTCCTAGAACTGACTCAAATGAGTTCCTTTTATGGCTAAGTAATATTCCATTCCATTCCACAACTTCTTTATCCATGCATCTGCCAGTGGACATCTAGGTTGCTTCCATGTTCTAACTATTGTAAATAGTGCTGCAATGAACAATGGGATACATGTGTCCTTTTAAACTTTGGTTTCCTCAGGGTATATGCCTAGGAGTCGGATTGCTGGGTCATATGGTGGTTTTATTCCTAGTTTCTAAAGGAATCTCCATACCATCTTCCATAGTGGCTGTGTCAATTTACATTCCCACCAACAGTGCAAGAATGTTCCCTTTTCTCCACACCCTCTCCAGCATTTATTGTTTGTGGACTTTTTGATGATGGCTATTCTGACTGGTGAGATATCACTGAGGTGATAATCTCATTGTAGTTTTGATTTGCATTTCTCTAATAATGAGCAATGTTGAGCATCTTTTCATCTGTTTATTCACCATCTGTATGTCTTCTTTGGAGAAATGTCTGTTTAGGTCTTTTTCCCACTTTTTGATTGGATTGTTTGTTTTTCTGGTATTGAGTTGAATGAGATGCTTGTATATTTTTGAAATTAACCCTTTATCAGTTGTTTCATTTGCTATTATTTTCTCTCATTCAGAGGGCTGTCTTTTTACCTTGCTTATAGTTTACTTTGCTATGCATACAAAAGCTTTTAAGTTTATTCAGGTCCCACTTGTTTATTTTTGCTTTTATTTCCATTACTATAGGAGGTAGGTCATAGAGGATCTTGCTTTGATTTATGTCATCGAGCATTCTGCCTGTTTTCCTCTAAGATTTTTATAGTTTCTGGCCTTACATTTAGGTTTTTAACCCATTTTGAGTTTATCTTTGTGTATGGTGCCAGGAAGTGTTCTAATTTCATTCTTTTACATGTAGCTGTTCAGTTTATCAAACATCATTTATTGAAGAGGCTGTCTTTGCCTCATTATATATTCTTGCCTCCTTTGTCAAAAATAAGGTACCTATAGGTGGATGGGTTTTTTTCTAAGCTATTTTGTTCCATTGATCTATATTTCTGTTTTTGTGCCAGTATCATACTGTCTTAATGACTGTAGCTTTATAATATAATCTGAAATCAGAAAGGTTGATTCATCCAGCTCCATTCTTCTTTCTCAAGACTGCTTTGGCTATTTGGGGCCTTGTGTGTTTCCATATGAATTATGAAATTTTTTGTTCTAGTTCTGTGAAAAATGCCATTGGTAATTTGACAAGGATCACATTGAATCTGTAGATTGAGTTTGGTAGTATAGTCATTTTCACAATATTGATTCTTCCTACCCAGGAACATGGACTATCTCTCCATCTATGTATGTTGTCTTTGATTTCTTTCATTAGTGTCTTATAATTTTCCATGTACAGTTCTTTTGTCTCCTTAGGTAAGTTTATTCCTAGATATTTTATTCTTTTTATTGCAGTAGTGAATGGGATTGATTCCTTAATTTCTTTCTGATTTTTCATTGTTAGTACATAGAAATGCAAGGGATTTTTGTGTATTGATTGCTAAATTCACTGATTAGCTCTACTAATTTTCTGATACTATCTTTAGGGTTTCCTATGTACAATATCATGTCATCTGCAAACAGTGAGAGCTTTACTTCTTTTCTGATCTGGATTCCTTTTATTTCTTTTTCTTCTCTGAGTGCTGTAGCTAGGACTTCCAGAACTATGTTGAAAAACAGTGGTGAAAGTGGACACCCTTGTCTTGTTCCTGACCTTAGGGAGAATGCTTTCAGTTTTTCACCATTGAGAATAATGCTTGCTGTAGGCTTATCATATATGGCCTTTACTATGTTGAGGTAGGTTCCTTCTATGCCCATTTTTAAAGACTTTTAATCATAAATGGGTGCTGAATTTTGTCAAAGGTTTTTTCTGCATCTATTGAGATTATCATATGACTTTTATCTTTCAATTTGTTAATATGGTATATCACATTGATTGATTTCCATATATTGAAGAATCCTTGCATCCCTGGAATAAACCCAACTTGATTATGGTGTGTGAGCTTTTGATGTGCTGCTGAATTCTGTTTGCTACAATTCTGTTGAGGATTTTTGCATCTATGTTCATCAGTGATACTGGCCTATAGTTTTCTTTCTTTGTGTTGTCTTTGTCTGGTTTTGGTGTCAGGGTGATGGTGGCCTCATAGAATGAGTTTGGAAGTGTTCCTTCTTCTGCAGTTTTTGAAAGAGTTTTAGAAGGATAAGCATTAGCTCTTCTCTAAACATTTGATAGAATTCTTGTCTCCCTGTCTACAAGAAACCCACTTCAAACCTAAAGACACATATAGACTGAAAGTGAGAGGATGGAAAAATATATTGCATGCAAATGGGAAGCAAAAGAAAGCTGGAGTAGCAATCCTCTTATCAGACAAAATAGACCTTAAAATAAAGACGATTACAAGAGATAAGGAAGGACACTACATAATGATCAAGGGAACAATCCGAAAGGAAGACATACAGTTGTTTCTGTGTTCTTCAAGGGAGTCAGCCCTTATTTGACACACTAGCATGATCCTGAGAGCTGAATTCTGACTCATAGTAATTTCCCTGTTAGTCCCTCCCTCTGCTCACTGTTCCATTTCATGAGCCTTTCTCTTTATCTATGCAATATAGTTTCAGGACAGTTTCCACTGGCTTTTTATCACATCTTTGCAAGAACTCAGGTGAATCCATGAAGCCCTGATACCACCCTCCTGTAGCAGAGGAATATTAAAACACAAAGGAAGTTCTAGATTTTCCTTCAGTTGCATTTTAATTTCACTGGGCCAACTGAACAAGGTTTTCAGAGGAAATATCATTTGTACCTTGTAACTTTGAGCAACTTCAGCAACTTCTTCAGAACCATGGTGGCAAATCTCTGAGCGTATTTACAGGGGAAGGTGAACCGTCTCTCTCCAGATGGCTCTCTACAAGTTAATCCCGCTTCGTGTTACTGGTGATTGAATTCTCCCCTGAGAAGGAAATTGTATGAGATCCATGAACATTTGATGTATGGATATTTCTAAACAGCCTGACTTGGAAAAGATTAAAACAGCCTTGTATTCCCAATCCCTCAAACCTCCTCACCGACAGGACCCAGATTTTAATCTGCTCCAGGTGGCTAAACTCAGGAAGGCTTATAGCTCTCAGCATCTTCAATTAATGCCAAGTGTAATCACTGTTGGCAGAGTGTGGGGTGTTCTGGCACATCTCAGGTATGGGCATAGAACTTCTCTGCCAAGTCCTCAGACTACTATCTTTTGGATTGCACTTTTTCATCAAAAGCTACCATGATTAATGAGCTGCAGGCAATGGGTAATCCCCTACACTTAAAAATCAGAACCATGGGTGGGGGGTGGAAAATAAGAGCAAATTATTCTACATAGCCCTGGGTTTCTCAGCCTCAAAAGCTTTGTGCAGAGCCCTTTTAGGGTCTTTGCCATGCAGACAGCTGAGTCTGATTGAGTTTTGTATATCTGAGTATGAGAGAGGTTGCCCTCTGTTCTGCATCAGTGTGTGTATTTATTTTGATTTTGCTCATAAGTCCAGAGGCATTTGGAATTGGAATGTTTTAAAGTAAAACAAAGCATCAAAACATTGTATATGGGAAGTGATCACATAACTGGATTCGCCTTTGCCTGCTTGATTGGCTTCTGGTCCGAGGCAATCTGAGGCAAGATGTTTCCAGAGCTCATTATAGGGACAACTCTGCAATGGAAACTGGAGACAACCTTCAGCAAGTCATAGAAGTACAATTTATACTCAAGTATGAGAAAGGAAGTTCCCTGGTGGTCCAGTGGTTTAGAATCCACCTTGCAATGCAAGGGACATCGGTTTAACTCCTGGTCCTGGAAGATCCTACATGCCATGGAGCAACTAAATCTGTGTGCCACAACTACTGAGCCTGTGCTCGACAGCCTGAGAGCTGCACCTACTAAAGCCTGGGCACCTAAAGCCTGTGCTCTGCAGCAAGAGGTGCCACTGCAATGAGAAGCCTGAGAACCAAAAACGAAGAGTAGCCCCTGCTCACTGCAACTGGAGAAAGCCCACATATGGCAACAAACACCCACCACAGCCAAAAAATAAAATAAATAAATCTTTTTAAAAATTAAGTGTTGAATGTTTTTCTTTCATTTGATGGCTGCTGCAAGGTTAAAAAGTGAAGCATCCTAAATTCCACTGGAAAATCAAAGATCTCAGTTACAAAGCAGATGAAGGAGAGAATAGTCCTTGTATAAATCCCTCCTTAGATACACTACCAAGATGATGGAGTTAAAAAATCACTTCTGGACACTATAAAAATTGTATGTTTTTATGTAGGTCATAACTTGGCTTGGCTTTTAATGACTATCAACAATTATGAGAGAACAAGAAAGCAGTGTTAGTGTATTTGGACTGAAGTAAAAAACAGTAGGTCCTTGGCATCCCTCTCAATTTTATAAATTACTAAAGTTTGTATTTAAATTAGATTTTATTAGTCATTGTAAAATGGTGCATTGACTTTATTACATGTTGTTTTTAAATGCTGGAGAAATGGAATTCTAATTCTGTTTTATCACACATGACATAAAAGTGTTTGTAATGACTTTGTTTCACCAGACTCCCTACCAGTTGGGAATGTTGTCAGTCTCCTACTCCACGGTTTATAGATGGAGATAGCAAAGCATGTGAATGTTAAGTTGCTCATATTCACATTACGATAACAGTGAGGGGATTAAATCACAGACATTATCTGTAAAGGAAAAAGTTGCCTTGATATGTGAAACCTGGAGCCCTCCAGTGTTTGGACAGAGAAGAGCTATAGAAAGGATATCTCCCAACCTACAGAGAGTCCACACATGGGTCTCTATTTTATCCCATTGGATGCATCCTACCCCTTTGTCTTGCTCTGCTGTAAATAACAACAATAAAAGACTGTTGGGTTCCCCTGAGCACAGCGCAGGTGGGAGGGCAATTTCTAAAGAGTGTGAGAAAATGCAAAAGGAAAATCAGAAGGAAACAGAGATTAATTTCCATTCACCCATGTCTCCCACAGTCCAGTTTCACGGTACCCAGCTTCTCCCTTCTTCCCCCGGATCTCCTTCTGCATAGGCTCTTCTGATGTGCCCTCTGGAACTCTTTCTACCACAAACAAAACCCTGCTTTGAGGCTCTCAGGTTGCCTATGCCTACAATGCCTGGGACCTGGTCCTCTGTCCTGCCATCTGTCAACCTTCAGGTCACTCTCCCACGTTCACTGAGGACATCTGCAACTGGCCCTTTTTCCATCTCTCCAGCCTCATTGTGGGGCAACCTGAGTTCACACAGGGGCACTGTTCAACACTCTAACTGTGGTTCTGTTTGGCCACAAAGTTTAACATCTTTCTCTGCCTCCTTCAGGAGGCCAAAACATCACAATCACTAAGCCTGGCAGCTTAAATGAAAGATAATACCCAAAGCTTTTTGTCGCAAGCAGCCACTGGAACACCCAAACATAGAATCAGAAGTTCAAGTACCTCAATGATGGGGGAAATTGTTCTTACTCCTAAAATGTATTATCTGAGGTAAATCCCTTACAATTATACAGTAGAAGTGACAAACAGATTCAAGGGATTATATCTGATAGACAGAGTGCCTGAAGAACTGTGGATGAAAGTTCGTGACATTGTACAGGAGGCGGTGATCAAGACCATCCTCAAAGAAAAGAAATGCAAAAAGGAAAAATGGTTGTCTGAGGAGGCCTTAAAAATAGCTGAGAAAAGAAGAGATACTAAAGGCAAAGGAGAAAAGGAAAGATATACCCATTTGTATACAGAATTCCAAAGAATAGCAAGGGGAGCCATAAAAATCTTCCTAAGTGATAATGATCAATGCAAAGAAATAGAGGGAAACAATAGAATGGGAAAGACTAGAGATCTCTTCAAGAAAATTAAGGATACCAAGGGAACATTTCATGCAAAAATGGACACAATAAAGGACATAAATGGAATGGACCTAACAGAAGGAGAGGATATTAAGAACAGGTGGCAAGAATACAGAGAAGAACTATACAAAAAAATCTTCATGACCCAGATAATCATGATAGTGTGATCACTCACCTAAAGCCGGGTATCCTGGAGTCTGAAGTCAAGTGGGCCTTAGGAAGTATCACTATGAACAAAGCTAATGGAGGTGATGGAATTCCAGTTGAGCCGTTTCAAGTCCTAAAAGATGATGCTGTGAAAGTGCTGCACTTAATATGCCAAAAATTTGGAAAACTCAGCAGTGGCTACAGGACTTGAAAAGGTCAGTTTTCATTCCAATCCCAAAGAAAGGCAATGCCAAAGAATGCTCAAACTACTGCACAACTGCACTCATCTCACATGCTAGCAAAGTAATGCTCAAGATTCTCCAAGCAAGGCTTCAACAGTACATGGACCAAGAACTTCCAGATGTCCAAGCTGCATTTAGAAAAGGCAGAGGAACCAGTCAAAATGTGGTCCACTGGAGAAGGGAATGGCAAACCACTTCAGTATTCTTGCCTGGAGAACCTCATGAACAGTATGAAAAGGCAAAAAGATAGAACATTGAAAGATGAACTCCCCAGGTTGGTAGGTACCCAATATACTACTGGGGATCAGTGGAGAAATAACTCCAGAAAGAATGAAGAGACAGAGCCAAAGCAAAAACAACACCCCGTTGTGGATGTGACAGGTGATGGAAGTAAAGTCTGTTGCTGTAAAGAGCACTATTGCATAGGAACCTGGAATGTTAGGTCCATGAATCAACGCAAATTGGAAGTGGTCAGACAGGAGAGGGCAAGAGTAAATGTCGACATTTTAGGAATCGGCAAACTGAAATGGACTGGAATGGGTGAATTTAACTCAGATGACCATTATATCTACTACTGCGGGCAGGAATCCCTTAGAAGAAGTGGAGTAGCCATCATGGCAACAAAAGAGTCCGAAATGCAGTACTGGGATGCAGTCTCAAAAATGACAGAATGATCTCTGTTCATTTCCAAGGCAAGCCATTCACTATCACAATAATTCAAGTCTATGTCTCTATCAGTAATGCTGAAGAAGCTGAAGTTGAACAGTTCTGTGAAGACCTACAAGACCTTCTAGAACTAACACCCCAAAAAGATGTCCTTTCATTATATGGGACTGGAATGCAAACATAGGGAGCCAATAAAAAACTGGAGTAACAGGCAAATTTGGCTTTGGTGTATAGAATGAAGGAGGGCAAAAGATAATAGAGTTTTGTCAAGAGAACGCACTGGTCATAGCAAACACCCTCTTCCAACAACACAAGAGAAGACTACACATGGACATCACCAGATGGTCAATACTGAAATCAGATTTATAATATTCTTTGAGCCAAAGAAGGAGAAGCTCTATACAGTCAGCAGAAACAAGACTGGGAGCTGACTGTGGCTCAGATTATGAACTCCTTATTGCCAAATTCAGATTTAAATTGAAGAAAGTGGAGGAAACCACTAGACCATTCAAGTATGACCTAAGTCAAATCCCTTACGATTATACAATAGAAGTGACAAATAGATTCCAAGGATTAGATCTAATAGACAGAACACCTGATGAACTATGGACAGAGGTTCATGACATTGTACAGGAGACAGGGATAAAGGCCATCCCCAAGAAAAAGAAATACAAAAAGGCAAATTTCTATCTGAGGAGGCCTTATAAATATCTGTGAAAAGAAGAGAAGAGAAAAGCAAAGGAGAAAAGGAAAGATATAAGCATCTGAATGCAGAGTTCCAGAGAATAGCAAGGAGAGATCAGAAAGCCTTCCTCAGTGACCAATGCAAAGAAATAGAGGAAAACAACAGAATGGGGAAGACTAGAGATCTCTTCAAGAAAATTAGAGATACCAAAGGAACATTTCATGCAAAGATGGGCTCAATAAAGGACAGAAATGGTACGGACCTAACAGAAGCAGAAGATATTAAGAGGTGGCAAGAATACAGAGAAGAACTATACAAAAAAGATCTTCATGACCCATATAATCACGAAGGTATGATCACTCATCTAGAGCCAGACATCCTGGAATGCAAAGTCAAATGCACCTTAGGAAGCATCACTATGAACAAAGCTGGTGGAGGTGATGGAATTCTAGTTGAGCTTTTTCAAATCCTAAAAGATGATGCTGTGAAAGTGCTGCACTTAATATGCCAGCAAATTTGGAAAACTTAGCAGTGGCCACTGGACTGAAAAAGGTCAATTTTCATTCCAGTCCCAAAGAAAGGCAATGCCAAAGAATGCTCAAACTACCGCACAATTGCACTCATCTCATACTCTAGCAAAGTAATGCTCAAAATTCTCCAAGCTAGGCTTCAACAGTACGTGAACCATGAACTTCCAGATGTTCAAGCTGATTTTAGAAAAAGCAGAGGAACCAGAGCTCAAATTGCCAACACCTGCTGGGTCATCAAAAAAGCAAGAGAGTTCCAGAAAAACATCTATTTCTGCTTTATTGACTACGCCAAAGCCTTTGACTGTGTGGATCACAACAAAGTGTGGAAAATTCTGAAAGAGATGGGAATACCAGACCACCGGACCTGCCTCCTGAGAAATCTGTATGCAGATCAGGAAGCAACAGTTAGACTGGACATGGAACAACAGACTGGTTCCAAATTGGGAAAGGAGTACGTCAAGGCTGTATATTGTCACCCTGCTTATTTAACTTATATGCAGAGCACATCATGAGATGCTCTGGGCTGGAAGAAACACAAGCTTAAATCAAGATTGCCTGGAGAAATATCAATAACCTCAGATATGCAGATGACACCACCCTCATGGCAGAAAGCAAAGAACTAAAGAGCCTCTTGATGAAAGTGAAAGAGGAGAGTGAAAAAGTTGGCTTGAAACTCGACATTCAGAAAACTAAGATCATGGCATTTGGGCTCATCACCTCGTGGCAAATAGATGAGGAAACAGCGGAAACAGTGACAGACTATTTGGGGGTGGGCTCCAAAATCACTGTAGATGGTGACTGCAGCCATGAAATTAAAAGACGCTTACTCCTTGGAAGGAAAGTTATGACAAACCTAGACAGCATATTCAAAAGCAGAGACATTACTTGGCCAACAAGCTCCATCTAATCAAGGGTATGGTTTTTCCAGTAGTCATGTATGGATGTGAGAGTTGGACTATAAAGAAAGCTGAGCACCGAAGAACTGATGCTTTTGAACTGTGGTGTTGGAGAAGACTGAGAGTCCCTTGGACTGCAAGGAGATCCAACCAGTCCATTCTAAAGGAGATCAGTCCTGAATATCCATTGGAAGGACTGATGTTGAAGCTGAAACTCCAATACATTGGCCACCTGATGTGAAAAACTGATTCATTTGAAAAGACCCTGATGCTGGGAAAAAATGAAGGTGGGAGGAGAAGTGGACAACAGAGGATGGGATGGTTGGATGACATCATTTACTCAGTGGACATGAGCTTGAATAAGCTCTGGGGGTTGGTGATGGATAGGGAGGCCTGGCATGGTGCAGTCCATAGGGTCACAAAGAGTCGGACATGACTGAGTGACTGAACTGAACTGAGGCAAGGCAGATTTTCAAGCTTTTTGTTTAAAGAGCTAGGAAAGAAGGTCCTAATAATTTATTTTGAGTACAACATAGTCAGTGGGAATTACTAAGAACCTATTGATACTGATTTAATATATCAACTGATTAAAGTTAATAAGTTAGCGCAGTTAGCATGGGCTTCCCCCGTGGCTTGGCAGTAAAGAAATCACTGCAATGCAGGAGATGTGGGTTAGAGCCCTAGATCATGGGCATCCCCAGATCAGGGAGATCTCCTGGAGAAGGAGATGGCAAACCACTCTAATATTCTTGCCTGGGTTATCCCATGAACAGAGAAGCGTGTTGGGCTACAGTCCATGAGGTCACAAAGAATTGGGTGAGACTTTGTGACTAAAACTAAAGTTTGCAGAGACATCCCTGTTGATTTTTGTGTGCCACTATGCTATAACGTGATTTAGTGAATATAATGATATTTGTAAGATCTTTTCCACAGGAAGTGAGCTATCCCCAGGCACTATTACACTTGGCCTGGGCATTATTTACTTTCGTTTTCTAATTGCTCCATCTGTTTTTTGTTTCTTTTTAAATCTCATTTCTTGAATTTCTTTGGATTGAGATTTTTTGGGATTGAGATTCCATTTCCCCCTTCTGTTGGCTTTTAAGTTTTTTCTTTTTTTTTTTTTTGCTAAACGCTATGCTGGTTTCATTATGTTAGCTCATGCTTTAAACAATATTTAGATTTAGATATTTGACCTTTTAAGTGTTACCTCTTTATTTTTTTAATAGTTGCCCTAGGGATTATCATATATATCCTAACTTATCACAGCTTATTATACCATGTCCTAGATAAAATCTTAAACCATATGCATCCACTTACTACCATCTCACTTTGTGCTGTTGTTGTTATGCATCTTCAGCATACACTATAAACTCCATGGCACATTGTTTTATTTTTGCTTTATACAGTCAATTAATCTGTAAATAAAAATTTTAAAAACATGCAAAAAGATTTTTTTTAAAATTGATCATTTCTGGTTTTCTATATTCTTTTGTGCAGATTTGGGTTTCCAACTGATATTAGTTCCTCCTTTAGCTTGAAGAACATCTTTTAGTATTTATTGTGAAACAGACATGCTAGTAACAAAGTCTCTCGATTTTTAATTTCTTTTTTTCACCTTCACTTTTTTGAAGAATTAGATTTTTATAACAGTTTTAAAGATTATAGTTAATTTACAATGTTTTTTTAAGTTTCTGGTGAACAGCAGAGTGATTCAGTTATATATATATATGTATAGCTTTTTCATATTCTTTTCCATTATAGTCTATTATAAGATATTGAATATAGCTGCCTGTGCTACACAGTAGGACCTTATTGTTTATCTCTTTTATACATAGTAATTTGTATCTGCTAGTCCCAAACTTCTAATTTGTACCTGCCCCGTTCACCTTCACTTTTAATATACATGTATATATTTATAAATAGATATATTTACTTTTGGCTTTGCTGGGTCTTCACTGTTGGGTGCGGGCATTCTCTAGGTGGGTGTGCGGGCTTCTCATTGGGGTGGCTTCTCTTGTTGCAGTGCACAGGCTCAAGAGTAGCTGTGTTGCACCAGATTAGTTGACCCTGGGCAAGTAGAATCTTCCTGGACCAGAGATCCAACCCATGTCCCCTGCATTGGCGGGTGGATTCTTAGCCACTGGACCACCAGGGAGGCCCTCACCTTCAGTTTTGAAAAATATTTCTGCTAGTTAGAGAATTCTAGGTTGACAGACCCTCCCCGTCCCCCAACTAAGCACCAGCACATTAAAAATGTCACTCCATGGACTTCTGGCTCCACTGTGTCTTAGAAGTCGATGGTGATTTTTAGTTTCCTTCCTCTAATTTGATTTCCCTGTGCCGCAACTTGGAAAGTGCCCTGAGGGAGATTGAAGGGTGGATGTGCCATTTCCTTTCTTTCAGAGATCACAGCCTCGGAGCTGCCTGTTTGTCTACTGCCTGAGAACAGTTTCGTGGTTTTTGTTCAGTTTTGTAGTTTTTATGTTGGGAGGGTGAATCCAATTCTTGTTACTTCTTCATGACCAGACCCAAAAGCCAGCTCAAGGGCTTTTAGAAATATAAACCTTCATGCACTGGGGGAAGGAACACTATATTTTCATTTGTCCATTCATTTTCCTAAGGTAGTACTGAAAATGTATCTGCTGGTCTTTAATTTTTCTCTCCTTTCCTTTTCTCTATATCCAGTTCTTTCTTTTTCTCTGATTCTCCATAATAGGAGTGTCACAAGGTTAGCTTATATGCAAACTCGAATTTTGGCAGCTACAGAAAAATTTTATACAACAGTAAGTCTGTATATACTAGAGTTTTACCTAAAAAGGAATTAGGGAGGAATTTAGGTATATGCAGCATATAAACAGCTAGTTTTAGAAAGACCAGGAACACACAGCTGGCAGAAAACTAATTTGCCTGATCTTCCTCCCATTCTCCTGTCCAAATGAACACATTCTTATTTCTCACTATTCAAGAGTAATCTCGAAATCCTGTCTTTTCTTCAGACAAAGCCATGGGAACCCAATTCAAGCTTCCTAACTTCCCTGAGCCTTTTGATTCATCTTCTAGTCTAGGAAAGTGCCTTGCTCCTAAGAGAATAGTAAGACTTTAATGGTCTATACTCTGAATTTGGTCATGGTTAAAGTGAAACTCCACCCCAGAAAATCTATCCACACCACCACCAAGCTAGAGAGCAGTCAACCCATTACAGTTCATGAAATAATGTTTTAAAAGGTACAGTAATCTTAGCATTTATAATTAGGAACTTGAGTATAATACACAGCATAGTAGGAGTTTATCTGCCCAAGATAATGCAAGAATTGCACATTATATCAGAGTTATGCAAGAATTGTGTTGAATATCAGAGTAGAAGGGTGCTTAGGAGTCATCATATTCAACCTTTTCATTTGCGTATTAGTCAAATGAGGCCCAGAGAGGATGACATTTTCCCCCAATCTCACACACTTAAAGGCTCAGAGGCAGATTGATAGCATGTATTATTTGACCTACAGTGTGCTGCTGCTGCTAAGTCGCTTCAGTTGTGTCCAACTCTATGTGACCCCATAGACGGCAGCCCACCAGGCTCCCTGGTCCTTGGGATTCTCCAGGCAAGAACACTGGAGTGGGTTGCCATGTCCTTCTCCAATGCATGAAAGTCCGACTCTGTGTGACCCCATGGACTGCAGCCTACCAGGCTCCTCCGTCCATGGGAGTTTCCAGGCAAGAGTATTGGAGTGGGGTGCCATTGCCTTCTCTGGACCTACAGTGTAGATTGTTTTATTGTACAAATGGAAGATTCATCTCTTCTGGTTCCCTTATCAGAGGTAGATCTGATTTTCAGTAAGTTCTGTTCACTGGTGAACTCTGTAGGCAGCCATGGTGAGACAGAAATGACTAACGATCATATTTATTTTGCCTTGACTATCTTAATGCATTCTAACCTCCTTATTCTTGGTTTACTGCTCTAAAGGCCTATGTTTTAATGAACATATTCATTTTTGTTGTAATGAATGCATACATTTTATTTAAAATATCCAGTTTACAGCTGAATAAGCAGGCCATATCAGGTTATTTTCACTATATTTTACCTCACTTTACTTACCCAGATCTGTCTGGGCTTTTGAATGACTGAATAGCAAACTAAAAAGCAGAACTTCACACACCATTTCTCTGAAAACTAAATTCACATAAATTGGATAATTTTCTACACAGGGTGTCATCTATTTTTATGCCTTTGTAAATAAATAGTCTTCACTTGAATAAAAATCATTTACTTCTTGATTCTGTAGTATTTATAATTTTCTAGAACTTTACATGTTCACATTGGAGAAGGAAATGGCAACCCACTCCAGTACTCTTGCCTGGAAAATTGCATGGATGGAGGAGCCTGGTAGGCTACAGTTCATGGGGTCGCGAAGAGTCGGACAGGACTGAAGCAACTTAGCAGCAGCAGTAGCAGCATATGTTCACATTATGATATAAAAGACATCATCTGTAGACACTCAGCCCTGTAACTGCTACCTCATTGAAGGACTAAGTCAACAGGTCTTAAGTAAACGCTCATGAAAATTCAGAAAATAAAGGACATGATAGTATCTCTGTCTTCATAACGTCTCTAACCAAACTGGGCGGTCAAGATGCAC
Source organism: Nanger dama (assembly GCA_917880005.1). Lineage (NCBI taxonomy): Eukaryota > Metazoa > Chordata > Mammalia > Artiodactyla > Bovidae > Nanger > Nanger dama. Next base: position 29,945,447 of record CAKJTW010000023.1, read on the forward strand.
AGCTGCATGAGCAGAAACGTCCCTGTGGAGGAGCTGGGAGAGTCAGGGATGGTTTTACAGTAGTGAGATTGAAGTAAGTATGGAGAGAGACCCTTGAAGTTGGAAGGAAAGCATTCAGAGCAAGAGGAGCACAGCAAACAGACACAGAGCAGAGGAGGCAGGCTATCTGTGAGAACTACATTGGCTAAGAACATCAAGAAGAACCAATGCTAGCCTTCCTTGAAACCCATGTACTCTACCCATTCCCGTACATGCTAACCTTGTTTAACTTCCCCAAGAATGTAGCTTCTATCAGAAATATGTCTTATCCCTGCCACTCTACCATAGATGAAATTGAAGCTCACAAATGGAAGTGATGTGCTCCAGGCTCCACAGCCAGTGGGGGGGAAGGAGGGGAGGGATGTGGGAATTTGATGGTCCAGCTGCCTGGCTCTATTTTCTGTTCATCGTGCTCTCATGTGGCTTCCACAAAGGGGACTGGATATAATAGGAGTGAAATGTCTATTCTTATTAACTGTGGGAGACTATGGGACTGATCCTGATTTAGGATTTTGTATATAGCACCAACACTATCCCTATATGCTTTTGCCTGCCTTGCAAACCAGAAGGCTGAGAAGATTTACGCCCATTTAATATATTATATTTTGGATTCCATTCAATGGGAAGTGGCTTAAATTCACCTTCACTCCACTTTCAGCCTCAGGTCTGCCCTCTGCCTGACACTATTTTAATATCACTATTTAGTTGTAGATGAAATTTTATCAAAACTGTGATTATTATAGCTTCCAGTTTTGAATTTCTAACTTCCATTTCATAGAAGAGGTGAGACTTGGGAAAGGTCTTGAAGAAGTCAGTTGAAAGAGTGATTGATATGCATTACAGGCATGAAGGAAAATTCTCACCAAATCCCACTGGTTGTAAAAATACTGAATTACTATGTTGTACACCTGAAACTAATATAATACTGTAAATCAACTGTACTTCAATTTAAAAAGCTTTGGTTGAACCTGCTACATGAAAAATCTTTTTGCTGGCATTAAATTTTTGTTTTGCTGTACACATTTACATCCAGGTTAATATATGCTGGAAATCATTCCTTCTGATTAGGTTGTTAGAACTACTTGTAGCCAAAGTTTAATGTGGCTTTAGTAGGATTCTACTGTCCTGCTTTACTCTGTTATGATAAAGAATAAAACCCGAGATGTGATCACATCTGAATTTCTACCTATATTTTGCAGATGTGTCACATTATATACAAAGAACACTGAACTCTCAGATGGATATCTGAGGATAATAAGATTGCCAACAAATAATATCATCTTTCTAGCCAGTATTTAGTCTCCAAAAGACAGTACATTATTTAATACTTTAATCTACCAAAACTGTGGCTATTTACCCATGGATGTAAAAATTATCCTAGCACTTAAGGAAATAAGTACATGCAACAACAGTAGTAAGACTTTTTCTATAAGAAAGTATAGGGTATGAGTATCCATGTGGACTAATAATGAATCAGCAGCATTTTTGAGGATACTACACTATGCTGGGAGGTATCTGTATATTTAATAGTTTATATGAAATTATTGTATAAACTCTGGTTTGTTAGGGCATCTCTTCAATCGAAAGTTCTGTTAGTTTTCCAATTAGACTTGAGTCATTGACCAAACTGTATAAGTCAAAGTATTTAACCCACCACCATACACACACACACACACACACACACCCCCTAATGAAAAGTTTTAGTCACGTATGCATATTAATTAATTTCCCCCTGAGGAGCACTCCATCAATCCTGACATACTAATGGCAGACAAGTCAAGGTAGCTGAAGGTTGTCTTTTGGCCATGAGGCAATATTTCCCTGTGTCATATGACATGATGCATAAGGAACTGTCTTCTCTAGGGTTAAGAGACAATGAAAGAGAAAACCATAGCACGTACTTCGTTGATCACTAGTGGATATCTGAAGATCACATATGTCTCTTTTTCTTCTGCATAGTGAACTTTTTAGGAGTTACTCTTTCCAAGAGAAGTGAAACAGTATTCTAGTTCTTTCCCTGAGGACTTTGATTCTATTCCTTTTTGATCAAGTCAAATATATTCCAGAAGAGGACTTAAGAAAACTCTGCCTTCTTTATCTGTTTTTAAACTTAACTCTCTCTTTCTCCTCAAGATAATTATTTATAGAACTTGCTGTGCTTGTAATCGACCTGATTCTGATCCCCTCGCTGGAGGCTTAACAAGTTAGAGCAAAGGATGCTGAGAGAATTCATAAGAATACTCAGCGTGCATTCTCTGGAGCTTGGGGCGTACAAGCACAAGAGGAGTATTGTCAGTTTTAGGCCAGGGTTTCCCAGTAGAGTACTCTGTACTGGCAAGTCTTGAACCATGATGGTGGCCTGGAAGAAGTAGGGTGCAACCCTACCCCAACCAACTTCTCTGTGCTTCTTGAGAGAATGGGGCAAGTATTCTAATTATTCCCATGGCTCCACATGAAGGAATATGGAAACTGGAGGAAGGGTAAGGGCTGTGAGGCTTCCCAGGAGGTCCTCAAGCCAAATGATGGGGCAGTCCGTTCTGAGAAGGGGCCAGACATGTGGACTGCTAGAGAGGCAGAGAGGGAGCTTAGCTGCTGCTCTGAGGGGTCTTCTGTAACAGAGGGGCTGAGATACAGCTGAACACCATCCATCTAAAGGGGAGAAGCCCCCTGTGAGGAGTGTACCCCATCAACCCAAGTCACTAACTATCAGACTAAACCAAAGGCAAGTCAAAGAGCTGCCTTTCTGAGTTCTATAAAACGACACGTCAAACCCATCTGTTCATTTGCAATTGGGTGAATATCCAGCTATACATGGGCTTCCCTGGTGGCTCAGGTGCTTAAGAATCTGACTGCAATGTGGGAGACCTCAGTTAGATCCCTGGGTTTGGAAGATCCCCTGGAGGAGGGCATGGCAACCCGCTCCAGTATTCTTGCCTGGAGAACTCCGTGGACAGAGGAGCACCTGGCAGGCTGTATAGTCCATGGGGTTGCAAAGAGTCGGACAGGACTGAGCGACTAAGCACACAGCAGAGCCCCAGCTATATATAGGGTTACTGCAAGGCCCTGAAACATCAGTTCCCAAAAAACGTTTTATTATCACAACTGCTGCTTATTAAGTGCTGTGAGCACAGAGCTGCAGTGGTGCTTTCCGTATCTTTCCTCCCCTTCCGCCGGGAAGCAGCTGGACCCAGGAGTGGGGCCACTACTCAAATCCATCTTGCTAGGGTGGGAGAAAGAAAGAATAAGCAAACCATGGTCCAGACCCCACTCCTAGCTCTTGGCCCTCAAACATCTAGCCTGTGTTAGGTACAAGGAGGAGCTTTGAATTTAGCTATGTTCTAATGACTGAAAGTAACCAGCAATGACAGATTCTGCCGAAGGACATCATTAGAGGGGAAAAGCTCAGTCGACACAGCGCCACTGAAATTGGTGGTTGAGGGGAAAATACTGTCCTTATATTCTCAAAGAATTGAAATTCTTTGGTAAATCATTTACACATACACTTCATTTTAGAAAGATTGCCATCCAAGTTGGCAGATTTTTTTTTAAGTTTGGGATTTTAAAGCAGCAAGATTACTCTATCGAGAAAGTTAATTTATAAGTTATCGATCTTTTTTTTCAGAGAAAGTATTAATACAGTTCCTACTTCATCACTTGTCTTAAAAAATAAAATACAGAGAAATTACTGGGATCTGGAATGGATAGTATCCTGTTAATAATGAAGTAGATTCTTCAAATAGAAGACATCTTATCTCTTTAAATATGAAGAAAGTACCACTTACATTCATTCACATATGGTCAGTGTCTTGAAAGAGCAGTTTTCCATATGGTGATCTCATGGATGAAATGCACTCATGTATCTTATCAACTTAAGCTACTGAGCCCCCTCTTACCTGGAGGACCTATCCCCATGTGTCATGAAAAATACAAAGTAGAGCTGATGAAAAATTACAGAACAATAAATGGATAACCCCTTCTTCTTTTCTTTTGTGTGAATTCCTTTGCTTTGAGTAAAGAGATTTTATCATCTTAAGTGGTCTAGTCACCACCAACAACATCAAAATAAACATAGACAAATTCCCATAATGTTAGCATATTACTTACAAGTTGGAGCCTCTGTTTTTGATGGTCTTTTGGTAAAGTTTTCACCTTGGCTTTGTAGCACTTTTCTTATAGTTTGTATTTTATCTCTGGTATTTGAAAATTTGGGATTAAAAACAATCTTTCATTGTATTGAACATTTCACATTAAGCAACTGATGTCATTTCTACATAGCTTTAGGAACAAAGTGTAATGGCTTTTAAAGAATTGAATATGCAAAATAAAATTGAATTCATTGCCCGTGTTCTGCCCTCAGTTGTGGGTACATGCAAGAGTTTTCTGGAATGTGTCAAGCTCCACTGTGAAGAAAGGATGGTGATAAAGGACGATGGAATGAGCTGGGCAAAAAGTAGAAATTGTGACAAATGAACACAGACTGGGTTTCTCAGATTAATCTCTGACTTGCTGGTGAAGAGATTGAATTTGAGAAGGGCTGTAATAAATCAGGGGCTGTTCACAGTTACTGATTACTGAGAGCAAGCCCCCAAAGTAAATCAGTTCTCCAGGATGTAGGCTAGTTTTGAAACCAGAGATTCACCTGTAGGTCTCAGGGACCCAGGAGGTTGCATGGGAAGGCATGCTTGATTTCATGGCAAGGAAAGGTAAAAGAGTAATAAAACATGGTTTTAAAATGCTTCCCCCTTGAACAGCACTTAGTGATTTTTGTTTATCTCATCTTAATTCTCATGCCAGCTGTGGAGTATGTTTTTCTGCTTTATAAGAGGCAAGTGACTAACCCTACATCAATTGGAACCACCACTCAGATGCACATCTTCTGACATCAGTTCCATCTGTGATTTTCCCCACAGGCTTGACTAGAAGGGTGAGGTTAACCCACCATGGCCAGGCCATCTCCCATAGATACGTACTTTCATCTCCCAAACTGGGGAAAAAGCCTTCCTTCTGGTGAATTGGTATGCTTTTGTTTGATAGTATGAATTTTCCATTAACATTATGGCTGCTGAAAAGCTCAGGGCCCAATTTCTGGTCTAACCTCCAGTTTTGGAGATTGCATAAGGCCTTTTGATCATGTCTTTCCATTCTATCCACGTTGTTCCTCATTCTTTTCATTCACATTTTCTTATTTTAAGGTGGCACGCATATTTTTTTTTAAGTCACCTCAGTCATGTCCAACTCTGTGCGACCCCAGAGACGGCAGCCCACCAGGCTCCCCCGTCCCTGAGATTCTCCAGGCAAGATCACTGGAGTGAGTTGCCATTTCATTCTCCAATGCATGAAAGTGAAAAGTGAAAGTGAAGTCACTCAGTCGTGTCCGACTCTTAGCGACTCCATGGACTGCAGCCTACCAGGCTCCTCCGTCCATAGGATTTTCCAGACAAGAGTACTGGAGTGGGGTGCCATTGCCTTCTCCATGCATATTATAAGCCTCTTCAAATTATTTGTGGAACAAAGTAGGATATAAAATACCAATTAAAAAAAGACAAATCTGTGGCCTTTGACAGCTTTAGGTTCCTGGAGGCAGAGCTATTGTTCTGAGTCTTAGAAAACAAAATCTACATCTGTCATTTCAGCTGTGCTTGGATGAATATCCAGCTATGTTTAGTGATGTTGCAAAGCATTGGAGTGTCAGTTTCTGGAAAAATTTCATTATAACAACTGCTTTTTATTGAGTGCTGTGAACACAGTGCTGCTGGAGGTGCTGAGAGATGGGCTCATAGTCTTTGGGTTCAGATGGAAAACATCTTTCCCTTCAGTGTTGAGGAAATTCCTGCTGGGAACAGGTGTAAGTCTGGACTTTGCAAGTAGTCACCTTATGTGTGGCAGAAACACCAGAGCTGTTTCCTCTGTGGATTTCCATGCTCTTCCATCTTCTGCCCAGTCGGCACCCATGAGAACCCCCAGCTTGAAGGTCCACGCTCTTCCTGGAATCTGACGATTTCTTCTTTCCTCTTCCTCCTTTCAGTTCTGAAGAGCAGGACCCCAGACTTCATGACCTTACTAGACTGTGACATACACAGTCTTGAGATTCAAGGAAAACATGGCCATTCCTTTCTAAAGACCCAATCTCACCATATGAATATGTAGAACAGTATAATGTGTTTTATTGAGAAGTAGTTTGACAGAATTTTTAACAGACACTGGAACTTACACCTCCACCTGAATTTGGATGTGTTCGTTCTGTCATTTTTAAAAAATGATCCAATCATGAAGCCCCACATAGATATTTATAGGGGTGGCCTTTGGTGTATTGTCGCCATCATTAACTGTGACAATGGAAATTATCAGTGAATGAACACAGATGGGGGCTAAGCTCTTTGCTGAGGTTGTCAAACCTGCAGAACCCTGACTGCAGAGTTCATGGTTGAGGGCATCTTCCTGATGCAAAAGACTCAGCTAAAGCTGCACCCTGAGCATACATTACTCATTCAGTTCAGTTCAGTTCAGTCGCTCAGTCGTGTCCGACTCTTCGCGACCCCATGAATTGTAGCACGCCAGGCCTCCCTGTCCATCACCATCTCCTGGGGTTCACTCAGACTCACGTTCATCGATTCAGTGATGCCATCCAGCCATCTCATCCTCGGTCGTCCCCTTCTCCTCCTGCCCCCAATCCTTCCCAGCATCAGAGTATTTTCCAATGAGTCAACTCTTCGCATGAGGTGGCCAAAGTACTGGAGTTTCAGCTTTAGCATCATTCCTTCCAAAGAAATCCCAGGGCTGATCTCCTTTAGAATGGACTGGTTGGATCTCCTTGCAGTCTTACACATATAATTAAACAGTCTTTCCAGGGCATGAAGAAGGCTAAAATGTAGGTCCCTATGGGTTATTAGCAAAGAGACTTTAGAAATTCTCAAAACTGCCTGTATCCTTCAGTTATGAGTCAAAGTGGTAGTTAACGTTTCAGAATTGAGTAGCATCTGCTATTACCATATGCTGGGAAAGAAAGAGCTTAGCCTAAGTGGGAGATAGCTTCCGGTTCTAGGTCACTGGTTTCCAAAGGGTGGCTCCAGACCAGTAGAATCAGTATAACCTGGAGCTTGTTGCAACCGCAGATCCTCTGGTTTTACCCCAAACCTACTAAATGAGGAACTCTGAGAGTAAGGCCCAGTAATCACAAGAGGATACGTGATTCTGATGCTGCTAACGTTTGACACCACTGCTCTTGAGTCTAGTATGAGAACACGTGCCCAGAATTGAATCCTGGTATGAGAAAAGTGAACTCACTCCCCCTTTTGGTACTGGAGTATGTCCAGGTTTAGTGAATGCAAAGTAGTAGTTAATGAATGGAACATAAAGGGTTACTTTTCCTTTAAACTGCCTTGTGGTTTTGGGGCCACAGCTCCTTGGCCTAAGTTAATTGCATCTGTAATTACTTAACTGTTTACAGTTAGACGATGATGTCAACAAATTGAGTGGTTAGTGGCCAATATTCTGGAGACACGCCTGAACCTGGGCATAGCCCACAGCTGATTCCTCAGTCATGATCAAGGGCACATCAGAGAAAAAAGACCAGATCTTTTTTTTTTAATTGAAGTATAATTGCTGTATAATATTTTATAAGTTATGGGTATACTATATAGTGATTCATAATATTTAAAGTTTATAGTCCATTCATAGTTATTATAAAATATTGGCTGTATTCCTTGTGTTGTACAACATATATTTGTAGCTTACTTTATACCTAATAGTTTCCTACTACCCCTATATTGCCCTTCTCCCCTCCCCTCCCCTCTCTCCCCACTGGTAATCACTAATTTTTTTTCTCTGTATCTGTGAGTAAGCTTCTTTTTTGTTATATTCTTTAGTTTGTTATTTTTTAGATGCCACATATGTGATAACATATAGTATTTTTCTTTCTCTGTCTGACATTTCATTAGCATAATGCCCTCCAAGTCCATCCATATTACTGCAAATGGTAACATTGCATTCTTTTTACTACTGAGTGGGAGCCTGTTGGGCTACCGTCCGTGGGGTCCCATAGAGTCGGACATGACTGAAGCGACTTAGCAGCAGCAGCAGCAGCATTCCATTGTGTGTGTGTGTGTGTGTGTGTGTGTGTGTGTGTGTGTGTGTGTGTGTGTGTGTGTGTGTCTATTCATTTGTTCTGTTGATGGACATTTAGGTTGCTCCCATACCTTGGCTCTTGTAAATAGTGCTGTTAAAAACACTGGGGTGCAGATTTTTTTGAAACAGTGGTTTTGTATCTTTCAGATATGTATCTGGAAATGGAATTGCTTAGTCTTATGGTGGTTCTGGTTTTAATTTTTTGAAAAACTTCCATACTGTTTTCCACAGTAGTTGTACCAATTTACATTCCCATCAACAGCGGTGGAGCATTCTCTTGTCTCCACATCCTTTCCAACACATCTTTTCGATAAGAGCTACTCTGACAGGTGACAAAGAATCAAATCTTATAGGGTAAATTCTTTCTTTCTTTTTTAAAAGAATATTTTTTTCTTGCAAAATTCCTTAAACTGCAGTAAATTTGATACTGCAGCCAAGTAGTTTAGCACTTGAATCACCCAGTCTCTCTGACTCCTATCTGTTCTTTCTAACAGACTCCCTGACCCTCATTTTAAATGTATGTCCATTCCTGCATTTTACAATGGTTCCTATAACATTTTGACAAGAACTTTACATCAGATGTGCAATTGAAAGATAACTGCTGGCATCAGCTTACTTAATAGATCTTCCGGGGCCTTCACCTTTAGGAATAGTCAGAAGAGTCTAGAGACTTCCCTGGTGGCCCAGTGGTTAAGACTTTGCCTTCTGATGTGGAGGGTGCCAGTTCAGTCCCTGGTCAGGGAACTAGATCCCACATGCCTTGTGGAAAACAACAACAACAACAACAACAACAACAACAAAGCAGAACATAAACAGCAGAAGCAATATTGCAGCAAATTCAATAAAGACTTTAAAAATGGTCCACATCAAAAAACTTAAAATGTCTATACCCAGTAGAGGGTCTTTCCCATTCCATGAGCTTTCTCCTATTAATGAAATGGGCAATGCCAAGGAGAAGGTCGGGGCCAGAATATTCCAGCCCCTGACCACCTGCCCTAGGTTTCTCCCTGTGTCTGCAACAGAGCAGCCACCACTTGGCCCCAACAGCAGGCTCTTCATGTGGAAATTGTTTTTCTTTCTCAGGAAATGTCACCTTTCCTCTTAGTTGCCCTGTTGTCACTAAGAGACCCAGGGACCTCAAATCAAATCAATTTGGAAAAGGTAGGAATTAGCATACATCAAGTAAGACCGAGGAGAAATGACTGCCTGCATGAATGGGTTGAAAACAATCATACTGGGTCACGTATTTATGTCCTGCCATTTGTCAGACACTTTCAAGCCTCTACTAATGTTACTTTAAAAATGTCTAAGTGGAAATACTATTCCCAGCCTGCCTGGAACTTGAGCTTGTAGCCGAGAAGAGGTCTTCCCATTCTCCCAGAACAAGCAGACAGTTATTAATGGACATGCTCACCCAGCTCATGTACATACTAACAGCTGTTAAAATTGCATTTGTACGGGATTGCATGAATGATTGATACAAGAACGTACCCCACTTTGGCTAAACACAGGCTCTTATGATTTCATGACGACGCTTCCCAGAGTTCTAGCTTATAACAACCTGACTTTGAAAGCAGTCTCCTCTCACCCTTAGCTGACTGTACAGAAGAGGTTTTCCATCGAAACAATCTGACATCGAAAGAGAGTGGGGGTCTCTGGCAGTGGAAAGAGCTGGAATTTGTGGCTGGGATTTCTTCGGCGCCTCCTGAGGCAGCTGTAGCCTGAAAGACAGGGTGCTATACGCAGAAACATTTTCTCTTCTAGTCTGGAGGTGGTTAGTTTTACTGCCTGAGGAGGACAACTACAGAAGAGCAGGGTATAGAGGAAATCCTGATTGTCCTGCTTGTGCATCTCCCCAAAGAGTATTTTTAATGCTTTTGAACTTCCATTCACTGATCTTGAACTCATGTTCAAATATACAGCAGCAGCTCAGAGCGCCAGAGCTGGGTCAAGCCTCTGCTATTGTTGAATCCACATCTCTTCTGCCTTTGCTTTTCCGGTACCATCTGTGCATCCCTGTCCATAGTCTGTTTCACTCTGTTTTTGTGTTAGGGAATCTTACTAGGAACTCTAAACAAATTGGGGGGCTTCCCGGGTGGTGCCTGTGGTAAAGAACCTCCCTGCCAAAGCAGGAGACACAAGAGATGCAGGTTCGATCCCTGGGTTGGGAAGATCCCCTGGAGAAGGAAATGGCAACCCACTCCAGTATCCTTGCCTGGAAAATTCCATGGACGGAGGAGCCTGGCGGGCTACAGCTCATGGGGTCGCAAAGAGTTGGACACGAACGAGGACTGAGCACCCTGGACAAATTGAACACTGTTGTAGAGTGAGGTGACTCTTAACAGCTTTCTCCTCTTACCTACTTAGAAAAGCATTTTGGAGAGGGAGCAGAGATTTCGAGAGCTTTGTTGTGTTATTGAGAATTATTATTTTGTAACCTTCTTGCTCCTAAGGAAAGGCATCTTCGCTGGTGCGTGAAGAATTTTGTCTGTGGGATTTGGTACAAAGAAGGGCCCACTAGGGGGCGCTGAGAGCCTCAGGATAGTTCGTCTCTGTGCAGAGAAGGCCGGTTGCCAGCCCTGGTGCTGGGAGGCCTCTTAACTCCAAAGGCTCTGGAGCTGCTCCTGGAAGGCCGTCATCTGTCTGTTAATGGGTTTGACAGAGAAGAGCACTGCCAACCCCGAGATGGGAGGGTGAAGAGGGGGATTCAGAGAAGGGAAGCGAGGATGGGCAGGAAGGATGATTTTTGTAGGACTGGGGTGCTCCAGAGACCTTGGGTTATGGTATTTCGGTGGACCATATTGGGAAGTGGGGAGGAGATAGGGAAGGAACCAGGTATGAGCTGAATTAGGAGACCAGGATGTGTGTCCCAGGTGCAGGAGGCCTCAGGCATCCTGTGGGCCTGGCTGGCTGGATCTCTCCAGGGTCCTTCCAGGCCTCTGTGTCAGCCTGTAACCTCCTTGATTTTTCTGTTGCTTTAGAGTCACAACTTGCCTTGCTCATGCCCTCCTCCTGGAAAATAACAATGACCATTTTGACTTCCATGTGTGCCTGACAGAAGCAGGACGTGAAGATGGAGAAGGGCATTCTTACCGCTTCCAGCTCTTGAGAATCACACGTAATTATTAATATTATGGACAGTTTTGAGCCACAAGATGAAGAACAAGGAAGGAATTTTATTTTCCTATTTTAAAATGTTTGAAGGACTTCCCTTGTGGTCCAGTGGTTAAGACTCCATGCTTCCATTGCAGGGGGCATGGGCTAAAAAAATAGTTTGAGACTCATAACAATTGCTCTTTCTCTGCTGCAGGAACAGTTGTTAGCACCTAAAAAGGATGATACCAGTTAATCCTGGCAGCAACCAGATGAAGGTGTATTGTAGTCATTCATATTTACAAAAGTAAAATGACTCACCTGGAGTCACACGACTAGCAGGCAGTGGAGCCAAAATTATGACCCCAGATACTCTGACTTTGGAGCCTGCCCTTATGTAACTTAGCAAAAATCAAAGTCAGTTTGGTGATGGAATTTGAATTTAAATTTAGAACTTTGAATTTGAATTGAATTCAAATTGAATTTGAATTTAGAACTTCCTGTTGTATCCTATCCACCACAATTCCACAGAAGTTTTTGCCTCAGAACCTCTTTGCACTCTAATTACTGAAGGTTTTAAAGAGTAATTGTTTCTGTAGGTTATATTAGTCACCATTTACTGTGCTAGAAATTACAACTGGAATTCAATTATTTATTGGTTCATTAAAAATAATAGTAACAAACCCATTCATGTGTATAAAGAACACATTTTTACCAAAATGTCTAGTTTCTGAAATAATTTTAAATATTAATAATAAATTTGTAACTATGTGAGGTGATGAGTGTTAACAAACTTATTATATGTATGTATATATTACATTGTGCATCTAGAAAATTCCATGCCAGTTTTATCTATTTAAATATTATGAGAAAATTTCAATTTTCTATTCAATATAAAGGTAATATTATTGATAAAGAAAACTTTGTGATTGTAGAAAAGCACAAAGAAAAGGAAAAAGGCAAAAATCCCTTAAAACCCCACCACCTAAAATTGAACTACAGTGAACATCTTTTGTATATTGTTCCAGTCTCCCTTAAAGACTACAAATTCCAGACACTGCGTCTTCCAAACACTAAGATAGTAACTTAAATCACACCAATTAAGAAATTCATACAAAATCAGAATGGGATATCTCAAGGCTAAGCTAAGACCTATAGGGGAGAGTGAATGACTTTTGACCACATATTTCTCCATAAACAGGTTGGAATTCACAGACCCATCATTTACAATCTAAGTGACCCTGAATTGGACAGGTTATCTAAATTTCCAGCCTCAGGTTTCATTTCTACAGGGAAGATAATAATAGTACCTTCAGAGAATTGTAACTATAATTAAATAAGAAATGTATACAAATGCCTAGAACAGTATCTGGAATGTAAGTATTCAAAATGTTAGTATTATCACCATGTTAAATGATTCTGAAGCCCTATATATTCTCTATTAAATCATATGTTCCCTTTGGCTTTAATATCTGTTGTATGTTGGTATTGTTGTTGTTTGTTAGTTGCTAAGTAGTGTTCAACTCTTTTTGCAACCCCATGGACTGCCAGTTTCCTCTTTCCATGAGATTTCCCAGGCAAGAATGCTGGAGTGAGTTATCATTTCCTCCTCCAGGGGATCTTCCTGACCCAGGGATCAAATCCACATCTCCTGCATCTCAGGCAGATTCTTTTGCCACTGAGCCACGAGGAAAGTATATTGGAATGTTTATTGGTATCCTTCATCTTAAATAATCAGGCAGTTCTGGAGACAGAGATAACACCCGTCTTGGTATAATTTTTAACTCCAGAAGATCATGTCTGTTCTAAGCATTATCATTTGCAGTTTTCTTCCCATACCAGAGTCTCTGATGAAGATATAGGTGTTGTGGATCCTCAAGTTGGGCAGAAAAAGATCTGCGTTCCTCCTGTCATTAACCTGTTATATGGGAGGTGAGAAAAGAATACGTGATCTGTGTGTGAGGAAGGGACTGACCCTTGTTATTACTGCATGTTCAATAAACGGACAGGTCAGGGGAGCACAGTCCAGCTTTTCAAGCAGCCTCCTTCACAGTCTGGAAATCCTCCAAGGGTGGGCGACCAGAGCAGAGGCCAGGAGGACAGCCCTGTAGGGAAGTGGTTTTCTCTTTGTAAGGTATTCACTTAGCAGGGACAGTACTGGGAGAGTGAACCACCTTTTGTAAACAATTGTACACCTTGGCAGGCTGGTGAAGATTCCCACTTATAACCTGCCAGCAAGATGAGGAAGAAAGCAGGAATGTTTCCCAAAGATCAGTTAATCTACCTAGTGGGTCAAGTAACCATGGACTGCTGGCACCAGCGTGCAGACAAAAGTAATGAATCTAGTATTTAAAATTTTTTTTCAAATGTATTTTTAATTGGAGGATCATTGCTTTACAATGTTGTGTTGATTCATAACAACGTCAATCAGCCATAATGTACACATATCCCTTCCCCCTTGAACCTCCCTCCTACTTGCCCCATCCTACGCCTCTAGGCTGTCACACAGTGGCAGGCTGAGCTCCGGGCGTTATACAGCAACATTTTACTAGCTGTTTCACACGTGGTACTGTGTATATGTCAATGCTGCTCTTTCACTACCCTCTTCATCCCTGCTGCCTCCACATTTCCGTTCTCTACATCTGCATCTCTATTCGTGCCCTGCAAATAGGTTCATCAGTACCATTTTCTAGATTCCATATATATGTGTTAATGTATGATATTTGTTTTTCTGACTTACTTCACTCTCTATAACAGTCTCTTGTGGATCTAATATTTTTGAAAGAATTCCTAAATTATATTCCATTGTGAGCAAGCCAGTTTCTCCCTTTCCTGTACCGTGATAGGGTCTGTCATTGCCCCCCGCCCCAGATCTTTCCCTTTCTCTGTATTCATTCCTTTTGCCCTGTGACTTTGCAGTATCTCCCACGAAAGGGGCGGAGTGTATTTCCCAAACCTGTCATCTTGTGTTTAGCCACGTGATTTGCCTTAGCCAAAAGAATAAAGTACAAGTAAGAGGATGCAGCTAGGTCTTAAGAAGACGTGTGTGTTTTCACTTGCTCTCTTGTGATTCAGCCATTTCCATGAGAGCGTGGCTCAGGCATGCCCTCTGATCTGAGAAGGGGGAGCGAGAGACACATCGATCAGTCAGCTAACTTCCTGCCTGCCCACAAACATGTGAGCTAAATAAATGCTCACAAGTTTGATGCCCCTAAGATATACAGTTGTTTGCTACACAGCAAGAGCTGATGCACTGACCCATCATGAGGCTGCAGTAAGGAAGCAGGCAGATATGATGACAGAAGAAAAGCCTGTTCCCTTCACTGGTCGAACGTGGGCAGTCAGAGAAGTAAGACGGGAGGGTCAATGTCAAGCTTCTTACTTTCTCCGTGTTCTTGAGTATGAGGGTTTGGAAGGGTGAGAATTTGGAAAACCTGAGGATGTCAGGACCCAGAGATCTTTTTGCTGGGTATGGTATGGAGGAATCTGTTATCCTGGACACCAGGGAGCTGTCACCCAGCTTTGGCAGCGGGAGATGTCTGGGCCACTGGCCATAGCCTATGGTGCTCCTGGCTCTCCCAGTCTTCATAAGTGTTTGATGAGGGTCTAGAACTTACTGCATGCCCCAGCAAGGGGCTGAAGAAGTCCGTGGGCTGACTGAAGACAGAACAGAGGAACCAGAGAGCACAAGAAACTTGTGACCAGAGACAAATAGCTGGGACCATGGTGCCACCATAATGTTCTCTCCCTCCTCGAAGCCAGAGGCCAGCAGCTCCCCAGGTGTGGTCCCCTGCAGACCTGTGATCACCCAGGGGTCATCCTGGGGAAAAGTGGGTGGGGGAGGCAGTGCAGGGCCAAAAGTTGCCACCTTGGGCATTTACCTGAAAGATGCTGGATCATCCTGAAAGAAATATTCAACCACAAGTGGCAAACCTTAAGTTTTCTCCTTGCTACTCTGGTATCATGGGGAGTGCACTTAAGAAGTTTAAGCCAGGGAATTCCCTGGCGGTCCAGTGGTTATGGCTCCATATTTTCACTGCTGAGGGCCCAGGTTCGATCCCACAACTGCAGCATGACCAAAAAAAAAAAAAAAAAAAAAATAGTTTAAGCCATACATCACCGATGTACGTATAAAACTCTGCGACCCCAGTGGAGCCTGCCAGGCTCCTCTGTCCATGGAGCTCTCCAGGCAAGAATACTAAAGTAGATAGGCATTCTCTTCTCTAGGGGATCTTCCTGACCCAGGGACTGAATCCAGGTCTCCCGCATTGCAGGCAGATTCTTTACCGTCTGAACCACGGTGGCTCACATGTCAACTATATTTCAATTTAAAAACTGGAAAAAAAAAATAGTTTAAGCCAATTCCTGAGCACAGTTTATTCTTTCTTAGAACTCCCTTCTTTATAATTCTCTGTTTTCTCCGAATGGTAACACATGGAGGGTTTTAGTTTGCAAAGCAAGCCTAAAATGCCATAACCCATCCAAGACTTCGGCATACAAACATTTGCTCACCGCTACTAGTTAAAACGTCTTCCTTCAGCTGTTGGCTGTCAGCAGCTCTTTGCAGGCTGGTTTAAGTTGAACAGGACTGATTGTAAGGGAGGGCCGTGTGGTATTACCCATATGCTGTGTAACCCAAATTGCATTTTCACGGAGGAGGCAACAGGAGCGGCATCCCAAGTGGATTTCAGGTCAGTTCCTGATTCTCAGGCCAGTGTCCTATATCCAGTTTCCCCTCCCTCGTTTTACATTTCAACAAAAGGCAGCAGTGCCTTGCGATCCCAGAGTTTATTTGGCCAATGTCATCTGAGTATGCATGCGACAGGGTGATTTGTGGTGGGAGAGATGTGTTAACTGGGCCCAAACTGCTATCCAATACCCCAGACGTAAACCACTTCCTGCGGGGTTGAAAGAGACTGAGGCTTTCGGAAAGTTTACCTTTCATTCTCTGAGGCCTTCCAATTTCTTGGTTGCAGCTGGATGTACTCTCAGGTCAGAGGAGATAGATACCCTGGGAAAGAATAGGGAAGGCCGGCCCAGCTGGGGGCAGTGGGAGCAGAGGCCTGCCTGGCTCCCAGCTCTGGGGCAGCTCACGGGGTGCAGGAGCTCAGCCCTGGATGGGGGAGGAATCCTTCCTTCAGGAAGAGCCTTGAACAGCAAAAGGACCTTCCAGTTCCTGTATATATTATCTCCCCAGCAAGCATCCTTTCACTAGTAGTTATCACAGACCGCCCATGTGGCAGCCACCAAGTCACACAAGACACTCAGGAGCCTTTTGCATTATTTCCTTGGAATTCACTTTCTAGGCAAAACATGTTTATTTATGGCAGAGTTGCTCTGCTGTGCATCTGAAACTGTCACAGCATTGTTAATCGGCTATACTCCAATGTCAAATAAGAAGTTAAAAAATAAAAAATTAAAAGTCACCTATGATTTAAAAACAAAGTAAAAGACATCAGCAATATTAGTAATTATACCAAATAAAATGAGAAGAAAAAATCAGACATTGGAGATGAGCAGTGACCCCTACTTCCTTCCCCTGTGCTTCTTGACTTACGATCTGCTCTTGTTCTAAAATGCTTAGCTCTGTGACTTTCAAACCAGTGTCCTGGGTTTACATGTGATGGATAGAGTCCTGTGACTTGTTCTGAATCCAGTTGAGAGCTGAAGGGATTTGTGAGAAACGCAGATTCTACTTTGAAGGATTCCCCTCAGGGATTGGGAAGGTGCCCTCATTGGCAGACAGGACTCTCCCTGATGGGGAGAGAGTTGCTGGCGGTAGGGGTGTGAGGGAGTTGCACTGGGAAGCATTTGGGTGACTTGCAGGGAGAAAATCCTGCACAGCCGTTGCACGCCTGCAAATTTATCTCTCTGAACTACGGCCTCCCCATCTGTTCCAGCCTCTAATTACAAATGCAAGAAATAGCTAATTTGCAATGGCATCATAAAAGGGGGAAATATAAGTGATTTAAGAGCTGCTCTATGCTATGTTGTTCATGTTTTACACACTCCAGGCAAAGGGAAATTGTGCTCTCCCTGTGTTAAGAGAGTTCCCTCACATCAGCCAGTTTCTTATTTGGCTGAACTGTGGGAGAATTTCTATGAAGGTCTCAGGGTAGAGGACCCGGCCCCCAGGACAGGACACGACTGATGTGATTCTGCCTAGGAGAGGAGGCTGGCCACTGTGGTTACTGTTTAAGGCCAGTCATCTGCCATGATTTCTGGATTAGTTGAGCTCCTGGGGAAATATATAATGTAGACATAGTGCTGTGAGTCTATCTTGGATCACTATAAATTATTTTCTTTCCAACTGTGCCAGTGATGAAATAAGGAGGGTTTCTCATGCATCATCTCAGTAAGGAGACGTGGAAAGGTACGTGCCCACACAAAGTCATAGGTGCAATTCCCTTTTCTTTCCTCCTCCCTCCCCTCCTCCTCATTCTCCCCTATCTTCTGTCTCTGACGTTAGAAGACCTTGGAAGTCACCCAGAGTGGCATCCATGTGGGAAAGAAGGAAGAGCACATGGTTTGGAGTCAGGGGCTGTTGTGCTCCTGGCTCCCAGTGGTTATGGAAAAAGGGGCCAGGGCCAACCTTGCTGAGCCTCACCTTCTCTTAGGTGTGGATGGAATGAGCAGCATCTGCTGTGCTTCCCAGGCCTCTGCAACCATCAGGTGAGCCCCTTGGTGACAGAGCTTGATAAACCAGGAAGTACATGCAGGGGTGTGCCCACTGAGCCAGCCCTTTTATTAGGGGAGCGAGGAACTCAGGCTCCTGCAGTGCTCAGATGAGGGACTCACTCTTGGACTTGGTCCCTATGCTCACCCCTCACCCAGAGTGCAGCACACCCAGAATGGTGCTGACTCCTGGGGGAGGAGGCCAGGTGTGTGAGGGCAACAGGCTCTGGTGAGGGCACCAACACGAAGGCACGGTGTCTGAACGCAGCATTACTGACACCTGTGTTCAGAAGCAGCGTTGCCAAGGGCTTAGAAACCGAACAAATCAGCTTGCTTTTCTGGTTCTCAGTTTTTCTCTGCTGTCAAATGAGAAGTTTGAACAAGATGCTTTCTAGGAATTCTTCAAGCTTTAAAATTCTATCTTTGGATTGATACTAACTGTATCAATATTATTGAATGTCGTGCACTCGTCTTTGACTTGTTAACTGTAAATCTGAAACACACATTTGCTCTGGGATCCTTTGATTTCTCTAAGCATATTATGAATGTCATCTCCATCTTTAATGGTGGAGAAATGAAGAAAATAAGTGTGAAAAACTCTTTCTGAAGTAAAAAAAAACAAAATATGCAGTGGGTAATTCACAGAGTGTGTGTCTGTTGCTTAGTCATGTCCTACTCTTTGTGACCCTGTGGACTGTAGCCCACCAGGTTCCTCTGTCCATGGGATTTTCCAGGCAAGAATACTAGAGTGTGTTGCTATTCCCTTCTCCAGGGGATCTTCCCAACTCACGGATCGAACCCAGGTCTCCTGCATTGCAGGCAGACTCTTCACCATCTGAGCCACCAGGGACACTAGTTGACACAGATGTGCTCTAAATAAGAATATTTGGGAGATGGTAGGAAAGAATTATTTTGACTTTTGTTAAAGGGGTAAGGAAGACTTTATTTTAAAAATTAAAAAAAAACAATTTTGTTTATTTATTTTGGCTGTGCTGGGTCTTTGTGGCTTCTTTCTGGCTGTGATGAGGAGGGGCTGCTCTCTGATTGCACAGCTTGGGCTCTAGGAGTGCAGGCTTCAGCAGCTGTGGCTCCCAGGCTCTGGAGCACAGACTCAGTCCTTGTGGTGCACAGGCTCTGTTTCTGAACAGCATTAAGGGACCCTCCGAGACCACGGACTAAACTCCTGTCTCCCGCACTGGCAGGCAGATGCTTTACCACTAAGCACCAGGGGAGCCCTAAGGAAAATTTTATTCAGGACTATTGCAATAGAGGAGAGAGATTGGGCTTAACTACAAGTACAGTAATGGTTGCTGGGGGTGGTTATAGTTAAGTAAAATGAGTGGATCAATGGATAGAAAGTCCCTAAGAGGAGATAAATCAAGGGAGATTCTCGCTCAGTGCAGTTCAGTCCCTCAGTCATGTTTGAAGCTTTGTGACCCCATGGACTGCAGCATGCCAGGCTTCTCTGTCCTTCATCGTCTCCCAGAGCTTACTCAAACTCATGTCCATTGAGTCAGTGATGCCATCCAACCATCTCATCCTCTGTCGTCCCTTTCTCTTCCTGCCTTCAGCCTTTCCCAGAATCAGGGTCTTTCCCAATGACTCAGTTCTTCGCATCAGGTAGCCAGAGTATTGGAGTTTCAGCTTCAGCATTGGTCCTTTGAATGTATGTTCAGGACTGATTTCCTTTAGGATGGACTGGTTGGATCTCCTTGCAGTCCAAAGGACTCTCAAGAGCCTTCTCCAACACCCCATTTCAAAAGCATCAATTTTTCGGTGCTCAGCTTTCTTTATAGTTCAACTCTCACATCCATACATGACTACCATAGCTGACTAGATGGACCTTTGTTGGCAAAGTAATGTCTCTGCTTTTTTATATGCTGTCTAGGTTGGTCATAACTTTCCTTCCAAGCAACAAGCATCTTTTAATTTCATGGCTGCAGTCACCATCTACAGTGATTTTGGAGCCCCCCCCAAATAAAGTCTGTCACTGTTTCCACTGTTTCCCCATCTATTTCCCATGAAGTGATGGGACCAGATGCCATGATCTTCTTTTTCTGAATGTTGAGTTTTAAGCCAACATTTTCACTCTCCTCTTTCACTTTCATCAAGAGGCTCTTTAGTTCTTCTTCACTTTCTACTATAAGGGTGGTGTCATCTGCATATCTGAGGTTATTGATATTTCTCCCGGCAATCTTGATTCCAGCTTGTGCTTCATCAGGCCAGCATTTCTCATGATGTAATCTGCATATAAGTTAAATAAGCAGGGTGACAATATACAGCCTTGATGGACTCCTTTTCCTATTTGGAACCAGTCTGTTCCATGTCCAGTTCTAACTGTTGCTTCTTGACTTGCGTACAGATTTCTCAAGAGGCAGGTCTGGTGGTCTGGTATTCCCATCTCTTTCAGAGTTTTCCACAGTTTGTTGCGATCCACACAGTCAAAGGCTTTGGCGTAGTCAATAAAGCAGTAGTAGATGTTTTTCTGGAACTCTCTCACTTTTTCAGTGATCCAACAGATGTTGGCAATTTGATCTCTGGTTCCTATGTCTTTTCTAAATCCAGCTTGAATATCTGGAAGTTTTTGGTTCACGTACTGTTGAAGCCTCGCTTGGAGAATTTTGAGCATTACTTTACTAGCATGTGAGATGAGTGCAATTGTGCGGTAATTTGAACATTGTTTGCCTTTGCCTTTCTTTGGGATTGGAATGAAAACTGACCTTTTCGAGTCCTGTGGCCACTGCTGAGTTTTCCAAATTTGTTGACATATTGAGTGCAGCACTTTCACAGCATCATCTTTCAGGATTTGGAAAAAAACAACTGGAATTCCATCACCTCCACTAGCTTTGTTCATAGTGATGGTTCCTAAGGCCCACTTGACTTCACACTACAGTATGTCTGGCTCTAGGTGAGTGATCACACCATCATGATTATCTGGGTCATGCAGATCTTTTTGTATAGTTCTTCTGTGTATTCTTACCACCTCTTCTTAATATCTTCTGCTTCTATTAGGTCCATACCATTCTGTCCTTTTTTGTGCCCATTTTTGCATGAAACGTTCCCTTGGTATCTCTAATTTTCTTGAAGAGATCTCTGGTCTTTACCATTCTGTTGTTTTTCTCTATTTCTTTTTATTGATCACTGAGGAAGGCTTTTTTCTCTCTCCTTGCTATTCTTTGGAACTCTGCATTCAAATGAGTATATCTATCCTTTTCTCCTTTGCTTTTCTCTTCTCTTCTTTTCACAGCTATTTGTAAGGCCTCGTCAGACAGCCATTTTGCCTTTTGCATTTCTTTTTCTTGGGGGTGGTCTTGATCCCTGTCTTCTGTACAATGCCACAAACTTCCATCCATAGTTCTTCAGGCACTGTGTCTATGAGATCTAATCCCTTGAATCTATTTGTCACTTCCACTGTATAATTGTAAGGGATTTAAGTCATACCTGAATGGTCTAGTGGTTTTCCCTACTTTTTTCAATTTAAGTCTGAATTTGGCAATAAGGAGTTCATGATCTGAGCCACAGTCAGCTCCGGTCTTGTTTTTGCTGACTGTATAGAGCTTCTCCATCTTTGGCTACAAAGAATATAATAAATCTGATTTCAGTATTGACTATCAGGTGATGTCCATGTGTAGAGTCTTCTCTTGTATTGTTGGAAGATGGTGTTTGCTGTGGTGTGTTCTCTTGGCAAAACTCTATTATCCTTTGCCCTGCTTCATTCTGTACACCAAGGTCAAATTTGCCTGTTATTCCCGGTATTTCTTGACTTCCTACGTTAGCATTCCAGTCCTCTATAATGAAGAGGGCATCTTTTTTGGAGTTAGTTCTAGAAGGTCTTGTAGGTCTTCATAGAACCGTTCAACTTCAGCTTCTTCAACATTACTGGTAGGGGCATAGATTTGGATTACTGTGATATTGAATGGTTTGCCTTGGTAAGGCATAGAGATCATTCTGTTGAGATATCAAGGGATATTCTCACTAAACCCACCCAACAGATTTCTTGCCAAAAGCAGGCTGAGTGATGAGATGTCAAGGATGGGGAATGAGGAATTTGATTAGATTTCAAGGGTGAGGGGATTCTTGCTGAACTTAGTAGGATTTTGGCTACAAGTAGACTAGGCTAAAATTTGGTTAAGGAAAATAATCTTTGTCAGTGGGAAGAAATAATCTAATTTCTAGGACAGTGTAATCTTTTTTATGTGACTGTTTCAAATATTTATCCAATAATAAGTTCTCCCTGGTTGTTTTACAAATAAATAATAGAGGAGGGGATGAGGGTTTAGTGGAAGGATAAATTCCTGTTTCGTTAATAAGACACAATCCTCAGATCCCTAGTTTGATGAGCACTCATACCTGTAAGTGGTTTGGAATCCTGGATTGCAAGACATGGGGTAAAACTAAATCTGAATCAACCCCCAGGACTAGCCCAGACTCTATACTTCTATGAAAATAGTGGCCATTACACAGTGTTTACTATGCAAAGGCAACTGCCAGAATGTTTATTGTCTTGCTCGTGTTCCCACCATTTTGTAGAGGATAACATTTGAATAACCCTGTATACTATTGACTGGTGTTCAGAAAGTGCTAAGTGAATATCTCAGTATAGACATATGTCACACGCTCTACACTGCATGTTTCAATACCCTGCCTTCTTCATTACTGATCCAGCTCCATGCACACTTCGTTAGGATCCTAACTCCCAAAACTAATGGTTTTGGGAGTTCAGTGACACTGCTTATGAAACAGTTCAAAACAGGGAACATGTTTTCTTGGAACTTAATCCACTATTTTAATTCAAGATTTGAAATGCAGACAATTTTGAGAGACAGATTTTGAACTGGAGGGTGTCAGTACAGTGAATATCTGTTATTGCCTGTGCCCTCCATCCAGGCCTCTAGTTCCAGGAGAGTAGGGTTGGCCTGATTTTGGATCCAGTAAGGATGAGAAGGCAGGCACACACTCCCTGCCTTCTAGGAGTTTCTGGTTAATATGGGAACGCTGCTCTGAGAGAGAATCTCACAAGTCTGTGAAAGAACATTCAGAACAGATGAAAGGTTAGCACCAGTGGAGAGAAGTCAGAACATAAATCACCAATGGTCAAAGTCTAAGAAATAGTACGAAAAACATCCACTTCCCTCCGGCATCCTCAGGGTGGCAAAACCTTCCAGAGGCAAAACAGAAAAATGGCAGAACAAAAGGAACAACTTCCTCCTGAAAAGGAAAATAATGTCGCCCATCACCTGCAAATATAGAGGAAGGAGAAAAGAAAACAAAAGAGCCTTTTACTTCTCATTTATATGCATGAGTAAAAGTAGATCCCTCATCTTTCCCTTGTTTTCCTCCAAAGAAAGCAGTTTTCAAATTGTATTCAGAGATTGACTTTGCTGCAGAGATGCAGCTTTGTTTTATTCCATCGAAAAATAATTCTTTTCGCTTATAACCCTATTTGAAGACAATGTCTTTTTAGCTATTGAACAGAGCTTTTGGAGTTGTGGTGGTTCTGTGGCTCTGTGGAGCAGTCTGCCAGTTTTGATGTTTGTCTTTTCTTCTATTCGCGTTCAGAGTGAAAGGGCCTCCTTAAGCTGTAAATGACGGGAGAAAGAATAAGCTGTCTGCTCTGATCCACAATCAGCATAACTCCAAGAGAGCGTTCTCTGCTTAATCCGGACATGATTAATTCAGCTAAAGTGGATTTTTTAAATGACTAAAAATAAAATGTATTCCAGTTGCTTCCTGCTAAACCATCCCCAGTTCGTGCTCCTCTCCGTGGACAGCAAAATGGGGGACTTCTAGAATTCTGACCTAGCATTTCCATAACACCTCAGTGAATTGGAGGAGCTTTCTGCGTAATTAGCATGCAAATGTGCATTTCCATGCCGAATGGCAGGCAAGCTCTCACTCTCCTGCTGAGGGACTGATTTTGTTAGAGGGCCCCAAGAAGGTGTGTTTTTCATTAACACATGCTTGCATGACTATGAACACAGGGGTAAATTCCATCTCGGCTGTAATTGGGAAGCAACCTTATGAGAAATGAGTTCTGGCTCCACAGCAAGTCAGAATGTCTGTGCCCTGGATTGGTCTAACATAAACTGGCTGAAAGATGCACACTTCTCAAGGAGTGTTCATCTGGGGGCAATTCTTGCTTTTTGCGTATTTAAAATTTTGTCTAAAGGAATTTTTTTGAAAAGCTTCAGTGATTATCTGCAAAATAACTATATTAGGGGACTTTATTAAATCATGCAATCTCACTTCATTTATTATTTCTAAGTGGCTCCCATAGGGCAGAGGGAATAGGGCCTTTGTTCTGTCTTCTTTTCGTCCCAGGAAGGAGGTTCCCTGGAGACAGGACTGTCATGGTTTTCTCTGGCGACATTCTCTTCTGTAAACATTTCTGCCTGGAGCTTCTGAAATGTATATCTTTAAGACCAGATGTCTAGCTTTCTGGTTTTGTTTGTGGGGAGACATTTTTCCTGTCGGGTGTGGGGACAGTCTGTGGCTGGGGTGACACATTCTGTCATACCTGAATAAGACTGAGTAGGGAGGACTTTCCTGGTGTCTCAGACAGTAAAGAATCTGCTTGCAATGCAGGAGAGCTGGGTTCGATCCTTGGGTTGGGAAGATCCCCCTGGAGAAGGAAATGGCCACCCACTCCAGTAATCATGTCTGGAGAATCCCCATGGACAGAGGAACCTGGCGGGCTACAGTCCAGGAAGTCTCAAAGAGCCAGACACAACTGAGGGACTGAGGGACTAAGCACAGCACAGGGGGGACTTAGCCTCTTAGGCATTAGGGCAGCTAGAAGCTTCTGGGCAAGAAGTGGCTGCCTGAAACTGAGTTCCGTGCCTTTTGAGCAAGGGAAAGCTGAGATGGCTCTGAGATGGGGGTAGGGGTTAGGGGAAAGCTTTATCCTTGAGGGGTGTCCTTGGGTGGGGGAGGAAGGTGAAAATGTACCACTTCTTAGCATCCAGGATGATGGGTAGCATAATTATTTTTAACATCTTTAAGGGGACAAGGGGTTTTCCAGGGGACACAGTGGTAAAGAAACCACCTGTCAATACAGGAGACACAGGAGATATGAATTTGATCCTTCGGTTAGGAAGATCCCCTGGAGGAGGAAATGGCAACCCACTCCAGTATATCTTGCCTGGAAAACTCCGTGGACCGAAAAGCCTGGTGGGCTACAGTCCATGAGGTTACAAAGAGATGGACATGACTGAGCAACTAAGCACACACGTAAGGGGACAACAAGCTAACAGTGATTAGTTACCTCTAGTCATGGGACTGTGGGTGACAGTAGCTTCTTTATGTATTTGTCTACATTTTTAAAGTTCTCTACGTTTTCTACAGTGAGAATGTATTACTTTCAGAATCCTAAACACTATTTTTAAGGCTCTGAGTCCTGGCAGAGGTCAGCAGGAATGGAGCTGGCAGTTTCAGGAAGGTGCAGAGGCAGGAGTGCAGAGCTGAACCCTGCCAGTGACTCCCCACACCCTGGCACTGCAGCATGACAGGGGTGGGGCCATCTGCTCCCCACTGAGCAAATCTCCCATCCTCCGCAAGGTGCTCAGAAAGCCGCCTCTGTTCCTCAGCCAACCCTTGCAGGGCTGTGGGGCCTGCCTTCGCTGAGAGCTGCCCTTGACTGTGGTACCAGCTTCCAGCACATTGATTTATGGAGCTATTTGGTGTCAGGTAATTGCCCATCAATATCCTATTTATCACGCAGCTTGTCACGGGTTGTGGCTGCTATTCCATAAAGCCAAGGCCTCTGAGAAAGGGCCAGTGACTCAGAGCTCAGGGAGAGGGCGCAGGAAATGTAGCACTTTCAAGTTCTTTTCTCCCCATTTGTTTCTTGCTGCTCAGCCCTCCCTTGAACAGGGTGGGGAGGCACAGTGGCTGCATGCAGGGCAGGGCGCTGGGGGTTGTGGGGAGACTTCTGAACGCCCAAGGCTGCCTTCTGCTGGGAGGAGCTCCCTTGACCCCACCCTTCTCCCCAGTATCCTTCCTAAATAAGTGAGCTCTGTGTGTGTGTGTGTGTGTGTGTGTGTGTGTGTGTGTGTGTGTGTGTGTGTTGGGGGAGAGGGGCAGATTAGGAACAAAATCTGCATATTCAGCACGTCATTACATTTTTTAAAGTCCAGATTAATAGAATGGAAAAGAATATATCAAAACACAAATACTCTAGCTTGATAGAAAAATGCTTTTCTTCTTTGCAGTAGTTTCCATACTGTGTAGAATGAGTGGGTGTCTCTTAGAAGCAAAATAATACATCTTATATATGTTCACCGATACTTGAAATTCCACAATTCAAGAGTCATTCATTCAGTTTCAAGTTTTTTATGATTTTAAAAATGCAGGTTCTCCTAGAAGGTGTCTTTTATAGCCTAGATGAGGAGTTCATTATTCTGGGAAGAAGGCTTCGGGAATTAACAGGCCCTGGAGAGCAGGCTCTGATGAGGGGGTGGGGGTGGGGGGCTGGGAGAGAAGAGTGGAAGGTCCTACCAGAGGGTTTGCCAGGGGTGCAGCTGGAGGTGCCAAGTATGAAGGTGGAGGTGCTCCCCACTTTGCAGGCAGTGCTGAATTCCTGGGGGCCCAGCTGTTGTCTGGAGCCCTACAGGTCAGGAAACACTGGACCTTCTGGGCCCTTCCCCTGCCCTTGAGTTTCACAGGTTCTGTCAAGGCTCTTGCCTCCTCCAGTCCTTGTTCTGCAGAGGGGAGAAAAGGGAGCCAGAGTCTCCAGGTGTCTGACAACAGAGTCCCATCTCCTGACACTGAGTGATTAAAAGAGATTTTTCTTTTAAGAAAAAAGAAACCTTTATCATACTCGTGGGGCTGTCAGAAACCACTGGAGGTTTTGCTAGTCTTGCTTTTAGATGCAAAAGCGAGAGGGCATGCCTGTTCTCACCCTAGCTCACCCTTACAAGCCTGGGTGAGGAGAGGAAGGAGGTTTTCCGGTTGGTCTGGGAGGTGTTTTGATGGACTGTTCTCATATCCAGGGCAGCCCTCACTGAATGAAAGCGGCTGCGAATCATTTCTACCTGCAATTCCCCTTTCTATTGATTATGTCTGAAAATCTGGGTCCCTGGGCACAGCATGAACCAGCCAAAAAGGGTGAACGTTCATCTGGTGCTTTCTCTGTGGCAGGCACTGTTTTCTTTTCTTTCTTTTTTTTTTTACTGCTTTACAATTATGCATCCATATAATTCTCTCTGCACCCCAATGAGAATGGAGTCATTGTCATTGCCATTTTCCAGGCAAAGAAACTCTGGGCCAGGGAGTCGCTTGCCTGAGACCATCCGGTCAGTGGGTAGCAGGGCCAGGCTAAGAACCTGGGTGTTCAGTGATGGCCTTTGATTATAACCATGACCCACACTCTCCCACCATTTTGTCTGCAGATGGTCATTTCAAATTTTGCTTACATCTGTGTGTAAGGTCTTAAAAAATAATTATAATGGAATACCCTTTCCAGGCATTATGCTAATTATAATGTGCCAACAATTTACATCAGTAATTAGGAGACTGGGGAGTGAGTGATTCAGTTGCTTGAGGAGAGGTACAAATATTACTCCCTGTAGAAACCATATTCCCAAATCCCAAGAATAAAAATAGCATACCAACAAATACTGGTGCCCACTGGAAGCCCGTCATCTAAATATTTTCAAGGTCCAAGTATTTTAGTGATTAAATATCCCAATGGCATAAATCTATAAAGACAAGAAAGTGGGCAAACCCACTCAAGTCAGCCCACTTCAGTGCAGGGGAAGAAAAAGCCTTTTCACATTACCTTCCTGGGTCCTCTAGCTCAGTCCCTATAAATTGGATTGACAAATGCAGATTAACAAAAGAAAGACATAGACATTTATTTTTCTTTATTTTACTTTTTATTTTTTGTGTGCATGTTTCTTGGAATATTTTTTTCTGACAGCTCCAGTTATTGTGACAACTGTGTAAATCTTAATTGATAATTAAATTGAAATGCTTGCTAGTATTTTAATTATAATACAATGGAATTATTTGTTAGTATAAAAATAAATATGGACAAATTTTTAAAACTTAAAAGCAGACTACTGATCCTGAATTGAGTGGAGATGGCAAAACTAATGTTGAGCTCAGAGTAGAAAAGAGCAGAGACTGGAAAACAAATATTTTAAACTTCACTGTGAATGGCAATTGCAATTTGCTACAGAATAAGACAAAGAAGTTTTCTGTTTTGTTTTTAAAAAGATAACAGAAAAACAGAGAAAGTTATATCAAATATGATAAGTTCCTCCTCAAGTCAAAAAATAATTGACTAAATTTGTCACCTGCTATCAGAATTGAACATCAATCAATAAAAATTTTAAATATTTTTAACAGAATCTGATTGTAATTTTGGCTAGCTATAAAATGGCTCAGATTCTTATACATACATACACAGAACCATTTCTTGATAGATAATAAAATGAATTATTATTTCACTTATTGAAAATTTAAAGAAACTTGTGAGGAAACTACTAAAAGTGATAATTTACAAAAAGTGGAAGATTTTCAATTAAGCTGGAAAACAATTGCCCGTAGACTGGAAGACCTTTCTAACAACATCAAAGATTAGTTCATACACAATTGAAAATTTGCAAGGATTTTTTTCCCCAGCTTTTAATGGGTTGGAAAATCTAAGAGACACTTGCCAATAAATATTTGGGTATATGTTGTCTCAAACTTGCAACAAATGTCAATCCCTGGCCTAAAGTATGGAACTTGTGGCATAGATAGTTTTAATCTTTCTTACACATTTATTTACTATAAGCCTTATGTTACAAAAGAGCTTTCATAAAGAAATGAAGACACCAAGACAGGTGAAACCTGAGAGTGTTCATACTAGGTTTGATGGAGACTAGAAGTTGTGGGGGAAAACTGATTAGAGGAAAGAGTATGAGCTAATTGTGGGAAACTGAAAGTCCTTTAGTCGCTCGGTCATGTCCGACTCTTTGCAACCCCATGGACTGTAGCCCACCATGTGCCTCTGTCCATGGAATTTCCCAAGCAAGAATACTGGAGTGGGCTGTCATTTCCTTCTCTAGAGGATCTTCCTGACTCAGGGCTCGGACTTGCGTCTCATGGATTGCAGGCAGATGCTTTACCACTGAGCCACCAGAGAAGCCTGAGGGAAAATTATCAAGGTCTGTTTGTTCAGAGTCCTGTGAGTCCCTTGATCTTGGGAGATAAGGACTCTCCTTTCCTCCTGGTATAAGGAGGTTGCCTCTCACATGAGGTTCTCATGACTCCTTCAGGGTGATGGAGAAGGTCAGGAGACCTGCCTATACCTGCCATTTCTCAGGTTCCTTCAGCTGAAAATATTCAGTTTGCCAAGTTGCTATATTTTGGAATCACATGTTCTCAGCCCTGCTTTCAGCAAACAACAAAGGTGAAATAATAAAACTTTAAAGCTGAAGGCATTCACAACCAAAACATTCTCAAATTTCCTAAACAATTTAGTTCATGTATTTATAGACATGAACACACATTAAAACAAAAGTTTAGTTCCAATTTTTTAAAAAATTGAAGAACAGTTACTTTTAAGTCTCCTGCTTGGATTAAGGTCTTAGTATCCACACTTAGCCTTGGATGTGAAGACATGAGCTGGAGGAACACTTTGAGGTGCTCATCAAAGACTGACTCTGACCTTCTCTGGGCAGGTTTCTGGTTCATAGCTGAATTCTGTGTGCTTTTGCGTCCTTCCTACATGGCCTCTTTAACAGTGGTGCCAACTGTACATGGTACACATGTGTGTGCATGGTGCCAACTGAAAAATGATAGCAGAACCTGTCCTTGGGAGTCGCTTTCCAGGACCTCTGACTCCAAGAGACCTGAGTTCAGTCAGTGGCAGGCTGAAGGCGGACCTGGCTTCTCTCCTAGGGTGATTTATGTTAAGGCTGTGGACCAGGTTCTCAGCCAGATGCCATCCCCCCACTCTCACCCAGCCCAGGCTGCTGGGACTGTGCCAATAACTCAGTGGTGAACCTGAAACTAAGCAGACAGTCTATATTAAGAGATTTTCCATGACCCTCTTCATTTCTTCCTTTCCTTTCTGTAGGATTTCACATTCGTGAGCATATCCTCTGAACGTGATGTTGTTACAGCACCAGACTTGGCGATTCTGGAGTCCCAGGGTACTCATTTCATAAAGAACATGTGTCAGAAGAGAGCATTTGCGTTATCCTGTAAATGTTTTTAATTCACCAATAATGTTTAGTTAGCAATCATGGATCCTGGGCCTGGAGAGGGCTTTCCTGTTGTTAAATTTTGTGCCACTCATTAAAAAAAAAATTTTTTTAATGTGGATCTTTTCTAAAAGTCTTTATTGAATTTCTTACAATATTACTTCTGTTTTATGTTTCGGTTTTTTTGGCCGTGAGGCCTGTAGTATTTTAACTCCCCAACCAGGGATTGAACCTACACCCCTGCCTTGGAAGGTTAAGTCTTAGCCACTGAACCACTGAGGAAGTCCCTGTGCCACTGCTTAAAGCCAGCTAGGATGCATGTGTGTGTTAAGTCGCTTCACTTGTGTCTGAGTCTACACGACCTTATGGACTAGCCCACAGGGTCCTCTGTCCATGGGATTCTCCAGGCAAGAACGCTGGAGCGGGTTACCATGCCCTTCTCCAGGGTCAGCTAGCATGGGTCCGAGAATTGTTACTTCTGAGAGGGAGCCTGTAGTCCATTTCAAGAAATTCTTAGCTTCCTTTTTATTTATTTTTTATTCTATTAGCTAGGGAAAGTTAAAAACTGCACAAGGAAAGTCTCCCTATCTCATTCAGCAGTTCATTTTTTCCCTTTCATCCTAATTCTCAAAGAAGTAAATAATTACATACAAAGGATACAAACCAAGCTTTCTATTCTATAAGCATCTAAGGAACCAGCATATTTATCTTTCTTCCTATCTGTCTCTCTTTTATTTGTATTGATAAAAAGAGGTTAATTTTTTTTTCTAGAAAGCCAGACAAATGAAATCATACAGCTAGAAAATTCTGTATGCAAGATAATGACTATCATTGATTTAGCAGATACATGACTTGATAATACAGATATAAATGCATTCATCTGGATTTTTCAAAGTTTTTCTAAAAGTAAAGACTATGAAATGAAAGGAGAAGATAGGCACTAATTCAGATTTTTCAAAGAAAGGAACCCATAAATAAACTAATTGGACTATCACTCGATTTGTATGTCAGATATGTAAGTACTTAGGGAACACTGTTTGTTTCAGCTGTTCTCATCACTATGATTAATGACTACTTAAAAGTGCTCGATTCCATTTGTATGCCAGCTGTTCTTGTGTAAAACAAACTGGGACTTTCTCAAGATAGAGTCAGACTGTCTGCAGAGCTTGGGAGCTGATACCTACCAGTTAGAAAAGGAAACGAGTGGCTCTTAGCTCATCCTGATGAGATCAGACCCAGATGCTTGTGACTGAAATATATTCCTAAAGTGGATGCTTGTTGCTGGGGACTTGTAAAATCTAGGGCCTGTCCCATGTGTCGGTTCAGCTTAGTGGAAAGGTTGAGCCAATCGGGAGCTTTATGCATGGTTAGCAAGTTAAAAAGAAACAAAGTAGTCTCAACCGTACAAACAAGAAGTATTTTCAAAGGGAAATATGCAAGATGAGCCTTTCAAAATCACAGACAAGCTGGACCAAGCAGCAGTAAGAAGTCATCAAGCTGTGGAAGTAATGTTATGTCCTTTCCCAGAGAAGCGGCCACACACAGATCACATCCTGGGGGTAGGCAAGGTGTTGGTGATGGGGGCATGACTTCACAATCAGAAGATTGTATATGCAGGATCATGACCATCAACACTTTAGCAGATAAATGACTTGAGAGTATAGGTATAAATGGATTCATCTGGGATTTTCAACATTCTTCTCAAAGTAAAGACTATGCAATCAAAAGAAAAGAGGGGCAGGGCTTCCCTGGTGGCTCAGTGGCAAAGCATCAGCCTGCCAATGCAGGAGACGTGGGTTTGACCCTGGTCTGGGAAGATCCCACATGCCATGGAGCAGCTAAGCCCTTGCACCACAACTGTTGAGCCTGTGCTCTAGAGCCAGGGAGCCACAACTCCTGAGCCCACACAAAGCAGCTAGTGAAACCCAGGAGCTCCAGAGTCTGTGCTCTGCAACAAGAGAAGTCACTACAATGAAAAGCCTGCAAACCGCACCTAGAGAGTAGCCCCTACTTGCCGCAACTAGAGAAAAGCCCATGCAGCAAAAAAGACCCAGCACAGCCAAAAAGACACAAATAAAATTACTTAAAAAAAAAAGAGAGGGAATGATTTCAACCATGAACTTCAAAGACAGTGAGCAGAAATGCTCACTGCATATTCACTTCCTGTAGAGCAAGTTCAAAAGTAGCTGTGCAATCACTGACTGTACCCTCTGCATTGAAATGCAAAAGGGAGTCTGAGATGGGAGTGATATTCTTTACCACACAATGGCTTTCAAAAGGGTCCATGTGAAAATGAAAACCCTATTGTAGTCCTTAAGGTGAGTTAGTTTAAGACACAAAGACAGCAAATATTGTTCAGGCTGTCTCTGTGCTGGTCACTTTGCCTGTAAGGTGGATGCCAGACCTAAAAAAGCTTTTTGTCTCACTGGGAGAGAACAAAACTTAATAGCTCCTGCTGCTGCTGCTGCTGCTGCTGCTAAGTCGCTTCAGTCGTGTCCAACTCTGTGCAACCCCATAGATGGCAGCCCACCAGGATCCCCTGTCCCTGGGATTCTCCAGGCAGGAATACTGGAGTGGGCTGCCATTTCCTTCTCCCTAT
Source organism: Nanger dama (assembly GCA_917880005.1). Taxonomy (NCBI): domain Eukaryota; kingdom Metazoa; phylum Chordata; class Mammalia; order Artiodactyla; family Bovidae; genus Nanger; species Nanger dama. The sequence continues at coordinate 29,978,171 of CAKJTW010000023.1, forward strand.
GCATGAAGGTGAAAAGAGAAAGTGAAGTTGCTCAGTCGTGTACGACTCTTAGCGACCCCATGGACTGCAGCCTACCAGGCTCCTCCGTCCATGGGACCCTCCAGGCAAGAGTACTGGAGTGGGGTGCCATTGAACAGTTGTCAAATGCTTACTATGTTTAGAGCTATACTGAATATGTCCATCCTCTTATTTATTCCTCAGAGCAACCTTATGATGTCATTATTATAACTATATCCCCATTTTAGAGGCAAGCATGCCAAGATATTTGCTCAACATCTATTAGGAATGGCAGAAGCAGGGTTCTTGCACCCAAGTCTCTCTGATTCCAAAGACCAGGTGTGGTCTCAGCTACTATGTGGTAGCCATGTGTATGAGGAAAGTGGCAGTGCCAGGCAGTAAACATGAGGGAAAGTGTTAAGATGAGTGTCAATGGCAGTGTCATGGCAGGTCATCAGAAGAGTGAAGAGCATCTTGAGGAAGCTTAGGGAAAAAAGGTGAGGCTTAATCTGAATTTGGATTTGAATTTGTAGTCCAAAGATTAGTAGGGTGATTTGAGGATGACTGCCATACATGGAACAACAGACTGGTTCCAAATAGGAAAAGGAGTCCATCAAGGCTGTATATTGACACCCTGCTTATTTAACTTCTATGCAGAGTACATCATGAGAAACGCTGGGCTGGAAGAAACACAAGCTGGAATCAAGATTGCCGAGAGAAATATCAATCACCTCAGATATGCAGATGACACCACCCTTATGGCAGAAAGTGTAGAGGAACTCAAAAGCCTCTTGATGAAAGTGACAGTGGAGAGTGAAAAAGTTGGCTTAAAGCTCAACATTCAGAAAACGAAGATCATGGCATCCAGTCCCATCACTTCATTGCAAATAGTTGGGGAAACAGTGGAAACAGTGTCAGACTTTATTTTGAGGGGCTCCAAAATCACTGCAGATGGTGACTGCAGCCATGAAATTAAAAGACTCTTACTCCTTGGAAGGAAAGTTATGACCAACCTAGATAGTATATTCAAACGCAGAGACATTACTTTGCCAACAAAGGTCTGTTTAGTCAAAGCTATGGTTTTTCCAGTAGTCATGTATGGATGCGAGTTGGACGGTGAAGAAAGCCAAGCGCTGAAGAATTGATGCTTTTGAACTGTGGTGTTGGAGAAGACTCTTGAGAGTCCCTTGGACTGCAAGGAGATCCAACCAGTCCATTCTAAAGGAGATCAGCCCTGGGATTTGTTTGGAAGGACTGATGCTAAAGCTGAAGCTCCAATACTTTGGCCACCTGATGCAAAGAGTTGACTCACTGGAAAAGACTCTGATGCTGGGAGGGATTGGGGGCAGGAGGAGAAGGGGACGACAGAGGATGAGATGGCTGGATGGCATCACAGACTCGATGGACATGAGTCTGAGTGAACTCCGGGAGTTGGTGATGGACAGGGAGGCCTGGCGTGCTGTGATTCATGGGGTCGCAAAGAGTCGGACACGACTGAGTGACAGCACTGACTGACTGACCGTACTTTCGCACTAATGCTCTTTTCGTGCTGCCAGAGAAAAGAAAAAGCTGGCTCATGAGTCACTGAGTTGATCTATTGTCACTTTTCTTGAAACAACGTAGTTATAAATGGAATTGACTTTATACATGTTCATAAAAATTTTTAAATTTTGTATCAAAATGTATCAATATCTCTATTTTATAGATGAGAAATTCCATAAAGCCTCACATACTGGAAGAAGTGATGTAGCTATTGGGAGACAGTTCTCCCTGGATCTCCCTCTTTTTGTCTTATGAGAAGAGGTTTCCTGACTACCCTTTGCTCTAGACTCTGTCTTCAAGGATGCTAGTGAACAAGCCTGGGAAAGATAGTGAAAAGGGCAGATGCTTCCTGCCCACATAAAAGTTAGGGTCTCTGAACTCAGGGTTCCTCTCCTGGGACACACCCGCTGTGCTTGCAGTCATCCACTTGGATCTGTCCATGGGACTGGGAACAAGGGCGCCTGATATGATACGCTGTCTCTGCTGCTTGCTGTGCAAGAAGAATAAAGCCCTTTGTCTCTGACCCGGGCATCTCATGTTTATGCCAACAAAAATGGTGGCACTTAGCTTGCAACTGGGGTGCAACCTCAGACCCTTCACACATCAAAGACAGGGAAATCTTTTTAGATAGGTCAAATTTATCCTCACCCTTATTTTGTTGTTGTTGTTTCCTCATTGCACGGCCTGTGGGATCTTCATTTCAGACTAGGGGTTGAACCTATGCCCCCTTCAGTGGAAGCATGGTTTCTTACCCACTGGACTGCTAGGGAAATCCCTATCCTCATCCTTATTGAAAAATAAGGCTGCTGCTTTGGCATCCATCAGATTACTATAAAGTAGATCCATCTTAGAACCCAGAGAAACCAAAGAAGACAAAATCCCCGTGTGAGCGTCTCTTTTACACTTATTCAAGGTGCCCAGAGCTTAGTCGCTTGGTCGTGTCCTACTCTGTGACGCTATGGACTGTAGCCCACCAGGCTTCTCTGTCCATGGGTATTCTTCAGGCAAGAATACTGGAGTGGGTTGCCATGCCCTCCTCCAGGGGATCTTCCCGACTCAGGGATCAAACCCAGGTCTCTGGCATTGCAGGCAGATTCTTTACCACCTGAGCCACTGGGGAAGCCCAGGGACTAGGTTACATACAGTTCTCTCCATGTCCTTACTCTCAAAGTGCTCATCATCTAAAGCAAGGGCTGACGCTGTCCTGTGAGTCAAGTCTGGCCCACATCTGTTTTATTAAGTAAGATTTATTGTCTAGGTATGATCGACCGGCTGCTTCTGTGCTACAATAGCAGAGCTGAGTTGTAATATAAACTGTACACCTTGCAAAGCCTAAAATATTTTCTCTGTGAGTCTTTAAGGAAAATATTTGCTAACCTCTGATCTAAAAGAAGAGATACATGAAGAATAAAGAATGCCCTCAAATCATGCTAAAGACAGAGGTGTGAACAGAACATTATGAGAATAGAATACAAAGCTTTAAGCACCCACATGTACTCACATAACCTCCCCATTCCTCCATGCACACACACACATATATGTCATTTACAGGCATGGTCTTACTTCATCCTTGTAGTAGCTTTATTATTAGTAGCTTTATAGATTGGGAGCATCTCCTCCACAGACAAACTAGGTTCAGATTTAAAGCTTTGCCAATTACTACCTGAGTGAGCTAGAGGTAAGTTACTTCTCTGTGCCTCACCTGCCAAACATGGGTAATATCACCTATACATCAAAGGGTTCCTGGAAGGATTCAGTGAAGGCTTAGAAGACCCTCTGGTACATAGTAAACAACATGTAACTATTCATTATCATTTATCTCCATTTTCCAGATGAGTAAATTGAGAGACAGAGAAGTGGAGTAATTTTTTCAAAACCACATAAGTAGAAAAAGGTAGATGTAGGACTTACCCCCACCTCTCACTCACAAACCTGGGCTTTTTGCCACTATTATTATATTGCTTCTCAATAATAAAGGCTTATTGAATTTATAAGGAAAATCACCACAGTAACATTTCTTTACCTTTTCCAACAATGCTATTTTTCAAATTGTAATTTTAGGCTTATTGGCTTATCCTACAGGTTCTTTGTACTGTGTGAGTTCTACCAGGGCCTTACTTGAATTTGCTATATTAATATATTCATTCCTGACACTTCAGTGGTTGTCCTTTCAAGTCAAGTCTACTTTTATTATTAAAATAATGATGTTTCTGGCTTTAAAAGTATAAGTCTAAGCAAAGCGTTTGTTAGTGATCTATCTAAAAATATTCAGGTGATTTTAGATTAAGAATAGTACTTTTAAATACTAAACTCAAGTAATTGGATACTATTGTATTGCTCTAAAAAATATTCCCCCAAAATATGCCCAAGGGTGATATTCTCCATTTAGTTTTCACAGTGTCAGTTTATCTTACCCGGATTATTCAACTGGGTTAAAACAAAAAAGCAACAGACAAACAAACAAACAAACCTCCAGTAAGTGGGTTATAGCCTTTCTGGGAATGGTTCTAAAGGGAAATGTATTTTCTGAAACTCCTTACCTCTTATCTCCAGGTATCTTCAGATTACTGCCTTTAACAGACAAATAGTATGAGGAAATATTGCTAAGAAATATGTTATTATTTAAATAATTTTATGTCTATGTCAATAAAAAGCCAATATCCATTTGATTTGACACATCATTTTGAGCTTCTAGAAAATATTTTCCATCATTGACAGTGCTGCTTCTTTGACAATATATCTGAAACCTACTTTCTAAAAGTGGAGGACAATTATTACCTAGAACCTAAGTGAGAGAGATAGCATACCAAAATCATCTCTAAGATGAAAAAAGGATGTGTGTTTGGTCTGTACCAGATTAAAGTTATGTCGTGTCTACCTGAACAACATCACGGCGGCTCAGCATGGAACTTTTCCCTCATTCCATTTTGATGTTTGGCCATTGGCTTATGAAAACTCTTTCCAGAACTTGCTGGGAGGTTGTTTTTCAAAGGTGTTGTTTTCTGTATTACATTCGTCATCTGTATCAAGCTCCCAAAGAAGAATGCCCCTGGTCTTTGTTCCTCTTGAGAAGCTGCTCTGTGTTTTTAGTGGACCCTGTCATCAGTTATGACAGCATTCCCGTCTGCAGAGGCTGCTAGACAAAGTTCCACTTAACCTCTAACAAGTATGCAGGATTTTCACAGAATGCGTTTTGAATTCTAAACTTAGTCTCAGCCTTGTCGAACTTTCTTTTCTATACTTAGGCCTGTTGCTCATTTGTTTTTTATCTTGTTACATCTTATATATCTTTGTAATCCATCAAGAGAGACTTGGAAATGTTTTGATGGGTATGTATCCTATAATCTGTGCTCTGGTTCATGAAATTGGGTGATAAATATAATTACCACACCATTTGATGTAGCAACTTTATTTTGAAATAAAGAATTACACATTCTTTGAAATTGCACATTGGTTCACACAGAATAATTTTAACCTTAATTCCTAAAATCAAAGTCACTTTTAAAAGCCTTCTAGTAAAATGACTAGACGGGTTGGCTTTAGACTTAAAGGCATGATGAGGAAAATGTTTATACTATAGCAGATCCATTTCCTCTTGCCGTTTGGAATGTGTGCTTGCTCCCCATTTTGTGCTCAGTACTGACAAAACAATCTCTCCCCAAAGATTTACCTTGTTCTTATATTTCAAAACTTCAGAAAAGAAGAATTTTTAAGTCACGTAAATTTGAAATCATATTTTTGTAACCAGCATTAAAATGTGCAAAAAGCAAATCAAAATTTTTAACTGAAGGTATGTTTCTAAGTCAACGTATGTTTCCAAGTACCGTGTATGAAGATAGTTTTTAGGAATATTTTCAGTTCAATGAAGTATACTAAACAGTGTTTTTAATGATAAATTTGGAAAAATATAAACCAAAAATTTTAGAAAGGAATTTGTGATACTAAAATAGATCTGCTGCTGCTAAGTCGCTTCAGTCGTGTCCGACTCTGTGCGACCCCCACAGACAGCAGCCCACCAGGCTCCCCTGTCCCTGGGATTCTCCAAGCAAGAACACTGGAGTGGGTTGCCATTTCCTTCTCCAATGCATGAAAGTGAAAAGTGAAAGGGAAGTCTCTCAGTCGTGTCTGACCCTCAGCGACCCCATGGACTGCAGCCTACCAGGCTCCTCCGTCCATGGGATTTTCCAGGCAAGAGTACTGGAGAGGGGTGCCATTGCCTTTTTCCAAAATAGATCTACAAATGTTCAAAATATTAATACTCTTACTATATGGTAGTGAGAGGAGGTGAATGAAGACATGAAAGACCACTGACTTTATTTAACCAGGTCTTCCTGGAGTGTCCTGAACATGAAGCATAGCAGTCACAGGGCACTCACTTTCTGGGAATAGTAACTGTAGGCTTTTACACAGGATTACCGGGCAGAGATACTCCTCAAGGAATGGGAGGGGTGGGGTGGGTTAATTTCAAGAATAAAAGCTTTCCTTGAACAAAATATGATCTCATCAGACTGACTGCTTGCCAAAAGCCTGAAATCAGAAGCACAACTGAGTCCAATCCAAATGACCTCATTTCTACACAGGGAGAGCATTTCTAAGATTTTTATTTAAAGAAATAAAATCCACTGGTGAACTTCATAGAAAGGTATATAATGCATTTCTTGTTTGAACCCCTTCTATGTTCATTTGGAAGTTTAGAGAAATCTGTAATGATCTGCCTCGCGACTTCTTAACTTTATCAGGGACCCTGGATGGAACATGAGGTCAACTATGTAAACTTCCAGGGGAGGGAGTGCCCCCATCACTCCCTTTCGGGATTCACTCATCAGCTTAACTTCATTCCAGGCTCTGCCGTACTCCCCTTGAACAAGAGAGCAGCCTACACCGATTTTATCAGCCAGAGCCTGTGGGAGAAAACACAAGATCAACCAAGAGTGAGGAGGAGAGGGGTGGAGAAAAAGGCTTGGTTGAAAGACCCACCTTGCTTGAAGGTGAAATATGCACTCTTTTTTGCTTAGAAAGGAGGCTGAAAAAATGTATAGGATTGTGACAGGACTCGGTAAAATGTATTAAGTTTCCTTGTTCCTCAGGATTCTGTGGACTCGAAATTTGTGTATAGGTCCTGCTGGGAAGGGACATTTTTAGGCAGGTATACTGCATTGTATCAGCACAAGATTGATAATGTAATTGGAGAAAAGCTGTTCCAGGGGCTTTCAGCACTACTGTGCCTATCAATCTTTCCATGCTCCTGGGCTGTTCTTTGGGTGTGAAATGCAGTGGGATTGAAGAGAGGGATCAGACTGGGGTGGGAGGGACCTGTTTGTTCTGTGTGGTGTAGGCTGGTGGAGCCGGACCAGCAGAACTGTGAGCAGCTGGTCCTTGGGCTGCCTGCTGCCCAGTCCTCAGGGGTTGCTTATGTTCCTTGGAAGCTGTCTCTTCCTTCAGTTTGTCCTGATTTTAAAAGCACTTTTTAAATAATCTGGAAAGTTCCTGGTCCCATCACAGGGAATAAGACAGCTGGCTGGGTTTGAATTTCAGGTGACTAGCATCACCTTAAGGACATGACTCACTTCTTTATGCTTCTGTGTCTCCATCTGTGGGATGATAACAATGGTGTAACCACCTTCCTTGTCAGGTGGGTGTAAAGGTCAACTGAACTCATGCTGTGAATGCTGGCACAGAGTACGGGCTCAATAAATGTTCCTAGTACCAGAAGGCAACACTTGCGTTGATTCGATCATCTCTATATTTCTACATGCATGTCATTATAGTTGGGCATGACTGAGCGACTTCACTTCACTTCACTCTGTAAAGACTGCTACCAGGGAGTCTTGGGTGAACCCAGATGATGGAGGCATGGTTGTTATTTTTAGGGCCTTACATTCCATCTAGTCTGACCAGCAGTCAATGGTAGCATAACAGTGTCTAGATGTTTGGTACTCCTGTGATATATAATAAAAAATATATATTTGGTCTTTGTCCAGTTCCTGGCAGAGGGCTCCTAAAACTCTTGGAATTTCCTAAGTGATGAGATCCATAAGGTGTCCTTTGTTTTGTGAGTGAGGTGACTTTTGGACCCTACCTAAGGATGGGAGCTGGTTGCCAGGAGAATCAATTCTGTGAGTGAAGGGTTGAAACTTTCACTCCTGCTCCCATGACCTCTAGGGAGGGGAGAGGAGTTGGAGGTTGAATCAATAGCCAATGGCCAATGATTTAGTTAATCACACCTATGCTATACACCATAGCTTCTGGGTTGATGAGCAGCGTCTTCAGAGAGCATGGAAGCCCAGAGCCCTTTTCTCACAGCCTGCCCTATGTGTCTGTCCTACCTGCCTGTCCCTGCTGCTGCTGCTGCTAAGTCGCTTCAGTCGTGTCCAACTCTGTGCAACCCCATAGACGGCAGCCCACCAGGCTCCCCTGTCCCTGGGATTCTCCAGGCAAGAACACTGGAGTGAGTTGCCATTTCCTTCTCCAATGCATGAAAGTGAAAAGTGAAAAGTGAAAGTGAAGTCGCTCAGTCGTGCCCGACCCTCAGCGACCCCATGGACTGCAGCCTTCCAGGCTCCTCCATCCATGGGATTTTCCATGGCAGGAGTACTGGAGTGGGGTGCCATTGCCTTCTCCCCCTGTCCCTGAGTTATATTCTTTTATACTAAAGAGTTGTATTCTTTTATACTAAAGAGTTATACTCTTTTATAATAAACCACTGCTCTAGTAATAATAATAACATTTCTCTACTTTCTGTGAGCCACTCTAGCAAATTAATTGAACCCAAGGAGGAGGTTACTGGAACCTTCAATCTACAGCCTGGTCACTCAGATGCACAGGTGACAACTTGGGCTTGTGACTGTCACCTGAAGTAGGCAGTGGTGAGGGGGAAGCAGTCTTTTAGAACTGAGCCCTTAACCTGTGGGGTCTGACCCCATCTCCAGGTAAAGAGTATCCAAATTGAGTTGAATTGTAGGACACCCAGCTGGTAGCAAATAATTGCTTGGATGTGTGGAACAAGCCCCCAATCCCCTTGAAATTGGTCCTAGAATCATTTTACACTCACAGTAGGGGGTCAACACACACACACACACACACACACACACACACACACACACACACATAATCATCTTTTCCAAAATAATATTTAGTGATCTCTTATTCCATATCAAGGCACTTTAAATCACCAAAACACCCCTGTGGAATACTATCGTATTCCTCATCTTTCAGAGAGTAAGACTGAGGTCAGACAGTTTTCCCAAGGTCACCGTAAGGGCTGACCTAACATGAAAGCCATGGAATCTATCTTCAGAGTCTGAGTTCTTGTAGGACCTTAGTTCTCCAACCAGGGATTGAACCCGGGGCCTCAGCAGTGAGTGCACCAAGTCCTAACCACTGAACTGCCAGGGAGTTCCCAGAGACTGAGTTCTTAACCTCAGCTGAGTTGAACCTGAAAGTTTCTGCTTACTTCATAAAATGGGAAAAAAGGTCATTTGCTCATAGGAAGAGGTGAAGATGGAAAGGCTTAGGAAGGAGGGCAGATTTGGGGACGTGACTGCTGAGGAAAATAAGAAAAGTCCTTGGCTAGGAGCTGCCAAGGGGCCAGGCAGCGTGTGAACCACCATCTTGGGTCCTGAATTGGCAGTGGCACACCCCACGGTCATGTTCTGCAGCCTGAGTGTCATCGTGGAAAGGGCAGGCAGGGTGGGCGGGCAAGGCAGAGGAGTGGAAGGATGAGGGGCAGGAAGATGAAGGAAATCAGGGAGCAGGTTATAAGGTCTGTGGACAATTTATCTAGGCTGCCATGGGGGAAAGGAGCTGGAAGAAAATGGGGGAGATGAACAGCATGTGGAGGGGGAGTGAACGACTCAGGAGGAGTAGAAGGATGAGACATTTCACCAGTGAAAAATGTAACAGCCTTGAGTTCTGGGTCAGGACCCCTACATTTAAGACAAGGGTGGAGGAAAAGAAGTCTCCAAAGGAAACTGAGATGAAATGACGAGAGGACAGAAGTTACTGAGGAAAGTGGTGCTGAAGAAAGGGAAGGATCAATGACAAATTCTCTGACATATCAAACAGAAGAGATACTAGATCATTATGATCCTTGTTGGGAGGGAGCAACGGCCAGACTGCAGAAAGCTGAGGATAAAAGGGAGATCAAGGAGTTGAGATCACTCAGAATTTTTGACCAGGAATGAGAATTATCTTCAGACAAGAAGCAGTGTAGTAGGTTTTGGCTCAGATAGACATGGGTTCAAATTCCAGCTGTATCTCTGGGTAAATTCCTTGTCTAAGTATCAATTTTCTTGTCTTTATAACAAAGGTAGCAGTTCCAGCCTTTGGCCTATTTGAGACTGTTCATAATAATGTTTATCTAATGCCTGGCACATAAGCTCAAGATGATGACTGTTATGTGATGGGACTGTATACAGGAGTGGTTGTAGAGATAATGAGAAAAGATTTACATTTTCCCTTTAGATAGAATGGACTTAAGTTTTAAAGGAGAAACAGCTGGCAGAGTGAAAGAGATTTAATATGGGAGAGATACCATGGCTTCTCTATCTGTCACCCAGACTTCTTGCTCCAGGGACCTTCCAGCTGGTCTTCCTGTCTCCAGTCTTAGCCACATTCTAATTCATTCCCTGTTCTGTAGCCTGAATGGTCTTTCAGAATCGTGTTACCACGCTCCCCTTAACTTTCAGTGGCCACTCACAGATTTTAGAATCAAGTGCAAACTCCCACGGTGCTTTATTGTCTGGTCCTTTAGCCCATCCAACCCTTCCCTGCTCTTCTGGATCCAGACCTACTCTCCATCCCTCAAGTGGATATCTGACTCTTATACCTGTTATTTTGAATAAAATGTTTAGAACATCCATGTCTTTCCTTCTTTCCTGCTAGAGTCCTATGCAGCCTTTAAAATTGAGGCCACATATCATTTCCTCCCGGAACTTTTCCTGAGGTCACCTGACAGCCCACAAGTCTGGCTTAAGACCCTCTTGAGTGCAGGGATTGTCACTTTATTATCCCTATATTCTCGACCTTAGAAGAGGCCCTCGTCTAGAGTTCAGTTCAGTTCAGTTGCTCCGTCGTGTACAACTCTTTGTGACCTCACAGACTGCAGCACCCCAGGCTTCCCTGTCCATCACCAGCTCCTGGACCTTGCTCAAACTCATGTCCATTGAGTTGGTGATGCCATCCAACCATCTCATCCTCTGTTGTCCCCTGGTCTAGAGTAGGTGTGTCACAAATATAGAATGTATATACTTCTAACAGTCTGGTGAGCTTACATGTGTGTATGTATATACATATACATATATACGCCAAATATAAGTACATCTAAATGATAGCATTAGTATTACATAGTTAATTGTTAGCAATTGGTTCACTCCACAGTGATGAAGACAAAACATTTTTACCTAATTGGAAATGAGGCAAAACATCTTAAATACCTTGAAAAGCAAAGCTCGATGGTAGAAGATTCCTTTTTGATCAGTCCAATTGGTACAACATTGGATTTGAGTTGAAATTTTAGTTCACTTATATGAAGCTCCCAGCTGAAATCCTGTAGTTTTTCTTTGGAATCTTGCCGCCCATTTTTTCAGCCACATACCTGCGTCAATTACAGTGAGACTGAATCAGTCAAGTTTAATATTTCACTGTCTTCTGTGTAATTATACTTGTAAAACATGGGTTTCCTCTGATTTTTGTTTTACTTTATGTATTTACTGTAAGTTAAGATTATGCTTGGGCTTCTCTGACAGCTCAGTGGTAAAGAATCTGCCTGTAATGCAGGAGACACAGGAGATGTGGGTTCGATCCCTGGGTCAGGAAGATCCCCTCATGGAGGGCATGGCAACCCACTCCAGTATTCTTGCCTGGAGAATCACATGGACAGAGAAGCCTGGTGGGCTACAGTCCATAGGGTTGCAAAGAGTCAGACACGACTGTAGCGACTGAGTGTGCGTGCATGCATGCACGCACACACACACACACACACACACAGTATTAGTATTACACTTACTCTCTTCAAACTGTCATATATAAGCTGAAATTCTAGCTGTTTCATTCAGCAGGAAAAAAGAAATGAATGCTAATTTTCCTAATGTTCATAGCAAGATACAGATCAATATCACATTACATTTGTATCAATGCAGTTTTTGAATGTTATCTTACTGTTGGAAAGTATTTTCAAATGTTTGAATCTGAATTGTCCTGACATATGGTCCTTCTTTTAAGGAATTTAACCTCATCCAAACACACAGGACCACTGCGTATCATTAGGTTCACAATTATTTTCAAGTTTTATCCTCCTCTTCTTTTAAATTTTATTATTATTATTTTTTAATTTAGAGAAAGATATATGGCATTTACGTAACACTGAAGTTAGAGGAGGGAGGAAGAGGCACAAAGGAAAAAATAAGTAACAATTACATGAGGTGAGTTAGGCGTGTTGTACTTTGCCTGAGAATTTCTCCTAAAAGTAGGCTCTCACTGAAGATGTCACTCAGCACACCTGTAAAAATCCTCTGCCAACTGAGGCTACTACATCATGGAGTAAAGGCAGAATTGCACATCATTGAGAAAGAATTTCCTCTTGCTGTTTGTGGAATCAACAAAGAAGAGCAATGGTGAAAACCAAGAGAAAGGATTGGGCAGAACACTGACCTGCATTGTCAGCCAGCCAGGTATCCCATTAGGAGCCAAATGCATGGGGATACATCTCTGTATCACTCTCTTGGTATGGGCTCAGATTAAAGGAAAATGAGGGAATGATGAAAATGATTTCTGATAGGAACAAAGCATGAGGAAATCTGACAAATGTTGAAATGAGCTAAGTCAGAATCTGCTTGAGTCATCACTTCTCAAGGACACCAGGAAAACTTCAGTAGCCAAAAAAATGTTCCCTTCCAGAGCCAGCTGACAAGGAGTCAGTGATCTGGCGGCTGTGTTTCTTGCAGTTGTCACATCCAGGTTTGGTGCCTGCAACTCACTTCTATTTGGAGAAGGTACAAGCTCTCACAGAGACTGCAGCTGTTGCACAAGCCAGGAGCTCACGACTGGCTGGTGTCAGTCAAGAAAGTGAGCCTCCATTTCCAGTAAGTCTTAATCCCTGTCAGCTATCAGGTCAAGTTCTCAGTCTTCTCTTGGTGGAATCCAGAGTAAACGCTCTCATTTAGGAGGCAACCTCACTGGATTATGCAGAGCGCTGAGCCATCTCTTAGAATACCCACAATGCCACTTTACAGCAATGTGAGACACAAAACATCGGACATACAACAGAAAAATAGTGGATGACCATTTGTATTAGGAACCAACTTGTGAGTTTATAAATACTTCACAATAGGATTCCTTCATTTATAATTTCTTTGGAATCACCCTGAAAGATGCTTTTCATGGTTTAGCAGGAGAAAGCGACAGAGACATTTTTCTTTAAGTAATTTCTAGCTCCTAGTTCTGATTCTTGGCAGAAATATTATCCAAAATAGAAATGGAGGCTTTCTTCTCAAATCTTTGTGTTTCTGCTTCAAAGTCAGAGCGCTGTTACAGTTCCATTTTATTATTGTGTAGTTGTCTGAAAACTGGCTAGAACAATGCAAATCACTAACATCAAAAAAACATTTTTCAGAAACTGAAAATGAGTATGTATACACAGACAGCTTACTTTGCAAGAACCTCAATCTGTTCCTTTATATTGGTGATGGGAAGTATGGATTTGGTCACTTCATACACATAAACACAGAAGTCAGGATCAGAGGGAGGGAACCATTCTTTCTCAAGGCTTCCTTCTCCAGTCAATTTGGGTGCTACTGCAACCTCTTCCTCCTCCTTCACTTTTTCCTCTTCTTTTTCCCTCTGCTTTTCCTTAGAGAATAAACAACACAAGCAAAATAACAGAGTGAATAAACACTAACTGTGCTCTGAGTTAATCTGAAGAGCATCATGGGAATATAGTATTTGCTATATACCTCAATAACCATACCCTACATATTTTTCAAAGTTTCCATGACAAGGAGTTTTACAGTTTCTATATTTGTGGGAGAAATTATTTTTCAAGAGAATACTACATGATTGATACATATTATGAAAATCATATATTGCTTTTATGCACCATTTCTTATCAAAATATTTGGTACACTGTAGGTGTGCAATAAATATTTATTGAATTGGGAAAAAAATAGGTTGCCGCCTCAGGGAGTCTATGCCAGTCTTTTATCATCTCTTGCTTCAGCTTAGACCTTCTGCAAGAATTTGGATCCCAATTTTTAGAACAATTACCCAATACATGGGGGCTTCCCAGGTGGCACTAGTGGTAAAGAACCTGTCTAAGAACCTGCCTGTCAATGCGGGAGACATAAGAGATACAACTTTGACCCCTGGGTTAGGAAGAACCCCTGGAGGAGGGCATGGCAACCCACTCCAGTATTCTTGCTTGGGGGATCCCATGGACAGAGGAGCCTGGAGGGCTATAGTCACAAAGAGTTAGACATGACTGAAGTGACTTAGCATGCACACATATCCAAAACATGGTAACAGGCAAAAAACAAAATAAGGATGGCAAGGAATTTGCATGTCATGCAGGGACAAAGACCTCATGCAAAGTTTATCTAGGGAAATGTACTTAGCTCTGTTCTTAGGGAAAATAGAATGTACTTAGTAAACAGTAAGGATACTGTTTACTCTCAATGAAAAGTTCCAGACTTAGAGAAGTTACTAGTTAACATAGAAATTTTTGTTTAGTATGAATGCAAATTATTTCCATTCAATGGAAAAGATACTCCCAAAGGTTACAATTTATTGTCCTGTAAGATGTTAGTCATCCTACAAGTTTTTAAAATGTAGCTCAGCAATCGTTTCCTAATATTCTTTAGTTAAGTTGGATATAAATATATATATTCTCAAGTGATCTTTTTCCAGTACTAACATCTCGCTAATTCTCTCATTATTTATAAGTTGAACAAACAAGGACTGGAGTTCTCATTCCAGGTAACAGGGAGTAAGTACACTTCACCCTGTCGCTCCTACTGAATATAGTCCTAAAGCCTGGACAGGGTACATGCAATAGCTATTTGAAAACTCTGAAAAGTAATTCATAGCAGAAAGATCAGAAAAGACCAACATCTGAATGACTACTGAACTGATGGTGAGCTTATCTTTTAATTTTCCTCTACTATTCTCCAAGCTGAAGGAAACATCACTCCAAGTCTGGAAGTGGGCATCAGCACGTAGAGAGAGCTCAAGAAGTCTACTTGAGAAATAGGAAAGACAGGGGATGGAGGAAAGTCCTGATTTTGATCTTTTTCTTATTTTTACCCATTCTCTTGTGCCCCAGACCCTAAGGAATCTTGTGATGGTGGTGGCAGAGGTGACATTAAGGTCCCTGAGAATCTAAAACTGCCTCATTCATGCTCGGCCCTCCTGCTGTTTGGCTGTGGATATGGATGCTGTCATGACAACAGTGTTGCAGCACAGGGTAAATAATGTTGTTTTTGGCTTAAGGACCAAAAGGGAAGCTCGAAGGAACCAGAACAGACAAGTGAGGTCATGGAGAGGGAGGAGCTCAGGAAAGCAACCCTATAAAAGTGTTTATGAATTCCTAGGCTTATTCCAAGCTGTGTGTGTGCATAGTTCTGACTCCAAACAGCACATACATAGATTTTGAAGATGGAACTATGGTATAGAGCACTGCCCCAGTCCCAAATGGATCTTAGTTGGCACACATGCAGGGCTCATCCAAATAGCACTGCAAAGCCTTTGAAAATGGGACAAACAGTAGATTGACAACTGGTTGGAATTTGAAGACTGAAAGCAACTGGGGCAATTGACTGCTAAAACACACACACAAAAGAAACGTTCTTCTTAGAATGCGTCTAAGACCCATAAATAAGAACTGTAGGACTTATAACATATTTCAATCTAATTACTCAACATACGAAGAGCCAGGAAAATCTCACCTCATATGGGAAAAGGCCATCAATACACATCAATGCTGAGATGATACAGATGTAAAATGTTCCAACAAGTAAAACACTCTTGAAATGAACAAGGAGTCAGAAAGTCTTAGAAAAAGAAGATATAAAAATAGAATTTGGAGCTGAAATATACAGTAACCAAAACTTAAAAATCACAACTCTGAATAGGTTTCATAGCAAAATGGAAATAACAGAGAAAATAATCTATGAACTTGAAGATATGTCAATAAAAATTATGTGATATGGATAACACAGAGAACAAAATATTGAAAAAGCAATTGACAAAGTCTCAGGGACTTGTGGTGCAATAAAAAGAGCTAATATTACTATCATCATAGAGTCAGAAGAAGAGGAAAAAGAAGGCAGTACAGGAAAAAAAAAAAGGAATAAATTAGAGCTGAAATGGTTTCCCCAATTTGGTTAAAATCATAAATCTACACAGTCAAGAATTTCAGTGAATGTGAATAAGGCACACCCAAAGAAATCTACTCCAGACACATTGAAATCAAACTACTGAAAACTAAAGACAAAGCGGATGATATGATTGCCCATGTAGGAAATCCCAAAGAATCTCCTGAAAAAAACTCCAAGAACTAAGAAGTGAGTTCATCAAAATCTGAAGATATAAGAACAACACACAAATCCATTATGTGTCTATACAGTGAAAACAAACATGTGGAAACCAAAATTTAAAAAAATTTGGAGCACTCACAATTATGCTAAGAAAATGAAATCCTTAGGTATAAACTTCTCAAAACATGTACAGGATTTGTGTGCCGAATATTAAAAAGTGCTGTCAAAAGCAATCAAAGAAGATCTAAATACATGATGAGACGTCCTGCATCCATAGATTTAAAGATTCAATATAGTAAGATATAATTCTCCTCGAATGAGCTCAAGGTTTAATGGAATTCCTGTTAAAACCAAGCAAAGTTTTTTGTAGAATAAAAATCTTATTCTAAAATGTATATGGAAAGGCATAGGCCTTAGAATAGCTAAATCAAATGTGATGAAGAAAAATAATGTGGGAACAATCAAAAGTGATTGATAAAAAGTCTTACTATATAGCTACAGTAATCCAGATAAAGTGTTGCTAGTCAAGGAAGAGACACGTAGATTAACGTAACAGAAGCCTCAACCCACCGCGGTACACTGAATTATTTTGACAAAGTGAAAGTGAAAGCCATTCAGTTGTGTCCGACTCTTTGCAGCCCCATGGACTATACAGTCCATGGAATTCTCCAGGCAAGAATACTGGAGTGAGTAGCTGTTCCCTTCCGCAGGGGATCTTCCCAACCCAGAGATGGAACCCAGGTCTCCTGCACTGCAGGTGGATTCTTTACCAACTGAGCCACAACGGAAGCCCAAACCTGTTGTAAATTTCTTTTCTTATCATGTCCTTGTCTGGTATTGGCCTTAGAATAATGCTGGTATCATGAGCTGGGAAACATTCTATTTTCTGGGAAAGATTGTGTAGTTCAGTTCAGTCGCTCAGTTGTGTCCAACTTTTGCGACCCCATGAATCGCAGCACGCCAGGCCTCCCTGTCCATCACCAACTCCCGGAGTTCACTCAGACTCACGTCCTTCGAGTCAGTGATGCCATCCAGCCATCTCATCCTCGGTTGTCCCCTTCTCCTCCTGCCCCCAATCCCTCCCAGCATCAGAGTCTTTTCCAATGAGTCAACTCTTCGCATGAGGTGGCCAAAGTACTGGAGTTTCAGCTTTAGCATCATTCCTTCCAAAGACTGTGTAGAGTTGGTGTTAATTCTTGAAATGTTTGACAGAATTCACTAATGAAACTGTCTGGGTCAGGAAATTTCTCTTTTGGGTTTTATGAAATCAACTTTTAAATAATTACATGATTATTTTAGCATCTATTTCATCTTTAGTAAGTTGTGATAGTTTGTAGTTTTTGATAAACTGGTCCATTTCATCTAAGTTGCAGATTACAATTCTCATAGTAGGATTGACATAGTTATTGACATTTTTAAAAAGCCAGCCTTGATTTCATTGACTTTCTCTGCTGTTTCTGTTTTAAATTTCATTTATTTCTCTTTATTTTCTTCCTTATAATTATATTGAGTTTATTTTTCTAGATTCTTGAAGTGAGAACTTAGATTATTGATTTACAACCTCTCTAATACATTTTAGTGAAATAAATTTCCCTATCAGCATTGCTTTGGCTGTATTTTCATTCAATTCTTTGTATTTTTAAATCCTTTTCAGACTTCCTTTTGTCCCAGAGATTATTTAGAAGTGTATCATTCAGTTTCTACATGTTTAAAGGTTTTCTTCTTGTCTTTCTGTCATTAATTTCTAGTTTGATTCTATTATGATAAGAGAGCATATTCTGTATGATTTAAAGTACTTAAATTTTTTTTTGCTATGCTTTGTCTTTTTGACCCAGAGTATTATAAATGTTCCAAATGCAGCTGAAAAAAATGTGTTGGTGATGAAATGTTCCATAATATGTCAATTAAATCCTACTTATTTTGCTGTTGTTCAAATCCTTTATTTCCTTAGTGATTTTAGGTCCAGTAGTTCTATCAGTTGCTCAGAGGGGCATGTTGCAGTCCTCAACTGCAAATCTGGATTTATCTATTTTTCCTTTGTGCTCTATCAGTTTTTGCCTCATGTATTTTGAGGCTCTGTTGTTTGGTGCATATATATTAGATTATTATGTCTCCTTCATGGATTAATTTTATTATACATAATGTCCCTCTTTCTCTCTAGAATTTTTCTTTACTCTGCAGTCTACTTTAATACATATTTGAAAAGCCATTTCCGCTTCTCAAAAAATGAGTGTTTACATGGTATCTCCTTCCATCCTTTTACTTTCAACCCATTTAGATGGATAAATTTGAAGTGAGTTTTTTTAAACAGCATGTAGTTGAATCACAACTTTTAAATATACTTTGCTTTTGATTTGTTCTTTTCCTTTTTTTTTTCTTTTCTTGCCTTCCTGTGGGTTACTTGAACATTTTAAAATTATCCATCTTGATTTATTTATACTGTTTGTGAGTGTAGCTCTTTATATTGGTTTGTTGTTATGGTAAGTACTATAACAGACACATTATATATTACTTATCACAGTCTGCTGGCATCCACATTTTACCATTTTGAGGGAAATATGGAAGTGTCACATCCATGGAGGTCTCTTTACTTTATCCACTTTTAAATATAATTTTCTTGAGTATCAGATATTATTAAAATTTTTGTTTCAATCATCAAATATAATGTATAAAAATAAAACTCATGAGGAAATAGTCTATTGTATATATCCATATTTCAGTTCATTCTTTCTTCCTAATCCTTCCAGATTCTTTCAGCATTTTCTTCTCTTTGGAAGAACTTCCTTTAGTTGGCCAATCTGTAAGGGTAGGCCAGCTAGCAATAAATTGTTTTCCTTCATCTGGAAATGTCTTTATTTCCCCCTCTTTATTGCTGAAGGGTAGAGAACACATGGTTGATTCCTTTAGTGCTTGACAAATGTACTGTTTCCTTCTGAGAGAGATCTGTGCGTGCCTGTTCAGTTGCTCAGTTGTGTCTGAACTCTAGTTGCAAGTCCTATAGCCTGCCAGGCTCCTCTGTCCATGGAGTTATCCCAGCAGGGAATACTGGATGCAGTTGCCATTTCCTACTCCAGGGGATCTTCCCAACCCAGGGATAGAACCCACATCTCCTGCAGCTCCTGCTTAGCAGGGAGATTCTTTACCACTGAGCCACTCGGGAAGCCAGTCATTCAAGTGGGTGTTCCCTACAGGTAACTGGAATCTGCACCTTTAGGAAGTCTGGATTCCATGACTCGGGTAGGCTTTCTTGGGTGGAGCTATGTCATATGAGAAAATCGCATCCTATGGTATGCTAGCAGAGAGGGAGGAAGGACTGGGAGGGAAGCCTGCGTGTGACTTCTTTTAGCCATTGTTTATGTGTACCTTTTTCTTGCTGATCTTGCATTGTATCTTTTGCTATAATAAATTTTAGCCATGATTATATATTTGAAAGTCCCCAAATGGAACTAAGCTAGTGTAGACAGGTAGATCACCTAAATTATGTATTCATAAATATGGAGTATTCTGTTCCACTAGCGGTAAATTAGGGGTGAGAATTACCTTTAAGTATTACTTGAAGCATGGGGTGCAAGGGAGATCAACTCAAGACCATTTGAGTTTTCTCTTTAATTTGGAGGGGAAAAAAAATACAAAAATAATCCAGTTAGCTGCTATTGGAGCATTACACAAAACTCTAATCATAACAAATACTAAAAATGTTTTATATTTTCTAATTCAGTATTTTGACGATTAGTGACATTGAGCATCTTTTACATGCCTATTGCCAACTACATCTCCTTGTTGGAAAAAAAGTCTATTCAAATCTTTTGCTCTCTTAAAGTCAAATTGTTTTACTTATTTGTTTTTGTTACTGAGTTTTATGAATTCTTTTTATATTTTGTATATTAACCTTTTATTGGATATATGATTTGCATATGCTTTCTCCCGTTTAGTAGGTTACCTTTTCATTTTATTGATGGTTTCCTTTACTATGCAGAAACTTTTTAGTCTGGTGTAGTCCCAGTTGTTTATATTTGCTTTTTTGCCTTTGCTTTTTAAGTTAAATCCAAAAATTTATTGCCAAGGCTGAAGTAAGTCTTTTTCTAGGTGTTTTATGGCTTTAGGTCTTATATTCTGAGTTAATTTCTATTTATGGTATAAGATAGTTGTCCAGTTTCATTCTTATGCACATCTAGTTTTCTGAGGGAAATTATTTTAGAACAAAAATGTTTTAGGAAGTCACTGTGATGGGAATCAAAATGATTTAAGTACCAGAAATGTTAAAGTTTATAGGTTGTAAAGATATAAAAGTTGCCAAAGATGAACAGACTGGAAGAATATGCATTTCATATCCTTCTATATGGAGACAGAAAAACATGATTTTAAGTGTGTATAATAAACTCATGTGCAATCAAATTAAATATTTATGAAAACCAGTCTGAATAAAAAATATGGTATAGATAGAACTTATAATTCCTTTCATGAATAGGTATAGTAAATATTTATTGTAAGGAGAATGATCTTTACAATGAAAAGCTTTGGAGGGTATTAGACATGTTGGTTTCAGTGAAACCTAGGTAAGTATCAAGAGGGGGTGTCTGAATAAACAAGAAATAAATTAATCACCTCTCCTAGGAGTATTGCGCTATAAAACAGAATGCAATTAAAACCTCTGTAAACAGAAATAAGATGGTGGCTGGTGACCGAATGAGAGTTCTTGCTCAATGATTTTAATTTATATGATAATAATATCCATCAGGAAAAGGAAATCCAGGTTTTCACTTTCCTTGTCTGGCACCTCACACAGAGTTGTCTCCCATCTCTTCTTTCCTCTCTCTTTCAAAAATTCAGCCAGTTTGTGAGTCTGTGTTTCATGATTCCTAGCCAGTGTTGCTCACTCTCTTTTTGTCAATATGATAATATTCTCTGTGACATTTTCAGATGAGTAGAGTTAAAATAGTTTACTCTATTTCTAGGGGTCCAAAGTTTTAACAGTCACAAGATGAGAAACAAAAAGATAAACAACAAAATAAATCATGAAGGATAAACAACAAGATTATAACCAGTCTATCCCCTAGTGGACCAAGGGCTAAGAAGGGGTAAAGAGCCTGAACACACACTGATCACTTAAATAAGCTAAGCGGGTTCTTCCCCAGGACCGCAGCTGGGGAGACCATGGGGAGACAACTGCCTCAGAGCCAGTCAATGTCCCGTCAAGTATGTGATGTTAAGAAGGTCTGACTCACAAATACACATAAGAGATACAGACTGTACCTGATTGTTGTTATGCTTTAGAATTAAAAGACAGTCTTGGAACTGGGGCCAGGTTTGGTCCCATGGCAAATCAGAGTCACATATAAGCTACAGTTATTGGTGAGGTGGTAATCAAAAGAAAGTCAAGGTAGGTAACAAAGCACTTGTAAAAAGGTACTATGCAGGTGGAGAGAGAAAGAGGGAGAGAGACGAGCAGGCCCTATGGTTATTGACTTGACTCCCAGCCTCTTCATTGTGCTGGATTTTGGGGGTTCTTCTCATCCCTACAAGGCTGGAGTGGGTTGGGGCTCCTTGCAACGGATTCATCCAGTAGTACTAACATTTGTTGAGTGTTTACTCTGGGCTGGGCTTTGCTCTAAGCCCTTTACATTATGTTTCTTAATGAGGAACAAAACACTGCAGGTTTTTTTTTTCCTCCATTTTACTGATGAGTAAATTCAGCCAGAGAGAAGGTAACCTATGTGTTCAAGAGACACAGTTTCTAAGTGTGGACCTTTTCCTGAAAAAGTTCATATTTCTATTCTCTTGAATAAACATGAATGCCTTAGGTATGCTAACCAAGCACTGTACTACATACTGGGGATGGAAAGAGAAATTATTTGAGTTAGAACGTGTTCTTGTCCTCAAGGTGCTCTCAGTCCAGTGGAGGAGAAGCAAGAGAAGTCAAGAGAGGAGAGAAAGGAAACGGAAGAGGTGGGGAGGTGATGGGCAGGCAAAAACGATGAGGGCTGGGACAGCAGGAGCAGATCAGAAGCAGAGACCAGAGTGGTGAGCCAGAGAGACTGACAGAAGAAAACAAAGTCAGAAATTGAAAACACAAAGCTCTGAGGTCTGCGGAGGAAGGCAGACAGTTTCTTAGGAGACCTTAGGGGACAGTCTCGGTTTAGAAGGTAGATGCTCACGTTTTTGTGTGTGCACCAAATGGCCTCCAGCACCCCAGTGGTTCTGAAGGGCTTAAGCCAACTCTAATTGAAGGGTCATGGAGTGGGGCAGGAGGTCTGAGTGGTTTTCTGAAGAATTCAGGAAAGAGCTCACATGAGAAAGAATATGCATAAAAATATGTCAACATGTCAGTCAGTCAGTTCAGTCACTCAGTAGTGTCCGACTCTTTGCAACCCCATGGACTGCAGCACACCAGGCCTCCCTGTCCATCCCCAACTCCCAGAGTTTACTCAAATTTATGTCCATTGAGTCTGTGATGCCATCCAACCATCTCATCCTCTGTTGTCTCCTTCTCCTCCCACCTTCAATCTTTCCCAGCATCCGGGTCTTTTCAAACGAATCAGTTATTCACATCAGGTGGCCAAAGTATTGGAGTTTCAGCTTCACCATCAGTCCTTCCAATGAATATTCAGGACTGACCTCCTTTAGGATGGACTGGTTGGATCGCCTTGCAGTCCAAGGGACTCTCAGTCTTCTCCAACACCACAGTTCAAAAGCATCAGTTCCTCAGTGCTCAGCTTTCTTTATAGTCCAACTCTCATATCCATACATGACTACTAGAAAAACCATAGCTTTGACTAGACGGACCTTTGTTGACAAAGTAACGTCTCTGCTTTTTAATATGCTGTCTAGGTTGGTCATAACTTTCCTTTCAAGGAGTAAGAGTCTTTTAATTTCATGGCTGCAGTCACCATCTGCAGTGATTTCAGAGCCCCCAAAAATAGTCTGTCACTGTTTCCACTGTTTCCCCATCTATTTGCCATGAAGTGATGGAACATGATGCCAGGATCTTAGTTTTCTGAATGCTGAGTTTTAAGCCAACTTTTTCACTCTCCTCTTTCACTTTCATCAAGAGGCTCTTTGGTTCTTCTTTGCTTTCTGCCATAAGGGTGGCGTTATCTGCATATCTGAGGTTATTGATTTTCTCCTGGCAATCTTGATTCCAGCTTGTGCTTCTTCCAGCCCAGTGTTTCTCATGATGAACTGAACTGAACTGAACTCTGCATATGTTAAATAAGCAGGGTGACAATATACAGCCTTGTTGTACTCATTTCCCTATTTGGAACCAGTCTGTTGTTCCATGTCCATTTCTAACTGTTGCTTCCTGACCTGCATACAGATTCTCTCAGGAGGCAGGTCAGGTGGTCCAGTCTCTTCCCATCTCTTGAAGAATTTTCCACAGTTTGTTGTGATCCACACAGTCAAAAGTTTTGACATAGTCAATAAAGCAGAAATAGATGTCTTTCTGGAACTCTCTTGCTTTTTTGATGATCCAACGGATGTTGGCAATTTGATCTCTGGTTCCTCTACCTTTTCTAAATCCAGCTTGAATATCTGGAGTTTCACAGTTCATGTACTGTCGAAGCCTGGTCTGGAGAATTTTGAGCATTACTTTACTAGTGTGTAAGATGAGTGCAATTGTGTGATAGTTTGAGCATTCTTTGGCATTGCCTTTCTTTGGGATTGGAATGAAGACTGATCTTTTCCAGTCCTGTGGCCACTGCTGAGTTTTCCAAGTTTGCTGGCATATTGAGTGCAGCACTTTCACAACATCATCTTTTAGGATGTGAAATAGCTCAGCTGGAATTCCATCACCTCCACTAGCTTTGTTCATAGACAGCATTTAAAAATACATGGAACCATATTATGATGGTTCCAACCAAGTCAAGAATGTTATCCTGTTTCCTTTCCCTCTTCTGATTGCTTCTTGAAGGGTCACAGGTTTCTGTGAGCAAGATGGGAAGGGGACATGGAAGTACAAGGCAGGGGTAAGGAAAGGCTTACACTCCAGTCACTGCAGCTCACCACCTGCAAAGGCAGCCACCAGGGGAGGGTGGAAATGTTCATTTTATTGATTCCTACACATGGCTAGACTTTTAAAGGGCTGACTGGAGACTGCTATTTGCATTGTGATTTGTGAATTTAAGTGACTGTAGGACTTTACAGTGGTCAGAGTGACCTGAGTTCTCACCCAGAGGCAGGAGAAGAAACTCCCTCTGGGTAAGTTTTAAAGAGACAAGAGACACAAATAAAGGTAATTTTAATTACACTTTGTGAGTCCTGCTTAGTTCTATATCTTATCCCATGAGAAGAGCTTCCTAGTTAAAAGCCGCCCTTCCCTTTCCCCAACTCTGTCCGTAATTAAAACTTGATGGGATTCCAGTTAGAAGACTACAGTACGGTGTTTCCTACCTTGATCCTTTCTCTTTAGTGGTGCTTTTGCTAACAGCTGTATTTCGTCCTGAAGCAGGTTCTGATTTCTCTTCAGTGGGAGATCCAAATCCAGCACTAAAATGAAAACTATTTTCTTTTGTCATTTGAAAAAACCACAACCAATGTCAATCATATGAAAAGAACAATATGCTACATTTGTAAGACATTTTATAGGTTATAAGGCATTTTCACTTCCATTTTATGTTTTGATTCCAATCAACGAGAAGAAATAGGGCACCAGGCATTATTCCATACAGATAAGGGTGTGAAGCCTGATCATAGACCATGAGTCATGGGTTTACAGCAGACAGAATGTCAAGCCAATTTTCCTGGTTTTCATCCTGAAACTGTGTGACTGTCAGAAGAATAAAAATTAAGCTGCCAAAACCTAAAATCTAAATTTCCTTTTTACTCCCAAATTCAGGGAGAGAATTATTTGAGTGTAGACAAAACATCATTTCTTACTTGGTCTTTTCTTTACTTGCTCTTCTTAAAGAAGATGAAGAAGAAATACTTCGTCCATAACCAACGTCTGATGACTTATCTTCCGTAGATGGAGGTGGAGAACTAAAATTTTACATATTTGAAATTATGTACAAATTAAAATAATTTGTCAACATTAACTTTGTCCTACAAAATAGATTTTTTTCTGAAAAATCATATTTGGAGCTGACTTGTAACAGTGACATGTTATTTTAATAGCATAAAGGAGAGGTGAAGAAAAGATAAAATGAATACTATAAAGCTTTTCATGACCTAGAACTGGAAATAGTTTTTAAGATGTGTCACATAAAATGTATAGCTTCTACTATTTTTTATTTTATTAGAAAAATTGGGCGACAGTGGTATTCTGGCATCTAGTTCTGGAGATTTGTAAACATAATTCATCTTGATTTGCTCCTCTCTGTTTATACTTTCTTCAGTTACTTGATGTTGCCAGAAGGGTAAGAATCCCTGACTGCAGAAATACATGTGGAATATTGAGTAGTAACGTGGAGTCAAAGGAAAAATGATGGTGGTGACTATTTCGTGGTCTTTACTATGTTAGGCTATGAATTTACAGACCAGTATTTACTTTCATGGTGATGCTAGACACAGGAAGGGATAAAAGATACCATACTGGGCACCTTTATATATTCATATGATGATAGACAAAAATTTTGCTTCCCCCATATCCCTGCTCCCCCAAAGACTCACACATCAGAAGATCTACTGTTAATTAAGAGTATAGCACGTTGGTCACTTGGTTCTTGTAAGCAGAGATCCTTCAAAGGCAAAAGTTTGGTGCCAGGATTTATCTGTAGGTAGTTTAAGAATTGAAAAGTAATATCTGCATGGGTTATATATTTTTAAAAAGTATACTGATATACTAGGTTCTCAATTATTTCAGGTATCTAATTTCACATGCACACACACACACACACACACACACACACACACACACACACAGGAATAGGAATCTGAAGCTTGTGGATGTCTTATCTTTGGGCAAAATATACTCTCCAGTACCCTCCGCTCCTCACCCCAGCCCTGCAAGTCTCTGTAGCTTGATACTCAGCTGTTTTACACCATAATTATCAGACTGGCTCATGGAAGTATTTGAGTTTGAAAATCCATCCACATATATAAGGGAGAGTTTATTGTCTGTAACAGTAACTAATTATTCAACAGATCACCAAAAATGTTATGAGGATGACTAAAATCAAGCTAGATGAAGCCCTATACTAGCAATTTTATCAGCCTGGTGAAAAGGTTTAGACCAGATCACCTTGTGAGGTCCTTTTCTAATCAAGTAATAGATTAATTCTCTTGGTCATGATCCTTTTAAAGTAAGACAGAGCATGTCATTCTTCTGTCCAGAACTCTGTTGTATTTACTCATTTCATTCAGAGTAAAGGCCCACATCTTTGCAATGATCTACAAGCCCATCATGAGCTCCTACCTCTGTGACTTGGTCTATTATTCCACCCCTGCTTGACCCAGCTCAGGCTACAATGACTTTGCTGTTTCCTTAAATGTGCCAACTGTGTTTACTCCTCATGCTTTCTGCACCTCCACCTATAAAACTCCTTCTCCATGGCTAAGACCCTCACCTCCTTCAAACTTTTGCTCGGATGTTACCCTTTCAGTGGGGCTACCTGACCTCAGTGCCAAATTATGACTGTTATCCCCAGGATCCTCAGCATGATAGAGCCCCTTGGTCCTTCTTTGCTCTCCTCCCCTTCCACTATAGTGGTTCTCATTTCAATCATGTGATACAATTCGTGAGATTTACCATTTATCATCTGTTTCCTCTCACTGGTACCATGGGAGAAAAGATCTTTGTCTCATTTGTTCACTGACATATTTAAAGACTAAAATATCAGAAACAATTTAGAATTAATCAGAGCAGCGGTTCCCAACCTCCTGGGCTGTGGACCAGTATCCCCTGTCAGATCAGTGGTGGCATTAGATTAGAAATAATGTGCACAGTAAATGTCATGCACTTGAATCATCCCCAAACCATCCTCCCCTATCCCTGGTCTGTGGAAAAACTGTCTTCCAAGAAATCGGTCCCTGATACCAAAAAGGGTGGGAACCGCTGAATCACAGAGTTCTCTTTCATAAAGAAATCATCTCATTAAGTTTTGTTTTTTGTTGTTGTTTTTTAAACTCCTGAACACATATATTTGCCACAGTTTTTACCTGTTCCATGGCAACATTTTTCCAACAAGTGCTCTTTGGTGGTTTTTCTGCTCTTTCCCTCATTTTTCTTAAAGCATCTTTGTACTAATAATGTGACACCTGCTTTAAATTACTCATCATTGAATGATAGCAGTAATTTCTCAGTGGTTTGTGTGTGTTCTGGAGGGTATGGTGGTGGCAGTGCCAGGAAAAGCAGAAGGAAGAGATAAAGTGTTAGGCTAGCTGTTCTGATGACTCAAAATGTCTCTAATTCTGTTACCATGAAATAGCATTGCCTGCAAATATGGCTTAATTAGCTGTGATTCTTTTATGACCCCGTGTCCTCTGCTTCTTTGAACCAAATTGATCCAAGAAAGTTGCTGCCACCAGCCCTGCTCATCCCAGTTCCCCAAGGCCTGTCCATCCAGCCCCTGGTAAACCAAACACGCAACTTTTGAACGTCTGAGTTGTCCATCCCTTCAGGAAGCACGGAGTCTGGATGGTGCTCTCTGAGATCAGCTACCACTCCTGTCCGTCTCTGTGCTTTTTCCCTTTCTCATTCTTCCTTCCGTATAGCTTCTGCTTGATCCCAGGGACTTTTAAATGTTTGAAGCCTGCAGATCATACTTGTTTCCTACTTTGGCTAAAATGGGATTTGTAGGTTTTTAAAATTTTCTCCATTTTCCTTACTGCTTTTGGTCTCTAGAAGTAGAAAATGCTGATATAGACAGTATTGTCAAAAAGTCTTCAAGATTTTAATGATTAGCTTCCCATTTCTTTCAACATTAACACTGAACTGAAATCATAATCATAAATGCAGCTAAGTAAAAAATATTATTCTGCATTACATGTTATAATTCAGTATTCCAATATGGCTTATTTCAATGAGATTATAATAAAATGAAGACTTATATTTCTATTGTTAACATTCTAATTAACATGGAGCCCTAGAAGCAATATAAAAGAAGCTGATTCTTTTTATTTTCTCTGAAACTTGAGACTAGCATTAGCAAACTAATTTAAGTACAAGTAATTAAAATCTAGTTAAAACTGTACACAAATGCAAAATCTTAGAGCCAGACAAAGTTTAAGGATGAAGTTCTGATTCCCAAGTTTCTGTCTATAAAAATAAAAATTACGTCAGGTGGTTATAAAATTGCAGTGTAATGGCATCATGATGAAAGAACTGATCACTATATACTAAAATACAGATTAGTGCTGCCACTTACCCGACCATAATCATAGAATCCATCACTAATTATGTTACTTGATGACAAATAGCCAGTCTGGCTGTATTTCAGAGACAGGTAGTTGTTGAGCAGTTTGTTATAAGCTGCCTCACTGAATTTATTTTTTCGACTTACTGATACATTGATTTCTTCAAGGATTTCTAAAGCCCTGTCAATAAAAGCAAAAATGGCATTATTTGCCTTATATAAGCAATTTAACATTAAGTTCCCATTTATTTACCTCACACTAAGATCCTGAATTGAAGAACTGAGATGGAAAGGTTAAAACCATCCCACCCATTTAGATAAACTAATCCTGACAGAATTATAAAGACAAATCTGCCTTTTTTGAGAATATATATACCATGTAGTAACTTACATCCAAACAATTTGAAAAAGACACTTTCAGAAGAAAAACATTGTTCATTTAAAGCAAAAATTAGTATTGGACTCCAGTTTTTTTCAGCTAACCAGGTGATATATGCAAAGAATAAAAATGGTTAGAAATAATGTAAACTTGTTTGTGGAACCTTAAAACCCTATTGACTGTGATGTTAAGGCAAGTGACTCATAGGCTGTTGGTATGGAGAACCAATGTGGTAAAGCTGCTTAAAGGCGTAACTGTAGTGGAAAAGTTTGGGGGACAGAAAAAGACAGATGATAGTCATGGCTTGACTGTTTAAATTCAGTCTTGAAAGTAAGAGAGCAAACCAGGGGAAAGTGAAAGAGGAGCATTTATCGAGACAAAAAAAGTAGAAAAGAAGACATTGAAGATGATTTTGCGGAAGTGGTGAGGGGAGCTCTAGGACCCCGCTTCTGCAGGTGGTCCCTTCAGAGGGACTGTGACCACAGGGCTTCTGAATGACACCCAGCAGCCTGAGCATGGGCATGGAAACTCTGCTGGACCTTCCTCTGGCCTGAAGAAAGCGTGTGTCCTTGATCTAAGCCAGACCCTCCAGGCCATGCCACCCACCCGAGCCTGCACAACTCCACGGCCATGAGCTCATCCCCAGCGCAGACCATCACAGCCCAGCTGGCGTTCCTCCGGACCTCCTCATTCTTGGAACACAGGAGCTCTACCAGCGGCTCTAGCCCACCTGCATTTCTCAGCTAGAAGTAGAAACCAGAATTTTACACATTAAGAGTATAGAACATAAACATTTATGCTTAAAAAAACTCATTATTTGATTGATAAAAGGATGTTGAGTATGTAAAAACATTTTAGGATGTGTCCACGTTTAGACTTAATAAATTCAGGGGGAGATAATCAATTGCAAAAACCTTAAGAGCCCAGTTTTCTGTTCAAAATCAACAAGAGGCCACAGTAAAGTAATTGAGCGAGGGATTTTCCTGGTGGTCCAGTGGCTAAGATTTTGTGCTCCCAATGCAGGGGGCCTGGCTTTGGTCCCTGGTCAGGGAACTAGATCCCACATGCTGCAACTAAAGTGAAAGTGAAAGTGAAGTTGCTCAGTCTTGTCCGACTCTGTGACCCCATGGACTGCAGCCTACCACTCTCCTCCATCCATGGGATTCTCCAGGCAAGGGTACTGGAGTGGGTTGCCATTTCCTTCTCCAGAGGATCTTCCTGGCCCAGGGATCCAACCTGGGTCTCCTGCATTGTAGGCAGACGCTTTACTGTCTGAGCCACCAGGGAAGTCCAAAGCCAGCTAAATAAATAATTAAAGAATGGATATTAAAAATATTTTATTTGGAGAATAATTACAATACTGTGATGGCTTTTGCCATACAACAACATGAATCGGCCATAGGTATACACGTGTCCCCCTGACCCTGCAGGAGGTCATTGTGATTTTACACAGGGCAAAGATGGGGCAAAGAACCTGTCCTCCCTTCCCCTAAAGTGCAGTGTCCTATGTTCGTTCGCTCAGCTCCTCACCACTGCTGGGGCATTTGGCCCTGTAGTGGACAGAAGCATGGGCTCCCAGAGATGCCCTTGTACCCTGGAGGGTTCTGGCAGATGTGGTTAAGTTAGGGATTTGAAGATAGGAAGATTGTCCTGGATTATCTAGTGGACCCAATTTAATTACAAGGGTTCTCATAAGAAGAGGGAGATAAGAGTGTGAGGAGTAGGGAAAGGAAATTTGTAGAAATAGATATTGTAGTAATCTGCTTGGAAGATAGAGGAAGGGGCCAACAGCCAAGAAATGCAGGTGGATGGTCAAAGCTAGAAAGGGTCAGGAAACAGTCCCGTCAAGTCTCCAGAAGGATCACAGCTCTGTTATCCTAACATTAACCCATAAGACCCATTTTCAGACTTCTGACCTCCCAACTGTGAGATAACAGAATCGTATCTGGCCACCTGATACGAACAGCTGACTCACTGGAAAAGACCCTGATGCTGGGAAGGATTGAAGGCAGCAGAGGATGAGATGGTTAGACAGCATCATGGTTAGATAGCATCACTGATGCAATGCACGTGAATTCGAGCGAACTCCGGGAGATAGTGAAATACAGGGGAGCCTGGCATGCTGCAGTCCACAGGGTCGCAGAGTCAGACACGACTTAGCGCCTGACCAACAACAACAACTGCTTTCAGCTGCTGAGTTGTGGTCATTCTTACGGCAGCAGTAGAAAACTGACATGGTCTCCAAAGCCGGGCAGGAGTAACCAGTGCAGGCAAGTGGCACCCGTGTCACCAGACACTGGCCAAGCCAGCCGTGTGGCCAAGGCGATGCTGAAGCAGTTCTCCAGAGGAAGGCCCATTTTATCATTCATATTTCTTCAAGGAGTGAAAAAGAACAAGAACAAGAAGAGAATCAGGGAGAACTACACTAATTACACTATTAAGAGAAATCACTCATGTATAAAATTATTCAAATGGGGGGAGATTTGACAGAGCGCTCGTCTCCCTTTCTGAAATGTAATACTGTGCTATCTAAGCCTGGAGGACAAAGGAATATTCTACAGGTGTCTCTGTGTAGTATTTGAAAACAGGAGCCCTTATGAGACATGATCCACTTCCAATTCTGTTCTTCTCAAGCACAGGGGCTCTGACGGAGATCACGCATTAGCACAAATAACTTGGGCAGCTTTGAAACGTTTACTTGAAGCATCTCATGCTTAGTAAGCCACATTTCTGAACATCTTTATTTCTGAGTATAACTCAAGATAGCAATCTGGCTCCATGTGCTCTTTTGGCAAATATCTAACTCGATTATAAATTTCTCCACTCATTCCTCCATTCATTTATTCATCCACTCATTTATTCAACAAGTGCTTATTAAGCCTATACTGTGTGCCAGATATAGATCAATGACATGAACACAGGGAAAAGAAACTTCAGTTCCCTTCCCTAAAGCCTCCGGGAGTTTCTGGGTCTTACATACAAAAGCTAATGCAAAACTGAGTTCAAGGAATGCATGCACAGGGAGTGGTGGCATCACAGACAGGACATTTGAGTCCCTGTTTGAGGACTGAAGGCAGGCCTCATGGAGGACGCAATGGCTGGATGTTGAAGGAGAAACAGGCATTTATCAGGTGGACAAACGTGAGACTAGCTTTCTGAGCAGAGACATCAAGGAAGTATAAACAAGAGAACCGAGCATGCTGACAATTACAAATCATATGGTATTTCTAGAGCGTAGTTACACCTGGGAGGTGAGTTCAGGATTAGGCAGCACAGGTGGATCATCTCGAGCCTTCACATAACTGTTCCCGTGGGGGAGTGGCACACCAGCGGGGACTTGCAGTGATATGATGAGGCTCCTGTATTGAAGGTTCAGTTTGGGGACTTCCCTGGTGGTCCAGTGGCCAAGAGCTCACTCTCCCAATGCAGGGGGCACGGGTTCAGTCCCTGGTCAGGGAACTAGATCCCACATGCTGCATCTAAGAGTTCACATGCTGCAACTAGGACCCAGGGCAGCCAAAGAAATATGTGCCAGTGCCGAGTCACTCAGTCATGTCTGACTCTTTGTGACCCCATGGACTGTAGCCCACCAGGCTGCTCCGTCCATGGAATTCTACAGGAAAGAATACTGGAGTGGGTAGCCATTCCCTTTTCCGAGGGATCTTCCTGACCCTGGGATCAAACGTGGGTCTCCTGGATTGCAGGCAAATTTTTTACCATCTGAGATGAATACAAATGAATTGAGTCAATAGGAAAAAAGAAAGAGGGTAGGAAAAACATCTAAGAGACAGAGGAGATTTGTCACTTGTCTGAGCAGGCAGCACTGTGTGAGGGCAGGGGCTCTGGGCTGAGAAAGATATTTTCTCACAATCCTGACTTCCTGACCAATCAGCTCTGCTTTACACACATTAAATCTTTTTAGCCCCATTTTCCTCCTCTGTAAAATGGGGATAACAAATGTACCTATTCCTTTTTTAAAAACTGGAGTATAATTGCTTTACATACTACATGCATTACATATAGTTGGTTTATTCTATTAGTTTCAGGTGTACAACATAGCAATTCAATATTTTTATAGACCGTACTCCATTTACGTCAGTGCGGTCACTCACTTTCTTGGCTGGATGAGGTCAGTTTGTTTCCCAACATCTTGCATCTTGAGGGGCTTAAACGATGGATGTAGTGAAGGCAGTGGCACCCCACTCCAGCACTCTTGCCTGGAAAGTCCCATGGATGGAGGAGCCTGGTGGGCTGCAGTCCATGAGGTCGCTAAGAGTCAGACACGACTGAGCGACTTCACTTTCACTTTTCACTTTCATGCATTGGAGAAGGAAATGGCAACCCACTCCAGTGTTCTTGCCTGGAGAGTCTGGTGGGTTGCTGTCTCTGGGGTCGCACAGAGTCGGACACGACTGAAGCGACTTAGCAGCAGCAGCAGCAGTGAAACACTTGAAAATGTTTCAAATGAATGCAAGGGTAGGTACCGACCAGAAGGAGGAGAGAAGGAAAGTGACGTAAACGCTCACCTCTGTGCGAGCCTCAGCGTCACATGCGGTTGCAGCAACGGTGAGGGCGGCTTTGCTCTGCACGATGGTGTTGGCCGAGTGCAGCGGGCTGAGCAGGGCGTGCATGACGTCATGGCTCTGGATGCCCAGGCGCAGGGGCTCCTGCATGGCCATGTTCGTCAGCACTGTGGCTGCGTTGGCGATGGCTCCGTCTCGTTTGCTGGACAGGGTGTTGATTAACGCGTCTATACCATCACCTTCCGCAGCAGCTCTGGGTTAACAAAGGAGAAATGAATGCTCTTCACCCCACTTCAAGAACTGATCTTTGGAGCGTACAGCTAAGCTTATAAAACAAACGAGTGCATAAAGACAATTTTAGAAAGAAATTAATTTACCCGGGCAATGAACCTGGCATTGAAGCGCTGGGGATTTAAATGGAGTCTGGGGGCAGGGGGTAATGTCAAGTTATGAATGAATGTAAATAATCCTTTCCCTACATCTGCAGCTTTGGCTTATAGAAAAATGCATGATTGCTTCTTAGAAACTCTGCTTCAGCTGCTCATTGTTTAAATCGGTAATACTTACAAGATCTCGAAATTCCAATTCAATAGTTACTGAATTCTATTAAAATATCTCTAACCTGTAAGAAAACAAAGCTTAAATAGGAGGAATGAGTGAACATGAAATTTAAGATCAGATTCTTCAGTTTGTCTTCTTTTTAAACGAAGCTGTTAACTGTAGGTAGATGTTAACACGTTTGAAGGCAGCAAATCTTTTGATGGGTGAATGTTGCTTTTATAAATTAAACATCAAGATCAAAGTCATGATACTGACAAAAATAATTTTAGTAATGTAGGCATATCCAGTTGTTAAATTTCCTATTTCTAGTATAAAAAGACTACCATCATCCATTAATATATTAACATTTTCTCACAATTAGAAATCCTAAACCTTCTTATAAAAACACTATACTTTCTATAGTCCTCGCTTTGTAATCTCTCAAAAAGCTCATAAAAGAGTATAAATTAAAAGATATAATTTTAACGAGTGAAAAATTATTTAATCTTAAGCTCAAAGGTTCTTTAATGTTTGGAGTTGTTTCAATTATGATGTTTCAAGCAATAAGATATATAGAGCATCCTGGTTTTAAAGGAAGACCCCAAAGTGTATTAAAAACCTGTTTAAATCATCATGGGAATAGAAGTAATCAAAACAATAAAAGTACACTTAAGACTCCAATAATACTAACATCTCTTTCAGGTTATATTTGACAGTTAAAAATTTTAGGATCATATTAATAACCAAAATTGAAAAAAAAAAAAACTGAGGCTATATAGTTTAGCTCATCACCCTGAATTCTGATGAGTTTAATTTGGCTTTGTCACCTAAGTTTGCTGATGGTGAAGAAGAATTGATGTGTCAAAACAGAAGTCATCACAGTTATTCATCAGAGAGCAGAATACACATATGGCCTCAATAAGGAGGGGCTTCCCTGCTGGCTGAGACGGTAAAGTGTCTCCCTGCAATGCGGGAGACCTGGGTTTGATTCCTGGGTCTAGAAGATCCCCTGGAGAAGGAAATGGCATTCCACTCCAGCACTCTTGCCTGGAAAATCCCATGGATGGAGGAGCCTGATAGGCTACAGTCCATGGGGTCGCAAAGAGTCGGACAAGACTGAGTGACTTCACTTTCACTTGTACTCAATAAGGAGACTGGTAGCTTTAGGTGAAAGGAAGCTGTGATTAGGCACAAACTAGCTCTGAAGGAGACTCAACTGCAGCCATTGGGCAGGAACAGAATGACATCATTCTGGAGAATGAAGCGCCCCTCGGTGTTGACCTTGAAGGCAGCTCCCACCCCTGGTTTATATAAATCCATCCAGAAAACACACCATACTGATTGTCACCAAGGCAAAGTGAGCACTCACTTCCATGTTTCTCCTCCTCCAGTCCCTGGTGTCTATTTAATACTCTGTATCATCTCCCAGTCTTTCTCTGGGAAAACATCCTTTAAAATTTGGTTTGATGACAGGTGACCAAAATTTGGGAGGAAGCCCAAGAAAAACATCGAGAGGAAGGCCCTGCATCTCACTATGACAGACTGAGGGACAGCATTTAATTTCCTTTCCTCGAGTATAAAATACATACTCTTAAGATTATTTCACATTACATCTCTCTCCTATTATTGACATTGTGGTCATTCGATTTTATGAAGAAGGGAAATTTTGAGGCTCTACTATAGTCTAAATTTGGTGGAACTTCTCACATTCAACTTATAGTAAAAATTGACATAAAACTACCAGCAGTAATTTAAATTATGCATATCTTCTAATTAGTATATGCTTCTGGTTGTTCAGATGCTAAGTTGTGTCCGACGTTTTGTGACCCTGTGGACTGCAGCACACTGGGCTTCCCTGTTCATCATCAACCCTGGGAGCTTGCTGAAACTCATGTCGATTGAGTCGGTGATGCCATCCAACCATCTCATCCTCTGTCACTCCCTTCTCCTCTTGCCCTGAATCTTTCACAGAATCGGGGTCTTTTCCAATGAGTCAATACTTTGTATCAGGTGGCCAAAGTATTGGAGCTTCAGCTTCAGCATTAGTTCTTCCAATGCTGACTAAACCTCAAAATATTTTGTTTACTTTGACTTGTTTTTCATGCACTTAATGTAATCCATTTCTTAAAC
The DNA here is from genome assembly GCA_917880005.1 of Nanger dama. Lineage (NCBI taxonomy): Eukaryota > Metazoa > Chordata > Mammalia > Artiodactyla > Bovidae > Nanger > Nanger dama. The sequence goes on from CAKJTW010000023.1 coordinate 30,014,100, forward strand.
CAAATACTTTATGATTCTTAATCATTATAAACACACCTTGGTTAAAATCTACTTAGTGGTTTTAGATGTTTACTTTTTAACACATCTTGGAGTGTAAAGAAAGAGCACACAATGGAATCCATGAGAGAAGCCAGAAGTATTTTAGGTAAATGCATTTCAGTAAATTCTCAAAGGCTTTGTCTTTTGTGTGTACCAGGGAGTTTACAGAAAATTTAAGTAAGTACATAGGATCATACTCCATCATTTTAGTTTCTCTAGTTTATGTTTTGTTTTTGTTTAAACACACACACACACACACACACACAACTCCTGGATCATGGAGACACAGGGATTTTCATCAGGTGTGCCTCTGCTCTCAGTCTTTCTGCTTAGATTTTGCTTCTCTCTTTCTCCTGTACAAAAGCATGTCTGGCCCTGGTTCATTTATACTCTACCTTCTGCTCTTTCTTTGCTCTTTATGGAAGCAGTAAAGGGAAGTACATTTTTACGTACTAGCTGTTTAAAAAGCTCAAGGATTCTAGACACAGTGGAATATAGCTTTTACTAAACTGAACATAACTGCCAGCACCAAATCATACATGCACAGCTGGGAGAGCAATGTAATATAATGTATACATATCTGCCCATAATTTGCTATGTGCAGCTCTAAGTGCAAAATGCATAAATGAGATTAAATTATGATATGGAAAATCAAGCTATTAGTCTTACTTAAAAAAATAATTTCAGTTACAGAAATGGAGTGCAGAATTTGTACTTAAAAAGAATTGCATTAATTTTGTGTCTTTCAAACCCAAGACACTATGTCTTATTTCCCCTGTATCTAACATATACACAAGCCAAATCCTATCCTATTCTAAAATACATTTTTAGTTTCCTAGATGGAACAGCATTATTCAAATAGATAGGTTAGAAGTCAAACTGCTTTGTTACAAAATACAGAATTACAGGGTCATATGTAATGACCTGAACAATCTGAACCTATTTTCTGATATTTACTATCATTAGTCTCCATCCGGTTGGACTGTAATCAAATAAGAGTTTAAAATGTAAATTGAAAAGTTTAACCAAACTAAAAACCAAATATGAGGATGTATAAAAAATGTTTATGTCATATATGTAAATTGAAGTGAAGTTTGACATGTCATGTCTGTCAATTTATTACCAAGTCCTGACTATTTCCCTCCTCTATATTTCTCAAATCCCTCCCTTTCCTCCATCTCCATCTCTCTCTCTGAATGCAATCCAATATCCTTTCTTATGGGTTGATGTAAGTTCTCTCCTAACACACTTTCCCCCTCATCCACTCCAAACTTTTCTCCATCTTACAGTTAAGTGATTAAAATATATATATATATATATATATACACACACACACACATATACTTATACATATATATGTATATATACATGTATTTCTTTGGCTGCACTGAGTTTTACTTGCCACACATGGGATCTTCTTCCTAAACCTTAGTTGCAGCACATGGGATCTAGTTCCCTGACTAGGGATCAAACTGGGCCCCCTGCATTGGGAGCACCAATGCAGCTGGACCACTGGACCACCAGAGAAGTTACTAAAGTGATTTAAGTTTTTTCACTTTTATATTTTTATTGGAGTATAATTGCTTTACAATATTGTGTTAATTTCTGCTGTATGATGAAGTGAATCAGCTATATGTATACATATATCCCCTCCTTCTTGAGCCTCCCTCCCACCACTCCCTTCCCATCCATCTAGGTCGTCACAGCACGGAGCTGACCTCCCTGTGCTATACTGAAGATTCCCACTAACTATTTTCTTTGGCACAATGGTAAAGAATCCACCTGTCAATGCAGGAGACACAAGAGAAGCAGGTTTGATCCCTGGGTCAGGAAGATCCCCTGGAGTAGGAAATGACAACCCACTCCAGCATTCTTGCCTAAAAAAATTCCATGGACAGAGGAGCCTGGTGGGCTACAGTCCATGGGGTCACAAAAGAGTCAGACACAATTGACTGAGCCTGCAGCCAAGTGTATTTATGTCAAACCTCATCTCCCAGTTCATCCCACGCTCCCTACCCCACCTCATGTCTACACATCTGTTCTCTATATCTGCATCTCTATTCCGGCCCTGGAACTAGGCTCATTTGTACCATTTTCCTAAATTCTTCATACATGTGTTAAAGGGAATGAAATTGGGTCATTTGAAGAGAGTGAAGTAAAGTTACTTTTTAAATAATATAATCATATTTCTCCTCTACTTAAAGCTTCTACCATTCCCGATTGCTCAGGATAAAGCCCCAGATTTCATGTGTGCTGTGAGGTTAAGCATGAGTTGACCTTGTCTCCTTCACCACCCCCACGCTACCTGCCACCTCTCCCTGTTTCTGCATCCCAGCCAGGCCTTTCTGGCAACCTTGCCAGGCTCTGTGTCACCTCAGGGTGTCCTCACACTCTGGTCCCCCTGCCTGGACATTTCTTCCCCCAGTAATTCCCACTCATTTTTCAAAGTTCAACACTAATATATCCTCAAGGAAGCATTTCTTGACCCCCAAACTAGGTCTTGGAGAAGGTAATGGCAACCCACTCCAGTACTCTTGCCTGGAAAATCCCATGGGAGGAGCCTGGTGGGCTGCAGTCCATGGGGTCTCTAAGAGTCGGACACGACTGAGCAGCTTCACTTTCACTTTTCACTTTCATGCATTGGAGGAGGAAATGGCAACCCACTCCAGTGTTCTTGCCTGGAGAATCCCCAAGATGGGGAGAGGCCTGGTGGGCTGCCATCGGTGGGGTCGCACAGAGTCGGACATGACTAAGCGACTTAGCAGCAGCAAACTAGGTCTTCTTTTTCACATAAGCTCAGAGCATGCGTTTGCTAAATATAAACGTTTCTTTTTGTTTAAAAAAAAATGAGATTTGGGTACAAACATTCACAGTCAGAGAATAGTAACCATCTCAAAATATTATTTCATGGCACATGTTATGGAAAGGAATTCAACACAGAGTTTTTTTGTATTAAGTCCCCAAGCCCCACAGTGAAAAAGCACTTACAGCAGGGGCGCTAAGACTATTAAGGAAAATTCAGTTGCACAAATAGCATCTATTTTATGCTCCCTGTATTTACTATGCTGTTTCACGTCTGTGTGCCTTTGCATTCATGCTCACTTTGCCCCAAATGCCCTGCCCTGTTTCTCCCACATTTCTGCCTGAGGACCACTAGCTCACCCTACAAAACCAGCTCACTTGCCCTTTCCTGGGTGAAGTTATCCACATCCATTACTGCCCCTCCTTATTAATCACCCTGCCTCTGTGTCTGCCTCGTATCTACTTCTCAGCCAGGCTGCGAGTCTTTTTATATCCCCAGTGCTGAGAAGATCAATATATTTTAATTGACTTGAATCACCTCAAGGGGAGTGATGAGAACCTTTTGCAGGTGCTGGGAAACAGAGAAGGAAAAGTACTCAGCTCAGTTTTAAGTTCGCAAGAAGGGAGAGGAGTCAATAGTATGGGGATCTCCGCTTGTATCATTTAAACAGCTGCTCTTAAAAGCAGGTTATTTCCTCCTCACCCCTGGGCTTCTCTAATTATACAGTGAAGTCATTTTTATAGGAAGTGTAATAGAAGAATCTTGCGCTTGACACAGCGTCTTTGGGATCTACTCCTTTCAGGTATCAAGGGATGTGGATATTCTGTCTTTGCTGACACGGTGGACTGTTTATTTGGGCTCTGTCATCAGAGGACATGATTTGGTACCTCTCGGATGTTGATTCTTGCTGCTGTTGGGAGGCTCACATTTAACCCATCTGCAAAGGCTGGTTACATGAATCAAGGGTGACCTTGGGCCGCACGGAAAATCTGTTTAACAGAGCCCACATACCGGGGAATATGTGGAACCCGATGGAACAGATGGTAATATTGGCAATCAGAACCTTGTTTGTTAACAGTGATTACAACCATTCCCACCAGCACGGCTTTTCATATGTCTCCGTGAGGTTTGTCACACCAAAGAAAGACATATTGGTGGCAGACACGCTGCGAGTGAGGCGGGGAGGTGCATGTGCAGCAATGACTGGGGGCTGGCGAATTTAATTGCGGGTTCCCGCGAGTCTATACAGGTGCGAGGGGGTGGGGCGCGGGCCGCTAAGATAAACAGATCTCCTGGTTATCACAGCCAGATTTGGAATGCTGCGAACAGGATTCCTGACTCTCATTCCAGCCAGCTTTTCAAAGGTAATGACCCGAGAAGTCGAGGGTGTTCGTTAAATTGATCGATTTCTGAGTCCGAAACAGCCGTCATTCCGAGGCAGCCCCACAGCTGCAGAAGACAAAGAAATGTGCCCCCAACTCTGGCTGAACCCCAGAATTGACAAAAGTAGCCAAGAGATTGTCTCTTTTCAAAGAAATATTTAAAGACGTTTATCCTGTAGTAAGGGACAGAATCATGATTAAACTGCAGGAAAAATCTTAAAGAATGTAAAGTAACATCATTATTAAAGTGAAACCCAGCCATAAAAAACAAACGGAGGAAGCTTTGCATCCTATAGCAAAATAAGGGGAAAAAATGCAAAATAAAAATTTTTTAAGTATGTGAAGTCAAGTTGTTTCCATCATACTGAGGTGCCCTAGCAAGTATGATTTGGGGGCTTCCAGGACATGCTTTCAACTACAGTTGCTGCAACATCACGATTTTTCAAGAGAAAACTGCTACTCAAAAGGAGTCAAGTACACCCTAATCCAGCTCCTCCACAGAAAGCACACAGGGGTTTTGTGTGTGTGGTTGTTTTTTTTTTTTTTAATCAATTATGAGGCAGTCAGTCAAGGTGCAGGGAAATCAAATGTAATTTTCTTACAAGTGACATGGAATCTTTATTGACCTATCTGTTCAATCAGGATACCTCACTTCCATACATGCCATCTTCTGTCTCAAAAAGCTGCAGTGCCTGCCAAAAATAAACTAGATGCCATCAGGAAAGAACAACTGTCTTCATTTAACATGGCTGACTTATCTCCTGATAAAACAGGAATAATGGTCAAGGTGTTAGAGCACTCATAATAAGTGGCTTCTGCAGCTACCAAATGTTTCTGTTTAGCCTGGAAGTCAGTCTATTTACATATCTGGATGTGACAGGGGCCACAATCCCAAAGTAATTAGAGATACCTCGTTTTTTATTTTCTTAACTAAATAATAAAGATGCTGAAATCTCTAGTGTGACTGCACATTAAAAAAAAAAAAAAAAAAAAACCCACTGGCCATTGCCAGGACTACCCTCAGCTCATCAGCTCTAATGTTGCTTCTTCCAAAAGACTCTCTTTGATGAGCTGTGTCATTCCTGTGACTCCTTTCACAACCCTGGTGTCATGTATGCCCCTCTCTATGATATCATGCTGCTTTATTTAATCCATACTGTTACTGCCTCTGAAATTACCTTAAAATTACTCATGTGTTGTCTGTCTTCCTGTCCAACCTATAAGCTTCATGAAAACAGTTTCATGGAACCATTGTCATGTTCCCTCCTGAACCCCTACAGCCTAGAGCAGTTCCTGGCACAAAAAGAACACCCAGGTAACAGTGAAATAATTTACACAAGAAACCAAAATTCACAGATAAGAACTTCCTTAGCCTTTGGGATAAAATGATAAAAGTGGTAAAGAGTGATCCCATCTATTCCTAGTGGAAATTTGTGTTCCAGGCTCCCTGGATCAAGGGTAATCACTTGGATGTGGAAAATAGAATTCAGATTCCATTTTTATTTTGTTTTTGTTTTATAGTTAAGAAAGATAAAATCTAGTGAGAGAATTGCTCAGGGAGCAAGTCAATCAACAGACACAAAATTAAAACCATGGTGATCTGACTTTTAGTTCACTACCTTTTTTTTTTTCAATTATTAATATCTTAAGCTTTAAAAATAATTGTATTTTTGGGGGTGGGGGCGGAAAGCCAGCATCTATTTGGTTTACTTCATCATTCCTTAGGAAATGAGAAATAAGGGAGACCATTTTGATGTGCAGCATTCTGGGAAATTCTTACTAACCTTTGAATACATTTTTTTTTTTTTTCTTATTCTCTTATAAATAGAAAACAAGAGTGAGGAGGAAGTGAAGTGATAACGGGGAAAGGAACCTGGGAGAAAGGTGGAAGGAGGGAGGAAGGAGAGGAGGGGATGGACACTCACTTCTCCAAAGGTGCCTTTAGTCTGGTGGAATCCAAAGAGACCAAGAAGGCAGAGGGAAACATTTTGGTGGGAAGATTTGGAGAAGCTCAAACTCAGGGAGATAGTGAGCAGGAGGCAGAAAAAGAAACATCATGAGCTTTCTCTGGATGTAGGCAGCCGACTGGCTCGGCATATAGTGTCCATCCCACCTCTGTGACCTTGAACAAGGACTGTGCTTCTGTTTCCTCATCTGCAGTATGGACGTGATGATAAGACTTGCTACATCATATGGAACTTTTCGAAGACTTACTGATACATTCCAAGTACTTAGCTCAGTGCCTGGCCGCACATTCCAGCTATCATCATCATTTCATCATTGCTATCAACATCACCATCGCCATGTCACCATCATTATCACCTCATTACCCACGCCTACTGAGTGAGCCACAAGGGCAGATTTTCCTATAATCCTGTCTCCATTTCTGGGATCATGGGAAAATAGTGTCCTGTTTCCAAATTTGCATCTATGTATGAACTTTTCATTTTCAGACAACTTTTCAGCTAGACAGTCAAATCTCCAACCTCTGCAGGGCTGGAGCTGAAGCATTTTCCTCAAGCATCACCCCCAAGTCTTTGTTTAGGCAACAAATGAGCAATGAAGGCTGTTTTCAGAGGGATGGAAAATCATGGGAAAAATTAATATAAAAAGTCAAGGATGAGTAAAAGTGGAATTTATGTAGGTATTAAGCATGGCTTCAGATTGAGAGAGAAAAGGATCATATAATATAAAGTTATCCTGTTTGATAATTTCCCCTTAAAATCAGTTACATTGGAAATTAAGCCTAAAAGAGGTACCAGCAAATTTAAAATAAGGTCATGCAAATATCAGTCTTTGCTCTCCAGGTAATAAAAGCAGGATAGATAATTTTCTAATTGAATATTTCATGGGATTCACCTACCCTCAACTGGTAGCTAATAAAATTCAAACTGTTTTTGAAGGTTGACTAGGCATCAGCTGACACAAAATGGGGATACGGAACTGACTTGTTTCATTGCAAAATCCAGCTTCTCATTCTATGGTTGGTTTGGTTAGCTGCTCAGTCGTGTCCGATTCTTTGCGACCCACGGACTGTAGCCCCCAAGCTCCTCCGTCCATGGGATTCTCCAGGCAAGGATGCTAGAGTGGGCTGCCATTTCCTTTTCTTTCTATATACTCCTTAAAATCAGAGATGTTGATCAATATACAGTTAGCAGAGAAGAAACCTAGGTGCTAAGATGGGTAGAAATAGAAGGTATCCACTTGGTAAACTTGGATGGAAATAAGGAAAGAATACTATTTAAGTTTACCATGAAGGTGCCTCCCATATATTTTATCTGTTAATTTCAGAAGGCTTTTAAGATAGTGAAGAATACTTGAAATAAGTTTTCTGAGGTATCATCCTGAGTACAAAAATCTGATACATCCTTACTACAAAATTGAACTTTCTAAAAGGAACTAACTCAAGTTGTCTTGGAGGATTCTCATCTTATGAGCATTTTAATTCAAAGGAGGTAGCACCTGACAATAAAGTGATATAAGTAAGAATTTTAAAACCAAATAATTTCTATTATTCAAAGTCAAGAGCAAAAAATCCAGCTCTAGAGTAAGTACCATAACAACAAGATTAATTTATGTCAGTTAAGCATATTATATTTATCCTATATGGTTATGTAGCACAGGTGATATTCAGCCACCAGGACAATGAATATGTCAAAATATTTTGAAATGACTTCACCTTAAAAGGAGACAAAGACAAGCATCTATTAACACAGTTAGCAGTAGAATATTATCTCTTTAAAAGCACCACAATGGAATGCTTTCCAGATCACAATCTTTCAATGTTTTAAAATATTATTTTAAACACACTGAAGAATATTTCGGATTAAGTTGGTGAGCATTTTCACTGAAATACAGAGCAAATTTTCCATTACCTTTTCTGCCCCTCCCCCAACATCTGTCTAAACTGCCACTAGGGGTCAGTATGAAGACACAGTTCCTCCACTGTTAGAGGAAAATGGACTGCGGAAAACCTTTTCCCCGTGAAAAGCCTAACAAAGACCATAACTGCACAGCTTTAGCATTACCAAGTCCAGCCCATACATCAAGTCTGTAACATGAGTTTGCATTTTCCCGGAGACTACATTTTAACGTTGTAAATCACAGTGGATTATTTCTATGGTCAATATTTCTTTGATTAAAAAAAAAAAAGTATTGTAAATGACAAGATTACTTATTCCTAAGTGAATCTGTGTGGATTGGTCAAGAAGTATGATCTAGAACAGATGTTAAGTTTATTTTGAAAGGGTGATGGTATGCATCTCTAGCCATCTGCGAGATATATATATATATATATCTTCCTGGAGGGGAATGGCAATATGGAGGTGAATCTTGTGATGTTTTGCCAACTCTAAGAGAGGTGTTTTGTCCCCTCCTTTGAAATGACCATCATCATTCACTGCACTACAGCCTCAAGTGCACAAGAAAATACAGTACATCCCCTACATAGGAACCTTCAAGTTGTGAACTTTCAAAGATGCACACGTATACAGAGAAAGGAGGAAGAAGACATTATTGAAGAGCTGAAGAGATACACGATGCAGGAAATGGCAAGAGGTTTTTCTTTATTTGAGGAGACACTGTTAGCTTTTGAGACACAGGACCCAAATGTTGAACGTTACACAAAGCTTGCAGCAGCCATTAGGATTGAAATCCAGTGCATCAGTGACAAGAGAAAAGGCTACTACCCAGACATCGCTGGAACCTTTTTTCAAGAGGGTAGATAGAATTGAATCCAGCAAGGAACCAAAACCCGGGCCATCAACGTCAGGCATGAATGAAACTGCAGCTTGCCGTCCGTCTCCTATTGCTGATGACCATTCAGCTCTACCATCTCCCACCTCCCCTTCCTCCTCCAGTCAGTAACTCCTCGTGCCTGTTCACTTGATGCCTGTCCCTGTGTCCCAGCCATTGTAATGTACTCCTGTACTTTTCAAGGTGCTGTGAGATCAAAATTGTTTTACTTTTGTTTTGTTACATGCTGTTTGTGTGAAAAGTATTATAAACCTATTACCGTATTGTACCATATAGCCAATCGTGTTAGTTGGGTACCTAGGCTAACTTTGTTGGATTTATCAGCAAAATGAACTTATCAACAAATTGGACTTACAAATAAGCTCTCGGAATGGAACTCATTTGTATGTAGGAGACTTACTAAAGAGTAGCACTAGTCTATACTTAAATCTGCAGAATAAAAGAAAGTAAAATAAATATTTGTAGAAATAAATATATAAGTACACTACCTTCCACTAACCCTGTTTAATTGGGGTGGGAGTAGATTTTTAAAAAGCTTTGAAAAGTGGTTTTCAAACACTAGAGAGATTTAATATTCTAAGGAATTATTTAAGGTCAGGCCCTTCCCTGACAATACTGAATGGATAGAGAGTTGGGTCATCGTGAATACACGAAGTGCTGTGTTTTCTTGATGTTTTGTATGTGGCACATCCTTAAAAGATTTTCTCTATACATTACATGACTTTCTTAGGCATCTTCATGTGTGCTTGGACACTTCAGTCATGTCCTATCTTTGAGACCCTATGAGCTGTAGCCCACCAGGCTCCTCTGTCCATAGGATTTTCCAGGCAAGAATACTGGAGTGGGTTGCCTTGCCCTCCTCCAGGAATATTGGAGTGGGTTGGGGTTCTTTCCAACCCAGGGATCAAACCCAAGTCCCTCCTCCTTCACTGGCAGGTGGGTTCTTTACCATTAGCATGACCTGAGAGGCCTGTCTTAGGCCTAGTACCCTGATAAATAATTCTAGTAGATATTAAAATGATTCAGTCACTGCTTTATTTCTGTGTCAGTGAAGAGAAATATGAATACTGGTAATACAGAATGACAGGTCATCCATATAGAATGAGGACACTGAGAAGTTCCCAAAGCACTCAACATGCACATCTGTGTAATTCGGGGGCATTCTGTCTCTTCCTGGAGTCTCTTTGGGGCGTTCTCCCTACTCATCCCCTCATTTCCTTTGTTGCAGTCCTGACCACAGGTCACATGCTAGCAGGATGGTCCCTAGAGGAGAGTTGTCTCTGGTAGTGTGGAAGGCAGCAGCGGCCTAGCAGTCAATCAAAAAGAATTTTTTTAAGTAAGCACTATATATGCTGCCTTGAGTCACTGCTATTGTGGGAAGGGCTATTAAGAACAAAAAATAGGGTTTCCTTGGTGGTCCAGTGATGAAGAATTCATCTTGCAATGCAGGGAACACCAGTTCAGCCCTGGATCTGGGAAGACCCACAGGCTGGGTGCCAAGTAGGCAGGACGCCACAGTTGCTCAGCCTGTGCTCTGGAGCCCGTGCTCCTCGACCAGAGAGGCTGCCGCAGCGAGGAGCCTACACTCTGCAACTAGCGTGGAGCCCCACTCCTCGCAACTAGGGAACCCACTCGCAGCAGTGAAGACCCAGGGCAGCCACAAGAAAATTAATTTAAACGTTTAAGACATTACAAATAAGGAAATGGAGATAACAAGTTCTCCAAGATTTAAGGAAGTCACCCAGTTCTTTATGGAGATACTATGAAGAGTGAGTTAGTATGATCTATAGATATACAACAGAGACTTGATTGAGCATTTTCTATAGCAAAACCATAGTTTCAGCTGACTTCTCTATAAACGTTAAAGTAATTGTAGTTACTACTTTTTATAATTTAATCTTATTCATGTTTTATTTCTGAAAATAATTGTATCTTTTGAAAAATATCTAATTGGCAATCGCATTATTTTCTAATCTTTTCATTGTTTACCGGTACCCAAAGTTTACTCACTGTTGGCATTGGGAAATTAAAAGCGCTGAACACTTCTCATTCTTGGAATAACTGAAAAACTCTAATTCTGATCAGATCCAACAGATGGCAGTGATGCTATAAATTAATAGTTTAAACTATTCTAATATAGAGAATCTGCCCCTCAGGAAATGTCAACCAAGAACAAATGCTCTCGGTAGTTACGTAAATAATATAAAACTTTGATATGACTAATTGGATTTAAGAAGTACAGTGTAAATATGTAGTTTAGCTTAAATAGTACTACTTTCAAAAATAAACAACTTTCTCCTTTCTAAAAGTATTATAAATTGAGAATTGTCAAAAGGATTAACAATGAACCAAAAAGGATAATCGTGTTCAAATTAACTAACTGGCTTACGTTTTTAATGCTTTTTAAAATTTTTACTTATTTATTTGGCTGTTAGGTCTTAGTTGTGGTATGTGGGACCTACTTCCCCAACCAGAGATTGAACCTAGGTCTCCTGTATCAGGAGCTCAGAATCTTAGCCACTGGACCATCAGGAAAGTCCCCTGGATTACATATTTATATAAAATTAATTGTTGTTTCTCTGTTTCCATTTCCACCTATTTCTTTCTATGGCGGTTGTTTTAACCTCACTTGTTACTTATTCACTTAAAAATGATTTCACTTTTTTTCCTCCTATCACTTTAAATAAGTGACTTTGGCTCTTCTTGTCCTCTTTTCCTGTATCCTCAAATAGTTATTTTTATTCTTATTCATTGCTTTTTGTCCACTTTGACCTTTATTCTGCAGATAATACAGAATGAAAAGTATGGCTAGAAGACTCTTAGAACTAAGTTGCTCTCCACTTTGTGAATGAAATTATGTGAAAACAAACAACGCAGTACAGATGATCACTTTCTATTTTAAGTTATCGGCATTGGTTGATAACAAACAGATCTTCTTTCACTGTCATTTTCCTTTTGATTGTGTTGTTGGTGTGCGCCCACTCCCCGACCCCACCCCCAGGATGCTATTATGGGATGGGGACTACTCTAGATGCTTGCTGTGTGTCAGTGAGTTAAACAGACAAAGGTGCTGGGAGCTGGTCAGAGAACAGAATGCATGAGCTGTGTGTTGCTAAGAAAACACGAAGAGCTCTGAGAAAAGGGCAGCAGGAAAGGAGGATGGAGAAGGTATGTGGGTGGTGCGCTGTGACCACAGCGGTCACCATCAGCCTTCTTGGGGGTGGCATTTGGGCAGACTTGAGGGGGTGCGGAACTGCGTGGTGGGCATTCATGGAGCAGAAGAACATTTCATACAGAAAGGATGGTCATGCAAAGGCCTAAAGCAAAACACTCCTGGGAGGTGAATGAACTTCTAGAATAACTATTGTCTATTTTCCTCTTCATCATTTTACTTCCTGACATTGGCTTGTTTGTTTATAAGTAAAAGAGTTTGTGTTTGTTGAATTATTTTTTAAATTACGCTTTCACTTATCCATAACGCAAAAATACCTGGAGACTTCACATAACCAGAACACACATGAGAACTATCAGAAAATAAAAGAAAGAAATGAAAGGCCCGTGAGGACCAAAACACCACTTACAGACGTGGCCTCAGGTCCTCCATTATTGCTTTTATACAAAATTTGATAAAGCTAGGTTACCTGGTATCCAAGCTTTACCTGACTGAAAAGAAGGGATTTGAAGAGAACGTTGGCAGGGTTGGCCCTACCCATCAGTTCTAGAGACAGCAACATTAACACTGCCAGCCTGCCTAAGGAGTCAATAAAATGTATCAGCCTACAGGCGCTCTACCTGGAGGCTATCCTTAGCAACTGGGCAAGCACCCACCTTCCCTAAGGGGCCTGAGTACATTACCATGGAGTGTATGATAGCCACTTACTCAGAATGATAACCACAGTGCATCCCCTCTCCCCTCCCAAGTTTAATGACCATACAATCAGAAATTTGGAAGGAGAGGATTTTAGAAGGTTTTTATTCAAATTCATTATATATTTTAAAAACCTTTATTGATTATAGAAGTAAATCTTCAAGTGTCCAGAAGACTTTATCTAGGAAGCCACATTCACAGACAATAACAACTAGGCAAGATCTTTTGGTAGCAATTAAAGTCATACTTATAATTAAAGTTGAACATCTTCCACAAAGAGGTAAGGGTGGTCTGGTGGTTTGTCACTGCTACCAAATTTCTCATCATCATATTTCTATTTGTCTGTTTTGGGTTCTTAGAACTTTGACATTCATTCATTGTCATATTTTATTACATTTCAATGTGTTTTCTTTTGGAAGAAAGCAAGATGTGTGCAAATCTGAATTCAGGTATTTTAGGTTATAAAGTTTTATGCATATTATAAAATTATGTTTTTAGATTATAAAAATATTTTGACTTAAAAAAGCATTTGTCAATTTTGCGGAAAAAAAGTCATAACAAAGTATGCTCCTCCTTCCTCCAGTTGGTTTTCATTTTTACTTTAGAAAATTTTGATTTACCCTCAACGTACATAAAGGAAATTATACCAGCATCATATGTTGTCATAACAAGCCAGTGATCATCTAATTCATGAGGTGAGTCTCTAACTCCAGAAGGTGCCCTGAGTTTAAGAATTAGAAATCCATTTTAGGCACCTTGAGATATGAGTGTAGGGGAAGGGGTTACATTTTAACAACAAAACTGGAATTCTCAGCCCTTCACTGCATTAAAAAAAAAAAAAAAAAAGGCTACCAAATATCAAGTATCCCAACAGCTACTAAAGGTACCTAGAAGATAGCAGCTCTGGGTTTTTGCTTTATTCTCTTACTATTAATACCTAGATGTGGTGGAAAAGCAGCTTTCTAACTATTTCAATTCCAGTTGCCCAGCAGCAGAGCCAGGGACTCAGCCTTCGATCCTATAGTACATTGCTAAGAAAGGGGATGAAATGGACTGTTACCAAAAAGTGATACTGCAAACATCCATGTCATGCTGAGTTTGATATAATTTTTAAAGGTGATTTGAGTGGATGCTACAAATAACCAATCATCTTTGTGGTCTCTTCTGTTATAGTTAGCTTAGGAGACCCTAGGAGGCTGACTAGGATTGACAGTGGGGCTTGCTTGTTTTCATTCCTTTTGATTGACGACAGAATCTTTTTCAACCCCAGTTCTCAGCATTTGGCACAAACACGTCAAATCTGACTGTATCTTTCTCAAAACCATTAATTTTCAGTATTTTTTAGCTCAAAAGTCCAAAGTAAAAGCTACATAGACCTCAAAAAAACCATAAAACCACTTTCATTCAGGTCCCATTTCCCTTAGCAGACATAAGCTGGAAAAAGAAATCAGAATGTACAGCACATGATAGGTTAAAGAAATAATAGAAATTAAAATTGATAAGAAAAATTAAGTTACAAAAAGTAAAGTTGATTATCACAGAAGAAAAGTCAGGCACCATCTAGTCCTAATTGACCTCACTGTGGATAAAATGGAACTATATCGGCAGATAACAAAAATTTGATAAATGGAAAATTGAGAGAAAATCTGAAGGCAGCTTCTTTGAGTATTACTTATCATCCTGATTGTCTAGGAAATTATATAAAACTGTGAAAAGAGGTAAGCCAGGCAATCTCACATCAAATCAAGACAGCTATACACTCTAGAGGCCTTTTAGAGTATTTTAGATAATATATAAATCTAAATGCACTGGAGAGTGAAGCGTTTTGATGTCACTGATAAGATTCTTGCACTAGCGGGACTATACTGGAAAAATCACTGAGTATGCTGTTTTCAAATTGCTACTTAATAGAAATCTGTATGCAGGTCAGGAAGCAACAGTTAGAACTGGACGTGGAACAACAGACTGGTTCCAAATAGGAAAAGGAGTACATTAAGGCTGTATATTGTCACCCTGCTTATTTAACTTATATGCAGAGTACATCATGAGAAACACTGGACTGGAAGAAACACAAGCTGGAATCAAGATTGCTGGGATAAATATCAATAACCTCAGATATGCAGATGACACCACCCTTATGGCAGAAAGGGAAGAGGAACTAAAAAGCCTCTTGATGAAAGTGAAGGTGGAGAGTGAAAAGTTGGCTTAAAGCTCAATATTCAGAAAATGAAGATCATGGCATCCGGTCCCATCACTTCATGGGAAATAGATGGGGAAACAGTGGAAACAGTGGCTGACTTTATTTTTCTGGGCTCCAAAATCACTGCAGATGGTGACTGCAGCCATGAAATTAAGAGATGCTTACTCCTTGGAAGAAAATTTATGACCAACCTAGATAGTATATTCAAAAGCAGAGACATTACTTTGCCGACTAAGGTCCATCTAGTCAAGGCTATGGTTTTTCCTGTGGTCGTGTATGATGTGAGAGTTGGACTGTGAAGAAGGCTGAGCACCGAAGAATTGATGCTTTTGAACTGTGGTGTTGGAGAAGACTCTTGAGAGTCCCTTAGACTGCAAGGAGATCCAACCAGTCCATCCTGAAGGAGATCAGCCCTGGGATTTCTTTGGAAGGAATGATGCTAAACCTGAAACTCCAGTACTTTGGCCACCTCATGCGAAGAGTTGACTCACTGGAAAAGACTCTGATGTTGGGAGGGATTGGGGGCAAGAGGAGAAGGGGACAACCGAGGATGAGATGGCTGGATGGCATCACTGACTCGATGGACGTGAGTCTGAGTGAAGTCCTGGAGATGGTGATGGACAGGGAGGCCTGGCGTGCTGCGATTCATGGGATCGCAAAGAGTCAGACATGACTGAGTGACTGAACTGACTGGCTGACTGATGACCTGATATTCTAGACGTGTGTGTGCTTTCATGCACTTGATGATGCACGCTGAATTTAGGAAATGATTGTGTCAAAGATTGTAGCTCATAAAGGAACACAGTTTTGTTTTGATGCTTAATGCATTTTGGCTACATTTTTCTTGGGCATTGTTAGATTTTTAGTCTTTCCATCAAGGTCTTATAAAAATGTGTGTGTGAGTAGAGAAAAAGAAAGAAAGGGTAAGAGTCAGATGAAACATATGATGGGGTGGAGGAGGATTTATTTCAAATAAGGAAGGGATAATTTTAGCAGCAATGCCAGAAAACCATAATATGTGAATGTTAAAAACTGATGTAATGACGTGGTTAGTTTTATGGGTCAACTTGACTGGGTTAAAGGGTGCCCAGACAGCTGGTGAAACATTGTTTCTGGAATGTGTGTGAGAGAGTGTTTGTGTAAGAGGTCAGCATTTGAGTGAATCAGTAGACTGAAAAAGATTCCTCTTTTCAATGTGGGTGAGCATCATCCAATTCATTGAGGAACTATACAGAACAAAGAGCGGGGGCTTACCAGGTGGCTCAGTAGTAAAGAATCTGCCTGCCTATGTAGGAGATGCAGGAGACACAGGTTTGATATCTGAGATGGGAAGATCCCTGGGAGGAGGAAATGGCAACCCACTCCATATTTTTGCCTGGGAAATCCCATGAACAGAGGAGCCTGGCAGTCTACACAGTCCATGGAGTTATAAAGAATTGAGTCATGACTGACTACACACGCACAGAACAAAGGAGGAGGAAGGGCAAATGTCTTGAGATGGGGCAACCATCATCTGCTTTCCTTGGACATCAGTGCTCCTGGTTCTCACAATGGGAGTGACCATCACTACCATCTTTCCTGGTTCTCCAGGTCACAGATGGTAGATTCTGAGACTTCTCAGTCATCATAAGCTCATGAGCCAATTCCTATAATAGATCTCATTACACATACACACACACACACACACACACACACACACACACACACACACCTTCCATTGGTTCTGTTTCTCTAGAGAACCCTAATCCTCATACCATATTTAAGGAGAGTAAATAATTGTTTTTTACTCTTCATTATTTATTTAGATTTTTCATTGAGGTTATATTGATTTGTAACATTATGTAAGTTTCATATGTACATTATATTTCTACTTCTGTATACACTATGGTGTGCTCACCACTAAAAATTTAGTTTCTGTCCATTACTGTACAGTTGATCCCCTTTACCTATTTTGCATTCCCCTGCCCCTTCCCCTCTGGTAACTACTGCTCTTTTTTTCTTTTGTATCTTCAAGTTTGTTTCTGTTTGGTTGGGCTGTTCATTAATTTTGCTGGCTAGTTTTTTATATTCCCATAAGAGTGAAATCAGATAATATTTGTCTTTCTCCATCTGACTTATTTCACTCAGCATGGTATCTTCAAGGGCTCACCCATCTTATTGCAAATGGCATTAATCACTTTATTTATGAAAGTTGCCTTCTAGAAATTCTTACTGTTTTATAAGCAACCTTATCATCTGTAGAGGAAATAGCAAGCCTTTGGAGTCTAATAGATCAAGCTTTAATTTCCAGCTCCTCTGTTTGAATGAATATGTGTACTCAGGAAAATTAGGGAAACCTGCAGAGCCTCTATTTCCTCAATTAGTAGATGGATTATCTCGACAATTAAAATTTTAAATGAATATAAATTACATGCCATGGTGTTTGGAATACAGAGGACGTTCCTTTTCAGCCTTTTTCCATAGGTATTTACTGATGATACGTTGTTTTCAATGGACTTTTAAAGTGTTTCTCAATTTTATCTATTGTTTGTCCTTTTAAAAACTGATTCTCTAAATTTTTTTCTTGATTTACCAATATTTGTAGAATATTGTCTTTAGTATTTCCCAACATTATCCAATTTTCTTTGTTCTGGAACCTTCTACAAGGCTTAGCCTCTTACTTGCATCAAATATCCCACTCATTTTCCCAACAAACCCAGAAACCCTCAAGATTTTGTGATGTTTTTGGAAAACAGGCCTATCTACTGACTCTTATTTTCATAAGGGTTCCTAAGGAATAACCCAACATAGAAGCATATGAAAAGATATGTAAACTGCCTTGAAAGGCAGGAGATTACAATGAGCTTATCTTGGCCTGTTAAATATCCTGCGAGTCAGTGTTGAATGAGTTTTTTTGTACTCACTTCGCATTAGCAGGATTGCCGGTGGTCAGATTTGCCAAGGCAAGGGCAGCAGCTTCCCTCACTTCTTCGCTGTCACTTTTTAGCAACTGAATTAACTGAGGGATTCCTACAGAAAAAGAAAAGTAAAATGTGACTTTACAGAAATCCATGTGAACTAGAATATGGCAGCCTAAACATGTTCAATGGAGAAGGAAATGGCAACCCACCCCAGTATTCTTGCCTGGGAAATCCCATGGACAGAGAGGAGCCTGGTGGGCTACAGTCCATGGGGTCGCAAAAGAGTTAGACACAACTTAAGAGACTAAATAACAAAAACAACATCTTCAAAGTGGCTTTTTCCAGTGTGCTTACCTTGATTATTGAAAAATTCTTTGCTGCCCGAATTCTCACACATTGCCGAAATAGCTTGGGAAGTGGCAATTTTAGTTCCATCGTTTTCAGAACCCAAAAGGCTTACAAGACATTTTTCGACTTCTAGTTCATGAAAAAGTTTTCTATTTTCAGCTTTCATAAACCAAAAGAGGTAAAAAAAAATCAGAATTTTGCTACAGAAACTGTGCAAATATAAAGACTTCTCCATCCAAAAATGATAGGAGTTCAAACTATTTGTTCGCTTTAATTATAGTCTAAGCTAAACAAAATATATACCTATTTAACCTTTAGAACATAGTGAACATGGAAAATGAATTATGGGTATTGCACTTTTTTCATATTCTCTTATATTATATCAATACTATGGCAGAGAAAATTCTGTAATAAGAAAGAGCCAAGTTTCAGACTTAGTAAGAACTTACTTTCGCCAGTCATGTGCTGTATTCACACACACTGTCTTCTCACTGAGCACAAAACCTGTTTATTTTAAATACAAAGCCCAGTATTTGAAGAACGCCTAAGATGTACAAACCTGTGAGCTAAATGCTCAAGAGAAGAGCAGAGAAAGTAAAAACAAGTAATAAAGTGTGATTCCAAGTCTTAAGGAATTTATAATCATCTTTTTTCTTGTTAGAATACATGCTGACACAGCAAAAATGAAAATAATTGCTAAGTTGCCATAAACAGAAACATAGCACAATTCTATCCGAAAACAAATAATGTACCTATCATGATATTCACCCCACTATAAAACACTAAATTGAAAACCAAGGTATTCTTACTGTTCTTTTTGTTCCTGATGTTTCTCTCTCAATTTAGTTTGATTTTCTAATAAGTGACAGCCTCATTACTATAAAAACAAATACTACATTGAATTAAATTCAATGCAGTATTTAGAGTATAGAATATTAAATAATTGTTTTGTATTCTATATTTAATCCTAAATAAATTACTATTTATTAAAAACTTATACTAGGCAATATTTACATCAAATCAAACTCATTTTTAATGCTGTAATAGAAAAAAACAAGTTGGAAAAGAAATAGTTGACAATTTATTGCTATTTACAGTTTCTTAGAAAATTTTGTCATAAGTTTGATTCTCATTAATAGATTGCCAGGAGAAATATCAACAATCTCATATATCAGATGATACCACTCTAAAAGCAGAAAGTGAAGAGGAACTAAAGAGCCTCTTGATAAGGGTGAAAGATGACAGTTGAAAAAGCTGGCTTAAAATTTAACATTCAGAAAACTAAGATCATGCCATCCAGTCCCATCACTTCACGGCAAATAGTAGGGGAGAAAGTGGAAGCAGTGATAGATTTTATTTTCTTGGACTCCAAAACCACTGCAGATGGTGACTGTAGTTCAAAAGCATCAATTCTTCGGCACTCAGCTTTCTTTATAGTTCAGCTCTCACATCCATACATGACTAATGGAAAAACCATAGCCTGGACTAGGTGGACATTTGTTGACAAAGTAATGTCTCTGCTTTTTAATATGCTGTCCAGGTTGGTCATAATTTTTCTTCCAAGGAGCAAGCGTCTTTTAATTTCATGGCCGCAGTCACCATCTGCAGTGATTTTGGAGCCCCCAAAATAAAGTCTGTCATTGTTTCCACTGTTTTCCTGTATATTTGCCATGAAGTGAGTGTTGGGACCAGATGCCATGATCTTAGTTTTCTGAATGTTGAGCTTTAAGCCAACTTTTTTCACTCCTCTTTCACTTTCATCAAGAGGCTCTTTAGTTCCTCCTCACTTTCTGCCATAAGGGTGGTGTCATCTGCATATCTGAGGTTATTGATATTTCTCCTGGCAAACTTGATTCCAGCTTGTGCTTTTCCAGTCCAGTGTTTCTAAGGCAATGGCACTCCACTCCAGCACTCTTGCCTGGAAAATCCCATGGACAGAGGAGTCTGGTGGGCTGCAGTCCATGGGGTCGCTAAGAGTCGGGCACCACTGAGCGACTTCCGTTTCACTTTTCACTTTCATGCATTGGAGAAGGAAATGGCAACCCACTCCAGTGTTCTTGCTTGGAGAATCCCAGGGGCGGGGGAGCCTGGTGGGCTGCCGTTTATGGGGTCACACAGAGTCGGACACGACTGAAGTGACTTAGCAGCAGCAACTCTGCATATAAGTTAAATAAGCAGAGTGACAATATACAGACAATATACCAAAATAAAGAGAATATTTTGGTAGAATAAAAATGTTGATATTAACTTAGATTACATTGACATGTGGAATTAATTCATTACTTGTACATATTTTAATTAACTTTTTTTCCCAGAGATATCTTCAGAAATTATAACAACTAGGTTTCCACTTTTAGGTTAATACATGATTTGTCTTCTTTCAACAATAGTTTTTAAAAATCACTCTTTTTCCCAGTGTCATGGTCAGATGTCACTATCTTTGCAAATACTCTTTTGGCTTTTGTTCATCTGATACACAAATATATGCCGAGCAATTTGGCCATCACTGGCACAAGGGAAGTCACTAACACTTCTGTTCATTTGTCTTAAACCAATCATGAACCATGTCCTGTAATCCTATCATTTTAATCCCTTGCTCCTTTTATTTAAAATTGGAATTCAGTCAAGCCATAACTGTTTCATTAAAAAGCTGTGATTAATATTTAAGTCTCAAGTATGTGGCCCCTAGAATGTTTTAACATATATGTAGTCCTTATTAGTTTTCCCTGAATAACCAAGATCTCAAACTTTTCCAGAATCTTTAACTTAAAATGCCAGATGTATAATTAAGACTTCCATTATGGCCCTAAATCAACTATGCTAAACAGAACACTCTGAGTGGATTCCATCAGGAAAACTGACCAAAAGAATTAATTTGAAAAGACTAACTTTGGAGTATGTGGTTGTTGCAATAAACAACAGCAACAACAACAGTGTATATGCAATTATAGGAACAATTTTTAAAAAATAATTTAAATACTGTGGGCAATTAGTTTCTCAACCCTGCTGGGAGTGTTCTCAAAATCCAGCTGTGTTCACCAAACCTCAAAAGTGCTAACTGCAGTGTGGCTATAATAGATTTAAAAGATGAATTAACATATTAACCAACTACCTTCTTTGAATTGCTACACCGAGAAGTATTTATATTTTAATCACACTGATAATAAAGATGGCAAGGTAATTATATTACTAATAGAACAATGTCCTTTAAAAATAATGTTTGTTCAGTATCACTAAGATAAAAGCATGAGGTTTTGTATCTGAAGATAAATCTGTATGTAATGATGCTTTTCTTACCCATTCTCAGAAGTTGCTAGTGGGCCACCTGTGCTCTTGCTGAGATGTTAATGCCAGTTCATAAACCTCATGGCAACATGGTAATTAACGCCTTCCTCCTCCTGGTGCCAGGTCAAAGGCACACTGATTTAGGGGTGCATGTTAAAACTTTACCCAGCAAACAAAACTTAAAGAGTGTGTATTATGTGTTTTTGTTTGAACTGTGTTTTTGACATCCAGTGATGATTCTAATCCTAACCCTAGTCTATAAAAGATTTTTTGATGATGATGGAAAGTAAAAAGAGAATGTTATAAATGAATACTGATCATTACATTGTTCTTAAAAACAGTATAAGGAGCAAAATTTGAAAAACCTACTTATGAATGGAGTTAAGAAAATATAAATTGGACTACATCAAAATTTAAAGCTTCTATGCATCAAAAGATACAATTAATAGAGGTAAAAAGCAACCTACAGAATGGAAGAAAATATTTGCAAGTCATATTTCTGATGAGTTAATATCTAGAGTATATAAAAACTCCTACAATTCAATAACAAAAAAATTTAAACACATTTAAAAATGGGCAAAGGATTTGAATCGACACTTCTCCAAGATGTTTTAAGTGGCTGTTAAGCATATGAAAAAGATGCTCAAAATCACTAATTATCAAGGAAATGCAAATCAAGACAGAGAGCTACTACTTCACGCCTGTTAATATTAGTATATATATTTTTAAAGACAGAAAATGCCAAGTATTGGTGAGAATGTGAAGAAACTGGAAACTTTGTGCCCCATTGGTAAGACTGTAAAATGGTGTAGCTGCTAAGGAAAACAGTATGGCAGTTCCACAAAATAGTAAACACAGAATTACCATATGATTCAGCAATTGCACTTCTGGGTATATACCCCAAAGAATCGAAAGTGGGAACTCAGAGAGAGATTTGTGCATCTACGTTCATAGCAGCATTATTCACGGCACCCAAAAGGTGGAACCAATCCGGTGTCGATTAGTGGATGAATGGATCAACAAATGTGGTGTAAGCATACTAATGGCATATTTTTCAGAGTTAAAAAGGGAAGGACATCCTGACACATGCTGCAACATGAATGAACCTTTGTTAGAGGAAACACTGACTGAAAGTGCCCACCCTACAGGCACCATAGTAACCGTTTCCGTGAGTTATTTTACAACAGGAGGTTCTCATAAGGAACATGGAACCAACAAGCCACCACCAATTGGAAGAATTCAGGAAATGTCAAAAGGAGATACCATGTGTCCCCAGAATCCTTCTTGCTGGCATCCATCATGACTGAGCAATGTGTAAGCCCCCAGGAAGGATCCCGAGTCAGAATGATTGGCCAGAGACAACCCAGAAACTAATCCCACCACCATAAAACCTGAGCTACGTGGCAGAGCAGTTCTCTTGGGGTCTCTTAGCCTGTTGCTCTCCATTGGGGTGCCCCTTCCCAATAAAGTCTCTTGCTTTATCAGCATGCATGTTTCCTTGGATTAGATTTCCAGGTATTAGATAAGAGCCCACTCTTGGGCGCTGGAACGGTTTCCCCCTTCTGCAACACTTTGAGGACATCATGCTAAGTGAAATAAGCCCAGCACAAAAGGACAAATATTGTATGATTCCACTTATATAAAGTACTTACGGTCAAACTCACAGAGACAGAAAGAATGGTGGATTTCAGGGACAACAGGGAGGGAGAAGTGGGCGGCAGTTATTGACTCGTGGGTACAGAGGGTCAGTCTTGTGAGATGAAGAGCCCCTGTGGTTGGATAGTGGTCATGGTAGCACAGCAATGCGAAGGAATTTAATATCACTGGACTGTACTCTTAAAACTAGAGGTAAAGAACCCACTACCCATGCAGGAGACATAAGAGATGCAGGTTTGATCCCTGGGTCGGGAAGATCCCCTGGAGGTGGGCATGGCAACCCACTCCAGTATTCTTGCCTGGAGAATCCCATGGACAGAGGAGCCTGGCAGGATGCAGTCCATTGGGTCACAAAGAGTCAGACACAATTGAAGCGACTTAGCATGCATGTACACTTAAAAATGGTGAAGATGGAGAAATTTATACTATGTGTATTTCATGGTTTTTCAAAAAGGAATCGCTTTCCTCTCCTTTTCTGCAAACTTGCTCTTCTTTTCCAGTTCCCCGTCTCTGTGAGTGGCACCATTCCATGTCCAGCTGTCCAAGCCAGAAACCTGGCCTTGTCCTTGGCACCACTTTCCTTTCCCCCCACCCCACACAGTCATTCAACAAACCCATATGGACCCCCAGGGTGCTGCGGGATCTCATGGCAAATGCCTCCAAGGCTATCTCGACCCCCATGGCTCTGTTTCAGGATTCCTTCTTCTCTCACCTAGGTCACTGCAGCAGTGCCCTTTCCCAGTCCTTCTGTGGTCACACACACATCTAATCTCTTCTTCACTTTGTAGCAAGAGTGCTCTTTCTTTAAAAAGTGAAAAACTGCAGTGTTCCCTCCCTTCTCTAAGTCACTTGAGTGGCACTTCGTTGCTATGAAAATAAAGTCCAAAGCCCTTAAACTTGGTTCATGATGCCCCATTTGATGCCTCATTACAACTCCAGCCTTAACTCTTGAGTTTCCTGCTGCTTTCTATTCACTGGCCATTCTGAAAACTTCCAGTTCTGAAACTTACCACATTCTGTCCCTCCCTGACCTTTACACCCTGTTCCTCCTCAGAGCACTGCTGAGCCTCCCAACCCCATGATAACCTTCTTTGCCCAGCCAGTTCCCATCATCCACTCTACATCCTACCTAGCCTGTAAATCACCTCTTCCAAGAAGGCTTGTCTGATCCAAATCTGTGTTAGGTGACCCTCCTACGGGATCTTCTTTGCCCACCATCAAGCACATTCCACACAGCATTACAATTTTCTGCTTACTTGCCTGCCTTGGATTTGTTGGACACAAACTGGGGGCTGAATGAATCGTTAATAAATTCATCAACAGCTCTGGAGAGGCCGTGGCTCACTCACAGACACATCCCTAGGTCACGGCAGTGCCCAGAGTGTTAATTAGCAGGAGAACTCAAACATAAGAGCTCTCCATCCTGTGCTCTTGTCACAGCTGTATCACATGAAGGGTAATAAACCCACCAAACTCACTATCACAAGAGAGACTGCAACCCAAAGAGACCTTATATAAAAATTTTAGATTTGACATTGCCTGTGTCTTTCCACTGCCCTCTTGTCTGGTCCCAAGTAACTAAGGAGGCCTGGGATAGACAGAGAACAGAACTGACCAGGTATGACAAGGCCTGAGTTCCTTTTGGGAGAATTCTGAACTAAGCAATTTTGCCAGCATTAATTTTATGGTCTGTCTTTAGGCCTTTATGATATAACTCATGAGGTCACTCTCTCTATTGACTTTGTACTGAGCAGTGAACTTCAGCATACTGCATTAAAACTGGGCTTTGAAGAAATCCAGTATGGTTGGAAAAGGAAATGTTCCTCATAATACACACATGGACATATATACAGATGTGAGTATATATGTTTAGAATATAAATCATTTAAACCAGTCAAAGCTGTCATCATTTATAAGAGGAGTGATGTGGAAGGGGAAAATAAAATCACATCCTTTATTAAATAAAATATGCCAAATATACATAAATTGAAACAATAATTTCATCTTCGGTGCTCATGATGTAATTAATCTCTCATATTTTACAGGTTTATGTCAACATAGCTTGCCAGTGAAATGAAAAGTGTATTTTGTATATAGTGTGAGCATATTATTTTTCATAGCTATATTACATGGCACAGCCAGACTCCAGCTGCAACTCAAAATTACTATATAGATATCATTCCAAGTGTGGATTTATTGAAATGACATTTTCAGGATCACAAACAGTGCATGCATTCTGTAAAATTTCAAAATCAGGAGAAATCAAGGCTTAAAACTTAATTTAGGAAAGAACTGTTTTTTTAAAAAAGATGTAATTAAATCACATTGAGTTTGTTATATCCTTGGTGAAGCAATCTCTATTTTCACTTATGGACATTGTGATGAATTTCAGCCTTCAATATTAAGTATAGCACTATCCTCAAATGACCATTTAAAAGCAGACAAATACTCTAGTGTTTTTTAGTACTAATCGCAATCAAGAATACAGGAGGAAATAGGTATGATTAGTTTATATAAAATGAGACATACGGTCATAAGCGGCTTTTGCAATTGCTCTTGCTGCGTTCTTCTGAATTTCAGGAATTGTAGAGTTTTCTGCAAATGACAGGAGCTTCTTAAGACCCCCTGTTTGCTGAATCAGCACCATAGTATCCATATCTTCAATGCAATTGGCCACCACAGACAGAGCTTCTATGTGAAGGTCATTCAATTCCTAATAATAAAAGCAAACACAACTTTAGAAAACTGTAGTAAAAGCAATTCACACTTGCCAAATTTTACTACAAGAGGGAACTCCGATCAGTCAGAATATAATATAATTAATTTTGTTGTGACAGAGGCCCAAGGAAACAGTTCTGTTTATTAACATAACATCACCCTCCCTAACCATTTGTCCCATCTCTTCTCATTTCCCCTAGTTTAAAATATTTTATAGATAAAAATAATTGCTGGAAACTCCCAGTAGTGGCATCCCAGTGAAGTTGCTCAAACAGCCTTTCATCGACAACAGCTTTATTTTTTTAGTTTTTTTTTTTAATTGGAGTATAATTGCTTTACACTGCTGTATTTCTGCTGTACAATGACAAGAATCAGCTCTATGCATACATGTATCCTGGACAGCACCGTTAAAATCTTAAAAAAAAAAATTGGTTTTTGAAAAAGCAAACAGAAGCTGAAGGGAAGTATATTCCTTAAAACCTCCATTGGTAGGAGGAGTTATTGTGTGTGACTTTCTTACTTGAGGAACCTCCAGAGTCCCCACAGCAGTGGAAGATTGCAACCTTATATTTGAACAGTTAGAAATGTAAGGTAGAAATCCTTAAAGTGCTAGAAACTCGGGAAGGATGCTCCACGACCATGGTATTCTATACAGCATTGCTTCTGATCGGAGAACTCACTTCATGGCGAGAGAAGTGGAGCAGCGAGCACAGGGGCACAGAAGCCACTGGCCTTCCCAGGGCCCCACATCCTGAAGCAGCTGGCTTGGTACAGCGGCCTCTGGAAGACTCCGCTCCAACTGGAACTGAGCACAGGGCTGTCTGTGCTCGGAAACGGCATCCAGTATGTGGTGCTGTCGCTCCCGTAGCACAGTTCATGGGTCCAGGAACCAAGGGGTGACACGGTACTGGCCCCACTCACTGGTACCCACAGCAATTCAGTAGCACAATTTCTGTTTCCTGTAACCACAACCACAGGCTCTGCTGATCTGCAGATCTTAGATCCAAAGTGGTGGATACTTCCACCCAGAGACACAGCAATGAGTCCAGTCCACTGAAATGAAATGACAGCCACCTGGTCTCTTTGGGGGCCTCATGCCTCTGAATCAATAGGCAAAGAAGAGAGTTACTGTGTGGGTTGGGGTGACTGATCCCAACTATCCAAGGGAAATTGGACTGCTACTCCACAACAGAGGTGAGGAGGAGTGTGCCTGTAATACAGCGAGTCTCTTACGTCATCTCTTTCCTAATACCATACCCTGTGATTAAGGTTGATGGAAAACTATAATGATCCAATGCAGGCACAACTACAAATGGTCCAGACTCTTCAGGAATAAAGGTTTGGGTCACCACGTCAGGTAAAGACTCAAGACGAGCTGGGGTACTTGCTGAGGGCAAAGGGAATATGGAATGGGTATTGAAAGAAGGTAGTTGTTATTGACACCAACTACAACCATGTGATCAGTTACAGAAAAGAGGACTGTAATTGTCATGAATATTTCCTTATTTTGTTATGAATGTGTGTATGTGTGTATGAAAATCTTTTTCTTCTCTCTCTTATCCCCTCAGGCAACATGAGATGTACTGATTTTATAATATAGTGTTTTTAAGGTATTTTATTTTTTGAACGTCTATTTCTTTAGCCGCTGCACCGGGTCTGAGTCGCAGCACTCGGGATCTTTGTTGCAGCATGTGAGATCTTTATTTGCAGCATGCGGGATCTAGTTCCTTGATCAGGAGTCAAACCTGGGGTCCCTGCAGTGGGAGTGTAGGGTCTTAGCCACTGAACCAACAGAGAGGTCCCTGTAATACACTGTTTAAGTAGGGGTATTTTTATATCTTAGTATTTAAATTATGGGATGTGAAGGAGAAGAGTAAACATCACCCAAGGACTTTATACCTTCTTCTCTGGGGAAGGGGACAGTGTGTTTTTGGTTGTACACAGGACAGTTGTATCATGTTAAGTGGAAGCATGATCTTTTATCGTTCTTATTTGGAGATTAATGACTTAGGAGCTCTCTATGGATGCCAAATTGACTAGAGATGGATTTGTGATGGTTAATTTTTTGTTTCAACTTAGCTAGGTCATAACATCCAGATATTTAGTCAAATGTTATTTTAGATGTTTCCATGAATGTATTTTTTATATGAAATTAATATTTAAATCAGTAAACTCACTAAAGCAGATTATTCTCCATCATATGTGGAAAATGACTCTTCTTGCATTACCCTAGAGAAAACTAGAGCAGACAAAGGGTAGAAGACCAATTGCAGGTGTTTGAAGAGAAGACCATAAACAAAAATTTAAGAATCTTAAATCTTCTAAATCAGAAGATTAAAAAATTATTTTAGAATGACCACTAGCATTAGTCTGATTTAATCATGCTAGTAAACTATGTAGCATTAAGCAGATTAGTCCATTATACTTAGTATCATGCTTAAATATAATAAAATTTCAATTTTAAAAATATTCCTTAATATGCGTTTATAACAACACTTAGGAGAGATATATCTTCTCATAGAGCATTGAATAAAGGTTACAGGTACCTTAGTTTCTAGGATCTTAATAAGCTGATCCACTCCTTGATTTTCTCTTAGCATGGCCCGGGACACCTTATCATTTGTAATAACACCTAAGGTTTTGAGAGCCAACAACTGAATAATTGGATATTCTGACTTCAAGAGGTCTAATATAGGAGGGATGGCATTTAGTTCTTGAAGTGTTGCTCGGCACTGAAAATCCTGTCAGGAAAGACAAATGTTTAAATAAGTGATTTTTAAAGCTAAATATAGTCTCAAAAATAGAAACACTCTATTTTCTAACAAAGAACATAAGTTCCCATCTTTTACTCCAGATTCATTTCCAAAATAGCTCACAAACAAATACAAGCAAACCCTCAACTGAAAACACCAAAATATTCATATTAGCCCTACAGACATTGTCAGTAATAGGAAATACACATGATCCAGAAGCTTCTGACTTCTCAGAACCTACTGTTTCTTTGTTTTTGTCGTTGTTCAGTTGCCAAGTTGTGTCCAACTCTTTGTAACCCCATGCACTGCAGCACGCCTGGCTCCCCTGTCCTCCGCTATCTCCATTCCCAGCTTTGCTTTCCTCTATCCATCCCACAACTGGCCCCTAATATTAAGCTTTCTTCGGACATAAAAATTGTAGGTTGTTGCTTATTATGGGTTGAATAGTATCCCGTCCAAACGTGTTGAAGTCCTAGCCCCCAGAACCTCAAAATGTGACCTTATTTGGAGATAAGATTGCTGCAGATTTAATTAGTTAGGATAAGGTCAAGTGGAGTAGTGGGTATTTAGTGGTGTCCTTATAAGACCAGTGTCTTTATAAGAGGAGGAGAGAGAGCCAACAGAGGGAAAGATTGCAATGATGAGGCTGCAAACCAGGGACCATCAAGGATTCAGAGCTGCTGTCAGAAGCTAGGGAGAGAAGAGGAAGGATTCTACCCAGAGTCTGAGACAGCACAGCCCTGCTGACACCTTAAAGTCAGAAATTCAGCCTCTAGAACTGGGAGGGAATAGATTCCTGGTGTTTTAAGCCAGTCTGTGGTACTTCCTTACAGCAGCCCTAGGAAATGAATACACTGTTATTAACTAGTACTTCTGTTATGAAGAAAAGGGGAGCTAAGTCTTATTAAGGAGATTTAGGATTAAACACACAAACACATCTGCAGGATTATTTAGGCCCGTAGGACGAACAACAGTCACCAGAGAAGGGACACTGCTGCACCTGCTCTTCAGTAAGGGTCGAGGTCACGCCAGGGGGTATCCCACCACATGCGAAGGACACGCCGGGGCCAGGAAGTCATGCTTTTGGGTGCCTTTTGTGATGAGTCCCTTTGTCATCTTCTGTTGTTAATATATATTTTCTCTAAATATCTGTCTTTCAATTAACCCTCCCTCACCTTTGCTTCAATATCTCTTCTGTCACATTCTATTGATGGCTATTTAAAATGATGTCTTATACTTGCAGTTAAACTAAGGCTTATCAAATGTGTGTGGGAATTGTTCAGAAACCTGAGCAGGAAGAGAAGCAGAGAAGGCTGTCCAAAGCGGCCGGGAGCTGACCTGCTGGCGATATGAGGGTGTGCCTGCTGGGCTGGGGATTGAGAGGCTGTGGGGAAGGGGCCAGAGGACAGGACAGGTGCAGGTGACGGGGTTGGGGGTGGGGATAAAGGAAACCAGCATGTTACAAAGGAAAGTAGCATCTTGCAGATGTGAGCAATGAGTTTTGTTCAGCAATTCACTAGGTTTGCACCAACAAATGAGCCTAATCCAAAATCTTAGTAAACTGCATAGGATGCAATATAGGGTACAGCCCATTGGACCACCAGGATTAGTTCAATAGGTAAGCCCAGGTCAAAACTAGTTCAACACTAATATTAGATTTCCTGTTTTGGAAGAAAAACATCTTACCTAGCATGAACCCATTTTAGTCTGCAAGCCATTCTATTCTTTAAAAATTAGGTTATGATTCTAAAATGCCCATTCACGGAGGACAATTATTTGGTGGAAAATGAAAGTATCAACACTAAACTTCATTTTATTTTATTGAATGATAACTACTAAATAGTCTGAGATGAACTGATGAATCAAAACTGGAGCATTTTAATAAGATTTTTCCTTTTTAATGGGAAAATAAATTCTATAACCAGCTTTTGTCAAAACATGTTTTTAGAAGTTAATCTCACCTGGACCAAGTTGTAAATGCACTCAATAGAATTTTTCTTCACATCCGGGTCTGGGCTGCTTAGCAGTCTGATGAGAGGCTCTAATCCACCTTGTTCAAATATTTGCACTTTGCTGGTATACTCTACAGACATGTTTGCTAGGCAAAGACTAGCAAATTCATGGATAACGACTTCTTCTGTGTATCAAAAACAAATAACACAAGTATGTAAAGGCTTATTCAACCATTATTTTAAAGCATGCTTTGAAAACCAAAGCTCCACAAATCTTACTTTGGTTGGAGCCCATCTTAGTTTGAGAGATTTTAATGATAATTCACAATTGGTATTTCATAAACTATTTTCAATAGACACTTTAATCAGGAATGGATAAGAAACCATTCCCCATTTTTTACATAGATGTAGGTTGCAGAGTTACCTTCTGGAGCCAGCCGAGCAATCACAGAATTCATGACATCTAACTCTCTTAACAGTTTTTTAACATCATCTGCAAAACAAGAAACAGAATATTAATGTTTAATAGTAATAATAATGGCAATGTCTGTGGAATAGTTCTTTATGAGATAGGTTCTAATATTACCTAATTTTACAAATAAGAAAACTGAAGCTCAAAATCACACAGCAAATAAAAGGCAGGCCAGGTCTGTCTGACTCCAGACAGACTCTAGCCCATGTTCCTTGGATTGCTCAGTTCTCCTACTTTCGAAAACACTAGGAAAGATAACCATAAATGTTCAAAAGTGCCTAGAATACCATCAGTAAAGTAGAGTTACTGTGCCCTACACTTGCTTATTATATAACAGTAATTTTTTGGTTTATTTGGGAAGACACTAAAAATGTTTTAAAATTTAGATTTTTAATAAACCAGTTCAGTTCAGTTCAGTCACTCAGTCATGTCCGACTCTTTGTGACCCCATGAATCGCAGCACTCCAGGCCTCCCTGTCCATCACCAACTCCTGGAGGTCACTCAGACTCACGTCCATCAAGTCAGTGATGCCATCCAGCCATCTCATCCTCTTTCGTCCCCTTCTCCTCCTGCCCCCAATCCCTCTCAGCATCAGAGTCTTTTCCAATGAGTCAACTCTTCACGTGAGGTGGCCAAAGTACTGGACTTTCAGCTTTAGCATCATTCCTTCCAAAGAAATCCCAGGGCTGATCTCCTTCAGGATGGACTGGCTGGATCTCCTTGCAGTCCAAGGGACTCTCAAGAGTCTTCTCCAACACCACAGTTCAAAAGCATCAATTCTTCGGCGCTCAGCCTTCTTCACAGTCCAACTCTCACATCCATACATGACCACAGGAAAAACCATAGCCTTGACTAGACAGACCTTAGTCGGCAAAGTAATGTCTCTGCTTTTGCATATGCTATCTAGGTTGGTCATAACTTTTCTTCCAAGGAGTAAGCATCTTTTAATTTCATGGCTGCAGTCACCATCTACAGTGATTTTGGAGCTCCCCAAAATAAAGTCTGACACTGTTTCCACTGTTTCCCCATCTATTTCCCATGAAGTGATGGGACTGGATGCCATGATCTTCGTTTTCTGAATGTTGAGCTTTAATAAACTAGTACAGAATGCCAATAAGAATTAACCTCAGCCTTTTTTCATAAGTGCATCTTGTATTCATTCCATTTGATTATCACAAATGCCAAAAGTGCTTAGATATATTGACTTTTTAAAGTTCACTTTTGTCCTATTTATAGGAGCCTAATTAAAACTAGACAATTAAAAATAGACAATTATGCCTCTATTTCTTTCTTGCTCTCCTTAACCTCCTCTTTATCTTAGAAATAGACATGGCTGTTACTTCAGTTTTGCAATTTTTCTTCTTGGTTGATTATCTTTTCTGTCAGTCAAAATTAGCATTACCAGAAGTTTGGAAAAGTTCACTTTGCAGTACCTGAAGCATATGGTCTAGGGGATTAACCACTGGATATATATGCCTTTTCTTAGATACCTTTTCCTGTGGGATTCAGGGATATAGCTGTTTCTCAACCAGTCAAAACTTTTTTCTCTCTGCTCTGTTCAAAATGACTCAAAGAAGGCTAATGAACTTATGTACGTGAATAGGCTTTCAGTACAAAAGAATACTTGAGTTTTGGGGAAGTGTAGGAAAGACATTCTGTGCTGTTAGATTAATTCTTAGTCACAATTTTTTGGTTGCATAATATTCACCATCTAATTTACTCTTGATCATACATTCTCTTTTACATCAACCTTTTTCCTAAGACAGCGAGCTCTTCTGATTGCCTTAAGTAATGTAGAGTCTGGGCTTACAAGGCTACCTCTCACAAGGATCCTGATGAAAGCTCCCTCTTTAGCTGACTTAATTAAATGAGTCTCGGTTACATTAAACTAAATACAGGGCTAAGACTTCACCTTCCAGTGCAGTGGGGTTTGGGTTTGCTTCCTGGTTGGGCAGCTAAGGTCCCACATGTCTGCGGCCAAAAAACCAAAATGTAAAACAGAAGCAATACTGTAGCAAATTCAATAAAGACTTTTAAAATGGTCCACATTAAAAAAAAAAAACACTTAAAAAATAAATACTAGCTGGAAGGTAAAAGAAGATAGAAGCTCCTGTTTGATAAAAAGATTTAACAGAATAATTTGAGCGCCTATCTTGGATAGCCCAGGCATGGCACAGGCACACAGTTCAATCACTCTAGCCAAAAAAAAAAAAAAGAATTTATTTGAAACTGCAAAACAGGAAGACAGTTTTCATAGCAAGCCTTTATCACCTGGAATGTTGGAACATTCTGTTTGTTCATCCACTATAAGCATGTGGAAAAGTGTATGAAGATACAAATTTCTGAAGGATAATCAGTTATTTTAAGACTGTCCAAAGATGATGATTTAACCATGCAGCTTCAGAGGTGTTATTTATTTATATAATAGTCTGGAAACGTGACTTCATTTTAGGTCAAATGACCAGTTGCTTTTTTTTTTTTATTCCAAGTCTCCTTAGACACATAAGAAAAGTGAAGCAACAGTTATTAATATAATAGTGTTGGCTCTCTTAGCAAAAAAAGGAGGTTCACAAGCACTTGAGGATGTGGTGTGTTTTGTCTATATCACCAGATAGTTCAAATAGAAAATCAGCTAAAGTGAAAGTGTTAGTTGCTCAGTTGTGCCCGACTCTTTGCGACCCCATGGACTGTACCCTGCCAGGCTCCTCTGTCCACAGAATTCTCTAGGCAAGAATACTGGAGAGGATTGCCATTCCCTTCTCCAGGGCATCTTCCTGACCCTGGAATCGAACCTGGGTTTCCTGCATTGCAAGTAGATTCTCTGTCATCTGAGCGTTAACCCCAATAATTGTTTGATTTTTTCACCTACTTCATAGAATCACAGAATTCAGTATGCTTGAGACTCAAGCACCCAGTGGAGGCCTTGGAGACAGCCCAGCTCTTTGCATGATTAAGCTGTGCATTTGCAGACTGCATTGGTCCTAGCACTGATTACAGCCTCGTCAGCCAGCTTATAGATTGTGGTTTGACAGTTCTAAAAGAGCCATCTCAGGTCTCTGCTCCGAGAGGAAGTGCCAGCCGTAGCTTGTGCTCGACTCCTGTTTGTTTTTGATAATTGGAACTTTGTACTTAGAGGTTACATTTTGTCACTCACGGATGGGCCACTCCTGGAGAGGTCATGAGGTCACCTTCTGGCTTGAGTTTAGTACCACTGGTCTCAGGACAACCCATTTGACGTTGGCTTGCTTTTTTACTTACTTTGGCCTCAAGTTCTGAGACTACGCTGTGCAAAAGAGGAAGGGGCTGTCTCAAGGATGTGAACTTGCCGAGTGTCTTCATCAGAGGCAGGAGTTGGCCCTGCAGTTGGTCCACAAAAATGGGGATAATTTTGCATGGCAAAGAGATTACAGTAATTGTCTTATGATAGGTACTGATTCCTTGAACATAAACTCGAACTTCAAAATGAATTATGCTTCTCTGCAGGTTTAATAAAATTTCTGAGGTTGCTGAAATTTGTGTATTTGTTTTTCCATTCAAGATCTGCTGGTGAGGGGAAATACCTGACTAGTTTCATTACTGGTTTATAAATGAATAAACGGATATATATTTCTGTAAAAAATAAAAAATAAAAGAGCCATCTCATTTAGCATCCAAATGTAAGAGTATTTGTAACATTTAGGGGCCACAGACTCCTTTAGAAACTCATGAAATTCAATGTAAAAACCTGCTCAGAAAAATCTGCAGACAAATTGTAGGGTTTCACAGATGATAAACTCCTCATATAATGGAAAGAAAAGAATACTAAATAAAATCAATAGAAACTAAGAACATAAAAAAGAGGGGAAAAAGTCACAGAGACCTAGATATTTCATTAGAAAATGTAAGTATAAACAAGAATTTATAACTCTCCTTTCTCCCCCAAAATCATTTAGAAGGAGAACCTGACTTAGCATGGATACTAATGTTAAAGATTATAAGAGATTTAGTGAATAGAAAGTCTACTGAGCTATTAGAGAGTAAACTTGTAATTTTAGCTCTCATCTCAGTTCTGCTACTAGCCATCTGCATGACTTTGGGCAAAGAACCCAATCCTTCAAAGAACCCTTTTGTGTTTAAAATGAGTTGCACAGGAGGCATTATGAAGCACCTTTGGTGTATAAACTCTGTGGTGTGTACACAGGACAAAACAGGAGAAATTTAAATATTTCTCCTTTTCTGTTGTTTATAAATAATGTGATATGCCACATTCAATATGGCAGAATTAGTCTACCAAACCCTCAGAGATGGATTTGTAAAATAAATAAAATAAAAATGAATCCCTTAAGGTTAAATTTAGACAAGGATAATGCATCAAGTGAGATTACTTGATTATGATTTTAAAAGCAGATACTTACTATTAGAAGCCAGAATTCCAAATATCATAGTAGCATTTCTTCTCACAATTTTGTCTTCGTGGGTGAGTAGCTTAGTTAAAGGTTCCACAGCTCCAAGTTCAAGGAGGGTGGCTTTATTTTCCTCACCTACCATCACAGGTAAAATAAAATCAGAAATGGATAGCAATCTCATCAAAATTCTTCCTTGTGTCATTCCAGTTTATTTGCCATTTGCCTTTCACATTCCTCTTTTTCTACACAGTTCTCTAGAATAAACTTTAGAGCAAAGGTATCCTGGATGCTTGCTACTCTCCTTTCCCTAAATGTTTACAAAACTGGCTTCCTCCTTTGGTTCTTAGCTCATACTTCACCTCCTGAGGGGTCTCTTCTGACCATCCTACCTACTGTCCTCACTACATACCAGTCTTTCTGATTGCTCTTTTTCCTGCTTTATTTTCTTCATACCACTTAACGATCTCCGGCTTCCTCTCCTGTAAGTTGACTTTCCATGAAGACAGATACCCTTTTTGTTCTATTCTTTCATAACTGCAGTGGCTAGCACAGTGCCAGGCATCTAATGGGCACTCAGTAATACTTACTGGCATGATTAATTATGAAAATTAACACAGAGAATCTCCACCTCAAGTTCAAGTGTGTGTGATGGACTTTAGGGTGTTCATTTTTCACCCAACAGGTTCGCCTGCAGCCATCATGGCTACGGCAAGAAGTCCCAGAACCAGAAGGTCACTGAAGGCCAGCATCGAGCCCAATTGTAGAAGCAGATTATCCATACCCCATAAGTGGGATATCATTCTGCAAAGTCTGGAATAATGTTTGGGTCCTGATGAATTTCAACTTTGCAATTTCTCCAGCTATGAAAACACATATTTCATTTTCAAAATTAATTTAAGAGAAAAGTATTTCTTTGCCTCAGTTTTCTCAGAAAATGAAGATATTTTGTACCTGAAGTTACAGGTTCACTCTGATAACAACTTTCTCAAAACACAGACTGTATCTTCCTATAGTCTATGGACTTGCCTTGTGTCTAAATATTTAAATTTGTCACTTCAAAAGAATATGTTGAAATATGCATTGCTGATACTACAAAAATCCTTCTCAGATTTTCCATAATTTTGCATTTTATCGAGGTTCTAAAAGTTAATTTAGATGAAGATATTTGTGAAAAAAAAAATCCCCCCCTCCACACCATGCCACACAGCAGGTGGGATCTTCTCTCTCACCAGGGATCAAACCTGAGCATCCTACATCAGAAGCATGGAGTCTTAACCACCAGGGCAGTCCCAAATAAATTTTAATTTAAGGATAAACTTTAGGATACTTAAATAAATGGTGGCTTCATAGACTCAATGGAGAAATATCCCATCTTTTACAATTTTCTAACAGAATTTTTGTATAATTGGTATTATTTCTTCCGTAAGTATTTGGTAGAATTCAGCATTGAAAACATCTGGACCTAAGTTTTCTTTGTGAGATATTTAACTACAAATTTCCATTTCTATAATAGATAAGGGGCTGCTCAGGCTATTTATTTTTCTTTAGTGAGCTTTGAGAGTTTATGTCTTAAAATGAATTTGTCCAATCCATCTGAGTTGTAGAATTTATTGGCTTTATATTGTTCATAATATTTAATTATCCTTGTAATATATGTAGGAGCTGTAGCAATGTCTCCTCTCTCATTCCTCATATCAATAATTTGTCTTATATCTTTTTATTTATCAGTTTGACTAGACATTTTTATTATTCTTTTTCATCTCAAAAAAACAATTTTTAATTTTATTGCTTCTATCCATTGTTCTTCTGTTTTCTATTGCTATTTCATTGATTTCTGCTCACATGTATATTATATTCTTAACACTAATGCTTGGGTTTCATTAGCTCTTGTTTTTCTATTTTCTTAAAGTGGAAGCTGAGATCATAGATTTGAGAAACCTTCTTGTTTTCTAACAGTCATTTGGTACAATAAATTTCTAAGTACTCTTTTAGTAGCATCCTACAACTTTTTATATGCTGTATTTTCATTTTCAGTTTGGATTTTCCTTTTGATTTCCACTTTCATTCTTAGGTTATTTAGAAGTATGTTATTATTTTCTAGCTATTGGGTGATTGTTCAGAGTTCTTTGTGTTATTGATTTTTAGTTTAATTCTAATATGGAATAGAATATATTTTATATGATTGGAATTTTAAACTTATTAAGGCTTGTTTGATGGCCCAGAATATAATCTATTTTGATAAATGTTCTGTATGCACTTGAAGAGTGTATACTCTGATGTTCTTAGAGTGTTCTAAAAAATATAAACTAGGTTAAATTCATTTGTATTGCTGTTCAAGTCTCTTATATCCATATAGATTTACTATCTACTGGTTCTTTCATTTATTGAGGGAAGAGTATCAAAATCCTCAGGTATAATTGTGGATGTCTATTTCTCTTTGCATCTAGCTTCATATAATTTGAAAATCTGACATTAAGTACTTAACACAACTGTTTAGGATTTTTCATAGCGTGTTAATTGGTCCCTTTATTATTATTACAAAATGGTCGTCTTTATCTCTGATACCATTCCATTTTTGTGATAGTAACATAGCTACTTTAGTTTTCTGTTGATTAATGCTAGCATAGGGTATCATTTTTCCTCCTTTACTTTCAAATTATTTATTTCATTATATTCTAAGTGCATTTTTTGAAGGCAGAATGTAGTTTAGTCTTGCTTATATCCAATAAAACACCCTGTCTCTGTAAACGTATATAGACCATTTACATTTAATTTGATTACAGATATGGTTAGGTTTAAATATACCATCTTGTTACTTATATCGTATGTGTTTCATTGTTGTTTTTCTTTCTTCATTTCTGCCTTCCTTGTATGAACTGAAGTTCTTATGATTCCATTTTATTCCTTTGTTGGCTTGTTTGACATTGTTGTTTTGTTACTTTCATGGTTGCATTAGGGTCTGTAGTATATATCCTAGCAGTCTTCTTTCAAGTGGTAGTATATATTACTTCACATGCAGTACACTTATATAGTATACTTCCACTTTTTTTACCTTTCTACCTTGGTTCTGTTGTCGTATATCTTACTTTTACACGTTTCAGACTGCAAAATATATGATTATTATTTTTGTTTAAAATAACTAATTTGTTTTTTTAGTGATTCAAATAAAAAACTTTATATGTTACCATTTCTAGTCTATCTTTATTCTTCTTCCATATTTTCATCTGGTATCATTTTCCTCCTGCCTGAAGGACCTGCTTAATATAGTTAGTAGTGTGGGTCTCCTTGCAAAGAGCTATTTCAGTTTTTGAATGTTTGAAAGACTTTATTTCACTTATGATTTTGAAAGATATTTTTTCAGGGTGTAGAAATCTAGGTTGAAAGTTTTAATTTTTTTAGTACTTTAAATATGTTGCTCCGCTGACTTTAATTTAAAAATTTACTTGTTTATTTGGATGTGCCGGGTCCTAGTTGTGGCATGTGGGATCTAGTTCCTTGACCAGGGATTGAACCCAGGTCCCCTGCAGTGGGAGCACAGAGTCTTAGCAACTGGGCCACCAGGGAAGTCCTGAGACTGTCCCTGTTTTTGATAATTGGAGAATGTCCCTGAATTGGAGTGTGATTTAAAAAATCATATTTAGACTGAGTCTCTCTGTTGGAGTCAAATAACAGAAGTGAAGTACTCTTTTCATTATGTCAAGGGCACATGTTGTCTCTGTTGATGCTGATTTTGATGGCCTGGCAGAGGCAGGGTCTGTCAGGTTTCTTCGCTACACACTTTCCCCCAGGTGTCCATTGTGTGCTCTTTGCAAAGATGTCCATGCACACCCCTAAAAGGGATGGGAGGTTGTGTCCCACCTCCTCGAGGGCAGAGTATCTGCATAAATGGGATTCTTCTGCATTGGAGATTTGTCTTTTCTCTCCTGTTTATTTACTTATTCAATCATTTTTTAATCTGTATAATATTTTTTCTTCTTGGGGCTATAAATCTAGTATTGCATGTGTGCATGTGTGCTCAGTTGTATCCAACTCTTTGCAAATCCAGGAACTGTAGCCCACCAGGCTCTGCTGTCCATGGGATTTCCCAGGCAAGAATACTGGAGGGGGTTGCCATTGCCTTCTCCAGGGTATCTTCCCTACCCAGGGATTGAGCCTGCACCTCCTGCATTGGCAGGTGGATTCTTTACCACTGAGCCACACAATCAAGACTGCCGGGAGAAATATCAAGAGCCTCAGATATGCAGATGACACCACCCTTATGGCAGAAAGTGAAGAGGAACTCAAAAGCCTCCTGATGAAAGTGAAAGTAGAGAGTGAAAAAGTTGGCTTAAAGCTCAACATTCAGAACACGAAGATCATGGCACCTGGTCCCATCACTTCATGGGAAATAGATGGGGAGACAGTGGAAACAATGTCAGACTTTATTTTGGGGGCTCCAAAATCACTGCAGATGGTGATTGCAGCCATGAAGTTAAAAGACACTTACTCCTTGGAAGAAAAGTTATGACCAACCTAGATAGCATATTGAAAAGCAGAGACATTACTTTGCCAACAAAGATCTGTCTAGTCAAGGCTATGGTTTTTCCTGTGGTCATGTATGGATGTGAGAGTTGGACTGTGAAGAAAGCTGAGTGCCAAAGAATTGATGCTTTTGAACTGTGGTGTTGGAGAAGACTCTTGAGAGTCCCTTGGACTGCAAGGAGATCCAACCAGTCCATTCTGAAGGAGATCAGCCCTGGGATTTCTTTGGAGGGAATGATGCTAAAGCTAAAACTCCAGTACTTTGGCCACCTCATGTGAAGAGGTGACTCACTGGAAAAGACTCTGATGCTGGGAGGGATTGGGGGCAGGAGGAGAAGGGGACGACAAAGGATGAGATGGCTGGATGGCATCACCGACTCGATGGAGGTGAGTTTGAGTGAACTCCAGGAGTTGGTGATGGACGGGGAGGCCTGGCGTGCTGCGATTCATGGGGTCACAAAGAGTTGGACACAACTGAGCGACTGAACTGAACTGAACTGAACTGAGCCACACAGTTGTTGCAGATTTGATCCTTAGAAGCTCTTTCAGCTCCTGTGACATTTACAATTTTTAAAACTGCAATAAAGCCTTTGAAATGACTGTTCTACCCTGACTAAATTACTCTTTAAGACTAGTGTAGGAACATAGGGAGATACATTATTTTCAGGTGATGAATTTAAATGATATTCTGGTTGTCTAAAAGAATTGATGAGACAAGAAGTAAGTTAAAGACTAAGGAGAAAAGTGCCCATTATGTAGTAAATATTTTAAGAAACTAATGAAATAGAAAGATAAATTGAAAAAAATCCAAACCTTTTAAAGCAAATCTATAAATGGCTTCACATGCTTTAGCTAAAATTTCTTCTTCGGGAGAATTAAGCATTAGTACCACGGTTGCGACTTTTTGCTTTCAACTGTTAATGGATCAAACTGAAAGGCAGAGAGAAAAATATCATAGCCACATATGAGTTTTAAAAAGCACATAAAACATAAATCGTGACTTGAAACTTAAGGAGAATATAATCTTACAAAAGGATGTGGTCACTGCCCACAAAGTGCATTGCAAAATTTTTATTTAAAAATATCACTGATGGAGAGTTGTCAACATTGCTGGCTTTGAAATTCCTGGAGTATGGAGGGAAAAGCAAAGTATTTTGGAACCTGGTGGTGTAGTCTGTCATTTTAGCCATGGGAAATCAAAAAAAGTTACCTAAGCTCTTAGAATTTCAGTTTCCTTCTCTGAATAATGGGTATAATAATACCTATTGTGAAGGATTAAGGAGATTAGAGATCATCTATGTAAAGCATTTAGCAAGTTGTCTGGCACATAATAGATGCTCATTAAATAACATATCTTAGTATAATTCTTCATCAATACTCAAGAATCCTTGGTAACCTACTCTACTAGATACTCTGGCAGTCTCAGTGATCAGTACCTACTTTCTAACCACTACACCATTTCTTGAAAAGCAGGAACTACATTTATGTGAAACAACTAAAAATTTAAAGAAAGCAGCAGATTTCACCAAAGGTAAAATCTGGAGCAAGGAAAAGGTTATATAGTATAAATAAAAAAGTATAGGACTGTAAGAAGTCCTGTATCCTGCTGTGAGATCCTGAGAATTCACATTTAGCTGAAATGAACAATAATAAACTCATGAAACCTATGGATTTTTTTGGTCAAGGAGAAAAAAAATTATTACACTGTTTTCTTCCGTTTCCACAGACCATGGAGAAGGAAGTTCTGTTTATGTTAAATTTTTAAAAAAATTGAATTTCAATGCTTTAGCTGCTTCTTTGTGTTGACCCTTTCTAAATGGACATCTTAATGTGTTTTCAGTTCAGTTCAGTCACTCAGTCGTGTCTGACTGTTTGTGCCAGGATTGCAACAAGCCAGGCCTCCCTGTCCATTACCAACTCCCAGAGTTTACCCAAACTCATGTCCATTGAGTCGGTGATGCCATCCAACCATCTCATCCTCTGTCGTTCCCTTCTCCTTCTGCGTTCAATCTTTCCCAGCAGCAAGGTCTTTTCAAATGAGTGAGTTCTTCACATCAGGTGGCTAAAGTACTGGAGTTTCAGTTTCAACATCAGACCTTCCAATGAACATTCAGGACTGATTTCCTTTAGGATGGACTGGTTGGATCTCCTTGCAGTCCAAGGGACTCTCAAAAGTCTTCTCCAACACCACAGTTCAAAAGCATCAATTCTTCGGCACTCAGCTTTCTTTATAGTCCAACACTCACATCTATACATGAATACTGGAAAAACCATAGCCTTGACTAGATGGACCTTTGTTGGCAAAGTAATGTCTCTTCTTTTGAATATGCTATCTAGGTTGGTCATAACTTTCCTTCCAAGGAGTAAACGTCTTTTAATTTCATGGCTGCAGTCACCATCTGCAGTGATTTTAGAGCCCCCCAAAATAAAGTCTGTCATTGTTTCCACTGTTTCCCCCATCTACTTGCCATGAAGTGATGGGAACAGGTACCATGATCTTAGTTTTCTGAATGTTGACTTTTAAGCCAACTTTTTCACTCTCCTCTTTCACTTTCATCAAGAGGTTCTTTAGTTCTTCTTCACTTTCTGCCACGAGGGTGGTGTCATCTGCATATCTGAGTTTATTGATATTTCTCCCAGCAATCTTGATTCCAGTTTCATCCAGCCCAGTGTTTCTCATGATGTACTCTGCATATAAATTAAATACGCAGGGTGACAATATACAGCCTTGACATACTCCTTTCCCTATTTGGAACCAGTCTGTTGTTCCATGTCCAGTTCTAACTGTTGCTTCCTGACCTGCATACAGATTTCTCAAGAGGCAGATCAGGTGGTCTGGTATCCATCTCTTTCAGAATTTTCCAGAGTTTGTTATGATCCACACAGTCAAAGGCTTTGGCATAGTCAAGAAAGCAGAAATAGATGTTTTTCTGGAACTCTCTTGTTTTTTTGATGATCCAGCAGATGTTGGCAGTTTGATCTCTGGTTTCCCTGCCTTTTTCTAAACCCAGCTTGAACATCTGGAATTTCACAGTTCACGTGTTGTTGAAGCCTGGCTTGGAGAATTTTGAGCATTAATGTGTTTTGGGATGTAACAAAAGTTGATGTTCAGTTTTGAGTAGAAGATGGAGAGAGAGATTACTCTGAATAAGGAGACATAATTGTGTGAGGTTAGAAGAGTAGAGAAGATGGCAGTAAGCAATGACCTGAAAGGACGTGGCTAGGATAAAAATACCTCTTGGAGGGAAAATAGTTGTTGGATTTTAGGGCAACATTATCTAACATATGAACTGAAGCTGTCACACACATAACTTATATGTGAAATTTAAGTTAAAATGCAGAAATCAAACACTAGGAAATTAGGAAAGCCAAATAGAAAATGCATTACTGTTTTGGTTTATTTTAATTAGGGTCTTCTATCAAGTGAGATGACAGTATAACACTGTAAAGATCATGTAGTCTTTTCAAAACAATTATATATTACTCAATACTCATGAGAATAACAATGATACTTCTAGCTTCTATTTAAAAAACTAATTATCCCTAATAAAAACTATTAAATCTTCTAAATAATAAAACAAATGGAAGCTGAAGCTGTTATTTGCACATGCCTAACTCTGTACTAGAGCTGAAAGAGTTATCAAAGCCTCAAGCCTCTTAGACTTTCTGGAAGACAGATCGTCAGTAAATATCTGCTATGTGCACCAGGCTTACAGGTCCTTATGGATTCCAGTGACATGAACCATTGAGAAAAAAAATGGCCTCTAGGAGAGCCTAGAGCCACGGCTAGTATGCTGTATGCAGCACTAACTGTGAATATAAGGGCCTGGAATTTCACAGAAATTTTAAGGAAGAACTTCTAAAAGTTCCTGGAGATTGAGGCTTGAGAATTATTTTGCTGCTGCTGCTAAGTCACTTCAGTCGTGTCTGACTCTGTGCGACCCCATATATGGCAGCCCACCAGGCTCCCCTGTCCCTGGGACTCTCCAGGCAAGAACACTGGAGTGGGTTGCCATTTCCTCCTCCAATGCATGAAAGTGAAAGTGAAGTCACTCAGTCTTGTCAGACTCTTTGCGACCCCACGGATTGCAGCCCACCAGGCTCCTCCATCTATGGGATTTTCCAGGCAAGAGTACTGGAGTGGGGTGCCATTGCCTTCTCCATGAGAATTATCTTAGTTAGGTATTAAAGGGTAATTCCAGAATTTCAGAGCACTTGGGGTCATCACTTGCTCACTAACATTTTTCTTTTCTTATTAATATGGCTGCACCAGATCTTAGTTGCAGCATGAGGGATACTTGATCTTAGTTGGGGCATGAGGGATAATTTGGTTGTGGCATGTGGGACAAACTTGGGCCCCTTGAATTGGGAGCATGAACTCCTAGCAACTAGACCACCAGGGAAATCCCTAACCACATCTTTTTAATCTGAAAATTTGAAAGTTGGATTATATCTCTCAGAGCTCTTCCAAATATATAATTCTAGGAT
Source organism: Nanger dama (assembly GCA_917880005.1). Lineage (NCBI taxonomy): Eukaryota > Metazoa > Chordata > Mammalia > Artiodactyla > Bovidae > Nanger > Nanger dama. Next base: position 30,058,626 of record CAKJTW010000023.1, read on the forward strand.
TATATGAAGTACAAAAACATGTCAAGACAATAAATGTTGCTTTGGGGAAGGGAGAATTCATTTGAACTGGGGTAGATGGAGAAAGGTCTGTAGAGGTGGTGGAATTTTACATGTGATTTGAAGAATGGATACAACAGGGTAGGCTGAGATATGGAGAAAGGACATTCTGTTGGGGGAAACAACACCGGGAAGGTTTAAAATGGAAATGAATGTTGCATTTACGGTAGATAAAATAGGAGCTTGACTAAGAGGAAAATATGTAATAGGAAGCAGAAATATTATGGAAAAATAAGGACATATAAGGCCTCAGCAAATGACCTAGATCTTCCTCCCCCCAACCCCCACCCCCGCCAACACTCTAATGGGATTAATCAGCACAGTTCAGAGGAAAGGCTTGTGACTCAAGAAATTTAAGTTCAGTTCAGTTCAGTCACTCAGTTGTGTCTGACCCTTGGTTACCCCATGGACTGCAGCACACCAGGCCTCCCTGTCCATCGCCAACTCCCAGAGTTTACTCAAACGCATGTCCATTGTGTCAGTGATGCCATCCAGCCATCTCATCCTCTGTCACCCCCTTCTTCTCCTGCCTTCAGTCTTTCCCAGCATCAGGGTCTTTTCAAATGAGTCAGCTCTTCACATCAGGTGCCCAAAGTATTGGAGTTTCATCTTCAGCATCAGTCCTTCCAATGAATATTCAGGATTGATTTCCTTTAGGATGGACTGGTTGAATTGCCTTGCAGTCCAAAGGGCTCTCAAAGTCTTCTCCAACACCACAGTTCAAAAGCATCAATTCTTTGGCACTCAGCTTTCCTTCTAGTCCAACTCTCACATCCATACATAGATACTGGAAAAACCATAGCTTTGACTAGATGGACCTTTGTTGGGAAAGTAATGTCTCTGCTTTTAAAAATGCTGTCTAGGTTGGTCACAACTTTTCTTCCAAGGAGCAAGTGTCTTTTAATTTCATGGCTGCAGTCACCATCTGCAGTGATTTTGGAGCCCCCAAAATAAAGTCTGTCATTGTTTCCACCGTTTCCCCATCTATTTGCCATGAAGTGATTGGACCAGATGCCATGATCTAGTTTTCTGAATGTTGACTTTTAAGCCAACTTTTCACTCTCCTCTTTCACTTTCATCAAGAGGCTCTTTAGTTCTTTTTCGCTTTCTGCCATGAGGGCAGTAACACTTGCATATCTGAGGTTATTGATATTTCTCCCGGCAGTCTTGATTCCAGCTTGTGCTTCATGCAGACCAGTGTTTCTCATGATGTACTCTGCATATAAGTTAAATAAACAGGGTGACAATATACAGCCTTGACGTACTCCTTTCCCTATTTGGAACCAGTCTGTTTTTCCATGTCTAGTTCTAGCTGTTGCTTCCTCACCTGCATACAGATTTCTCAGGAGGCAGGTTAGGTTGTCTGGTATTCCCATCTCTTTCAGAATTTTCCACAGCTTATTGTGATCCACACAGTCAAAGGCCTTGGCATAGTCAAGAAAGCAGAAATAGATGTTTTTCTGGAACTCTCTTGCTTTTTTGATGATCCAGCAGATGTTGGCAATTTGATCTCTGGTTCCTATGCCTTTTCTAAATCTAGCTTGAACATATGGAAGTTCATGGTTCATGTATTGCTGAAGCCTGTCTTGGAGAATTTTGAGCGTTACTTTACTAGCATGTGAGATGAGTGCAATTGTGTGGTAGTTTGAACATTCTTTGGCATTGCCTTTCTTTGAGATTGGAATGAAAACTGACCTTTTCCAGTCCTGTGGCCACTGCTGAATTTTCCAAATTTGCTGGCATATTGAGTGCAGCACTTTCACAGCATCATCTTTTAAGATCTGAAATAGCTCAACTGAAATTCCATCACCTCCACTAGCTTTGTTCATAGTGATGCTTCCTAAGGCCCACTTGATTTTGCATTGCATTCCAAGATGTCTGGTTCTAGGTTGGTGATCACACCATCATGATTATCTGGGTCATGAAGATCTTTTTGCATAGTCCTTCTGTGTATTCTTGCCACTTATCTTCTGCTTCTGTTAGGTCCATACCATTTCTGTCCTTTATTGAGTCCATCTTTGCATGAAATGTTCCCTTGGCATCTCTCATTTTCTTGAAGAGATCTGTAGTCTTTCCCATTCTATTATTTTCCTCTATTTCTTTGCATTGACTGATGAGGAAGGTGTTCCTATCTCTCCTTGTTATTTTTTGGAACTCTGCATTCAAATGGGTTTATCTTTCCTTTTCTCCTTTGCCTTTAGCTTTTCTTCTATTCACAGCTATTTGTAAGACCTCCTGAGACAACCATTTTGCCTTTTTGCATCTCTTTTCCTTGGGGTTAGTCTTGATCCCTGCCTCCTATACGTGTCAGGAACCTCTGTCCATAGTTATTCAGGCACTCTGTCTATCAGATCTAATCCCTTAAATCTATTTGTCACTTCCACTGTATAATTGTAAGGGATTTGATTCAGATCATACGTGAGTGGTCTAGTGGTTTTCCCTACTTTCTTCAATTTAAGTCTGAATTTGCCAATAAGGAGTTCATGGTCTGTGCCACAGTCAGCTCCCGGTCTTGTTTTTGCTGACTGTATAGAACGTCTCCATCTTTGGCTGCAGAGAATATAATCAGTTTGATTATGGTATTGACCATCTGGTGATGTCCCTGTGTCGAGTCTTGTCTTGGAGTTGTTGGAAGAGGGTGTTTGCTATGACCAGTGCGTTCTCTTGGCAAAACTCTATTATCCTTTACCCTGCTCATTCTGTACTCCAAGGCCAAATTTCCTATTACTCCAGGTATTTCTTGACTCCCCACATTTGCATTCCAGTCTCGTATAATGAAAGGACATATTTTTGGGGTGTTAGTTCTAGAAGGTCTTGTAGGTCTTCCTAGAACCGTTCAACTTCAGCTTCTTCAGCATTATGGGTTGGGGCATAGACTTGGATTACTGTGATATTGAATGGTTTGCCTTGGAAACGAACAGAGATCATTCTGTCATTTTTGAGATTGCAGCTAAGTACTGCATTTCAGACTTTCTTGTTGACTATGATGGCTACTCCATTTCTTCTAAGGGACTGTTGCCCACAGTAGTATATATAATGGTCATCTGAGTTAAATTCACCCATTCCAGTCCATTTTAGTTCGCTGATTCCTAAAATGTCGATGTTCACTCTTGCCACCTCCTGTTTGGCCACCTCCAATTTGCCTTGATTCATGGACCTGACATTCCAGGTTCCTATGCAATATTGCTCTTTACAGCATCTGACTTTACTTCCATCACCAGTCACATCCACAACTGGGTGTTGTTTTTGCTTTGGCTCTGTCTCTTCTTTCTTTCTGGGGTTATTTCTCCACTGATCTCCAGTAGCATATTGGGCACCTACCAACTTGGGGAGTTCCTCTTTCAGTATCCTATCTTTTTGCCTTTTCTTACTGTTCATGGGGTTCTCAATGCAAGAATACTGAAGTGGTTTGCCATTCCCTTCTCCAGTGGACCACGTTTTGTCAGAACTCTTCACCATGACCTGTTCATCTTGGGTGGCCCTACATGACATGGCTCATAGTTTCATTGAGTTAGACAAGGCTGTGGTCCACATGATCAGTTTGGTTTGTTTTCTGTTATTGTGGTTTTCAGTCTCTCTGCTCTCTGATGGAGAAGGGTAAGAGGCTGGCTTATGGAAGCTTCCTGATGGGAGAGACTGACTGAGGGGGAAATTGGGTCTTGTTCTGATGGGTGGGGCCATGATCAGTAAATCTTTAATCTTCTTTCTATTGATGGGTTCAAGAAATTTAAACTTTGCAGATTTTTCTTTCAGATGTGAAAAAGATATAGGTTCAGGCATTTTCAAACTCAAGTATATCACCTGTAATTTCAAACAAATTACTCATCAAATATTCCAGCCAAGGTTGGGGAGGACAAAATAGAAACACAATAGTGGCATATCAATAAATTGATAAGATCAATAAACTGAATTATGGTGGTCTGAACTCTGAAGAAAGTAATGATGACATGATAAGAAAGAAAAAGTTAGCAATGCTTGAAATTAAAATTCTAGATTGTTTTTCAACAAAACTCAGGTAAAATTTCATTGATTTTATCCTGGAATTTTAACCTTTTTTGTTAATTGACTGTTTCCTCATTTGAGTGTATTAATAAGTTACCTTGAGGCTTTATCTATAGATCAAGGATGTAGAGGAATACTTGACTTGTGTATGGTATGTACTCAATATTTGTCTGATAAATGAATGACTTTCTTCAGGCAGAGGATTATATTATTTCTCTATCCCTATTACCTAGAACAGTACCTTGGATATAGAAATACTCTGTAAATCCCTATAAAGGAATGTATTAAAGTGCCTCTGGAAACTTCTTTTTATGCTTGTGGCCTTGAAGTGCTTTCCTTGTGTGTTGTACTGTCTGTTGATGCCAGAAAAGAGATTTCAGATCTGAGGTTCATGAAGCCATCAGTGGGCTTCAGGGACAGCCTGTCTCTCTGAAATTGTGGGCAGAAATTTTGGTGTGCTTTCTGCAGGGAGAGAGTCCATAGTCTCCCATTCTATCCTCATGAGGCCCCCTGACCCTGTGCTGAAGCCTTGAGAATCACAACCTCAGATCACCTTTCACCTAAGAGTGCCCCTAGCATCCTGAATCCTTCCCTTACATTTCCAAACTTTCACTTCAGAGACTTCTGATATTTCAATATTTTTAATTTAATTTTGCAAGCATGTGAATGAACAGACTATTCTGAAGTATGGATCTGTCATGATCTCCACGGAATGACTACAGTTCTCAAAGGAGCAGGGTATGTGGAAATACCTTTAAACATCTTTTAATTCTCCTTCCGTGGTTCAGAAAACCACATGGTTTAGTATTTCGTCATATCTTCTGGTTTCCTTAAGAAAAAGGTGATGGGGGTACAAGAAGCTTAAAAGGAAGTTTGAGACTGTGAGAATTACCATCGTAAGAGCTGTCAAAGAAGAAATATCAATGTTTGGCAGAGAGCGGAGAAACTTGGCATGACATGCATTTCTCCTGCAGAGCCTGCAGCGCTATAGTAATCTTTTATTAGAAAAGGCGCCGAGAATAAGATGATAGCTGTAACAGAATGCCACATGACTAAATAAATAATCCTGTGCTGTAATTACAGATTCCATCTGCTTTCCTGTGAGGAACTCATAGCGAGTCACCAACAAGCTGGTTGTGAAATCATAATTTCGCGCTCTGTACAGAATAAATGATGAACCAAAATTATTTACAAAGAGGATGAGAGAAAGGGGAACCATTTTGGCTAAGCTTTGAATTTTAAGTCCAGTCAATTAGAGAAGCCTTGGACTGGTAGAGATGCTTTTCTATCTCTGTTAAGGAAACAAGACCATTTAGGATAAGACTGCCCAACAGAAGAGCAGTGATGGAAAGATCCCAATCCTGTGTTGTCTATGTGGCTCTTGAGCACTTGAACTAATGAGACTGAGGTACTGAATTTTTCATTTTATATTGTTAATTTTCATTAATACGATTTCAATTATTTAAATGTAAATAACCATATGTGGCCACTAGCTTCCATGATTAGACAGCACATGTCTAAAAGAACATACAATTATAAAGCTGGACTCAGTGAAAAGAGATAAATCATGACAGTTGAGTGATTTTTATGGCACCAGCAAGTGCAAATAAAAGGCTTTTTTGATTTCTTTTGGAATGTGTTTACGGAGTCAGTGGTCTCCAATCATGAGGAGCCAATTGCCCAGGAAAAGGGAGACAGATAAACAGAAGGAAGCCGACTACACCACCCTGGCACAAGCTTTTAGTACAGACTCTTTAAACATCAGTTAAAATCTGCAAAAGGGTAAAGGTTAAAATGAAAACCGCTAAAATAGCCTCTCATTTGCTTTACAACCTGAGTCATTCTGAGGCTGGTGGAAAGGGTCCAGAAAAACAAGCCCCAGGAGACATCCCTTCTTCCATGGAACTGGATTTGGTTGTCCAGGTAGGAAAGCAAGTTCTGCTATTGCCAGTGTCTCTGATTCAGCACCCACCATACTTAGTTCCCACATGCACTTAACCAGAAGAGAAGGCGTTGACCCATTAACATAAATGTCTACTTAACTTGATACTTAACCACTAATATTCTAGAGCCAGATCACAGTCTATTATGAGTTTAGATTCTGTGGATTCAGTTGTCTCTGAAATGTATGAGAATAAAATTTCCACGCTCTTAAACTCAAAGAGATGTGACCATAAATCATACTGGCCATACTCTGGGTGCCTGGGAACTTTAGCGGCTGGCTGGTCTTTCAAAACTGACACCCCTTGCCTCTTCAGACAGGTTCAAGCAAACCTCAACCGTTTTGTAGGGTGATGGACAGCACCCTCAGCCACATCATGAATAATTACATGTACTGAGTTCTTACCTAATGCCTGGCAGTATTCTAAGCCTTTTATTTATCTAACCTTGCCCCACTGCTGTAAGTGGTTATAAAGTGGGTATCCCATAAAGTAGACATCATCACATCCTCACTGGGGAATACAGAGGTCAGGAGATTTGCCCCAGATCACAGGTGGTGGGTGATGAAGCAAGGATTCAGACTTTGACAGTATAACTTAGTCACAGAATATCACTGTTGTTATTGTTCAGTCACTAAGTCGTATCTGACTCTTTGTGACCCCATGGACTGCAGCACGCCAGGCTTCCCTGTCTTTCACTATCTCCTGGAGTTTATTCAGACTCATGTCCATTGAGTCGCTGATGCCATCCAACTACCTCATCTTCTGTCACCCCCTTCTCTTCTTGCCCTCAATCTTTCCCAGCATCAGGGTCTTTTCCAATAAGTTGACTCCTCTCAACAGGTGACCAAAGTATTGGAGCTTCAGCTTCCGCATGAGTCTTTCCAATGAATATTCAGGGTTAATTTTCTTTAGGATTGATGAGTTTGATCTCTCTGCTGTCCAAGGGACTCTCAAGAGTCTTCTCCAGAACCACAATTTGAAAGCATCAATTCTTCAGTGCTCAGCCTTCTTTATGGTCCAACTCTCACATCCATTCATGACTACTGATGTCCTACCAAATACTGCCTACTATGGTCATTTCTGCTAATAATTCTTTCATGCACTCAATCCACAGAAAGTCTGCTTTTATTAAAGCATCACAAACAACCTTTCAGCCAGACTTGGAAATGATTTGTGAAAGCAGAATATAGTTGTATTTGTTATTCAAGCCATATCTTCCCCACATCAAGGCATCTTCTCAGCTAGTATTCTCCTTTAGGAGAAGAAATGGAAAACAATAAACCATAAATGCACATATCAGTATATGCTTCAACAGTGAAACTACTAACAAAAGCAAAGGGAGATTTTTGTTTTAACCTTATCACCGAACATCCTTTTTTCCATCCCCATTACCCATCTTAACCAGTAGATGAAAGATTAATACAAATAAAAATCTTTGGAAACAGTGTTTTAGGAGATATAAAAGAAGAAAACTACCATGGCTTGACAGGAAAAAATTTATTTTCTCAAGCAGTTATATATCCCTCTTTTAAATCTGATTTTTCATCTATAATTTATGTAACAAACCCTTCACAGACTTTGAAGAGGTATATCTTGGAACAAATTCCAAGTTCAGATAGTTTAAACTGTGCTATAGTGTTTTGAAAGTTTAAACTGTGCTATAGTGTTTTGAAATAGCCATGAAATTAAAAGACACTTGCTCCTTAGAAGAAAAGTTATGACCAACCTAGACAGCTTATTAAAAAAACAGAGACATCACTTTGCCAACAAAGGTCCATCTAGTTAAAGTTATGGTTTTTCCAGTGGTCATGTATGGATGTAAGAGTTGGGACTATAAAGGAAACTGAGCACCAAAGAATTGATGCTTTTGAACTGTGGTGTTGGAGAAGACTCTTGAGAGTCCCTTGGACTGCAAGGAGATCCAACCAGTCCATCCTAAAGGAAATCAGTCCTGAATATTCATTGGAAGGACTGATGCTAAAGCTGAAATTCCAATACTTTGGGCACCTGATGTGAAGAGCTGACTCATTTGAAAAGATTCTGATGCTGGGAACAATTGAAGGCAGGAGGAGAAGGGGACAACAGATGACATGGTTGGATGGCATCACCAACTCAATGGACATGAGTTTGAGTAAACTCCGGGAGTTGGTGATGGACAAGGAGGCCTGGCATGCTGCAGTTTATGGGGCTGCAAAGAGTCAGACATGACTGAGTGACTGAACTGAACTGATAGTGTTTTGAAGCATTAGAATTTATAATATAGAAAAGCAATTAGGTACGTAATACTGTTCTATCAGCTTTATAACATAAAGCCAGAGTAGGGGAAGGATGGAAGGACCCTCAGGATAGTCAAGGACCACATGCTTTCAAGTAGTCCTCAAGGCTACGGTGACCCAAGGAAACAAGAGCTAGATTTTTATTAACCTGAGGATTGGAACTGTTTCTCAGTCCTTGACTGTGCTCCTCAAAGATTGGAGTAGAGAGGACAATACCAGCAAGACATTATAAAATTATGAAAGGTGTATTAGACAAATATGTCTATTTGTTTAATAGTCCCTTAATTCTAATTTTAATCAGAAAGTGTTTGTCCTCAAGTTCTGTGTTCATGACTCCACTTTCCGGTAACAGGATGTCAATAATGCTATTTTGCAGTAAAAATAAGGATAATGCAAACTAGATGCAACGATTAAAACAAGAGAATTTAGAACATTTGAGCATTATGTCCAAAGGAGAGTGGCCAGACCAATGAACTTCATCAGGAGACCACACTGACCATCTCTGCAAAACTTTTCTAGACCTGTGCCGATATGTTATCTGTACCCTTTGTTGCCAGCTACGTTGAGCTATCATACATAAAAAGTTACACAGAAGTATGCGTGTGTGTGAGAGAGAGAGAGAAGAGAGAGAGAATCTAAAGGATTCTCAGGATAACAGATCTTATTTACTGAGTGTTTACTAAGTGCCAGGCACTGTGAATTTCATGTATTCTATTTCATTGTAATTGATAGAGCAACCAAAATGATTTGGACATGACAAATCTCATTTAAGATATATTTTTAAAAAGACTGAAATAACTTGGTCAGATTTAGCAACTTTACCAAAATAACAGAGGTTATGAGAGGCAGACTTGGGACAGAGCTCACATTTGTAACTGCAATGTTCCAGTACTGTCGGGAAGACTCCTGAATTAACATCAGGTTCCTTCAGGCTGTAAATCTTGTGAGTCTGTTGACTATACATACTTTTTCCCCATTCACATTTTATTTGAAGAAAAACACACCAAATGTCTGTTCCAAATATGATTTTAAATTGAAAATTGTCCTAGGACATTTTTAACACAATCTTTCAGTAGTTCATAAACTTTAAAGAGAAATGATAGAACCCTGCTTTAATTTTTTTTATTATAGCCTTTTTCCCTTTTTTTTTTTGACTGTGCCTGGTCTTAATTGTGGTATGTGGTTAGATGCAGCATGTGACTCTCAGTTGCAGCATGTGGGATCTAGTTACCTAACAAGGCATGAAACCCAGGGTCCTGTGCATTGGGAGCATGGAGTCTTAGCCACTGAACCAAGGGAAGTCCCTATTATAATGTCTTGATTTAAATATTGTGATCATATTCCCATGCTATCAAACATTAAGTGACATCATTTTATCAAAATGGAATAATCTACTTAACTAAGTTTTTATTTTAAAACAATTTTGTCACTTCTAATTGTTTACTTCTCTGATCACTACTGCTACGGAAATAATTTTTCGTGTAACACATGCTTATTTACCATGATCACTTTAAACCATCTTATATCTTCTAAGATCACCTCATCCCAATTGCCAACCTGTTGGACATTAAGTTTATTGAACCTTGCTTTTAAAAGGCAGACACAAAGGTTTGTGTTTTGAGGAATGCATTATTCAAGCACTTGAAAGAGAAAAAGGTGATGAACACAGACTTTTCTCTCCATAGGACTGGAAAACACAGGACTTCTGATGTCCAAATACTCATCTAAATACAACCTTACATACATACCTAGTAGCTATAGCATTACCTTCATTCATTTTTTAAAAATCCACTTAGATAATTAACATCAATGAGAGACTGGCAAGTGTAAATTTAAAGTATTTGAAAAAACAAACCAAAACTATTTGTTCATTAACTAGGCTTATAAACATGCCATCCACATACTGGAAAAGCTAATAATTACTCTCTAATGGTGCTAATTATGTAATGACAATGTTGTAAATGTTTGTTTACATAATGTTAGATTTCTCTGACTAATCTTATCATTAGTCAGACTTTGGACTTCTGCCACTGTGCACTCATGTATATTACTGGTACATGCCAACTGTTTCAACAACTTATTTTTAAAACTGGTTAACATGCTGCTAGTATTCAAATCAGAAACTTACCACATCTTTGGGAGGGGGCTCTGCTTCCTTCTTTACCTTTTACCCATTCTGGAAAAAAATGCCACAAATGGTTAAAATGTCATCTGTACATTGTATATGCACAAATCTCTGTTACCTACATGCCTAGGAGGAAATGTACTTCTTCTAAATTTTACCTAAAAGAGGCTATGCAATACACAACTGCACATATACAAATGGTTTCTACATCCCAAGTTTCATAATTTTAAAGGAACTTATTTGATAAAATTGTTGGGCATTAGTCCTGGCTTCCAGTTTAGGAAGAAGAATGCATTAATGACATAAATTTTACTTACATAACAGGTAATGATTTGCTACACTTATAGCTCACTTGTGTAGGGTTTGGGAGATTAAACACAAATTAATTTTGAGATCTGCAAGGATGTTCTGTCACAAAGGAAGGGATTTTAGTCTGCTTTCTTGCACTGATCTATCCCAAGCACCTAGAACAATGCCTGGTACATACTGACCAACTGACATAAAAATCATTAACTCTGTTGTTTGTAATTATTTTCTGAATGGTATCTGAGATCTACTAAGTCCAAGTGAACATCTGTGTCATTTTCCTAGATAACAAAATGTTTTCTCTGATATATTCTCTATCTCAATTTTAAAAAGTAATTGAGAATCTGAAAAGATGAATTCTAGGAAATTGGAGTTACTCCTTGCAAAGACCCTTTCCCACCTGCCCTTTTATGTCCAGTCTTGTGAAGGAAAATATTAATGGAACAGTATACATACTTGATATACTACAGAGGAGTAACTCCACCTGGGTACAGAAAACTTTCCAAGATGCTGGTGGTGACTGTTAAAATAACCCATTTCTCTAATGAGAGTTTGTGGGGTTCTGTTTGATATTAGGGTAGTTTCAGATGGTAAATTCTAGTCCAGGTGTCCCCAACCTCTGGGGTCTAATGCCTGATGATCTGAGATGGAGCTGATATAATAATAAAAGAAAAGTACACAATACGTGTTAACACACTTGAATCATCCCCAAACCATTTGCCCTATCCTGTCCTGGCTTCCATAAAACCCGTCCCTGGTGCCAAAAGGTTGGGGACCACTGTAATCTAGTCTCAAGGAAATTACTATAGTCTCAAGAGAAATTCTGGGAAGTCGGATACCTTTGGAGAGAATCCACAATTTAGTTCAGATGGCTCATCAAGAGACAAAAGCAACTCCAAGCACTAAAGACACTGAACATAATTGATCCTATGGCTCAGGGGTTAAAGCGTCTGCCTCCAATGCGGGAGAACCGGGTTCAATCCCTGGGTCAGGAAGATCCCCTGGACAAGGAAATGGCAATCCACTCCAGTATTCTTGCCTGGAGAATCCCATGGACAGAGAAGCCTAGTAGGTTACAGTCCACGGGGTCGCAAAGAGTCGAACACGACTGAGTGACTTCACCTTCACCTATGTTTAACAGTCAAATGTTTATAGAAATTCATAGTGACTTCAGAAAGATATCTATTCCAGGTTCCTAACTTCCAGTCACAAAAATTTCAAGATCTTTGAGGCCCTGGGGAAGCCTATGCTGGGATGTACTACCTCACGCTATATCTAATATGTTAAAACATTAAAATACACCCATATCCCCTACTGACTATAGTTTTCATCATTACAAGTTTTGAAAATTTGCATATGAAATGACTCATCTGTTTGTACACCTGGAAATTATTGCAAAATGAGAAAATATTTATTTTCAAATCTAATATTAATAAAATACAATATTATTTTTTTAATTTTCTTTTCATATCTTAGGATCAATAGTTTTTTTCATATCTCTGACATCTTTCTCAGATACTTGAAAACCACACAGATCCTAGACTTGCACTTATAATGTTTCAGGCAGACACACAGACTATTCTGGACAGATGAAAATCTTTTCTATGATTTCTTTAGGAAAAGAGTTTCCATACCTCTTTATAACCAATTCCAACATATAGCAGTCTTTGCTTTACAAAAGAATTCCTTATGAATAACATTCAAGAAGCAATTAAATTACACCTGTAGAAAGTTACTTGATGTCATCTGATTTTTCACTTGGGAACTTATTTTTCCCATCTCAGGAAAGTGAATTTGAGTAACTGCATACTGAAAAATACAGAGGCTGTAGTAGCTTAAACATACAGGATTACAGAGATAGAACTTTTCCTCACCAGCATGGTTAAGTAGGAAGCATTTCTTTTTTTTAAACCATTTTGGGTATAATAGTTAATAGCGGAGAAAATACACAGCTGACAGAGTCCAGGGCAGTGAACCCAAGAGATGACTCTCAGATTTTGTGTTTTTTTTTTTTAATTTGTAAATTAAACATTTCATTTAAAATGAACATGATGCAACTAAATCACCTTGTTTTATTCTTTAAAGCTACTGAGATGTCAACTTAAGAAAATAAATCCCTTTGATTTTTGAAGCAACCTAAACCTGTTTTTCCTATTTTACCACTTCCCCATTGATCTTTATTGTGCTAAAATACATAACACATAAAACTTATCCTTTTAATTCCTTTTAAGCTCATAATTCCATGTCTACTGTTTACTTATACAGGTATCACATTTCAATACAGAGAATTTGGGAAAAAGGAAGGGCAAATGGAATTTTTAAAAAATCACTCAGAAATAAGCTCAGGAAGATCAGCACTATTTTGATATAGCTCATTTTGGTGTGTATTTTCTATAGTGATTTTACCTTCCTACTTGGATTTCTATCTGCAATTCTCAACTTACCTTCCTGGGGGCATTTTCTTACTAAATTCTCAAACTAACAGACAAGTTCTTGAAATCTCAGTCTCCATTTATTGCTTCAGTCATCATCACTGGATCAGCATGCCATTTAAAACAAAATTTTAAAGCTCATCATCCAGCCAGTCCCTTATTGTTAAGCATTTGTTTTCAACTTTTTGAAATTATGTGCAGACTGCAAATGAACATTTTTAGAGGTAAAATTTTCATACTCACAATTGTTTCTTTAGTTTAAATCCCTAGCATAAAATAACAGGGCTAAAAGGTATGAACTTCACGGCATTGGACATGAAAACAAACCTGTTTTGAATGTTCATAGTTTTGATTATTGGAATCATTTTTTCACGAATTTACTAATCTTCGTGAACTTTCAGCCTTATGCGATCTTAAACGTTTTCTAAGGAGATTTGTTTTGAAAAGGTGTAGAACAACTGAGGACCCACTTTTTGAGTTGCTCAGTCAAGTAACGGAATCTTAGACCCTCAGATACCCGCTCTGGACCTCAGTGTTGTCACCTGTTGAATAGGAAGCTGTTGGCACGCTTATGAAATCCACTGGGACCCCAGTCTAATACTGCGGGCATAGAGCAGGGACCCAGAGGTCCTCCCAAGGTCTTCCCTCGGTTGCCCCGGATGCTCCTACACGCGGGGCACTTTCTCTTCCCCAAGTCTTGCTGGGGCCTCTGCCCTGGGCCTCTCCAAACCCACAGGATAGCGGTGCAGCCGCCCATTCGCCTTTACCTGAAGGGAGATCCAGCTGGGCAACAGCTCCTCTGAGCTGGCGAACAGCACCAACCGCCGCCAGCGCGCGTCTGCCAGTCCCCTGTTGTGACTGGTTGCTAGGCGACAGGGAGCCGCGCCTGCGCAGTTAGCGCCCGCGTGCGCCTGGGCAGTGAAAACGCCAGCTTGGCTGCCCCATATCCCCGCCGCGGTTACAGGTAGGTACCTGAGAAGCCATGTGCATCCTTGGTGACTGACTCCCAGACTTTGGGGGCAGGATAGGCACTGGGCATCCTCCCCTTCTGTTGTTGAGAGCCAGCCCTAGTGACAACGAAATCAGGAAGCAGGGCCACCTCCGCTTCTGAGCAGACAACTGGCTATGGATTCACACACTCTGAGGTGCAGGCGCCTTCTCCCAGTGAAGCGCCTCGGCCAGAGTCTCTGCGAGGTGACTTCCAAATGCCACCTTCATAAAATGCCCTTTGATTGACCTTAGCAAAATATCTCTCCCATCATCATCGCAAATTTCCTTCATGCTCCTTGAAAGTCAAATCTCCTCCATCCCACTTCCCTGGGAACAACTCATCTGTTTTATCTTCCTTTAATTTGCATTTTTATGAACGTCTTATATATGGAACCACACAAAGCACTACTATTTTGGTCTGGCTTCTTTAATTTAGCAAATGCTTTTGAAATTTGTCCATGGTGCTGCATGTATCCACAGTTTGATTCTGTCGCTGCGTAGCATTGCACTGCCTGGATGGACCACATCCATTTGCTGGTTGATGGACATTTGGGTTCTTTCCAGTTTTGGACTATTATAAATAAATATGCTCTAAACAGTTATACACAGGTTCTTGTGTGAACATATGTTTCTCCTTCCTTGGGAAAATACCCAAGAGTATAATTTCTGGGTCTTATGCCATGTGTATGTTGATGTTACCAAAACTTGCCAAACTGTGTTCTAAAGGAACTATGCTATATTTGTATTCCCATCAGCAACGAGTCAGAGATCCATTTGCTTTATGCCCTAAAACACTCGGTATTGTCAAGCCTATTAGTTTTAGTTATCCCTTTGGTTATGTAGTGTTATCGCCTTCTGGTTTTAATTTGCATTTCCTTTATGACTAATCATGATAGGCTGATTCTCCATACTTGTTAACCAACCATTTCAGTATCTTCTTTTGTGAAGTATCTGTTCAAATATTTTTTCTACTTTTAACTGGGCTGTTTGTCTTATTATTGAGTGGTAAGAATTAACTATATATTCTGGATGTTGCTGTTGTTAAGTCATATCTGACTCTTTTGTGACCCCATGGGCTGTAGCTCACCAGGCTCCTCTGTCCATGGGATTTCCTAGGCAAGAATACTAGGATGGGTTGCCATTTCCTTCTGCAGGGGATCTTCCTGACCCAGAGATTGAACCTGGGAAGCCCATATATTCTAGATACAAGTTATCATATGTGTAGTTTGGAAATATTGTCTGCCCTGGTCCAGGAAAATGAAATTTAGAGACCATAATCCTAACATTAGGATTGCTCATTGCTACTGAGTTGGCCATTCCTTCTAGGCCTTCTCAGAAGCCTAGTGAGGCTCTGAATTCAGTACATTCATAAACTGGAATCCAGACAATGGTTGTAAGAGAGAAAATGTCATTGTTTGTCTGTAGTAAGCACTCTGGTTCTCTGGCCATGGCTTCTACTGGGATCTTAAAATTGTCATTTTCTGTCTCAGAATCACTAAATATATTTAGAAGTATTTCACCCACTCCACATCCCTTGTAGACCTTTTGTCCACCACACTTTGCTATAGCAGTAGCCTCTTGGCCTGTCAAAACTGTCTCCAATAGGTACTTTTTCTAGGAGACCACAAGTGACTCCCAATAAGACATCCTCTAAAAGTAAGCAAATCTGCCATTTTCAAATTCAGTCAAGTCAACCAGCTAGTCCAAGATTTATATCTTTGAGCTTCTAAGATCAATAATCACTTCTGGTTTCAATTACTGCGTCATTTGAAGTTCCATTGCAGACAACACATTCTACTCTAGTTAGCAGGGAATTAGAGATTTAGAGCAGAGAAGGCAATGGCACCCCACTCCAGTACTCTTGCCTGGAAAATCCCATGGACGGAGGAGCCTGGTGGGCTGCAGTCCATGGGGTTGCTAAGAGTCGGGCACTACTGAGTGACTTTCGTTTCACTTTTCACTTTCATGCACTGGAGAAGGAAATGGCAACCCACTCCAGTGTTCTTGCCTGGAGAATCCCAGGGACGGGGAGCCTGGTAGGCTGCCGTCTGTGGGGTCGCACAGAGTCGGACACAACTGAAGTGACTTAGCAGCAGAGATTTAGAGAATTGGTGCTAAGAATGGACAAACAGGTTCTAGGCTTAACGTTCAGAGATGACTTTCAAAGCAATACTGCAGAGCATAATTCACAGTAACTATGACATGAAAACAACTGAAGAGTCCACTGACAGATGAACAGATAAAGAAAATGTGTATCTGTGTACAGTGGAAGATTATTCAGCCATAAAAAGAAAGGACTCCTGCCACTTATGCCAAAATGGATGGACATTGAGGGCATTATGTTAAGTGAAATGTCAGACAGAGAAAGACAAATATGATATGATCTCACTTATAAGTGCAACCTGAAAGCATTAGAACTCATAGAAACAGAGTAGAATGATGATTTCTAGGGGCTGAAGGACCCTGGAAAATGGGAAGCTATTGGTCAAAAGGTATAAATTTTCAGTTATCAGTAAGTTTGGGAGATGTGATATACAGTATGATGATTATAGTTATCTATACTGTATTGTATCCTTGAAAGTTGCTGGAAGAGTAAAGGTTTAATATTCTCACCAAGAGTTTCTGAGCTAAAAGAAGAACTGAAATTTTGGGTCTAAGTGTGGGTATAAAATAATTCTTTCTTTGCAAATGTGAAGGTTGGTTTGTTAGCTTAAAAAATATATTAACCAAATTTTGAGCATCTTAATGAGCCTGGTCCAAGATTGGAAGGACCACAAGAAATATTATAATGTACACTGCCATCATTCATGAATTCAAAGGAAAAAGTGATCACTCACTGATGTTTAGCAAGTGCTAGAATTGAAATCCTAAAATATTAGTGAGATGAGTAGAACAGTATCTTTATTCTAGAAGAAAAACTTCATTAAAATTTTGAAATAATATGAAAATATTTTAAAGGATTAAGTATCTATTCATTATTTCAAGTTATTTCAATGTTACATTTGTCAAAGTTTTAATGCTTAAAAATTATAAACCTATGAAGTAAAATTTTGCAATATTTAAAGATCAGATTATTTGATAAAGAGCAAAAAGCAGTTTTTATTCATTAAAGAAAAAGTATCATCTATTATTTGCTGCCTTTTCTCATGTAATCATAACTATGCTGACCAAGGTATGAAGAATATGAAAGGTTTAGATCAGAAATTACATACAGCAGTTTCCAGCTGCAAATCAGAAGTGTGTGTGTATATGTGTGTGTGTGTGTGTGTGTGTATGAAACATTTACAGAAACAAATGCAACTTTTCATTTAAAAGTTATACTAATATTTCTACTAATTTTTTCTTATTGTAAATATGCAAAATATACATAATTTGATAATTTTTCTTCACCAAGCCCCATATTGACTCATCATTTTCCAAACCTGCTATGTTGTAGAAAGGTTTGAGAACCACTGATCTAAAGTCTTCTGACCAGCCCCATGTTGGACTTACAGGACTTTGTCCCCAACAGTCTGGGTCCAGTAACTTGACATTATCCATATGTGGAGAACTCATCAAATAAGTTTGTTAAACAGTTTATCAATATAATAAGAGCTAGTCCCACCTCCCTAAATCAGTGAACTTTCTTTCCTGGTATTAAGGTACTTGAGCAACGAATTAACTATCAGAACATTGTAGGTGAATAAAAATGAGGACTAGGGAAGATGGGAGATCTTGATGGATTTTTCCTGCCCTATCAGAATCAACAATTCTTTTGCATCTGGATTACTACTGATCTTCGGACTGAAGAATTTTTCTCCCCTGGTCTCTGTTATGGCTGACATAGCTATTTCCATAGCTACTAGACATTTTGTCTCCTCATATTATGTATGTTTAAAAATCAGTGTCTTGGGAATTCCCTGGATGTCCAGTGGTTAGAACTTGGGCTTTCCCTGCCAGAGTACCAGGTTCGATTCCTGGTTGAGGAACTAAGATCCCACAAGCCACGTGGCCAAAACAAACAAAAAATAAAAAATAAAAACCTGTGTCTTTAAGTATTGTGATTGTCATGCTTCATCCATAAGTACTGTGGTTTTGGAAATTAATTAAACCTTATAACACCATTGAATCTCCCATGTTAATGACTTGAGGGTCTTGGCATAACAAACTTCATTTGACTCAATAGAAATGTTCCAAAAAACATTTCTTTTAAAGAATTTTGAAATCTAATTATACTTTGAGAACATTGAGAATTCACTATTTAGAGAAATCTAAGGATGAATCATTTTATATAGAAAAAGAAAAAGACACCTTCAGTAAAAGAAAGCAATTATCTATTATTTATCTCTTAAAGTGAAAGGTGTAGAACATCTATAAAATATTAGGTAATTTATCATAATATGTTCCTTTTAATATATTCTTTGAATTCATTTCCATTCAAATTGAATTAGATAGTTAATTGTTGTAAATCAATTGAACGTGGTTAAAGATAAACACTAAAAATGTAAACTTCTATTTGTAATATTCAGTTCAGTGTTAGCAGTGTAAGGAAACCTAGAAACAGTATGGTAACCCTTCACCTTTTCTAGGGTTTATACATAGATAGTTTGCCAACATGTACTGTAAATAGTTGCTATTTTTCTCCACAGTAGACTGCCACAAGGCAGTTTCTTCTACCACATTGTGTTATTTAAAAGTTATCTGCTTTTTTGGCTGCTGTTCAAGGGAGTTCTTTGCCTGTAAATCCTCTTTATCTCATGCTAGGGTTGCAGAGAAATCTTGGCACAATTTCAGTGCATTTGTCTTGTTGTACCATTGGAGAAAAACATGAAGGGCCCCAGAGACTGACACTGTTCTGCAAATGGTTGTGAAACAGTGGGGAACCCTGTTGGCCATTCAGAAGGGTAATGCTACTAAGCACCCACTGTGACAAATAAGATCCCCTCATGGGAAAGGCAGCCACACCATAAAAAAGATCACTGAAAAGCTCAAAAGATAGAGTTTCAAAGTAAACATCACTCATTGTGTACTTGAGTTGAAGCCTTTAAAATCAGCTTAACTTCGTGGACTGGTTCCATATGTAGTGTTCATTTAGTTTTTAGTCTGGTTTTTACATTCTTGGACTCTGAACTCAAGTTTCTGTAATTTGCACTATGGAGATATCTGCCTATTTGTTAGAGGTTAGAGGTTTAAGAGGAAAAATAGGATGCATCCCACTTAAAGAAAGTCTGAGACAACTTATCCATTGAGATAACATCTCATTCTGTGAAGGATGCCCCAGAACGTTTCCTCCACCACTGCTCAGCCCTCTACATGAAATGTGTAACCTGTGCTTGTATATACACAGTAAGAACTGCTGTCAGAGCAACAGCTGGACATGAAGACATTTCCCCTAGTTGGCTTCTGGCATTCAGCTTGTATTTTAAAAGAAGTTGAACAATTGTGTCTGTTTAAGGAAGGATCCCTTGAACTGAGAATAAGTGGGTTGATCTAAAATACAACCCAGATCAAGCTCGCCAGAATAAACTACGTTGAATATAATGTGGTTTGGGGGCTCCCCAAGAAAACCAGTGCACTAGTAGGAGAAGTTCTCTGAGCTCGCCTTTTGTTGTGGTCAGCTGTAAAATTAGTACTTTGACACCAGGCTGTTGGGTCTGATCCTTCCTTGTCTTTCTTAACCAAAGTAGCCAGAGATTTTAGCTGGATCACGATGGTAAAGAAGGCAGAACACCACAGAATTGATGCCTTTGAACTGTCCCTTGGACAGCAAGGAGATCAAACTAGTCAATCTTAAGAGAAGTCAACCCTGAGTTTTCACTGAAAGTTCTGATGCTGAAGCTGAAGTTCCAGTATTTTGGTCACCTAATGCAAACAGTCAACTCACTGGAAAAGTCCCTGATGCTAGGAAAGATTTAAGGTAGAAGAAAAAGAGGGCAGAGGATCCATTCAGAGGATGAGATGGCTGGACAGCATTATCGATGCAATTAACATGAACTTGGGCAAACTCCAGGAGTTGGTGAAGGACAGGGAGGCCTGGTGTGTTGCAATCCATGGGGTCACAAAGAATTAGACACAACTGAGCAGCTGAAAGCAACATGACCAATACATGATTACTGTGAGAAAAGGAGATCTAGCTCAGGCTTTTCCAATGGCAGCTGGTGACTGTGATCTTGACCAAAGAAGTGTTCTTGGGCCTGAATTTGGGAGGCCTTCCTTATTTGAAGGGCTGAGCCACCTGCATGGATCTGGTTCTAAGGCAGGAGAGCTAATAACTTTATAGAGACCATAGCTTCATAGAGTTTCACAGAGATCAAAACTAGCTCCCACAGTTGGGCAAATGGGTAAACCAATTTCCTGTAATAAATCTCTTTGTACATAGAGATATAGATATCTCCACTACTGGTCCTGCTTCTCCACTTCCCTACTTCCCTAACTGATACACTGGAATACTTCTATCAGTTCATAAATGGTCTTTTATAGCAGTTCTTTCATTTCCAGCTATGGTTTTAAATTTTGGACCTGTCTGCTTTCCATACTTTAGAAGAACCTCATAGTTTTTGTTCTTCAACTGTTACTCTTCTTTTCTACAGTAGTTATGAATTTACTGGTTTATTATATTTATCTTGTCTTATTTCTAGGGTTTGGGAGGCATAGAATGAGGCTTAGGTGTGAGCTTGATCTGTTATAACCAGATCCTTTCTTAGTTATTTTTTCTAAATAAAGTGTCTGGAGCCTTTTTTAAAAAGATTTAGAAAAATATCATCATTATAGTTAAGCCTCCTTAGTTTAGTCAATATAAATTTGTGAAAAGCTTAAATATAGAAAATTTGAAGGAAGAGTGAGGACATAACTTTCTGCATCTGAAAATGACTGAGAGGTAAGTTGACTTAAAGAACCTTCACTACATTTTCAAAAACAGACTTGAATTTCTCCCTATTTAGGAGAATATTCTGCTTAAATAGCAAATATCTTCCTATCAGAAAATTTTATTATCTGCTTTATCTTAATTCTTTCATGTCACACTAACATAAGTTTGGTTTTATAGGAGAAAAAACACTAGAAAAACTATCGTATGAAATTCTGAACTTTCAAATTAACAAAATTTGACAAAGGATTGCCACACAATAGACTTCCTAAAGTAATCTAAATTAGCATATCAATTGTTAGAAAAATGAGCTAGAAAAATGAATTTAGCCCAACTTAATTCTTAAATGAATTAAGCTGAATAATCTTTTTCTTTACTAATTATCATTCAACTTTTGAATTAATTTTTATGTTCTTTTACACCATGACTAACACCCAAGGATAAGGTATATGAAGCACTTTAAACTGTAAATTACCAGAAAGAGGTAAGGCAAAATTATTGTAATCTTTGATTTAACCAAACTGTACTATATTGGTAGTATAGTATATCTAATATAGTATATTAGATATACTAATATATACTATATTAGTATATCTGGTAATATTAAATTTTCCTTGCTATACCATGAAGTTTTAGCAACTGAAGATGAAATAAAGTGTGCTGATGGCATTTGTAGACTAAAATATCCCTAAGCCCTGATTTGCTTTTTCTTGGCCTTTCACCTCCTACAGTTCTGGGCACCAGAACTAAGATCTCGCACTGCCAGACCTAAGATGCAGTGCAGTGATGAAACTATTTTTGCTTCATTGACTACACTAAAGCCATTGACTATGTGGATCACAGCAAACTGTGGAAAATTCTGAAAGAGATGGGAATACCCGACTACCTTACCTGAGAAACGTGTATGCAGTTCAAGAAGCAACAGTTAGAACCGGACATGGAACAACAGACTGGTTCCAAATTGGGAAAGGAGTATGTCAAGACTGTGTATTTTCACCCTGTTTATTTAACTCATATGCAGAGTACATCATGCAAAACGCTAGACTGGATGAAGCACAAGCCGAAATCAAGACTGCTGGGAAAAATATCAATAACCTCAGATATGCAGATGACATCACCTTTATGGCAGAAAATGAAGAGGAACTAAAGAGCCTCTTGATGAAGACGAAAGAGAAGAGTGAAAAAGTTGGCTTAAAACTCAACAATCAAAAACAAAGATCAGGGCTTCTGGTCCCATCACTTTATGGCAAATATACAAGGTAAAATTAGAAATAGTGACAGATTTTATTTTCTTGGGCTCCAAAATCACTGCAGATGATGACTGCAGCCATGAAATTAAAAGATGTTTGCTCTTTGGAATAAAAGCTATGACAAACATAGACAGCATATTAAAAAGCAGAGACATCCCTTTACTGACAAAAGTTTGTATAGTCAAAGCTATGGTATTTCCAATAGTCATTTATGAATGTGAGGGTTGGACCATAAAGAAAGCTGAGCACTGAAGAATTCATGCTTTCAAACTGTGATGCTAGAGAAGACTCTTGAGAGTCCTTTGGATAGCAGGGAGATCAAACCAGTCAACAAGAGACAAGTCTGGCTTTTGTCCTTGCTCTTAGGAGCTAACTTTTATACCCTTGGAATGTCCTAAGTAGTAGGAATGTGTGACCCCTCAAACCACATCTAACAGTTTGTGCTAGTAAATGACTCATTATGGGCATTCTGATAGGTTATGCTAAGAGATGACTCAGTGTGGGGATTCTTAATACATCAAAAGTCTTGAAGTGAGGACTGTCCACCCCAGATGATTAGAGGGTTGGGACGGGGGGAGCCTGGTGGGCTGCCATCTATGGGGCCGCACAGTCAGACACAACTGAAGTGACTTAGCAGCAGCAGCAGCAGCAGCAGCAGCAGCATGTAGCTATCACTGGCTCTTTTTTTCCTCAGTCTGTTCATGTTTTTACTTATTGTTAGTACAGAGTGGCAACTCTCAAGTTTCTTACATGTAGAACTAGAAAATAAAAGCCCTCTTTCCCCTATTGTTACTATTTTGCTTTAATGTAGTACATATCTAACAACTGATGAGTCAATATGAATACATTATTATTAACTAAAGTTAATTTACATTAGGGCTCACTCCTTGTGTTGTACATTCTCTAAGTTTTGACAAATGTAAAATGACATGTATCCACCATATTAATACTATCATAAAGAATAGTTTTCACCACCCTAAAAATCCCTTGTGTTTCACCTATTCATCCCTCCCCCAATCCCCTGGCAACCATTAATCTTTTTGCTGTCTCCGTAGTTTTGCCTTTCCCAGAGTATCAAACCATGAAATGACATGGAGGAAATTTAAACGCATGTAGCTAAATGAAAGAAGCCAATTTTTAAAAGCTAAATACTGGCACTTCCTGGTGGTCCAGGAGACCCAGGTTTAATCCCTGGTTGGGTAACTGGATCCCACATGCCACAACTAAAAGTTTGCGTGCTGTAACTAAAGATACTGAGTGCCACAACTAAGACTGGGTAAGGCCAAACAAATAAATAATAACACGTAAGTTATTTTTAAACAGCTGTATACTATAATTCTAGTTAGATCACTGACCTTTTTGTGAGGTGATAAGAGGTGTTAATTAACTAGATGGAGAGGATCCTTTCATAATGTAGAAACCTATCAAATCTCCCTGAAAGTAACAATGAAAGTCACTCAGTCGTGCCCGACTCTTTGCAACCCCTGTACAGTCCATGGAATTTTCCAGGCCAGAATAGCAGAATGGGTAACCGTTCACTTCTCCAGAGGATCTTCCTGACTCAGGGACTGAAACCAGCTCTCCCACACTGCAGATGGATTCTTTACCAGCTGAACCACAGGGAAAGCTCAAGAATACTGGAGTGGGTAGCCCATCCCTTCTCCAGCAGATCTTCCAGACCCAGGAATCGAGCCTGGGTCTCCTGCGTTGCAGGCAGATTCTTTACCAGCTGAGCTATCAGGGAAGCCCATCAAATCTCCCTGATGGACACTTTAAATATCTTAAAATTTCATATGTCAATTAAGCCTCAACAAAGCTGAATTTCTTTTAAAAAGTGAATTTAGAACTCCCATTATTTTGTCTTGTGGTTTTCTTTTCTGGGAAGTGAGGGGATCTGTTTTGCACATAATTATTAAATTAACTTATTTTATTACTGAATGTTTGAATGCCCTCATTCAAGTGGGCAAGAGTATCTTAGAGATACTCAAACTGCAACTTTTCCAGAAGTCTTGTGGGGAATTAGAAAGGTTTCATTCCCTGGCTGATCTAGCGTTGCCAACCCACTTCCTGGAGAAGCCCCAAGACCCTGTTGATGATACGGACTTCCATCACGTTCAGATACATCAAGGGTTAAATCATTTTCTGTGAGATAGAACAAATGATACAATGTGGAATCCTCAGCCTCCTTCCCTCCACACCAATATTATAAGATGATTTCACTCTCTTCAGAATACGTTATGACAAAACAGTCGCTAAGCTATGGAAAGACTGGGTTTTCGCCAATACCATTTTCTATCTTTAACCGCTTAAATAGCTCTGTGGTCGACTGGCTCTCATTATGCTCTTCATTTGTCAGGTGCTTGAAAATAGCCTAGACACTTTTTTCCCCCAAAGAAAGGCACCCTGCCGGGAAGGATGTGCCAGGAAGAAAGAGAGAGATATTAGGCTCACAGCGGGAGCAAGGCCTTCTATTTCCTGGGAGAGTCGTTTTGATCTGTGCTGTTGATGAGACTTCTCTCTGCTTGGGAAGAGCCTTTAAGGTGGCAGCTCCCTTGTCCCAGGTCCTAAAGCAGAGGACAGAGATGTGTGACTGTTGGTTATTTTTTTTAAATATACTTTTATTATTTATTTAATTTTGGCTGTGCTGGGTCTTCATTACTGCGAGGGCTTTTCTCTAGTTGCAGGGAGCAAGAACTGCTCTTCCTTACACTGCACCAGCTTCTCACTGTGAAAGTGAAAGTGAGACTCACTCAGTCCTGTCCCCATGCGCTGGAAGCCCTCGGGCTCCTCCATTTATGGAAACCTCCAGGCAAGGTATACTGGAGTGGGTTGCCATTTCCTTCTCCAGGGGATCTTTCAGACCCAGGGATGGAAGCTGGGTCTCCTATGCTGTGGGCAGACTGTTTACCATCTGGGCCGCCAGGAAGCTTCTCTTGTTGCTAAGCACCAGCTCTAGGACACGTGGGCTTCAATAGTTGAGGTTCGTGTTCCCAAGCTCCAGAGCACTTGGAGCTCAGCTCAGTAGCTGTGGTACATGGGCTTTAGCTTCTTTGAAGCATGTGGGATCTTCCCGGACCAGGGATTGAACCTATATCTCCTGCATTGGCAGGCAGATTCTTTACCACTAAGCCACCAGGGAAGCCTGAAATGTGTGATTTAACCTCTTGCTTGCCTATGTTTGCTTCCCAGCATCCATGCTTATCCTCTCCTTGACCCTTTCTGTGCCCCTGCCCAACCCTAATCTGGCTCTAGAAAGACTTTACATCTGTAAATCTCAGAGGTAGCCATCCAAAAAAATTTTACCCCAGAAAAAAATACATTAAATGCTTGAATGCCTGCTCTGGCCTCTCATGCTCCTCGTTACGCCAAGTATTTCCAGAGCATATGTTGTATACCCAGTTCTTCTTATGCCAAGAGAAAATTTTGTCTGATCAAAAATGTTTACGGTATTCACAAACTCCACGAAAGTTGATATAACTGAGAATAATTTTCTCATCATTACCCTACTCTCATATGTAATGGCCATATGAAGAAAAAAAGTATATTAAAAAGCTATCTGAGTCCAAATCATCTTATATTTGAAACTAAAGGAGAGCCCAGACAAATATAGATACAGCCAATTTTTTTTTTTTATGTAGTCAGGGATGTTCTGCTTTCTCAGCTTGCTTTCCTGGCATGATCTCATGAGGATTTCTTCATATTTGAGAGGGCCCGTACAGTGGAAACAGTGTCAGACTTTATTTTGGGGGCTCCAAAATCACTGCAGATGGTGACTGCAGCCATGAAATTAGATGACGCTTACTCCTTGAAAGAAAAGTTATGACCAACCTAGATAGTATTTGCAAAAGCAGAGACATTACTTTGCCGACTAAGGTCTGTCTAGTCAAGGCTATGGTTTTTCCTGTGGTCATGCATGGATGTGAGAGCTGGACTGTGAAGAAGGCTGAGCACCGAAGAATTGATGCTTTTGAACTGTGGTGTTGGAGAAGACTCTTGAGAGTCCCTTGGACTGCAAGGAGATCCAACCAGTCCATCCTGAAGGAGGTCAGCCCTGGGATTTCTTTGGAAGGAATGATGCTAAAGCTGAAAGTCCAGTACTTTGGCCACCTCATGTGAAGAATTGACTCATTGGAAAAGACTCTGATGCTGGGAGGGATTGGGGGCAGGAGGAGAAGGGGACGAAAGAGGATGAGATGGCTGGATGGCATTGCGAACTCAATGGACGTGAGTCTGAGTGAACTCCGAGAGATGGTGATGAAGAGGTAGGCCTGGCGTGCTGCGATTCATGGGGTCGCAAAGAGTCGGACACGACTGAGTGACTGAACTGAACTAAACTGAATCTGATTCATGGCCACAAGTGACAATACCCTCAGCACCCAAGGACTGGTTTTCAGCACATCAGCAATATCTCTTCCTGGTTATAAATGTAGATCCAGTTCAGGAAGAGAGGGAAGGAAAGCAAGGTCTTTGTATTTGTCTTGATATTAAAAGAAGCTCTAAGGGGATCACGAGGGACTTTCTGTGGTTTTCTTAATGTCCCATCTCATGATCTGGACTTTAGTTAAACAGCCATGTTCTTCATGAAAATGCACTTGGAATTTGTGCATTTTTCTGTACATTTTATGTCAATAAGAAGTTTAGTTTTTAAAAATCCATTCATCTAATCTGCTTCCAAAAGTCTGAGAAGCAGATATCCAATCCTCGGCAAATCTACCAGAGCTGGGTTGTCCAGTATGGTGTCCACCAGCCATATGTGGCTGGTCCAAGTTGAGGTGTGCTTTTAAGAGTGATATACACACTGCATTTCAAAGACATAATATGAAAAGAAGCAAATATGTTATTGAAATTTTATATTGATTATAGGTTACACTTATTTGGCTAAATAAGATATATTATTAAACTAATCTGACCTGTTTCTTTTTGCCTTGCTATATGGCTACTAGGAAATTATGTATGTAGCTCGTACTATATTCTCTTAGATAGATTCTCTTAACTTTCCCACTGGGCTGGGTATGGGATCAGTTAACGTAGATCTTGGCTTTGCCCACTCATACTTAATTTTTCCAATTCCCATTGAAATATCACAGAATATTTTATGTTCTAGGAGGAAAAAGAATAATTATTTACTTTGATTTGTAAATTTGGGTTACATTTATACACATTGTACTTGGCCTTTTAAAAATGAACACTCAACTGAATTATGAATTAATAACAGTGAATAGTGTAAAATGTTTTCATGTTAGAAATGGTAAAAGAAACACATCTTCTCTGGGCAAATGTGCAGAGTCAGTGTTCAGAGAATGATTGTCCAAACCACCATGGCTAAGGGAAATAAATACATCCTTTCTTGGGTTTATAGTCTTCCCCTTTGTCTGCGATTTCTGCTTTCTGCTAGGCATTTTTTCAGGATTGATATTCAAGCTGTGAAAAGCATTCTTCCATCAGCAGAGTCTGGCACAATGGCAGGCTCTTCAGATAGCAGGGTTGGCATTTTTAAATTCACACTGGATTTGTTAAGTGGTTTGCAGCTGAGAAGCTGGATGCACTGACTTTCCACTGTATGAATTTTAAAAATGCTCAGAGACAAGCATCTCCTGAAGAATTAAGATATTCTGTGGGCCATGTAATCAGCACATTATCAAAATATATGCTGTTTTGATTATTATAGTAATCCAAAAATTGCTAATTATATAATAGCATGCTAACTGAAACGTAATTGCAGACAATACATTATTTGATGTGTGTTCCTGTTATTGGCAAACTCTGGGACTTGTTACTGATTATTCCTGGGCAAATCGAAATTTGTCCCCAAAGTGTTAGACTCAGTCAAGGCTAGACTTAAGCGGTCAAGTCAAGCACTTAAGCAGGCTTAGAAAAATGACAGTTTTCTCCCATGAGAGTCACTGGGGAAACATCTATCAATGAAAGGGTATGAGAAAATTGGGTACAGTAAGCAAGAGCGAGGAAGATTGGCAGTAAATGCGTTCTTCTCTTTGCACCTTTCTCCCCCTTTACCTGTTCAGTCTCACTGAAGGAGCTTGCAGTTAGAACTTTTGTTCTTTTTATGTGTAACAATAATCATTTTTTAAGTTTTGTTTGTTTGTTTGTTTGTTTGAGGTGGACCAATTTTAAAGTCTTTATTGGATTTGTTACAGCACTGTCTCTGTTCTGTGTTTTGGCTTTTTGGCCACAAGTTATGTGGGATTCCCCGCCCCCTGACTAGGGATCGAACCTGCACTCCCTGCATTGAAAGACAAAGTCTTAACCACTGCACCATCAGGGAAGTCCCTGACGCTAACCATTTTTACATTTCATGTTGTTGTTCGGTCACTCAGTTGTGTCCGACTCTTTGTGACCCCATGGACTGCAGCACGCCAGGCTTCCCTGTTCTTTATCATCTGCCAGAGCTTGCTCAGACTCGTCCATTGAGTCAGTGATGCCATCCAACCATCTCATCCTCTGTCATTTCATAGCCATTGGAAAAACCAAGATTCGGCACTGGTAGGCCGAAGTTACTCTTTGAAAGCAGCTGGACTATCAAACAAATGCTGTTTGACATTGCACTTGATGCAAGGATTGCTCTACCTGTGTCACTGTAAACAAGGTGTTCAGAACAAAAAGAGTGGGGAAAATAAGAAAAGGAGGGAAAAGGGAGGAAAAAGAGTCTGTCAAGTAGGGGAGGGAGGAGGAAGGAGAATGGAATGGTGCATCTTCTGGAAGTCATCATTGAGATGAGTTTATCTGATGTTTTATCTAAATGGTATTATCAATTGTAAGCCCATCCAAATTCTTTGGAAATTTTTCTGAATGGAAAAAGCAAGTAGAATGATAAAATACCTATAGTGAAGTAGTACTGATGATTGGACTTTGGAACCTCTTCGGTTAGGAAATTCAAATGTATTTCTATAATAGCAACTCAGAAGCCATATCTTCCAGGCTGCCTCCCCAACATATATTTCTTCTTACCATTGTTCTCACAAGACCCAAACTTTCCCAGTAGCAAGGTTTAGGTGTGACTAACCTCACCCTTAGCTCTAGGATGAGCCCTGATTGGCTTTAGTAATTCAAGATATCCTATTTCTTATGAGAATTATTTAAACTTTTATTATTTTGGCCACACTGAGCAGCATGTAGGATCTTAGTTTCCTGATCAGGGATTGAACCCACGCTCCCTGAACTGGGAGCTCAGAGTCTTAACCACTGAAGTGATCAGAAATTCTTAAGATATCCTATTTTCCAAGCCACAGGGCTTGGTTCAGGAATAGATATGTGAACAGCTGGTGCAGTGAGATACAAGAAGAGATGTTTAGGAGCTCTCTGTGCAAGAATTGTGTGAACTTCCTATAAGGGGCTTGCCCTCTCCCCAGAGAGACATGATCAAACTAGCATTCCCAGTTGTAGCTGGCAGAAGTCTTGAGACCTTTACAGGAAACACCCTGAAAATGAAGTTGCTTCTATGACACACACAGAGGAGACAAAACGGGATCCTTGATAGCATCTTCATTTGGTAAATCAATTTTTTTGAGATATGTATATTGTATCAAATGCACCATATATATATATATATATATATATATATATACTTTTAAACATTTTATTTTGAAATAATTTTTAGACTTATAGCAAAGCTCCAGAAGTACTCAGAGTTCCCATAGGCTTCTACCGAGCTCCCTAATGTTACTACTGCTCAAAAGATTATAATTTCTATCTTTAATTTGTCACTGTCCACCTTCAAACAGTATTACAGCATTTCACACAAAGTGTGAGTCCACTTAATCCCTTCCTATCCTTCGTGCTGTTATCATCATACACTTGATTTCTCCACGTGATAAAAACCACAGATAGGTCCTCACTGATTTTGTCTTGCAAAGTCAATTATTTTTTGAATAAGCAGAAAACTCATTAATATTTGCTCACATATTTACTCTTTTCAATATTCTTCATTCCTTCATGTAGATCTGAGTCTTTATTGGTTTTATTAAGGATCATCTTTCAATGGCCTGGAGAATGAATTTTCTTTAATATTTTTTGTAGTGTGGTTTTGCTACCCATTAATTTTCCGTTCCTCTGTTTGCTGAACATTTCTTTATTTTTGTCTTTTTGAAAGATATTTTTCCTAGATTTAGAACTCCAGGTTAACATTTTCCCTCTTTAATCACTTTAGAAATGTTGTTTGTCTTCCAGTTTGCATTTTTTCTGATGATTCAGTGATATATATTTTCTTCCTATATGTAATGTCTTCCCACCTCTTATTCTCATACTGATTTTTTAATTTATTATTTTTTCAAAATATGTATTTGTCTGCATTGGGTCTTCATTGCAGTATGTGGGATCTTTAGTTTCGGCATGTGGGATCTTTTCCCTGGCAAGGAATTGACACAGTCGCCTGCATTGGGAGCATGGAGTCTTAGCCATTGGACCACCAGGGAAGTCCCCCTCATACTGCTTTTAGTATTATAAATTTATCACAGTTTCTCAACAATTTGGTTATGATTTTTTTCATTTGATTTGAAAATTTGGGAACTATGATTTTTTCAGACATCTTTTTCTTCAGATGACTTCTGGTTCCCCCTTTCCCTCTTTTTCCACGCTCCAGTTGCAGGAATCTGGACAACCAGATATTCACTGTCCTACAGGGTGTCAACACTTTCTCATTCCCATTTTTATTTCCCATTATAGTTTGTTACAAGACATTGAATATATTAAATAGTTCCCTACTCTGTTCTTTTTTTTTTCTTTTATTCCTCTTCTCGTTTTGGGTTGGGTGGTTTCTTTTTTCCAGTGCTTTTAAGTTCATTGGTCTTTCTTTCCCCCTGAATGTCTAATCTACCGCTAATATAATCCAATAAATGTTTTATTTTATATATTGTATTTTTCATCTCTGAGAGATTCCATTTCATTTTCTTAAATATACTTTTTTTCTCCTCACTATGTTTCTGCTTTCTGTTAGATACTTGAACATATTTATAATAGTAGGCTTTTTCTGCTGATTCCATCATTGCTATCATTTCTGGACCTTTTTCTACTTTTTGCCCCTTTATTGACTGGTTTGCTTATTGGGTGCTGGATATTGTGAGTATTACTTTGTTGAGTGTCTGATTTTTTTTTCTTTTTGTGAAGGGTGGTGAGCTTTGTTTTGATTACAGGTAGTTATTTGCAAGTCAGTTTCACCCTTTGAGGCTTGTTTATTAGCTTTTCTCAGGTATGTCTAGAGTAGTATTTAATCAGAGACTAATTTAATTCTACTACTAATATGTAACCCTTCTGGAATCTCTACCCATTGCTCCAAGTGTTCAGCATGGTCTCGGCATTCTACAAAGTCAGAACCTCAATATCTCCCAGCCATGCATGATGCCTGGGAATTGCTCAGCTTATAAAATGTGCAGATTTACATATTTCTCTGTCTCTGTCTTCCACATATCCAAGTTTCTCTGCTGGTCCTCTCTCTGCTCAGGCCAGAACCTAGCAGCCTATTTCAGACCAGAACCTGAATATTCACCCTGGTCTGAAAGAGGCTGCTAGTTCCCAAACATGCCATCTCTGTTAAGCTGAGGAGGCTGCCCCACAGTTTCCAGCCTCTAAGCCACATGATCTCCATGCCCATCCTGACAAATAGATGTTTCATTCCTGCCTCTTCCCAAGTATGTCAGTTCCAATTATGTTGTATTGTTGGAACTTAGAGTCCCCTTGTGGCTCAGATGGTAAAGAATCTGCCTGCAATATAGGAGACACAGATTTGATCCCTGGGTTAGAAAGATCCCCTGGAGAAGGAAATGGCAACCCACTCCAGCATTCTCGCTTGGAGAATTCCATGGACAGAGGAGAGAGTCTTTGGACAGGACTGAGTGACTAACACTTTCACTGTCAAGCCATACCTGGGGCCCTGGCTCGTGCTTTGCTTTCAGTCTCTGAAGTCAGTCTTTGGGGGAAAGACTTTTACTTCTCTAGTTCTGTCCTTCTCTCAAGTACATGTGGTTCACTGTCCCCAGACTATAAGGAGTTTGTTGCCTCTGCCCATCATTGACTGAGGTGAATGGGATGTTCCTCCACCATGTCTCCCAGCTCTCACCTCCCTGGACCTGCTCTGAAGTTAATACATACAAGAATCCATGCAGGTTGAAGCATTTCTCAACTGGAAGAGGTCTGTACATCTACAGAGTTGGGATATACTGGGATCAACATCTGGGAAGGTAACTTCACTCTCCCCATGGGTTCCTAGATTATCTAAAAACAAACAAGACTCACCACTCAAGGGAATCCATTTCTTCCTGAGCCTGCACTACCCATGAAAAAATTTATTTTCCATTAACATTCTTTTGACTTTATTTCTTGCAAATGAATGCGCTAACTTTTTAGGCACAGAGAGCATTCACAGCTTCCCTGCCCAGAGTCACCCCACAGTGAAGCTGACCTGCTGGACACATGCTGGTGTGTGTGCGCGTACTAAGTCGTTTCAGTCGTGTCCGACTCTTTGAAACCTCATGGACTGTAGCCCGCCAGGCTCCTCTGCCCATGGGATTCTCCAGGCAGGAATACTAGAGTGGGTTGCCATGCCCTCCTCCAGGAGATTTTTCTGACCCAAGGATCAAACCCGCCACGTCTCTTACATCCCCTGCATTGGCAGGCCGGGCTCTTTATCACTAGTACCACTGGAGAAGCCCTTGGAGAACCTCAGATCCGATTACTTCTCCAATTCTGAAAGAAAGAGGCAGGTAGACCAGTGATAGGGAAAGAAAAACCCTAGTGCACAAACATTTCACAAAATATGTCAGCAACCTAGACAAGAGGATGACCTACTTTATAGTTAAAACTTTTCCAGTATGTGAATCATGGGACCTCCCCCCACCCTTTTAAGCTTCTTTTCCAACATAATTCTATAAAACATACTGTGTCAAGTGACAACCCCCAGTAGGAGACGGTAGTGTATTTCTGTCAAGAGGGAGCTGTTGTAATATGGTTGTGTTCTACAAAGCTGGAGATATGATTCTAATTACCTCATTTTTCTTTTACTTTCTTTTACTCAGTGGCACACTTATCACGCCAGATCTAGATTCTCTGTGGAAGGAACTGATATTTTGCTCCAGAGTGATTTTCTCTGCTCCTCTCTAACTTTATCTTGGTAAGAGGCAATAGTTTGTCTACAAAAGTGTGTTACTCCACTATTATACTTTACAAACCAAGACCTCTTCGAGATGTCTAATTTGTATTGCTTGTTTTCAGAGCTGCTTTATTCCTGAGGGCGGGAAAAAAAAAAAAGAGGGATAGCTGACCTAGGCCCCTGGCTAGCTGACAAAACCCTAACTGATTTTTCTTTTCTTAATTTAAAAGATGGCAAAATGATTTTTCTTTTTTAATTTAAAAGAAGGTGATTTATCTGTGGTAAACAGTCAAAAAATAAATGATGAGAGGGCATGTACAATCAGTTTGCTCAAGAATCTGGGTGAAGAACTGGACAAGCACACAGACTGCAGAGGATTGCATCCTGGCTTTTAAACTGAGTTTATGTCTAACTGTAGGCATAATATTTTATCTCTCTGATCTATAAAAGGGAATAATAATTTCTAACTCACAGATTTGTAGGGATCATGTGAGAAAGTTTTTAGATCCATCTGTTACACGGTATTCATTTTTTTCTGTTAGGTTTTATTATATGTTTCCTAAAACATAAACTTACTGAAGAATCCTGTGCGTGTGTGCTAAGTCCCTTCAGTCATGTCCAACTCTTTGCAACCTAATGGTCTGTAGTCCGCCAGGCTGAAGAACAGCCTTATACTAATGCTTACAAAGCTTAATTTTTATCCTTTGGGGCAATCAAGTTGATGAAAAATGTACAATAAAAATATTTGACATATAATTTTTAACTAAGTTTAACATTAGTACTGAAATAGAAAAAAGTTATATGTTGACCAGAGAGATACTTAGAAAATATTCAAAACCAGAAGAAACCATGAAGTATTATTTTAAATGTTTTATTACAAATTTTTGCTTTGTTTTATTACAAAGGGAAATAAACATGAAAAGAGCAAATCTCATTCATAAACATTTGCCCAGAGACAGCAATATTTAAAGCAGCAATAGATAACTTTATCAGAAGTTTTGTGGAGCATTTTTTCCCACTGACTTCAATTATGATTTCAAGAAAAAAATTAGTAGTATGTCTTAAATTTTGTTTCAGGCCTATTCTATTTCAAGTTCATGCCATCTGTGTTTAAGACTGCTAGACCCAAATAACCATCAATAGTTACTTAGGAACCAGTAAATAAACTGTGGTACATCCACACAACAAATGTCTACAGTTGAAAAGGACCCCTTTGTGCTAATATGGGAAACCTCACCCTAGTAGCAAATGAAAAAGTGAAATGTAAAACAGTGTGACACCTTATACTAGGTGGCAAGTATATGAATCTGTATCTGTTGTATGCACAGTAAGTCATACAGGAAGAATACAGAAGAAGCTCCCTTGCTTCTACTATGGAGGAAAAAAGGGT
Source organism: Nanger dama (assembly GCA_917880005.1). Classification (NCBI taxonomy): domain Eukaryota; kingdom Metazoa; phylum Chordata; class Mammalia; order Artiodactyla; family Bovidae; genus Nanger; species Nanger dama. Next base: position 30,093,339 of record CAKJTW010000023.1, read on the forward strand.
GGATAGGAGAAAGCAATGGCACCCCACTCCAGTGCTCTTGCCTGGAAAACCCTATGGACAGAGGAGCCTGGTAGGCTGCAGTCCATGGCGTCGCTGAGAGTCAGACACGACTGAGCGACTTCACTTTCGCCTTTCATTTTCATGCACTAGAGAAGGAAATGGCAACCCACTCCAGTGTTCTTGCCTGGAGAATCCCGGGGATGGGGGAGGGAGCCTGGTGGGCTACCGTCTATGTGATTGCACCGAGTCGGACATGACTGAAGTGACTTAGCAGCAGCAGCAGCACAAAAATAGGAGTGAGATTTTGTAACATATATATTTTAATAATATTTTTATTTTAAAAATGTGATGGAAACCTATGAGAATATAACTTTTTAAGACCATGAAAATGATAGGAAAAAATACTATTCAGTGGAAAAGAAGGTTCTGGAGAAGTACACACAACCTGATGCCATTTTTGAAAAATTGCAAGTTTCTGTGTTCATATACACAGAAATATGCAGTGGAATTTTCACCAAAATTGTAATTCATGGTAAAATTTCAGGTCATTTTGGCTTTCATAGTTATACTTTTCTAAATAATTTGAATATTTTTTAATTAAAAACAATGAAATGGGACTTCCCTAGTGGTCCAGTCATTAAGATTTAGCCTTCCAATGAAGGAGGTGCCTGTTTGATCCCTGTTCAGGGATCTCACATGCCTCAGGGACAAATATCCAAGCCAAAAACAGAAACAATGTTGTAACAAATTCAATAAAGACTTTTAAAATAGTCCACCTAAAAAAATCTTTAAAAATTAAAAAAAAACAGTTAAACTATTAATAAAGGCTGATAAAAATCTAAAAATCATAGGCAAAAAAAAAAAAAAAAGCAGGAGAGAAAGAAAAGAGAATGGAAGAGGAGATGAGAAAAGTGTGGCTATAAAAATTCACATCTTTTAACTTCTTCAAGTGTATGCTCACATTTCCCCTTGTCTGATCTCACCAGTCTATTAACAGTGTGATCTATACCCCTCTGCCTACCCATCTGATCCCCCTTATTCAGTATTTCTATTTTTCCATAGCATGTATCACCTTGCAGCCCAGTATTTTAACCTATTTGTTTAAGTACATTTAAAAAAGCCTGGCATTTAGGAGATGGTCTATCAATGTTTGTTGAGTGAATAAATGAGGTCTCCACTGAAGGTTGGTGTTCCACTGAACTGAACAATAAAACTTGCTTCATTGAGTGACGTCCTTGTTGCAGAAGGCTAAGAGTTTTCCTCAGTTTGAATCTGCAATTCAGAACACAAAAACATAGTTTGTTAAGTCTTTTGAGAAATGGTTCAAGGATAAAGTTTGTAAATACATTCTGTACATTCTCATAAGTCACTAAGGAAGTGGTGGTTGAGTTTTCAAACAAGAAAATTGAATCACCTGTTCCCTTCTTTTTCATTCTGGTTTCCATGGTTCCTATCATCTTTTTCTTATTTTCTTATTTGAGATGGATTTTGTTCTTGTTGTGAGAGGGACCTTAGCAATATGAGGTCATATGGAGGGGGACAGGTATAGGATCTAAATGGGCTTGGGGCTGGAAATTGACACCTCAAGAGCAGTGGTCCTGTGTTTCCCTGGTGGTCCAGTGGTTAAGAGTCTACCTTGAAATGCAGGGCCCACTGGTTCGATCCCTGGTCCGAAAAGATCCCACATGCCGCTTGGCAACTGAGCCGGTGCTCCACAACTACTGAGCCCATTGTGCCACAATTACTAAAAGCCCGTGTGCCCTAGAGTCTGTCCTCTGCAACAAGAGATGTCACCTCAGTGAGAAGCCCTCACACTGTAACTAGAGAGTAGCCCCCACTGGCTGCAACTAGAGAAAGTCTGAGCATAGCAACGAGGACCCAGTGCACCCCAAAATAAGTAAATAAATATGTTTTTAAAAGAGCAGGGGTCCCCAACCTCTGGGATCTGATACCTGATGGTCTGAGATGAAGCTGATGTAATAATAATAAAAATAAAGTGCACCTAAAAAGATACAAGAATAAGAATGGTTGAGCAGAAGGTGTCCAACGTGAGGCTCTTGAGAGAAGAACTTAGGAAATGTTCTGAGTCATCATTTTTTAAGACACGTTTGCAGAATATAAATTCCCACAGTTATTAATACATTTTATGTAAACAAAAAGGATTCTGTATTCAAATCAGTTAAAGAAACACCGAGTTAGATGGCATTTCTTTACCACAAGACTTTCCAGAGTCTTTAAGACGCTGCCATAAAATGTGAATCTCCAAGAGGGAGCTTTTCTTTGCAGCATTTCCCTTTTCTCTCTTTCTCTTTCTCTCCTGGAACCCATTTCTCTGCATATCAACTCTTCCACTTGGTAGAGGGTGCTGGTTAGAACTGGTCCCAGGTTTCTGCCAAGCAATTTGGGGGTTCATATCAGGGCTCCAAAGCCAGAGGGTCAGGGTGAGCCTAATCCTCCATGGAGTGGCAGCAGAGCAGAGTGGACAGGTGGACTTGAAAGCCAAATAGATCTGGTTTGGAAGGCTCCCAAGACCACTTTTGAGTTGGGCAGTTTGGAGCAAATGACTTAATCTTCTGCAGTCTTGCATTTCTTCCTCTGTGAAATAGGCCTCCTACTGCCTAGGGTAGTGGTGAGGAGTTAAATGAAATTATTACAAAGCACTTAGCATAATGCTCATCAAAGTAAAATTTCAATAAGCGGTAATAGTTGGATTTAATTTGGGGAAGGGTCTAGGTTTTCTTCTTTCTTTGGTCATCCTATGTGACATATGGGATCTTAGTTCCCCAACCAGGGGTTGAACCTGCACTCCCTGCATTGAAAGCTTGGAGTGTTAACCACTGGACTGCCAGGGAAGTCCCAGGGGTGGGTCTAGGTTTTGTTAGTGTTGATGTTCTTTAGACTGGTCCAGCTCTTCACTGGGGTGGAGTGTTTTGCAACTCAAGGGGCATCCCCATTTCCAAATTTCTCTCTTGACTTGCAGTGTCTGCGGTGGCAGAAATCATTTCAGATACCCCCAGCCCCCAGCCCTGAACAGTGGGCTCAGGCTATATTGCTTTCCTCCAGATCTGACTGGAGAAGTTCAGGCCTGGGTCTTGGTGAGCTTGCAAGTGAAAAGAGGCAACACCTCCTGCCAAGAGGTGCAGCAGGAAACTGTCACTCACAATATCTTTATTTCTTCTTCCTTTATCCTGCCTTTGCAGGACAGGCAAAACATCAACACAAAAGCTGACCTTTAGTTAATGTAGCAAACTATATTAGAAAAGGGAGTTGAACAGATAATTATTTCTTACATGTCGCCATTTTTTTTTCATCACAATGTTGAAGATTCATTTTATGTTAGCTAAGACTTTTTATAAATTCCATAGAGAAAATGAACAGTCTTGTGATAATGTGGCATCTTTTGGGCCCCATGCATTAGCCTGCTGATACATAAGGGGCTATTTATTATCAGGAATTCATATTACCTATAATAATCATTATTGAAAACATAGCTTTCTTAGCCTGGTCTAGATAACCCTGCATAGGTAGTGACAGCAAACTAAAGCATTTGATTTACATGTTAATTTAATCTAACTTTTCCTAAACTGCCTTGTTCTTTTTTTAATGTGTGGTCTATCCAAAAATACTTGCTTGCATATGCTTTTCCTGCTCATAACTGGTTTATTTGGAGCTGCCTAATAGGATCCAGGCAAATGGTTATTTCCCATTTCTTCTAATAGGGCACTCCTAGAGTTACCTACTGGATACATCCAGATATTTTGTCCAAGTTTGGAAGAGGTGGGTGTAACTTGCTCTTCCACATGCTTATGAAAATTGGTATGAATGCTTTTTAAAAAAAAATCCACAGGGATTTCCTCTTTTCTCCAAAAAGACCTCTTTATTCCTAGCTTTCAAGCTGATTTTTCAGTCTTTTAATCATTTAAATCAATTATAATTTCAAATAAGAAAGAAAAAAATGTGTTTAAAATCAAATTATTTGCCAAAAGAAAATCCAACTTGGATCTGAACTCTCCTGAATTGTTCACTCAGTCAACAAATATTTATTGAGCGCTGGCTGTTGTGCTCATTACGTAAGATGCTGAGAGTGAAATAAAGATAAATTAGTCACCATCACTTTCCTCAAGTTCCATGGGTGAAACAAGACTTAGATGCAACTGTCTGTAGCAACGCAAAGGGGTCATAGGGGTGAAAGAGAAGGAAAGGAAATAAAGTGCCATCCATCATAACTCAGACAAGGAAGAGATTAATTCATGTACAAATCCTACAGGAGGATTTGTACATGCTGAGGCATATCCCTTCCAGCATTTTCTGACTCTTTCCATCAGTTCTTGGTAATACCTTCACTCTATGCCATGATTGGTTTAAAAATGAGGACCAGACATCTCACAGTCCCACATGCTTCTGAAGGGACCCCGAAGTGAAGTGAAAGTGTCTCAGTCGTGTCCCAGTCTTTGCGACTCCATGGACAGTAGTCTGCCAGGCTCTTCTCTCCATGGGATTCTCCAGGCAAGAATACTGGAGTGGGTTGCCATTTCCTCCTTCAAGGGATCTTCCTGACCCTGGGATCAAACCCGGGTCTCCTGCATTGCAGGCAGATTCTTTATCATCTGAGCCACTGGGGAAGCCTTGCAAGAACTCTAAAAAAAAAAACGTGCTAATCAAGGTGTTGATTTTTAATCTAAAAGTTTAATTTTTGTTGCCTATATTAACTTAGAAATACCTCTCTTCAACATTATTATCTACAAAAGTTTAACCTAAGCTTTGAAACACTAGAGAAGTATTTTCTCAATGCTGCTAAAGGGCAGAATAAAGATGAGCAAGCCCTGTCACAGGAGATGTAGACAACAACAAAGGCTGAAAATGTTTGCAAACAGATACTCTAGAATACAGTGCGGTCATGAAGGAAGCTCAGAACACATGAGTCACTTCCCCACCCAGGAGCAGGAAGGTCAACACCAGCCTGCTGATGAAGAGCAAAATTTAAAATAACCTAACTAAACTGGGGAAGTGGTCAGAATTCTTTTTAAGTTCGCTGAAGATAAATGCAGGGTGGTATGTTCAGGACAGGGAAATGAACTCTGCAAAAGGAGAGGAAAAGTGACTGGTTACAGGCAAGGATGTCTGAACAGGAGCCAGCAATGAAAATAGATAAGCTGGAGTCAGTCATAACAACAGCTTTTTCAAAACTGGGTGGCGGTGTTAGGATGCGAAAACAAGAGCCTGGAGGGGCGGTGAGGTCCCCTCCCTTTATGCTTGTTTTTCTCAAACTTTCCTGGAGCACAGGGTCCATTCCTGAGTTCTGTAGTTAAAAAGACAGCAAGAACTTGGGGAAGATTCGAACCCTAAATTCAGCCAGGATTAGAAAGTAAGACCTATGCAAAACAGGGTCTGAGATTGTTCAGAAGAGAAAGTCAAGAGGTAACTTGACTGATTGGTGTCATTCATATATATATATATATAATTCGGCTGTTCTTTAGTTTCACTAGGGAGGAAACAAACTGTTTTAGCTGTAAGATGAATATTTGGGGTTAAATATTCAGAGAACTGTCTCAAATGGAGTCCAAACTATAGTTTAGGCACATTTTTTCTCTAATCTGAAAGCCCTTCTTTCTTGGGACTGGGGAGGGTGGTGGTGACCTACATGGGGTGGGCATCCTTCTTTTCCTGGTTTGAACATTGGTAGAGATTTGCAGCTGTTCTTTTCTTTTTCTTATGATTTTTAAGGCATTCTTCCTCTGGGGTAGCGTTGTGGTCCTCCTGGCTCCTTGCTTCCACTTCCATCCCATGCTATTTTTGCCTCTTGCATAAAAAAAAAAAAAATTCACTTTTATGACCTTCTTGGTTTTCATTTCTACATCCTCTTCTGTCATCCTCTTTTCTCCTCATCCTCATCCTCTTCTCTTCATCAGCTTCTTGGTCCCTCCCTCCCCTTTTTCAAAGTCTTGGCATCTGGGCTATAATCCCTACCACCATTCCCAGCAGCCTCACTGCACATGTGAGAATACACTTGATCAAATGGCCACTCACTCCCCAAGTTCTCATCTCCAGTGCTTTACTCCAGGTCATCCACTCCAGTGCACATGCATTGACTGGGTGTTGCATCACTCGAAACGCCTCCATCTGCAGAATCTCTGAAGCAAACAATCTGTACGCATCACAACTTCCCCTTCTGCTCAGTTGCTCCCCTGACATCATTCTTCAGCCTCATCCAGACTTCAGTTCCTCGCACCAGCCTTAAGTTCACAGCGGTGGACCTTCTCCTGTCTCAACTTCCCTCCTCCTCCAGCAGAGATATGGTTTAGCGATTTTATAGCACTTTCACTAATGCTCACTACTCCCTTACCCTTTTAGCTTTTTTGTTTCCCTTTTCCGGCAAAATCTCATCCTTGATGAACCCAGTGATCTATATCCAGTCCCCAGGAGCTAAAACTTCCCAGGAAAGTCACATGAGAGCAAATTGGGTTTAGTGTCAGTGCCTAAAATTTCATCTCAGATGAATCCACTCACTGTGTTTCTATGATTAACTCACTCTCTTGTATAGCTGCTAAGTCTGACTCTTTGTGACCGACTCTTTGTAGCCCGCCAGGCTCCTCTTTCCATGGGATTTCCCAGGCAAGAATACTGGAGTGGGTTGCCGTTTCCTTCTTCGGGGGATCTTCCCGACCCAGGGATCGAGCCTGTGTCTCCTGCATTGGCAGGCTGATTCTTTACCACGGAGCCACCTGGGAAGCCAACTCACTCTCCTACTTTCCACAAAAGCTACTGCAAAGCTTCTCCCCGCCCTTGTGACCAGCTGCCCAGACACACGCAAACAAACACACTCACCCTTCCTCACTCTCAGCAGAAAATCTGCCTGCTGAGAAAATTAAAGCAACACGAAGAAAACTGAAGCTGTGATGGACGGACTCTGTCATTGTCTGGATACCAGACATTCATAACTCTCCCTTCCTTACCCATCTCCTCAGAAACTTAACTCTCCAACAACTTTTCCCTCAAGGAGAATCTCTCACCAAGCTGAATCTTTGTGTTATACCCAAGGGCCTCCCAAGTATTCAGCCTCTCATACCTACTCAGCCATTTTTCCAGCTGTCCCATCATAGCCAAAGCGCTTGAGCTTTCTAGCTTCACTGTCTCTCCTTTTATTTCCCATGTGTCCCCAACTCCTCCTTCTGGTGGCCACTCAGTTCTCCATTAAAACCAGTCTTGCTAGGGTCAGCATGAGCTTCATGTCCCTAGATTCAGTGGACGTTCATAGCCCTCATCTCACTCCATCGCCATAGCTTCTAATACGGCTGCTCCCAGTCTCATTGAAACATGCTCTTTCCTGGGTGTGGGGAACACAGGACTCGTTTTCTCCTTACCTCTCTGACTGCCACCTCTCCCTCACACACTCATTCTCCTAAACTTGGCCATTCGATGTTCAACACACAGCATCAGGCCCTGTCTCTCTTTTTTCCCACTGTGTTCTCTTCCTACATGTACTGATCAATCAGAGTTTGTGGATGACATATGAATGTCCATCTCTGGACCAGACGTTTCATCAGAGCTTCAGACCCATTTATCCACCTACCAACGTGTCATTAGCATGCGGGTGTCTCAAAGGTACATCTGCATTTCCAGAATTAAATCATGACCTCCCCATCCACCAGTCCATGGTCCTCTTCTACTTTCCTTATCTCAACAAAAAGACACTCTCATCTTTATTATTGTATAAGCAACAGGTATCTAGGAATTACCCTTAACCTCCCTTCTTCCCTTGCTTACACACTGATTCTAACATCCAGTCCTGTTGGTTATATCTCCTAAATATCTCAGATCCATTCTCCACCTTAACCCAAGCCACCACCACATGTCTATATAACTTCGGTAGCCTCTTCCTGCAGCTCCCTAGCTCACTGGACTCGCCTCCTAAGAACCACACTTTCCCCCTCTCCTTCACTCAGAAACCAGAGTGATTTTTGGGAAACATAATTCTGAGACTGCCTTTCTTCTCTTTAAAACCCTTTCAGAGCTTCCATTGCTCTAAGAATAAAGCTGAAACTCTTAAAACTAATGTAATTTTGGATCATTGTACTTGAATTAAAAAGAAAAAGACAAAATTTGTTGTTCTGCTTCTTCAGATGATGCCATGGTGAGCTTTCAGGATGTGCTTCTTCCTGCCACGGGGCCTTTGCTCCTCCTGTCCACTCTGTTTGCAATAGTCACTTCATGCGTTACAACTTCCCTTTTGCTCTAAGTCAAGGCTGTGCTGTGCTTCGTTTAGTCGCTCAGTCATGTCCAGTTCTTTGCAACCTCATGAACTGTAGCCCACCAGGCTTTTTCTGTCCATGGGGATTCTCCAGGCAAGCATACTGGAGTGGGTTGCCATGCCCTCCTCCAGGGGATCTTCCCAACCCAGGGATTAAATCCAGGTCTCCGCGTTGCAGGCAGATTCTTTACTGACTGAGCCACCAGGGAAGCCCATGAATACTGGAGTGGGTAACCCATCCTTCTCCAGGGCATCTTCCAGACCTAGGAATCGAACTGGGGTCTTCTGCAATGCAGGTAGATTCTTTACCAGCTGAGCCGCCCAGGAAGCCCCTAAGTCAAGGCTTCCTGCTATCAAATATCCTCTAGTGTGGTTTCGGTTTTACAACTATTGGTATGATTGTGTGACTCATGTTTTTCTACCCTACCTGAAGGAAACTCTGCGAACACCAAGACCAGGCTGGCCTGGCTCACCACTGTCACCAGGGCTAAGAATAAGGTAGACCATCCAAAATATCTGTTAAAGGAAAAAAAATGAATGCGTAGATGTATGACCAGTATTATCCTTCATGTGAATTTAAATTGAGCATATAATTCATAACCAAATTCTTGGGGAAAGGATAGTTTTCTTGAAAGGCAGCTCTCTGCATAACATGCAATCAATCCTTTGTTACCGACATGTTCCTCTTAGATTATTCTGCTTGTCTAACAATTTTATTTCAGATTTCCCTAATGGTATATAATGTTATTCCACTTCCCATGGAATTTGAGATAAAGGAAATATTTTGGTTTTCAGTTTGATACGTTTGGTTTCTCTTCTTTTTTCTTTTTTCCCACTCACTTGCATCTAAGCTTCTTTTCCCTGCCCAGCAGTCTCTGCTTCCTACCAGGGCCTTCCAGGGTAGAGAGGGCCACACCAGAACTGGAGCTCGGCCATAGCAGTGATGGGCAGTCACGGAGGCAGCGTTGTCCAGGGTGGTGCCTGTTCCTATCAGAGCCCAGGACTCCTCAGCTCCAGTTCTGGTACATGTCCTCAAGGCTCTTCCTTGGAGGAGCTTTTTTCTTATTCTAAACTTAGCTTTGCAGTCTGAGTTATTCCTATCTCTTTTTTTTTAATTGAAGTGTAGCTGATTCACAATGTCTCAGGTGTACAGCAAAGTGATTCAGTTACATGTATATCTATTCTCTCCCAGATTCCTTTCTACTATTGGTTATTACGCAATATTGAATATAGTTGCCTCTGCTATACAGTAGGTCCTCGTTGCTTATCAGTTTTATATAGAGAAGTATATGACAATTTATCCCAAATCGATAAATTATCCCTCCCTCTTCCCTACCTTTCCTCTGTGGTAACCATAAGGTTGTTTTCTATGTCTCTGAGTCCATTTCTGTTTTATAAATGTGTTCATTTGTATCATTTTCTTAGATTCTATGTATAAGTGATGTCATGTGATATATGGCTTACTTCATTTAGTATGATAATCTCTAGGCCCATCAGGTTGCTGCAGATGGCATTATTTCATTCTTTGTGTGTGTGTGGCAGAGTCAATCCTGTCTAACCTCGCAGTCGACATCATATCCATCCCCATCTGCTGAGAAGGTTTTCTCTGATGCTTCAAGCTGAGATAGACCTCAGTCCCAGAGGCTGGAGCCTCTGGCTCTGTTCTCCAGGAAAGGAAGAACGTTGCCTTGTGGGGAGACTCTAGACACATCTGCTTCTTCATCCTCCCCTTCCTCGCGCCTTGGGAGCCTGAAGCAGGAGCAGCCCTCCTCTGCGTGCTCGCGCGCTCTGCCCAGCTCGGTGCAGTCTCCTTCGCGTGCTCCCCTTCCACTCCCCCTCCTAAGTGCTCATGCTCCTCAGGCCACCACCTCACATTTCCCCTTTGTGCCTTGTCTCCTCTCCCCTTGGGGAATCTCCTGTTCTGAAACATGGATTGCCGACTCAGACTTCCTTCTTAATTTGTGGATATATGTACTCAACACATACTTGAGATTTAACCATTCACCACTGTTTCATTGAACATAAAGCTGTGACAAGCAAAATAGGATGGGTGACGATTCTATAGCCTGCAGTCCCAGGGGCACAGAGCCTTTCAGGGGCCTCCAGTTCCCATCATATAGGATCTACTTGACTTTCAGCAAGCTGAAGTTGTGCTTTCCCTGCAGTGGGGCTGCAAAAGTTGGACTATAAAGAAAGCTGAGCACTGAAGAATTGATGCTTTTGAGCTGTGGTGTTGGAGAAGACTCTTGAGAGTCCCTTGGACAGCAAGGAGATCAAGCCGGTCAATCCGAAAGGAAATCAGTCCTGAATATTCACTGGAAGGACTGATGCTGAAACTAAAACTCCAATAATTTGATCACGTGATGCAAAGAACTGATTCATTGGAAAAGACCCTGATGCTGGGAAAGATTGAAGGTAGGAGGAGAAGGGGATGACAGGAGATGAGATGGTTGGATGGCGTCACCGACACAATGGACATGAGTTTGAGCAAGCTCCAGGAGTTGGTGATGGACAGGGAAGCCTGGCGTGCTGCAGTTCATGGGGTCACGAAGAGTAGGACACGACTGAGTGACTGAACTGAACTGATAACATCTTTCAGAAGTAGCAAGTGACATTCTTGCCACAGCACCAATACAGCCCAGAATATTAGTATGCCTGATACACTCATCTGTGTATTCTCTCTTCTGCAGTTTAGCAAGATACAGGAAACATCTTATAACTCCAGAAAAAATTTCCTCACTAATAGCATTCATAGAGAAACAATCTGAAAAATCTAATGGTAGAAACATTCTGGCTGTAGCACACAAGTATATTTGATCTTGAATGTTGTTTTATAAATGTTCCCTTAAAATTGGGCACTATTCACAATTAAATGATTGACTATGATATAATTATTCATTATAAAACATCTGTTTGCTTTACAAAAGAAACATGAGCCCTGGAAGTCGTTGGTTTGGTATTTAATTTAATTAGTGAATTTAATGCATGTCTCTGAGATTGCTCATTTTACACTTCTGCTAAAGGAAGGTGGCTAGCTTGTCAGAAAGAATTACCTACAAATTGGCTAATTAATTGCTTCAACCGTTATACGTGAAACTCACATGAAAATAGAAAAGGGTGTTCTAAGGACAAAAAGTACCTGCATAGCCATCGTACTTGTCAGCAGCTCTAAAGAAATGTCTATTTGTGGATATCCAATCAGTAAAAGAACTGCTTGACTAATATAAAGCAGATTGGCTTCAGGAAAAAAAACATGGAAATTTTTATTATTTCTTATCTAATTAGAGAAAAATACCCAGTATCAAAAAAACAACTTTTCAACATTTAATATAAAATGAATGTTCACAGATATGAATAGTGCTTTCATGCGATAATTTTGAAAAAAAAAGAACCAAATTAAAGATGACATCTATACAAGGTTATTTATATGTTTTCCAGACAAGATGAACTTCCCCAGTGGTTCAGAGGTAAAAATCCTCCTGCAGTGCAGGAGACATGGTTTCAATCTCTGGGTCAGGAAGATGCCCTGGAGGAAGAAATGGCAACCCATGGCAGTATTCTTGCCTGGAAAATCCTGTGAACAGAGGAGCCTGCTGCCTCCAGCCCATGGGGTTGCAAAGAGTCAGACGTGACTGAGCACAACACCAGACAAATAACACACTCCAGACGATGCAGCATAAGCCTGAGGAATTTAAATCTTAATAGGCTATAAGGATTCAAATAAAGAGGACTCCAGGCTGACCTAATGTAGCATTTTACTGACTACAAGGTCTTATCTCTGGTTTTGAATCATGTCTAACTCAGCCTGCATAGATAGCTCTAGACCTGCTGTGTGGTGCCAATGTTCCCAAAATCTGGAGAACGATGCCACCACATTGCATGTTATAGAACCGTATCAACTCCACCCAAATTCCATTCAATTCACAATCAAGTAGTTAAAACTTCCACATTAAATCAAAAGTTATTACTGATATGCCTCCCACTGGAGTCCCTCTGAAGGGGCCATGCTTTAGAATTCTGTAATCATACATGTTTAATGAAAGATGCCTCATCAACAGAGGGTAACACGTGAACTCCATAGTTCGCATCCATACAAGAGCATTCATGCTGTGAATCCTGCTTCTTATCCATCTAGTGAGCTGCCTCTCCTCCCAGGCCCCCAAGTCGAATGAATGTTGGAATGGATTTGATTCAGCCATTTGTTAAAAGCTGATATGGTACAAGAGGCAATGATAGAATCTGGTTTTTACCTGTGGTTACAACTTTATCAATCTTGTTGCTTTAGACTTAAACTGCTACAGGTCCTGGGCTGATTATCATGCAGTGGCATATTTCTGCAGCCTTCCTGAGGATGAAGGTGCTTTTTCCAAGTTCATCCAAGTTGATAGAAGAATTAAATACAGAAAATGTGATGGGAGGATAGGAAAGTGAATAGGATTCTGGCCTCTTGTCTGTTGCTTCCAATGCCCTCTGAGATTGGAAGAACTCTTCTCCAGTTTTTAACTAAATATATTGGCTAGGATTCCAAGTCAGTTTGCTGTGAGACCAAAAGGGGCAAAGAAATCAGGCCAGAATGCAAACTTCCATGATTAGATTTTTAAAATATGAAATTTCAGTATAGATGCCGCTTGGTTTTGGGGTTAGCGGCAAAGCAGGTATAATTCTCTCCAGCTCTGGGCCTTTTGTTTCTTTTTTCACATTCAAGGCAGCAGAAAAAAAAATTAGCTTTTACAAGTTTTAGCAGTTCAATCTATAAAGATGTCGGAATGGTTATAAAATGTAATGCTAACGACAAAAATAATCCTTCAAGACAAGATAAACATTGCAGAATCATAAGATGAGGCTGTTAATTATGTCTGTCCAAAATGACAGATTATGTCCACTTAAAATAGGAAGTGAAGAAACTAAATCCTGCTAAGCTTTTTATTGGACCTTCCCCCAAAAGCAAGTCAATAATTCTTTCCTTTAAAATATGTTGTGATTAATGACATGGAAACAAAGAAGGACTTCCCTGGCAGCCCAGTGATTAAGATAGCTGGGTCTCAGGAAGTGCCCGCCCCTGGACAAACTCCCTTGCCCTTCGGACCTTATCACATAACCCCTCTCCACGGACAGCCTGTACTCATGACTGGCTAATGCAGGAGTATAAATACCTACACACCTGCCAACCCTCCCTCTCCCATCCCCCACACCTCCATTTGGAAAGTTCTAGAAGGGTCACCCTAATCTCTGAGCTGCATGTAGATGAGCCTGAGGCCTCTGCTGCAACTGCATCAAAATTCAGCTGCTTCCTCAGCCAAGTCCTATATTCCTCACACTGTTCCTGAGCGAACTCTCTGGCAAACATCCTACAGGCAAATCTCTGACCTGTGACAACGTGTGACTTCCAAGTCACTGCAGGGGAAAGGGGCAAAATGAATAGTTCTCACAGCTAAAGTAAAATTTAAAAGGAAACCCAAAATAATTTTTATAAAGAGTATTCTTTTAACAGAGAGCATGAAATGAGCTAACAAGATACATGTGTATGTGTTCAAATTTCCTCTATTAGAAGACAAAGACTCTCCCAATGAATCAAAAAAACAAAATCTGTGTCCTATTTTGTCAGCTATTTATTTCATAGATATCAGCTGAGGTCATCCTGACCTTTTAAAATTAATATAAAATTGGCTCGAGCCTTTCACCCTGTGTTCTTAGGGAAGCACAGTGCCCTCCTCTGATATTTCTACAAATTCCTGGGCACTCACACTCGCGCTGGCAGCTTCTGTTCACCTCTGGACATGATCTCATTCACGACTCAGCATGGCTGTTTTCCTCTCTCCATGCTATCACTGCTACCCAAGCCCTTCCCTTGATTCTCCTACAAACCTCTCACACAGAGCAGAGCTGTGCGTTCAATCCCATTGGCTAGGGTTAGGGAGATGGTTTTAAACCACAGAAATTTGAAAAACTTAAAACTGGGCTTGATATTCATATTTTAAAATTCATGTTCTCTGATGACAGTTTTTCGTGGTTGTTTCCTGATACAATTTCCCCTATTTAGAAACTACTGAATTTAGAAACTACTGAAAAAAATTTAAAAATGACCGAAAAGTCCAATAGGCAAAGAGTTACTTAAATTGTGAGAGCTCCATATGGTGAGAAACTGGAGAGATTCTATTTTCAAATAATATTTAATGACTTGGTAAAATGCTCTTGGTATCATAACAGTAGTTAAAAACATAATTGTGTATAGACAGTTGTGTATATTTTGTGACCCCCAAATATATAATTTTAAAATCGGAAGGAAATATACTAAATGGTTAAGTGTAGTTTCTAAGTAGTGAGATTAATGTGTGTATTTTTATACTTCTTAATTTTTTAACTAAAAAAATACATATACTACCTTTAGAATTAGCCCCATAAGCAATGCTATTTTGAAATATCTATTGGGTAAATACTGTGGAGATTCAGTTCAGTTCAGTTGCACAGTTGTGTCCGACTCTGCGATCCCATGAATCGAAGCACGCCAGGCCTCGCTGTCCATCACCAACTCCTGGAGTTCACTCAGACTCACATCCATCAAGTCAGTGATGCCATCCAGCCATCTCATCCTCGGTTGTCCCCTTCTCCTCCTGCCCCCAATCCCTCCCAGCATCAGAGTCTTTTCCAATGAGTCAACTCTTCTCATGAGGTGGTCCAAGTACGGGAGTTTCAGCTTTAGCATCATTCCTTCCAAAGAAATCCCAGGGCTGATCTCCTTCAGAATGGACTGGTTGGCTCTCCTTGCAGTCCTGTGGAGATTAGAATATCTTAATTATTTGGGTGGCTGGAATAAAGCAATCCTTTATATTACTTATCCTCAAGCCTGTTCATTTCTTTATAAGGATAGGAAATCAGGCCCTTCTGAAAAGAATGGCAATATTTCCCACTGCTGTGCTGAGTATAGTGAGAAAGAGAAGGGGGGAGGGAAAGAGAGGAAGAGAGAGAGAGGTCAACACCTTATTGTTGTTCACTCAGCTGTGTCTGACTCTTTGAGACCCCATGGACAGCAGCATGCCAGCCTTTCCTGTCCACTGTCTCCCAGAGTTTGCTTAAATTCGTATCCATTGAGTCAAAGATGCCATCAACCATCTCATCCTCTAACACCCCCTTTCTCCTCCTGCCCTCAATCTTTCCCAGCATCAGGGTCTTTTCCAACGAGTTGGCACTAAATACAATTAATTTATACTTGTAATACAGTTGTGTCAAATATTATTTTATGTTAAATACAAAAATATTTCTATTATCGTATGTACCGTTGTCTATTTTTTTAATAAATTCTCTATCTACTATTGGTAAATTGTAGGAGCTTAAAGAATTTTTTAAACTGGAAAAGAATGAATGTTGTTCTTCTGAGAGAATGTGAAATCTGAATTACAGAAATAGGTATATTTTACAGCGCTGCAAGGAACTCTTCTTTGGAAAGGCAACGGTAACTGGGTCACTGATAATTATCAGTAAGACCAAGAAAGTATAGTTTTCTCTTGAGGGCCAGCGTAAGAGTTTCCCTCCAGGTCACACATCCCCCCCTCCCTCTCCCTCTCCCCCACCCCCAATCCCAGCCATTCCTCAACCCCCCTCCCCCATAACCTCCATAAAAATGACTTCCCTGTAACATAACTGTGAGCTGCGGGCTCAAATGAACCAGCCCACTGTCCCGGGAACATGAAGGCACCGATGGTGTCCATTGAGAAAGGCTCTGGCTTCTAATTAATAAGCCAGTGTTCCACTAAGGAAACAAAAGATGAATGATGGGCTAAAGGCGCTCTTATTAAGACATCTTGTCTTTCATAAAGTCAGAGGAAATGGAAAGAGGAAAAGCATTTTTCCTAATTAGCTTCAAATTTTCCCTTCACCCACTAATCAAAATCTGTTAGGAAGGAGATGGGGGTTTGGGAGGGGGCATTTTCCTCATCTCAAGCCAACAGCACCCTCTTTGTCAAGCCAGAGTTTGACTGGTCAGACCCAAATTCACTGTGGGGTTTGGAGAACCACAGATCTTCAAGTGAAGACCCCAGGACTTCTCCCCACCCCTGAAATTCTGACTCAGCAAATCCAAAGCAAGCCTGGGAATGATTTTATAAGCTGACCACTTGAAAAGCTGAGACCTGTATAGCAATGCTATGTGGCTCTTTTAACAGACTTTTGGTGATTTTGAAGTATGAAGTTCTGTTAACTTCCTGGTTCCCAGGACCTCTAGTTTTACAGATAAAAACTTACAGAATGTTTTTTATCCCTTTAACAAAACATCTTGCTTTGTGAGCTATAATCCTTATGCAACTGGTGAAAAGGTTGGAGATGTCAAGAAATCATCTAATCTCTCTCCTTCCAGCCAGACTGAATATAAATTTGGTGTCATCATGGAGATGATGCCTTTTGTTCTATTAGTTCAGAATCACTAGTGATCATGGTAAATATTCCCAAGACACACCGTTTAGTGTTTATTTTAAAATATCATTTGATGTGATTGTATAAATCAAGATCAGAATTATCCTTAATTATTGCACACATACATGTTTGCATATGTGTGTGGGCTCTTCAGTGACCAAACCAATTGTAAGACCAAGAATACACTTTTAAAACTATTTGCACATGATTGTAAACATAATAGAGTTATATAAAATTCAAACATTACAGAAATATTTAAGGTAAACAGTGAAAATCTACCATAATCCCCAAATCAGAGTCTCTATATATACATATGTGTGTATATATATATGTATATATACACACAAATATATATGTTATGTGTATATCTCAGCTTTTCTTATATATGGAACATTCTTAACATAAATGGAATTCTATAAAATGTAGTATTATACAATTAGGCAATACATGCTGGATTGATTCCTGGTAGTACCCCCTCCTACCTCCTTGTATAGCTGGATAGCATTCCACTAAATGGCGATATGATGGTTTGTTTAATTATTCTTACAAGGAATCAGTTTGGTCTATGTTTTTGTTTTGTTTGTTTGTTGTTTGTTTCTGGCTCTGCCACACGGCATGTGGGAAATTAGTTCCTCCACCAGTGATCCAGCCTGTACTCCCTGCAGTGGGAGCTTGGAGTCTTAACCACTGGACTGACAGGGAATTCCCTGGTCTACATTTTGACTGCAAACAACACTCCCAATCCTAATGAACCTTCAGATTTTTGCCTGTTTGTCTCTTTTTTAAGGTTTAGGTTTCCTTGCCTAATAGATGCTTTCATAGCCCCACGAGTCTCTCCATGGTTGCCTGATCCAGCTTGACTATTGCACGTGTGTGATTATCTGACCAGAGTCTGAGGCCTCTACCAGATTGTGGACGTCATGTGTGCAGGGAGGGGTCTATCTGGTTTTGCTCCCTGTGTATCCACAATGACCCGAATAGTATATGGAAAGTCGTAGGCTCATCATAAATATTTTTCAAATGAGCTAATCTCTTTGCCCATTTCAAAAGTGGTTTCTGTATAAGTTCCTAGACAAAACTTATTAGCCCGACAAAAGATATGAGTGCTGTTTTTTTTTAATAGATTTGAGTTTATAGTCATAAAATATTATTCATGGTAGAAAAGCTTCAATGTGCCTTTCTAGGCAAGGAATATTGTTTTTTGTTGTTCTTTAGCCTCTAAGTCATGTCCAGCTCTTTTGCAACCCCACAGAATGTACCCTGCCAGGCTTCTCTGTCCATGAGATTTCCCCAGGAAGAATCCTGGAGTGAGTTGCTATATCCTTCTCCAGGGGATCTTCCAGACCCCGGATTGAACCCGAATCTCCTGCACTGACAGGCAGATTCTTTACTACTGAACCACCAGGCAAGCCAGACAAGGAATATAATACATAAATATAGTAGTGCCTATTAATATGTGATTTGAAATTAATATTCATATGTTGAGGTTATGTACTAGAAATTTTTACATATGTGGTATATAATCAAAGAGAGATAGGATGACACATTTGAGAAAAGATCCTTGAGGAAGGTAGGATTAGGTCCTGGGAAAAGCCTCCACTGACCCCTCAAAATTATATCTGCCAGTAAAAGTGGTAACTTCCCAAGTGGTAGAGAGAAGTTTTGTTTACCAAGAGGTACAGTTAAATTGGAGGTGAACATGATTCCTCATTCCTTTAAAAATATCAGTACAGTAACTCCCTACTAAAATAATATAAAACACAGCCTCTGCAAACAAACAGAGAAAGATTTGATAAGCTTTGGCTTTCTTTTTCACTACCCATCACTACTGCCCATCACAATTGGCTGATTACCTAAACTTGACCAGAACACTTACTTCTATAGAATTTCTCCTAGTTTTGGCCAAGTTTCTGGGAATTCAGACCACTTTGGCAACAAAAGATTTTGTAGTTTCTGACAGCTGCCAGTATCCTCTATCTTCCCACTTTTATGGCCAACAGTCAAGTTACTTATCCTATTTAGGCTATTTGTGCCGATTAACCGAATACATATTATCTTCCCAGTAATGTTCTGTTCTCTCTAACTCTTTTCTCTCTCCTCACACAAACTAGAGAACAAACCAACTAACCACACCTTTCTACTGAGATGAGTGGAGAAGGCAGAGCTTTTTGTTTAAACCTTTTCAAACCTGAAGATTTCTGTACAGCTAACTTCTTTGAATTTTCAACTATTCATCCTTTCCCATTTGAGAAAGAAATTTTCACTTTCCCTCTCTATTAGTCATCCCTTCCTTTAGCCATTTTTTCACAAAGTCCCTTCCCCTGTTAATTCCCTAGTAATGTGCAATTTTTAAAGTACTTGTGGTGCGTACTTCCTTAATAGCATATGTTCATCACTCAAATAATTTTTAGGGACATAAAAATATATTTAGAACTGCTCCTGATTTTCAGATTTTCAAACATAATTTTATCTCACTATCTTTCCAAAACAAAACAAAAATAAACACTTTTATTGCTTGTTTTCTCCATTCTTGCCATCTCATTAAACATTATTAAATCTTAGATGTAGCCCTGGTGTTTAAATGATCCCTCAAGGAAACTATGCTCTCATCCATTTATCTTTCATTTGTTAATCCAATAAACATTGACCTTGTCTTTGTCGCAGGCACTGGGCTGGGCTATACCATGCAACTCGCAAAGCAATGGTGGGATAGATTAACTACAGCATGGTAACCACTGCAGCTCTCAGCAGAACTATAGATCCCTAAGCCACCTTCCTGCCAGACACAACCAATAATCTGTTCTAGACTTTTCTTCACAAGATCACTGAGGCTCATAACAGGTGTTGGGAAGGCTAATGTTGTTACTAATATGTTTGAGATAAAATGAATAAGTAGTTGATCTATTAATTTCTTAAAGTCTTAGAAATTATTAATTTTGTGGCTGTGCTGGGTTTTGTTTCTCACTCGGGCTTCTCCTGGTTGCAGTGAGTGGGGGCTTCTCTCTAGTTGCAGTGTGCTGGCTTCTCACTCTGGCGGCTTCTCTTGTAGAGCGCAGGCTCTAGGTACGTGGGTTCAGTAGCTGTGGCCTGTGGACTCAGTAGTTGTGGCACAGAGGATCAGTTGCTCCAAGGCATGTGGGATCTTAGTTCCCAGACCAGGGATCAAACCCATGTCCCCTGCTGAGGCAGGCAGATTCTTAACCACTGGACCACCAAGGAAGTCCCTAATTTCTTAAATTTTGCTTCAAATAATTTGCAAAAAGAAAACTTGTTCCATAAAATTTTATTTTGATTCTTCTTATTTGAAAGTGTGTTTCCTTACCTCATGTGGACTTACAAAATTCATTTATTGGCTTATATTCATTTACTGAGAAGTGATTCTGAAAATTTTTATAAAATAGGAAAAGATGGCTGAACTGGCATTTCTTAGATGTGTAAAGTTGTACGAGAAAACTAGAAACATTAGTATCAACAAAGATATCAATAAAAAGATTTTCATAGCAAGAAAGAGATTGACCTCGTACCAAACAGCTTGGGGATGAAATTAACCTCTTTAATTTTTACAAATGCTCTACAACTCCCATTTGTACAGTTGAAGACTCTACTTTGAGCCTTTCTGTCAGGAGCAATGACCCAAAAGACCCTCAGGAAAAGTAACCCCCTAAGAGAATCAACATGCATTTCAGAAATAGGAGGTTGATAGATATTAAGCCCTAGGCAAGTGACAATTGAATGAAGAACAACAATGCTGGCCAAATATTTTATCCCTGTTTCTTTGATAATAGCCAGCACTCACTTTGGAGGAGGCTCAGCCATGATATTTGTGGTTAAATGGCTGCTGTATTCTCTCTAGTTACTAGGGAATTTACCTTATATATGAGGGAGAATTTCCTGACAGCAAACTAGCTGAACATTCTTGTGGAAAGTATGCCCAGTATATCTTAGGTACTGTCCTAAATAAGAGACTCTTCAAATGTGTTCCTGTTGCACTATATCCACATTGTATAGAGAATCTTTTCTTACTAGTCTTATGAATTTATCAAATTGTATTTTTGAAGCAAGGCTTTAAATTATTGGACTGAAACCTTTGTCCCCCTTATTTTTGTGTATACCCAATACCTAGCAAAGTGGCTGGTATACATTAAGTATTTGATAAATGTTGATGGAATTAAAATTTTAAAGGTGTTATCATTTGGTAATTTCCATAAAACTTTTCCAGTTGCTACATGGAGATCCTGTGGAAAAGAATGGCTTCATTTTTTGCCAAAGCAATATAACATTGACTAAGGAAAATGACCAAAGTTACATAAAGACACACATCAAATTTCTGTAGAAAGACATTTTATTTTTCATTCAAATTACATTGCGTATTTAGAGATCATAAGTTTTTTTTTAATATAATGGTCAAGATAAAATAATTAGTCATATCAATCATTGTTATTGTTGTTCAGTTGCTCAGTGTTGTCCAGCTCTTTGCGATCCCATGGACTGTGGCCTGCCAGGCTTCCCTGTCCTTCACCATCTCCTGGAGCTTGCTCACTCTCATGTCCATTGAGTCAGTGATGCCATCCAACCATCTCATCCTCAGTTACCCCCTTTTCCTTCTGCTCTTAATCTTTCCCAGCATCAGCATCGTTAGTAACACAATCAGTTCAATTCAGTTCAGTTTAGTCGCTCAGTCATGTCCGACTCTTTGCGACCCCATGAATCACAGCATGCCAGGCCTCCCTGTCCATCACCAACTCCTGGAGTTCACTCAGACTCACGTCCATCAAGTCAGTGATGCCATCCAGCCATCTCATCCTCGGTTGTCCCCCTTCTCCTCCTGCCCCCAATCCCTCCCAGCATCAGAGTCTTTTCCAATGAGTCAACTCTTGGCATGAGGTGGCCAAAGTACTGGAGTTTCAGCTCTAGCATCATTCCTTCCAAAGAAATCCCAGGGCTGACCTCCTTCAGGATGGACTGGTTGGATCTCCTTGCAGTCCAAGGGACTCTCAAGAGTCTTCTCCAACACCACAGTTCAAAAGCATCAGTTCTTTGGCACTCAGCTTTCTTCACAGTCCAACTCTCACATCCATACATGACCACAGGAAAAACCATAGCCTTGACTAGACGTAACAAAAATAGGAAATCTTATTTGATAGATGGAGAGACTTTATTCCAGTTTATTTCAATATTTTAGAAAGGCTTAACTATTTTTTAAAATATTATAACACATTCTAATAAACAAAGACACTTGAACTTTACTCTCTTTCAATCCCAAAATGGATAACATAGTGTCTATAACACATGTGTAGAACTTAGCATTAAAAGTCTTGATTTGCATCTGAAACCAGCTCTCGTTTCTTCTGTTCATTCTGTTTAGTTGGAATCACAGATGATCCAAAACAGCAGTCCTCAACCTTTTTGGCACCAGGGACCAGTTTCATGAAGGACAATTTTTCCACAGACCAGGGGTGGAGGAGTAGTTTTGGGACGATTCAAGCACATTATTATTTATTTATTTATTATTTATTACTATTATTATTACATCATCTCCACCTCAGATCATCAGGCATTAGATCCCAGAGATTGAGGACTCCTGATTTAAAGGAAACCACATGAAAACCTGGATCCTCTCTGCTTTTTGCAGACCCTTCCATGTGGTCTAATTTGGACAGCACCTCGTCCTGGCTTTGAATGGTGGTGTGGAAGGTGGTGGCTCTGTGTCAGATGGGTTGAACCTTCTGTTTTCTCTCTCATTCTAGGCTTACGGCACCACAAGTCTATAGACTTAGTCTCTCCCAGGCGCTAATGTGAAGAAACAGCAATATCAGCGCTCATGTATGATTTTTAGCCCAGAATATGCACCATGCTTGTGGCAGCAGACCGAGCCTGCTGTCCAACAGATCCCTGAGTATTCTAATCCCTCCAGCCTTCCTGCCCTCCTCTCCTACGCCTTGTCTCCACCAGCCGAGTGGCTAGGATTTGTTCCTGATGTGACCTTCAGATTATTATTTTTATGTCTGTTAGGAAAGTCATACACTTTACAGAAAAGAAACCGGGCTCATATTGTAATAAATTCACCTTTGTTGTGTGTGCTGTGTTGCACTTGGTTGCTCAGTTGAATCCGACTCTTTGTGACCCCATGGACTATAGCCCGGCAGGCTCCTCTGTCCATGGGAATTCTCCAGGCAAGAATCCTGGAGTGGGTTGCCATGCCCTCACCCAGGGGACCTTCCCAACCCAGGGATCGAAACCAGGTCTCCTGCATTGTGGGCAGATTCTTCAACGTCTGAGCCACCAGAGAAGCCCCAATCAACCTTTATTAAATATAAAATCTTATTAATCTAGCGCATGAGTGTGTTATCTTGTGCCCTAAGCAGAGCACATGCTCAAGCCTTTCCTTTCATCTACGTGTTTAATGATGTGTCAACTTCACTGTCCAGAAACTCTCATTCTACTTCACAGGAGCAATCTATATACTGCCCATGCTGTCCCTTTGTCTTTTTCTACAATAAATTCTCCCAGCGGAGCCAAAGAAAGAAAGAAAAACCGTGACCTTTCCCACACACCACTTGAACAAAAGTTCAGGACAAATTATTAGGAGACATATTCAGTTCAGTTTAAGGCACACATACAAACATTGGTTCAACTTCCTTTAAAACAATAATTTATTTATGGGCCTGAACTATCTATTTGCTTTGGGTGTAGACAAAAGAAGTGGAATGTGTGTATATAAAAAATAATAAACAGAAAACATTAATAAAACGCTACCAAATATACTGTGCAATACATTTTGGGCTTCCATTTAAAGAATCAAAAGGTCCTGTCTTCACAGAAGACACAAGAATCATCAGAATATATTTATTCTGTTCCTAGCATGTCATTTTCCAGAGAGCAAACACAAAAATACGGGTTCTTGCAGCCTAGACTATCACAATTCATCTGCATCCTGAGGCAAGGGGACTTTTCCAAACAATCCTTACATTGTCCTTCCAGCAATAAAACACTGCAACACTTTTCAATTGTTTCCACAGAGCCAAGGGGAGTCATCCAACAGTAACAGCCACGGGCAAAGCAGGCAGCCACACCAGTGCAAACACATCTTTTATAGCTCCTGCACGGGCAAATGCCAAAACAGATAACACAGACACAAGGTGACAAATTGTTGTAGGCTATTCTGACCATGCTCCAGATGGAGGTGGCACTTTCCGGAAAACTAGGATCAAATAAAGGAGGTCCTTTTCTCTCAAGAACCTGACATCTATGCCACTAAAGCATGTGTTCATTAAGTCTCACGCTAAACTGCCCGTTTCTAGTTTGTATTTTAAGACATCCACGAATACCAAGAGTCCTCCATGCCTGAGAGGAGACAGAGTGGCCGGTTCTGGAACCCTCTGTGGCTTGATAGCAGTGCAGATACCACTTAGCTTCACCTTGCTTTCTAATTCTCGTCCTGCCTCCTACTCCTTCATTAAGAGGCTGAAGGTGGCATTTAACATCTTTTCTCCTTCAGCAATGCACTTGATTAGACCAGTGTGGAAAAGAGATGCTCTAAGGGTGGCGGGGGCGGGGGTGGCTGGTGGGGCGGGAAGACCATACACAGGGATGTCCCTGGTGGTCCAGAGGTGAAGACTTCACCTTCCAATGCAGGAGGTGCCAGTCGATCCCTGGTCAGGGAGCTAGGATCCCACATGCCTTGAGGCTAAAAAAAGGGAAAAACATAAAAGAGAAGCAATATTGTAACGAGTTCAGTAAACAATTTTAAAATGGTCCACATTAAACACACACACACACACACACACACACACACACACACACACACACAGACTTCACATCTATCTACATTCATAGTCATGCAATCAACGCAGTCTGACCTGGCTGACTGAAATGAAATTATCTCTCAAGTCTTCATTAGGGCATAGAA
Source organism: Nanger dama (assembly GCA_917880005.1). NCBI lineage: Eukaryota > Metazoa > Chordata > Mammalia > Artiodactyla > Bovidae > Nanger > Nanger dama. The sequence goes on from CAKJTW010000023.1 coordinate 30,117,902, forward strand.
TCCATATACATCAAATGCTGAGATCGTTATCTTTCTGTACACTCAATCATATTAGGCCTCGGTCCCTGATACCCATCTCCCCTCTTCCCACCTACCCCAAAATCAAGAAAAAGAACCACAGGTTGATTTGGGGCATTCTTAACCTGTGGGGTTCCAAGCTGAGGTGACGCCTGCCCTCCTCCCATTCACCCACAGAGCGTGGCCAGCACGATTAGACCCAAGGGCAAGGCCAAGGCCAAGTCCAAGCCAGACATAGATAATGATGTTGTGGCAAAGGCAAGAACAATTGCATTCACTTTGGGTTTTTTTTTCCCCAGTTATTAAATCATTTTTTCCCCGATTATTAGAGCAATATATGCTCACTTTAGAAAATCCAGAAAGTATAGACAATTATAAAGGAGACAATCTATTGATTTACCTTCTAGAATGTTTTTCTTGGTTCAAGAGTTTATTGACAATCAGAATAGCCAATAAATCTTCACAAAGCTATGCTGTTATTTCTCTGCCTTCACATCAACAACCCTGGAATTTAGTGGTATTTCTTACATTTCATTGTAGCTATCTACGTACATGTTTGTTCATGCCTTGTCCTTAAGGAAGTGTCTATCACATAGTAATTGGTCAATAAACTTTTTTAAATTGAGGTAACATTGTGTTATAACACTCTTTAAGTGTCATGTTTACAGCATTATTTTCTATTTCTGTATACCCTACAGCACACATCACCCAAATTTAGTTTCCATTCGTTACCATTCGAGCTTCCCTGAGAGTTCAGTGGTAAAGAATCCACCTGCAATTAATAAGCTGCAGGCGATGCAGGTTAGTCCCTGGGTCGGGAAGATCCTTGGAGGAGGGTATGGCAACCCATTCCAGTATTCTTGCCTGAAGAATCCTGTGGACAGAGGAGCCTGGTGGGCTACAGTCCACAGCGTTTCAAAGAGTTGGATGTGACTGAAGCGACTTAGTGTACACACACATCACCATCCAGTCAATCCCCTTTACCCATTTCTCCCTCCCCTGCCACCACACTCCTAAGCTTCTGTTCTCTGTATCCACATGTTTGTTTCTGTTTGGTTTGTTCGTTTATTTTGGTTTTCATTATTGTTTGCATCTTATATTCCACATACGAGTGAAATCATATGGTATTTGTAACTTACTTCACTTAGCGTAACACTCTCAAGGTCCATCCATGTTGCCACAAATGGCAAGATTTCATCTTTTTATAACTGAGTAGTATTCTATTGCATGTGATATATATCTCACATCTTTATCCATTTATCTATTGATGGACACTTAGATTGTTTCCTTTTCTTGGCAGTTATAAAAATGCTATGATGAATAAAGGGGTGTATGTGTGCTGACTTGCTCAGCTGTGTCCAGCTCTTTGCAGCTCCATGCTCCTGCCAGTTCCTCTGCCCATCAAATTTTCCAGCCAAGAATCCAGGAGTGGGTGCCATTTCCTACACCATGGGATCTTCCTGATCCAGGGATTGAACCCATGTCTTCCACACTGACAGGCAAATTCTTTACCACTAGCACCACCTGGGAAGCCCATACAGGGGGCTTCTGCTGCATGGTTTTGTGGCTATGCAAGGCTGCTTGCTTCTGTGGTTAAGCAAACATGCTTTCTTGAGTAGTCATTAAATTATAGGGGTCTCTCATATTTTTTCCACAGTCCCCTAGTGGGATTAACTATTTGATCATCTATTTTGTCCCTTCACTCTGTCCCTATTATTAGTATTTTAACTAGGGACCACACCTTAACATAAAAGAGCACGTTTCAGTTACTGGAATTCCAGGCACTGGGCATGCAGTGAGAGGAGTGAAAAATCAAATCACACCACTTAGTGATATAACGTGATGGGGCCAAGTACAAGCTTTCAGTTCCGCTCACATCCACACTGACTCCTGTCTCTGGATCTAACTCTGTGACCCTGGGCAAGTAAATCGCCTAGTCTATTTCAAGTTCCGTTTTCTTACCAATACAATGTAGATAATAGCTTTATGTTCTTCATAAAATTGTCAATGGAAATAATGAAATAATCCATAGAAAGTGCCTAATTTAGGGCCTGGCATATGAATCGGTCACATGACACCTGAAGACACATGAAGCTGTTGGTTAAAAGCTATCCATCTATCCTACAATGACAAATGTCTGGTGTGACCAAAAGCTTCCACATTCCTGCCACCCACTTACAGTTAAGAAATATTCCACAAATTTCTAAGTGTACAAATCCAACACTTTTTGCATTATTTATTTATTTAACTTTTGAAGAGCTAGTTAACCCTATTTACCAACTTATATATTTATAGGATCTAGTTTCTATTTTTCTAAATGTACTTATGTGCAACCACTGAAGTCCTTGTGCCACAACTAGACAGTCCGTGGCCACAAGGAAAGATCCCACATGCTGCAATGAAGATCCTGCATGCCATAGCTAAGATCTGATGCAGTCAAAGTAAAATTAATTAATGCATTAAATGTACTTATGGAGAGAGCTAGAAATGTGTTGAACCCTCAGACTCTCTCCTTTGGCAAAATACAATGCATGATGTCAAAGACTAGGACAAAGGAGAAAATGGAAATCTGAGGACATTAGGAAAAAACATCAGGGAAGCATCTTTAAAGACAAAAGAAATGGTCAGTTTCATTAACTCGATGGGTGGGGGAATCCTTTCACGATGTACATGCATATCAAATCATCAGTTGTGCAGTTCAAGTATCTTACAGTTTTATTTGTCAATCATACCTCAGTGGAGAAGGAAATGGCAACCCACTCCAGTTTTCTTGCCTGGAGAATCCCAGGGACAGAAGAGCCTGGTGGGCTGCCGTCTATGGGGTCACACAGAGTTGGACATGACTGAAGCGACTTAGCAGCAGCAGCAGCAAATTATCCTTGGTGTTAGCTCAGTGCTAAGGCTTAGCTCCTGTTTTTTGATTACTGTAAGTCTCCATTGTTTTATCATTTGTTGGAGTGGGTTGACCCACCAAGGGAAAGCCTGGTGCAAATTAAATAGGAAAATAAAAATTTTTTAAAGAATCAAACACCTGAGGGATTTGTTTTCATAAGTTTGAAGGCTACTTATTTTGTTTGTATCTATGATGCTGTGATGAAGGAAATGGCAAACCACTCCAGTATTCTTGCCTGGGAGGATGGGGGGAGCCTGGTGTGTTGCCGTCTATAGGGTCGCACAGAGTCAGACACGACTGAAGTGACTTAGCATACCTCAGTAAAGCTGAAAACAAATAAGACTACATCTTCCATCCAAAAAGGAAGGAAAATAAATAATTAAGACATAGTTGAATTTGTTTTTTATTTTACATTTTTCTTGGCCTTATCCCAATTTTATAAGTAATAGAATAACTGAGAAAGAGGAGGGCACTTTATAGGCTACAAGACGTGTGGGGGAAAGCAGGATAGGCAATGCAAACTGGCCTTGAATGAATTTGCGAAATGAGTTTATTATTATTATTAATTTTGGCTGCACTGGGTTTTTGCTGCAGTGCAAGGGGGCTTCTCTAGCTGTGGAGCACAGGCTCTAGAGGCCATGGGCTCTTTAGTTGCAGCACAGCATGAGGGCTCTTAGTTCCCCAACCAGGGATCTAACCCAAGTCCCCTGTGTTAGAAGGTTTGATTCTTAACCACTGGACCAAAGGGAAGCCCCTGAAAAATGACTTTCTATCTTCATGAGTCCTGGAGGGTGCCTCCATAGAGTTATAATTGTAGAAGTATATATATGCTCTGCTTTTGTGGTAAAAATCTGATGATCCAAGTTATAAGCATATTATAATCAGAAAGATGCTGCAAGGAACTTAGGAAAAGGAAGATTCACTTTACCAGGATTTGTGACCATAATCACTGTCAGGGAAGAACTTTTCCCTCTAGCTCTCTAGGTTCTCATGGCTTGGGCTAAGGGTTAAATTGACCTGAGACATATTAACAGGAAAAAAAATTCAAACAAAATTTTAATAGCATATATACATGAAAGAGACCCTGGAAAACTGAGTAACCTGCCAAAATGGCTGAAACCCTCACCTTGAATACCATCTTCAGCTAATAAAAGAGGATGTTGAGGTAATGATTTGCGACCTGAAAGGGGAGGAGGGCAATTCACATAACATAGAAAAGCAAATCTTGGTAAACAAATGATTGCCGAACCTGCAGAGACATGAGGACATACAGAGGAGCTTAGACTTTGCTAGTTCCTCCCTGTCTTCACGCCTAGTTCATACTATAGCATCTATGGTAATAATTCCCTTCTGGGAGCACGTCCTTCATTTGCATTTTTACAGGTAGTTCCGGGGAAAGTCAAAGTTTCTTCCTGAGTCTTCTGGGCCTTTATAATAAGAAATATTTTCAGCTCAAAATAATCTATATGCAAAAGAGACATCTTGGGGTGGCAAATTTTGCTCCCCTACATCACCATCTGTTTATTAAACTTCTGATACTTTGTACCAAACAACTAATAAGTTTCCTTTCCCCAAATTTATCTAAGTACTTTCTGTATGTCCAAATCAAGTGGGAAATTTAACCTCTCCTTTCAAGTGTTAAACTAAAATTGTCTTCTAAACTAGAAGGAGGTTTGGCTCTCTTATGGTTAAAAAAAAAAAAAGTTAAAAATGTCATCATTCAGCTAAAAAGATGAATCGGGCAGTAACCTCCCTAAACATAAAATTCAATGACAGGATCTATTTGTCCTCAAACCTAATAAGATTTAACTGTCTGGTAACAAAATATGAGACATATTGTTATACAACAATTATTAGAATTAAACGAAGCAAAAGGCTTCAAGCTATTCCCTCACTTTGATCTATTAATTAAAAGGATATGAAGCATCTATAAAGTACTACAATGTGGTCCCTACTGCATTTAAAATAAAGGCTATGACCGTTTCCATTAGACACAAACGTGTATACCTTGAAATACTCTCTCTGACCCTTATAAAACTATCACCTTCCATCTCACAAACACCATACATTTTCTGAATTTATTTATCATTTTAAAATTGAAATTGATGGTGGCTCAGATGGTAAAAAGTCTGCTGGCAATGTGGGAGACCTGGGTTTGATCCCTGGGTTGGGAAGATGCCCTGGAGAAGGGCATGGTAACCCACTCCAGTATTCTTGCCTGAAGAATCCCCATGGATAGAGGAGTCTGGCAGGCTACAGTTCATGGGGTCGCAAAGAGTCGGACATGACTGAGTGACTAAGCACAGCACAGCAATGCTAAATGAGTTATAGGTGGTGCTAGTGGTAAAGAAAGCAATGGCACCCCACTCCGGTACTCTTGCCTGGGAAATCCCATGGAAGGAGTAGCCTGGTGGGCTGCAGTCCATGGAGTTGCTAAGAGTTGGACACGACTGAGCGACTTCACTTTCACTTTTCACTTTCATGCATTGGAGAAGGAAATGGCAACCCACTCCAGTGTTATTGCCTGGAGAATCCCAGGGACGGGGGAGCCTGGTGGGCTGCTGTCTATGGGGTCACACAGAGTCGGACACGACTGAAGCGACTTAGTAGTAAGTAGTAGTAGTAGTGGTGGTGGTAAATGCAGGAGGCATTAGAGACACAGGTTCGATCCCTGGGTCAGGAAGATCTGCTGGAAGAGGGCATGGCAACCCACTCCAGTATTCTTGCCTAAAGGATCCCATGGACAGAGGAGCCTAGTGGGCTACAGTCCATAGGGTCGCAAAGAGCTGGGCACAACTGCAGTAACTTAGCATGCATGCACGAAATGGGAACTCTAGGGAACCTCACCTCAGTGTCTGGAATTCAGAGCTTCACTGGGCAAAAAGGGAGAGATTTCTGAAAGGATCCCCTGCAGCTCCCTGCCTCATGAAGCTTTTGATAAGGGAGGACCACCAATCACTCTGTGTTTGAGATACAATGATGATGAGAGTCCCTCCTTCAAGAGGTTCCAAGCCAAGGGAGGCAGGTGAACAGGTACTGGCATATCTATTTGTCAGATCTGTACACTGTGCAATGTCTCAGCTGTGTCATGGAAATCAAGTCCCTTGGTCTTCCACCAAACTTGAACCAGAGTAGGAAAGTGAAACCTTAGGGTGTCATTTGAGGGGCTCCAAAGGGCTCTGGTACCATAGTCCTTTATGTCTCATCACAGAAAGAATCAGTGAGTAACAAAGTGATAGCTAATAAGTGATTTGTTAGAAGAGGATACTTGTGAGGCTTACAAATGAGCAGGCCAGGGGTTCTGCAACCCAAGAACTTAGTGGGCTACAGTTTTACAATCAAAGGAAACCTGGGGAGGGGGAGAAGAGCTTGTTCTTGAGTAGATGTTGTGCTTCCATCAGCAGCCTGTCCTCCGGGTTCAGCAGGGCCTTTTCATGTCCCTACATAGTCAGAGAGGTTGTCCTGGGGATCATTAACGTACTGAGCTCACTGGGCAGGATGTGGGTCTCATGCCACCATTGTTTAGGAGCATATCTAGTGCTTCTGTTGCATGGTTTTGTTGCTAAGCAAGCCTGCTTTATTTATTTAGCGTGTGTGTGTGGTTAAGCACTTGCTCTCTTGAGTAATCATTAACTTACAGGGGTCTCCTTATTTCTTCTATTTACAGTCCCCACTCACTCACTAGTGGGATTAACTAATCACCTATTTTGTCCCTTTACTCTGTCCATATCAAAAGAAGCCATATGTCTCTGAGATCAGCATGGTGGAGCCTGGGGAGGGAAACTCAGGGTCTGGAATTCGGGTCAGATGTTCCTGTTCAGCAGCTATTCCCCTCCAGCATGAGCCTCGGGGATGATAGGGTATTTATTGTCTTTTGAAAAACAGTGACATTTCCCTATAAAGCCTCTGCCTCTTTGCTTCGGGAGTCGCTGCACTGCCCCGATGGAAGGGGTTTGGAGGCAGATGAGAGAGGAAGATCTGGGCTTCCTAGGGGGTCTAGTGGTAAAGAATCAGCCAGCCAGTGTCAGAGACATAAGGGACACGGGTTCAATCCCTGGGTGGGGAAGATCCCCTGGAGGAGGAAATGGCAACCGACTCCAGTTCTCTTGCCTGGGAAATTCCATGGTCAGAGGAGCCAGGCAGGCTACAGTCCATGGGGTCACAAAGAGTCAGACCAGACTGAGCACTGAGCTTACATGAGAGAGAGGAAGAAAGTGGTCCATCTATCTGCAGCCTCTGGGTATTTCCACGTCTGATGGTCTATCCATTGGCTCAGTTCTTGTCGAGCTTGTTTAGTTGTTAATGGTAGGTTCCACACAGTGTGGATTCCACAAGGTAGAGTCCCCCTCCATTTGCCCATGTCCTTCAAAACTCAGTGAGTTTTTAATCACCTATTTTTGGGAGTATCATTGTTGATCTGTTTCTCCCAACAGAAGTGATTTAGGGCAGGAGAAGTGTGATAATAACAAATATTTGATTTTTCTCCCTGGTTCCTGATACCAGGTTCTAAAACCCTTGGAATTTCCTGAGTGATAGGAGCCCTCTTTTGCTATTCATTTTTCAACCACACCTGGGCTTATGTTAATAAAGTAACACTTGATGGTACCGTAACTAGGGATTGGTTGCCAGAAGAACAAGGCTTGTGATTAGAGAATTAGAACTTTCTCCTCCCAGATGCTTTGGAAGGGAGAGGGGCTGGAGACTGAGTTAAGCCACCACTGACCAATGATTTAAACCACCATGCCTACTCACTAGAACCTCCATAAAAACCCCTAAATAATGAAGAGCTTCGAGGTTGGAGGACACATCAATATGCTGGAAGGGTGGCACACCCAGAGAAGGCACGGAAACTCCAGTCCTCTCCCCATATCTTGCCGTAGGCAACGTTTCTCTTCAGTTGTTCTTGAGTTATATCCTTTATGGTAAGCCAGTAAATGTAGATAAAGTGCTTTCCTGAGTTTTGTGAGTTCTAGCAAATTCGGAGAAGGCAATGGCACCCCACTCCAGTACTCTTGCCTGGAAAATTCCATGGACGGAGGAGCCTGGAAGGACACGACTGAGCGACTTCATTTTCACTTTCATGCATTGGAGAAGGAAATGGCAACCCACTCCAGTGTTCTTGCCTGGAGAATCCCAGGGACGTGGGAGCTCAGTGGGCTGCACAGGTTGGGGTCGCACAGAGTCAGACACAACTGAAGCGACTTAGCAGCAGCAGCAGCAGCAGCTAGCAAATTATCAAACCAGGGGTGGGGAGTTTGTGGGATTTCTGGCAGACTGGTCAGCATAAAAGATGATAACCTGGACTTGCAAATGGTGTCTGAAGTTGGGGGCAGACTTGTGGGACTGAGCCCTAAGCCTGTGGGTCTTTCTAACTCTGGGAAGTTTGTATCAAAATTGAATTGAATTGTAATATACCCAATTTGTGTGCAGAAAGATGAAGTATTAACTGGTGTGAGGAAACCCCAAGTATTTGTTGTAATAGTGTTGTGAGTAAAAATGACGCAGAAGAAGGAACCATAAGAATTCCTCTTCCCTAACTATACCATTTCTCACAAAATCCAACCTTGAAGGAAATAGACCACAACCACGAACCAGACATGAGCAAAGATAAACTCTTGAACCATCTAACAACAGAAGGGTTAGGGTAACTAATGTAGGCAGAGGCTAATGCAGAAAAAACTATTTATAATAATATATATAATAATATATATTTTAGGGCAAAGCACCAACTGTTATAATACTTTTATAATTATAAAATACTTCAATACATATTTGCAGGTTTTTTTCTAGCTATGTCACTGTTATCTAATAATGCTTGTTAACAAACTCCTTTTCTTGTTGGGGTTTTCTTCTTATTTAACTACTGGTTATGTAGTTTCTTTGCTATTCAGTTGATGAATGCCTGTTATAATGTAGATTTCAATTCAGTCCTTTAAGAGTGTGTTTTGAATTTCTTCCAGAAAAGGCTACATTCAGCAATATCTTGTCTCCCAGCTCCCTGGAAAGGTAATAGAAAGCCTCCAAATGGGCAGTACTTTGTACTGGAGGCCTGACTCATGTTCATTGATCCTCAGACTTACACATTAGAATCACCTGGGAAGCTTTTAAAAGTCTATATTTCCAGGCAGCACCCCTGACCAATTAAATCCGAATCTCAGTATGAGATCCAGACAGAGACATTTTTTTAAACCAGTCGAATTTAGCAGTAGTGGGCTTGTATACCAACTTTAGTGACACTACCGTTAATAAGTTCTGGTAAACCACTACCATCAGACCAGCCAGGCACAGTCTTTTTAAAAACTCTTCAGGTGATTCTGGAGTGAAGCCAAGGTTATAAACCACTGCTCTAGACAGAGGTCTTACCTGAATTTTACAACCTGGCCTTCCATGGAATTCTCTGATATAAAACGTGATTTAATGAAATAATTTTTCCTTACTCATCTTCCTATTTAATTTAATTTTTAATGTGCTCTGCTCAGCTGTGTCTGACTCTTTGCAACCCCATGAACTGTAGCTCCGAGCTTCTCTGTCCATGGGATTATCCCAACAAGGATACTGGAATGGGTTGCCATTTCCTACTCCAGGGGGATCTTCCTGACCCAGGAATTGAACCCGAGTCTCTTTTGTCTCCTCCAATCGCAGGTGGATTCATTACCACTGTGCCAGAAGGGAAGAGTCTAGAAAACCTAAATAAATAGAACAAAGCAGCTATTAAGGTGGAGTTCATGTGATTTCTTTCTGCTCATTCCCCACATTTTTCTCTCATGAGCCATCTCTCCAAGCTTAGAATAAAGGCCAAAGTAGGTAAAAATAGCAATGAATGGTCCCCACTATCTCATTTCATTACCTTTATTATTAGTTCCTTTTTTGAATTTATATTTATCTCTTTACTTGCTATAGAATTCTTCTACCTATATGGATACAATACTGAATTTATTTTATGATTTGGGACAGTTCAGTAACAGAGTTGGTGAAGTCCATGTTAACTCTGTAAGCAAAAATAAAAATTAGTCATTTTAGCATAATATGACCATCCTCAGGATTTAAAATTTTTTGTCTATGTGGTTTACATCCTTTATTCTATAATGTGATATATCACATTCATTTTTAAAAATTTTTATTGGAGTACAGTTGACTTACAATGTTGAGTTAGTTTCAGTGTATAGCAAAGTGATTCAGTTAAACATACGCATATATCATTTTTTCCCATACAGGTGATTACTGAATATTGACTAGAGTTCCCTGTGCTATACAGCAGGTCCTTGTTGGTTATCTATTTTATATATAGTAGTAGTCCATGGGGTCGCTAAGAGTCAGGCACAACTGAGCGACTTCCCTTTCACTTTTCACTGTCATGCATTGGCGAAGGAAATGGCAACCCACTCCAGTGTTCTTGCCTGGAGAATCCCAGGGATGGGGGAGCCTGGTGGGCTGCTGTCTATGGGGTCGCACAGAGTTGGACACGACTGAAGCGACTTAGCAGCAGCAGCAGCAATATGTGTATGTTAGTCCCAAGCTCCTAATTTATCACTCCCTATTATTTCCTGATGTTGGCTCTGCATGTTTAGTGACCAAGGTTGTTTTCAAAGTCCTTGGCAAATTTTTCTAAAGAATTAGTTAATACTGTGTATCTGTGGTTCTTTATTTAACTTCGTTCAAACTTAGCTATCAATTCTAAGTATTATCCAAAATCTGAATCAACATTTCTGTTGTCCCTTGATCTGAGTCCGTGTGGACTGTAAAGTTCTCATGAAGATGGTGACCTCTTATTCACTCGTGTATCCCAGTGTCAGTAGAGCACCTGACCCAGTCATGGCCCTTAAATGAATCAATGAGGGGTTAAACAATGAATACACAAATAGACAATGCTTGGATGCAAACAGCCAAGCACTTATTGAAGTCAAATCAGAGAGAAGATCACAGATAAGGCCAATGGTGTATGCCTACAACTAGTGCCTGATTTTCAGGGAAAAAAATCAAAGTTCAGGCAAAACATCCACAATTTCTAGTCAGTTATCAATGGAGGTGATTATGCAGACATAAATGAACATCGCTGAATAACCATACATGCTGAGAGTTGTAGAAAGTCAAAGTGAGTGGCATGCATAAATCAAATTAGAGAATTTCATGAAAGATGGAGATAACTGTGATTTAAGTCACTGAGAAAAGCTCTGTGTACTCAATATAAGCCTTTAAACACAGGCAGGATTTAGAGATGGTAGAAGGAAGAGTAGACCAAGCTGGAAAATGGCAGAGGTAAAAGATTGGAGTTGGGGGTGATCTGGGAGAGCATGAAGAGGCAACCAGGAGATGAATCAAGCAAGCTAGATAGGAAGTCTGCTGGCAGGCAAAATAGAGTAACTATGTGTGTGTGTCTGTCTGTCTGTGTATCCATGTGTGTTTACTGTATTCTGATATTTGAGTTTCATAATAATTTATCTGGTAGAAAATATGGAGGTGAGGAACTAGAAACAGTTTATTTTTCAGTTTGTTACTATGATAATAGTAACAGTTTATCACTATAATAACCTACAGGTGATACATATCTGTGAATGAGTATAGGTAACAAGAACTAGAAAGAAAAGGTATTAAGATGAGAGTCTAGGGCTTCAGCACTGGTGTTCCATGAAACAAGGAGAGGGAAGAGGCAAAGATGATTCTAAGGTTAAAAAAACTAAGTGATACTCACCAAATTAATAAGAAGATGAGAGGAAAACACAGACCTCTCAACAGTTTAAGACTGCATCTAAAATCCTTTTGTTAGGAATATGAAGACAATCTCAGGTAAACAAACTGGAAGCAAAGATCTGTACATTTCAGCGATCAGCTCTTGAGAGGATGTATCAATTACTAAGGTAATTTTAAACAGACATTTGATATAATTTATTTTCAGAGGCATAGATGTACATTATCATCAATGCAATTAACTTCTAACTGAAAATATTCATCCCAATATCTGACAAGCTTTCTAATATTATCAGAGAAAAAAGGTTTTCAGTAGAGCAGTTATGTATATGACATGTTCTGAAGATTTATATGATCCTTGAATTTATAGGCCAAGGTACATCTTTAAGTAATCCAAATAAAATACAACCAGAAGGGGAAAGAATAGTAACACATTTCTGTATCAAACACACATTCTGAATAAATTTTATTTGTTTTAACTCTTTCAGATAGTAAAATAGATGGAAACATCAGTACAATATTCTTCAGTGGGGCAATAATACATATCCTTTTTAAATACTCCTAGCAATACTGAAGTGACTTATCAGCAGCAGCAGCAGCAGCAATAATGTTTCCAGTTACTCATCACAGCAATCATGAATAGCAACTACTTGTATCATTCAGTACTTGTGGTAAACAGTGCCAGTGTTTTCTGAATAAAAAGAATGGAGTCATTAGATCAGGTTCTTCTGTTTTCCCTTATCTGGTTCTTTACTCTTAAGCCATCTCACTAAAATCATCCTCCAAATGTTTAACTATCTATTCTCTACCCATATTCAAAGATCTGGTCAAATATAATTTCCCTTTCTGAAATTCAGTTGCACTTGCTATCTTTTACATCGTCTTTGTTCAGCCTGCCAAAACCCAACAATCATAGACAGGGCAGCTTATAAACAACAGAAATTTATTTCTCACAGTTCTGGAGGCTAGGAGTCAGAGATTAGGGTGTCACTGTGATCATTTGAGGGTACCCTCTGGGTTGCAGACTTCTCATTCTCCTCTTGTAGCAGAAGGGGAGAGAGCTTTCCTGGGTCTCTTTCATAAGGGCACTAATTGCTTATGGGGACGTAATTACATCCCAAAGCTTCTGCCACCTAATAACATCATCTTGGGGATTAGGTTTCAATATGCAAATTTTAGAGGATCATATTCATCCTTTGTTGTTGTTGTTTTTTTCGCTCAGTTGTGTCTGACATTTGCGACCCCATGGACTGCAGCACGCCAGGCTCCCTGTCCATCACCAACTCCTGGAGCTTGCTCACACTCATGTCCATCAAGTCAGTGATGCCATCCAACCATCTCATCCTCTATAATCCCCTTCTCCTCCCATCTTCCATCTTTCCCAGCATCAGGGTCTTTTCCAATGAGTCAGTTCTTCTAATCAAGTAGCCAAAGAATTGGAATTTCAGCTTCAGCATCAGTCCTTCCAATGAACACCCAGGACTGATCTCCTTTAGGATGGACTGGTTGGATCTCCTTGCAGTCCAAGGGACTCTCAAGAGTCTTCAACACCACAGTTCAAAAGCATCAATTCTTCAGCACTCAGCTTTCTTTATGGTCCAGTTCTCACATCCCTACATGACTACTGGAAAAACCATAGCTTTGACTATATGGACCTTTGTTTGTAAATTAATGACTCTGCTTTTTAATATGCCTAGGTTGGTCACAGCTTTTCTTCCAAGGAGCAAGTATCTTTTAATTTCATGGCTGCAGTCATCATCTGCAGTGATTTTGGAGCCCAAGAAAATGAAGTCTGTCACTGTTTCCATTGTTTCCCCATCTATTTGCCATGAAGTGATGGGACTGGATGCCATGATCTTTGTTTTTTGAATGTTGAGTTTTAAGCCAACTTTTTCACTCTCCTCTTTCACTTTCATCAAGAGGCTCTTTAGTTCCTCTTTGCTTTCTGCTATAAGAGTGATATCATCTGCATATCTGAGGTTATTGCTATTTCTCCCAGCACTCTTGATTTCAGCTTCTGCTTCATCCAGCCTGACATTTTGCATGATATACTCTGCATATAAGTTAAATGAGCAAGGTAACAATATATAGCCTTGACATACTCCTTTCCCAATCTGGAACCAGTCCATTGTTCCATGTCAAGTTCTGACTCTTGCTTCTTGACCTGCATACAGATTTCTCAGGAGACAGGTAAGGTTGTCTGGTATTCCCATCTTTTGAAGAATTTCCCACCATTTGTTGTGATCCACACAGTGAAAGGCTTTAGTGTAGTCAATGAAGCAGAAGGAGATGTTTTTCTGGAACGCTCTTGCTTTTTCTATGATCCAATGAATGTTGGCAACTTGATCTCTGGTTCCTTTGCCTTTTCTATACACAACTTGAACATCTGGAAGTTAATGGTTCATGTACTATTGAAGCCTGGCTTGGAGAATTTTGAGCATTACTTTGCTAGCATGTGAGATGAATGCAATTGTGCTGTAGCTTGAATATTCTTTGGCATTGCCTTTCTTTGGGATTGGAAGGTAGTGATGCTTCCTAAGGCCCACTTGACTTCACACTCAAGGACATCTGGCTCTAGCTGACATCCTGGCTCCATCATGGTTATCTGGGTCATTTTTTTCCTTGGAAGGAAAATTATGACCAAAGTAGACAGTATATTAAAAGAAGAGACATTACTTTGCCAACAAAGGTCCATCTAGTCAAGGCTATGGTTTTTCCAGTAATCGTGTATGGATGTGAGAATTGGACTGTGAAGAAAGCTGAGTGCCAAAGAATTGATGCTTTTGAACTGTGGTGTTGGAGAAGACTCTTGAGAGTCCTTTGGACTGCAAGGAGATCCAACCAGTCCATCCTAAAGGAGATCAGTCCTGGGTGTTCATTGGAAGGACTGATGTTGAAGCTGAAACTCCAATGCTTTGGCCACCTGATGTGAAGAGTTGACTCACTGGAAAAGACCCCGATGCTGGAAAAGATGGAAGGTGGGAGGAGAATGGGATGACAGAGGATGAGATGGTTGGATGGCATCACCAACTCAATGGACGTGAGTTTGGGCAGACTCCAGCAGTTAGTGATGGACAAGGAGGCCTGGTGTGCTGCAGTCCATGGTGTCACAAAGAGTAGGACACGACTGAATGACTGAACTGAACTGAATATCTCTTTTGTGTAGTTCTGTGTATTCTTGCCACCTCTTCTTTATATCTTCTGCTTCTGTTTGGTCCATACTGTTTCTGTCCTTTATTGTGCCCATCTTTGCATGAAACGTTTCCTTGGTAACTCTAATTTTCTTGAAGAGATCTCTAGTCTTTCCCATTCTATTGTATTTTTCTATTTCTTTGTACTGATCACTTAGGAAGGCTTTCTTATCTCTCCTTGCTATTCTTTGGAACTCTGCATTCAGATGTGCATATCTTTCTTTTTCTTCTTTGCCTTTAGCTTCTCTTCTTTCTCAGTTCAGTAGTACCTCTCACAGTAGTTTCTGGAATTTCTCTCCTTTATTAATATACAACTAGAAGTCTGGGAGAAGAGCCTCAGAGTTTTCATGCCTTTCCACCCTTCTCCAAGGCTTCCAAGTACCCTTGTGGCTCCTAAAATCCCTAAGTAACATTAGTTCCTCTGAGCCAGTGTTCTCAAGATGTGCATATGCATAAGGGGCTTTGTTTTTCAAAGAAAATAAAATGTAAAAAGCTTCCTTAGGTCTCTAGAGAAAATGTGCCTTTGGTTCTCTTCCAGTAGGCTTCCCTGGTGGCTCAGCAGTAAAGAATCTGCCTGCCAAGACAAGCAACATGGGTTTCAATCCCTGGGTTGGGAAGATCCCTTGGAAAAGGAAATGGTAGCCCACTCCAGTATTCTTGCCTGGCAAATCCCATGGACGGAGGGGCCTGGAGGGCTATAATCCATGGAATCTTAAAGAGTCAGACAGGATTTAGCCACTAAACAACAACAGTGTATTCTTAACAAACAATGGAACAATAAATTTTTTGAGTTGCACCTTAGGAGTCACCACAATTAGGAAAGGCTTGTTAAAAGCCTGATTCTTCTCTTCTAAACCCTCATCCTCTTCTTGCCCCTGCCTCCTTTCTTGTTTCTTAAACCAAACACTTGCTGGGTTTTGCACTCCACTCCAGGCCTGACAATGAGATGTTCCCTTGCAGAACAGGGACCATGTTGGAAAGCAGTTTTGTGTTGCCCATAATCTTCAGGGCCGCCTTTCCCTCAGTTGGACTGTTTAGGACTGTTGTTCAGTTACACTTAATTGGGCTGGAAAAACCCTTTGTGAAAAGGGGTGTCAGGTGATGGGGATGCAGAAGCCTCTCAATACACCTTCAAATGTAGGTGGGAAGGGAGAAAAATGAATGTAGTAGGGGATAATTCCAGAAAGTGGGAGGGAACAAAGGACTCGAAGAACAAACAGGCTCTGAGAGAGTCCTGTGAAAGCAGCATCCACAGACGACTACAGAAAGGAAGAGACAGTGGTTATCCGAACACTCAAAAGGCTGGCATATTGTCCTGGCCTGGTGCCAGGCGCACATGACACTCTGGCGAGGATTATCAGAGCTTTTCTGCTGAAGCAGGGCTCGCATGTGTGCTGAGAATGTGTTCTTTCTCTGGGCTTGAGGTGACAGACAGCCACATCACACACCATCCCTTTTTCCATCTTGGTTCCAGCCAAGCAATAAACCCAATCATCACCCAGTCTGTCTCAACCGTGTGGTTTCCCCAGCCAGCTGAACAAAATATTTTCAGAATGTGGAATGTAAACAAGGTTCCCACTGTTACCAATTCTGTGTCATTTACTTGTGGTTATCTTATTTTACTTTAAGTCACATTTAAATTCAAAAGATTGCCAGCCTGCATGATCCATGTAAACAAATCAGAAAGATAGATTAGAATGGCAACTGATTAGTTAGCAGTGAAAGTGTCTGTGTAAATGGAAGAAGAGGGGAGAAAATCTATTATGCTCCTGGGATATTGCTTCTCCACAGGAAATTCAATTGTGAAAAGCGCTTTAAAAGCAATGACTTTAGTCATCTGGGTTTTCTACACACTGGTTACAGTAAATGCTAATAGAATACCTAGGCAGAATCTCTGCTGGTACTCACGTGATGCAGCTTCACAAAGAAACACAGGGAGCTGTTCTGAGATGAGGGGAAAAAAAAGTCCTGGGAATCTGCCTTCCCAGACGGTGATTGCAAAGTGTGTGTTTCTCATGCTATCAAAGAGGTTTTTCAAGAAAACACAATTTCCCAGGTCCATTATTTCCTATTTGAAAGTATATGTCTACCATGTTTGCTGCTAAGTGATAAAGGTGGCAGGAACCTTCTGCTATTTACAGAGAATCCAAGTCAAGACTTGCCTTCATTTATATATTTGCTCTGAAACATACTCTGTCTTCTGAATCAATAGGGAGCTTAAATGAGGCATAACAATTGTGTTATTTATCCATAACCTATAGGATCAATGTTTTCCTGGTACAATGCATGAATTATACATTTTCTAAAATTTCTGTTGACCCATTACAGTTACCACCTTTCTGATATTATTTGGGAGCTGATAAGTTAACATACAGAGAAGGCAATGACACCCCACTCCAGTACTCTTGCCTGGAAAATCCCATGGATGGCGGAGCCTGGTGGGCTGCAGTCCATGGGGTCGCTGAGAGTTGGACACGACTCAGTGACTTCACTTTCACTTTTCACTTTCATGCATTGGAGAAGGAAATGGCAACCCACTCCAGTGTTCTTGCCTGGAGAATCCCAGGGACGGGGGAGCCTGGTGGGCTGCTGTCTGTGGGGTAGCACAGAGTCGGACATGACTGAAGTGACTTAGCAGCAGCAGCAGCAGCAGCAAGTTAACATAAGAATTTGCTTTAAAAGATGTTTCTTTGAATCTTTCATGATACCTTCTGGATGGGGTTAAGTAGCATTGCTGGGGTCACAGAAAAGTTGGGCGGATGTACCCCTGTTAACTCACCACATTCCATTTTCTCTGGCTTCTTCCTCCTTCAACTAAAAGTAATCAGTTTCCAGCTCACCCCATCAGTCACATCACACTTTCTCAAGTGACATCAGCTGTATCAAGACTCATAGAATAATCTTCCTCAGAATACAGAATAAAGCCCTGTGGAATGAGGGTTGTATGCCTTACAAGATTAGGCACCTGGAGAATTAGAGGAACAATCACCTTGAACCACAATTATTTGGATCATTTGGCAAAAGGGAAAGCAACTTCCTCTACCAGGCGAGTTTTGAAGAAGTTTTCATCTGAGAAGAAGGGGATAGCTACTTAGGTGAGCCAGGAGATGTGGAGAGAGGATAATCCATGCTTTGGGTTGAATGGCTGTATGGATAGGTTTTGGCCCCACACCTGAGTACTCTGAAAAAGAAGTGTGAGAGTTCATTGTCATCAAATAAAGCCCAGAAACCAAATAGAACCTTCCTCCTATGAGACAGATGGAAGTTTAATGTTCCCACACCTTTCTGATTCCTTTTATTTTAAAAGTTTTTTTTTTTTTTTTTTTGTTGGCCGTGCGGGGTCTTTGCTGCAGCACACACACGGGCTCTCTCTGGTTGCAGCATGCAGTGGCTTCTCTTGTGGCAGCACAGGCACTGGAGCTGGCAGGCTTCAGAAGTTGTGGTGCATGGGCTCTCTAGTTGTGGCATGCTCGGACTTAGTTGCCCTGCAGCTGTGGGATCTTAATTTTCCACCAGGAATAGAACCCACGTCCCCTGAATTGGAAGGCGAATTCTTAACCACTGGACCACCAAGGAAGTCCCTGGTTCCTATTAGAAACTTAGATGCAACTCAATCTCTAGTTCATTTGCTCTGAAAATAAATCATTTATGATCAGTTATGGAATAATGATTGTCAATCTCATGGGAATATTTTGCTACACTGTTCTACATTCTCTGTGTCTGCAGCCTCCTATTTTTCCTTTGCACAAACCTCTTCTAATTTCTCTTAGTGCACGCACGGACAATGTGGAAGCCAGACTTTAATTAGGCATCTGCTTTGAAAAGCCACATCTTGAGCATTTTTGTGAGAACTGTTTTCATTGTGAATAATTCTTTCTGAAAGAAGAGTCTTTCTTGATCTAACTTGAATTTCCTTGATCTAAATTAAAACCATGTTTGCCCATTTTATTATGAGGAGAAACATTTATTCCTCCCACTCAAAATTCCAGATTGGCCCATGAAGGAAGAGGTATCTACCTATACCCCTAAAGAGATATTGGAGGAAATGTTGAAAGGCTTGACATTCATCAGGCCGTGTTGCACTCTTATGAAGGGTCACCATGTTCTGTCTGGCCTCTATTCTCCCTTTCTGGATGGACAAGAAAGACCAGTGCTCTCCTGTGCTTTCTGTTCTCCAAAGGTCACAACATGCACTAAATCCCCACCCCATGCCTCTCTCCCCAAGGGAACTCTGGGGCCTGAAAATTTTCAAGGAAAGGAGTGAGGATCTCCATGTCAGGCCCAGATTATGATCATTTTCTTTAACACACTACTCCTGGGTTGGTGGGTGGGGATATATACACAGGAGGAGAGTCTTTCATCATGTTTAAAAAATGTGCCTATTGGTCCCAGTGTGGTCATGTATGCTAAGTCACTTCAGTCATGTCTGACTCTTTGCAACTCTGTGGATTGTGGTCCGCCAAGCTCCTCTGTCCACGGGATTCTCCAGGCAAGAATACTGGAATGAGATGCCATGCCCTTCTTCAGAGGATCTTCCCCACTCAGGGATCAAACTTGCATCTCTTATGTCTCCTGCATTGGCAGGTGGATTCTTTACCTCTAGGGCCACATGGGAAGCCCATTGGTCCCCCATAAGATAAGTCTTCTTCTTAAAGAATATATTTATTTATTGGCTATGTCAGGTCTTAGTTCTGGTGCACAGGCTTCTCTTTCAATGTGGGGTTCAGGTTCCAGAGCATTTAGGCTTAGTAATTGTCGCACCCATGCTAAGTTGCTCTGTAGCATGTGGGATCTTAGTTCTCCTGCCAGGAATTGAACCTACATCCCCTGAACTGGAAGGTGGATTCTTCACCACTGGACTGCCAAGAGAGTCCCTAAGATAGGTCTTAATTGAGTGTATCTGCCAGAGGCTGGAGGAGAGAGTGGTCTTAGGCCCTGCTGTGGTCTGAATGTTTGTGTCCTTGCCAGAAATTCATATGTTGAAATCTTAATGGCCAATACAATGATATTAGGAGGTGAGGTCTTTGGAAGATCTGGAGAGTGGAGCCCTCATCAATGGCCTTAGTACTCTTATTTTTAAAAAGACCCAAGTAGCCCTTTCTGACATGTTCAGACCCAACGAGAAATCTGCAACTTAGAAAAGGACCCTCACCCAACTGTCAGTTCAGTTCAGTTCAGTCACTCAGTCATGTCCGACTCTTTGTGACCCCATGAATTGCAGCAAGCCAGGCCTCCCTGTCCATCACCAACTCCCGGAGTTCACTCAGACTTATGTCCATCAAGTCGGTGATGCCATCCAGCCATGTCATCCTCTGTCGTCCCCTTCTCCTCCTGCCCCCAATTTCTCCCAGCATCAGAGTCTTTTCCAGTGAGTCAACTTTTTTACATGAGGTGGCCAAAGTATTGGAGTTTCAGCTTCAGCATCAGTCCTTCCATTGAACACTCAGGGCTGATCTCCTTTAGAATGGACTGGTTGGATCTCCTTGCAGTCCAAAGGACTCTCAAGAGTCTTCTCCAACACCACAGTTCAAAAGCATCAATTCTTTAGCGCTCAGCTTTCTTCACAGTCCAACTCTCACATCCACACATGACTACTGGAAAAACCATAGCCTTAACTAGATGGACCTTTGTTGGCAAAGTAATGTCTCTGCTTAACATGCTATGTAGGTTGGTCATAACTTTCCTTCCTTACTAGCAGCCTAATCTCACACTGACAGCCTCCAGAACTGTGAGAAATAAATTTCTATTGTTTATAAGTCACCTAATATGTGGTATTTTTGTTTTGGCATCCTGCATGGACAAAGACAGAACCCAACACCTAATATCTGTGTATTCTCCCTAGAGATTACTGTTCTTATAATTGAATTACATGCAAAATAAGACACTTGGAGTGATCCAAAAGGAACATGCCCTAATCTCCATCCTGAAGAAGTTTTCAGATTTCTCTCTGTTGGTTGAATGATTCCAGGAACCTTCCTATTTCCTGCAGCTCTTGTTTTATAAGATGGTAATAATTTTATAGCTTCCTTTCTGGACATCTAAACTGTTTCTAAACTGTGATTCTGAGAGTGCATGGCGTATGCTACTAAGGTCCCATCAAAATGAAATACTATTCTGTGATCTTACAGAGTCAAAGCTGTGCATTTGTGTTAAGCTTTAAAAATAAATATCCTTGTCTAAACAATGGGTACCACTTTGGCTGTTCCGGGAGCATCTGCAAGTGGATCACACTCTCTGCCAGGCTCACACCTCTGGTGTCATTAGCTGGGAGCAGCTCTCCCGGCCTCAAACACACACACGGCACGAATCTCAGCACTCAGCCATCCTTTCTTGTTGTTTAGTTCAAGGACAGCACAGGTCAGGGAGCCAAATTACCCAAGAAGTTAGATGAAGCATCGTCATCAGTTCAAAATGTGTTGACCTGTGTTGTGAAACACACCAGTGGTTCTGACTGAACCAGAGTCCTCCCGCATCCCAGGAAACCCCCTTTACTGCCCCAATACTCCCTCACTTCCCTGAAACACAGGGTACATGTTTAATCATTTTAAGTGAACCTTTTGTAAACGTGGGGCTAAATTCAAGCCCAACAAAATGATGTATGCCTAGGCACTTGGGGTGGGACAAGAAAGATAAGGAGTATCAGAAGCAGAGAGAAAATCTTTGGGAAAGGATGGGAAGAGTTTTTTTGTTTGTTTGTTTGTTTGTTTTAAGGCAACTTCTGATTACTTTAAAAATTTAGCTCAAGTTAACTTTAACATTAACTAAACATTCTGTCAACTGATATGGGTTTTCCTGGGGTATAACTTGAAGCCTGCGGCATTCCCAAGGTGTCCTGTGGGTGATACCCTACACGGGAGCTGCCATAAAGCATGCTTTGGTTTTCAAGAGGCTGCAGTTTTATCTAGTTGTGTTCTAAAGCATTGCACGGGCATTGTGTTCTGGTCCAGGTGTGTTTTAGAGCACTGCAAATTCTGGCTTTTATCCAACTCACAAAAGAAGTGCTGAATCAAGCAGCTGCAGTTCTTATTTCTAGGATCACCTCTTTGCAATGACCAGGGCCCTCTTTTCAAAATGAAAATAACAACTTGGGAACTATACTATGTTTTCTTCTTTTTGAAATCTTGAGATTCTTGAGGTCTCTTCTGATTTCTCAAAATTTGAAGTTAATGAGCCTGCTTTAGTCAATATTCCAAGTATCTGTCATTTAAACTCTATCACCTCAAACTCCTCTTCCCAGGAGTAGGTCAATACTAACAGTTTTGTATGCATGTTAGATGGGGAAACAGTGGAAACAGTGTCAGACTTTATTTTGGGGGGCTTCAAAATCACTGCACATGGTGATTGCAGCCATGAAATTAAAAGACGCTTAGTCCTTGGAAGGAAAGTTATGACCAACCTAGATAGCATATTCAAAAGCAGAGACATTACTTTGCCAACAAAGGTCCATCTAGTCAAGGCTATGGTTTTTCCAGTAGTCATGTATGGATGTGAGAGATGGAATGTGAAGAAAGCTGAGCGCCGAAGAATTGATGCTTTTGAACTGTGGTGTTGGAGAAGACTCTTGAGAGTCCCTTGGACTGCAAGGAGATCCAACCAGTCCATTCTAAAGGAGATCGGTCCTGGGTGTTCTTTGGAAGGAATGATGCTAAAGCTAAAACTCCAGTACTTTGGCCACCTCATGCGAAGAGTTGACTCGTTGGAAAAGACTCTGATGCTGGGAGGGATTGGGGGCAGGAGGAGAAGGGGACGACAAAGGATGAGATGGCTGGATGGCATCACCAACTCGATGGACGTGAGTTTGAGTGAACTCCAGGAGCTGGTGATGGACAGGGAGGCCTGGCGTGCTGCGATTCATGAAGTTGCAAAGAGTCGGACACGACTGAGTGACTGAACTGAACTGAACTGATGTATATTTCTAGATCCATTTCTATGCATTTTTTATTGTGATAAAATATACATAACATAAAATTTACTATGTTAACCACTTTGAAGTATATAGTTCAGTGCATTATGTACAAAAAAGTTGCGTGCCTCTGGATTTCTGTGTCATCCTTGTGCAGCGACCATGCCAATCTTCTCTGTGTGGTTCCAATTTTAGTCCATGTGCAGCTGAAGCAAGCACTCCATGCAATTTTAAATGTGCATGTTCCAATGTTATAAATGTAATCATACCATACTAAGGAAGAAAAAAGGAAAAAAAGGTGAAAGACAGACAGTCCTGGTAAAACAAAAGAATTGTGACCAGCAGAAATGTGAAAAGAACTCTTCAGGAAGGAGGAAAATGATAACAGCTAGAAATTTTAATCCACAAAATGGAATGGATAATGCCAGAAATGGTAAACATGTGGGTAAATACAAAAGTGTTCTTTCACCTGCTTAATCTCTTTCAAAGATATCTGACTAAAGCAGACATAATAAAGTGAAGAGTTCAGAATGTGCAGAATCAAAATTTGTGCCAACAAATGCATGAAGGACAAAGGAAGAAGGCAGGAGTGTCCTGTTGCAAGATTCTTGCAAGTCACATCACATGGTAAGATATTATTTAAAGGCAGACTGTGACTATATATGATTACTTAAATAACCCTAGAGCAACCACTAACAAAATGTTTAAAGGAGATACAGCTAGTAAGCCGGGCTTCCCAAGTGGCAAAGTGATAAAAGACTCTTTCTGCCAACGCAGGAGATGCAGGCTGGTTCAGTCCCCAGCGTCAGAAGATCCCCTAGAGTAGGAAATGGCAACCCACTCCAGTATTCTTGCCTGCAAAGTCCCATGGACAGAGAAACCCAGCGGGCTATAGTCCATAGTGTCGCAAAGAGTCAGACACTAATGACTAACTGAGCACACACACAGAGCTAGTAAGCCAGTGTGCTAAGTTGCTTCAGTCGTGTCTGACTCCTTATAACCCTATGAACTGTATAGCCTGCCAGGCTCCCTAGATTCTCCAGGCAAAAATACTGGAGTGGGTTGCCATGTCCTTCTCCAGGGTATTTTACCGACCCAGGGATTGAGTCTGCGTCTCTTTATGTTTCTCGCATTGGCAGGTGGCTTCTTTACCAGCAGCAGCACACGGGAAGCCCTAAGTAAACCAATAGTGGAAATAAGAAAGAATCATGAAAAGATTCAACTACTACCGATGGATAAAGAAACAAAGGGAAACAAGGACAAAAATAGATGGGACCAATGGAAAACAAATGACCAAGTAGTAAATTTAAACCCAGTCACATCAATAATTACAGTGAATGTAAATTGTCTGAACAAGCCATTATTACATAGATCAAATCATTATGTTGTACACCTAAAACTAATATAATGTTATATAGCAAATATAATGCAATTTTTTTAAAAAGCACTCCATTAAAAGACAGAGATTGTCAGATTGGATAAGAAAAATAGAGACACAACTATATCCTGTCTAGAAGAAACTGGCTATAATATAAAGATATGAGCAGGTTAAAAACAAAGCGCATTTTTTAATTATCTAAAAATTTTACAAAAGAGAGTAAAAGAGAAATCCATGCCACAGAAGCACTATGTAAAGATTACCCATTGGCTATATGGTTACATACATTGTAGAAAATTCTAAGGAATCTACCAAAAGCAATTAGAATTAAATGGATCAGAATTTGTAAAGAATTCACAAAACAGTAATAGGACAAAGACAACCAGATTTTATAAATGGGCAAAAGATTTGAACAGACACTTCAACAAAGGTATACTGCTGCTGCTGCTAAGTCACTTCAGTCGTGTCTGACTCTGTGCCACCCCATAGACTGCAGCCTACCAGGCTCTGCCATCCCTGGGATTCTCCAGGCAAGAACACTGGAGTGAGTTGCCAGTTCCTTCTCCAATGCATGAAAGTGAAATGTGAAAGTGAAGTCGCTCAGTCATGTCCGACTCTTCACGACCCCATGGACTGCAGCCTACCAGGCTCCTCTGTCCATGGTATTTCCCAGGCAAGAGTACTGGAGTGGGGTGCCATTGCCTTAATGGCATGGGGGAAAACATCCATCATCAATCATCAATCATAATGGAAATGTAAATAAAACCACAAAAGTTTATCACTCTACATCCTTATAATAACCACAGTTTTTTTAGATGGGCAATATCGAATGTGGACAAGGATATGAAGCAACTAAGGCCCTCATACACAGCTGATAGGAATGCAAAATGGTACAGCCACTTTGGAGAACCCTATGTCAATTTCTCATGAAGTTAAATTACATTTACCATATGACCTAGAATCTGCTTCTACATATTCACCCAAGAGAAATGAAAATGGACATCCACATAAAGACAGCAATGTTCATAACTGCTTTCTCCATAATAGTCTGAAAACTGGAAAGACACTACTTGTTGTCAACAGGTGACTAGAACAAAGTATAGACCACTCTCTGGCAATGTAAAGGGACAAACTTCTGAGACGTGAAATGACATGCCACACTGAAACTGGGATTTGTTCTTGTTCTGTCACTGCCTCTCCACCACAAATACACACACACACCCACACACACACACACACACACACACCCCTCTGCCACTACATACCCACTGAGATCAGGAACTGTTTCCTCTTCCTTCTTATTCCCAGTGCCTAGCACAGAGTGTGACCCTACAGTGATTGCCCAGAAATTATATATTGAATGAAAGAATATTATTGCCTTTCAATGTTCATGATGTTCTTTAAAAAAAAATTAATGGATTTAATGGGGTTTTTCAAACTTATTTATTTGGCTGCATCGAGCCTTAGTCGCGGCTTGTGGGCTCTTCATTCCATCATGCGGGGTTCTCTCTAGTAGTGGTGCAGGGGCTCAGTAGTTGTGGTGCACAGGTGTAGCTGCCCCGAGGCATGTGGGATCTTAGTTCCCCAACCAGGGATCAAGCCCGGATCCCCTGCATTGGAGGGTGAAGCCTTAACCACTAGACCACCAGGGAAGTCCTCATAATGTTCTTATTCATGTCAAGTCAGCTTGCACATTTCTGAGGGCTTTGGGCTCTTTTCTCGGGGATTCTGTTTGATGAAGCACGCACTCCACTTTGACTTCCAGATGCCTGGTCGGCGGAGTTGACAGGGGCAGTAATGGAAGCTTCTGCACTGCTGCTCCAGCCTTTCCTCTTGATCCTCAACGGGCTGGAGCCAAGCTTTCTTCCATCCCTCCTTTGGGTTCAGGCCCAGCGCCAGCCTTAGCCCCAGCATTTGAATCATGCACTCCTTTGGCCAAGTTTTAAGAGCCAACTTGCACTTTGGCTGTTGCAATATATTCTGACTCCTTCGCATGTGGTTTGGGCTCATTGATATTCATGAACTTGCAAACAGGAGACCTATCTCACTGGGAGGCTGGGCAGTGGATGAAGGGCCATTTCCTGGTCTCCCTGCGGTGTTGGCCAGGCTGCTGTGCCCACTAAAAATAGCCCAGATGCTCCCAGAGGAATTCTTTAAGCCCCTGTCCAGATGGAACAGATCTTTCTTCATTGAGCTTTGGGTATTTTGGCCTCCAGAGATGAGTACCCAGAAGCCCATGTCACCCTGGAAGATACTAACTGCGTTTTCACTTCTTGGGGCCCCTGATGTGTATTTGATTCAGTTAAAACTGTGTTCCCAGGTCCATTGTTATACAACAGCTAAGAAGGAACACCAGAGCAGAGAGTAATGTCCACGGTGGCAGAGGTTGCTGCAGTTCCATGGGCCAGCAGCCAAGGAGATTGCTTTTTCTTGGAATAGGTTAATATTTCTGCTTTTTATTTTCCTGGTTAGGTCATAGACTCATAGTACAAGCATGTCTTTGCTTCCCTTAGTTTAGCTAAGCCATTTTCCAGAATGAGCACTCTAGCTCCTCAGTTGTATACTGGTGTGTACACATGTGTGTGTGTATGTGTATGTATGCTGCTAAGTCACTTCAGTCGTGTCCGACTCTGTGTGACCCCATAGACGGCAGCCCACCAGGCTCCCCCCGTCCCTGGGATTCTCCAGGCAAGAAAACTGGAGTGGGCTGCCATTTCCTTCTCCAGTGCAGGAAAGTGAAAAGTGAAAGTGAAGTCGCTTAGTCTTGTCCGACCCTCAGCGACCCCATGGACTGCAGCCTACCAGGCTACTCCATCCATGGGATTTTCCAGGCAAGAGGACTAGAGTGGGGTGCCATTGCCTTCTCCATGTGTATGTATATGTGTATGCAAATAATGTAGGGGTCTCACCTAGACCAGCCACACTTTCAGGGAGTTCCAACACATGAGGGCCTCCTGCTAGTTACAGTAAAATAGCAGTACTGGAATTATTATCTTCAGATTTATAGTACATGCTATGTACTAGGCATTTTGTTACATACTTTTCAAGGTTTATCTGCTTAAATCTTTATGAGGACCATGTGAGATAGGCCAGTCTTAGCCCCACTTCACAGATAAGGAAACTAAGGTTAATCAAGGGAAGTAATTTGTCTAAAGTCACACCTATAGAAGCGGTGGAGCTGATTTTCTTTCTTTTTAAAAATGTATATTTATCTACTTATTTGGCTGTGTTTTGTCTTAGTTGTGGCACATGGGATCTTCCTTGCATCATGCAGGATCTTTCGTTATGGTGCACAGACTCTCTAGTTGTGGCCCATGGGCTTAGTTCCTCTGAAGCATGTGGGATCTTAGTTCCCTGATGAGGGGTTGGAAACAATCCCTTTGCAATCCAAGGTGGGGTCTTAACCATTAGACCACCAGGAAGTCCCATGAGAAGCTGATTTTCAACCTCAGCGATCTGGCTTCAGAACCATGCTTTTTATTGCCACATGCAGAGACTGCTGGGTCAGCCCTTGGAATAACACCATCAAATAAAAGAGTGTGGGCAGCAGCCAACTCTAATTTTATATTGTTGGGCATAGATGAACTCCTTTCTGCTCAAAGCTAAGGGCCCAAGTGTCTGGACTCTGACTTAGAGCACTGGTTAATTTTTTTGCCAATTGAAACAGTTTGGTATTTCTCCAACATCCTCCAACCTAGATGCACAGGAACTTGACCAGGGTTCCTTGATGTGGGAAGGTGGTAGTGTTTTTTTCTAGGAGATTGTGAAGAACTGTAACTCTGGTGGGAAGATAAACCTCCTGAGTTCTGAGAAAGCAGTGGTGGCAGCCATTCCTTTATTCGGTCATCAGATATTTTTAAGCACCTCTTTTGCTGGGGAGAGAAAAGCAGCAACAGACCCTGCCTTCATACAGCTTACCATCTGGCAGAGAAGACAGCAGTTCAGCAAGCAATTACAGTGACATGCCTTGAGAGCAAAACTATAGATAGGGCTGGGAACTATGGGTGTGTGAGCCTGGAGGACACACTGTCTCCCATTGAGAATTCACATCAAAGTCAAGGTCGGGAGACTGGAAAGATACAAAGGCAAACTCCAGGATCAGCCCAGTGGTGAAGAGAGGTAGATTAAGCACACAGGGTGCTGAGGAGTGCCTCATCTGTCCTCCTCCCAGGACATTTTAAATGAACACCAAAATATGTTGTGAGCTCTCGTGGGCACCAGAGCAAAAGGCCCAGGGAGTTTCAGGGTTCTGGTGTTTCTGTTGGTATGCTGCAAGGGAATACTCTTGCACTGTTGGTGGGAATATAAATTGATACAGCCACTATGGAAGACGGTATGGAGATCCCTTAAAAAACTAGAAATAAAACCACTATATGAGCCAGCAATCCCACTCCTAGGCATATACCCTGAGGAATCCAAAATTGAAAGAGACACATGTATCCCATTGTTCATGACAGCACTATTTACAGTAGCTAGAACATGGAAGCAACCTAGATGTTCATCGACAGATGAATGAAGATGTTGTACATATACACAATGGAATATTACTCACCCATATAAAGGAACGCATTTGAGTCAGTTCTAGTGGGGTCGATGAACCTAGAACCTATTATACAGAGTGAAGTGAGTCAGAAAGAGAAAGATTAATATATTCTAATGCATATATACAGAATCTAGAAAAATGGTACTGAAGAATTTATTTACAGGGCAACAACAGAGAAACAGACACAGAGAACAGACTTATGGACATGGGAGGAGGGGAGGAGAGGGTGAGATTAAAAAAAAAAAAACACACAAGAGAGCTGAGGAGTTCCTCATCTGTCCTCCTTCCAGGACATTTTAAGTGACTACCAAAATATGTTGTGAGCTCTCGTGGGTACCAGAGCAAAAGACCTAGGGAGTTTCAGGGTTCTGGTGTTCCTGCTGGTAAGCATGAAGAGCCGAGACATTTCTTATTCTCATTGCTAACATCCACCACCCTGCTAATTGGCTTTGATCTATAGAAACTTGATGACATCAAGCCATTGCTAAAAGAAGTTTCCTTATTTTCCCTAAATATCAAAGTTTTGTTTTTGTTTTTAAATATATTGGATCTGCCATCCTCCCAGGGAGAGTAATTCATTTTCCAGAGTTGACTTGTTCTAAGAAGTAAATTTTCATCCATTTTGAAAGCCTACCACAAAGTGACTTGGCAAAACCCAGAGAACAACTGCAATAATTAAAGACAGCCTCTCAGGTTTTCTCCCAACTTTTCATCAAGTGCTCCCACAACAGAGGAGAGTCAAACCCTTGCCCTTGGGAAATTTGGAACATCCTTACAGCTCTCATAAATTTCTTCGAAGTTTTTTGTTTTATTTTGAAATACCAACATTAATGAATTTTGCTATTAACTCTGTAATATATGCACTTATTTTAATATGAAAACAGTATATTGCAGATGAAATGTTGCCATTTGCGACAACATGGATAGACCTTAAAGGTAATATGCTAAGTGAAATAAGTCAGACAAAGGAAGACAAATACCATATGATTTCACTCGCATGGGGAATATAAAAGCTAGTACATAAGTGAGCAAACCCAAACAAACATAGATACAGAGGACAGAGGAGTAGTGGTGACCAGAAGGAAAGGGGAAAAGGGGGAATGAGAAATAGGTAAAAGGATTAGCTACATGGTGACGGGTAGAAAGGAACACTTTGGGTGGTGAGCATGCTGCAGTGTATACAGAAGTGGAGAAATAATGTCGGACACATGAAACTTACATAATGCAATAAATCAACCTTACCTCGATAAAAGATAAGGAAGACAAGCTGTATTTGCCTCCAAATCTTTGAGTAGCTGATGCTCCAGAAAAATGAGCAGGCTAAATGCTCCAGGGCAAAAAAATCCTTTTCACTTATTTTCATTGCACGGTGCTCTTTTCTATTTATTTTTTTGACCACAAAAACCACCAGTAAGTATAAAAAATTTATAGTGAAATTTAAAAATATTCCACAACACTTAACAATGCTTTCTTCACTACTTTGGGCTGGGGACCACAAATTTAACCCAGAAGGCTGAAATTCATCCTAGATCCCTTTGAATCTGTTTTTATTTATTTATTTGGCTGTGCTGGGTCTTGGTTGTGGCATGTGAGGTCTTCGATCTTCTTTTCGGCATGCTGAATATTAAATTTTGGCATGCAAACTCTTAGTTGTAGCATGTGGGATCTAGTTCCCCAACCAGGGATCAAACCTGAGCCCTCTACATTGGGAGCGTGGAGTCCAATTTAGCCACTGGACTGGTAACTTAGCCACTGGACCACCAGAAAAATCCCCTGTTTTTGTTTTTAATCTTTACCATGGAGACAAAAGTGTTTGCCCCAAAAGATTGTTATAAGGACTAAATTGAATTAGCATATGTAAAGTATTGGGAGATCAAACCAGTCAATCCAAAAGTAGACCAGTCCTGAATATTCATTGGAGGGACTGATGCTGAACCTGAAGCTCCAATACTTTGGCCACCTGATGTGAAGAACTGACTCACTGGAAAAGATCCTGATGCAGGGGAAAGATTGAAGGCCGGAGAAGAAGGGGACGACAGAAGATGAGATGGTTGGATGGTATCACTGACTCAATTTTGAGTTTGAGCAAGCTCCAGGAGTTGGAGATGGAAAGGGAGGACTGGCATGCTGCATTCCATGGGGTCGCAAAGAGTCGGACATGACTGAGCAACTGAATGGAACCGAACTGAAAGTATTAGGCAATGGACTTCCCTGGTGGCTCAGACAGTAAAGAATTTGCCTGCAATGCCGTAGACCTGGATTCGATCCCTGGGTTGGAAAGATCCCCTGGAGAAGAGAATGGCTACCCACTCCAGTATTCTTGCCTAGAGAATTGCATGGACAGAGGAGCCTGGTGGGCTACAGTCCATAGGGTCACAAAGAGTTGGACAGGACTGAGTAACTACCACTTTAACTTTTTCCAAAATATTAGGCAATAATGGATACCCCATAGAAATCTGTTTCTTTCTCATAGGTACATCTCAGTGCAATTTAGACAAACTGCAAAGAAAAAAATCAGTCTTGCTACTAAGTCCAGGAAAATCAAAATACTTAACATTTAAAACAGACGATCAAGATTTGGGAAATTTCATTTCTGTTTTCAACTCCTCTGCTGACAGTAAAACTTTGTTCATTCTTCCTGTGCTGTGGCCTTACCATCCAAAAGTCACAGTAGGAATTCTGACTCGTTATGGAAATAAATGGATGAAAGAAAGACACTTTACACATACATCAGTGACTGCCCTGTGTATCATCTGTGACCATGGTTTTCTAAGTTTGATGGACACCATCCTGATAGAATGAGAATTACTCGCCTTCTAGGAACAGACGAGAAATATAGGGAAAGGGGTTAGCAAACCTGCCCCAGGTGATTAAGTGACCCTTGAGCTGGCCATAATGGAAACGTTAGCAGCCCTGACTTCCACACGTTACAGAGACCAGTCCATCTATGTAGGCTGACGCTAGGCTGGCAACGTGGAACAGATAGTCAAAGACTCCCTGAACAACTTTTTTTTTTTTTTAAATTATTGAACAAGAAGACTGAAAAGGTGAAGGAAAAATGTCATTGGACCTCCAATCTCTAATTTATAAATTCTGTATCATCAAATGACATTTAAAAGAAGAATCAATGATCATATATGATTAAAATAAATGTACACGTTCTGTTTTTAAAAAGTGCTATGAGGCCTAAAATGAGTTATGTAATGCAATAAATGAATTCAATAGGACTGTGAATGAGATAAACCTTCCTATTACAATTTTTGCACAGTAACTTGTAATATATTATTTTCTTACAGAGAATTTTTAATTATGTAGGTATAAGTCACTGAGAATTATTTTTAAAACCATATTCCCTTAAAATAAATGTGCTAACTTTAACCATATTAAATGAAGGACTGTTGCAAAAGATTCATTAGACAGTATTACAAAAAACAAAGCAAAATCCTCTTAATAAGGCACATTCCCCTTCTTACCTTGGTGAAGAGAGGAAAATATTGCATAAATTATTATGATGCGCTGAACAATGATTACATTTCTTTGATAAATATGATAGATGGAAATGGTCTAGAAAACAATAAGCTGAATATACAGAGTGACATTTTGTTGTGCACATAGAATTCTCATTAGTTATGGGTTAGATGTATTTAGACCATACAACTGTCATTGGCATTTTCCTTAATCTATTTTGCTCGTTTACTGCCTTCATAATAACCACAGCGCCCTGCAAGTAGAGTCTCACAAATTTAATCT
The DNA here is from genome assembly GCA_917880005.1 of Nanger dama. Classification (NCBI taxonomy): domain Eukaryota; kingdom Metazoa; phylum Chordata; class Mammalia; order Artiodactyla; family Bovidae; genus Nanger; species Nanger dama. The sequence goes on from CAKJTW010000023.1 coordinate 30,150,263, forward strand.
TTTGCTATTCGATTGCATTTTCATATTTACAAGGCTCTTTGGAAAAAAGAAGACCAGAGGAAAACTTAGATACCAGATTGTCACATGAAATTAAATCTATGTCCTTAAAAATGAAATGGTGCAGTCAGCGCGTGGCTGTGCTCTTTGCAGAATTAGATCTAGCTTTGTTTCTGGTTTTTCATGTTGCTACAAACTATTTCTCGCTGTCTGGAAACTTTCTTTCTCAAATGATCTGTGCCATATTTCATTTAAATTACAAGAAAGGATAATTGTCTACAGCTCACTAACATTTCTAGAACAATTGTGTATATAGCTACGTCGGCTTAAAGACAGAAGGCTAGCTCCTATCAGTAGTAAGAGACACAGATTTTAAAAAATGCACTATATTTAATTATCAAGTACAGTCTTTTGTCTTGAGTTGAGCTGTTAACACTTGAAAACCTATTTCCTGAAATTGGCTTCTTGTTATGAATATCAAGGCAAGTGAATCTCAAATAAGCATAGAGGAGACAGAATCATTTTAATTTCTTAAGAGTCACAATCAGATGGTTATTTTTCCCCATTTGGCTGCACTGGGTCTTAGTTGCAGCTTGAAGGATCTTCCAATTGCAGCATTTGAATTCAGTTCTGGCATGTGAGCTCTAGTTCCCTGACCAGGGATCGAACCAGGCCCCTGGCATTGGGAGCATGAGGTCTTAGCCACTGGACCACCAGGGAGTCCCCAGATGTTTCATATAATGTTGGGAATGATGTGAATTTGTTGAAAGCTCCCTATGTGCCAGGCATTGTACTCAGGATTTTTCACGATTTCTCTTCTTTAATTGGCAAAATTGTACAAAGTAAACACTCTTCTCCCCATTTCACAGATGAGGAAATGGAGGTTTTGTGTCATTGAACAACTTGCCCAAGGTTATACAGTCAATAAATGTTGAAACAAGGATTCTCACACTCTTAAACTGCTATTCTACCTCAAAAATTTTTTTTTTCTGGGTAACTTTGAAAGATACATCCCATGTATTAAAAGAACATAAATTTAGAGCACATGAGAAAGAGAACAGCAAATAGAGAACAAGAATGTCAATGGAGCCAAGAACTGGGCCAATACATGAAGTGGAAAGGATTCATTTAGCTTGAACCACAGTTTTATTCTACACCTTTTAGCATTTTTTGCAGAGACCAAACCCAATGATGGGGCCTATATTATCAAACCAAACCAATTGATCAAGAGAAGCACAAGTGTTCTTAATAGTCAGATGTTAAAGACAGGCTCTTAAAGATCCTCATAAACAGAACTCCATGTAATGAGATGAAGCCTATTTTCAACAGCGCCCTTATAGTAAATGTGATGGTGCATTTTGCAGGACTCTCTCTCACTGGTCTGCCAACACAGGCAAATAGTACAATTCATTTAAAGCAGTTCTCCAGAAGACCAGCACTACACGGTCCAGATATACCAGGGCCATCAGCAAGACTGATAGGCACTCATGAACCAAGCAATTTGCTTTTGAAATAGAAAGCTAAACTGAAACACAAATAATAACTTTACTGCTTAGTTTTACCTCATTAGAGATAGCAGCTTTTTGTCTGTAGTTGTGATATATGTACAATATTTTTCAAGAAGCACCAGTGATGAAGCATAGAATTGATATTTTAAGCAAGGGGGAGTTAAAAATAGTATGTGGTTACTGAGGGTTCGATCCCTTGGTCAGCAAGGCCTCCTGGAGAAGGAAATGGCAACCCATTCCAGTATTCTTGCCTGGGAAATCTCACGGACAGAGGAGCCTGGCGGGCTACAGTCCATGGGGTCACAAAAGATTTGGTCACAACTTAGTGACTAAACAACAACAACCTTTACAGGTGTTCATGACTTTCGTTGTTGTTCCTTAGTCACTAAGTCGTGTCTGACTCTTGTGCAACTCTTTTCCTTCTCCAGGGGGTCTTCTAGGACCAGGGATCGAACCCAAGTCTCCTGCATTGGCAGGAAGTTTCTTTACCGCTGAGAAACCAGGGAAGCCCTTTAGAAACACCTAATTTTACACCTGCTGCTACACATGCCTCTCTTCATTTGTCCATCTCTTCCATGTGACCATGAGAGGAAACACTGTGGGAAATCATATGGAGTTTCTAGAAACCTGAAGATACAGAAGTAGACAAAAAAGAAGTTATAAAAATCAGTTCAGGGTACTTCCCTGGCGGTCCAGTGGTTAAGAGTTCAACTTTCACTGCAGGAGGTGTGGATTTGATCCCTGGTTGGGGAGCAAAGAGCCCACATGCCTCATGGCCAAAAACCAAACCCTAAATCAGAACTAATATTAGAACAAATTCAATAAATGCTTTGAAAATGGTCCCCATCAAGAAAATCTTTTTTAAAAAATAGTCAGTTGAAAAAAACCTACTTAGGAGATTTGTGTGTATCATAAGGTCAAATTTCAAGACAAAGCTGACCTTTTAGTAATCTTTGTTCCCAGATTTTTTTGCCCCACACTATCTGAATTGTTTCATGTTACCTTGTTAGACTACCAAAAAAATAATAATAATAAGAGAAATGGTTTGAGGCTAGCAAGAATCCTCTTCTTAAAACTACAGTTTCTTCTAGCTGAGTGAATGATTTTTGAGCTGTTCCTATGTAAATATGAGTTAGTTTAATCAACAACAGTTCTATCACTTAGCAGAGGAGACTTTTCTGGGGAAATACAAATACACAAGGTATATCAAGGCCTCTAAAAGGGAAGAAGGCAGATGCCTGATTGTTTACGATTTTTCCCAAGGTAAACTTTTCTTTCACCCAAGGAAAAGAGAAATAAATATTTTCTTCTATCATCCTCCTTTTTCTCTGCTAAGCAGCAAGCACAAAAATAATCTAAGTAAAGGTAGCATAAGGCTTTGGTCTCTCACTTTTTGGAACCAGGGACCGGTTTTGTGGAAGACAGTTTTTCCAGGGGTGGGGGTGAGTGGGTGGTTTCAGGATGGTTCAAGCACATTACATTTATGGTGCACTTTATTTCTATTATTACATCAGCTCCACCTCAGACCATCAGGCATTAGATCCCAGAGGTTGGGGACCCCGGCCATAAGGGACAGTTTTGTAGTGATGGAACAAATCTGTATCTTGACTGTCGTGGGTGTTACATGAACACATACATGTGATAAAGCGGCATAAAATGACTGAACACATACAAGTGCGTGCAAAACTAGTGATATCTGAGTAAGGTGGGTGTATTGTGCCAGTGTGAATTCTCTGGTTGTGACCCTGTAGTCTTATAAGATGTTACCCTTGAGGGAAGAGGCGGGGTGATGAATATAAGAGATCTCGCTGTATTCTTTCTTATAATTGCATGAGTCTACAGTTATCTCAAATATAAAAGTTTTTAAGAGAAAAAAATAAGTTTAAATCTTCAAAATAGATTTTCTTCTCTTTCTTTTTATTTTGTATCTTTACAAGATGATGGATGTTCACTAAACAGTGGTCATCATTTCATGATATAGGTAAGCAAATAGTTATGCTATCCACCCTAAACTTATGCAGTGCTGTGTGTCAATTACATATCAGTAAAACTAGAAGAAAATAAATCTTACAAATGGATCTTTTTAAATTCCTGGTGTAGTTGTTGACCAAACTCACCCTGTGATTTCACATTGCCTTTGTTTATCTAGTTTGTCTTCAATTTGTCTTCAATTCTCATATATACCTTTTTATTTTTTATCTACCTGAAAACTCTTCTACAAAGTTTTCTCTGACTCTGCTTACCTAACAGAATTGAATAAGTCTTATCTTTGCTTCCTTAGCACCTGGAATAGATTAATAAAAGCTGGTACATATTGAACCCTTACTCTACACCAAACACTTTAATCTTTACAACTCAGTGAGCAAGACATCGTATTCTCGCCGTTTGACTGATGGAGGAATTGAGGCATTGAATTTGCCCAGTGTTACACAGAGAGCAGGTGGCAGAGTCAGCTTACGTAGCTGACCAGTCTAACTCCAGAGCCCACAGGGCAACTGATATACATCCTGCCTCTTCTATGAACCACTGGTTATCGCTTAGCACATCGTATTGAGGTGTTCATAGTCTCACCCTCTCTCCCTTTTTCCAAAGGAAGAGTCGCCCACACTAGCTTTCTCCTCTTCTTCATCTCCCACTCATTAGCATCTGGCTTCGGCTCCCACCACTTTCTTGAAACTAGAATTTGGTTCTCTATATCCACAAGATTCAACCAACCACAGATCAAAAATATTTGAGGGACTTCCTTGGTGGTCCACTGGTTAAAAATCCACCTTGCAATGCAGGAGACACGGGTTCAATCCTAGCTGGGGAACAAAGATCCCACATGTGGTGGAGAAACTATGTGCACCGCAATTAGAGAGTCCCTTGCACCACAAGGAAAGTTCCTACATAATGCAGGGAAGAGCTCCTGTGCCACAACTAAGACCCAACACAGGCAAATAAATAAATACTTAAAAAAATCTTTATATTTGAAAAAAACCCAGAAAGTTCCAAAAAGTAAGACTTGAATTTGCCACTCACCAGTCAACTATTCCCATAGTATTTACACTGCATTCATGAAGTCGCTCAGTCGTGTCCGACGCTTTGTGACCCCCTGGACTGTAGCCCACCAGGCTCCTCCATCTATGGAATTTTCTAGGCAAGAGTACTGGAGTGGGTTGCCATTTCTTTCTCCAAGGGATCTTCCCAACCCAGGGATCAAACCCTGGTCTTCCATTGCAGGCAGACGCTTTACCATCTGAGCCACCAGGGAATCTTACACTGCATTAGGTATTCTAAATAATCTCAGGGCTTCCCTGATAGCTCAGTTGGTAAAGAATCCACCTGCAATGCAGGGGACTTTGGTTCGATTCCTAGGTCAGGAAGATCCGCTGGAGGAAGGATAGGTACCCACTCAAGTATTCTGGCCTGGAGAATTCCATGGACTGTATAGTCTAATTGAATAGATGAATAAACTAATCTAAATTATCTAAGGATGATTTAAAGTATATGATAGGGTGTGCCTAGGTTATATACGAGCACAGTACCACTTTATATAAGAGACTTGAGCATCTGTGGACTTCAGTATCCTGGGGGTGGGGAGTGGAGGGAGAGCTGGTCCTGGAGCCAAAGCCCCAGGGAGACTAAGGAACAATTATACACTCACCATGGTCACCAGTGACCTGAAGGTTCTCAACACGTTTCTGTTTTCCCCTGACTTCTCAGTTGTGTCAGGCACTTTTGACCCTATCTCTTCCCGTGGTTCCTCGGAGCCCCTGCGCTCTGTTTCTTCTACTATTGGCTGCTCTCCCATCTCCTTAGTCTCCTTGGCTGCCAACCCTTAAACTTGCATCCCTTCCTTTCCCCCCACCCCCTGGCCCAGTTCATTCTTAATGTTCATCCCTTTTCCCTCTACATCCTCTTCCTAAGTAGTCTCCTCCACTCCCAATTATTTCTTCCAACCCAGATATTTCTTTTGACCTTAACATCCATAAAGCCAGGTGTTCCTACCCCCAACTCTATGTTTTCCTATGTAGACCTTTACCACAGCACCTCTTTTTTAAATTTATTTTTTCTTAGCACCTGGCATAGAGCATGTGTTCAATAAAAATATTTTTTAATAAGAGAACTTAGGTAAAAACAGATTAGAGGGTGTTTTGGTAAATCAGGCCAAAATGATGATGCTATAAACTATAAAACTCTGCTGAGCAAGAAACTGGATTTAAAGACAGAACAGGCTGGCCTTTGGGGACTGATTAAATGCAGAGCTGGAAGCAAGAGACAAACATTAACTTACATGTGTCTGGCTGTAAAGTGTGCAAAGAGGGAAGGCTGGCCCTCTTCTTTGGTCAGCTTTCCAGATAATTGCCAGTATTTCATTTTATTCTGTTTTGTGCTGCGTAAGATAGATGCAGGGCTTTCCAGGTGGCGCTAAGTGGTAAAAAACCTGCCTGCCAATGCAAGAAACACAAGAGATGCGGGTTTGATCCCTGGACAGGAAAGATCCCCAGGAGAAGGCAATGGCAACCACTTCAGTATCCTTGCCTGGAAAATTCTATGGACTGAGGAGCCTGGCAGGCTACAGTCCATGGAGTTGCAAAAGGAGGAAGATCTTCTCCCTAAGCCATAGTTAACTGCACCAGCTCCACCAGCCTATAAGCTCCATGAAAACAGAGATCCTGCCTGTCTTGTCCTGGGCCTTTCAAGGACCAGGATATCCCAGGCATGCAACAAATACGTAGCATCTTCTGCTGAGTATCTTCCATGTACCAGGAACTACACTACGTGCTTTACATATATTTTCTTTTTAAAAAATATTTATCTATTTATTTGGTTGTGCCAGGTCTTAGCTATGGCACTCGGGATCTTTGATCTTCACTGAGGCATGTGGGGCCTTTAGTTTCATCATTTGGGATCTTGTTCCCCAACCAGGATCGAACCCAGGTTCCCTGCATTGGGATTAGGGAGTCTTAGCCACTGGACCACCAGGGAAGTCCTTATATTTTATTTTCTTCTTTAATACTCACTACAGTTCTGACACTAAATTCTGATGTGTGGGGTTTTCATCCCACACCAAGCAATTCCTGGACACCAACTGAATGTCCTGTAATTCAACTCAGTTCTGACACTATCGCCTTGAAAACAGATAGTATCAGACCCAATGGGTTAAAGGCTCAGTCTTAGAAGACTGCCACTCACTTAAAACCCCCATGTCAAGCCCAAGTTGTCACCTATGCTTCACACTTGGGCTATAGATCCAAGGTCCTACAACCTGCTCTTTGGTCCTATTGATTTGCTAGAGCAGCTTACAGAACTTAGAGAAATATTTTACTCTGAGTTCAGTTTGTTATAAGAGGATGTGATGCAGGAAGAACCCTATGGTACAGATGCTTGGGGTGGGGTACAGGCTAAGGGCACAGAGCTGCCAAGGCCTCTGGGTAGACTACTCTCCCTGAATCCCAATGTATCCACCGACCTGGAAGCTTTCTTAACTCCATCCTTTTAGGTTTTTACTGAAGACTCATTAGCTGCTTTCCTGGTGGCTCAGTGGTAAAGAATCCACCTGTCAAGCAGACACGGGTTCCATCCCTGTTTTGGGAAGATCCCCTGAAGTAAGAAATGGCAACCTGCTCCAGTATCCTTGCCTGGAGAATCCCATGAACAGGGAAACCTGGCGGGGTATAGTCCATGAGGTCACAAAGAGTTGGACATGACTTAGCAACTAAAGAACAACCACAAGAGGCTTCATTGCTCAGCATGATTGATTAAAGTAGCTAAGACAGGAGTTAAACCTAAATGGGCCTGTAAATCAACTATACCTCAGTTTTTTAAATTTTAAGTGGGGGAAAAATAGCTAAATGGGTCTGATTCCAAAGGCCGCCCTTTAATGGAATGCTATATATCCTTCCTGTGTGTGTGTGTGTGTGTGTGTGTGTGTGTGACTCAGTCGTGTCCAACTCTTTGCGACCCCCTGAACTATAGCCTGCCGCTCTCCTCTGTCCATGGGATTCTCCAGGCAAAAATACTGGAGTGGGTTGCCATTCCCTTCTCCAGGGGATCTTCCCGACCCATGGATCGAGCCCAGGTCTCCTGTATTGCAGGCAGATCTTCCAGGGAGATAAATTTGTGTAATAGGGAAGAAATTTTGTCTCCTATTACAAGTTAATTACTAAAAGGACGTTGCCTATAAGCTTAAATTGTACATAGTAGCCCATTTCTGGGAACCCTGCCTCCCAGGTAATGATCTTTAAGCCAAATTACCTCTGTTTACATCACAGGAAGATCCTGAACAGGCCCACCTGTGAACGACTGCGCAGAGGAAGAAACTAACAGATCCCCTCCAGAGTGTGGCCGAACCAGGACTTTATCCCTCCTCTTTTAGTGTAAAAGAAGCCTGAATTCTAACTTGGGCAAGATGCTCCTTTAGAACATGAGTTTGCCATTTTCTGTCTGCTGACTTTCCGAATAAAATTGCTGTTCCTTGCCCAACACCTCGTATCCTGATTGACTGACCCATCCTGCGGTGAATGGGATGAGCTTGAACTTAGTAACACATTTTGGTGAAACCAGCCAGGAGTCTTTCTGCTTGTGACCAGCTGGCCTGGCAATAAGAAATTCTCAAGTAAGGCCATAGCAGCTGCTGGTTCCACTTGTCCTGAGTATCTTCCCTTCAGAATTACCCAAAGTGACCCTGGCTGCCCCAGTGCTTGGCAACTGGAGCAAGGAATTGACACCTGGGAGCTGAGGGGCTCCATACAGTAGGGTAAGTGCTCTGGTATGTATAGACAGAGCTTTAATTTCCTTCTTTTGGGAAGGAATAAGCTGATTTGTTTTCTATTAGAGTGGGGTCCCCTGCTGAGAGAGAAAACAACCGCTGGACTTTCACCCGATTTGTGGGCGGGTTTATTTGGATGCTAGGGTTTGCAGGTGCTGTTTGTGTTTTGTCTTGTATTTAGCAATGCTTGGCCTTGGTACCTGTTAGGATCTCTGCAAGAAGGTTTAGGCAGGGTTATCTTGAGACCTTGTGTGCCATGTAGCATCACCCTTGCTGTGTTATGTCTTTGGTGGTCTCCTGTGTTGTTGGCCCAGTTCCAACAGCTCTCCAAAGAGTCATGTTGCAAGAGGGGTTGAGTTGATGGTTCTTGTGATATATAAAGCCCTCAGACCAAACTTGAGAGTTTATTCAGGATATTCTATTTTGTTCTTTGGGGTTTTGTTTTTATGTCATTTTGTTTTGGTACCATTTCTCCATTTACAGACTGATGTCAAGTGGAGGAAAGGAACAGCAGCCAAAAAACCTGTCTGTTCTTATCTGAATACGGGACATTTTCAGGGAGAAGACAAAGGTTCCACCTGGTTCCTAAAATCACCAAAAGGCCCATCCAAGAATTCAGCCTGGTTGGTTGATGCCAAAGCAAAAGGGCTTCCACTTAATAGTTAGAGATGATCGATTGCTCTTTGTGGCTTTATGGTGGCCTTTGGATGGCTCTATAGCTATTCTGTGAAGAATGATGAAATCAGTCCTCTAATGTGCAAGCATTTAGCTGTTACATTACTGTAGGAAGAGGTCGGACAGTCATCACCTCGTAGTAAAAGGAACCCAGGGAAAATCTTCACACAGGAAGGAAGAAAAGGAGTGCCTGCGGGCTCAGTTGCTTCGGTCGTGTCCCACTCTTTGGGACCACATGGACTGTAGCCCGCCAGGCTCCTTGGTCTATGGGATTCTCCAGGCAAGAATACTAGAATGGATTGCCATGCCCTCCTCCAAGGGTTCTTCCCAAACCAGGGTTGAACCTGCAGCTCTTAAGTCTCCTGCATTGGCAGGTGGATTCTTTACCACTAGTGCCCCAAAAAGAAGCCCCAAAAAGGTAGGTGAGGCTATATTGCTGCAACTCCTGCTGAGCTGGCCGTCCCAGCTGCTCCAGAGGTTATGCCATCCAGCCCCAGTTCCCAACACTGGGGCTTGGGAAGTGCTTGGACTGGCTCTCCTTATCGGGATCAGCTGGAAAATCCTTTCTTAGCTCCTGGGGCACAGGGGCCTGGTCTGGAATCCCCATCTAAGACCTCACAGAGCACACAGTTCAGGCCAGGAGCCATTCTGGGGCAAGGCAATTTCCCTTACTCGGAAGGCAGCCACCCCAGTCTTTTTGGCACCAGGGACTAGTTTCTTTTTTGTTGTTATTGGTCTTTTTATTAAAACCTTGCATTTTCTTTTTCTTTTTTTTTTTAATTTATTTTTTTAATTACAATGCTATATTTGTTTTGCCATACATTGACACGAATCAGCCATAGGTGAACACAATCTCCCAATGCCGAAGCCCCCTCCCACCTCCCACCCCACATCCTCTACTTGAATCATCCTGTGCATCAGCCCCATGCATCCTGCATCCTACATTGAACATAGACTGGCACTTCGTTTCTTACAAGAAAATATACATGTTTCATTGCCATTCTCCCAAACAACTGCCATTCTCCCAAACCGTCCAAAAGTCCACTCTATACCTCTGTGTCTCTTTGTTGTCTCACATATAGTGTCATCATTACTGTCTTCTAAATTCCATATATATGTGTCAGTATACTGTATTAGTGTTTTTCTTTCTGGCTTACTTCACTCTGTATAATCGGTTCCAATTTCATCCATCTCATTAGAACTGAGTCAAATTTATTCTTTTTAAGGGCTGAGTAGTATTTCATTGTGTATATGTACCACAGCTTTCTTATCCAATCATCTGCTGATGGACATCTAGGTTGCTTCCATGTCTTGGCTATTATAAACAGCGCTGCAATGAACATTGGGGTACATGTGTCCCTTTCAATTCAGTACCAGGGACTAGTTTCATGGAAGGCAGTTTTTCCATGGACCAGGAAGGGGGCAATGGTTTGGGGATGATTCAAGCACATTACATTTATTGTCCACTTTATTTCTATCATTATTACATCATCTTCATCTCAGATCATCGGGCATCAGATCCCAGAGGTTGGTGAGCCCTGCCATAGGGGACCTAAATACACACAACTAGCTGGCTGGGTGTCTATGCAGAGTCCTTTCTCCACAAGTTGTTTAACTGGACAGTCCTTCTTATGGGGAGGAGCCTCTCCAAATGACAGAATTGCTCTCTTCTATTTTTTTAATTATTCTTTTAAAACTTTATATTTTGTATTGGGGTATCACCAATTAACAATGTTGTAATAGTTTCAGATGGACAGCAAAGGGACTCAGTCATACATATACATATATCCATTCTCCCCCCAAGCTCCCTTCCCATCCAAGCAGCTACATAACACTGAGCAGAGTTTCCTGTGCTAGGTAGTAGGTCCTTGTTGGTTATCCATTTTAAAATATAGCAGTGTATATACATCAATCCCACCTAATTATCCCTTCCCCCATATTTCCCCCCTGGCAATCATAACTTCGTTCTCTAAGTCTGTGCTTATTTATGTTTTTCCTACCCACCACCCTTCATGGACAGACATACCTTCTTTTCAATGTGATACTTACAGGAGATGGAAAGAGAATGGTCACTGATAAGGCCAGGAGTCAGCATACCAGCTCCACCTAACACACCCAAATGGTGCACCTGAGGCCTGCTTGACAGTACCTACTACTGAACCAAATTGGGACCCCAGTGAGGGAGGGATGTCCTTATTAGAGCACTACTGTGTCTCACCAGGCTTTGAAAGAGTTTGAACAAGATTCAAGAAATTGAACAGAAACCAAATGAAGACCCCTCTGAATTTTTGAAAAAAAGATTTATCAGGCCTACAGATGTTACACTGATGCAGATACCAAGGTCCCTGAAAATACTGGAATGATAACTTCAGAGCAGCTCAGATGTCAGGAGAAAGTTGCAAAGATTAGATGGCACATTCTAAATGAATGATTCTCAACCAGAGATGTTGCTTTTAAAGTGTTCCAAAGGGAAGGACAGAAGAAAGAAGATGCAAAATGGAGCACCATTTTTCTGGCTTTGGATCCCCAGAAGGTGAGTAAACTCCATAAAGACAACTAGGAGACCTCACCCTGAAGCATAGTTTCTTGTATTTGCTGAGTGTCCTATCCCGCTTTTGAGCTGAGACTTCCTTTGTAGAAAAAGACAAAGAGAGATCCAAAGAGTGGAGTTTCACTCTTGATCACACCTCGACTGGCTGAAAATGCAGGGCACAAGGAATTGTTTGGATTCTCACAGCATTCTTGGCAGTGTGGTACAGCACATTCATACTGAAACTCATTACAGGAGAGTGCCACCTTACAGTGATTCAAAAGTATATAATGGGGTCTAACCTATAGAAGACTATCCAGCAAGGCACTCAGAAGTGCATGATTTGTGCTAAAAATAACCCAAAGTCGGCTATCAAACCTCCTAGATGGGACTCAACACAGAGAAACCCACCCACCAAGGACTGGCAGGCACATTTTACTCAAATGCCTGGAGTCACAGGGAATCTCAGAAACCTGCTAATGTTTGTGGACACTTTTCCAGGATGGATAGAAGCTTATATTGCCTGGACAGAAAAGCCTCTGAAGTTGCTATAATCCTCCTTAAGGAAATTAGCCTCCGATTTGAATGAAAGCATCACAAATTACCCAGTTTTGATGTTTTTTTATTGCAAAAGTAATGTCTAAAAATGAGCCCATGAGATGAAAAAAGATTCTTTATCTCCTAAAAGAGTGAAATTGGAGAGCCTACTAGGTCATTTCCTATTTATATGATCTCCCCTTCTTTAAAATAAAAAAAAAGGAAAAAGAAACCTGTTGTTTAATGTCCCAGAAAGTTTTTAAAAACAAGCAGTTTGTCCCTTCTTTTCTAAGCACCAGGCCAAAAATAGGAATTATTTGGCTTTCTCTTCTGAGGCAGATCTGTGTAAATCTAGCCTGAGAAAATCCTCCTTGCCCATTAACTAAGGGAGCTGTCACGGTGGAATTCTGGGAATCATGATATGCATTTATACACAGACCATCTGAACAGGAAACAAAGCTTGACCTGGTTTTCTTCAGAACCAGACCACACTTCTTTTCCTCTGCTTTCTGTAAAGATGAGAGGGGAAACAGCTTCAAACCAACACTACTACCTTCTCCTAAATGCTGTCAACTGTGTCACCAAAGGGAAGATGGTCAGCTATCTAGTAAAATCTGATAGTATAGATATTTGGCCTCTTGATTGAATGAAAACATGATGCTTATCAAAAAGCACATTTACTAATAATAGCTCATCTTTGCTGTGGGCTTCTAAGGCTCCTGCCCCCTCCCCCATCCTAAGCACTGTATATGCTATTTCATTTAATTTTCACAATCCTATAAGGAAGTGCCATTTTACAGATGGCTAAACTGAGGCTCTGAGAGGTTGAATAAGGTGGTTACAGTTAGTGGCAAAGCCCAGTTTTAAACCCAGGCAATGAGACGAGAGCCATCACTCTTGAGCACTGGACTCTAAACTTACAACTCAGCTTTGAAGCCAGAACAAGAACCTACAAATATTTTTAAAAATCTTTACTGAAGTACAGTTGATAAATAATATTTTGTAGGTTACAAATGTACAATAGAGTGATTGACAGTTTTTAAAGGTTATACTTCATTTATAATTATTATAAAATATTGGGCTTATACCCCATGTTGTTCAATATATCCTTGTAGCTTATTTTATACCTAGTAGTTTGTGCCTCTTACTCTCCTACCCATATACGGCCCCTCCCCACCACCGGTAACCACTGGTTTGTTCTCTATATCTGTGAGCCTGCTTCTTTTCTGTTATATTCACTAGTTTGTTGTGGGCTTCCCTGGTGGCTCAGCTGGTAGAGAGTCTGCCTGCAATGTGGGAGACCTGGTTTTGATCCCTGGGTTGGAAGGATCCCCTGGAGAAGGTAAAGGCTACCCACTCCAGTATTCTGGCCTGGAGAATTCCACGCACTGTATAGTCCATGGCGTTGCAAAGAGTTGGACACAACTGAGCGACTCTCATTTCACTTTAGTTTGTTGTATCTTCTTAGATTCCACATATAAATGGTATCTTACAGTATTTGTCTTTTTCTGTCTGACATAACACCACTTAGCATATCCTTTATGCCAAATCAATGGGATGAACAGAGCTATCTATACAGATTCCAGAAAGGATGCTTTCCCAAAGTCCCTAATTATCCCTTCCCCCTGGGCAGCTGTAAATTTGTTTTATAAGTCTGTGAATCCCTTTCTGTTTCATAAGTAAGTTCTTTTGTCTCATTTCTTTTTAGATTTCACGTATAAGGAATGTCAAATGATATTTCTTCTCTGGCTTACTTTACGCAGTATGACCCTGTCTAGGTCCATCCATGTTGCTGCAAATGGCATTATTTTATTCTTTTTAATGGCTGAGTAATATAAAGAAAGCTGAGCACAAAAGAACTGATGCTTTTGAACTGTGGTGTTGGAGAAGACTCTTGAGTCCCTTGGACTACAAGGAGATCCAACCAGTCCATCCTAAAGGAGATCAGTCCTGGGTGTTCATTGGAAGCACTGATGTTGAAGCTGAAACTCCAATACTTTGGCCACCTGATGCGAAGAGCTGACTCATTTGAAAAGACCCTGATGCTTTGAAAGATTGGGGGCAGGAGGAAAAGAGGACGATGGAGGATGAGATAGTTGGATGGCATCACCGGCACAATGGACATGGGTTTGGGTAGACTCCAGGAGTTGGTGGTGGGAGGGAGGTGGGTGGTGACAGGGAGGCCTGGCATGCTGCAGTTCATGGGGTCGCAAAGAGTCAGACTGAGTGACTGAACTGAACTGAACTGAAGTGAACTAAATATTCCATTGTATATATGTACCACAGACTTTGGAAATATTACGTACATACTGCTATATTTAAAATGGATAAATAACAAAGACCAAGTGTATAGCCACGTGGAACTCTGATGAGCCAGCCTTGGTGAGAAAGGAGTTTGGGAGGAAAGTGGATACTTGCATATATATGGCTGAGTCCCTTTGCTGTTCACTTGAAGCTGTGCAGCTGAAACTACCACAACATTGTTAATCAGCTGTCTGTTATTGTTTAGTCACCCAGTTGGGTCTATTTGTGACCCCTCCATGGACTGCAGCACGCCAGGCCTCTCTGTCCCTCACCATCTCCCAAAGTTTGCCCAAGTTCATGTCCATCGCTTCAATGATTCCATCCAGCCATCTCATCCTCTGACACCCTCTTCTCCTTCCGCCCTCAAGAATCAGCTCTGCCCCAATATAAAATAAGTTTTAAGAGGATACTTTCAGTGCAGCCAAGACCAGAGACTAGAAGGACTGGTTTCTGGCTGACTGGATGTACTGATGCTTCCACCAACGTCCTCCACCCAGGAGTGGTAATAAAAACCTCTTTGGCAGGCTAGGAAAGAAGTCGCTTTTTACAGACACTTTACATTGTTCTCTATGTGTGAAACCAGTGCAATGAACAGGGAGGGATTCAATCCCAAGAGATGTGTGCAGAGAAACCATCAGTTTGCCATTGCAAATCTCTTTAATTCTCCCCCCTTCTCGCTCACTGGAGAGGTAGGCTCTTGGACCTCAAGCCCCTTCCGCTGTGACCGTGAGCATTCTGGGCTGTCAGTTTCTAGTGAAGGAAAGTTCAAACTAAAATGTGACTGATTATATGCCCTCATCTTGAACAGAAAGAGGAAAGGGTCTTTTTTCTTCTCTCATTAAAAATTGTCATGTCTTCTCTGCAATTTTTGGCAGAACTTTCAGGAAATATTAAGTTAGGCTGAAAATTCAGAGATTCCAGTAACTTTCTGGGCTATTTTTAAATATCCACTGTACTACGAATACAGTCTAAAATCATCGAAACATTGATTCTACATGTTTCAGTAAATACAGCAACTACCTAGAATCAGAATGGAGAATAATAATCAACTAAGAGGAAAAGGGAATTTTTATGGGAGCTAAAATGTCTTATGTGATAGAAATATTTTAATAACTGACAAGTACCTTACTCAAACAAATATTGACTTCAAAGAATTTGCAACATTAAAATTTTTACTTCCTCCTTGCCGTCCTACACAGAATATAAGACTTAACTCTAGTACAGTTAGATTTTTTTAAAAGTGTTGACCATTTAACAAAGCAACTACAGCAGCCTGAATTGCAAATATGGATTATTGCTGGGGGTGTACATGTAGCTTTTCTTCAGAGGACAGATTTGGAATAAAAGAAAAGGAAGTGATGAAGACAGCGTCATCTTCAGATGTAGCAACAACCAGGGTGTAACCAAATGGGAATTTGAGGGAGTCTCATATTTTACACAATATATCGCTTTTTGCTTTTGGGGGCCCATTTCATGCAAATACAGTAAGATGTCACAACTACAGACAATAAACAAGTGAGGAAAATTCTCTCCTATCTAAATTCAAGCCTATGCAAATCGTATGCTTCTCCTTCACCTCACCATTGATCAGACTCTGCCAGCCACTAAACTGTGATGAAACATCTCCTTTACTGAAATAACCTGTTAGCATTTCATGAACAAGCCCCAAATATTCGTGAACTATTTTCAGTCATACTACCTATGAAACTATTTAAAACTCATTACCCTTGCCATCTCTTTCATTAGCTGAGTAGTAAACACAGGTTATTTATATCTTGGCCCTAGAGGCACTAGTAATTTTGGTCTGGAGGATATTTGCCTTTAAGATACATCATGCAATGTCATCAGTTTATTTAACATTATGTTTACACTCTTAATCTGTTGGTAGCAATTCTAGTTAGTGCTTGTAAAGGGTTGTATAGAGGGAATATATCATGTCTTTATTTGATGTATGTAATTTAAGTGTCTTATGCTTTGAAGTAAGAATGGAGCAGCCTCTGGAGAAATCTGAGTTGGACATTTACTGTCAACCATTAAACTGGACCAGGAAGCAAATAGGACTGACCCCAGAACAAAAATTACCCTGAGTTCTTTCCCTTTAAAAGAGTCTCAAACTTCCCATTCCATGTGGAATAGATGGAGAACATGTTAGAACTGACATACACACGTCACAGAGAGGAAAACAAACATTTGGGGGCATCAAAAGGCCTATTAGCATCTGGTCCAACGTGTTAAACACACTTTGTATTCTTCCAGTTAACTTCAAATGACACACCCATATGTGTCTGTGTGTGTGTGTGAGAGAGAGAGAGAAAGCGGTTAAATAATGCCCACCTGAATGACTCTATCTTCCTTCTCCATGGGTCTACTGTCTCATTTTTCAGAAGTTCTTGCCTGCGAGCACATTTGGGCAGCAGCCTTAGTATGTGGAGAAATTACAGTGACGAGTGTACAACCACTTGAAAACAGTCCAGGGCGAGTTAGAGTTCGGCAGTATTGGTAGAAGTCCTGGGCTTAGAAGGTGGAGTTCCTGTTCCTGGTGCCCTGGTTGTTCTCCTTGATTCTTCTCTTTTTAAAAAATTTTAGCTGTGCTGTGTCTTTGTTGCCTTTTTGTTTTGTCGCATGAGCTTTCCCTGGTTGCTGCGAGTGGGCACGACTCTTCGCGTTGTGCCTGGGCTTCTCGTTGCAGGGGCGCCTCTTGTTGCAGAGCGCAGGCTCAAGGGCACCTGGGCTCAGTAGCTGCGGCACACAGGCTTAGTTGCTCTGTGGCTTGTGGGATCTTCCTAGACCAAGGACCAAACCTGTATGCTCTGTGCTGGCAAGCAGATTCTTATCCCCTGTGCTACAAGGAAATCCCTGGTTTCCCTAATTCTTGATCCTCAAAACCCAACCCCCTCTGTATCGTGGATCATTACCTGTAGCCATTGCCTTGGACTTCTTATTTTAGGCTTATTTGTCCATGCTATTATTTTGATTTGCTAATCAGGTCAAAACTGGCAATAACAGAGTGAATCCTAAATACCAAAACTGAACCATACAAATGACCCTAGACCTCTTTCTCTCCCCACCTGTCACATCCAGTTTATCACTTCCTCCTGTTGAGTGTACTTCCTAAGCCTTTGTGAAATCTGCCCTCAAAGCTCCATGGTCACCATCAGTTAATTCACCTTAGGGCCTAATCACCCCTTACCTGGATAACTGCTCAGGGTCCTCTCTGACCGTCTCTGTATGCTCCACCTCCAGCCCCTCCTCCCCAGAATGCCAAGTGGGGAGATGTTCCAAAACAAAACTGCAATTATAACTGTGCCTTGGATAGAACACAGAGCCTTTCCTCAGTTCCCATGGCACTGAGAAGGATGTTAATGCAGCTGGCTGTGCCTCTTTCCAGTCTCTTGGCCCCTCCTTCCTCTGTCACCCCTAGACCACAAATACCAAGCACCTTATACCCTAGGCCTCTGCCTGACCGCCCACACAGGCTCTGAACTCATTCTTTCCTCCGGGCACTTGCTCTTTTTTTTTTTTTTTTGAATTGGAGTATAGCCAGTTATCAATGTTGTGATAATATCAGATGAACAGTGAAAGGACTCAGCCATACATATACAGATGTCCTTTCTCCTCCAAACTCCCCTCCCGTCCAGGCTGCCACATCACATGGAGCAGAGTTCCCTGGGGCACTTGCTCTTTTGTACATGGCGTTCCCTGGGCCTTGGGGTCTTGTTCATCTTGCTGCAACTATGAGAGCATGCATCATACTGCCGAGTTATTGAGACACAGTAAAACTGGGTTGGGGGTGGGGGACACATAACTAGTATACCTGTTAGAAATCAGGAAGAAAATACATGGCTCCATCAAAAAAATCTCATCCAAAGTGAACGCTATTATGTTTAAAGCAAGTAAAAGGATAAAAATAATGTTTTCAAAGAACTGGAACATTTGAATTCTAGCCTTAAGAATAGTTTTTCTGCTCAAAGAAACAACTACTGGAATATCTCCCCAGCTCTTTGTCATCTGAAAGTGCCTCTCTAAGCCCCTAATGACTACAAGATAACAATGTGTAAGAATTTTTTTCACCCCATCCTCAGTCAACCTGGATTTGGTGGGTACAGCGAGGCCACAGTCACAGCTTTTATATTCATTTTAAAAATGAATTCAGAATGGATAGACCTTCTCCCCCAGATATACAAGCAATTGATAGCCATACAATCAATGAGCTTAAAGGACATGAGAAGAAAAAAAGGGTGATATTAAGAGGCATTTTGAGGAAATATCTAGTTGACAAGTCAGATAGATATCCTGGCATGTTCATCTCTCACCCTGGGAAGGCCCTGCCTCTCAATTTAGACTGAAACAAAGAAGAGATGGAAAGATTAAACAAATAGATCTTTGTGAAACAACAGAGAAGAAACAAAGAGGAACAGTGGGATCTTGGCGTGGGAGGAGAGGGTGGAGACTGTGTCTGCTTGCCTTCCTGGCTTGGGGGTAGAAGAAGAGAGGCAGCTGCTCACAGGAGTTAGAGGAGGAGTGCCCATCTCCCCCCATCAGACCCTAACCTCAGCCGGTGGTGGTGGGCTGCTCTTTAAATCCAATAGTGTCCAATTTAGGAGTCTGCGGCTGACACTGCAGAGTGATCCTGGTGCTAGGCTACTCAGGACAGGTTCCGAGTCTCCACTTACCAGTTAAATGACCCTGGGCAAATTTTTAACTTTTCTGAGCCTCAGTCTCCTCATCTCTAACATGGACATGAAATCACACCAACCTCGTGGATTGCTCAGCTAGTAACAGAGTTAAGATAAATAGAAAGCATTCAGATGTTGGCTTCCCAGGTGGCACTAGTCATACAGAATCTACCTGCCAATACAAGAGACACAAGAGACTTAGATTCAATCCCTGGGTCAGGAAGATCCCTTGGAGAAGGAAATGGCACTCCAGTATCCCTGCCTAGAAAATCCCCTGTACAGAGGAGACTGGTGGGCTACAGTCCATGAAGTTGCAAGGAGTCAGACACAACTGAAGACCCCCACACATGCACATTGAGAAGATGAGGTCCCAGGAAAAGTTAGCTATTACTATGTTACGCAAGTTAGTTAATTATCCTGGGCCTTGATTTTTCAACCTGTCAACTTGAATTTGTTTTTATGGACTGGACATTTAAAAAATTAGAGTATTATGTAAAAGCTGGAAAAATATGAACTAGTATGTCAACTTGGGAGACATATTGAGAAAGACTCAGTTGCCAAAGTGTTTAACAAACAAGGGGGAAAAAAACCTGTCCACACTTAATCTTACTTCTTTCAAACACTTCACCCTAGAGATAGCATTCATTCTAGCTGCTCAACACATCAGCAGGCAGAGAAGACAGCCATCTGCCTTGAAGAGATGAAAATGGAGTTTCTTCATCAACCCTCCAAGTTCCCATGAAATCCCAGTCCAGATGAGAGGCTGAGTTTGTGTTCTTTTGAGCAAACTTTCTGAAAATTTAGAAGTTAACAATGAGCTAGGATTTAAGTACACAGTCCCCAACTTGATGATGGTTTGACTTTGAGACATTTTTGACTTTACAATGGAGTGAAAACAACCCAAGTTCAGCAGAAACCATGCTGTAAATTTTGAATTATGACCTTTTTCCTGGACTAATGATATGAGGCCCAATCCTCTGTCTTGATGCTGGACAATGGCCAGGGCTTCCGGCCAGCCACCAGCTCAGGAGGATGGACAACCAATACACTCACAACCATTCCAGACCCAGACAGAAAGGTTTTTCACTGTCTTTCTGTTTTTCACTTTCAGTACAGTATCAGTCACATGACATAGTCAACAATTTATTATAGAATAGACTTTGTGTTAGATGACTTTACACAACTATTGAGTAATGTAAGTTCTCTGAGCATGTTTAAGGTAAGCTGGGTTAAGCCTTGCTGTCCTGGAGAGTAGATGTAAGTGCATTTTCAACTTTCAGTCATGATCAGTTTATTGGGACGTGATTCCATTTTAAGTCAAGGAGGCTATATACATTTTATGTGCCAGATAATGCATTAGCTACATTACATGGCTACTGAGAAGAACCTTATTAGTAGAAATATAGTCTCCCATTTTACAGAGGAAATACTAAGGTGTCAAAAGGCTGAGAATTAATAAATGGTCAGGTCTGTCTGACTCCACACCCTTTGGCTTAACCACTGTATCATACTGCCTCTTTTGCTCATAAGTATCTGGATAATTATATACATACATATATATATAAGAACTATATAAGTATGTTGAGGGGGAAATTTCCTTCTCTACCCTTCTTGAGTTTTTGTGGCTGGACTAATAATAAAATTCATAAAGACAGATTAACAGGAGGGAAAAACAAATTTTTATTTGTGCAAACAGAGGCCTTGGGGCACTAAGACTTTCAGGTGGTCCAGTGGTTACGAATCTGCCTGCCAATGCAGGGTACATGGGTTCAATCCCCCATCCAGAAAGGTTCCACATGCCTTGGGGGCAACTAAGCCCACATGCTCTAAGGCCTGTGCTCCACAATAAGAGAAGCCCTCACACCACATCTAGAGAGTAGCCCCGGCTCACCGCAGCTAACAAAACCCTGTACACAGCAACCAAGACCCATACAGTCAAAAACAAATAAATAAATGTATGTATATATGATGTATATACTTATTATATATATTACATATTAATATATATTAAAGTGGTCAAAGCAGTCGGCTTTTATACTTTTTAGACAAAGGAACAATAAATTGGTGAGAGATGAACAAAGAAACTTAGGTTTTGGGTGCCCAAGGAGTGAAGAATTTAAACAGAGTTCGGGCTTGGGGTCATAAATTAAAGAAGTAATTTAATTTGTTTATACAGGCTTCTTGGTCTGAATTCCTCTCTCTGGAGATAAGGGTGCCCTTGCTCCACAAGATGCTGGGAGAACACCTTTCTTATGGGAGATCGATTTCCTGCTTTCAGGGAGACAGAAAGGAGGGTCGTAGTGTACCTCTTGCATTAGTCATTTTTAAAGTAATTTAATTCAAAATAATCAATATACTACTGTGGCATGTTTTGGAGCAGCCCACCCTGAGCTCCAATAAGTGCAACATTTGATATTACTAATTTTGAAGTATTTTTCTGTTGCCAAATCCATATTCTAAGAAACATTTACAGATTTACTAAATGTGCTTTCCCAAGAAGGCCTGTCCTTCTAAGATGACATCTTTTGTACGCGTGTGAACTAAGTGCCCTTCTGAAACATGAAATAGTGATCTCAGGCTGTGCTATAGTCATGAATGTTTCTGTCCCTTCAAAATTCATACGTTAAAATCCTAGCCCCTAACTTAATGCTCCTAGGAGGTGGGGCCCTTGGGAGGTGGTTAGCTCAAGAAAGTGGAACCCTTACAAATGGGATTTGTACCCTTATAAAAGAGGCCCTACCTCCTAATACCATCACAATGGGGGTTAAGTTTCAACATAGGAATTTTGGAGGGAAATTATCAGTTCATAAAATGGTGTTTTGCACACTTCATGCTAAGTTGCTTCAGTCGTGTCCAACTCTTTGCAACCCTTTGGACCATAGCCCACCAGGCTCCTCTATCCATGGGATTCTCCAGGCAAGAATAGTGGAGTGGGAGTGGGTTGCCTTGCTCACCTTCAGGGGAATCTTCCCAACACAGGGATCAAACCCACATCCCTTATGTCTCGCACTGGCAGGCGGGTTCCTTACCACTAGTGCCACCTGGGAAGCCCCATAACATGGTGTTCAGTTCAATTCAGTCACTCAGTCATGTCCGACTCTTTGCGACCCCATGAATCACAGCATGCCAGGCTTCCCTGTCCATCACCAACTCCCAGAGTTCACTCAAACTCACGACCATCGAGTTAGTGATGCCATCCAGCCATCTCATCCTCTGTCGTCCCCTTCTCCTCCTGCCCCCAATCCCTCCCAACATAAGAGTCTTTTCCAGTGAATCAACTCTTCACATGAGGTGGCCAAAGTATTGGAGTTTCAGCTTCAGCATCAGTCCTTCCAATGAACACCTAGGGTTGATCTCCTTTAGGATGGACTGGTTGGATCTCCTTGGAGTCCAAGGGACTCTCAAGAGTCTTTTCCAACACCACAGTTCAAAAGCATCAATTCTTCAGTGCTCAGCCTTCTTCACAGTCCACCTCTCACATCCATACATGACTACTGGAAAAACCATAGCCTTGACTAGATGGACTTTTGTTGGCAAAGTAATGTCTTTGCTTTTCAATATGATATCTAGGTTGGTCATAACTTTCCTTCCAAGGAGTAAGCATCTTTTAATTTCATGGCTGCAATCACCAACTGCAGTAATTTTGGAGCCCCCCAAAATAAAGTCTGACACTGTCTCTACTGTTTCTCCATCTATCTGCCCTGAATTGATGGGACCAGACACCATGATCTTAGTTTTCTGAATGTTGAGCTTTAAGCCAACTTTTTCACCTCCCTCTTTCACTTTCATCAATAGTTTCGTTCCTCTTCACTTTCTGCCATAAGGGTGGTGTCATCTGCATATCTGAGGTTATTGATATTTCTCCCAGCAATCTTGATTCCAGCTTGTGCTTCATCCAGCCCAGCATTTCTCATGATGTACTCTGCATAGAAGTTAAATAAGCAGGATAACAATATAAAGCCTTGACATACTCCTCTTCCTACCCAGATCTCCCGCATTGCAGGCAGACGCTTTAACCTTTGAGCCACCAAGGAAGCCTACATGGTGTTAGTAGATAGCAAATTTTCCTTCTTTTAAAGAGAAAAAAACAAAAATAACTTCTTATGGATCTTGCCAATTATTTCTTTTAATTGATAGGCTATAAAACCATTAACATTGGAACATCCTTTGCAAAATCTTCACTAGTATTTAGATTAAAAACCTCATCTCTCATCGCTTTATTTTCTGAAATCACAAGAACTTGCTCAGGCATTTTATTTAAATGTATGCTCATAATTTGATTTGAATAAGCCAAATGAAAAAAGATATTTTTAAGCAACTGAGGAAATTAATTATGGACTGATTCACATGATCCCAAAGAATTATTGTTACTTTATAAGGTATGAGAATGGCATTGCTTTTCTTTTTTTTTTTTAAGTCCATAGTTTTCAGAGACAGATACTGATGTATGTAGGGGTAAAATGACAGATCTGGGTGTTCCTTCAAACTATTTCAGCAAACTGAAAAAGTAAAAGCAAAAAGGGAGAGAGGAAGCAAACATGTTGGTCTTGATAATTATTTAATGTGGTGTAAAGAGGCATTTGTGATTATTTGAACATCCGTGTGTGTGCGCTAAGTCCTCCAGGGGATCTTCCTGAGCAGAGATCACACCTGCACCTTTGACATCTCCTGCAATGGCAGGCAGGTTCTTTACCCCTAGCACCACTTGGGAAGCCCAAAGATGAATATAATCATGTGTAATTATTCAAATCCTGTTGCCAGGTGCTGCTATGTTTTTTCTATTATTATCTTAGTGGAATAATTTATTTTTCTACAAAAACGATGTGAGGGACTTCCCTGGTGGTCCAGTGGCTAAGATTCCAAACTCCCAATGCAGGGGACCCAGGTTCCATCCCTGGTTGAAGAAAAAGATCCTGCATAGCATGGCTAAGACCCAGCACAGCCAAATAAATAAATAAATAAATAAAAGTATTTTAAAATAAAAGAAATAAAGTGTTGCTCGGAAATTAATTTTTAAGAAATTCGGAGTCATTTAAAAGTTTTATTTTATTAAAATTTTTGTCATAAGTATATTTTATTAGTTAATGTTTATACAACTAAAGTATAGCTTATTATGTTGCACTGGAAAAATCTTTTGGCCTGCATCACAATTAAATTGATTAAATTTCTTTTTAATTTAATGCAGTTTTATGAAATACCTTTGAAATTGCGATACTGAAAATTTAGCAATTTTTGTATATCAAAAAGATAGGTTTCTCTATTACTATAAATTATTAGTAAATTTTACGATATATTTACTCTTTTATTGGTGTACTATGTTAAGATTCTTTGTGAAATTATAAAGAATAATGTCTAAATTAGAGAAAAGATTTTTGAAGGATGTGATTAATCAGAGTTGAAAGGGAAATGTTAAGGAGAAAATTTATCAAGAAGGCATGTTTTTTTCCTAGCTTATTCTCAGATCATCCTATTGATTATTGACTGTAAACACAGTGTCATAAAAGGTACTCATTTTTTTTTAATTCACAGAAGAATATGTTGTCTCTACTTTTGCCACATGGACATTTTTTTAAAAATTTCAGTTAAGACCTAACATTTATCTTCACTAGCACACTCACATGCCCAGACCCTTTTAAAGGGCACTGGAACAATTTCATAAGTTAAATCCTGTCAAAAATAACCTAGCAAGCAGATGGCAAAAGGATCCCTTGCTTTGAAGATTGGGGGAAAAAATTGCCTTTCACTCTGAAAAATCATCTGTCTTTAGGATCTGTTTCATGTTTCTTCAAACGTTTCATGTCAACCTTTCCTCAGAGCAAAATTTGAGATGAAACTGAGTAATTTATTGTCATGCTTTAAACATATTACATTTATTCTTCCCTTTGATATCTTTTTTTCTCTGAGGCCCTTGGAAACATTGAGATCACAATGAACTGACTCTTCCTGTGGATGTTAGGAAAGGGAGCAGGATTAGCAGTGAGTGGGAAGATGGCAGGAATAGGAGGTGGTAGACCAAGCATGAGGAGAGGGGAAGGTAGAGTTTCTGGGCCTAAAAATAGAAGCTCACCCCAGAAGGGTACAGTTGTGTGGTCTTGCATCTTCAAGAAACCAAGCCAAGTCCAACAGTCTGTTTCAAACCAGACAAGGGTGGAGAAGGCCTGTTTAATGAGTGTCATGAGCTGTGGCCAGTAGGTTCTTCCCATGTTTACCTTATGTCATCTTCACGACAGCCCCATGAAATAGCTGCCCCTTTCTCCATCCAGAAATTAAAAATGACTGTGACTCAAGGCTCTTAAGTGACCTTTGTGCCACAGTGGAACTCCGTCTGCTCCTTCTAAAGCATGTGATTCTCTCCTAGCAGAAATCACCTTGCTGCAACATATTCTGTCCATGACTTGTCATTTTACTCAATTGTCATCCCAAATCAATCAACAGAGTATGAAAGAATGGATGTAAGAAAACCCTGAAAACTGAAGTCTTTTAAAGTAGACGTTAAAGAAAATCAACGAGGAAATGCATCCAAATGGAGTGGAGACAAAAATCAGTATATTTAGTGAGATGCTTTAAATGACCCATTTATTACCCGAATTCATGGTTCTTTTCCTCTGCTTGGATCATAGGACTCTTGGAGATTCTGAGGACAGCTATGAAAGTGCCTACAAACTTTCATAGGACTTAAGGACCACCACTTTATTTTATTTGGGTTAATAGCCCTATTTTATATTATTCAGAGTGTAAAATGCATTTAAATATGGTAAAGTTTATGCATACACATGAAGGACTTTGCAACTACTTTTATGTGCTCTGCAACACAAATTGCCTGAAGCTTGATTATTGGTAATTGTATAGCTTTTGAATGGACCAGATGTTCAAGCTGGCTTTAGAAGAGGCAGAGGAACCAGAGATCAAATTGCCAAAACCTGCTGGATCATCAAAAAAGCAAGAGAGTTCCGGAAAAACATCTATTTCTGTTTTATTGACTCCAAAGCCTTTGACTGTGTGGATCACAATAAACTGTGGAAAATTCTAAAAAGATGGGAATACCAGACCACCTGACCTGCCTCTTGAGAAACCTATATGCAGGTCAGGAAGCAACAGTTAGAACCGGACATGGAACAATAGACTGGTTCCAAATAGGAAAAGGAGTATGTCAAGGCTTTATATTGTCACCCTGCTTATTTAACTTCTATGCAGAGTACATCATGAGAAACGCTGGGCTGGATGAAGCACAAGCTGGAATCAAGATTGCTGGGAGAAATATCAATAACCTCAGATATGCAGATGACACCACCCTTATGGCAGAAAGTGAAGAACTAAAGAGCCTCTTGATGAAAGTGAAAGAGGGGGAGTGAAAAAGTTGGCTTAAAGCTCAACATTCAGAAAACTAAAATCATGGCATCTGGTCCCATCATTTCATGAGAAATAGATGGGGAAAGAGTGGAAACAGTGGCTGACTTTATTTTTCTGGGCTCCAAAATCACCGCAGATGGTGATTGCAGCCATGAAACTAAAAGATGCTTACTCCTTGGAAGGAAAGTTATGACCAACCTAGACAGCATATTAAAAAGCAGAGACATCACTTTGTCAACAAAGGTCCATCTAGTCAAGGCTATGGGTTTTCTAGTGGTCATGTATGGATGTGAGAGTTGGACTATAAAGAAAGCTGAGTGCCGAAGAATTTATGCTTTTGAACTGTGGTGTTGGAGAATGCTCTTGAGAGTCCCTTGGACTGCAAGGAGATCCAACCAGTCCATTCTAAAGGGGATCAGTCCTGGGTGTTCTTTGGAGGGAATGATGCTAAAGCTGAAACTCCAGTACTTTGGCTACCTCACGCGAAGAGTTGACTCACTGGAAAAGAAAGACTCTGATGCTGGGAGGGATTGGGGGCAGGAGGAGAAGGGGACGACAGAGGATGAGATGGCTGGATGGCATCACTGATTCAATGGACATGAGTTTGAGTAAACTCTGGGAGTTGGTGATAGACAGGGAGGCCTGGTGTGCTATGGTTCATGGGGTTGCAAAGAGGTGGATACGACTGATTGACTGAACTGAACTGAATGGACCATTGGTGACTGGCCTCATTTTGGACCCATCAATGTCAAGTGTTATTTGAAATTTGAACCCTAAATTGGTCCATCTTAAGGAAACTGCATTAGAAGGGACCATCTAAGAAGGCTGCTGTTGGTATATAAACAGTATCACACCCCTCAAAGTTCTAGGGGAATATACCCAAGATTGCAAGTGAACTCAGTTGTTAATTTCATTTTCACCTGTTAGATGAAGTGACACCCTAATCATTTCATGTAAATTAGTACATGACGGGGCAGACCTGACCCAAGAGTCTAAAACCAGACAGTGACAGTCCCCAGGCATTGAATGTATTAGTTGGCTTTCTCCCAAAGGAGAAGGAAGCTGTGAGAGGAATAGGAACTTTACTGCCTGCCACCACCTCTCTTCCCAAAAAGTGAGAAGCACCTAAAAAAAGCACAGGAGAAAAGTAAAGCAGCAGATTGAGACAACAAGACAGTCTCCACACGCGATTTCTTTTTGAAAGGATGGTAGTGGAACTTCCATGGTGGTCCAATGGATTAAGAATCCACCTTGAAATGCGGAGGACGCGTGTTTGATTCCTGATTGGGAGCTAAGACGCCACATGCATTGAGCAACTAAGCTGGCACTCTGCAATTAGAGAGTCCATGCCCCACAACAAAAGATCCCACATGATCCTGTGTGCACAGCCATGACCTGATGCAGCCAAATAAACAGCTTAATAACTAATTTTTAAAAATAGCTTCTTGCACAGTTGGTGGGGATACAATGACTATGGAGAACAGTATGGAGATTCGTTTTAAAAAAACAAACAAACTAGGACTAAAACTACCATGTGACCCAGCAATACCCTGAGAAAAACCATAATTCTGAGACACGTGTACCCTGATGTTCATTGCAACAACTAGCTACAATAGCCAGGACATGGAATCAACCTAGACTTCCATCAACAGATGAATAAATACAGAAGTTGTGGTACATAGATCCAATGAAATATTAGTTGGCCATAAAAAGAAACGAATTTGAGTCAGTCAAACTGAGGTGGACAAACCTAGGGCCTGTTATACAGAGTAAAGGAAGTCAGAAAGAGGAAAATAAATATTCCATATTAATGCATATAAATGGAATCTAGAAAAATGGTACTGATGAACCTATTTGCAGGGCAGGAATAGAGATGCAGACATAAAGAAAGAACTTGTAGACACGGCAGGGAAGGAGAGGATGAGAGAAATATATACACTACCATGTGTAAAATAGATAACTAATGGGAAGTTGCTGTATAACACAGGGAGCTCAGCCTGGTGCTCTGATTTAGCCTGGTGCTCTGTTTTGACCTAGAAGGGTGGGATGAGAGGGGTGGGAGGGAGGCTCAGGAGGGAGAGGATATATGATTCATGTTGTTGTACATGAGTTTGAGTAAACTCCGGGAGTTGGTGATGGACAGGGAGGCCTGGTGTGCTGAAGTCCACGGGGTCGCAGAGTCAGACACGCCTGAGCGACTGAACTGAACCGACAGTAGAAACTAACACAATATTGTAAAGCAATTATCCTCCAATTTTAAGAACACAAAAGGAAAAAAAAAGGATGGTTGTGAATAAGGTGGGGCTTGTCAAACAGCTCTACAGTCACCATACACGTTCTTAGGTTAGAAAAACTCCAAAAACTGGTTTACAAACACAGCACTTGAGGAAAAGAAACTAGCTAGTTAAATTAGTTTACCTTCATTCACTGTTATTACTTAGCTTTCCATATTTTTACAAAAAGCGTCTAGTATTTCATAGTACTACCAGCAGGGTGGTTTCTAGCTTTGGCTCTGCCACCAGTTTGCTGTGAACGCTCAAGAACTTCTTTTACACAAGAAGGGAACTAACAGAACTCTTCCAGTTTCTCTAGTTGTTCTGAGAGTCTGTGGTCGCTGCAGATACATATGGAAAATTTCCCAGTGGTACAACAAAAACAGGAAATAGGAAACTGCTGGGCCAATTCAGACGAAGATTATTCTCCGCACCCCCCTGCCTGAATGAAGGGGACAACCAGAAGTTGGTTGGTGCCAGTGGGGAGTGGGGTGGGGGTGGGAGGGCGGGAAATGGATATGTGTATGGGTCATTTTTTCCCATCTAAACTAAAAATTAAAGCTTTGAGACAAATTCTCAAAGTAGGCAGTTTATTCCCGGCACCACTCTCTGCCTCTCTGCCTCTCTGCCTCTCTGACTTTGGAGCCCCTGGCTGCATCTTTTCTCCAGTTCTTCCCACCCCATGCCCCCATGAAAAGCACGGGGGCACTTTGCAGACTCAGCAAGCCCAAGCCCTCTGAAGTCTTCCAGAACCCCAGCAAACTTGGAACCCTGTATTTTTAGATACTTTTAAGACGAGCAACCTTCTTGAGCCCATTTACATCAAGATATGAATGACTTAGAATCTTGTAACATTCAAAGGTATTTGCATTTTTAAATACTATGGTTTAGACAGTAAAGAATCTGTCCACAATGCAGGAGACCCTGGTTCAATCCCTGTGTCGGGAAGATCCCTTGGAGAAGGAAACGGCAACCCACTCCAGTATTCTGGCCTGGGAAATCCCACGGACAGAGGAGCCTGGCAGGCTACCATCCATAGTGTCACAAAGAGTGGAACACGACTGAGCGATTAACACTTTCACTTTTCACTTTCATCCTAGAGAGAAAGAGAGAGATGGAGAGGGAGAAGAGCAAGCCAGCTTTTCAACAGGTATGATGTCAGGGAAAGTAAAATGAGATTTTAAAAGAGAGAGGCAGAGAGAGAAAAGCCTTTAGTTTGAGAGAGATCTGAGCTCATAAATGTACCAGAGCTGAAGTATTAGATTCCTATACCTGCTTTACACGGCTCCTTTTCAGAAACTGGAAAAACTAAATGCTCCTTCCTGACCACCCCCTCTGCCCACCCCCACCCCGCTGCTTGACAGCTGAGGCTCCATTGGATAGATAAAGAATAAACATTTGCAATTGTCTGTTATTTATAAGTTAGGAAATGTTTATATTTATAAGTGTTCTAAAATTCCACTTCCACAATTGTGACTAATAATTCCTTTCTCAAACAGCATTTTAATGTTCAAACAGCAGCTCAAGGAGTGGAAAAGCATATCTCTTTGAGTCATTTTGCTCTTATACTGTTTCTGGCCTTCTGAAATAGTCAAAGGTGGAAGAGGGAAAAACACAGAAATTGAAAGAGATTCTTGGTGTCTGATTAGTTAAGAATTGACAAGTGCACAGTTCGGGAAATCACCCAGACTGCAATGTTTCTATGTCCCCTTGAGACTTATAAAAGTGATTTGGAAGCACATATGTGTGTGCTCAGCCACTTCAGTTGTGTTCCAACTCTTTGCGACCCTATGGACTGTAACCCGCCTGGCTCCTCTGTCCATGGGATTCTCCAGCCAAGAATATTGGAGTGGGTTGGCATGCCCTCCTCCAGGAGATCTTTCCAACCCAGGAATTAGATCTGCGTCTTCTGCATTGCAGGCAGATTCTTTACTGCTGAGCCACCAGGGAAGCCCCATGTATATGTATACATGTTTGTGTGTATATCCAGACACACATCTAAGTCTACGTATTTTATCATCCAAATTATCCCACTCATATTAATGGATAACATAATCTTGTAATGTTTTACATTTGAATACAAACATTTAAAAACTACTGGTCACAGAAGATGAAAGCAGCAAATATGTTTAACAATGGGATGAAATGAAAAATTCTAGCTTGTATCCTTACCACACAGTTCTATTAACATCCAGACTTTTAAACTATTACGTAAATAACTGTCAACAGAAATAAAATATGCAACTGCAATTGCTCGTGGCCTATTTTGAGATCTGATTCAATCTGTAGTCTAGCAAAGGTTATTTCTATTATAGGCCATAGGCACAATAACCAGAATATCAAACACATACAACCGTTTTTCCAAATATTTGGAATTGTCTTAATCTGAACTTTTAAAGGGCCCTTCTCTACTGGATCAGCAAAAGTCAAGTTGCTAGACAGGAAGACTGTTTAGGTGGTAGAAACTTCATTAAAAACTTAAGAGAAAGCAATACAGTTTTTTCTCTTTCTTTTTTTGGTAAGATGTCATCCTCAGTGATAGAAACTACATTAAAGAGATGTATAAATTAATAGTAAGAGAACAGTTTTCTTACAAAAGGGCAAAGAAAAGTAGAAAAAGTCCCTAGGCTTCCCTTTTCTATGATAAGCTTTTTTTTTTTTTAGTTATGTAACCTTCCCCTTGACATTGGGCTAGGTCACCATTTAGTACAGTGACACCACCCCCCAACCTTTTGGCACCAGGGATCAGCTTCATGGAAGACAGTTTTTCCACAGGCTGGGGGTGGAGTGGGAGCAGGGGTGGGGGGAGGTGATGGTTATGGTGCACTTTATTTCTATTAACATTTTTTTAAATCTTTTAAATTGTTTATTATTTGCTTATTATTTTTTATATCTGGCTGCACTGGGTCTTTGTTGCTTTGCATGGTCTTTCTCTAACTCCAGTGAGCAGGGGCTGCTCCTCACTGTGGTGCTCAGGTTTCTCACTATGGTGACTTGTCTTGTTATGGAGCACAGGATGCAGGCACTTGGGCTCCATTCTTTGCAGCACACAGGCTCGGTAGCTGCGGTGCATGGGCTTAGCTGCCCCAAGGCATGTGGAATCTTCCTGGACCAGGGATCGAACCCATGCTCCCTGCATTGCAGGTGGATTCTTATCCACTGAGCCACCAGAGAAGTCCTATTTCTATTATTATTACATCAGCTCCATCTCAGGTCATCAGGCATTAGATCCCAGAGGCTGGTGACCCCTGATTTAGTGAGCATATAGTTCCCTATTCAGCAGTCTGATGTGCTCTGAAGTTCACACTGTCAGCACTAGGAAGACACATGTTTTCTCTGCACAATCTAGACACAGGTTGGATCAAGGGTGGCAGCATCGGGTAGGAGTAAGCATCTGGAGTCAGAGACGGCTGAACTCAGATCCTGCTTTTTCCACTCATGAGCTGTGTGACCAAATGCACTTTCCTGAACCTCGGTTTTCTCATCTGTATAATGGGGATAAGAGCCTATCTCATGGGTTGCATGTTTGTTAATATGCATGATGCACCTAATATATAGCAGTAGGGTGGCTGTCCTTCTTCTTAGAATGGCATGATATGATATAATGATACAAGAGCTCTAGTCTACCCTAATCTACTCTCTGTAATCTGTGAGGATTTCATGGCCTTTGTGCATACGGCCATTCTGGGAAAACTGTCACATGACAGAATAACTGAAGTGCCCTGCATAGGCTCTTCAAGAGGCAGCACAATGAATAGGAATGGGGCGAGGTGCTATTAAGTTTAAACTGTCATCTAATAAGTTACTTTAAAATGCTAGCAAAATGGTGTAACAAACAGTATGGAGTCTGTGCCCTCTTGATTGGCTACCTTTAGAAGTTCTGGATTTAAACACAATTCCATCAACTATTAGCAGAGTAACATGGAACAAGTTCCTTTACATTTTAAAACTTCAGTTTCAGTTCAGTTCAGTTCAGTGACTCAGTCATGTCCGACTCTGCGACCCCATGAACCACAGCATGCCAGGCCTCCCTGTCCATCACCAACTCCTGGAGTTCACTCAGATTCACATCCATTAAGTCAGCGATGCCATCCAGCCATCTCATCCTCAGTCGTCCCCTTCTCCTCCTGCCCCCAGTCCCTCCCAGCATCAGAGTCTTTTCCAATGAGTCAACTCTTCACATGAGGTGGCCAGAGTACTGGAGTTTCAGCTTTAGCATCATTCCCTCCAAAGAAATCCCAGGGCTGATCTCCTTCAGAATAGACTGGTTGGATCTCCTTGCAGTCTAAGGGACTCTCAAGAGTCTTCTCCAACACCACAGTTCAAAAGCATCAATTCTTCGGCGCTCAGCCTTCTTCACAGTCCAACTCTCACGTCCATACATGACCACAGGAAAAACCATAGCCTTGACTAGATGGACCTTAGTCGGCAAAGTAATGTCTCTGCTTTTGAATATACTATCTAGGTGGTCATAACTTTTCTTCCAAAGAGTAAGTGTCTTTTAATTTCATGGCTGCGATCACCATCTGCAGTGATTTTGGAGCCCAGAAAAATAGTCTGACACTGTTTCCCCATCTATTTCCCATGAAGTGATGGGACCGGATGCCATGATCTTCGTTTTCTGAATGTTGAGCTTTAAGCCAACTTTTTCACTCTCCTCATTCAGTTTCATCAAGAGGCTTTTAGTTCCTCTTCACTTTCTGCCATAAGGGTGGTATCATCTGCATATCTGAGGTATTGATATTTCTCCCAGCAATCCTGATTCCAGCTTGTGCTTCTTCCAGTCCAGCGTTTCTCATGATGTACTCTGCATATAAGTTAAATAAGCAGGGTGACAATATACAGCCTTGACATACTCCTTTTCCTATTTGGAACCAGTCTGTTGTTCCATGTCCAGTTCTAACTGTTGCTTCCTGACCTGCATAGTTTCCTCATATGCTATGAGCATTCAAATAAAATAGTATAGATAAAAAAGCTGTGTAAGCATAGAGTTCTAAACACATATAATTATCTTTGTAACAGAAATTAGCCATTCCACAATGATATTCAAACCTTGCTACAAAATTACTCCCTAATCACAGAATTTAAAATAAGCCAGATCTTTCTCAAAGCTCATCAAAGATAATTGATGTAAAGAAGTATCTCATTGACCCTATTTTAAGCGGCTATGGACTATGGACTATGGATTAGGATTATTGTATGGGAAGGCTCTTATTTACTGTGCTATGTGACATAAGTCTTTTCATATTTGAATTTTAAAAGTAATTAGTACAGGCCCAATAATGAACTCATTGAATATGACTGTTAATTAAAATGATTGCCTTTTTAAAAATGCTTTTTATTTCAAAAAACATATGTATGTGTATATATACATACACACAATTTTGGAAAAACACTTTAGAAGTTACAAATAAGCAAAATTTTTAATCATTTGGAATCTCACTACTCAGAGGGTAACCATTATTAACATTTTAAGTTATAGATTTCATATCTTTTAATATATATAAATGTATTTAGAAAGATAAATATAGATATCAGCTATAGAGATCATTAAAAGGTAGTCTGAACTTTATCTCATAATATGACCTTTTTGTTCAATAATTAAACCCAAATATTTCCATACCATTGCATTACCATTTTAGTAGCTTTCTAATATTTCATTGAGGGCACAGCCCGCAATTATTCAGCTTAGACTACACTGTGAAATGTTTTGTTTGTTTTCATTTCTTTCTGTTTTGAACAGCAATGTCATAAACATTCTTGCAGCTATATTTTTCTTACCTAGTCTTGGTTATTTCTGTAGAAGAAATTGTGAGAAAAATAAATTACTGATTCAAAGGGTGTGTGAAATATTACAGCTTCTGGCAAGTACTGCTAAATTCCCCTTCTGAAGTAATATGCCAAACTGATGACATCATTAGTGTTTTATTAGAGTCCCTAGTTCCTCCTATTCTCTCTCTCTTTTTTTTTTACTATTACTGTATATTTTTATAACATATTCATTGAAGAATGCTTCAGTTCAGTTGCTCAGTCATGTCTGACTCCTCACGACCCATGGACCACAGCACACCAGGCCTCCCTGTCCATCACCAACTCCCGGAGTTCACTCAAACTCTTCTCCATTGAGTCGGTGATGCCATCCAACCATCTCATCCTCTGTTGTCCCCTTCTCCTGCCTTCAATCTTTCCCAGCATCAGGGTCTTTTCCAATGAGTCAGCTTAAGCATAAGTAAACAGAAAAGATTAAAATTTTTATAATCTCAAGTACATGATTAACTGCTGTTAACATTTTCCTATACATCTTTTTAGTCTTTATAAATATTTATTTTTACATTTGTATTTCAGTGTGTATATTGTGACTTTTTACTTCTTTGGTGTATTTCTTTTTCTTGTGAATTCATAAAAGCCCTCTGATGAAATACAAGTTACAATTTTTTTCCTGTTTTTTTAATCCTCTGAATTTTGTTCATGGTATATCTTGATATACATTGAGTTTTTATTTTCATTATCCATGTCTATCTTTTACCTTTTGTGTTATACTAGAAAGGCCTTCTATATGTGATAAAGTTTCTTTTTGCTAATTCTTTTTAAGTTAGCTTCTTAATCCACCTGGAATTAATTTGACACCTAGTGTGAGGCTGAGAAACATTAACTGGCAACCCACTCCAGTATTCTGGCCTGGAGAATCTCAAGGACAGAGGAGCCTGGCGGGCTACAGTCCATGGGGTCTCACACATGAAGCGATACAACTGAAGTGACTTAGCACAGTGAGGCTGAAAATCAATTTTTTTCTTAAATAGCTAGCCAGTTTCTGTAATGCATTGATTTTTTTATTTTAATCATCCTTTTGTGATCAGTGGAAAGGTCTTCATCTTCCTTGGACTTTTATGCTGTGTTACTCTGTTTAACTGAGCTTTCTGGCTAGTACTGTGCCAGTACCACTGGTTTAATTATTTCAGCTTCATCATAGAATTGTCTACAGGAACATAGCAAATTTTGCCTTGCTATTTCTCCTTGGGCATTTTTCTTAGCTTCGCCAGAATGCTAGTATTACCAATATAATAACTGCCTTTAAAAAATATTTTGACAGCATGTTTAGAGTCTTATGATGTCACACTAATAGAAAAACCTTTTTTCTAACTAGAAATAAGTGAGTAAAGTATACTCTGTCCTCTCCCTCCGCTGTGTCCTGTGTATGATGCTGAGGGACACGGAGGCCTTTTGTTTTACAGTTTCTTCATGTCATCGTCTCCCCTCCAGGACCACCCTCTTATGGGAAAGAGATTTTGCTTTGTTTCTCATCATGAGTTTCCCACCACCTGGCACTTCTCACATTTTAGGCAACCAAAAAATTTTAAGCTTGCAGAATAAATAAATATCTAAGTAGAATACATCACTTGCAAATATTTCATTACTCTCTAAGAGAGCTAACTTTGTATCATAAACTCCACTTCTATTTCCTTCCTTTAAAAATACACACACACACACATACACTCCAAGGATTATATAGAAACGGAATTGAGGGCCTCAGGGAGTCACTCCAACTTCCCAAATGGGAAAAAAAAAAATGGCAGAGGGAAACAGAACTTCCAAAATATGTGGGAAATCGATTACATGTGGAAAATAGCCATTTTTATATTTTCCCTGGTAATTTGCATCATTTATCTTCATGAGGATAGAAAACGAAGCAAGGAACATCTGGTCTCTTTGTTGTAGCTCAATGGCTGATGGTGCATCAGTTGCATCAGCTCTGTCCAGCCGGCGTTCTGACAACCCCAAGACACTTCTTGACTCATGTTGGTACACACAGTGTTGGCACTAATTGGCTCATAGCTTCCATACTCTTCTTCAGTGGTTCTTACGATTTCTTTATCAGTAACTCTAATTTTTGAAAATTATTTTTAAAGAAATGATTCTACCCATTTTCCACCAAAAAATTCTAAGCATTTCTTCTCAATCCTACCCTCCACACATCAAGTGGAATTCCAAATAGTAGAAACATAGAATAATTTATCATTTCATTTTCTTCAATAACTAATTGTTATACACCTATGATTAATACATATTAGAGAATTATGCAATTTAAAGCCAGGATCCTGTCCATAGTATGAAATTCACCAAAATAAATGATGGATAATATCAAACAAAATTTACCTACAAAGTACAAAAGGCTTTTTGCAACTCAGAAACTTTTTAAAGCTTTGATACTTACATTTTTTGTTTGAAATACAATATTATACATAAAACCAGCACTTAGTGTTTACCATGTGACAAAAATTGTTCTAAGTGCTTTTCTCATCCAAATGACTAATGCTAAAAATGAATCCTAAGATGCCTGTACTGTCATTATCCCAATTTTACAGATGAGAAAATTGAAGTACAGAGAGATTAAATAACCTGCCCAAGGGCACACAGCTAGTAAGCATAGGCCTGGGGTTCAAATCTAGATAGCCAGGTTGAGCTTAACCATTACACTATTTACCAGTTCTGGCTTTAAAATACAGAAACATTCAGAGACCACGAAAGCAGGGACTTTTATGTGAAAATACTGCATTGTTGGCCTGAAGGTGATAATGAAACATGACCAATAAATTTGGAAATTAGAGTACCTGAAACTCAGAGCTAAAACTTTTTCTCTCTTAATCCAGTGTTTTACTGAGAATAAAAGTAATAGGTTGGAAAATTGGAAATAATTGAGAAAATAAAAATAGATACATATTGAAATGTATGAATTTTTGAGGTAAAATATTTGGAATAATAAAGACAGAAATGTCGCAGGAATCGTCAGTGAACTCAGTGTTCTTGAGTTTATTCAGAGAAATGTGATGAGAGATGGATGGCAGAATGCAAGAACAGCTGTCAATGTGTGTAACACACACCCAGGAAATATCCCGGGCCACATTCAATAAAGCTCAGACTTTAAATGCAGCACGATGTGAGTGCTCTACAAGGCTTGACCTCATCGACAGCAAATCAGACTCGATCTGAATTACGACAGATGGCCAGCCTAATGAAGGCAGTGCCAACAGGAGGGAACATTTAGAATTAAGTGTGGTGAAGAAGAGCCAAGGATGTTAAATGAACATCGTCAATCGATGGGTCTAATGATCACAAGGATTCATGAGACTATTTTAAAACTTAAAAATGCTTTCAGTGTTACTAATTCTATATACAATAAAATTTGCCCATCTGTAAAGAAATTGCCAATTTTTTAAGCAATTATATGTGGACTA
Organism: Nanger dama; assembly: GCA_917880005.1. Classification (NCBI taxonomy): domain Eukaryota; kingdom Metazoa; phylum Chordata; class Mammalia; order Artiodactyla; family Bovidae; genus Nanger; species Nanger dama. The sequence goes on from CAKJTW010000023.1 coordinate 30,188,100, forward strand.
TAGGTATAAAAATGTTGTATACTTTATAAAAAAATACATTGGACTTTATATTTTATTAGCTGTGGCAGAGAAGTTTCTGGAGATTATTAGAACACTGGGAATTGTGTCAAAGACTTTTTCATACAGGAGTGCAGTGAATCCAGTGGTTGATGGATAATTGCCTTTCAGATTTGGGTTTCTCTTCTGTTTCCAAATTTTTATTATGTGCTAACATTACAGAAATTCGTTTTGAAGAACGTCAAAATGAAACCAAAGATATTTTTCTTTGTCTTCTAAACCTGAAGCAATATTCTGTTGTTTATCATCTGAATGAAATGATGGATATTTTTAAAAGTCATTTAGAAGAGAACCGATGAATAATGCCAAAACAACCTCAGAGAGTTTCAAAGTGAAATAAACCCTTTCAAAGGAAAAGAAAAATTCTAAGAAAAATAGATAATGGCTATTTGTATACTTCCTAAGAAGAACAGAAAAAAATTATTAGTCATAACTAAGAACTGAGTACTCTAGTATGGAATTTATATATTTTTAGAAAGTAATTATAGTGACATGAAATAAATTCTAGGTTCACTACTTAAATGGAAATGGAGTGAGCCACGAAATATAGCAATGCCATATTTTACGAGCATGAGGCAAATATGATCCTTGAACTTCAACTTGAATGCAGCTACCGAAAGCTCAATTTCAGCTGCCATAGTACCGGCCTAAATGAGCCTGGCTGGTTATTTAACATAATCTTTGTTATAGTGATTTTGTGCCTGCTCGAAGTTATTATTTATTGCTTTGATTTGGCCAATCACCAAAGCAGATGCAGCCCATTTTAAAGCTTTTCTTCCTTAAGACCTATTTTGAAGATTTACAGTACAGTCAAGGAAATGAAAGTATTCCATAAGGGCAGGGGATGGGGATGTCAATGGCAAGACTTAAGACTGGGGAAGTACATGGCTACAGGCAGAAAGCTTTTGAAAGTTGTCACCAAGAGCTGGTGCTTTATTAGAGTACTTGGGGATAGTGATATTGTCAGATAGGCGTTAAAACAAAAGCACTCTGACAGCTGTCTAAAAAATGTATTGGGGAGAAAATAAAACCAGAGGCAAAGAGGTAAATGGGGAGACCAGAAATAGACCAAGAAAGACATGATGAGGGAATGGAAAACATTCAAGAGAAGTGCAAATGTTAGGCAGCTCCTAACAGTTGGAGACATAAGCTGAAGAGGAAATAACTTCTGAGTATTTAAGTGCATCATTGTAAGGAAGAGTACAAAAGCCATTGTTTCCGTGTACCCCCAAATGATTTCAAAATCACTGGTTGCCAGGGGTTGGGAGGGGAGAGAGGATGAAGAGGTAGAGAACAGAGGGTTGTTCTGAAATGCTTCAGATGATACTATAATGATGGATACACGTCAGTACATATTTGTCCAAGCCCACAGAATGTACAGCACCAAGAATGAACCCTAACATAAATTATAGACTTTGGGTGATTATGTTGACTCAGTGTAGTCTTATCAATTGTGGAAAACATGCTACACTGGTTAGAGGAGTGTAGATAATGGAGGAGGCTACGCATGTGTGGGGGTAGAGGGCATAAAGAATCTTGCTGTAAGCCTAAAATAACTTTTTGAAACATAGATTCTAAGGACTTCCCTGGCAGTCCAGTGGTTAAGACTCCGCGCTTCCAATTCAGTGGGGCATAGTTTGATCCCTGGTCGGGGAACTAGGATCCCACATACCATGTGGCACAGTCAAAAAACAAAAATAAATAAGTAAATAAATAATGGATCCTAAAGCAAATTAAAACATTTTTAAAAATTAATCATGATGCTCTTTAGACTTTATAGGTATGAAAATACATAATTTGCAAAAAAAAAAAAAAAATCTAGCCCTCACCTTTGATAAGCCCTTAGAAACCTTCGATTTGCAATATCATATCAGTTAGCAACGGGGACTCCCTTGTGGGCCAGTGGTTAAGAATCTACCTGGGGCAACACCGAGATCCAGTCACCATCCACCACTGAGATCCAGTTACCATCCACCATCCTAGCATGCACTGGTATGATCTCTGGCCTGATTGCTGCAACACTTTCCCTGTTCTGTTTTGGCCCCCTTGAATCTGTTCTCCATACTTCAGATGAATTCCAAAACCCACATCTAGCTATGTATCCTTCCTGTTTAAAACCCTCATGTGTCCTCCCATTGCTCATAGAATCAAGACTCAAGTCCTTAACATAGTTTCCCAGGCTGTGCACAGCCCCACCCCCTCCCCACTCAGCCCCAAGCTGTTTCTGATCCATTCCCACCATCTTCTTTCAGTCTCCAGATCTAATGTGCTCCCTGCTCACTCGGCTCATCACAGGACAGGTCAATAAATCCTGGAGATGAGGAGTTGAGGCAAGGGATATGGCTTTATTCCAAAAGTCTACTGACCAAGAAGATGGCAGGCTAACTTCTCAAAATATCTTGTTGGAGTCTGGATGCCAGGTTCTTTTATAGAACAGAGAGAGAAGGGATGAGTAACTAAAGTCAAAAGGCAGAAAGAATAGAGGGAGAGGCAGTGAACTTGGCAGAACATCTCCGGAAATAGCCAGCCTTTGGAAGAGATGTGTCCATCTCTTCTTTTCACAGGTGGGCAGTGTCCTCTGAGGCAGCCATTATGTATACTTATAATAACAATAGCAGCAAAAAGCAAGTCAAAGATACAGCTCCAACGTGGAGTCAGAATTGGTTCATCTCTGCAACACTCTCTCAGCTCCCTGGGATTTGCACATGTGGTCCTCTGTCTATAATATAAAACTCTTTGCTGGTTAATTCCTATCCATCTGTTATCAGACAGCCCTAAGAAACTCAGTCTCTTAAAACCACAAATACTTGATCATGGCTCAGATCGTTGGGTCAGCTGATGGTTCAGTGCTCTGGGCCAGGCTGGACTGATCTCAGCTGGCTCACATCTGTGTGTCTGTGCTTGCTTAACAGGTCAGCCGGGGCCTGGCTGGTCTTGGGTGGCCTCATTCACATGTCTGGCAGTTAGCTGGTTGTTAGTTAAAAGGTCAGGGTTGACTGGGCCAGGTGTCTCTTAATATCCAGGAGCCTAGCTCAGCTTATTCATATAGTGATGTCGGAATTTTCAGAGGGTGAACCATGAACCCCCTTAAGGCCTGAGTTCAGAACTGACTCACCGTCATGTCTTCCTCTTTCTATCAGTTAAGAAGCATCACAGAGTCAGCTCAGATAAAGACAGTTATGGAAAAAATTCTCCTGATGGCAGGAATTGCAAGTCACCTTGCAAAAGGACAGAAATAATTGGGACAATTTTGCAATCATCTACCACATTATCTTTTAGATATTGGCTCTGGATAAGCTTCCTTGGGGGAAAGCCCAGATTAAATCACACCATTACAAGCTCGCTCCAGGAACCACTGCTTTATTGCACTTGTCACAGTTGGAATTTCACATGTATTTGTGTGATTTCTTTCTTTTCTTTTCTTTTTTTTTTTTATGTAAGATCTCTTTCTCCCTGTCTCTACCCTGCTTCTTGCTAGACTTAGAGACCTATGTCCATTTGTGCTCCCCAGGGTGTCCCAGCACCTAGCACACAAAGGTACTCAATAAATATTTGATCAATGAATTATTTTATTTCTCATTGTGCTCTTTTTAGAATAGATTCCCTGTCTCCTAATAAAATGTTTTTAAATGTGGCCTTTTGCTTATTTGGGGGAGAAAGCTAGTGGGTATTGAATCCTGTCCACAGCAGAGCCCCACCACTCCCACTGCAAGTGATAATGTGAGAATTATCATCTTGGGGGCATGTAGTCCAAAAGAAAGAACTGCATGGGAAGCTGCTGGGGGCTATGAAGTAGTTTCAGAACTTAGTATATTAAGACTCTCAGGTCTTCTCGTTTAGGCAACACACATGCATGGACATGTGTACGTGCACACACACTGGAAAAGCAGCAGGTTACTGAGAAAAGAAAATGAGTTTAACATGCCCAGAGAACATCCAGGAATCTAACACTTGGGAGAGAGCTCAAGATTAAGGAGGAGGTTGGTGGGTTTACAGTGTGTGGACGTTGGTGGTAATTGCAGCTGGCAAAGTAGATGAATTTGGACGGGGAAAGAGAAGAAGGCTAAGGATGGATCCCAAAGGACGATAATATTTAAGAGGCAAGAGGAACCAGCAAGGAGCATGAGGGACACTCAGAGAAATGAAAGCAGAACTAAGAAACAACCAGTCTCAGAAGTTAAAGGAGGAAAGAGCCTTAAGAAGGAAGTAGCCTCCAGCTCCAAATGCAGTTGAGAGGTCACGAAGATAAGACGCAAGAAAGACTGGTTTCCAAATGACAACTGCTTTAAGGTTATGAATTCTTTTCCTTCAAAGGATTATTTCCATTGATGTTTATATTCTAAAAATCTTAAACGTTGTGTAAGTTGCAAGAAGACAATTTACAATCACTACAATTCACGTACTGTCATTATCTGGACAGATATCTACTTTTGATGATGAGATAAGCCCTGTTCAAATTCCTTTCCCCTTCCCCCATGCTGTTTGGCCTCTCATTTATATACATAGGTGAAATAAGTTATTTTGGAAATGTTTACAGCTCCCATGGCAATAAAAATACTGGTACAGTTTCAGTCAGTTCAGTTCAATCGCTCAGTCATGTCCAACTCTTTGCGACCCCTTGAGTCGCAGCACGCCAGGCCTCCCTACCCATCCCCAACTCCCGGAGTCCACTCAGACTCACGTCCATCGAGTCCGTGATGCCATCCAGCCATCTCATCCTCGGTCGTCCCCTTCTCCTCCTGCCTCCAGTCCCTCCCAGCATCAGAGTCTTTTCCGATAAGTCAACTCTTCTCATGAGGTGGCCAGAGTACAGCTTAAGGATAATTTATTCCCATATTCCACTTTGGTTAAATATCATTATGGCAAAATATCTCTAAGAACACATTTTTTTTTTAAGAAAAGCAAGACTGTTTAATAAAGCAAATAGGACATGTCCCATTTCTACCACCAAGTAAGAAGTCTCCTGCCAAACCTGATTCAATTTCATTCATTTGTTTAATAAATGTTGGCTGTTGTCCTGTCAACTGAAAAAATGTATAGAATGTTTCCCTAAGTTCTGTCTTTTCAGAGAATTGCAGTACAATCCATGAAAAGAGAGGAAATAGTAAGCAAGAAATACTGAACATTCCCAGTATTAAGGAAGCCCATGTCTTCCTTTGTAGAAAGGTTTCTAATGTTGAGCTAACTGGAAGCACAGTTGTTCAGCAACTTGTTTTTAAAAAGGCTTTTAGAAGTTTTACCAAAAGGTTTTCAGATGGGACTCCCCTGGTGGTCCAGTGGCTAAGACTCTGTGCTCCCAATGCAGGGGGCCAGGTTTGATCCCTGGTCAGGGAACTAGGTCCCACGTGCCACAACTAAGACCCGGTGCAGCCAAATAAATAAATAGGGTTTCAGATCTATTATTTCATTTTATTATATTTTTAAGTAGTATTGAGCTGTAACAAAATTAGACATGTAGTGAAAAGGAAATAGCCAGACTTCCATCTACAATCGGGTAGCTACACAAAAATGTTTCCAGTCATTGAGCCTCTAACTAAGACTGATATTTTTACTCTTAGAGAGACCTGGGTTTCGGTTTTGGCATAAATTTATTCCTGAAAAAAAAAAATTTAATTTCACTGTTGAAATAAAACAGTGATTTTGTTCCCCAGAACATCTATTCTATAAAGAAACTGAGCCTTCAAAAGATTAAGTGATTTGTCTAAAATTGCAAAGAGTAGAGACAAAACTAAGATTAGCCCCAAGTCTTCTACCTCCTGGTTTCTGCACTCACCATATAAGGATTTATGCTTGCATGCGTGCTCAGTCGTGTCTGACTCTTTGCAACCCCATGGGCTGCAGCCTGCCAGGCTCCTCTGTCCATGGGATTTTCCAGGTAAAAAGCTGGAGTGGGTTGCCATTTCTTCTTCCAGGGGATCTTCCCGACCCAGGGATCCAATTCAGGCCTTCTGCCTCTCCTACATAGCAGACAGATTCTTTACTGCTGAGCCACTGAGGGAGCCCCATAAGTATTTATAGTAATATGTAAATAAATTTAGTAAATGAAATGTTATTTTAATCTAGTAGGATAACACTATTTAAGAAGAATAACTTTTTAAACAAAGAAGATTTTTTTACAACGTTGCTATCTTGTTCTTGAGGTTATTTGTTTTTAACAATGTATATCAGTAAGAGATTACACAATTTTTGCATTTCAAATAAGTCATTAGAAAACATTTCAATATTTACACTCAACCAGAGATTCTGATAATATTATCTCACAATGAAAATGTTAATGAGAACTTGGTGCTACACTATGGTAAGTAATACTTCCTATCAATGTAATGTGAATCTTCAGAGAATGAGAAGATCGTGAAAACAGCCCTGGATGATTCCCTCCCTGCATGCGTGCCCTTGAGAAGTGACTTTATAGATTCTCCAGATGGGGCGATGAAGTCTGTTTCTCCACTCTTTGACTCTGGGCTGGGCCCTGTGACTTGCTCCGGGCAATGGAACGTGATGCAAGAGGGAGACTTGAAAAGCACCTGTACCTTAGATTCAGCTCTCTTTCAGTTCCTGGAGGCTCCACAACCATGTGGGAAAGCCTGGGATATTCTACTGGTGAGTGAGATACTAGGTGGTGTGACTCCCAGCTAAGAGATGAGCCTCTAAGACTACCGAGCTCCCAGCATAGGGGGATACTGACCACAGATCCATGGGTGAGTCCAGCCAAGACCAGTAGAGCTGAGCTCAGTGCAAATTACTGATCAACAGACCTGTGAACTAATTGAAGCCACTAAGCTGTGGGGTGGTTTCTTACCCAGCAAAACCTAACTCATACAGGGAAAGAGAACAGAAATCATGAGAGATAAATTAATGCTTGGTAAACAAAGCTAAATTGGAAAGAAAAGCATTTTCTCCTTTTAATATGAAACAGGAAACTAAACCACAATGAAGTCCCACAACTTTCTCAAAGGTTTTATTTATTTATTTATTTATTTTATCGCCCTGTACAGCATGTGGAGTCTCAGTTTTTCCAACCAGGGATCACACCTGTGACCCCTGCATTGGAAGCACAAAGTATTGACCAGTGGACCAGCAGAGAAGTCCCTGCATTTTTAATATAATAAAGATTCAGTTCAATCAGTCCTGTCCGACTCTTTGTGACCCCATGGACTGCAGCACGCCAGGCCTCCCTGTCCATTACCAACTCCCGGAGCTTGCTCAAACTCATGTCCATTGAGTTAGTGATGCCATCCAAACATTTCATCCTCTGTCGTCCCCTTCTCCTCCTGCCCCCAATCCCTCCCAGCATCAGGGTCTTTTCAAATGAGTCAGTTCTTCACATCAGGTGGTCAAAGTATTGGAGTTTCAGCTTTAGCATTAGTACTTCCAGTGAATATTCAGGACTGATTTCCTTTAGGATGGACTGGTTGGATCTCCTTGCAGTCCAAGGGACTTTCAAGAGTCTTCTCCAACACTACAGTTCAAAAGTATCAATTCTTCAGTGCTCAGCTTTCTTTATAGTCCAACTCTCACATCCACACATGATTACCGGAAAAACCACAGCTTTGACTAGATGGACCTTTGTTGACAAAGTAATGTCTCTGCTTTTTAATATGCTGTCTAGGGTGGTCACAACTTTTCTTCCAAGGAGCAAGAGTCTTTTAATTCCATGGCTGCAGTCACCATCTGCAGTGATGTGGAGCCCCCTCCCCCAAAATAAAGTCTCTCACTGTTTCCATTGTTTCCCCATCTATTTGCTATGACGTGATGGAACCAGATGCCATGATCTTAGTTTTTTGAATATTGAGTTTTTAAGCCAACTTTTTCATTCTTCTCTTTCATTTTCATCAAGAGGCTCTTTAGTTCTTCGCTTTCTGTCATGAGAGTGGTGTCATCTGCATATTTGAGATTATTGATATTTCTCCTGGCAATCTTGATTCCAGCTTGTGCTTCATCCAGCCTGGCATTTCACATGATGTACCCTGCATATAAGTTAAATAAGCAGGGTGACAATATACAGCTTGATGTACTCCTTTCCCAATTTGGACCAAGTCTGTTTTACCATGTCCGGTCCTAACTGTTGCTTTTTGACCTGCATACAGATTTCTCAGGAGGCAGGAAAGGTGGTCTGGTATTCTCATCTTTTGAAGAATTTTCCACAATTTGTTGTGATCCACACAGTCAAAGGCTTTGGCATAGTCAATAAAGCAGAAGTAGATGTTTCTCTGGAACACTCTTGCTTTTTCCATGATCCAGGGGATGTTGGCAATTTGATCTCTGGTTCCTCTGCCTTTTCTAAATCCAGCTTGAACATCTGGAAGTTCACAGTTCACATTACTGTTGAAGCCTGGCTTGATAAAGTTTATAATAAGGATTATGGAAAAAAATCAACATAACTTATATACCAGCTGTGCTCCCATTACTATTGTGTAATTGTTTCAGATCACCTCCAGTATCTCTTCTATTAAGTGTATTGATTATATAAATTTAATTCCCTACATTTTAACTTGTTTTCTATTTACTTCTAAGATGTTTTGTCATTTCCTTTGATATTAAAGCAGTTCTTACTTATGTCTTTGAGAAATAAAATGCTACAAATACAGCAACTTTTTCTTATCCTATTTATCTCTGTTCCCGTATTACTCAGGGAACCCAAACAGGGGCTTAGTAACAACCATTTATTTTAACAATCATCCTTACTACAATGGTGAATATCCCTCTTTTTATATTTTTATTTACATATATAGTCTCCATAAATAATATATAGGATTATTTTATATATTTTTAAAAATACATACATTATAGGAGAGAAATAAAAAGTTTCCCCTGTCTTCCTAGGTTTTGACTGGGGCTTCCCTGGTGGCTCAGAGGTTAAAGTGTCTGCCTCCAATGTGGGAGACCTGGGTTTGACCCCTGGGTCAGGAAGATCCCCTGGAGAAGGAAATGGCAACCCACTCCAGTATTCTTGCCTGGAGAATCCCATGGATGGAGGAGCCTGGTGGACTATAGTCAGTCCACGGGGTCGCAAAGAATAGCACACGACTGAGGAACTTCACTTTCACTTTAGCAAATTAAACTGACAAAAATAGATCAACAAAAGAAAAAACAATTAACTAACACTCATGGTAGAAATTTAATGATGAGAAATTCAAAGAACATGGGGTTTATATAGCATTAACAAATAATAATACATCTGTGGAGAAAATTAAGAAGACAAAGGAAAAGGGGTTTAGGCTTTTAGGCCTGGAAAACTTTGGAAACAAATATATGGGGAAACTAACAGAAGACAGGGCTTCCCTGGTGGCTCAGTTGGTAAAGAATCTGCCTGCAATTCAGGAGACCCTGGTTCAATCCCTGGGTTGGAAAGATCCACTGGAGAAGGGATAGGCTACCCACTCCAGTATTCTGGACTGCAGAATCCCATGAACAGAGGAGTCTGGCCTGGTGGGCTGCAGTCCACAGGGTCACAAAGAAGCTGACATACCTGAGGCAACTGAGTACAGCAGAGCACAGTGTTTATTTGAAAGTTGCTAAGAGAGTAAATCTTAAAAGTTCTTATACCAGAAAAAAATTACATCTATGTGGAATGACAGATACTAATTAAATTTAGTCATTTCACTATATATACATATATCAAATCATTATGTTGTACACTCCTTAAACTAATACAGTGTTATATGTCAATTGTATCTCAATGAAATAAGAAGTTGCTCAGAATAATAAACCAGCAACAAAAGAGTTTTCCTCTTCCTGGTACTGGAAAGAGAGAGCGGCTCCTTTACACACAGAAGTGCATGCTTTTAGCAGACATGGGGAGGGCAGGGAGCCTTTTCCCCCATCTATGTTTGCTGTTTCTTTCTTCCTTTTTTCTTTTTAAGATCTCTATATTTATTTTACTTTTTGGCTGTGCTGGGTCTTCATCGCTGCGAGGGCTCTCTTTAGTCGTGGTGAATGCTGGCTACTCTTGATTGCAGCGCACGCGCTTTTGGTTGTGGTGGCTTCTCTTGTTGCAGAGCACCAGCTCTAGGCACGTGGGCTGCGGTAGCTGCAGTTTGAGGGGCTCTGGAGTTCAGGCTCCCTAGTTGCGGTGCCCGGGTTTGCTTGCTCTGAGGCATGTGGGATCTTCTCCGACCAGGAACTGAACTCATGTCACTGGCATTGACAAGCTGATTCTAAACCACTGGACCACCAGGAAAGCCCAGCTGTTTCTTAACTTATTTAAATGTGTATCTTTCTGTGATATTTTCTAAATTCAAAAGGCAGTGAAGCTATATCCCTTTATTTTTTTCCAGCTTTACTAAGCTATATTTTACAAGGGATATATCCATTTAAATACATAAGACAAGTTCATTCAGTTTAGCTACTGTGAAGTCTTCAGCTCAGTAATCCATTCTCTTACTGATAAAATTTAGATTGCTTCTAGTTTTTTGCCACTACAGTAATTCTTCAGTGTACACCTTTGTGTGCACCTCTGTGAAAGTCAAAGTCACTCAGAAAGTGTCCAACTGTTTTCAACCCCATAGAGTATACAGTCCATGGATCTCTCCAAGCCAGAATACTGGAGTGGGTAGCTTTTCCCTTCTCCAGGGGATCTTCCCAACCCAGGGATCAAACCCAGGTCTCCTGCATTGCAGGTGGATTCTTTACCAGCTGAGTCACCAGGGAAGAAATATGTAATAGCATTTACCAGAGAAGTTCAATTGCTGAGGCACAGGAAATTTAGGTCATCAGCTTCCCTAGATATTGTCAAATTGTGCTAAGAAGTTACCCTAATTTACATTCCACCAATTTACATTGACAGCAATGCACTGGATAAGATTTCCGATTTCCTCTCGTCGTGACTAATTCTTTGCATAATTAGATTTTTAAAAATCAATGCCAATCTGATGGATGAGGTATAGAACACTTTAGTTCAGAATAGATTTCTAGGTTGATAGTTTTACTCAGTAACCTGTTGTCATATGTCAGCTGATGCTGCAACAGAGAGACAGATATCTGCTTAACTGTCATCCTTTTTAGGTGACATTTCTCTATCTTTAATCTTTGTCTTTGACATCGGGCAGTTCACTATAACATGCGTAGTGTAAGAAAACGCCGCGGGAAGAAAAAGCCACCTCTAGGGACCGTTAGTAAAAAGGCCTTTATTTGGGCGGTCGCTCCCGGACAGAACTCCCAGGGGCAAGCGAGCAGGGGAACTAAGGGAGTCTGCGAGGCGGGGAGGGGTGCGGGGAAAGTTTTATCTTGAGAGCTAGCAAACGGGTCAAGGTCTTTTTCCCACCAAGGTAGCATTTGCAGACTACAGCGGTGATTGGTGTCTATGGTTTCCCGTTGTCCCCTGATTGGATCGGGGCTTTAGGGCCGGCCCCGAGAGGCCGGTCTTCTTCCCGGCTCCGGCTGACTGACGTCAGCCAGCTTTCGGGACTAGCCGTTCTTCCCGGCTCCGGCTGACTGAGTCAGCTAGCTTTCGGGACTAGCCGTTCTCCCTATCACGTAGGTGCTGATGTTTTAGTTCATTCTAGTCTAGACTAGGTGTCCTTCTTATATTAGAGCCTTTATAACTTATCATGATTGAAAATTCTCAATCATTATCTTTTGAAAGATTGTCTTCTGGTTTCTGTTTCCAGCAATTTGGTGGAATCATCCAGGTCCAGAACCCTTTCTAAAGAATAATTAATTTCTTTATTTATTTGGTTGCTTTGGGTCTTAATTGTAGCACTCGGGATCTTTGTTAAGCAGGTGGGATCTAGTTCCCTGACTAGCAACGGAACCTGGGCCCCCTGCATTGGGAGCACAGAGTCTTGGCCCCTGGCCCGCCATGGAAGTGCCAGAATCCTTTTTAAAATGATGGATAAAATATAGGAAAAAATATATTTCAAAAAGATGTATCTCTGCTGTGGAGAAAGTAAGGGAAGACAATCAGGCTGTAAAGCACTTGAAAGCACTATTTCAAATCACTCAAACCAGCATTTCACCTGAGGGCATCTGCAGATCCTGAAGGCCAAGCAGAGTACAGGCCAAGCAGGTGGAGTCGAAGATGCCCATAAAAGTCAGAACCCTCACCAAAAAATGATTTTGTAAGTGGATGAACTAGAAAAGATACACCTTGAAAAAAAAAGAGTGTTTGCCTGTGTTGGTCTTGACTCTAGGTGCGATATTAAGAGAGGACTGGCAAGTCTGTAGCATTATAGCCACAGTGTGTATCCAGCTTGGGGAGCCAGAGTCCCGTTATTTGTATGGCAGAAAAAGGTCCAAGTTGCATCCTCTCTAGAGGAACATATTTTAAATGTAGTTCCCAAGGAATGCCAAAATATTAAGACTAAGTTTCAAATACACAGTTCTGTTAACACCTTGAGTTTAGCCCAGTGAAATCCATTTCAGTCTTCTGACCACCATAATCATAAGATAATAAATTTTGTTGTTTTAAGCTGCATTTGTTACACACCTTACATGCTTAATTCAAGCTCTCTTGGAGGGTTCCCTGGTTTGGGGATGGGAGGAATTAGCCCCCTGACATGTCACAGTGTTCTGTCCAATTTACTGTAATTTGCGCAGCATCAACAGGAAACTAAAAGCCTGGCAAAGAGCTGTAAGTTTTCCCATGAACACAGTATTGTAGGTGTGCAGAAAATAGCCTGCCCAGTACTTACTGAGATGCATGGCAAATTTCTTTGCCCCTTCCTTAACCAGGCAAAGGGGCCTAGTTCTTTCTAATGTCCTTTCCACAAGTGGGGCTGACTTTTGAGCTCAAGTTTATGCACACAACTCAGTTCTAGTTTTCAAACCTGTGCAGTACCCAGGTCACGAGCCCTCAGATTTGCAAACCTTAGCACAGGGGTCACCAACCCCTGCTCCATGGAACGGTGTCTGTCCGCTGCCTGTTAGGAAACTGGCTGCAGGAGGTGAGTGGTGGGCTAGGTGAACAAAGCTTCCTCTGCTGCGTCACTGTCTGAGCCATTCTTCCCCCACCCACCACCTGCGGGAAAACTGTCATCCACTAAACCAGTCCTTGGTGCCAAAAAAGGTTGGGAGCCACTGCCTTAGTAGACCTGATGGGGAAAAGATTTCCCATCAGCCTTAGGAAACAGGGCCAACAAGTCATTTTCCCATCGACTTATAGCACTTCATTCTTTATTTCTGGCATCTTGAGATCTCTTTTTTATTTCTGCTGAGTTATTTACTAAAAATATTTGTGTTATTTCATTTCCAAATAATATTAAATCAAAAGGACATTCAAAATAAAATTACCAACTTTTTAGAAAAGAGCAAAAATGAGGAAACTGTAAACTTGTGAGATGCAGGCAGAGTGGTGATTAGAAAAATGTTATGTACAGTTTTTTTTTGGCCGCACCCTTCAGCTTGTGGGATTTTAGTTCCCCAACCAGGAATTGAACCCAGACCCTTGGCAGTGAGAGCGTGGAGTCCCAACCACTGACCCACCAGGGAATTTCCAAAAAACTTTCTGGACATAAAGGTGTATATTAGAAAGGAAGAAAGATAAGAAATCAATAAGACATATCAATCATTCAATTCAAGAATCTAGAAAAAAGAATAAAATAATCCACATAAAGTAAGAAATTTAAAAACTAAAATTAAAACTATAAGATTAGCTTAATCAATAAAACCAATAAAACTTTTTTTTGAAAGGAAGAATAAAAGCACCTGGAATTTTGTCAAATAAGGTTAAAAAAAAGAAAGCAAAAGTATAGCTTGAAATTGTCATAACAGGAAATTACTATGTAGAAATGTATAGCAATAAAGTATAAAACCTAAGTGGTTAATTTTCTAGAAACATGTATATTATCAAAATTGAGCCCAAAAGATAGAAACCTGAACAGGAAAATAAATAACTACCCCAAACCCTGAAACAGACACTAGGACAAAAGGGTTTTGAGTGGCTTCTGCTATACCATAAATGAACAGATGGCTCATATTTTATTTTTATTTATATAAATATGATAGGAAAAACAAGTAAAGTTTCAAACGTGTCTGTTACCAAAACTATGGAAGATTTATTAGTAGAATATTATCATAAACAATTTCACTTATGAACATAGGTATAATAAATTGCTAGTAATTAAACAAGCAGATTGTTACATGCATAGTATAATACATCACTGGAGAAAAAAATGGATTCCATTGACAAAAGGGAGGGAAATAAGCAAAACACTTAGAAGTAAACCTAACAAGAAATGTATAAGTCCTATATGAAGGAAATTATAAAATTTTACTAAAGGTAATCTTTAAAAATGTTTATTTGGTTTGCCAGATCTTAGTTATAGAATGTGGTATCTAGTTCCCTGATCAGGGATCAAACTCAGGTCCCTTGCCTTGGGAGCATGAAGTCTTAGTCACTGGATGACCAGGAAAGTTCCTAAATGTAATTGTTTTTAAATCTTAAAAAGAGAAAGAGAGGTGTTCTTCAGTGTGAAGTTTCAGTGTTTTAGAGTTGTAATATTTCAGTTTAGTCTATACATTTAATGTAATCAATAAGAAAAGTTTATTCTCAAGTTCTGGAGAAGGCAATGGCACCCCACTCCAGTACTCTTGCCTGGAAAATCCCATGGACGGAGGAGCCTAATAGGCTGCAGGCCATGGGGTCGCTAAGAGACACGACTGAACGACTTCACTTTCAATTTTCACTTTCCACTTTCATGCATTGGAGAAGGAAATGGCAACCCACTCCAGTGTTCTTGCCTGGAGAAGCCCAGGGATGGGGGAGCCTGGTGGGCTGCTGCCTTTGGGGTTGCACAAAGTCAGACACGACTGAAGCAACTTAGCAGCAGTATTCTCAAGTTCATGAGAAAGAGAAAATGCTTAAGTACAGATAACAGATTACTGGAATTGCAGAATCAAAAAATATTCCCATTTAAGTGAAAATTTTAATCCTACGATGTATGTCCATTTACATCAGTCTATAGAGAAGAGTCTACTAAATACTATATATGATGTTGAATGTCACCTCTTACCATGAACATAAATCCAGAGGAATTAAAGCGCTATAGTCATTTCTTTAAAAAACATAGAACTATTCAAAGAAAATATAAATATTTCTATAGTCATGTATGGATGTGAAAGTTGGACCATAAAGGAGGCTGAGTGTCAAAGAATTGATGCTTTTGAACTGTGGTGCTGGAGAAGACTTGAGAGTCCCTTGGACAATAAGAAGATCAAACCAGTCAATCATAAAATAAATTCTGAATATTCATTGGAAGGACTGATGCTGAAGCTCCAATAATATGGTCACCTGATAGGAAAACTGACTCACTGGAAAAGACTCTGATGCTGGGAAAGATTGAGGGCAAGTGGAGAAGAAGGCAACTGAGGATAAGATGGTTGGATGGCATCACTGACTCAATGGACATGAATTTGATCAAGTTCAGGGAGATAGTAAAGGACAGAGAAGCCTGGAATGCTGCAGTCCATGGGGTCACAAGGAGTCAGACATGACTTATTGACTGAACAATTCAAAGACAATATAAATATTTCTATAATCTTGAAGAGAAATAGGCAGATCTGATCATCTAAAAATGTAACAGGTCTTCAAAATAAATGACCCCTTAATGTTGAAAACCAGCAGGGGACTGAGATAAAATATTTACAACACAAGTACTGTTTAAAGGATTAATGTTCAGAATAAAGTACCACTACAAATCAATAAAATTAAAAAAAAAAAAACCAGAACGACTATGAACAGGCAATTCAAAAATTAATAAATATAGTCAGTGTAATGTGTGCCGTGCTATGTTCTAGTCCTGAAGGATTTATTTCCCCAGCTGCTGAGAGGGCTGCTGGCTGACTGCCCTCAGCTGTCAGTCTCTATGGGAATGCGCCTCAGTGGAAAAGAGTGGTCTCATGGAAGGGCATGTGCCTTCCCAGGGCGGCCTCTATTCAAGGACTGGGGGGCACAGGGCTGGCCACTGTGCGCTAACTCAGGACAACTCCAAAGGGCCATCCTGGCATCAGAGATCACCAAGAGGTCAGCTGAGTACAGCCCAGCTTGTCCCTCTGCCTCATCCCGCCTTCCCCCCTTCCCCCACGTAGCAATGCCAAGTCACTCAGTCGTGTCTGACTCTTTGTGACCCCATGGACTGTAGCCCACCAGGCTCCTCTGTCCATAGAATTCTCCAGGCAAGAATACTGGAGTGGAGGATATTCCCCCATGGAGGATAATCAAAGAGCACTCCATAATAACTTCCTGCTCTCTGATTCAATCTCAGCATCAGCTTCCTAGGACTCAACCTGCAACAGTCAATGAACATGGAAAGATGTCTTGCTCCAGTTCTAACTCATTCAAGACATGAAAAAAATTAAATCAAAAATCCTATTTTGCTCATTAGATTAGCAACATATTTAAAAACACAGTATCCAGGGTCAATAAGAAGTGTGGGAGAAAGGGCATTTCATACACTATCAGAAAGTAAATTATCTTTGTAAAGCAATTTGCTATAACCTGTTAATTCTACCTTGTAGGTACCTATCTTGAAAGGCAACCCACTCCAGTGTTCTTGCCTGGAGAATCCCAGGGATGGGGGAGCCTGGTGGGCTGCCGTCTGTGGGGTCACACAGAGTCGGACATGACTGAAGTGACTTAGCAGCAGCAGCAGCAGCAGGTACCTATCTTAGAGAAATTCTAGTACATTCATATAAAAAGATATATATGTAAATGTTTCTTTGAAACATCAATAGCTTGGGATGAACACATGCCTTTTAGAAAGAGATGGGGAAAAACCCTTTTGGTGCAGCTGGGAGATTTTCTCAGAGTAGGAGGGCAGCAGAATCAGTCCTGCTATGGGCCAGAAGTCCCAGATCAGAGAAGATCTAGGCCTTGATGACAGGGTGTGTCCTGGGAAGCTGAGAGCCTCACAGAGAGCAACCACAAAGGGCCCTGGGCATGGAGCAGTGCTGACCGATTGAGGCTCCAGGGGGAAGGACCAGGAAGCCTAAAGCCCCAGGGATTCTTTTAGGGAGGCTGGATGGCTGCGGGGGAGAAGGGCAGAAGCGAAGGGAACTAGGGTCAAGCTGGGAAGTTTCCTAAACCCAAAGGCCTGAGTAGAACTGTGGTCTTGTAGAGGTCATCCTGGTGGATACTAGGCGAAGGGGCCACCCACAAGCCATCAATGGTCTCTATTGCCAGGCCACAACACATAAGCCCCCTGTCCCCATCCCAGGTCACTCCTAGGTAGAGGGCCATCAACATTCACTGAGGATTTACCTAACAGAGACGGAGAATAACTCAGAGTTGACCAAGTTTATTTAGAAGGGATTTGACCAAGTTCTCTGCTGTTCAGCTAAGAACTGAGCTAAAAGCTTAATGAAGTCCTTCCCTGGGATTCTCCTGGCAAGAACACGGGGAGTGGGTTGCCATTTCCTTCTCCAATTAATGAAGTACACAATGGACTTAAAAAAAAAAAAAGACAGTTTTGTATCCATGAGATTTGTGATAATGAGATGAGCCTGTTACTAAAATAAGGAAAGATCTCCAAGGCATTGTGTCAAGTAGAAAGGAAGCAAGTCATAAAACAAAATGTAAGGAATAGTCTCCTTTACTTAGTTTCCCCCACCCTTATCCTCAGTTTTGCTTCTTGCTGTTTCAGTTGCTTATGGTCAACCTGGGTCCAAAAATGTTAAATGGAAAATTCCAGAAATAATTCATATGTTTGAAATCGTGCACTGTTCTGTGTATCATGATGAAGTATTGCGCCATCCCACTCTGTCCAGCCCAGGACGTGAATAGCCATCCTGATGATCAGATGGACTGTGGCACATAGCAGGGCTTCTGTTCAAGGACCCATATCTCACTTGATCATGGCCCAAAGAGCAGGATTTGGATTATGCCAAGGAGAAGCCGCCAAGTGCTTCCTGTAAGTGAGGAGGTGATCGTTCTCAACTTAATAAGAAAAGAAAAATTTCATATGACCAGGTTGCTACAATCTACAGTAAGAACAAATCTACCCGTGAAATTGTGAAGAAGAAAAAAGAAATTCATGCTGATTTTGCTGTTGCACCTCAGATTTTAAATAAGGACTCAGTGGGTGGTAAGTGCTTAGTTAAGGTGGTAAAGGCATTTTATTTGTACAATAATATTTTTTGAGAGAAAGCACCACCACATAAATTTTACTACAGTATATGGTTATAATTGTTCTGCTGTTGCTGCTGCTGCTGCTAAGTCACTTCAGTCGTGTCCGACTGTGCAACCCCATAGACGGCAGCCCACCAGGCTCCCCCGTCCCTGGGCTTCTCCAGGCAAGAGTACTGGAGTGGGTTGCCATTTCCTTCTCCAATGCATGAAAGTGAAAAGTGAAAGTGAAGCCGCTCAGTCGTGTCTGACCCTCAGCGACCCCATGGACTGCAGCCTTCCAGGCTCCTCTGTCCAGGGGTTTTCCAGGCGAGAGTAGTCATTTTTATTTATTTATTTACCTATTTTTTGTGTGTCAAGTTCCCATTGGTCCACATCCTCATCAGCATTGATTCTGTCAATGGTCCCAAATTTTGGCCATTCTGATAGGTGTGCAGTGGTAGTTTTAATGTGCATCTTATTAGTTTTAATGTGCATTTCCCTGATGACATTTGCTATGAGGCATCTTTTTATATGCTTAATTGCCATCTGCATATCTTCTTTGGTAATGTGTCTGTTAAGGCCTGTGTCTGTTAAGGCCTTTGGCCCATTTTCAACTTGGGTGTCTATTTTCTTATTGTTGAGTTTTAAGAGTTCTTTGTGTAATTGGGTAACAGTCTTTTATCAAATGTGCCATTTGCAACTATTTTCTCTCCAGGTTTGTTGAGATATATTGACATACAGCACTGTAAAAGTTTAAGATGTACAGCATTACAATTTGGCTTATTATATACATCATGAACTGATGACCACAGTAAGTTTAGTGAACATCTATCATCTCATACAGACACAAAATTAAAGACATAGAAAAAGGTTTTTTTCTTTGTGATGAGAACTCTTAGGATTTACTTTCTTAAGGTGAAGTCGCTCAGTCGTGTTCAACTCTTTGTGACCCCACAGACTGTAGCCTCCCAGGCCCTTCCATCCGTGGGATTTTCCAGGCAAGGGTACTGGAGTGGGTTGCCATTACTCTCTTAATGGTCCTATAAAACGCTGTTGTTTAGTTGCTAAGTCATGTGTGACTCTTTGCAACCCCATGGACTGCAGCACGCCAGGCTTCCTTGTCACTTACTTTCTCCCAGAGTTTGCCCAAGTTCATACAGCAGCATTGATTATAATTTATCATGTTGTACCCTACATCTCCAGTACTTATAACTGGGAGTTTGTACCTTTTAGCCACTTTCATCCAATTCTCCCTCCTCCCACCCCACCCCCCACCCCCAACCTCTGGTAACCACAAATCTGATCTCTTTTTTTCTATGAGTTTGTTTGTTGAAGTATAGTTGACTTACGAAATTATATTAGTTCCTGGTACACAATTTCATAATTGTGTTCCAGTGATTTGATAACTTGATGATTATCTATTTGATTTGATAATTCTATACATTCCAAATTGATCACCATAATAAGTCTAGATTCAATCTGTCACCGTACAAAGAAATTACATAGTTACCACATTCCCTACACTGTACATTTCAAATCTGTGACTCATTTATTTTGCAACTGAAATTTCTGTTGTACTATTAGTATTGTTCCTAATCCCTTACTGTGCCTGATTTATAAATCAAACTTTGTCATTGGGATGTATGTGTAGGAAAAAGCACAACATATACAGGGTTCAGTACTCTCCGAGAATTTGAGCATCCTCTGGGGGTTTTGAAACACACCCCCAGCATAAGGGCACATCACTGTAAATAGATGAGAGCAGAAGGAAATGGGAAGGGGAAGGGCATAAGGGAAGGATGGAGAAGGGAGAGAGAATGGGAGATGGGGTAGAGGGGTAGGAGGGGGACTTTCTCCTTTTAGATCATGGCTTTCTGTATATATTAAACTTTTTACAGGACTGAACTTAAGTACTTTTAGTGTAACTACAACAATGAAATGAAAAGATTCAGTGATTATGTTGCATTTTTTTTCTGTTTTACTCAAGTATCATAATTTCAGGACCACCCTTTCTGGCTCTGACCACCCAGTTTCCTCTCCTTCCTCTACCTGCACAGTCTGATCCAATGGTCTTCCTCTGTGTACCTCTGTGGTCTTACTATAGTGCATATATAGTGTTGGAAATGATTGGTTCATGGAATTATCTTCTCTACTAAGCTCTGAGCTCCTCAAGACAAGGATGCATCTTAGATCTGTTTGTTACCAGAATTTTCTAGGACCTCAACACATATGTGATGTATGAATGAGGAAAAAAATGATCATAGACCTATTTCTGACTTCAAATTAAGTCCCTGAGTTTTATTTTATCAAGTTTTAAAATACTACTATTATGATCTACTTAAAATTTGAATGTGAAAGCTAAAGCAGAAAAAACCTAAATGAAGACTGGAAAAAGACTGGAAAACCTAAATGAAGCAGGATTCTTTATTGAAAGTTAGTTCTCTGCCAACTCTCTAAGTACAAGCCATGTCATATTTAAGATGAAAGCATGAATAAAGGGCATAGATATTATGATTGATCATCATTCTCCTATCTTTAAAATTCAGGCCTAGAATTTTATAATAATGATTTCATCTATAGCCTTATTTTAGTACAATGTTTAAACGTTAGCTGGCACAAAAATATTTAGAGGAATTAAAAGGTACAACTCTTTTGCATCTAAGAAACCAAGGAGTCCAATTCCACCTCTCTCAAGTTTAGAAGACATGACTAAGGCCCGCTGGTGGTGACAGAATGGACACTAGATTATGAGGACAGAAAATTAACCAGCACTGTCCTAGGCACCCAAAACCGAAACAGTGAGCAAACTCAGGCATAGAATTCTGAATCTTTATACAGGTGACAGAGAAGGTTCAACAGATTTGCAGACTTCTCTATAACTCTCAGGGGCACGACTGGGTGTGAAAACGAAGGCTCCTGGGTTTGGGAGAAGGGATGTGAGAATGTAGATGTGTCTAAGGGATGCCCATACAGTACACCTCCCAACTCAGTGCTCTGGGCCTGCTTCTGCTTATGCAGGAAGCGGGAACAGCTAAGTTCAGGAACTGAGAGTGGCGAGGAGGAAGTGGAAACAGCCTGGGCAGGACTTGGGAATCTCTTAGGAACCCCTTGTTCCTCTTCCCCACTTCAGTTCTTCCCTGCAGGGGCTGGAGGACTAGACCTGCCCGGGGTTAACCAGCTCAGACCCAGGGCAGGAGGGCTTTTGTCCTTTGTTTACGCTCAAGGCTACTGCTTTCAATCTTCTGTTCGGTCCTCAAGAGCAGCAAAGACCGTGGGAAGCATCCCATCTCCTACTATTGGCCACAACAGCACGACGGCAGCTGTGATCATTTCCCTTATGCTGATTTCGGGTTGCATTTCTTTGGCTGAGTTTCAGACATACACATCAACTCTTTCTCTAGGTTTTCTTTAGTGTAGCATCAATATAGCAGATATTAGATGTGAGAATTAAAAATGTTCATTGACTGTTCTGTTCATTGAAGCAAACTTTAGGGGAGATTTCTCTTTAGGTGCCTTTTCATGAAGAGCAGCAATCACTCAAACCAGGGTGCCCTATGGTTGTAGGAATGTTAAAAAAAAAAGAAATGAGGCAGTGACTGAGATCTTCCACTAAATTCCCCTTTAAGCAGCAAGGCCAAGTCAGCACTTTCTCCATACTTACTGACGCTAAAACACAACTGCCCCTCTTTGATGATTTGCCCAGTTTTCCCTTATCTTTATTGTCAAGACATTAGTCCAGGGCCTTCCCTGGTGGTCCAGTGGAAGACTCCACATTTCCAGTGCAGGGGCATGGGTTCAATCCCTGGTGGGGAAATGAGATCCCACAGGCCACATGGTACGGCCAAAAATACACATATACATATACTTATATACATGAGTAGATTGAAGTAGAAAATAAACATTTATTAGAGAGGATCAACAAGTCAAAAGTTAACTAAATCCAAATCCTAATGAAAATAGAAACATCAGGGCTGAAATGGAACAAGAGTAAAGATGCTGCCAACATTAAAAAGATATTGTGAAACTTATCAAGTGAGATACATTAAAGTGTATAACAAATCAATCATACCCCAATAAAGTGTTTTGTTTTCTGTTTTTAAAGATGTTAGTCCAAGCCCCCATCATCTGTTCCCTGGGTTTTCCTAGAATAGTTATCTTACTTGTCTCCCTACTTTGACATTTATGATCCTTCAATCTATTGGAGCCACGGACGTCTTTTTACAAACAGATCCTCAGCTTCCCAAGGGCTCCCGTTACGCTGAGAATAGCTTTCAAATCATTGCCAGGATCTCAGTGTTGGGGAGCCCTGCCAGTCTCGCCAGGCCTCCTTTGCAGCCTAGATCAGGGGTTCTCAGGCTGATGGCCCCTCTGTCCAGGTTGCTCTTCACCCCAGTTTCCTCACCTTTCAGGCTTAAGTATATTTTCCTTGAAGAGGATTCCCCTGACACTCTGCCTATGTTCCATAAAGGTGCTGGATTTACTACCTTCAGACCCCTCACCACAATCTGTAATTGTCAGGTTTTCTGTTTACTTGCTTCTACTCTATCCTCTTGGACTGTAAACTTTATGAAGGAAGAAGTCATATGTAGTCCCTACAATGGTACCCGGCACTTAGTAGGTACAATCAATAGATAGTAGCTTCATGAACGCATTTTTTCTGAAGTGTCAGTGAAAAAGTAAATGAGAATACCAACTGTCTTTAACAATGGTGAGACTTAACTGGTGCCCCAGCCATTAGGTGGGACGGACTCACAGGCAGCCTGCAGGGTTTGCAACCTTCATAGTAGGGTCCTTGCCAGCCTCCCCACAGCTGGGGTCTCCTTGCTTTCTGCCTCTGGACACCGTGGACTTTTCCCTTAGCCAGGAGCAAAAACTCAGGATAAAATCTGATTCTTCTGGTCTTTTCATTCAGCCTTGACTCCTGAAGGTCACACTGATTGTGTGGCCCAGAGTTAATCAACAAAGAATGGAACTTGCCTGCTTCCCCAAGCGTTAAGTGTCAGGCATTCTTATTTTTGGAGGCTCTACCCGCTCACTGTATCAAGCATACTAAGATGAACTCATATCTTATATTTAATACAATACTCTTGCTGTAAAATATGTTGGAAAAATATTTATAATTTTGCTCTTAGAATTTTGGCCTATGACTGACATATTTGACTGGCTATTTAGTATCTTTTGAATCAACCATTATGTATACTTGTAACATGAAACCAAACTCACAAATAGCTTCTGTCATGTCATTTTTATATAAAATCTAATAAACTTGATAGTATTATGTTATGCATAATAAAATATTTATTAGAATATTAATTTTGCAGTTTCCTTTTGGAGTCCATATTTTTCCTGGTTTCAAACTTCTTTCTTTAATTAATTTTAAAATTTATTTTTCTTTAGGCTGTGCCGGGTCTTCATTACTGTGTGCAGACTTTCTCTTGCTGCAGTGTCACAGGCTACTGTTCATTGCGGTGAGCAGGTTTCTCTTTGCAGTGGTTTCTCTTGTTGCAGAGCATGGGGTTCTAGGGCACACAGGCTCAGTACTGGTGGCCCACTGGCTTAGTTGACCCATGGCTTGTGGGATCTTTCTAGACCAGGGATCAAACTTGTGTCCTCTGCATTGGCAGGAGGATTCTTAACCACTGGGGTACTAGGGAAGTCCAGCTTCTTAAAAAGAATAAAAATTCATTGACCCTATGCACTGGGAATTGGATGTCTAATACATAGAAACAACACTATACTATTTTCCTCATATTTGTAGCCTTCTTTCCTCTTAAGGCGTCTTCATGAACTCAGGGAGGAGCTTCCCTTCCCCTACATGTAGAAAGATGGCCTGTTCCACTAAGACTTATTTTGACAATAACTGTAATAAATAGCAAGGAGTAACTTACAAAGCTGTTCTCTTAAAGAATTTAGGCTATTATGTTAAATGCCATTACTGTGTTATTTACTTAATGAGGGAAGATGGTTGCATCTTTTAAAATTATTGTGCTGCTGCTGCTAAGTCGCTTCAGTCGTGTCCGACTCTGTGTGACCCCATAGACAGCAGCCCACCAGGCTCCCCCGTCCCTGGGATTCTCCAGGCAAGAACACTGGAGTGAGTTGCCATTTCCTTCTCCAATGCATGAAAGTGAAAAGTGAAAGTGAAGTTGCTCAGTCATGCCTGACTCTTAGTGACCCCACAGACTGCAGCCTACCAGGCTCCTTCATCCATGGGATTTTCCAGGCAAGGGTACTGGAGTGGTTTGCCATTGCCTCTCCAAAAAATTATTATAAAGACATGCAAATTTTAGAGAATGCAGACATATTTTAAAAATCATCCAAACTGCACCATACACACACACACACACACACACACACACACACACACACACACACACAACACACATAGCATGTATTTTCTTCTAGTATTTTTTAAAAATATTTATTTATTTGGTTGTGCTGGGTCTTATTTGTGGCATGGAAACTCTTAGTTGTTTCTTCTAGTATTTTACATGTATACATATACAAACTCATTTTATAATCTTAAATCCATATCTATAAACAATTTCCACTCCACTTTTTCACTTATTTTAATATCATAATTATTTTATGTTATTACATTTTCTTTGAAATTATCATTTTTATTGGTTCCACTGTAGTCTGCCATATGGATCTGCTCTAATTCATTTCATTGCTCTGTCAGTGTTGGAAATTACTATTTCTGTTATAAATGTGTACACAATAAAGATATGGTGCTATCAGAGGTTGATTACTCTCCTCCACTCTGCTTCCTGTTCCTGACTACAGTCCTCATCTTCTGCTTGGTGAGTGGAGGGGAAGGCGAGGCAGGCTGAGAAGTGGTCACCCTCGTGTTGGCTTCTTTATATCCTGTCTTCTCCCAGTTCAATCTGCCCAAGTCAGGCCAACAGAAGAGCTGCCAACCAAGAGGAAGATTCCTGGAATTGCTGCCCCTGTTCTGGAAGTTCCAGCCAGCTTCAGAAGCCAGAGAATCACCATTAATATTTTAAATGGGTGGACAACCCCTGCCAGCTGGTGCCAAACCACAGCCAGCCAAGGAGGGGTTTGGATGCCACAGCCAGACCCCCAGCACTCCCAGATGGCAAGCTGTGCTGCCTCATGCCAACACCCTCCCCCTGAAAAGTAACTCATCTGTTGCAGTTGAATTCTTGGATCTCATTTGCTCGGCTGGCATTTTGGCTGGGTTTGACTGTATATGCACTTTAATAATAGTCTTCCAAAATAACACCATTTTGAATGGCAAGACTCTGGATATCACTACAGAAGATCAAAGGGCATTGTCCCACATTCTGCTCTGATCTCTTCATAGAGCAGTGGAACGCATAACAACTTCCAAATAGCACTAAGGAAGGTAATGAATTCCTTTTCTCAAGGAAGAATTCTAATTGGAATTATTCAACTGAGGAAGTATATTTTGATGAAAATGGTAATAAAATAAAATAAATCAGAACACCTACAAATTTCAGCTTCCATTTCTGGTATTGCATACTTTCAGTCAGTTCAGTTGCTCAGTCATGTCGGACTCTTTGCGACCCCATGGACTGCAGCATGCCAGGATTCCCTGTCCATCACTAACTCCCAGAGCTTGCTCAAACTCATGTCCATCGAGTTGGTGATGCCATCCAACCATCTCATCCTCTGTCATCCCCTTCTCCTCTTGCCTTCATTCTTTCCCAGCATCAGGGTCTTTTCCAGTGAGTCAGTTCTTTGCATCAGGTGGCCAAAATACTGGAGCTTCAGCTTCAGCATCAGTCCTTCCAATGAATATTCAGGATTGATTTCCTTTAGGATGGACTGGTTGGATCTCCTTGCAGTCCAAGGGACTCTCAAGAGTCTCCTCCAACAGCATAGTTCAAAACCATCAATTCTTCCACACAAAGCCTTCTTTATGGTCCAACTCTCATATCCATACATGACTACTGGAAAAACCATAGCTTTGACTAGACAGACCTTTGTTGGCAGAGTGATGTCTCTGCTTTTTAATATGCTGTCTAGGTTTGTCATAGCTTTTCTTCCAAGGAGCAAGCGTCTTTTAATTTCATGGCTGCAGTCATCATCTGCAGTGATTTTGGAGCCCAAGAAAATAAAGTCTGTCACTGTTTCTATTGCATACTTTAGTCAACCTAACATTTTCACTATACTCTTCTAGAATAGTAAATAAACTTGGTTACAGTAAAAGAAAGATTTTGTTTTTTTAAAGAAAAGCAATCAGAAGCTAGTCAGTATTGAGAATCTTTCCATCTTCCCAATGTTTCCTTCCTTCTTCTCCATGAATTTGGCTGCTGGAGTATTTCTGGCACCAACAGCCCAAGAGGCCAAATGCAAGGAGATGGGAACAGCCTTCCCCTTGACTGACATGACCACATGCCCATCCAAAATAGAACTTCCTTCCTCTTTTTTCTCTAGCCCCACCCTCATCAAGACCATTGTGGAATGCTGATGGTTAGATGCTTCCGTCCTTGACTATAAAAGCAGACTGAATTCGGTGCTGAACCAAAGACATATTATTGTTTCATTATCACACAAACTCCAAAGGAAAACAGTGATCAAACTGCTAAGTTGTTAAGTTCACGTGACTTTACTATTATTGGAGATGAGTGCCATTGTCCAATGGTTAGAACATTCTTTAGTCCTGTCCTTCCTGTAAATTGGGATGAGGACTGACCTTTTCCAGTCCTGTGGCCACTGATGGGTTTTTCCAGATTTTGATAGCATCATCTTTTAGGACTTTGAATAGCTCTACTGGAATTCCATCACATCCACTAGCTTTATTGACCACAGTGCTTCCTAAGGCCTACTTGACTTCCCACTCCACAATGTCTGGCTCTGGGTGACTGAACACACCATCGTGGTTATCAGTTTCATTAAGATCTATTTTTTGTACAGTTCTGTGTATTTTTCCATCTCTTCTTGACCTCTTATACTTCTACTAGGCCTCTATTTTTCTGTCGTTTATAGTGCCCATCTTTGGGCAAAATGGTCCCTTGATATTTTCAGTTTTCCTGAAGAGATCTCTAGTCTTTCCCCTTCTGTTGCTTTCCTCTATTTTTATGCATTGCTAATTGAAGAAGTCCTTCTTGTCTCTCCTTGCTAATCTTTGGAACTCTGCATTTAGTTGGGTGTACCTTTCCCTCCAGTATTTTGGTCACCTGATGTAAACAGCTGACTCATTGGAAAAGTCCCTGATTCTGGAAAGATTGAGGGTAGAAGGAGAAGAGGGCATCAGAAGATGAGATGGTTGGATGGCATCACCAATGCCAGGGACATGAACTTGGGTGAACTTTGGGAGATGGCAAGGGACAGAGAGGTCTGGTGTGCTGCAGTCCATGAGGTCACAAAGAGCTGGACACAACTGGGCGAGTGAACAACAACCAAGTCCACATGCAGGAATATTTAACCCTCAAGTTTAAATATTATGTCTAACCTAATTTCCTAATAAGGCATTTCTTTCTTTCTTCCTGTGATAAACTGCATTTAGTTTAGATGCGTTTTGTTTTGTTTTTGTTTTGGTTGTACCCTGCGGTCTGCAGGACCCTAGTTCCTCTACCATGGATGGAACCTGTGCCCCCACACTGGGAGTCTCAACCACAGGGTCACCAGGGATGTCCCCAGTGAAGTATTTCTAAGTGGAACACTCCATACACCCTTTGTGGGTATAGACTCTTGTAACTTTGATGTGAGAGATGAAAATTTATTTTTCATTGATTCACCAAAACTTAGCCATAAGCGCCATGAAAAAGCAAGTATGTTAGGTTCATTGGGAAGATTCCAGGGTGAGTACAACATGGACCCTGCCTTCAAAGAGTCTGTTGTCTCCCCCACAAGTCAGGAAATCACTTAAACCTCTCTAGATCTCCATTGTCTAATGTAGATAATTTGAGAACTGGGGTAGCTACTTTTGAGGTCATTTCCGTGACTTGGGAACTCTGACACCACACACATCCTCCAGGGAGTAAAAAGATCATGTGAAAGGTCATTGGCAAAAGTCATTTCATGACCTATTTACAAATGACATTAACTTAAATGCCATTCAAGGTGAGTTAAGTTACCAAAAACTCTGTTCCCTAATGATACTATATTAAAACTTAAAAGTTTCTAAGACAGTAAATCTTAAAGGTCCTCATAACACACACACACCCATACACAAGTGGTAATTATGTGTGATGTATGTGTTAACTAAATATGTGGTCGTAGTCATTTCACAGTTTAGATGGGTATCAAATCATTGAATTGCTCACCTTAAACTTATGCCATGTTATATGTCAATTATATCTTAATAAAGTTATGGGGAAAATTCTGACCTTTAAAAACTACAAGCCTCCTCATTGTGCTATATAGAATGGCTCGGGAGGTAAGAATCTGCCTGCAAAGCAGGAGACCATGATTCAATCCCTGGATCTGTTAGATCCTTTGGAGAAGGGAATGGCTACCCACTCCAGTATTCTTGCCTGGAGAATTTCATTGACAGAGGAGCCTGGTGGGCTATAGTCCATGGGGTTGCAAAGAATCGGACTCAACTGAGCGACTAACACTTTCCTCATTCTGCTATCTGAAAATATCACGTGGACCTACATCTCCATACCTATGCCACTGTCTGCCCCTAACAGGGATGACCCCTGAGCACCCACCCAGACCTTGCTGCCCTCCTGAGTGAGACCTCAGCTGACAGTGGTCACAGGTAGCCATCTTTCCTTCTTGTAGGTTCATTCAATACTTTGTCATCACTAAATTCAGCTTTTAAGCCTTCATAGTGAGCCTATCATCTTGCATTATTAATATACAGTTAAATCCAATAGACCCATCATAGAACAAAGTGCTGTGGAAGCACTGAGGTCGAATGGATTAATTTCAGCTGGGAGGACCGTGAGGCACCAGGGAAGAGATAATATTAGAGAGCAGTTGTTTTCATGAATAGGACTTGGTAAAGGGGTTAATGTGGAGTGGTGATGAGAGGCAATAATTGATGATTCTAAGCTTTCATGACTGGGTCGATAATAATTTGTTAAACAAATGAACTTCTAGCTGGAGTAACTCAGTGACATGAATGCCATTTTCAATACAATAGAAAAATGAACCAATATATGAGACAATGTTTGACTTC
Source organism: Nanger dama (assembly GCA_917880005.1). Lineage (NCBI taxonomy): Eukaryota > Metazoa > Chordata > Mammalia > Artiodactyla > Bovidae > Nanger > Nanger dama. The sequence goes on from CAKJTW010000023.1 coordinate 30,217,319, forward strand.
GTTTTAGACAGTTTTTAGGTGTCTGTGGACAAGTGATATAGAGATATTCAACCAGGTGCTTCTCTGAGGCCAGGGGAGAGTTTATGGGTTATTCGCAAGAACTCTTTGTTCCCTCTTGGTTGTATACAGTGCTGTATTAACAAAGAGTGCTTTCCACTGTCTCAGCGGCTCAGAGAGATAAACTGTTTTGCTCAGCTGGTGGGAGAACTGGGCAACACTACCTCTTCTCACTGCAAATTTAGGATTTGTTTGTTTGTTTAACCAATAAGAGAGATGAGGGTTGAGGCTGAGGAAGCAGATTACATTTTGGGCAGTAGTATGAAACAAGAGAGAAAGAATAAAAGGACTTTAGGGCAACCTTTATGTTGAAGGAACAATCAAAGAAAAAAGGAGCAAATGAAGGCGAACACGTGACCTGTCACTTCCTACCCCATGAGACTCATCAAGCTCCTTAAGGGATGGGGTCTGTCATCCTTTCTTTCCCTGAAAGCAGGTTACAAGAGTGCATGGTGGGAACCGCTATACTTGAGAGGAGTAATAATGACGGTAGACATATAATGACTCTCCAAGTAGGCTGAGAAGGGTAAGTGCCTAGAACAGCATGATAACTGGGGAAGATGCAGGGATAGCGGGTATTTAGACATGCTTGGAATAGCAGCTTCCTGAGTTAGTCATTAAGAAGGGTTAAATTTAGGTATATGTGGGTGAAGACAATGAAAAGATTTCTTGGAAGGTGGTGGTGTTCAATCCCTCAGTTGTGTCCAACTCTTTGAGACTCCATGGACTACAGCAAGCCAGTCTTCCCTGTCCTTCACCATCTACCTGAGCTTGCTCAAACTCATGTCCATTGAGTCAGTGATGCCATCTCATCCTCTGTCGCCCCCTTCTCCTCCTGCCTCCGTCTTTCCCAGCATCAGGGTCTTTTCTAATAGGTTGGCTCTTCGCATCAGGTGGCCAAAGTGTTGGAGCTTCAGGACTGATTTCCTTTAGGACTGACTGATTTGATCTCCTTATAGTTCAAGGGACTCAAGGGTCTTCTCCAATACCACAGTTCAAAAGCATCAATTCTTCCACACAAAGCCTTCTTTATGGTCCAACTCTCACATCCATACATGAGTACTAGAAAAACCATAGCTTTGACTAGACAGACCTTTTCGGAAAAGCAATGTCTCTGCTTTTTAACCTGCTGTCTAGGATGGTCCTAGCCTTTCTTCCAAGGAGCAAGTGTCTTTTAATTTCATGGCTGCAGTCACCAACTGCAGTGATTTTGGAGCCCAAGAAAGTGAAGTCCGTCACTGTTTCCACTGTTTCCCCACCGATTTGCCATGAAGTGATGGGGCCGGATGCCATGATCTTAGATTTTTGAAAGAGTGGAATGGATAAAAGGAAGGGGTATAGGAAACACTGCAGAGGATTTGAGGTAGAAGGTGAAATTCAGGGTGTGATTTTCCTGGTCAAACCCAGGGCTCTGGATGAGGAATGCTGGGTCCTAAGGGGAGGGTGTTAGTGGTGATGATAACGACAGCGCAGCATCTTAGACGGGAGTCTCACTTCTGCAGGTTGTGGTAAGGCCCAAGTTCGAGGTCCAAAAGGCCCGATGGGTAAAGGCACAGAAGGATTAATAAGGTCACTGCAGGACCACTCTGGGAGGCGGCCAACGCTGTGCTCTTTCCCTCGGTGCTAGGGAAGCCCTCTCCACAGCGTTCCAGGTCTCACTAGCTCTCCCCATTCCTGGCACGGGTAAGCGGCGCTGCACGGAGCCGCCTTTCTTCGCCTGACCACCGCCTCTGGGGGGCTCCTGTCCTCTGACCACCCCACTCTCCCCACCCTTCCCTCTTTTCTCCACGACGCCGCGCGGGAGTTCTCACCCTCCCCGCGTCGCACGCCCACCCGGCGGCCTCCTCGGCCCGCGGGGAGCTGCCGCCCCGAGCTCGCCTGCGCCCCCAGGGCTGCTGGGCCGCCGCTGCCGAGCCGGAGCGCGAGGGCGCAGCTTAACGGTCCCGCGGCCGCGCCCCGCCTGGCGGCGCCGCAACTGCTGCCCGCCCTCCCTCCCACCCCCTGCGTCATGACGCCGGCGCCCAACGCGGAAGCCGCTCGCGGCGCGCCTGGTCCAGCCGCGGGCTGAGCGCGGAGCCGCGGGCGGGCGGGCGCGGGAGCCGAGCCGGGGCGCGAGCCGAGCGCAGCCTTCTTCGCCAGCCCGGCCAAGCGGGCACCGCGGGCTGAGCGGGACGAGCGCACCAGCGGGCGTACGGGGACACGGCGCGCCGGGGCCGCCGCCGAGGGGATGCGGCTGCCTCCCCGGGCCGGCGTGTAGAGAGGGCGGGTCCCCGGCCTCGGGAGCGCGGCGGTGGAGGGGACAGAGGCGGCGGCCATGGCGACCCCCAACCTGGGGTCCTCCGTCCTGGCGAGCAAGACCAAGACCAAGAAGAAGCACTTCGTCGCGCAGAAAGTGAAGCTCTTTCGGGCCAGCGATCCGCTGCTCAGCGTCCTGATGTGGGGGTAAACCACTCGGTAAGGACTCGGGCTGCGGCGCGCAGTCCCTTTCCTCCTCCTCTTCCTCCTCGCTCCCCTCCTCCTCTCGCTGCAGCTGCTGCGGGGCGGGGAGCCCGAGCCGGGCCCCGGCCCTCAGGCTGCTAGCCCTCCGGGGCTGCCCGTTCGCCGCGGCGCTTGGGTGCCTCCAGCTCCGCGCGCTTCGCGTCCGCCCCTCGGGGCCGCCCGGGCGCGCCTCCGGGATCCCCTTGGGACCCTAGGGCCGGATGCGGGACGGGAGGGTCCAATTTGCATTTGAACCCTGCGGCGAGTACCGGTATCACCCCCAGGCCGTCCGTCCGCTCTCCGGCCGTTCTGTCCCCGCAGCCCGGTAACTGGGAAGTTTGTGCGGGGCACGACTCCGCCGGGGCTGTCACCCCTGGTGGCGGGGGCTGTTGGGGCCAGAGTGCCGGCGATCCCTTCCTCTGCGGGGGGCGGCCCGGTCCTCCTCCGTCGGGCAGGTGTACCTGTCCGAGGTTGGGAGTGTCTGGAGCCTTCCCGCACGAGGGACAGGGGCGAGAATACTGGAGATCGCGGAGCTTTGGGCAGCGGCTTAGTGCTTAGGTCCTTCCCCGCGCCTCCCCCTCCCCCCGCCTCCCCTTTAAAGGCGATAGTCTTGGACACAAGGAATCTTTCTGGCAAAGAAAAAGGCAATGTAAATATGGCACTGGCTTTTAGCATCTTTCTCTACTCCCCTCCCGTCTCGCCCTGCCGCTGTGCCTGCTGAAGAGCTGCTTGGCGGGGCGTCTTGCTCCGCACATCTCCTCCCCCACTTTGGGGAGCCAGGCCGAAGTAGCCGCCTGCGGAAGGGCGGCCTGGGGATGACCGCAGTAGGGAGGGTCTCGGCGGGCGCGGTGGAAGGCGATCTTGAGTTGACCGCACCCGTTTGGGGGTTTATTTCAAAAGCTGGAGGAGACGGCCTGCGAAGGTTGGCTTGGAAAGGTTAGCCTAACACACAAGCCTAGGTGCTGAAGATGCGCGGCTGCGGGCTATGCGGACTGCGGTTTGAGGGTCCGAAATAGCCTCCTGCTGGTCTTAACACCGAGAAACTCTTGCAGTTTTAATCACCTTAGCATCAGGAAACCCGATAGGAGCTTTTGGCTGAGCCGTGAAAGTTTCAATGAGCCTGTGAATTTTGACCATGACCTACCCACTGCAGTCAGTCGGCGTCTGGGGATAAGTGTATGTAAGCTTGTCTTCCGTACTTTAGATTTCGATGGATGTCTATGGTCCCTTTACAGCATAATAGAAATGACGGAAAACCATGCTGGTCTTTTAAAAGAACATTCTCAATGTAATGAACTTAGTTGAAATGGTTCAAAAACGTCATATTTGTATTTTTCTTTCCCTAGCTGAGCTGGGGGAAAGGTGAAACTGTATTAGAATTGATTGTGTTTGTAAGGTTGTGACTGTTTTTAAGAAGGTTGAAACATGATTATTTCTATCAAGCCTAATGCCTGATCCACTGAAGTTTAACTTCCTGACAACTTCTTATAGCAGGCTTTTGCAAAGGCAGAGACTACTACATCATCCTCCACCCCCCACCCCGTTTTATTACAGTAAATAAAATGTTATTTTTTCTTATGTAATACGTGTACAGTTCAGAGTTATGTTTTAAATTTGTTAAGCTTCTTAAAATTATGTTGTTGTTGTTGTTGTTTTAATTAATGTTAGTTCTGTATGTATGGATGCTTTTATCTCTTTTGAAATGCTGGTGTTTTGGTCAGGAGAATGTTTGTGTCTGAGGGTTTAACTTACTAAACTAGTAGTGATAACATGCCACTGAAAGAGCCTGCTCTCTGGGAATTTAGTCCCAGCTCCAGTTTACTTTAGAAACCTTCTAATCGTGTGTGTTACTGTAACCACTTCTGTTGGTACTTTGTATTTTTAATTGCTACATTTGTTTGAGAATTTCTTGCTAATTGGAAAAATTTTGAAACTATGTAAAGTTTGTAAAAATAATGTGTGATTTGTAGATAGTGCATTTTCTTTTGCTTTCAAGAAAGTTTGCAAGTCTAAGTGTAGTCATCCAGAGAAGTCATTTCCGTAGTATGAAATATAACCATGTTATTCATTCAACAAATCTATATCATCAGGCATATTATGGTAGCTTCTGTACAAAAGACTGCTAAAAATGCTCCTCATGTTTTTGTCCAGATATCTTTTTTTTGAGGGCTCTGAGTTGACATAAGAAAGGTCTATTTCGCAGCCTTCTTTTTAAAAATGTTTCTTTTCTTTCTTTTTTTTTAAAGAAAGGAAGTGTATATAAAGATGAAATCTAAGCACTCAGATGCCATGTGTTTCTGGTTGATTTCATTTTAGGTAACAAAGTCTTAGATAAATGTTTTCATATGACCTTGTGTGCACCAAAGTCTACAGTATAATATGAGAATAAATTTGTCAGTTGTATTGTGTATGAGTGGAGACTTTTGGGAAAGCCTGGTGGAGCAGGAAGAGATCATTCAAATCAGTCCTTCTCTACATTTCTTCTTCTTCTTTTTATGTAATTTTATTCATTTATTTAATTTTATTTTTGGCTGTGCTGAGTCTTCATTGCTTTGTGCGGGCTTTCTCTAGTTGGGTTGAGTGGGAGTTACTCTTCATTGGAGTGAGTGGGCTTCTCATTGTAGTGGTTTCTCTTCTCATAAAGTGCAGGCTCTAGGCATTCAGGCTCAGTAGTTCCAGCTTGTACACCCTAGAGCACTGGCCCAGTAGTTGTGGCACATGGATTTCGTTGCTCCTGGCATCTGGAATCTTCCCAGACTAGTGGTCAAACGCCATGTCCTCTGCATTGGCAGGTGGTTTCTTATCCACTGCCCTACCAGGGAAGTCCCCTTCTGTACATTTATAATATAATCAAAATTAATGGGAAAAGATGTCATGAAGTTTGCAATTTCTTGCTTTTTCAATTTGTATTTGGAGCACTAAAGGGGAAACTACTACTCCATAGTCATTTGCTACTTTGAGGATCATGTAGGCATCTTATGATGTTGGGAGTCATCTACACACCACAGTAAAATGCTCATTGGACCTGTGTTCTCATTCTTTTTCTAACTCTGTTGACCTTGGGCCTATTAACTATTTTTGCATTGATATTTGTTCTGTGAAGTAAGGTTATTGGACTGGATGATTTCCAACTTTTCCCCTAACTTCAGGATTCAATTACTTTTACAGTCATTAGGTTCCTAGCATCGACTTAGGGTCCCCAGACTAGAAAGAGTAATAATACGTGACAAAAGAAAGAATAATGATAGAGTTGGACTGTTATAGAAGAAGTAATAATACATAATAATAGTTACATGACTATTATAACCTTGCAAATGCAGCCACTCTCAGGGAATTTTCAAGGCCATGGCTAGAGGCTAGGAAATCTGTGGTGATGGCAAGAGATGTGTGAACTAGGAGTTTGTGGGATTGATTGTATGTAGTTGGACTGCATTGCAGTCTGTTATGTCCAAGTCTGTTTGATCGAAATGTAGAAACTTGTAATTAAGGTAGGAAATTTCAAGTCCATCATGGTGATAATTCTCAGTGACAAGAAAAAGCTTGACTTTATGTGGTTAATTTGATATGTTACTGCTTTCTGACTTAGAATACCCATCAGTGAATGGACCACTGCCAATTTTTATTTTAAGTATTTTAAGTGGAGAATATAATTGAATACATAAAGGAAGAGATGACTTAAGAAGGCAATTTTGTCTTGTTACGTTTGGAATTAAACTAAAAATGATCAGGCAGTTAGCTTCTTACAATATTTTTAATAGTGTGTGGAACATATAGAATGATAGGAGCCAGGGCTGTTTTAAATAGGTATTCTAAGAGATTTTTATGGGAGTGAAATAGCTTTTTAGAAATGAGTATTTAAAAGCCTGTTTAAATATCTATAGGAAGACCTTTTGGACAGAAAAAGTTTAAAGGATGTAAAACTTGCTTAAAACAAATGTAGTGTTTAGACATAATCAACATTAATGTTAATGTTTGAAGTTTTGTTTTGTTTTGTTTTGGTTGAGAGCCATGAAAATGTGGATGAACACAGGCCAAATTCTGAAATATTAGGGGGTTTTGGAAGTCCCAGTGGCAGGATGAATTGGTAAGCAAACCAGGAGAGCAGGGCTAGGCTGGACATCATGAATAACTGGAGCCAGTGCTTGGGTGCTCTTGGGACTTTTCTGTCTGTTTTGGTTTTGTTCTTGCTCATAGCTGTCAGCTTTCCTCCATGAGCAGAGAACTAATACTTCTTGAATTTCACTGTTTGCAATTCTCCCTCCCCACAAAGGGGTTTTCTGTCTTTGATTCTGTTAATAAACATCCCATGGAAGGATTCTGACTGGTCCAGCTTCCATCAGTGGTGGCATTTCTTGGATCAAGCAGTTGTGAAAAGGCGATGGCTCTTGCTCATTGGAGTTGAGGAAGAACAGTTCCCCAAAGAATGGACAGGCAGCATCAGGCAGGTGTCCACCCTAGTACTAGAACTGAGTGATAGTCTTGGTGCCCAGGCCCCACGTTTTGTGTGTTTTGGCAACTACGCCATTTTCTGAGCTGAGCATTGTAGCCTTTGCTGTGTTCTCATCAAGATCCTAGACTTGCAATGATATTGTGAAATAGTGATGCCTTTTAGGTTCATGGGTTTCTATTTGGGCACTGAAAAAGATAAAAGAAGGAAACTAGGGTTTAAAAGTAAAATGAATAACTGAAATGTTGACTAAATGGAATGGAATGAGGCAATTAAATGAAAACCATAATGAGCTAGACAATAGATGAAACCTAGTGAATGGAACCCAAATAACCATTCATTGAAGAACTAGTCTCAGACAATTTTTTTTTCTTCCCTTTACTTTATAGAGAAAGGAATAATGCCAGGCACACACATGCAAAATGTATTATTAGGGAAATATTTTTATATCCGCTAAAACTTGGGATTATATCCTGAGAACAGTACACATTTTCTTCTCCGTTTATTGACTACCTTAGAGTGAACTTGAATATTCAGAATGATGCCGTTGGCAAGACAGTGATTTCTCTTTCTATGACAGGATTGTCTGCTACGTTTTTGCTACAGCAAGAATTGTAATAAACAAACAAAACCTACCTTATGTTGATTAGAAAATGTGGTCAACCAGAGGAGTTAATTCTGCCAAAATACTTTTGGAAATACAAATTTTGGAATTTAAGGGAATTGGGACAATTTGGCCAAATGTCTTGTGCTCAGACAGATTAGGTTCAAATCCTGCTTCCATCATCGATGGGCCATTTGAGCAGATTGATGTTTCTCCACTTGAACCTCAGTTTACTTATTCTTACAACGGAGATGATGATGGCTATCTCACAGGATTATTTGGGATCAAGTAAGATAATGTATTTAAAGCCGAGCACTATAATTGGCACATGATAGGAATTCAGTAATTGTACCTTAAAAATGAACAAATTCAGATGCCATTAGGCTGGTAGCATATTAATCAGCATTAGACAAGTGCTTCTCAAAAATTTGTTGGGTGTTTGAATCATCTGAGGACATTTAAAAACTACCTTCTAGCTTATTTCCCCATATATACTTTTATTCACGTTTCCGTGTGTGTGTGTGTGTGTGTGTGTGTGTGTGTGTGTGCACACGCGCGTGCGTCACAGAGTGCCCTACCCCCCACCCACCCCCACACCTGCCATGGCAGTCCAGTGAAGGCTATGGATCCCTTCTCAGAATAGTCTTTTTGAACAAATGAATGAAAATGGATAGGGTACATCCTACCCTTCACAGATCTGCTGAATTCTATCCATGGACCACTTCGGGGTTTGGAGAACCCAGTTAAGAACCATTCCAAGAGTAAGTTGAGGATGGTGTGGGGTGGGAAGCCAGGAGAGCATCTAGCAGGCGGGAAGAATTGTACAGGGTAGGAACAGGCATGTATGAATGAATTCCCTGCTGAGATGGTAGTGCTGGGACGTGGTGGGATTCAGCCTCGTACACTTAACCATGGAGCTGTGCTGCTGGGCCGGGGCCAGAACTTATAATTTCTTGCCCTCTTTAGCCTTAAAGGCTTTGACTGCTGCTGCTAAGTTGCTTCAGTCGTGTCCGACTCTGTGCGACCCCATAGATGGCAGCCCACCAGTCTCCTCCATCCCTGGGATTTTCCAGGCAAGAACACTCCTTCTCCAGTGCATGAAAGTGAACAGTGAAAGTGAAGTTGCTCAGTCGTGTCCGACTCTTAGTGACCCCATGGGCTGCAGCCCACCAGGCTCCCTCCGTCCATGGGATTTTCCAGGCAAGAGTACTGGAGTGGGGTGCCATTGCCTTTTCCAAAAGCTTTGACTAGGTATTGGCTATTCATAAGGAGGAAAACAATTTTTCTTTTACAGAAAGAAAGTCATTATTTATATTTGAAGCATCTAAGAAGAGAGCATGTGTAAAATTTATTCATGAAAAATATTATAGGAAGTTTTAAAACAGGTTTCCCTATCAAGTGCTCCTGAGCCACCTATGGGTGCTGGCCACTGAGTTGGAGAAAGACTTTTTTTTGCCATCGTTGTCTCACTTTGTATTGGACAATGCTCCCTACTCTGGAGCGCCCCTTCTTGGGGCCATCTTTTTTTTTTTTTTATTCTTGTTTTCCTTCACTCCTTAGGTGCCTGGGGTCTTCCTCTCCTCCTGCAGTCTCTCCATGTTGAGATGCCCCCACGATCTCAGTGTCTGCTTCTAGAATTTCAGAATGTGTTTCATCTGTGTGGCCTTATTTAGCCCTGTGACTTCCCATGCTGATAACTGAGAAATGTGTATCTTCCCTTCTGACCTCCCTGCCAGCTCCTTCTTCAATGTCTTATTCGATATCTTCACTCGAATGCCCAATGGGGACTTCAGATGCGTCCCCATCAGGACTCTTGGTTTCCTCCCCCTGCCCTGTTCTACCTGCCCTGATCCAGTTTCTTCCTCGTCTCAGTCAACAGATACCATCTGCCCAGGTGCTCAAGCCCCAAAGCCAGGAACCAACCTCGATCCTTCTGCCTGACCCCCCGCCCTCGCGACTCCCAGCTCCAGGTCCTGACTCTGCATACTTGTCTCTCCCCAGATGAATTCTCTTCCTCTAGGACACACAGGAGGCTCCAGGTCACCTGTGGCCACCCTGCTCTGTCTCCATCAGATTCTCAACAGCGGTGGCAGGTCGCTCATCTTTCTTAGACATCAACGATGTCCTGTCACTTCTTCACTGAAAACCTTCCAGAGGCCGCCCTATGCACATTTAACTGGATCACTTTGCTGTACACCTGAAACTTATAAAACATTATAAAGCAGTTATACTTCAATAAAAATAAAAACAAACTTGAAGAGGAAAAGAAAACTGAACACTTTTCAAGTGGCTTGGAGATCTTACCTGCCTTATCCCAGCTTTCCTCTATGCCTTCTCCCTTCTAGCAACACTAGTCTTTTTCTATTCCTTAAATAAACCAAGCCTAGAGCAGCCCACCCCCAGCTTCCACACTGTGTTTCTTCTTCATCTGGAATGTTCTTTCTTGTGTCTCTGAATGGCGGGTCCCTGCTCCTCATTTTACTTTCTCAGCTAAAGGCTGGCCTTCTCCTAGGGCCTCTGTGACCTTATCTAGAGAAGGCTCTCTGCTCTCACACGGCTCTTAGTCTCTCCATGACACTTGACACTGGGAAATGGAGTTGTTTACATGTTGATTATTTCTCTCCCCTGACTGGACTGTGAAGCTGTTAATTTCAGTTCTCCAGCAGCTGAGACTTGGTCTTGTCACTGCCGCCTCCCCGCATCCAGAATGGTGCTTGTATGCAGTAGGTGCCCAATAAGTACTGTGGAATGAAGAGTGGAGCCACCGAGTGCTCCACAGGGGTATCAGGAGCCCTTCCGCAGTGGATTTTCATCAGCACACAAGCTCCATTTTTGCTAGGACTGAGCAGAGCGTTTAGAGCAGTTTGCTGAGTAGGTTGAGCAATGCCTGGGGGAGTTGGGGAGGCCTGCCTGCAAGCTGGTGATAAGAGATGTGGGGTAACCACAAGCTGATGACAAATCAAGGATCCTGTGTCCACAGCTGCTGGGGAGAACTTTGTCTTGTGAACATGGCGGAGAAGGTTCTGAGTCAACAGCCTGTCTCCCAGAACGTCACCAAGTCAACTGTGCTGAAGACGCCGAAAGCACTGCTGACAGTCTGAGACGCTGTGTAGAAGAGTGCACTGCAGGGCATGTCTGGTCTAGCCCATGTGGTGGGAGTCTGTTAATGCAGGAGTCCCCAGCCTCCAGCATTGTTAATAATGCCTGATGATCTGAGGTGGAGCTAATGTAATAATAAAGAAATAAAGTGCACAGTAAATGTAATATACTTGAATCATCCTGAAACCACCCCCTCGCCACCCCATCCTGCCCCACCTCATGGAAAAAACTGTCTTCGACCAAACCTATCCCTGGTCCCAAAAAGCTTGGGGGCTACTCTGTTAATGTCTTCCGGTATGCCTCTAAAAGGTCTAGCGTTCAGAAGCATGCCATACATACGTGAAACTGGAGATTCTACAAACGTTGTGGAATCAGTGATTATCCCAGTGCTTCGGATCTTCCTGGGTATCTTTCTACAGTATTACGTTTCTGCTGGTTCTTAGTCATGGTGCCTCCTTCCCATGTTTGCTTGGTAAGTTTCCCCATGAGCTGCTCATTTGGACAATATTTGGGGAGGATTTTTCAGTCTTAGGGTGAAAGGGTGTCCCTCTAATGAGGATTGTTCTTGTTGCCAGGTGGCTAGGAGCCTTCTGGACCGAGGCCATTTTAAACTAAACTCAGAGCTTGGGATTTTTGGACTTGCTAGTGATACGTGTTCGGGCTGTAGTCCCATGGGGGTAGAATGGGTTTATATGGGGATCACCTTTCCCCTGAGGCTGTAACCCTTTTCGGCCCTGGCCTTAGGAGAGAGGGTTTCCTGTAAGATCCCCATGTTGGGTGGGCTCTAGGTGCCAACCTCTGTTCCTTTTCACCCATGGGACCCTCAAAGCCTTAGCAGAGTGCAGCGGCCCCCATGGGAGCTGAGAGCTCTAGCATCCCATGCTCAGAATCTGGCAAGGTAACTCCTGCCTCCTCCGTGCTTTGATGCCTTTCAGAAGATGTTGTAAAAATATTTTTATTTAGGATATTTAGTTGTTTTCAGTGGCAGATAGTTCCACCTTATCAGCAGATATGGAAATCAGCATCAAAGTTTCTAAAGAGAGGGAAGGCCAGGGTACAAGCGAGGGTGAAGTCAGAGACCCCAGGGTGCTCGGGTGCTTCTCTGCCCACCCCAGGGATCGGTCAGTGAGGAGCTCAGTGCCACCAGAGGAGACCCTGAGCAAGTCATTGTTGTCCTCCAGATGAGAGGCAGCCAGAGTCTAAACGAGGGCAGTTCCCTGGTGGCCACGAGAGGGTGTCTCCAGAGATGTTGGGGAGGTGGATTTGGCTGGACTTGGTAACTGCATGAGGGAATGGATAGGAAGGCATTGAGGGTGACCCCGGGTTTTCTAGTTTGGGTACCTAAATCGTTCTCTTTGATTCATGCTCCATTACATTAATGGTTACCTTTTGGGCTACTAGCCAAAAAGAATCCGTATTATCTGCACTTAGATTGCTCTTTTGTAGAAATGATTATATTTGCGATTTTGATGTTTACATAAACCTTTACAGTTTATAGGTAAATCCGGCATTTGACAGATAATTCAGCATTTGACATCTTCAATCTAAATAAATTCTACCTCCACAACTAGGAGATGTGGTTTCATGGTCTAGTTTTAACTAATATGTACTTCATTTTGTAAAAGTGTCATTTTCCTGTCTAAAGTTCTACCAATAACCTGTAATTGGTCTAGGGTACTTTTTTTTTTTTTGTTTGTTTGTTTTTGGAGGTGTTTTCTTTAAGGCCTTAGAGGAAGAAGTATGAAAAAGACAGGTTTTTGCTTGTAAGAAGTTCATAGACCTACTGGGAATGTAATAGGCATGTAATTATGTAAACAAGGTGCTAAATTGGTGAATTAATGAAACTGCCTTCAAGGTTTATTTGGTTGTAAATGACAGTCATGAAAATCAGCTTAGCTAGAGGGAAAAAAGGGAGGGGGTGGTGGGGTAGCTCCTGGAACCATAGGGCCCTGTGAGCCACATGTAGACAAGGATCCAAAGTGTCTGCTTCCTCACTTTCTCTCGAATCTTTGCAAGACTTTTCCTGAATCTTTTCTCCAACAACATTGTCTTTTCTCAGCTGCCTTGTACAAGTCTACCCCACACAGCAGCTATGCTTATTTGCCCCCAGGTGCAAGTCCATTCAGATGGCATTTAGTCACCCTGCACCTAATTTCAGGTTTCTTAACAGTGAAAAAAAGGAGGAGTGACAAAGAAGAGAGTCAGTGGCCATCAGAGCAGCCAGCTGGGGCCATGGAGTCTCCCACAGAGCAGGTTTGGTGCCCAGGTGGAGGGACAGTGACAATTCTCAAACCTTGGAGTCTTTCCGGGCAAGGTACCCCTCTCCCCTCGTGTGCACAGATCTACAGATGAAAAAGGCTTCATAAACTGCCCGGGAGAGTTAGTGCTACTTGAGTTGGATTTTGAAAAATGTGCTGGAGTTCACCTGGTAAAGAGGCTGGAGGGATGGTTACAGGCAGAGTAAGAAGTGTGTTGTTGCTACTGTTGTTTAGTCTTTAAATCATGTTTGACTGTTTGTGACGCCATGGACAAGGCACCTGCTGAACCTTTCTTCAGGTGCTGTTATGCTTCCCATCTTCTGGTTTTACAGTTTTGTTTCCATTCTCTCGCATGTATTCCTGTTTAAATTCCTTACTGTTTGCATTGATTCTTTTGAGCTATTCAGATCCTGCCTGCAAGTTGCTGGACACCCTAACAATCAGAGCTTAGTGCTGTTTGTAATTGTAAAAACATACTTGTTTTTGTTTCCACCTGCACACTGAGAAAAGCATTATGTATTGTACTAATGGACCCAAGGATGAGAAGCCTGGATGGCACTGCCATCACATAACCTGCACAGAGATGCCCGCATGGGAGGGGCAGTACAGCTGCCCACATCCCCTGCCACCTCCCTGACCCCACCCCAACCAAGGGCTGCTGCAGTCAGAGCCAGGTTCACTTTTTGTAATTTGCCTGCACAGGAAAGCTCATCTGATGTACACGGAAGTGGCCTGGGTGCCAGCAGCCTCCCTGCTTTTCTCAGGTCAGGCATCCCAAATTTCTTGTCGGAATTCCTAAGGAATTCCTGGAGGAAGCCTTCAGGTGGTGATTAGGCTGGACAGAAGAAAAGAAAGCAGGGTTTCCTTTACAGATTTAAATCTACTCCAGAAAACGCATAATTAGGCAGGCTTTTCTGCTATGTGCGAGCTTGCATTGTGCAAATTAGTTTGCGCAAGTTTGGACAATGGTGAGTGATGGCCTTTGAGGCAGAGATTGGTCCATACCCAGTTGTTCTTTGGGCACAGTACTGCTTAATGCCTCCAGGTAACAGGATGCAGAATTACCTGACATGACCAAAGGCAGCAGGCCAGAGACACTCTGTCCCCTGTTCCTTGCTCTTTGCTTGGCTCAGGTGGCCAGAGCCTCAGTGCTGGAAGAATGAATTGCATGCTTCTGTCCAGTTTTTGTGCATTTGGTTCTAGTCTGTATAGACTCAGTGGTTCCTTACATTCTTTCCATCATGTGATCTTCACAATTGAATTTTTAAAGATAAGGTCCTTTTGGTATTTCTTAGAAATTAAGCGCTTCTGAAGATGGGTATGAAAGGTTCTTAGCAGCTTATTTTTTACACATTCTACAGGTTTTGAGTGGCCTGCCGAAAATCTGTATTTAGTGTGTAAATAGAATATAAAGTTTTTCAGGAACACATTTATTACAGTATAAATAGAGACATTTGTCCTGCATGCCCAGATTGGAATCCCCCTACTCCCAAACACCATCACTGTCGTTTCATTTCCGGGGATAAACAGGTGTGGATGGTATTGGAAGCCTTGCAGACCAAGTTATTCCTAGTCTTAAAAAAACTTGAAGACACCGATCCAAATAAGCAGAAACTCAATTTCTTTACTCTTGAATTTTCCTGAGTAATTCTCCTCCAGCCCCACCACGTTGCTGCCTCTGTCTGTAACAGTCCCAGGTGTCTGAGGTGTTCATGCATCTTGCACAAATCTACCCTGACTCCTGAAGTTTCCATGCTCCCAAATGACTACTGGTTCCACTGTGCTGCTAATCAGCTTTACCTTTTAGAGAGTATGCTCTAGCTTTTTCTGTGTCCCAGAGCCTGAGAAAAACTTTCTTTCCAACTGACCCCCTCCCTCATAGAACCAAGACCCCAGGCTTTTACTCCATTAGGAATTGAAATATGTTTCCCCATCAAAACAGCCAGCCAGCCGCCTTCCAAATGAATGCTTGGAACATTGAAACTCAACCCATTCGTAAACTATTCTGCTTGCACACAGATGGAAAGTTCAAATGCTCTGGCATAGAAAGAGCTGTTCTGAACAATTATGATAAATCCAGAAGGCACTTTTTTTTTTCCTTGAGCACCTTGAGCCAAATTAGGAGGACAGGAGAAAATTTAAGGGACACTTTAAATGAAGCATATAGGTTAGGATAAGCTAGTATATGCCTTTGACTTATTCACTTTTCTTTTGTAATTTTGGCATCAGATATTCACAAATTTAAAACATGTCAGTAAAGATTTGATCCAGTAAATAGGCCATGGTGAATATTTTTGTTTTGTGTTATATGGAACTTTTTTTTCTTATGTCTGTTTAGGTGAACTAGAGTTGTTCATGGTTTCAGTGGAATTTAAATTCTAATAAGAGGAGAGATATGTATATGTATGTATTTTTGTGTATGTATGGTATATCTTCTGTTTGAAAAATACTGACAAATATGGTGAAGAATTAACATCATTTTATCCAAAAGCGATCATTGTATATCTTTTTGAAAAATCTCTTTGAGATTATACTTTCTATATATTTCCTCATATCACTGTGTTCTTCACGGTGAAAATTTTTAATTACTGCCTAATAAAGTTTTAATAGTCTATATATTGGTTCCAGTTCTTTACCATAAATAATGCTGCAATCAATATTTCCTTATATAAAAGTTCTACTTATATTGGATTATCTCCTTAGATTCCCCTTTGAGGGAGTTGATCAAAGGGTACGAATATATTAAAGCTCTTGGTCCATTTTGCCAGGGTGCATCTTGCGAAGCCTGCCCCAGTTGATAGTCCCAGCAATGTGGGTGAGAGCCCTTTCCCACATCTCCTACTCTGAGTATTTCTAAGTTGAGCAGAAAAAGACTGGAATAAAATGATACCATTTTCTTTCCATGTGTCTTTATAAGAGCCTGCTTTAAACTCATTTCAAGCTCTGTTCAGAGGAGTGTTGTTGTTGTTGTTCAGCCATTAAGTCGTGTCTGACTCTTTGCAACCCATGGACTGCAGCACACAGGTTTCCCTGTCCTTCACTATCTCCCAGAGTTTGCTCAAACTCATGTCCATTGAGTCAGTGATGCCAACCACCTCATCCTCTGCCGTCCCCTTCTCCTCCCACCCTCTATCTTTCCCAGCATCAGGGTCTGTTTAAGAGTCAGCTCTTCGCATCAGGTATCCAAAGTATTGGAGCTTCAGCTTCACAATCAGTCCTTTCAGTGAATCTTCAGGGTTGATTTCCTTTAGTATTTACTAGTTTGACCTCTTTGTTGTCCGTGGGACTCTCAAGAGTCTTCCTCAGCACCACAGTTCAGTTCAGTCCAGTCCAGTCGCTCAGTCGTGTCCCACTCTTTGTGACCCTATGGACTGCAGCACGCCATGTCCAATCCAATGGCATTTATTGGCACACAAACGCTTCGCCTCCAAGTATCCTAGTCAGGAATTTTTTGTTGTTTAAACTTGCTGCTTCATGTCAGACTTGACATATGGCTGATTCGGATGCATCTGTTCAGAAGACATCATGGATGTCCACCAGAGTCCACAATCAGTGTGTGTGTATCACCCGTCTGTAGTCCTGTCATTGGCTCGCAGCTTGGGTCTGTGTGCAGCCACTCTGCTCTGACCCACCTTATCTGATGTAAACACATCAGTCGCCTGTGCTGACCTCCCAGCCAACCTGCCGCCTGGCTAGGCCGGGAAGGGGAGGTTGAAGCTTCACTAGGTTTAAACTGTGAGTGTCCAGCTCCCTTCTGTTTAGATAACTGGGATTTAGAAAGGAGAAAGCAAAGTAGTTTTTCCTTTCAGCAGAAGTGAGTGAGTATACTGTGTATTTTCATAACATAATAAAATTCCCTGTTTTAATTAACTCTTTTATACAATAGAAAAACTAACATTTCCCTTTTACTGAAGAACATTGAAGAAAACTGAAGAAACAAAGGCAGAACTCGTAGAAAGAAAGAAAAGCTTCAAGCCAGAGCCACCCAGATCACCGAGATTTCCACGTCATGGGGATGTGTTTTATTGTGAGAGTAGTAGCTACAGTTGCCAACTTTGGGGCGGCCTAAATTACTATTTCAGATGGATGCAGGCTTTAAAATTAGTCCCTGGGGATACATTTGTTTAAAAATTGACCTTAATTGAATTTTTTTAAAACCTTGAATTAAATAGAAAATTAAGGGCTTTTTATAAGAGATAGTACTATATATTTAACTTGAGTGATCAATTACCTAAGAGAAATATTTCTGTCCTATTACTATTTTAAAATATTAAATGCTTGACACGAAAAGCAGAAGATATTCTATCTTACTAAAGAAATCTCTTTAATTCATGTGTTAGGGGTCACAGACTATTCTGAATAGGCTTTGGGACGTGTGTTGAATGAGAACCTAGTCACTGTGACTTCAGTTAAATAAACAATGTCAATTTTTCATTAATTCAAAATGAGAACTTTTAGAATTATGAATATAAATCTTTTATACCCCTTCTGTTCTAAAGAAAATACATCGTTTCCTCATGTGAAAAATTTCTGTAAGAGTTCAAAAAGTTTGAGTGCACAGTAATATTTTGAATGGAATTGTTATCTTCCACTTTGCCAAAGTGGCCAAAAATACTGTTGTAGAACAAATTCATTCCCATTTCTGCATCTCCAAAGCAAAAGAATATTTAAGAATTTATTTCAACTTGGTTATTTATGAGAAGAAAACACTTTTCTTATGGTATATAGAATAGTCCTGAATAACAAGTTACAAGCTAGAAATATTTACTTAAAACTATTGGATATACTAACTGAGAAGAGATCTAGCCTGTTTCCTTAAAACAACAACAACAACAACAACAAAGATCTTTCATAGAAAGACACAAATTGGAAATAATATGACTATTCATTAGTGTGAAACTTGGGCTAAGTGAAGTAAGATGTATCTGCGTGTTGAAATATGTTGTAATTGTTAAACATGTTTATGGAGATGAATGAAGTGCTATGGAGAAGTGCATATTGAGTAAGAAAGTAGCCAGTGAATTTTAAAAATACTCAGTTCAGGTCAGTTCAGTCTCTCAGTTGTGTCCGACTCTTTGCAACCCCATGAACCACAGCAAACCAGGCCTTCCTGTCCATCACCAACTCCTGGAGTTTACCCAAACTCATGTCCATTGAGTTGGTGATGCTATCCAGCCATCTCATCTTCTGTCATCCCTTCTCCTCCTGCCCTCTATCTTTCCCAGCATCAGGATCTTTTCAAAAGAGTCAACTTTTTGCATCAAGTGTCCAAAGTATTGGAGTTTCAGCTTCAACATCAGTCCTTCCAATGAACACCCAGGACTGATCTCCTTTAGGATGGACTGGTTGGATCTCCTTGCAGTCCAAGGGACTTTCAAGAGTCTTCTCCAACACCACAATTCAAAAACATCAATTAGGTGCTCAGCTTTCTTTATAGTCCAACTCTCACATCCATATATGACTACTGGAAAAACCATAGCCTTGACTAGATGGACTTTTGTTGACAAAGTAATGTCTCTGCTTTTTAATATGCTGTCTAGGTTGGTAATAACTTTCCTTCCAAGGATAAGCGTCTTTTAATTTCATGGCTGCAATCACCATCAGCGATGATTTGGGAACCCCCAAAATAAAGTCTGACACTGTTTCCACTGTTTCCCCATCTATTTCCCATGAAGTGAAGGGATCAGATGCCATGATCCTAGTTTTCTGAATGTTGAGCTCTAAGCCAACTTTTTCATTCTCCTCTTTCACTTTCATCAAGAGGCTCTTTAGTTCCTCTTCACTTTCTGCCATAAGGATGGTCTTATCTGCATATCTGAGGTTATTGATATTTCTCCTGATGCTAAAGCTGAAACTCCAGTACTTTGGCCACCTCATGCAAAGAGTTGACTCATTGGAAAAGACTGACGCTGGGAAGGATTGGGGGCAGGAGGAGAAGGGGACGAGATGGCTGGATGGCATCACACACTCGATGGACGTGAGTCTGAGTGAACTCCAGGAGTTGGTGATGGACAGGGGAGGCCTGGCGTGCTGCAATTCATGGGGTCGCAAAGAGTCGGACACGACTGAGTGACTGAACTGAACTGAACTGGCAGTCTTGATTCCAGCTTGTGCTTCATCCAGCCCAGCGTTTCTCATGGTATACTCTGCATATAAATTAAATAAGCAGGGTGATAATACACAGCCTTGATGTACTCCTTTCCCAATTTGGAACCAGTCTGTTGTTCCATGTCTAGTTCTAACTGTTGCTTCCTGACCTGCATATAAGTTTCTCAAGAGGCAGGTCAGGTGGTCTGGTATTCCCATCTCTTTCAGAATTTTTCACAGTTTATTGTGATCTACACAGTCAAAGACTTTGGCACAGTCAATAAAGCAAAAATTGATGTTTTTCTGGAACTCTATTGCTTTTTCCATGATCCAGCGGATGTTGGCACTTTGATCTCTGGTTCCTCTGCCTTTTCTAAAACCAGCTTGAACATCTGGAATTTCACAGTTCATGTATTGCTGAAGCCTGGCTTGGAGAGTTTTGAGCATTACTTTACTAGCATGTGAAATGAGTGCAATTGTGTGGTAGTCTGAGCATTCTTTGGCATTGCCTTTCTTTGAGAATGGAATGAAAACTGACCTTTTCCAGTCCTGTGGCCACTGCTGAGTTTTCCAAATTTGCTGGCATATGGAGTGCAGCACTTTCACGGCATCATCTTTTAGGATTTGAAATGGCTCAACTGGAATTCCATCACCTTCACTTGTTTGTAGTGATGCTTTCTAAGGCCCACTTGATGTCACATTCCAGGATGTCTGGCTCTAGGTGAGTGATCATACCATCGTGATTATCTGCGTTGTGAAGATTTTTTTGTACAGTTCTTCCGTGTATTCTTGCCACTTCTTCTTAATATCTTCTGCTTCTGTTAGGTCCATACCATTTCTGTCCTTTTCTCTCTTTTTAACTTTTTAGCCGCACTGTCCAGCATGTTTGATCTTAGTTCCCCTACCAGGGATTAAACTTAATCTTCTTGTGTCTGTGATTACTTATATCTTTTTATAGCTTGATTTCCCCACCCGCACCACGCATTGCAGTGCTTTCATGGTTAGGAAAACAAGACATGTACTGAGATGTGATGGGTGGAAAAAAATATTTTACATCTTGAATTTGATAAGGCAGCAATAACTTGTAAATTTTTGTTTATGAAATAGATATACTTCCTTGATACAAGAGGTTGTTTTCTTTGAGTAGCCATCTCAGGAAATCCTTTGATTAAAGGCGTTACTGACTATATTGAAGAAATGATTAAATAAATAATAATTCTAAAAGTTGTTATTTTTTGTGAGTTTAGAATAAAGATAATCTGGCATGGTTACCACATATTTAATAGGTGTCCAAGTTTTTATTCTGGACCACATCAATGAAAAAATCTGAGCACATGCCCTCCATATTTGAATTTTTATTTATATATTTCATATGTGTACTACTACATTATTTTATGTTTTATAATATGCAGATGTTTTAAAAGGCTGCACTAAAGATAAAATAAATTTTAACAGATAAGAACTTGCTCCAGTTAAAAATAACATTAACATATTGTGTGTTTTTTTTTAATGAAGGTACTATGGGTGAATTTATATTATTGTTTTTAAAAATCTTGGTGAGTACTTTGCAGTAAAGCAATTTGAAAGTCTATTCCTCCATTCAACTTATTTTGCTGTTTGTTTTTAAAACATAGAATAGCTGAAAAAGAAAAAAAAAGGTTACTTTACAAAGGTTTATTCATCCAAATGGATGAAAAACATTATTGAAAATTTATGGAGAAGGCAATGGCACCCTACTCCAGTACTCTTGCTTGGAAAATCCCATGGATGGGGGAGCCTGGTAGGCTGAGGTCGCGAACAGTCGGACATGACTGAGTGACTTCACTATCACTTTTCACTTTCATGCATTGGAGAAGGAAATGGCAACCCACTCCAGTGTTCTTGCCTGGAGAATCTCAGGGACGGGGGAGCCTGGTGGGCTGCCATCTCTGGGGTCGCAAGATTTGGACACGACTGAAGTGACTTAGCAGCAGTAGCAGTGATTCTCATTTTCAATCCATCTACCAGCTATGCAAGAGTTTTGATTAAAACCTATCTGATAAATTTCTATGTTCATAGGTATTAGAGTTTATATTAATAAAGATGAGAGGCTTCAAAATAAAAAACCTTTTTATATTTATCGAAAATGTTAAAAGAGATTAGAAAGTATTTCTAAGTTTTCTGTAGATACAGAAACACATCTCTTTTCAAAATGTTTTCTCCATAGCGTGGTTGTTTCTTTCCAAAAGGCAGCTATTTTCTTCCACTAGTTAAAAACCTCATCTTTATCTTGAAGGGATTGATTTAGTAACCTCATGAATAAAGAAAAATCTGCCAGCCCACTTGTGATCATAGAATAGGTCAATAAATTTAGAACAGATTCTTCTATGTATTTTGCCATAAAGTAACTATAGCACCTCTGTTTTGTACACAAAATTTTTGTGGTCACTCTTCACCTCATTGCTTAAAGGTTTTTTTTTTTTTTAAATAAAACCACAAAGATGACATCCTACCGTAAATAAACCAAACACTTAACATAGGGCCTTCTAACATGCAAACCCAAGTGAGGGTGCTGATGTTGATATAAGATGCATTTCTTTCCTTTTAAGGTAAAAAGAGCCATAAACTGATGCTCTGGTCTTTTTTTTTCCTTGCACCAGTAGATTGTCTGCTTACTCCTCCCCCATACACGTGTCTTAGGAGAGTCTTAGAGTCCCTTATGTGAATGAAGGAATGGAGGGGGACTCCAGATACACTCCTCTTTCATTAGATTGTTTTCATTTCTTAGGTTCCATCTCAAAAATCATAAAATGTTAGAACCAGAGAGAACGTGTGACTTTTTTCCCCCTGGTGACAAGGAATTTAGTCTTGACTCCAGTTCTGAAATGCTTTCAGCAGCTCTTCCTTTCCAGTAATTATTAGAAATGTGACAAAGAAAGCTCACTCATTTCTGAGACATTAGAGATGTGCTGCTTTGAAGTGTGTTCTCAAGTCACTTACGAAAGCCCTGTGGGTCCAGTGTTTGCTGAGAACTGGGTTTCCCTTCTGTCAGGAGCTCACAACTGAAAAGACAGGAAATAACATCCAACAGTCAAAGTCATAGACAAGCCCCCTCATCCTTTGTAGCACTGAGTGGGGCACACAGCAGTAAGGAACAGCTCTAAGTCCCAGGTGGCACGAGTGGTAAAGAACCTGCCTGCCAGTGCAGAGGCATAAGAGGAGTGTGTTCCATCCCTGGGCCAGGAAGATCCCCTGGAGAAGGAATGGCAACCCGCTCTAGTATTCCTGCCTGGAGAATCCCATGGACAGAAGGGCCTGGTGCTACCATCCATAGGGCTGCAAAGAGTCAGACATGACTGAAGCGGTTTGGCATACACTATACTGTATTAGACTACTTGTATTTTGCACAAATGATGGTGTAGGGACTTATATTTGATAATGAAAAGTAAGGAGTAAAGCAATTTTAAAAACTCAGTATCCAAAATGTTCTGTAAGTCCTTCTGGAGGAAATAAAAGTCCAGTGCCCTCTTTCTCTTGTGACGATGCATCTACACAGAAATACACTGAGACAGAAATCAGTCATCCTGAGAAGGAGGAGAATGTGTGGGAGGATAAGGAGAAACTTGGGGCAGGGAGGACAGGGCTTTCCTGCTGTTGCAGGGGTTAAGAATCTGCCCGCCAGCACAGGGGAATGGGTCTAGGAAGATCCCTCATGCCACGAGGCCTGTGCCCTGCAACTACTGAGCCCCTGTGCCTAAAACCTGAACTTAGAATTGGTGAAAGAATCACTTAAGGGTTTATCCATGTCTGTCTACAACTCCCTCCCCTGCTTCTCCTTTCTTGTCAGGGTTTTCCTTCTAGGAGAGTTCACAAGGCTCGGCTTGCTGGAACCCTTCCGGAGGCTGCTAGGGTGGGGACCCCTGAGCTCGGGTCTCAATGAAGAGTAGCCCCCCCACCCCCTCCCCAGCTCACCACAACCAGAGAAAGCCCACGTGCAGCAACAAAGACTCAGCATAGCCAAAAATAAATAAATAAATATAGTTTTCAAAATACTGTTAGAAAAAAAAGAAACCTGGGGTTCTATCACATATAGATGTGAAGAATAAAGTGACGGGTCTAGAAAAGCACTCCCAGTTCTTGACCTCTAAGCTCGTGGGAGACAGTGCAGGAGGGAAGATGATAAGGACGCCGGCGGGCACAAGCTTAATGTCACCGGGCTGAGGGCAGGTTGGCCAGAAGACCTCTGGGATAAGCTGAGTCATAGTCACCGTCCTGAATGCTGCTAGCAAACAGTGTCATGGGCAGTGTGGACGCTGCAGTCACCTGGACACAGACACAGAGCACCTTTTGTGGTATTCATGGAGGAATGCCTGCATGTGTTTCATCTGAGGGATCAATGACATTGCAGACCAGTTGGCTTGTTGACATTTCTAGGTGGAGAGGCCTGAAGCAGGTAGGGGAGGGGGGGGGGAAAGAAGGACCCGGAGCTCAGGGGGTCCCCATCCCAGCAGTCTCCTGAAAGGTTCCTGCAAGCCCAGCTGTGTGAACTCACCTAGAAGGAAAACCTTGCCCAGAAAGAAGAGGGTGTAGACAGATATAGACAAATATATACATGAATCCTCAAGTGATTCCTTTATTGAATCTAAGTCTTGATTGTAATTGATTATTTGGAGATGTGTGATAAATTATAACAAGCCCAGGTCTTTTGCTCTGGATTTCAGGCATGCACATGTGTAAGGAACTGAATGGAAATAGGAATGCCTCAGCTTTTGTGAGTAAAAGCGTGTGCCTCATGCTTTTGAGACTGTGCAGTTTTCCCGTCATATGCCAGCCCTACAACAGAAAACATATATATATATATATAAATGCTGTAAGGCAGTTTTTAACTTTGCGCATGATATTTGAGACTGTATAGGTCGATTTGGTGCAGTCCTTCATCTTAAGTATGTACAGAATCCTATTTCCTATTGATAGCACATTTTAACTCTTTTGTGTTATGTGATCAATTTCAAATTTTTCTATTCAAATTGCTTCCTTAATGTAGTCAGAAGTTTTTCTTCTTTAACAATATTTCATATTATTTTAATTTTGGTGGGCCCATTTACTCATCTCTAGTAAGATGTGAACTGTATTCATTTTCAAATTTAAAATATTAAAATGGTATAAACCTACTCATTACCACACTGACCTTTACTCAGGGATTAAAACAGAAAGAAGAGCTGCTGGCTTCAATTATTGATTGGCTTTTTACTCTAGGATAACTGCCAGGAAGAAAATAGTCCTTTTACACCTGTTAATATCACTTTTCAAGTCTCTGAAAGGAATCCAGGAGTTTAGTGTCCTCTCCCTCCATTCATTTGTGGGGTTTGATTAAGATACCAGTTCAGTTCAGTCCAGTCACTCAGTTGTGTCCGACTCTTTGTGACCCCATGAATTGCAGCACGCCAGGCTTCCCTGTCCATCACCAACTCCCGGAGTTCACTCAAACTCAAGTCCATCGAGTGTGTGATGCCATCCAGCTATCTCATCCTCTGTCGTCCCCTTCTCCTCCTGCCCCCAATCCCTCCCATCATCAGAGTCTTTTCCAATGAGTCAACTCTTCTCATGAGGTGGCCAAAGTACTGGAGTTTGAGCTTTAGCATCATTCCTTCCAAAGAACACCCAGGGTTGATCTCCTTTAGGATGGACTAGTTGGATCTCCTTGCAGTCCAAGGGACTCTCAAGAGTCTTCTCCAACACCACAGTTCAGAAGCATCAATTCTTCGGCGCTCAGCTTTCTTCGTATTCCACCTCTCACATCCATACATGACCACTGGAAAGACCATAGCCTTGACTAGATGGACCTTTGTTGGCAAAGTAATGTCTTTGCCTTAATTTCACGGCTGCAGTCACCATCTGCAGTGATTTTGGAGCCCCCAAAAATAAAGTCTGACACTGTTTTCACTGTTTTCCTATCTATTTCCCATGAAGTGATGAGACCAGATGCCATGATCTTAGTTTTCTGAATGTTGAGCTTTAAGCCAACTTTTTACTCTCCTCTTTCACTTTCATCAAGAGGCTTTTTAGTTCCTCTTCATTAAGATATAAAACTATGTATAAAATAGATAACTAATAAGAACATACTGGGAACTCTACTTAATGCTCTGTGGTGACCTGAATGGGAAGGAAGTCCAAAAGGGAGTTACATGCATGTGTGTTTGTATATGTGTATGTATATATATGAAAGTGAAAGTCACTCAGTCTTATTTGACTCATTGCAACCCCATGGACTGTAGCCCACCAGGCTCCTCCCTCCTTGGAATTCTCCAAGCAAGAATACTGGACTGGGTAGCCATTCCCTTTTCCTGGGGATCTTTCTGACTCAGGGACTGAACCCTGAGTCAGGCAGATTCTTTACCATCTGAGCCACCAGGGAAGCCCATGTATATGTGTATGTATATGTATAGCTGATTCATTTTGCTCTACAGTAGAAACACAATATTATAAAACTATATGCCAATAAAAATTAATTTTCAAAAAAGATATACTTGGAGCTGATTAGATTTCCTGCAGTAGATAAGAACAACTGCCTAGGAGTTCAAGTTGTCCAAGGATGATGCAGTCAGCTGCCTGGGAAATAATGAGTTTCTTATTCCTGAAATTCTCTGACTCTCTTCTGTATCAGCACATTTCAAAGTTTTATCCATGGTGGTAGACAAGCTGCGTAAACATTCACACCCAGAGCGACTCCCACAGGCAGACTGGGCTTGGGCAGCCTTCCTGATTCCCTGGCTTTAAGCCTACCCCTCACCCCTCGGTCAAGAATGAGGCAGAGAGATACAATGGTCTTGAGTCTACTGATGTTCATATATAAAAAGTACTTTATTACAAAACCATGTTACAAAATTATTGTTGGTGTCAGATGACCAGAACACAGCTGCTGACTGAATACTGTCTAGTTACCAACTCTGGAGCTGACAATGGCTACCCCCAAGGTCTTTATCCAGGAATGCCAGCACCAGGTGGGTGATGGGATTAGGTGGCTTTTAACTTTCTTTCCTTTTTCTTTTTCATTAATGTGTAGTTGATTTACATTATTACATTAGTTTCAGGTGTACAACATAGTGACTCAATATTTTTCAAGATTATACTCCATTCAAGTTAATATAAAATATTGGCTCTATTCCCTGTTCTCTAACAATCTGTCCTTGTGTCTAATTTTATATATCATTGTTTGTACAACTTTTAGCTTTCTTGACCCTGAGGCTTCAGTTCTGTTTCAAGACCAAAAATTCACAAGGAAAATTTTATTTTAATGACTCACTTGTCTTCTGAAATTTATTACAGTTGACATGATTCAGAGAGGTAGACTGAGGTCCTCAACCATTCTGCCTGTGTACCTGTATAGCAGTAAATACTTGACCTAATATTAAGTATAAAATCACTGAGTAAATAAAGTCAACTGAAGAATATGCACAGATACTCTGTTAAACCCCTCTTAAAAATTGCAGGCATAAAATCTCTTATGCTGTGTAGTTATACATTTTTCATTTTCATTCTACATCTTTTAACACTCTCAAATGAAAGCAGAACCTTAAGAATCAAAATCCTATGGAAAATGTAAACCTTAGTATTCCAGAAAAAACCATACCCATGGCTGATCTGCCATAGTTGACATGAAATGACAAGATTGTGACCAGGAATGAGGGCCCTTTACTTGGCATCTGTCACACAAGCATGAAAGTAATCCATCCTAACCCAGTGTTTTACTAGGCTGGACACGTGCCGAAACAGCCGACAATACGAGTAGTCAAGCAGCTGTACATGCTGGGCTAAAAGAAACAGCTGCGAGCAAGACGGGTGTAAGAAGTGCTCAAAGGACCCACCAGAGCACAACTTGAAGTGATTTGGCCGGGCGGTGAAATGCTAGGAAACAGCAGTAATAGACTGGGCTTTTTCCCCAGACATTTTCCAAGAACTTGAGGGTACTTTACAAATGGTTCCTCTGCCATCCGCCTGAGACATCATAACGGTTTTCAGCAGGTGTCTCTGCTTCCAAGGATGATGCCCCAGCTGACTCTGGTGTCTGTGGACTAGGGAGCTTGTTGATAACAGGGAATTTGAGCTGGCAGTATGTATTAGGAGGGAGCTTCCGGTTTTCTGATAGCTATAAATAGTGTTTCACTAATATAGTTTCCTTTTGCAGTAGGAAATACTTTTAAAGGGATAAGGAGAGCTGGTGCTGCTGCTAAGTCGCTTTAGTCATGTCCGACTCTGTACGACCCCATAGACGGCAGCCCACCAGGCTCCTCCATCCCTGGGATTCTCCAGGCAAGAACACTGGAGTGGGTTGCCATTTCCTTTTCCAATGCATGAAAGTGAAAAGTGAAAGTGAAGTCGCTCAGTTGTGTCCAACCTGCTGGTAGATATATATAAACATATATATGATTATAATATATATTATTGTAAGCGTATGCATACAAAAGAGTATAATTACACAAGCAAGTATCGTTCAAAGAATAACCGTAAACACACTGGATGTAAGCTGGGGCAGGAGCGTAGGCCAGAGAGAGAGACTTTAAAAGTTTTTAAAATAGTCTTTGATTCCATTTATATGAGGTACCTAGAGTAGTCAAATTCATAGTCAGAAAGTAGATGCCAGGAGCCAGGGGTGGGGGTGTCGGGGGAGGGAAAATGGGACATAGTGTTTAATTTAAAAGAGAAAAAAAAGTGTTCAACAACGCTCTCTGGCAAAAGATGTGAAAGGTCTGGCTGTGAGAGATGGAACAAGGGGAGGGACAAAGGATACTTAGTGTTGACTGTTAAGACCACATATGTTGATGCTGGTTTTTAATAAAAGAAGACCCAGTCTGTGCTCTCTTTGAGATTGCCTGAATGTACGTTTTGAGATTAAGCATATACAGATAGGGAAACAGCAGACTAATGGGCAGGATGAAGCACAAGAGGATCTGCCCCAGATCTGAAACTGAAGGAGTGGGCAAGCCAGTCTGCTACCGCATGTGTGTACAGAAAATTGTAAAGCAGTGCATTTAGAACCACCACAAAGAGTCTACATTATACAGAGCAAGTTACCGGGCTCCACACTCACAGCTCAGGATTATTCATACTGCTTCTAGCGGGTGTTGCCTAGTGTGCTGCCTCTTGTAGCTGATGACAGCCAGGATATACGGGGTGGTTCTAGGACAGTTATAAATACTTGAAGATCTTATGCTTTGAAGCATAAGCACACTGACGTGTGTCTGCGATTGCACTGTTTGGTAGAGAGCTACAGAGAACTGGAAAGGGTTAAAAGGAACAACTAAAAGACATTCCAAACCAGGAGAAGAAATTACAATTGAAAAGTACTCTTCAGTCTGGAAAGACAAAGCTGTGCTTGCAAATCAAAACACAAACCTAGGCTCAACTGACTTCTTTCCCAGCCCCTGCAGAAATGAACAAACTTCTCTTGTTGATACTTGAGGAAGAAGGTTTATGATAAAAGAAAATAACTTCTGTTTTAACATTTACAAAGCAGCTGTACCTTTGTCACTGGTTTGACCTTTACACAGCCCTGAGAGGTCAGGGCATGGGTCATCATTCATGTTTGATGGTTGAGAAAACAGCCCAGAGAGCCAGTTGGCTGAGTGGACACTGTTGGGGTGAGTCAGGAGCAAACCTGGCTCTGACTCAGGCCCCAGGCACTGGTGCTGCCTCTGTGTTTGAAAAACTTAGTGTCAGTATGCCCCCTGTGTGAAGTCTGTCTCTTCCGCGACTTAAAATGGGACAGCAAACTCTAGGTAATGAAGTACAAGTGTAAAACGTGACTTGCATTAAGATCCTAAAGGAAAGCCTTGGCTGTGGTGATGTTAGCATCACTTTGGAAAGTCCAGGGCATAGACAGTAACCTGTCATCTCTTAGCTCCCCAGTGAGAGGCTGGGGACTGAACAGGATAAGGTTACCGACTTGTTCCAATATAAAGTCTCCTTATTTTTATTTGTACTGTACTATCATGTAAAATAAGGTCCCCACCCCCCCACCCCCCCACCCCTGCCCACCTTGATATCAGAGATGGCCTTTGCTAGGCCAAAAAAAAAAAAAAAAAAGCTGAAAGATCCAAAAGATCAGTCTTGTGTGAAAAAGGACCACAGGTAACAGGGGAGATGATGAGATGCTGCGTGTTTCCTGGGGCGGGGGTGTTGCCGATGTTTTCAGAGGCAGATCATGCATATTTAAAGATTATCGGACCATCTGTGCCTCTTCAGATGCCTGGTGAGAGGACCAAGTGTTCCAAACAAGGGTTAATGTGGTCCGTTGACCTCAGCGAACATCCAGTTAGAGTCGTCACTTTAGAGTCATCACTCCCTGAATGAAGACTCAGAGCCAAATTCAAATATGAGGAGTTTGCAAATTGGGCTTAACATCAGAGCAGATGCCCTTAGTCTCTTAGAGGCTGTCTTTCTCTCTGCACTTATCAGCTTGGTGCAGCTGCCACCACCAGCAGCGTTGTCTGTCCCTTTTGTACGTTTTTAGCTGAACTGAGAAGTGTCTTGTTGCCTGCACTTTTTTAAGGTTCCTGGATGATGTTAATGTGATCATCAACATTTTTTTCCAATTGAATAAAACACTACACTAGGAATAAAATGACCAGAATATGTAGTTTTCTAATTCTTTGGTAGCTGGCATTTTCTAGTATGTGGGTTTACTTGAGGTTGGAAGGCTGGCAGAGGAAACAAACAGCACTTTCTGTTGTCAGTAACAAAACAAAATTGAAGTAATCAGAAAAGTCGAACAGAAGGTAAAGCGGCACTTCAGTGGAGCCGTCTGAGGGCAGTGAGAAATTTGGTAGCTGCAGGTTGAATGTTCTACACAGGAAACCCATGTGGCTGTGTGTGTGAGGCACTCAGCAGAGTATTTCCTCTTTGGGCATTTTTATTACATCTTTTGAATTAACTCTAGCCCAGGGATTGGCGAAGTATAGCCTGTGGGCCAAATCTGGCCCCATTCCTATTTTGTATGGCCCTTGAGCCAAGCATGGTTTCTACATAAAACCTAAGAGTGGTTTTAAAAAAAAAATTAAAAGAATATTTCATGATAGGTGAAAATGGTATGACATTCAAATTCCAGTTGTCCATAGATGAATTTTACTGAAACACAGGTACACTCGTTTCGTTTGTGTACTCCCTGTAACTGCTGTTATGTTAGAATTAGGCCGAGTTAACTAGTCAAAACAGAGACCGTATGACCTAACCAGCCTAGAATACTGTATGTCCCCGTTCTAGCCAAATATTATTAAGGTCAGAAAGTAGAGCTTTTTCCTCTTTTTTTTTTTTTCCTGTGATTTTTTGGAATAGTTAAGTTTCAGCAAGCACTGTGATTTTTATCAGATGAAGGAGCCAACATTTTTTCAGTAGAGTGCATCTCTTTTAAGAACAGGAGAAAACAGGAACCAAATAGCAGCCTTTCACCAAACACGAAGCTTGTTTGTTGTGTTTCCTGCTCAGCGATCGAGGGCTGACTCTTGGAAATGGGTTTCCTCTGGGCGTGTCTCCAGGCTGCCACAGGCGGGTCCCAGTCTCTCCCCTTCTTGCATCGCTGCTGCTCTCCTTGCAAGCCAGGCTCTGAATCTGGCCCTTCTGACTTGCTGTCACCAGTGGAATACCGGCTTTGTGATGCCGGCCGCTTGCAGCCCAGTTTCGCCCTCTTGACTATCAGCTGCCAGGAAAAGAAGTCTTGGCTGGACTTCTCCCATGATGAAGAGGGACGTGGTGAAGGAAGACCCTCTAGCTGACAGCCGTCACCAAGACCCAGAAGTCAGAGTGTGGTCACCTTAGGGTGCTGAGAAGAGCCGTCCTTGAATTGTGAGCGGAGGAAACTGGTGCTTTTAGGCCGCTGTGCCTTGGAGTGCTTTGTTATGCAGTGTTAGCCCATGGAAAAAGTCGGGGCATATATGTAGGCTTTTTGCTATGAAAGATGAAAGGAAAAAAATATTCTCTAATATAAGATGCTAACAAAGGCTCTGCAGTTAACTACAACTGCATGCTTGAGTTCCTGGTACATGTGGGTTCGTCTGAAAAAGTAAATAACTGTTTTTATGGCTGTAAAAATAATGTATACTTGTTGGAAAAAATTTAGGAAAAGGATAGAAAATCCAAAAGCGTGATAATTAAATTACTCACCATTCTGCCATCTAGAGAGAAAATCCCTATTCCAGCTTTTTTTTTTTTTTTACAATATATTCTTATTTTATAAAATTATATGTTGTTTTGTACTTTGCTCTATTTCTGTAATATTATACTACCATTAAAGTACTTCAAAAACATGACTTTTAATGACCACAGCAGCTTGTTTAAATAGACTATGAAAAATTCACATAATTCAAAGGTATTTACTATAATATCTTCATTTTTTTTTCTAGATTTGCCAGAGAATTTTTTTCTTAAACAGCTATACTGAGCTATATAATTCCCATACCATACAAATGTACAACCTAAATACCATTTAAAGTATACAATTCAGTGTCTTTTAGTATAGTCACAGGATTCTGTAATCATTATCACAATGTACTTTTAGAACTTTTTATCTCCTCTGAAAGAAACACAACTTCATCACCCTCTCCACCCCTATCCCCAGCCCTTGTTGTTCAGTTGCTAAGTCATGTCAGACTCTTTGCAACCCCATGGCCTGTAGTGCACCAGGTTCCGCTGCCCAGCACTATCTTCCAGAGTTTGCTCGGATTCATGTCCAATGAGTCAGTGATGCTATCTAACCATCTCATCCTCTGTTGTCCCCTCTCCTCCTGTCCTCAGTCTTTCCCAGCATCAGGGTCTTTTCCAGTGAGTTGGCTCTTCACATCAGGTGGCCAAAGTATTAGAGCTTCAGCTTCAGCAACAGTCCTTCCAATGAGTATTCAGGGTGGATTTCCTTTAGGATTGACTGCTTTCATGACTTTGCAGTCCAAGGGACTCTCAAGAGTCTTCTCTAGCACTACAATTCAAAAACATCCATTCTTCGGTGCTTAGTCTTCTTCCCCAGCCCTAGGCAACCAGGAATCTCCTTTCTGTCTATACATTTATATAGCCTTTTGTGACTGGCTTCTTTCATTTAGCATAATGTTTTCAAGCTTCATCTTTGTTGTAGCCTTTTCCTTCTTCTGGTCAAATAATATAACTTTGTATAGATACATCACATTTTATTTATCCATTCATCAATTGATGGTATTTGGATTGTTTCCACTTTGGGGCTATTATGAGTAACACTGCTATGAACATTCATATATAAATTGATGTGTGAACATCTGTTTTTGTTTTCAGGTATTAATCTAGGAGTGGAATTTTGGGGTCATGATGGTAACTGTCTAAATTTCTGAGGAATTGCCAAACTATTTTCCAAGGCAGTTGTATCATTTTGCATTCTTTCTGCCAGCGTATGAGGTTTCTAATTTCACTACCTCTTTCCCAACACTTAATACCTTATTTTTGATTACAGCCATCCCAGTGGGTATGCAGTGGTATCATTGTGATTTTGATTCATACTTCCCTAATGGCTAATGATGTTGAGCATCTTTTAATAAGATTATTGGCCATTTTTATATCATCTTTTTTTTTTTTTTTTTTTTAGAAATCTCTTTTCAGACATTTTGCCCATCTTTCAATTAGGTTGTCTTTTTTACTAAGTTGTAACAATTCTTCTGAATAAGTCCCTTATCAGAGACATACTTTGCAATCTTTCCTTTTCTTGATAGCATTGTTTGCAACATTAATGTTTTCAATTTTGATGTTAGTCTGACTTACCTGTTTTTTGCTGCTGTTGCTTCTGCCTTTGGTGTCATATCTAAGAAATGATTGCCTTCTAAGAAATGATTGCCTACACCAAGGTTACACAGATTTTAGAGAATTTTATTCATTTATTTTCAACTTACAGCTAGTACTGCCAAGACTTTTGTTTTTAATGCTTACCTCTTTCAGAGTAATACATATGAAGCACATTCTTTTTAATTGCTGCATAATATTCTACGGTGGATGAATAGACTATTTTCCATAAACCAAGAGAGTGAAATTAATGCAGAAAGGTTTGGAAATAGCCACTGTGTGCCCCATCTTCCACTTAGATTTATCTGGGGGATCACATGAAGATGCATGCACACCAGAGTATGTCCATGCATAAACTGATGGGAGTGCCCTGGGAAAGTGGAGCCCACACAGCTTCTTTCCTGAGGTTCCATAGCTGGCATTTAAGCTCTTCTGTATTCTTGAAAAAGGGATTGGCAGCGCTAAGAAGGATGTACCTGATGTTTTTCAGGCACTTGTGACAAAATGAAGATATTTTAAAAATGAAAGTCAAGCAATTAAAGTCAAATATAATTTTTTGGTATCATTTATTCCTACTGGTTTAAAAGGAATAAAAAACCTAGAGGAGTCTGAACTGACGTTCTAGCCCTGTAAAATCTATTTTAACATAATTACTGGTCAGCTTTTCATTTTAAAGAACTGGAGTGGCAGGGCATGTTTTAGTGTTTTTAGATTCTTTCAACAGTCCTTAGTGGCCCATCGTATTTGATTGTATGATGGAACACACTTGGCCTCCTTTTAATAAATCTTCATATCATTGCTCTTATTTAGACTCCCATGAGAAGGCCACTTTGACACCTTAGTGACTGATTGAAAGTTATATTCTCGCTTCATTAAAATATTTTTCTGATGGTTTTAGGATCTGTTATTCCCTGTTGCATATAAGTTAAGTAAATAATTTGTAGTCAGCTGGCGAGTAGAGGTGATTTTGAGGGTATTTTTTAAAAAACTTTCTATTAACAGAAACTTCAAGGCTTTTCCAAAGCAGAGAGAACAGTGTACTGAAGCCCCGTGCATCTGTTCCTCATCTTTAGCAGTTAGCCTCTCAGACCCAGTTCTGTCTTACTATTCTGTGCAGTTCATCCCACCTGGCAGCCCTGAGGCCTGAACACGTGAACTATGGCAAGTCCAAGGTGAGAAGCACTCGCGTGCAAAACACCACCTACAGCCCCTTTGGACATTCTGCCCTCCCTCCTTGGGGTTCCTCGGGAATCCTTCCCCGCCCTCATATCTGGGTAAACATCCCCCAACCCTGTTCCCTGTAAACCCCTTGTTTGTTTGCTTTATAACCAAAACTTTACAGCTGGCCGTTAGTTAATTATTTGCTTGCTTGGTTAAGTTTCAGTCTGACTTTCCACCACAGTGTAAGTCCCAGGAGAGGTGGGCCTGGCATGGACTCGCCTGGCATGGACTCGCTGGTGACTTGCCAGTGACCACCTGGTGAGTGAGCACACCCACCACGGCGGGAACGTGCAACCCGGGTGGCTCCCACCCCTCCTATTTTGCAAAACATAGTCGTCATCTCCTTTACTATCTTGATGTGGAATTC
Organism: Nanger dama; assembly: GCA_917880005.1. Classification (NCBI taxonomy): domain Eukaryota; kingdom Metazoa; phylum Chordata; class Mammalia; order Artiodactyla; family Bovidae; genus Nanger; species Nanger dama. The sequence goes on from CAKJTW010000023.1 coordinate 30,251,704, forward strand.
ACAGATTATAGAAACTGTCGACACACATAATTATTTTGAAAATGAACAGAAATGCCCTAACTAGAATGTCAAAGAGAAATGTGAGTAATTTGTAATAAAATGAGGTACTTTTCTTTTTCTGTTTCTGATATTGGCAGTGTGACTTGTATCAGACTAACCCTCTGCCAATATAGTTCTGAACTCTGGTTCATGTCCTTATACATATCATATACCCTCAGTTACTTGCACTCTCCCTGAAAGAGTTACCGAAGAGTCCCATCATGTCTGATTTCCTTATCTAAAAGCATAACCCTCATCCCCCTGCGCTCTTACTTCAGCTTTTTCCCCGTTACATTCTCCTTTTTAATTTTTAAATTTTATTACCTGTCTCTTCAACTGAGAAGCTCCATGAAGGCAAGAGATTTTTCTCTTTTGTTCACCGTATACCCCCAGGATCTAGGACAGTGCCCTGCAATATAGTAGGTGCTCAGGCTATTTTCATTAGTCCTTTCCTTCTTGCTCTGTGATTTTTCAGCAAGAAGGGACTGTGAATAGGTGGACTGTGGGCAACTGTCCAGAAACAATGTGCCCCTTAATCAGCCCATTTTTGAGCCCTCTGGCTAATGTCTCCCTCTTTGTCTTGGACATTGGGAAGTCTCTTTCAAAGTGAAATGATGTATCAGATGGAGACTCACTCGCTATTTTTCCTGCCACATTCAGATGTTTCTAGAATACCTCTCTTGATCTGGCAGTGTGTGCATTCAGTGCCTTTTGGTTGAGGAAGTGAGCCAGATGGCTGAGAGGTGATCAGTTTGGTGGTTGACCTGTAGATTCTGATTCAGACTGACTGGTCCTTGACATCTAGGAGCCATCACATCGCCTGTTGGGAACAATGCCTTGTTAGTGGAAAGGTCTGTTGGTGCTAGTTTCTGAAAGAGGGAGATATGTTTTGATTAATTTAGATGCAAACTTAACCTTTATTTGCTTTTTTTTTCATCTGTACCGCGTCTTTATTTCTCTAGTTGCCGGGAGTGTGAGTTACTCTCCAGTTGCGGTGTGCAGGCTTCTCGGTGCGATGGTTTCCCTTGTTACAGAGCATGGGCCCTGGGGCACACAGGCTTCAGTAATTGTGGTGCATGGACTCAGTTGACCTGTGGCTTGTGTAGTCTTCCCAGACCAGGGATTGAATCCATGTCCCCTGCATTGGCAGGTGGATTCTTAACCACGGGACCACCAGGGAAGTCCCTTTATTTGCTATTGAATGCCACTTAGTGAAGAATTTTATCAAGTGGAAGAAACTTTGGTGAAATGAAAGGACCCTTTGTCTGGACCATAGTCTTTGAGCCGATACGGTCAGTGAAACAAGACATTGGGAAAGTGCTGTACACGGAACCTCAGGAGGAGAGAGGAAAGGCATGAAGAAGAGAAGGGGCCCAGCTGCACACGAACATGTCACAGAGCATGGGGATGGAGTGGTGGCGTGAAGTGCCACAGTCTGCCCATCTGCTTGTGAATGGTAGTTGGGAATACTGACCAGCGTTCTCAGAGTATTCAAGTGAAAGATCATGTAAATAAATTGTGTTATTTTACCAAAATGGAAATCAGTTTCCTTCTTCCAAGTCTTGAAATAAAGAAAGAGCATTCAAGGGTGATTGATGACCAAGACTTTAACGCTGCTGGCCTTCTCTCTTTTCTCTGGATAGTATGTAGGATGGACGTGACAGCCATCTATGAAATTACAGTTCTCGTGTCATAAGAAATGTACTACAGCGACCATTGAAGAGAACCCTCCTGCTTGTTACTTATGATGGCTTGTTTATTGGCCTTCCTTCTTTACTGTTTTTCTTCTAAGAGTTAAAGATGTCGGGTAAATACTTCATCGTCACTGTGTCTCTTATACAAGAAGTCCATTTGCCTGTTACTTTCTCCACTCTTGTATTAGTACTAATGTTCCCAATAACCAGTGTATTAATCAACATTGTACGAATAATAAACAGTGTAAATTGTAAGAAGGAAGGACCAGAGAGACATCTCATACCAATGATGAGCATCCTGAGCTGTGTTCTCTTGAGGCAATTAAATAAGTTCTCTTTGATTAATGGTTACAACCTTGGCTATCTTTGAACAGCCCAAGTAAAGCATAAAACAAAACGTCTTAATAAAACAAAGCTGGTTGGTTGTCCCAATAAAATTCTGTCCTGCTACAAGGAATCTTTAATTATAAAGTTACACTTTCAGAAAATAGTGACATCCGTCCATTGTCAGCCGAGGCTTAGTGACTGGCGCAAAGCAGGTGCGCAGTAAGGATTCATTGAATGCATAACTGAATGCTGGAGGAACAGAATTTGAGTAGTAAAAGCAACTAACCTCCCCTTCTTTTGCTTCCAAGTCTGTCTACCTGCCTGTCTGTCTCTCTTTGCCGTAGCGTGATTCTTAGGAGTAGAGGTGTGTGAGAAACATGGAAACTGCTTTTAATTAATCAATTATCTTTTTTGGCTGCACCTGGATGCGGCATCCTGGATCTCAGTTCCCCAACCAGGAATAGAGCCTGCACCTCTTGCGGTGAAAGCAGAGTCTGTGAAAGCACTGGACTGCCAGCAAAGTCCCAGAAACTACTTTTAAAGGGACAGTTCACCAAAAGAAAGCGATATGAGATGAAAGGGATTACTAGAGAGACTAGTGTTGATACAGATGTCAAGGCTAGTTAACATTTTGTAAATACCCACCATGAGCAAGACGGTATCTCATTTGCTCGAAGATGTTAGGGAAAGTGAAAGTCCATGTCCCTGTGGTTACACGTTTGGCTGTCAGCATGCACGAAAGAGACATGATACCACGTTAGACACAGGAAGAAGCAGACGTAAAGATTCTGTGTTGCACCAAGAGGGTGGAGTAGAGAAGGCTTGCTTGCACAGCAGATTTCTGCAGAAAATAAGCTGGTCTTTTAGTTGGTGAGATGACTTTTCATTTGGCTGTACTAGTCCTCTGGGATGGCTCTGTGAATTCAATAAAACAAAGCTAAAGAAAAACCTATTCTGTTTGAGGGAATATATAATTAACCCATAGAAATTAGTGCCATCCAGTATATTACTGAGGAAAAGGATTAAATACTGGTATGAATAAAAATAGTGTCTATTATTGTTCTCCTTGGGATAAAATTACAAAGGCTGTCAATCATCCTGCGTAAGGGTCTGGTTTATTACTGGCTGGCTTGGGAACAGTGCTTTCTGCCTCCCTGTTACATGATCGTCCACACTTGGGTGAACAGTGGGATTCCCACCCCTCCTTTTCTTAAGGGTCTGGTGTGAGATGCTACAGGAACAGAAAAGGCAGTTGTGGTTGTTTTGGGATTGTGTTTGGTACGTTTCTGTCTTGTTAGAATGATTTGTATTCCTTTTAAAATTTCTTTGTGGGTATTGCATGCTACTTTTGTGTTTAGTATGCCCTCGACTTGAAACGATACCCCCAGACTAGAACTGGGGCCCCTGGTTCTAGTTCCAGGTCTGCTTTTGACTTATGTGGGTCATTTTAGTTAATTCATGAACACTGATTGCGTTTTCCAGCATGACTTTCTGTGAAAACAAAGGAATGGAACCCAGTTCCTGCCCTTAAAAAATCTGTTTAGTTGAAGGATCATCCACATAAACTTAGTGATGATGTGTATGCACATCATTTGTGACACAGGGAAGGAACCCAAACCATCCTTGATGGGGAGCAATGAGGAAACCTTCCTGAAGGAGGTGATGTCTAAGTTCATTTGAAGTTTCCACCCTGGGAGAATCAAGTGATTTGTAGGGCATTTGGGCTAGGCTCTTCCAGTCTTGCTCTGCCCTGGTAGCAACGCCTGGAACTTCTCAAGTTGAAAACCATCCATACCATTGCTATTCTCTGAGCTATGACCTCCTTTCCAGCAGGAGCTTTGCCTCTTCCACCGTTAATCTTGTTCTAACTCAGTGGAGATGGATTATCCAGCCAGAATTGTCCTTTCTCCTTCTTTCATAACAATTTCCACTTTAGAAAGGTTTCTCTTTTTTTATCATTATGTAAATATTCCCTTCAGTCTTTTATTTTGGTCTTCAACCTCTCCTCTTTTCCTTTTTATTCTTTCTCTCTGTGTACGAAAAAGATCTCACCTAATTATAGCTGAAAAACATTTGTTAACACTTCTGATACCCATCAGAGAATTTCAGAACAGTACATTTTGAACTTAAGTGAGACTTAAGCAGAGTCCTCTATCTTCAGAGCTCTTGAAAGCTGCACGAGTGCATGTGTGCATGCTAAGTTGCCTCAGTCGTGTCCAACTCTTTGTGACCCCATGGACTGTAGCCTGCCAGGCGCCTCTGTCCATGGGATTCTCCAGGCAAGAATACTGGAGTAAGTTGCCATGCCTCCAGGAGATCTTCCCGACCCGAGGATGGAACCCATGTCGCTTACATCTCCTGCAGTGGCAGGCAGGTTCTTTACCACTGAGCCACATGGGAAGCCCTGAAAGCTCCCTAGAAATGTTTAAATCGTCTTTCTCTCCAGTTAAACATGTTTTTCCTAAATGTAAACTGATAATTTTCTATATAATACTAGTGTATTATCAACTAGTAAGAAAAGAGTGGGTATTGAAACCAGGAATGCTTCACTAAAAATGAAATATATAGAACAGATAATAGAGTTAACAGAAGCTAGACTTGAAGATACATCCCCAAAGTATGCTATTAAATTATCTCATTTGTTTGTTTTATAAAAACAGCCCAAACTATGTTTTGCTTCAAACACCAAGAGGAGTAAAAATTTCTTAACATAATTTCCATTAGTGTTTTGTTTTTGTTTAATGTTGAGTGTTGATGATAGAATGGGTATTGCAAAGGAAATTATTTTCTGATATTCTTCTGCCCTTAAACTGATATAACAGTATTTACAGATGAATTTCATTTGCATAGAATTTTGTGGACTAGTTTAGAAAACCAACATCTGTTTGTGACATTAAATTTTAGGGAAAATGTATTCTGAATTGGGAGCTACCTAACTTGTAAACCAACAAAAGACTTTCACTTTCTACCATAATGAATGCAATCCAGAAACATCTAGTTCCTCTAGCAGAAGGAAAGCATGTTTTTTTTTTTGCTAATAAGCCAGGAAAGACTAATTTTCATTGAAATCAACCGATTGTCTTTTAATTAGTGATAATTGGTGATGAAAAACACCTACTGAGAAACTTTTAGAGAATTTTGAAAAAATTTAATGCAGAGATTTTAAAAGAACAATTTAAAAATATTGCTAATGTAAGTCCACTGACAACTTGAGGGTTTTCCATGGCTAAGAGTCATATCAATCATGAAACTGTGACCTACCTTTAAAATATTTCAGAGGGGTTTTAAAACTTGTGTTCAAAGTTTTATTTCCAATGTTCTTTGTACAGGTGAGAAGTGTCTGAAAGACACATATATTTTCTAATTAAGAAATACAAAGTAAAAGATTCGCTTTTAGAAGAGAGTTTTAATCATATAACCCACCCATATTAATGTTTTGATGTGAAAATGTGTGTTCAGGGAAACACTTGTAACATGAGAGTTCATTTCTTTGTTAGGTGTTAATTGTTTTTATGACCATCAGTTTTACAAATGATCCTTTGTTTGTTGAAGAATGATTAAAACCACATCAATGTGACTTTCTCACTTAAAACTTTTGGATGAAAGCCAGCACATTCAAAGCCAAAGAGCTTATAGTGAGATCTTAAGGTATTTGCTACCATAATTGTAATTTCATTTTCTGTGAAATAATCACACAGTATTTCAAGAATAGTATGCTGTATTTGAATACACACATCAAAATTTTCTTTTCCTGTATGGGAAATTTAATTTAAGTCCATTTAATGGAATGAAATTGAACTCTATAGTTTTTTATTTTCCTTGCTACTTGATGGAGATCTTGCTCTTTCAAGCATTGTATGAAACTATTAGTACCCACATTCTTACTTGGTAAAATAAGGTGTTTTACATGATGTGGAAAATATTATTCTGAATCTGATAAAGCATTTCTGTACCAGTCACATGTTATTATTATTTTTTATTCATACAAAGTTACAGTCTGAGGGCTAGAAATATTAGTATTTTGTCTTCTCATTTTATTCAGTATAATTATTAATATTGCCAAAGTCTTTGTTTTTAAATTGTAGATGATGTTTAATTTTTTTCCACTTTTTATTTTATATCAGAGTATAGCCAATTAATGATGTTGTGATAGTTTCCAGTGAACAGAAAAGGGACTCAACCATACATATACATGTATGCATTCTCCCCAAACTCCCTCCCATCCAGGCTGCCACTTAACACTGAGCGGGGTTCCCTGTGCTGTTCAGTAGATCTTTGTTGGTTATCCATTTAAAATATAGCAGTGTGTACATGTCCATCCCGAACTCCCTAACTATCCCTTCCCCCATCCTACCCCTTCCCCCCAACCATAAATTCCTTCTCTAAGTCAAAGTCTTACACTTTTTTTAAAATAAGTTTTCCTAAAGCAAGCTTTTACAAAAGCTTCCTTTGCGGCTCAGGCAGTGAGGAGTCCACCTGCAATGTGGGAGACCCAGGTTTGATCCCTGGGTCAGGGAAGATCCCCTGAAGAAGGGAATAGCAACCCACTCCAGCCCTTTTTACATACGGCCCATAGAATGGCATGAGCCAGTGATGAACTTTCTTGTAGAGAGGTGAACGCTGTTTATTCTGGTGCTGTACTGGCATATCACCCACCCATCAGTACAGAACTTGTAAAACCTTTTTGAAAGTTAATGGGAAAACATGTATTTGGGGAGCAAAGGAGTGCAAGTGACTACTTGAGAAGTTCTGTTTCAGCTGGGACTTAAACTCCATGTCAGGGCCTGTAGAAAAGTAAGTGCCCCGAAACAGTGCAGTAAGTCCTTAAGAAGAACCACAGCTGGGGCTTTATAGTGGCTGAAGCACGCGGTTGATGATAAACCAGCTGCAAGATGTTGGCAGAAGGCTGTGTTGGCCTTTGGGTTTGGAGTTGCCTTTTGAGTAGGATTTTAGAGCTGCTCCTTGTCTCTCTCTAAGTATTTGATTATATCTTTTTGGACTGATAGAATTTCAAAACAGACTTACTCAATGAGTGCTTCCCTGCTGCATAAAAAAGCTACCCTTAGGTAAATTGGGGAAAGAGGCTTTGAGAGGTCCTGGTTTCCTTTATAACTTTGGTATATATGTAGTTTTTCCCCGCCTGTACTTTAGATAGCCAGCATAAAAAACTGGTTGACAATCAGTAAGTTAGTCAATGTAATTTAAAGTCTTTATAGCACTCCACAGTTTTCAGATGTTCATTTTGAAATCAGTGGTAGAAAATTTTATATTATTTTTTGTGTTCCTTAAGTAGTATGAATAATTAGATACAAATATTAATGGGAAGCAAAGTATTAAAAATAGCACAAATGATATTAGGATTTGGGGAGAATGATTACAATGTGGTCAGTGGGAATTTAGTTTTCTTCCTCAGGATATAAATGATAAGTCAATCTTCACATGGTCAGGTTTATTAGAAACCTGTCTCAAACATTATAAGAGAATGATACATGTTTATAGTCTTTCTGAAAAATGATCTAGAGATATCTATCAACATTAAAAGTGCATATTGATCAAAGGCACACTCCCAGTCCTGATCATCTTTCCCCTAGAAATAAAAGTACTGGGTAGGAAGGTTTTATAAATCAAATACATTTTGGCATCACTGTATTTTATGTCAAAATATTGGAAACAAAAAGTGAATAACCTTCAGTAGTGGAATGGCCAAATAAATTGTAGTACATTCATACTCTGGGATATTAGGTAGCTATTAAAAGTGAGTTAGCCCAGTAGGGTGAACTCTGTGATGTATTTTAGGGAATGGAAGTATCAGCAAAGTATATGTAATAAGAGTCCACATTTTAAAAACACAAAGTATTTCTCTGCATTGCTTTAAAAGAAAAAACTTTTTTTCCCCTTCTGCTTTCAAGTTCAAGTTCAAGTTCAGTCGCTCAGTCGTGTCCAACTCTTTGCGACCCCATGAATCGCAGCACACCAGGTCTCCCTGTCCATTACCATCTCTCGGGGTTCACTCAGACTCACGTCCATCGAGTCCGTGATGCCATCCAGCCATCTCATCACCTACTGACCTGGGGAGTTCCTCTTTCAGTATCCTATCATTTTGCCTTTTCATGTTGTTCATAGGGTTCTCAAGGCAAGAATACTGAAGTGGCTTGCCATTCCCTTCTCCAGTGGACCATGTTCTGTTAGACCTCTCCACCATGACCCGCCTGTCTTGGGTTGCCCCGCAGGCATGGCTTGGTTTTATTGAGTTAGACAAGGCTGTGGTCCTAGTGTGATTAGACTGACTAGTTTTCTGTGAGTATGGTTTCAGTGTGTCTGCCCTCTGATGCCCTCTTGCAACACCTACCATCTTACTTGGGTTTCTCTTACCTTGAGCGTGGGGTATCTTTTCTCGGCTGCTCCAGCAAAGCACAGCTGCTGTTTCTTACCTTGAACGAGGGGTATCTCCTTACCACGGCTTTGTCATATCTTCCAACCAAGCTGTCAACATTGGCTGTGAGGTTTGGGAGGGGCCAGAAGGTTATAGGGAAAAGTGAAGTTTTCTTTTCTTTTCTTTTCTTTTCTGATAAGACAGATACATAGTCAGTTGTTAAGTAAAAGTAGACACGTGTGTTGTTGCTTATTTGCTAAGCTGTGTCCGACTCTTTATGGCCCTGTAACTGTAGCCCGCCAGGCTCTGCTGATGGGATTTCCCAGACGAGAATACCGGAGTGGGTTGCCATTTCCTTCTCCAGGGGATCTTCCTGACCCAGGGATCGAACCCTTATCTCCTACATTGACAGGCAGATTCTTTATATCGCTGAGCCAATATAAACCCAAAACCTTTAATGAAATGTGCTACCTTTCAAAGAAATGCAGAAATTCATTTCTTTACAAATGAAAATAATCTGTGGCCCTGGGATAGTAATTTGTGTATATCATAAAGCTGTTTTCTCTTGTGTTAGATCTGTGACATGATTAGTACTAAAAACTAAAAAGGAAAAATTTCAAAATTGTATAATTTTTGTTTAAAAACACATAGACACCAAACCAAAAACAGAAGGTGAAAGACTTATGTAATGTATACATGCACACAAATATGCATACCTCTGACCCAGTAATTCCACTCCTAGGAATTTATCATTATTTAGCTAATTAGAAACATCTTTCAAAAAACATCATGTCCAGTGATACTTATTATGCAGCTTTGTTTATAATGGCCAACTATGCAGATTATAAATGCACAGTAAGAATGGTTAAATTATGATATAACTATACAATTGAGTCTTATTAATACTAATGATGTAACTATTTATATTAGTAAAAAATGTTGCAAAATAATATAGTATTATTTCCATTTTTATAATATATATATATATAGAGAGAGCATTGCCTGGAAAAAAGTCTGGAGGAATATATGTCGAAACACAATGACATTCCTGGGATGATGGAATTTTTATCTTCTTCTCTTTGTATTTTTTTAGTATTCTGAGATAACCTCCAACTTTTGATGAAATAATATGTTCACTTTCTACAATGAACATGTATTACTTTTATAATTAAAATAAAATGATTTTGTTCATTTGACAGATTAAGAAAACGCCAAACAGAAATCTACCCAAGTGGAAAATAAACAGAGTTCAAAGTTAGAGAAGAGGAAGGTCAAAGTAGTAAACATTTATTAAGCACCAAATGTGTGCTAATTTTTTATATGCATTATTTCAGTTAAGTATTCTTTTATTTACTAACTTTGCAAATATATATTACACACCTACTATTGTGTTACAGTCACAACAAACAGACCTCTTTGCAGAAACTGGCTCCCAAATATATCCTTGTAGATCACACAGCTTGTTAACTGGAAAGCCAAGGACTTAGATCCAACTAGAAGTGCCAGGATCCTCTCAATTTATTGCTGACCCAAATCTGGAATGGTTAATCTACCAGTGATCCTGGACTTTTGGTAGGACTAACAGAATATGCATCCTAATTACAGGCCTATCCCAGAATATTGGAGTTTACCAGCACTTCCCCTCCTCATCCTGAACAACATATTCTGGATGTTGGAGAACCACATGTGGGCTGACTACTCATGCTGGACCTTCCTCCATATGTGCATCCCACCCATGTCCAAGCGTGCAGATTCCTAGCATCATCAGATGGTCAGATTTAAATCACTGTCATTAGACGCCCCTGCCACTGGCTTTTAGCCATTAAACCTCCCCCACCTCCCTGCCCGAGTGCAGATATGTGTTGCGTTAGTCACTCAGTCGTGTCTGTGCTCTTTGCAGCCACATGGACTGCATCCTGCCAGGCTCCTCTGTCCATGGAATTCTCCAGGCAAGAATACTGGAGTGGATTGCCATTTCCTTCTCCAGGGGATTTTCCCAATCCAGGGATCGAGCCCGGGTCTCCCGCATTATAGACAGATGCTTTACTGTCTGAGCCACTAGGGAAGTCCTGTAGATGATTATAATAAGGTGCAAAGGAAAGTGTTCTAGAATACAAAGGGCAGCCGGCTGGCTGCTTGCAAACCAACAAGGGGGCAGCTGCAGAGAGAGAGAGGGCTGAGTGTCTGACGGCATTCTGTGAGCCTTGAGCTCTGTGTCCAGCTGTGATCTCACCCTTTTGGTGGGATCTGAGTGTCTGACGGCATTCTGTGAGCCGTGAGCTTGTGTCCAGCTGTGATCTCCTCACCCTGTTGGTGGGATTTTTCCCTTTCTGCAAAGGAATCCCTTTACTGTCTAGGCACACTGCTTCTCTGTTTCTGCCTTTGTATCATCAGCCCTGTTCTTCCAGTGTTAGGGCACATCACAGTTACAGTCTGCTCCCTCTTTCCTTCCGATTGAAACTTGGATTAAAATGGCCTCTTCCGAAGGCTTCTTGATTGGTTCTACCTCTGGGATGGGGCATGTCTGGAGAGGGAGGGCATCCTTGATAGTGGGGTTCCATAGCCCACTTCAGAACAGGTGACATTTTTTTTTTTAAACAAGAACTCAGTTTTTATTTCATCATTTCTTGCATTTGAAGTACTCCTCGATGACATCCTTGGCCTGAGTTTGTTTCCCATAGTCCTTAACCACCACACAACTGCAACCAACCACGTTACGGGGTTTTCCCTCTCTGTCAATTTTACAGAGGCTTACCCATTCCCCTAGTATCTTGTTGTCCTCAACCTTAATCAGGTTGATTTGATGTTCAGCACAAAGGGCCTCCCACCAACTTGACATACATAGGCTCATCACAGCTGGATGCAAGCACACATAGATGGGCTTGGCGCTTGTCTAAAGCTTTCGCAGCTTCGCGAATTCCACGTGCTAAGCCATCGTGATGAGGGCGGTCTTCAGCATCTCTTGCAGAGCAGTATTAACGTCCATTACACCTCCAGCAGCAATGCCTTCCCGGCCATGGCGGTGGGTTACGAGTGGAGCGGAATCTTGAATGCACCTGAGCCTCCACCTCCGCGTGGCTCCGCGGCGGCAGGGGAAGAGCAGAACTGGTGGCATTGCTTGTCTTTGTTCTCGTGTATTAAGAGCATCCATACAGATGGGGTATAGCCTAATATACACAAATCAAAATTAAAAACAAGATGAGTTTGGAGAAGAACTAGGTATCTCTCATGGGAAAACTCCATCTGATCCATTTTAGGTGCTTGCATATGCCAAATGATTCTGTCATGCTGTGGCTTGTAACCGGAGACATAAACAAAGGGTCTGTGAAGCCGCCCAGTGTGTCTGACTCTTTGCAATTCTGTGGACTGTAGCCCACCAGGCTGCTCCATCCATGAGATTGTCCAGGCAGGAATACTGGGGTGGGTTGCCATTTCCTTCTCCATGGGATCTTCCCAACCCAAGGATCGAACTAGGGTCTCCCGCATTGCAGGCAGATGCTTTACCCTCTGAGCCACCAGGGAAGCTTTTTTCTTTTTTTAACAAAGGGTCTAAGTTGTATAAAACACTCAAGTCATTAACAGTGTAGATTAACTGACATTGGTATCCAGATTCCATGGCATGTTTTCTGTTTTAAAAAAATCCTGCAAATTTTCTTGAATTATAGAGAGGCTGTCAAGTATATTTATATATTTATTGTTGTCAGGAGATTGGAGGATGTCCAGATTATTAAAGAAAAATGTTAAGGAAATGCTGTCTGAATTTAAGATTAAAATTCTTGGAAATCATTAACAAGATGAGTTCAAGGTATAAATCTCCTTTCTTTCAGGAATAGGTCTTTTGTACCAAATGAGGCAGGCCTGGATTTGGTGTGGGTTGAATGGGATCCTGTGAGTCATAAAGCATATAGATCACCTAGATTCTTTTCTCTCATCTGTCTTCCTGTCTACCTTAAAAAAGAAAATTGAATAGTCAGGTGAACATATATTGACCACTGATTATGTGCCCAGCATTGTAGCAAGGATTGGATGTAGGGATAAGTGAAACCGTGTTCATGCCGTCAAGGAGCTCACATCTTGCAGGGCAGACAGTCTTGGAAACAGCAAAGCTTGTGAGGTGTGATGAGGACGCAGCATGTGCACTCTGTGGCTGGGAGGAGCTGAGCTCTGCTGTGGCTGGTAACTGTGTGGGCTGGAAGGGTGAGCTTCCAGAAGACATGGGACGATTCAGCTGCATGAGATCACCAGCTCTACCACAGCCCGTCACATGAAAGCAGCTTCTAGAAAGATCCCAATAGATCTGTCCGTCATGGTTTTCTGTCCAGTTCTGTCCATAACTGAATCATTTTGTGGCTAAAAAGTGTAGAGTGACATGTATCATATGTGAGTATATTGGGTTACGGGCTTCCCCAGTGGCTCAGCAGTAAAGAATCCGATTGCAGTGCAGGAGCCACGGAGACATGGGTTCGATCCCAGGGTCAGGAAGATCCCTTGGAGAAGGGCATGGCAACCCACTCTAGTATTCTTGCCTGGAGAATCCCATGGACAGAGGAGCCTAGCCGGCTACAGTCCATGGGGTTGCAAAGAGTAGGACATGACTGAAGTGACTTAGCATGCATGCAATATTGGGTGACATATGCTTAAGAAAAGAAAAAGAAATCATGGACACCTGGTTGAAGCTAGATCTCTCAAACTGAATTCAACTATTAGAATGAGAAGGAGCCAGGACTCACCCAGCCCAGCCTTCTTGGGAGCAGAGGCCTTAGGGCTGGTGATCTAGCCCTCTCCAGATCTCTGAGATTCTGGTTGGTGCACATTCCACAGTGCTGAGCTGCCCCAGGCAGCCTCCGGGAGCCTGGGGAGCTGCTCCTGGGCCTTCTGGAGCCCTTATCAAAGGGACCCGAAGAGCTGTGGGTTTTGTTGCAGGATTAAATAAGACCTTATGATTTGGGGCGAGATTTATCTTTTCTGAACTGGATTTCCTCTTCTTTCAAATGGAGATAAAAATTCATATCTAATGGAATTGTTCCATAGACATTATGAGATAATATATGTAAAATGCCTAAGATATTACTGGGTTTAGGATAGCGGCTTAAAGTTAATTAAAAGGAAGACATTCTCATTTGCATTCCTTTGAGATCTTTTGCTACATAGCAATTCTGTAACCCCTGTGGGTTGATGAGATAGAGGAGAGTTGGTAAAAATCTACTGAAAGAAGCTTCTCATTTTATTTTTTTTAAACAGATAGGTATGGAATTTCTTCTAATTGTGGTTCTTGAATTTGAGTTATTTTATCTGTCTCACTGTATTTTTGACCTTTCTGTGGTTTGAACCAACTATCCTTGTTTTTCTTCCATTCAACATAAATTTTATAAAGTTCTCAGATTTCTCTTTGTATGCAAAACGTGAATGTATCATGGCTGATTTCTCCACTAGAGCATGGACTTCAAGTGTTAATGATGGTATTTTGTTGCAATTCCTTCTGGGGAAAAACAAAATCTTTCCTTGCACTTTATGTCACATTCAACAATTGGAGTCATTTTTCAGAACTTGTTGCATTTTCTAATTGGCAATATTTTTCTAAAAATGATTTATATTGTGGCATGACATTTTGTTGCCATGTGTTCAACTTAGAGCAAACCTTTGAAAGTCTAATTCTGAAAAGATCAACAAAAGTTGACAGAAAACAGTTTCCCTCTAGGGTGAGTCAAGTATCAATATTTTTGCATTTCACTCATAGATGGTTGCTTAGAAAACAATTACATGTTTCTTTTTCTGTTTGTACTTTTGGTGCCACATATTTCTGTAGTACTGACCTCAGCATGGTTTGTAACCCCCAAAATAGGCTGATCCCTTTTGTAAGTCCATTTGAAAATGATTTCCCAGTAGTACCAGCTTATGGGACTTTCCAGGTGGCACTAGTGGTAAAGAACCCCGCCCGCCAATGGAGGAGACGCAAGAGACGTGGGTTCCAATCCCTGGGTCAGGAAGATTCCCTGGAGGAGGGCATGGCAACTCACTCCAAGGTTCTTGCCTAGAGAATCTCATGGACAGAGCCTGGCAGGCTATGGTCCATAGGGTTGCAAAGATTCAGACACGACTGAAGCAACTTAGCATGCACATCAGCTTATATCCATCAAAGAAAAGAAAAAATACTGGTTCTGAAAGTTAGCATGATTACAGCCATTTAAAAAGTCATAGTGGGTCTTCCCCGGTGGTCCAGGGGTTAAGAGTCCTCCTTGCCATGCAGAGGATGCAGGTTTGATCCCTGGTCAGGGAACTAAGATTCTACATGCTCTGGAGCAACTAAGCTCATATTTAGTCCAAAATTGCTGGGCCTAAGGGCCATAACTAGAGAGTCTGAAGATCCTGCATGCTGCAACTAAGACTGGACACAGACCAAAAGAAACAGAAAAACATAGTAATAGTAATATTTCCATCTACTGTCTCCTATCTCATGCCTCGGCCTTTAGCTCTGCAGGTTGACAGGCCAGCTATGCTATATACCTTTCAAAGGGTCATAATGCGGTAAAGAACACGTTTCCAAAATTCAAGTCTTCTTTTCCTTGGTGGGTATATTCTGTTAGAACACATTTATGTAAAGAACAAAGAACAGGATGATTTAGTTCTAGAGATCTGTTTTACACCACTGTGCCTGTAAATTAATGATATTGTATTGTACACTTAAAAATTGGGTAGATCTCATGTTAGGTGTTCCTTCCACAACAAAAAAAAGAAAGGAAGAAGGACACAATGTTTAGCATTGTAGACTCCAAATTGATTTTAGTTTTTAGCCTTTTTGGTTTTGTTTCTGTAAAAATAGTCTTTTCAGTGATGTGGTGGGCCTTTTTCTTTGCTTTGGAGTGTGGAGATCAAAGTCAGTCTTTTGAGGAGTTTCCTGTTGGTCCAGTGGTTAGGAGTCCATGCTCTCACTGCCAAGGATGTGGGTTCAATCCTTGCTCAGGGAACTAAGATCCTGAAAGTGGAGTGGCCAATAAAAAAAAAAAATAATAATAATAAAGACATCCTTTTGGGATCCTTCAGGTGAAGGGAGAAATCTGAAGTTGCTCTTGGAGGAATTGTTATAGCCACACAAAAATAAAAAAGAAAATTAAAAGCCTTCCTTGAAAAGGCAAATATTAGTCCATTGAAATTTGGAGATGCAGGTGGAAGACTGCTGCTTGGTTTCTAAAAAATCACTCATTGCCCTAAAGTGATCTGCGGTTATTCTCACCTGTTCTTCCTGGATGACCAGAGGGATGGGCAGAGGACAGGAAGCCCGGCGTTGCCATCAGCATTGTCTCCACCAGCACGCTGGGATGGGAATGATACTTAGGAGAGTGTCTCATTCCATTTGGAAGCTTGTGTTCTGAAAAGTAACAAACAGATGTTTGATGCACCCATCGCAGTATTACATGCTGGGACAGAAACAAAGCAAAATAAAACATGATCCTAACGTGTACATTAAGCATCGAACACCATTCTCGATATTGTTGGTAACCAAAAGACACTTATTTGGGCTCAGGGAGTTTAAAATCCAATTGGTAAATCATTTAGGACTCAAACTGGTTTTAATAGCTCAAGTTGGCTTGATCAAGAAGGGAACTTACTGACCCACACGTACAAAATCCAGGTGTCATTCGGCCTCAAGGCTCCTGGGGGTTTACCATTCCCTGCCATTTCCTTTTTGTCTCAGTGTCACTCACTTGTCGTTTGCTTTATCTTCACCCTTGTGGTGGCAAGATAGCTTGAATCACTCCAGCTCTACATTGTTCATCGTTGAATCCAGCAAGAAAGTGTCTCTTACCTTAATACAAGTTTGAATAAAAGTCTTGGGCCTGACTATCACTGGTTCAGACTGAGTCCTGTTTCTGACCCTGATGGAGTTCACATATTCCACTTCCCAGGCTGGGCTGGGAATCAGAGAGGGGCTGATTACCTGTCCCTTTCCCCAGGTAAGGACATGGGACATCGTCACCAGGAGCTGAATAGGTGCTGAGTGGTGAGAACAGCAGGTGTTCATCACTGGAGGACAGGACTAATCCAAGAGAAAAAGAAGAATAACATGACACCGATCAGTTAGGGGTGGTCTTGTCATTATTTCATTAAACGTGCTGTGAAAGTTGAGAGTAGCACAAAGTGAGGCTAGCGTGATGAGTGCTTGTGAGCTTCTTAGAGCAGATGCACATGATGAACTTGGCCCTTAGGATGGGCAGGATTCTCGGTGCGACTCTCCCAAGACCCTGATGAGGCGGATGGCAGGGATGTTCATGTTGCCAAAACTGATGGTGTCCCTGCCAGTCCTTTGCGAGTCTCCAGTGGAGCCAGGCAACACTCCATAACAAACCCAGCCTTTAGCCTGATAAACGGACTGAGAAACCAAACCCTCCACCTGAGCAAAGCACAGGTATGACAAAACACAGGGATCAACAATATTTTTTTTGAGAAAGGAAAAAATAATGAGTTACGGTTCAGATGCATGTTAGAATATTTTCTAGCCCTCTAGTCACCTTTACCTGCAAATAGTTGCTGAGTACCTATGCACCAAAATATTTTGAAGAATTTTTTTTTTTTTCTTAAATTTGGCTACCTTGGGTCTTAGTTGTGGCATGGGGGATCTTTTCCTTGTGGTGCACAGACTCTCTAATTATGTCTCAAGGGCCCAGTAGTTGCTGCACACAGGCTTAGTTGCTCCAAGGTGTGTGGGATCTTGGTTCCCTGGACCCGTATCCCTTGCATTACAAGGTGGATTCTTAACCACTGGACCACCAGGGAAGTCTCCTATTTTGAAGAATCTTTAAAGGAGAAAAAAGGAGGCTGCAGAATGGTTTACTGTAGGGGCTCAGCCATCTGCAAATGACTGAAACCAAAAAACCTAGGAAGGAATCCATCAAACCCCCTGTTTTGTCAAAATAAATAAAACAGACTGCACAGCTGTGAACTGATGTGCTAAATCAAGAGACGGTGGTGGCGTCTGAAAACATGGAGCGTCAGGCTTCTGCAGAGATAGAGCAGGAACCACCGTGGTTGTGAAATTCAGGGCAGCGGTCACAGGCAGGCCCTCAACTCTGCGAGGGGCTCCAGCCTGGAGGATGCTGTCCAGGTGTGCAGACTCAGGTGCAGTGTTAGTGGACAGTGCCTGACCCGCTGGCTTAAGAACTCCTCCCCTAGGAACCTAGGGAGTGCTGCTTCCTCTGTGGCGGTGTTCAGTTACCAAGTCGTGTGCAACTCTTTGCGACCCCACAGACTGCAGCACACCAGGCTTCCCTGTCCTTCACGATCTCCTGGAATTTGCTCGCTCATGTCCATTGACTCAGCGATGCCATCCAACCATCTCATCCTCTGTTGTCCCTTTCCGCTGCCCTCAGTCTTTCCCAACAGCAGGTCTTTTCCTTAGTGTTGGGTCTGATTATTTTTCCACCTGGTAGTTCCCCAAGACCTCCATCACTTACCTTGCATGTACCCCATCTCCTCCTCCTCAGGAGGTACTTTTCCTTCATCCACTCATTTCTTCCCCCTGCCTTTTCGTCAGTGAAGCTCCAGAACCACTCCTGCCGGATCCTTCCTCTTTGGCTTTAATTTGAAGTGTCACAGGCTTAACCTTAACCTTAACCTTTCCTAGTTTTCTCACACAGCATGTCTCACACAGCATACTTTGTGAAATAGCTGGATGGAGTTCTAACCCCTATTTCAAAGTGTGAGGAGAGGGTCAGAGGGTTTGCACCCTCCTGGAATTACCTAAGCAGGTCATGTGGCTCCAGATCACTTTACTTTCTGTGACACTGGGCTGATTCAGACTTTGGGGAATGCCTTCATCTCACCAACAGCAGGACTGGATTCTTTGCTGGAAATTACATGAAGCCCACCCTTGCATCTCTTTATAACTTACCTTTCTTTGAAGGCTTTGCTTCTCAGAGACAGCTGAACTAGTTCTGTTCACATCTTCCCTCCCACCATCCTTTCGTTCTTGTTGTTTTTGTTAAATCACAATTTTTTTATTAAGATGAAATTCGCAAAACATAAAATTAGTCATTTCAAAGTATACAATTCAGTGGCATTTAGTGTATTCACAATGTCATACAAACAGCACCTCTATTTAGTCCTAAAATTTTTTCCTCCCCCAAATAAGACTATATCCAGTAAGCCATCATTTCCCTCAGTCCCTGACAACTAACCACTGTTTTCTGTCTCTATGGATTTGACATTCTGGACATTTCATGTAAATAAAATCGTATGTGATGATCTCTTGGTACACATGTAATTTTTATAAATTTCATAAATGTTGCTCAATTGCCTCCATAGAGGTTGTGCCATTTTTTTTTTCATATAATCTATTTAAGTTTTAAAAAATTTTTCCTGGAGCACAGTTGCTTTACAGTGTTGTATTTCTATTGTACAGCAAAGTGACCGCCACCTTTTAAATTCTGAAATCTTAGTCCATGTCGAGAATGCCTTTCACAGGTGTAGTTGTTACGTGTTTAGTTGCTAAGTCATATCTGACTGTTTGACGACCCGCCCACCAAGCTCTTCTCTCCATGGGATTTCCTGGGCAAGAATACTGGAGTGGGCTGCCATTTCCTTCTACAGGGGATCTTCTCCACCCAGGAACTGAACCCAAGTCTCTTGCATTGGCCAGTGGATTCTTTACCACGTAGCCATCAGAGAAGCCCTGTGTAGCTGTTAATAGAATTCTCTAATTTGTAAGTTTTTATACTTTGTGATTGGAATCATTTGGCCACTCTAAGGCTCTCCATGTCTCCATTTTTCCCCTCACCTTCACACTGTAAATTCTTGGAAAGGGAGGGCTGAGTTTTCCATTTCCTTAATAGTTGATGTTTCTCCTAGGGGAAGTTCAAGAAGTGCTGAGTGACTGACCGACTGACCTTGAGGAAATAAAAATCATTTTCATCCTTTAGAAACATTTTCATGGCATTTCTGGAAATAATTATGAGATTAAATTTTCCTGAAAAATTTACTGAAACATCTGTTTTCCAAAATTAAATTGGAAATGGGATGGCCTTGGGCATCTTTGCCCAGCAGAAAGTCATTTACCATTCCAGAACCCCCTAGCTGGGGGATTTCCTTTCTTCCCCGTTATTAAAATCTATGGCCCTTGGCAAGAAGGGACACTGATGCGCTTGCCAAAAACCCTCCCTTTACAGAATGTACAGTCACTTAAGAGGCTACAGCTGATTGGTCTTGGCATTAATTCAGACCTACATATCATTCTCACCTACAGTTATTCAGATTGCAGACTTTCACCAAAGTCTCCACTAACTTTGGGAGTGTCACAGTGATATCTGTTGGAGCAATTGTGGGGATCTCAGAGCACTGCCTCCCAACAGGACTCTCTAAGCTGACCAAGGAGGTGTCCGTGCAGGTTTACCCTCAGCCCATCTCTGACCACTGGATGTTAAGAGCTGCTGATGGGGACACAGTATCTTCCCCTTTTCTCTCTGTCTCAGAGCAGCATGCAGTTTATCTGTTGAACTGAGCCACTGAGAAAAGATGATCAGTGGATGGAACCTGGAGTGTGTTGGTGCTAACAGCTCACCTCCGCAGTGACACTGGCCAGTGCAGAGAAGACTAGAGTTAGAAGTTTGAGAGCCAGTTTTCTCCATCAGTCTGGCTCAGGGTCTCAGGGGACCCCCTCACTGTGACTGGGTGGGGAGAACAAAGAGGAAGTGGCTTGGCTTTGCAGAACATCATCTGCCTGCCTACCCCTCCTTCTCTCCTCCATGTCTGAGGCTAGAGGGAGGATGCCCCTCCTTTTCCATACTTTCTTATCTGTCTTTCCTCCTCTGATTATCCTTGGAGTCGCCCTGAGTTTCATTCACAGCCAGCAAGATTCATACCCCGGGGCATGGCCTTTCTCATCCACATTTTAAAGCAGCATTGAAGTAAGGCATGGAGCAGCATTCTCCACTGAGAATTATTTGTTCATTGTTCATTGAACCAAATACCATTTTCCATTTCCCTGTGTTGCACGTGATACATATAACCTGAGTTAAGACTGAACTTAGACACAGTAATTGACTTTTTCTTTTCTAAAATGAAATTTTTATTGGAGTATAGTTGATTTACAATGTTGTGTTAATTTCTGCTGTACGGCCAAGTGGTTCAGTTATAAATATATATGTGTGTGTGTGTGTGTGTGTGTGTGTGTGTGTATACACACACACATATATGTGTGTGTTCTTGTCCTCTATGGTTTATCACAGGATATTGAATACAGTTCCCTGTGCTCTGCAGCAGGACCTTGTTGTTTATCCATTCTATGTGTAATAGTTTGCAGTCCATCCCTCCCTGACCCTGCCTTCCCCTTGGCAACCACAAATCTGTTCTCTCTGTCTGTGAGTCTCTTTCTGTTTCACCGATAAGTTTGTTCATCCCATATTTAGATTCCACATATAATGATATCATTATATCATTGGTATTTATATGGTATTTATCTTTCTCTTTTTCATAGCATACCATGAGTCATACACCTAAATGAGAGACTATACTTTTGAGGCCAGAAATCCAGATTATTAACAAAATCCAGCTCAAATAATAGCCTCACACTGATAGATCACTGTTAAGTGTGTCCTGATATATCACGATGCCTATTTCCATTTTACAGTTAAGAAAACTGAGGCTGAAAAAAAAAAGACAGAGTGACCTGACAGCCAGACACTGACGCCCACTAATAAATTCCTCTGCTGGATCATCAGGTCAGGTGTCTGTCACCTGGGAAGTCCCCAAGGGATAACTTAAAGTGAGACCGGGGGTGCTCTTTCGACTTCCTGCAGCCAATACTGGGGACCTTTTATGACCAGGTGGGAGGGGAGGGTGGTATAAATGGCCTTGAGGGAAAGAAAAGAAGAGACTGGTGGTCCTTTGCTGAAGAAGAGATCTGCTTAAGCATTTCGTTCTGGGCCAGCCCTCCCTCCTACACTGCATAAGGGGTCGTGGTTTGTTCCTCTGATCAAGTTAATCCTGTGTTCCATTGCATAGCCATGGGGTCCCTGGCCAGACAAGGTACCAGACACAACATGGCACTTGCATAGAAAAGAAGTGGCAATTTGTCTCGTATTTTGGCTCAGAATATTTTCTCACATTCAACAGTGACTCCTGTCACTGGCCTTTTTATGTGGACCATGAATCATTTGATAGCCAAGTTAATATTTTCAAAATGTGGACCTAACTTTTCTTGAATCGAAAAATTATAGTCAAAGGAGAAAGAAACTTAGAGACATCTTTGATTCATCTGATAGTAGAATACAGGAAAATGTTAAATTATTCATAAGTTGCTTGATAACTGGTGAATAAATGCATGACGGAACATTTAGAATTTGGCAAAGCCTTCTAGAGAATCCATTAAACAAACGCATGCATGCTCAATCTCGCATTTGCAAGAATTTCTGGAGAAATTTTCTGGGAAAAAAAAAAAAAGAATGACATACAAGCTAAACTCCAATTAACGCTATGAATGAAAATATTCCAGTGCCTATGTTAGTGTTTTTCTTTTTAAATTCGGGGCTTTCTGACGTGTAAAAATGAGACTTTTGAGGGAAGTCAGATCGAGTGCTTCTTGATGGTAAGGTATTAATATAAAAAATGTGCTTGTTGCCCCCAAGCAAATATCTCTGGGCTACATTCTCATGATCAGAAACATCTCTCTGCTTTCTGATTTCAGGAATGCGTATCTCCAGGTTTTATTGGCTACATTCATCTCTCATAGACATTGTGGTCTGGCAGAAGCACTTCTTGCTAGTTAGTCTTGGAGTAGGTTTTAAATCATTACATTCAGTTAATATTTGTTGCCTTGAAGCATGGGGAGAAAACACGCCTGTTTCAGACCACAAAGAGCAAGAGATTTTTATAATGTTTGATTGTGGTTGATCAGTTTTCTGTTCTTCCTGGAGATAAACTGCACTGGAAACGAAACAAAACAAAACAAAACAAACAGATAAGTGTTTCACGGTCCCCTCCCATAAACTCTGAGAGATGTATGAAAGAAAATAATCAACCCAAATTAATGAGTGTTTTTTCAGTCTGCGGGGAAAATACTTAGAAAAGGCAGAGAGTTCATTGTCTGGAACAAGTGCTTAAAGATTTTCAAAGATATTCATAAAAATCTGAATGAGAGGAATAATGAAAAGAAGCTGTTCCATGGAAGAAATTTCTGTGGTGTTACTTTTCCTCTTCTTTGATACAGTAATAACCTGCCTGCTTGCATGCATGCCAAGTTGCTTCAGTCGTGTCTGACTCTGTGTCACAGAGCCTATGGACTATATGTAGCCCACCACACTCCTCTGCCCATGGGATTCTGCAGGCAAGAGTACTGGAGTGGGGTGCCATGCCCTCCTCCAGGGGATCTTCCTGACCCAGGGATCGAACCCATGTCTCTTATGTCTCGCACTGGCAGGCAGGTTCTTTACCACTGGTGCCACCTGGGAAGCCCAGAAATAACGTAAGGGGCATTTAACGTTGGCTAACAGCATACAGACAGGATGACTGCGTTATGCTGATTTATTTACCCCTTAGTTTAAATGAGTGTTAGTTGTTGCGTTGTCTGAGTATTTTCTATACATAGAAAATTTATCACTCATTACTTTTTGGCTAATTTTTTTCTTTTTACTTTACTCAGTCTATTTAAGATATAGCTTTTGCAGAGAAAGGGAAAGAAAACTGTATCTATAAACACACAGAAGGTTCTGTTAATACCCTGCAGAGGCTCAGTAACTGGCAGAAAGATGTCAGACTGGGACATCCCAGGATGGCACTGAGGGGGAAGAGATCAAATTTGACTACCCTTGGAAGATGGGTAAATGTAGGAAGAGATTCGTGAGGGTTTTTAGATAAAAATGATTCACCATGAATAAAAGATATGGTTGAAATGTTCCCCTTGATATTTTATTTTTACCTTCTAAATGTTTTTCTTGGAACATAAATAATTCTTAATTATTTTTCTCACATTGTTTTTGTTTTGTTGTTCTCAGCCCTCCGTTTCCAGGGCTGACTTTGCCATACTACTCAGTGGAGGATTTATTGCACAAAATCCCAGAGGGTCACTCCACATATACTTGTCAGTGGCATATTTTCATACGCTTACTCACTGTGGCTTAATTTGCCAACTGCCTCCAGGGACCCAACGCACAGAAAGTCTTCACAATCCCATCCTCTGTGACCTTTCAGGGCAGTTCCCTGGTTACTTGGAACGCAGATGCAATGGCTGATTGTGGGAAGAACCATTCTCACACCAGTCCCTTTTTTTTTCTTTCCCTATAGGTGAAGACACTGAATACTTGCCATTTTTTTTGTTTCTGTTATTGTCCTTCACATTGTCTGGATCTGGTGGGTACAGGTGAGGTTTGAGAAGGGATGTCTCAAACATGAGATCTCAGGAGTGTGTGTTCATCTCTAATGAAAACCTCCTGATGTTCCTTTCATTTTCTTGTCTGTGTCCCTGCCTCTGTCTCCATCCCAAACCCTTGTTCGGTATAATGGCGCCTCTACTTTATGACCAAACAGGAAAACATACACACAGTGTTTAGACACTGAATTATCTGGAATAGAATAATCATCTAGATAATTACTTAGAATGTGACCCTCCTTCCCTGTGGGTGCTGCTGAGTGGCAGGCATTTGTGGACACACGGACACTCTCAGAGTCTGGGAAACAATGAGAAGAATAATGGTGGTGGGAATTATGAAACCTTGTGTTTTGTGTATGTTCGTTTATTTATTTATTTATTTTGGCCATGCCTGGAGGTTCGTGGAGTATTAGTTCCCTGACCAAGGATTGAACCAGAGCCCTAAGCAGTGAAACCTTAGAGTCCTAACCACTGGACCATCAGGGAATTCCCAAAATCTTGCATATTTTGTAATTCTGCTTTTCCCAGAGAGCCATAGAGCCTCTTTTAGAAAGTGGGTTTCGATCCTGGTTTGAAAAAACATTGTAGTGTAAGTCAACAATATTACAATATTGCTTATTTATTTATTTTAAGGAGAGAAAACATCTATGAGGGTCAGCCGAGTGGACGACCTGGTCAACTTTCAGCCCCCTTTTTTTCCCCTGCTGATTCTTTTCTGTAAGGAGACTCAGTCTATATACGTTGAAGTCAGTAGTTAATATATCAGCCAATATATCTTGAGAATGATCTTGCTAGATAATCTCATCTTTCTTTGATGTGTGCATCTAACCTTGGGATTGGTCCTCACTCTGCAGGGTGGGTTGTAAAGAGTAGCTTCCTGGAGATTCTTCTAGGGAGATTGCGTTGGCTCCCACCCTTCCCCGGGTTCAAAAGGGGAGGAAAACGTGTTCCTCGTAAGTTAGAAACTCAGTGTAGAGAGGGTAGCTTTACTCTGATAAACAGATGGCATTCCTAACAATTATTCTCAGCAGAAGTTAGGGTGGTCTTGATTTCCTGCCATCCAAACTCCTCTGCTTCCTGTCTCTCAGAGCCCAAGGCTGTTTGTAAGAAAAATGTGTGTACTTAACCCACCACCTATTAAATGAATGCAAGATACCTAGAAGCAAAATGTAAGCAAAATACAGTTCTTAGTTAAGTTTGTGTGTGGTGGAAGAATAAAAACACAGTGTCAGACCATCTGAATTATTATTTTTTTAATTAAAAAAAATTGTATTGAAGCAGATTTACAAGGTTGTGTTAACTTCCTCTGTACAGCAAAGTGACTCAGTTATACACAAGAGCGTGCACACACATGTACATGTATTCTTTATCTTACCCTTTTCCATTATGGTTTATCATAGGATATTGAATATAGTTCCCTGTGCTCTACAGTGGGACCTTGTTTGTCGAATTATTTTAAAAGTAAGAATAGAATTGGAACTTCAGGAAAATCTTAAACCCTCCCTGCTCTTGGCTCTTCCTCCAGCCACACTGGGGGACAGGCCCTGTCTTCGCTGAGAGAAATGTCAGGACCCCAGAGGTGGGGCCCTTGCAACCAGAGAGCCAGCCGGCAGCAGGAGTTTCTTCATAGTGCCTGTGGACAGCTGGCTTTCAGGCGGGTCCTCTTTGTTGATCTGCTGTGCTCTGCCAGGGCTATCGGTTTCCGAGGGGAGTTGATCATGAAATTAAAAGCGTTCTACTTCTACCTGAGTTAATGATTTCCCTAAATATTATACCCAGCTTACCCCGTTCTAGCTGAGCAGAAAGAGGGCTCCATCGCCAGGATACTAGGGTGCTTTCTGGGGGCCAGAGCCTGCAGCATGGCGGGGACCAGCACTGCCCGTGCTGTGAGGACCTGTTTCACTTTCCGCTTCAGCCTCCTTCAGGCCGGATTGTGGAGGACGATGATGGCCTCCATCCTTTATATCCTATTCGTCAGCTGTGGGGAGACGCCAGGGTGAAGGTCCCCAGTCCAACTCAGGAAAGCAGATTCATCGTGCCTGCATGGGGCTGGGGCCAGCCCTGGACCGGCAGCTTTGGAAGGGAGCAGAGAACTCTGATGACGAGGGGAGTAGGGCCCCAGTGTATAGACTCCTGAGCTTCCCAGGTGACTCAGTGGTAAAGAACCTGCCTGCCAATGCAGGGGACACAGGAAATGTGGGTTCGATCCCTGGGTCAGGAAGATCCCCAGGGGGAGGAAATGGCAATCCACTCCAGTATTCTTGCCTGGAGAATCCCATGGACAGAGGAGCCTGGTGGGCTACAGTCCATGGGGGTCTCAAAGAGTCGGACACGACTGAGCGACTGAGCACAGACGGATGTAGAATCCTTACTCCTGTGATAACCCAGGTGGGTGTGGGGAGGGATGTGAGTGGGGAGCAGGGCATTCAAAAGAGAGGGTTGAGTGCGTATTAAATGAGTAAATACGAGATTTCTGGAAGAGAACATCCTCACTTTTAATGCCAATGTCACCACCTTAATGTGATCTCTGAGGATCCATTTCTGAGACAGAAACTGTGTTTGTTGTGATAGAATGGGCTTAGTAATCTCAGGACCACTTCAAAAGGCTGTAGGCAAAAGCAGAGGCCTCTGGGCAGCGGGAGCCATTGGGAGAAAGCCTCTTTCTCCCAGCTTTCCCAACAGATGCCCTGAGCCTGTTGTTTCATTTATAAAATGAGGTGGAAGGGTGGATAAGGGGGTCTTGCAGGTACTAGGTACCCTCCAAGTCTAAAACTGCTTTTCTGCCTGCAGCATCATTTGTCATAGAATATAATAAATTTTACCATAAGATTTGACGATAAATTTTAAAAGCACTGCTGTCCTCCAAGCATATGTTCCACTTGTTTATTGATGAGGTTTGATCATCTAAGACAGAGGCGTTAAAATATTTTTTTCAAAATGGAATGTGAACCATATTATGTATTTTTCCCCAAAATCTTTCTCTTGCTTCTTGGAGCTTTGCATTGCCGTTTTGCTGGACCATTTTCCCCTAGATCGTGTCGGGCGCCACATGTTTGCTACATGTTTATATCAAGTATTGAATATCATTCTCTTTCATCTGTCCTCTATCTCAGTCCCACTTTGTTTCTACTTTGCATTAGGGAATAGGAAACCAAGCTGTGTTTAAGCAACTTAGTTTCAATCACTGGGGTCTAGATTCCGTTTTCCCACAGGCTGAATAGAAGGTAAATAAATTGTATCTAGCAAGAAGCCTGAATATTAGGATGTGCCCATAATTGTCTTTTTCAGCAGAACTCCATGAAGAGGGCTGGCAAGTCCCCACGGGGCGCCCAGGTCACTGGGAGCGCTGCCTTATTACACAGCATCAGCGTAATCCACTCCTGGGGCCCTTTGCGGGGTAGGGGGTCCCTATCTGCCCGCCACAGCTGCCGTCCTGCCAGCCAATTCTGCTGCCCCTTAAACCCTTTCAGTGTAATTTTTATTCCCAAGAAAAAGACGTATTGGCCAACAAGCTGACAGATCTACGGCTTGATTCTCATTTTGCCCCACCCCCAGACCAGGATGCTCTTGTGTCTGTAGAAAGAGCTCTTGATTGTTGCCAAGGCTTTTTTGGTCCTAAAATACCTAGTGCTGCTACCCGTGGAGAGACCGAAGTCGGGAATTTCCCAGAGGTAGCACCGTCGTCATTCTTCCATGATTTATGAGTCCCCATTGTGTTAAGCCAAACAAACATTTTCTTTCAGTATTCTAGAACTAATAAAAAAAAATCCAGTGAGCTTCATGTAAAGGATTGTGTTTTAATAAAAGTGGTAATTCAAAACACCTGTTTAACTCGTGACTCTCAATTCTAATCAAAGCTCTGTTAATCCTTTGCTTGGGAGATCTTGATTTTTCTTTTGCTTTTTCTTTAAAAAAAAAAAAAGATGACATACCCATTTGATTGAAATTTGATTCCTCTCAGTAAAACTGCCAGTTTTAATTAAGTTAGAAAATTGGAATACGACCACGTAGTTGGATGAAATTCAGAATAATAATTTCCTTCTCGTGT
The DNA here is from genome assembly GCA_917880005.1 of Nanger dama. Lineage (NCBI taxonomy): Eukaryota > Metazoa > Chordata > Mammalia > Artiodactyla > Bovidae > Nanger > Nanger dama. The sequence continues at coordinate 30,279,540 of CAKJTW010000023.1, forward strand.
TCTGCTTGGAGAAACTATGGATTTGTACAGATGAAGACATTACATGTCTAATTGTTTCCTCTTCTATGAATTAAATACGACTTTTTATTTCTTTTAAGATTGTGTATTTATTTGTGGCTGTATGGGTCTTCACTGCTGCGTGCAGGCTTTCTCTAGTTGTGGAACACAGGATTCTCACTGTGACGGCTCCTCTTGCTGTGGAGCATGGGCTCTGGGCGTGGGCTCAGTAGTTGTGGTACCTGGGCTTAGTTGCTCCTCGCCATGTGGAATCTTCTCAGACCAGGGACTGAACCTGTGTCCCCTGCATTGGCAGACAGATTCTTAACCACTGGACCACCAGGGAAGTCCCAAGTTTTTAGGTTTGTTGATAGTCATAAAAGTTCTTTTGTGTGTATTAAAGTAACAGATCACTTAAAAAGATGTTTAGTTTTAGGCTATAGGTACTACTTTTTGTAGCTATAGGAAATAAGGGTTTTGACTGGGAAAATTAAAGCAGTTTGGGGTTGTGAAAAATGGTGTCCTAATTTTAAAGACATTTTAGACAGGGTATTCATCTGTGATGGTGCACACTTTGTTTTTACTAATTTGCACTCGAGTGTGTTATCTGCTTCCCCCACTGTTCATTTCCCTGTCTGTTTGGACCTGATAAAAGTTGAGGATATGCATACTTCTTTAAAAAAAAAAAAAGTTCTTCGTCATGACTCTTGAATGGTACAAGTAAGAGAAATGCATTTATTTCGTGCCTCTCAATTAATTAAAATCTTAATTCTTTTAAAAACCTCTGTTGATTTCTCTTAAATATAAACAGGGAAACCCAGGGGGTGTTTTTGGCAAGCTCAGCCATGATTTCTCTGAACACTTTTTGGTTTGCTTACTTTCATGGTAAAAGCTGACAATGATCTAAATGTGCTTCAGGTGTTATTCCCTGATCTCAATGGATTATCTGTATTTGCCTTTTACTTTTTTTTTTCCTCTGAAATCTTTGATTTGGAGGGTGTCCTTTTACTGAGGCTCCCCTTCCTTCCTGATCACATGTTTGAGTAAATTGTTTTTCCTATCAGTATAATCAGATTATTTATTTGTTTGTTTTTGAAGAATAGTTGATATACAATGTTGTATTAGTTTCTGGTGTACACAAAGTGATTCAGATATGTATATATTATTGCAAGATATTGAATATAGTTCCCTGTGCTATCTAGTCATCACTGTCATTTATCTATTTTATGTATAATAATATTTATCTCTTAATCCCATGCTTCCAGTTTATCCCTCCCAACACACACTCACACCTTTCTCCTTTAGTAAGTGTAAGTTTATTTTTTTCTGTGTATTAATCAAACTAATTTGATTTTCCTCCCTCTGATTGAAGATATGGTCTAGTACCTCTGGCTCTGGCATCAAGAATATATTAATGCCTTCCAGCTTAACCATCCCATTAGTCACAGCACACCCTCAGAGTGCTGTTAACAAAAATACTTTATTTATTTTAACCGGGTGCCAGAGAGCAGTCAAGATTTTAAAATGTGGATAGTGACAAAGATTCTCACTTGGGTATACTACTGCTAATCTTATAGAGAAAAACTGTAATAAATATGCCAAGACATGGTGATTTGTAGACCATCTCCTTTGAACATCAAGGTCCCCCAAATTCCTTTAAAATGAAAGCCAAAAAAGTGTGTCAGAGAATTTCTTGTGATTGAATATAGAATTATATAATAGAAAAATGTCTTTCCTATTAATAGAATATAATAGAAAAGTGTCTTTCCTTCCCTTAAAAAATCCTGTTCACTTAGGGAAATGGTAGAAGACAATTTCTATTTTAAATGTTTACTTTTAATACTTATTTACTTACTTGGCTGTGCTGGGTCTTAGTTTGCAGTATGCGGAATCTTCTTGCTTTGGAACTTGGGCTCTAAAGTTTGTGGGATGGGTAGTTGCTTGGTGGGTTTTTTTGCCCCAAGGCATGTGGGATCTTAGCTCCCTGACTGAGTCCCCTGCAATGGAAGGCCCATTCTTAACTTCTGGACCACAAGGAAGTCCTTAAATGTTTATTTTGAAAAATATTTAGATGGATCAAGAGAAAGGAGGGGAAAAAGAAGAGGGAAAGAGAGACAGGGGGTGTGGCGGACTCTTCCTGCCCTTCCTTTTGATTTCACACTGAAATATGGGATGCTTTCAAGACATTCTTCAAGGATAAGTGAAAGCAGGAGGTCAGGAAAATTGATTCTTGGAGAAGGGAGGAGAGGAGTTACTGAGAGAGGCTGTAAGTTTAAGTCAAATTAACCAAAGACCATGGCCACCCATACATTGTTGTTGGTGCTGTTTGGTCTCTCAGTTGTGTCCTACTTTTTGTGACCCCAGGGGCCTCACCCCAGGCTTCCCTGTCCTTCACTGTCTCCCAGATTTCACTCAAACTCATGTTCATCGAGTCGGTGATGCCATCAAACCATCTCATCCTCTGTCGTCCCCTTCTCCTCCTGCCCTCAATCTTTCCCAGCATGAGGGTCTTTTCTACTGAGTCTGCTCTTTGCATCAGGTGGTCAAAGTATTGGAGCTTCAGCTTCAGCATCAGTCCTTCCAATGAATATTCAGGACTGATTTCCTTTAGGATGGACTGGTTGGATCTCCTTGCAGTCCAAGGGACTCTCAAGAGTCTTCTCCAACATCACAGATCAAAAGCATCAATTCTTTGGTTCTCAGCCTTTATGGTTCAACTCTCACAGCCGTACATGACTATTGGGAAAACTGTAGCTTTGATTATAGAGATCTTTGTCAGCAAAGTAATGTCTCTGCTTTTTAATGCGCTGTCTAGGTTTGCCATAGCTTTTCTTCCAAGGAGCAAGCGCCTTTTAATTTCATGGCTGCAGTTACCATCCACAGTGATTTTAGAGCCCAAGAAAATAAACACATATATAGAAACTATATATAAAGCTATATATACCTATAAAGAAACTATAAAGAAATTATTCAAAGGAAAGAGACAATGGAGTTCATTCAATATGATGTGCTTTTAATATTCCTCCACTGTAGTTCAGCTAGTAAAGAACCCACCTGCAATGCAGGAGACGCCAGTTCATTTCCTGAGTCGGAAAGATCCCCTGGAGAAGGGATAGACTACTCACTCCAGTGTTCATGGGCTCTCCTGGTGGCTCAGATGGTAAAGAATCTGCCTGCCATGTGGAAGACCTGGGTTCAGTCCTTGGGTTGAGAAGATCCCCTGGAGGAGGGCATGGCAACCCACTCCAGTATTCTTGCCTGGAGAATCCCCATGGACAGAGGGAGCCTGGTGGACTACAGTCCATGGGATCATAAAGAGTTGAACATGACTGAGCAACTAAGCTCAGCACACCAATTTTTTTTTTTATTATTATATGGTGTTTTTAAAATCAAGACCTAATGATTTTTATTTTAATATTAACTTATTCTTAACAAGTACAGTCAACCAGGAAGATGAAACCTGATTCAAAACACAAGTTATTACTCAAAATGCAACCCTCCCGGAGCCCCGTTGGGATCGTTAGTACAAATTCCACTATATGTTTTAGTCCCCAGGGACCATTCAGGAGAGGGATGAGGAGAGAGTAAGGCAGCCAAGTTGCGGAGCACTGGGTCTCCAAAGGGCAGGTTTTCTGGAGGTGATGTTTGTAGATCCATCACCAGACTGCCTTCTCGCTTATTTTCAGATTATCCATTCAAGTCATCCTGTGAATGAGGAATGCCTGTTTCAAAGTATACTGCAAAGCCCTCTCAGTAAACAAGCACCGCACATCCTGGGACTCGGTGCGCATCAAGGCTGACTGTTGCAGCAGCGTGGTTTGCGATCACCCTGGTGCTGGTGGCGGCTGGCGTCCTGGGCTTGTCTCAGCCCGGTGGTTACTGCCACCCTCTTGCCCGCACAGTTCATGCTCCTCACCCGGATGATTCCATCCAATCACTGCACCTGACTTGACAGAGAAGAAAAGACCACTGCACCCTGTGTGCACTGGGGCGTGAGAAAGGCTGACTTTCTCGAGGATAGTGAGTCTATGAATAGAATCCTTAGGGCTGACCTGTACCAAGAGTGTGGCTGTGCCCAGGCTGGTTTGTACAGCCCAGAGCCCATCAGGCTGAAGGGTGGCAGTTCTGCATTCTGGTTTTAACGTGAGGAGAAATTAGTTTGCGGTTCTTTGGAAATGAATCACTTCTTTGGTTTTAATTTCCTGTCTTTTGGTCATCTCTAGGGCCTTTCTGCTCTTAAATTCTGAAATCTGTATTTGTAGATTATTAGGGGTGGAAACAACAGGTAAGAATGTGATAGTTTACAAAGAACCCATCTGAGAATTCCCTGGCGGTTCCTTGGTTAGGACTTGGCGTTTTCACTGTCCAGGGCATGGGTTCCATCCCTGGGCAGGGAACGAAGGTCCTGCAGGCCCTGTGGCACAGCCAAAAACAAAAATAATAAAAAGTAAAAGCGCCATCAGGAAAAGGTGCTCAGAGGGATGAACCCCTATCTCAAATCATGGGGCCATTTTCAATTTTCTGTGGGTAGAGAGTCAACTTTTCACTCTGAACCTCAGACTTCTTCCACTTCTGCTTTCTTGTTTCCCCACATGTACATGCCTTGCCCCCATGTTTAAAGTGTTCTGCAGCACTTAGTTATTGCTGAGCAATAAATCACCCATAACTTAATGGCTTAAAAACAACAACTCTTTATCTGGTCATGATTCTGCAGTTAGGGCCAACCTCTGCTGGGCAATGCTTCTGGTCTCACGTGGCTGGCCCTGAGGACCCACCAGGGCTGGCTGATCCCTGATGGCTCATCTCAGGGGTCTAGCAGTCAGCTAAGGTTGTTACAGAGCCAGCAGCCCAGAAAGAGAAGCCCAGGGCCCAGAAACTTGTCTTGTCAGGCTTGCGCTATGGTCCTGTCTCCTCTGCTGAGGTCCCACTAGCTGACACCGGCCTGGTGCATGGCCAACACCAGAGTCTACATCAGGGTGTGGATGCAGGAGGTGGGATTCACTGGGGGTACCAGTATGCAGTCTCCCACACATTTATCCCCTTGTATTTTTGGAAGTCAGTACTTCAGATTTGAAGTACACGTCTGTATTCCTTGTTTTAGATATCAGTAAGCTTTCAAAAAGTAACAGTGTAGTTTCTGCTTAACAGATTATTGACCAGAGACGTAGCAATAGAGTGATACGATTAACACCACAGTGCGAAGTTGTTAGAGCTTAAAATTGATCTAGGGTCCATTATACAACAATGATTGTCATTATCATCCACGTTTTGCTCCATTAGGTTTTTGTTCCAACCTTGTGTATACTATAAACGTAAAATTTTCAAAATGATGCACTGCAAAATTTGAGTGAAGAATTTATCAGTGAATTTTATGCAGATACTTTCTGTGATTGTCTGAGCAATGTATATACTAGTATCTCAGAGGGTGATAGTTCTTCAGAATATAGTTCTGATTCAGACAGTGTGAAGATTAGACCCCCGAAAGACAAAAACCTTAGTGATTGACTCTGATATGGAAAGTGAGAATGAAACTCACCGTGCTAGAGGATGCTCCTTTGCTTCTACAGACAAGTGGATGGAAGACAACATTTCACAAAAATTAGAAGACGTTACAGGTGTGTCCGGTGCAACTGTTGAATATAATAACCTTCAAAGTGTTAGTTTAGCAACAGAATTTATTTCTGGCCAGCCAAAATAAAAATTGCTGACCATGGGCATTAGTTTCTGCTGAAGTCTCCCGATCAATCTTAACAAAACATATGCTCTGCAGTGACGTGGGGAGGGGTGTAATGAATGATTTGCGATGGTAGGGATGGATATCCCTACCTCTGAGAGGGCCAGGAGGGCGCGTGGGCTGCTCCTTCTGGATCCTCTGTCTCTAAATACTCCTTTTCAGACTCCTTTGCCACGTCCTCTTCCTGAAGATTCTTTGACCGTGTTCTTTTTCCCTCGGGTTGAGTCCCTTTGCAACATTATCAATTTCTACAATGGCAGCTCTTCCTAAGTCTTTAATGACCCCCTCTCTCTCTGCAGGTTTACTTCGAAATATTTTTGGCCTCAGAACCGCATTTGTATCTGCGTGCTAGACTTCTCCACATGAATAATCTGCACACACCCAAAATAAGACATCTTCTCTGAACCCCAAATCTACTTCTCTTTCTGTGTTTCCTATTTTCGGTAGCAACTTCACTGTTCTAGTCTCAAAGGCTCAATGCCTCTCAATGCCTCTTAGGCATTCTGAGCTCCCCGCCTTCCCCCTTCTCTTCTGGGTACCCCCACCACATCCTGTGCCCCAGCCCGTTGTCTCAGGCCCAGGCTTCGTCATCCCTCCAAATTCCAGTCCACACAGCAAGGAGCTAAATCCCTAGATGACCCTCGTCTAATAAGCCCCAGCTCAAGACCTTCTATAACACCTCACTGCCCTCAGAACAAATACCAGCCCTGTCCACCTGGCACTCACAGTCTTGTCAGTTGATCCCTTGAAGTCCTCCATGTCCCTGGTAGTCCAGTGGTTAAGATTCCACGCTTCCACTGCAAGGGGCGGGAACCAACATCCCGCATGCCGCCTAACCCCAACCAAGATCCACGCCATTTCCCAGGTTAGTAACCCGTTCTCTTATCCAAACTCAAGTCCTTTCCCTCCTCCAAGGTCTATCTCCAACATCTCCTTAAACTCTGTGGATAACAGTCTCTTCCTGCTAGATGCAGACAGCACTTAAAAAAAAAAAGTCATAAACTATATATTTTAGAGATGTTTTAGATTCCGATCAAAATTGAAGGAAAGGTACAGGGAGTTCTCAGCCCACCCCACACCACCATCAACATCTTGCACCAGGCAGTACGTCTGTTCCAGTGATGAACCAACCTTGACACCTCATTACCAGGCAGAGTCCAGAGTTTACACTAGGGTTCACTCTGCATTGTACATTTTATGGGCTTTGACAAATGTATGATGACACTTAACCCACCATTAATTATCATCCAGAGTATTTTTCCTGCCCCCCGAACCTCCTGTGCTCTACTTATTCCTCCCTCTCTCCCCTGAAAGCTGCCGGCAATTTTCCCTCCTCTTACATAATGTCTGTTTTCATCACTTGGTTTTTTGAAGACCCCTCATCTTAGTCTTGGGCTTCTCAGGTGGCACTAGTGGTAAGAACCCACCTGCCAAGGCAGGAATCATAAGGGACACAGGTTTAATCCCTAGATAGGGATATCCCCTGAAAGAGGGCATGGGAATGCACTCCAGTGTTTGTGCCTGGAGGATCCTGGGGACAGAGGAGCCTCGCGGGCTATGGTCTATAGGGTCGCAAAGAGACAGACAAGACTGAAGCAGCTTAACACATACACACACGCATACACACACATGTTAGGTCTTCATTGCATAGGTCTCTAAAAAATATGGATACATAGATTACATATTTGAAATCTCACTTAGGAACTTCCCTGCAGTCCAGTGGTTAAGACTTTGACTTCCAATGCAAGGGGTATGGGTTTGATCCCTGGTCAGGGAGCTAGGATCCCACATGCCTCACAGCCCAAGAAAAAACCCAAAACAAAAAATTTTGTAACAAATTCAATAAAGACTTTAAAAAAATAAAATCTCACTTAAAGAATAAAAATCTCAGTAAATATTTCATGGAAGGTCTGGAATTTTACTCAAGTTAGAATTTTTTGATGGGGCTGGGGCAGGGAGGACATAGCACCAATTTTAAGAGGTTGGTTTTGGAAGAGAACAATGAACCTTAATAGTTAGGGAGACATTCTTGAGCTTAGTTCAGGTCAGCAAGTATTTGGTGAAATCAAAGATGACTTTGGCTTCATGAACTGGTTGTCTGTGCTCCTTCCTAAATGGTCCCTCCATAGACCAAAAAAAGTCTATATTTCCGAAAAACTTTGCACTCTGCTGAATGGAGAGACAGCGAGTTGGGTGGTAGGAAAGAACACTTCATTGAATCCTTCTTTAGAGCCATCTCCTTTTCTGATGTAGAATAAATACCTTGATCTTCTAAATTCGGACTTTTTAAGGATGCTCTTTCATTTTAATTAAAAAGCAAGTACATGCCAAACAAGTTAGCAGTAAGGGACCACAGAGCGTGATACTGTTGCAAAGAGCTCAACAAAATCGTATACAGTGCTAAAGTTGTACGAGCAGCTCTGTCAGCAAGTGTCTGTATGTTCTGCAGATCTGCAGCCACTAAGGAAATGAAGGTGCACGGTAAGCAAGAGGTGCTGTAGGAAAGGAAGGGGAGACACCAGAGAAAGACATCATCACGGTTTCTCAGAGCAGAAGGTGTGATGCACTGTTGTCTTAGGTTTCCTGACGGTCTTGAAGGAAACGGGCAGCGCTGCTTCTGGAATACAGTCCTGTTCTGATCACGCCCCCCCACCCCCCCCCCCCCCTCCCCGGTCCTCTGGCGCTGGCTTCTTTGGTCCAGGCTGTGACTTGTGGCCAGATGTCTTCCAGGCACTCAGGTTGCCTCAGATTCTCAGCTGCAGGGCATCTGCTCTGTGGAATGTCAGCTGTAGTTTCTCACTTCAGTTGCAGGCTCATCAAATCTCTAAGCCAAATAAGCATTTCTTTTTCCCCCTAGTTTTATCGAGAAATAATTGACATACAGCACTGTATAAGTTTCAGACGACTTGACTTACATCATGAAGTGAATATCACAAGTTTTGTGACATTCATCATCTCATATAGATACAAAATTAAAGAAATAGAGAAAAGTTTTTTCTTGTGATGAGAACTCTCTTGACAACTTTCATATGTAGCATGCAGCAGTGTTAATTATATGTATCATGTTGTACATTATATCCCTAGTATGTATTTATATGAATAATCACATTTTGATGTAACCACATTTGTTTTAAATGAAAGTCAGCAAAGATTTACTAAGGGTTTTCTCTGGGACAGCACCCTAGGGATATTGACAGTGACAGCCAAGCGCAGTGACCAAGCCCCAGGCAGTGTTGTGGACTCAGTGCACGCTCCCAGCACCCCCGAGCACATGGGCTCTGCTCTAAACACTGCATCCGAGATGCCTTGGAAGATACACTGCCTTCGTCTACGTGTGGAACTTTCACTTCCTACGGCCAGTCTCCTCCAGGCTGGGGCAAGGGTTTGAGAAAACAAAACGACCCTCAAGTGCTTGGGATCCACGTTTGTTGTCTTGCTTCTTCAGTTGTCGCCTTTTTGAAGTGTTGTTGGAATGTCAAATTATGAACTTCTGGGTGTGGCCTCATGGAATGACAGCCCAGGTGAGAAGGATTCAGCACCATCTGGGAGTGGGAAATAGCCCCCCTCCTCTGCTGAGCTCTTGTGGCTGCACTCAGAATAAAATGGACAGAAGGCAGATTGACCAGAGGAACAGAAACATGTTTTAATTCATGGGCACAGAGATCTCATGGAAATGGGACCTTAGAAGTGGGACCAAAGCAGGCAGTTTTTACATGTTATAGACAAATAGATTTTTGAGGAATTGATGGGACAAAGAGACTTAGGTTTGGAGAACCCAATTAGTGAAGAATTTAGACAGAGTTTGGGCTTGTCAATTAAAGAAATAACCAGGCTTGTTTATATAGGCTTCTGGCATGAATTGATAAGGGTGACTGTCTGTCTAATTGCAGAGAAGGCACCTTTCACGTGAAATTGATTTCTTGCTTTCAGGGAGAGGGGACAGTCAGAGTGTCCCTCTCCTTTTATGTATATATGTATACAATTTTATTTGTTTATTTATGGCTGCGCTGGGTCTTGCTGTGTGGGCTCTTCCCTAGTTGCGAGGAGTGGGGTTGCCATCTAGTTGCGGTGCGTGGGCTTCTCATTGCGGCGGCTTCTCTTACTGCAGAGCACGGGCTCTCAGACAGGTTGACCTCAGTGGCTGTGGCCTGTGAGCTCAGTAGCTGCAGCTCCCAGACTGCACAGGCTCAGTAGGTATGGCACATGGGCTTAGCTGCTCTGTGGCATGTGGGGTTTCCCAGATCAAGGATCGAACCTGTGACTCCTGCATTGACAGGTGGATTCTTTACCACTGAGCCACCAGGGAAGCCTGGAATGTCCCTCTTGGGCTGGCTATTTCTTAATTAACTTTAGTTCAAAATAATTACTGTATCTCAGAGGCACATTTTGGGATGGGCTACCCAACAGCACCCCTTTCCCCTTGGGCTTCTTGCCCCTATGTCCCTCTGCACCCCAGCTCCCCTCTTCTCCCTATATCCTTTCCTGCAGGCTCGGAGCAGCACCCAGAAACCACAGCCTATGCTGAATGATGAAGGTGACATTGTATTTTCCCTCTCAGACCAGGCAAAGCTGGGGTTTCTTCCATGAAGAATTTTTACCGTGGGTAACTGGGTAAACCAAAAGAGCAGAAAGCTTTATAAACTTAAAGTGCACAATTGTACTTTATGTGACTGTTTGGTTTGCTTTATGTAATAGTCATCAGCCCCTTAAGCAGTTTTCCTCTGGTTACTTTAAGTAACTGGACAGGTTTTGTTTATTTCTTTTTAAAATTTATGCCTTTTTTATTTATTTATGAGTATAAGACAATTAGCAGTTGACTGCCATGGCTGAGTGCCCAGGTTCTGGAGTTGCTCTGACCAGGTGAACAGAATCAGGCCACACTGTAGAGGTCACTATGACCTTGAGCCAGTCACTGAACTGCTTGCAGCCTCGGTTTTCTAATTTGTTAGGGGTGGGGAGTGAAACAGTCCTGTCCATTTCACAGGGTTGTTAAAACAGTTGCCTAAGAAAGAGTGTAAAACAGTTTGCAGATACCAGACTCATTTGTTTGTTATTGTTTAGTCCCTAAGTTGTGTCCAACTCTTTTACGACCCCATGGGCGGTAGCCTACCAGACTCCCCTGTCCATGGGATTCTTCCCAGGCAAGAACACTGTAGTGGGTTGCCATTTCCTTATCGAGGGAATCTTCCCAGACCAGGGATTGAACCCACATCTCCTGCATTGGCAGGTAGATTCTTTACCACTGAGCCAGCAGGAAAGCCTATGGTAAGTCCTACATAAATGTTAGCCTCGAGGATGTGCTGTTATTGTTAATTTTTAGAAATGATGAATGCCAAAGACAATAACATGGTACGTAGACTGAAAACCAAATAAATAAAGAAAAACAGAAAATAAAACCCAGCTACTTTCCAAACCCCCACTCCTTGACTGGGAATTATTCATAAAACTTGATAATGTAACAGAGTCTAGAATATTTCATGTCCTATTCCCCTTATCTTTTCCCCCATAATTTTAATTTGAAAAAATAAGCCTTAAGGATTCATTCATTCATTCATTCAGCACTGAGCCTGGTACCTAGGCTATAGGTATATATCCTACCCCTGAGGGATATGCTTCTTGCTCATAGAGTAGAACAGATGGTACTCTTATCCCTATGGAGCATGAGAAAAATATTCCAATTAATACTATATCAGATGCATACGTGGCATCAGTACACTTCAGTCACTCAGTCATGTCCAGCTCTCTGCGACCCCATGGACTGCAGGACGCCAGGCTTCCCTATCATCACCAAGTCCCGGAACTTACTCAAACTCATGTCCATCGAGTCAGCAAAGCCATCCAGCCACATCATCCTCTGTTGTCCCCTTCTCCTCCCACTTTCAGTCTTTCCTAGCATCAAGGTCTTTTCCAGTGAGTCAGTTCTTCACATCAGATGGCCTAAGTATTGGAGCTTCAGCTTCAGCATCAGTCCTTCCAATGAATATTCAGGACTGATTTCCTTTAGGACGGACTGGTTGGATCTCCTTGCAGTCCAAGTGACTCTCAAGAGTCTTTTCCAACACCATAGTTCAAAAGCATCAACTGTTCAGTGCTCAGCTTTCTTTATAGTCCAACTCTCACATCCATACATGGCTATTGGAAAAACTGTAGTTATGACTAGACAGACCTTTGTTGGTAATGTCTTTGTTTCTTAATATGCTATCTAGGTTGGTCATAGCTTTTCTTCCAAGGAGCAAGCATCTTTTAATTTCATGGCTGCAGTCACCATCTGCAGTGATTTTTGGAGACCTACCAAATAAAGTCTGTCACTGTTTCCATTGTTTCCCCATCTATTTGCCATGAAGTGATGGAACCAGATGCCATGATCTTTGTTTTCTGAATGTTGAGCTTTAAGCCAACTTTTTCACTTGCCTCTTTCACTTTCATTAAGAGGCTCTTTAGTTCTTCTTCACTTTCTGCCGTAAGGGTAGTGTCATCTGCATATCTGAGGTTATTGATATTTCTCCCGGCAATCTTGATTCCAGCTTGTGCTTCATCCAGCCCAGCGTTTCTCATGATGTACTCTGCATATAAGTTAAATAAGCAGGGTGACAATATACAGCCTTGACATACTCCTTACCCGATTTGGAGCCAGTCTGTTGTTCCATGTGCAGTTCTAACTGTTGCTTCTTAACCTGCATACAGATTTCTCAGGAGGCAGATCAGGCAGTCTGGTATTCTTAACTCTTGAAGAATTTTCCACAGTTTGTTCTGATCCACACAGTCAAAGGGTTTGGTGTAGTAAATAAAGCAGAAATAGATGTTTTTCTGGAACTCTTGCTTTTTTGATGATCCAGTGGATGTTGGCAATTTTGATCAGTGATTCCTCTGCCTTTTCTAAAACCAGCTTGAATATCCAGCTTGAATTTTATAGTTCATGTACTGTTGAAGCCTGGTTTGGAGAATTTTGAGCATTACTTTGCTAGCATGTGAGATGAGTACAATTGTGTGGTAGTTTGAACATTCTTTGGCCTTGCCCTTCTTTGGAACTGTAGTGAAAACTGACCTTTTCAACTCTTGTGGCCACTGCTGAGGTTTCCAAATTTGCTGACATATTGAGTGCAACACTTTCACAGCATCATCTTTTAGGATTTGAAATAGCTCAACTGGAATTCCATCACCTCCACTAGCTTTGTTCGTAGTGATGCTTCCGAAGGCCCACTTGACTTTGCATTTCAAGATATCTTGCTGTAGGTGAGTGATCACACCATTGTGGTTATCTGGGTCATGAAGGTCTTTTTGTGTGTAGTTGTTCTGTGTATTCTTGCCACCTGTTCTTAATCTCTTCTGCTTCGGTTAGGTTCATACCATTTCTGTCCTTTATTGTGCCCATCTTTGCATGAAATGTTCATTTGGTATCTCAGATTTTCTTGAAGAGATCTCTAGTCTTTCCCGCCCGTTCTATTGTTTCCTTCTATTTCTTTGCATTGATCACTGAGGAAGGCTTTCTTATCTCTCCTTGCTATTCTTTGGAACTCTGTACTCAAATGGATATATCTTTCCTTTTCTCCTTTGCCTTTAGCTTCCCTTCTTTTTGTAAGGCCTCCTCCGACAACTGTTTTGCCTTTTTACATTTCTTTTTCTTGGAGATGGTCTTGATTCACTGCCTCCTGTACAATGTCATGAACCTCTGTCCATAGTTCTTCAGTCAGTCTATCAGATCTAATCCCTTGAATTTATTTCTCATTTCCATTGTATAATCTTAAGGGATTTGATTTAGGTCATACCTGAATGGTCTAGTGGTTTCCCTCCTTTCTTCAATTTAAGTCTGAATTTGGCAATAAGAAGTTCAAGATCTGAGCCACAGTCAGCTCCCGGTATTGTTTTTGCTGACTGTATAGAACTTTTCCATCTTTGGCTGCAGATAATATAATCAATCTGATTTTGGTATTGATCATCTGGTGATGTCCATGTGTAGAGGCTTCTCTTGTGTTGTTGGAAGAGCACGTTTGCTATGACCAGTGCATTCTCTTGGCAAAACTCTATTAGCCTTTGCCCTGCTTCATTTTGTACTCCAAGGCCAAATTTGCCTGTTACTCCAGGTGTTTCTTGACTTCCTACTTTTGCATTCCAATCCCCTAAAATGAAAAAGACATCTTTTTGTGTGTTAGTTCTAGAAGGTCTTCACAGAATCATTGAACTTCAGCTTCTTCGGCATTAGTGGTTGGAGCATAGCCTTGGATTACTGTGATATTGAATAGTTTGCCTTGAAAACAAACAGAGATCATTCTGTCATTTTTGAGATTGCATCCAAGTACTGCATTTCAGACTCTTTTGTTGACTGTGATGGCTATTCCATTTCTTCTAAGAGATTCTTGCCCACAGTAGTAGATATAATGGTCATCTGAGTTAAATTCACCTATTCCAGTCCATTTTAGTCTGTTGATTCCTAATATGTTGATGTTCACTCTTGCCATCTCCTGTCTGACCACCTCCAATTTGCCTTGATTCATGAACCTAACATTCCAAGTTACTTTGCAATATCATGAACCTAACATTGCAAGTTACTTTGCAATATTGTTCTTTACAGCATCCATCTTTACTTCCATCATCAGTCACATCCACAACTGGGTGTTGTTTTTGCTTTGGTTCCATCTCTTCATTCTTTCTGAGTTCTTTTTCCACTGATCTCCAGTAGCATATTGGACATGTACCAGCCTGCAGAGTTCATCTTTCAGGGTCCTATCCTTTTGCCTTTTCATACTCTTCATGGGGTTCTCAAGGCAAGAATGCTGAAGTGGTTTGCCATTCCCTTCTCTAGTGGACCACATTTTGTCAGAACCTTCCATCATGACCCGTCCATCTTGGGTGGCTCTATATGGCATAGTTTCATGAGTTAGACAAGGCTGTGGTCCATGTGATCAAATTGGTTAGTTTTCTGTGATTGTGGTTTTCATTCTCTCTGCCCTCTAATAGAGAATGATAAGAGGCTTCTGGAAGCTTCCTGATGGGGGAAACTGGGTCTTATTCTGATGGGTGGGGCCATGTAAACAATTTTCTGTTGATGGGCGGGGCTGTGTTCCCTCCCTGTTTGACCTGAGGCTAAACTATGGTGGAGGTAATGCAGATAGTTGTGACCTCCTTCAAAGGGTCCCATGCACGTACTGCCCCCAACCCTGCAGCAGGCCACCACCGACCCACACCTCCACCAGAGACTTCTGGACACTCACAGACACATCTGGGTCAGTCTCTTGAGGGGACACTGCTCCTTTCTCTTAGTTCCTGGTTCCGCACAAGGTTTTGCTTGTGCCCTCCAAGAGTCTGTTTCCACAGTCTGTCCTGTGTAAGTTCTGGTGGCTCTGTGGTGGGGTTAATGGTGACCTCCTCCAAGGGAGCTTATGCCATACCCAGGTCTACTGCACCCAGAGCCCCTGCCCTGGGTGCAGTCCACTGCTGACCCATACCACCACAGGAGACACTCAGACACAGTTCTGGCTCAGTGTCTGCAGGGTCTCTGGGTCCTGGTATGCACAAGGTTTGTTTGAGCCCTCCTAGCATCTCTGGCCGATTTGGGGTTTGATTCTAAACATGATTTCAACCCTCCTACGGTCTTGCTGGGGCTTCTCCTTTGCCCGTGGACATGGATTATCTTTTTTGGGTGGGATGCAATGTTCTCCTGTTGACACTTGTTCAGCAGCAAGTTGTAATTTTGCAGTTCTCACAGGAGAAGATGAGCACACAACCTTCTACTCTGCCATCTTGGATGTATCTTGGCTTTGTGGCATAAGGGCTGCAAATTGACATGTAAGACCAAGTTAATTTCAGTGAATAGAGTGCAGATGATTGGACAGAGGAACAATGATGGGTGCTGTCTACTAAAAACACAATTTTAATTTTGTTTTAAATTTTTATTTTGAAATAATTGTAAACATATAAAAATGTTGCAAAAAATAATACAATGAATTCCCATATACCTTTCATCTAGATGTTACCATCATACATAGCCAAGAATACATTAATAAAATCAGAACAATAACACTGATACAATATTATTATGAACTGATAGATCTTATTCACATTCCCCCAGTTGTCACATTTATTTTGGTTTCCTTTCTGGTTCTAGGATCACATGTTGCATTTGGTTATTTTGTGTCCTTAGCCTCCTTTCATCTGGACCAGTTTCTCTGTCTTTATATATCTCTCTGGATCTTTGCACTTTTGATGAAGAACACTGACTGGTTGTTTTATGGAACGGCTTCAGTTAGGGTTTGTGTCCTAATGATTGGGTTCAGATTGTGTGTTTTTCATCAGAGTGCCAGATTATCAGAGCGGTTTCCATCTCAGTGCATCATATCAGAGGACACATGATGTTGACATCTCATTAGTGGTGATGATGACTTTGATCTCTTGATTATAGTGGTATCAGCTTCCTCCACCCTATGGTTATTTTCCCCTTTGTTCCTAATAAGTATTTTGTGGGGAGATACTTTGGAGACAGATACTTTGTGGGGAGATTTTTTGGAGACTATGTAAATATCCTTTTTCCCACCATATTTTTGCTGATTAATTTTAGCATCCATTGATGATTCTTGCCTGAAATAGTTATTACTGTAAATATTTGCCAATTGGCAGTTTTAAAATATTGCTATCATTCCTTTTACATTTATTAGTTGGAATTCTGTTGTAAGGAATCACTTCCTCTCCTCTTCTGTCTGTCTTAGCACGAACTCATAGGTTCTTATTCTATGGATTACAATCTATTATTACCATTGTTTATAAAAAGGTTGTTAAAATCTATTTGGGATCTGCTGCTGCTAAGTTGCTTCAGTCGTGTCTGACTCTGTGCAACCCCATAGATGGCAGCCTACCAGTCTTCCCCATCCCTGGGATTCTCCAGGCAAGAACACTGGAGTGGGTTGCCATTTCCTTCTCCAGTGCATGAAAGTGAAAAGTGAAAAGTGAAAGTGAAGTCGCTCAGTCGTGTCCGACTCTTAGCGACCCCATGGACTGCAGCCCACCAAGCTCCTCCACCCATGGGATTTTCCAGGCAAGAGTACTGGAGTGGGGTGCCATTGCCTTCTCCGCTCTTTGGGAGAGGGATTATCAATACCACGCGCAAGTGCATGTCTGTAGGGCCACACCATGGTCTTACTGTGCTGCTTTCTGGACAGCATACACGACTTGGCTCCTGACCTGGGAGAAGTTGGAATCTTAGTTTCTGCCAATGTTCCTACCATTCACTGGTATTTACTCTTGTAAAAAGTGTGAGAGAGTTATGTGTTAAACTTGGCCCAAGTCTTCTGGCTTAACTGGGATGGAGGGCAGAGGAAGGTGAGAGGACTCAGAACTCAGGTACAGCACAGTAACTGGCAGGTAATGAGTCAGACCTCAAATTTGCACATTCTGTTTGAGTTTTGGTGGGTGTTGTGGTTTCTGAAACTAAGACTTGTAGAACATGAGTTTTCTGTTAGTCATTTTGAGTTTTTACTCTCCTCTCTGGCTCATTCTAAAATTTAGCTGATAATCACACCCTTGCCAGTGTTTTAAAAAAGAATACCCCAGTCATTGGTGTAAAGTGAACAAATACAGCAGTTCTAGAAGCTGCTGACTCGGTGGACTCACATTTACAAGGTAAAGCAGTTTCGCTCTCAGAGCCCTATTCCATGTTATCAAGATCAGCTCTATTCTGTTAGACTTTTAATAGTCATTTAGTAACTCTGTATTTTAATATCTAATATCGGTGTGTAACATATTCCAAAATGGCTACAAGACAGAGCATTTGAAACAATCTTTGTAGCATCACAGTGTATAACACAGTCTGTCAGGACTCCTAGTTTTAGTGTTCTTTGTCATAGTGTTAGAGGAAAGAATATAAGCTGCATAATTAAACCATTATTGCAATCATGAGGGTACTGTAAGTCATTGTTAAAATTGGCAGTTGGTGGAGGAAGTGGTATGGTATCGTTAACAGCTTCCTATCAAACAAGAAGGCAGTCTGTCCTATAGACTCAATTCATGCTGTGGCCTCTGGTTGGAAACCTACCCTAGTGGGCAAGCAATTAGTCAGGAGGAACTTGATTATTAAGCACAGAGCATCATGTACATGGTCCAATCAACTGAAAGGTCAGACTTTTGGGGAGAACATCTGTCTCAGCCCATCTGGGCTTCTAGATCATAACAAACACCATAGACTGCATGGCTTTTAAACAGCAAATGTTTATTTCTCGTGTTCTGGAGGCTGAAGTCCAAGATCAAGGCACAAACATGGTCACATTTGGGTGAGGGCCCTCTTTCTGGCTCATAGCTGGCTTCTTTTCTCCGTGTTCTCACTTGGCAGGAGGATGTAGCCATCTCTGTGGGTCTCTCGTAAGGGCAGCAGTCTCATCCCTGACGACTTGTGCACCCTCCCCAAAGCTCCCCTCTGCTACCATATTTAGGAATTAAGATGTCAGCATACACATTTTGAGGGGACACAAATATTCAGACTATAGCAATACCTAACGCCTCTGTTTTCCATCTTTTAGTGAAAGTAAAATATCTTTTTAAAATCCCACTTTGAAACAAATCTTCCACTCTCTACAACTGAGCATATTTATTGCTTATCATCAGTGGGCTTCCCAGGTGGCTCAGTGGTAGAGAATCTGCCTGCCAGTGTCGGAGACTCAGGAGATGCAGGTTCAATCCCTAGGTCAGAAATATCCCCTGGAGGAGGAAATGGCAACCCACTCCAGTATTCTTGCCTAGAGCATCCCATGGACAGAGGAGCATGGCAGGCTGCAATTCAGGGGGTCACAAAGAGTCAGACACGAATGAGTGACTAACCCACACACACACATGTTGCTATCAGTAATACAGGCTCTGTCATCTTTGTTGTGAAGTAATACTTTACATAGGAAGAATATATCCTTCTAGGGTATTTTTAAAAAGGTAAGAGAAAATAGTAAGACTGGATTAACAAATCAACAATTTGGAAAATGTCATTTTCTAAAGCGTTGGTGAGGGTAGGCCTATCTTCTCAGTGAAAATTGTAAACCACCTCAAATATCATATTTGGCTATTTTATTATTTGTATTTATCTGTAGCACTGTTTACATATTATCTAAAAGTCACCCTTGCCTTTTGAAATAAATCACAGAATGTTTTTCTTGTATTTTTTTAAATGTTCATTTATTTATTTAGCTGTGTTGGTTTCACTTTGGCGTGTGGGCTCTAATTCCCTGACCAGGGATCGAACCCAGGCCCCCTTGTACTGGGAGTGCAGAGTCCTAGCCACTGGGCTGCCAGGGGAGGTCCTTGTTTTTCTTTTAAACTGGCAGCCTATTTTATAGTTAATTTGGTTGATACTTTGCTTTCCTTGAAATAAAAAGCCATCCACTTCTAGGTTACTGCGTCATTTGGAATATCACTGTCCTTGTCTTTGAGTCATTCTGGGTCTTGGTAGCTCTTTATGAATTCACAAGTTTAAAGAACACAGTAGGTAACATTTAACCCCGTGTAAGTAAGTAAGGTCCATAGTGTTTATTTAGAGATGGTGAGATTAAAGGTGCTTGTGTATTGAAACAATACATTCTTAAGCTTTATTGAGCTAAGTCTGATTACCGTTCTGTTCTGTTTCATCGGCTGTCAACAAATTATATGGGAGTGGAAGAAAGGCTTTGTTTTGTTAGTATGAGTTATTGTTTCCTTAGTGTAGAGCAGCGCTTTAAAACACTCAGGATATCATTGTTTTTGTGGTTTCTGGGCCTTCGGATGGTGTCAGAGGTTTGATGATTTCAGTAAGGAATATGGACATTCTTTGTAAACTTGAAATGCTATGCAGATGTACAAAAACAAACATCATCTTCTCAAGAATAGCTCAGCTGGTAGAATAAAGGGCCACTCCCTAGATGTTTTGGGCTTCCCTGGTTGCTCAAAGGTAAATATAGTGTTGGAGAATATTTAACTTACTTTATTTAATACCAGTCAGTTAATCTTCCCATAAGTCATCTTGCATGCTATCAGCCCAAACTTTGGTAACCTGGTAACAATTTAGTAATTGGCTTTGTAGCTTTTGGTGTTCTGAGCAATTGATATAAATATCAGGATTTATCTTTGCTAGTCCCTTTTAAGTTTATAAGCAAAGGATTTAGCTTACAATTTGTTTCACAATTGTTTCTTGTTGTTGGTCCCTTTGGTGGGCAGGAATATACAAAGATGAATAAAATCTAGTTCCTACTCTTAACATGCATATAATCTATTAGGGAAAAAAAAGATAACTATAGGCCAGTTTTTCTTATCGTGAGAAATTTTGTTTTATTCTTTTGTTACAGCAAATGCCTAGAGTCTCCTAATCTCCTTGGTTTATCTTTAGATAAGGGGTCATTAGTGCTCTGGAATAATTTCTATCAATGAATATCATGGGGATTCTTTTTTGAAAAATATGATTTACTTTACTGTATTTTATTTATTTGGCTGCGCTGGGTCTTAGTTTCAGCATGCGAGATCTTTTTGTCTTTGTTGCAGAATATGGAATCTTTAGTTGCAGCACATGGGATCCAGTTCCCTGACCAGGGACTGAGCCCAGGCCCCTTGCATTGGGGTGCAGAGTCTTAGCCCCTGGACCACCAGGGAAGCCCCTCACAGGGATTCTTAAATTCAACAATAAAAGGCCTTGGTTGTAGTTAAAGGGCACCTGTGGAAGCACAGTTTGTCGGGTATCATAGTAGGGCTTTACATGGCTTTCCTTCTTTCTGTCCACATATTTGACTTTAGTTTAAAAAATGCAGGTTTATTTCAAATATTTTTCAGTTCTCACATCCTTGATGGGCAGAAAAAGGCAGTGTGGTAGCTTTTGACTGCCTTCCTGTTCATGGTCTACCACAGAGAATCTGATTTTTGTTTTCATTTTTATCTTGAATTGGTAGCAGTGAGTGTCAGTAAAAGCTCTCATTCTTCACTTTCAAAGTTATAACTGGTTCCTGTGTGTCACCACTGAACGTTTCCATCAGGTCGCAATGACGTATTCATGACCAACAGTGTCCTTTCCTGCTACTGAGTTGTTGTTTTGTGTCCAACTCTCTCCGTCCTTCAGTATTTCCCAGAGTTGGCTAGATTCATGTCCACTGAATCAGTGATGCTATCTAACCGTCTCATCCTCTATCACTCCCTTCTTTTTTTTGCCCTCAATCTTCCCCAGCATCAGGGTCTTTTCCAGTGAGTCAGGTCTTCCCATCAGGAGCCCAAAGTATTGGTACTTCAGCTTCAGCACCAGTCTTTCCAATAAATATTCAGGGTTGATTTCCTTTAGGATTGACTGGTTTGATCTCTATGCTGTCCAAGGGACTCAAGAGTCTTCTGTAGCACCACAGTTCGAAAGAATCAATTCTTCAGTTCTCAGCCTTCTTTATAGTCCAATTTTCACATCCATACATGTTAGGAAAAACAGTAACTTTGACTGTACGGACTGTGGTTGGCAAAGTTTGATGTCTCTGCTTTTTAACAGGCTGTCTAGGTTTATCAATGCTTTCCTTCCAAGGAGCTATTGTCTTTTAATTTCATGTCAACAGTCACTATCTGCAGTTATTTTGGAACCAACCCAAGAAAATAAAATCTGTGCTGCTTCCACTTTTTCCCCTTCTATTTTCCATGAAGGGATGGGACCAGATGCCATAATCTTAATTTTTTGAATGTTGAGTTTTAAGCCAGTTTTTTCACTCATCCTTTCACTCTCATCAAGAGGCTCTTTAGTTCTCTTCACTTTTTGCCATTGGAGTGTTGTCATCTACATATCTGAGGTTGTTGATATTTCTCCCCAAAACCTTGATTCCAGCTTATGCTTCATCTAGCCTGGCATTTTGCATGATATACTCTGCATAGAAGTTAAATAAGCAGAGTGACAACAACATAGCCTTGTTGGACTCCTTTCTCAGTTTTGAACCAGTCCATTGCTCCATGTCTGGATCTAATTTTTGCTTCTTGACCTACATACAGTTTTCTCAGGGGACAGGTAAGATGGTCTGGTATTCCAGTCTCTTTAAGAATTTTCCACAGTTTGTTGTTCCACGGTCATAGGCTTTGGCATAATCAGTGAAGCAGACAGTAGATGCTTTTCTGGAGTTCTCTTGCTTTCTCTGTGATTCAATGAATGTTGGCAATTGGATCTCTGGTTCCTCTGCTTTTTCTAAATCCAGCTTGTGCATCTGAAAGTTCTTAGTTCGTATATTGCTGAAGTCTAGCTTGAACAGTTTAAGCATAACCTGACTTGCATGTGATTTAAGCATAATCAACTTCCCTGGTGGCTCAGACGGTAAAGTGTCTGCCTCCAATGCCAGAGACCCAGGTTCAATCCCTGGGTTGGGAAGATCTCCTGGAGAAGGAAATGGCAACCCGCTCCAGTACTCTTGCCTGGAAAATCCCATGGACAGAGGAGGCGGGTAGGCTACAGTCCATGGGGTCGCAAAGAGTCGGACACGACTGAGCGACTTCACTTTCTTTTCTTTCTTGACTTGCATGTGAAATGAGCGCAATTGTATGGTACTTTGAACATTCTTTGGCATTGCCCTTCTTTGGGATTGTAATGAAAACTGCTACTGAGAAACATAGGCAAATTTAAATCCTTTGCTCTCTCCCAGGACACTGAGATGACATGTGACAAAAGAAGAAAAAAAGAGAGCATGAGAAAATTAATAATTAACAACAAAACAATAAAATTTTGGTCTTCCTCTATTAGTAATAAAAAATATTCATGATTCTCATTGAGTTTCACACAAAATCTCCCTGGTTTTACCTTAAACGGGTTCAGAGATAGAAAAACACAAGTCATCAGAAATGAACTTACTCAGAGCTGACAACACATCAATTTGGAGTTATCTATAAGTCACATAGGAGAAGGCAGTGGCACCCCACTCCAGCACTCTTGCCTGGAAAATCCCATGGACGGAGGACCCTGGTGGGCTGCAGTCCATGGGGTCGCTAAGAGTCAGACATGACTGAGCGACTTCCCTTTGACTTTTCACTTTCATGCATTGGAGAAGGAAATAGCAACCCACTCCAGTGTTCTTGCCTGGAGAATCCCAGGGACGAGGGAGCCTGGTGGGCTGCCGTCTATGGGGTCACACAGGGTCGGACACGACTGAAGCGACTCAGCAGCAGCAGCTGCAGTATAAGTCTCATCTCTCTCTCCTAAGTGTGCCTTCTACCTGAGAGGTGACTGATAAACTTTGTTCAGCTCTTTAAATCATGTTTTCAAAGGCAAGCGTGCTTCAGACACTGAACCTTTAGGCTTCATGATCAAAGGGGAAGATATATCTGAATGCAAAAGTGGACTCCTGAAGTTAAGGTAAAAAGACATTCCTGAGAAAATATTAAGATATTAACGCACTGTTTAAAACCTGCCTTACCGCACACCTTACCTTTAGGGGAGACCTGTGTCCTGTATTGTCCCTGAAAATGTACTTGTAATGCTGGCACAAGGAGAGGGTTAAATGCTCATCCACAGTCTATTCCTTATCATAGTGAATATTAGTAGCTTCAAACGACTGAGAAAAAAAAGATGATTGAAATATAATGATGGAGAATTCCCCCGCATTCCAGTGGTTAGGACTCCATGCTTTCATCTCACTGCTGTGGGCCCAAGTTCAATCCCTGGTCATGGAACTAAGATCCCACAAGCTCACCTTCTGGCCAAATGTAAAAAATCGAAAAAGAAATATAATGAGGAAAGAAACATTTGGATCTTTTGTAACAGCTGAGAGTATAGTTTCCTGTGCAGCCTTTTAGAAGTTTCCAGGTTTAAAATCCAGTGAGAAATGCCTAGATTAAATCTGGTGTGTTGTAACCTTAATTCATGTTTATAGCATATTAACATTATTTGATCCAATTAGGAATTAAGATTCTCTGTCATCTAATTCTCTGGAGGTTTCTGCTTATCTGTTTTTTTATACCTGGTAGAATACATAGACTGTAGTGGCAGGAGGTGGGGAAAGGACAGATTCGTTTATGCAAAACTTACGTGATGGTGAGTGTTCTTTTTCCTAAAATAATGAAAACAAACAGCATCTTTTTTTCTTTTGATAGCTTGTGAATTAGGAGTATTTCTGGATAGGAGATCTATACTCATTGGTGTGACATCTTTTCAAAATTAATGAATAATGAAATGGTGACAGTTCTTTTTTAAAACCAGGTTTTTAAAAGTGCTTGTTATTTGCATTGTTTGTAAAATATTTCAGGACATTTACTTGTGAGTATATATGCATCTAAGTAAAGGATTTAAAAGATCCTTTCAGCCATGACAAAGAAATTAGCCTAGCTAAAGACTATTTTTAAACCACACCCCTGTGCCTTACAGCAAAATAGAAAATAAATTCGGATGTGTACAAAAAAGTGATTTTCTGCATTTCAGTAGGATGGAAGTGTAGGAATTTTAACTGAAATCTAAGTTGAGCTTTTCTTAGATTTCAGAAACATTTTCAGAGACAAAAGAAATTTATGTAAGAAATGTAGTTTGGTATGTCTCAGAAACAATCTCCTCTTGTTCTGAATAAAATAGCTTTGGACTATTGTTTGCTAAACAATTATTTCTCTTTGGACAAAACTTGAGTTGCCTGTTGGCTTTCATTTTTTAGAAAGTGCATTTACACATGCTTGAAATAATCTTTTAGGCTAAAGAATGTAACTCACCAGGAAAACATGACTAATTCAGCATATCAGATAAAAAGGCTCAGAAACAAGTCACTCTAAAGTTTTGGAACAAAATGTGTTTTAGAAGTAGGGGAGGGAAGGAGAAATTAACCTAGAAGATTATGATAGAAGATTAGATACTAAAAGTGCAGTTAATCCCTTGCAATCATTTGATATAAATTTATATTCCCAACTTTCAGTGGGCTTCCACTGAAGCTCTTTTTCAGTTGGTAAAGAGTCAGCCTGCAATGCAGGAGACCTGCGTTTGATCCCCAGGTCGGGAAGATCCCCTGGAGAAGGAAATGGCAACCCACCCCAGTATTCTTGCCTGGAGAATCCCATGGACAGAAGAGCCTGGCAAGCTACAGTCCATGGGGTCACAAGAGTCAGGCACAACGTAGCAACTAAACAGCCACCACCAACAGCTTTCAAAAGTTGACTCCTGGCATGCCACCTCCCAGCTGCATTAACCTGGCACGTCCTCCCGTAGACCCGCAGAATGGAGCTCAGCCAGACCTCTGCTTCCTTGTAAACAAACTATGGGCCACGGAGGGGCTGGAGTGTCGTCTCTTCCCATAGGGCGCCCCCTTCAGGACTGCAGTGTCCAGTGTCAGAACCGGCTGTGTGATGTGGATGCAAACAGGGCTTCTTAGCACAGAGGAGTCGGTAGCTGCCTCTTCTCACGGTGTAAGGGTGGCTGCTTAATGTCTCTGCTGAGTTATTTAACTATTTCTCATCTGCCCAGTGAGAATAATCCTACATCATTGTTATGAGGGAAACAGGGTAGGGACAGTTTTAAAATCGGCTGTGTGTGTGTGTGTTAGCCGCTCAGTCGTGCCCGACTCTTGCGACCCCATGGACTGCAATCCACCAGGTTCCTCTGTCCATGAGATTTTCCAGGCAAGGATACTGGAGTGGGTTGCCATTTCCTTCTCCAAAATCGGCTATTGCCCTGGCTAAATGAATACGGTATGGGCTTCCCTGGTGGCTCCAGAGGTTAAAGCGTCTGCCTGCAATGCAGGAGACCTGGGTTCGATCCCTGGATCAGGAAGATCCCCTGGAGAAGGAAATGGCAACCCACTCCGGTATTATTGCCTGGAGAATCCCATGGACCGAGGAGCCTGCTGGGCTACAGTCCACAGGGTTGCAAAGAGTCAGACACGACTGAGCGACTTCACTCACTCACTTTCACTTATGCCCACCTCTGGTAGCATGAATACGTGAGGATTAAGTTTCTTCCTCAGTAGTGACTGCTAAGGGCTTCCCAGGTGGCACTAGTGGTAAAGAACCCACCTGCCACTGCAAGAGTCAGAAGAGATATGGGTTTGATCCTGGGTCAGGAAGATTCCCTGGAGGAGAGCATGGCAACCCACTCCAATATTCTTGCCTGGAGAATTCCCATGGGCAGAGGAGCCTAGCAGGCTACAGTTCATGCGGTCTCAAAGAGTTGGACACAACTGAAGTGACTTAGCATGCGCACATGCACCCACACACACACTCACACACACGCCTACCACTAAATGCTCTGAGCAGCAGAGGGTGCACTGGCTACCTGGGGGCAGGGTTGGGGGAGCAGATGGGGAGAGGATTCATGTTAAGGTTTGACAGGAAACAACAAAAATCTGTAAAGCAATTATCCTTCAACTAAAAAATAAATAAATTTTAAAAGATACCTGGGGACTTTTTAATTCTCCAAAATAAAACACACAGCCAAATCCCAGTTTGTCACCACAGGGCTAATAGATAGGGCATAACGCATGCATTTTGAAAAATTCCATAGAATGAAAAGTCCATAGAATGATGGACTCCAGTTATTTTTGATCACACATCATGTGGGGAAATTTAAGCATGCTAACATGTATGAAAAATGGTAAGATTTAATATTTAAAAATAATTTTAATACTATAAAAGTATTTTGCCCTCATTACAAATGATGATTACAAATATTTTCTTGGGTTCCAAAATCACTGCAGATGGTGACTGCATCCATAAAATTAAAAGATGCTTGCTTCTTGGAAGAAAAACTATGACCAACCTAGACAGCATATTAAAAAGCACAGACATTACTTTGCCAACAAGGATCCATCTAGTCAAAGCTATAGACCTAGCTTTCCAATAGTCATGTATGGATGTGAGAGTTGGACCATCAAGAAGGCTTTGCACGGAAGAATTAAACATTTTGATCTGTGGTGCTGGAAAGGACTCTTGAGAGTCCCTTGGACTGCAAGGAGATCCAACCAGTCCATCCTAAAGGAAATCAGTCCTGAATATTCATTGGAAGGACTGATGCTGAAGCTGAAGCTCCAATACTTCGGCTACCTGATGCGACGAACTGACTCATTGGAAAAGACCCTGATGCTGGGAAAGATTGAAGGCAGGAGAAGAACGGGATGACAGAGTTGGTGATGGACAGAGAAGCCTGGCGTGCTGCCATCTATGGGGTCGCAAAGAGTCCAACATGACCAAACAACTGAACTGAACAAATGATGAATTTTTTAGTGAGAGCAGTATGCTTTGTGTATTTGAAGAAGTTTTTGTTTTAATATTGATTTTTTTAAAGCTACTTCTAAGATTTTATATATTTTGATTCTTGGGTTTTTTTAAAAAAATTATTTTATATTGGAGTGTATAGTTGATTAGAGCTTCCCTGGTGGCTCCGTGGTAAAGAATCCACCTGCCAATGCAGGAGACAATGGTTTGATCCCTGGGTCTGAAAGATCCCCTGGAGAAGAAAATGGCAATCCACCCCAGTATTCTTGCCTGGGAAATCCCATGGACAGAGGAGCCTGGCAGGCTAGAGTCCATGGGGTCACAAAAGGGTCAGACACCACCAAGCAACTAAACAATGTCAGCATATAGTTGATTAACAATGTTCTGTCAGTTCCAAGTCAACAGCAAGTGAAGTAGTGATTCAGTTATACATATAGGTGTATCTATTCTTTTGCAAATTCTTTTCCCACTTAAATTATTACAGAATACTGAGCAGAATTCCCTGTGCTATATACAGTAGGTCCTTGTTAGTTATCTGTTTTAAACATAGCAATGTGTACATGTCAATCCCAAACTCCCAATCTATCCCTCCCCACTGATTCTTGGTTTTAATGGCTTTTGTTTACTGGCTGAAAACTATACTCACAAAGATTTTAAATGTAAGTAGAAAAAGTGTATCAGTGGCCACTTTTACTAAATCCTCTTATGCCTCTTCTCAGCCCATCCTGCCAGTTTCAGCTGACTTAACAAAACTTTTAGTTCACTTTCAGATGGTAAATTTTGGTGGTGGTTGTCGTGTCCAGCTCTTGCAATCCCATGGACTATAGCTTGCCAGGCTTCTCTGTCCACAGGATTCTCCAGGCAAGAATACTGAAATGGGTAGCCATTTCCTTCTCCAGAGGCTCTTCCCGACCCAGGACTCGAACCCATGTCTCCTGCATTGCAGGCAGATTCTTTACCGACTGAGCTATAAGGGAAGCCCCCATAAATTTTAGTTTTCCTGAAAACTTCTACATTTACCAGAAGTTATTGTTGTTTTTAAAGTTTCCACAGCTGGATTCAAAACCCAGAAACGTGAGCTTGGAAACTCTTTGGCGAGATTTCTAATAGGTGAGAATATTCTGAGTGTTTGAATGTGCTGATATAGGAGTTTTCAGATGACACAGTTACACTGTTTTTGGCTAAAGATCACAAAACAGTGGATACATTCCCCGACATCTGTTTTCTTAGAATCCTCTCTTTTCAAAGCTTTCGTTTCTCTTAAAAAGTAGTGATACTCTTACATGATGTTCAGTCTCACCTTTACTTTGAAAGGAAGCTTAATGTGTGTGTGTGTGTGTTGCTGCTCAGTAGCAAGCTACTGACAGTCACCTCCGACCCCCTGCAAAGGTCCAAGAATTTGGAACACTTGTGTTTTTGCAAAGGAAAATTACATGCCTCATGTTTTAAATTCCACAACTTTTGAAGTACTTGGGCTCTTCTTCCATCTCATCCATACACAGTAGTTCTTTGAATATGTGGGATAATTTAGCAAATACATAATTCTAGAAACATGATAGAAACCTCTTCACTTTGATGCAACTACAAAGCCAGTCACCTAGGCTACATAATTTCTTCTCAACCTCAAGTCTTCAAATGTTAACCAGTGTTTTTATGTATCTGCCAGTAGTATTCACTGACAAAGAAACTCATTAGGATTTGGTGCCATATTGGTTTTTCATGTCCTTTTGGCTATTTTTACTTTAGGTGGGAATAATGAATGGCATGAGGTTTTTGATAGCTCAGTTGGTAAAGAATGCACTTGCAATGCAGGAGACCTGGGTTTGATTCCTGGGTGAGGAAGATCCTCTCGGGAAAGGATAGACTACCCACTCCAGTATTCTTGGGCTCCCTTGTGCCTCAGCTGGTAAAGAATCCACCTGCAGTGTGGGAGACCTGGGTTCGATCCCGGGGTTGGGAAGATCCCCTGGAGAAAGGAAGGGCTACCCACTCTGGTATTCTGACCTGGAGAATTCCCTGGACTCTGTAGTCCACGGGGTCGCAAAGAGTCGGACACGACTGAGCAACTTTCATTCATTAATTTGTGTGGTTTTTAGTCCTTGGCTGTTGAAGGAACCTAGAAAGAAGTGTCTGTATGTTAATCATTAAATTAGTAACATTATGCGGAGTACTAAACAGGTAATTTAGTATTACATGATGCTGAACATCACTGAAAAACTATAGCAGTTTGATTTTGGCTGAGTGCTTAGTTTTTAAATGACGTGCCCATTTTGCTAGCTGTCCTCCACCCATCAGCAGCTAATGTCTGAGGGTACAGTGTCCTAAGACTCAGGGACGTGTATTCATATCAGTTAACCAAAATGGATGGGAGTCCATATTTTAAAGTCTTCTCAGTAATTTCAGTTGTTCTTGAACTAGTCTTGTCCTATGTGACTAAATCGTCCGTTCTTTGAATGTGTTAATACTAGAAGCGGAGCTGTTAGTACTGCTGTATTCTTGTTAACTGGTGCTTATGTTTTTAATATTAGCTTCACTTGGTGATTTCTTTTCAGGTATCCTGTTAAGCATGGGTCCATTTTTCGAGGGTTGATTTATTAATAGCTTAGTCAAGTCCAGATGGTACCTTCTCTAAATCTACCCAGGTGGGGACATGTAAAATGCAAGCCATTATACACAGCAGGCATAGACAGAGCTGGGGGTGTTTTCCACTGCCAACCCCTCCAAGACGTGGGTTCCTGCTATTTCTTCAGGTTAGCTCCCCTACGGTATAGAGCTCAGGACTGTTTGACATACGAACTACTGAAGCCATATGTCAAAAACTGTATAATAAGTTTTGCAAAGTTTAATTTTCTTAGATATATGATAGATAGAAATGCTCCTACCGCCTTGTAGAGGAATATGTGCTCCTTACTGGGAACCATTAACTTGAAGTTACATGATATGCCTCTGAGGTAGATAATTCTTGAGTGCTTTGGTTTTCACCTCCATCATTATTATGACAATAAATGTATGAAGAACTTTACCTCTACCCCAGGCCCCCAAACCTGCTCTTCCAGCTTTTAGGTACTTCCTGCAAGTTTCATATACAAATATATGTATACACAACATTAAAAAGAACTGAAGTGGGAATGTATTAAAGACATCTTGCTCTTTTCACTTCATACTGTTTCTTAAAGAATTATTCATAGCAGCCCACACAGATATACATAATAATAATTTCCCCTGGTATTTAACCCTGTATTTCTAGGTAATAGGCTTAAGCTGTTCTTTAGGAATTTGTCAATCATAGATATCACCTGTTGAGTTTCTGCCCTGATCTGGGATGCTATATAGCTTTACTACACCTTTCCATTTCTCCTTTCATCCCACCTTTTGGCTAAAATTATATACAGCTTTTGGTTAAAGTAATAAATGTTCACCTTACCATGCTGCAGGGATTTTTTGGTTTGTTTTTTGGCCACACTTTGAAGCTTGTGGGATCCTAGTTCTCTGACCAGGGACTGAACCTGTGCCCCCTGCAATGGAAGCATGGAGTCCTAGCCCCTGGACTGCCCGGGAAGTCTCTGCCTCATTTACTTCGGGACTACTTTGTGAAGTACTGAATTTGGTGATTTAATATTATGTGATGTTGACTATCACTAAAAATTATAGACCATTCAGTCCTTTTCTTCCATATTAGAAACTTTCCTCCCGCATCTGCTGATTCATTGTCATCCATTCAGATTTCAGAATGAGACGTGGGAAAACAGGTCCTGAGCTCGGAGCACCTGGAGTGCTCCACCTGCCGGGCTTCTACTGCAGGCGGGTGGGGAGGGCCAGCCTGTCTCCAGGGCCTTTGCTCCTGAAAGGCATGCTCCAGTGTCCCCACAGGGAGTGGCCGCCCGCTGCCAGTGTGCCTGGGGCAGAGAGGAGGGTAAGGGCTGCAGTCCCAGGGGTGAGAGTGGAAATCTCCACTCCTCCAGTGCCCCAGCCTGGCCGTGCTCTGGGCCTGCTGTTCCCAGCTCTGAAGCCCCGTGGCTTTGGTTCTCTAAGGAATCCATCCTGTGTCAAGGGGAGGGGGCTCAGCGGGGAGAGCAGGGGGATCAGCGGGGAGAGCAGTGGTTGGCAATAAGCAATGTGCTTTCTATTACTTGAACCCCAGATACCAGGCCTCTGCAATGGTGAGGGCAAAGTGGCCACAGTGCTGAGTAGCATCTTTCTCTCCTCTTTTATTAGTTAATAATCATTGTTTGTCTTAAAGGTTCGTTGAAATTTCTCCTCTTCTATTATCGTGGGCTACAGTTTTCATTGTCATGCCTTCCCCCCCCCCCCACCCCTTCATCTCAAGCTTCCTTGATTGTCATCTTAGCAGAGTTTCTGGAAGGGAAGGAGATAAAAATGCATGGTCAATTCATCATTCAACACAGGAATCTGGGAAAGTTATATAAACTGCATAAGGGTAACCTTCCTCACATTGTTCTTCCTTGTGCACTAAAACTAGCTGCCCCTCTGTTCTGTTGATGGAAAGGAAAACACAGGCTCAACTCTACCTGAATCAGGAATTCAGTGCTTACCTTCTGGAATCTTAATATAGGTCCCAACTGCTTAAAAAAAAAAAAAAAGTCCTCTTTAAGAAAACAAAAATGCTGAGCTCTCTGTGTTCATCCCCTTCTCTGCCATCTGGTAGGCATGGCAATCTCTTGAGTTTTCATCAGATGTGGTCCCCTACGTGTGCTGGGGAGATAGCCGTCTTCCATACTGGGCTCCTCCCTGTCTTCTCCATAGCCAGCCAGGCCCCACTCCTGGAAGGCTGTGGGATTTAGGGCCTCCTGCCAGAATCGCTGCCAACATTGAGTCCTCCAGTGCCCTGTGGAAGCCTCTCCTTCACAATCCATTTGGCGGACCCTCTGCTTATGGTGACCTCATTGTAGGATGAATATACAGAAAGCCATCAGGAAGTATTCAATTTCTGTGGCATGTTAGATCTCTGACTGTGAAAAGTAAAGTCTGTTCATTTGTAATTTGGAAGGTCAGTGTTGTGTGCTTGCTGCTAGCTTTCATGCCCCTCAGAGGAAGGAGGTTTGTATTCATTCTCCACTGTTGGGGTGTTATAGTTGGATGTCTTCAGTGGTAAGTGTCAGAAACCTAGCTCCTGCTGGCTTAGAGGGTGGACCGATGTGTGTATCTGAGAAGGATGGCAGGGCTAGACTGGCCTTAAGATCCACTGGGTCATCTCCACGTGGCTTTTGTCTCTCTTATCCCAACCTTCCTGTGTGTGCACCTTGACGTCCCTCTGGAGACATAAGCACTGGCAGCTGCAGGCGTATGTCTCTGTTTAGCATCCCTTCCACGTCTTTATGTTGATTTCAGGGAGGGCCCGAGACCCTGCCAGACCCCTAATTATAACACTGGAGCTGTGGTTTCGCTTTCTGTGTTGTCTCCGCCCTCCTACAGCCATATTTACACCACACTTCACAAGGTCATCTGTTTCTTACAGGAATTAAGAGAATCTCTTCTGACAGTTGTCTCATGATTCATTTCTATTTGGGAGACTGTCTTCTGTATGCCAGGCACTGGAGCTCAGGGGTGTCTGAAACACGGGAATGAGCAAAGACATCAGGCCCAAGACTGTAGGGAATGGTGGGGCCTGTTCCCAACTAGAGGGTACATCCCCACCGCTACTCAGCACCGGTGAGTGGGGCCAGGCAGAATTCCAGGTCTTGCCATTTTTCAAAGAGGAGCCAGAAATCTAAATCTGTATGTAAATTTTCTCTAGTCTAAAAAAAATTGGTAATTACTTCAGGCATTTTCTAAATCACAGTCTAGGCTAAACAATACATCGTTTGCAATCTCTATCTTGTCCAATTCCCTTTTTAAAAAAATACTGTAAAGCGAAATCAAGAGAGCTGGAGCGATTCGCTCAAGGGTAGGCTGTGATGAAGCAGCCCAAGCACCAGGGCTCCAGCTATCTCCTGACTCCAAACAGTGTCCTTCTGAATGGACCACTTTCATGTTGTTTTCATCACCAAATTTTTCTTGAATTTTCTTTAAAGCCTGTATTACCTCTGTGGCAGCCCATAAATCTTTGGTTTATTTCAATCATTTATTGTAAGATTCTTTGGGAGGTAAAATTTTAATACGACTTTATTCTTTGGTTGAAGTTGGCCAGATGCCAGCCAGTGAGAAACACCCATCAGAAGTGTCTGATTGAGTTTGAAGATACCAGGTTGACAGATGGTCTCTAGTAGAGTATATGTCTGTGTTACAAATTAAAGATTCTAAGAAAGAGTTTAAGTACTCCTGATGATGTTTTAATTTTAGTCAAGTAGCCATTAATCAAAAGATTGATTTAATGATCCTTGTTCAACAGAAAAATCCCCTTAAGGATATTAACTTGGGCTTTTGAGTGTATCAGTGCTGGAACCGCAGATCTTTGTGCTAAGATTCTCATCTCCATCCAGTTTTGCTATCAGAACACTTTTATTTGGCTCATCAAAATAAAACATTCATTTTCTAGACATCTGAAGGTAGCTCACATTTCTAAAGAAAGGTTTAATTAAAATATACTTGTTTTGTCTTATCTACACACAGAAATGTACTGACTTTTAAAATATGGTCTTAGAAAATGAGTGTGATGGAGCAGGTGTTGAAAGTTGACCCCTTGCCTCAAGACAGATAAAAATACAATTCACAAACATTTCAACTGCCTGTTTTTTCCTGCCTCTATAATTGGTTCTAATTTGCCATGCCTGCCCCTTTGAAACCTCAGAACTTTCAAATTGCTCTTCAATTTACAATCTAAGTTGTAGTGAGAGCCACACTATTCCAAGAGCAGGCTTTGTGCTAGAATCATCAAGACATCAGTTTTGAAAATTCTGCATTATTTCAGCCTATATTTGTTACAAGATTACAAAATTGTTTCCAAATAAGAGCCAATGTTTGTTACTATATATGTTTTAATATATGGAATAAGAAAATAGATATCGGATAGTAAAAATCAGATACAATTTTTAGGTGATCTTCCCCCACAACCACAAGCTTGCTAAGAAAATTAGTAGAAGACAGTAAGAAAAAAGGTATAGTGCCTCTATCATATTCTTTGTTATTAGAATGTTCGGTTGCTACCACCATCATAAGATATGAACTTAAGTATATAAATTGGGGCAATGTCCCCATTTTATAAATAAATTGATGTAATACAAACAGTTCTTAGAAAGCTTGTTTAGAAGGTACTTGAACGGGGTGGTTATAGGTATTGCACCTAATTTGGACAAATCTGTATACTATAGGCAGTCTACCTAATTTCTTTCTTTAAAAAAAAATCTTTATTTTACTTTTTAACTGACTTTAAAATTTTTATTTATTTATTATTTATTTTGACCATACCAAGAGGCATGCAGGATCTTAGTTCCCCAACCAGGGATCAGATCCATGCCACCCCACCCCCTTTTCCCCCCACCGCAGTGTGAGTGTGGAGTCCTAATCACTGGACTACCAGAGAAGTCCCTACCTAATTTCTTAAAGTTTATTATTTTAGCCCTCAGTGTTATTATATCTCTTTGCTTCCTGGCTCTGTGCAAGCTCTTGCTCCCCACCCTTTCCAGAAATAGTGAGGTCTGGACAAGAGCATGAAGAGACTTGTACAATCTCCGTGACCTATTCTGGGTCACATTATGGGAAATATTTTCTTAGAAGTGTGCCTGAGGCCATTTTGTACACCTTTGGGGGAGAACCAGGGAAAGTTCCAATTCACATTTAAATGGTCCCTGCACTAGACTGTCCAGCTGTGATTTGTCCCAGTCGATCCTGGAACACCCTTAACTCTTATCTCATGGTGGTAGTAATTTTAGTTTTCGACTCATTTACTTTCTAAAGCCAATGAACTCTAGGGCAGAAATGTGCAGAGTAAATTATTGGGTGGGAGGAATCCTATGCTTATCAACCAGAGAGTCACAAAGGAATTTTTTTAAAGGATGAGTCCAGTAAGTGGAAAGAATCTATTTTCAGACACTGATATGAGAGGAGGGGAGGAAAGAGGCTTTTTTTTTTTTTAATCATTAATGGTGAATTTGTATTCCTGTTTTTTAAAGTTATAGAGTCAGCATCCTTTTGTATAAGCTGAAGCAATTGCAAAACCTGTTAAGTCTAGGAGATCTGGTATGACATAATTATTGTTTGGTTTCCCTAAGAAATCAATTAAAGTTAAAATAGTATCCAAAATTACATTCATGTCAAGCCACGCACTGCAGTTCTTTTACCCCTTGGGTCTCTACTGATCTTGAATTCTGTGTGCTTATCTGGCCTGTTCTCATTGTTCAGCCTATTCACTTGATTGGTATTATAGTTGAATTGTGTTTTAAAATATGCACTCATATTTAAGTGGTAGGAAATGTTTGGGAGATAAACTAAGCCCTCTTCAATCTGTGTCTTGAGATTTTTGAGGAGGAATAAATAGGCCTTTTAAGATAATTCCCACTCCTGTCACGTCCAACTTGCCCCCATCTGGGATGTGTTCTGCCCACCAGCACGCATGCCTCCATACCCAGCATCATGCCCTGTGGCTTCGTGTTCTGGGCGCCTCTTCTTTCATCTGAATATGGCCTAATTTGTGGTAAATTGTCTGTTATAATCAGATTAAATATCTCAGTGTCTGTACTACATGTGTGAGATTTCCTCGTCTGTGTTTTTTCAGTCCTTTTTGTTTAAGCTTGCCTGAATGAAAACCAATAGAATTCTGTATTCATATGGGGACACAGACAGTATTTAGAGTGAAATACATCTAAATTAATGAAGTGTCATTAATAATGCCTCACAATTTGTAAACATATTCTTGACTCAAAAAAAAAAAAAGCCTTATGAATTAATGAAGTTGATGTTTTAAATGTCTCAGTGTGGACACGCTGTGTGGGGACATGTCTGTATACCTTTACTTTAGAACCATTACCAGCTGGGTCTCACTTATTTATTTCTTGTCCAGTAATTGTTTATTATTCTCATTTTTGCAGCTTACCTGCAACTTGGTTTTCTTGCCAGTATGAATTCAGTGTTACATCTGCAGGAATGATACCCATTGCAATCAGCAGATTTGATCCACAAAACAAATAAGAAAACATACTTTACAGTGTCAGGGGTAACTTGAGTGGGATAGAAATTTGAATGTTTTGCTGAAGAGAGTGATCAAGATACCTTTTGTGAGTTGGGTCATATGGTATGTTACAAAAGGAAAAGTCACATGACTTTTACTGTACCACGTATTAATCATATTTTTTCATAGGGGAAAACTCAGCCATTTGCTTTAATACATAATTGCTTGAGAAATTGATTTTGTATCCTTTAAGGATACTCTTTAGGATTCATTAAGGTTATGGAACATTGAGGAATATTTATTTTCCGTTTTTTTTAATTGAACTATAGTTGATTTACACTGATTTACAGTATTTCCCTTTTTTTTTTTTGAAATGATGAGGAATGTCAGAGAAGTAAACTTCTCAGAAATACAGGTCTTTCCAAATTTAGATTGCACTTATTAAAATTACAGCTGAGGTTAATTGTAGATTGTGGTGCATATTCAATTAAACATGCATTTAATCATTTATTCTAAACATTTATGTAATTACTCCTTAGAGGAAAAAAGGAAAAGACTCCTTTAGAAGCTTTTAACACAGTGAATACTTGAATTGCGAGTAGACAGCTTCGTCACTTGCTCAGAGGCCGTCAGAATCTCCAAAGGATCTTAGGGTCTGCCAGCCTCGCTCTCTGACTTGCATATTTGAGGTAACTCATGTGAGTTGCCTGACTGAAGAGGGTTTAGGCAGGACTAGTTTACCTAATCTCACTAAGCCTCAATTTTCTTATCTGGAAAATGGAGACAATACTAACAGCACCTACTCCATTTGGTTGAAGACTGGGTGAGCTACTGTGTCTAGAGTGCTGAATGTGATGCTTGTCAGATGTCAACGAAGTGTGAGCAGCAAGGTTAATGCCAAATATCAACAGGAGTCAAGGTCAAGGGGAGCCTAGACCTCACCAGCTCCTCCTATCCTCTTCTGTCCACCCCCTCCATGTCAAAGGTATCTTTCCCCTCAACACACTCCTCCCCACACCACTCCCCACCCCCCATCTCCCCTTCACCCCCTGCAGAACTGTAATACAATCAGGACCATTTGGACACTTTGAACTGATCCTTTTACTCACCCTCCCATCCCCGCTTTGCCCCTGTGTCTATTGAGGTTCACAACAAAGCCGCTTTATTTAATGTCTGATGCTGGGCCCCGGCACCGTCCATGCTGATGCCCGATGGCTAAGCAGAAAGTCTGGGCTGGTCTACACCAACCTGTTTACTACACTGTGCCTGGCACAGTGTAAACATGGGCAAGAGACCCTTCCCAGGGCACCTGGAGACCCAGCCTACTGCTTCTCTGTGAGGGTATCTGCAATAAACTTTTACGATCACAAGCGTTATAGGACCGTGGACGTGACTGTCATTACAAACAGAAAAGGAAAAACTATTTGCTTAAGTGGTTTGACAACTATTAAGTACTTCACAGGAATAAAGTGATATTACACCTTTGTTGTGAGAGTTTGTTCAATATTTGTTACCCAAAGGAACCGTAAAATAGAACTTAATAATAGAACTTCAGTTTATTATTTAAGTAACCTAATGAAAGTTTAAAAGTAAACTCCAAAAGTACTTTTATCTCCATAAATCAAAAACTATTTAGATTTCATGATGTGTGCCTCTTCCTATGAGGGTGTGTTATTTTTTCCTCCAGAATAGTAATGGTTAAACCAAATAGTTTTTATTTCTTTTATAAATACTATATAGCATATATAAAGGAAGCTTTGTGTTTGTGTTTCTAGTATCTATGGAATAGCTATAAAGCAGAAACAAAAGTATAACTGCTTTGTAAAAATACTGATGCAAGCTAACGGTGATAAACCATTATCTGCCAGTTTCCAGGTAGGCTATATAGAATGGTTAGACCAGGTAGAATGCCAAAATGAAGATTTTGAAACCCAAGATTATTGTTCTAAAGTCAAGATCACAGTCCCTCACTCTACGTGGAATACAGACGAAACAGAATCAATCCAACCTTATTCAAGTTGATATAGCTCATTGTCATAATCTGCATCAGCTCATTCATGTGAATCAGAGACAAGAATATTTAATTTGTGTGATGTCACAGTAATAGGTTCAGTTCAGTTCAATCGCTCAGTTATGTCCAACTCTTTGCGACCCCATGAATCGCAGCACGCCAGGCCTCCCTGTCCATCACCAACTCCCAGAGTTCACTCAGATTCACGTCCATCGAGTCAGTGATGCCATCCAGCCATCTCACCCTCTGTCGTCCCCTTCTCCTCCTGCCCCCAATCCCTCCCAGCATCAGATTCTTTTCCCAATGAGTCAACTTTTTGCATGAGGTGGCCAAAGTACTGGAGTTTCAGCTTTAGCATCATTCCTTCCAAAGAACACCCAGGGCTGATCTCCTTTAGAATGGACAGGTTGGATTATCTTGCAGTCCAAGGGACTCTCAAGAGTCTTCTCCAACACCACAGTTCAAAAGAATCAATTCTTCGGCACTCAGCTTTCTTCACAGTCCAACTTTCACATCCATACATGACCACAGGAAAAACCATAGCCTTGACTAGACGGACCTTTGTTGGCAAAGTAATGTCTTTGCCCTTGAGTATGCTATCTAGGTTGGTCATAACTTTCCTTCCAAGGAGTAAGCGTCTTTTAATTTCATGGCTGCACTCACCATCTGCAGTGATTTTGGAGCCCAAAAAAATAAAATCTGACACTGTTTCCACTGTTTCCCCATCTATTTCCCATGAAGTGATGGGACCAGATGCCATGATCTTCGTTTTCTGAATGTTGAGCTTTAAGCCAACTTTTTCACTCTCCTCTTTCACTTTCATCAAGAGGCTTTTTAGTTCCTCTTCACTTTCTGCCATAAGGGTGGTGTCATCTGCATATCTGAGGTTATTGATATTTCTCCCGACAATCTTGATTCCAGCTTGTTCTTCTTCCAGCCCAGCGTTTCTCATGATGTACTCTGCATAGAAGTTAAATAAGCAGGGGTGACAATATTCAGCCTTGACGTACTCCTTTCCTATTTGGAACCAGTCTGTTGTTCCAAATCCAGTTCCAACTGTTGCTTCCTGACCTGCATACAGGTTTCTCAAGAGGCAGGTCAGGGGTCTGGTATTCCCATCTCTCAGAATTGACCACCAGGAAGTCCCAGATTTCATCATCTTATGATTCTCCATAAAACAAGCTATAAGCGCAGTTGGCTTTGATTTCTCGTCTCTTTCTTCCCCTAATAATGAGGGCCAAGCGTTCCCTCCTTCGTGGGAGGAACTCCTGGTTTGTGAAGATAGAGCTTGTCGAAATGTATTGAAATGAAACACTAGTCATGCCTCTCCATCCCTCAAGAGCCATGCCGGGCTTCACTGCCTCCCAGAAGCCCTTCCGCGCACCTGCCCCAGCCCGCTGCCCCGAGTTCCCGGGACACTTAGTGTCTGGACTCCAGCTTCATCCTTCACTCTGTGTGCTCGTGGCTCCATCAGCTGCAGCGGGACGCTCTCTGTGGTCAGGGAGGAGGGTTTTGTACTGACTTTCCATTTCCGAGTGATTATCCTAGAATTAACTCCACTGCTCGTTCCAGCTAGCGAAAACCTCAAACCCGAAGAAGCCCGGTCCTCCCTAATTAGCACCAGCTCCCTGCAGCCCAGCTCTGGGGAATGTCACTCCTTGGGTTCCCCTGGCGCGCCCTGTGCATTGACCATCACTGTGCCCCAAAGCCCAGCCGCGTTTCTCCCTTCAGACTTGTTCCCCAACGTTCTGCAGTCACTTTTTCCAGTTCTCTGTGTTCCCTCTAAGCCGCCACATGCCTCCCCCTTCAGCAGAGCCTCAGGGCTCCTCCTTCTCAGAGAAAAAAGGAGCCAGTGGACAGGAACCCCTCTCCGCTCTGGTCAGCTTCTGCCACTTCTTCACAGCCCCCTTTCCCTCTTCTTTTTTTTAGCAAAACAATGGGATGGCCTTCTTTACTGTAAAACACTGTTGGCCACAGATCAGTAGAAAGTTAGTGAATGCAGGAAAAGCGGGAGAGGGATTGAGGAAAGGAATTGAGAGTCACTGGATTATTGGCCTTCTCTTTGTTTTATAAAAGGGGTAGGCAACGTTTAATTTTTTTTGTGGTTGTGGGGGAAAAGTAAAATGAATGTGGAAGTGCTATCAAAAATCTGTTCATTCCTTCAGCAGAATTAGTGAGTGTTACTATTTTGACATTGTTGCTTAGATACACTTTGTATGTACCTGTTGGCTGTTTGGAGGCTGCCTCCCCAAAGCCCATTTCCTTCAGGCAGGCTTGGAGCCCAGTGACCCCAGCTTCCCCAGGAAGGAACATCCCTTCTTTGGACTCAGCCCCTCTCTCCATCCTCACCATCTCTCTCCTTCCAGGCTTCTGAGAAACTAGCCTGGCCCAGGTCGGCCTTCTCCCACCTCCTCTCCTCAGTGTCCTGGGCCTGATTTCCTTTGCTATCCTCCACCAATCCCCCCACCCGAGGCCTCCTGACACCTCCAGCTGCCATACTCCAGTCCTCATCCTCCTCCACTTCATCCCTTCATCCTCAGGGCCTTGCAGCCTCAACCTTGCTTCCTGGAAACCCCCTCCGCCTGCCCCCTCCTGCTGCAGGCCTGCCCCTCCTTCACCTCCACCCCGCCCTGGTCCTGCCTCTGTCCTGCTTGCTCATGGTCTGATGACCTCCTTCCTCCCAACACCTATCACTGTTGGAACTTGACATTGGGCACTTCTTCCATTAATGTGTGGCCCTCTCTAGACACAGTGTGAGAATGATCAAAGGTCTCTGCATGGCAGCCAGCAGAGTGGATGCTCACATGAAAAGGACGGATGTGGAATACATATCAGTGAGGGAATTCACAGATTGCACATTCCATTGTCATGCTTTTACCACAAAACACTTTTCTGAGCAGGAACCAGATAGAGCAAAAAGGATCCCTAAAGTGTCTCTCTTCCCGCTGGCTTTCCAAGGAGATACTGTTACCCACACAGATGTCAGCAGCACGAGAGAGGGAGGGATGGATTTCTATGTTCCCACTTGTAGACTGGGTTTTGCTTTCTCAGAAATTGCTAGAAGCTGAGATGTGATAGGAATCATTATGTTCTCTCCAACTTCTGTTTATTTTGGTGAAAGCAATATGAAGTTGGTTGCTCCTTCACTTTTCCTTGTCACCCTATAAATTTCCTCTGCTTTTATTTATTCTCTTCTATTTCCACAAGATATTGAGAAATGAATTTAATTGCTATCTAGCTTTGTTCTAACTGTGCGTGTCACAAGACTTGGTTATCAGTTCTGATTCTTTTTTTTTTCCCTCTGAACTTTGACAGTCCAGTGCTAGCATCAAGATGTATAGATATTAATTTTTCACAAATATACTCTCTGAGAATTATTTAATATTATAAGATACTTGAGTAAACTGAATGGGAAAGATTATATGATTTTAAGTTAGTCTAGTGTCTTGATTAAGTGGAAGTTTCATAAGTTTTTATAGGCCATAACACAAAGGAGATTTAAATAGTACAGTCTAGAATGGGCTAAAACTGATGCTTGATAAAATTATTGCCATAATTTCATAGCAACAGAATTGTAATTTGGCTCTTCACAAATACAGTTGATACAGCATTATCCCAAGAAAACAATTTACTTGAAAAGGTTATAGAGATCATCAGTTTATACGGGCTAATGATTAAGGTTGTTTGGGGTGAATATAAAATGATTATAGGTTGTAATCCGGTACAATGCATTTAGGGGATTATTTTGATTATCTTAGAACATAAATATTCTCTAATTATATTTTATCATTTGCTGTTTTAAGCATCTGCTGCTGTTTATACTTGTGGTCCCCAAAATGCGCCAAGGTGCCCAGAGCATTGCAGCAAATTCTCCAGGAGTGCCCTGGGATATTTTAAAATTTCAAGGGAACCATGAGGATCTCAGCATCTGCGAGACACCATGCAAACTACTAGTTTGAGGAGTTCACAATTTCAACTTCATACTACTTCCTGTAGTACAGTGATAATTTTTGGGAAACTGGAATCTCAATGGTTATGTTAAAAAAAAATACCACTTAAAAGTCAGTGTGGATCCAGAAATGAGGGTGGTGGTATCCAATCCAAAAATTCATGCAGGGCTCAACATAATATAATTCTATCCGTGAGATTTCCCAGGCAAAACTGGAGTGGATTGTCTTTTCCTTCTGCAGGGAATCTTCTTGACTCAGGGATCAAATCGATGTCCCTTGCATTGGCAGGCCAATTCTTTACCACTGAGCCACCAAGGAAGACACACTAAGTATTATGTGGATATAATATATATTTTATAACTATTGCTGATAGCTTGCATGTATGTTTTTGTCATAGGTTTTTTTTTTAAGTATTAAAGTATTTAAGTTTTAGAACAAGCAATTCTTCAACATGATTCAAAAATCAAAAAACATAAAAGAGGACTTCCCTGGTGGTACAGTGAATAAGAATCTGCCTGCCAAGACAGGGGACATGGGTTTGATCCCTGGTCCAGGCAGATTCCATGTGCTGAGGAGCAACGAAACCTGTGAGCCACAACTTCTGGAGCCTTTGCACTCTAGAGCCCTCGAGCCACAACTATTGAGCCTACTTGCTGTAACTTCTGAAATTTATGCACTTACATACAGCCCATGCCTCGCAGCAAGAGAAGCCACCGCAATGAGAAACCGGAACCCCACAATGAAGAGTAGCCCCCCCACCCCCCGCTTGCCAAAACTGGAGAAAGTCCAAGTGCAGCAACGAGAAGACTCAATTCAAACAAAAATAAATAAAATGAATTTTTTTAAAAAAGGCATAAAAAGGAACACAGTGAGAAGTCTCCCCATCTTGGTTGATGGCAGCTCCATCTTCTGACTGTTTAGACCAAAGTGTCTTTCTGACACTCCCCCATCCAGAACTGCAGAAAATCACATTGTCTCTACTTTCAGTAAATACCCACAATCTGATTCCCCATCTTTATACTGTTGACATCATGGCCAAAACAGGCTATTACAGGAATTCTCTGGTGGTCCAGTGGTTAAGACTCTGGGCTTCCACTGGTGGGGTCTGGGTTCCATTCCTGGTCAGAGAACTAAGATCCTGCACGCCATGCCAAACAACAAGAATGGTAACAACAAAAACCAGGCTGTTACTACACTTCCTTGTAACTGGTCTCCCTATTTCCATGCTTGTGCCCCTGCCCCACCCCCATGATCTTTTTAAACCCTGAGTTAAATGATTTCATTGCTTTATCACCCAGAAGCTGCAAGGGCTCCCATATCTCTCAGAGTAAAAGCCAGAGTCTTTCTAGTGACATGCAAGGCCCTTCAGAAACCATTTCCCCTTTCCTGCAACCTCAGGTCTTACTGTCTCTCCCCTCATTAATCTGTTCCAGCCACAGTGACCTTCTTGTCCCAAGCATTCCAGGCATGTCCCCACCCCAGGGCCTTTGCACTGGCATGTTAAATCTCATCTTCTCCAAACCTTGGCCTACTGGAATCCACGCTATTTTAAATAGTTCAGTGACCCTCACCCTGTACTGATGAGCATTCCCTAGTTTTTCTGTCCTACTCTTTCTCCTTTTTCTATAGCCTTTTAACCTAGTTGATCATTTGTTTCTAACATGGTAGTTTACTAAGTTTATTGTTTTATCTTCTGACTCTTCCCACTAAAAGAAAAGCTCCAGAGGGCAGGCATCTTAATCTGTTTTGTTCCACCATGTGACCCAAGTGTCTGGAAGAATACTACTTGGCAATAATAGGTGTGCAACAAATACCAAGTGAATGATATTCAATATGTTGTTTAAACCCCTAACTT
This sequence comes from Nanger dama, assembly GCA_917880005.1. Taxonomy (NCBI): domain Eukaryota; kingdom Metazoa; phylum Chordata; class Mammalia; order Artiodactyla; family Bovidae; genus Nanger; species Nanger dama. Next base: position 30,323,277 of record CAKJTW010000023.1, read on the forward strand.
TTTTCATTTTGTGTCTGTTTGAACTATATCAATAAAAGCATATGCAAATGTGCCTCTTTAATAATAATAATGGATTGCCCATTTTCCCTGAGGTTCTAACAATTTTTGCTCTATACTCTCAGATTAATGAGGTCCTTATACCATTGGAATCTTGCCTTTCTGGCTAATTGAACCTTTTATCACTGTGTCCAGACCTTCTTTGTCCTCAGTAATGCTTTTGTCTTATTCATTTATTTGATATTAATAAAACTAGGCTAGCTTTCCAGCAATTTTTAGTACTATGTAATATATTTTTTCTGTTCCTTAAGTTTTGATGTATTTGACAACTTATGTTTTAAGTTGTCTCATGCACATCACTTATAGTTTAATTCATTTTGACAACCTTTAGTTTTAACTGCTAGTTTATTTATGCCTATTGTGATTTATGTATATATCCAGATTTATTTCTATCAGTAACTATTTGTCCCACTTTTGCTGTGCAAAAATTTCTTTATTCTTGCTGTGTTTCCTTTTTTTAATTTGAGTTTTCTCTTCTTACTCTGTTTTTCTGTTTGGAAGTTATACACTGTGTTTCTTATTCTTTTAATGTTTGCCCTTAAACTTATGGCATAATACTTAACATCTGCAGTTAATATCTTACCTCTCCTCCTGAACAGAACATGAGCACTATAACCCCTATTCTTTATTTATTTTTAAATTTTTTACTGTGACACACAGCATGTAGAATCTTAGTTCCCTGTCCAGGGATCGAACCCATGCCCCCAGAATTGGAAGCTCGGAGTCTTATCCACTGGACCACCAGGGAAGTCCCTTCTTCACATCTTTTATACATAGTCTTAATTTTCTATTCTGTATCTGATTGTTCTACTAGCTGAAGTCTTGAACATAATATCAGTTTTCTGTTAACTCTCATTTCTTTGTATTGATTGAACTTCATCTGTGGGAATCCTAAAAGACTGTGTTAGGAGTGCTTTCTTCCACGCACCATTTGCATTTATTTCCACTGGCCATTGGGACCACTTTTGCTTCCTTCAAGAGTTCTAGTTTAGTGCTGCAGTTGTGGGTTGAGCTCCCCAGCTATCCTTTGACCCAAACTGTGAAACTGGCATTTATCTTCACAGAAGCCCCTCCTTTCTGGCTTACTTAATGGTCTCCACATGCCCTATGGATTAATCTCACTTTAGGGGAAGGAGCAGGTCTTAACAATTTCCTGTACTTTCTATGAATGGGTTAACAGCAATGGGTTAACAACTCTGATGTATCAAGAAACTCATTTTGCTTTTTGTTTTTGTAACTAAGAACCCCTGCCGTGCATCTTCCATTTACTTTGCAAAGATATCACTTTGCTGACAAAGGTCCATAGAGTCAAAGCTATGGTTTTTCTAGTAGTCATGTACAGATGTGAGAATTTGACCATAAAGAAGACCAAGCACTGAAGAATTGATACTTTCAAACTATGGTGCTGGAGAAGACTCTTAAGAGTCCCTTGGATTGCAAGGAGATCAAACCAGTCAATCCTAAAGAACATCAACTCTGAATATTCACTGGGAGGACTGATGCTGAAGCTCCAATACTTTGGCCACCTGATGCAAAGAGTTAACTCATTGGAAAAGGCCCTAATGCTGGGAAAGATTGAAGGCAATGAGAAGAAGGTGGCAGAGGAGGAGATAGTTAGATGGCATCACCAACTCAATGGACATGTATTTGAGCAAACTCCAAGAGATAGTGAAGGACAGGGAAGCCTGCAGACCGTGGCGGTACAAACTTAATGACTGAACCCATAAACCTTTAACATGATTTTTATTACTAGTAACCGGGAGTTATCACTTGGGAGCTAAATACAGAAATAATTAACCAAGAGAAGGTTCAGCTTTTTCAATCAGGTGTCAAAAGCTGTCCCAGCCATTCATGGGAATGTAAACCAAGATGGATTAACCTCTTATTCTCTGTAACCACATAAAGATGTGCCTTTGTCTTGACCCCTGTCCAACCCACTTCCCTGTCATCTAACCCCATGGCCATATGTTTCTTTTCTTTCCTTCCTGAAGTTTCCTCTTCTGGTAAATTCAGAAGAGGAATTTACCAGGAATTTACCCTAACCCTAATATTTATTTTTAAATTAGGTCCCATAAGAAAGGTAAAGACTGCATGGATGACAGTGTGCCTTTTGAGTGCCTCCAAAGTATAAAGAAATAGTCATATCCACTAATTCAATAAATTCTTTCTTTATGTGGCTGTGCTGGGTCTTTGTTGCAGCACCCAGGGTCTTCACTGTTCATTGCGGCAGGTGGGTTCTAGTTCCCTGACCAGGGATCAACCCAGGTCCCCTGCATTGGGAACAGGAAGTCTTAGCACTGGACAACCAACAAAAGAAATCCCTCCACAAATATTTATATCAGAAATTAAAAGGCCCTCTTTCTCAGATAGTATTTACAGAGGGAAGTTGCCCTGGACATGTGATCAAAGGAGCTCTGGGTTGAGGCTCTGGAGAGGACGTGGGAAGATGGATAGAGAGGAGCCGGGACAGCTGGCTGTGAGGGTTCACCCCCAGAACCCCTCTCTTGCCCCTGCCATTCTGGAGGCCAGTGCCAGGCAGAGATGAGCAGGGAAGCTGGAGCTGGGTGTGAGGTGGGAGACCATGGTGGTGGCCTAGGAGAGAGCGAGGAAGCAGCTGCAGGATGGGAACAGGGAAGAAAGTGGTCTGGGAGGTGCGAGCATCCACCAGGTTTCCTTGGTAAATGAAGTGTTCAAGATAAGTGCTTCCCACCTACATGCTAACAACCTGTGCCGTTTATTTTGTTTTCCTAGATCAATGAACTGAGCCATGTTCAAATCCCTGTTATGTTGATGCCAGATGACTTCAAAGCCTATTCAAAGATAAAGGTGGACAATCACCTTTTTAACAAGTAAGTACAAGCACGACCTTTTGTAGAACTGACGTGGCTGCCAGGAGTATGGTTTTTGTGAATTTCTATAATCACATTATTTTTCAATAGGTGGGAGTAAAGTTTTGCTGATGAAGTTAATCCTGTGATAAACATAACCATCTGTCATTTTCAGAGAAGCAACAGCAGGCCCTCTTGGGTAATATCTTTTTGCCATATGGCATATTGTTCTCTATGAATATCTTATATGTTAAAAGTGATATTCTCATTACAATTTAAATGTTTGAAGCTGTAAATTGCTTGGAATTTTTTTTTTAGCAGCTATAGACCTCAGCTATAGACCTTACACAAAACTCTGCTGATGAGTCCTTCATGAACAGAAATGACTGCTTCCTAGAACAATAAGGAATTAAGGTGCATTTTTATAAAATGTAATTGGAAGCCATGTTGGGCATCAAGACTATTTCTCCCTCTTTTGAATGTCGTTTTAGACATCATTAGGGAGCACCTTCTGTGGCACTACACTGAGAGCCAGACATACAGGGATGGATAAGAAATATCCTGCCCTGGGACTTCCCTGGTGGCCCATGGATGGGACTTTGCCTTCCAGTGCAAGGGACACAAGTTCAATCCCTGGTCAGGGAGCTGACAGTCCCACATGCCTCAAGGTCAAAAAATCAAAACCTATAAAAGAAGCAATATTGTAACAAAATTCAGTAACTTTTTTTTAAAGACTTTAAAAATGGTCCACATCAAAAAAATCTTAAAAAAATATATATATATTTTAAAAGAATACTCTGCCCTCAGGATGTTCACAGTCAGGCAAGTGATTGAAAATGGACACATGTACAAATTACCATCATTTCCTGTCTTATGTACAGAGTACCATGATAAAGGGGTGTGTGTATGTGTGCATGTGTGAACAAAAAGGAGGAAGCAATTCTGAATGAGTGGGATGAACCCCAGAGAAATCTCTCTCACATGAGGATCAACTGTGAAATTTCTTAATAGGGCCATTGTTCTAACGTGAAGCTGCTGTGTTAATTATTCTCATAATGCTCTTTAAAGGTTGACCTTTTGGGGGGATCTTCCCATGTGAATTTAGAATTCGGTATTTACATAAAACAGGTTGATCCAGGAGTGAGAGAAGGTCTTGTTTTATAAGCTTTAGTCAGAAGGTAACCTATTAGAGGGCTTCCCCTGTGGCTCAGCTGATGAAGAATCTGCCTGCAACGCGGGAGACATGGGTTCGATCCCTCGATTGGGAAGATCCCCTGGCAAAGGGAAAGACCACCCCCTTCAGTATTCTGGCCTGGAGAATTCTATGGAGTGTATAGTGCATGGGGCTGCAAAGAGCCAGACAAGACCGAGGGACTCCCACTTCACTCCACCCTGTTAGGACGTGGGGAGCCTGGACTCTACTCTGTCGGCTTCCCATCCCTCACTCTCCAAGCCTTTTGCTTCTCTTTTACTGTCTCCCCCAAACGTCTGTCCCTTCTGCCCCTGGATCTTACTGTGCGTTGCAGCAGCTATAGACCTCAGTTCTGTTACACAAGCGAGTTCAAGCGAGTTTGCTTGAAGCTCATCTGTGCCTTCTATGGGTGGGGTGCTCCAAGCACGTCATTGGCTGCAGGTGAGCAGGATGGTGGCACATTCACTATTTGTACATCTGAACTTTATTGCACACTCTTGACTGTTTCAGAGAAAACATGCCGAGCCACTTCAAGTTTAAGGAATACTGCCCCATGGTTTTCCGTAACCTACGGGAGAGGTTTGGAATCGATGATCAGGATTTCCAGGTGAGTTGCTTTCATAACATTTATCTCAAATGGGTTTCACTCATACCTTTTGCTCCATAAAATAGAATTCGTGTGTTTTTTTTTTTCTTTCATGTCAAGTAATTAGATAATAGTAACTTTCATTTCGGAGAAGGCAATGACATCCCACCCCAGTACTCTTGCCTGGAAAATCCCATTTACGGAGGAGCCTGGTAGGCTGCAGTCCATGGGGTCACGAAGAGTTGGACATGACTGAGCGACTTCACTTTCACTTTTCACTTTCATGCATTGGAGAAGGAAATGGTAACCCACTCCAGTGTTCTTGCCTAGAGAATCCCAGCGATGGCGGAGCCCAGTGGACTGCTTTCTGTGGGGTCGCACAGAGTTGGACATGACTGAAGCGACTTAGCAGCAGCAGCAGCAGCAACTTTCATTTTCTAGAAGAATTTTTAAGTGTGCTTTCTGAAATAAGAGGTTCTTTCGGTTAGGGCCCATTATCAGTATGATCTCACTGTAATTTCATTGCATTTTTTTCCGAGGCTCCCGCAAGGCCCTGTGGTGCAGAATGGTTGAGAGACAGCAGCGCCGCTGTCGCCAGCCGGAGCCCGGCAGCCTGCGGGACCCTCTGTGCTTGCGAGCTCCTCCCCCACCACGTGAAGATGTGCCCTGTTGCCTTCCTCCCCGTGTTTGCCCGGTTGTCAATTTTGACTTCTAAAATCAAGTCGTGGGCTGTTGGACCTGCTGACACACGGCCATTTCTCCTAAAAGCGCACCTGGCGTCAGTTACCTAATTTTCAGAGAGCCGGCCAGATTCATAAAGGCCAAGAATTTTTTTTAAGAGCAGACATCTAAGTCAGGAGATACCAGGGCTGCTTCCTGGTCTTTTATGACAGTCCAGTCATTTTACTGGTTGAATACTGACTTGTTAAATGTAATCAATTAATTAATTTCTACTCTTTGGCTGCACCACATGGCTTGTGGGATCCTGGCTCCTTGACCAGGGATGGAACCCCACCCTTGGCAGTCAAAGTGTACAGTCCTAAGGACTGGACTGCTGAGAATTCCTGTACAGATTTATTTTAAATCTAGTACACACATTCTCTCATTTGCCCCAAACCAGAAATTCTAATTTATCCTGCATCACACGTCCTATTCCCTGGGTGACCTTGCAAGGTGAATATTGACACAGCTTATCCTGTACTTTCTCTTAAAGAATAGGTCCCCAAGGCAAATCAAGCTTAGTTAATAGACTTTGCTATCCATCTGTGGCCTCCCCGTCCTGTCCCACTGTTGAAAGTTTTCAAGAATTTCTCATAGGCTTATTCACGCCTGAGAAGCCTTCAAGCCACCATGTTTTGAAAAAGGATCCCTAGGCTGGGAAGGTCCCCTGGAGGAGGATGTGACAACCCATTCCAGTATTCTTGCCTAGAGAATCTCATGGACAGAGGAGCCTGGTGGGCTAGAGTCCATAGAGCTGCACAGATTTGGACACAACTGAAGTGACTTAGCACACATACACACACAACGCTGGCCAGGCTGCAGGTGACATTCCCTCCTCTGTGGACCAGGCCCAGGTTCCCTAGAGGCCCAGGTTCTGAGCAGAGGCTCCAGTGCACCCCAGAGAGGGTGGAGGGGAAGCCTGCAGGGAGGATGTGGTCACGAGGTTTGCTTTTAAAAACTGAGGTGTGGGCTTCGTGTGTAACAGAGCAAGAACTTCAGTCACACTGGGACTTGACATTTACTGCTGCAAAAGCAGTAAATTTTGGAATAGTAATATATTAGGAGATATATATATGTATATAGAATATATTTCTTATAAAATAAAAAGGAATAATTCTCCATTATTAAAGAACTGTTAACTACATTTCAAGAGGCGATGTGAAAATAAACTGTCTACTTTAAACAGAATAACAACTGATAACTGACTTCCTAAGAAAATCTCCTCTCTCTGATGCTGCATTCAAGTGTGTTTCTTCCTTTGTTCACTTTCCCCCTTAAAAAAATTTTTTTTTTTTAATAAAATAGCTACACTGGCATTTCATAGAAACTTTCAGGGCCAGTGCAACAGGATCTTGTTAGATTCCTTAACTTATTACCACAATGAAGTCATATTTCATCTGAGAACCAGCCCTGTTAAATGAGATCTAAAAGGGACCCATTAGATCCTTAGTTGCTGAAATATTAGGACACACGGCTGGTTTCCCTCTGTCTTCTCGCTAAAAACAAAACCGTGTAAGTTGACATTTAAGTAAGGGCAAATAGCTGAGTACAAACTTTGAAGGCAGATTAGGCAACTGGAGGGTGATTCACATGTAACTAACTGGCAAGTCTGTTAAGCTCTTAGCCTGAGAGATCAGTACAAGGGAAAACCAGTGTGAGTGTAATTAATCATTTGAACACCACTCCTTCCCTCAGCCATGTTTGGTGCTTTTGGCATTTAGAGTACTACTTTCTCTTGGGCAACTGTATTATTTTTTTAAGTACTTTAAAGTAATTTCCGTAAACCCAATATATGCAGTTCCTCCGCATCCACGGATTCCACCTACTGCGGGTCGAATTGCGGTTGGTGGACTCTGCGGTTACGGAATCAGCAGGTAAGGAGGGCCGAGAGTTCAGGCCTCCCTCCCCGTTTCTGTGTTCGTTTGTCAATGTCTGTACCTCTTAAAATACTTTCAGCCGGGGGCAGGGCCCCTCACTGAAGACAAGATCTTATAGGTGAGGCTCAACCCATTTTATTGCCTACTCGGTTTGGAAAAAGGGAGGAACTTGTGCCAACTCTGGCTCTGGGTTGGTGCCTCCGGGCGCCTGCATACACCTAGCCTGGCACGCAGAGGTGCTGCGTGCACGTCGTGGGGTGGCGGTGCCTCATGCCCGCGTCTGTTCAGGGGCGGGCGGTGGCGCCACGTGCACGTGGGTGAGGGTGGGGGGGGGCGGCGGCACCGCCTGAGATCCGGACCGGAGGCGAGGTCGTGTCAGCTCCTCTGTTGTGGTGTCACTTCTCCCGGGACACTTCATTCGTTGTGGCCAGAACAGGTGACACTTATCAATCGTCACCTAGTATCAAGTTGAACTCTCTTTTCCCAGTCTGATTTGGAGAGTGGGATCAATGACCCGAAGTCTCTCTTTTGGAGACTCTGGATTGCTCCAGTGGCCCAGGCCCCTCTGTGTTCCCATTGCCTTGCTGTGTTAATTTTTCTGAAGTGCTTGCTCTTTGGACAAAGGACTTTTAAATCTATGTGTAATAAGGGAGCCCACCATCCAGCTCACATTCAAACCTTCATATTAAATCAAAGGCATAAGTGTTCACCACCTGCCTTGCATTTGTAAATGCCGTTTTGCTGCACCTTCAAACAGATCAGTATCGATCCATCTGATCAAAGTAGAACATAGTGATTAAACAACCGACCTCCTCAGCTAGCTTCTAAAACTGAGCAGCTTCCCTGCTGTCTCCATAAACATTTGTTGTCTTTCCTTTGGTTTTGATTCCTTGAATGTCTTTTAAAAACAGTTCCTTCCTGCTGTTCAAGTCAAGCAACTGTTCTAGAACACTCATTATTAACAAGAGTATCACTTAACATACATATGTAAACCTGTGTGTGCGTGCGTGTATGTATGCCCAGGGCTTCCAGATTCGGAACTTTCTCCAACTTGTTAGTGCTTGTTAAAATTACTTTGGTTTGTGATATGCTCAGAGTTGATACATATTCTTCCGATCGTTGATGGGACAGTGTCTCTCCATGATCATTCTTTTAAGATGTCTTTCAAGATGAATGCTCCCCTGGAAGCCTCCACCGTTACTGTCACTACAGTTTCTGTTTCTTTGATCTCTGCCACTTTAAGCTCTAGTCCCCATAGGTGAGTGTTTTCATGCACAATTATCAACTCTGTGTTTATTTGCACCTACTGTGTGTTGGGCTCTGTGATAGACATAGGGAATGCAGAGGAAGAGAAAGGATGAACAAGTTCCTTTTGAAAAAAACATTACATGACAGATTCTGTAATGGATGCTGGTGAGATTTACAGAAACCTAGATATATTGATTGTTAATGTTCTTCAAGAAAGAAGACTATCATCCCTCTTTGCAGTCTCTGAGTACCAGAGCGTGTTAATGTCAAGCCTAGCAAGTCAGCTGGAGACTTCAGTTAAAATTTCTGAGCTGCAGAAGAGGATTGCCTAGTGGAAACCAAAACGTTAGGCAGAGTTGCAGTGGTGCTGCTGCTGCTAAGTCGCTTCAGTCGTGTCCGACTCTGTGCGACCCCATAGACAGCAGCCCACCAGGCTCCCCATCCCTGGGATTCTCCAGGCAAGAGCACTGGAGTGGGTTGCCATTTCCTTCGCCCATGCATGAAAGTGAAAAGGGAAAGTGAAGTCACTCAGTTGTGTCCACCTCTTCGTGACCCCATGGACTGCAGCCTACCAGGCTCCTCCATCGATGGGATTTTCCCGGCAAGAGTACTGGAGTGGGGGTGCCATTACCTTCTCTGAGCAATGGTGCAGTTAATGTTAAATACACCACATAATAGAAACCCAGCCCTCTGGCTCTTTGTGAAGGATAATACCAGGCTTGCTTTTCCTCTGCTGAGTCTCCTGAATTAGCATCTCTTATTATTCGCATTTGATGCATTTTCCTCTTTGTATTGGTAACAGAGGATTCTAATTTTAAAAGCTAACATTTTATTAAACTTTTGATGTTCTTGTTTCCAGTTCAGAAATTCTCAAGGACCTTTAGTATGTAATAAACTTGGGGAAAAATTCTACCATTATCTCTAAAGTCTATCATGGTGTTTGTAGTTTTCCCAAATATAACTGAAACTGTCTGAAGATGGAAGCTGAGTGTAGCTTGTCTACCAGGTTTGCAGGTACAGGGGTGAGCACCATCCTGGCTCTGGACAGTTAAGAAACATCTAAGGAAGAAAGGGAGGAAGAGCTGAGGGGACATTCCTGGGAGAAATGAGCCTCTGCACCAGAATGCAGAGGCCAGAGCCAGATGGTGGTGGGCTAGTGGAGAGGAAAAAGGGAACTCAAACTGGGAACTGGGAAAAAGACCTCCACTGGATTCTCCAGCCCAAGAGCAGCCCTGAGGATTTTTCTTTTTAAGATTTTATATTTTCTTGTCCATGATGGGTCTTTGTCGCTGCACCCAGGCTTTTCTCTAGTTGCAGTGAGTGAGGGCTACTCTCTCTAGTTGCGATGCGAGGGCTTCTCATTGCAGCGGCTTCTCTTGTTTCGGAGCTGGGGTTCAGTAGTTGCAGTACATGAGAGCTTAGTTGCTGTGTGGCATGTGGGATCTTAGTTCCCCAATCAGGCACCAAAACCATGTCCCTTTCATTGCCAGAAGATTCTTAACCACTGGACCACCAGGGAAGCCCCAGCACTGTGGATTTTGCACAGGGAGTAATGTGATGACATCGTGATTTTCTAAAAGCAAATCGAGGTGGTTATGTGTAGAATGCATCAAAGGGAGGTAGAGAAATTAGGAAGCTATGAACTACCCCAACGAGTGAAGAGGCTATAACGAGGGCCCTTGGCACAGACAGGGTTGAGCTGAGAGCAGCTTCACAGGATGGGGAGGAGGGAGAGCCCAGGATCAAAGGACAGGAGCCGAGATGTCAGACCCTGAGAAAGCGGGAGCGTGGGGGTGCTGGTCAACAGGGGAGGGAAGTGTGGACATGGGGGAGGGAGAGAGGAAGTTGAGTTTTTAGCCTGTGAATGTGGAGGTGACCTGGAGGTGCCTGTGTAAGGCTAGTCAGCATGTAGTTGGGCGCCCGGGATTGGGGTCAAGTGCAGAGGCCCAGATCTGGGGGTGAAAGACACAGTGCTTCTCGTCCTGTCTCCACTCCAAGTTTGCTGACTCGAGTCAGGTAAGCCCTTTTATTTCTGTGCAACTGTCTGTCATCTCTTGGGTTTGCCCTGCCTGCTCTTTCACAGTTTCTCCTCGCGTGCATTGGCCTCTCAGCTTAGTTACCATGAAGCTCACAATGAACATCAGACAGAAATTCTGCCTGGGCTGAAAATCAAAGGGCGCCCATCAGCCCTCAGTTTGGACAGGTCTCTGAATAGACTTTTGGGAAAACTCCCTCCCAGCCCGTCAGCATTCTCAGGTGTTTTTCATGTGCTTTTTCTGTTGCTTCTTAAGCGTTGAACAAATTCCTGCCCCATCGCAAATTGCCCTACCTGGCAACTCAGGCTGGCTGTGAGCCCTCGTTTTCTGTTCCTGAACTCATGGTGGGTGAAGTCTTGAGATTTTCAGCCGAGCGCTGACAGTCACTTCCACCCAGGGAGCTCCTGTCCAGGTCGGACGCTGCCTCGGACACAGGTCTCTTGTATTTTAGTCTCAGGCAAGTACCAACCTGAGCTTTTAAAGGCAACCTTATGGCACACAGACGTTCCTGTAACTCTTTCTCTGCTGGTCATTACCATTCATTTCTGTGTCCTTTTCTGCTCAGTTGTTTCATTATTAATAAGTGTTCAATTGCACTGCATCTCACCCGCCTCTGCAATGAAAGCCATTCCATGCCTGGGATCACTGCTCAGACTTTCTTTGAAATTCCCCAGGAGGGTAATCCAAGGATTTAAACCCAGTAGGCTTTTAATCCTTGATGATGATGTTCTTGTTTGAGTGTTGGCCTTGCCCTCCCTGATGGGGTCAGAGGACCATCTGCTCACTCAGACCATCAAATGCAAAGCCAGAAGGCAGCCCAATCCAGGCTCTGGCTCCTGGACCCTGGCCCGTGTGATTTGAGGCATGTAATTATAATTCTGAGTTGTCAATGAGGCAGCGACCGGCTTCCAGGTGACAGGTCCTTGAAACAGGTAGCCCGGCTTGGGAGAAAGAACATTTTCTTGGAGTTGGGAAGCTGGTTTGCATCTTGGCTCTTCAGTGATGGTTGCTGTGACTTAATCCATCCACTCAGCCCTGGTAGGTCTCAATTCTCTCATCTGTGAAATGAGGGGGAAGAACGCCATGCTCTCTGAGGCCAGTAGGTGACTGTCACTCGGGTTCTTGTGCATGGTATTACTGTGTCTCCCCCTTGTAAGGTGCTACCTTTACATGTTTTAACATGGCAGAATTGATTTTGTACGTGGCTTTCCTGTTGACTACACAGAAAAACTTCTACACATGCTTTTTAGCAGAAATTACAAGTTCATGTCAAAATGGGGAAGAATAAAAACCCCAAATGTCTATAAGACTATATGAGTAGTTCAAGAGAATTAAATGTTCAAAATGCTTGTGTATTTAAAAATTGGATAGGGGACCATAATGGTTGGTAAATCACGACATTTTTATGAGATGTCTAGAAAGATTGGTGGTAAAGATGAGCTAATTAAATTGACATTTCCTCCATTCCCCTGAGGCCCCCAGTGATCTTGGGCCTCCCACTGTGGAAATAAACATCTTCAGTGCAGACTTTTAGAGGCTTGGGGAGGAAGGCAAGCACCATTAATCCCTTTCTTTAGGGAAAGGAGAATGAATTTCCAATTATAAATGTAAGCAGTCCATTTAAGAGTGAGTTTTCATCTCTCATCTTCCTTTATTTCCTGTTGAGTCTGACATGGCACTAGAGCTTTGAAGCTGGTCTTGAGGGTTTTGCATTGGGGTTTTGCAATGCTACCAACCAGGGTTCTTGGACTCCTTACTCTATGGAAATGGATGAGGCTAAATGCAGGCAAAGCTTTATTGGGACTCCTGTTGCCGCGTGAGAAAGTGAAACAAGTAACAGGTGCCTTCACTTGCTCCCTGGAGAGCATGTGAGCTGGGTCTTGAAATGGGCGGAGGGCACGGGCAGGACCAGGTCCAGGGGTCAGGCTGGAGGATTGACTGGTGGTTTGCCCACCCCTTGGTGGCACTTTGTGCAGGGCACATGGGCAGTACCCTGGTTTTGCTCCAGACACCTCAGAACTGGCAGTTGGGTTTTGGGCCCTTTTGTATCTCGTTCATAAATTGTCAGAACTCCTCATGTTATTTTTTAGTCCCTTATAGCTTCTTTGTATCTGTTGCTGGAGGAGATGTTTGTTCAGGTGCAGGCACTGCAGCAAAGGTCCCAGATCCCAGCCCATCTCCTTAAGAAACATGATGTATTTGGCTATGGAAAACGGGAGTGGTGGAAAGTGAGTTTACTTATCTAGTGGCAGGATCATCCTGGAACACAGACTAAGTTATCCTGTTCTTACATGCCCTGCGTCTAATAGCTTTACTCTGGAACTTTAATTTTTGTCAGCTTATTTTATCCCTAGCTCCCCAGCAAGCCTAGCAGCATCCTAGGAAACAGCATAGACTTGCTATCACATGTTCACTGGACTGAATAGAGAGCGGCGACAATGCCACCTTGCTCACCCAAACACAGCCTGGGTCTACCACCAGGCCCTCGGGGTGATAGATGTGCTCAAGGGACTTGCAGGGAGAATGTTTGGACCAGTCACAAATGCCTGCGCCCTGGATGATTGCCTTATATGAAATGTCCAGAACAGGCAGGTCTCTAAGAAAGTAGATGAGTGGTTTATTAGTTGGCTGGAGGAGGGGGAGGGAGTTGGCAGGGCAGAGGGCAGGAATGGGACTAACTGCTAATGGGTACAGGGTTTCTTTTTGAGGTTGATGAAAATGTCCTAAAATTCATTGCGGTCATGGTTTAACTGTGTAATCATACTAAAAACCATTGATTTGTAGGCTTTAAATAGGTGAATTATCTGGTACATGAATTATGTCTCAGTAAAGCCATTAAGGAAGAAGAATGTTTGGAGTTTAAGATTAGTTTATATTTGGTATGAGACCTTTTTCTCCTCCACCATTGATTTTGGCTGCCTTTTTCTTGACATATGGGGCTTGTGTTAAAGTATTTTCATTTAGAACAAGTGAATTGAAGGCATTACATAGTTTATAATATACAGCTATCAAATGTATAGAAGAAAAGGGTAGCCAGTGAATAAAAGCAATTTGTGTGCATGTATCATTGAAAGTGAAAGTCTCAGTTGCTCAGTCATATCCAACTCTTTGAGACCCATGGTCTGTCCATGGAATTCTCAGGCCAGAATACTGGAGTGGGTAGCTGTTCCCTTTTCCAGGGGATCTTCCCTACCCAGGGATCGAACCCAGGTCTCCTGCATTGCAGGTGGATTCTTTACCATCTGAGCTACCAGGGAAATCTTATCATTAGATCCCCCAAACTGAAAGCAAATCACTGTCCATTTCCTAGTTTCTGCAAACTGAAAGCAGAAGCACATTAATGAATCCTCGTGTAGAGCAAGAAGGAAACCTAGAGACAATCAAGTCTGACTGTCTGTCTTAGCAGATAATCAAATAACAGAGTAAGGAGCAGGAGGGGCATTGATCGGAGGGGGGCCTAATGGCCCTTAACTTCTCACTGCTTCTCTTTCTACCACACATGCTGAGACCTGAAAATCTGAAGAGGAAAGAAAGGTAATCAAGAAAGGCTGGGAGCCACTACTTGGGCAGACCTTTGCAGATTTCTATTACATGTGTATTTTCAATGTTGAATTAAGCCTTTTAAGGCTCTGCATTGAACTGGATTTTGTGGTGGCCCAGCACGTTCCATAAATGACTTCCCAGATTGGCACCCCAAGATTGCTCTTCCAGACCTCCTCCCTCTCCCGTCAAGCTCTCATCTAGCCTGCCCCTGGTCACCCTTCTTGCCCTGGCTGCCACCTCAAGGTCACCCAAGGTGAGTCTGTCTGGCTCCCTGACATTCCCTGTCCTGTACCTTCCAGTTGGTTGGCATTTTCAGCCAGCCTGCTTTGCCCCCTCTCCTCCTCAGGCAGGGGTCTCCCCAGCTCCTGTGCTTGCTCCGTCCTGTAGAGTATCAGCTCACTCCTCCGCTGTCCTTCCTGCCCTTTGGTTGGAGAGGATGCCAGAAGCAGAGCAGGAGCCATGTATAACCATGCAGGGTAGGAATTTTCAGCTTGAAACTTCTTTGTGTAAAATGTTTTAAATTCTCTTTTTCAAACTGCAACTGGTTCTTGCGGAGGGCTATAGAAAGTAAGCCATGAAATGGACGGTATGAGAGTGGCAAGAATGTGGTTCTTGATTTTCCCTGGTTACACAACCAAAGGCTTGGCCAGGGTGGAATCAAGAGTTAACTGAGCGACTTTCCTGGCAGGCCAGTGGTTAAGGCTCCATTGCTGGGGGCACGTGTTCGATCCCTGGGTGGGGAACTAAGATCCCATAAACCGTGCAGCCAAAAGAAAAAGGAAAAGCCAACTGGAAGAGCCCATTCTATAAGTCCTTCATTTTTGACTTACCAAATTACAGAGTAATTTGTTATTATTGAGCTGTATCTCTAAATGTCTTCCAAGTTGAAATTTGCTATTTATAATAATAGCTGCCATTAAGGAGTACCACTATTCCAGGCACTGTTATCAAAATTTTTGTCTTAACCTCATTTAACCCCCAGGAAAACTTTTAATGGTGATGATTCTGTCATTACTACCTTGTCATTGTCATTCTACAATGGAAACTGCTGCAAGAGCTTAAATAACTTGTCCAAAATCACTCAGTCTTAACTGAAAGCTCCAGTGTCTAATACCATGTTATGCTGTCTTATAGCTTCAGTATCCGTGCTGAAAGGTCATCAGACCTCTCCTCATGACAACATGAATCTGAGAAAATAAGGATAAACTAAATGAGAGTAGAATAAACTACATGTAACACAGACAGTTTTGATGTTTGGAACCTTCTGCTGAGTGTGTACATCAGGGGTTTCGAATGTCTGTTCTTCTGATGGCTTCTAGATTTGTAGAGGATGTTTCAGAAGACCCCTGGAAGGTTTCACTTCCACTTGTATTGTCTTTGTATGGTGACTTTGGCCTTGAATCCTCACTTTGCTTTGTACTTGACACTTTTGAACTGAGAGGTTCATAATCTCAATTTTGAGTTTGTAAAATGTCACCTTATTCTAAGAAAATAGAACTCCCTAAGGTCTGTCCATGACAAGGAATTTGTTTTCTAAAGAGAGTGGACATCTCCAAACCTTAGGTAGATTTCACTGGGTAATTTTCTCATAAAGACAGATAGGGAGGTAAGGGTGAATATTTAAGTTGGAAATGGGAATTATCTTGATGAAGATTAAACCAACTGCAGCCTTAGTGCTTTGGAGGCTTTTGGACTGATGAGATCTTCATCTCAGACTTGGCTTTTAAACTAGGGGATTAAATGGTGCTTTCAGCTAGAACTTCACTCTTCCACATAAATCATGTCCTGACTTGCAAATGTTTTCCTTTTATTTTTTTTCCTATTTGCTTGTTTTAGTATAGCAGAGAGTGACCCAGAGCATCCCCAGTGTTAAAGACTTCCTATTCCATTCAGCCTTGGCATTCTTGGCACTGTGGTTGTAAGCAGGGAAAGGAGGGGAATAGTTTTCCAGAGAAAGCGAAAGCAGACCTCCAGCAATTCTTAGAACATTTGAATTAATTAAAACAGACATGATGAACTGTGCCACGTGGTTGGAAATGTGAAGAGTTCATAGAACTGACATTGTCACCACCATCTACAGGACTGTAGGACACATTACTGAGCGCCAGCCCTGTCTCTGCAGCACAGATTGACTCTCAGCCCGGGACTCAGCACGCAAACTTCTCCCGGCCTTAAGCCTTGCTTCCAAACACATCTGTCTCAGCTCTTGCTGAGAGAGAAGACAGCCCCGTTTCCTGTCCATCTCAGAGAAAGCCAAGTAATGATTTTCCTAGGAGAAGTCAGGAGAGGTTTGTACACATGTTAATAAAAGCCTAAGTTGAGGATTCTGGGCTGTATTAGCATTGAGTCTGTTACTGATGGTATTTTTACACGTTTTACTTGGCAAATTTGAAGAACAAAGACAGGTTTGGCCTTGTGCCAGCTGGCTCAGGCGTTGTATTATGGTGAGAAGGTGTTTGTCACCGCAGGGAAATCTGTGGTAATAGTCCGTCCTAATGCCCTCTAGACGCGTGTTCAAACAGGGAGGCAGAGGCCTCTGCAAGGCCCTCCACGGACACTGACCCACTCAGGTCTCAAGCAAGTGGGTTCTGCTCTCTGGGCCTCTGTTTTCTGCTCTGTAAATTGGGTGGTTTGGGACAGTCTCCAAGGTTGCCCCCAGCTGTCATGCTCTGCGACCATGAGGTTTATTTAAGCGTAAGGAGACCCTTTGGGGTCTGGAGGTCACTCCCTGGCTGTTTCTCTCAGGTCTTTCTTTTGGCTTCCCACACTTGTTCAAGTGTGTGGACAAGTATGATGCTGTGGTTCGCTCTTTGTGACAAAATAGAGGCCACGGCGGAATTTCGGAGTCTGGACAGCAGGCTGTTCGCTCTATGTGCCATGCCCGTCCACTCGTTCTCGCGAGAAGTCCCGAGAACGGGGCCGCCTCTGACGCCTTGTTTCCGTGCTGCTCTGAGAACTGTTACCGTCTCCCTTCAGTCCTGGCCCAGGTGTCTAGAGCCATTACCGTGCCCCTGCTGAGAGGGCGGTCGGACTCTCCTCTCACTGGACTTTTGTTGGGAGACATCAAGTCACCCTGATGCCTGTGCTCCCCTGCACGGCCTAGAGCCACGTGCCCTATCTTCCTGGAAGTGCATTTTAGAATTGTTGGAGGTCCAAGGAGAGACCGGCTTACCCTCCATCACTTTACAGTCCCGGGAACTGATGCTCAAAGGGGCTTACAGCCTTTGGGTGTCAAGGGTTGATGGCTGAGAGAATGTTCTAGGGCCCAGACCAGCACTTGCCTTAGTACTGCCCTCCCCAACACACATACTTCTCCCTTATGTTAGAGGTTACAGAAAGTTGACGTCGACGACCGTGGTATGTATTAATGGCAAAATTTAGCCTTGTCTTTATAAATTGCCCCAAAAGGTTGCCTCAGAGGTTTTAGGCAGGAGTCTTAGGTATGTCACTTGGCTCCATTGTATCCCAATTTCATTATGTTCACATGGGAAAAGGCACCTGACTATCCCATAGTAATGTTGTGGAAATAAATATGGATTTTTCCAGGCCTTAAGAGTCATTCTGAGAGCCACATGTTTTGTGTAAAATTGCATTTACTCTTCTGATTGCTTGTCTAAAGCTTTCAATAAATCCGACTTACACATTTTTATATTCATAGCGATTATAAAAAGTACATCCCAATTGTTGATAAAGTGTGCTTGTCCCTAATTTCACTATTTGTTAGAAAACTAAGAGCCTTAAAAAAGTCTTCCAGACGTTGTGGGTTGGGACTACTTATGTGATTATTAAAAGATTAAGATAGAATCAAGATTAGAATTTGTGAAGTTTTATATCCTAGCCCATTATGAGAGGGCCAATATCCTTATACAAAGTCTATAATAAATAATCATCAGTGTCTTTGAGGCTGAAAGGAAAGGCAAAGAATTTGGAAGAAGGTGGCATCTGTGCTAAGGAGTTAATACATTTTTAAAAATATTTTGTATTTTTATTGGCATATAATTGCTTTATAGGGTTGTGTTTCTGCTGTGCAATGAAGAGAATCAGCTGTATGTATACACGTATCCCTTTCTTCTTGGACCTCCCTCCAACTCTGCCCACCCACCTCTCCCCTCTAGGTCATCACGAAACACCAGGCTGAGTTCCTGTGGTTGCAGGCTCTCACTAGCTGTCTGTTTTACATTCGGCAGTGTGTATACATCAGTGGTACTCTCCCAATTCATCCCACCCTCCCCTTCCCCCACTGTGTCCACATGTCTGTGTCTCTATTCCTGCCTTGGAAATAGGTTCATCTGTACCATTTTTCTAGATTCGACATATATGCATAAATCAGAAAGAGAAAAACAAATATCAGTAGTGCATATATGAGGAGTTAGTACATTTTTGATTCTGCCTATTCTAGCCCTTTACTTTGTAAATCCATACACGGAACATAGTATTATTAGACATTTCATTAGTGACTTAATACACTGAATGCAATGAATTATTATTCACTGTAACGTTTTGCATTTTAACCAAACCAGAAGTGGACGGACTATAGTGGGACTGGCATTCACGCAGGCATGTTTGTATCTATGACACACTACACTAGACCCAACATGCTGTGCTCCAGACAAACCCCATCGAGCCATGATTCAGGAAAGTCTTGGTTCTCACGTGTGGCCTGCAGACCCGCCACATCAGCATCATCTATGCTCCAGACGCCCACCCCACACCTACTGGGTCAGAATCCACACTGTCACGTGATGCCCAGGTGACTCCATTAAAGTTTAAGAAGCACTGACTCGGCAGCTTTCAATTCTGTTTTCTCCCACTAGTCTGTGATAGAATGTTAACACTTTCATATTCCATTACACCTAAGAAAACAGTCTGTGAAACTGATGCTGCTGTTAATTCTGTCCTTTGCTGAATATGATTATCCTTTATAGCCTCTCTTCCCCTCAAAAGTTATTCTACATGTATTGTCAGTTTTATAGTTTATAATCTGGTCTGCCTGTCTTTCATTAAGTTGATTATTCCTGCTTTGATTTTTATGCCTGAAAGTAATTTGTAATCTTAAAACTCCTAGTGTTCTTGTTTTATTTGGAATAACCTTTTACAAATGAATGTTCAGAAAGAAAAGACCACTAGCCAAGAGCAGTGATTGCTTTTTTGGCCAGTGTTTAAAACCTCCAAACAGGACATTCACCTTGATTTCCTTCCCTTTTATTCTTAGTAGAAAGTGGTCAAAAGGAGGATTTTTGTTTTCCAGGGGGAAAAAAAAGAATATAAGTAAGAATCAAACTGTTGTTAATACAGCCGTTTTTGTCCCCCAAATCCTTTCCCTACTTCTCAGTCCATCTGATGAATATCAGCTGTCTTCATCATTTAATACAGCCAGATCCTTCTATTTAAAGGCATTGGGAGTTGCTTTTCACAAGTTTTCTAATATGCTAAGGAAAGCAATTTTGGTTAATTGGCCAGCGAGGCTCTGCCCTTGCCAGGTGTGCCTGGTGGCATTCAGATCAGGCTGTGCGGTCTTGGGATGTAAAGACAGCAACCTTGGGGCCAGGGCAGGTGTTGGGAGTGAGAACGCGGTCACCTCCGTCAGCCCAAGACCGGGCAGCCCCTCCACAAGCTGCTGCAGCTCCACAGTGTCATTCACCTAAGGCTCAGTCCTGGATTTCATCTAGAAAAGGAAAGGTTAAGGAAGCTTATATTCTACAAAGACGGGGAACTCTCCCTGACAGTCATGATGCAGTGATCCCACCTGCCTCTCTGAAGACATCTGCATCCTCCCAACCAGACAGACTTTGGATCACTGGAGCTTTGGAATGCCCACTTGGGAAGAGGAAGGTGGAGTGACTCTCTTTCCCTGTGAGTCCCTCACATGCCATCCAGTGGGGCCGGGCGGGTAGTGGAAGTCAGTTCTCAAGGGCACAGTGAGCAGAGGTGAAGACCAGACTTCCTCAGATGCTGGGGGTTTGCTGATCCCAGTAAGGAGTGTAATATGCTTGGGGAAAAGGAGGAGAGTTCCCCAAGGCTCTGAGAAAAGAGATTCAAACGGGAGTCACCTGAGAGAGCATCAGGGACTTAGCTAGTGGGAGTGTGGAGAGCCTGAATCTGGAATGAAATTCTAGACACTGGAGTGAGATGAAGCCAGGAGAGCCCCCACTCACAGCCCCACCTCATCCCCTCCAGAGATGAACTGTCCTCACCAATGACTGAAGTGGGGTTGGGGGAGGACCGGGTCAGAATCTTCTAGAGCTGTGTTAGAGCACACCTGCCCAAGCCAGCCCAGAGCAGCCACAGACCCCAGGGTTCACTAATTGAGTCATTTCCTACTTGAGTAGTTGGCTAGTTGAGAACTTGGGTTCGGCACCAGCCACATTGCAGATGGAATCCTGGATCTTCTTGCCTCTGTTATTTTACATCTCTGATCCCCATCTCCTCATCAATAAACAACAGTGATATAAATAGTAATTGTTCCATAGGAATGTTATCAGAGTTGGGAGAAGTGCTCTGTGAGTAACTCTTGGCAGAATACCTGTTGTATAAGCAAACACTCAGTGAATGTAAGATGTCCTTCCATGGCTGGAACCTAACTTTATTCAAAAGGAAATCTGAGCTCTTGTTCAACTCAAAAGAACAAGGTAAACAAAGCAACTTTGGTTATAATTCTAGGCGTTAGAGTCACTATTTTCATTTCATTTGAAGGACTTGGCATTTCAGTTAAAATGAATAGAAAATGTCCTCCTCCTTATCAACTTCTTCTAAACACAGATTTTGTTCTTTCTTAAAGCTTTATCTTGTAGTGTGGGTATAGCCGACTCACAGTGTTATGACAGTTTCGGGTGAACAGGGGAGGATTTCAGCCATACATATACGTGTCCCCAAGTTCCCCTCCCATGTAGGCTGCCACATAATCCTGAGCAGAATTCCCTGTGCTATGCAAGTGGGTCCTTGTTAGTTACTGATTTTCAATATAGCGTGCAAACACATATGTTTCTGAAAACTTGTCATGACAACAAATGACCTGGAAACTGGTCTTTAACTGGTTCTCTTCCTTCCTCTCCCTTCACCCATGGGAAGAATTCCCTGACCCGGAGTGCACCTCTTCCAAACGACTCCCAGGCTCGCAGTGGAGCGCGATTCCACACGTCTTACGACAAGAGGTATATCATCAAGACCATCACGAGTGAAGATGTGGCCGAAATGCACAACATCCTGAAGAAATACCACCAGGTAATGTTTCTTTATTTGAAACTCTGAGGTGGTCAACATTCGTAATGAATTATCATTAAGGTCCAAGATTTAAATATATATGTAGGTCCTGATGAGAACACATTTGACACAAAAATTCCCTCTAGCTGTGTTTGTGAAAATTATTATATCCAGATTACAGACAGTTTAACATTTAGGAATGGTAGATTGTTAGTTATATATGTAACACTTCTAATCTAAACACCCTTCTGTACAGTAGTTTCGATGATTACCATTCTGACTTTAAAATCACTGAGCTTAAGGGTCGGCAACATTTTGGAAGTTATTTCACACATGCCTCTTGGCAGTGAGATGTTGACCCCTGAGTATCTGGACCAATTGCGGCTTTTGAGAAAAGCCTCTGATTTTAGGACATGGGTGTCTGTCTACTCACTACCTGCTTTTCAGAGCCCTCAGCATTGTCCCTTCATAATCTCCTGGGGGTAGAATGAAACTACCCTGGGGAACATCCATCTCTTTCTATCGTGTGCCCCCACTGCTCTCTTCCTTGATAAATTCCAGCACAGGAGCCTGCAGAGCACACTTGCTGCTGTCCTCTGAGCGCTCTGTAAGTGGCCGTGGCCACAGCACCATCAAGCTCTGCAGCCGTGACCTTAACCAACTGTGTCACCTCGAGGAAGTGTAGTCTGAGGGCGTGAATATGGCCCTGTTTATGGCATTTTTCAAAGCAGTCACCTTGAGAACTGGTGTTTAAACCACACACTGCAGCACATACCCACACAGGTGCGCACACATACAGTTGCTGTTAACCAAAGGCTCCTCAAAAGTGTTTATATCATCACATCAGGTACCAGTCTCAAAGTGACTTCTTCAAAGGCACTGCTTGGTTGGATCTGTGGGTGCTGAGTGTCTGTCAAAGTCAGCTTCCTTCCTCTATGGTCCCACTTTCTGCTCTGACATCAGAAATTGTTTCTTGCCAGTTGCTTACTCTTCTCAAATGTGATCAACTGCCTTTTGCTCCGAGTGAGGTCAATGAAACTCTTGAAGCTCCCTACCTCCTGTTTCGGAAACTTGGAGCTCCCCTGATTTCTATTTTTAAAAACATTAGTCAGCCTCTAAGTTCATTTAACATATTCAATCTTTATAACACTGATTCCTTTTGAAATCCATTCTACAATGCTTGCACCGTTGCCAATTATGAAGAAAATTTTAAAGTGCTGGGTTAGTACCTATAAGGGTAGACACTCAGGCATCGGCTTCTGAATGGATGGAATTCTAGGATGCAGCTCTTAACCAGTCACCCCCGCTGGAACTTACTGTCATACTGGTGCATCTTTTCTACTTTCTTTAAATTGTCTCAGAACTTTCAAAGAGTGTGGCGCCTCAGTAACCAATGAAAACATATTATTCTGATAAGTGAGACTGTTCAAATGCAGTGTGAGATACAATGCAGATATGAACCTCTCGATGACATCTCTGAGTTCAGACTTTTTTACTTTTACAGAAGTCACAGTTTGCAAGGTTTCCTCTGGGGTGGTTACTGTGATGAACGTGCAAGATTTGACATATCAGCAGTATTACATAAAATGCATTGGGGACCAGAATATAAGTCTATTAACATGCTCCAGGGGCTGTCACAGCACTAAATATTTCCTTTCACTTCACTGCTACAAAATGGCTATTTTTGTAGTATGTTCGTTATCCAGAAAAAGCTCATTTCTCACTTCTTCATCATCTGTTTTTTCCTCTTGTAAAAGTCCTTTTTTTTTTTTTCTTTTGGCTGCACTGGGTCTTCATTGCTGCACACGGCTTTCTCTAGTTGCAGTGCACCAGCTTCTTTTTTTTTGCTGCGGAGCTCTAGGCATGCAGGCTTCAGCAGCTGTGGTGCACAGGCTTATTTGCCCCATGGTATCTTCCTAGACCAGGAACTGAACTCTTGTCCCTGGTGGATTCTTAACCAGTGGCCCAGGGAAGTGCAGAAAGTATTCAAAATATAATGAAAGGGTCTTAGTGCTAACCTTAAAACAGAGTGTTGTGGGTCAATTCTTCTTTAAAAACAAAGACACTTATAGAAAAAGGGATCAGATATGAGGCTGCCAGAGGTGGGGAACTGGATGAAGGCAGTCAAAAAAGTACAGACTTCCAGTTACAAGATAAATACTAGGGCTATAATGTATAATATGATTAATATAATTAACCACTGCTGTATGTTATATATGAAAGTTGTTAGGAAGTAAATCCTAACAGTTCTCATCACAAGGAAAATATTTTTCTTTTGTAATTGTATGAATGATGGATGTTCACTAAACTTAACTGTGATAATCATTTCTTGATGTATGTGAGTCAAATCATTATGCTGTACACCTTGAACTTGTACAGTGCCATATGTCAATTACATCTCAGTAAAACTGGAAGAAAACAATCTTTAAATAAATAGAGGTAAAGGGTCTTTGTGACTGAGAATCACCATTGCTAATACAACTTGCCTAAAGGATACTAGGTGGAAGGTCAGGAGACCTAGGTCATAGCTGGTCACAAACTGGCTAATTCAGGGATCTCTGAACCTCAGTTTCTCCATCAGCATTTCATTCATTCATTCCTTTGTGCATGCATTCACTCTTTTTCTATTGAAGTATGGTTGACTTGCAATATTGGATTAGTTTCAGATGTGTGGCATAGTGCTGTGATATTTTTATAAATTATGTACCACACATAGTTTTTATAATATTATTGACTATATTCCCTGTGCTATGTATTTACTCTTGACGTAATTCCATAAAGGAGGTAAGGTGGGCTAGACTACTTTTAGGATTTACCACTAGTCAGAATTTTTTTCTTACTTTGGTGGAGACTGTCATTTCTTCTTTTCTTGCTTTTTATTGCTTTTACCTTCTAATGTGCTTCTGAACCAGCAGTCTGGTCTGGACAAGTCATTAGGCTTGTTCAAATCCTGTTATCAATAGACAGGACAGGTTCTCAGAGAGGGCCACTCCTATGGAGTACATTGGATGGGCTTTCTGACAGCGTTGGCTACTCTGTGGCTCTTCTTTTTACTTTTCTTTCATTGTTCTTTTTGTGTTTAAGTAAAATATATCCAGAGGTGCAGCTGTATTCTGGAAGGTTAAAATTACCCTAAGGCCAACCTCGGAAGGAGCAGCACAGTGCTAGGTGTTGAAGGAAATTCCTCCCGTGGCAGGTGGTTCAGAACATGAACTCTGGAGCTGACTGCTTTGCCCCCGACCTGCTGTATGACCTTAGGCAAGTTACCTAACCTCTCTGTACCCGCTTCTCTGTCCATACAGTTTGGATGGTAGTGTCTCCTCCATCCCGTGTTGTATGGGCGTCCCGGGTGGCGCTAGTGGTGAAGAATCTGCCTGCAGTGCAGGAAGACTTAGAGACTCAGGTTCGATCCCTGGGTCAGGAAGATCCCTGCAGAAGGGCATGGCAACCCACTCCAGTATTCTTCCCTGGAGAATTCTGTGGACAGAGGACCCTGGGCGGGCAGCAGCCTCCATAGGGTCACAAAGAGTTGGATATGACTAAAACGACCTAGCAGCAGCAGCACCCTCCTTCATCTGGTGTTGTGCTAATTAGGGGAACTGATATTTATAACCTGCTCAGGACAGTGTCTGGTAAATAACAAGTGCTATGTAAATGATCAAATACAATCTTTAAATACTTCTCTTGCACCTACTCAGTTGCCAGTGTCCCGGTGTTGAAATCATTAGCTCTTTCAATCCACTAGGGGCCTGGTTTCTGGTAGACTGTGGCACAGATGCAGAAAAAAATTAAAGATTCAAACTGTAAGAAGTTAGATTTCTTCCAGGCGCCAGCATGCTGCCATAGTTTTTACCTGCTGCCCAGATCCCACCCTGATTTTCACTGTGTGCTAAGAAAGCACAGCAGCATCTTTCAGACCAGTGGAAAATTTATATTAAGCAGAGCAAACATTTATGTTCCTTTTGCTTTTCTCTTTTTTATAGTTAGGAAAATAACTTAAGTGTTTTGGTGTAAATACCGTTTTCTTCTTTAAATTTCTGTCAGGTCAGGACAAACTTGGGTCTTATAAATGATGATTATTGACTGATTAGCTAAGCAATGCTAGAGCATTCAAAAAGGAAAAAAAATGGTCAAGAACCTTCTTGAATACCTTATTTCTCCTACGTTGACTGATATTTTTTTTTAACTGACCTAAATTCATTGGAAGCTTTGGAATCATGTAGCTTCTTCAGCTTTAATTAAAATGGAGTCAGTGTCAGTAAAATTTTAAAAATTTTAGGGGAGGGAACAAGTTCCAATATAGATAATCAAGAAATGCTTATGAAAATAGCATTAAGAATATCTTTTATGTTTTTGAAATATAAGGTTTAAATTTGTTTTTTATTTCAAAGTGACTGAACTGACAAATTGACCAAGTAACCCAAAAATCCTTTCTTAACTTTTTGTTATCCAGGAGGCTGTTAGTAACTTGAGCCGAATCGAAAAGTTATGCCTTAAAACTGTGAAATCATTGTTGAAAAAGCTACCTAGTATGTCAAGTTTCAGTGTAGGATGAGGGGGTGACTGCTTGACTTTTTGGATCTTCCTTGGAATATATCTTTCTATCCTCCCACGAAGGACAGTGGTGTTGGCCACAAACAGAGAGAAACTGAGAAAACAGGCCCCATGAAAGCCAAAAGTTAAAACTAAAAAAATTAAGGGTGTGATGCCAAAAGAGAAGCATTTCCCAAATTACTGATTGGAGACAACCCCCGCACTGCTTGTGAGAATTGGTGTTCTGACTCAGTAGGCTGGGGTGGACCTGAGACGCTGCATGTCACGGGTGATGCTGACGGAGCCCCTGTAAGTGGCAGTGCGGACCCGACCTCCTGGAGCGGGAGAAACATTCTGAGTCTGCTTGCTGGCTCTTTTTGTTCTCTGTGGAGGAGAGGCCAGTGGAAATGTGAAAAGCACAGTCAAGTTTAACGTGTAAGCACCTGGAACTGTGAGATTCACAGCAAGTAGCAGCTGCACACACTCTCAGGAATGCCAGGAGGGGTCCCTGTGGTTCAGGGAGCGCTGCCCCAGCTCCGCTCTGCAGACGGGGCGTCGCTGTCTGCCTCCAGGTTCCGGCAGGCGCTCGGCCCACTTGCTGGGATGTGCTTCCCGCAGCACGTGATCTCGTTTCTGGAAATCCCGTTGCTCTTTGTGTTTGGATACTGCCTGTCTCCCCACCTCTCTCCAACATCTGTGGATTGGACATTCTCATTCTGGCCTCCACGGCTCTCACTTTTCCTTTCCCCTTTTCCGTCTCCAAGCATCTCTGCTCTGTTTGGGGTTAATTCCTCAGCTGTGTCACCCACTCCTCATTCTCTTATCAGCTGTTTTAATCCATGATCTCCCCTATCCAGTGATTTTTTTTTTTATTTCAAAGATTGTATTTTTTCTTCTAGAAGTTCCATATTAAAAATCCACCTGTGCACTCTTGATCATTTTTCATTATATACTCATTTCTGAAACTGTATCCTTTTATTTCTTCAAATGCTTTTATATATAACTCTTCCAGTTCTATTTCCAGTAGTCCTAACCTCTGCCATTCCTGGGGTCCTGAGTTTGCTGTCTCTTGTGCCTGCTGACTCTCAGGGGTGGCTGACCAGAGCAGAAGTTCCTGCAGAGTGTGAGGTCAGGATACTGATGAGAGAGGGACTCCGGTACAGGGAGAGGAACGGAGGAGGACTGGGCAGAGTAGGAGGGCAGGCAGCCAGACAGGGCCTACAGGCTGCAGCCAGCCACTGGGGCCCTTCCGGGTCCTCCGCGTGGCACTGCCGTGTTAGGCCCAAGGAATAGGGAGGCAGACTGAGGAGGAGCTGCCAAGTGAAGCTGCTGGCCACGCTCCACAGCCAGACAGCATGGCCTCCCAGAGTGTATCACACCGTGATGCTTGGGACAGCCCTTATCCATTTCAGTTGTAGTCACAGAGTAACACGTAACACCAACTCCACTTATGGTAAGGTGTTTATTTTTAGTTGTTTTGTTTTTTTGGACACACTGACCAGCTTGTATCTTAGGTCCCCAACCTGAGCCCCTCAGCAGTGAAGCTCAGAGTTCTAACTATTGGCCCACCAGGGAATTCCCTGATAAGGTGTGTGTTTGTTTTTCACAAAGTCATTTCATCTCTCACGATGATGCTGTGTATGGGTCTTTATAGTGGCATAATAAACTGAATTCGAGCACCGGTGTTGGCATGTAGGTATATTCTGCAATATATCAGTACTAAGAATGTTTGTAAATACTGCAAAGAAATGTTCATTCTCTTTAAGCCTGATTTTTATTAAGTTTAAGAAAAGCAGTAAAATTTTGTACTTACATTAAATGGAGTCATCCTTACATTCTTTTATGACTCTTGAAACCAAAATATAGTAACTGACATAAACCATTCTCCCAAAATATCAACTCAAGAAATGTTTGGATTATTTATTTGTTTGGTTCTTCTGAAACCAGTCCTTAGTTTCAGGCTGTTTTTGGCTTTCTTCCCTCCCTGCCTTTCTTTCTGTCTCTCTCCTTCCCTCCCTCCTTGCCTCCCCACTCCCCTGCCCCGGCCTCATGTAAAGAACATTGTTGAGGTGATCTATAAACACAGGCAGAGGCACAATAAGAATTACAGATAATTTAACCTTTCAAAAACATTAACTGAAGCAAGACTTTGCATTGAAGTATTAATTTGATGCTATATTAAATTGTCACTTCAAGCCCCTTAAAAAAAAAAGAGTGAAACATGATAATAACAGCAATTTTCAAGAGCTGGAGCCCAGGTTCACACTCTCATGCAGAGATATAAATATTTATCCATTCCAGTACATCACTTAGAATCCTCTCTGCTGAAACCTTCAGTCAGCTGTGAATCTTTTAATGGCATTTCATTTTGCATAAGAAAAAGCAACAGACCGGGGATTCATAAGACTTGTTATTCTTGTTGAGAACCCAAGAGCAAAGGAAACCGAGATCCTGTGGCTGTTGTATTTTATATGTTTTTAAAAGTCCAATTTCACCATGTCAGTTTATCATTATAGTTCTGACAAGCTGCTGTACAGGAAAAAAATTCTAGGGGAGACTAATAAAGAGGTAAAATTTGCCTCTATTGGTGACACCAAGGAGTCATATAAACGAAGACTGTTTTAAGAGAAGACAGAAAAAGTAAAAACTGTATGGGTTACAGATGAACATTGCCAGCAAATACAAGTGTCTGAGAAGCACTCTTGAGAAAAAAACAAAGTCACAGCATAAAAATTACAGCCCGAGGTGACACGAGGCATCCAGCTATGAAAATGCTAAAGTGAAAAATATTTAATAAAAACAAAAATGCAAACATAGGTAATGCAGCAAGTTTAACACTGAGAATATGGACACTGACTCCAAGAATACTTGGTGATGGTTTTAGTTCTGTACAGTAAGCATAAGAAGAATTAATGATGATCAGGGTCAGCTTTTTAAAATTTGGGACTGATCCATACCTTATTTAGATAGGTCAGTGTCTTGGCTGAACTGCGAACATCTGTCAGTTCAGATGCCAGACAAGACCTTCCCTGTTTGATAGGAGAGAATGCCCCAGCGTCCGAGTGGTGGAAATAACCGGCCAGCTTTGGGCCACAGATAGGAAGGCCTCTGGGAAAGGGCGGGATCTGGGGAGCCACGGAAAGGAAAGCTCTGCAGGCTTGTATGTACACAGCTGGTACTCCCCTAAAAGGCGTCATCCCTCTGTGTGGGCCTTCAATTCCTGGTCCGCACTGGGTGACCAGTGCTGCTGTGTTTGGCCCATTTGTGTCCTCTTACCTCCCTTTGGACCTCAGAGTGGTAGAGGACAGACGTCCACAGACTCACCTGACCTCGAGAGAAGTCTCCCCGGGAAGCACTAGGGCACAGCACCGGTCAGAAGTGAACTGAGATATTAAAGCGGCAGATAGGGAACACTATCCTCTGCCAGTGAGAAGGAGTGCCTTGTAGCCACATCAGGACGCTGATGGAAAGTGAAAGAAATATCCTCCCCTTTCTATCATTTTTTGGTTTTGGCTGTGCTGTGAGACATGTGGGATCTTAGTTCCCGACCAAGGATCCAAACTGGGCCCCAGCAATGGGAACACCAAGTCCCAACCACTGAACCAGCAGAGAACTCCTCTACACCTTTTTAAAGAGTGACCCTCGGGATTAAGTCACCATTTCTCCATGCTTGTGTCCCTATTTCTCCATTCTTTCAACAAGAAGTGGAAACTAAGCATGTAAAAGGGAGGAAGCAAAGATTCATTGTTAGATTGTCTTGTGATCGAATCAACAATGTTAAAAAGAAATTAATAGGTGCTGAGGCTGTTTTTAACTATTAAAATAAGGGGCTCATGCCCCCCCAAAAAAAACGATCATGAGACTGTAGTGCCCCAGTACACATTTTTAAAATAATTTTTGAAGCATTTATTTACAGGTTCTTTTGTTAATTTGTCAGTGATTAAGCTTTTGAAGGGGAAGTACGCAGAGTTCTGATCCTAAAAGCAACATAAGTGAGAATTATAATTTTTAGTGTCTTCTGTATTTACAAAAGTATTATCATACTTTATATTTGAAAACGCACACACATAAACATTATTCATTTTTGGAAAGTCTGTTCTGTGGAGATGTGCTTTAAATTGGGAGTTCCTAGCCCGCATTTAAATAGAACCTACTTCTCAGGGGGCATTTGAGGAGCACGTCAGGTGAAGCCTGCCTCTCCCACTCCTCGCCCCAGGGTCTTGATTTCATCTGGCTCCTGCTTGAGTCATCGCTGTCCCCCAGCACCATTTCCCTGATCTTCACGCCCTTCACAAAGCCCCTGTTCTCTAAGTAATGTTATTGCGCCTCTTCTCCAAACGCAGAGACACAGAGAGGTTGAATAATTCCCAAAGGTCACACAGCTAGTGTTCATGGTGCTGGCCCAGGAAGGCTCAAGTAGCGTGATTGTGGCCCTGTGTTTACAGTCTCCCTGCTGCTGCTGAGTCGCTTCAGTCGTGTCCGACTCTGTGCAACCCCATAGACGGCAGCCCACCAGGCTCCCCGGTCCCTGGGATTCTCCAGGCAAGAACACTGGAGTGGGTTGCCATTTCCTTCTCCAATGCATGAAAGTGAAAAGTGAAAGTGAAGTCGCTCAGTCCCTCAGCTACCCCATGGATTACAGCCTTCCAGGCTCCTCCGTCCATGGGATTTTCCAGGCAAGAGTACTGGAGTGGGGGTGCCATTGCCTTCTCCTTACAGTCTCCGTAGGTGTGGGATAACCTCCAGGAGTTTGGGGGTGGGGGAGCTGTCTGAAACATGCCCAGTGGTGTTAGGGGTGTGTGCACAGCATTTAGTGGGTCAGCAGGTGAAGAACCCAAGGGGATTACTGTCTGGGCCTCTCTGTGTCAACCCCCACATGCAGTGACCCTCATGCTCCAGTTTGGTGATCTGCCAGCCCAGATGCTCACAGACCCAGTGGGACATTCCTCCACTGAAATGAAACAGGGTCTTCTTTTCCCAGTGCTCCCACCCAGAAACTCAATTCATGGGGGAGGTTTTTGCTCCTGCAGTTCGACGCGGAGTGCTTTCTAAGCCTTTGGGACCAGCTGCTGCTTGTCAATACTGGAATCTAACATGATAGGTTTTGGGGGTTGTGTTTTGTACATGGTTATAAACTCAAGAGTTTTAAATTTTTAAATCTTTGTATTGCAAGGTGTTCAACAAAGCCTCATAGGTGAGCCTTGCTTTTGAGTATAAGAACATGTAGAAACTTGCTGATAAGGTGAATCAAATTTGATCTATGTTTTAAATATGTATTATTTAATCGTAAAGATAGAGGAGTTGCGGAATATAATGTGCACGTGTGCCTCCTCCCTGGGGTGGGGGTGGTGGGGAAGCGCATCAGTGATTTCCTGTGTAGTAGTCAGGAGTCTTTCACATATTCATCAGTACGGACAGTGGTATCTACGCTGATCCGGGCATCCTGTGGCTCTGTACAGAGATTTGGATCAAAGAGATGTGTTCTGGCAGCAGGATTTTTAAAAGATAGGCTGTGATGTGACTAAACTGAGCAGAACAGCACAAGGGGTGGGGTGCAGGGGGAGGGAGCTGAACGGCCAACCTGAAGCCTGTGTGCCCCCCAGGGCAGGGGGCATGTCACGTGGGCCCTCAGATCGCCTCTGGGTAGACTTCCAGATCACGTCTGTGAGTCAGTTTGGAGCACAGAGCAGATGGGCTGACACTGAGATTCCTTACCGGAGCTCTGAATGTCCAGCGTAACCGTGGTCACTGTCCTCTTCGGCAGGAGAGAGCAGCACAGAACACGGGCCTTGTGGAGGCCTGCCTCCCTTTAACCCTGCTACACTCTGCCGCTTGTAACCCTCCTCCTAACCTTTTTGGTAGGAGTTAACGGCGCTTGTTTTCTAGAAAATGACATTGAAACATAGGATGGTTTAGTAAGCTGCCCGAGACCCCACAGCTGGTAAACGGAGGCACCGGGACGCCCCTGCATATCATCTCTCTGGCTCCAGAACCTACATCCTTCCTGCTGAACTTATGCGGCTTGACTCCCTCAGCCTCCATTCGGCCAAGGCCCAGCTAGCCAGCCCTCTTCAGAGGCACCAGACAACCGCTCCTTTTATTTCTTTACATCGGACGTGAGAAATCTTCTTTTCGGCCAAGAGCTCTTTACCACCTGTTTTGTATTAGCAAAACTCAAGTTTATTGTTTTTTGAAAGGTGAGAAATAGAAAAGTTTCCTCTGATCTGACTTCAGATTAAGAACAAGTTGGGGGTGAAACTCTACTCAGAAAAAGCCATCGTATTGAAATATGTAGCTCAATTATGGTAAAAAATTTTTTAAGGGCAGAAGCATCTTTAAAATCTTCTGAACTTTGGGTGGCAAAAATCAAACTCCTACACTGATGCTGTACTTCTTTTAATGATAAAAATTAAAGGCTTTTAAAAAAGTCTTAAGATGGCTTATTATTATCAGAGTTGATTATTGCAGTGTTTACCACCAGGTGGGACAGGGCATTCTGATTCCTTTCTTACTTTTATAAAAGTGCATTGTACAACTGAGAAATTTGAGGATTTTTTTTTTTTTAAACGAAGGAGTTACTTTAAATGTCACCATTACCATGGTGACCGTTCTTCTAGCCATCTGTCTGTAAACAGGCAGAGTAAGTACAATTTTTACAACAGAAAATACAATCCATGCTAAGTTATCCTAGCGATTTCACACACGTCAAAGGCATAAAGAACCTTTTAAAAATCTTCTTTCCCCCTCGTTTTAAAGAAAGGAAAACCTGGGACCTCCCTGCTGGTCCAGTGGTTAAGACTTCACCTTCCAATGCAAGGGGTGCGAGTTCGAGCCTTGCTTCGGTAGGCAAGATCCCACGTGCCTCCTGGCCAAAAGAACAGAACGTGAAACAACAGAAGCAAAATTGTAACAAATTCAATAAAGAATTAAAAAAAAAAATAAATAAGAAAGAAAGGAAAACCTAACTCGGAAAGTACAGTGGGACCCAGTCTGTAAGAATGGTCTTTTGAAAAGTGTCTCCATCTGGTAGCTGTTTAGAGTGTGGTCATTGGAGAGTGATAGACATATGTTGTGTTTTTGCAACTCTTCTTGGAACTGGTATCAGTGCTGGGACTGACTTGTCCAGTGATGAATCCAATGTGGGGCCAGAGAGTGTCCATCTCTCTGTAGAGCTTCACACCGCTGCTCTGGTGAGCAATTTTTTATTTCTATCACTGACATGAATTTTTTATTCAATGTCACTTATAAATTTACAAAGTAATCATTTTAACATATCCCAAAAAGTATTAATTTTTTTTATAAATTATTTTTTAAATTTTATTGAAGTAAAGTTGATTTATAATGTATTAACTTTTTGTGTATAGCAAAGTGATTCACTGATACATATATACATGTAAAATCTTGGAACCGAGCCTCCCGTGTCTCCCGATTGGCAGGTGGATTCTTTACCACTGAGCCACCAGGGAAGCCCATATATATTTATCAAATATAGTTCCCTGTGCTATACAGAAAGACCTTGCTGTTTATCCGTCTTATATGTAATAGTTTGCATTTAGTAATCCCAAACTACCATTCTTTCCTTCCTCTATCCATCCTCCCTACTCAGCAACCACAGGCCTGCTGTTTTATATTTGATGTGTATTGTATTTCACATTCCACATAGAACCAATATCATATGGAATTTGTCTTTCTCCTTCTGACTTTGCTTAGTATGATAATCTCTAGGTCCATCCATGTTGCTGCAAGTGGCATTATTCCATTCTTTCTCATGACTGAGTAAATATCCATTGCTTGCTCGTGCCACATCATCTTCGTCCGTTTGTCTGTTGAGACACCTGGGTGGCTTCCGTGCCTTGGCTGATGTGAGCAGTGCTGCTGTGGACATAGGGGTGCGTGTACCTTAATGAATTACATAGTTTTATCTTTGTCTGGATATACACACAACACATAGTGGGACTGCTGGATCACATGCTAATTCTAGTTTTAGTTTTCTGAGGAACTTCCGTACTGTTTTCCACAGTAACTTCACTAACGTACATTCCCACCAACAGTGTAGGTGGGTTCCCTTTTCTCCACAGCCTCTCTACCATTTGTTATTTGTAGATTTTTTTAATGTGATGGCCATTCTGACCAGCATGAGGTGGCACCTCAGTGTAGTTTTTTGATTTGCATTTCTCTAATAATAAATGTTTAGTAGCAAAAATGGCAGTGAATCTAAGTAGGCTGATGTCAGATTAGTACTATACTGAAAAACAAATTAAAAAAACTGTGAAGTCAGTTATATTCTAGTTGATCTTCACTTATGAAAGACCCATTTGCAGAGCTGAACCTGGATATATTATTTCTGAGGTCAGAGTTCTAAATTTGTCCTTCTATTTTTCCATATATTTAAAGTACTTAGTAGTGTGTCTTTTAAAAATAATATTGCATCTTTAAGTATTTTAATAAATAAATTTAAAAAATAATATTGCATCTTTAATGACTACAGGTAAAATGTTGTAAGTTACACACAGAAACCAGTGTTGATATTACATAAAACATAGAGATCTAAGTAGAAAACTCTACTTCAAGAGAAGTTATTTAAGTAGTGGAAATGATTTGTTGTTCCGTCGCTCAGTCATATCTGATGCTTTGAGACCCCATGGACTGCAACGCACCAGGCTTCCCTGTCCTTCACCATCTCCTGAGGCTTGCTCAAACCTCATGTCCATCGAGTCGGTGATGCCATCCAGCTAACTCATCCTCTGTCATCCCTTTCTACTCCTGCCTTCAGTCTTTGTCAGCATCAGAGTCTTACTTTAAAGTGTTTTCCCAAAATAAAGTGCAGTTATGTTAACAATAAAGTGTGATCAAGGGTTTTCATGACAAGGCCTTGAGAGGCTGAAATAACTTGTCTAAGAAAGGAAAAGAAGAAATGTGCAAAAGTTTACATCACATTTATTATGCAGCATTATGTGTAAAAATTTTTAAAGTTTGTGCTCTTTACTGTTTTTCATTTTTAAGGAAACACCCTTATGGCAGTTAGGATTTAAACACACCAAGATTGGATGTTATGGGTTGTTTTTTAATGCTCTTTATACTTTAGGATGAAGAGCCTCTGGAGAGGAGTCAGTGGTAAAGAATCAGTGGGATTCTTAAGAATACATGGCATCAGTTCCTGGGTCGGGAAGATCCCCTGGAGGAGGAAATGGCAACCTACTCCAGTATTCTTGCCTGGATGAAATCCCATGGACAGAAGAGCCTGGTGGGCTACAGTCCATGGGGGTTGCAGAGTCAGAAATTACACAATAATTTGTGATCTGAGCATCTTTTCATGTGCCTGGTGGCCATCTGTGTTTTCTTTGGAGAAATGTCTACTTATGTGTTCTGTTTTTTTCAATTGGGTTTATTTTGTTGAGTTGTACGTGCTATTTGTATATTTTAGAGATTAAGCCCTTGTGATCACATCGTTTGCAAATATTGCAAATATTTTCTCCCCATTCCATAGGTTGTGTTTTCATTTTGTTTATGGTTTCCTTGGCTGTGGAAAAAGCATGTAAGTTTAATTAACTCCCATTTGTTTTTATTTCTGATGCTCTGGGAGACTATCTGGTGGCAGTTTAGAGTCTCAATAAGAAACAGAAAACCGAGGGCCTGACTCTACCAGCTTCTAACACTGTAGTCTTGACTTTAACACTATCAAAGGCATTGATCATAGTGGCCAGGTGATGCTGCCTGAACCTCGTAAAGTTGTCATCAAGGCTTCTAGGAAGGAAGATGGAGACCCCAGGTCATGATTTCACTTTAAAGGAGTCATAGAAAGGACTAGTCACTTGTCCTCTTGCCTCGTGCCATTATATAAAAATTAGTTGAGAATGTTAAGAAAAAGTATCTCTGGAGATACAGTTTTTTATCTGTCTGCATGGTGCACTCAGACCTGGTCCTCAGGTGTATAAACATGGTCATTTTCCGTAAATAAGACACTAATGATTGTATAAACCATTATCACTTTGTAAAACACCATAGGCAGAGGGGTTATTTTATATCTGAACAAACAGCTTTTGACTGGATCATCCCCCTCCCTTTTTTTTCTTTCTTTCCTATGCAGTATATAGTGGAATGTCATGGGATCACCCTTCTTCCCCAGTTCCTGGGCATGTACCGCTTAACGTGGATGGAGTTGAAATATATGTGATTGTTACAAGAAACGTGTTCAGCCACCGTTTATCTGTATATAGGAAATACGACTTAAAGGTAAGATTTTTACTTTTTTGTTCATTAAGCTTGTTCATCCGTGTTGCGTGTAACTGATGAGGCGGAGCACTTAAGAGGCACGCAGGGCTGAAAGCACTAGGCAGCCAGCAGTGCACTTCGTGTTAAGTGAGGATCTGGTGGCTCAGACGGTGGAGCATCTGCCTGTGATGTGGAGACCTGGGTTTGATCCCTGAGTAGGGAAGATCCCCTGTAGAAGGAAACGGCAATCCACTCCAGTACCCTTGCCTGGAAAAATCCCTGGATGGAGGAACCTGGTAGGCAATAGCCGATGGGATTGCAAAGAATTGGACACAATTGAGCAACTTCATTTTCTTTCTTTCTTATTGTACCTATGAGAGATACCACATCTAATTTATTGAGCTAGTATGTACTAAACAGTGCCAGGCCCTGCTTTTAAGTGCTAGAACAGTGTGATGAACAAAACAGACCAGATCTGCCCTCCACGAGCTGACATTCTGGTGGGCAAAGACGGATAAGTAAGTCACATGGTGTGCTAGGAACTGATCAGTGCCATGGACAGAAGAAGAGACAGGAAGGATGGGGAAAGGATGGTTTGGAATCAGGAGGTGAGGGACAGGCTGTTTCAAAGATTTGGAGTAGGAGGTAGCCCACTGGAAATTCCGACTGTGGAGTGAGGGGCTCTGACTTCTGAGGTCGCTGATGTAGACAATGTCTGGGTCACAGGCTGGCATACTACGACCTGCCCGCATGGCAAGTTCAACTTGGCCATTTTTGTAAATAGCTTTACTGGAGTCCCACTATGCCTGTGGTTTCTCTATCATGTGTGGTTGCACTATAATAGCAGGGTTGAGTAGTTACCATAGAGACCATTTTGGACCACAGAGCACAAAACACTTACCCTCTGACCCTTTACAGAAAAAGTCTGCCCAACCTCTGGTCTTCATCAGTCTCAAATTTTTTGATCTCAGACTCCTTCATGCTCTTAAAAGAGGACCCCCAAAAGCTGCATATGGAGGTTAATACTTACAATGTTAGAAATGAGAAAATTTTTAACTTAGTTTTTTTTCAAATAGTAAAACTATTAATGTTAGCATATCTTTATGAAAAGTATCTTTCAAATCAAAACGTTTAGTGGGCCAGATGGCATTGTTTTACGTCTTTGCAAATCTCTGTGATATCTGCTTGGTGAGAGAGCTGAAATGTCCTGCCTGCTGCTGCTGTCCATCTGTGGTCATGTTGCTTGATGTGTATGAAAAAAATCAGACCTTACACAAATATGTAGTTGGAAAAAGGGAAGGGTTTTTAAATAGCTTTTTCAGAAATTTGTGGGTGTTTTTCTTTGGCACACCTAGACCTGACAAGTGGTTATTTCTCAAAGCTGAGTTACAATGTGGAATCTGAAATCACGTCAGTGAACTTTAAAAACCCATCAGTCTGTTTGCACGCATTGATCTGAGTACATCATGCTTTCGTCATTTTGAACAGTGGGTTTACCGAGTTATGAGCTCTTCCAAATACTCACACGTTTCATTAAACAGTATCAAGAAGCCACATTAATATCATCACCTGCCTCATTAGAAACACCTTTATATATTGAGAAGCTGTCACACTCAGGGTGGTGGATACAAGTTTTTTAAGGTTTTCATTTTCACTTGAAAGCTTAAATTTTATCAGTGGGTTTCCTGTGAAATGACAGCACAAAGCTGAGCCAGCAGCTTCACTCCTCTTTGAGCAAGTGCCTGTCAGATGCCCAGAATGGAATAAACAGGTTCCAGTTGTCCTTTCATGTGAATGATTTCTGGAAAAAAGTAGCTAGTTCAGCTCATAACTCAAAACCATCACCAAGATAACTGTCCTTAAACGTACCTGCTTTATAAACAAAAAGAGCTTTGGGCATACTCCCTACACAGAATATTGAGAAGGTACGTCATCCAGGGTCAAGATTTAACAAAACAGATGTCATTGCTTCCTCAAGGCTATGTCGCATGACAGACTCTACTAACACCGTTTGGTGCCCCTGCCGGATGTGTGCTAAGCTGCCGACAGTTTTCCCCTCCGTTGTTTTTGCAGTATCCATGTAAATGTCCAGGCAGAGACTGTCTCCGCATTGTTATAAAGATACTTCAGACTTTGCAGCACCCTGGGTGCTGAACTATGCTTTGCGCAATGTTGGTCTAAGGGAGGGAGATGTTCCAGGCTTATCTCTTACCTCCAAGTCGTAGCCGTTTTGTTCCCTTGGAAATCCCAGCAACCCTGCAGGGCTCT
Source organism: Nanger dama (assembly GCA_917880005.1). Lineage (NCBI taxonomy): Eukaryota > Metazoa > Chordata > Mammalia > Artiodactyla > Bovidae > Nanger > Nanger dama. Next base: position 30,361,577 of record CAKJTW010000023.1, read on the forward strand.
TTGGAACCCTCTCTCTCACAAGGCCCTTTGAAGTGTTAATAGCTCGTCCTGTTGAGTACTAGAGGTCTGTCTATCGGTCTGACTCTCCCACGTCAGGAGCCCCATGTCCCAGTCTTACTACGTGTTAGCTGTGTGCAAGATGCTGAACCTACAGGAGCCACAGTTCCTTCATCTGTAGAACAGAGATGGTTTTACCTCCCTTGCTGGGTTGAGAGGATTAATGTGATATGTTTGTCCAGCATAATGCATACAAGAAGAGGTGGATGAACTTTCATTCTCATCCATTCTACTAGTAAGTTTCTTAAAGACAACTGTTTTTGGTCCCACTTTATCCCCCTGAAGTACTTCAAATAGTGCCTCATTCAAGCAGACATCTAGCAAGCATATCTTGATGTAAATTACAGGTTGGATATTATGGTTTTAATTTAACGTTGAATGTCCTGATTTCATCTCCCTTTTTAGCTTATAGAATAAACTCTGTTCTCACCAGTACTTGCCATCGTGAGTGGTGAGGGAACCTGGGCACCTGGCATCATTTCATGGCTCAAAGTCGTGGCTTTGACTGACTTTTCTAATTTTGTTAATTCTGAATGAATTTAATTCTGGATGAGTTTTTCCAGGCTAATGATCTGTATTTACATAGAGATGAAGCATCACTGAGAATCATAAGAAGAGTAAATTATATTGTAAGGAGGGGGAAAATACACAGAGACTAAAAACTTGGTTAAAGATACAAAAATAATTTCCTCCCTTTGCCCATTAGCATAGGAACTGCTCAAGTATTACAAATGCAGTAGCCAGGTATTATAAGTATTTAGTACTCGAGTATTCACCCCTCCCTTCTTTTAAAATAAAGGAACATTCTTTATTAGCAGTCAGTGTATAAAGGAAGATATTGTGGCCTGCAATCAAGGAAAACAAACCATTGCAAGTGACAGCTGCTGAGCTTGGCTGGCCAGAGGGCTCTCCTTCACGGACAACTCACAGGGTTCATCCTCACTTGCTGGGTCAGCTTTGTGCTTCTCCTAAGGCAATGGCACCCCCACTCCAGTACTCTTGCCTGGAAAATCCCATGGACGGAGGAGCCTGGTAGGCTGCAGACCGTGGGGTCGCTGAAAGTCAGACACAACTGAGCGACTTCACTTTTACTTTTCACTTTCATGCATTGGAGAAGGAAATGGCAACCCACTCCAGTGTTCTTGCCTAGAGAATCCCAGGGGCGGGGGAGCTTGGTGGGCTGCTATCTATGGGGTCACACAGAGTCGGACATGACTGAAGCGACTTAGCAGCAGCAGCAGCGTGTCCCCAGAAGCTTCGAGCACCGTCCTGGACTGGCCCAGAGGGGTCTTTTAGATCCACCAGACCTGGGAACACTGAGCGTGGGGATGATGATGAACTGGCACCTGGGAGCCCCTGGCTCAGGCCTGGCCCCTTTGCCATCTGTGAACGACAGGTGACACACACCCTAACTAATGCCTGAGCTGCTTGAAGGCAAGATGGTCATACAGTAAAAATGTTAAGAGTGGCCAGTCTAGAAGCTACTTTAACATTTCCTAAGTCACATACACATTCTCTTAATGACTGGCTAATGCAAGTATTCCAGGCCAATAAATGTGTATTTAAGACAAGTAAGCAGTTTGCACCACTGACCTCTGGTCATAGTTTGGGTGTCTGTGCTGGGCTGTGATCCTTCCCCAGCCGTTTACCCAGCAAACGTGGGCACTGCTGCGTGAGACACTGTGACGGCCGCCAAGGAACACAGAGGAGGGATGCTCATCGTTGTTTAATATTATCAAAGTTAGGGACTTGCTGGCCATCATTTCCTAATCTTTCTTTTGCATTAAGATCTTTCACAAACAGAGGACAGTCTCCGTTCTTGAACTCCACCCTAAAGCCCTACCACTCCATCAGCGTCTAAGACAGACTTGGTCATGTTGGGCAACACAGAACCAAGGGCATTATTTGAAAACCAGTGCACTAGAGCAGAACTGCTGCGACCAAAGCTGTATTTTCTTTCACTTGTACCTTTTGTGCTCACCCTAGAGGCACAAAAAGGGGTGCGAGTAGATGTGTGTTTGAAGCGACCTCCAGCGTGAAAGGGGCCAGAAAGTCACCACTGGCACTTAGGGTGAGTGAGGAAGTAAGGTCATCAGGGACCCTGAGCCAGGGAGGTGGGCTGTCAGGGCCAGGGTGCCCCCACCTACTGGACACAGTGTGGGAGGTAGGCCCTCGGTGCCCAGTGCTCACTGCAGCCAAGTGATGGCCCACTGTACTTCGAAGACCCTCAAACCAACCATTTCTGGTGACGTGTGGAGGGGAGTGTGTTCTGACCCTGAGTTTCAAAAGGCATCGCTCATATGACTGTCGGGTTTTTTTATTTCCAGCAGGACAGGAACCAGGGGAAAGATGGCACAGGTGATACCAAGAAGGAAAGGGCTGGAGACAGAAACCCCCAGAGGGCGCAGTGCACGCTTGCTCAGGGAGGGGCGGGGCAGTCAGCGCCCGGCAGTTCCGGAGCTCTGCCCTGGGGTGTTTGCAGGCTTCCAGGGAAGCTGATGCTGGCATGTGCTCACTCTCCTCATCTCTGTTTCAGGGCTCTACAGTGGCCAGGGAAGCAAGTGACAAAGAAAAGGTAAGTGCCTGGCACCCCTCACCTTGGTCCTTGGCAGGCAGCCCAGCGGCTCTTAGCTCTGTCTTCTCCTCCTCCCTCTGGTCGTTTCCCCTCAGCTATGGTGGGAAGCTCTCCGTCAATCTGAGCAACACTCTCCTCCAGTTCTCTCCCTCAGGTTAGCTGCCCTGTTGAACAAGGAAGTAGTTATTAGTTTGAAGTGTGGGTGAAACATTTCCCACAGCATGACCTTGAAAACACAGCCATCATCCTGATCCAAACAGGTACAGCCCAGCACCTGGGTCCTAACCCCACTTTATGACTACAGGCCAGGTGTGACCCTGAGTCAGTTTCCTTGCCTCCCTGAGCCCCAGTTTTCTCACCTATAAAATGATGGTGTTGAGCTTCATATTCACCTGTAAAATGTTGGCTTAATGAGCTTCAAACTCCTTTCCAACTATAAAATGTTAAGGCCCATTAGAATATTTTTTGTGTATAACGACTCAGGGAGAGACGAGGAGACGCCTTGCCTTTCTCTGAGACACTGGACTTTAGGGAATACTTGAAGCACATTTTGTTGATTGTGCAGGACTCCAGACAGATTCAACGGAAACCAGCTTAAGAATTTGGGAAGCGGCTTTCTGTGCATAAACCTAAGCAGCTTGAAATCGGGGCGTGTGCACATGAACGGTCTAGTCTCAGCTATTCCTCATAATGCTGAGGTGCCTTTGCTTCACCAAACCTTTTGGAGGCTGGGCTCAAGGTTTTTGTTTCTATAAATTCTTTCATGCTGGTATCATTCAGTTTGGGTTTGAATTTTATAGATTTAGAAATCTTTTGCTTATTCATCCAGAAGTTTGTGAACATCTATGGTTACTGTTCTAGCTTCAGGGACTAAAATAATGAACCACACAGACATGTCCAATGAAGCAACACACGCATTGAATAGGAACTAACCGTATCAAGTGATAAATGCTTTGATAGGAAACATGTAGCAAGGGGACCTAAATCTGGCTTGGTGGTCTTCTGGGAAGAGTTGATTGGAAACCTGAAGGATGGGTAGGAGTTAGCTAGAGGAAGAGGCAAGAAAGAGCAGTGTGAGCAAGAGCACACAGATAGGCAGCACTTGGTGCTCTTGCTGGAGGATGAGGTGAGGCAACCTTGCAGGACCATCTGGAGAGGCTGCTGAAATAACCCAGAATAGATGGTGGCCTGACCTGGGGTGGGAGAAGACAGAGATTTAGGAAGAAGAGTCCACAGACCTCAGAGAGTGAACGGGGGCGGTGAATGGTGCCAGAGAGTGTATGTGGAGGGAGTGTGGGGTTAAGGCGATGCCCAGGTTTCTGGTTTGGACCGTGGGGTGGGTGGGAAAAGGGATCAGATGGAGTAGTTGGAATTGTCATCTCAGCATCAGAACAGACATCCAGTCAGCATGAGAGGCAGCAGAGAGGGCTTCAGCTGGGAAAGGGGGCTTGGGAGCCTCCTGGGAAGGATGGCCAGAGACAGGGCAGCATTGATGAGGTCATGCAGGACGAGCCTAATATGAGAAAGGAGACACTCACTCAAGCCCCGGAAGTACAGGGAGTCCTGGACAAGATAAACCCAAGGAGGAACGTGCCGCGACACATGGTAACCAAACCAACAGAAATTACAAAGAGAAAATATTAAAAGCATCAAGGGAAAAGCAACGATTAACACCTAAGGGAACCCCATAAGGTTATCAGCTGATTTTTCAGCAGAAACTGCAGACCAGAAGGGATCCAGCAATGTTCTCATTCAGATTTGATAGAGAAATCAGACACTTCACAGACAAGCAAAAACGAAGAGAATTCGGCACCACCAAATGAGCTTTATAGCAAATCTTAAAGGAATCTCTAGGCAGAAAAGAAAAGGCAACTAGAAAAGAAAATTATGAATGGGAAACCTCACTAGTAAAGGCAGACATATGGTAAAGGTAGGAAATCATCCACACATAACTATGACGTCAAAATCAGCAGCTATAGAAGAGAGGAGCACAATGCAGGCTATTGGGCACACACTAGACATTAAGGGACAAGCGAGTTAAAACAGTCTTGCATTTATATACAGACTGCTATATCAAAACTTCATGGAGACTGCAAACCAAAACTCTACACTAGATATACAATAAAAAGCAATCCAAGCACTAAAGATAGTCATCAAATCGTAAGAGAAGTGAACAAGAGGGGAAGGGAAGAAAAAAAAGACCTACAAAAGCAAATCCAAAACTATTAACAAATTGAAAATAAGAACATAGGTATTACCTTAGGGACTTCCCCAGCAGTCCAGCAGTTAAGACTCTACCTTCCAAGGCAGGGGACATGGGTTTGATCCCCAGTTGGGGAACTAAGGTCCACACACTTCAGGGTGCAGCCAAAAATTAAAAATAGTAATAATTACCTTAAATGTAAATGGATTAAATGCGTCCACCAAAAGACATAGACTGGCTGGATGGATTCAAAAACAATATCCATGTATATGCTGTCTATAAGAGATACACTTCAGATCTAGGAACACACAGAGACTGGAAGTGAGAATGGACAAAGGTATTTCATGCAAATGGAAATCAGAAAGAAAGGTAAAAGAGTAATACTCATATCACATAAAATAGACTTTAAAGACTATCATTACAAGAGACAAGGAAAGACACTACATAATGATCAAGGGATCAATCCAAGAAGAAGATATAACAATTGTAAATGCACGAATACCCAACGTAAGAGCACCTCAATATACATAATGGCCATATAAGAGGAAACTGACAGTAACACAATAATACTAGAGGACTTTAACACCCTGTTCTCATCAATGGACAGATAGATCATCCAGACAGAAAATCAATAAGGAAACACAGGCCTTAAATAACACATTAGACTTGATTGATATTTATAGGACATGCCCTATGAAAGCAGCAGAATACACTTGCTCTTCAAGTATACGTGGAATATTCTCCAGGATAGATCACATCTTGGGCCACAAGTCAAGCCTTGGTAAAGCTAAAAAAATTGAAATCAGGTATCTTCTCCAATCACAATGTTATGAGATTAGAAATCAAACACAGGCAAATAACTGTTAAAAAAAAAACATGAACACATGGAAGCTAAACGATATATTACTAAACAACCAATGGATCACTGAAGAAATCAAAGAGGAAATAAAAAAATACCTCTAGATAAATGACAACAAAAACAGCACAATCCAAAGCCTACAGGATGAAAGCAGTTCTAACAGGGAAGTTTATAGTAATTCAGTCTTGCCTCAGGAAACAAGAGAAATCTCAAACAACCTAAAACAATGAGAGAGGAACAAATAAAACCCAAAGTTAGTAGAAGGAAAGAAATCATAAAGATCAGAGCAGAAATAAAAACAATAGAAAAGATCAGTGAAACTAAAAGCTGGTTCTTTGAAAAGATAAACAAAATTGATAAACTTTAAGAAGAGAAAGGGAAAGGGCTCAAATCAGTAAAACTAAAACTGAATAAGGAGAAGTTACAACTGATACCAGAAAAATACAAAGAATCATAGACAACTTATATGCCAATAAAATGGACAGCCTGAAGGAAATGGACAAATTCTTAGAGAGGTACAACTTTCAAGACTGAACCAGGAAAAAATAGAAAATATGAGCAGACTAGTCACAAGTACAGAAATTGAAACAGATTTTAAAACTTCCAACAAACTAAAATCCAGAGCCAAATAGCTTCACATATATTTAGAGAAGAGTTAACACTTACCTTTCTAAAACTCTTCCAGAAAACTGCAGAAGAAAGAACCCTCCAAGTCCATTCTCTGAGGCCATCACTCTGATACCAAAACCAAATATGCCACACACAAAAATTACAGGCCAGTATCACTGATGAACATAGATGCAAAAATACTCAACAGAATACAGCAAACCAAATCCAACCATACATTAAAAGGATCATACACCATGATCAAGTGGGATTTATCCCAAGGATGCAAGGATTCTTCAATATCTACAAATCAATCAGTGTGATACACCACATTAAGAGACTGAAGAATAAAACCATATGATCATCTCAATAGATGCAGAAAAAGCTATTGACAAAATTCAGCAGCCATTTATGATTTAAAAATGGGCATTGAGGGAAATTAACATAATAAAGGCCATATATGACAAATTCTAATTTCTTCAAGATAATTACTACACCAAGGGAACATTTCATGCAAAGATGGACACAATAAAGGACAGAAATGGTATGGACCTAACAAAAGCAGAAGATATTAAGATGAGGTGGCAAGAATACAGAGAAGAACTGTACAAAAAGATCTTAATGACCCAGATAACCGTGATGGTGTGATCACTCACTTAGATCTAGATATCCTGAATTGTGAAGTCAAGTAGGCCTTAGGAAGCATCACTACAAACAAGCTAGAAGAGGTGATGGAATTCCAGCTGAGCCTTTTCAAATCCTAAAAGATGATGCTGTGAAAGTGCTGCATTCAATATGCCAGCAAATCCAGAAAACTCAGCAGTGGCCACAGGACTGGAAAAGGTCAGTTTTCATTCCAATTCCAAAGAAAGGCAATGCCAAAGAATGCTCAAACTACCACACATTTGCACTCATCTCACAGGCTAGTAAAGTAGTGCTCAAAATTCTTCAAGCCAGGCTTCAGCAGCACGTGAACTGTGAACTTCCAGATGTTCAAGCTGGTTTTAGAAAAGGTAGAAGAACCAGAGATCAAATGGCCAACATCCACTGGATCATGGAAAAAGCAAGAGAGTTCCAGAAAAACATCTATCTCTGCTTTGTTGACTATGCCAAAGTCTTTGACTGTGTGGATCACAACAGACGGTGGAAAATTCTGAAAGAGATGGGAATACCAGACCACCTGACCTCCCTCCTGAGAAATCTGTATGCACATCAAGAAGCAACCATTAGAACCGGACATGGAACAATGGACTGGTTCCAAATTGGGAAAGGAGTACATCAAGGCTGTATATTGTACCCCTGCTTATTTAACTTATATGCAGAGTATATGGTGTAAAATGCCAGACTGGATGATGCAAAAGCTGCAATCAGGACCATAGGAAGAAATACCAATAATCCCAGATACGCAGATGATACCACCCTTATGGCAGAAAGTGAAGAACTAAAGAGCTTCTTGATGAAAGTGAAAGAGGAGAGTGAAAAAGCTGGCTTAAAACTCAACATTCAGAAAACTGAGATCATGGCATCTGGTCCCATCGCTTCGTGGCAAATAGATGGGGAAATAATGGAAACATTGACAGACTTTATTTTCTTGAGCTCCAAAATCACTGCAGATGGTGACTGCAGTCATGAAATTAAAAGGTGCTTGCTCCTTGAAAGAAAAGCTATGGCCAACCTACATAGCATATTAAAAAGCAAAGACATTACTTTACTGACAGATGTCTGCAGAATCAAAGCTATGATTTCTCCAGTAGTCATGTATGGATGTGAGAGTTGGACCATAAAGAAAGCTAAGCACCAAAGAATTGATGCTTTTGAACTGTGGTGTTGGAGAAGACTCTAGAGAGTCCCTTGGACAGCAGAGATCCAACCAGTCCATCCTAAAGGAAATCAGTCCTGAATATTCTTTGGAAGGACTGATGCTGAAGCTGAAATTTCAATACTTTGGTCACCTGATGTGAAAAACTGACTCATTTGAAAAGAGCCTGATGCTGGGAAAGATTGAAGGCAGGAGGAGAAGGGGATGACCGAGGATGAGATGGTTGGATGGCATCACTGACTTGATGGACATGAGTTTGAGCAAGCTCTGGGAGTTGGTGATGGACAGCCCAGCATGCTGCAGTCCATGGGGTTGCAAAGAGTCGGACACGACCAAGCAACTGAACTGATGGCAAACTCTAAGCTTATACTGTTCTCAACAGTGAAAAGCTGAAAGCACTCCCTCTAAGATCAAGAACAAGACAGGGTGTCCACTGTTGCCACTTCTATTCAACATAGTTTTGGAAATCGTAACCATAGCAATCAGAAGAAAAAAAAATAGTAAAAGTAATCCAAATTGGAAATAAAACTGTCACTGTTTGCAGATGACATATTACAGAAAATCCTAAAGATGCTAGCAGAAAACTACTAGAGCTCATCAATGAATTCAGTCAAGTTGCAGGATACAAAAATAATAACAGACACCTCTTGCAATCCTATATACTGTCAACAAAAGAACAGAATTTAAGGAATTTAAGGAAACAATCCCATTTACCATAACATCAAAAAGAATAAAACACCCAGGAATAAGCCTACCTAAGGAGGCAAAAGACCTGTAATTTGAAAACTATAAGACTGATGAAAGAAACCTAAGATGATACAAACAGGTATACCATATTCTTGGATTGGAACTCTTCCAGGAAAGCATAGGTAGTATTCTTGCCTGTAGAGTCCCAGGGGAGCCTGGTGGGCTGCCGTCTATGGGGTCGCACAGAGTCAGACACGACTGAAGCGACTTAGCAGTACCAGCAGATCACTCTGCCATAAATTGTAGCGATATCTTTTTGATCCACCTCCTAGAGTAATGACAATAATAACAAAAATGAAAATGGGACCTAATTAAACTTAAAAGCTTTTGCACAGTAAAGGAAATCATAAGCAAAACAAAAAGACAACCCTCAGAATGAGAGGAAATACTTGCAATCAAAGCAACTGACAAGGATTAATCGCCAGTGTACACAAACAGCTTGTGCAGCTCTATTAAAAAGACAAAAAAAATAAAAAATGGGCAGAAGATATAAACAGACATTTCTCCAAAGAAGATATGCACAGATGACCAAAAGAACATGATGAGATGCTCAGCATCACTAATTATCAGAGGAATGCAAATCAAAACTACAATGAAACATCACCTCACACCAGTCAGAATGGCCATCATCAAAAAGTCTATAAACAGTAAATGCTGGAGAAGGTGTGTAGAGGAGGGAATCCTCCTGCACTGTTGCTGTGAATGTAAATTGGTTTAACCACTATGAACAAGGGACTTTATGCAGATTCCTTAAAAACTAAAAATAGAACTACCATATGATCCATCAATCCCATTCCTGGGCATATATTCAGAGAAAACCATAATTCAAAAAATACATGCACCCCAGTGTTCATTGTAGTGCTAGTTACAATAACGAAGATGGAATCAACCTAAATGTCCATCCACAAATGATACACAGTGGAATGTTACTCAGCCATAAAAAAGACCAAAATAATGCCATTTACAGCAATGTGGATGGACCTAGAGATTCTGGTAAGTGAAGTCAGTCAGAAAGAAAAAGACAAATACCATATGTTATCACTCATGCGGAATCTAATATTTTTAAGTGATATAAATGAACTTACTTACAAAACAAAAACAGACTTATAGATTTCAGAAGCAAACTTAACAGTTACCAAAGGGGAAATGTGGGGAAGGATTTATTAGAAATTTGGAATTAACATATACACACTACTGTATATAAAATAGATAACTGTTAATAACAAGGACCTACAGTATAGCACAGAGAACTACTCAATATTCTATGTGGGGAAAGAATCTGAAAAAGAATCAATATATTTATAATTGAATCACTGTGCCATAGTCCTGAAACCAACACAACATTGTAAGTCAACTGTACTCCACTAAAGTTTTTTTAATAAATAAAAATTAAGTGAGGCAGAGAAAGGAAATGGTGGCTCCTTTGACAATTTATATTTTTATTGTGCACCAGTGACTATATTTTCACACTTTTAACCTCTATGTAAATCACCCTGAAGGCACCAGCTTTGACCCAAAGCAGCAGAAATGATGGACTGTTGGCTTCCGTGTTGCTATGTAAACGTTTCTTGCAGGTGCCGAAGACTCAAGTGGGTGTTTAAGTTTTAGTCCATGAGAAACTCAGAGACTCACTATTACTGGGATCTTCTCTTAAGAGAAAATAATCTGGGCTGTTTTAAGGACCACACACTAGCATTGAAAGAAGGCTTTCTCAGCATCATCAAAAGAAGCTGGCCCCCAAATAAGCGACAGGGACTGCTCTGCTCTGTTCCGAAGTCTCTTGTGACTACAGCCAGCGGTGTCTGCACCACCACCCCAGTTTTGATCTCTTCAGGTTCTAGCTCCAAGGGCTTGCTTGGCCTGCTCTGACAATAACCAGTGCCAAGAAAGACAGTTACGGCCAGTGGGGTGATTGCCTCAGAATCCCAAACCCTAAAGCAAGAACGCACATGAAGGGAAGCCACAGTGTTCGCCAAGGCCGTGACGGTTCGTCGGCATGTCTGTCCCTGCCCATCTCTGCCCCTAGGACCACGCGCTTCCAGGCACCCCGGCCCTCACCACAGCCCCGCTCCCTGCCTCACCAGAAACGCTCCGCCTTTCATTGCTGTAGGTTTCTGTGACAGGACAGGAAATTACAGAATGTGTTCAACAGAAACCCAGTTTTCTGAGGATGCTTCTTATCATACGTTGAACGTATGCAAACTATTCCTCAACACATCTCCCCAGCGGTGGCCGCCAGAGACAAGAGGGGCCTTGAGAGTCAGAGTCCGTTCCCACCTCACGTGCGACAGCCGAGACCCGGGAGCCTCTCTTCTCCCACTGCAGCACACAGCTGATGGCAGAGGCAAAACCTTACCTGGGCGGGGGGGTGGCAAGGGTGTATTTTTTTCTGTTAATCTCAATATACTGGGACTTAGAAAGGTATGTAATAGTAACCAGTGTTTGTTGAGCGTATACTATATGCCAGACCTGTTTTCAGTTTTACACAAATTTGGTCATGTCATCCTGACGACTACCTTTGAGATGGGGGCTAATTGCTACTTCCTTTGTGTAAATGAAGTTACTTGACAGGCAAGCTCTAACCTGTCCCACAGTTCTGACATGACAAAGCCAGGTTTCCAGTCTACAGTGCACATTTCTAACCTTCTAAGTGTTTAGGACTTCCTTTAAAAAAAGAAAAAGGGATTTATTATCAAAAATTCATATTAATCTCATGAAGATGAACAAGGAAACATTCCACCACATTTCACTGACAAAAGCATGTGACACAAAACAGCATGGTGCTTAGACAATTTATTGAGTCTTGATTTAAAAGTTAAAAAAGTAATGAAATGACTTCAAACCACGTTGGCAAAAACAACCAGTTCATATTTCCTCCATTTGAGATGTACAGTTACTTCTGTAAATATAGTCTGTATTACTGTATCTTACACTATATAAACATTAAGACTGTTTATACAACAGCCCCAAAGAAGACGTCAATGCTTTCTGCTCCTTTCTGGGCTTGGGGTTCCTGATAGCTCTTCCTCCAGGAGCAGCAGCTCCAAAATGCCATCCACCGCCCCACCCACCCACCACTTCTAGCTTATAGGTGCTCACTGGGAAAGGCTTAAAGACATGGGATGTGAAAGTAATTAAAACTGGTAAATGATGGAGACTGTGCGTGCTTTGACAAGAGAACATCATGCCTCTCTGATAAGGCAGTTTGTTTATAAAAGCTAGCAACAACCAAAGTAATATTTACTAAACTGTAATACATAAAGATAAATGAAATGACTCAATGGAGCAGAAGTCTTAAAAACTTTGGATTTTTAAACTCAAAAAAATTACCTTGCTTTCTTTTTTTTTGGTCAATTTTCAGGTTTTCTTTCCATAATCAGTAAATATTTTTGACTCTTCTGAACAGCATGCTCTTGTCTTTACAAATAAAACCATAAATTATCAAAATAATCACTTATCTCTGGTTAGAAATAATTGGAAAAGGCTGAAAATATTTTCTACATTCTAGCCTTTTATAAATGAAATCAGATGGTTTGCAAGAATATTTTCATTGCAGTTGTATAATCATTTTCTGCAAAATTGCAAAGAACAATTTTCATGGAAAATCTCCACTGACATGGCTTAATTAGTAATCTGGATCCCTAATTTTTTCTTTCATTTGTGTCACTGTAGTTGTTTTAATTTCCCATACTTTTCACTTGTTGATGACAAGTTTTCAAACTGTCATTTCAAATATTTCATGATATAGGTGCAGACAAGTCTCATCCCTACGATTTGAACTTGACATGTAATTAGTGTGATCTGCATTAGCATAATAATGAATATGGAACTGAGGAAATAAAGAAGCTATTTTCCAACAATAATGGAATCACTTTCATGGCAACAAGTATCAGAACATGCATGTACAGATGTCTTGAATTAAAAAAAAAAGCAGAATGGTGCTTTAAAAAAAAAAAAACGTTGTCAGATTCTGACAGCTGCTATGACTTGTTTTATTCTTTAATTCTTTCCTTTATTAATGGAAGGGCATCTTCCATTCATGGCTCCAGCAGTTTTGCCCCCTCTAAATGAGACAGAAATGTGAATCTCCCTGGTGGTCCCTCTTTTCACAGCTGCGCTGCAATTCCAGTGTGACATCAAATTAGTAATTATAGCTGAGCAAACCGCTTTTACAAATGACAATCTTAGCATGCTGCCAGCAAGCAAGCTACCCAGCAGGGTATCCGGACAAGTAAAAGAAAACATAACTGGACTCACTTGATTTCTGGGGGATTTGACCTGACTCTTTAAAATGCCCATGTTCTTGAGAGAGTGAGTGAGGCCTGGGGATTTACACAAATTTTTGTTCATCGTTCTGCACAGTTCTTCTCAAAACTCATGTCTGGTTTTATTAAGTAAAGCCAAGCCTGTGTAATGGAGTCATTGGGTCACAATAAGAAGATTCCTTTTAACATCTCACCTTCTCCCTGGAACCTATTTGAAAGAAAACAGCTGCCCTGCAATTGGCATTTGAATAACTATATTGGCAATAATCACTGTTGACACCTTGATAATGGGCTACAAAAAGCCGCCTGGTCGATTCTTAGGAATTGTGAATTGTGCTAGCAATTAAGTGACTGTCACCATCTCTGACATTGTACCTATTATTGACTGAAGGTTAAGGAAAATGCATCAATAATACCCTCACACCAAAAAAAAAAGCTTTCCTAAACCAGTTTTCAGCATTTCTTTTGTGATCTTTAACTTGTAACAAATTATAATTAATTACCACCTCCAGCTGGTTCTTTGGGATGAGTAAAAGGCAAGGTAACAAAGACAGGGAGCTCAGAGCAGAAGGAACAGGGACAGCAGTGCATTCTTCTGGGAATCTTCCTTTGCTATCAGTGAAAAAGCGCTTCCTTTTCCGTGTCAGTGAATGACCAGTTAAAGGGGAGGTTGTCAAGGTTTTCAGATCCTCAACTCAGCTAATGCTTTAACCTTCTGTAAAATTTCTTCTCTCTCCAGATGGAAATAAATTATTTCCTTTGCCAACTAGGGCTAGATACGCCTATCTCAGCACCCAAAGTGCAGGGGAAATTTTCCCACCGGGTAGAAGTAGGTCCATCTGCCTGTCTCCTGGCCCTGAAATGCCGTATTAATGTAAAGGGGGCTTGGAGGGGAAAGGCACCAAACCAGAGCCTTAGCCAATCTGAGTCCCAACCCTTGCTCTGGCATTAATGGAAGTTTGGGGATAAATCGTTTGACTTTGTCTTCATTCGCAAAATTAAAAGGATCTCATTAGTCCTCATGCTTTATTGTTTGCAAGAATCTCCTGTTTCAGGTGACTCTCTACCTCCTGCAAAGGTGCACCGTAGCCGACTTGACAATCACCAAAGTCCTGTCTGCTCTGGCCATGGGTTATGGTGATTGCTATTACTAATGGAAAAAATGTTCTGAATTGTTACATAAGTCTGCAGATGTCTGAGCAAAGGCTTAAGAACCCTATAATGTAAACCGTGGGGGTTATTCTGGGAAGTGGAGTTTTAAAGTTTGATTCCTTTGGAATTTAGTAAGAGTGGCATGTGAAGAGGAAAGATAACGTGCAGTATAATTCCTGGGAGCTTCTTCCAGATGACAGCATTAAGAGTGCTCAGACCAGTCTGGGCTTATGGCAGTGTATAAACACAGCTTCACTGAATGCACTCCACTTAGATCATCCCAAGCACACAGAAGCAGTGCTGTTAGATGTGGGAATTTCTGACAACTTATGCAGTTGATTCTAGAAAGAGTTGAAGCAGAGACACACTTCCAAAATGTAATACGGCTTGAATTTAAGCCAACCTGCTGCAGATATCTAATAAAACAATGAAGCTCTAATGTTCACTAGACTGGTATTAAACCAAAAACTATACAATTTAGCAAACTTCATGCATTTTCAGACTTTGACATTTTTTAGACTATCACCAGAGAAGGCAATGGCACCCCACTCCAGTACTCTTGCCTGGAAGATCCCATGGACAGAGGAGCCTGGTAGGCTGCAGACCATGGGGTCGCTAAGAGTCGGACAAGACTGAAGAGACTTAGCAGCAGCAGCAGCAGCAGACTATCACCATCAACATCCAGGCCACAGAATCTCCCAATCAGATGGAAACACATCAATTCTGTAGGGCTTACACATGCTTCATCTGTCACATCACAGCTCACAGAGGAAAGCCAAACCATCACCATGCCACTTAAATGGCCCTTCTGAGAAGTCTGGCAGTATTAGGAAAGGAGTAAGTTTCACTTTCTTAATATCAGCTTTTAGGGAAAATAAATAACCAACAGCTGGGTCCTGCCAGCCTTAACAGTTCTAAATTGTAGAATTATGACAGGGCTTATCTGGTTTTGTGCTTCTTAGTGGCAGTGCTATTTCTCCAAGTATGTTGAGGTATATTCTCTTTCTACATTTACACAAAGAGGTTCAAAACAAAAATTATGTGAGACTTTCATATCCAGATGCTGGCCACAAATATATACATTCTCAACGTGGAAATAACTAGTTATTAATGACATGTTGGATCATTTCCCAAGCTATGAACTTATGTAGACGTTCCGCTTATGTTTTTAAAGGTTATATGTACTTTTTGTGAGAAAACACCTGTTATCTTTACTACTTCTGTTTGAACTTTACACATATTCACTAATTTGCCTCTTCATGTATCAAATTTGTGACTTGGATGTTTTGAGAAGCAGAACTGATTTTATTATAAAATCTTTAACCTCTCTTACTTATGCCCAAATTGATACCACATATATGATGTTATTCAGGCAAATTATCTTTATCCCAGCTTTAGTGTAAGGATTATCTAAAAAGCCTCTCCCTTACAGAAATATTTCTGGAGTATATCTTCAGCCCGACAGACTCTGATTCTTATGACATTATTCGGCAAGCCTGATGAAAGGGGATTTATTCTTTCTTTGCAAGTTTACTTGCATTTAGATGAGCTTGGACTAACAAGCAGTCCCTAATTTGAGACAATAACTAATACATATTTTTTATGTTGTACATTCAGTTCCAAGTGTAATACGGCCCATCAAAGGGACACCGGACAGCAATTTTGGACACCAAGGCATACAATTAGACTTTTTAAAACCAGGTTACCAAAGGAGCACGTTGAACAAAAATTCATTTCTTTCTGAAATACAAGTCCTTTAATCACAGAGTGCTATGCTATGCATCATCCTTTTCATTGAAACCTTCTGATGCCAGAATCCTGTTTGCAGTAAACACTCCAGTGTGATAGAAGTACATTCCATCTTCCTATTAAGGTTTCCATCCTTAAATGTGACTGTATTAAATAAATTTTGGCTCTGAGCATTTTAATTAACATGAATTTTTTAATTTTTCTCTTAGTAGCAACTTAATAAACTCTTTGTAAAACTTAATTGTAGAATGATGTTAAAAGCCAGTATATTTTAATTTGAATTCTGTATTTGAAGTATTTGTCTGTAAATACAGATTTTAAATATTTGATTTTAAAAACGTTTGAGTTATCCAAAAGATATTTTAGTGACATTAAAAAACTAATGAAAATTTCCATGTAATTTCTGGCTTTACTAATAACTCTTAACACATCCAATATTATTAAACTCCACATGAATGATAGCAATCATGCACCAAATTACAGCATCCAGTGAAATATAACAAATTACTAACAGGTTAACTTCTATTTGAAACAAATAGAAATTTTAAATCCTTTTTAAAAAGTAAGCATATTTTTGTTTTTGGAGAATGTGCAAAATTCAGTAATTTAAAATTTTAAAGTTTATTAAAAGTGCTAAATACTTTTATATTAGAAGCGAATGCAAAGTGCAAATGCCTTGCACTTTCTAAAACTCTTTCTACCATCCTAATGGAAAGAAGCAGAGCCCTCTGCTCCCAGGATCCATCATTTCTCTCTGGCCACCGCCTTCTGCTGAGCTGGCTACAGAGGCACAGTTCTGAAAACAATGCTCTGGACTTTGTAGCTCTTCAGTTCAGTTCAGTTCAGTCGCTCAGTCGTGTCCGACTCCTAGTGACCCCATAAATCGCAGCATGCCAGGCCTCCCTGTTCATTACCATCTCCCGGAGTCCACTCATACTCACGTCCATCGAGTCTGTGATGCCATCCAGCCATCTCATCCTCAGTCGTCCCCTTCTCCTCCTGTCCCCAATCCCTCCCAGCATCAGAGTCTTTTCCAATGAGTCAACTCTTCACGAGGTGGCCAAAGTACTGGAGTTTTAGCTTTAGCATCATTCCTTCCAGAGAAATCCCAGGGTTGATTTCCTTCAGAATGGACTGGTTGGATCTCCTTGCAGTCCAAGGGACTCTCAAGAGTCTTCTCCAACACCACAGTTCAAAAGCATCAATTCTTTGGCGCTCAGCCTTCCTCACAGTCCAACTGTCACATCCATACATGACCACAGGAAAAACCATAGCCTTGCCTAGACAGACCATAGTAGGCAAAGTAATGTGTCTGCTTTTGAATATACTATCTAGGTTGGTCATAACTTTTCTTCCAAGGAGTAAGCATCTTTTAATTTCATGGCTGCAGTCACCATCTGCAGTGATTTTGGAGCCCCCCAAAATAAAAATGACACTGTTTTCCCATCTATTTCCCATGGAGTGATGGGACCAGATGCCATGATCTTCGTTTTCTGAATGTGGAGCTTTAAGCCAACTTTTTCACTCTCCACTTGCACTTCCATCAAGAGGCTTTTTAGCTCCTCTTCACTTTCTGCCATAAGGGTGGTGTCATCTGCATATCTGAGGTTATTGATATTTCTCTCGGCAATCTTAATTCCAGCTTCTGCTTCTTCCAGTCCAGCATTTCTCATGATGTACTCTTAAATAAGCAGGGTGACAATATACAGCCTTGACCTACTCTTTTTCCTGTTTGGAACCAGTCTGTTGTTCCATGTCCAGTTCTAACTGTTGCTTCCTGGCCTGCATACAGATTCCTCAAGAGGCAGGTGAGGTGGTCTGGTATTCCCATCTCCCTCAGAATTTTCCACAGTTTATTGTGATCCACACAGTCAAAGACTTTGGCATAGTCAAGAAAGCAGAAATAGATGTTTTTTGGAACTCTCTTGCTTTTTCTATGATCCAGTGGATGTTGGCCATTTGATCTCTGCTTCCTCTGCCTTTTCTAAAACCAGCTGGAACATCAGGGAGTTCACAGTTCACGTATTGCTGAAGCCTGGCTTGGAGAAGTTTGAGCATTACTTTACTAGCGTGTGAGATGAGTGCAATTGTGTGGGAGTTTGAGCATTCTTTGGCATTGCCTTTCTTTGGGATTGGAATGAAAACTGACCTTTTCCAGTCCTGTGGCCACTGCTGAGTTTTCCAAATTTGCTGGCATATTGAGTGCAGCACTTTCACAGCATCATCTTTCAGGATTTGAAATAGCTCAATTGGAATTCCATCACCTCTCCTAGCTTTGTTCGTAGTGATGCTTTCTAAGGCCCACTTGACGTCACATTCCAAGATGTCTGGCTCTAGATTAGTGATCACATCATCATGATTATCTGGGTCGTGAAGATCTTTTTGTACAGTTCTTCCATGTATTCTTGCCACCTCTTCTTAATATCTTCTGCTTCTGTTAGGTCCATACTATTTCTGTCCTTTATCAAGCCCATCTTTGCATGAAACGTTCCCTTGGTATCTCTAATTTTCTTTAAGAGATCTCTAATCTTTCCCATTCTGTTCTTTTCCTCTATTTCTTTGCATTGATCGCTGAAGAAGGCTTTCTTATCTCTCCTTGCTATTCTTTGGAACTCTGCATTCAGATGCTTATATCTTTCCTTTTCTCCTCTCTTCTTTTCACAGCTATTTGTAAGGCCTCCCCAGACAGCCATTTTGCTTTCTTGCATTTCTTTTCCATGGGGATGGTCTTGATCCCTGTCTCCTGTACAATGTCACGAACCTCATTCCATAGTTCATCAGGCACTCTATCAGATCTAGGCCCTTAAATCTATTTCTCACTTCCACTGTATAATCATAAGGGATTTGATTTAGGTCATCCCTGAATGGTCTAGTGGTTTTCCCTACTTTCTTCAATTTAAGTCTGAATTTGACAATAAGGAGTTCATGATCTGAGCCACAGTCAGCTCCTGGTCTTGTTTTTGTTGACTGTATAGAGCTTCTCCTTCTTTGGCTGCATAGAATATAATCAATCTGATTTCTGTGTTGACCATCTGGTGATGTCCATGTGTAGAGTCTTCTCTTGTGTTTTTGGAAGAGGGCGTTTGTTATGGCCAGTGCATTTTCTTGGCAAAACTCTATTAGTCTTTGCCCTGCTTCATTCTGCATTCCAAGGCCAAATTTGCCTGTTACTCCAGGTGTTTCTTGACTTCCTACTTTAGCATTCTAGTCCCCTATAATGAAAAGGACATCTTTTTGGGTGTTAGTTCTAAAAGGTCTTGTAGGTCTTCATAAAACCATTCAACTTCAGCTTCTTCAGCATTACTGGTTGGGGCATAGACTTGGGTAACTGTGATGTTGAATGGTTGTAGCTCTTAGTTATGAATATTTTCCCTTTTTTACCTCAAACTGTTAGCCAAGTGTGTCCTAGGAGATCATTTACATCTTTTATTGGATCCTAGGGAATACTTACATATTCAGAAGTGTTTATACATTTAGAATACTGTCCACATATCGATTCTCTTTAAGCCCTGATGCACATAGAGCATCTTTGACAATGACCAATACTGTCAACAGTGTGTTGCTTACTATTTAAGAATATGGACTTGCTGAGTGACAACTTATAATACTGACCTTTGAAAGAAACCAAAAACTGGCACTCTCCTTGTGGCCCAGTGGTTAAGACTCAGGGCTTTCACTGCTGAGGGCCTGGATTTGATCCCTGGTCAGAGAACTACAATCCCACAAGCTGCCTAGCATGGCCAAAAATAAATAAATAAGAGACTTTTCCGCCCAATAGTGTAGTTACAAAAAGCAAAGGAGGGAATGTTTATCAGGAAACAGTTTTCTTTTTACAGCTCACAGCAAAAAAAAACACACACACACACACACTTCAGAAAGTGTTCCCAAGGAGCTTGCTACTCTCTAGTTTTTGGGGGTGTTTTCTGGCTACTGAGATTTCAGTTAGTGAATTTTTGCTTTAAGTCAGCAAAATCGCATTCACTAAGTTACCCGATATTATCATTTACTCTCTGAGAAAAATGGAACCCATGAAAAATTAAGATAAACTTCTGTCTTTGGCCATATATTTATATAACTATTTTATTCCATATTAATAAATGCCACAAAATATACTTTATTTCTCTAAAATTTTAACTTACCCAGTTACTGTAAAGCAACATTTTATTCTCACTTGGATTTCCATGAAGCTTTCTGGCTAGGAGAGCTTTTGCAGTGACCAGAGGTCTTTCTGGCCAAGAGAATTCAGTCAAGGTTTGGAGAGCAGCCAAAGCAGGGGTGTGCACAGCCTCTAATGTACTTTGTGTGATACAGTGAAGTGAGACAGCCTGGAGACCATCATGGGAGGTGTTTGTACCTAATGAGAAAACCTGAAAACACAGGCAGTTTTGAATATGGCTTAGATTACTGATATTCCAAATTTAAAGAGCCCATTTCTTCTAGAAAATCAGGAAGGATAGAAGTCTATATTCATTAGTAGGAAACAGTAACAACATTGGTCATGGTCAAAACTGATGGGTAACTAAGATGCAAACTAAGACCTAGTGAGTTCTCACTGCCAAGCGCTGTGTGTTTCCTGTCTTTTCATTCAGTCGCTAACCCTACTGCTGCTGCTAAATCGCATCAGTTGTGTCCGACTCCGTGCAACCCCAGAGATGGCAGCCCACCAGGCTCCGCCATCCCTGGGATTCTCCAGGCAAGAACACTGGAATGGGTTGCCATTGCCTTCTCCAATGCATAAAAGTGAAAAGTGAAAGTGAAGTTGCTCAGTCGTGTCTTACTCTTCGCGTCCCCACAGGCTGCAGCCAGGCTCCTCCGTCCATGGGATTTTCCAGGCAAGAGTACTGGAGTGGGTTGCCATTGCCTTCTCTGAACCCTACTGGATAAGTGTTATTAATATTCCATTATATAGATGAGGAAACTGAAGCTTGGATGGATTGAGCAGCTGGAGCTAAATACCCAGCTGTTATAAAAGTGTTAAATATGCCAACTTTTTCTTTTAAATTTTGCTCTGGATTTATTGGTGATGAACTTTTCTCTAGATTCACACACCATACTTGAGAATATGACCAGCAAATAACAAGAACATTTATAGGTAACTCTCCATGTGGCAAGCAGAGCCCTAAGCTTTTTAACTGTACAAATGAGTGTAATACAACAGTGTTGTCTGCTAATCCCCATTTAAAGATGAGGAAGCCAAGCCACAGAGAAGGTTAAGTAACTCGCTCAAGTCACACAGCTAATAACTGGAGGAGCTGAGACACAACCCAGGCGGCGCGGTTCCAGCCTGTGCTCAAAAGCATATGCTTCAGTCTGTGTCCCAAGTAGAAACCTGGGCCATACTGGCTCTAGCTGTGAGAGAGTACTTAGCAGGAAAGTACCAGGAATAGCCACTGTGCCAATTTCATCCACACAACGAAAGCAGGATAGCTTGCTTCCCGGGAGACGAGTGTCGCTCTGCTTATGCCTTCAGCTGTGTTTGTACATTTACACATCACATCAGTAGAGATGAATGCCGTTTTGAGTCCAGCCCACCCCAGTACAGTCACTTCCTGCAAAAGGGATGTAGATGTGAGCTGTGCTGGCCTGGGTTTTACATGCCTCACTCCCCTGGCCAGGCCAGGCAGACCAGGGAGGGCAGTGTAGGGAAGGGCAGGACACCTCGTCCTCCTTGGCATTGCTGCTTTTAAGCGCCATGTGAGGTACTGGAGGCTCCCAGTCTACACAACACTAGCTGGGAGAACTTTAACGCAGAGCTAATAAATGAAGACTTAACCTACAACCACTTCAAAAAAGGTGACTGACCGCTAGCTGGGAGCCAGCCTCCCGAGTCCACAGTTTACAAGTGTTTCTGAGCTGCTGTCTTTAGCCCTAGTGGTTTCCTCCGCCCTCTAGCTAGCTCTGCATTGAGTTAGAAAGGCTATGAAAGATGCCCATTAAAGAACCAGACCCAGAGACTTCAGCGCTTTCAAAGCTCCCTAAGTGCAGATAATCTGCTGCTGCAAAGCAAGGGTGGGCTCACTCGCTGCCCACAGTGTTTTCTGTGCTGCTCTGTAGACATCACCTCTGTGGACGGTGTTAACACCAAGAGTTTATGATATTCATTAATTCACAGCGAAATAGTTTCCCTCACGTTAAAAAAAAAAAAGTGCATCTTTAATATAAATGCTGCTCATTGTTAGAGGGACATATTGAAATTTATAAGAAGTCAAGCACCAGGGTTTCCCTGAGGGTGTCTTGTTGTCAGGTGACTTCAGTTTTGTCATTCAGCTCTTAGTAGAAAACAGGGAAGCTCTATTTTAAAGAAAATATTTTCTCTCAACCTATAATACAGTTTTAAATCCACACCAGTTACTGAATGCTCCCAGCAACGACAGCGACAATAAGTACCACTCTCCTCACTATTTAAACGTCACACAAGTTTCTGCCAAAATCTGTCATTCTGCTACAGGTAGAGTTGTGCTGAGGAGTACACGGCAACCCACTCTGGTATTCTTGCCTGGAGAACCCCATGGGCATAGGGGCCTGCTAGGTTACAGTCCATGGGGTCACACAGAGTTGGACACGACTGAAATGACTTAGCATGCACACACAGAATTGTGCTAAGAGTTAGGCAGCCCAGGTTCCCATCTTAGCTCGGAAACTAGCTTACCAGCTCCACTTACCAAGCTGGGAGACCTTAGCTGTGTTATCTCACTTAACCCAGTTGCTCTGTCTGTAAAATGAGGATGGTGAGAATTAGGGTGGTTTTGAAGAGTAAATGAGATGATGTATTTTAATAGTCAAGGGCTTAGCAGGGTCTCCCCTTCTGCATATAGCCAGACAGCCTGCAGAGGTCCAGGAACTGGCCCCTGGCTAGTAAGGGGAGGATTAAGGCTAGGAACCTAAGAATTCATGTTTCTAAACCCTGGTGCTCCTAAGCAGTCTGCCATCCTGCTGACGCCAGGGGGTGGCATCTGTGGATCAGCATTGGATTCCTCTAACCACTGCCCTAAGGCTCCACCTACACCTCTTGAGCCTTTGAGTAAGCCCTTAAGTCTCTTAACCAATCTGGTTGCCCTCTTTTGAACTTCATCCAATCTAAATACATCCCTAGTGCCTGGAAATTTCACAAGTAAGCCTTGTAATATAGTAGAGCGTGTCCAGAGTTTTATGAGGTAGGATTATAGTCTCCCTGTCACATGAGGTCATTCTGCTGGGGTGACCCTAAAATGGCATTCATTCATCTCCATGAATGTGACTGGTGCCCCCAACACAGATTGTGTATCATTTACTGCCTTGTCCGTAGCCTGTCGGCCCTGCCTTCAGGGTTCTCGCTCACAAACAAGAATCCCTCTCCTGTTCTTTGCTTACGCTCATGAAATGGGTTGTGGAGTTTAGGCAGATCTGAATCCTTAATGCCCCCCCAACACACACACACAGCCACCCCCTAAATGTAGACAAATGCCCATGCTGTCTACTTAGGGAATCCTGATCCTTTTGCGTCTCCTGTGTTTGTATATAGAGCTGGCTTCAGCGCTTTCTGAAGCATTCCAGTTTTTACCTTTCCTGATGCTTAGCTTCTTACAGGCCTCTGAGTTTGTTAAAACTTCTGATCTTCACATTTCATTCACTGTGAAATTTCATTGTTTCAGTTCCAAGAAAATAACTTAGGGTCTATGTAATTGACTCAAACATTTAATACTCTTCACTTCGAGAGTTTTCTTTCACATTTTACATTTTTAAATGATGAGTGACCAACTTAGGCAGGTAATCCGTCTGGACCCTGGTAAGTTTTTATGATGAAGGATATTTCATTTCTTTAGACTGACTCAGCATAAAAGTATTTGAAAGTAGATCAGTCCTCAAGAACCATATTATTTATCTGTATGCCTTACTGCCTTGTTTTCTTGCTTTCAGTGTCTCTCATACAAAATTAGAAACTCCTTTAAGAATAGAAATGTTCACCTATTCATTTTTACACTCCTGTACATGACAGTCATTCAGCAACCGCTTACTGAATGGAATCTTTGAATTTCTGAGCTTTGCAAAGATAATCAGTTTGGCAGTAGTTACATCAAAATCAGAACTCACAAAACTGCAGATTGTCTCAAAGTTAAAATGAGTAGCAAAGCTACTGATTTAGAACTGCATAATACACATGCATGTGTGTCTACCAATAGACATGAGTAGTTGACACACGTGTGTATACCTTACAAAACAAGAAGAAAAAGTTGAGCAGTTCAGAGATTTGGAAGGTGGTTCAGCTTCCCTGATGGCTCAGATGGTGAAGAATCTGCCTGCAATGCAGGAGACCCTGGTTTGATCCCTGGGTTGGAAAGATCCCCTGGAGAAGGGAAAGGCAACTCACTCCAGTATTCTTGCCTGGAGAATTATTCCATGGACAGAGAAGCCTGGAGAGCGTGACCAAGCAACTAACACTTTCACTTTTTTTCAGTAAACATATGTACCAAGTGAGTTCTTTGTACCTCTGAATGAAGGGAGGCAGGATGGAGAATATTTTCTTTCCTTGGGTTTTTCCTCCATTTGGTTCACACTTAGGGAAAGGAGGCATTCATTAGTATACTAGAAAGGCAAGGTATTATGTTGAATTCCTTTCAACTGGAAGAAGTAAGAGGAATGGTTGTTCTTTACAAGGTCAGTCAAAAGGAGGGAGGAGGGGTTTTGAACTCTCCCAGAATGCAGGATACACAAAGGTGAATAATGCAACTACTTTAAAGCTAGGTTGTTTTTGTTTTTTTGCTTGCGAACCATATTTTGATAATCATGCATTACTTTGTGTTGGTCAGCATAAGTATAGTTTAGTTGCCAGCTCACTACCATCCTGTTTATTTTTAAAGGGTAGACGTCTCATCTTAATATGCTTTATGCCAGAAGACATTTTTCTTCAATATTATCCAAAAGAAAAGAGGATTTCCTCCTTGGAGTGGTGTGCCGGAAGGTTTAGAAGGGCAGATGGCTAACCTCTGGCCTCATATTCTCCCCAACTTAGATTTATATGTGATTATGGATGATGCTTTTCAGAGCAAGATACATTTTATCTTGAACCCAGATGAACATGAACCCAGCAAAGGCTACCCCAAAAGTGTGTGTTGGGGGAGGGGGTGGGTGAGGAGTTGGGTTGAACCAGTAAGAAAACTGAAGGTTCCTGACAAAGAATTTCAAGAATACTGATTCTATACTTAGAAGACTTCTTGTGACTCTAAGAAAACCGTCAGGTTCATTCTTAGGAAACCATGAAATCTGTTAGAAAAGCCTCATAATATGGAGTATGCCTGACCCTCCATTCCTAGTGGGAATGCTTCCAGTAGTCATAGCTCACTGGCGCCCCCTTGCGGCACGCAAGCCACCTCACATGTTGTTGCCTTGAGTAAGACCCCTCAGGGAGCAGGGCAACTCAGCCTCCAGGGTGGAAACTTAACCTCCAGGGTTGGAGAGCATAGGAGTCCTTTAGATTTTTGTCAAGCTCCTTCCTTATTCTTTTTCTCAATTTCTCAATTTTTTTTTAGGCCAAAGAACTGCCAACTCTAAAGGATAATGATTTCATTAATGAGGGTCAGAAGATTTATATTGATGATAACAACAAAAAGGTATTCCTGGAAAAGCTGAAGAAGGATGTAGAGGTAAGGAAGAAAAAAAAATCGATATAAGGGATGGCCCCTTGTATGAATGTCAACACTACTGGGTTTTTAGAAGCTTTTAAAACCATCTATTTGTATCTGAAACCAAGGCAAAAATATATGTTGTACATTAGCCAAAGCAGCTATAAACAGGTGTAGCTCATATGTGATCTGATTTAAAAGAGAAGTGTGCTGATTCAGCAGCTCCCTCCTTCAGAGGACAAACGAAAGCAGGCACATGGTGTCTTCTGCTGGTATCCCCTCCCCCAGGGTCCCATCTTCTTGGTTGTGGGGGTAGCCTGTGTGAGGTTACAGGCCCTTAAGACCCACCGCCTTTCCCCACCCCCCAGCAACCAGGGCCGGGGTGGAGGGGACTGACTGCACCCTGTGAAAGACCAGAGCATGTTGACAAGTATATGGTAACTGTTTGAATTTGGGGTTTTCTCCATCTGAACCACAGCTGGGTGTCAGAAAACATCAGCCTCAATAATATTGCCACCAGCCTCTATGAAGTCAGCATCGTTGGGCCCATCAAGTCAGCCTTGGAACAGCACAGAGGCCTTTTAGGACACCAGGGTCAAGAGGGATGCTGTGAGAAATAAAATACTATGTGGAAATGGCCTTTTAGTCTATAAAGGAGTTCTCTCTGTAAATATTGTTTTAAGTATTAGAAATACACCTTTCCCTATCTTTTATTTATTGTAAAGGCAGTGCCGTTCTCCCAATGAACTTCTTTATATAAATCTACTAGAAATAAATTCAGGAAAAAGTTCTTTTTTGAAGTTTGTTAGGTTAGAAAACAGTGCAAAGAGAGTTCTAATTTAGACAGTAACTAAGCTACAGTATTCTTAGCTGTTACTTTTGTTCATGGGTGCATTTTTGTTTTTGTTAACTTGGAAATACAGTTCCCCACATACCGGTACAGATCTGCTACTTAGAAAGGCTTTGTGAAAAGATTCTTTCTTGTGTCATTAAAGACAAAATGACTTGGGAATTCCCTGGCCGTCCAGTGGTTAGGCCTCAGCACCTTCACCACCAGGGCCCAGGTTTGATCACTGGTCAGGGAACTAAGATCTGGCAAGCAGTGCAGCATGGCCAAAAAATTGAAACAAAACAAAAAATGACTTAAGCCAAGAACAAACAAATGTCATGGATTAGATTATATCCCCCATGAGGGCAGAAACAGTATAATTTTCTTTTTTAATCTCCTAACATCTTTCATTTAAAGACACATAGACCGACCAAATTAGTTCATGATTATTTTTAGGTTATAAGTTACTTTAAGAAATTTTTTTGCATTTTAACCTATATCATATCATATATATGCTTTGATTAGAACCTAAATATTAGTTATTTGTAAAGAGGACCACCAAGTGTCTTGTTAAAAAGTGGGTTTTCTCCAGTTTCTCATTATTCAGCATTTATTTTTCCTCAGTTGTCAGCAGTTTTTATTAAAATGCATATTAGTTAAGTATTTCCCTTTTACTTTGGGGTCAACTTGATCTGATAACTAAGTGCCATAGGCAGACACACTATCTAGGAGTTTTATTCATTATCCTGAAAGGCTTTGATCCTGAGAAGTAATACTGCTTTAGCAGTTATAGTAAATAGCCCTTAGGGATATCTCATCTGCTTGTAAAAATGTTTATCTTTTTTTCCTCTCAGCTGTATATCACTCTGATTTTTAGACTCCAGAAATTATGTAACTGAAGCCATTCAAATTTGCCACTGAGCTACACAAGGATTCTCTTTGCCTTTTCATTGCCTCTAATAGTGTTGCTGATTAGAAGATTTGGTTAATTTTAATCCCATCCATGGCTCTCCCACTTAGCTGTTTTGTTTAAATGGAGATAGGGCATAAAGCATTCTTTCATTTTAATAAAATTCTCAATGGTTGGTAAGTGTCTAGTTTTGAAAATCATGCAGAAGCATTATTAATTTTTAAACAGGTAATTATGGTAAAGTAGCTTGACAGTTGATAAAATGTAATCTAGTTTCATTTTCCATCAGTTCCATGCTTGCTAATTTAGCTGGCTGGCCTGTTTAAGTACAGGTTGGGGTGGGGGAGAGGGGTGGTGACTTAATGTTTTAAGTAAAAAATGAATTCATTACAGCTCAAATATTTCTGTAGGAAAATAAGAACCTAGCCAGCTTTTCTCTGCATTTGAAATTCTGTTCTATTTATATGCTGGGCAAAGTAACAAAGTACGTTAGTTCTGATAGCTTTACATGTGAGCATATGTGAGCGCTTTTCCCCAAAGAAAGCACTTGATGGAGAATAGAAGGTCACTTTTGCCCTCTGACTCTCTTCCTGTCAGTTTTGACCGTGACCATGGAGGGCTGGTCCTCATCTCTCATTGGCTCACACTGGGGTCCAAATTTCACACAAGAGACTACGCTTTGTGCCCCATGGCATCCACCCCATCACAGGCCATCTCATGCCTCACAATTTTTTGGGGGTGGGGGCGGGTGGCATGGAGGGAGGGAGCAGCTATCAAATCACCCATGACATTTTCCATAGAACTAGACCAAATAACCCTCTAAGATCTCTATGGAACCTTTAAGGACTCAGAATTGCCAAAGTAATTCTGAGGAAAAAGCACAGTACTACAAAGCTTGTTGTTCAGTCACCAAGTCGTGTTCGACTCTTCACGACCCCATGGACAGCAGAACGTCAGACTTCCCTGGCCCTCATCATCTCCCGGAGTTTGCCCAAGTTCATGTCCATTGAATCCAAAGCTACAGTAGTCCAAACAGTGTGGTACTGGCATAAAAACAGACATATGAATCAATGGAATAGAACAGAGAGCCCAGGGGGGAAAAGCAACACACCTACGGTCAAAGCAGACAAGAATATAAAATGGGGAAAAGATCATCTGCTCAGCAAGCGGTGCTGGGAAAGTTGGACAGCCACATATAAATCACTGAAGTTAGAACACACCATCACGCCATGCCTAAAAATAAACTCAAAATGGCTTAACAACGTAAAGATATGACCATAAAACTCCTAGAAGAGATCATAGGCAAAACATTCTCTGACATAAATAGGACCAGTGTTTTCTTAGTCAGCCTCCCAAGGCAATAGAAATTAAAAAACAAATGAGACCTAATCAAACTTACAAGCTTTTGCACAACCAAGGAAGCCATAAACAAAATGAAAAGACAGCCTACAGAATGAAATCAGTAAGTATTTGCAAATGATGCGAACAGCAAGGGCTTAATCTCCAAAACATATCATCAGTTCATACAACAACGAAAACACAAGCAACCCAATCGAAAAATGGGCAGGAGATCTAAATAGACACTTCTCCAAAGACGACATACAGAGTTTATTAACAGCTCTTTAGCCATACAGTTTTCAATAAGTGTTTGTAACAGGGCTCGTAAAGGGAATACTAGCTCAGATTTGGCATAATGAGGAATGAATTATGAGGGAAGCAGGTTAGGTGGGATATTCTGAGGGACAAAGAAGCTGATCAAGGTCTGGTAGACAGTTATTAAGAAGTTGGAGAGCAGGGGAACCTAAAGATTTTAAAATCTTCATGGTTTGAAATTTTATACATTTAAAGATCACTAATTTGAGTTAGAAGTTTAAAGGAATGAGCAGAAAACAGTAAATGTGTTTAAGTTCCAAATATTAGCTGGAGACAGACCTCCGGGCAGCCCTGAATCCCTCTTCTTCTTGGGGCCTGTCATCTTCAGCCCACAGTAGTTTCGAGATGCCCTACGACGACTTTCCCCAGCAAGAATCTCAGGTCTACTGCCTATTGTGTTTCCCTCTACTTTAGAAGAGATTTTAAACGACGTTTTGTGATAAGACCTGGGGCATCAATACAGGCTGTTCAACACGTCTTGCCTCTTGGCACATGTCACCTGAACCTGTATGTTTAAGTTACATACTTGATGGAAAAAAGGCTTTTACCACAGTAACAAGAGGGACAGTTATAAAAACCACTTCCACTGCTACATGCAAGGCACTCTTCATTGCCCCCACGACATTCTCTCTAATCTTTTTCTCCACCACTGCGATAGTGGTGCGGTCCCATTTCATAATTAGAATAACTGAGGTTCAGAGTAGTGAATTCATCAAGACACGGAGCGAATGGGTTCATCAATACCATTTTTCATGGAACAGAGGCGAGGATGTAGAGATCAGACTTGTGGACACAGATGGGAACAGACAGGGTGGGAGGACCTGAGAGCACCGCACTGACATATATACAGTACCGTGTGTAAAGGAAACAGCTAGTGGGAACCAGCTGTAGAGCACAGGGCGCTCAGGTTGCTGGGATGGGGGTGGGAGGCTCACGAGGGAGGAGATGCATGTATACATGTGGCTGATTCATGATGTACAGCAGAAACACATTGTAAAGCAGTGACACTCCATAAAAAAAAAATCCATAAAAGATGGAGCAAGTAACCTAAGATTTAATTGCCCCTCTGACTCCAAAACTTACATTTTATTTAAGATGATCTGATACTTCAGTGGGTCACATGATCAGCAAAAGCTATATGTTTAACTCCTGTGCTGTCCTTGGTCTTCATTTGTCTCAATCACACGGATCTGAAGACTTACATAATCCCCATTTCTTATATAGTCCCCACTTGGGGCTGCAACTCACCTCCTTAGTCTTGGGTATGTCAGAACAACTTCTTACCAGGAGATGCATTTTCATCTCACTGATACTTTACTGGGTGAAGCAGCAGCCGGGGGGCTAACTTCGCTTTAATTATTGAATACAAATGTTTCCTTTCTGGGTAAGGAGTCCAAGCAGTGGTCAGACCACAGATCAGAGACGCAGGAAAGGAGCTCTGGGCCGGGCTGACGTGAGTAGCACAGGTGCCGGGGAAGATGTGGGCCTGCAGACTTACTCTACTTCGTCGGGCAGTCCAGTCCAGGCTGTTGCCCTTGCCCTGCCTGACCTTTGGCACGTTAATTACAGCCCCTTTTGTACTCTCCAAAAACACTGGAAAGTGGATTTGTACCTCATCCATCTGAAAGTCAAACAGACCTATGTACAGAGAGACTGCTCTGCAGAGCAAAGATATGTTGTAAATGACCTCATTTTGCTTCCAATGGGTGCTGCCTCTTGCAGTCTCATAGGAAGATTTTTTGTTGTTGCTTTATTCTTTTCATTTGGTTTAAGGGGTTGTTTTTCTTAGAGGAAGGGGTCAGGGGAAGTTAGAGGAAAGGGGGACAGGGAAGTAGCAGCAGGCAGCCCATTCACTTGTTCGGTAAATATCGAGTAGCTACATCACTTACCTGGGAGTCAGGAGGGCAGCGATGGCGTCACCGAACCAGGTTCGTTGGCGCCCAACCTGGAGCCAGCCAGACGCCAAGATGCCGAGGTCTGCAGCGGAGGGTTTATTCGCAGGGCAGCCAAGCAGGAAGAGCAAATCTCCAGTCCTTCTCTCCAAGCCAGGGGCTCCCTCGAGGAGGTGTTTACCGAGCGGCCGGGCGGTCCGAGGCGTGGAGCGTAGGGAAAGAAGACTGGGAAAAGGTGTGGGAATCCTTGTTCCGCGCAGGCGTAAACCACGCTACTGACCTCTGCACCATCCAAAGTTGGGGCTGGCCATCCTGCCACGTGTGAAAGGACCCTCACGCGTGCCCCGTTGAAGGGTCGGCAGGTCTATCCAGCCTTAACCCGCTCAGCTGGAACTCGACAGAGCTGATTCCAAGTTCCTAGAAAAGAACCAGGCAAACAACATTTTGTTCGGGCTACGTGCCCCTTGGGGGACTTACGAGTCTTAAACGACCTTGATTAGTGAAGGCAGGTGAGATGATCTGACTAATCATAATGCAGTTTCAAGGGCGAAAGCTGCCAGAGCCCCTACCCCCAGGGGCCTGCAGTGTTTGGGGAATATAGAGAAGTTTCTCAAATAATTTAATAAAATGAAAAAAAAAAAGTGAAAGTGTTACTCAGTGTTGTCCAATTCTGGATTCCATGGAGAGTAGCCCTCCAGACTCCTCTGTTCATGGAATTCACGTGTGCAGCTAAGCCAGGTGTCCTTAGGGCACACATGTGGGCAGGGCACACATGCCCAGGCAGGAGTTGCAACAGGCTTCCGAGAGCAAGGGCCCAGCAGCCAAGACCTCAAGGTCTCATGGGAGGTAGAGGGCCAGAGGCCAGAACAGGATGCAAGATGGCCTGAGGGGTGATGAGACCAAACTCTCTAGGTGCCATGGACCACGTGAGATTTTGTTTCTACCCTTTGAGAAATGAGACCCCATCGAAAGGCATGACAAGATGAAATGCTTCCCTCCCCAGAGGACCAGAAGGGGAAGTCCGACAACATGCAGTCCTTGCCACTTCCCAGGGACCTTCCAAGGGCCAGAGGAAGCAGGGAGGGGGAGAAGGGGGCTCGTGCCTTGTCACCCGACAAGCTGAGCAGGACCAGGCCTGGCCAAGCCCCACCCACCCTGCACCCACTGCACACTCATGGGTAGGATATGTTGCCACCTGGCAACCCACATCTCCAGCTGTGCCCACACCTCTGGAGGGCATCCAGGGTGGGCACTGGGGCGAGGGGAACAGGCCAGAGAGAGCTTCTGGATAAGAGGGCATGGGAGGGGCCCATGGAGGAGCCTCCCGGCTCCTGCTCCCATCAGGACACCCCCGAGCAGGACTGAAGGAGGGTGTAGTTGACAAGAGCAGTGACAGAGGCATTTGCTGGTTGATTGGGACACTGGTGCTCTTACTTATTTGTGATGGACAGCATATACTCAGCTTCACTGAGTGTGCCGTTCTGAAGTGCTTTCTCAGGCCAGACCTGAGCGGCTCTCCTGGCAGCGCCGGGGGGTCCCGGGTTCCCCTTAGCCAGTCTTAGGCGTTGGGAGAAATCTTTTCTTCCCTGAGTGTCCTCCTTGCCAGTCGTGCTCTCTGCACTTCGGTGCAGTCCTCGTCGGCGTGAGGCACACATCCCTCTCAGCTTCCAGCCTTGCAGTTCAGGGAAGCGTCCTGGCTCCAAGCCAGCCCCCGAGTGGGGGGCTGCAGCTCCGCCCCAGAAGCTGCCTGGGAGGAGACTGCCCCGCGTGAGAGGCTCCTGGCCGCTCTGCAGAAGCCCTCTTCTCGCCTCTGCTGCCGCAGGGCTCACTGCCTTCTACGTGTGCATCTGTGAGCTTGCTGTCTTTAAATCTGGGGCTGTGTTTAAGGCATAAACGATCGTGTCGCTTCCTCCCCTCCAGTTTCTTGCCCAGTTGAAGCTCATGGACTACAGCTTGCTGGTGGGAATCCACGATGTGGAGAGAGCCGAGCAGGAGGAGGTGGAGTGTGAGGAGGACGGGGGAGGAGGAGGGGAGAGCGACGGCGCCCACCCTGTGGGGACCCCTCCCGACAGCCCTGGGAACACGCTCAACAGCTCGCCACCCTTGGCTCCGGGCGAGTTTGATCCAAACATTGATGTCTATGGAATTAAATGCCATGAAAGTAAGTGGAGATACCATCCACTTTTTTTTTTTTTACCATTGGGTTTTTTTTTTCCACTGTTAATCTACTGGTAATCATCAACCCAGTTAAAAGCATGCTGTCCTGTAAGACTCCTTTTCAAGAGTCCTAATCAATTGTTTCAGGACAGAGTATATTAAAGGTAACTGTAATCCCTGGTTTTGAAATGTAATGTGAAGAAATCCTTGAATGGTGGGATGTTGAGGGAACAGATGAAACCACACAGCACTGTGCTGTGTACATATAGCACCCATATGCACACGCTTGTGTAAATGTCCGTACCACATATAAGAAATATTTTTAAATATTGTTTTTCTTAGCCATCTCTCTTTTATGTGGATCTCAAATCATAAGTCTGTCCTGAGCTAGCCACACACATGGTCCACGCCAGACCTCCTGTGGACATTGTGTAGGGGCAGGTATCCTTCCTTCTAGGGAAAGGAAGCTGAGGCTAGCCCAGGTATGGGAAGAGCATCTCCGATTTGCTGCTGCGTATCTGTCCTCTGCTCTTCCCCCATTAAGGGGTCTGTGGCCCCTTAATCAATCAAAGTGAGATTGATTTTAATCCTGAATATCTGGGTGATTGGATATTTATAGGAATATTACATGCTATGTTAGCTACTTATACATGAAAAAATTTGAGATAAACTCAGGCCTCAGGGTTGGTTTTTTTAGTAATAAAAATTAGTGGTTCATCATTGTTTAAAAAAAAAAATCTCATGGCATAGCAGCCAGGTTGAGTTTGAGTTCTGCTTTTTATTTTGCTCACCAAAATGGTTTCTTCAACACAGAAAATTAGAGTCAACTATACTTGAACAATAGTTCATAATTGAAACAGCAGCTTATTTGTGGAAGTATGTAGAAGACGGTATTGTAGATGATGTATGCCTTTATCCAGTTCTGATACTAGAGCCAGTGAGCATTAGGAACAGTTACAGGTAACAGTACAAAGTGTAAGCATAATTCTATTGGGTTGGCCAAAAGTTAATTGAGATTTTTCCATAGCATCTCATGGAAAAACCGGAATGAACTTTTGGACAACCCAATTCTTGTTTTAAACAGTATTTCTTTAAAAAGCACTTTTCTTTATACCAAAGTAATATACAATCACTAAAGAAAATGCAGATTAATAAAAACATATACAGTGGTAATATTTACTTTTTAAGTTGAGAAAGAATTGGGAACAGAAAGTTAAGCTGTTTCCTGGGGGTGCACAAGGCTTTGCAACAGCCCTACTGCCTTTGTTTTCAGACCTTGAACCCCTCACCCCTTCCCCCTCAGCAGCTCACACTGTCCCAGGTGTTGTCACCATCTGTCCCACAATCATGTCGCTCATTCCTTACAGATTCGCCTCGGAAGGAGGTGTACTTTATGGCAATTATTGACATTCTGACTCATTATGATGCGAAAAAGAAAGCTGCCCACGCTGCAAAAACTGTTAAGCACGGCGTAAGTATCTCCGCTTGGCTTCCCTCCCTGCTCCCTGCTTCCTGTTGTGCAGGGGCCCGCACGGGGTCCACTCCTTCCCTGGGAGCTGCCCAGTCCCTCCCATGGCTCGGGTTCTCTGCAGGGGCTGCACTCCAAGGCAGAGTCAGAGCTCCCAAGGTCTCTGGCAAGGCACTTAGACCCTGCGCAGCTCTTCTGTTACCCACTGGGGTTATTAACAGACACATGCATCATGAGCATATTACACAAATTCTTTGTTTGAAAAATGCTTCAAAGACAAAAGCACTGAATGACGACAGCTGTTTTAATAAAAAGTGCTTAGAACTGAAGCACTTAGTCTCTACTTAAGATGCTTCTAAGAAACACAGTATCTCCTTCCACACAGTGGACTGTAGTTTTTTCTATTACAGAAGGTTTTTGAGTGCAAGATCAAAGTTTAGTGATACGAGTCCCTCGCTCTTCTTGTCCCTGTCTGGAATTCTCACTGTTCCCGGCATATGTTAACTTGTGGAATCCCGTGACAAGCCTTGATAAGGATAACTAGTGTGCTGCTTATCAGGTGAAGGAGCTGAGGATGAGCATTTACGGAGCAACTTGCCAGGATCAGGTCACTAGGCAGGGTAGAGAGGACTGCTCCCCAGGACCCAGCCCCACCCCCCCAATAAACCAGTGAGGCCCATTTGCTGATTGGACTTCACCAGTTGTGAACCTCCACTCTGCCTGCATTGTAGGACTCCGTTTTGGCTTTCCAGGTGTGCTGAGAAGGCCACGAAGCCCACCACATGTGGCCGAACTTATGCTCGGGCTCGCTCACACTTCCCTAGTGTGGAGTCAACCAAGATCCACCAGAACATCGACATCTGTTAAAGGCTCTTTTTCTTTATTTTAAAATCAAACAGGCTGTCATTCCAGCAATGGAACCAGCCCAACACCATATCCCATTTGCCACAGAAATATTTCAGTCACATTGCAACTAGTTACAGTGTTCCAGCTTTGTGCGGTGCCCAAACCAGGGCCTCACCCCACCCACCGAACACATTGAAAATCCTCTGTCAGAGAGGAGGGTACACAGCAGATCTCACAAGGGTGGGCACTGCAGCCTTCTGAGAACCACTTTAAAGTCTGTGCCAGCCAGATCCACCACCCCTTCCCCAGATTCTGAGTCCAGTTTAGGAGGCTAGTGGGGGAGGTTGTCTCTGAAAAGATTCAGAACTCCGATGCTCATCTCTGGTTGAAAAGCCTGGCTGTACTGCAGGGACGGAACTGGGCCCGCATCCCTACCTCACCTCTCCAGTTGTGTGACCTGGAGGAAACGCCCTGGTGCCCCAGTTCCCCCAGCTGCTGACAGGGCCGTAACGCCTTGCTGATGAGGTTTGTGGTGAGTGGGGAGAGGCTCTGTTTGTTCCCACCCTTCCTCAAACCTGTATGATATTCTAGACCAGGTGAAACTGGAAATGTGCCAGGGCAAACATGGCTCCACGTGCGCCTACCCTGTAGGTCACCAGCTCAGCTCCATGGTACGGCACCCAGCCTAAAATCGGGTGCAGTTTGCAAGAGCAAGACATTACTCTCTGCAAAGGAACATTGTGTTGACCTGCTGCTGGGAACCGTTCTCTGCCTTCAAAACCGGGGCTTCTCTGTGGAGATCCCAGCGGCCCAGGCCAGGCATGGAAATTACAGCTTCCCCTGTGGGCTGCTGGTATCAAAATAGCACCCGGTGACTTGGTAAAAACTCTGGTCCTGCCCTTTGCAGCTCTGAAAGCTGGCCAGTAACCACCGAGGGTCTTCTGGTCTGCACTGTGCTCATCACAGGAAAGCCCGCTGAGCCTCTTGGAGGGGCCAGCTTCCCAGCTCCAGGCAGGCCTCTGTGGAGGGGGCCGGCAGCACCCCTGTGCCTGCGCTGCGAGGACCAGCCCTGGCCCCTCAGGGGAAGTGCAGTCGCAGCTGGCACCACCCCTGCCACTGCCGCTCCTTGCTTCTGAGCACCCAGCAGCTTGCTTTGGTCCTGAAAAATGAACATGGCCCTTGTGTCCTTGTCATCGGAGTTTCCCTTTGGCCAGACATTACTGCTGGGGTTGTTCTCAAGGCGCCTCCCATCTGCTCTCCCAAGAAGCAGAAGTGCTGTCCTGTGGCTTCTGAATGGAGGCCACACAGATGCCACATTTGATGGGAACATCTCAAACGTGGTTGGATTTTTTTTTTTTGGTGGCAGCAGTCACAGTGTATATGACGCCAGCCTCTGTTTTTCCTGAGACTCTGCCTCATTTTCACACCCAGATTTGTAAGAGTCTTGGTTATTCAGACCCATATCCAAAGTATTCTGAGTTACGAGTAGAGGCTGCGCAGGTTTGAAAATGGCTGGCTTCCTCTTCAGCTACAGTGGAAGCTGCTGTAGGCGCTGATCAAGTAGTTCTAACAGCATCACTCTTCCTGTTCTCCCACACTGCCCAGGCTGGTGCGGAGATCTCCACCGTGAACCCAGAACAGTATTCCAAGCGCTTTTTGGACTTTATTGGCCACATCTTGACGTAACGTCCTGCGCAACTGTGGATGGATGTGAGCATGGGAAGGATAGAGGTGGCTTCAGCGCAGGAAAAATGAACACCAAACTCAGTGAAGCACACCTCCTCGTTTACATCTTCAGGCCAAGATGACTGATTGGGGGCTACTCGCTTTAATAGCTACCTGATATTTCCCAGCATCATTCTAGCTATTTCTGACGTGTGTGTGTCTGTGCGTGTGTGCATCTTAAAAATTGATTAATGGAAACTGACCAGCTTTGGTCAGGTGTGTTTGGGGCAACAAACCTTTGATTCAGCTGTGGACAAATGAATGAATGAATGAATGAATGAGTGAGCGAACACAAGAGGGGGAGGGGGAGAAGGCAATGCATGTCAGACCAACCAGGTTGGCACCACACGATAAACTGTGGATCAGTTTATTTTCTGGAGTTGAAAGATGTGAGACAGTATTCGTAATAATAATGAAGATAATAATAATGATGATAATAATAATGACGGTGATTAAGAGGAAAAAAAGACTTACCGCAGATGTTACACTTCTACCACGCACGCTGACACTCCTTAATAGCTATACCTGGGCACTGGACAAAGGAGGCTGGCATCTCCCGTGCCTCCTGGTTTGGGTGTTGGGACTCCCTGTGTCCGGGGACAAACGCCCCCTCCTCCAGCAGGAAGCTGATGCCCTTAGTGACTCTCTGTACATTTTCACCTCAGTAAATATGTCCAGGAAAACTGCTTACTTCTCTTTTCTTGCCTGGAGCTTCTTCACTGATAACACTCTTTCGTTTGCAATACAGGAATTAATGCTACAAAATAAAAACAAAAGCTTATCTGAAAAGTGCATAGTTTTGGGCAATGGTATCTACATCTCCCATGGTGGGAAGGTGAGCAAAGCATTTAGAACTCTCAATTTTCCTGTTGAACAGTGGTATTTTGTTATAAATTTGCCCTTTAACTGAAATCCTCAATATTACTGTTTACATTATTAGGAAAACAGGGATATTTTTGAATCTAAAAATTTAATGTACAGCACGTGATTTTTGAAGTTTACATGTAAAGTCATTTTACAGTGTAGGTGAAATAATGTTTGTCATATTTTGAAATGTATCCTGCAGTCACGTTTTGGAGTGAATGTTTTATTCAAAGTACCAGGTAGACAGTCTTTTACAGTAAAAGGAAAAGGGTTGTTTTCCTCCAGATGTACATTATCAGTCTAATGATTTTTTTATTTTTAAAGAAAATGTTTAACCCAGATCTGGTTATGTAAGTTCATTGCCCTAAACTGTGCTGACTGTGTCTAATCAAGTTATAAATTTCCAACATCGATCATGTATTTACCAACTTCCTGGCATTTTCTGAAAGGCGTCAAGCTAAAATATTAGACTTGCTTAGGAATACGTTATCAACTTATACACTGTGCTAAAGCTGTGCCTTTGAAATTCTTTGTTTAAAATGTGAGATGATTTTTGTAGGCAAGTTCAGGAAAGAAAAAAAAATCCACCCTTTAATAATTACTTGCAACTCAACAAATAGTCCCGCCGTACTGCCTCTTGCAGTAACTTTACTTCAGGGCTTATCAAGTCTGCAATTGTGCCCAAAGTATATAGGTTTACTTCAGAAAATACGAGGTGACAGCAGCTGGAATCTGGGGGCAAGGCCATTCTACCCCATCTACTGACTTCACTCAGAATCGTTATCCTCAGCAGACAACGCTGATGGCACTGTGATCTGGCTGTCCGAATCTGTATTTCACGTGTCTAAATTAATTGAAAGGGTGATTTAATATGCCCCCACCCCCACCTCGCCATTCATTCTGGCATCGAGTCCCTTTCAGTGCTCTGAAGTTAGGCTGCAGTTTCTTTAATCCAGGATTACAAATGAGACCCTGAAGTAAAGAGAAGGTACCCACACATTATTTGAGTAACTGTTTCCTTTGTGGCCCATCTGTGTATGCTTTTAGAAGTTTACAAAATGCTTTATTTTTGTCTGTAACAGTCTCTGTCATCCATCCTGTTGATCAACTCTTCGGACAGAGTGAGGAAGTTTGCCTTGTATCTTCTAGTGCTAACAGTACACTCCAGTTATGAGCCGGGCTTTACAAAATAAAGCACTTTGATGACTCACAAGGTGGAGTCTTTGTGCTTCTCTCTCAATTGTGTGTCTCTTTATTGCAAACGGAATTTAAATACTCAGTACTCAGAGTGTCTTTAGCTGATCCTGAAGAAGTAAAACTAAAATTGAACCTGTTCACAAACAGGAGCTTTGCCTTCAACCTGTGAACTATTTCACTAGTAAATAACAGAAGCATGACAAAATTGACTTGTTGAAAGATGGACAGAGAAAGAAACCTCTTCAATGAATACCCTTTAAAGTGACGCAGTTTTATTTTTTAAATTTACCAAGCATAGTTCTGTGGGTCACTTAGCATTTTTTTGAAACTTTACTGGAATGCCATTGGTGGCTTCTAAAAAAGTTAGAAGGCTTTTTAAAGCATTCCCTTGTCATTGTGCCAGGTGAGCAAACACAGTTAAGCTAGAGTAGCACTTGTTTTGAAAATGTGTAATGGTTCTAATGGGAGAGATGTCAGGGGATCATTTGAGCATCATGTACTGTTCACATCTGCTGTGTGCACGCTGGTTCTCATGGGACATCAGCTGAAAACAGAAGACTGCACCCCAATTGACTGCACTGGTAAGAACACGCCAGGCACACCCTCACATGATGAGGGTGAGCTCAACACGCTGGGGGCACACTGGCCAGGGCCTGCTGACCTCACATCACTCTCCTTCCCTTACTTTCAACAGCCCAGCAGCTGCAGCCCTTCTGATACCCACTACCATGACCACAGGCATCCTCCATGCATTTTTCAAGATAATGTGCCACATTTATTGTAGCATTTATGTATTTCCTGGCCATTTAGTATGTAAAACTGTGCTACTGTTTGTATTGATAGGCTCCTTTTTCACCAGCATATCAGTAATGACACTTTTGGGTGTTGTGCCCCCAGTCTCATTATTCTCATGAGCTCTGTGGTTTTTACTGTGTGATTTTGCACAGAGCAGGGATTTTTAGGAACATATATGCTACATTATAGCAGAGCTGGCTGTGGTCAGCAGGGAGCTTAAATTCCATTTTCTCTGTGGAACAGAGACATTCATTTTCATTTTGGTTATTTAATTTCATGGGCAGAATTCACATTAGTCCCAGAAAATTGGTTATTGCTAATTCACAGAAAGACCAGAGTTGGCCTGAAGCATTAATCCTTCATGCAGCACTTTTGGAAATAGTGGTTAAGGTTAAATGCAAGAGATTAGGAACTGTATGTAATAATAATGAAGTGGTAATACATATAATATATAAATGTATAAAATGAAGTAGGGGACTGGGAAGAAGGCAAGGCTGAGAGGTTTTAAGTCCAGAGTTCCTAGCAGCTATGGACTTGAGGCCCCAGGACCACTGTACACAGCCTCTCCAGAAATTCTGTAATCAGCACAAAAATGGTTATAGTGCGTGTGGTGCATGTGTACAGCCTTCTTCCAGCTCTCAAAATCACGCCCCGTCTCTTCCTCTCTCCCTGTCTCAAATAGCACTTTATTCAGCTCCAGTCACGTGACTGCTATGTTAAAAACAGAAAAGTTACCCTCTGAAGGGCAGAAACCTGCTGCTCCTTTTAGAATCCCGCACCCAAGCATTACCCAACACCCCTGCTCACCCCGGCCCCGTCTGCAGCCC
This sequence comes from Nanger dama, assembly GCA_917880005.1. Lineage (NCBI taxonomy): Eukaryota > Metazoa > Chordata > Mammalia > Artiodactyla > Bovidae > Nanger > Nanger dama. The sequence continues at coordinate 30,402,371 of CAKJTW010000023.1, forward strand.
CTCGTCACACACAACTGGCATATTCCTTTAACCAGCCGGGCACAGTGAAGTGGCCCAGAAGACCGGCGGAGTGTCTGGAAAAATCGAGTTGACAAGTTCTCCTGAGTGATTATTGAAAGTTCCTTCGTAAACGGAAACCCCATCATCTAAACCAAATGTCCTTCAGAAGTTCAGTCCTGTTTTTGTGATTCTATGAAAAATCCTGCCAAAGGGCTGTTAACATGCCATAGTCAGTGATTTTCCCACTCTTAAACACTTGTATTTAGTTTAATTTCATAAGAGAGGGGCAAAGGTTAGAATTTCTCCAAAGCCACTGTGAGATGTCTGTGTTTTATGGAATCCTACCGGTGCTGCTGGGGGAGGGATCCCAGAAGAGGAAACCTCGGCCCAGAGAAACAAAGGGACTTCTCCAAGGTCACATGACAGTTCATGGCAAAGCCAGGGCTGGGGCCTGGCTCTGTGGCAACTCAAGGCTGAAAGCATTAGTGAGGGACCTGGTACCCCTGGGGCTCAACCTCACAGCCACTCCTCCATCAAACTTCTTGACCCATCCCTTCTGCTCCTTCTGGAGAGGCCTGCTGGGTATGCACCCTCCAGAATTTTAGAGCAAATGGTCCACATATTTCATTTTATGAGAGTCAATCTATATTATTCCATTTTCCTATCATTTTCTCCTAGTCCTACAGCATTTTATATTGTCAATAGACTTTTTAAATCAAAGGATCTCACTAGAGAATATAAAAATATCCCTAGGCCTACTGAATGGCAGTCTCTGGAGACAGAAAATCTATAACTTAAATGCTTCCCAGGTGCTTCTGATGAATAACCCCCATTTGGAAAACACTGTCTTAAGCGATTAACCCCTCCCACTAAACTGAGCACGAATTTTAAATATTTTTTTGTAACATGCTTCCCTTCCCCTCCTTCCTACCTCTCCTCTTCCCCCTTTTTCTGTTCCTGTAATGTATGAACAAGGCAGCTTCTTACTGATCAGAGCAGCAGTCCACCAACCACAGCCTAAGGATCAAATCCAGGCCACCACATGAGTTTTATAAATAAAATTTCATTGAAACACAGCCATGCCCATTCATTCACATATTTTCCATGGCTGCTTTCAAATCACGGTGGCAGTCTGTAGAGCTGTCACTAAGACTAATGACCTACTAGGCCTAAAATTTTACTACGTAGCCCTTTTCAGAGAAAGTTCACCGACCCCTGAAAGAGAGCCTCATTTCAGTATCACAAAGTAGTTTCTGCAGTGGACTTCAGAACTGCTGTCATATCTACAGAGATCTTTCACCTTCCATCTGGAAACAATGAGATTTCTTTCATTCTTTTACTAAAAGCTGTTGTGATCACTGCCCTTGGCTTTTACTGAAGGCACACAAATTGAAGAAAGTAGGGAAAACTACTAGACCATTCAGTTCAGTTCAATCGCTCAGTTGGGTCCAACTCTTTGTGACCCCATGAATGGAGGCCCAGCACTCCAAGCATCCCTGTCCATCACCAACTCCCAGAGTTTACCCAAACTCATGTCCATTGAGTTGGTGATGCCATCCAGCCATCTCATCCTCTGTCATCCCCCTTCTCCTGCCCCTAATCCCTCCAGCATCAGGGTCTTTTCCAATGAGTCAACTCTCTGCATGAGGTGGCCAAAGTACTGCAGTTTCAGCTTCAACATCAATCCTTCCAGTGAAAACCCAGGACTGATCTCCTTTAGGATGGACAGATTGGATCTCCTTGCAGTCCAAGGGACTCTCAAGAGTCTTCTCTAATACCACAGTTCAAAAACATCAATACTTCAGCACTCAGCTTTCTTCACAGTCCAACTCTCACAACCATACATGACCACAGGAAAAATCACAGCCTTGACTAGATGGACCTTTGCTGGCAAAGTAATGTCTCTGCTTTTTAATATGCTATCTAGGTTGGTCATAATTTTCCTTCCAAGGAGCAAGCGTCTTTTAATTTCATGGCTACAATCACCATCTGCAGTGATTTTGGAGCCCAAAAAATAAAGTCTGACACTGTTTCCCCATCTACTTCCCATGAAGTGATGAGACCAGATGCCATGATCTTCGTTTTCTGAATGTTGAGCTTTAAGCCAACTTTTTCACTCTCCTCTTTCACTTTCATCAAGAGGCTCTTTGGTTCTTCTTCACTATCTGCCATAAGGGTGGTGTCATCTGCATATCTGAGGTTATTGATATTTTTCCCGGCAATCTTTATTCCAGCTTGTGCTTCTTCCAGTCCCGTGTTTCTCATGATGAACTCTGCATAGAAGTTAAATAAGCAGGGTGACAATATACAGCCTTGACCCACTCCTTTCCCAATTTGGAACCAGTCTGTTGTTCCATGTCCAGTTCTAACTAACTGTTGCTTCCTGACCTGCATATAGGTTTCTCAAGAGGCAAGTCAAGTGGTCTGGTATTCCCATCTCTTTCAGAATTTTCCACAGTTTATCATGATTCACACAGCTGAAGGCTTTGGCATAGTCAATAAAGCAGAAGTAGATGTTTTTCTGGAACTCTCTTGCTTTTTTGATGATCCAGCAGATGTTGGCCATTTGATCTCTGGTTCCTCTGCCTTTTCTAAAACCAGCTTGAACATCTAGAAGTTCACAGATTACGTATTGCTGAAGCCTGGCTTGGAGAAGTTTGAGCATTACTTTACTAGCATGTGAGATGAGTGCGATTGTGCGGTACTTTGAGCATTCTTTGGCATTGCCTTTCTTTGGGATTGAAATGAAAACTGACCTTTTCCAGTCCTGTGGCCACTGCTGAGTTTTCCAAATTTGCTGGCATATTGAGTGCAGCACTTTCACAGCATCATCTCTCAGGATTTGAAATAGCTCCACTGGAATTCCATCACCTCCACTAGCTTTGTTTGTAGTGATGCTTCTAAGGCCCATTTGACTTCACATTTCAAGATGTCTGGCTCTAGGTGAGTGATCACACCATCGTGATTATCTGGGTCATGAAGATATTTTTTGTACAGTTCTTCCGTGTGTTCTTGCCACTTCTTAATATCTTCTGCTTCTGTTAGGTCCATACCATTTCTGTCCTTTATCGAGCCCATCTTTGCATGAAATGTTCCCTTGGTGTCTCTGATTTTCTTGAAGAGATCTCTAATCTTTCCCATTCTGTTCTTTTCCTCTATTTCTTTGCACTGATCGCTGAGGAAGGCTTTCTTATCTCTCCTTGCTATTCTTTGGAACTCTGCATTCAGATGCTTATATCTTTACTTTTTCCTTTGTTTTTCGCTTCCCTTCTTTTCACAACTATTTGTAAGGCCTCCCCAGACAGCCATTTTGCCTTTCTTTTCCATTGGGATGGTCTTGATCCCTGTCTCCTGTACAATGTCACGAACCTCATTCCATAGTTCATCAGGCACTCTATCAGATCTAGGCCCTTAAATCTATTTCTCACTTCCACTGTATAATCATAAGGGATTTGATTTAGGTCATACCTGAATGGTCTAGTGGTTTTCCCTACTTTCTTCACATTAAGTCTGAATTTGACAATAAGGAGTTCATGATCTGAGCCACAGTCAGTTCCTGGTCTTGTTTTTGCTGACTGTATAGACCTTCTCCATCTTTTGCTGGAAAGAATATAATCAATCTGATTTCGGTGATGTCCATGTGTAGAGTCTTCTCTTGTGTTGTTGGAAGAGGGTGTTTGCTATGACCAGTGTGTTCTCTTGGCAAAACTCTATTAGCCTTTGCCCTGCTTCATTTTGTACTCCAAGGTCAAGTTTGTCTGTTACTCCAGGTTTTTCTTGACTTCCTACTTTTGCATTCCAGTCCCCTATAATGAAAAGGACATCTTTTGGGGGTGTTAGTTCTAAAAGGTCTTGTAGGTCTTCATAGAACCGTTCAGCTTCAGCTTCTTCAGCGTTACTGGTTGGGGCATAGGCCTGGATTACCGTGATATTAAATGGTTTGCCTTGGAAACGAACAGAGATCATTCTGTAGCTTTTGAGATTGCATCCAAGTACTGCACTTCAGACTCTTTTGTTGACCATGATGGCTACTCCATTTCTTCTAAGGGAGTCCTGCCCACAGTAACTCAATGAAACTAAGCCATGCTATGTGGGGCCACCCAAGACGGATAGGACATGGTGGAGAGGTTGGGCAGAATGTAGTCCACTGGAGAAGGGAATGGCAAACCACTTCAGTATTCTTGCCTTGAGAGCCCCATGAACAGTATGAAAAGCCAAAATGACAGGATGCTCAAAGAGGAACTCCCCAGGTCGGTAAGTGCCCAATATGCTACTGGAGATCAATGGAGAAATAACTCCAGAAAGAATGAAGGGATGGAGACAAAGCAAAAACAATACCTAGTTGTGGATGTGACTGGTGATAGAAGCAAGGTCCGATGCATAGGAACCTGGAATGTTATGTCCATGAATCAGGGAAAATTGGAAGTGGTCAAACAGGAGATGGCAAGAGAGAATGTCGACATTCTAGGAATCAGAGAACTAAAATGGACTGGAATGGGTGAATTTAACTCAGATGACCATTATATCTACTACTGTGGGCAGGAATCCCTTAGAAGAAATGGAGTAGCCATCACGGTCAACAAAAAGAGTCTGAAATGCAGACCATTCAGGTATGACCTAAATCAAATCTCTTACAGTTATACAGTGGAAGTGAGAAATAGATTTAAGGGACTAGATCTGATAAAGTGCCTGATGAACTATGGACAGAGGTTTATGACATTGTACAGGAGACAGAGATCAAGACCATCCCCAAGAAAAAGAAATGCAAAAAGGCAAAATGACTATCTGAGAAGGCCTTACAAATAGCTGTGAAAAGAAGAGAAGCGAAAAGGAAAGATATACCCATTTGAATGCAGAGAATAGCAAGGAGAGATAAGAATGCCTTCCTCAGTGATCTGGAGAAGGCAATGGCAAGCCACTCCAGTACTTTTGACTGGAAATCCCATGGGCAGGGCGGGGGTGGGGCGGTGGGTTGTCTGGTATGCTGCAGTCCATGGGGTCACCATGAGTTGGACATGACTGAGTGACTTCACTTTCACTTTTCACTTTCACTCACTGGAGAAGGAAATGGCAACCCACTCCAGTGTTCTTGCCTGGAGAATCCCAGGGACAGGGGAGCCTGGTGGGCTGCCATCTATGGGGTCGCACAGAGTCGGACACAACTGAAGCAACTTAGTAGCAGCAGCAGCCTCAGTGATCAGTGCAAAGAAATAGAGGTAAACAATAGAATGGGAAAGACTAGAGATCTCTTCAAGAAAATCAGAGATACCACGGGAACATTTCATGCAAAGATAGGCTCGATAAAGGACAGAAATGGTATGGACCTAACTGAAGCAGAAGATATTAAGAAGAGGTGGCAAGAATACACAGAAGAACTAGACAAAAAGATCTTAATGACCCAGATAATCACGATGGTGTGATCACTCACCTAGAGCCAGACATCTTGGAATGTGAAGTCAAGTGGGTCTTAGGAAGCATCACTGTGAACAAAACCAGTGGAGGTGATGGAATTCCAGTTGAGCTATTTCAGATCCTGAGAGATGATGCTGTGAAAGTGCTGCACTCAATATGCCAACAAATTTGGAAAACTCAGCAGTGGCCACAGGACTGGAAAAGATCAGTTTTCATTCCAATCCCAAAGAAAGGCAATGCCAAAGAATGCTCAAAGTACCGCACAATTGCACTCATCTCACATGCTAGTAAAGTAATGCTCAAACTTCTCCAAGCCAGGCTTTGGCAATACGTAATCTGTGAACTTCCAGATGTTCAAGTTGGTTTTAGAAAAGGCAGAGGAACCAGAGATCAAATGGCCAACATCTGCTGGATCATCAAAAAAGCAAGAGAGTTCCAGAAAAACACCTATTTCTGCTTTATTGACTATGCCAAAGACTTTGACTATGTGGATCAGGATAAACTGTGGAAAATTCTGAAAGAGATGGGAATACCAGACCACCTGACTTGCCTCTAGAGAAATATGTATGCAGGTCAGGAAGCAACAGTTAGTTAGAACTGGACATGGAACAACAGACTGGTTCCAAATTGGGAAAGGAGTAGGTCAAGGAAGTATATTGTCACCCTGCTTATTTAACTTATATGCAGAGTACATCATGAGAAACGCTGGGCTGGAAGAAGCACAAGCTGGAATCAAGACTGCCGGGAGAAATATCAACCTCAGATATGCAGATGACACCACCCTTATGGCAGAAAGTGAAGAAGAATTAAAGAGCTTCTTGATGAAAGTGAAAGAGGAGAGTGAAAAAGTTGGCTTAAAGCTCAACATTCAGAAAACGAAGATCAAGGCATCTGGTCTCATCACTTCATGGGAAATAGATGAGGGGACAGTGGAAACAGTGGCTAACTTTACTTTGGCGGGGCTCCAAAAATCACTGCAGATGGTGATTGTAGCCATGAAATTAAAAGATGCTTGCTCCTTGGAAGGAACGTTATGACGAACCTAGACACCATATTAAAAGCAGAGACATTACTTTGCCAACAAAAGTCTATCTAGTCAAGGCTATGTTTTTTTCCAGTAGTCATTTATGGATATGGGAGTGGTCTATAAAGAAAGCTGAGCATCAAAGAATTGATGCTTTTGAACTGTGGTGTTGGAGAAGACTCTTGAGAGTCCCTTGGACTGCAAGGAAATCCAACCAATCCATCCTAAAGGAGATCAGTCCTGGGTTTTCACTGGAAGGACTGATGTGAAGCTGAAACGCCAATACTTTGGCCACCTGATGTGAAGAGCTGACTCATTTGAAAAACCCTGGTTCTGGTGAAGACTCAAGGTGGGAAGAGAAAGGGACAACAGAAGATGAGGTGGTTAGATGGCATCACCAAATCAGACATAAGTCTGGGTAAACTCCAGGAGTTGGTGATGGACAGGGAGGCCTGGTGTGCTGCAATACATGGGGTTGCTAAGAATCAGACATGACTGAGTGACTGAACTGACTGACCAACACTGCCTTCTGATTTTGTTTTTAGTAAATTGCTGTGGTTATTTAAATTAACATCACAGTTACCAGGGGAGCTATCTGAGAAACACATTTATAAAAGGGTCATAACTTTAAGTAATCTGATCAGTTTGTTAAAGTCTTGTGAAAAAGAGGCCTAAGGTCTTCAACATACATGATATTTTCTTAAAAGACAACTTTAATATCTTTATACTTAAAAATATTTTTTAGTCTCACACAGTATTAGATAAAGGTTCTGTGGCAGCAAATATGTGCTATTTTGACTTGATTTTACTAAAGCTGATAGTACTAAATTATAAGAATTTGGTTGGACTCTGTTTACCTAGTTGTTTTTTCCCCTTAAGCTTCTTGGTGGCTTGGGGTAGCCTGTGAATTCAGTGCCTTAAATGACCTCAGATATTTTCCCCAAAATTCCAGAAAAGAGCTTTTTGCTTTGGTTGTACTTATACAATCCCAAAACAGGATTTGACCAGACAAAATAAGGGAGTTTTCCACTTAAATTCTGATAAATGAACCCATGGGCTTCCCTGGTATCTCAATGGTAAAGAACCCACCTGCCAATGCAGGATATACAGATTCAGTAACTGGGTTGGGAAGATTTCCTGGAGAAGGAAATGAAAACCCACTCCAGCATTCTTACCTGGGAAATCCCATGGACAGAGGGTCCTGGCAGGCTCCATTCCGTGGGGTCGCAAAGAGTCAGACACAACACATTTAACTTATGTGCAGAGCACACCTTGTGAAATGCTGGGCAGGATGAATCACAAGCTGGATTCAAGACTGCTGAGAGAAATATCAACACTCTCTAGATATGCAGATGATATCACTCTGATGGCAGAAAAAGAAGTGGAACTAAAGAGCTTCTTGATGAGGGTGAAAGAGGAGAGTGAAAGAACTGGCTTGAAACTCAACATTCGAAAAACTAAGATCATGGCATCCAGTTTCATTACTTCATGGCAAATAGATGCAGAAACAATGGAAAAGTGAGAGACTTTATTTCCTTGGGCTCCAAAATCACTGCAGATGGTGACCACAGCCATGAAATTAAAAGATGCTTTCTCCTTGGAAGAAAAGCTATGATAAACCTAGACAATGTTTTAAAAAGCAGAAACATCACTTTGCTGACAAAGATCTGCCTAGTCAAAGCTATGGCTTTCCCAGTGGTCATCAACAGATGTGAGAGATGGATCATAAAGAAGGCTGAATGCTGAAGAATTGATGCCTTCAAAATGTGGTGCTGTAGAAGACTCTTCAGAGTTCCTTGGTCAGCAAGGAGATAAAACCAGTCAGTCCTAAAGGAAATCAACCCTGAATATTCGTTGCCAGGACTGTTGCTGAAGCTCCAATACTATGGCCACCTGATGTGACAAGCTGACTCATTGGAAAAGACCCTGATGCTGGGAAAGATTGAAGGCAAAAGGAGAAGTGGACAGCAGAGGATCAGATGGTTAGGTAGCATGACCAACCCAATGGACAGGAATTTGAGCAAACTCTGGGAGATAGAAGAGAACAGAGGTACCTGGCATGCTGCAGTCTACAGGGTCGCAAAGAGTCAGACATGATTTAGTGACTGAACAACTCATGCTTCTCCCACCATACCGTCCTCTCCCCACCCTCGATTGTGGAGTTGATTTCCTAAAAATGAGCAGGTCTTTCTAAGTCTCTGAAATAAATGAATAATCAGAGTGAGCAGAACATGTTTCTGCAGTGAATGCAGATGCAGTGCTGGGCATGGAAACCAAAATATCCTCACACTGTCAAACACAAAGTCCCCAAAATCAAACACTGAGTGTTTAACACTGAAATAATTTTTTTTCTTTAATATTTTCCTACACGGACTTTACTTCATTTTTAACTAAACAAAATGCCATAAACTAAGCACTGCCTCTTTCAACCAAAAACAAGCAGCAGCAAACAATGCTAAAAACACACAAGTGAATTGTTGAAACTGACCACAGCTCTAGAGACCAACCTCAGGGGCATCTGGGATTCACTGACAGGCCTCACATCCACTGTTTCCATATGGGTGGAGGATATATATGCCATCCATGTGTAGATGCTATCAGTTTTGTTCAGTCTTCTTGACTATTGTAAATGTTATGTAAAATGGTGTTTACATCATCCGTGTGATGAACCTTAGTAATTCTGATGAACTCTTTCTATAACTCAGGTGTTTACATTATGCTTTACAGTTCATAAGGCATTTTCCTTCACTTTCTCTCATTTAAAGCTCATACCCACGGTTTTGCTATTATTACTATTCTCCTTTCACAGCTGAGAACACTGAGGCTCAGACAGGTTGGGAAGCTCTGAGGTACTGAGTCACGGAGCCAGGCGGTCTTTGCGTTCTCTGCACTGCATCCCATCACCGCTACTTTCACGTTTCCCAAACTAGTAGAAGTCCTGTTCAGTTTCCTTCCATTCAGTGCATGTGGGTTCAAACTGCTTCCTATACCTTTATACCGCATCTGACTTGGGCAGTCATGGTTGGCTTGCCTTGTTTATATTAATAGCTCTCGAAACCTGGGGCCTTCTGAGACTCACTCCCTGGCTTCCCGAGAGATCAGATAAAAACAATCAAACACTAATCCAGGTGTTGCTGTGAAGGTAATTTGTAGATGGGATTTAAGTCTATAATCAATTTACTTCAAGAAAGATTATTATAGACAACCTGGGTGGGCCTGATTCAATTAAGCTGAAAGGCCTTCAGGGCAGAACTTAAGTTTCCCAGAGGAAAAATCTGTAGACAGCAGCTTCAGCTCATGCCTAAGAACTCTAGCCCATCCTGCCTGAGACTCTGCCCTGTGAGCTGTGGACTTAGCTAAACAGTTCCCACAATTGCATAAACCAATGCTTGCAATAAATTTAATATAGCTCCTACTATATATTTTTTCTAATGGAAGATCAGATCTGATACAGATCTTCCAGAGCTTTTTCAGTAACCAAGGAAAGAAGCACTTCTGGGATGGTGGGATGAAAACCTCTGAAAATCTACCCCTCCGTGAAAGCATCAGGACTAGCAGAAACAGTCATACTCTACTTTTTCTGGACATTAGCCAAAAAGCATGCAGCAATCTGAAGAGTCTTTATTCAAGAAAATAATTGAATTTTGGAAAGAACAGTGAACTTTTTGAGTTTCATCTTGGTTTATATAAACATTAAACGAGGTCCTTTGAGCTGAATTGAGAGTGAAGTCAGCAAGATGGTGGCATAGGAAGCCCTAGAACTTCCTCCCCAACAAACACACCATTTCATCAGCAGTTCACAGACAAAGCTGCTTTATGAAAAATTCAGAAACTAACTGAAAAGCTCCCGTACCTGGGAGAACCCAAAACTAGATGCAACACAAGTCAGCAGGGAGACTCAGGGCTCCCCTCTCACTGGAGTCCCTGCACCCGGCGCAGCACCGAGAGATCAGGAAGAGACCCCTCACCTCTGCTTATTGCAGGGAAGGAAGGGGTTGGCTTACACATTCAACACCTCAGCTCTTACAAGCGACCTCCTCAGAGGACTAGCTGCTGCTTTTTTTTTTTTTTTTTTGGCCATGAGGCTTGCAGGATCTTAGTTTTCCCATCAGGGGCTGGATCAGGCCCACAGCAGTGAAAGCCTCAAGTCCTAACCACTGGGCCAATAGCAAACTCCTGACTAGCTCTGCTTGCCAGTCCTAGAGCTACACAGGTCTGGAACAGTTTAGCTGCCTGGGGAAAAACAGACATGGGGGCTTGGGCTGGCATGCCACAGACCTGCCCCCTGCCTAGCAGAGAATGAGTAGATGAGAAACCCCAGAGGTCAGCACCCTCTAGGGAGGGAAAGAGTTGATCTGTGTGTCCACAGACCCAACTTCTCCAGAACTTCCCAAAGCACTAGCATCAGTCTTGATCTCTGACAGCTGCACACAGTCTAGCTGCCTGGCAGAGAACAGAGACAATGGTTTGGACTGACAAGGGCCGTAGCAACCCCCCAGCTCTCACTCAGCTGGCAAAAACAACAGCAAGCTGCTTCCCCTGAAGAGGGAAAGAGTTGGTGGAGACCCTCCAGAATCTCAAACTGGGCTGACTGATGGGAGTTTTCTCCCTTTACAAGACTAGCCCATGAAGACTGGAAGAGGGGCCTGTTTTGTCCAATGTACAGATACCAACATGGAAAGTCAAGGAAAATGAACAATCAGGCAAAAATGTTCAAAACAAAGGAACGAGACTTGTATCAAGAATTCATCAAGAACTCTTACAACTCAGCTTATTAATAAGAGAGACAAATTTTTAAATGAGGAAAAAATTAGAACAGGCATTTCTTCAGAGAAGATACACAAATGGTCAACAAGCACTTTGAAAGATGCTCAGTATCATTAGTTATCACTTCACCCCTGACTAGGATGGATATAATAAAACAAGACAGACAACAGCAAGCATTGGTGAAGATGTGGAGGAACTGGAACACTCAAAACACTGCTGGTGGAAACGTAAAATGGTGCAGCCACCTTGGAAAACAGTCTTAGGCACAGTTCCTCAAATGGTTAAGTAAAGGTTACCATGTGACTCAGGAATTGTTCCAGTCCATTCTAAAGGAGAGCAGTCCTGGGTGTTCTTTGGAAGGAATGATGCTAAAGCTGAAGCTCCAGTACTTTGGCCACCTCATGAGAAGAGTTGACTCGTTGGAAAAGACTCTGATGCTGGGAGGGATTGGGGCCATGAGGAGAAGGGGACAACAGAGGATGAGATGGCTGGATGGCATCACTGACTCGATGGACCTGAGTCTGAGTGAACTCCGTGAGTTGGTGATGGACAGGGAGGCCTGGCGTGCTGCGATTCATGGGGTCGCAAAGAGTCGGACACAACTGAGTGACTGAACTGACTGACTGACCCAGGAGAAGGGCTGCATTTCTTCTGGAAGCCCCAGGAAGAATCCATTTCCTGCTTTTTCCAGTGTCTAGAGGCTGCCTGCATTGTGGGCTTGGGGCCTCTTCATCTTCAAAGCCAGCAGGGTAGCATCTTCAAATCAATCTCTCACCTTCCTTTCTCTCTCCTTCTCTTCCCCTCCTTCCCTCTCTCTCTGACTCTGCTTCTGTCATCAAATCTCCATTATTAAATTAGTTAGTGATCCCTTCCGTGCTTTTCCCCCAAAGGACCAGAATTTTGATTAATAGATTTGATCTACTATTTTTGTTTTCACTCTCAACATAATCTCTGCATTTATCTTTATTATCTTGTTGTGCTTTCACTTAGCTTATTTTATTGTTCCTTTTTCCTAGATTTCTGAATTGGGATCTAATTCATTTATTTTCATTCAAAATGTTTACTTGATACAGGTGTTCAGGGCTATGAATTTTTTTCTGATCATTGCTTCTTAAAATAGAAAGATATGCTCTCGATTTATAGCCTTTTCATTATCATAATTTTTCAGAAATTCTGTAATGTTTTTCCTATTTCCTCATTAACCCAAGAGTTGTCTAGTGGGATTTTTTTTTTTAATTTCCAGGTGGAAAAGTTTTTGTGTTCTTAGTTTCATTTTTAATTTCTAGCTTTTTTGCACTGTGTTCAGAAACTGTTACTAACATTAAACTTTGATGAAGCCTATCTATGATTTCTTTATGCCCTAATAGATGAGATTTTTTTCAGGAAGGTTAATAAGTACTTTAAAAGCAGGTGGTCCATCTGGTCAAAGCTATGGTTTTTCCTGTGGTCATGTATGGATGTGAGAGTTGGACTGTGAAGAAGGCTGAGCACCAAAGAATTGAAGCTTTTGAACTGTGGTGTTGGAGAAGACTCTTGAGAGTCCCTTGGACTGCAAGGAGATCCAACCAGTCCATCCTAAAGGAGACCAGTCCTGAGTGTTCATTGGAAGGACTGATGGTGAAGCTGAAACTCTAATACTTTGGCCACCTGATGCGAAGAGCTGACTCATTGGAAAAGACCCTGATGCTGGGAAAGACTGAAGGAGGGAGGAGAAGGGGAGGACAGAGAACGAGACAGCTGGATGGCATCACTGACTTGATGCACAGGAGTCTGAGTAAGCTCCGGGAGATGGTGATGGACGGGGAACCCTAGCGTGCTGCAGTCCATGGGGTCGCAAAGAGTCGGACACACTGAGCAACTGAACTGATATTCTGCATTAACAAGGAGTAGTGTTTGATATGGGCTTGCCTGGTGGCTTGGTGGTAAAGAATCCTCCTACCAATGCAAGAGATGTGGGTTCTATCCCTGGGTCCCGAGGATCCCCTAGAATAGCAAATGGCAACCCGCTCCAGTATTCTCGCCTGGGGAATCCTATGGACAGAGAAGCCTGGTGGACTACAGTCCAAGCGATCGCAAATGAGTTGAACAGGACTTGGCGACTAAACAACAAAAAAGTGTCTGATATACATCCAAAGGATGCTACGACTCGGCATGCACAATCCATTCTTTTGGGGGTACTGTCCGAATTGTAGTCCACAATAACTGCAGGTCCCAGTTTTTGTTGCTTTGCTCAAGTTAACAAACACTTTCAGATGACCAATGGCCCCACTGCCATCCCACACTATCACCCTTAGCTTCAGTCAGGTTGGCTCTGCTATTAAATCTGTGGCAAAGTTTTCACTCACCTCTTTCTGATGACTTACAATTTGAATTTTCCTGTAGTCTTTAACGCCACAATCCTGGCCAGTGTGCATGACCCCTAAACAGTTTGTGCTTTGGAGCAGGCTCAGGGTGGCACGGAGCTTCTGGCCCAGCAGCAGGCAGTTCCCCACCAGGCTGCCATCTCCCTGGACTGACCTTTGACCTGGCGTGCCATTGCGTCAGTGCCCACGCATGCTCACTCTATCATTTAATAGGCATCTTTTGACTTCTATTACTTGCACAGCAACATACAAGCTTTCTCTGCTTTCCTGTCTTCTCTTCTCATTTTGAGTTGCCCTCTACTTTTTCAGACCATACATATGTTTCTGTATTATTCTTATACCCATAACTTTTATTTTGGCCATGGATTTGCAACTAGATATAGGACATGCTCACCCTCAGTCCTTTTACACACCGTTTATCAACCATCTCTAATTAGGTGAATCTCATCCCATTAAGCCTCAGGTGAGACCCAGGGCTGATAACTTAATTGCAGCTTCATGAGAGACCTTTAGGCAGAGGTACCCAGATAAACTGCTGCTGGATTCCTGACCCACAGAATCTGTGAGGTCCCACAGAATTGCTACTTTAAGGTGCTAAATTTGGGAGTAATTTGTTATACAACAATAGATACCAAACACCCTAGGATATCTCAAAGTTGATTATACCAGGTTCATTTGAATGTGCCCTGTTGTTCCCTTTTTTAAAAAATGTGGTAAAATACACATAACATAAAATTTTCCATCTTAATCATTTTTAAGTGTAGAGTTCAGTAGTGTTAAGTAAATTCACATGCACATTCACACTGTTGTACACCCTCCAGACCCTTTTCATCTCACAAAACTGAAACTCTCTACCTATGAAGTAGCAGCTGGCATATCCCTCCCCTGCCCTGCCTTTCACTTTCTGTGAATTTGACTACTCTGGATTCTTCATATTAGTGGGATCATAAAGTATTTCTTTTTCTGTTGACTGGCCTATCTCACTTAACATAATGTCCTCATCTTCACCCATGTTTTAGCATATGTCAGAATTTCCTTCCGTTTTAAATAGAGTATTCCACTGTGTGTATACACCACATTTTATTTATTCATTCATTCATTGACAGACTTGGGTTGCTTCCATCTTTGGCTACTGTAAATAATGTTATGAACGTGGGTGGCAGTAGCTCCTTGTAATAGATTTGGGGTTTGTTGCTTTTCCCAGGAAGTTTTCTTCCATTTTAACTTTAAATATCAGTTTAGTTCCATTGCTTTGATCTTATGCAGAGTCTCCAAGAATAAAAGTACTGGACCAACTTAGCCCTCCACTTTTTCTGTAATCCATTTCACATCTTTATTTACCTAGTTTTCTATCTCTTGATTTTTTTTCTCTATGTGTTTCTTCAATATCCTTTATTAAAATTTCACTAGAAGCTATTCTTCCTTGGGTATTTTGTAATTGAACCTTCATTTCTGAGAAGATTTTTTTCTTTTCCTATTGTTTTTCTGAGTTCCGTATTCCCTTGTCTTATTTCTTACCTTTGTTCTTTTCATTTTTGCTCTTCATTTTTGTATTTCTGGTTCAAGATGTTTCATCAAATCCCCAAATGCTATTTGAACATATTTTGAAGTATTACATTATAGTTTTCTCCAGCTTCACAGTCGTCGTTCTGGAGAGAATTTTCACTGTCAGACTACTGTATGTTTTGTAATTTTACAATAGTTTTATATGGATGTAGTCTGGCCTTGTTTATTTTCTTGCATTTCTTTAACAGGGTGGGAGGAGGGATTGGCATGCCTTTTGTTTCTGCAGGATCCTTAATTTTCTCCTCTTGTTTCTTTCTTTTCCTCACTACCACATCTCCAATAAGTACCTTCCTTCCCTACGTCTCCCCCAGAAGCAGTGCTTCTCCAAGAGGCGACTTCCTTTCCTACACACTTTCAAGCTGCTTTCCTGTAGCCAGTGCTATGAATTTCCGAGTCCTGACTTGCATTCAGTATTTTGCATTGGGCTTTTTCTTTATAGAGGTAACTTTTCTGTCTGATGTACCCCTCTGATCTCTCTCTTTTTTAACTGAGTCTCTTAAGCTTCCTTTCCTCCACTGTCTACACCCAAAGGTTTGCAGCAGTGAGTGGATGAGGTGATGATGGGAGCTACTTGAATCTGGGATTTTCTCTAGGTCATTTGAGCATGACGACAGTCTCTGTCTCTTCATACTGCTGAAGAGGCGGGTCATGCGTGGTTCTATCTGCTCTCCTTATTGGATTTATAGAGATTTTGGGAGGGGAAGTAGGAAGATTCAGAATTAAGCAGCCACCATTGTCCTCCAAACCTGAAAGTTCTAACTGAGCTTTAAATGGTTTCCTCTGGAGGCTGGACCTGGGTCCTCTGCTCACTGTGTAAAACCAATTCTAATCAATCTCGGCTACTTTCATGACTCCAGTACAATTTTATCAGTTGTACATCATTAACTCCCACATATAATCTCCTACCCAAAACTTTAGCCAATTGCCTAATCATCCTCTATATCTGAACTTTTCAAAAGCCCTTAATTTACAGATTTTGAAAGTACCAAACTAAAGTCATGCTATTATCTTCCCCAAACCCAGGCTTCTTTTGGTGTTTCCTATCTTACTCCCTCCATTTAGGCATATAAGCCAAAGTCTTAGGAGTCATTCCTTCCCAAACCCAGTTCCATCACCCCTGCCACATCCAGGAATGCCACATCCTCCTCATTCTCCCTCCTTAATGTCCCTCAAGATCACCTACTTCCTCCAAATCCATCCACCCTGTTTCAGT
Organism: Nanger dama; assembly: GCA_917880005.1. Lineage (NCBI taxonomy): Eukaryota > Metazoa > Chordata > Mammalia > Artiodactyla > Bovidae > Nanger > Nanger dama. The sequence continues at coordinate 30,418,716 of CAKJTW010000023.1, forward strand.
TCCAGGCGTCATCCAGTTGTTCAATCCACAAATCTGGGAACCTCTGTTATTTCTTTCCCTTACTACCATATTCCATTAATTAGCAGGTCCTGCTGGCTTTTCCTTCACAATCTCTCATTCCATCAACTTCTGTTTCCACTGCTACCCATCATCCCTCCCTGAGCATCCTTTTGCTAAAAGTTATATTCTCTTCTTCCTAAAAGGTAAATTGAAGCATGTCATTCACATATATAGAAAGTTTCAGTGGCTCTTATTGTACTTAGAATAATATGCCCTCCTGACATGGCCTGCCATGCCTTAGATCATGCCAGGCCCCTGCGTGGGTTTTTTTTGCCTTTTTCCTTAAAACTTATTATTGTCTTATTCCTTCAAAAGAATGATTTTTTATTAAAGTATAATTGACATGTAACATTAATTTGGTTTCAGGTGTATAAAATGTTTTGATACTTGTATACACTGTATCAATATTCTATACACTCTATTCAATACATGTATACACCCTGAAATGATCACCACAGTAAATCTAGTTACCATCCATCTCCTTACATAGTTACAGATTCTTTTCTTGTGGTGAGAACTTTTAAGATCTACTCTCTTCCCAGTTTTCAAATATACCGTACAGTATGGTTAACTTCGTTGTTTAGTCACTAAGTCGTCTCCAACTCTTTGCAGCCCCGTTGTCTGTAGCCCTCCAGGCTCCTCTGTCCATGGGATTTCCCAAGCAAGAATACTGGAGTGGGTTGCCATTTCCTTCTCCTGGGGATCCTTCTGACCCAGGATTCAAACCCCTGTCTCCTGCTTGGCAGGCACATTCTTTACCACTGAGCCTCCAGGGAAGCCTATGATTAACTTTAGTCACCAGCAATTTGTTCTCAGACTGACTTAAGGTTTGCTTTCTTGAAGCCTCCTCTGGAGTGAGGCTGTGGTCAGGTGTCTGTGCTTCAAAGGGCTCTCAGAGAAGACGATGGGACCAGAGCTGTCCACACAGCGGTCCAAGCACACGGTTAATTCTCCTTTCTCTGGTGGCTGCGAGCCTAGATAGATCTGCTTGTGCACTAAGCAGATAGGGTGATGCATGGCACCTTTTAAAGCACTTCTGTTTACAGAGAAAGTTGTGGATTCACCTTGAGCTAAATTCTCACATCCACATTCTCCACACTCTCAAGTAGATTTTATAAGTCTGGTAATACCTAGGTGCTGATTGGCTGGGCCTTCTTGTGGCTGAATTAAATCACACATGTCAGGGATGGTACCAGATGTAGATTCGCCTCCTCATTATTCTTTGAATGAATGTCCGTTCAGCATTTATAACTTTTCTTATGAAAAATAGGATGTGAATCCCCATCCTGCCCCTTTCTCCTTTTTATTTCCTCACTTATTTTCATGTATTTGTCATTCCCTGGTCAGAATTCTCACAAAGGCAAAAACAATTGAGACATGTGAATCAGATGTCAACATTAAGCCCTGAGTTTGTGCAGGGAGCAGCCTTAACAGTCAGCAAAGGAAGGGAGAGGTCTGTGTGGGCAGACAAGTTCCCAGACGCTTATAAAATCAGGCCTGAGACTTAAAAAGTGCTGCCAAGAAACAAGATCTCTGGATGAATGGAAAAGGCCTCCAGGATTTGATGATACAGAATTGGCATCATAAACTCTCATCTAACAAATTGTATGGAGCTCCTGCTATGCGCTAAGCTTCGTGTGAGCCACTGCTGATGTAAAAGTAACTGAACTAAATCAAAAGGCTTCAGGCTAGCATAAACGATAACTGCAATGTTCTGCCAGCACTGGAGGGCTAGGGCTCTCCAGGAGATTGGACTGTGTCCTGGGTGCCATTGTGCTAAGGATCTGGGCCCCTGTTCTTTGCTCTCTGCCTGTGAGTAGATCTGTATCTCCCTTGCACACTCTGCAAGTACGTCTCCCTTGAACACTCTGTGAGTGGACAGCTCAATGTTCTTTCGTATCCCATCGTGAGAAGAGCACAGACTTTAAAATCACTCAGATTTGAGATGAAATCTCAGCTCTACAGCATGACCCCAGGCAGGCTTCTGAGCTTCAGTTGCCACCTTTATAGAAAGTGGATGATGTGCAGCTCACATGGCTGCTTTGTAATGAAGGGAGATAACCTACATTAGGCACTAGTTTTAGGACCTAGCACATAGTAGATGCATGTGTTCCCCACATCACTCAGGATGCTGGGTATTCATCAGACATTCCTAGTTTATTAATTAGAAGGAATTAATGGAATCCACTTCCATCTAGTCATCTAACACGACAGATGAGTACCATATGGGTGGATGGTTGGAAGAGATCTGTCTGCATCCTGTCCTCATCCATGGTTTTCATTCCTTTTTATTTCTGAATCAAGTTATCAGAAAATGGCTCTTCCTTCTATTTTTCTTCCTTTCAAACTTCCTTCCTTAGGTATTCTTATGCTGTCTCAGAGCAAGGTCACCCATGTCTAACATGTCAGAGCAAGGATAATGTTTGGGAGTTATGATTTGATGTGTGTAGGTACAGTAAAGTAGGTTTCAAGGTACAAATGGGTCACCAAACAGGATCAGATTTTGCCCTAAATGAAGTGATATCTTTTCAGGCAGCTATAGAAAGCAACACAGTGAGGGACTTCCCTGGTGACCCAGTGGCTCAGAATCTGCCTTGCAATGCACGGGCTGCAGGTTTGATCCCTGGTTAGGAAACTAAGATCCCACATGCCACTGAGCAACTTAGCCTACACACTACAGCTACTGAGCCCACATACTCCAGAGCCCATGTGCCACAACTAGAGAGGCCCAGTACCACCACCAAGACCCGACACAGCCAAGTAAATAAATAAATATATATATATATATTTTTTTTTTAAAAAAGGCAATGATGAGAGGGTTATAAGTGTATAGAACTGGGTACTTGCCTCAGAGCCCAGGCTCTGGGGGCAAGGAAGGGGAAACAAAGGTGAGGAAGTAGGCTGACTCTTTACCCCAATCCTATGAGAATTTCCTCCCAAGATGGCATGACAGACTCTCACCTGCAACAACAGAAAAACACCTTTTGCAGGACCTGGTGTTCACACAGCTCTGATGGATTTTCTGCTGGGATGAGAATTTTATTTGAAGGCATCGTGATAACATGTTAGACATGTTTTTTTCATCTTCACTTTGCCTCATCATCACCTAGCTCCTTGCTCAAGTCCTCCAGAAACCTTCCTTTTTTGTCTAATGGCTTCCAGTCTGATTTCCAGTCTGATTTTTTCTCTACAGGTAAAATGTACACAGACCCTCTGTCAGGGGTTCTTTAGAGGATCTATGATGCAACTCAGAAAAAAAAAAAAAGCTTTATTGGAGTAGAAATTTGGATAAAGCATATTGATGGGGATGTTTTCATTTTGAGAAATCAGAGGGATGGTGTTGGTGAGTGAGAATGATTCTTCGCTTCTTGGATGTTATAACTAAGTTAACCTTGAGTGCTTTACTAAATTTAAAAGGCTAAATAATGAAAACTTTCCAAAATGTTTTTGAAGAGCAATGAAAATGTTTTAAAGTATAAGGAAAAAAAAATGTCCAGATCATTAAATTGTGAATACAGGCAAAGTCACAAAGAGAAAATGACATAAATCCCCAAATCTAAGTTGTTATCTGTGGCTTAAATCAGACAATTCTTCTCACTTCCAGAGGATCTCATTCTCAGAGCTTCCAGCAGCCACTGAGGAATCTCACTTAGCAAAGGTCAAACTCATCAACCAAGGTCAACACTATGGTGGCCCCTCCAGCAAAATTCTGTCAAAACTTGGATAATAGCATGTTTCATAATCTAAAAGCAAGAATAAAAATGTAAGTAAAATAAATTCCTATTTATCAAGAATCAAAGTTATCTGAAAACAAGGGTTGGCAGGATACCTTTGTTGAACTGTGAGATGATAAATGATGACCAGAGGCCGCTCTGTCCTAAAGAGCTTTATGGAGAGTCGAGTCAATCATGGCTGGATTGGTTTGTGTGGTGTATTATCAGGGCCTCTGAACACTTTTTTTGAAATTAAGTGGTTCATTTAGGGCATATTAATCAACTTAATCAGAAGTCCCCATTTCCCAGTGATCCAGGGTGGTGTGAGGGGGAGGGGAGGTCTACAAGGATAAACACTGATTGACCTTCTTGTGATCACAAAACCTTGTTCCATCCATCCCATCCAGGAAAACAAATCCCTACAGATACCTGTGTCACGTCCCAGGGGCTCTGAGGTGCCCACAATTCCTTGATCCACCCAACACCTCCACTGACCCATTTGTCCTTTTCTCCTTCTCCTATGTTTACATTCACCTGCTGGTCCAGTCATTTGTGCCAGAAACTGTAAAATAAAGCCAATTTTACAATTTGTTTTCTCCAGACTTCTCATAGGTTCACAAATTGACTGTTAAACTCCCAGGACTGAGACCTGTCCTCAAACACATGACTTTCTCTGAGACATATAGCGGCTTTAATGAAACAAAGTATTCATTTATGCCCTGCTTCTCAAAAGTCTTGTTTTTACGGTGATTTCATGCTCAGAACCAAAGGCAGACATCACCTCATTTGACTGTCACGTGGGTCTCATACATTCATCCTCTGGTACCCAATCATCACTCTGCTGCTCAGAGCCTGTTCCTGAGATAGAGGCTGCTTAGATATTACAACTCTTTCAAGTACCTTTTCAAAAATAAATTTACCAGAGAATTTCACTTTCCCTTCATAAATCCTCAAATTAGGGGAAAAAGAATTCATTATGGAGGAAATCTGAAATAATAGGATTACCTTCTAAGCAATTAAATACTTAACCATGTTTTCACCCTGTGGATGCGAAACCCAGCCAGATATCTCTTTTACACAGAACAATGTTTTAACAAGGTGAGGGCAACTTCTTTTGATGAATAGGCTTTAGTAGAGCTTTAACATGGCTCTTTATTTGCAAATAGTAAGTGTAACCTGTACAAATGTTCACACAGTTGCAAACCTTGTCTTTACTTATTTTTTTAAAACTTTGTCAGGAATCTCCTCTTTCTAACAGCAGCTGATGCTTCCTTCTCTAAATGATAACACTATTAAAAAAATTTTTTTAATCAGTAAAAAACGTATCCACATTCATCTCCCCCTTGCTTTGCCAGGACTGCAGGTGCTTGTCAACAAACACTGGCTCTACTTTGTGTCTTTAAGTTAGTCTGTCTCCCTCTGTTGACTTGGAGAAACCGGTCAAGTCATTTTAAGGCATTTCAAAATGTAACATGCCATCACAGGGCAAATAAATCATCACGATGAGTATGGAAAGAGTGGTAATAGAGTGGTAATGTTTACCACTGAGTCTATTGCCCTAATGTGAGAGGAAACACTGGTTGGGGGTGACTGGAGGTGAGGGGCAGGGTGCTTGGTGAGGCCATACTGCTCCTTCAGGAAAATCACCTTCTCAATTCTTTTTTTTTTTTTGGCCACACCACGTGGCATGTGTGGTCTTAGTTCTCCAACCAGGGATAGAGCCCACATCTCTTACAGTAGAAGAGTCTTAACCACTGAACCATGACAAAAGTCCCACATTCTAGCATTTTTTGCATTTAACTGCAATGAGACTGCCAATAGTGAATAACTCTTTCCTGTTTCATAATAATTTCTATTGACATGCATGTTTCTAATTCTGGCCTGAATCAGCCTGTGGTACTGGGACTGATTTCAGAAATAATCTGAAAATTGTTCTGATATGTAGGGGGATCTGATATGTCATGATAGTACTTAAGCCAGCTCTTCTGACATTTACTTGAAACTCTTAATAAAGGCTCCTAATGCCTGCTCAAACTACTGCACAATTGCACTCATCTCACACACTAGTAAAGTAATGCTCAAAATTCTCCAAGCCAGGCTTCAGCAATATATGAACCATGAACTTCCTGATGTTCAAGCTGGTTTTAGAAAAGGCGGAGGAACCAGAGATCAAATTGCCAACATTCGCTGGATCATCGAAAAAAGCAAGAGAGTTCCAGAAAAACATTTATTTCTGCTTTATTGACTATGCCAAAGCCTTTGACTGTGTGGATCACAATAAGCTGTGGAAAATTCTGAAAGAGATGGGAATACCAGACCACCTGACCTGCTTCTTGAGAAACCTATATGCAGGTCAGGAAGCAACAGTTAGAACTGGACATGGAACAACAGACTGGTTCCAAACAGGGAAAGCACTATATCAAGGCTGCATATTGTCACCCTGCTTATTTAACTTATATGCAGAGTGCATCATAAGAAACGCTGGACTGGAAGAAGCACAAGCTGGAATCAAGATTGCTGGGAGAAATATTAATAACCTCAGATATGCAGATGATACCACCTTTATGGCAGAAAGTGAAGAGGAATTAAAAACCTCTTGATGAAAGTGAAAGAGGAGAGTGAAAAAGTTGGCTTAAAGCTCAACATTCAGAAAACTAAGATCATGGCATCTGGTCCCATCACCTCATGGGAAATAGATGGGGAAACAGTGTCAGACTTTATTTTGGGGGGCTCCCAAACCACTGCAGATAGTGATTGCAGCCATGAAATTAAAAGACGCTTACTCCTGGGAAGGGAAAGTTATGACCAACCTAGATAGCATATTCAAAACCAGAGACATTACTTTGCCAACAAAGTTCTGTCTAGTCAAGGCTATGGTTTTTCCAGTAGTCATGTATGGATGCGAGAGTTGGACTGTGAAGAAAGCTGAGCACCGAAGAATTGATGCTTTTGAACTGTGGTGCTGGAGAAGACTCTTGAGAGTCCCTTGGACTGCAAGGAGATCCAACCTGTCTATGCTAAAGGAGATCAGTCCTGGGTGTTCTTTGGAAGGACTGATGCTAAAGCTGAAACTCCAGTACTTTGGGCACGCACCTCATGTGAAGAGTTTACTCAATGGAAAAGACTGGGAGGGACTGGGGGCAGGAGGAGAAGGGGACAACAGAGGATGAGATGGCTGGATGACATCACCGACTCGATGGTCATGAGTTTGAGTGAACTCCGGGAGTTGGTGATGGACAGGGAAGCCTAGAGTGCTGTGATTCATGGGGTTGAAAAGAGTTGGACACGACTGAGCGACTGAACTGAACTGAACGCCCCCTGGAAAGGTGGTTCCCCCTGATTTGCAAAGAACAAACAAGGCATAGAAGGTGAAGGACATCTCCAGCCACTCAAGAATCCTGGAGGCTACACTAGAAGATTAGAACTTGATGGATCTGATTCTGAGTTTTTACATCTTGCTAGGTGAACTTTCTCCCTCTCTTTAGACCAATAAGTCACAGTAACCCAGGAATTGATGTTGCTATTTCAATCTAATCATAAAGGTCATTTTCTGTAATGGGAAAAGGACACATTTGCATGTATCACTGGCAGTCCATTGTCCTGTGAATACTGCCACAAGCTAAACAAAGGCTTCCTTTCGAAGGGTAATCACAAGGGAACTTCAGAATTCTTATCTGTCTCCATGGTCCTAAATATATAGCCTACAGTATAAAAATACAACTGTCAGCTCAAGACAAGTTTGTGTTACTCTAAATGCCACAGGAAGCATCTGTGTGTATGTGTGTGTCTCATCAAAGCCATTACTTACTATAGACCAATCTTTTTTCCTTATGACCCTCTCTATAATTCCTGATTTTAAAAGGAGGAGAAACAGAAAGACTGGTGCAGGCAGAAATGTGTGGGGAAAGTGTAAATGTGTGTATTGATTATTGCAAACTGCAGGGTTGACCTGGGTTGGGTGTTTTAAGCAACTTCTCCTAGTTGGCAGAAAGCAACGCCTGACAAAGGAGAAGATAAACGTCACTGAGAAACACCAAAAACAATTTCTGTCTCTTTTCAGCTTCAGCTGTGATGCACTGAAGAGCCATCCTTTCCCAAGGCTGGGACCACTGGACACTGCATGTATTCATCTTCCCTTCAAGGTTTCCTCACTCAACATCTTTCCTAACATCTCTTTCCCCCAGTCCCCAGGCCAGCCAGTCTTCAGATTCAGGAAAGGACTGGATTGGCTGCTGGCACTGGAAACTTTTCTCCATGAATGACTTTTATATGGTTTTGGCAGACATGTATAATATCAGCAGAGAGAGAGATCCCACTGGCAGGAGAAAATAAAACTTTAACATAACTGTAATGGCCTGAGTGGTGTTTTACATGTTCTGTCTGCTCAAGATTTATGTTAAAATCAACCTTGCCAAAGAGGTTTTTAAAAGTCTATCAAGCTGCCAAAATTTAAACAGCTCTTTCTTTCCTATCCAATGACAGTTGGTTTAACAACCTAAATGACCTGGTACGAACTGGAGTTTCCCAGCAGTCAGAGACCTTGCAGGCCTGGTCTAACTTCACCAGGCAATTTTTCAATTAGTTTGTAAATGTCTGAGTCCTTTTATCCTTTCTCTCTCTCCTCACTTTTCCTCCCTCCTCTCTACTCCTTTCGTTCTTAATCTATCCTCTTTTCTGACCCAAGGGAAGTAATAGCGATTAATTGAAAGGCATTGAAATCAATATTTTAATTTGGAGACCACATTTGGAAATGCTCTTTCTTCACCCTAAACCCCCAGACATCTCTGCCAGGCCCTTGTGTTGCCATGATCACTCCTACACCACTAATTGCTGATGGTTTTTCCTGAGTTACTGGCCATCACTATTCATGCACACCTTTCCCCAGCACTGCCAGTGGGTGGGGGTGGGAAGAAAGGTACAAGTCTCCGCATTGTGGCTCTTTACATCCAGGAAAAAGAAATGCCTCTGCCTCTGCATAACTAAGCAACGTTTACATCTCCCTTAGTTCCCTAATTAATCCTGCAATTAGGGGATAAGCCTGCAAGGTTGGGACACCTTTTCAATCTCTGTCTGTGACAGTCTTACAAGGAAAACTGTTTTCTACCTAGGAAATTCCTTCATACGTTTTAAGAATATACTTACCTCGAATGAGGACTAGGTATCTAATAAGAAACCAGTCTAACAACAAACCAGGAATGTTTTCTTTCTTTCTTTTTAATATATTCATTATGGAAATGCCACCTGCTTCCAAGAAGGAGCTGAGCCAGCAGAACCAGGCAGGCAGGTAATGAGTTTTCATGCTGACACGGAACCTCAGATGCCCAGTAAGTGACGAAGGGCTACAGGCTGCAGAGGGGAAAATGCGAAAGCTCTTCAATAACCACTTTCAAGGCAGAGAAGGAGGTTGGCCAGCTGTTTTCCATTGAGTGAGGCCAGAGGAGAGAGAGGGAGAGAAGCTGAGCTAGTGATGTTGAGAGAAAGGACAGACTTGCCAGGAAACCCAGGTCCAGGCTTGAGGCTGGACTGCCTGGCTCGGGAACTACAAGGACCAGATGAGGCCCCTCTGGACGAAAGGTTCCGTGCGAGGACTCTGAACCCCTGCCCAGACTAGGACTCCTCTCCAATTGATTTGAATTTACGGCGTTTTCTAATTGCTCCAACAGTTTATAAACAAAAGGCAATGGTGACAACCGTCAGAATGAGAGAATATGCTGCTCTGGCTGACAGCTCTGGCCCCTCAGTCACACCAGCCAGGCACTGTTTCCAGAGGTCTGAAGAAGCAATAAAGCCCACACTGCTTTACAAGGTGGGAAGAGTCATCATAGAATCTTCCACACTTGGGACTTGCAGGTGGGGATTTCTTAGTGTGAGATGTGAAGGCTGTCGTTCCCTGAGAATATGGCAGGTTGGGAGAGGAAGCCTGTGTCCTGTGAGGACAGATCAAAAATGCAATGATAGGGCTTCTCTGGTGGTCCAGTGGTAGAGAATCTGCCTGCCAGTGCAGGGAGATCTGCGGGTTTGATCTCTGGTCCGGGGAGGATCCCACATGCCTCAGAGCAACTAAGCCCATGTGACGCAATTTTTCAGCTGGTGTCGTAGAGCCTGGGAGCCGCAACTGCTGAGCCCATGTGCCCCGGCTACTGAAGCCTGTGCACCCGAGAGCTTGTGCTCTGCAACGAGAGAAGCCACCACAATGAAAAGCCCAGTACCACAATTGGAGAGCAGCCCCCACTTGCCACAACTAGAGAAAAAGCCTGAGTAGCAGTGAAGACCTAGCGTAGCCAAAAATAATAAATAAATAAAATTATTATTTGTTTAAATCCAACGATGCAGAGGTTACCATTTGTTTTCTTATGGGGATTGACTCCTGCTCCAGCCCCTAGGCCTTCACCCTACTTCTACTGAGGTATCTGTGAGCTACTGAGCAGAACTTTGCCCAAATCCTCCTTACAAGAACCAGCTGACCTAAGTCCTGAATAACAAGATGAGATTTGTGCTCCAGGAAGATGCTCTGACAGCACTGGGGACTGTACTGTCTAGTGCTGGGGCTGTGTGCAGTGCCCTCCCTGTGGCTTCTACAACACATATACCAAAAGGCAAGGCTCCTACCTTGTGGCAGAATTATCTGTAATGAGCATGCTTTTCTTTTATACTCAGAAAAGTTCTCTTTTTAAAGCAAAAATATTACCAAAAGATGAGACTAGCATCAAATTTCAAAGGAATGTTAAGGACGAGGACTAGCCCCATCACTCACTCTACACCTAGACAGTGGAGCTCTGGAAAATCACTCCTGGGATGTCTGTGATAGCACCATTCGGCAACCTACCATGCTGGCAGCCACCTTGTGGACATCAGGCAACCTACTCACATGGTGTTTCAGCCTGCTGGCCCTCCACTGGCACACTGGTCCTCATATGCTGGAGGTTTGGCAACTGTGGTCAAGTGGGCAATGGGCAGTGGGAGTAAAATCAGACATAAAACAAAAATCAAGAAACAGAAAGCTGAATCTGTGCAAACTGAGTGCAGAGCAAACCACAGGGACAAGGTGGGTTGGGGGGCTTACAAGAGTCAGAGATGGTGACTAAGGAGTGAGTCAACACCAGACAACTCTCCCCACCCAGGTCTGGAGGACCCAAAGGTCATTGCAGAGCTGAAGGTCAAAGACAAATTAGTAATCAGGGGCACAGAAACACCTTGATTTGGGCATATCCTGATTCAAATATGGGCTTCACTGGTGGCTCAGACTGTAAAGAATCTGCCTGCAATGCAGGAGACCTGGATTTGATTCCCAGTTTGGGAAGATTCCCCCGGAGAAGGGAATGGCAACTCACTCCAGTATTCTTGCCTGGAAAATTCCATAGACAGAGTCCATGGGCTATAGTCCACAGAGTCCCAAAGAGTTGGACACGACCGAGTGACTAACACTACACTGACTCAAATATGAAACCTTTTATACTCTTTTTTCAGCTACACCTCAAGGCATGTGGGATCTTAGTTTCCCAGTCAGGAATAGAACCCACGACCCCTGCATTGGGAGCTCAGAGTCTTAACGACTGGACCACCAGGGAAGTCCCATAAAACCTTTTATAATCTTCCTACTCTTGGGAGAAGGTGAAATACTTGCTACAGTTTAGCAATCTGAGTTGCCAAGCAGATCTTGACATCTAACCAATCATTTTGATGGAGTCATGCATTCAACTAATACTGCTGTGGACTGAATGCTTGTATCTCAGCTAAAATTCATATGTTGAAACCTAATCCCCACTGTGATGGTATTTGAAGGTGAGGTCTTTAGGAATGATTAGGTCATGAGGGTGGAGCCCTCATGGATGGGTTTAGTGCCCTGAGAGACCCTAGAAAGCTTCCTCACCCCATCCTCCAAATTAGGTTACAGTAAGAACCTGGAAGTGGGCTCTCAGCGGACACCAAATCTGCCAACACCTTGATCTTGGACTTGCCAGCCTCCAAAAGTCTAAGAAATAAACTCCTGTTGTTTATAAGTCACCAGGAATATGGTATTTGTGATAGCAGCCTGAGCATATCAGAACACTTACTGAGCACCTATCATGTGGCAAGGACCCTGCCTGGTGCTGCAGACAGAGAACAAGAAAAACAAGCTGCTGACATACATTATGTCAGTACTTGGAAACTATCTTGGAAAAAGTAATTCCCCATTTTCAAACAGTTGGAGCATATTTAAATTGTGCATTTAGCAATGGAGGTGCTGCATTTATAGAAAATCTAAGTGGTACCAGGTCTTACTGTTGGAAAATGATTCAGTCAATGGGATGTCCTACTGGCATCCTGGGTAAGCAGCCTGGGAGAAGGGGAGCATCACATGAAATCTTCATTCCAATCCCCTTCTCTTTGACTCAGTGTTCTGTCAGTACATGAACTGGAATTTCCTTAAAAATTAGCTTGGCAAATAACACAACTTAGAGAAATCTCTCCAGAGTTTAATATAATTTGGCCTCCCTCATTCTGGTCCACTATGATGGTTGTGTATCAGTGATGGTGATGGTCTGAGACTCACTTTAGGAGTCAATGAAAATCAATAGCATTACCAGTGCTTCTAGATACATCTGGAGATTTTAAAGAAGTGATACTCTAATCTCCAAGTTTTCAAGGTTAGGTGAAATCCTCCCTTTGTGCCTTTTCAAGAGACCAGATACCCTTTCTTCCATGGCATTTGTCTCATATGTGCTCAGTTGTGTCCAACTCTTGGTGACCCCAAGAGCTGTAGCCCACCAGGCCCCTCGGTCCATGGGATTTCCCAGGCAAGAATACTGGAGTGGGTTGCCATTTCCTCCCTCCCAGGGATCTTCCGGACCCAGGGATCGAACCCTCATCTCTTATATCTCCTGCATTAGCAGGCAGATTCTTACCACTGAGCCACCTGGCTTCCTTGGCGCTGCTGCTGCTGCTGCTGCTGCTGCTGCTAAGTCGCTTCAGTTGTGTCCAACTCTGTGCGACCCCATAGATGGCAGCCCACCAGGCTCCCCAGTCCCTGGGATTCTCCAGGCAAGAACACTGGAGTGGGTTGCTATTACCTTCTCCAGTGCATGCGAGTGAAAAGTAAAAGTGAAGTCGCTCAGTCATGTCCGACTCCTAGCGACCCCATGGACCACAGCCTACCAGGCTCCCTCCGTCCATGGGATTTTCCAGGCAAGAGTACTGGAGTGGGGTGCCATACGTTCATGGTTGTTTAATTAATGTCTCTCACTCTGTCGATGTACAGGGTCACGGTCACGATCTTATCCTCTGAATCTAATGCCTGGAACAATGTGGGTCCTCCACAGAGACCTGTGAAAGTGTGAAGGGTTGGGCGGGGTAGGGGCAGAGTGAGGAGGGACAGGAAACCGGAGAGAGGCAGAGAAGCCTGTTCTGAAGCTGCAGGGCAGTGCGCGTTTCTCAGCTGGAGAGGTTCGTTTTGTTTCACTGAATTAAGCTGAAACTGTTCCTCTGAGCTCTCTGCCCAGAAAGGTTCCCAGGGAGATTTAGCCAGGAGAAATTTGCACTGGATTTGGAAGCAGAAGGGAAGTGGCAGGACACGCTGACGGTCAGGATAGGACAGCAGGGGCGCTGCAACGCCTGCCCATGACCTGCTGGCTCACCCGTTGGGGTGGAGCAGCCCCTAGCCGGCAGCCTCTGCAGCTCCCACTGAGCTCCAGCAGCTCCTGCCTCATTCCTGAGACCTGGGTCCTCGGTACCAGCTCCTCTGCAGGCCTCCTGGGACTCAAGGTTTCATTCAGTGAGAGAAAATGCAGATTCCAGACCCCTGTGGATTCCAGTCAGTCCCCACTCTCCTCCACTTGCCTCCAGATCGATCATCGTCCCTAGTGCTATCCATGCCCACCTCATGGACAGCATCAGCTAATTCCTATCGTAAATCCTTTCTTCCAAATCACTCTCAGTGCTGATTGCTTCCCCAAGAGCCCCAGTCACAGCAGTTTGAGCCTTTTCTGTTTTGGGGGCAGTTGTTCCTATAAATTAAGTGCTTTCCTGACTGATATTTATAATCATCCATAGCATTAGCTACAGATTACTGTGTGCTAGGCTGAGAAACCCACCCTCTACCACGCAGCTGAAGCAAGGGTTGGAGCCTGGATCTGTCAGCCTCTAATGCCTGTATTCTTCCTGCCTTTTGTATTAGTAAGGCTTTATTTTTAAATTGGACATTTGTCGCACTTGAATTTCACCCATGAGCCATAGTAAGCTGATGTTTCTTTTGAGCAAAAAAAAAAAAAAAAAAAGTAGGGCTGTGCTTAGTAAATAGGGCTGCCCTGAGACACCAGGTCCTGTCTCTTCAGCGTTAAGAGGATCAGTATTCTATTTGTGTGTGATTTTTAAGTGTAAGATGTCATGAATGGGGACCTGAGGAAGTCTGACTTTCCAGAAGTGAATTTGGGGAATCCTTCGAGGGCCGTGGCGCACCCCCATCCATCATAGTGCTTCTCACAATGCAGGGCACGCTCTGCTCACCACCACTTTCTTGGGAATGGCAGTTCCATCAGTTTCATGTTGCTTCTTCCACACCTACCACCACACCTGGCAAACGAACAAATAAATGCCTGTTCTTGAACAGATGGGTTGTGAGCAACTTTCATTTATTCCACCAGTGTACTCTTTTCTTTCTCTTATCACTGTTCTATCAGTCCTTTGGAATATTTTGACATATTCTTAGCTTGGCAATTCTTACTTCCCCATTAGGTTGATTAAATGATGATATGCTTAGCACTTAGGGCCAGATTTGGGAAGTCTGTATGACAAAGAAATGAGCTGCATCTGCCCTAGCTGACTCATAACATGTCTGCCATGAGCCAAACCCCAAATTACATGAAATGATGTAATCGGAGTTAATTCTCAAATATATTTTACTTCCCATAAAAGACTCTCATGACAGACACTCCTTCTCATAGGTGGAAATCTACGTAACTTCAAAATACCTAAAAATTAAAGAGAAACTTTTGTACAGTCAAATGACGAATGGTATTGCAAGATTTCACTCTTCTTCCAGTCTGCAGGGATGGGCCCAGGAAAGAATGCTGTGTGTCAGTTAGCAATCTGTTTCAAAGTGACACATGGTTTTTCTGACAGGCTCTGTCATCTGGCTACTGGTGACAAGTTTTTTTTTTTAAGGAAGTTAAACTGTGACTTTCCATGCTTGCTGGCCATTTGGAATTTGACAGTGAATTTGCTAATTTATTTTCCATATAAAACATTTATCCAGTCTTTATGAACCATGGACTTTGCCTCTATTGGACCAGCCCCTTTGGGGGATTAACAAACTAACCGTGATTTTTGGTAGATCCTTTCCACCTGCCAAGGTCCTGATGTTTTCAGGGAACTTGACACATTCAGCCCTTTTCACCTCCGTGATTGCTCAAAAACATAAGTGGTGTTCCTACAGTCAGCAAATATTTATTAGAAACCAGAAAGAATACAAAAGCAGTGGAGGAGAGAGAGCCTGCCCTGGTCATGAAGGGAAAAATAGTTCAGGAGGAGCATGTGGAGATCCAGGAGGGCTCCCTGGAGAAGGTGGGTCAGGTTTCTTTGAGCCCTGGGAAGCTGCAAGACTTTAGAGATCAGTGGGAACTGATGACCAGAGGCCTAGAGCAATACATTTACCACAATTTTAAATTAGAGAGTGATGGCTTAGTAAGGAAACAGGCTAACAACAGGGTGGAATAATATGATCTAAAAATAGATCCACAGGCTCAGTCAGAGACTGGAAAGACCATTAAGTGACTTCAGCTGACACTTGCCTTGACTTCCCCAATTTCAACCATCTTACCTTTATTTCATTCTCAGTATTCTTTTGAAGGAGAACTTGTCAGAGACCTAAAGGGATTTCAGGTTCAAACCTGGATTTAGGCCAAGTGGGACCAACCCTGGCTCCACTGTTACCAGCTTGAGACAGATAAGCCATGTAAGGCTCAGCTCTCTGGCGTTTAAAATCAGGGTCATAACACTTACTTGGACAGATTGTTCAGAATACTTAATAAAATTGCATTTTATTTAATAACGAAATTGCAGCCGCAATGGCATGGTTTGATTCCTCTAGTACAGGGAGTAGTGTCAGCTGTTTCTTTCAGTGAGGGTATGCAACAGGCATGTACTAAATATTTACTGAATGAGGGACTGAACTCGTGATACGAAGGTCCTTGCATTCCATTAAAAGCTACTAACAATTAGATCAATGTGTCATTCACTTTCATATTCCAGTGACACTTGAGCTTGTTTTGAAGAACACCTGTGACAGAAAATGCTCTTATCTTATACTTTACCTCAAAGAAGTAAATAGTTCTGGTCTACTACCCAAATTGCCAAGCACTGCTGATGAGCATAAGAATCTAGAATGGAACAACTATATTGAAATAAGTATTTGGCTGCCAAATTCAAATCTGAAGAATTATAAGTTACTCCCTTTCTCCTCTCATTGGGTTGTTTTTTTTTAATGTATTAAATTTATTACAGTGTTGTTTCTGTTTTCTGTTTTGATTTTTGGTCGAGAGGCGTGTGGATCTTAGGTCCCTGATCAGGGATCAAACCCACACCCCCTGCACTGGAAAATGGTCTTTCACCAGGGAAGACCCTCTCATAGGGTTTTTCTGGGTCTTTACAATAAATGGCTCTCTCTTCACATAGGAAGATTAGGTGAGGTGTTTTTTTTTTTAATATAAACAATCCACTGGTTTAAAGTAAATTGGCTTTCTTTAAAAGGAAGATGTACCATCCACCAGAGGACACAGTTTCCAACTCCTATTTCTCAAAAAGGCTTTTGTAAGCTGCTTTGACAGGCGAAAGTTGAGATTTTTAAGGAGTCATTTCAAGCTCAGGTATAGAGTCAGCTCACTGACACATTTCAAGAAGAAAAGTACCTGTAGTGATGTCAAAATTGAAAAAGGAAAGCCAAAGGATAAATAGATGGTAGAGTACAGCGCATCAGAATGAGAGGGGGTGGGGTCAAGGAATACTGACAGTGAACCCGTCTCAGTATGATTCCTTGGTATTTTGGACACCACCTGGGTCAAATTAACTTCATGGTTCAAGGATATCCTGTATTCTGAAGCTACTGTGCTTTGAACAATTTTGTAGCATCTGTTGGAAGTAAAATATAACCTGTACCAACTCACTTGAAATTTTTTTTTTTAACTTTGCCTCAGCAAAGCCCTTCAGATGTTCTAAGAGTATGTAACCCATTGTTGAGGGCAGAGCTTTGATGAAAGCTGATGGTCTCCAAGAGAAATGAGAGGCCCCTGCTTCTGGCCACTTTTCTGGAAAGGAAGAGTGACTGAGCAAATGTTAATGGTGGCAATGAAGTCAATGGCCAGAACTGCCTGACGGCCCACCAAGTGCAGGCACTGCTCTAGAAACATTTTATTTCCCGACTTCTTTTATACTTAGATTTGTTCCCTGCATATTTGCAGGAAACAACAAAAAACCAGCCTTTCACGATGGCCACAGATACAGATTCTCCTGCGTTAAAAAGCAAGAAGAGAGGGATTATAATTCATTCCTGTTGCTGGCCTTGGCTACAACCCAGTTGTTATTGTTGCTTTTCAGGACTCTGGAGAAGTGAGAATAATCCAGGGGTAAACCTTTACAAAACAGGGGCTTTGTGTGCGGTGGGGGCGGGGAGGGAGGGGGGAATTTGGCAGGAAGGGTAATACCTTCTAGTCAAGCCACCTCTTTTCACCCCATGGGTGTGTACTTGGGCTCTGGTAACTACCTGTGAGCAGATTTGTGAAAAAAGAAAGACAGAAAGAAAGAAAAGAAAAATTTTAAATCTCTATGAATGAGTCTTAAAAGATTCAGTGTTGGGGGAGGGGAGAGAGGTTGCTTGCTAAAATGCACGTATTTAAGGCATATAGGCAGAGATCATGTTAAATTAGGAAAAATAAGTCTGATATACATGGTATTTCCATCTCAGAAAGCCTTTATGATTAGGGGAGAACAGTCATATGTAGTCCCCGAAGGCTGTCTGACTACCTAGTAAGATTACAAAAAATTTTTATTTTCCATTTCGGGAAAGTACAGGTAGAGGGAAGTGAGGACTCAATCTGTGTTAACACTGTCTACTCTTTCAGATTGCTCATGTTAATCAAAATGAAATATTGTTTCTGTTCTTTGCTTTAAAATGTTTTTAGAACTAAAAACATAAAAACCAGAGATGTCTATGCTGGTTTCTATTAAAATAAATATAAGTTTATTATTGTTAAAGAAACACAGAGGCAATATAAGCTTACTTGCTACATGATTCTATTTAAGAACTTCTGACTTCAGGGACAGAAAATGCAAAAGTATGTTTCATTTCCCCCGAAACTTGAGCTTAATCTGTTAGAGTTGAGGAAGCTCACCCCTAATTAACTTCGAATGATCAACTTCAATTAGTTTTTATAAATAATACTGTATAATCAAATCACCACCAAGTCATCTGGCAGTGCTGCAAAATTGATCATTTAAATCATGGGATTATTCTCTTTAAATGTAGTCTACAAAAAAAAAAAAATCACAAAATCAGCCACAGGCTTGGACTATATTTTAATCACCTCTGAAAGATGAGGATTATTATGGATAAAATAAAAAAGTTCATCAAGTTCATTTAAAAATTGACCTCTGTAAATAAATGGGCAAAGTATATTAACCACAATTTACATGCAAGAGGAAAGAGAAGTTAGCAAATGTTTCAAAAATATTTCTGCCCTCATTTTGTAATCAAAGAAATACACATTAAAACAACTCCACAGTCTGACTTTATACCTGCCCGGGAGCATCTTTTAAAGTAATTAACAATAACATCCAAGGTTAACAAGGTGAAGGTGAGGGTGGTTCTCTTTCTTCTTTGCTGGAAGGATTATACACTCCTGCAACCCCTTCAGAGAGCAATATGACTGGGCCTAGGAAGAGCCCTAAGGATTCTTTTCTTCCATGGAAACTGATCAATAAAAGACTACAGATAGATGCCCGGCAGCCTGATTGTCACAGTGTGACTGAGCGCCCATTGGAGGAGGGTGTCCCAAGCTGACTCTGAATCCTAGCTCAGCCCTTTCCTGTGTCTGCTGTCTCAGATTCCACGTCTGTGGAAGAAGACTAATATAACCTATCTTCCAAGGCTTCTGTAAGCCTGAAGTGATATCATATAAACTTTGTTTTAAAGGATCATATATTTTATTTATTTGTTGGCCATGTTGTGAGGGATTCAGGATCTTAATTTCCAGTCTAGGCATCAAACTCGTGTCCCCTGCTGTGGAAGTCCTAACCACTGGACAGCCAGGGAAGTCCCTCATATTTTTTTAAAGTGCATATTTTCTTAGTATGAAGTCTATAGAAATCATGAGATGTTTATAAAATAATATATTAAATAATATAGAAAATAATAGTTTACTCATTGAAATTCATGTGAATGCCGTGTTCAAAAATAAAAAAGATGTATAAGGGAAGGGTTATGGTTAACTAAACATGATTTTAACGTTGTCATGTTTCCATTTATAAAATTAAACTGTGCATTACAATCAGGGCACACAGGAGAACAATTCTGCACTCTGGCATATTCTTACAGCTTCGCTGGTGGCTCAGACAGTAATCTGCCTGCAATGCAGGAGACCCAGTTTCGATCCCTGGGTCAGGAATATCCCCTGGAGAAGAGAGTGGCAAACCACTCCAGTCTTCTTGCCTGGAAAATCCCATGGACAGAGGAGCCTGGTGGGCTACCATCCATGGGGTCACAGAGTTGGATGCAACTGATGACTTAAGGGGCTTCCCTGGTGGCTCAGAGGTTAACATGTCTACCTGCAATGCGGGAGACCTGGGTTTGATCCCTGGATCAGGAAGATCCCCTGGCGAAGATGACTTAACACTTTCACTTCACTTTCATTTTAGCATATTAAACCAACCAAATGTACTTTGCAGAGAAGAAAACATACTAAATCACTTTCCTAACCAGTCATTTACATCTTAGATCATAACATGGCCACTTTAAGAGAATTTCTGTATTTCTATTAAACTAGGACTTTAGAAGTTGACTCACTCTGGCATAGATACAGATAAGATTATTCAGAAGAAGAGAAAATCTTAAGAGGTATTCTGACTAAATACAGAGTCATAGAAAAACTTTTGGAGTTATACATTGTTTGGAGTTATTAGTAACTTCTTGGTCTAATTAGTCTTTCAAAAATTTTATTATACTAATAGCCAAAAGCACGAGAATATGATACCACATGCTTTTTGGCAAATAAATATTCTGAGAATATTATTAATTAACCAGTTCCCCTGGATTTCAGCTTATTAATATGTAAAAAGGAGCTGGTTATATCCATATATCAGGATAAATAAAACAACATATGTAAAGAATGTAGCACCATGTCTGGCACTCAGAAAACAGCTTTTCCTTATCTTCCCCAATCCTACCTATTCATTTTTTCTGAGAAAAGATAACATGCCCTATCTAACTCTATGTGAGAATAAATGAAATAATATGCCCCCCAAAATGCTCTGAAAAATAAAGCACTCTAAAAACAGAATACTTTATTTAAAAAATGTTTGTAGGATTAGGGAAAATACATATGTCTAAAAATGTTTTGAACTACAGCAAAGCATTTAATAATCACTGAAACAATAGCCTGAGGGTCAAATAATTCTCTCTGAAAACCTTTCATTGGCATTGATAAAAAGCTGTGTATATTAATCTAAGCATTCCTTTTCATTCTCTTTTATTTTTTTCAACGCATTATTTTACATTTGGTTTTATTCTGTTCACGTCTCATTTCTCTGCTTTATTACATCGATTTCAGTTAGCTTTATCCCTGCTGCCGCTCTCATTTCCTCTGATTTAAGAGAAAGATAAATAAGAAGGCAGTGCTGTGACAAGCCAGACTGAAGCTTGAGGCAAAAGGAAATGTCAGTCATACTGTTTTTATTGAAAAATTTTATCATTTGTTCATTGTGGATTTTTTTGTGTTGATGTTGATTTTTTTTTAATATTTCGTTAAAATACTTATCTTGACCACTGAGTTTTTGGCATCTCCTGAAATTCTGTGCACAAGGCACATAGCTCATTTACCTTGCTCTTATCCCAGGCCTGCAAAAATGGCAGAGGGAGGTCAGAATCCTAGAAGTTGTCCAAATAGAATGGATGCAGTAGCCAAATGCATATACACAGGGGAACCTCACTTGATTCTTCTACTCAGGAAGAAACCTGCATGTGGATCATTCCACTTTCTGTCTTGCCAAAGATGGGAAGAAAGAGCAAAAGAGAAAAAAGATGTCTGAAATTTTTAAAAAACACACATTCCTTTCTAGAGAAATCCACTCCAACATCCTAAATTCAGTCTCTTGGCCTAAATTCAGTCTCTTGGCTGAATTTAGGATTTGGATTTGTTAGGACAGAAGAGGAGGCAGAAAAGCATCTTTGTGGCACGCTGACGGCTAGCTCATGGATGGAAGGGTTTCTAAACTTTGTCGGGAGAGGATGAAAACAATTTAGAGGAAATGCGTTGAAATGTGAACAAATAGTACAAGGTGTTACGAAGGGAAAACCCTGGGGAAAAGTGTCTGGGTAAGACTGCCTCCTTTTGATTGTGAAGCTGGCAGGCATGTTTACATTTTTCTCCTTCCAAGGGCACAAGAGGGCACAGTGAGTCACTGGTTCTATCTAGGGCAGCTGGCCCAGCCTGAGATCTTTCTAACAAGGGAGCCAGACTTTCATTCCATATTTCGAACTAAGGCCCCAAGTGCCAAGAGGAAATAACTAAAATGAGAGACTGTGTATGAATATGCTTTGTAGACTAAATACATGCAGTTGTGTAAAAGGCACTGTCGTCACTGACTCAAGGCGCTGTGGATGTTGGATGGCTGGTAACATGTATTTTCTTTGAACATTTCGGCTCAGCTGGATTCGAGTCATTTGGGACATAGGTTACAAGAGGAATGAATAGCGGCAAATCATCGCATTCAACCACTTGCCACCTTCCTCAGCCTGTGGCTCAGCCACAGGAATCTCAGCTCCAAAGGAGAAGGAGCAGGGAGGAAAGAGGAGAAAGAAAATTTTAAATGCATTCTTGCTAAGAGAGTGAAGAATTAACTTTCCAAATAAAGCCACTTGGCATTAGTGACCACAGCTTCGGTGAAACCAGCTAAACCTGTCTCAAGACTTGGCATTAATTCACAGGGGAACAAGATTTAGTCAGATCCCGACTCTGAACTTCTACCAGCACTGTTACAGAACAACTCTGTGCCTCAGTTTTCTTACCTGTAAAGTGGGTAGAGCCATAGTCATGACTGTAGGGTTGTTGTGGAGGTGAAATTAGTCAGTACATGTTAAGTGTTCAATACAGTTGCCAAGTAATTTGACTCACTGCTTTGGTGAACAGCAGCTGAGTTGTAATTTTCATACATTTATAAGTAGTTTTACAAACATCTTCAAATGCTTCATTAACCTCAGCCCTATCCATCAAAGACTACCATTTTCTTTCTTCCAATACACCTTTCTACCTCATGCCAGTATTCTTCATGTCATTGGACTGAGGACATGAGGAATCCTAAGTAGCAAATCTGAAAATCCAAGCAAAAAGAGAAAGATTCAGTTCTTTTAGATCCAAGTCTCGTTTTCTTGAAACCTAACCAGGTGAGGAGGTGTAGATCAGATTGACTCTTCAGGACTAGAAATGGTGGCTGTGCCCAGGTATATAAAACTCAGAAGACATTAAGGACTGAGGTTGTTGAATGTCTAATGCTATTAAACATCACACCCTGCAGCTTCTGAGGAAAAAAAAGTCCCAGTCCTTGGCCTTCACTGATGAACAAGGCCAGCTGCTGGGCCTAGTGTCCACTGAGTCAAGCAAGTGTGGAGGAGAAGGAAGAGGAGAAAAGGGCCTGGGCAAAAACCCTGTCTTTGTGAAAAGAGGCTTCTTACTTGGGGAACGTCCTCCAACTGGAAGGCCACATCCTGTGAAAGGCCGGGCTCCCCCTTGTCTTTGGCAATGGTGCCTGGACTGCACCCTGGTTCTTGTGAGGAGCCCGCTAGTTTCTCTACCTCTAAGATGGTGTGTTTGCCAAACAGAAGTGAAAGTGAAAGTCGCTCAGCCGTATCCAACTCTTTATCCATGGAATTCTCAGGCCAGAATACTGGAGTGAGTTGCCATTCCTTTCTCCAGGGGAATCTTCACAACAGGTGGATTTTTACCAACTGAGCCACCAGGGAAGCCCAAGGATATACAGATATATTGAAGCCAAATTGTGTTTGCCAAACAGAGAGGAGATGCAGTTCCAATTCTAGGATGAAATACTGATTAGAGTTCACAATGTCTATTGCTGACTTCAAAGTGATAGGTCTGGTGGCAAGAGCCCAAGGTCAGACTCACGAGAACCCGATTCTCTCCATGTGGCCATGGCCCTAGTGCTTAACCTCTCTGGGCTTCAGTCTCTTTGTCTGTGAATACACATAACAAGGAGTTGTTACAAGGAAGTGGCAAGAACACTATTGGCTCTAAAGCCCTACAAAGAGGAAGGTGTTATATTGTGTCTCCTGTCAAAGCTCCAAGGGTTGAGGGAGGATCATGCCACAGAGCTCTCGCCTGGTCCAGTCTGGCACCTCAAAGTGGCTCAGCCGGTGGTGACAGATCCAGCAGCGTTCCAGGCCCTGCTCTAGTGTTGCATCACCCCAGGAGGAACCAGGTAAGGCTGAGCTAGCACAGTTCAAAAACTGCTTCCAGACTTGTACTGCCAGAGAGGACTTAGAGTTGTGGGTAGGGTTTCAGAAAGACAAGTTGGTACTTGACTTTGATCTTTAGCAAGCTACAAAGTTTAACACAAAATACAAAAAGGGCAGATGTGTGAGGAGGGGCAGGTAGGGGAGCAAGGGTGAGAGAGAAGAGAGATTCCATTAGCAAAGAACAATGTCCCAACAACCAGCTAAGCCTAGTGAAACCCTTCTTGGTGGAGATGAAAGAGTTTTCAAGACAATCAGAGAAATACTGCTACTATCAGATTTCCAGATGCTTCCTGGGCTCTAGGGACAGGAGGCCCTTAACAGCTGCCCACCAGCCACCACTGCCTGTCTCCATCCACCATGGCAGAAAGAAGAGTTCAACAGAATGAATGTTACTCCTTGCAACCTCTAAGCCTGATTCTAAACAGGGAACTCAAGCCAAATTTCTCTTTGAGGTGAGGTGAGGTGAAGTCGTTCAGTTGTGTCCGACTCTTTGCGACCCCCATGGACTGTAACCTACTAGGTAGGCTTCTCTGTCCATGGGATTCTCCAGGCAAGAATACTGGAGTGGATTGCCATTTCCTTCTCCAGGGGATCTTCCCGACCCAGGGATGGAACCCAGGTCTCCTGCATCAAAGGCAGGCGCTTTAACCTCTGAGCAAGGCCAACTGCATGCTGTCTTCATAGAGCTGTCTTTTTAACTCAACACTGGCTGGGTGCAGGAATAATAATAAAAATCCATGCCAGTCCAGATGCCCACTGCTGCCCCCTCTCTTTGTCTGGCAGCTCAGGGCCCCTCATCATTAACTCCTCCCCCAGGCTCACTCTCCCAAACAGATGAGCTGGGTGCCCAGCTGGTGAAAGCAGAGGGGGAAAATGCAAAGCCACAGTGTTAATGGTGCTAGCACTGATGCTGTGCCCTGACCACCAAAACTGGACCCTCCCCAACTCTGAACCTCAGTTAACTACTTGCTGTAGACTCTGGAGCCCATGTTCCTGCTACAGGAAACTGATTTGATCAGCAAAAACCCAGTCTTGCCTCTGGAGTGACCTGGAGAAACTGCCTCCTCTTCAAATAGACTTAGCATGCACAAGCATCCAAACTCTTATTATTTTTTTATCATTGCAGTGGACATGAAACTTGGTGACAACCACAGGTCACCCTAATCTAATCGACACTTCCGGTTGAATAGTGAGTGTCTTTTAACTGGGCCTCCCAGATGGGTTTGCATTTTTAATTAAAATAAAATGGGTGCTAGCTTAACTGTTGCGGTTGTTTTACCTAAATCCTTATTTTGCATTTTGAACTTTCCTCTTGATGCAATTTAAGTGGGAATGAACCGAGTAAATGACCATTAATAATTTTAAATGTTCATAAGCTCGCTAGGAAGTGGACAGCACCTCTCTATCATGGGCATCTCTTTGCTGGCACACAACTATTCGAATAATTGGCAATGAGAAGACAAGAAACAACGAGGCAGCTCGTCTTGGCCTTCGATGGTGCCTTAGAAACCTGAATGACTGATTAGGTCGACGCGCAAATGGCCAGGCCTCCTCGAGCCTCCGACGGACCGGGCCTCCTCACGACAGGGTGTCGAGCCTCCACCGCTTTTCCGAGAGGAGCGCGGTAGACCTCCTCCCGCGCCCCGGGCGCTTGGGTTCCGCAGGGCCTTCCCGCGGCTGATGGTTCCCGCCCCTGGGGAATGAAGAGGCCTTCTTTCGGCTCTGCCAGCCCTGGGAACACTCAGCGCAGGCGCGGACCGGAGTGTAGGGCTGTGCCGTCGATGTCCGCGGGCCGGGAAGCGGGAGCTCTTACCCCGGGCCTTTTTCTGGCGACTCCCAGGGCCCAGCCATCCGCGAGCCCGCCGCCTGTAGGCCTGAGCAATGGGCGCAGCCAGCTAGGGGCTGGACTTCCCGGGCTTTGCGCAGAAACCCCAGTTCTCAGCATCCGGGGCGCTCTGGGAGTGTGCACCGCAACCTCCGACCCTGGGGAGCGCTAGCTGAGCCACGGAGCAGCGGCTCCTCAGCAGGCCGGCACCGCTTCACCGCGCGTGCAGCTCCTTAGGGATACAGGGAGGAGCGCAGCAGGCTGGTGGGGCACCGCATGGCCGGGACTACGATCGGGAGCGCCCGGGACGCTGGGGCTTCTCTCCCGGGCGCAGCGAAGCCGAGCCCTTCTGCAGCCCGCAGGTCTCGCCCAGGACCTGGGCCGGGTGCCTTCGGGTCAAACCCGGAGCAGCTGCCCCCAGTTCTTTCAATCCCTTACACTGTTGCTTAAGCAGCAGGAGGTCGCGGGTGGGGTGAGGGGCGGGGGAGCGGATAGAGTCCAAGTCCCCTGGTAGCAGGGAGACAAATAAGGCGCACTAGGCGGCCGGGGATGAGGCGAGCGAAGGGCCGTCAGCTCAAATCTCTCAGGGGTGATTTTAACACGCTGAGAGGCGCAGCATATGGTTTACGTGTTGGGCGGAGGATACGAAGAACGACTTTGCGCCGAGGAAGTCTCCTGACACCAAAACCTAGCATTCCCGACTTCGTGGGGCCTGAGTGGCAGGAGACTGGATTTTTGGTTGAGTTGCAATTAAAGAGATAATTATGCCCCGGCCTCTCAGCTTATTAATATTTATAGCCTGGAGAGACAAGACCTTCGCTCCCTGGAGGCGGATTTTTCAACCCCAGGCGCGGATGTCTCCGCAGACAGGGGCTTCGCCAGTGACCCAACAGGAGAAACTGCGGTGTGTAAAATAGAGCTTGTCCGCTTTCTGCGTTTCTAATTAAGTAAACCGTGGCAGTTGAGCCTGGGTATGGATGCGCCCCACGGGTACCGCTGCCGGTGCTTCCCGAAGCGGCCGGGCCAGCACCCTGCAACGCCTCTCGTCCAGCCCTCGGCCCAGCACTCGGCAGCGTGGGTTTCAGGAACCCAGTTATTGTTTCCATTAATTAATTACGCAAACAATACCTTCGTGCAATAAGCTTCTAGCCACTGGGACAGCCAGGGTGTTAGGAACATGTTCCAATAACTAGGACTCGGGGTAAACGTCTTTTATGCTCTGGCTCAGACGGTAAAGCGTCTGTCTACAATGCGGGAGTCCTAGGTTCGATCCCTGGGTCGGGAAGATCTGCTGGAGAAGGAAATGGCAATCCACTCCAGTGCTACTGCCTGGAAAATCCCATGGACAGAGGAGCCTGATAGGTTACAGTCCATGGGGTCGCAAAGTCTGACACGACTGAGCGACTTCACTTCACTTTCCCTCTTCTTAGAGAGCCTGAGGGGTGAGTAGTAGTAGTCAACGCCGCTTGGCTTTGGGATGGTTCTGCAAAAATACCCATGTCGGGGTTCTGTCTGCATCTGCGGGGCGCCGTGCTGCGTTCCTCCTCCTGGCGTGGTCCTAGGGCGTCTGCGAAGCGAAAGAGTCTCTCTGCGCCCCGCGTCTCACCCCAGACCTGGGCGACGAGCCGGACTGGCGACGAAGCAAGGGCTGCGCGGGCCGATCCCGCAGGGGCCTCCACCCGGGGCGTCCGGCTCGGCCAGCAGGCTGAAGCTTTTGCAAAGAGTCCTTCGCGCAGCATCTGATTTCTGCTTTCCCCGCAAGGCTGACGGGGACCTGGAGGATGCGCGTCTATCGGCCGGGGTCGGGGGGAGGGCGGCGTCCGCGCGGCCCCAGTCTCAGGTAATAAACGCTCGGTTCCGCCGGGGCGCCGCTGCGTTCCCATGGCAACGCAGGGCCTGCAGATGCCCCGGAGTCCCGGCTGCAGGAGGCTGCGCTGCAAATGGAGCTCTTCGCTGTCGCCTCCGCGGCAGCCAGCCTCTTCCTGCTTCTGGCATTCCTCGTCTTCGTCTCGGTCTACGTCGGCTCTGGGCCTCTCCATCAGTCTCTGTCCCAGAACTGTTAAATGCAAAAAGAAATCTGTCGTTGCACGGGGTGCTCCTAAAGAGGATGCACGCCACAAAGGAAGGTACCTGCTACATCCTAAGGGTACCGAAGCAGTCCTCGCCTCTGCACCCCGGCCCAGATGTGGTGACAGTTCCTCGGCCCTGAGGGCTGGTTAGCACCGATATCAATCAATGAGGAAGGCTCACTGGGTGTTAAAGGGTGATCAACAGGCTCTTATTATAATGATAATGGATTGTAGCATAAAAACATATTTGTCAGAGACGTGGATGGCATTGTAAGCGAGCTTTCTTCACACACCATCTCTCTATACACACACACTCATACCTGAGAAGAAAACGTTTTTGGCAGGCATGAAATGAATTTTTCTATTTACTCACATAAAGACTGTGTGTGACTCTTGAGTGGTGGAGTTAAACAGGACGGAACAGTGGCACTACATAATTTACAATGAGGAATCTGCTACTTCAGAAATAAAAGCTATACTGGTTATTCAGTCCATTGCTGTTTTTACGTGTACAACCTTTTTAATGGGTTAGCCCAGTTAAAAACAATCATGGTAATGAAAATCTTCAGTTTTATTACGGGAAAGTAAATATGATAGAAGGGTAATCTATTCAATGTTAATGTCCAGTAAATTAAAACACTTGCTTTTTGTGGCTAATTTACACTTACTGCTTAAAATAATGTATATCAATGTTATTTTTGTTTTCTTGACATTCCAGCAGGGTCTTGGGTGACTGCCATATTATCCATTCCCTACCCCTTCTTATCCTGCTTTTTTCTATTTTTAAAATAAGTTTAAAAAATTTTAGAATAGTTTAGGCTTGTCAAAAAGTAGCAGAGCTTTCCTGTTCCCAGTCCCAGTTTCCCCTATTGTTAACATCTTGCATTAATGAGGTATTTTTGTCACAACTAATGAACCAAAACTACTATATTGTTATAAACTAAACTACATACTTCATTGGAATATCATTCAAATTTTTCTTTTTTCTGTTCTTAGATCCCATTCATGATATCACATTACATTTAATTCTCATGTCTCCTTAGGCAGTGACAGGTTGTCAGACTGTCCTTGTTTTTGATCACCTTGAGAGTTTGAGGATCTGTTTAAATTGTGGTATAATTTACAGATAGTGAAATGCAGAGACTCCAAGTTATAGTGTTATGAATTTTGATAGCTGCATATACCTTATATAATCCACATTTGCATAGAAAACGTCAGTCTTATATTTGAAATGTCACCAAAAATGGTTTCAATGTATTTGTATAGCTTCTCCCACAAAGATACACAATATACTAAAAATTTCCCCAAATATTTCAATTCCAACTTAATATTTAAAATTTTTTCAGTTCCAAAGGATATTAAAGAGCTATTAACCTACTGTTATCTTAATGAGCTATTGATCTCTTAGTTCAATAATCTTAATTGATGCTACTCATCATTCTTTTTTCTAGAACATTTTATTCTCTATGGAGAGTAGTCTAAGCATGCTCCGTAAGAAATTAGACAAATTGGGGGATGAGTCAGTCTGAGGATGCTTACAGGGATGGCTTAGTAATTTTAAAAAGCAGACTCTTCATTTTTAAATTCTTAATACTGAAGTGACGATTAATGCACTCCTTCATGCACAGCTCTTGGGGAACTGTTTTTAAATACATTTCAGCAGTTTTGTCATAGCTCACTGATTCTCCTAATTATATTTTTAAAAATGCTTCACACTTCCTTAAGTCCTTAAGAATTTGACACATTGTATAACTCTCAAACATATATATTTTAAGTGATATGAAGTAGCTTATAACTGGGAAAGGAAAGAAAGATCTTATACCCTTGTGAACATGGACACTATAACCCAGGATGTGTAACAGGTGACATTTTTCCAAAAGCCTTTGTTCACTTCATGGCTCTGTGTCATATTTTGGTAATTCTCACAATATTTCAAACTTTTCCATGATTATATTTGTTATGATGATATGTGATCCATAATTTTTGATGTTTTACTACTATGAGCTGCTACAGGCTCAAATGATGGTTAGCATTTTTTAGCAATAAAGTACTTTTAACTAGATGTGTACATTTTTAGAATACAATGCTGTTGTACACTTACCGATTACAGTATAGTGTAAACACAACCTTTATATGCACTAGGAAAATGAAAATGTGTATGACTCACTGGATCACATTATTTGCTCTATTACAGTTGTACAGAAATGAACCTGCAATATCTCTGAGGTACACTTGCAATAGAATCTTATTTCCTCTCATTTCTGTGGTATTTCATGCTAGCAAGTTCAGTGGATCATATTTTTATGGCTAGTAATATAGAGGAATAGACATCAGAGAATATGTAAAATTTAAAGGCCATGTTTCTGCTCATTACTATTCACTATTCACACAGGACTATTTTTAAGAACCCCAGTAGAGTTGGAGCCCTGACCACATTTAGTTGAAGGTGGTCATGTCAGACGATGCTTCTGTCAGTAATTCCAGAATCTGCCTTTCAGAAGCAATTTTTGGATATCATAGCTTTTAGAGTCAGGCCATTTTGTGTCAACACAATTCCAGGCCCAATGTTATCTTTCTCCAGTCTACAAGTGAAAACCAAGCCAACAAGGGCAGAAGACTGTTCAAAAGGTATGGGTAGCAGTAAGTAGATGACAAAAGAAGATGCAAAGATCTGTGTAACTAGTGTGAGTATATTTTCCACCCATTCTAAAGAAAAAGTCTCAGTTCCTACCCAAACCAAGTAATATCAACAAATAACCTCCAGAAAAATAATTCTGGGGAGGAAGAGAATACATTTTTTTGGAGAAGTAATGCCCTTTTAATGAAGCCTACCTTTATGTATAGCTAAGAAAAGATAATAGTAAACAAGTTAGCATCTGTAATATTTGATTATTTGCCTGAATTTGGATAAGTTATGACTATCAGAAAGGATGTCAGAAACAGTCTGTGTTTTTCTACATGCTTACAAATTGTATTTCGGCAGCTGTCACTCATGGCTGAGTGTTTGGCTGAGCAGAACCATGGAATCCTGTGTGCACTGGGTCAGGCAGCAGTGACTAACAAATGTGGCCTCTGAGATTAGATAGCCAGGTCTATATCTAGTGCCACCACTGACCTGCAGGTGACCTTAAGCATGTCACTTAACTGTGCCCTCAACTGTAAAATGGTATATTAATATCAACTTTATAGAATTGTTGTGAAGGTTAAACGACATATGAACATAACACTCAGAATAGGGAGCATGTAAGAATCATTTAATAGTGATAAATATTATCAATATTTTTACTGTTGTTAATTTTTGAATAGCTGCCACAGCCAGGTAATATAATGCAATTTTAAGTAATGTAAAAATCAGATATGTTAGTGCATGAAGCCTGAAGGTTTGAAATCATGAAATCCCTAGGTTTGAGCCTGTTTGACCTATCTATTATAATTAACAAGCTCTTATTTCTGGCCTATAATATTGATTGTCCTAAATGCTGTTGATTTTGCTGTGTTCTTTTTCATTATTACAAAAGAGATACAACGAAAAGGAAATATAACTCCTGGCATGCCTTCCCAAAGCCCCAAGTGGATAAGCTGTGTGATCACACAGCAATCCTGATACCATTCCCCAGGAACACTGAAGAAAGGACACCTGCAAAGTCTCCTCCACTTTCTCAACAGTTTAATGAGTAATGACCATGTGTCAGCTCTGTTCAGAGCTGACTATTCATAAACAGATACAGTCCCCACCCTCAAGAAGCTTACAGTTCACTGGGGCAAGATACAAAAGTAAATATGCAATTAGCAGACAGGATGAGTGCCATGATAGAGGGGGCACAAGGAGAGAATGAGCTTACCCGAGTCTAGACAGAGGGGCACAGGGAGGAAGGCCCAGGGAAGATACCTAATGTAGGTGTTGAGGAAAAATGTCACATTGATCCAGGTGAGTAATAAGGAATGCTGAGCTGAGAAGGATAGAGAGAGAAGGGATGAGGCTCCAGAGGAAGAAGAAACAAAGCCTGGCCATCAATTGGATATGGGGAGTGAGGGAGAGCAGAGGGGGAAAGGAAGACCCCAGTTTTCCATTTGGGGGACTGGATGGATGGTAGAGCTGTTGATCAAGGGTAACTCAGGGAAAGAGCAGGTTTGAGGAGGAAGATGTCTTGTCTGATCTCAGGTACAAAAGTTTGAGGTGTCTAGGAGACATGAACTTGGAGATGTCCAGTCTACAGATGGATACCTGGGCAATACCTGACTTGGAAGCATGATGAAAGCATGATATCCAGGTGTTCTAGAGTGTCCTGTATGGTCATCCCTATAATCTTAACTCTCTTAGGTCAGGGAAATTTCCTGTAAAAAGTAGAGTTACAGTTTTCATCTATAGGAAAATAGCATTCACTCTGTAGAACATCACTTTTTAACTAAATTGAACACATTTTCCAATCCTAAAACAAAGTATGTGCAGAATTATAGTTAGTTCCCTCATTTAGCATGTTTATTATAAAATGTCTCAAGGAGTTTTAAGAATTGTGAAAATGGATTACAGTAACACATTTCACTCCTGCCAGTTTCTTTGCTTATTCTCGAACACGAAGAGCCAAAGTACGAAGTTCTAATACCTATGAACAAAGAAATCCCTCTTGCTGACTCAGATGGCCTGATTAGGGTGGATATTGAGGGAGACAGGAACCCATAGCCTAGAACAGAGATGATGTGACATGGTAGGTGAGAGCTTGGGCATCAGAGTGGGAGGGAAAGCTGAGTCCTGGCAGGCTTTACTATTTCCTACTGGGCAAGGTCATACCTCCAAGCCTCATTTTCTTTCTTTAAATATTGGATACAACATTAGTGCTTTTCTTACTTATTATGAAGATTCAATCAGGTAATCCATGTCATAGCCTTAGCACAAATACCTGCAACATAGAATGTCTCAATAAGTTTAGCTATTTATTATGGATGACCCCCTTAACTATCTTGGGGCCACATTTTATTTAGAATAAGTTGGTATCTCTTGAGTTATTTACTTCTCAAAGTCTGGTTTCTTCCAACAGGCCATCTTAGGATTTGCTGTTTATTGTTCATAGAATTGTGCCTGCATTTAAAATAAATGATACTAGAAGGAGTGGTCTTACTGATTTCAGGGACTTTATTTTTACAACAATAAAAACAGATATAAAGTTTTAGGCATCATTTCTCCACACTTCTCCTGAGCTCTCATGGCAATAGTAACAAAAGCCTTTTTCTCTGTTATATGAAGACCATGATTTCTGACTTTTGGTTTAGTTGACTTTTCCATCCACTCTCTCACCATTTCTGAAAAAGGCCTGAAGGTTGAACTCTGCAGACTGGAAAGTGAAGCCAGTGTTTGTGTCAGTGACTTGCTGTGGCACTGGGAGCTTTGGTTAAACACAAATATAAACGCTACTTCTTTGAGCTCTGAAACTGACACAATACAACTCTGCTTCAAAAGAAATCACAGTTAACAATTTTGTTAAAGTTGGCATTTGGCAATAAGGATGTATGGCTAACATCCCTGCCAGCTCACGCCTAGGAGGGAAGATATCTTGGAGCAAGGCCAGTGAGAGGCTGGGCCTGGTGGGAAGACTACCACTCTGCATCAGAGGCCAGGGCCTTTCCAGTGTGAGAAGGGTTCAGGGAGAGCACTCTGGGTGCAGGGTCCAGGAGGGGTGTGGTTCTCAAGTTCAAGCGTTCTGTCCTCAAACTATTTGGCAGCAATGCATCATGCAGGGTCTATGAGGGTGCAGCAGACAAGCTTCCCCCTCCTTCTCACGAGACTGACACTGTGTCTTCTGCAGCTCCCAACTTTTCTGGTAAACTCAGTATCCAAATCTTGTGTTGCCTGGTTATTGTCCTTGAGTTAAAAAATAACTCCAGAGTAAACTGAGGGGTGTGAGGTTAGGAAGTAAAGGTGCCGGAATCTGGCATAACATCCATGACTATTTTTGAGGCAGAAGAGTAAATATATAACAAATAAATATTTGTTGAACACTGAATCACTGCCTAGATACATGTCTGTTATTTCCTAAGCATGATAATGTATGAAGACACATATATTATCCCCATTTTGACAGGTCAAAGTGAGTCACATCAAATTAAGCAAAGAAGTCACTCTGGGCTGGAATTTCAGATCCTTTAATAATGAGTTGTGTACACACACGCACACCACTCAGTATCAAGAATACCATTTACATGCCAATCAAAACTACAGTGAGGTACCATCTCACACCAGTCAGAATAGCCATCATCAAAAAGTTTACAAATAACAAATGCTGAAAGAGTGTGGAGAAAAGGGAATCCTCCTACACTGCTGGAGGGAATGTAAATTGGTGCAGCCAGTACAGAAAAAACTAAAAATAGAATTTCCATATGATCCTACAATCCAACTCCTGGGTATATATGCAGAGAAAACTATAATTCAAAGTGATACATGCACCCTCTATGTTCACAGCAGCACTACTCACAATAGCCACAAAAATGGAAGCAGCCTAAATTTCCATCAACAGATGAATGGATAAAGAAGATGTGGCTTGTATTCAATATATACAATGGAATACTATTCAGTCATTGAAAAGAATGAAATTATGCCATTTGCAGCAACACAGATGCAACTAGAGATTATCATACTAAGTCAAGTAAGTCAGAAAGAGAAAGACAAATGCCATATGATAGCGCTTATATGCAGAATCTAAAATATGACACAAATGAACATATCTATGAAACAAAAATAGACTCCCAAACACAGAGAACAGACTTGTGGTTGCCAGGGGTTAGGGGGCTCGGGAAGGATGGAGTGGGAAGTTGGGTTAGCAGATGTAAGCTACTATATATGGAATGGATAAACAACAAAGTCTTACTGTATAGCATAGAGAACTATATCCAGTATCCTATGATAAACCATAATGGAAAAAAACATTAGAAAAAAATATATATGGGTATAACTTAAATCACTTTGTTGTACAGCAGAAATCAACACACTGTAAATCAACTGTACTTCAATAAAATAAATTTAAAAAGTATCATTTATAGGATCTTTCTTGACAAAGATGCAGAAACTTGGTGATGAGCATCATATATACTAAATGTTAAATTGCATCCTGGTTTTATACTAAGCAAAAAGAGTAGAGCAAATTACCAGATTTCTTATTTTTCACACAATTGCTTGCCTAGGATTATTTCTACTTCTTAGGAAACAGCTTGAACTATATAAGCTACACAATTACATTAAAAAAATCATTTTCAGTATAATCCCAGCAACATCACATGAGACACTTTCAGGATTTGCTGTCACCTGGAATAAAATACAGACAGAAGCACAAGCTTGTGTGAGAAGGGGAAGTGCCAAGTCAACGCACAACTTTAGTACTGGTATTAGTCCACTGTATACAGAATTATATTTTTAAGCCAAAGCCTGGCATCTGATCTGGTAGAAACACATGAGAGTAATAGGGCAAATATTTAAAACCAGAGCAGTCTCAGAAAGTTTAGATGCTCATTTTACTGAATTATTAAGTGTGAGGAAAGTATTTGGGGAAAATTTGGACATGCCTGTACATTGTTACTATTGATTTTAATTGTACCTTTTCAGTTCTTATTCTGTATACCTGCCTGTTTCTTAGAAACCTAAAATAACTATTAGTAGTGGCAATTCAACTTAAGAATCTTAAACCTTAAAATAGTAAATGTTAAACTTCAGATAACATACTACTAGTTTTTCCCCAAGATACTCCAAAGACTATGTCTACAAAGGCACTGGAAAACTGTGTATTGAATAATGTCAATGTGGGCAGACGTAGTGGAAACAGATAGGAACATCTTTCCCTTTGATTTAAAAATCTGTATTTTCTCTGAATTATGTGGCTAATTTTATTTATTCTGAATTTCGGTTACTGCCAGATATGTCACTATTTGCTTGATTTGAAGGAAATATTAAAAGAACTCAGAGAATCATAATACCTGAAAAAAATTATTTACTGAGTTCTTACTTAACCATGTGCAAGCTTTGTTACTCAGACACAGAAAAAGAACAAATAGCCAAATCACCTTACGGCAGATTAGTTACTGGCCTCAAGAAGTCTCTGAGAAAACAGAATAGTAGTAAGGGGATAGTGGCAATACAAGGTGGGACGATTTTGACGTGCCAGGAGCTGAGGTCAGCAACTTGCCCTGGCCCTCTGAAGCACACCCAGTAAGTGGATGCGTGATAGGACCCAGCATGGTGCCTGCCTCACTGCTCTGCTTCTCAGGGATCAAACCTTCCAAGAGTCTCCACTGAAGGATACTGCTCAGGAGTCAACAGAACATATGTCACAGTTGAAAATATACTTCGTGGGGATAAAGATAGGTAGTCATCTTCAGGATGAGTCTAAACTCACAGCAATCTGTTTCTGCTAAGTTCTTTTTTTAAACTGGACTATAGTTGATTTCCATTGTTGTGTCAGCTTCAGGTATACAGCAAAGTGAATCAGCATTGTTGTTGTTCAGTGCCTAAGTTGAGTCCGACCCTTTGCGACCACACGCACTGTGTAGTATGCCAGGCTCCTTTATCCTCCACTATCTCCCGCTTTTATGTGTGCGCGCGCATGCGCACACATTCAGTCGTGTCTGATTCTTTGCGGCTAGATGGACTAGAGCTCACTGGAGTGTGCTCAAATTCATGTCCAGAATCAGTTACATATATATATATATCATCCACTCTTTTTAGGTTCTTTTCCCATGTAGGCCATTATAGAAACGGGAGTAGAGTTGCCTGTGCTATACTGTAGGTCCTTACCAGCCATCTACTTCATATACAGTGGGGTGTATATGT
Organism: Nanger dama; assembly: GCA_917880005.1. Classification (NCBI taxonomy): domain Eukaryota; kingdom Metazoa; phylum Chordata; class Mammalia; order Artiodactyla; family Bovidae; genus Nanger; species Nanger dama. Next base: position 30,454,906 of record CAKJTW010000023.1, read on the forward strand.
TAATCCCAATACTCAATAAGGTTTTAATGTCAAGTCTTAATAGAAGATATGGGAGTGCAAAGCACAGGAACAGGCACTGGACAAGCTACAAACTGTAAGCTAAATATGCATTCTTTGAATTAAAAATGAGTATTTGCTCATTTACATATTCCAAGTATTTGATATTAGCCAAGCTACTAACCACTCTGTGCCTTTTTTCCCTCATCTTCAAAGTGGGATATTATTAATATCTACCTCACAGGGTTGCTGTGAGGATTAAACGAGATAATTCATGTAAAGGACTTGGAACATTGCCTGCTACATAATGCTAAGTTGAGTCCGACCCTTTGCGACCACACGCACTGTGTAGTATGCCAGGCTCCTTTATCCTCCACTATCTCCCGCTTTTATGTGTGCGCGCGCATGCGCACACATTCAGTCGTGTCTGATTCTTTGCGGCTAGATGGACTAGAGCTCACTGGAGTGTGCTCAAATTCATGTCCAGAATCAGTTACATAAAACAGGGGCTGAAGTAGAGATGTTAATAAAAGGGAGTAGATGCAATTTAAACCATTTGATTTGGGAGAAAGGCAGAATTTGTGTTCTTTCATTTTTATCTTTTACTTATTATTCATGTGAGAATTATTTACTTATTATTATTCATGTGAGAATCCTGGTGGTCCCACAGTTAAGAATCCTCGCTTCCACTGCAGGCGGGTCTGGTTCAACTCCTAGTCGAGGAGCTAAGATCTAGCATGTCTCACAGTGTGGTCAACAACAACAACAAAAATAGCGTCCTTGCCTCTTAGAGATTAAAACTGAGGTATTAGTGGATGAAATGATATGATAGCTGGGATTTGCTTAAAAAATAAGACAGTAGGTTACGGCTGGAGAAGGAAGGAGGATAGAAAGGAAACAAGATTGGCCATATGCTAATGGCTATTAAAGATGGCAACAGACATGGAAAGCTTCATTACACTTACCTCTACTTCTATATATGTTCAAACCAACACTAATTTTTTTAAAATAATAAAGTCAGTAGCTACTATCTGCTCTTATGTATAAATTCTCTGGTGGAGACTGAATGTTCAATTTTTCTTTTCAAACTAGGCAAGCATGAATTTACGTCAACCTGATGCAGGAATCATGTTGCTACGGCAACTCTTCATCACATTAAATGATCGTAGAGTAAAAATGGCAGCAGGCTTTCTCCAGGGGATGATCTGAGTATTGGAGAAAGCAAGCCATTCCAAAGACCCTCCCAGCCACCCCTATACCTTCAAAAGCCTCCATCTCCCACCTACCATAAGGGATTGAGTATAGATATCAACTGAGTTGTGAGTCCAGAAAATTAGATGATGAGGAGCCCCTGGTGCAGACTCTTAGAAGAAATCACCTAAATTCTCAATTTGTCAACTGGATTTCACGTGAAGTATTTCAGGTGAAAGTGAAAGTGAAGTCGTTCAGTTGTGTCCGACTTTTGTGACCCTATAGACTGTAGCCTACCAGGCTCCTCTGTCCATGGGATTTTCCAGGCAAGAGTACTGGAGTGGGTTGCCATTTCCTTCTCCAGGGGATCTTCCCAACCCAGGGATTGAATCCAGGTTTCCCGCATTGTAGTCAGATGCTTTACCGTCTGAGCCACCAGGGGAGATCGTTCAGGTGAAGGCTGCCAGTTGACAAGCAATAAGTTCTTTGTAAGAAAACAGACCATCAGTTTCTTCCCTGTATGCCCTTTTTCAACATGTGCAACTGGGTCAATAAGAAACAAAGCCCAATCCCAGCTTCCTGCAGGTGGGACTCTTCAAAGGCCCACCATGCACTTTTTAGAATCACAAGGAAACCATCAGGTGGCCAGGATCTGTGGACATCATTAAGTCCATGGCCCTGCCCTCAGAAGACTTTCTCTGTGATGTTCCATATGTGACCTGAACAGCCACATGAAGACAGAGGGACCCAGGTAAGCAGCAGGAGGGTTCATTCCATGACACAGAACAGGCCATCTCAGCTTTGCTCCTTGGAGAGATTGGCTATGGTCCCCACCTTTCAGTCTGTTTGCAAGAAACATGGGCAAGTTGTATTACCTCTGTGTGTACATTTCCTCACTGTGGTTCCCTTAAGGTTGTGATGAGCAGGAAATAAGACAAAATATGAAGAAAAGCCCCAAAGAATATATGGATGATTGCTACTCATGAGAACGAGGGTAATTATAAAGCCACTTAAATCATTGTTTTTCCCCCTTCTCTTCTTCCTCTCCTCTCTCCTTCCTTTCTCCCTTTCTTTCTGTCTTAAAAATTCTACAAACCAGACTGAGATTTCTAGCATGTTCCATTTCTAGCAGTTTCCTCACGTTTTTAACAGTTTAAGTTCCTGGGTGTTAATAAGCACCTAATACATGGCACACTAGTCTTTGAATTCAATCATCCATCAAATTCCCTGCTAGGGCCTCTCACACTAACTCACAGTGCTGTCTTTTTCCTTCAATCTCCCTCCAGCCAATCAAATCCAATACTTTGTCATCCATGCTATTATGCTGCATCTCTGAAAATTGCCTACACTGTACAATCTGGAAAGCTAGTTCCCTGGAATTTCATCTATTAACAATCAAGAAATCATCTTTATAATAGAAGTAATGAAATGTTTATTTTGGCTGAGTCAACATGGAGGATTTGTTTTTGTTTTTTTCATGTTTTCCCAACACTTGGTGCTGGCTGCAAGAAACCTCCCACATCCTGCTTGGCATCAGGGATTCAAAACATTTTTAAAGTGATGGAACGTCTGTGCTGGTGTGTATTTTAATATTGCTCCATGGTTTTGAACAGGCTGTTTTTCAAGAGGCTGCTTCTGTTCTCTGTTTTTAATTATTATTTCAGGTAGAAATGCTGACAAGTGCAAACAGTCTTTATTCAAAGCTCTTTATTTTTTTCACTCTTGAAAATGGTCCTTCCCAATCCTGTCTTTGGTTTTCAGAATGCATGATGCTTGTCAGGCCTTTGAGTGGTGTGTTAATTATAAATTGATTGAGCATGTCTTCATTTAGTTACCACAGCATGCTGGCTGTGGGGAGGGAGGCACGTTCTCCTGAGAGCATCCCCGTGGGGCAGAGGCCCCTAAGCAGAGACAGGCTGAGCCCTGAAGTGCAGCACACACAGCAGGGAGCCTGCAGGAGGGAGAATGTGGACCAGAGTCTCCAGTGAATCCAAAGGACAACAGGGATCCACTTTAAGTCCTAGAGCAGTGACATGAGAGCCTGTTGAGAGCCATCATCTTGTGGTCTCCTTGTGACTTAGGTTAAGTCTATAACAATCCAATCAGATCATAAAGTAATCTGCTTGATGGCCGGGCAGTCAAATGGCAAATAATGGTCTAGATAGGGCTCACATCTAAATCTAAGATGTGTCAGTATTAGACAAAGGAACTAACACACTGTGAACACACTCAACCTAATTATTTAAAAAAGCAGTGGAACACCTCCCTCATTTCTAGGAAAATTATATCAAGGATTTGTTGAGGACAGGTCATCTGGAATTAAAGAACTTTGTGAAGAAGATCACTGTCTCCTAGTCATATCTGCTATCATCATGGAAAACAGACAAAACTCTGAAATTTGCAAAACTTTGCAAAATCCTGTACAAAGAAGGGGAAGCCTTTGCACAAAAGAAGTTTGAACTCCAACTCACAAAATACCTATAGAGGTGTGAAAAAGATGTAAGACCCATCATCCAGATTATTCATGCACTGCAAACGTAGGACTTACATCCCAGACCCACCAGTTTGGGAGTAAAAATGGTGTCCGATCAACAGTCTAAACCTATTTCTCCAGACACAGTATCACTTGCTCAGCAGGGGCCCAGTCTTCCCCTCAGATCCCTAGAATCCTCCCAAATGTTTTCTGGACTTTGGGGTGGGGGAGGGACTGTGAGGAGAATGGGAGTTGCCTCTCTAGGTTGCCATGTCAGTTGTACAATTGTCCTTCTCTTCTGCTTTTATGGCAGCTGTGGTGCATGGCTGGCGTGTAGGAAGCTGGGAGCTACAGGGCCAGCTCAGTCCACAAGTGTCTCCCTGAAGCTCTGTGTTAAGTTTGCCTCCCCCTTCATGACTGCTGTCATTGCCTTTTTGCTCTCTGTGTTCCGTGGAAATTTCATGAAATAGTTCTTCATTTTAATCCCCTCCTATCATCCACTGTAGGGATTCCCAGGTGGCTCCGTGGTAAAGAATCCACTGCCAGTGCTGGAGATGCAGGAGACTCAGGTTTGATCCCTGGGTCGGGAAGATCCCCTTGGGAGAGGAAATGGCAACCCATCCCAGTATTCTTGCCTGGGAAATCTCATGAACATATGAGCCTGGCAGGCTACAGTCCATGGAGTAGCAAAGAGTTAGACATGATTGAGCAACTGGCCACACATCATCCACTGTAATTTTTATAAGCAAGTGTTCTGATGCCAGACAGACTTGGAATTTGGGCCCCAGACACCCTTCTCTCTCTCTTTGTGGTCTAGGGCAAGACCACTGTAGACCGTAAGAGTGGCCACTGAGCCTCAGTTTTTCCAGCTATAAAATGGGGATGATCATAATAGTGCCTCTGTAACTGGAATTTCCTCAAGGCTAAACTAATCGATCCATGTAAAATGTTAATCCTGTGCCTGATCCTGATCAGGCTGTCAGTAAACATGACCTGTTTCTGTCCATGTTGCTATAGCTGCTGTTGCTGTAGCTGCTGTTCAGACGACAGTCTTCTTCATGCAGGCATTCGGCCATCAGTCCAGGGGGACAGGAAGAGAATGATTTGCATGGCCCACACTATGTTTTTGGAAAAACTCAGCCCCATAAAGCACCTAGCAGAGTGCCTGGCACATGGCATCTGCTCAGCAAGGCTGATTTCCCCTGTGGAAATGGTCCTTCCATTCTTTTCACATGTATCTGTCAACAGTGGTCTGAAGGGCACAGTTGAATATATATTCTCTCCTTATATATTCTTTCTTTCTTTCTTCTTATTCTTTTTCTTAAAAAAGCTTTTTGAAATGCATTCAAAAGATCCATGTTGTTGTTGTTGAACTTCTGTGTCCCCAGAGCACCTAACTTGCTCTTGGAGAGCCCCGCCTGACCTGGAAACAGACCTGCTCAGTGTTGTGGGAGCCCCCCACCCTCTGGCTCCACCACGGCCCCAACAGTGGCTACATCGGCCTGCTCCAGGCTCTGCTCCCCCACCGATGCAACAAGCCCCAGCTTGTCAAGAGTCTTCATAACACTGAAAGGAATGCTCAGGCTTTTAAAAATATTCCCCCACACCCGGGTCCAACAGTCTTCAACATGGGCCTGCCGAAAGAACCCCATGCCTGATTAAAATGCCATGAGCCATGGCATTTGGCTGGAACATCATCAGCAATCAAGGATAATATTTGTTCTGCCTGCTGATCAGGTGCTCTGAACTTCGAAAGTGGAAAACCAATTGATGATTGCTTCTTTCTTCTGTGATTGGGGATACTAAAAATATTTGGTGATAAGAGGTTGGATGCCTCTGCTCTAGTCAATTTTATTTTACTGATTTTCATGAAAATTACACCAGAAGGAGTAAAACAGGGTATACAAGAACATGAGAATATTCTGAGTCTTTAAGGACAATGCCTGGTTTGCCTGAATCCCAAAAGCTAGTTTATTTTGGGCTGGAGGCCCCAGGGCACCCGTGCTTAGCTTCTTGGGGGAGATGCACTGCTGCCCTCTGAGAGCAGCAAGACCCAAAGTCCTTTTTAGATATCTGCCCAGTGAGATGGTGGAAGGCAGAAACGCCTGGATGAACATTCCCCGCTCTGTTCCACTGCCCACCAAACCCAGGTCCCTCCTGCCTCACACTCTTCCCTGCCAGCCGATTTCTCTATGCCTGGCCAGTTATGCTGTCATGCCCCAGAACCCTGTGGGGAGCAGGTAGGGACCAGACTTCTCATCCCTCCCTAAACCATAGAGGAGGGCATAGGATAAGCTATTCTGACCACACTGGAACCTTCGGTTAAAAAAAAACTTTCTTTCCTTACAGATTCATATTTTTTCTACCATGACTCTGATCACATTGTTTGATGAGCCTTAGAATTAATACCATGGGTCAAACCATGGAAGAGGTGAGTAGTCTGGAGGAACTATTTCACTGTTGGGGCAAGGTGATAGCTATTTTTAATTTTGTGCTCTTAGGCCTCACTATCGCTCATTCTCCTAGTACTTTATTCTTTGGATTGGTCATATTAATAAATAAAGCATGCATAGGGAGGGATCTCTCCTAAAAGATGAGTTCATTCATCTTTGAAAGCATGTAGTATTTTAAGTGTCTACTTGGGAAAATGCTGAAGTGGCATTAATAGACAACAGTGCTTTAATTATGAATCTGATATATTTGTATCACAAAACCTATTAATTTCAACAATAAAAAGCACTGTGATTATATGAAGCATTTTAAGAAACTGCTGAATATACTCATGAACCACATTAAGATTCAATTTCAGCTCTCGTTAGCAATATCAAATAACATTGAGTGCACCGGTTATTTTAAGTGTATTTAATGTAAAGTGATTTTGTATTGTCAGAAAGAATATTGAGAAATGTTCTATAGTCACTATCTCACATTCTGCCCTGGCTCCTGACCTGTATGTGTCTAATCATGAAAGATTTATATAGCATTTTATTTTTACTATGTGTTACCTTGAATTACAGTAGATACTTGCTATATTTTGCTTCCCACCAACCTTGGACTTGTCTGATCAACATGAACCAGGGGCCATTTGGGATAAACACTGAGCACCAAGTTCAAGGCAGAGCTTAGGAGACCCAGGTGAGATCCCAAGAGCAGGCTCCAGAGGCAGCTGCACCACTTCCCAGTCCCTTCTCTCCCACAGTTGCTGGTGCTACAACTATCAAGATTAGATGTGACCTTGCATCTAAGTCACAAATGTGAATTTATCAAGCAATATGAGTTAAGACTTTTCAAACCTAACTTTATTCCACTTTTGGCTGGATGACCAAGTACTAACTGCAAGTTTCCCTGGGACCTGAAGCAAGAAATCTGGCTATCTGAAAACAACTACCACATAATCCTGCAGTCCCACTCCTGGGCACATACCAGAGAAAATAATAATTCAGAAGGATAAATGCAGACTTTCCTGGTGGTACAATGGGTAGGAATCTGCCTCCCAATACAGGGGACATGGGTTCAGTCCCTTGTCCGGGAAGATTCCACATGCCACTGTGTGCTGTGTGTTTAGGTGCTCAGTCATGTCTGACTCTGCGACCCCATGGACCATAGCCCACCAGGCTCCTCTGTCCATTGGGATTCTCCAGGCAAAAATACTGGAGTGGGTTGCCATGTCCTCCTCCAGGCGATCTTCCCAACCCGGGAATCAAACCCACGTCTCCCGCATTACAGGCGGATTCTTTACTGTCTGAGCCACCAAACCCATGCGCCACAACTACTAAAGGCCATGTGTCTAGAGCCTGAGAGCCACAACTACTGAATCCATGCTCCAGAACAAGAGAAGCTGGTGCATCGCAACTAGAGTATAGCCTCCCCACTTCCACTACTACCCCCGACCCTGCTCGCTGCAACCAGAGAAAGCCAGGCGCTGCAACAAAGATCCAGCAAAACAAAAAATAAAATAAATTAATTGTAATTAATATATATATATATGTATACATGTACCCCTATGTCCACAGCAGCACTATTCACAATAGCTAAGACATGGAAGCAACCTAAATGTCCCTTGACAGAGGCATAAAGAAGATGTGGTACATATATATATACAATGGAACATTACTGAAGGTTACCAGATGGGAAAGGTTGGGGGAGAAGGGATAAATTAGAAGTTGGGATCAACATATACCCATTACTATATATAAAGTAGATAACCAACAAAGACCTACTATATAGCACAAGGAACTCTACTAAATAATCTATAATAACCAAAAGGGGAAAGAATCTGAAAAAGAATGGACAGATGCATAACTGAATCACTTTGCTGTACACCTGAAGCTAACACAAAATTGTAAAGCAACTATTCTCCAATTAAAAAAAAAAAGATCTGGCTATCTGTCACGTTTAGGTGTGCTCATGAAATATATTTCAACACATACACATATTTAGTAAATACAACAATCACATGCAACCTAAGAGCTTTCCTCTTTTTAAGTACCTGGATGAACATGCAAAACATGAAAGTACAGAAGATATTAGAAGGCAAGACCTTAAAAGATGAACATATAGCACAGAAAACACTTACCAAGGAGGACTAGGGGTGCACTGACATGGGGAAGAGAGAAGCATCTTCTGGGCAGGAGAACAGCACGTGCAAAGGCCTGGAGGCAGGATGCACGAGAGGGCAGACTGGGATGATAGAAGCAGAGCAGTGTGGGGGCGGAGGCCCCGCTGGGCCCAGTTGGAAACTGCCCTAAATTTCAGGGCTTTTCTGAAGGCCCTGAGCAACCACTGAAAGAAGAAGGTGGAATTGTTTCCAGAAATACATATTATATATAGTTTGGGGTTTTTTTTTTTTTTAAAAACATAATTGTCATTGTCTATACTCTGTGTTATTGCTTGCTTTTTCACTTACCTGTATATCATAAATACTTTCTTTGTTAAAAATAATCATTTATTTATTTACCTAGGTGACAACTTTGTGGCTCAGACAGACAATAAAGAATATCTGTAATGTAGAGACCTGAGTTTGATCTCTGGGTTGGGAAGATCTCTTGAAGATGGGAATGGCAACCCACTCCAGTATTCTTGCTGGGAAAATCCCATGGATAGACGAGCCTGGCGGTCTATAGTCCATGGAATTGCAACAAGCTGGACACAACTGAGAGATTAACTACACTTTCATTTACTTACTTATGCAGCTGCTCCAGGTCTTGGTTGCGTGTGGGATCTTTTAGCTGTGGCATGTAGGATTTTCAGTTGTGGCATGCAAACTCCTAGCTGCAGTATGTGGAATCCAGTTACCCAACTAGGGATCAAACACTGCCCTTCCCACCCTAGCCATATTGGGAGCATGGAGTCTTGGGCACTGGACCATCAGGGAAGTCTCCATAAACATTGTTAATGTTCTTTATTACAGCCACTTTTCATTAAATTTTGTTGTTCAATTGCTCAGTCTTGTCCAGCTCTGTGCGACCCCATGAACTGCAGGACACCAGGCTTCTCTGTCCTTCATCTCACAGAGTTTGCTCAAACCCATGTCCATTAAGTTGGTGATACCATCCATTCAGTTCATTTCAACTCAGTTCAGTTGCTCAGTCGTGTCCGATTCTTTGTGATCCCATTAACCGCAGCGCGCCAGGCCTCCCTGTCCATCACCAACTCCCGGAGTTCACTCAGACTCATGTCCATCAGGTTGGTGATGCCATCCAGCTATCTCATTCTCTGTTGTCCCCTTCTCCTCCTGCCCCCAATCCCTCCCAGCATCAGAGTCTTTTCCAGTGAGTCAACTCTTCGCATGAGGTGGCCAAAGTACTGGAGTTTCAGCTTTAGCATCAGTCCTTCCAATGAACACCCAGGGCTGATCTCCTTTAGAATGGACTGGTTGGATCTCCTTGCAGTGCAAGGGACTCTCAAGAGTCTTCTCCAACACCACAGTTCAAAAGCATCAATTCTTCAGCATTCAGCTCTCTTCACAGTCCAACTCTCACATCCATAATGACCACTGAAAAAACAACAGCCTTGACTAGACAGAACTTTGTTGGCAAAGTAATGTCTCTGCTTTTTAATATGCTATCTAGGTTGGTCATAACTTTCCTTCCAAGGAGTAAGCATCTTTTAATTTCATGGCTGCAACCACCATCTGCAGTGATTTTGGAGCCCCCAAAAATAAAGTCTGACACTGTTTCCAGTGTTTCCCCATCTATTTCCCATGAAGTGATGGGACCAGATGCCATGATCTTCGTTTTCTGAATGTTGAGCTTTAAGCCAACTTTTTCACTCTCCTCTTTCACTTTCATCAAGAGGCTTTTTAGTTTCTCTTCACTTTCTGCCATAAGGGTGGTGTCATCTGCATATCTGAGGTTATTGATATTTCTCCTGGCAATCTTGATTCCAGCTTGTGCTTCTTCCAGCCCAGCATTTCTCATGATGTACTCTGCATAGAAGTTAAATAAGTAGGGTGACAATATACAGCCTTGATATAGTGCTTTTCCTATTTGGAACCAGTCTGTTGTTCCAAATCCAGTTCTAACTGTTGCTTCCTGACCTGCATATAGGTTTCTCAAGAGGCAGGTCAGGTGGTCTGGTATTCTCATCTCTTTCAGAATTTCCCACAGTTTATCATGATCTGCACAGTCAAAGGCTTTGGCATAGTCAATAAAGCAAAAATAGATGCTTTTCTGGAACTCTCTTGCTTTTTCAATGATCCAGCAGATGTTGGCCATTTGATGTCTGGTTCCTCTGCCTTTTCTAAAACCAGCTTGAACATCTGGAAGTTCACAGTTCATGTATTGCTGAAGCCTGGCTTGGAGAAGTTTGAGCATTACTAGCGTGTGAGATGAGTGCAACTGTGCAGTAGTTTGAGTATTCTTTGGCATTGCCTTTCTTTGGGATTGGAATGAAAACTGACCTTTTCCAGTCCTGTGGCCACTGCTGAGTTTTCCAAATTTGCTGGCATATTGAGTGCAGCACTTTCACAGCATCATCTCAGGATTTGAAATAGCTCAACTGGAATTCCATCACCTCCACTAGCTTTGTTCGTAATGTTGCTTTCTAAGGCCCACTTGACTTCACATTCCAGGATGGCTGGCTCTAGGTGAGTGATCACACCACTGTGATTATCTGGGTCGTGAAGATCTTTTTGTACAGTTCTTCTGTGTATTCCTGCCACCTCATCTTAATATCTTCTGCTTCAGTTAGGTGTATACCATTTCTGTCCTTTATCGAGCCCATCTTTGCATGAAATGCACCTTTGGTATCTCTAATTTTCTTGATGAGATCTCTAGTTTTTCCCATTCTGTTGTTTTCCTCTATTTCTTTGCATTGATCGCTAAGGAAGGCTTTCTTATCTCTCCTTGCTATTCTTTGGAACTCTGCATTCAGATGCTTATATCTTTCCTTTTCTCCTTTGCTTTTCGCTTCTCTTCTCTTCAGAGCTATTTACAGCCAGTCATTCCATTATTCCCCTTTAATTCACATATTTAGATTATTTTTAACCTTTTTAGAGTAGTGCTAAGTTTGTACCTAAAACTTTTCCTCCTATTTAAAAGTAAATCTGTGTCAGGATACATTCCTAGATGTCACACTGGCAATATGTGGCAATATTAGTTCCTTTGCTACTATGACTCTTTGATGGGGGAAAATCATTATCTTCAAGTTTTAGTTTACATTCCTTTGATGGCTAGAAAAATGTAATAGGTCTCCATATTTATCAGCAAGTATTCTTAGAGCAGTAGGTAAAGTCATAACGTAATTTAGTGAACAGATAAAAGAACATCAATTTACCCCAGTAAATCTATGAAATGTGCAAAGAAGCAAACAATTTTAGACTAAGCTAAAGTTATTTTATAAAACTATATTATTATTTAAAAATGAATGTGTTTTCTAAAAGCTAAATTATTCTTTGGAAGAAAGGCATTAAGACAAGCTAATAAATTACATCTATAGACAAGTATAGATAGTGAAATCAAGTTATCTATATGGCTTAGATACCAGAGTAATCTGTTTATGTGGTTTAAGTACAAATCTATGCCTAAATCAGTGTCCAAATATCTGAGAACTTGTCTATTTTACTAACAGAAACAGACTCAACTCTTTTTATTGACCTCAAGAATTGTCTGAAATATCTCATTGGAGGGAGCTTTGTGTCAGCCTCCATGGGTTTTAAAATAGATGCTTCACTGAGCCACCCCACACAGGAAAGCTGTGTTTTCCAGCCCACTAGGACAAGTTCACAAATCGATTTACAACTGTGTTCATGAAAAGCTCAGAGCAAGAGAGCTGGCAGAGTCCACTTCAAAGCCCACATTCTAAGAGGAAATCTGTCCCCCTCCAGCTGCCCCCAGAATAGGACCTTACTCTTAAAAGATTTGTTTGAAATCTCTGCAAAATCAGACTGGTCCTCAGTAGAATAATCACCACCACTGAGCCTCAGATGGCGCAGATACCTGACTCCATCACACAGCAAGCCATCAGCCAGGAAAGGCTCTGGTGCTGAGTAGAACCTCCCTCTTCCCAGGGCTTGTTTCCCAGTTAAGGTGACCCATCTGAGGCCAGCCCAAGAGGGCTAGCACTGGAAAGCCCCTGCAGACCAGCACAGGACTGGCCCCTGGCAGGCACACCTTGTAGAAATCAGAATGTAGCCTCTCACTGGTGGGGACTCTGTGCTGAGGCCACTGACTGAGTCATAGTCAGGGAAAGTCTTTGGAATCCACAAATTGCCATGGTACAAAGTACCCATTGGCCCTGATGTTAGCCCAAGCCAAGGAGAAATGCATGTGGGCTCTTCTCTGTTGCCAGGCCATTCCTGCAGGTGTTATAGACCAAAAACTACACCTTCCTGCCATCAATGCCTATTTAATGCCCTTGTGAAAGTCAGCAGTTTAAAACTGGTTTTAGAAAAGACCGTCAGAACTCTAGATGCCACTCCAAACTGAAACACTGAGGATCATCACTCCTTTAAGCCCAGTCAGCATAGAACCACTGGAGATAAGGTTTAGCCTCTTAGCCATGGCAGTTTGTTCTTATCTTGGAAACCTTTGTCGTGCTATTTTGGGCAACCTCGCATGCATCAGATTGAAGAAGAGAGAGCATTTTGCTGAAAGCTTCCATGTGGAAAGCCAGTATGACTGGACCCAGCCTCTCTGATTTAACGATGGTCTTAGGTAGAGTTAGAAGCAGGGCAGTGAGCAAAGGACCCGAAGAATGAGAAATCTCTCTATAGAACTTTCTGCCTCAGGAAAGAGGGGCTTTTCATTTGGAGGGAGTTACTGTTCTCTTAGAGGCTCCTGAAACTAGATACCATCCTGGTGAGGGAAGAGGACAGAGAACTGGGACAACACAAATAAAAGGATAATTAATCAGGTTGCTACTTGGCTTCTCGCCATAGCTTCCTTGGCAACATGGATCCTTCAGCTGTCAGCAATCAGTCTACAGGCAACTTTCAATTATCAACGCTCTTGGAGGGGGCAGTGATGTGGATAATCCAAAACAGCAGATAATCCCTCCAAATCATTTAATTTATCTTTTGAATGATTTTCACATGTACACACATGCAAACACACATGATTCTTTCCTTCCTCATTATGTTCTGCTTAGGCCAAAAATCAAATTGATGTGCATTCCTGGGCGTACACCAATTGATAAGGAGGCTGACTGAAGGAAGCTAGTCCTCAGATTAAACACTTTCTGTGGATCATTCACTCATGGATAATCAAGTGTTTAATATACTAATTTCATTCATAGACTCATAGGACTGGAAGGAAGAAGGAAATTATTCAAGTCAAACCCTTTGCTTTGCAGATGAATAAACTAAGTCCTAAGGCACTTGCCTAAAACCTTTTGGCTGGCTGATGCCCATGTGCTGTCATTATTTCATTCACAAGACTTGTTCTTCCATCGACTTTAACTAGTTGGTGCCCAGTGGGGAAAACCACAGGAACCAAGATACACTGTCTGTTCAAGAGCTTCCTGTGGGCTACATAGGAGGATGCTAAGGGACTGGAGGCCAACCGTGGCCACTCACTAGAATTGCCCAAAGAATATACATATATTTAATTCCCTGACCAATTAAATTAGAATCTGGAATTGGGGCTGGGCATGGCACGGGGGCATTGTAGCTGAGACCCAGGCGTGAGAGTTTAAAAACGTCTTTAGGCGAATCCACTGTGCAGTCAAGGTTGATAATCACTGCCCAGAGCCAGAATCCTGACCCCTTTTCCTACTAGCTACAGGCTGCTGCTGCTTGCTAGGTCGCTTCAATCGTGTCCAACTCTGAGACCCCATAGACGGCAGCCCACCAGGCTCTGCCATCCTTGGGATTTTCCAGGCAAGAACACTGGAGTGGATTGCCATTTCCTTCACCAATGCATGAAAGTGAAAAGTGAAAATGAAGTCGCTCAGTCGTGTCTGACTCTTAGTGACCCCAAGGACTGCAGCCCATCAGGCTCCTCCGTCCATGGGTGCCGTTGCCCTCTCCTATAAATCCTCTCCAGTGGGATTTCCCTGATGGTCCAGCAGCTGAGACTTCATATTCCCAATGCAGGGGGCCTGGATGTGATACCTGGTCAGGGAACTAGATCTCACATGCTGCAACTATAGAACCCACACACCACAATGAAGACTGACGATTCTATGTGCTGCAACTAACACATGGTGCAGCAAAATAAATAAATATTAAAAAAAAAAAAAACCTTCCCCTTTCTGTGCCTCTTTTTTCCCTCCAAAATGGAATGACAAGGATGATGGTTTAATAGTTGCCTTACTGAGTTGTTGGCAGGATTAAATGGTTTAATATACAGAAAACACCTACAACAGTTTTGTTATGGACTAAACGTTTGCAGCTCCCATCGAATTCATATGCTGGAGTTCTAGCTTCTAATGTGATGATATTAGAAGGGGGGTATTATAAGAGAGTTTGCTTTCTATCTCTCTGCTCCCCTACGTATGAGGATACAAGGAGAAGCCAGCCATCTGCACGCTAGGAAGTGGCATCTCCCTAGATCTTGATATTGGACTTCCAAGACTCCAGAACTATGAGAAATAAATGCTTGTTGCTAAGTCACCCACACTATGGTCTTCCGTTACAGCAGCCCTAACTGAATAAAACATGTCTGCAGTACACACAAATCACCATATAAATGTTAGCTGCTACTATTGTTTCATTACTGCCACCACTACTACTAGTACTAATATATGAGGCCTTGAACAAGAAGGAACATGCCAGGGTACTTCTGAAAACACTGAGCTTTAAAAGATACTCCTGAAATGTTGGCTTGGGATCTTGAGATTAGGGGGACGTCTTAACTCGACAAAATATCCAAGGAGAGGCATGTAAGTGCAAGATCTGGGAAAAATAAATTAGCTTCTGAAAACACATTTGGCTTCAACTTGCAGGAAAGGAAGAGCATTTTGATGAGCTGGCTTTGAGTTTTTGTTTTGTTTTAAATTACTGCAGCATTTGATTGTTTTTCACTTAACACTTGTGTCGATTTTAATTACATGCAACAGAATACTGTCAGAGTCTGAATTGAAAGCATTACTGAGGGACTTCCCTGGTGGTCCAGTGGCTAAAACTCTGCACTCTAAGTGTAGAAGGCCCAGGTTCGATCCCTGGTCAGGGAGCTAGATCGCACGTGCTGCAAGTATGAGTTCTCAGGCTGCAATTAAAGATCTCAGATAAAACAACTAAGACCCAGTGCAGCCAAATAAGTAAATACAGGCATATTTCTTAAAATAATAATAAATAAAGCATTACTGAATGTATACCACATTGTAGTCACAGCTTCGAGTCCCTGTAAGGTATCTTACACTGAAATGAATGTCAAAATATGTATTTGCTTCCCTAGGCCCATAGTGTCAGGGAGCACTTTTGATATCAGTGTACTGGGGATTCTCCGAAGTTTTATATTATAATTTCACTCTATGCAAGGAGTTTTTTGATTTCCTGTGTTTTACTTTTGTTAGCAAACTGATGAGTTAGGAATTATCAGCTACTGACCTTCAGAAATTGGCTTATTTACTGCTCCATAATAAAGTGGCAGTCAGTTTTATTCTATGGAAGCAGATGATGTAAAAGCAGTTTCAAGCTAGATGAAACTCACATGGTTCTCATTAAATGATTCCTATAAAAGTGCTAGCAAATGGGCTTCTTCCTAAATAGAAAACTATTATTTTACAGAACATTTTTCTAGTAACACATAAACCATGATGATATTTGTACATGATAAATGCTACAAGAATTCAGAATTTAGTTCACTTCTTGTGAAGAAACAATGTCAGAGTAAACCCACGATTTAAAAGACTTCTTTTAGTAGAGAAGTTTCAAAAAATTCACTGCACTTTTTTGGGGGGGGTGGGGTAAATCATACTGATATATTACCTACATACAGAAAAGTGGACCAATCATAAGGGCACAGCCTGATGAATTTTCACCAAGTGTATAAACCTGTGTAACTTTATCAAGTAAGTTTATCAAGAAGCAGAATGTGACCAGCACCCCAGAACCCCCCTGCCCAGTACCCTCCCCCCACACACCACATAACTATGATCCTGATTTATAAGGCCACAGACTAGTTTATCTTTAGAAAATGTTTTTGCATTTTAATATAAACACCTTACTGTTTTAGAAATGGGATCATAGAGTGTGGATTCTCTTGCACTTGGCTTTTGTCTAACATGAGAGATTCACACATACAGTCACACGTGATTGTAGTTTGTTCCTGTCGTGGGTGTGTAGTATCCTCTTTTATAAATACACCACGATTTACTCAGCCATTCTACTGGAGACTGACACTGTTTCCAGTTTGAGGCTACTGTGAGTAGTGCTGACATGGGGGCTTCCCTGGTGGCTCAGAGGTTAAAGCGTCTGCCTCCAACGCAGGAGACCCGGGTTCAATCCCTGGGTTGGGAAGATCCCCTGGAGAAGGAAATGGCAATCCACTCCAGTATTCTTGCCTGGAGAATCCCATGGACGGAGAAGCCTAGTAGGTTACAGCCCACGGGGTCACAAAGAGTCGGACACGACTGAGCGACTTCACCTCACCTCATCTCACCTCAAGGATTCTAGTACTTGTATACACCCTTCTATTGGGCTACACATCTAGGAATTGAACTGTCAGGCCTTAGAGTAGAGAGTATATGTGTGTTTAGCTTTACTAGATACTTTCTGTTTTCCAAAGTGGTTGTACTAGTTTACACTCCCACCAGCAGAGTATGATCATTCCAGTTGTCCCACATCCTTGATATTTTATGTGTGTGTGTGTGCACATGCTCAGTCGTTCAGTCATGTCCAACTCTTTGCAATTCTTTGGACTGTAGTCTGCCAGGCTCCTTTGTCCATGGGATTCTTCAGGCAAGAACTCTGGAGTGGGTGGCCATTTCTTCCTTCAGGAATCTTCCCAACCCAGAGATTGAGCCCACATCTCCTGTATCTCCTGCATTGCAGGCAGATTCTTTACTCTCTGAGCCATTGGGGAAGCCCATATACCTTTTTCATTTTAGCCATTCTCCCATTGGACATTTTTTGAAAAAATAAAGAAACTTATGAAATATGATATTGAGGAAAGCTAAGTGTGCCTTCATACCAGGCTGGGTCTATCCATCTGCAGCAGGGGTGAGAAAGGGGCTGCAGAGCATGACAGCAGACCCTGTCGCCACACATTCCATGGTGAAGGGAAAAAGAGAAGACAATGAAGGTGGCCCTAATTCTCACTTAGCATGCTCTGATCCCTGGAACAATCCACAGATATTTGCTGAGCACCTCCCAGATTGCAGTCTCATCAGAATCCCAGAACCTGCCCTCAAAGAGCCCACGGTAACCTTGATGCTTTGGAAGCAAGACTCTGGGCACAGCAAACAGGTCAGGGAGGAACTGAGGCAGGAAGTCCAGACACAGAGGAGCAGGTGCTAGAAACAGTGAGGCAAATTTTCTAATAGCTTCATCTACTCAGTTTGCTCCTTTCTTGAAAATCAAGACTCCACCTCAACTTACTTTTGAGCTTTGTACTCTGAATATTAAATACTGAGTTTCAGCTTAAGAGCTCCTAGGGGGCCTTGGACCAGGCCCCCATTTCTGGGTCTGTCAGTCACCTTCACAGTTTTCTCTACATCTTTCTAGGGCACAGCTCCCCAGGAAATTTGAAAGTGAAAGTCACTCAGTCGTGTCCGACTCTTTGTGACCCCATGGACTATACAGTCCATGGAATTCTCCATGCCAGAATCCTGGAGTGGGTAGCCTTTCCCTCCCCAGGGGATCTTCTCAACCTAGGGATCAAACCGAGGTCTCCAAGAACTCTAAATGCTTACAGACTTTTGCCACAAGAGCTCATTAAACACAGATCCGCTTTCATGACACTGCTGGCCATCCTGCATCACACCTCTGAGAACAGTGCTTGGCTCTGGAGTTCAAAACTTCTAGCTGCAAAATCACAACTCCCTGAACCTTAGTTCCTTCATTTGGTTCTGTAAGGATTACATGAGATAACTTGTGTAAAATGTTTAGTATGGCCCCTGCTAGATAATGGCAAGCAACAAATGGTAGATAATATTATTAGCTACTATTTAACATCTCACTTGCTGTATTTATCCAAAGAGAGATAAAGAAAAAGAGACAGAGATTTATTGTAACTAACTGACTCACCCAATTATAGAGGTTAAACTGTCTGAAGGTGTGCAGTCTGCAAGCTGGACAACCAGGAGAGACCATGGTATAGTTTCAGACTGAGTCCAAGTCCAAAGACAGAAGACCAATGTCCCAACTCAAAGACAAGCAAAGAGAGAGAAAGTTCTCTCTACTCTCTCCACCTTTGTGTTCTATTCAGCCTTCGGTGGAGGATGAGGCCCCCTCATACTGGAAGGGCCATCTGTTTACTCAGTCTACTAATTCAAATGCCAATCCCATCCAGAAACACCTTCACAGACATATCCAGAATTATCTTTAACCAAATATCTGGGCACCCCATGGCCAGTGAAGTTGACATATAAAATTAATCATCACACTTGTCAAACCACACGTCATTTTGAGTCAAGTGTCTCAACTCTGATGAGGCTGCACTGATACCACAGATAAAGCTACATCAGGGAAATACTCCTCCTTGGCCAGGGCAACTCAGGCAGATACAACCATGGGTTGAGGACGGGAGTTCAAGGAGTGATCTACTGTTTTTTATCTCTGAAAATTCTGTCTTCCAGAACCATCAGGTGTATTAACTTGATCCCAGTGTTCTAGGAATTTTCTTCCACAGTTTGTTAATTTCTCTACTTCTTCTAAAGCAAGACTATAGAGTGAAGACCAAACAGCATCAACCTTTCTGGTTGATTTGTCATTTTCCAAATGTGAACATCAATTTTCTCAACCTTGATCCTATTCTTTGACATCATTACTTTTTTTTTTTTAATTAAATTTATTTATTTTTTTAATTACAATACTGTATTTGTTTTGCCATACATTGACACGAATCAGCCATAGGTGAACACAATCGCCCAATGCCGAAGCCCCCTCCCACCTCCCACCCCACATCCTCTACCTGAATCATCCTGTGCATCAGCCCCATGCATCCTGCATCCTACACCAAACATAGATTAGCACTTCTTCTGTATATAGTAGTCTCCAGATGTATTCTCAAACACTTTTCTTAAGTGGTTATTGTATAATCATGAAGTGAAATGTCAGTTGCTCAGTCATGTCTGACTCTTTGTGACCCCATGGACTGCAGCCCATCAGGCTCCTCTATCCAAGGGATTTGCTGGGCGAGAATACTGGAGTGGGTATCCATGCCCTTCTCCAGGGGATTTCCCAACCCAGGAATCGAACCCAGATCTCCTGCATTGCAGGCAGATTC
Organism: Nanger dama; assembly: GCA_917880005.1. NCBI lineage: Eukaryota > Metazoa > Chordata > Mammalia > Artiodactyla > Bovidae > Nanger > Nanger dama. The sequence continues at coordinate 30,474,397 of CAKJTW010000023.1, forward strand.
TTTACCATTTAAGCTACAGGGAAGCCCTATTGTATAATTTTACATAGTCCCAAAGGTAAGCTTGGAAAATACAGCCAAGAAGCCAAGCTCCTGGCCTACGGTGGTTACAGCTGGATGTTGACACCTGGATGACTTGCTGAGATTATCTAACAAATATTTATTAATATGGGGGTTCCCTGGTGGCTGAGTCAGTAAAGAATCTACCTGCAATTTGGGAGACCTGGGTTCAATTCCTGGGTTGGGAAGATCCTCTGGAGAAGGGCATGGCTACCCACTCCAGTAATCTTGCTTGGAGAATCCCTTGGATAGAGGAGCCTGGTGGACTGTAGTCCATGGGGTCACAAAGAGTCAGACACGACTGAGTAAATTTCACTTTCGTTTATTAGTTTCGTTTATCCAATTTCCTTGGATTAAGGAAACATGAAGGCCCCAAAGACCTGAAAGACTGCTCTTGAGGGGCTCACAACCATGAGGAGAAAATAATTAAACAGGGCACAAGGGCAGAAGAGTAAAACCAGGGTAACCAACACTTTTCTTCCCCTACTGCTTACAGGCTGTGTGACCCTGGACAAGCCTTTTATCTTCTCTGAGCCTTACTTTCCTGATTTGCAAGGTGGAAACAGTAAAATTCTTCTTTATTGCACACTGGGAGGATTAAATGAAACAACACTGGAAAAGCAACCAAGCACGTTAGATGGCATAGCAGACACTCAATAAACTTCCCAACATAGAGTAATATTTGCACACACCTTAAAAATCTCAAGATATGTTTAAAGCTGGGGAATATTTTCAATTAATTTAAAAACTGAACTTTCACACATATCATTGCCATGTTAACTAAACACACACTTAATGGCAATCATTAGTTTCAAGGACCAACTGACTAAGTGTTGGTAATTTGCAGGGTGAAAGTTATGGACCGGACAGGAAAATAGCCTACATTCACAGATTACTTTAAGCAAATCTGACCTCAAAAGTCCAAGTTTTGATATGTAATATTTAAGTTTCATAAGATATTTATCATATAAAAACATTGAAGACAATATTATGTTGAAGATACAGGTAATAGAATGTTCTAAGTAACCAATATTGTGCAAACTAATTCAATGAAGTTTTCTTTCTTTCAAAAACTGCCCATGTGAGTATTACCACACCTTGTTTATTCACACTGATAAGCACTCTTGGAAACTCATAGAACTTTGGACTTTGTGGAAGTGAACAAACTTTAAAATCTACTTATTGCTAATGCTGTTGGTAATTGTACTTAGAAACTGTTTTTCCAAATTTGCTTTGCACTGGAGAACTGTCTGCAACTGGCAATAAAATACAAAAGTTTAGTAGTTGTAGATTCAACTATCAGTTCAGTTGCTCAGTCATGTCCGACTCTTTGCAACCCCATGGACTGCAGCACGCCAGGACTCCCTGTCCATCACCAACTCCTGGAGCTTGCTTATACTCATGTTCATCAAGTAGGTGATGACATACAACCATCTCATTCTCTGCCATTCCCTTCTCCTCCTGCCTTCAATCTTTCCCAGCATCAAGGTCTTTTCCAATGACTCAGTTCTTTGCATCAAGTGGCCAAAGTAGTGGAGCTTCAGCTTCAGTATCAGTCCTTCCAATGAATATTCAGGACTGATTTCCTTTAGGATGGACTGGTTGGATCTCCTTGAGTGCAAGGGACTCTTAAGAGTCTTCTCCAACATCACAGTTCAAAAGCATCAATTCTTCGCATTCAGCTTTCCTTACACTCCAATTCTCACATCCATACGTGACTGCTAGAAAAACCATATCTTTGACTAGACAGACCTTTGTCGGTAAAATGATATCTTTGCTTTTTAATATGCTGTCTAGGTTGGTCATAGCTTTTCCTCCAAGGAGTAAGCGCCTTTTAATTTCATGGCTGCAGTCACCATCTGCAGTGATTTTGGAGCCCCTCAAAATAAAATCTGTCACTGTTTCCATTGTTTCCCCATCTATTTGCCATGAAATAATGGGACCAGATGCCATGATCTTCATTTTTGGAATGTTGAATTTTATGCCAGCTTTTTCATTCTCCTCTTTTACCTTCATCAAGAGGCTCTTTAGTTCCTCTTTGCTTTCTGCTATAAGGGTGGTGCTTTCTGCATATCTGAGGTTATTGATATTTCTCTCTGCAATTTTGATTCCAGCTTGTGCGTCATCCAGTCTGGCATTTCACATGATATACTCTGCATAAAAGTTAAATAAGCAAGGTGACAATAAACAGCCTTGACGTACTCCTTTCCCAATTTGGAACCAGTCTGTTCCATGTCTGGTTCTAACTGTTGCTTCTTGACCTGCATACAGATTTCTCAAGGGGCAGGTAAGGTGGTCTCGTATTCCCATCTCTTTCAGAATTTTCCAGTTTGTTGTGATCCACACAGTCAAAGGCTTTAGGGTAGTCAATGAAACAGACTTAGGAGGCTCAGTGTGTGGCATAAGTTCTCTTGGAGAAGGTCACCATTAGCCCCACCACAGAGTCACCAAGCAGACGACCCACAAACTGAACAATTATACCAAAGAAGTTCTCGCACTCTTGCAAAAGTTCTAGGGCCCACCACAGTTTCCCCAACCTGGAGATCTGGTAGAGGGACTGAGAACCCCCAGGGAATTTGAAAACCAGTGGGATTTGATTACAGAACTTCCACAGGACTAGGGAAATAGACTCTTGGAGGGAACAAACAAAACCTTGTGTGCACCACGACCCAGGAGAAAGGAACAATGACCCCATAAGCAACTGAGCCAGAGTTGACTGTGAGTGTCCAGGAGTCTCTGGCGGAGGCGTGGGTCGACAGTGGCCTGCTGCGCAGTCAAGGGCACTGAATACAACAGTCCTGGGAGCTGAAGCATGCTGGCATAAGTCCTTTTGGCCTTAGGCCAAACTACAGGGAGGAAATACTGCCCCACCCATCAACAGCAAATTGTATTAAAGACTACTGAGCATGGTCCACCCATCAGAGCAAGACCCAGATTCCCCCACAGCCAGTCCCTCCCATCAGGAAGCTTCCACAAGCCTCTTATCCTTATCCATCAGAGGGCAGACAGAATGAAAACCACAGCACAGAAAGCTAAATAAACTGATCACATGGATCACAGCCTTATCTAACTCAATGAAACTATGAGCCATGACATGTGCCACCCAAGACAGACGGTCATGCTGGAGAGTTCCGACAAAACATGGTCCACTGGAGAACAGAATGCAAACCATTTCAGCATTCTTGCCTTGAGAACCCCATGAACAGTATGAAAAGGCAAAAAGATTCAACTATACATATGGAAAAAACAGATATGTTCCTAAAAATTGACTAAGAAAATGAATTTTTAAAGGGAATCCTCCTACACAGTTGGTGGGAATGTAAATTGGTGCAGCCACTATGGAAAACAGTATGGAGGTTCCTCAGAAAACTAAAAATAGAATTACCAGATGATCTGGCAATCCTACTCCTGGGCATATATTCAGATAAAACTATAATCCAAAAAGATACATGTAGCACTCTGTTCATAGCAGCACTATTCATAATAGCCAAGACAAGGAAACAACCTAAACGTCCATCAGTAGGTGCATAAATAAAGAAGATGTGGTACATATATGATGGAATACTACTCAGTCATAAAAAAGAATGGAACAATGCCATTTGCAGCAACACCTAGAGATTATCTAAGTGAAGAAATTCAGAAAGAGAGACACAAACACCACACAACATCACTTATATGTGGAATCTAACATACTACACAAATGAACTTATCTACAAAACAGACTCACAGACATTGAGACTTGTGATTGCCAAGGACAAGGGGATGTGGAAGAGTGATAGACTGGGAGTTTGGGGATTAGTAGATGCAAACCATTATATATAGAATGGATAAACAAGGTCTTGTGTATAACACAGGGAACTATATTCATTATTCTGTGATAAACCATAATGAAAAAGAATATGAAAAAGATTGTATATATGTACATATATACATGAATATATGTACATATGTATGTATGTATATGTATATATGTATATCGTGTAGATACATATGTAAATACATACATATGTATGTATATGTAAATCACTTTGCTGTACAGCAGAAATTAACATAAGATTGTAAGCCATATACTTGAATAAAATAAATTTTAGAAAAAAGAAAGTGAATTTCTAAATATAAGCTCTCTATTTTCTAATTGGCTTTACTTATTTTTTTAATAAAGATGTTCCTTTGAAAAATATTCTAACATAAACACGTAATAAAACATACATGCATACATTATACATTAAACAAAATTTTTTTCACACTGAGGTGAGGAGCAATCATTTCAATTCTGTTGTTTAAAATAGCTATTGTACAGACTTCCCTGGTGGTCCCATGGCTAAAACTCCACACTCCCAATGCAGGAGGCCCATGTTCAATCCCTACTCAGGAACTAGATTCCATATGCTGCAACTAAAAGAACCTGCATGCCACAACAAAGATTGAAGATCCTGCATGCTGCAACTATGACCTGTTTGCAGCCAAACAAATATATATTTTTAAAATAATTATTGTACTGCAAAATGTAAATGCAAAACATTCAAGCTTTTAAAAGACTTTTGTTGCTTTTAAACACTGCAGTAGCAATTTCAGATATACATAAAAATATCTAGATGATGATTCTTTCTGTGCCCACCTATCACTCAGCCCCAACAACTGTCAACCCCATGGCCAAACCTACCTCACTTACACTGTCATCCACTTCCTCCCGCCCATATTATTTTGAAGCAAATTCTAGACATATACTTTCACTTATAAACATTTCAGGACTCACCTCTTAAAAATAATGATTACTTTCTTTTCAAAGTAAACATAGCACAATTATCACATCTAAAATGATTAACAATAAGGCCTTAAAGTCATCAAGCGTCCTACGTTCAAATTTCCAAGGTCTCATACATGTCATAATCTAAAATTTTTTAAAAATCAAGATCCACGTCAAGTCCATGCTTTGCAGTTGTTTGATGGGTCTTCTAAGTCTCTCTCAAATTAACAGTCCTCCTCCAACTCTCTTTTTCCCCCTTGCAATTTATTTTCCAAGAAACTAGGATGTTTGTCCTAATGAGTTTCCTCTCTCAGAATTTTGCTGATATATCCTGGGGTGGCAGGAAAAGAAATTTTCTTCTCTATTTTCTGTAAATTAGTAGTTGGAAGCTTGATCCACATGTGTGATTTTTAAAAAGTTTTCTTTGCACATACAGACTAAAAGTGAAGGGCTGGAAAAAGATATTCCATGCAAATAAAGACCAAAAGAAAGCAGGAGTAGCAATACTCATATCCGATAAAATAGACTTTAAAACAAAGGCTGTGAAAAGGGACAAAGAAGGCCACTACATAATGATTAAAGGATCAATCCAAGAAGAAGATATAACAATTATAAATATATATGCACCCAACATAGGAGCACCACAATATGTAAGACAACTGCTAACAAGCATGAAAGGGGAAATTAATAATAACACAATAATAGTGGGAGACTTTAATACCCCACTCACACCTATGGACAGATAAACTAAGCAGAAAATTAACAAAGAAACGCAAACGTTAAATGATACAATTGACCAGTTAGACCTAATTGATATCTATAGGACATTTCACACCAAAACAATGAATTTCACCTTTTACTCAAGTGTACACGGAACCTTTTCCAGGATAGATCACATTCTGGGTCATAAATCTAACCTTGATAAATTCAAAAAAATCGAAATTATTCCAAGCATCTTCTCTGACCATAATGCACTAAGGTTAGATCTCAATTACAGGAGAAAAACTATTAAAAATTCCAACATTTGGAGGCTGAACAACACCCTTCTGAATAATCAACAAATCACAGAAGAAATCAAAAAGAAATCAAAATATGCATCAAAACGAATGAAAATGAAAACACAACTACACAGAACCTTTGGGACACTATAAAAGCAGTGCTAAGAGGAAAGTTCATAGCAATACAGGCATACCTCAAGAAACAAGAAAAAAGTCAAATAAATAACCTAACTCTACACCTAAAGCAACTAGAAAAGGAAGAAATGGAGAACCCCAGAGTTAGCAGAAGGAAAGAAATCCTAAAAATTAGGGCAGAAATAAATGCAAAAGAAACAAAAGAGACCATAGCAAAAATCAACAAAGCAAAAAGCTGGTTCTTTGAAAGGATAAATAAAATTGACAAACCATTAGCCAGACTCATCAAGAAACAAAGAGAAAAAAATCAAATCAACAAAATTAGAAATGAAAATGGAGAGATCACGACAGACAACTCAGAAATACAAAGAATCATAAGAGACTACTATCAGCAATTATATGCCAATAAAATGGACAACTTGGAAGAAATGGACAAATTCTTAGAGAAGTACAATTTTCCAAAACTGAACCAGGAAGAAATAGAAAATCTTAACAGACCCATCACAAGCACGGAAATTGAAACTGTAATCAGAAATCTCCCAGCAAACAAAAGCCCAAGTCCAGACGGCTTCACAGCTGAATTCTACCAAAAATTCCAAGAAGAGCTAACACCTATCTTATTGAAGCTATTCCACAAAATTTCAGAGGAAGGTAAACTTCCAAACTCATTCTATGAGGCCACCATCACCCTAATACCAAAACCTGACAAAGACAACACAAAAAAGAAAACTACAGGCCAATATCACTGATGAACATAGATGCAAAAATCCTCAACAAAATCCTAGCAATCAGAATCCAGCAACACATTAAAAGATCATACACCATGACCAAGTGGGCTTTATCCCAGGGATGCAAGGATTCTTCAATATCCGCAAGTCAATCAATGTAATTCATCACATTAACAAACTGAGAAATAAAAATCATATGATAATCTCAATAGATGCAGAAAAAGCTTTTGACAAAATTCAACATCCATTTATGATAAAAACTCTCCAGAAAGCAGGAATAGAAGGAACATACCTCAACATAATAAAACCTATATATGACAAACCCACAGCTAACATTATCCTCAATGGCGAAAAATTGAAACCATTTCCCTAAAGTCAGGAACAAGACAAGGGTGTCCACTTTCACCACTACTCTTCAACATCGTACTGGAAGTTTTGGCCACAGCAATCAGAGCAGAAAAAGAAATACAAGGAATCCAAATTGGAAAAGAAGAAGTAAAACTCTCACTGTTTGCAGATGACATGATCCTCTACATAGAAAATCCTAAAGACTCAACCAGAAAACTACTAGAGCTAATCAATGAATATAGTTGCAGGATATAAAATCAACACTCAGAAATCCCTTGCATTCCTATACACTAATAATGAGAAAGTAGAAAAAGAAGTTAAGGAAACAATTCCATTCACCATTGCAACGAAAAGAATGAAATACTTAGGAATATTCCTACCTAAAGAAATTAAAGACCTATATATCGAAAACTATAAAACACTGATTAAAGAAATCAAAGAGGACACTAATAGATAGAGAAATATACCATGCTCATGGGTCGGAAGAGTCAATATAGTGAAAATGAGTATACTACCTAAAACAATCTACAGATTCAATGCAGTTCCCATCAAGCTACCAGCAGTATTTTTCACAGAACTAGATCAAATAATCTCAAGATTTGTATGGAAATACAAAAAACCTCGAATAGCCAAAGCAATCTTGAGAAAGAAAAATGGAACTGGAGGAATCAACTTGCCTGACTTCAGGCTCTACTACAAAGCCACAGTCATTAAGACAGTATGGTACTGGCACAAAGACAGAAATATAGATCAATGGAACAAAATAGAAAGCCCTGAGATAAACCCACACACCTATGGACACCTTATCTTCGACAAAGGAGGCAAGAATATACAATGGAGTAAAGACAGTCTCTTTAACAGGTGGTGCTGGGAAAACTGGTCAACCACTTGTAAAAGAATGAAACTAGACCCCTTTCTAACACCATACACAAAAATAAACTCAAAATGGATTAAAGATCTAAATGTAAGACCAGAAACTATAAAACTCCTAGAGGAGAACATAGGCAAAACACTCTCTGACATAAATCACAGCAGGATCCTCTATGATCCAACTCCCAATATACTGAAAATAAAAGCAAAGATAAACAAATGGGATCTAATTAAAATTAAAAGCTTCTGCACAACAAAGGAAACTATAAGCAAGGTGAAAAGACAGCCTTCTGAATGGGAGAAAACAATAGCAAATGAAACAACTGACAAACAACTAATCTCAAAGATATATAAGCAACTTATGCAGCTCAACTCCAGAAAAATAAATGATCCAATAAAAAAATGGGCCAAAGAACTAAATAGGCATTTCTCCAAAGAAGACATACGGATGGCTAACAAACACATGAAAAGATGTTCAACATCACTCATTATCAGAGAAATGCAAATCAAGACCACAATGAGGTACCATTTCACACCAGTCAGAATGGCTGCGATCCAAAAGTCTACAAGCAATAAATGCTGGAGAGGATGTGGAGAAAAGGGAACCCTCTTACACTGCTGGTGGGAATGCAAACTAGTACAGCCATTATGGAAAACAGTGTGGAGATTCCTTAAAAAATTGCAAATAGAACTGCCTTATGACCCAGCAATCCCACTGCTGGGCATACACACCGAGGAAACCAGAATTGAAAGAGACACATGCACCCCAATGTTCATTGCAGCGCTGTTTATAATAGCCAGGACATGGAAGCAACCTAGATGTCCATCAGCAGATGAATGGATAAGAAAGCTGTGGTACATATACACAATGGAATACTACTCAGCCCTTAAAAAGAATAAATTTGACTCAGTTCTAATGAGATGGATGAAATTGGAACCGATTATACAGAGTGAAGTAAGCCAGAAAGAAAAACACCAATACAGTATACTGACACATATATATGGAATTTAGAAGACAGTAATGATGACCCTGTATGTGAGACAACAAAGAGACACAGAGGTATAGAGTGGACTTTTGGACTCTGAGGGAGAGGGATAGGGTGGGATGGTTTGGGAGAATGGCAATGAAACATGTATATTTTCTTGTAAGAAACGCAGGGCCAATCTATGTCCAATGTAGGATGCAGGATGCATGGGGTTGATGCACAGGATGATTCAAGTAGAGGATGTGGGGTGGGAGGTGGGAGGGGGCTTCGGCATTGGGAGATTGTGTTCACCTATGGCTGATTCGTGTCAATGTATGGCAAAACAAATACAGTAATGTAATTAAAAAAAAAGTTTTCTTTGGCTTTCCTCCTCTTTTATTCATTTAAGTTTTACTGAATACCTACTATGTGTCTGTTACTGATGGTTGCTATAGAAACAAAGATGCCTCAGGAATTTATATGAGTGAAGAAAACAGAATTCTGTATGCAAACAGAATTATAATCAATGTGTTCAATGTTTTTAAAAAAATTTTTTTAAGAGCTGCTAAGGGAATGTCAGAAGGAAGCAACTGGCTTGCCCAAGGGAGGCTTCTTAAGGTGGTGACTTTTGAACTAGGTTTTCAAAGATGAGTAGGAGTTTTCCAGATGAGAACATAGAGAGAAATGAAAGGAAGGCAATTTCCAATCCAAGATAGCAGCACATCTGAAAGCAGAAAATTGTATAAGGAAATAAACATAGCTCAGAGATCTATCTGCTAAGGTAGGACTGCTGACAGCAGAGTTCCTGACCTGGATAAAAATACCTTGAAGTACCTCTCCCCTATTTCTGCTATAGGAAAATTAGTCTCTAGAGGAGTCTTTTACAGAATTGGTCATCGCAGCCAGGGAGAGCAGGAGCAGAACATGGAAAAGATTCCAAAAGCAGTAGAAGGAGAGAGAGCTCAGGAGATCTGAGCACTCGTGACAAAGCTTGGGCAGCACCCAGCTGGTCTGGCCTGTGCCTGGGACCTTTGACATGCTGAGACTGGCACAATATTTTACACATGTATTCAGAGGCAGCCTTTGGTGAGATGGTCAAGGAAGTACAGTTTATTCTGGTCCCCTCGGCGCATTCCTCTCATCTCCTCTCATCTTGCTCCTATCTGCCCTGGCTCCCAATAAGGGCAGAATCTGATTCTGCAATATGAGAAGATGCCTGCAGGAGAAAGAGAACTGGAGGGAAATGAGGGGAAGGAATATGAGAGAAGCAGAAAGCTAGGGCAGCCCTCTAGGTACAGTGCTCCTGGTTTCTCCCAGGCTGCCCCTCTGAGACTGTGTCTTACCACTCTAATCGCTAACAACATCCCCTCCACCCCCGACTGCTGGACTATTTGTCACTTACTTTTAACATGTCATGATCATTCACTCCTTTGGTCGGGCTGGTCCCTCTGCTACGATGCTCCCATTCTCTCCCTTCTCCAACTGGCAAACTCCTCATCTTCAAGGCCAGCTCATGGCCCTCATCCCTGGATGACCTGCCCTCATCACTGTGCTCTCACAGCACATGTACACATCTTGGCTCCTACTTCTGTCACTCTGTTATGACCATCTGTTGAAGTCCTCTGTTTCTCCTCCATTTGACTTTTCCAAAATAGGACTGTGTTCCATTCACCTTTAAGCCTTAGGGCCAGGAGTGCTGACACAGAAAGATATTCAGTGAGCATTTACAATGTGACTACCTGAAAAGATTAACTAGAAAAGCTTGGTCTGCATCCTTTGTGTCATTCCACCTTTCCCCACCCACCACCAGCTCCTGGCCCAGTTATAAGAGGGCACTGCAGATGATGGTCTAGATATAATATCCTATATGGCTATTGTGGCATTGAGCCCTGAAACTAAGGCCCAATATCAGGTATGTCTTGATATCCAGGGAAAAATTGGGAGACCTCTAATGGCTAACCACAAGTTCCCATCCCCACTCTGCTCCAAAAGACAAGGTCCCCCAGCCCAACAACCCTCATTAACTGGACCAGGTGCTAATCCCTAAACAGTAGATTTCAGTTCCCTGCCTCCCAGACCTCAGAATTCAAATAAGCTAGTCACATCCTCTCATGGAAATCAGAGGGCACTTTGCCCTCTTGATACTACAGAAAAGCCTGCTCCCCACCCTATGCCCAGCTCCATCCCCAGGTACAACCTTTATGTGGCCCAGTGCGGTGTCCTCCTCCCCATGGCTGTGAGTGTAGATGACCAATAAACTGCTCTCAATCTCATCTGCCCAGAGTCAGGGATTGTGTGTCTGGCCATCCCTGTAACTCTAGGGTGAGACTCTCTCTCACCAATGGCATTGAATAGGAGGCGATTAAAACAATCATTGATTCCAGAGGAATAACGGTGATGGAGGGAAGTAGAAGCCAGGTTGGCAGGGATGTAAAAACCCAGAAGTCTCTGTTCACCTTCCTCATGAGTTTCCTGTCATGCTGGGTTCCTGAGCTCTTAAGGTAGTACTGATGATCTGTACACCATTCCTGTGCTATAGAAAAAGTCCTTACCAAAGTGCGCATAGTAGTAGTAGTAGTGTTAGTCACTCAGTTCTCCAACTCTTTGCAACCTGGACTGTAGCCACCAGGCTCCTCTGTCCATGGGATTCTCCAGGCAAGGATACTGGAGTTGGTTGCCATGCCCTCCACCAGGAGATCTTCCCAACCTAGGGACTGAACCCACAGGCAGTTCTTTACCACTAGCACTACCTAGGAAAAAATGTGTGTGGAGCTGGGTAAAAGTTTATGAATAACACTACATGTTAGGTAATCCAGATATTTCAAAACATGGCAGCCATGGAGTAAAAGTATAACTTTTAAAAAGGTCTTTAACTGGGAATGTCTGTCTGGCTTAAATCAAGCTAAGTTTTGTGAGATTGCAGGGTTAGACTCCAAGAGAGCTCGGGGCTGATTTCCTTATATCCCATACTGCTCTGCCCTCTTTAACCCAAATTAACCCAAGAGGAATCCATTCAGGAGCAGAGCACTGCCCAGCTGGGGTAATCCAAACAAGAGTAGATTTCTTTGGCTTGAATTATTTCCATAAATGTATCACTTCCCACCTGGCGTTAGTCTTAGGCCAGTGGAGTTATACTGTAACTGGCCTTCAAGTTTGTGAAATAACAGGCTCCTCCCAAACAGCAGCTTTGAGACAGAAACCACAAGTTCAAGATGCAAATTAGCACCCCCTCACTTAATAAGATGCTTACTATATAATTATTATACAGTAATAGAAAAATGGGGAAATGACAACAACCTAAAACTAAAATGAAGAAAACTCTAAGCTTCAGGCATCTATCAGAGTGATGTTCTCTCTTTAAAAGGTTTCCTTGCTGAATTAGTCATGTTTAGTGCTATGGTAACTAATTTCAAAAGAGACTTAGTGTTAGCAAAAAGTTCAGCTACCCTCCACAGTTCAAGTCTGTAATTCTCTAGGTAATTGCTCAAGATCAGCATGGTGTTACTCTCTGATATATCGGCCACAAATAATTTCAGCCCAAAGTGTTCTGTCGTCTCTTGTAGATAATTTTTAAAAGGTTCTTTGGCATCCAGAGAAGTTGGATACATCTGACAAATGTCTGAGACACTTTGGATGAGGTCTGAAATAATTTTTTTCTGAGTAAGGATAGTATATTAAAGATAGAGAATGAGCTGTACTCATTTTTTCAAATTCCCTACATATGTCCTAACATTTGCATGTTACTATGAATGGAAACAGTATTTTTCACTATTTCAACCTTATCTTACTCTATGGAGCACTTTATGAAAGCTAGCAATAACTCTTATGAGCCTGAAAGGGGGATTTATTAATTTTAGTAAAACCTAAGTGAATAATGCTGCTTCTCTAGTTCCACAGCCCTCTTCACTCTTTCCCACCAGCACCCTTATAGGAAACTCAGAGACAGCACTGTAGACAAAAGTGGCATGGCATAGCTGCTCTTCTCTTATCTCTTTACACACGGTGTTTGAATCTATGTATAAATATTGCTCCATTCACCTTTATTACAGGCACTGACTTAACAGAGGAGTTACAGGAACTTGTCTACAGTCCCTCAGAACTAGAAACAGAGCACAGAAATCTGAGCACTGGTGATCCCTGGAAAATTCTAGAATGCAAAGGGACACTGACAGCTCTCATAGTCCATCCTTCACTCCCAGACATGCTTACATCTAAGTGAGTCAGTGAAACCCAGGCTTGGGGCATCCTTTTCCCCCATCTTCTCAGAGGAAGACTGTGGTCAGAAGCCTGGATTGCAATCCCGGTTTTATCACTAACAGAGTATCCTTCGGCAGAAGGGATACAGAAAATTCCTCTTTCTGGGCCTCACTTTGTCTGTAAAGACACGGGACCAGATGATCTTCAAAGGTTCAGACGAAGCTTTTATGTACAGCACATTATTTCTGAAGATGGTTCCACAGTTCCTCTTATATCCTACTTTTTTGGACATACTTCATAGTTATAATAAAATGCATACATTTTGACAAATGTTCCCTGTGTATACTGTTGGTCTAGTCACTAAGTCATGTCCGACTCTTTTGCGACCCCATAGACTGTAGCCCACCAGGCTCCTCTGTCCATGGAATTCTCCAGGCAAGAATTCTGGAGTGGGATGCCATTTCCTTTTCCAGGGAATCTTCCTTCCCAGGGCTCAAACCCATGTCTCCTTCATTGGCAGGTGGATTCTTTAACACTGAGCCACCTGGGAAGCCCATATACCACCACAATCAAGGTACAGAATATTTTTATTATCCCCCAATGTTTGCTCATACTTTTTGGCAATGATATGCTTTTTTCCACCCCTAGATGAGTTTACCTTTTCCAGAAATTCACATAAATAGAATCACACATAATATACTCTGTGTCTGGCTTCTTTCAAAAAGCAGAGCCATATCCCCTTTGCAATGTGCCTGTACCATTCTCCCATCAAGAGTAAAATCTAGGGCTTACCTGGTGGTTCAGTGGTAAGGAATCCACCTGCCAATGCAGGAGACATGAGCTCAATCCTTGGTCTGGGAGGATCCCACATGCCGCAGTGCAAGTAAGCCTGAGGGTCACAACTACCGAGCCTGTGCTCTAAAGCCTATAAGCCGCAACTACTGAAGCCCGAATGCCCTAGAGCCTGTGCTCTGCAACAAGAGAAGTCACTGCAATGAGAAGCCCGAGCACTGCAATTAGAGAGCAGCCCCTGCTTTCCATAACTAGAGAAACACTGGCGCAGTGACAAACACCTAGCACAGCCAAAAATAAATAAAATTATTTTTACAAAAAGAGTGAAATCTATTTTCCAATCCTTTGACTCCATGTTGGCCCTTGGACTTGCTTTGACAAGCAGAATACAGTGAAACTGATGGTATGTAATCCCTTTTACTCCTTGGAAGACAGCCACCATCTAAAAATGCTAGACAACTGAATGATGTGTGACCACATGGAAAGAGAGCAAGGGAACACTTGGAGGGGAACAAAGATGCCTCACCCAGCTGACAGGACCAAGGCCCGGAAGTAGGTGAGGTCACTTTGGGTCGTCCAGCTGAGGCACCCCTGTCAAGACGACATGGAACAGAGAAGAGGCATCCTCAGTGAACCCTGCCTGAATTCCTAACCCAAAGAATCGTGAGAAAATAAAAGTCTTTGTTTAAGCCACAAAATTTGGAGGTGACTTATAACACAGCAGTAGTTAACTGAAAAGGTGAGTCTTCTGCCTGTTTTCTTTTAAAGTCCAGTGGGATTTCTTTCAGGCCAAGACTATTAGCTAACTATATAAGTGTTTTACCTTAAATCTCTTCTACTCTCTTATTCCCCTTTTTTTTTTTTTCGTTTTAACTGTGGTATATTTGGCATGCAACATTAGTTTCAAGTGTTAATTAAAATGATCCTATATTTGTATATATTATAGAATGATTCTATATATTGTATAGAATCTATATATTATAGATTCTATATCTATATTCTATATAGTGTATAATGATCACCACAGTAAGTCTAGTTGACATCCATCACCACACAGTTACAGAATTTTTTTCTTTTGATGAGAATTTCTAAGACTTACTCTTTAGCATCTAATAAATACACAATATAGTACTATTAACTATAATCACCATGCTGTACATTACATCCTCTGACAAATTACTTTATAACTGGAAGTTAGTACCTTTGATCCTCTTAACCCATTTCTTACAAGCCCCATTCTTCACCTCTTGAAACCATCAGTTTGTTCTCTCCATGAGCTTGATTTTTTTCTTTGTTTAAAAATTCCAAATTATAAGTGAAATCATATGGTATTTGTCTTTCTAACTTATTTCACTTAATATATTGCCCTCAAGGTCCATCCATGTTGTGGTCTTACTCCCTTTTAAGATTGTTCTTCCCTAAGGTATCATAAATTGCATCTAACCACACATTAACCCTCTTACTTACATGGACTTGAAAAATATAGGGTGTTTTTCTTACATTTCACTTCTACAGGATTAAAATAAAGTTCAAATTCTTTCCCTCTTCCCTTCAGATCCAGTGGTCTGGCATTTGAATCATAGCATATTCTATAGAAAAGGAGGCAGAGTTTGGGAGCCAACAGCTCTCACTTTAGACCTAATGAGCTGTATGGCTCTGGACAAGTTTGAAAGCTTCCTGCACCTGATTTTCTACATATAAAGTAGAAAATCTCATGTGCTGCTAGGGAAAAGATAAACTGTAAAAACATATGGAAAAGTTATTCAAGAGCAAAAGCACCTTTCATTTCCATAACTCTGACAGGTCTTCTTGCAATCTTATTTGTATGCCCTCCATGGGTCAAGTTCTCTGTCACAGGGCTCAGCATGCAAGATGCATTCACCCATCACCTGGAAGACAAGATAAACACTATTTCTGCCTTAGAGCTTTTTATTGGGAGATGTAAGCAATATATGTGTATTAATATTTTATTTTGCTACTCTCCATAAATATTCTGTGGTGGGATACTATGACCCGTTATGGTCAGGGAAAATCTAGTGAAGGGAACATTCTAACAGAAAGGTGAAAACTGCAGTTTACATGAAGAGATGCATTGGCTTGTGGGATACTTAACCATAGGGCTTAAGGTTTTTAAAAGTCACCTTTAGCAGTAAAAGAATTATGGGAGTCCTATCTCCCTAAACACAAGTCTAAATCAAGAATCAAACTAGCCATAAAATAAAGGTTCAGTTCAGTCGCTCAGTCATATCCAATTCTGTGACCCCAAGGACTGTAGCAAGCCAGGCCTCCTGTCCACCAACTCCTGGAGCCTACGCAAACTCATGTCCATTGAGTCGGTGATGACATCCAACCAGCTCATCCTCTGTCGTCCCCTTCTCTTCCTGCCTTCAATCTTTCCCAGTATCAGGGTCAAGTGAGTCAGCTCTTCGCATGAAGTATTGGAGTTTCAGCTTCAACATCAGTCCTTCCATGAACACCCAGGACTGATCTCCTTTAGGATGGACTGGTTGGATCTCCTTGCAGTTCACCAGACTCTCAAGAGTCTTCTCCAACACCACAGTTCAAAAGCATCAATTCTCTGGTGCTCAGCTTCCTTTATAGTCCAACTCTCACATCCATACATGACTACTGGAAAAACCATAGCCTTGACTAGATAGACCTTTGTAGGCAAAGGTAAGGAAGCTCAAAAAGCTTCTGATTTGCACCATGAGAGTTACTTAGAAGCTTTGTTTGAAATATGAATCTTTCTGGGTTCCCCCGACCCCTCTCATTTTTTTCTTGGTGTCCATATATCCAGGTGTCCTAGGACAGTGGTTCCCAAAGTGTAATCCTAAACCAGTGGCAGCAACCATCCTGAGAACTTGTCAGAAATGCTAACTCTCTGGTCCCACCCCTAATTTACTGAATCAGAACCTCTGATTGCTAGAACCTAGCAATCTGTGTTTTAACAAGCCCTTTCAGGTGATTCTGAAGCCTTGAAGTTTGAGAATCACTGCCCTAAACAGATACTTGAGCTGCCCACTGCACTGTTTCTCAAACTACCTTTCACTAGAATCTCCTGAGAGCTTTACAAAAATACCAATGCTGGAAATCTAAATCCACAGATTCTAAGGTCATTGGTCAGGGTAGGCCCCTGAAATCAGTATTTTTTAGAAGTCTCCTGGGTGATTCTAATATGCCAACCAAGATTGAGAATCACTAGCATGTTGGGTAATTCAGCTCTAACCCCTAGGTTTGAGCAATTGGGGATTGGGAGTAGGGCTGGAGGAGGGAGGACAGAGAGGCTGTCTGCTTCCTCAGTTCAAGCTGAAGGGAATTAGCAGGAATATAGGGATTATTCAGAAGAATGTGTAAGCAAGTTTGAAACGTAACATATTTAAATAGGGAAAGGAGAATACTGTAGTTAAGCCATAATCTTCAGGGAACATTTGGGCCAGTGAGCCATTTTGGACTGAATGAAAGGGAAAAATTTAGAGAAAAATGGTGAAAGACTAGGTAGTACAACTAAGAAAATTCCTTCTGCTACTGTGTTGTGCACTAGAATCTTGTACATTTCTCTTCCGAATCTCTAAGCCAACATTCGGTTTATTCCTTTTTAAAAATCTGGAAAAGGAACACCTCTACTTTAAAAAATTTAATATTGGTACAGTGGCACAGTGGTAAAGAATATGCCTGCCAATGCAAGAGGCAGGAGATACAGGCTTGATCCCTGGGTCAGGAAGATCTCCTAGAACAGCAACTCACTGAAGTATTCTTACCTGGGGAATCCCATGGACAGAGGAGCCCGGCGGGCTACAGTCCAAAGAGTCAGACATGACTGAGCACACATGCATCCTATTCTCCACGTATTTCATTGTGTTTTCTTGTAAGATTGGTATCATTAGGCAAAGTCTGGGTGAAGGAAACATTCTCATGGAAGGGTGAAAGCTGACTGAACAGTAATTATCTTCACTTATACAACAGCGAAATTAAGGAAACAGCAAAATCATTTTTAAACTTGAAAAAATTATAGCCATAAACACACATTTTAGAAATGGATTCTTTTTGGTAAAAGCTGTTTTTAAAAGGACTTGATTTTTTAAATGGATTTCATTATGTATTTTTGTATGTTCATTTTGGATGAAGTGAGGGGCAGAACAAAGAAATGTTTTGAAAAAAGTGGTAAAGTAGATGGCAGATGAAAGGTGAAAATAAGAAAAAAAATAGGTAGTGAAAAGATGGAAAGGGTCTGGAAGTAGAACAATACAGAGGATTTTTTTTTCACTACTTTATCTGCAACACCTAGAACAAGGAATAATGTCAATAAATATATTGGTTGAATGATCTTACATGATACCTCCAGTTCTGCATACCAGAATGAGATGATTACTGGTTCGTTGAGAAATTAATATATGAAATATTAAACTTATTTTTGTGAAGGACTTTTCAACCTTTGACAGGTATTATAAATTTTTCCTGGCCAAAGTGTGGCCGTTTCCTAACCAAAAGTTTCAAAGAAATGGAGGTTTTACAAGGGTAATTCTTTAGAGAAGCTGGCTGTTCACTCTCAAAGCACCCCACTTTCACTTCCTTCAAAATTAATCCATCATTTATGAATCAGCATCCCCTGGGGTCCTTTATGAAAGGGCTTTCAGGTAGTAGAATCTAGCAAACTAATTTTCATGTGAAACACTCCCTAGATGTGTCTCCAACATGATACATGATACAGAGGGTCCAGCACAGAAAAGTATTTCTGTGGCGCACTGGTGTACGTCTTGTGTTCTAAATGTCCCAAAGACCCGTCTTGCTCATCAGACAAGCCGCCTAAACCCGAGATGGGGTTGAGCATGTCTCTGAGGGGCACATAGGACTATTGAAAAAGGGTTTCAATTTTCTTCAAAGATTTTTAGTGGGTTCACCTCAGAGAATTAATCCCTAGGGTGAAGTGGAGAGCACCCTAGACGTAAAGCTCATTCTTTTCACTATTCTCCTTTGCAGAATGTGGAGTCTCAGTCTCTTGGCCATTCCTTACCGATCTGAAATAAAAGAGCGGGTTTGAGATCAATTTCCCGGTGTCACATGGCTTTCGGTTTTGTGCTTCTCTCACGATTCCTTTAAAGAATTCGCCATGTGTTTTCCATTCAGAGTCAGTAAATATTTACGAAGCCCCCCAGTACTTCACCAGGCACTGTGCTAGGCTCCAGGCAACCACAGTGAACAAACAACCCCTTGCTCAACCAGGGTTAGATCAAGTGGGGGAAGAGAAGTCAAACAATAAATATATAAAATATGCAACATCTAGCAGGTGTAAGAAATGCTACGAAGGGAAACAGGAGATCAGCAATGCTCTCAAAAACACCCTCCTCCCCTCTTTTGTCACCGAGGCCGTCGTGTAACAAACCAACAGACGCCTTCGCAGCGGACTGGAAACCCCTTTCTGAGGTTTGGCAGCCTCCACCTTCTCTGATCGGGCAGTTTGTCTGGATATCCACTAAGAAGTCATAGAATAATGGGGTCCCCAAAGAACTTTAAATCCCCTCCTCATGCCTGCGTCTGAGGCATCAGCGTGGACTCAGCAAAACAAATCTCAGGGCTGAGTCTGTGTGACCCTCGCCCACCTCCATGGTTTTCCAATTCAACTTTTTCTGATGGAGGAAAAGATGTGCTAAGGATCCGAAAAGAACTCGGCCCCTCAAATTTCGGATTCGCTAAAGGAGATAGAGGGTAGTCCTCAACGACTCAGACGCCAAGACTCCAATTAGAATGAAAACTTCAGGAGAGGAAAAGCAGATTTTCCCGGGTTTAAATGACAAAGAAAACATCGCCAGCGGAGCCCGCAGAGAGCGGTCCGGTGGCCACTCAGTTAGAATCGCTTCGCCACAGCTCTTCTCCCGCAGACAAAGGCTCCTCGTCAGTCCCTCCGCAGCCGCGAAGCACCAAGTTCGGCAGAAGAAAAATAGAGCCGCTGCTTCCCGTCAGGCAGCCAGACAATAGCTGCGACCAGGCCGCGCCTAGCCAGAGGGCACAGCACCGGCATCTTTGTTTCCACCCGGTCCATCAAATCAGGCCTCCGCGGACTACCATAGAGAGGCGGCCGCGGAGGAGGTGAAAGCGACTTAGCCCCAATCTTCTCGCTAGTTCCTCTGCAGCGGCAAAGCCGCCGCAGCCAATTGCACGCTCCCCTCACCAACGACTGGGGTCCTCGGGCCCCGCGGGAAGTAGCGCCGTCCGCGCGGAGGGAAACGGCGCGCGGTGAAACGCCCGGCAACGTGACGCGTCTGCGAAAACGCGGCTCCTCCGCGCCCTTGCTCGCCGCCAGTCCGCGGCCCCGCCCCTACTCGTGGCCAGAGCAGGCAGCCCTGGAGGCCGGCGGCCCGGGTACGGGAGGATGGAGTACTCTCCATGGCTCCGGCCTCGCTGGCGGCCCGTCAAGGCCTCTGTCCCGGGGCGTTTGTCTGGCCCTCGACTGTACACGGCCAGACCCACTGTTCCCCTCTCCAGCCGCAGGTGCCACAGATCGGGCTCCCGACCGGGGCAAGCGTAATAATCTGCCTAGCCGGTGTCGGCCCCGCGCCTCCTTCCCAAGCTCCCCAGCCGGGCGCCCCCTAGCCTCGGGTTACTCTGCTGTAAAGCAGGGTTGTGAGGGTTCCACACGGCGAAAGCAGGTAAAGTGCCCGACGTTTAGCACACAGAGGAAGTTCTCCAAAACAGCGAAGCGTAAAAATGCACCCAGTTATCAATACGGGTAGCAACAAGGATGGATCTAAAAAAATAATAATAATTGCTTGGTACAGGTAGGGGTACGGGAGTAAACCCGAAAGACCTCAGTGTGTCCGATTGCGTTTATCTGAAATTCTAGAAGAAGCAAAACTGGTGTGGAAAGCCGTTGCCTGGAGAGGGATGAAAAAGGCAAGAGGATGGGAGGCAGGGGAGCAGGAGGGAACTTTGGGGGCGATGGAACGATTCCACGCCTTGATAGGACTGGATGTTACAGGATGTGTGCAGTTGCCAAAATCTAAGGCTTTGTAGTCTTCAAACGGGAGGGTTTTGTTATATTCAAATTGGGCTTCCCTGGTAGCTCAGCTGGTAAAGAATCCGCCTGCGATTCAGGAGACCCCGTTCAATTTTGGGGTCGGGAAGATGTCCTGGAGGAGGGATAGGCTACCCATTCCAGTATTCTTGGGCTTCCCTAGTGGCTCAGACGGTAAAGAATCCGATTTAAATTACACCTCAAAAACTCTTGGGAGGGGAAGAGTTAAAGCAGTGGGTAAGCGTAGTGGGGAACATGAGACAGTTTGATGGAAAATAATTACGTTTACACAATCTGAGCGCTATCTGTGCGATCTCTAAATTGAGTGGCTCCTCCTCCCCTAAGAAATCAGTGAACACCAGCACTAGGATAGCTCAGGTCCTAAAAGGATGCGTTGTGCCAGACCCAGCTTGTGCACCACCACCGCCCCCAACCCCGCTCAGTTGCACTCTGAGCCTCTAGCCTCTCATCTTAGCCTCTAGCTTAGTGCAGAGTCCTTGGCTCCTCCCACCAGCCCCCAGACTCGGGGGAAAAACTAGAGGTTCAGCCTATTTTTGTCTCTGGCAATTGCCTGGAGGGTCAGGGACATACCCAGAAAAATGAGGCGTTGGAGCCCTGTGAGACAAACTTACAACAGAGGGCAGAGAGCAAGAAATAAGTACCTCTCCTGTTTTCTCCATAGGCAGCAGGTCCCAGTGTGGCTGTCTGGAAGCTGTACTTTCTCCTCAAGTTGTTTTCAGCTTAGTGAAGCACTGCTTTTCATTGCCTTTCCCCTCACCCTTGCTGCCCTGGGATCGTACCTCCTAATAAAATCTTAGCACTTAAACTTGGCTTGAGGCTCTGCTTTCTAGATTATCCTTTAGCATCCTTTGGGCTTTCAGTCTGTACTTGACTGAAATTTTCACAGCCATAATAGCAAACAACATTAGGATTATTTTTGACTCTGACATACTCTCCTGTTAGCCCTGAAGTGCCGGTTGAAACCAATACTAAATACATAAATTTATGTATACTTGCTTTTGTGTTAGTAGAGATTAAAAATTTTTTTCCACTTACTAGTTCCTAGTGGTGTTTTCTCTCGAGTAAATTCCTAGAGCAAGGCACTTGTATGTCTTAAACATTTGGAAGCTTAAAAATTTGAGATGCAAATAAGTGCAAAAGGAAAAACTGCTTTTCAATCATGATCATAAAGCTTGGAAGGGTCGTCTTATTATATGTTTTTCAGTTCATTCATAAAACTATGTTCTATCTTTCCTAAAACCTAATTATTAGGGGAGGATATGTTAAACCCATTTACAGCAACGTCTTCTGGTCCAGAATGCTGTGCAAGACAATTTTTTTCTCTGCACTACTTTAAATATGGAAGACTTGAGGCCACTGGCTTTGTGGCCTCCTGTTAACTGTAGGTTTGTCAGCCCTTTCTCTTCCCTCCCACTTGGCTTGCTAACCATCTGTAACTTGAGCAACAGTAATTTGAGATGAGACTGACCAGGGTCAAATGTTAAATGGGACATTTCCACTTTCTTGACCACAAAATCCTCCCTTTCCTGGCCGCTTAAACACTGTTACATAATTCCACAAACATGTGGATCTGATGATGATCTACATAGATGATGGCAAAGGTCACACCTGCAAATCTACCTTTCTACCAGCTAATTTTTTTTTTTACTAAAGACATTTCTATTGTGTATAATCTGGTGTTTCATAGCATGTAAAAATTATTTTTAAAAACGTGTTCTCTCTTATCTGTATCATTGATTTTTGCAGGGAAAACTTTGTCATCCTATCAAATGAACAGTTTTTCATCTTTGCCTTTGAAAAATGTTTTATCTAGGGTTAATTTCAGTCACAAGCAATCATGAAGCCAGGCTGTGTTCAAAATGTATTTAAATGTATTTTCACATAAAGAAAAAGCATTTTAAAATATCTTGATTTATAGACGTGATATTAGAGGACATCCCATTAGGCAAATGTGAGACTTTCTCTTTAACTCCTAGCCCTTGATTCTTTCCAAATACATGAAGGCAGATAACATTCTAGAAACTGTATAGGTTTTATAGATCTTGGCCCTCTCAGAATAGGTCATAAGCTTGCTGCACTTGTCACTAAACATTTTTAGAATTCTTTAGAGTTCTATAAGACACTGAGTCACATTCTTTTAAACAACATCATCAGGAATAGCAAATCTTTCTCTTTTGAGAGTGTATTTAATTTTTAGAAATACTCCACAGTCATTTGAAACCAGACCAAGTTTAGGAACATTGATTAGAAGGAGAACAATGAATGTGAAAAATAAAAATAAGTGAAGTAATACTTAAAAAACAAACTCTGAGAAAAGAATTAAGGAAAGATTGAAGCAGAAATTAATGAATGAGAAAACAAACCACAATTATTGATCAATTCCAAAAGTAAATATTTGGAAAAACTAGGAAGAAAATAGAGAAATATCTGGCAACTCTAATTAAATAAAGAAAATATAAATAAAATTATAAAGGGGAACAGAGACAATAGATACAGAGAAATTTGAGTTTAAAAAAATTATCTGAGAATGCTACGTATATAGTTAGCTATATTCCAATACTTTTTCAGAAAAATATATGTCACCCAAATTTTATCAATAAGTTAGAAAAAGTAAGGAGATCAAAACCAGAGAAGTGAAAAAGTCTCATCTTAGAGATTTTTATAAGCAAATTCTTGCAAATTTTGAAAGACATATAATTCCCTTTCTAAATATCTAAATATATAAAAATGTAATTCATTTTATGAAGCAAATAAAACTATAAAACCTATCAAGATTACAAAAGAACAGTCAAAAATATAAACTCACATAAGAAATCAAATGCCAAAGTTCCCCCTAGAAATATCAGCAAGTTATTTTCAATGAAACAAGTAATTTTTGATAAGATCAGGAAGATTTTATCCTAGAAATGCCAGAATATTTTAATAATAGGAAAATATTTGAAATAACAAATCATACATTTAAGCCATATAAGACAAAACCTTATCTCAATAGATGATAAAAATCTAACACCTACACCTCATTAAAACAACTAAATTTTTAGAAATCTCTTAGTAAATATTAAACCAATAGCCAACATCATATCTTTAATAAGGTTTTATAAAAATAATGGGGCTTCTCAGGTGGCTCAGTGGTAAAGAACCCAGCTGTCAATGTAGGAAACACAGGTTCAATCCCTGGGTTTGGAAGATCCCCTGGAGAAGGAAATGGCAACCAACTCCAGTATTCTTGCCTGGAATATTTCATGGACAGAGGAACCTGGCAGGCTAGTCCATGGGGTAGCAAAAGAGCCGCAACTTAGTGACTAAACATAAAAATAATAACGCTAATGTAGGACAGTCAAAGTCAAACTGTAAGGAAGAGGAGAAATTGTATAGTAATTCCTCAACCTCCCGTCATCACTCCTGTTCTCCTTCTCAGACATAACCTCCATTAACTGTTTCTTACATATCTTTCCAGAAATTTCCCATGCACATAAAAGCATATGACTAACACTTCCCTGCCGGTCCAGTGGTTAAGCCTCTGAGCTTTCAATACAGGGGAAGCAAGTTTGATCCCTGGCTAGGGAACTAAGATTCCACATGCTGCACAAGATAGCAAAAAAAAAAAGTTTTTTCAGTATGTGACTACTGCCTTTTGAAAAAAAAATATTAATAGAATACAGATTATTCAGCACTTGATTTTTTCATTGTATACGGTATCCTGGACATCCTCCCATATCAGCAAATCAGTTCAGTTCAGTTCAGTTCAGTCGCTCAGTCGTGTCCGACTCTGCGACCCCATGAATCGCAGCACCAATTCCTGGATTTCACTCAGACTCATGTCCATCGAGTCAATGATGCCATCCAGCCATCTCATCCTCTGTCGTCCCCTTCTCCTCCTGCCCCCAATCCCTCCCAGCATCAGAGTCTTTTCCAATGAGGCAACTCTTCGCATGAGGTGGCCAAAGTACTGGAGTTTCAGCTTTAGCATCATTCCTTCCAAAGAACACCCAGGACTGAACTCCTTCAGAATGAACTGGTTGAATCTCCTTGCAGTCCAAGGGATTCTCAAGAGTCTTCTCCAACACCACAGTTCAAAAGCATCAATTCTTCGGCGCTCACCCTTCTTCACAGTCCAACTCTCACATCCATACATGACCACTGGAAAAACCATAGCCTTGACTAGACGGACCTTAGTCTGCTTTTGAATATGCTATCTAGGTTGGTCATAACTTTTCTTCCAAGGAGTAAGCATCTTTTAATTTCATGGCTGCAACCACCATCTGCAGTGATTGTGGAGCCCCAAAAAATAAAGTCTGACACTGTTTCCACTGTTTATCTATTTCCCATGGAGTGATGGGAACAGATACCATGATCTTCGTTTTCTGAATGTTGAGCTTTGAGCCAACTATTTCACTCTCCTCTTTCATTTTCATCAAGAGGCTTTTTAGCTCCTCTTCACTTTCTGCCATAAGGGTGGTGTCATCTGCATATATGAGGTTATTGATATTTCTCCCGGCAATCTTGATTCCAGCTTCTGCTTCTTCCAGTCCAGCGTTTCTCATGATGTACTCTTAAATAAGCAAGGTGACAATATACAGCCTTGACCTACTCTTTTTCCTGTTTGGAACCAGTCTGTTGTTCCATGTCCAGTTCTAACTGTTGCTTCCTGGCCTGCATACAGATTCCTCAAAAGGCAGGTCAGGTGGTCTGGTATTCTCGTCTCTTTTAGAATTTTCCACAGCTTATTGTGATCCACACAGTCAAAGGCTTTGCCATAGCCAATAAAGCAAAAATAGATGCTTTTCTGGAACTCTCTTGCTTTTTCCATGATCCAGCAGATGTTGGCCATTTGATCTCTGGTTCTTCTGCCTTTTCTAAAACCAGCTTGAACATCAGGAAGTTCATGGTTCATATATTGCTGAAGCCTGGCTTGGAGAATTTTGAGCATTACTTTACTAGCATGTGAGATGAGTGCAATTGTGCGGTACTTTGAGCATTCTTTGGCATTGCCTTTCTTTGGGATTGGAATGAAAGCTGACCTTTTCCAGTCCTGTGGCCACTGCTGAGTTTTCCAAATTTGCTGGCATATTGAGTGCAGCACTTTCACAGCATCATCTCTCAGGATTTGAAATAGCTCAACTGGAATTCCATCACCTCCACTAGCTTTGTTTGTAGTGATGCTTTCTAAGGCTCACTTGACTTCACATTCCAGGATGGCTGGCTCCAGGTGAGTGATCACACCATTGTGATTATCCGGGTTGTGAAGATCATTTTTATACAATTCTTCTGTGTATTCTTGCCATCTCTTCTTAATATCTTCTGCTTCTGTTAGGTCCATACCATTTCTGTCCTTTATCGAGCCCATCTTTGCATGAAATGTTCCCTTGGTATCTCTAATTTTCTTGATGAGATCTCTAGTCTTTCCCATTCTGTTGTTTTCCTCTATTTCTTTGCATTGATCAGTAAAGAAGTCTTTCTTATCTCTTCTTGCTATTCTTTGGAACTCTGAACTTAGATGCTTATATCTTTCCTTTTCTCTTTGGCTTTTCGCCTCTCTTCTTTTCACAGCTATTTGTAAGGCTTCCCCAGATAGCCATTTTGCTTTTTTGCATTTCTTTTCCATGGGGATGGTCTTGATCCCTGTCTCCTGTACAATGTCACGAACTTCATTGCATAGTTCATCAAGCACTCTATCTATCAGATCTAGGCCCTTAAATCTATTTCTCACTTCCACTGTATAATCATAAAGGATTTGATTTAGGTCATACCTGAATGATCTAGCAGTTTTCCCTGCTTTCTTCAGTTTCAGTCTGAATTTGGTAATAAGGAGTTCATGATCTGAGTCACAGTCAGCTCCTGGTCTTGTTTTTGTTGACTGTGTAGAGCTTCTCCATCTTTGGCTGCATAGAATATAATCAATCTGATTTCGGTGTTGACCATCTGGTGATGTCCATGTGTAGAGTCTTCTCTTGTGTTGTTGAAAGAGGGTGTTTGCTATGACCAGTGCATTTTCTTGGCAAAACTCTATTAGTCTTTGCCCTGCTTCATTCTACATTCCAAGGCCAAATTTGCCTGTTACTCCAGGTGTTTCTTGACTTCCTACTTTTGCATTCCAATCCCATATAATGAAAAGGACATCTTTGGGGGTGTTAGTTCTAAAAGGTCTTATAGGTCTTCATAGAACCATTCAACTTCAGCTTCTTCAGCGTTACTAGTTGGGGCACAGACTTGGATAACTGTGATACTGAATGGTTTGCCTTGGAAACGAACAGAGATCATTCCGTCATTTTTGAGATTGCCTCCAAGTACTGCATTTCAGACTCTTCTGTTGACCATGATGACTACTCCATTTCTTCTGAGGGATTCTGCCCGCAGTAGTAGATATAATAGTCATCTGAGTTAAATTCACCCATTCCAGTCCATTTTATTTCACTGATTCCTAGAATGTCGATGTTCTCCCTTGCCATCTCCTGTTTGACCACTTCCAATTTGCCTTGATTCATGGACCTGACATTCCAGGTTCCTATGCAATATTGCTCTTTACAGCATCGGACCTTGCTTCTGTCACCCATCACATCCACAGCTGGGTATTGTTTTTGCTTTGGCTCCATCCCTTCATTCTTTCTGGAGTTATTTCTCCACTGACCTCCAGTAGCATATTGGGCACCTACTGACCTGGGGAGTACCTTAGATGTGCAAAAATTTTTCATAGTCTATTATCTGAATACACATGAATTATAGAACAGTTTACATATATGAATGTGCTATTATTTTTCATCTACCTATTGGGAAATATTTTCTAGTTTTCTGCAATTCGATACAGTTACATTAGCATCCTTGCATATCTTTGCCTATTGGTACTGGTGTACTAGGATTAATGCCTAGCAATGTAATTGCTGGATTCATTTCTGAATAGATACTTCCAAATTAGCATCTAAAAAGTCTGGATTAATTGATAACCTTAAATATTTGCCAAAATATTGATAATTGTTGAAGCTAGGTAATGGGCAATGAGAGTTCTTTTTACTATTCAATCTTCTTTGGGGTGTTTTTTCAAATTTCCATATCCAGTGATATGACAGGAGAGGCATTCTCCTTAAATCAGGTATAATGATGCTCACTATCAACTCTATCCTTTAAAGTTATGCCAAAATAATTCTGACAAGAAACAAATAACAGGTAAAATATTGAAGGCAGAAGAAAATTTACCTCTATTTGCAGATTTTTTGCCTAGAAAACTCAACAGACATGATTAAAAAGCTATTTAAAATGACTATTAAAAACCAGTAACCTTTCCAGATCCAGTAATAACCTGTTGGGAAATATATATTTTTAAAAGATTCTATTAACATATAAATATATTGGCAACACCTGGAAGGGAGTGATGCAAAGAAAGAAAGAACAAGCATGAAAGCAAAAGATGTAAATAGGTTGAGAAATGACTTTAACCAAATTCCAGTAAGATTGTTTTTTAATGAAAAAAAAAATTGCTGTTTGGAAGAAAAACAGAATCATAGCCAGAATACTTTTGAAAAGAAAGAATAGGAGATTCACTGTACCAGATGTTAATGCAAATTATAAAGCCAAAGTAATTACAGTGATTTTGAACAACTGAGAAAAGCTTGACAAATAGATGAATGTTTCAGAAAAAGTCCTGAAAGAAAATTTAATATGTCCATAAATGAAGCATGACCAATGAGGAGGACATAGATTATTCAAAACTGGCCAATAATTTAGTCCATTAGATGCTCACTTCATACAATTTACTGAAATACATCCCAAGTGGATTAAAGAGGCAAACATGAAATATTAAAAGAAAATATAAATGAGTCCCTTAAATAAGGAATTTTGAGTGGGAAAAATGCAAAATAATGGAAGATACATAGATGTATCTGCATAAACATTTAGAACATCTGTATGTCAAAAATGAGAGGGACATTTTTGGATGAGATGGTTAGATAGTATCACTAAATGGACATGAATTTGAGCAAACTCTGAGAGACAGTGGAAGAGAGAGGAGCCTGGTGTGCTGCAGTCCATGGGGTCACAAAGAATCAGGCATGACTTAGTGACTGAACAACAACATGTCAAAAATAGCAATAAATAAAAAGTTGAGAAGTAGAAAGATATTTGTCATAAATATAAAATGTAGAGTTAGTATTTGCACCAGGGTTCTTAAAAGCCTTTTCAAAGAAGAAATCCCAACACCTTTGGGGCAAAAATAGCATCCTTGTATTGTGGGTTATATCTTATGAATTCAGAGGAAACCACTTTGAAGAAGAGAGTTCATTTGGAAGAATCATTTGTCCCATTTTTAGAATGCAAGGTTTTGCTTTTGATATGTTCTGATTTGTTTCCACCTTAGTTCATGTGTACAAAGTGATGATATTTGAATTACATGATAATTTTTTTTTCCAGTTCTTTTTCCAAAGCAAACCCTAGAATACTGTACTTCCCTGCCTCCTTCTAAGGGGTTCACTTGACTTCTCTCATTGCAAATCCAGGGGTAGATATTCTTACTATCCCCATTTTCCAGGTTAGGAAAGATGTATCTCTGTGGCTTTAAGTACAAAAAGGTAGCAAACTGAAGTATCAACATAAGCATGTCATTAGAAGGGAAGCTCCTACCCACTCCAGTATTCTTGCCTGGAGAATCCCATGGACAGAGGAGCCTGGTGGGCTACAGTCCACGGGTCGCAAAGAGTCAGACACGACTGAGCGACTTCACTTTCACTTTCACTTTCTGCCCAGTGAACACAATTTGGAGAAAAAGAGGCCTGTCGATCCACAAAGGTGTGTGCTTAGCCAGGATTCTTACATCCTGCCCCATTTTTAGTTCACAGACCACACCCATAGGATACAGCCCAGCTTTCGGCAGTGCCTGAACAAGGACAGGTCCCAGAGGCCCCACTGAAAAGGGGGAGGCTGGGAGGAAGTTCACAGATGTCTGCGCTTGTGCTAACACCTGCTGGGGGCTCAAAATTTGAGCATGTACTGACTTCATAATATGCATAAACTGTCTCATGTAACCATCAGCAAACAACCCCAGGACTTACGTACTTCTATGATTTCCATTTTCCACTTAGGAAACTGAGGCACAGAAGAGGTAAGCAGCTTATTAAAGCTCACACAGCAAGGGAGTGGTTGAAACTGTCTCAGTCAGGCAGGTGGGGCTGGAGCACAAGCCCCTTGGCCACAAGTAACTATGTATAAAGCCCTTGTATCCATAGAGCACATCTGACCCTCACAACATGGTAAGAAGGTCAGGAAAGATTCTCCCTGATTTACACTAAGGCAGTGGGAAGCCAGAAATGGGTTACTGGAGTCAAGTCATCTTTTCCTTTTTTTTAATGATCTGAAAAAAGCTGACAGCAGAGCATGGATGGACATGTGATAAGGAATGACTGGAGGGAAAACAAGACTTATAAAGCTTGGATAAGAGACAAAAAGTGCCCTGAACTTTAAATAGATGAAACACATGCTGCATGGATGGGGAAGGGAGGTGGGGAACAGGCAAGGGGATGTTAACCTGAGCACTGGAAGAATGAAAATTGTTCTAGCTCAGGAGCCATTGGGCCTGTAGTGATGCTGGATGATAAATGGTGAAAGAAATCATGCCCACAAGCATTCTCATCATGTTGAACTCGTTTACCTTCCTGAAATACTAGCTCCTGGTCCATGTCACTATTCGTCCAAGAATCCTGTTATTAATTTATGTCTCTGTTTATTTACCTGGCCTTTGTTAGTTTAGACAGCAAAGCTAGGAATTATGTCCAAACAACCAACAAGAAGCTCCAAGCAAAACAGGATTTTCACGTAGTTTTAAAATACAATCATGGTAATAAGGTTTATACAAATGCTTTCAGAATTTGCTCTCATAGAACTAAAATTGTATTAATTAACCTCTGAACCTGTTGCTTGTTTTTCGATTACCTTAAAAATTCCCCAGTGTTGTGAATACAAGGGAACCTTGCAAGAGTCACCCACGTTCTGATAAACTTATGTCTATAAAAATGATCCATGTTAAATGCACTGGAATTCTATTTTAAAGTAGGAAAATAAAGAATTATTTTGCTGTATGACTGTTGCCCACTCATTTATCTGATTTTGTTCAAGTATCAAATGACAGGTATCAGAAAATATATATTCTATACTCATTTCAAAATTTTACTAAAATCAATGTGCGTCATCAACTGCAAAGAGAATTCTTTTACCTCTGTAAATTATAGCATTGACCTCAAGTTGTATGTAGTGTTATATCAGTATTATAAGATTTATCATAAGAATATTGCCTAAGTATAAACATTTTCATCAATAAAGTTCTACCTAAATCCTCTCTCAAAAGTGAGTAAATTTCATGTAGTAAGTCTTTCCTAGCTTCCCTTTTCTGCTCCAAACCCACATTCTTTCCTTCTATAATTCTTGGCCATCAAAATCCTTCAGTGACCTGTAGCCTCCAAACAGGTTTCCAGGATTTGATCTCAAATAGTGTAAAAAAAAACAAAAACGGGGGGTTGTTCAGACTGAAATATTTGGCTATGCCTCAGGGGAAAAAAATAAAAGCATTCTTAATCCATGGTTCTGATTTTTTTTTCTGGTGCTGGCATGAATGAAATATAGTATGACTCATCCAATGAGAATTTGAATGCTGGTAGAAAACTGGACATAAATTCCAGGTGAGTTGAAGGAGAAAGAGATCAGGGACTTGTGGGGGAAAATGCAAGCTGAGAATGAAAGGAGAGATTCTATGAATACAGGAAAACAAACATAGCCAGGTTTGAACTCTAATATTTAAAGCCTGCTAAAGGCCAGTGACAGATGACACTATGATGAGAGAAGAGCCGAGGGTGAGAAGTTTCTCGGCTGACTGTTAAATAGATGTAGCTCACTGATGAGCGTGCCCATGTGGGATTTTAATTACTCAGACATCTGTTTAGTGAAGTGTATACTAAATAGTGATCAAATACAGAGATCAAATTATGTGGGGAGGAGAGTGGAGATGACATTCATGACTCAGAAAGGAGAGCTATCAGCCAGGAGAAAATCAATCCTGGCTTTACATCTCACCAACAGAGAAGCAATTATTTTAGATGTGGGGCTAGTTAGCTTCCTAGGTCATGAATTTAATTAAATAACCTTCAGAAAACAGAACAAACCACTATATTTAACTGTCAGTAAGACATGCTACAAATTAATGGTCCAAATTCCTCCTCTTCTCTCCTTACAGTTGTCAGTGACAAAACAAGGTAAAAGAAACTAATAGTTGATGTAACAACATGGATGGATTTGGGAAGGAATTATGCTACATGAACTAAGTCAGACAAAGACAAATACTGCATGATCTCACTTGTATGTGGAATATAAAAAATACAGAAATGAATATAATAAAACAGAAACAGACACAGATACTGTGGTTACAGTGGGAAGAGGGAAAAGGGGAAGGGCAAGTTAGGGGTAGGGAATTAAGAGGCACAAATTACTATGTATAAAAGGATACATTAAACAGCACAGGGAATACAGCTAGTATTTTATAATAACTTTAAATGCAGTATAAATTATTGAATCACTGTGTTGTACACCTGAAGCTATTATAACATTGCAAATCAACAATACAATTAAAAAATAATTAAACTAAAAGCCAGTTTGATCCTAAAAAAGAGTCCGAAGTGCTTTAACCAATGGGTAAATGCAATAGTTATAATTAAGACAGTCATTTAATCCTTTTAATCTCTGAAATAGAAGGGCTACAAATCTGTTTTTTCTACACAGTGAATTTTGTAGCAAAATAAAACATAGTATACACAAACCTCACCATTTGCTAGCACCTAACTTAATCAAAGTTAAATGACTGGAAAACACAACAAATCTTTCATGCTTTCAAGGTCAGTTTCTAAATTTGACATTTTAGACTGGAGTTGGCCTTACCCAGGAATTTAAGGTCAGGGTTTATGAATTTAAGGAAAGGGCTGGAGATCTGAAAACACAACAGAAAAATCCTTCATTCTTTCAAGGTTAGTTTCTAAACTTGACATCTTGAATTGGAGATGGCCTTACCCAGGAATTTAAGGTCAGAGTTTATGTTAAGCAGGACCTCAAATCAAGTTTAGAAACAAGCAAATCTTTAATCCTGTATTTAAGGGGATAGTTTGAGAGGAAAGATCAGAAAAACAGATCAACCTCCTGTTGTAAATATGAGGTTGTCATTTGTTTTTACATACTGCATGAAATATGCCTGTTTGGTGTTCAGTGTCTTCTATCTATTTTAATCCCTGTGTCTGGGCAAATGTGTTTATATTAGAAAACTCCATGAGGGCAGGAAATTTAGCTTTTCTTTATCATAAATCATCTGATATAAACTCCACTTATCTAAGAGTGTGGGGCCTGGTGTGCCCAACTGCTGGCCAAAAAGTATACTCATTGACTGACAGATGGTCCATAAATCACATATTGGTTTGTAAAGAATGGAATAGTTGACAAAATTGTTTTATGCATCAATGCAAGCTATCTTCATAAGCATCTTATGAGTCAGCTGAACAAGTATTATCAGTCTTACTAATTGACAGACATGACTAGAACCCAAATGTTAATCTCCTTTCAGGCATCACTGATATGTATACACCTATTTCTGCAACAGATGAAGGAATGAATAAAGTTCAATCAATAGTAAGATTCAACCATTCTGTTCCCAAAGTCCTAAAAATAAATTGCTATTCATCTAAGTTAAATGAGATATC
Organism: Nanger dama; assembly: GCA_917880005.1. Classification (NCBI taxonomy): domain Eukaryota; kingdom Metazoa; phylum Chordata; class Mammalia; order Artiodactyla; family Bovidae; genus Nanger; species Nanger dama. Next base: position 30,507,980 of record CAKJTW010000023.1, read on the forward strand.
CTAAGGACAGGCAAATCTCAAATAAACTTCAGGGGCCAGGGAGGGGAGATAGTAAGACAGGGTTTGCTCAGGCCAGAGGACTGGAATTGACAAAATTCAAATCAGCGGTGAAAATAACAAAGAATAGAGGACAAATGCTATTTTTCCTCTAGTATAAATAGAAAAAAACAATTTTTAATCTCTTAATAGACTTTTCAAAGAATAAAGAAAGCTTCATTTTGCTTTAAGCCAAGAAACATTTCATAGCATACATTTTCCAAATTGCATATGATTACCTTGAAGCACCCATTCAAACTCCATTAAATGTTTTATTTTCCTTAGTTTAAAACTATTTGGTAAGTACAAAATGATGTAAGAAGTGAAAATTTTCAAATATAAAATATAATAGCAAGAAATACATAATGAGAATTTCACCATTCCCATAACGTTTGCTAGACTGATATAAGGCAAAAAGAAATGGGATTATCTTGGGTATGATGAAATTTTACAAGATACAACAAAGCTACATATTTTTGGAAAATGATGACAGAGATTAATCTAGAAAATATCAAAAATAAATGGATAGGTTTCTTTTGAGAGGGGAGAAAAAAAAAGGAGTCCAATTAGGAAACCTGAAGGCTAACCTGATTGGAAACTATGTCCAAGGGGCTCTCTGGTTATCACTTACTTCCTATTTAGGCCTCCAGGGTAGATCACTGTCAGGAATGTCCCTTTAGATTTAAAAAAATTAAAAAAAAAAAAGGACACACATGCCAACTAACCAAGACTCCTGGATCCAGTCATATATTCCCCAAGGTTAGAAATACCACTTAGGAAAAATAAAAAGGACAATCAGTTCAGATCAGTCGCTCAGTCGTGTCCAACTCTTTGCGACCCCCATGAATCACAGCATGCCAGGCCTCCTGTCTATCACCAACTTCCGGAGTTTACTCAGACTCATGTGCACCGAGTCGGTGATGCCATCCATCTCATCCTCTGTCATCCCCTTCTCCTGCCCATAATCCCTCCCAGCATCAGGGTCTTTTCCAATGAGTCAACACTTCGCATGAGGTGGCCAAAGTACTGGAGTTTCAGCCTCAGCATCAGCCCTTCCAATGAACACCCAGGACTGGTCTCCTTTAGGATGGACTGGTTGGATCTCCTTGTGGTCCAAGGGACTCTCAAGAGTCTTCTCCAATATCACAGTTCAAAAGCATTGATTCATCAGGCACTCAGCTTTCTTCATAGTCCATTTCTCACATCCATACATGACCACTGGAAAACCATAGCCTTGACTAGACGGATATTTGTTGGCAAAGTAATATCTCTGCTTTTTAATATGCTGCTATCTAGGTTGGTCATAGCTTTTCTTCCAAAGAGTAAGCGTCTTTTAATTTCATGGCTGCAATCACCATCTGCAGTGATTTTGGAGCCCAAAAAATAAAGTCTGATACTGTTTCCACTGTTTCCCCATCTATTTGCCATGAAGTGATGGGACCAGATACCGTGATCTTCGTTTTCTGAATGTTGAGCTTTGAGCCAACTATTTCACTCTCCTCTTTCACTTTCATCAAGAGGCTCTTTAGTTCTTCTTCACTTTCTCCCATAAGGGTGGTGTCATCTGCATATCTGAGGTTATTATATTTCTCCTGGCAATCTTGATTCCAGCTTGTGCTTCTTCCAGCCCAGCGTTTAATACTAATGCTTTTTTATTAAAAATTTTATCACAACTCTCTCTTATCTTCCTTTCAGCTCCATTTGTGAAAATGCATGTAAAGTCTGAGTCAAATGGTATCCTTTTCAAATTTTTCCTTAAATCCCTGAAAATCTGACTTTTGACACTTGGGAATGTGAAACTAGGACAAGGGAATACTGAGGACCCACTTTACTTGCTTGCTTCAGTCGCAGGCCTAGACTAAGAAGAAACCTTTCAGTGAAAATGAGAGGGATGTTTGCAATAATATAATGCTTAATATTGACTTCTACCCTGTCATACCCAGGAAAGGCAAGGAACAGTTTAGGGAAGAGTAAGATGAGAGGTAGAAAACTTAGCAGGAAGAAGAAACTTCCTAAATTTTTAGGAAAACATGCCAGGTTACCCATAGAGTTCACATGTTCAGAAAATGCATTTGCATAACCAGCATCAGCATCTTCGAATGCCTTGCACTTTGTCACCTGTGTCCTCTTGCAACTCCTTCCCTTGGATATCTTTAGACTTTCCAAGGCCAGTCTTCCTTGCCTGTGCCCATGAGGAATTGGCAAATTAATTGAGTTTCTGAACACTATCTTTTGTCTATATCTAGTTAGAAGTGTGTGCATGTGTGGTCCTTAATGGAACAATAACAAATTTGTGAAGACCCTTTATTGTCTTTTTAAATTTGCCTTTCCAACAGATCCTATGCAAAGGATCGTGACTAGTTCCTTATACATTCAAACCAGTAGTTTTTTAAAGTGTTAACATAAATTTAGAAAATATTATCCAAAAGTATTTCACAATGACTAAATTAGTATGTATTTAGCTCAAATACTTAAAAAGAGCTTTAACAAATATCATTCACAAATACTCTGCTGTCAGTTTGAGCATAAAAATGTAACTTTGCTCAGTTAATAAGTGGTTGATAGCTGTCCACTCTCTGCAGAAGTGTTTCTGAATATCCAGGGGAATAATACCTGAAAAAGAAAATTTTCTATTAGATCTTTGTGAAATGATTTAGCACAGTAGGCACAAAAGATTCAATGTAAGATACTTATCTGAAATAATTCTTTGAATGAAATCTCTAATACACCAACCAATTATACTGCAGGAATGCTTTGTGTATGAGGTTAGAAACGATCAAGGAAGAGAACACCAGTTCACAAGACTGTACCAGAAACACAGCAAAACATTTAAGGAGTATCAGTGCAATGGCAAAGAAAGGGTATTTTCAAAGTAGCCAAAGTATTGGATCTTCAGCATCAGTCCTTCCAATGAATATTCAGATTGATTTCCTTATAGCTGACTGGTTTCATCTCCTTGCAGTCCAAGGGACTCTCAAGAGTCTTCTCCAACACCACAGTTCAAAAGCATCAATTATTCAGCGCTCAGTTTTCTTTATGGTCCAACTCTCACATCCATACATGACCACTTGGAAAACCGTAGCTTTGACTAGATGGACCTTTGTCAGCAAAGTGATGTCTCTCCTTTTTAATATGCTATCTAGGTTGGTCATAGCTTTTCTTCCAAGGAGAAAACACCTTTTAATTACATGGCTGCAGTCACCATCTGCAGTGATTTTGGAGCCCAAGAAAATAAAGTCTGCCACTGTTTCCATTGTCTCCCCATCTTTTGCCATGAAGTGATAGGACTGGATGCCATGATCTTCATTTTTTGAATGCTGAGTTTTAAGCCAGCTTTATCACTCTCCTCTTTCACTTTCATCAAGAGGCTTTTTAGCTCCTCTTTGCCTTCTGCTATAAGGGTGGTGTCATCTGCATGTCTAAGGTTATTGATATTTCTCTCAGCAGTCTTGATTACAGCTTGTGCTTCATCCAGCCCAGCATTTCACATGATGTACTCTGTATATAAGTTAATAAGCAGGGTGACAATGTACAGCCTTGATGTACTCCTTTCCCAATTTGAAATCAGTCTGTTGTTCTATGTACACCTCTAACTGTTGCTCCTTGACCTGCATACAGATTTCTCAGGAGGCACATGGATCACAGTCTTGTCTAACTCAATGCAACTATGAGCCATGCCATGTAGGGTCACCCAAGACAGACAGGTCATGGTGGAGAGTTCTGACAAAACGCAGTCTACTGGAGAAGGGAATGGCAAAGCACTTCACTATTCTTGTCTTGAGAACCCCATGAACAGTATGAAAAGGCAGAAAGATATGACACTGAAAAAGATGAACTCCCCAGTTCAGTAGGTACCCAATATGCTACTGGAGAAGAGTGGGAAATAACTCCAGAAAGAAGAAGAGATGGAGCCAAAGCAAAACAACGTCCAGTTGTGGATGTGACTGGTGGTGGAAGTAAAGTTTGATGCTGTAAGGAATAATACTGCATAGGAACTGGAAAGTTAGGTCCATGAATCAAGGTAAATTGGAAGTGGTCAAACAGGAGATGGCTGTTTTAGGAAACAGTGAACTAAAATGGACCAGAATGGGTGAATTTAATTCAGATGACCCTTATGTCTACTATTGCAGGCAAGAAACCATTAGATGAAATGGAGTAGCCCTCATAGTCAACAAAAGAGTCCAAAATGCAGTACTTGAGTGCAATCTCCAAAATGACAGAATGATCTCTGTTCCTTTCTAAGCCAAACCATTCAATATCACAGTAATCCAAGTTTATGCTCCAACCACTAATGCCAAGAAGCTGAAGTCAAAGAGTTCTATGATGACCTACAAGACCTTCTAGAACTAACACCAAAAAAGATTTCCTTTTCATCATAGGAAACTGGAATACAAAAGTAAGTAGGTCAAGAAATACTTGGAGTAACAGGCAAGTTTGGCCTTGGAGTACAAAATGAAGCAGGGTAAAGGTTAATAGACTTTTGCCAATAGAACACGCTGGTCATATGAAACACCCTCTTTCAACAACACAAGAGATGACTCTACCCATGAACAACACCAGATGGTTAATACCGAAATCAGATTGATTATATTCTTTGCAGCCAAAGAAGAAGAAGCTCTATACAGTCAGCAAAAACAAGACTGGGAGCTGACTGTGGCTCAGATCATAAACTCCTTATTGCCAAATTCAGACTTAAATTGAAGAAAGTAGGAAAAACCACTAGACCATTCAGGTGTGACCTAAATCAAATCCCTTATGACTATACAGTGGAAGTGACAAATAAATTCAAGGGATTAGATCTGATAGAGTGCCTGAAGAACTATGTACAGAGGTTCGTGACATTGTACAGGAGGCGGTGATCAAAAGCATCCTCAAGATAAAGAAATGCAAAAAGGCAAAATGGTTGTCTGCGGAGGGCTTACAAATAGCTGAGAAAAGAAGAGAAGCTAAAGGCAAAGGAGAAAAGGAAAGATACAAGCATCTGAATGCAGACTTCCAAAGAACAGCAAGGAGAGACACAAAAACCTTCCTAAGTGATCAATGCAAAGAAATAGAGGGAAACAACAGAATGGGAAAGACTAGAGATCTCTTCAAAAACTAGAGATACCAAGGAAATATTTCATGCAAAGATGGGCTCAATAAAGGACAGAAATGGTATGGACCTAATACAAGCAGAAGATATTAGGAAGAGGTGGCAAGAATACACAAAAGAACTATACAAAAAGATCTTAACGACCCAGATAACCACAATAGTGTGATCACTCACCTGGAGCCAGACATCCTGGAATGCGAAGTCAAATGAGGGCCTTAGGAAGCATCACTATGAACAAAGCTAGTGGAAGTGATGGAATTCCAGTTGAGCTATTTCAAATCCTAAAAGATGATGCTGTGAAAGTGTTGCACTCAATATGCTAGCAAATTTGGAAGACTCAGCAGTGGCCACAGGACTGGAAAAGGTCAGTTCTCATTCCAATCCCAAAGAAAGGAAATGCCAAAGAATGTTCAAACTACCACACAATTGCACAATTGCACAATTTCACATGCCAGCAAAGTAATGCTCAAAATTCTCCAAGCCAGGCTTCAATGGTATATGAACTGAGAACTTCCAGATGTTCAAGGTGGATTTAGAAAGGCAGAGGGACCAGAGGTCAAATTGCCAACATACATTGGATCATCAAAAAGAGAATTCCAGAAAAGCATCTACTTCTGCTTTATTGACTACACCAAAGTCTTTGACTGTGTGGATCACAACAATAAATATATGATACAATAAATGGATAAAAAAAAAAAAACTAGCAAGTGTAATTTAAAATTTTCTAAAACACTTGGAATAATTAAACCTCCTAAGATGTTTTCTCCAGATAAAACCTAACCTTCAAGACTTACTTTATCCTTTGTTAATTATCTTTATCTCTCCTCAGGTGCTTGACTTAAAAACTCATAATTTATGTTACATTAATTTCTTCCACATTTTGTCAAGTTACTGTGGATAGAAGAGCTGTGTTTTCTCAATAGTGTGCTTACAAGCAGTCACGGATAAACATGTACATACATGCATACATAAAGAGCTACATTAAAGAATATCTCTCTACCAAAGGCTTGTGTGAGTGCTCAGTCGCTCAGCTGTGTCCAACTCTTTGCAACCCCATGGACTTTAGCCTGCCAGGCTCCTCTGTCCATGGGATTATCTCAGCAAGATTATGGGAGTGGGCTGCCATTTCCTTCTCCATAGGATCTTCCCAACCCAGGAATTGAACCCACATCTCTTGTGTTTCCTGCATTGGCAGGCAGTTTCTTTCCCACTGAGCACTTGGGAAGTCCCAAAAGGCCTCCTACCCTTGAGAAAAATTGCCCCTAAACAGTGAGTCTCTTCAAAGTATTCCTAAACCAAGGAAGTTACAGCTGTTTCTCTATGAGTTAGTCACAAATTTTAAAGCAGGCCTCACCTTCCTAGGTCTTATAAATGCATTAGACACAAGGTAAATACTTTTTATAGAAATGATAAAGAATGGATTTAGAAAAACCAAAACTTTAAAAATCGTGCTGTTTCACATGGTAGCCACTAGCTAGGGTGGCTCTTGAGCCCTAGAAATATGACTGAGGAACTGACTTTTATATTAAATTTTAATGAGAAATATTAATAACTGATATTCAACTCAGTTACTGGAAAAAAATTTATGTGTGTTTGGAACAACTTGCATATCTACTTTTTCAACTGTAAACTTTATATAATCTAAATACAGATCACGTATTTCCAATGAAATTTAATATCTAAACTGAGATGTAGTGGAAGTGACAAAATGCCCACCAGATTTCCAGAACTTAGTATAAAAAACGTCAAATAGTGGGGGACCCAGGTCGAAGATGGCGGCAGCAACTGGGTCTCGGGTTTCTGGGCTGCTGGGTCGTTCCCGGCTGCAGCTGAGTCGGTGTATGTCCAGCGGCGCCCATGGCGAGGAGGGCTCAGCTCGCATGTGGAAGGCCCTCACCTACTTCGTGGCGCTCCCGGGGTGGGAGTGAGCATGCTGAATGTCTTCCTGAAGTCGCACCACGGAGAGGAGGAGAGACCCGAGTTCGTGGCCTACCCCCATCTCCGTATCAGGTCCAAGCCCTTTCCCTGGGGAGATGGTAACCATACCCTATTCCATAACCCTCATGTGAATCCGCTTCCAACTGGCTATGAAGATGAATAAAGAGAACCTGGACCACTAGCCAGTGGGGACCACAGCACTGGTTTGGACCATTACTCAGCACGCATGGACCAGAAAAGTATACGAGACCTTAAGCTCACCACTTTACACACCGAGGAAACCAGAATTGAAAGAGACACATGTACCCCAATGTTCATTGCAGCGCTGTTTATAATAGCCAGGACATGGAAGCAACCTAGATGTCCATCAGCAGATGAATGGATAAGAAAGCTGTGGTACATATACACTATGGAATATTACTCAGCCCTTAAAAAGAATAAATTTGACTCAGTTCTAATGAGATGGGTGAAATTGGAACCGATTATACAGAGTGAAGTAAGCCAGAAAGAAAAACACCAATACAGTATACTGACACATATATATGGAATTTAGAAGACAGTAATGATGACCCTGTATGTGAGACAACAAAGAGACACAGAGGTATAGAGTGGACTTTTGGACTCTGAGGGAGAGGGATAGGGTGGGATGGTTTGGGAGAATGGCAATGAAACATGTATATTTTCCTGTAAGAAACGAAGCGCCAATCTATGTTCAATGTAGGATGCAGGATGCATGGGGCTGATGCACAGGATGATTCAAGTAGAGGATGTGGGTTGGGAGGTGGGAGGGGGCTTCAGCATTGGGAGATTGTGTTCACCTATGACTGATTCGTGTCAATGTATGGCAAAACAAATACAGTATTGTAATTAAAAAAATAAATTTAATTAAAAAAAAGTCAAATAGTTCATTAATAATTTTTATATTGATTACTAAATGTTGGAGATTGTGTGGAGAATATGGAATACTCCTACACTGTTGGTGCGAATGTAATTGTTACAATCACTATGGAAAACTGTATAGAGGCTCCTTAAAAAACTAAAAATAGAACTGCCTTATGACCTAGCAATCCTACTCCTGAGCATATACCCCGAGAATACCATAATTCAAAAGACACATGCATTCCAGGGTTCACTGCAGCACTATTTACAATAGCTGGACATGGAAGCAACCTAGATGTCCATCAACAGATGAATGGATAAAGAAGATGTGGGACACATTAAGTAATGGAATATTACTCAGCCATAAAAAGGAGAACCTAGAGTCTGTCACATGGAGTGAAGTAAGTCAGAGAGAGAAAAACAAATATGAACATATATATATGGAATCTAGAAAAATGGTACTGATGAACCTATCTGCAGGGCAGGAATGGAGATGCAGACATAGACACACCGTGGGAGAAGACAAGGGTGGGATGAATTGAGAGAGTAGCACTGACTACTGTCTACACACTACTGTATGCACCACAGATAGCCAGTGGGAAGTTGCTGTATAGCACAGGGAGCTCAACTTGGTGCTTTGTTATGACCTAGGGAGGTGAGAGGGAGGCTTAAGAGGGAGGGGCTATGTGCATACATACAGCTGATTCACTTTGTTGTATAGCAGAAACTAACACAATATTGTAAAGCAACTATACACCAATTTTAAAAATAAATTAAAAATTAATCTTGAAAATAGCTTCCTGCTACATTACTATGAAGAATCTGCATTTCATAAATATTATTTTTTTCAGATGCAGATAAGTATCTTTCTCTTTGCCATTCAACATCTCTTTCTATTCTTTTATTGATGTAATTGATTTACAATGTTCTGCAAATCTCTGCTATACAGCAAAGTGACTCAGTTATACACATACAGACGTTCTTCTTTTTATATTCTTTTCCATTATGGTTTGTCAAAGGACATTGAATATACTTCCCTGTGCTATACAGTAGGACCTTATTGTTACATCCCATATAATAGTTTATGTCTGCTAATTCCACCTCCCAGTCTTTTCCCACTCTTGGCAACCCAAGTCTGTACTCTATGAATGTGAGTCTATTCCTGTTTTATAGATAGGTTCATTTGTGACGTATTTTAGATTCCACATATAAGTGATATCATATAGTATTTGTCTTTCTGATTTTCTTCACTTATTATGATAATCTCTAGTTGCATCCATGTTGCTGTAAACAGCAATATTTCATTCTTTTTATGGCTGAGTAGAAAAATATCTACTTCTGCTTTATTGGCTACACCAAAGCCTTTGACTCTGTGGATCACAACAAACTGGAAAATTCTTCAACAGATGGGAATACCAAACCACTTTACTTGCCTCCTGAGAAATCTGTATGCAGGTCAAGAAGCAACAGTTAGAACCAGACATAGAACAATGGGCTGGTTCCACATTGGGAAAGGAATACGTCAAGGCTGTATATTGTCACTCTGCTTATTTAACTATATGCAGAGTACATCATGCGAAATGCCAGGTTGGATGAAGCACAAGCTGTAATCAAGACTGTTGAGAGAAATATCAATAACCTCAGATATGCAGATGACACCACCCTTATAGCAAAAGGCAAAGAGGAACTAAAGAGCCTCTTGATGAAAGTGAAAGAGGAGAGTGATAAAGCTGGATTAAAACTCAGCATTCAAAAAATGAAGATCATGGCATCCGATTCCATCACTTCGTGGCAAAAGATGAGGAGAGAATGGAAACAGTGACAGACTTTATTTTCTTGGGCTCCAAAATCACTGCAGATGGTGACTGCAGCCATGAAATTTAAAAGGTGCTTGCTCCTTGGAAGAAAAGTTATGAATACCAACCTAGATAGCATATTAAAAAACAGAGACATCACTTTGCTGACAAAGGTCCATCTAGTCAAAGCTATGGTTTTTCCAGTAGTCACGCATGTATGTGAGAGTTGGACCATAAAGAAAACTGAGCGCTGAAGAATTGATGTTTTTGAACTGTGGTGTTGGAGAAGACTCTTGAGAGTCCCTTGGTCATCAAGGAGATAAAACCAGTCAATCCTAAGGAAATCAATCCTGAATATTCATTGGAAGGACTGATGTTGAAGCTGAAACTCCAATACTTTGGCCACCTGATGCAAAGAACTGACTCATTGGAAAAGACCCTGATGCTGGGAAAGACTGAAGAGAGGGAGGAGAAGGGGACGACAGAGAATGGTTGGATGGCATCACCAACTCGATGGACATGAGTTTGACCAAGCTTTGGAAATTGGTGATGGACAGGGAAGCCTGGCATCCTGCAGTCCATGGGGTCACAAAGAGTAGGACATGACTAAGTGACTGAACTGAACTGAGTATTCCATCAACATCTCCTTTCTATCTGTAATAGCAGTAATTTGTAATTTATAATAATAGTCTCATTGATATGAATGTGAGCTTAAGGCAGAGAAACAATATGCAGGGAACTATGAAAATCAAACACTTTCTATTAACAGTTGATAATTTACTTTGAACTCTGTTTTGGGGTACTCTTTAGTAAAGCACAAATTAGTACAGAAATGTCTCAAATGACATTTCAGTTTCATTTGGAAAAGTATGTGTCAATCAGAACATCATTTAATTTGAAGGATAAAAGAGATCGAGGGAGAAGCAGAAGTATATTTTGGTGTTCTGTGCTATTTCAAAGTTTACATTTTCACACAGTAGATATAAAAATCTCAATTTGAGAACAGAAAAACAGAATAACATTGACCTTCCCAAAGTGCATTTGTCCTACCTTACTATTTCTTCTGGGTAACAGTTGTTAATGCTGTTGATATATTCTTGAAGGAGAGATCCAGGTTCTGCCTTTATCTCTTGCACCTTTTAAGTCCACCACTTGTTACAAAAAGTCGTCGAGCTTTGCTATCATGTGGCAGCACCTTGAAAAGTGAAGCACATAAAAGTGTCAGCTTTTCTTTTCCAAGCCGGATTTTTACTCTTGAAAAGCAATAATATATGAGGAAATGAAAAAGAGAATTTATGTCTAATATACCTGGAACATAATGAGCCTAAATTTGCAAATGATTCCAAGAAAAATGCAGCCTTTTTGGAAATGTATCAACTTAGTATGCTGTGGAGATGGAATAAAGCCAATGAGCAGAAGCAAAGGTAATAGAGATCCAACCGTATAGGTATGGTATGCAACAGTGGCCATCCTTCACTTACAGCCATTCTAGGTCTCTCCAAAGTTAAAGGCAAGCTCCTTAACAAGGCGCAGAGGGTCTTCTGTGACTCAGGTCCTAAATACCTCCCCGAAGTCCTTCCATACCAACCTCTACACTAAATTGTGTTTCAGTAACCTCAAAGGGTGCATCTGAAGCATTTTTTGCTTTGCCTATGCTACTTCCACTTCAAAATCCCTTCTGCCCTCCACATACTTCTCCCATTACTTGGGGGTAACTTCCTTTAAGAAACTTTCTCTGGTGCACCCCTACTCCCTTTCCCAGGCTGAGCTGGGTACATTTCTTCTCTCAAAGGATTCTGTTAGACCCCTTTCAGTGCACTTGCCACATAATAGTCTAACTATCAGGGACTTTCCCTGGTGGTTCCAGGGGTTACTAAGACTCCGTACTTCCACTGCAGAGGGCACAGGTTCCATCCCTGGTCAGGAAACTAAGAACCCACAAGCCATTAAAAATAAAATTTTTAAAGTTTATCATGAAGTCTAGCATATTGAAGTGTTTTCTGATTGTTTCATCCAGTCCCCCAGCTCAATTATAAAGTTCCTTGAAAAAGAACTTGGTCTTAACTATTTTTTGTCTATCCCTTAATGCTTAACATGTAGGCATTTAACAAAACGAAAACTACAAAGGAATTTTGCTATTAGAATGATAATACCCATCAAGTGGACAATAAAAGGTGACACTAAGTGTGCATGTTTCTAAAAACGGAAATGCCTATAGGCTTTAAATATTTTGTTTGGCCTGGAGAGTTTTTATTACCTCCTGTCTTTTAAATTAATATCTTTTATCTTCTGCCTTGCTTTCCGCTCTCTTTTCTAGTGCTCTGGATCCTTAGATTAAGAAAAGGTAAAATTCTACCTGGAGCAAATATTCCTAAAGGCACATTTATGAGTATGTGGTATGCAGTATTGTGTTTATTTTATCTTAGCTAACTTCCACAAATCCCACTGACTGACTTTACAAGTGACTTATTTTGAACTCAGTTCAGGCTAGTGTTTGTTTTCACAGCAAGTTCAGTAAAACTAGAATATCTCACTCCTGGTAGCCTAAAAGATTAGAGTATGAAATGAAACTTTCAGAAATAATGTCAGCTACTCACAAGAGGTGATGACTGTCTGTAGATGACCCACTCGTCCCCTTACACCTTCTTCCCTCTTAGCTGATCAAATTAGCTGGTTGCTTTCTTACTTAGCATCCAGAAAACAAAGGTTGATTTTTTTTTATTCTTTTTTTTAAAAAATGTATTTATTTGACTGCACCAGGTCTTAGTTGCAACACGTGGGATCTTCTATGCATCATACAGGATCTAATTCCCCAACCATAGATTAAACCTGGGCTCCCTGCACTGGGAGCACAGAGTCTTAGCCACTGGACCACAGGCAAGTCCACTTATTATTTTCTTAGAAGGAAGAAGATAGAGCACGGGTGTTTGATACACAGAGCTGTATCCTGAGGGGGCTTCAGCAACGTAAAACCTACCATCCAGTGGCTACGGTGCTTAAGGGGCAGCAAGACGTTGGAGATCACAGAAATGAGTCAAAGACAGTATGATCTTTCAGAGGAATACCTAAAACTCGACCTATTCAGCTGTGGGGCCCAGCTTAAACATTTTAACAACATACAGTTTTTGCTTATTATTTGTAGAAATATAGTACACAACAGTAGTACCTCCTTCATACAGCCTTATAACTGATGCTTCAAGTGAATTTGGCCCCCATTCATTTTTATTAATTTTTTAAAATCAGCCTTTAGCACTTTTATGTTTTATTTCTCAAAAACAACTTTTTGGGGTTTTGTGGGTTTTTTTTTGAGTGCCTGGGATTAGGCTAAACTCTATACATATAACAACTCATTAATCTTTACAATGACCCTATAAAATAGGTTCTCTTATTAGCCCCAGTCTATGGGTAATTATACCAAGGTTTAGAGAGGTCAAGACGTCGTTAAAGGTATTGCTGCTAGTAGAAACCCAGGCAACCCAGCTCCAGAGCCTGAGCTCACAGCCACACCGAGATAATAATTTCAAAGACCTTATTTTCTTAAATCCAACCTGAACACAACCTGACCACTTCTTGATGACTTAGGGTCCCCCTCCTGGCCATCCATGGCTGTGGGACCACACACACTCTCTTGGCCTCAGCTGTCAGGAGTCAGTTCCTCTGGCTGGACCCCATCCAGCAGCTTGACCTTTCCACCTTACTATCTTGAGTCTGCAGTGAGCTAAGAAACATGACAGCCATGCTGGTTAAAGAGTGGTTACCAAATAAGCCAATACATTCCAAATGATTGTCTGGAAGCATCTCCCGTAAGCGCATGGATTTCGCAAAAAATACTGTGGGGATCTTTGCAGCTGTTTCCAGCTGAGTGAGACTAAGAGTCACCAGGAAAACTACCAAAGGGGTATGAGGTTTTCACATGTTGACTCTTTTACTCTCTAAGAACATAAAAAGACAGGACAGAGGCTGTGAGGAAGAATGATGAAGAAGAAAGTGTGAATTAGTTATGTGTGAATTTTATTAACTTATGTGAATTTTATTAACCTATATTACCCTCCCTGTCAATATGATCAGTAAAATCAAATAGTAAAACCCTGCCCCCATCTTACAGAAGAAAACACTGACCCAGCAAAAAAAAAAATGCAAGTTACTACCTCGTTTTAATTCTCTTTTCCCACTTCCAGGCATAGAGAGCATATCTTACCTTACTGAACTGTCCAACCACGTGCTTCAGAATATTGGGAGGAGCATCATACAGAAATGGTTCAAGAGCTGGTAAATAGGTACATTTTTGTAAGATATTCTTTATGGCTTTTTTACTCTATTGAAATACAAAGCAAAATACATACCAAAGTAAGTAATCAATGAAAGCTTGACAAAAAGTCACATCTTGTGTTCTGGAGTTTGAAAACGAAATGAAGAGTTTTATGATGAACTTAAAAGCTGTTGGTGACAAAGTCTACTAATGTGCTAGTGGAGATCATATTTACTGTACCAGACAGCCTTATCCCAATCCTAACAGTTCCAAGTTGGTGACACACTGTCAAGTTATTAATCAAGAACTCTAATGACAGTAGGAATCCACTGAGCTTTACTATCCTTCATCAAGAAATATACTTGATTTTTGACTATAAACTTCTATATCAGGATGTATATCATTAATCATAATCAGTTGAATTATCCAGCATGAAACAAATATTAGTATATTAGTTAAGATTTTGTTTAGTTGTCACTATCTGGGCTTAAGATTATTTAACAACACTACTGAGATATAATTTACATACCATAAATTCACTCATTTTAAATGCACGGTTCAATGGATTTTTAGTAAATTTACAGAGTTGGGAAACCATCGCCACAATCTAATTTTAGAACATTTTCATCATCCAAAAAAACCCCATGCCCATTTATAGTTATTCCATATTCCCTCCTCCACTTACCCCTACCAACCCCAGACAATTACTAATCTACTTCTTGTCTCTATAAATTTTACTTTTCTGGACCATCCATATAAATGAAATCATAATATGTTAACTTTTGGTTCTGGCCTCATTTGCTAAGTATAATGTTTTTGAGGTTCACCCCATGTTATAGCACATATCAGTGCTTCACTCCTTTCATCATCAAATAGTATTCCATTATAGGGATTTATCACATTTTGTTTATCCATTCACCAGTTGATGGACATTTGGGTTAATTCCACTTTGGGCTAATATGAATAATGCTGCTATGAAGATTCACATGCAAGTTTTTTCACTTGGGAAAATACTGAAGAGTAGAGTTATTGGGTGATAATTGTAAATTTATGTTTAATATTTTGAGAAACTACCAAACTATTTTTCAACATGACTACAACATTTTACATTCTCACCAGTAGTATAGGAAGGTTCAGTTCTCCATAGGATAATCAACACTTGTTATTTTCTGTCTTATTAATTATAACCATTCTTGTGGGTGTGAAGTAATATCTCATTATGGTTTTGATTTATGTTTCTCTAATGATGTTGAGAATCTTTCCATGTGCCGATCGGTCATTTGTCACTGAAATGTCTATTCATTTTTGCCCATTGTTTAGTGAGGTTATGTATCTTCTTATTACTGAGTTGTAAGAGTTCTTTATATATTTTGAATACAAGTCCTTGCTTGAATATATGATTTGCAAGTAATTTTTCAGTCTGTGGCTTATCTTTTCATTTTTTCAGTAATGTCTTCTGAGGCATACAAGTTTTTCATTTTGATGGAATCTAACTTATCAGTGTTTTCTTTTATTACTTGTGCTTTAAATGTCATTTTTAAGAAATCAACGCCTATTCCAAGGCTAAAAATACTTACTCTTATGTTTTCTTCCAAGAGTTTTATAATCTTAATTCTTACATTTAGATCTATCAGTATTATTCATTTTTAGTTAATTCTAGTGTATGGTATGAGATAAGGATCCAAATTAATATTTTTGTCTGAAGATATAATAATTGTCCTAGTACCATTTGCTGAAAAGACTATCTTTTAACATTAAATTGTCTTGGCACCTTTGTGAAAAATCAGTTGACGATAAAGGGTCCATTTCAGATTTTTCATTCGATTACTACATTGACATATATACAGTCTTTTGTAAGCATCTTGTTTGTGTAGCTTTATAGTAAGTTTTGAAATTAGGCAGTGTAAGTCTTTCTTTTTCAAGATTGTTTTGGCAAGTTCAAGTCCTTTGCATTTCTATATGAATCTCAGGATCAGCTTCTCAAGTTTTTTGAGGAAAAAAGACACCTGGGATTTTGACAGGGATTGTATTGAAAATATAGATCATTTTAAACAATATTGAATTGCCATTTTAACAATATCAAACCTTCCGATCTGTGAACATGGAATGTCTCTTCATTTATTCAGATCTTTAATTTTTTTCAGCAATGTTTTATAGTTTTCAGTGTACAAGTCTTATACTTCTTTTGTTAAATTTATTCCTAAATATTTTATTCTTTTGATGCTATTATAAATGAAATTATTTTCTTAATTTCATATTTGAATTATTCACTACTAGAATATGGAAATACAGTTGGTTTTTACATATTTATCTTCTATCCAGTGATTTTGTTGAACTCTTACTAGTTCTAGTATGAGTGAATGTGTTTGCGTGTATTTCTTAGGATTTTCTACATACAAGATCATGTTATATGCTGGGTTTAAAATGTATAAGCCTTTAGAAAATATGACTTGTATTTGGTGACTTATGGCTGTGAGTGAAATAAAACTATTCCTGTAATTTTATTTTGTGAATTGTACAAAAATTACATGGGGTCAACAAATCCTTTTCTTTACCTAGGTCAGAAACTCAAGTCATGTGTTACTTCGAAATAATGATTAAGAGATTATGAATTTTGCTAAATGTCACAGCATTTAGTAGTTAGTGTTTATCTTATAATGTTACATGATGATGTTAGGGAAGGAATCATGGACTATCAATGTAGAGCAACTTGGGTTTGAGCCTGGTTTTCCTACAAACTAGTATAGCATCTACAATTCTACATTCATTAATTTTTCTGTCATTTCTAAAAACCGACTCTAGCCACACTGATCAAAGCTCTTGCAGAAACCACAATAAGTGATTAGCAGTACTACCCTTTTTTCCTATTAACGATACACATAAGAATAGTAATTAGCAAAACAAAATTGTCAATTCTAGACAAACACTTGATGCCAGTTTGTTTTTCACAGAAAAAGAAAGGGGTAACCAAAAATTATTCATTGTTGCTTTCATTGCTGAAAATGAACGATCTTTCTTGAAAACTGCTTAAAATGAAAAATGCTTCTTTATTCAAAAGTTAATTTTATTCTGAAAGTATTCTGACCAAAGAGCTATAGTTATTTAAATGAGGGGGTTACACGGGAGTAAATCTTCTTGACTCTGTGCTAGGAAAAGTCTTCTTACATATAGCTCCAAAAGCACAGGAGCAAAAAAAAAAGATAAATTGAATCTCATTAAAATTTTTTAGAGACTTGTTGTAAACAATACTATCAATAACGTGATAAAACAACCCACAGAATAGGAAAAGATATTTGTAAGTCATACATCTGATAAGGACTTGTATCCAGAAGATGTAAAGAATCCTTAAATTTTCAATAATAGAAACATAAATAGCTCAATTTAAAAATGGGCCAAAAGTCTGATTAGACATTTCTCCAAAGAAGATATACAAATGGCCAATAAGCACAAGAAAAAAATTTCAGCATCTTTAGCCATCAGGGAAATGCAAATCAAAACCACAATGAGATATGAATTCATACCCACTAGGATGGCTACAATTAAAAACAAAGACAGTAACAAGTGATGGCAATGATATTGAAAATTAGAACCCTCATACATTGCTGGTGGGAATCAAAATGGTATAACTACATTGGAAAACAGTTTGACAGTTCCTCAAAATGTTAAAAAGAGTTATCATATGACCTCGCAAGTCCATTCCTAGGTCCATTCACCCAAGAGAAATGAAAACATACATCCACACAAAAACTTGTACAGCTATGTTCACAGTGGCATTGTTCATGATGGTCAAGGGGTAGAAACAACCCAAGGTCCAAGCAGTGAATAGACAAGCAAAAGGTGGTATATCAATATAACAGAATATTATTTGGTAATCAAAAGGAACAAAATATTGATATATGCTACAACATGGATGAACCCTGAAACTTAAACTTAGTGAAAGAAGCCAGGCACAAAAGGCCACATATATTGTATGGTTCTGTTTAAATGAAATGTCCAGAAGAGGCAAATCCTCAAAGACAGATAGTAAAATAATGGTTGCTTGGGGCTAGACAGGGAGGACATGGAGTGACTGTTAATGGGAAAATAAAATGTCCTAAAATTAGACTATGGCGATGGTAGCACCTGTGAATCTTCACTAAACCATTGAATTATATAGTTTAAAATGGGTAAATTATATGGAATACGAGTTATATTTCAATAAAGCTGCTAAAAACAAAGGGGAACAACCAAGACAATAAGAATGTAATATTTAAATAATTATGTTAGAAATAGTCTTATAACTATTTGAATAGCTTTATAACCATTCAAATACCAAACTAATTCCATCTAATACCTCTGAATCAAAACAAATGAAAATGTAACTGCCTGAATATTTTCAAAATATATGTAGGTAAGATGATTATATAAAAGATACATATTTTTTCAGTTTTCATAAGGCATTTGAAATTACATAGGTACAGGCAGATAGTAAGACCATGTGAAAATGTGCAAGAAATTCCAAGGGGCTGCTCCTGGGCTCTCCTGGATCAGAACCAATTAGAGAATGCTTACAGAGGCTTACATGTCTTTGAGACAAAAGTAACTTCAGTATGGCCTTGTAATGTGAAAGCTGCTACAGAATAATAAATGAGAAACACCATAAGACAGTTCCTAAAGTTCTTGGATACTTTTCCCTTTTGAGACAGTGTCAAATCAAAGGGTTGGGACTTTTACTCTAAAGCCTTTAAAACAACTGATAGAGTCCAAGAGACCTTGGAGAAGAAAAAAAAAAAAAGGAAGGAATGATTAAGTCCCTACAATAAGAAAACATTTGTATGGATTTAAAGCCTTGGAAAGATTGATGACAGGATAATGATTGATAAATCACTTTTAATTTAATACCCACTGTATTTCCTGAAAATAAATATTGTATCAAATAAATGTAGAAGGAACCTTCTATTAGTAAACCTTAATGTTTTAATAAAACCACCTTTGTTAAACTAATACACAGTAAAAATTATCTGACTTCAAAAAGTAATCAACTGTTTTTACTCCGATGATGTTTATACAATGTAGCATCATAACATTCATTAAAAATCAAGTTATATAAACTTGGTAGCATATAAATTGTATATAGCACTCCCTAAGTTGGAGAAGGAAATGGCAACTCACTCCAGTGTTCTTGCCTGGAGAATCCCAGGGACAGGGGAGCCTGATGGGCTGCTGTCTCTGGGGTCACACAGAGTCGGACACGACTGAAGTGACCTAGCAGCAGCAGCAGCAAGAGACTATTTGCAAGGGTTTCTCACACTATAATTACTATCTACTCTGCTATTAATTACTCATGCTGAAGCTGATGTATTCTTTTATTTCCCTGGATCACTAGAGGTAACGGTGGGGAGGAGGAGAAGTGAGGAGGAGGGAGAAGGAAAGAGGAGGAAGTAGGGAAGGGGGAGGGAGGAAGAAAGACAATGATGATAATAGGTTAAAGAAATTTAAAAGAGAATGACATTCATAGGTTAAAATTACACATATGTAAATCATCTGTATTTAGACAAGTCAAAACTGGAAATGGAGTTGTGTTTTCTCACCAGAAAGTCAAAGAATCACAGAGTTGTTACACAGGAAAAGACCTTAGCACATTATCAATTTTACCATCTACCATGCTTTGCCAAGGAATAGACTCAACATTGGAGACAAGTAATAGAAATCTATTAAATCATTGCTTTGATCTAGAAAGTCTTATAAAAATGGAAATGTTAGAAATCTTAATCTTAGAAATCAACTTCCCTTAATGAGTTTGTAGAGAAAAAAACATGTAAACATAATCAAATCAACACAAATTCACTTTTGTAAAATTTATAAATCAAATAAATGACTCACTCGATAGCTTTCAGAGTCCCTCAAACTGTGCAGTTCAAATAGATTTCCTGTCCCATTATACTATCTAAAGTTGTTGTAAAATGTGTTTTCCTATTTGTTACTTTATTGTTTTCCTTCAAATTTAAGAGTAATTTAACTTACTGTTCATTTTATTTTGAATTATTGTCTTTTCTGTGTATTTCCCTCAACTCAAGTTAATTCTGAGAGCTGCTTTCAAGAAGTTAGCTGTTTTCCTAACAGGGAGTATGTTGAGAAACATTTTTCTTTCTTTGAAATTCTAAAATTATTTTTTAAACCCATCTTACTTTATATTAATGTTTAATGAACCATTTTAGTAACATTTTTTTCAGAAATCTTCGTTTTTTTAATACAAGATTTTTAAATGTTTAATTTTGGGAATCTTATGGTCATTTTCCTTTCAAGGAACAAATATAAGACATAACTAAAAGATCAGGCTGACTTGGAGTTAGGAGAGGTCACTCGTCACTCATGCTTCAGGAATGCCTTTGGAGAGGCATTCCTTTTACATTTTTTAGGCTCAATTTTTAATTTAAAATGGACTAAAGTTCTCTCTGGCCAATTTCACCTCCAAAGTCCTATTATTTAACTCCTATTCCATAAGAAAAGTCAATAGAAATGTAGATGGAAACAATCAGACATTTGTTTTACAAAAACTTTGTACCCAGGGAGAACTTCCTTTAAATTTTATCATCGATTTTTAGAGACAAGGGTAATTTGTTTTCAAACAGTCATCTCAATTCTTCTGATAAACTTATTTCTTGACTCAGAAAAATGATACTGTTGGACTTCCCTGGTGGTCCAGTCAGTGGTTAAGAAACTGCCCTGCAGTGCAGGAGACACAGGTTCCATCCCTGGTCCAGGAAGATAACCTATATCTTGGAACAACTAAGCCCATGCACCACAACTAGTGAGCCCATCAGCTGCAAGAGCTGAAGCCCAAGTGCCCTAGAGCCCACGCCACCATAGCTGGGCTTGCCTCCGCCGCAGCAACTAAAGAAAGTCTGAGAGCAGCAGCAAAGACCAGCACAGACAAAAATCAATCAATCAAGCATACCCCCCAAAAAAAAAAAAAGATATTGTCCACAATAAAAATTAAAACATTTAAAATTACATAAGAATGAGTTAAAAATCTAACAAGTCTTCATCAAAACGATGAAGAATTAAGCACTTACTTTCACTTGAAGATCCTCAGAACTTTCGGGTGACATGTACAAAGAGAGCAGGACAGGCAGAGTGTTTGTGACAGCGACAGCCCGTGCGTGCTCAGGAGTGTGTCTCCCAATGTGTCCCAAGGCCCAGGCGGCAGCAGCCTTAATATGGTCTTCTGGTTCTTCTGACAAGCAGAGGGACAACTGGGGCACACCCTGCAGTGTGGATCAAAAGAGCAAGAGTTACAAACCCAGAGCAGGATTAAAGGGTCTTCCATGTCTCTCAGACATTAGAAGAATCATTTCAGTCTTGATCCTTTTTCCCTTTAAACTGTTCAATAAATGAGCACTTCACAGGGGCCATCATTTTTCAAATCAATAAAATGACTAGAACTAATTTACCTTAATTATCTGTAACAATCCAACTTAAACTAAGTATCTCTACTAGCGTTTGCTCTCCAAACAGAGGCATTTAACCAAAAACAGATGCCACAGGCTAGTATATAGGCAAAGCCAGATACCACTGTGACAAATTAAAAATGCATTGGAGTTTAAAATCATTTGCTTTCCTTCTAAACTAAAAAAGTTAATTTAGAATCTTTTAAAAATTAACTTTTCACCAAGAGATCCAAAAACAAAATACCTACTATAGACCCAAAATCAAATGAATAATATGAGCAAGAATCCTATTTAAGTAAATTTTAGGTGAAATATATTCACTAAAATCTTTCCTGAAATAGTAAATTTCCATTACTTTTGGTCAACATTTACACAATAGTTTTGCCCAATTTAATCTGACTGAATGTCAAAGAAAGGATGAGTACTTTTATCACACTGATGGCATGTGCTTGTATTTTGTACTTCAAACTTCAATTGTAGGTAAATAAAACAGAGTCAACTAAAGGGCCTCAAATGCATCACAGCTTATATACCCAAAGAAGAGTCGAATAACCAAATCAAATTATAATTCATTCTGTATGGGCATAACTTTTGAACTTGAGACTAAAGTAAATTATCTAATGCCGATACTAAATTATCACCTTAAATTCAGTACCACAAAATATGGTCATCCTACGACAAGCAAAGGCCAAATGATCGTCTACAGTTTTTTTCCCTCCACCTTTATATTTCTTTTTTTTCTTTAAATTTTTGGCCACACCACTCAGCACGTGGGATCTTAATTTCTCGACCAGGGATCAAATCCAAATCCCCATGCATTGGAAGCAAGGAGTGTTAAACACTGGACCACCATGGAAGTCCCTAAATTTGGCTATTAAGACCAATTTCCAGAAGAGATCTGCCATATTACTTCTTTGACTTCTTTCTTACAACTAAAAATGTGTGTCAGCCCATACAAAAAAAAGGTCAGAATCTTTTCTATCTTCAGAATGAGGCAACTTTCCAGAAAGTCCATACATCTGAGACATACCAAGAATGAAGAAGCAGGAGGAAAAGAAGACAGTCCCCAAAATGATGACTTACTAGCCATGGCTGTTATGAACAGCAAATGAGACAAGAAGCGTGACAGTGCTCTGAACGTTAGAAAGTATTATTTAGATGGGAGGTATTGTCAATCCTGACAGTACTACACAGAACCAGAAAGAATGACGCAGTGCTGTGTGATCTGCCTCAAATTGCTGCTGCCCCCACCTTGATCTTCAATTAAATGAAAGACAACCAGGTGTGAGAGGCCAGCAGGCCCAAACCAAAGAGAGGGAGCACCTCCTGGATAGTCTGGGGCAGAAACACAGGAAGCAAAAGCAATCGCGGCTTCTTTCCTCGTCCTTCCTATGTGTGGACTTTCTGACAATCCACACAAGAACCGAGAATCAAAAATTCCAATAATATCCCCACCGTGACCTTTCAGGAAGCAGCATTACTGCCCTAGTCACTATCAGAGTCTTTGGTAATAGAAGAACAAAAGGAAAAGCTCAGGATAAAGAGGGAGTGAAGTAAAGTATTATCAAGGAATAGGTAGAAAATAAAGATCTGAGGCTCCTTTTTATTCTGAGGATTAGCAAAGGATAAAAAAAAAATCCACACTTCTGTTTAACACACAGCAGCGGGTTTTCCATGCCGATAAGAAATCTGCACTCTAGAGAGTTGCCAGACACTGGGAGCACACAGCCTTAGAAGCGTGCTTCAGGAGATCAATATTTACTCATTCAACAAATATTTTTTGAGTACCTACTACGAGCCGGGGTTACTCAATCTGGTAGGTTAATACCGAGTTGTAAACTGAGATAAGGCCAAATCCCTCGAGTAAGCAAACAGAAACACTGCTATCCGACATGTGCCCATGCACTCTGAATTGCCCACATCTAAGAAGAGAAATTAGCTCCTGGAAGCTAAAGGAGAGAGAGCCATCCATACAAGATGATACAAATGACCATTGGGTATGTTAGCTGTCTTTAATCAAAGTATGCTTTACATATTTGTAAAGCCAATCCTTCAAGATACAAAATACACATTACTTAGATACAGATAATACTAATACTCAGAGGTGCTGACATTTTATTAATATTAAACACGGAGTAAAACTTCAAACTTCCTGTCAAATCAACCTTACTTTAAGCATTGCTCTGGCAAATTTACTAGTAAGCCTGGAAAAAAGCTGGTAATTCTTTGTCTCTGATCAGTTACATTGTACACTCTGTGGGAGAGTATTAATCTCTGGTCTGTCTTAGAGGATCTCGCTGCAAGAATCAGGGGAAAGGAAGCAAGGACAAACCTTGGAAATGATGACTGCCATTGCCAGGTTCTCAGAATGAGCTGCCACGTAGCCGAGCAGCATGATGCCTGGCAGCCTTATGTTCCCTTTGCAGGACCCGATGCAGTCGATCACGGCAGCAACTCCCCCAGAGTTCACTATCAGCTGAGAAAGCTAAGAGAAAAGAGGGAGAGTTACATGAGTCACTGTGAGCCTCTCTGCTGTTCAATTTTTCTTACATGACTTTTATCCTTATCGTAATAGATGTCAAAGTTCCTCACATAAACAGTAAACCTGTTTATGAACTAGGGCTAGTCCATAACTCGCTAACTGCTGAAACTGCTCCCCACCCCCTCCGCACAATGCATGAGTATGAAGCAGATTAATCACTCAATACTGAAAGATGAGGTCAAACTTGAAATATTCTAGCCTCATTATCTGTCCTTTGCTAGCAATAATCACTAGCTGTTGGCACTCCAATCTTGAAAAATCTCAACCAGATAAAGATGTTGGGTGAAATAAAGATTAAATACTGAAGAGTTTGGTGAAATGAAATTGATTCGTGAAAATATGCACAGAAAAAGACCAACTTCAGAATCTACCCAAGTTTGCTTCATCTCTATTCTTTTCCCATCTAAGAACCCAGAGCAGGAACCACTGTGTATGAGCGGCTGAGCAGGGAGTTGGTGATCTCTCCCAACCTGGAGGGGCACTATCTCTCACTACACCCAGATGACCTAGAGTGACAGGACAACAAAGGTCCATGGTCCCTACAACTTTAGAAATGGAAAGCAGACAATGATTAATGATTAAAAACTGAGATTTCAGACTCAAACTCCATTGCTACAACCCAGTGGTTCTCAAGTCGGGGCACTTTTGGAGACAGTTGGTTATACATGGGGACATTTTTGATTGTCACAACTTAGGGAGGGGTGCTACTAGCATCTCAGAGGCCAGAGATGCTGCTGAACATTCATCCTACAGTATACAGAGAGCTCACACACACACACACACACACAACAAGGATCATCTCGTCCAAAACGTCCCCTGTGCTAAGGGTGAGAAACCCTCACAACACGTGACACCACCGGGGGCCCTGTCAACAAACTGATGTTCTGCTTAATAACTAAAACTAACAGCATGTGGTTATATTTTGAAGCTGATTTCTTTTCCCCTTGTTTTACCTCGGGTGTATGTTTTGCAATCTCTCTAATTAAAGTAGAAGCATTTTTCTTCACGTATTCATCTTTGTCCTTCAGACAGGTAAGTACCACTGGAAAAATCTCTGCTTCAACCACCATTTCTGCCAGATCCACAGAATGTTTTGCAATCTGACTGAGAGCTGAAAGGACCTGACGCTGTTTAACAAAAACCAAACCCAAACGTTACACAGGGTCCACTGTGGAGTTCAGATGTAATTTAAACAGCTTTGTACACATTCAAATTCCTTTATAAAGAGGAAGAAATAATCAAAAATCCAACATAAGCTAAGAGTCTTGAAGTATTCACTTCCTACTCTTATACCTAAATACTCAACTTCTTAAATTTTCTAATTTCCAAGTTGAACATCTTAGTTCACACTATTGACTATTTAAATATTTACTTATTGAGGCTGGTCAAAGAACATGACCTTTGGGTGAATATTATTTCTTAATTATGCACTACTTAAATCATTAGTTTATGATAATACAAACATGATCAAGCAGAACTTTGGGCATGTGGCTGTTATCATTTTAAAGAATTTTACATTGTCTAATTAACATTGACAATCTTAAAATCTTATAGAACATAACTATTATAATATAAAAGTATAATTGGTGACTATTAGCTGAAAATTAAATTTTAGAAAGCTCGAAAGACTAATATGGCCATTTTCATAGGCAACATAAACATAATAGTGGCCTAGAAAACCTTTAGGTCCCTTCTAACTCTGAGGTTTAATCGTGACATAATTCCTTACTTTAATTATTAATTCTGATGTTACTTCTAGTTTTCAGCATTGCATGTACTTTTCCCCCAGTCACATCTTGATTGTCCAATCCTTACAGCATAGTTTCCACATACGAAAGGACCCAAATACGTAATATACCCAGACCTGTTTTGCACGATAATTTACTAATATCTAAAAATGTATACTATCCATCTGCACACATATCGTTTCCAGTTTCTT
This sequence comes from Nanger dama, assembly GCA_917880005.1. Lineage (NCBI taxonomy): Eukaryota > Metazoa > Chordata > Mammalia > Artiodactyla > Bovidae > Nanger > Nanger dama. The sequence goes on from CAKJTW010000023.1 coordinate 30,533,881, forward strand.
AGATTATCGGAATCCTGGTTTGTATGTTTCTCAACTTTACTTTTAAATACCTTCAGTTTAGCGTCAGGGTTCAGGATCATCTGGGCTAAGTGAGCAATCACTCCTGCATCCACCACTGTCTGTGCTAACTCTGGAGAATGCTTTGCGATATCACTGAGGGCTGAAACAGCAATCCTTTTCAAAGCAATTTCTGGCTCCTGGATACAGAGCACTAAAAGAGGAACAGCTCCCGCATCCACCACAGCTTGTGACAGCTCTGTGGGTCCAAGAAAAGTAATTAAGTGAGTATGGGTGACTGACCCTTGTACAAGCCACTTTTCACCCTGACAGATACAGCAAAGCAAAAAGGGGAGGGTACTTCACTGTCTCGACATCTGCATTTCAAATCAGCCTTCCTGGTTTCATGAAGCATGTGGGCCAATCACAAGCTGAAAAGAATACAGGTCAATAGATGGACCTCCATTTACATGAACACATTTGAGGTAGATTAGGCTGAAATGGCTTGTTATTCTTTTTTTTTTTTTTTAAGAGAGTAAGCAGATGTCAGCTGTTTAAGCTCTGACAATTCTGCACTTTTCAATAGGCAAGCATTTTATGCATGGTTTACAATAACAGAGAAAATTAAAGTACCAAAATTTACCAACCACACTAACTAGGCAGTATTTTGTGCTATTTACATGAGTAAACATTAACGTGAATCTCGTGCCAGTAATGTCGATTTTTTAATTCCTTTCATCTTATTGTACTTTAAAAAGATTTTTAAAACTTTGTACACAAAAGGTGCATTTTTGTTGTACATACAAAAACATTTTAAAAAATGAGAACTATAACCAAACAACAGGATTTAATATATATAAATTTTAACATTAAAGAAATTAATCATAAGCATTTGCTATGTCAGAAATAATATCTTTCGAATATACATATTGATTTACTTGTGTGTCCAAGAATAACAGCTATAAAAAAAAAACACAGTTTTTAAATTACAGAGAATGTGAGGCAAACAGGTAGACCCATATATGTGTAAAAATTTCTTTTCAGAAACATAAAATACACTACATAGTTACAGATCCTACTCTCGTGTTCATGGACTCTCTTACTGAATCACACACACCCATTTCTACAACCTCTTCCTTTCAAATTATGTTCTCATTTTCTCAGATGTGTAGCAGCTTGACAATTTATATCTTTTTGTTATTTAAAATTTTTTTATTGGAGTATAGTTGCTTTATAATGTTGCATTAGTTTCTGCTGTACAGCAAAGTGAATCAGTTATACATATATATCCCCTCTTTTTAGATTTCTTTCCCATTTAGGTCACCACACAGAAGAATGTAAATTGGTACAGCCACTATGGAGAATAGTATAGAGAGGCCTCAAAAACTAAAAACAGAATTATCATATGACCCAGCAATTCCACTCCTGGACAATTTATGTCAATAGCCAAATTATCAATTAAGCATATCAGTCTTTAAGGAAGAGTCTTTAATTTTTCAAACAACTGGTAATATCACATTTTCTAAAAGGAAATAGTGTTAGAAAATGAAGGTTAGGGTCCAACACTTGTTTTCCTTCAATAATTATAATTATCTGAGAAGTCCCATATTGTATAAACGATTCATTCATTCTTTCATTAAACAAGTATTAATGGAAGGTTATTATGTGCCAGACTCATTCAACACTGGTGCAAATGATACCCTTCTACAAATTAACATTACGCTGATTAGCAATATGTTTCAATTTAAAAATCCAGTGTGAAATATGAAATACAATGGGAAGTTAGTATGTAATCTCAAGAACCAGAAGCAGATAAGAGGAATATGTTTTTAAAAAAAAAGTGGGGAGGGGCCTCTCTTGGTGATCCAGTGGTTAAGACTCTGCTTTTACTACAGGGAGCATGAGTTCAATCCCTGTTCAGGGAAATAAGATCCCACATGCTGCACAATATGCCCAAACAGTAAAAATAAAAAATAATTTTTTAATTAAAAAAAAAAAGACAACAGCAGCAACTGACTGGAATATCCACCTCAAATCAATAGAAGACATTCCTCAGAAACCTCTCAGATTCTACTGCCATTCCCTGAAGACCAACAATATAGCAGGTAAAGCAGGTGATCACTCTTTCTTCCCAAGGGAAAAGGGAAGAAAACATAAGGGTGTGATATCATGCAATTTCCAGATAAAATTTTTATATTCTACTTTAACAATTAGCATGATAATTTAATTCAATTCAAATTATACAGGTGTGGTATGGTTGTTGCTGTTGTTCAGTCGCCCCATTGTGTCTGACTCTACGTGACCCCATGGACTGCAGCATGCCAGACCTCTCTGCTGTATGGTAACATCAACTTTATATAGTCATATACAAGGGTGCCTGGAATCTATATATCCAGGTGACCCTTGAACAACACTGGATTTGATCCAGGTGGGTCCACTTGTAGGCAGGCTTTTTTAATGATAAACTCTGTGGTACTGCACCATCAGTGGTTGATTGGATTCAGAATCTCAGACATGCAGGAAGTGATATGAGGGCTGATTATCAATTATACTCAGATTTTCCACTCCAGGGAGGATCAGCACCTCTAACTCCCACATCGTTCAAGGTCAACTCTACTGGGCTAAATATTTTATTTTGAGAAAGCATAAGGATTATTTCATCTATGTATGTATTTTCACTTTTACACACTGTTTCTAAGAGTAAAGAATATACAGTGAACAATTAAAATACTATTAATGAAAACAAAGTTCTTTAAAACAAATATTACCATTGTAACTCCCATACATTTTATTCTTTCCTTGAATAATTGAGTACCGTTATCCTCCTTTTCTTGAACTCTGTTATGAAAGAAACCTCAGTTTTTCTGGCTTGTTACCCATTCCCATCTAAAGCTGCTTTCCATTCTTTCTGAAATAGTGATGCTAAATGAGGGGAAGGATGGGAGGGCACTAAAGAAAGGCTTGCCTGAAGGGAATGAAGCTTCTAGGGACCTGGATGGGGCCTAGCAATCAGTGCTGTACTTGAGTTTCATATACTTTACCTCTCCAGTTTACATGGTCCTTCAAAACCTGGCTCTGCTCTTAGATGGCATACATTGTTATTAATAAACAATATTGTTCAACCACTTTCATACATATACTGGGTACAGGACATATATTCAGGTAACAGTACATATACACATAACATTAGAATAACGCAAGCCATACTACTGGGTTGGCCAAAGGTTCATTCGGGTTTTCCCAGATATTATGGATGTTATGGAAAAACCCAAATGAACCTTTGGCCAATCCAATATATTATACAAACCACAGGCTAACTATTTCATCCTGCCTCTACTGCTCTTTTTTCCTGTGGTGTATCTTTCTTCTTTTCCATACCATTGCTTCCTCTGGTATTCCTGTACCAGTCACAGTTGGCTTCTTGTCAGTCAGGGCATGGGCTTGTGAACCAATCCTGGCAAATGGGACCTGGGTAGAAGTCAGCTGGAAGCATCTGTGAGAGATTTTCCTCTGTAATAAACAGAGATACACAGGAGGAAACACCACCTCATCTGTGCTGGACATGGGCACATCTGCCTGCAAATGACATCTGGAAACTCCTACATCCATCTTGCAACTGTAACAGGAGAAATTGCCAATATGCTGAGGATGGCTGAGTATAAAAATAAGAAACATCTGGGTCCCCCGTGACACTGTTCAGCTGCATAACCAACCTTGGAATGGCCCTGACTCTGAATTTTGTGTTATGTGAAATGAAAAACATCCTCAGGCTTAAGCCATGTGTGGTTGATAGTCTGACTTACAGCCCCAGCCATACTGATGATTCTGTCCTCTCTCAGGCTTGGTGTATGCACATATTTTGCTCTCTTTTCTGGTCATTCAGTGTTCATTACATGCTTACTATGTGCCAGAAACTGGGTTAGTTAGATCTTGGGGAAGCCAAATAGAGTAAAACATTGTTCCGTCCTGGTGGACTTTGCTAAAGGTGAATGTATGAACAGATCGCCATGCAGAGTGGGGCTGGGAGTCAAGTACGTGGAGTGTTTGGGGAAATATACACAGGGTGCAATTTCAGGCAGGGCTTCCCATTTTCCTTCCATCTCCCCTTTTCTTCTCCCCTATACTTTTCTATTCTTAAAAAAAAAAAAGCAGGAATAACCAAAACCCTTACAAAAATCTGGTATACTTAAAAGTTAATACCCATAGAGGACTTCCCTAGTGGTCCAGTGGCTTAAGACTCTGTGCTCCCAACCCAAGGGACTGGGTTCAGTCCCTGGTCAGGGAACTCAATCCCACAAGCTGCAACTAAAAGATCCTGCTTGCGACAACTAAGACTCAATACAACCAAATAAATAAATACATTTTTAAAAGTTACTCCCCATAGGAGAAATCTCACAAAATTCATTTTAACTTTAATTTGGAAATGAGTTTGGGTTGTTTAATTAATTATTACACTTTGGAAATCAAAGATTGATATGTACAGATGTTCACAAAAGTTTTGACCAGGGGGAAAAAACAAGCCAAGAAATTTATCTTCAGTGTGGGAAAATATCTTAACCTCCTTGTAAATTTTAAATGAATCTTCAAAAAGTGAATTTTTAACAACTATATCTTCTTTTATGCAATAATATGTGACATAATCATATACTGTTAGGTAACCAGCAAGATTATAGTTATGCCAAAAAAAAAAAAACAGAGAAAAAAGGTTTTCTGTTATACCAACACATTAATAGGATTTAAGTGGGGTTTATGGCACTATTGCTGATATATTTTCTTCTCTATTTGCCAAATTTTCTTCAATGTAATTATTTAAAAAAAAAGAAATATGAACATGTCTTTGACTATACACATAGCTACTGCTGGGGTTAACTATACTAATATTATTATTATAAAGGAAAAATATAAATAGCTTACTTCTCAATATGGAAGAAAGTTTCTTATTTTAAAATATGGTGGGAATGTATATCTCCTTTAAACAAATTAGGAAAGAATGCATAATTATTCTTGGAAAAATTACAGACATATTCTAGAAATACTATTCACTTTTTTACACTTTCCTTCTTGTCTTAATTCATGCCTTTGCTACAGTTAAAATATTACATTTTTTAAATGCTAAGTGTTATTCATTTTAAACAGTTTTTTAGGCTTCAAACTGTCAGTGGAAATAAAGCTATCCAATAGCACCTTCCTTATTCATAAATAATAATTAAAGCCTTTGATTGCATGCATGAAGACAACTGATATGGAGAAGGCAATGGCACCCCACTCCATTACTCCTGCCTGGAAAATCCCATGGTCAGAGGAGCCTGATAGGCTGCAGTCCATAGGGTCACTGAGGGTCGGACACGACTGAGCGATTTCACTTTCACTTTTCACTTTCATGCATTGGAGAAGGAAATAGCAACCCACTCCAGTGTTCTTGCCTGGAGAATCCCAGGGACGGGAGAGCCTAGTGGGCTGCCATCTATGGGGTCGCACAGAGTTGGACATGACTGAAGCGACTTAGCAGCAGCAGCAGACTACTGATATACAGGCCTCAAGTCTGACAGTCAGCTATTTTCAGCCAAGGAATAACTAGCTCTCTTCGGCCTCAGTTCCTCATTGCTGAGTGAAGGAAAGGAGGTAGCCATCGCTATGGAACCGTGACAAGCTCAGTATGACTTTAGATTTAATTTTTAAAGAGACACAGATAAAAGGGGGGACATTTGAGATCAACAACATTCATAAGATTAATAGTATCTAAAGGTGGATGAATCAAATATTATAAATGACTTTATGCTGATTAGACAGGAACAACACAGACAGGAAAGTCCATCAGTGTATAATAGGTACAGGTAAAACCAGGTGCATCAGGCAAAAGTGATTTTGCTTTAACAGTGCTCATCATGGCCTTAGGGCTTCTCTGGTGGCTCAGTGGTAAGAATTTGCCTGCCAAGGCAGGAGCTGTAGGTTCAATCCCTGGGTTGGGAAGATCCCCTGGAGAAGGAAACGGCAACCCACTCCAGTATTCTTGCCTGGCAAAACCCATGGACAGAGGAGTCTGGTAGGCTACAGTCCATGGGGTCACAAAAGAGTTGGACACAACTGAACAACCACCATGGCCTTCACCCCTCTTAATTGTTACAGCTCATGGTTTGGTTAGATCTGCAGTGGTAAAGACAGGGCCCAAGCAAGTAATTAAAACAAGTGAAGCCAGAGAAACAATAACCAAGTGGGGAGCATAGTAAACTGGACAAACATGTACACCAGATACAAGGAGCACTAACTACTCAGCTTCTTCAGCCAAGCACTGCTGCGTGGGAATGCAGACCTAGCCGCGGTCAGATCCTTGGATTTTTCCAGAGAAGCCAGACATCTGATTGCCTTGTTTTTAAGTTTTGGAAACTTTAAAAAACAAAACCAAAAAAACACTGTGTAAGACAGCATGTGTGCGTGCATGCTAAATCACTTCAGTCTTGTCTGACTCTTTTGCAACCTCCATGGACTGTAGCCCGCCAGGCTCCTCTATCCATGGGACTCTCCAGGAAAGAATACTGGAGTGGGTTGTCGTGCCCCGCCCCCAGGAGATCTTCCTGAACCAGGGATCGAACCCACTTCTCTTATGTCTCCTGCATTGGCAGATGGGTTCTTTACCACTAGTGCTACCTGGGAAGCCCCTTAAAACAACATGAAGTGAAGTCGCTCAGTCGTGTCTGACTCTTTGCGACCCCGTGGATTGTAGCCCACCAGGCTCCTCGGTCCATGGGGTTCTCCAGGCAAGAATACTGTAGTGGGTTGCCATTTCCTTCTCATAGTGTGGGCCAAATAAAATATGTTCATCATTTTACAATCTTAGGCTTAAAACCTTCTGAAATGAGCTGTGGGGACTTTCTGGATGTGAAAAAGGTGTAGTTCTCTCTACTTTTGATTCTTGAATACATGTTGTGGAGTCATAAAGGAAGAACCACTATTGTGGTTATATAAGAAAATTCAGAGGTGAATTCCAAGAAACTGACAAAAACCTAAAAACTGGCTTGTAAAAAAAGATTAATCTAAACATATGTTATGATACTCAGCTAATTTTCCTACTCACAATGGCAATGTAGGAGGGAAGAATTTGAGCAAAATTAAGTGATGCATCATGAGAACTCACAAAAGGACTCAAAATGAAGAGGTTCTCCAAAAAGAAAAAAAGAAAGGAAAAAATATGTATATATATTTAGTACACTAATTCAAAAGTAATTAGGCAACTCAAACACCTCAGCGACTCTAATTTCTTTTAACTTTATTGCTATATATTTTTTCCAAACACTGCTTATAACTCACCATTTTTAAACCAAACAAAATGTTATGTTTTACAGTATTTGCTTCATTAAAAACAAAATTATGAATCATTATTTCTTTGCATTTAGTTTACCCTATTTATCAGTTTAAAAGATAGGCTGGTTTTGCATCTGGATCTAAAACACATAACTGTATTACTTCAAAACCTTTTTGAAATAAAGCAGGTTAAAAAAAGATTTAAGATTTGGCTACAACTTATGATGTTAATCTCACATTATCGAGCCATTCAACCAAGTTTTTCATGATTTGGTGAAATCACAGTCAAAACAAATATGGAGTTGCAGTCACCAAAGTTGGTTATATGCTGACCATTGGTGGCTCAGACTGTAAAGAATGACTGCAGTGCAGGAACCCTGGGTTCAGTCCCTGGGTTGGGAAGATCCACTGGAGGAGGGCATGACAACCCACTCCAGTAGAGGAACCTGATGGGCTACAATCCGTGGCATTGCAAAGAGTCAGACGTGACTGAGCAACTAAGCACAGCACAGCATACTCCAGTTTGACTTTAGAAATGTCACTTCCAAAGTAGAAGAGTTTGTCTAGTTTTTGGTCTAACCCATTGTTTACAATGGGTTGTTACCTACTGCTATGTAACATCACACCAAACTCAGCTGCTTAAAACAGGAAACATGTATAGTCTTATTGTTTCTATAGGTCAGGAATCTGGGAGCGGCTCAGCTGGAAGTTCTGGCGGTGACCTCTCACGAGGTTGCAATCAAGCCATTAGCTAGGGCTGCAGGTATCGCAGGCTTGACTGGGTCTACAGCATCTTTTCCCAGCACAGCCATGGGAATGTTGGAAGAAGGCATCATTCCTCCCTGTTTCTGGGTCTTGCCATAGGCTGCTCCCAATGAGGTTTCCCCAAGAGTGAGAGATCCACGGGAGAGAACCCGAGACAAAAGCTGTAGTCTTTCATAATCTAAGCTCAGAAGGCACATACCATCACTTCCGCTATATATCTTTGGTGCAATGTGGAAGCAGATTACACAGGGATGTGAATAGGAGGAGGCAGACATGGAAGCCAGCTAGCAAGAAACCTTTATTCTACACCAATACATCTGAGAGAGGCAACATTCTCCTGTAGTTAACAGTTAACTAGAGCTATAATTCTGAGTTGAGAAGTCGACATCTCCAATTGCAGGTGGGAGTGTGAAAAAGTAGAAGGAATTTGCATATTATTATGAAAAAAATCTAATCTATGATTTTATTTATCCCCCACCCTCACAAATGCCATTTTTCCTGCTGATAATTTCCATACCATTTCTCTCCACCCAATCTTCAGAACCATCCATCTAACCCTTACACATGGGTTGAGTGTTTCAGAGATTAAAGGTTAACGTACATCCATCCATACATAAATACATACATATGCTTTGAAGGTTAAATAATTCTAGCTCCTTTAAAGTCAAGTGAGTCAAATAAGCCATTGATCTGGAGTTAATGGGGCCTTAGTAAAAATTACAATCAGCTGGAAGGATGGCATACTTATACAAGACTCAAGCATTAAAAAAACAGCTTCAAAATATGGAAAGGAAAAGTCAACAAGTGGAGATGAGAGAAAAGAGAAGGTGGGAAAAAACAAAGACTTTGGTATGGCCTTGGAAGATAATAAGTAGCATAAGATATAAAGCAATTTTTAAAACCCCAATTTTAGTGACTTTCAGTTTCATACTTATAACTACTCAACAGCTGAGACTAGGCTGAATGGAAGAAGGCAGACCTACAGAGAGGGTCTGGAGGGCTCTTGGGATGAAACAATAAATTACTTGGAATCAGCTTTTTACAAAATATGCTTTTTGTATCTAGAAATGTTTCCATTCATTTCCACTTGCTTTAGGGACTTCCCTGGCAATCCAGGTTAAGTTTAAGACTCAGTGTTTCCAACATAGGGGATGTGGATTCAATCCCTGGTCAGGGAACTAAAATTCCACATGTCATGTGGCACAGCACCCCCTGCAAAAAAAAAATACCCAAACAAAAAATACATTTCCACTTGCTTTATATAATATTGCAACCACAATTGTAGATTCACTCTACCTACAATCTGCAAAAAAACAAAACAAAACAATCTTAAGTGGATTTTAAGATGTTTTAAAAGATTTTATTAAACTTTGAACCTTCAAACTTCATTGGCATTTGTTATTTGCTTCAGGGCCCTAGGAGCTCAGGCTAACAGAGGAGGCTAAACAGTAAAGGGTCAGCTGTGCCCTAGTGAAATTCTCTATGAGAACACACAGAGGAGAGAGGAAACAGAAACAAAATACTGGATGGTTAGAAAGTGTACAGGACATTTTCATACAAAGGCTCCCTGGTCAGCAGTTCTTGGTGTGACTCCTGAGTGGTTCCTTTAAGTTACCCTTGGGCCTCCACTGTCCACTTTTATTCCTGAGGATGAGCTGCCCCAACAGCATTAATAATTGCATAATATCCCACTGAGCAAATATGCTATAGTTTACTTAACCACCACCCCAACTCGGGACACTTAATTGTTTTGTGGGTTTGGGGTTTTGCATTATTAAGTACAGTGCTTTAAGATTATGTAGCCTGCCAGGCTCCTCTGTCCATGGGATTCTCCAGGCAAGAATGCTGGAATGGGTTACCATTTCCTTCTCCAGGGGATCTTCCTGACCCAGGGATCAAATCTGGGTCTCCCGCATTGGAGCTAGACGCTTTAACCTCTGAGCCACCAGGGAAGCCCATTTAACAACATTGCTACATACCAACTGATCCAAGCTCGGCAACTTAGAGCATCATTTTCTCTCTCACACTTTGTGTGGGTCAGAAATCCATGAGCAGTCTAGCTGGGTGGTTCAGGCTTGGAATTTCTCATGAAATTGCTACTACACTGACTATGGGGGCTGCAGTCATCTCTGAAGGCACAATTGGGGTAGTATCTGCTTCTAAGCTCACTCACATAGTTCTAGAAAGCTCCATTTCTTGCTGGCTGTTAAAGACCTTGCAACACAGGCCTTTCCTTGGGCTACCTGAGGGTCCTCGTGTCATAGCAGTAGCTTCCCTCCAGGCAAGTGATGAGACACCCCCAAAACAGAACCATCGTAAAGGCTTGTAAAGCTGGTCACCCATGCTCAGAAGTAGCAGACCATTGTTTCTGCTGCAGTCTAGTGGTAACACAGATCAATCCTGGTGTGATATGGGAGAGACTGTACCAGGGTGAGAATGCCGGGATGTGGGATATTTGAGGGGATTCTTGGAGTCTAGCTACCATGGGTCCTATATTAATACATACATATTCCACACGTTAGACAAACATACACATTCATATGTGTGTGCATGCATGCATGTATTTACTTAAGACAGATGCTCTGAGGAGTGGTCCTGAGCAGAAGAATGGTGGCTTTTTTAAAATTAATTATTTTAATTGGAGGATAATTATTATACAATATTGTGATGGTTTTTGCCATACATAACATGAGCAGGCCATAGGTATACATGTAATCCTGAATCCCCCCTCCCACCTCCCTTTCCACCCTATCCCTCTAGGTTGTCCCAGAGCACAGGCTTTAGCTGCCCTGCTTCACAGGTTCTTGATATTTTTAGATTAAGCCACAGAAACTGCTGTTTTGTTAAGTCAAGACCAATCAAATATAGGTAATCTCATATAGGTCAAGGTAGCAAGCACTGCAATACTGTTTTCCAAAGGGGATTATCAATATGGGGCCCCACTGACAATGTGCAAGTCTGATAGTTTGGCCACTTATAAAGTATATTTCAGCCCTTACATTAGTAAGTGGTTGCTTGAAGTTGACTCATCATTTATTTCTCCCCAAATAGTACCTTTAGTTCCATATTCCTTAACTTACTACATATCACCATTCAGCTATACTGATTAATTCAAGCATATTAAGTGACTTTTTGAGGCCACAGCATCACCACTTCATTGCCTTTTAACGAAAAAACACAGAGCACAGCACAGGAATTCTAAGTCAGTACTGTCAGATGGGAACATGAGCCATATATTTAAAATTTTCTAGTAGCCACACTTAAAAAGTAAAAAGAAGTAGGTGAGATTAATTTTAATCACGGGATAGAGATGCAGATGTAGAGAACAGATTTGTGGACATAGGCGGGGGTGGGGGGGAACTGAGAGTATAGCATTGACATACATACACTATCACGTGCGGAACAGCTAGTGGGAAGCTGCTGTATAGCACAGGAAGCTCAGCTTCATGTCTGTGATGACCTAGATGGGTGGGATGAGGCGGGTGATGGGAGGGAGACTCAAGAGGTAGGGGATATATGCATTGTTTTTGTTGTATAGTTGCTAAGTACTATTCAACTCTTTGTGACCCCATGGAGGGTAGCCAACCAGGCTTCTCTGTCCATGGGACTTCCCAGGCAAGAATACTGCAGTGGGTTGGTATTTCCTTTTCCAGGGGATCTTCCTGACCCAGGGATCAAATCTGCGTCTCCTGCACTGGCAGGAAGATTCTTTATCACTGAGATACCTGGGAAGCCTGCATATAAGTATACTTATAGCTGATTCACATTGTTGTACAGCAAAAACTAATAAAACATTGTAAAGCAGTTATCCTCTAATTTAAAAATAAATTTAAAATAAAATTTTTAGATAATCACATTGTTTAACACAATATATCCAAAATACTATAATTTCAACATGTAATCAATATTTAAAAGTTTTAATGAGATACTTTACACTTTTTTCTTCACATCAAGTCTTGGATATCCAGTATATATTTTGCACTTACAGCCTGTCTCAATTTAGCTGCTAAATTTTTATTGGAAATGCTCAATCTACAGTATTTAGATTCCAAAAAGTTTACAGTTGAAAAAGTAGATTCACATATGAACGTTGTTCCAGTCATGCCTAAAATTTTCCTAATTACCAGGAACTTGTTGTTTATCCATTCCACATACATTAGCTTACATCTGCTAACCCCAAATTCCCACTCCATCCCTTTCCCAACCTTCTCCCTCTTAGCAACCATAAGTCTGTTTTCCTTGTCCCTGAATCTATTTCTATTCCATAGATAGGTGAACTTATCTATTTCATAGACAGGTGTTTTGCCTATGATCTAAGAGTTTCATTTGTGTCATATTTTAGATTCCACATATAGGTGATATCCTATGGTAGTTGTCTTTCTTTTTCTAACTTACTTCACTTAATAATCTCTGGGTCCATCATGTTATTGCAAATGGCATTATTTCATTCATTTTGATGGCTGAGTAGTATTCCATTATACACATGTACTACATCTTCTTTATCAGTTCATCTGCCAATGGACATTTGTTTCCATGTCTTGGCTATTGTGAATAATGCTGCTATGAATGGAGGGGTACGTGTATCATTCTGAATTAGAGTTCTGTCTGGATATATGTCCAGGAAGGGAATTGCTGGATCATTCAGCAACTCTATTTTTAGCTTTCTGAGGAACCTCCATACTGTTTCCCATAGTGGCTGTACCAACGTATATTCACACCAGCAGTATAGGAGGATTCCCTCTTCTCCATACCCTGTCAAGCATTTTGTTATTTGTGACTTTTTGATAATCGCCATTCTGACTGATGTGAGGTAGTAACTCATTGTCATTTTGACAAAAATTAGTGATACTGAGCATTTTTTAATGTGCCTATTAGACATTTGTATTTCTTCTCTGCAGAAAGAAGACATTGAGGTCTTCTGCCCATGTTTTGATTGGTTATTTCTGCTGTTGTTGAGTTATAGTTGTATGAGCTGTTTGTAGGTTTGGGAAATTAAGTCCTTGTGAGTCACATTGTTTGCAAATATTTTCTTCCATTCTATAAGTTGTCTTTTCATTTGGTCTGTGGTTTCCTTTGCTGTGCAAAAGCTTGTAAGTTTGATTAGGTCCCATTTATTTGTTTTTGCTTTTATTTCTATTGCCTTGGGAGACTGAGTGAAGGAAACATTGGAGCAGTTTACATTAGAGCATGTTTGCCTATGATCTCTTCTAGGAGTTTCATGGTGTCATGTCTTAATGTTTGTCTTTAAGCCATTTTGAGTTTATTTTTATGCTTGGTGAGAGGGTATATTCTAACTTCACTGATTTACATGTGGCTGTCCCAACTTTACATGTCCCAACTTTCCTAACACCACTTGCTGAAGAGACTTTTTCCCCACTGTATATCCTTGCCTCCTTTGTCAAAGATTAATTGATTGTAGGTGTGTGTGTTTATCACTATCAATGTCACTTTTTCCTTTCATATCTATGCCCAACAGAGTTCAGAGGTTATCTAGATATAACAAAGTTTTTAAAAACAAAGTAAAGATTCCCTTTTCTATCACAGTAAAAAAACATAACTCACAATTTGTCTTTCACTTGAGCCAAAGTAAAATCACCCAATATATTATTCATATTCTTAAGATAATATTGTATCTTTTGTTCGATATTTGGTCAGCTCTCTGGATGACTTCTATGCTCACTGTATCAATTTTTCCAACTTAGATTATAAAGTCTTAGAGGTGAGATGTTAGCCAACTTATTTGACCTTGTACAATAACAAAAGACATGGTAACATACACAGGAATGCCTCAAATACTTTTTGATAATTACAGTGATGATGATGATGGTTACTGCTTGCTAGCCTTATATATAAAGTTGTAGTTCTCAGTGACTTGGGGATCTGAGATTAGAGAATTATATTTTATTGTTCCATATTCTGAATCCCAAAAAAAAAAAATGCAAAGAAAGCTTAGAAGATTTTATTAATCAAAAGTCTGAACTTTAAAAATCATAAGAAATAAAAATACAGAAAAATTCACATATAATTTTTTACCAGTATACAAACTAACCCTAAAAGAGACTAACAAATTAGGTAACCACTGAGTGAAAGTTACAGTTAAAAATGTTATTTTAGGGCTTCCCTGATGGCTCAATGGTGAAGAATCCACTTGCCAAAGCAGGAGACACGGGTTCAATCCCTAGTACAGGAAGATCCCACATGCTGCCAAGCAACTAAGCTTGTGCATCACAACTACTGAGCCTGTGCTCTGGAGTCTAGGAGCTGCAACTGCTGAAGCTTGTGCTCCACAACGAGAGAAGCCACCGCAATGAGACCCCACACACTGCAGCTAGAGAGCAGCTTCTATGCTCCACACCCAGGAAAAGCCCATGCTACAATAAAGACCCAGCATAGCCAAAAATAAAGTAAAGAAAAAAGAAAGAAATTTATTTTTTTAATGTTACTTTAACACATCTGGTGTCTATGTCCAAAGAACATAGAAGAGACATTTATTTTCACTTTCATCTTTCTTTACCAACACCTAAATAAGGAGAAAAGTACTGGTAGAAATAAATGTTAGGATCAAAATTGGTATAATATATAATACATATAATCTCATATACATCATTTTCTTCTATGCTTATGTGTTCCTCAACCCCTCGAAGATAAAATAAGTTATAAAAAGATGGCACAGAAACCAACTCATTATCTACAGATATCACTAAAGTCTTTAAGGCTTTTAACAGAGAATTACCATCCTCTTGTCCCCTTCTCCCCCTCCTTCCTTACTCTAATACCTACAGTACAGAATTCCTAATTATCTCAGATATTTGTCACTAACATGTAGATTTTTAAACATTAATCACTGCAACCTAAGCCTGTTCCACACGATGTAGACTACTGGTATTTATATATGGGTGGCATGAGTGGCACAAGAAGAATATATGCAAAAATTCTGATTTTTAAAATTATTTTTTCTTTTTATCATTTCATCATTCTAAATGACACAGAAAAGAATCAGGCCAACCAGCTCTGTCTGGATTCCTCCCTTACGTTATCTACTTAGTGAACAAGACATAGTCGATTCACTGTTTCTGTGGAATCCTAATGAGCTGAGCCTGCTAAGCACTGCTCATCTGGGGCTGCAGCCATCCCCTCTCCTGACCACTACCAAGCAGGAGGGAAGTCTCTCTTTGATTTAGGTCCTAAGGAGATAAATCAGGTCCCTGGGAGACAGCATAGTCACACATGTGGAACCAGTCATCGGGAATTAAGAACAGAAGTATCTGGCGAGACTTGCAGATACTGCAAGGAGCTTAAGAAGAAGAGTGATGAGCTTTCATACACTTGCCTTTCTCACATTATAAAAGGAAGAAGCTCTGAAGGCTTCTGAGTAATGGCCAAACAGCTCTGCCATAAACTGTCGTCTGACCAGAACAAATCCTTTAACCTCTCTATTTCAGTTTCCTCATCTGTAATAGGGTGATTGTGTTAATAATTAAAGTGTTTTAGGGCACTTAATCCAACCTATTCCATTTTGCCAGGACTGAGAACTTGCCAGGGTTTACAAGAGACAGTGTTTTTAGCTAAAGCTCCTAAACAAACACTTAAAGTTTATTTCTTGTTAGCCCAAACATGGAAGAGCACTCCTCCAAAACACCTGCATGGTTTTTTTTTCTCAGGCTGCCGCCAGGCCACTGCTCCCACCTCAGTCCCCTAGTGCTGTGATGGCTGCCACACACTCCACCCAGGTCACCGGCAGCACTTCTCCACAGAGCTTCTGTGTCACCCACTGGTGCAAGGCTAGAGTCAGGCTGCCAGGCACAGTGGAGAGGGAGGGAAGGCCTGGGTCCTCCCAGTGGGAGCACAAAGGCAGCAGAGCCCACCGTTCCTCTGGCCTCACCCCTTGTAGTTCCCAAAGCAAGACTAGTCCTTGAAAATAATGAGAGATTGGACACTAGTTAGGTAAATACACAACCAGAATAATTCTGCTGAAGGGCAGACTGTAGCGCATTAGAGGAAGAGCGACAATCAGTCTGAGCCTTTCTTAAGGAACCCAAAACAGAAAGAGGTAGTTTATTTATCTTCAAAAAGTGTGTATTCAGTAACTGGTGACTCTATCATGGAAATTTAATGAGACGATTTGCTCAGAGTTGCAAATCGTCTCATTAAATTTCCATGATAGAGTCTACGACCACCATTTCTGATGGTTAGCCTCCAGTTTCCTTTGGTTATCTGTACAATGCCTTAAAATCTATATGTACAAGTAGCTTTTAGAAATTGTATTTTTCAAATAAGGAAACATCAGATGATGCCCACTGATTTCCTCTTCTAGTAATTGTGTGTTTACTTTATTTTTGTTTCCTACACGCAAAACATTTTCTTTCTATTGCCCTTAAAGGTCATTTCTTTTGTATCTCCTTTAAGGTTTATATTTCTTAAACTACCCAATCAAACAATTTACCACTAATTCCCAGAAGAAAACGCTGAATGAATCCCTTCCATCTCAATATATTCCATTTTTAGGAGATCATCAAGAAAGAAATCAGGTCATTTGAAGGTAAATCTTCTCTTTTCACTGATATTCAGGATGTGAATTATGACTTACTGCTTACTAGATAACAATTCCCTTTCCTTCTGAGAAATCTATTCAGTAATCCCTTCTGGGAGCTTCTGGGTCCCAAGCCCCTAATGACTGTGAAATATTGAAATTACACTGAGAATTCCATGTGGGAGCCAGATTATAGCAAGAAATTGGAATGGAATCCCTTAGAAAGAGCCTATTTATAAACTATAATCATTTAGCCTCAGATTCAACAAAATGGAGATATGGAAAGGTTATTTATGGGCACCCGCCTGACAGAGTGTCTGCATAGTTGTCCTCAAAGTTCTTTTGCATCACTCTTTAAAATACTCATGTTACAATCTGTAAAGTCCTCCGACATTTCAAAAAAAAAAGATTAAATATACTCATGTAGTTTCCCCATGATAACCAGCTTCTAATTTAAAACACTGCCTTAGTTTTCTCAATCAACATGTATTAAGCACTAGTCCTAAGGTGAACCTACTTGGAAAACCAAAATTCAGATATTAAGGAAACAATTTTATTGTACCAATTCTGAATCATTCTAAGCATGACAAATAGTTTTCTCTCTTGGTTTATTTTTACATTATTTTATTGTCTCCAGCAGTGTCATCATTTAAAAACCAAATTAAACATAACTACGGGACAGCTGCTTCCTGTTTCTGTTTTGAATTTCTTCAATACTCTTTCAAGAAGTACGCAGTCAAATTGTATGGAACGGGGTTAACATATGGCTTTGGAGTCAGACAGATTTAGATTCCAATTTTGGCTCAACCATTAACGTAACTTCAGCCATCCTCTACATTCCACTCTCTTCCTCTGTTTAACAGGGAGAGTAATACCTGCTCTAAGTGTATCTGCAGCCAAAATGAGATAATATCCTGCTGCATACTGCACAGAGCCAGGCACATAGTAATTACTCAATAAACAGTAGTCATTATTTTATACATGCATGCACATTGAAAAATCTAGAAAATGAATTTAAAATATTCTTCATTCTATAACCCTAGTAACACAAACATGTACTCGCTTGTAATTATATCCACATAAGATTTTATTTTTATATCATTATGGCTCAGCTGGTAAAGAATCTGTCTGCAAGGCAGCAGACCTGGGTTCGATTCCTGGGGTGGGAAGATCCCCTGGAGAAGGGAAAGGCTAGCCACTCCAGTATGCTGGCCTGGAGAATTCCATGAACTGTACAGTCCATGGGGTCACAAAGAGTGGGACATGACTGAGTGACTTTCACACATACACATAATTGTAATATATAATTTTCTAATTTTTCACATTATAATCACTTTTTCATGTTATCATGCAGGATTCATAACTGTTGAATGAGATTCCATTAAGTAAACTTCTATAATTTAACCCTTAAATTTCTACCAAATATTTGAGGGGTTTTGATGTTACAAATTTGCATAAATGCAGCTTCTTCATTCTGTGGGATTCTATCCTTAGGATGAATTCTCAAAGCAGGCTTTCTATAGTAACCATAAACTCTTTTATAGGTTAGATTTGCATGGCTTTCTACAAGGTCATACAATTTCTAGTGCCTTTGTCAATAGAAACATTATCGTGCCCTCTCAAATCTTCAGTTTTAATAATATTAAATGTATTGAATATTTACCATATACTGGCCTATCTCATCAGTCTCACGACAAATGTGGAAGTAGTACAACCTTTCTTACAGATGAGGAAGTTAAGTTTCAGACAGTTTAAAAGCCATGTCCAAGGTAAAACAGCAACTAAAGAATGGAACTTGGACTCAAACTCAGATTCTAGCTAAGGCCACAGTGCTCTTAACCACTTGGTTTTTTTTTTCTGCTTTACTTTCACTGATGTTTTATTACTCAGTTCTTTGATTACTAGCAAAGTTTTCATTTTTACATGTTTAAAACTGTTATTCTCTTGTTGTGTCATTTGCATATTATTTAGCAACTTCTGTAAAGTGGTGGGGGCAATTTTGTTCACTGTGTATTTTTTACCAATAAAGTGTATCAGTACAACCTTCACACCAGAGGCTCAGGTCCCTTCTTGATGGCCTCACTGAGCTCAGTTTGTAAGAAAAGGCGCTCCTTCTCTTTCTTCATCTTCCTGCCAATCTTGGGCTGAATACAAATATATTCTAGAAAGCTACCATGCCCACATCTTTTCAACATTATTCACTCATACAACATGGCTCTTGGCTACCTTGGAACACCCTACCATAAGTGAGAGTGAAGACCCAATGTCCCCTGGGGAGTAACAAACTAATAATTTTGTAACAGAACCAATTTACCAAGGTCTTTGAATCAATCAATATCTCATTCTCTCTATGTCCCCCTGCTTCCCACTCTGTCTTCAAATGTCTCTTTTGCTAACTAAGATAAAGACTGACATGTATAGGGTTTTTTTGTTTGTTTGTTTGTTTATGAATTTGTGATCCAAACAATTTGGCCTTCATTCAAAACTTATCTCCCATAATGTATAGACACATCATTAAGACCTCATATCTATGGTCTACTAGTAAGCAAAACCAGGTTTATTGAATTAATGTAAACTTTAATAATCCTATTTTATAATAAGGGTCATTACCTGCATTATGTCTTGCAATATAGCCAAGTGCCCAGGCTGCAGCCTCTTTGACTCCAGGGTCAAAATCTTCCAAGCAAATCACCAGTGTGTCCAGTGCTCCACAATCAACTATTGCCTGAGCTAGTTGGGGAGAATGTTTACCAACTGCTCGTAACACAAAGGCAGCTGCTTTCTTGTAAAAACGCTACAAGGGTAAATAGACAAAACTCAGTGTGAATCAAGCTAAAAGTTAAAATAGACCAAAACAACATAAAAAATGACACTGATATTAAAAAAAAGCTCAGCAGTTTTTTAAATACAAAAGATGAAAAACATCCTGCAAAATCATTTTGATTTTTGAGGCTTCCCCATTGCTTTTGTCCATTAACTGAACTGAAACGGTGTACATCTTTAATTTCATTTCGAATGTTTTACTCTGAAACATGTATTTGGAAACTGAATAAAATAAAATGTAAGCATTGTATTTCCTACAGATTCATAAAATAATGGGAGTTTATGTTTGTGCATTACAGTGAAAGGTATTGTTTGTCCTGTGGGAACTCCTAGATTGTTAGCACATGCAACTAAACTGTCACCTGACAAATTCATTTCCTTTACTTGCCCTCAGTCTCTAAGCATGACCTCAACTAACCTTTCTGGTGTCCCGTGTTATCCTGAAATAACAACTATGCTCTGAGGTGTACTTAGCAATCATCAGATAAAGTTTCTATTTCTTCACAGTGTATACAAAAAAGCAACTAGGTGACTATAGCAACTGTTTTGAAAGCATTCTATTTACATAGGCTAAAATACTAAAAATCAATAAAAAATTATATGAGAGAGAAAATACAAAAGTTATATTTTAACAGATTATATCTTAAAATTAGGATATGTTGAAAAGATAAGGAATCTACTGTTAGTATCAATGTTTTGATTTGATATATTTCTTTAGTTTCTTAAATATCAACATATATAGACATTAAAATATTTGTTACAGAGTCTAATTTTACAAGTCCATAACCAAATATCTACTAAATCATTACAAAAATTAGAAGAGTTTTAAAGTAGCTTTCCATAGATTATTTTCTCATGATTGTGGAAAAATAATAGTAATACATTTCTTGTCATTACCATAAGCTGATTTGAATGTTTATTGCAGAATTTTCAAATTCACACTTTACTGAGCACCAAGAGTTAGCATTAACTACAGTGCCTAGAATTCATACTCTCCTAACTCACTCCCCCTTCCTCTTAACTTCTGCTTCTCCAAATCCGTAACTCTCTTCTCTCCTGGAATGACTCACCAAAAGAACTGCCAGAAAAGAGAAGAGAAGAGAAAGAAGAAAGGATGGAAGGAAGGAACGAAAGAAAACCTGGAGGGAAAAGGGAGGAAAAACCAAACCAGAGGACTTTGTACGCATAGAGAAGAGATTAAATCTCATGTGAGAAATGGGTTAAAGGCCTGGAAGGGGAAGGAGACAGAAGCCTGTGAAGATGCTTTCTATTCTCACTTTCTCTTCATGTGCCCTGTTGCTTTAACTAATGGCCACTCATTCACACTTAGAAAATCTTAGAGAACCTTCTATGTGAGATATCAAACAGACCTTGCCCTCAGAGAAGGAGCTAAGAGTCCAAGCATTTGATGATAGAAAGAACGCCTACAAGAAAAATACAATTTCTTTAACTCCTCCTAGAGATAAAAGTCATTAGCAAATGACTCTCCAATCTTTAAAGAAAAAAAAGGCACATTTTAAAGCAATTAGAATTTTATTTCATTTTGTAAAAAATTAAAAAAAAATCACCATTTTAAAGTGTACAATTCAGTGACATATAGTACATTCACAATGTTGTGCAACCATACTTATCCAGTTCCAGAATATTTTCATTCCTCCAACAAGAAATCCCCTACATTAAGTAGCCACTTCTCACTCCCCTCTTCTCCCAGCTCCTGGCAATCATTAATCTGTGTCCATCTCTATGGATTTGCATTTTCTGGATACTTCATATAAATGGAATCATACAATGTATAGCCTTGTCTAGCTTCTTCCTCTTAATATAACTTTTTCAAGGTTCATCCATGTTGTAGAATGTACCAGTACTTCACCCCTTTTTATAACTGATAATACTCCATTGTATGGATATATAACATTTACTTTATCTAGTCATTCTTTTGGCTATTGTAAATAATGCTGCTATGAACATTTGTGTTCAGGTTTTGCTTGAACACCTGTTTTCAATTCCTTTGGAAATATAACCAGGAGGAGAACTGCTGGGTCATATAGTAATTATGTTTATCTTACTGAGGAACTGCCAAATTGTTTTCCATAGCAGCTGTGTCACTGTACACAACTTCTCAACACTTGCTATTTTCCTTTTTTTTTCTTTCTTTTGTTTGTTATGGCCATCCTGGTAGGTAGAATGCTGGCTCTTCACAGTTTTGATTTTCATCTCCTAAAGACTAATGCCATTGAGTACTTTTTCATCTTGGCTCTTAGTATATTTTCTTTGGATAAATGTCTGTGTGAGTCTTTTGCCCATTTTTTAATTGAATTGTTTGCCCTCTGGTTATACATGTGTAAGAAAGATAATTTAATCTTAAAGACATGTCAAGAAAGATACATCCCTAGGTTACGATAAATCAGCAGGATGGAACAAACAGGCAAAGACCCTACCTAGAGGAAGATCCTTAACTATTGTTAGGAACATAAAGGGAAAAAATGGAAGCACTCTTAGATGACCTTTAAAAGGCTTGACATGCTTGCAAGCCTGGCAAAAATGTTTTGTCAAACCTTCCCTTACATGCATTCTCCTTGCTTTCAAATGCTTCTCTTCCTCCTTGCTTCAAAGCTATCTCTTCCATTGCCCATTAACTAGATTGAGACAATAAAGAATCTGCCTGCAACCCAGGAGACCTGGTTTCGATCCCTGGGTTGGGAAGATCCCCTAGAGGAGGAAATGGCAACCCACTCCAGTATTCTTGCCTGGAGAATCCCATGGACAGAGAAGCCAGGCAGGCTACAGTCCATGAGGTTGCAAAGAACTGGACTGAGAGAATAACACAACACTACTCTATGTAACTAACGTACTTGCCCAGGGAGCCATACATCTTTCAAAGAGTGATCATATAACTTGAATAAGACCATATATAGAAGTACTGCTGTGTGTATAATTCCATTAAAAACTTTAATGTTTTCTCCTGTACTAAAAGTAATGCAGAAAAGTTATCTATTAGCCCCAAAGTAAAACACCCTAAAGGTATTATTATGTGTAGTTCAAAGAATTGAAGGTTGTATTAATATCCTAATAATTCTACTCCTATACACTTGCAATTGTACCCAAACTATCAATTTTTTAAAAATCTAAAACAAAAATCATATAACTTTGGTTTTAAAAATTCTTACATTCTGTTCTGCCAGTGAATAAACAAGCTGTGGAAGAATATCACCCTTCACGACTGCTTCTGCCAGGTCATCATTATAATTAGCCAGTCTCCCCAGAGCCAAAGCAGCAGTCTGTTGAATTGTTGGGACCACATCCAGAAGAAGAGGCCTCAGCAAAGCCATTACGCCTAAGTTACAAGAAATAAGAAATCAGCAAATTTTAAATTAAAAAGCAAACATACCATTCAGCAAATATGCAGATAGGAAAATGCAAAGGGAAATATCATTAAAAACAAGCAAACAAAAACCATCCACTAAAACCTAATAG
This sequence comes from Nanger dama, assembly GCA_917880005.1. NCBI lineage: Eukaryota > Metazoa > Chordata > Mammalia > Artiodactyla > Bovidae > Nanger > Nanger dama. The sequence goes on from CAKJTW010000023.1 coordinate 30,556,769, forward strand.
GATATTAAGCAGCAGCCAACTGGACAAGGTATAGAATAATATAACCTGCAATTATCAAAGCAGCAGCCTAGCATGGAACTAAGAACGGCTTTGGAGAACCAGAGTTTAAATCCCTGATTTGGCAAACTCTAGCTGTGTGATGTCATGAGGAATGCAGAGACAGGCTATAAAGCACACAGTAGAAAGCCTTCCTAGCAGGGTTATGGGTGTGGGGGGATAGAGGAGAAGGTATTGAGGAGCTGTGTTCCTCCGCCCTCAACCCCACATGCTCCGCCCTCTCCCCCCTCCCTCACCTCCCACCCCCACCCCTCCCCACAACAGCCTTTGCAAACACTATCTCTTTCAGGGCTCAGTTCAGTTCTTTCCTCTCAAGTCTTCTGGTGGTTTTTTTGTTTTTTTTTCTCTGATTCCAACCAACTTAGAGTCTATTACAGAAATTTTATGAGGATCTGTTTCAGGGCCAGGTGAGCTAGAAGGGCCATTCGACTAGGGCTTCCCATTCATAAAGGGCTGTAAATTCAGATTTCTGACATTGTCTCCAAATAAATAAATTCTTTAAGATAAGGAAGTATATCACATTACTAGCTCTCATTAATATTCATTCTAGGATTGAATACATAGTAGGAATACCATCATCAAAGCACAATAATAAAAGTAGCTTATATATTATTTTGTGTTAAGAACTTATTTTCTATATCAATTCACTGAATTCTCATAACAAACACATGAAGTAGGTCCTATTATCATGTCTATTTTACAGATGTGGAAATGAAGACTGAGAAAAATTAGGGAAATCACACAGCTAAAATGCAGGAGCAAGTTTACAAATTCAGACATTCTTTATTCATACTTACTAAAGAATATGTAAAACTGGATGGAAATAATATAGAAAATTGAGGAGGTGGGGTAAATTATTTCATTTGGATCATTTTATTCAATATTCCAACTCTATATTCACTCTGCTGTGCTGTGTGCTCAGTTGTGTCCAACTCTTTGTGACCCCATGGACTGTAGACCTCCAGGTCCATGGAATTTTCCAGGCAAGAATACCAGAGTGGGTTGCCATTTCCTACTCCAGGGGATCTTCTTTAGAATGGGCAGGCAAATTCTTTACCACTGTGCCATCTTGGAAGCAACTCCTTAATTAAGGTGTTATAGTCTAATACTACAAAAAAAGGTGACGACGGAGTTCAAACTAGAACAAAGTGCCCCTTGACTTTTAAACTTAATTTACAGTGGGCTGTTCAACGTGCATGTTATTACACCTTTTGTTAAAAGTATCACTGTGACCTATAAAAGCAGATACATATTACCAATATTCTTTTGTAATGTTATATCCAGAAACACGTGAAATAGAAATAAAAGGAAAACACAACAACCTTTAGAATTAGGCCAAAATAAGATAAACAGTACTATCAAATAACATAAACAGAGAATAAGGATGCTTATCACAGAAATGTTTAATGATGTGACCTCTGGCTTTTCTCGGTTCCCAGTTTTCTTCGGTGACTCTTTTTCTGTCTAAGTTGACTTGGTTAGATCCTTTTACAGAAGGCCACTGCTGCAAGTGTGCATCCTGCTCGGGCTGGTTAACTCTGCAGGCGCACAGCCCCCTTCTCAGGCCTAGGCCACAGTTCATGTTAAACAATTCAGCACGTCCATGTCCATAAATGTTGCTTATATTATTCTCTATACTTTTTACAGAGATAATTTCTGAAGTATCTCACAGCAAACAGCTCAATGTGCAAAACAAGGTATTAGAATGACTACCAAATGTTAACATGATTCCTTCTAGAAAGCTGGATCTAAAACCAACCATTTGTTGATTTCTTCTTTGTGGTTGCTTATTACTTGATTCAAGTTTTTAACAGTGGTAAAATATACATAACATTTTAAGCATTTTCTGGTGTATAATTCAGTGGCATGAAACACATTTACAATGGTGTATAATCATCACCACTTTCCACTACACTGAGCCTACATAATTTTAAACTCCCACCAGCAAAGTACAATGGTTTCAATTTCTGCCCATCCTCACCAATGCTTGCATTTTATTTTTTTAGAATAACCCATCCTAGTAGGTATGAAGTGGTATCTCCTTGTGGATTCATTTTTATTTCCCTCTCACTAATGATGGTGAATGTATTTATTGAACATTTGTGCACCTTTGCTGAAGTGCCTATTTAAGTCCTTTGCCCATTTTTCAATTGAGTTGGGGTTTTTGTTGTTTTGTTCTTGAGTATAACTTGATTTTTAATAATGAACATGTACCATTTTAAGTAAATAAAACAGGTCAAAACTCTAAAAAAGAAAAGCTAAATTTCTTAAGATATATTTAAAGTTTCATAATAAATACATTAATGAGGCAAAAAAATATAAAGTGAAAATATGCTTAGAATAGTTTTAAAAGAATCATAAACTTGTTTTATGCTATTTTTCCTGATGATTCTGGTACTCCCTTTTTTCCTCACTTGATAGAACTGTCTTTTGAAATATAAATAGAAAATTAATCCATATTGGGTTATTAACCTAAAAGTTTTAATTAAATCTCAAAAACTCTGAAAGTTCTATTAGAACTTTCATAAAAAGTAGTGGGAGAAATTATAGAATAGCCTCAATCAACATTTCTCTTATTTCCTTTTAATACAACATACATCTATCACTTGAATTTTGCAGGCCAATTGCATATAAGCCAGAGGAAAAAAGGTCAACCATTTCTAAAGACAAAATAATTTATTCTCATATTACATGTGTGTAATTTATATACCAAACTTTATCAAAATTTTATCAAATTCATGTTATGAATTTGAAGAATGAATTCATCTATCTGAGTTCATACTTCTTATGCTTCCCAGGTAGCTCAGCTGTGAAAGAATCTGTCTGAAATTCATGAGACCCTGGTTCAACCCCCGGATTAGGAAGGTCCCCTGGAGGAGGGCATGGCAACCCACTCCCATTTTCTTGCCTAGAGAATCCCCATGGACAGAGAAGCCTGGCGGGCTACAGTCCATGGGAGTCACAAAGAGTTGTACATGACTGAGCGACTAAGCACAATAAGCACAATTACATTATTATTTATTATTAGTTACTATATTTAGCTAGTATACCACAAGTCTCCCAGTGATGGATATCTTCAGTTTGCCGTTTTAGCAATAAGATGTTCTACCCCCAAAAATATATTTCACTTGTCCACATACTCAAAAGAATTTTGCTGCTTTATATATTTTCTCCTCCCTTTTTCTACTTCATTTGGCCCAGCAAAAATCAGGTCAATAAAATGACACATGATTCCTTTTGTTTCTATTTCTATATGCAATATCAAAGTTAGGCTTTCATGCAGATGCTCTGTCATATGCCCTTGTTCAGACAATGAGAATTTTGAAAACTTTGTAAAAGCCAAAGTTTCCATTTAAAATATCTGAATGAGGTCATTTTTACTAGAGAAAATATTGCCCAAATTTCTAGTCCTTGAATTGCCTCTTAGTACTTCATAGTCTTCAATCCCCAGGAACATGTTTTTATCTCCTACACAGGCTAAGTATACTTTGTTATTCTAATTTCAGGTTTGTCCTAAAAATACAGATAATGCTACAAGAGGAACTGAGGAAAGAAGGAAGGGAGGGAGGGAACGAGGGGAGGAGGAAAGAGAGGAGCATATATAACATAAAAAAAAATATTTCCTTACCTGTCTGTCCATTAGGAATCCATGGTGATTGATCCTTGGTGAGTGAATGCATGAAAATATAGAGTCCATAGGTTACAGCAGTCTGAATAACTGCTATAATATCTAATAAGACAAGGTCCTCAGTGAGCAGCTAATAAACTCACTGGGGTCTCCACTGAAGGAACCAACAAGTACTACCTAATATTATATCTAATAGTAAAAGTAATTCAGATATTTTACTCTGATATCTATAAGACAATTTTGTCTTTCCTACATAAATTCATTAAATGGTGTGAAAATGTTTATGAAATTTAACCTACAGGCTAAATCTTTACAGTCTTCCCCACTCCCAACTTTATAGCTTTGAGTTTCTTTTCTGTGTTTCTTGTTCCAGTGCCATACTGGAGACACTGCTTCTATTAATAATACTTACATTGTTATCTAGTTTTACAAAAATAAAAACCTCATGGATCCTGTCCACAATTATTCATTCAAAAAAATAGATCAAGGCTTACCAAGTGGCAAGAAATAGGGACCTCACAGATGAGTAAAGGCAGCTCATGCTCTCAAAAAGTATTGGAAGGAATTATAGAATAGCCTCAACCAACCTTTCCCTTAATTCCTTTTAAAGTCCATGGGGTCGCTAAGAGTCGGACACGACTGAATGACTTCACTTTCCCTTTTCACTTTCATGCATGCAGAAGGAAATGGCAACCCACTCCAGTGTTCTTGCCTGGAGAATCCCAGGGACGGGGAGCCTGGTGGGCGGCCGTCTCTGGGGTCGCACAGAGTCAGACACGACTGAAGCGACTTAGCAGCAGCAGCAGCAGCAGGCCTATCTTGAATTTTGCTGGCCAATTGGATATATAAGCCAGGGGAAAAAAGGTCAAACATTTCTAAAGACAAAAAAAAAAATAACTCAGTCTCATATTACATGTGTATAATGTCTATACACATTACTTCAATTTGAGGTGCTTTATAAACACAGCTCAACTTTGTTCTATTGAAAGCAAGTCTGCAAACCAGGCCTTTGGATTTACTGATGTCACAGTAAAGATTTCTGGCTGCCCTGGTGACTTATCTTCTTTGTTTTTTCTTTTTTAAATTGTAGTAAAATATACCTAACATTAAATTGACCATTTGAACCACTTTAAGTGCACAATTCAGTGGCTTTAAGCACACTTGTAATGTTGTGCCACCATCACCACTATCATTTCCAGAACCTATTCATCATTCCTAACAGACACTGTATACCAATTAAACCATAACTCCCCATATTCACCACTCTCAGCCTGTGGTAGTTTCTACTCTATTCTCTGTATCCATGATTTTGCCTATTATAGATACTTCATATAAATGGAATCATACAATATTGTCCTTTTTGTCTGGCTTCTTTCACTTAGCAAAATGTTTTTAAGGTTTGTCCATATTGTAGCACATATCACAATTTCATTACTTTTTAAGACTGAATAATAGTGGTAAAGAATCTGCCTGCCAAAAAAAAAAAAAACAAAACAAAAACAGGAAAAAAAAATCTGCCTATCTCCTTATCAACACTGGTTCCATCTCTGGATCAGGAAGATCCCCTAGAGAAGGAAATGGCAACCCACTCCAGTATTATTGCCTTGGAAATCCCATGGATAGAAGGAGCCTGGTGGGCTACAGTCCAGGGGTTGCAGAAGAGTCGGAAACAACTTAGTGACTAAACAACAACAATATTCCATTGTGTGTACATGCATTTTGTTTGTCTATTCATGTGTTAATGAACACTTGGGTTGTTTCCACCTTCAGGTTTGTGAATAACGCTGCTGTAAACATTGATGTTCAGGTATCCGTTTGAGTCCTTGCTTTCAATTCTTCTGAGTAAATAATGAGTCTGTTGGTTTCTCTTTGACATATATACCTACTACACCCATCTGCCTGGAGAAGACTGGAATGTTGGAATGAGGCTAGTACAGAGAAAAGGGAAGACATTGCTAAAAGGACTGCCTGCTCCCAGAGGTTTCTGAAAAGGAAACTTTTGAAAGGCAATCAGTTCAAAAATATATCTTCACATGTATACCTGTGGCTGATTCTTGTCAATGTATAGCAAAAACCACCACAATATTGTAAAGTAATTAAAATAAATAAATTAATTTTTAAAAATCTATCTTCAGATGAAATTTTTGGTTTTACTCATACTCTGCCTACATTGTTTTGAGATAGTTCACTCTAAAAGACATGGATACAAAGATAATAATTACCAGTGATGGAGTGGAGAGAGAGGCTGGGTGTTTTGTTTTGTTTTTAAATCAGAAATATAGTTTAGGTAATAGTGTCTACAACTGAACTCTGGGCATAAAACTTGAGTTTTGTGGCAGCAAAAGTAAAAAGAGAACCATTCTGTGAAATAAAAGGAAGCAGGAACAATTTTTTTCCTGAAATCATAGGGCTAGCTTGAAACATAATATTTAGATAAATAGTAAAAGATCAATTGAATAAAAGAGCATAACTTGGGGACTTCCCTGGTGGTCTAGTCTGCCAAGATTTCACCTTCCACTGCAGGTCATAGAGGTTCGATCCCTGGCTTGGAAGCTAAGATCCCACCTGCCTCAGGGCCAAAAAACATAAAACAGAAACAGAAACAACATTGTAATAAATTCAGTAAAGACTTTAAAAATGGTCCATATAAAAAAATCTTTTAAAATAATTTTATATTTTAAAAATAACAGCAAAATGCACAATGTCTTCAATGATAGATTTTAAAAGTCATGGGAAAGTCTAAGTAGCTATTTTTAAACAAGCCCTCAAAAAAAAAAAAAAAAGGGAATATTATTAGACTAAATCTACAAAGAAAGTTTCATGGAAAACTAATGTAATCTAGCATTTGTATACAATTAAATAGTGATTCTAACTCGTACAGTGAGATAGAACAAACCATACAGAAAAGTGAACAGAGATCATTTCCTTTGGAAACACAGGCACACATACTCAAGCATAAATATCACTTGTTTTCACCTAGATTTTTAATAGAACTTATAAATTCTAAATTGAGCCGCCCTTATTAGCCTGGGGTGTCTGGCAAAACCAATACTTCACTTTGAAAATTAGGTAAGTCTGACTTGTGTTCAGATAGGCCAACTACAAAGCAAAGACAATTTTTTTCTCAAGGTACGGCCCTGGATTTCTCCTAGGACCAGTGCATCTACTTAACAGAAATCCCAAAGTTTTGCTCCTCGTGAACGTGGAAGAAAGTGCTTCACACAAAGTATGATTAAATAAAGAACAAAAGAAAGTGCTAAGTATTAGCTCACATCAATTAACCAACAAATATCAAGGACCTTCTTCTTCACTGAGCTTTACTTCACATGTTCTCAAAAAGCCCAGGAGGGCAGGCGGTCAGTCGGAGGGCAGCTGGCCTGTCTGGGCGAGGCCTCTCGGGCGCTCTTCTTGACGATGGCAGGTGTCAGTCCAACAACTCTCTCAAGTACTCTCTCTTGGTGCTCAACTTCCTGGGGATTAGACACTTTCTCTGGGTAATTTGAAAGAGCCTCTGGTTTGATAAGGCTTTTCTTAGAAGTTAAGAGGAAGCCAAAAGGTCTTCTAGAACTTCTAGAACTCTGAGGCCAGTTTAAGCGCTAAATACAACTTCCGTTTCCTCAAATCTCCAGGTATTTATCCATTAAAGTTACTAGTGGAGGCCCACTTAAAGCCCCACAGTGGTCCTCGAGGAAACCTCAAAAGTCATTACACACAATTACTGAACAGTCACTGGTACCCAAAGGCCTGAACAGATGACATATTTTAAAAGTTAACCCTGAGTGGAAATTCCCTGGCAGTCCAGTGGTTAGGCCTCCACACAGTCACTGCCGATGACCGGGATTCAGTCCCTGGTGTGGGAATTAGGATCCCACAAGCCACGTGGCTCAGCCAAAAAAAAAAGTTAACACTGAGGTTTATTCGAAACTCTTAGAACATCTATGAATGGTTTCCTGATACCTCAGGTAACACAGGAAGAGCACAAAATCAGCTAGCAATACAGAAACAGGTCCTAGTCCCAGTTCAGCAACTAACCCACTCAGAGATGAGGGCGATTATCCAGCCTTCTTTGAGATTTAACCACAGTGAGGACGATACCTACTCTATTCACCTGAGCTGTTATAAGAATCTAATCTAAGAGATATGAAAACACTTAGAAAAATAATTACTCCTTCCTTCATCCTCTTTAAACATGTTGAACATGCTAAGCATTATGTTAAGCATAAAACTTACAGTTAGTAGAGAAAGGAGAAATTAAACTATTACAATTGTGATAAGGACTATGAAAGAGAAATGTTACAATCAGGGAAACATAAGAGACAACTCACTGAAAGGGCTCAAGGAAGATTTCCTGAGGAATCAACATCTAAATAGAGCTATAAAGAATGAGTAGGAATTAATTGGGCAAAAAGTGTAGGAAAAGGTGCTAGTCTGAGGAGCAAAGGCCTTGAAAAAACATTCAAATGTGAAGTGTTTTTAGAGAACACTGAAATAACTTTTCAAAGCCATTTAATCTGTGACATTAAAATTTAACCCACACAATTTGCCATTTCAATAATCTACTCTTTCAGCTTCATGTACTGCTTGGATTTTTTTTTTTAATCATCCAGCTTTGCCTAGGAAAACAGTGAAATCCTAGTCCTGGTTGTATTATTTTCTACTTATGTACCAATGCTTAGATATCAAAAAGGAAATGTCCACATAGGAACAATGATTTGGGACACACAATGAAACTCTGAAAAATCTTGTTTATAGGATATACTAAGTGCATACAAGTTCAGAATTTTTATAGTTCCCTGGAATATTTTCCACTTAAGTATATGTAAAAAGAAAAAGAAAAAACCTCTATCATTATCCTTAAAAAAAAACTCTATCCTTAAAAAAAGAAAAATACTCTCCCGTCAATAAAATAAAGTGCTGTAATTATCATACATTCAGAACTATAAGATTCCTTTTATATTGGAAAAACATCAAATTTAAAGAGCATAACTCATTAAGTTTTTTGAAGTTGCTTTATTATTTTTTCAGTTCTAAATTCCTTTAGAAAAGTAGTTTTTGTAGGAGAATCATGCTTTATGTACCTCCCAGGATGTGTTTTCAATACATCATAAATGCTTGCTACAGGCTTTTCCTTCTCATAGAAACCAAAGTGCAAGATCATTAATCTGAAGATTTTCACCCTGTGCCAGACACATGTAATTTAAAAGCATTTTATGTCAACATGCATTACTTATTTTCTTGAATTATGAACCAAATAAATTGCCTCAATTTGTAAATTGGCTTCATACAGGTGCATATTTAAAGTGTTAGGCAAACTTTTCTATTCCTACTCTTTTGAAAATATGCATAACTTTTGATTTGCCATTTTTAGTATAGGTTATAAGCAAAATATTACAAAGTATTATTTTAAACTTTACCCCTACTTTTCTTATATAAATAGCTGCTTCAGAAAAAGTTTATTTAATGTAGCTAAGCAGTTTAAAAATCAAGTTCTTGGGGCTTTATTAGCTTATTCTAAAAGATCTTCTAAACAACCAAAGAGTGGCCTGGAACTCCAGTATACCATAAAACATCTTTCTTATATTTTATAATTAAACAACCACTTCCAAATGCTGAAATTCTACAATTGATACAAGTTACTATGTATTATCTCTAGCACTGCAGTCAAGTATTACTAATTATTCAAAGAGGGGAAGTATTCAAATTCATTTTTAAATACCTGTAAGATTTAACGGCTCAGACATATAGGGTTTGAGGCTGCATAATGAGATTTTATAACAAACTTTTTAATGTTTTCATGTATGTTCTTTTGATTTAGAAAGAACAAAATCTCAATGAGGAAAAATCCAGGTTATAGACACACTGTACACAGTTTTTCTAGTAAGTCAAACCTATTTTTGTCTAAATACTCTGAAGAAGATATCTTGCAACACTGTTTTAAAATTACTTTTGACATAATTAATAGAGCAAATTATCTCACTGACACATCAAAAACACAATGAAAAACATCAGAGATTTTTATGAAATAAAACTTCATCAATAATTTTCACCTTTAAGGTTCCTTTCATAGTCAATGAATTTAAAAATTCTTAACAAGTGAACTACTAAGTTATCATGATGTCTATATGGAAACTTTTTCCCCATTATTTTGGACCCATGATACATGTTTATTTAAACAGTTTATTAAGGGAGAAAACAAAACTCTCCCAGGTATAAAGACAGTATATCAAAGTCAGAAATAAAATGTACTAGTATCTTATGTTACCAAAATGAATTCACTTGACTGGAAAAAAAATTGATCAAAATATGTAATTTATGTACACATACTGTGGCTCAGACGTATCTTAAATCCATAGTGATTTTTGAAAGGGAAACCACTTAAATCTTTAATTGACTAATAAAAGCAGTTTTCATAACAAAGCTTATAGGGTTTTTTAATATTAAAATAATAAATCTATTGGAATATTCAATATCTGTCTCTATTTAAAGTTATTAAAGGGGTGCTTAAGTTGAATTTAGATAACATGAAGTATGTTAAAATAAGTTCCTCAGGGGAAAGAAAAATCTTACCATTTCATCCTAGACATCCTAGACACTCTTAGAAATACTGTTTAGCCAACTGTCTGGAGATCTCAAGGTCCAGTCAAGTTGACATAAAATTAACCATCTCAGGCTTTCACCAAGTGGAGAAAATTTCAAACTGTTATGCTATATTACTTTTGTATTCCATTCTTTTCTAAGTCAGACTGTAAGTGAAATAGCCACTGTAAGGTGGCTATTTAAGAATGTCATATCTAAGTCACTTATACTGGTGATGATTTAGCCTGTTTGTATTGATTAAATTCCATTATATATTCTACAGTGTATACTTCAGGGAAGAGATCATCTGTCACTCTCACATTAAACATGATATTCTGTATCTTAATAGTTATCTGTACAATCTATATGTCAGCTATCAAATTTCTAAAATAATGTCAAGAAATCACATTTTTGTTTAACTGTATACATACTGTCCAAAAAAATCAAATATTCGTAAATAGCAAGAGTAGGACTGGAAGGAAAACAATCGTTCAAAAAAGTGCATTCAAAAAATGTAACATGCTCTAATAAAGTTAACATAGTCACTGTAGATGTAATACTGTTATGTCCCAGCACTGTGCTGGATACTTTGAGAATACATGTGCATGCACACAAGCACACACATATACATGCAGAAGAAAGGAAATGAATCCATGTGAAACAACTGCCGAACAGAAGACTATCAGCTTTGAAAATTTCAAATGGAGAAGGGATGAGTGGTTTCCCAAAGTTAGGGAAATGAGGGAGGTAGGTGTGATTACAAAAGGCATGACAAGAGATCCTGTGGTGATAATCTCTGACTATAATGGTGATGGATACATACAGTATAAAATTATATAGACCTAAATACACACATACACATACTAGTTCAAAGAAAACTAGGAAAAATAATTTAAAAAAAAACCACCCATAATGGATTGTTATCAATGTCAATAATATCCTGGATCACACTACAGTTTTGAGGCACCTGAATTTTCTGTACTGTTTCTTACCACTGCATGTGAACGTACACTTACCTCAAAATTAATAGCTTTTTAAAGTGATTATAAAATACACCTTTCCTATTCTAACTACACTCCTTCCCACCCCCAATAAAAGCATGCAATGAATAAGCACAGAATCCCTCCCAGTGGCACTAGAAATTTCCACCTATCATAGTACTAATTCCCCTCAAAGAAACCCACAGTAAATAGTGAGTCTAAAATTCTTGCCCTGGAAATATGTTAATTCTCTCCTAATTCCATGTTAATTTAAATGAGTTTTAAAGATCATAACCCATAAATTGAAGGTTTCTCATGACACAGCAGCAATAAAATGCTACCTTCAGGTGGTGGTGGAATCATCCTTAATCAGACACAGAGGATTGAGAGAGAGAGAAGGGACCACCATTACGCGAAAAGGTAAGGAGAAAATCACACACACATAACACACACATTCCTCCTCTGCCTGTAGAATCTACATAAAGTCGAATCAAGACGTGGGATAAGAGCATCACTAGAGATTTCTCAAAGCTAGGTCTCTGCCTACTTGGAATCTCTTGGAAAGGTATTCAAGCATATCTGCTCTTTCACCAACACAAGGCGAGAAATAACGTATCAACCGCTCTGGAATTCCTTTGGTGTGAGAAAGTCAAGTCGAAGGTGGTCAAACGCAGGGCATCCGGAAGAATGGGGCTGATTAGGGTAGGTTCACGTTCACATAAAATGACTTCCAGGTAATTCGTACGGTCTTGACTTTCAATCTGACACTTTCCTAGTTGCGATAAAGATGGAAATAGGAATGCCTGGCCTCTCTCATATCCATCCGGAAACCTGACCCGCAAAGAGCCGCTGAAGAGACCGAACACTTCTACCGCCTCCGCGGGGATTTGGGGAACTTAGGGGACGCCCTCCTCCGTCCCCTCCCCTCAGCTCCCCCGACAGCCCAGCCAGCAGGGGAGCGGGGAGGTGGGGACTTGAGGCGAGGCCAGGGGACACTGGCAGACGAAGGGCCTGGGGATATGCGGTGAGGGGGTGAGGCTGAGAGGAGGGCCTGGGGCAACCGGGAATGGAAATTTGGGGAGAGGACGGGGCTGCAAGGGAGGCAGGACCCTGCTGACGCGCGACGGGCGAGGCGAGGCCAGGGGTGCGGAGCGACGTGGGTGCAGGCTGAGGGCTCACCAGCGTTCTGCAGCGTCTCGATGTTCTGGGGTCTGGTCGCCAGCTCCGCCACCATCTGGACGAACTGGGTCCGGGCTTTCTGGTACTGCTCGAACACTGCGGGGAGAGACACAGGCTGGAGAGCACCTCGCGTGGACCCCGGGCTCCGCCGTCCTCCCTCCCCCGTCGGGGCGCCCGGGCCTACCTTGCAGCACCTGCCTCTGACTCATGGCGCCCGCGTCTCTGCGCGCGTCACCGGCTCCTCAGTGCCTGACTCGACAGCGCCAGGCTTGCTTGTCTATGGTACGGGCAACTGCGGCTACAGCTCGGCCTCCGACGGCAGCCGCTCTCTCTGTGTACCCGCGTCTCCCGGGCAACCGACCGGAACCGGAACGCGGCCGTCTCGCGGCAACCGCATTCCCCAGCGTGACGTCACGGCCCGGTGCCTGGGCGCCCGGGGCCGTCGGCGGCCTCAGGTGGGGAACTCCGCCTGCGCGGCTCCCCGGACTCGCGGCTCTCTCCCGGCCGCCGTGCGCCGTCGAGGGTCACACCTTCTGGGCACAGGCATCCTCCAGGAGGTCAGCGAACTTCACAAACCCAACCCAGACTTGACTGCAGCGGGGCGGGAGGGGGCCTCACAAGCCAAGGGAACTCTAGCCTAGTGCGGCGAGACAAGCAAACTGCCGCGGTGGAGTCTCCTGGGATTCGACAGTCGAGAGAAATCTCACATATAACACTGTGTTATCTGATAAATATATTACTGTCAGTGCTGCCTTCAAGTCAAATATTTCCCCCTTTAGTCCAGCTTTTATATACTGGTCATTTCAGGTTTGAGGATTCTTAGAGGGTCAAGATACCTCGGTTCATACACCTAATTATAATGTATTGAAAGCATGTAATTAGCAGTCCTAAAGAGTCAATGAGAAAAGCAGACAAGGAAACAATATCATAAACGTCTTATTTTCTATGACTTTTCCAGATTACGATCAACTTTGCTGCTTCCTTATTTTTATGAGATTTTTTAAAAACATTTTGTTTTTGTCTTTTAAATGTAGACTTCATTTGTTGCTGAAGGACGTTTCCAAAAGAAAAGAGAGAGAATCTTTACCTGGAAAGTCTTGATTCAAACTATCATAATCAGACTTCTGTAGCTGACATAACTTTCTTACCCAGTTTCTTTTAACAAAAGTTAGGTAGTCTATCACTGGTTTCTAGCTGGTCTGAAAACTGTATACCAAATGTTTCAATGACAGGTGTCAACTTTAAATGTTCCTCCATCAGAAACTACAATTTCGCCAGATGTCAAGGGGATAGTCACAGCTGCTGCTGAGTAGTGTCAAGACAGGAAACCTCTTGATGTCTCTTCTTTAATAGAAGGAAACATGCAAATTTAGCTGGTTCTCATATTTGGGATAAGTCCTATATAATAATCTTTGAAATCTCTCTGACTTGAGCTCTCTGATGAAGTCTTGGTGTTTTCTGAAGCCCCAAACAGTTGTGGAATGGACCAGAAATCAGAAAGAAGAATAAGAAGAAAGAAATAGAATGTTCAGTGAGATCCCTGCTACCCCCAGAACAGGTGCATATCTTTTGCTTCGAAGTTCAGAAGCCAGTAATACCCACAATCCCTTTACTTAACCCTGAGATATCAAGTCTAACAGTGATTCTCATGTTTCCCTAAGGAAACAGGTCTTTTAAAATTAAAGTTTTGGTGTGTACTAATTTAGAGATGGGAGGGGGACAGATTGGACAAATAATTAAAATGGCAAACAAACCTTCATTGTAATTGTATTTTCAGTTCCTTGTTGCATTATGAAAAAAAATCCCCGTAAAACTAAAAAGGTTCTATGTTTGGTTTCAGTCCTTTAGCAATTCGAACTCCTAAGCGACTACAGCTGCCATTTTTAGTAATTGTTTTTACTGTGTATTTTCCACTTTAAAAGCGTTGAGATAAGAGCCCAATAGTGAAAAAAAAAGTCTAAACCTGTAAACATAACAGTCTACTTATGGAACACCTCAAAGTTTGAAAACTTAAGTTAAATGGAATAGAAATTATTTTTAACTATAGATTCTGAGTATTTGTCATTAACAGTGTCTGTGTTGTTCCTGATAAAACTGTATTGTTCCTGATAAAACACAATATAGAATTCTTTATATCTGAAATTGGACAAACTAAAGAAGCTAGATTTTTGCTCTTTATTCTAGCTTTCTTTTTAGAAGTCTTTAAAATTAAATGGAGAAATGTAACATAGATTAATCATAAAACTGAAAAGAATTGTTAGTAATTCAAATGTAAAGTATGGCAAAAGTGGACGATTACTTTTACTGACAGAAGTATAATTTCTGACCCACTTTTGAACTTACTAACTTTAAAATAAAATACCATTGTTTTACAGTGTTAATTGTATGCCCCAAGATGACATACAAACCTCTAACAAACAGTTAAGTAGTGAGAAAGAAAACTATTCAAAGGGATATTTCGATTTTTAAAAAGAAAAGATGCTATTAAGATTACTCTTCTAAAAGTAACAGGTGACTTTAAATACAGATCTACAGTGTACTTGACACAGTAAACTATATGTCTGAGAATGAAACATATTATTTGAATTAACTTGCAAAAATGTTTCCATGAAAGATTTGTGTGGAAAACTTTGACCCCTTTTGTATAAAGCTAATCACATGTAATTTCAAAATCATTTTGGCATGTAGTTTATCTTTTTATGAAAATGAGATTCAAAAAGACCACATTCTAAAGCCAGTTTAAAAATTCTGTTGTTTCTCTTTAAAAATCTGCTTTGGGAATTCAGAAAAACCCATTATCATGTGAATATATTCTACACATGCCTAGAAGAAATTTTACTAATTTTAACAGACATGTTCTTTTCTTAGTTTCTAGATGAATCTTAAAAGTTAAACTTTATATATACTAATTAGATGTTAATTTGATATAATATCCATATTTTGTAAACTGCTTCTAGATAAATCAAGTGTATATATATATTTCTCTCCCAAGCCAAAAACATTAAATATCAGTGTGTGCCACACACTACAGATAACAGAATGTACCTGTCTTCTAGGACATGAAATCTAGTGGGAGATAAAGACATCTGAAGAAAGTTTAATTCATTAAATAAGCATATACTGCAGCCTGCCCCGTTTTAAGGACTATAATTGCACTCAGTGCTATAAGTGCTTTGGAAACAAAGAAGAGGGATTTAGGGTGACATAGGGGAAGAAGTGAGAATATCTAAAATATCACTTTAATAAAAGGTGTCTTGTTTTTAAGAAAAATTAACTGACTTTTAGATATGAAATCTCCATTCCTCCTTCCCCACACCCCAGAAATTAAAAACACAATGGCAGTACTTAATATGCATTTATTTGGCAACTGCATGTAATTTTTCAAGTTGTAAGAATACAACAATCATTTTGCTACGTAAAATCTAAAATTAATAACTCCATATATACATACTTGAATGAAAAATAAAGGTATTACATACCCCATAACCAAGTTAGTTTTCTCAAAATATTATCTGTAATGATGAAAGCAAACATATGACATCTTAAATGTTGCTCTGCTCCTCTTTTGAGAAAAAAACCTCAGAAGTTTACATTCGGATTTCAGCAGACCAACCAGTTGTGCCATCAAATTGGTCGGCAAAAGCAGAAGAGACTAGGACACTTCCATCCAAGATGGGAAGATTAACATTTCTATGAAGGTGTCTAGTTTCCTATCATTTGCTTTCGAAGCCTTTTAAAGGCAACTCCTCATATTTTAAACTTTAAAGTTTTCACATTTCTTTGTATTAAGGCCAATAAAATGTTTAAATGTTTGACAGCTGGCCCCATAGTTCTAAAGATATGCCTGTAATGGCTTCTTTTCCAGTAATTCAGTGGATGCTGAGATTGAACTCAGCTTTTCCACTACCAAAGTAAACCATCATTATTAGGAGGAAATTCCACACACGAATAAGTTCACCTCCAAAATCACCATATAGCACAAAGTGATGAAATTGATGACTCTAATATCTGAAATACAGCATAACACTTTCAAAGGCAATGAGACGCCGCACAAAAGACAAATCATTGCTGCTTGATGTGCGTGTGTGTTATGTGAATATCTTGTTTTTAAAGACTTATGTGGGTTTTTCTTTAAGACTGTACCCAAGTCGGGCACCACCAGATACCCTCTAGGCGCCTTTCCCTATATGTCTGTCGGCCACTCCTTCTCAGCATTCCCCAGACCCCCTACCCCTTTAAAATCTTGGTCTTCTTGGACTCACTCAAGCAAGGTCGGTACTATTCCATCTTTTTATTAGTACAGGACACCAGAGACAAAAGATGGAAGATGCCACAAAGGAAAAAAAAAAACCCACCCTGGAGCCTCACCA
The DNA here is from genome assembly GCA_917880005.1 of Nanger dama. Lineage (NCBI taxonomy): Eukaryota > Metazoa > Chordata > Mammalia > Artiodactyla > Bovidae > Nanger > Nanger dama. The sequence continues at coordinate 30,573,559 of CAKJTW010000023.1, forward strand.
AGCCCGCGTCTGGGCCAAGACTCAGGAGACGCAGCTCACGCATCCCTCAGGTGCGCTCCTGTCAGGCCCGCGGCACGGGGAAGGTTCTGGACCGACGCCGCAAGGCTGGGCGCTGGCGGCTGTCCGCGCGCAATGGGCGCGGGGTGCCCGGCTCGACAGCGCTGGCCCTGGCAGGCGACTGCGTTCAATGTGGACAGTAGGGTGTCGGGGCCCTAGGGGAAGAGATGACGGCGATGCTCCACAGATGTCCTCGGCGTTTCCTTTAGGCCAAAGTTTCTCAAACTCCCAACAGGCATCTCCGCGGACTCCGCGCGATTCTAAACCGGGGAGGGGGCGCGTGAATCGGTTGGGGTCAGGCCGTCGTCTGAATCAGAAACCCGCGAGGTCCCTGCCGTGGGTTGCTGGCATGGTTCGAAAACGGGGTGTAGGGGCGGCAGGGCCGGGAGAACTGTTCCGTGGAAAGGGCGGGGGCGCGCGGCCCCAGGGCTCGAGTGCGAAACGCCGCGCAGGCCCCGCACTGGCGGCGCCCCCTTCCGCGGGGCCTACGGGGGCGAGCTAGCGGGCAGGTCCCTGTTCCGATTGACTCGTAGCCCCGCGGGCCGCTGGCCTGGGGAGGGATCCGGAGGGAGAAAGGCGGTAGATGCCGCTGCCGGCGTCTGCTGGGGGCGGGTTGCCAGATGAAGGCCCGAGTCCTTTCGCTTTGCTTCCCCGGGCCAGGCATCCAGCAAGCACCGCAGCGCTGCGCGGGCTCTCACGGAGGGGTCCCGGCCCGAGCCTCCCCACGGCGCGGCTGACCCGTGGGCCCCGGAGAGGTGCGGCCAACTCGCAGGGGCTAGCCCGGTGCGGGCAGAGGCTGGAACTCCGGGAGCAGAGGCCCCGCAGCGCTGCGCAGCGAGAAAGCTCTCGGTGGCCGCTCAGGTCGGCCCTGCTTCCCCTTGACTTTCTCCTGCCGGGACTTAAAAAAGAGAGCCCGGTTGGCTGGAAAGGGGGCTAATCCGGCTCTCTTTGCCCCGAGTGAAGTGAGGGAATCCTACACCGCCCTAAATCGACCAGCTTCCTAGACCCGGCGGCGCGGGCCGGATCCCGAAGGCGGGGTAAAGAGCCCAAAGCTTACTTTAAAAAAAAAAAAGGCGTCTTACCGCGCATGTGCGAGCCTTTAAAAAATTTTGACGTCATTTCGCTACATCAAATCCCAAGCCAAAATTTCCTGTTCATTGATTACTCAGAAAAATAACTGTATGCTCTGATTCCTAGGAAATAGTGCAAAAGTACAAAGAGAAGGTGTTCAAGGTTTCTGCTTTCACAAAAATAGCACAGGCTGTCTATCCATCCTGTGCTTCGGTTCCCCCACAGATTATCAGATCCGAGAGGTGGCTCCGCTAAAATGTAGGCTAGACTTTGAAGTCTCAGTGGCACAGCTTCCCATTTTTAAGTGGAAATACTTGCGCTATGATTTGCATCCTCCTTAGTCCAAGCAAGCTATGCAACTCCTGCCGTCTTTTTAAAAAATATACATTTCAGAGGAAACACCTGAATATGGCTAAGGCTGAATTACTTTACCTTCTATTTCAGTGTTACCTCATATTTATTTTTTAAATGAAGAATAAAGGTTCTTATATGGACAACATAAGAAAAAAATTAATAACTACCTATATAAAGAAAATGCTAATGCTTTCCCCCTTAGTAAGACAGGAAATGAATTGCAAAGAAAGACTTTTTATTCAAGAAATGATCCCCTCCCCCCGGTGAAATAATAATAATTGCCTATCATTTTGATTTTAAGTGAAGGGTGAAGGTCTTGGAAGTTTACAAAGTTTGTAATGTCGGTGTATTTATGGTCAAATTCCAAAGAATCAAATTTACTAAGACACTTTTACCTTAAAGAATGCTTTACAATACTAAGGACACCAAATGGAGACAAATTAAGATGGAGACTTCTTGTAGCACAACTGGATTAAAAAACACTGATTTTTTTTTTTTTTAAAGTGATGCTTATGTATTTGCTTTAACTGTATGGCAAACATTTAACAGTGATACCAATTAATATCAATTTTCTTTCTTGCAAAGGGTATTCTCAGAACCCACTGCAGATCATCATAATAGAATTGGTTGCAGTAAGGTCTGTCATTAAGTTTAGAGAGCCTATACAAATTGTGTGTATTAAAGTTCATGAAAAAACATTTCCTTAAGCCTATTTTAAAGGTTGCCTGTATTATTCTGTTGTAAACTTACTTTATTCTAATAAATTTCCTTAGAATTTCCTTTTGGAGAAGTGTTCTCCAAAGTGATCATTTTAATTGGTGACTAACTTGAGGAGAATGATTATTTGGTAAAGGAGTGGGATCCCTTGGATCTGATAGCCTCTTTCTCATTAGAAAATGATGGGATAGTTTAAAGAGAACCCAAATGAAAATATTTTAAGATAACTGTCATGAGGCATATTTAGAAAGAAACAGCTGGAAAACACATTTTCCCAAGCTTACTCTAACTTCTTCAGTTACACTAGAAAACAAACTATAATAAATCATGTTCAAAGGGAAAGCACTCTCCTGAGTTAATTACTGATAACATTAATTTTCTGATTCAGGAACAGCTAGACGTTTTCTAAACATCACTCAATTTCCCCAGTACCATTTATACTTAAGTATTTTGGATGAGTGTTTATTGAACTTAGGAATTTTGTACAGAAGGCTGGAGTCAAAAATTGCATGGTAGGATTCTATAGAAATGTAACCAATTCCAATAAAAAGTCCTCTGTACAGAAGTACATTATGGAAATGACCTGGTTGTCAGACCTAATTGCTTGGCGTTTGAGTCCTCAGAAGAAATTCTACAGCCTTAGGGGTGTAGACTCAAAAGCAGCAGCATTTCTGGTTTCAGTTTAAATAAAACAATGAAATCCATCATTATTCAAGTCAATAGCGATAATTCACATGAATATGAATGCACTTTGATCTTATCCTTCAATTCTTTGAAAGACACAGTCATAATGAAAAAGGAGATAATCTCTTTAACTTGGTCCAAAGCAAGTTGTTGGAGCTTTCTTTCTTGAAAGACCGTAGAAAGGAACTTTTCACTAAAGCCCTGCTTTCCTATTTTTCAGGTGGTGGTGGGGGTGTTTGGGCAAGCTACAGGTCATTATGTTGCCCCTAGGAATCAAGTAGTGTTAACTTTTTTGAAGTAAACTGTCTGATATCACAAACTTGACATTTTCTGAAGCTATTTTAGGAGATCTGAGTTTAACATTAGGTATGATTAAAACATATTAACTATTATCAGTACATTTTAAAGATTAAGTTAAATGGGCTATTTCACTGTGCATTGTCTTAGTAGATTTGCAGTATCCAATACTAGCCCCTTAAGAGTTCCTGATGAACTGTGAAGACAGTTAATGCCATGTCTGTCCCGTATAAAAGTCACTTTAAAATATCCTCTTATGCCTATTTAACCAATTTCCAAACACCTTTGGTGGGAAAATAGCAAAGTTACAAGTTCTTGTCATTCTTAGAATTCTGGAAACATCTGTCAGATGTTTCTTAATACAGTCACCACATATGAAATATAATTAAGTTAAAAATATGCATGAGTGAGGATATCTGATTAGTACCACTAGTTTGGAAAATGTTTACTTTTCATTGGAAAATGTTCACTTTTTCATTGAGTCCATGAAAGATACCCAAACTTTATAGTAGCTGTTAGTTTTATTTCTCATAAGAGTTGTTGAACTTCAGGAATTCTCTGGAACTTCAGTAAATATTTGTTGAGTTATGTTAAAAGGACCTTGGAGCATGGAAAGATAAACAGGATAGGTGCTTGTCCTCAAGGAGCTTTAAACTTAGTTTCAGCACATCTTTGACTTACATTAAATGTCAGTCTAGGAAGAACACTCCACTAACTTAATGGCTTTTGAAAACTGGGACATTTGGTAAGAATGATGAAATTTGGCAATGCACCTATTTCCTGGGTTATCCTACTAGCTTAATCAAGAGATTGTGCTGGATACTCTGAAGATTTTTCTTCAATAAAAACCTCTTTAAAACATTAACAAGAGTTCTTTAAAAATTAAATCAATGTCCTAGAGCCACAGATATTAGAAAAGGCAGAAAGATTCCTAAGGGTTAATGTCAATTATTTTCTTTAAGCATCAGACCACTCAGTCCTCATTACCAAGGCTGGTGTGGTTCATCAAATGAAATGAAGGGGGAAAAAAGTGCTCCATCCACTTCTGTAAAAGACAAGTATCTGGAGGTAATGTTGGAAAGTTATATTATGAATTTCATGCAAAATATTCGTGGTAGACAAAGAAGAGGGAAGACAGTATGGTTTGCCTGTGGCTCTAACCCAGGGGAGCCATCGCTACCAAGACCAAACACAAGCCTAAGCTCTTTGTGTCGATGTTACTAAAAAGGAAGTGGGCGTCTTGTCTTGACTTCTTTCTTTACCACTATCCTTACTGATGATGTCGAGAAAGGCTTCTTAATGGACTGGCCACTGACAAAGAATTTCGGCTCAAGTTGGAGACAAGGGCACCTGGGGCTGGGACGAAGCCGAGCGCCAGGATCCCGGGGGCTCAGGTGCCAGCTCAGCACCGCGGTGCAGTGTGCTCCGAGCCTATTTGTCTATTGTCTGCCGTGGGGGCAGGGCCGAGCCGGGGGAGCTTGCTTTCGAGCGGAGCTGAGGGTCCTGGAGGATGAGGACCCCGGGGCGGGGGCGAGAGATGTCAGCAAGGGCAACTCCCAGGGTTCTGAATGCTAGACACCGAGATGTACGAGGCGGCGGCGGCTGTACCCGTGGCTGCAGCCTTGGCAGCAAATCGCCGTCGTGTGGTTGCTACTGGCAACCGAGCCTCTGCCGAGCGCGCAGCCCCGCAGCCCCTGGAAGGAAGGTGGTAAGGGGAAGCGGCGGCGGCGCCGCGGCCGTGCCGCTCCGCATCCCGAGGGGATTGGGTTCCCTCCCGCGCCCCGCCATCCCTTCGGGCTGTGACGCTCGTAGGGCTCTCCCTAAAGAGCTCTCGGGTCGGGGGTGTCGCTGCCTCGGGAGCGTCAAATCACTGGTGTTCTCCGCGAATGCAACATGGCAGCTCTGGCTCGAAGACTGGGGGCTCTTCCAGTCCGCCGGGGTAGGCAGGAGCCGCGAACTTCCCAGCGCGCCCGCCGCCTCCCTTCCGTGCTCGGAGTCCGCACTGCCGGTGCCCCCGCCTCCGAGCTGGGCCCAGCCAAGGGCAACCGCGCGCGGACTCGCCTCGCGCTCGCCCCTCGGCCCTTTGTTCTCCACTCGATAGGCACCTCGCGCTTCGGGAGCTTTTTATGGTGACCCTCGAAGACAGGGTGACCCAGGGTGACGCCAGCCGAGGTCCTGAGACTCCCGAGAGGTGTTTACCTCCCCCGGGTCTCCGGAGGGCGCCGGGCCGAGCTGGAATCACGAGTCTGCCAGGCTAACCCGACACAAGGAGGAGCCGCCTCTCGTCGGGTGCGTCCCTTCCCGCCAGGCCTGGCCCGCCTTTCTCTTCCTTGCTTCCAAGAGGTGTGAGGCGGAGAGCCCAGAGCTGGGATGCGGTCCCTGCAAAAAAGACAATGCCCATCACCGCCCCGCCAAGGAAATGAGATTCTCCTCAGGGGAGAAAGCTTCGGGCTCGCAATCTCGGGGAAAACGGGGAGGAAAACACTCGTTAGTCCTACGCTGGGCGCCACCCCCTCATCACACTAGCCCTTGGGCGTTCGCGGAGGCCAGAGGAGCCGGAGGAAAGGTCCCCGCCCGGGGTCGACGGAGAGCGGAGCCGACGCGCCCTCAACCAGGGGTGGAGGAGGGAAGGGGATCCCTGGAGACTGGCGGGGGGCGGGAGGTGGGCAGGGGAAATTTGCATCTTTAAGAACTGCGGTTCCGAAACAACTGTGCCACGTAGACCAGCCAGTTGTGAAGTTAAGCACAACGTGCTACAGAAATACCGAAATCCGCCACCAAATGGCGGCCCCTGCAGTCTGCGCCGATAAAGAGGACTCGCCGGGTGTCGCCCATTTTAGGCCGCTTTCACTTCTCTGCAGTTACCCATACCCCTCTCCCCAAGCCGTCCCTCTCTCTCTCAGTTTTTGGGCGCACGTGGGTGTCCTGGGCCAGAAAAGCGTTTCTGCCCCCAGGGAATCAAGCAGGCGCGGACTCTGCAGGAAACCGCTGCGTCCTGGTGCCTGTCAGAGGCGACGTCCCAACCTCCGACCGCCCGATCCTCTGTCCTGCCGGGGTTTCCTGGCCGCCGGACCTTCCAGTTTTGCGCTGGCCGGAGACCTAGGCGTCGCCTTTGGGTCCCGAAGTGTGGTCCTTCGCCCAGATCTTGAGATTCCTGTCGCGCGGCCACTCACTTCCTCGACACTATCACCTGGTCAAGTTTCCTTCCCACGGTATTAGAGCCCGTCCCACCTATTAGACAAGTTCGGCCTGTTAAGAGGGTTAAGGACTTTCCACTCCACGAAGCTCAGCCTTTAGGAACCCCCAGGATGGCAGTTTTATATTGATTAATAATTTGGCTTACAATTTTTTTCCAACAAAACCCCAAACTCCAAGGACACCTTGTTATTGAAGGGGCAAGAGGATAGGGATTGAAGCAGCCACAGGGAGAAGGGCAAAGCGAGACAATGATCTGGACTGGCCCCCTTAAGGATGCGCTTCTGGGCTTTGCACGCGAAGCCGCCGCCTCCTGGGGACATAGGACAGGGGGCCAGTTGCCGCGCCTCGGTGTCCCGCTCGGTGGAAAAGCTTCGGCCGGACGGGGGGCCGCCTTGTGAAGTCGCACGCACCCGGCTGTCGCCGCAGCTCGCCACGGGGTCCGGACTTGGAGAAAGGACTTCGTTTCCCCTTCTCCCCCAGCCTGGTAGGGCCTGAGAATCTAGCTTTCAAAATTGGCGGGAGCGGAGTCCGCCGAGCTGCGGGCGGCGCGAGGCGAGCGGCGCACGCGCAAAATGGCCTCCCGGTGCCCCGCGGCCTGGGCTCGCGAGCCGGGCCGGGCCGAACCCCACGGCGTGATCCCAGGCGGAGGGCTGGGCTGCAGCTCTTTGCGGTTCTCGGAGTGCTGCTAGTTAAAAAAATAAAGTGGGGAGAAGGGTCGTTTCCTCTTTAACACGTCCTTTCGGTGAATGCTCCCTAATTGGGAAGGCAGGTCATTTACCAGGAAAGGAAGGTCATTTTCTCCAGGCGGGCGTCCTGTGCCCTTTCCACCCGATACCCGAACAGAAGAAGCCTTTTTCTTTCCTTTTCTTTCTTTTTTAAAGTAGTTGCTCTTTCCAGCCTAATTACCCTCGCCTTCGCTTTATGTTCCAAGCCGCGCCGTGCGCTCCTGTCTTCGGCTTTCTTTGACTATTTCCACTCTTGGGGGCGCTTAGACCTAAGACTGGAGCCCCTAGATCGACATCGCCGACTCCAATCACCTCTTTATCCGTCTCTGTAATTTTCTCATTCCGCCCATCCCAATTTTCTGCGCATCTCGGGAGTACCCTGGTCCGCAGCCTTCCGAGGGTCAGTTGGGTTCCAGCTAACTTAGAAGGGCAGGGTTGGAGAGCGCCGAATCTGCACCGAATTTGAAATCAGGTTCACTTTGAAGTTTGGAGTTTATGACGACCTAACAGAGCAAGAAGTAACTTTTTCAAAAACACTGAAATGTAGGTGAATCTGAGGGAACATCATTTGCTATTTTGGGAAAGTCCCTTCTAATAGCCTCTGGAAAGGATATTTTAAGACAAGAGTCAGAAGAATGGAAGTAATTTAACTCGTTCATTGGAAGTTTTATTGAGTGCTTATTATTCCTCTAGAGGGTTAAATGAGACTGCGTGAGTTTTCCACATGCTCTGGAACTTCTTGAGAAAACTCCCAACGATCCTGGAATAGCCTTCCAGTGATAAATGACTTTTGATGTCGTCGACTTGATGAGGACATAAAGTTGGTGGTGAAGTCCTCATATGAGACCTCTAGAAATTGCACACTCAGAAAAAGAAACTGGTGCAAATAAAGGAAATCCGTTTCAAGAACCAAAAAGAAGAAAAAAACGTTAAAAAAAAATTAACTGCGGAAACAGGAAACACTCGACTGTGTAAACATTTTCGGAGACTTTCATAATAAAAACTGGGCGATCTTGAGATTTTTAAGGTGATGGAAAGGCTTCATGGGGTATTTCCCACGTCTGATCTACTGGGAAGTTCTATTATGTGATACTTTCTCTTCCTTGTAATGGACCCATCTATCTGAATTCTGTGGTCCCAGTTTACTTTGGATGAATCAGGATTTTTTTTTAAAGCAACCTTAGAAACAATCACCTGTTGTACTGTTCATTTTATACTTGAAGAACCATCCTCAAGAAATGACTTCATCTAACCCAAGAGCCTTACCTTGGAGCTGCGTTCTGTGCTCTTTACAAGACTTAAACTTTTTTTCTCTTAATGGCTCTTTAAAATGTCATTTCATCAAGACCTTTTGTTTTGGATAACACGTGGGTAAAATTGTATGGAGGAAATAATCATTGTTATTTCAGAATGACATTGAGCCTCCATTTCATGGAGCACTAAACTAAATCAGAATTTCCAACTGTCATTCCAGGGCAATGGAATAACCAGAAGAAAGATGTATTTTAAAAACTTTTAAAGTATAAAGAGAAATGGACAAAAATAACCCTTCCTTCCTTCACCTCAGGGTTCTAAAGGAGACTAGATTCAATGTGCAGATTGTTTCTAAAATTAAAATCCTATCTCCTCTAAAGGTTAGTTAACATTAGCTATTAAAAATTTTTTTTTTTATTTCTCCTTGGCCAGTGCAAGTAGGATTTCACATGGGTTCTTTTACATTCCTATTAATTTTTCATACCAAAACTTTTTAATAGGCCTATACAGTGAGTGTACCAAAAGACCACAAGTGAACTGCAACTCTAATACTGGGAAAAGAATAAGAGGAAAGGATGAAGGAAAAGCCCTAACAGCTTACTCTGCTGGTTGCATTGTACCTCCAGAGGTCCTAACATTTGCACATACGAATATGGAAACGAAGCACTATGGGTTGGAAGGTGAAGTCAACTGAAGGGCAACTTTTTTTTTCTCAACTCAAAGCAATTAACGGCCGGCAATTTTAAAAGCAAAAAGTACTTGTAAAGGGGTATGCACGTGTAAAGCAAGATAGATCACTATTTACACAACAGGAACCAGCCTCATTCTTTTTTTGCATTTAAGCTAAAATCTGTGAAATCAATTTAAGTGTTTTCTGTGGAATATTTTTAGCTCTAACTTTGTGGTATAGAATCCCAGAATACTTTTCAGAAGCAACAGCCAAACTTACAGCCCGACTTTTCATGTTTCCCGCATTGACCTCTAAGAGTTACAAAGTTAGCAGCTATGGGTTTTTCTAAGGTTGAAATTTTAAGTGGTAGTTTAGCAAAAGTTTTAAAGCCTAATTGTCAGTGTGAAGGCTGGTTACAGAGAATAAAAAACATTGTAATCTTTCTTCTGTTTTATTTAAAGACAAATTTTAGCTGAAATAGCCTTTAAAGCTTGAGCAATTTTCACATTGACTGGGGGAAAATTCCTCTTTCAAACAAAATAAATGGACGTGGTTTCAAGGATGGAAAACAGTGTTAGGTGAGCTATAAATGCAGTATCTGATATTTTCCTAAGTAAATTCAAAAATAAATCCATAAAAAGTTGAGACGTAAAGCCTTTGAGTTCTGTGTTGGTCCTACAACTTGCTTTTGTGTTAAGTCAAATGACACTCCACTAGCACTTGAAGTTTTTAGCCTTTGAAAATATTTTTTCATTTTTATATACATGGTCATATCCAAAGTAAAAACATCACTGGAAACTTTCATTAACTTTTTTTCTTGTCTTAGATAACATCATGAAACACTTGAGAAGAAAAGCCTAGAAAAATAAGTTAAATTCACCCAAATTGGCAAACATGAGTAACCTTTACTTCAAAGATTATAAAGTAAATAAACAGATACATCTTTCCATTGGGCTTTCAAGCAATTATACAACAAAGCATGTACTCTCAGCAACATCACTAAGACAGCAATGGATGTTCTTTAGCCTTTACCTGGTGTAATCCACAACAGGGTTTCCAAAACTTCTGCACATTGTGCTTTTCATATCAAATTTTTATTAAAGCCTTAGCAATTTTCTAAACGAATATCCTTTTATTGGATTTTTTCCAATTACAAATGAAATTTAAATTTACATCTATAATTAGAAACAACACTTACAATGGGACTGTACAAATTTAGGTCAAAAAAAAATATATGTATTTTGTGGTTTCATAAAACTTTACTGTATCTTTAAAGAAAGCAGAAGTAACAGCAATATATGTAAAAGTAATGATTTAATGACTATAAGCAAGACAGAGCAATAGAATTGTGCTTCTTTTGCAGACGGGGGACAATGAAATGTTTAGCTACAATTTTCCCATACAAACATGAAACAATATTCATAGAGAATAAACACCCTCACAAGTAACTGATGGGTGATGAACACACACCAAGTTCGACCAAAGCAAAACACAATCTGAAAATTTGGGGGACATATTCATATTTTAAATTCAACATGCTCACTCTATTTAAAAACTACCTATAGAAGCTCACAATAAATTGCTTCTATTTCCAGACGTTACAGAGAGGGTATATTCCACTGTTTATAATGGTAAAAGCAATTCTTAAATTTGAGATTTCCACTATGCCACATATTAAAATAATTTTAGATAAAAATTTTCTTTCTCCAGCAATCTGGCTTATTTCAAAATCGGTCTTAGAATTATAGTGATCAATATGCATGTTAAAAACACATTAATTACCATCGTAAGCAACAGGAAATGACGACAGCATTTCCAAATCCCTTAGTGAAAAGTTTTCCTTTAATGCAGCAATTAATTTTAAAAGTAAAAGGTATTACTAGAGAAAAATCCATATGACAATAATGCCAGTTGCTTCCAATGGAACAGAAGTTAGATATCCACGTTAAAAATATTCTATGCTGATAAGGCTCAAACGTAGGTATCTGCAAAGGTCGAACCAGTTGGGAGAATTTTAACAACCATCTCTGAATGCATGAAACACAATATTTTCTTTATAGTATTTATAAATATATCATACAATACTGTTTCCTGTTATGTCATATACCAATATGGCATTGTACAACAAGCATAATGCCATCTGATTCTTACAAAAGCGAATCATTTAAACAAGTCAGTAAAATAAACGGTAGTACCCGCTTTTAGGCATACAGATTGTAAAACTGAAGTTACTTTCCTTTGATCGGTTTTGCGTAGCAACAGAGAAGTAAAAATCGAACAGGAATCAAAATGGCTAAATATGCGAGAAATTGTTATTCACAGTGACATGGCTACATAGAATGCATTATTCTATGCATATTCTTTCCATTTGTTGAATTTCAAGATAAAAAGCACTTGTTTTCTACAGGTTCACAAAACAGCATAATAACAAGAACAATCAAGGAGGATGTAATGGAGGTTTCGTTAGTTGAGATTAACAAACTACGGCCCAATGTTTATATCCACTGCAGAAGATTTTCAAATCCAAACAATGGTGACAGAAACCATTTCACATCAGTCCTAACACAGAAAAACATCTTGCCTGCTTTCTCTGAAACTAATTCTTTCGAGAAATGATCTTTCTTTTCCATTAACGTCCATATGAATATCACATCTAGTCCATCTTTCATAGTCAAATTTAACTTCACTACAAAAGAAAGCAAATTGGACGATAGTCACATGTATTAGCATCTATAAAGCTGTAATGGCATGAAGATATCTATATAAATCAAGGGTTTAAAATTTTTTTCCCTCAACAGTCTCAGGTATCAACCAGATGAAGTTGCTGACGACCCATTTACTGATGATTTTCGAGGTCTATTGGCAAAGGAAGATTGGTGGTTACCGCTGGGGCTGCTGCTGGTTCCATTCATAGTACTGGAAATGTGAGGAAACTGAGGATGAGGAGACTGTACTGGAGTGCTGGGACTGGGCAAACAGGAAGAGGTGGAGGGGATACCTCCTGCTGGGCTGTTGGCCTTGTCACTCCCAGAGTCACTTTCCAGTTCTCCAGTGTTTGTCAGTCCATCTCTCTGATGACTGATCTTCATTCTTTACAAGTAGGTCGAACTCTGTATTTCAAAGGAAGTGGGCCATTCTACAAAGTTAAGAGGAGGGAAAAAAATCAGTCTTAGATATTAATGTACAGCTTACCAAAATAATCTATGAGCATCAGCTATGCTTACTTACCCTTCTCCAGGTATAAATGTAGGCAATATCCATTAGTGTATAGTAATCTTTTAAAGGTTCCTCTTCATACATGACATCAATCTGTTGATAAACAACACTTCAATTATTAAGCATCACAAAGAATTATCGTGAATATAGATTTTCTGATCATCTAAATATAATTCAAAAATGATTAAAAAAAAAACACCAAGCACTTTCTCTAAACATTTGGACAAAGCAAGAATCCCTCTTGGAACTTCAAATGAGGAAAAACTTCTTGAAGTCATTAAGGGATTGCTTTCATAGCATAAAACAGGATCCATACCAAACAGTTAAAGAGCTATTTTCAAATAAAGTACCAAGTTAAAAAAAAAAAATGTTGCTTTTTTGGGTTTAGAATGCAAAAATAAAAAGGTCACTGAATTTTTTAAAAAGCATTTACTTCACATGCATGAAAACCATAAAGTAGATACCTGGAAAGTATTAGGTATGTCCATTTTACTTCTGAGAAACTTTCTTAGGTGCATTACAGTCATTGCTGCTGGGCATCGTAAATATCTTTTATCATTCACCTAAAAGCATATTTAATAAAAGTTAATTTTTTAAATTCCTAACTTTTAAAAAGTCAATTAGATAGATGTCTGAGTATGATAAAAGGTACTAACACCAAAGCTGAGATTCGACTGTTCAACGTGCAATTATTATAAATACTAGATGAACAGATTCCTTCAGTATATAAAAGTATTAAATATTACTGAAAATATTTTGTAAGAATAATAATCATATATAAATTCCATCTATTAACTATCAGATATAGATCAACTCTAAAACATCAAATATGATGATTTTCTTCTATTTGATAGCATCAGCCGACCCTAGGATATTCGAAAGGGGAACATACACTCTCATAAAGTTGAGAATCTAAACAATGAGTTTTTGTCCATGGAACATACCTCCTCCTTAGATTTCTCTTTGTCCTTGTTTATTTTCCGATCCAATCTAAAAAACAAGTAGTTTATTAAGCAAACAATGTATCTAATAAATATATTAGCATAAAACATATTTCCTGAAGAATTTACCTGTTCTGGTCAAAGAATTCAATGGATAAACTTATTATCTCATCATCAGTTATAATTCTCTTATCTTCATCAGCAACTTCTCCTCTATCTTCATTAGAGCCATTGGCAGCTATAAAGACATTTTAAAATTCAATTTTTAATAATTAAACATTTAAATGAAATATTACATACATAGAAGCATGGAACTCTACTTTAAACTTTACTGAATAAGTTCTCCCTCCAAATAAAATGTCTTTCCCATTCCAAAGAGTTTACCATCAGCTGAAGGATGAGCGGCATAAAAATCCCTTCTTCTCTTCATTTCATCTAAAGAGAATAAAAAAACAAATATTTGGTATAGCAGGTAAAACTGGTAAATAGTTTTAAAATGTTTATTTTTAAGCAAGTTACTCACTTTTGAAAAGCCCTGGAACTAATTTGTATACAATATCTTGAAGAGTTTTATCTGACCTGAGAGAATAAATTAGAAAATAAATTTTCAATATAGCAAAAACTATAATGTTCATACACTGCAACACATTGTTTTCTTTGTGTTATAGTATTTAACTTGATTGTGACACTGTCTATAACTACATCAACATAATTATGGGGATAAAAGTTTTTTATGTGGTAGCACTGTCTTAAATTAGTAGAAGAATATTTCATTTATATTCACTAATAAATTCTTCACATTTCACTAAGAGAACTGTGCTTTTCAAATGACCAAACTAGCTAATATGAAAGAGAACAAAGAAGAGAGAATGGAAGCAGTTTAAACACATTCACTCTTTCCTGTCACAAGGTCAAAAAAGCAATGCAAAAATGGAAAACGAATTCGATTTCTAAAAGATGGTTAAAAAAACTCAAAATCTGTTTAGTCATCATTAAAATGGCCAAGAAATGAAGGAGGCTACCCTGTACAAAACATGTATATCAGATGGGGATTGATGGGTAAATTTTGTATGAAGAAATAAACAATAAATTCAACAATGTATTGAATATTTATGTGTAGATTTATAATTTATCAATTCCAATAAAAATTACAATGATTTTTAAACATTTTCTTACCTTATATTCAGTAGTGGTCTGGTTTTGTGAACTTGGACATCACAGATAGGACAATACTTGCTGGTCTCCAGGTAACGCACAATACACGTTTTACAGACTGAAAGTAAAAACGCAAATTTTTACAGTTCAGGAATTAGATGCTAAACAATAAAATCAGTGTCAGAAACAGGGAACTAGTAGTAACAAAATGGTAACTGCCAAAAGGTATTTATAATTAAACAAACTCAGTTGATAGGCTGAGAATACTTACACAATAATATTTTATTATACACATTAACAAAAAAGTCATTAAATACTAGAGAAGAAAACAACTTCTTCACTTTGCACCAACATTCTTAAGGATAGCCAGAATTGTTAGTTTTCCAATTTCAGGACAAGATGTTAAATATGCACAACATAAAAGGTCTAAAACTTGGTACTCACAGGAATGTAGACATTCTATTATGGTTGTGGCATCAATGAAGTACCCTCCACAAAGCACACACATTAGGTGGGGATTTAGCTCAGTGATCTTGATTCTGGTTGTTCGATGCATTTCTGCTTGATAAAAGATCCTGCAAGACAAAGTAATACTGGCTATAACTCACAGAAAGAGAATTGAGATTATCTACAACTCCCAGGAACCATACACTCTGAAATGTTGGAGTTCATAAAATGCATTTTTAACACTGTACAGCAGGATTGTCCCAACGTCTTCTACATAAGGAATTCACAGATCAGACCTCGATCAATTCTACTGAAAAAGAATCCAAGAAAAGTAATATCTGGTCCCACAGGTCATTCCAGGAGGGAGAAGAAAAGGTCTGAGGTGGGGGCTGGGAGCTGAGAGTATTCGGGTCGCTTTCTTCCATTTGTCCTCCAGCCCAGCAGCCCCACGGCTGCTGCAGACACCAAACACTCCCCGCAGATATTTACCAACCGCGAGGGGTTGTTCCAGGACTCCAAATTTATCGTAAAACTTCCTTATGGCTCTTCGATCGAAAATCCAGGAGCATGCCCCCGCTTCCCAGGGGTTCCGGTTGTTTTAGGCGGTTCCAGCCACCAGAACCTGGCACGTTTTGACGTGATACAAAGGGAAAGCAAATTCTGCTCTATCTGCATCCCTGGCATTTCCGGAGCTGGGTGCTCGGGCCGCAGGAGAAGCACCTCGAGTCGGCCTCGGGCTGGGGCCTGAGCGCGCGGACGCCCGGGGGCCGGGATGCGAGGGGCGGATCCGGCGGCGCCCGGGGCTCCGTCTCGCTCCGGATTCGGAACTTGCCTCTGTCGGGGTTTCCATAGCAACTTACACTTACACTTGGCATCCGGCCACCGCTGCAACTCCGTGCGCGGAGCCGGGCCGAGCCCGGAGCTTCGGCGGGCGTGCGGGGCTGCCGGGCGGCGGCGGCGGGCACGGGGGAGGGGCCGGCACGGCGCGGGGGCGGGGCCGGCGCGGGGGCGGGGTGGGGTGCGGGCGCGCGGCGCGGGGGTGGGGCGGCCCCACGAGGCCCCTTGACTCTGGGGAGCAGGATCCCGAGCTGGGCGACCCGGTAGGCAGCCCGGGGGACCCTGGAGCGTGAAGTGGTAAAGGAAAATGCAAACCGCACTCTCGGCCATTTCGGACATTCTTGGGGGCCTGTTTCCATGTGGACTCGGCGCGAAGAGCTTCTTTCAGATCTTGACTCGGTCTCTCCAGTTAGCAATCACTAGGTCAAAATTTTCACGAAGGGATCTTTTGAGAATTGCCAACTGTGCACTTAGCCCGAAACCATCAGGGCTCAAGTTGCAGAGATATTTATTGAAATGAACCTCTTTAATGCTTTCTTCCCTAGTAGGAAGTTCTTCTGCAGATTAGATGAGCGATAGAAAGTTTTGGAAAGGCTGAAAACTGAAATCTGTTTTACCGCAGAGGAGGCGAGTACAAAGCCTTGTGTTTTACCTGAACTATGCTGGATGGAGACAAGAAAAACTACTTGAATCGACGAAGGTGACAATAAGTTAAAGAACCATGTGAGCAGCCCATTCTCAACGCTAAATCAACACCTTGTCAGCCCTGAGCATCCATAGGAGAAAAACCAGCCTAACCTCCAAGCAAACCTCCACACAATGAAATGACATTCCCAACAGATATCATATATTATAGAAAAGTCACGGGGGAGGGGGCGACGGGGGAACTGTCAGCAACAATACACCAGTGGACAATAAGGGAAGTCAATTACTTCGTGCAGCATGCTCGAAAAATGCATTTCTTACTCCCACTTCATTCATTTCAGAATCTGAAATAAGACCAAGTTTCCAGATTTCTCTGAAGCACATTCTCAAAGCTGTCTTGAATAGAAATCTAGGACTGGTGAAACTTGAAGATGCATCTGAGGTTTTAATTCTCAGGGAATTTCAATGCAGAAGAGGGAAATACTACTCAACACAGCTCAATGGCTGAAACTAAAAGCTTTGGAGTACTAAGGGGCAGGGGGAATGGTAAAAATAAAACAAAGCCTCTTTTATGAAAAGTGACCACAGTGGCAACCAGTGACTTCAATCAGAAAACGTCATGTGTGACTCCTCAGTTATCTTCGGAAGATTTGTTTAGAGGAATATTGTCAACATATTGTTACTATAAATCTAAGTGGGGTTACAGAGGAGTTGTGGGTGGAGCAGTGTCCCTAAAGAGTAGCAATATTTAATTCTATTGTACTTGGTGATTAAAGACAAGCCTTCTTGGTTCTGAAAGAAAACTCTCCTTGTGAAACACCAGGACCTTTCCAAGATATATAGTTAGCAAGGTGATACTTCTGTCTCCATGTGAAAGCACATCATGCTAATGCCACGGGACCCTGAAGTTCAGGAAGGGACATTAATAAAAACAGCTGCCTTAATTTTTCCTCTATATAGAACCAACAACAGACAAACACAAATATTAAGGCAGAAAACAATCAGATTTAAGTCTCACGTACTTGACCAAAACCCTTTCAAATTCATCTTAAGTCTTAAATCACACAACTCTTTTACTTCAATTCAGAAGAATTTGGCCACAACCCTATAACCATTTATAGTGCTAGTAAGTATCACTTTGTTACTTGTGTAAGAATCAGTTCTTTATCTTTTTATACCACTTGAAAGCACTGGCAGCCTAATAAAGACTTCCAAAACATCTGACATGTTTGATAAGAGTTTCAGAAACAATCTCTTGCACCTTAGAAAGGAAAAGCTAGGTTCCACCACAGAAACTGCCAGTTAAGCAAGCAAAAGGCACCAAACATACTATGGAAAAATACTCAATAGTTAAAACTTGTCATTATAACATACTTAGTTGGGGCAGTCAGTTTAGTTGGAGGCCTAACACCAGTCATGTCAAAATGAAGGAAAACAGAAGCAAGTTCTTATGTTAACAATCAGCTTGACTATTGCAGTCTAAGAAATGCAAATGAACTCCATAACCCCAGTTGGGGCTCCCAGCCCAATACAAGTATGAGTAAAGTTGGGGTTAACTTGACTCCTAGGGAGAATTTCACCTTTTAGGGGCACTGAATGCACATCCAAGAACTTAATGGTAGAGCATTAATGGACTTAAGTACAACTAAATGCTCAATTTTCTTACAGAAGCATGTGTGTGTAGACAAACACACACCTGCATACACAGCGGCTTAATGGCTTTAAAGATACTGTTACTAGGTGTAAGTTTATACAGGTAGGTTATTTCAAACCTGCACTTTGGTGCAGATGTAAGGAAATGAACTTAATTATTTAAAAATTTATAAATTTGCTCATAAAATCAACCTCAATATAAAATCAACCTACTTAAAATAAAACTCAAATGTTAATATAGTCTTAAGTTAGCATATGCTGTTAACAATTGGCATCCTTAAGTTTCTAGACTTTAGTGTGGCTTATGTTTCCAGAACATGGGGGTTAAGGTTCCTATAAAACATAAGCTGAAGTACACATAACATTCTAGGTATCACCAACCTACATTTGGATTTGAATAAATATGCCCAGGATTTTGCCTACTTTCTGGGAAGGGATTAATACATGCTTCTATTTCAGATACTGAACCGTGACCACTAAGCCCACTAAATCCTTTTATTGCAATTGGTAATGATCAAAGTCTCTATACTTGTTTACTTCCAATTATTAACTGTAAATCTCTAGGAAAAGATCGTGCTACATGGCTGTCAAACCCAAAAGACTGCATAAACATATGCCATCAACTTTTAGTGCTCCTTTCTCCAAAGCATCTCTTCACCACATGACCTATGCTGACATTTAGTAAAACCTATAAAACGTTGTAGACTTAAGTCATGGTTCTAAGCGCATCCCATACTAGAGGTGGAAAAAGAAAGAAAAAAAAAACAAAACTGTAGTCTCTGAGACGGGAGGGAAAAGAAGGAAAAAGAGAGGAATCCTCTTGCAAGACTAACGTCCACTCACCATCATTACTCCAAAAAAGCTCCAAATTTGAAATGCCCACTTTCCACTGAGCACCTCCCAAGTAATATTTGAAGAACTTATCCGAGACTCTCAACAAATAACACCTTGAAAACTTTACCATTTTAAACACAAACGCAGGAGACCTTGGAAACAACTGGGAACCGCCATCTTACAAGCCATCTAAATTCGCCCAAGTGTCCCTCCAACTTAAGTTAATAACATTTTTGTTCGGGCTCCTTTCAGCCTAACATCCACCTTGGCGGGATCGCGGCCCCCTAAGCAATCCGTCCCTATAAAATGGGGGCGTTCTCTGGCTGTTTAAACCCCTCCAAAGTCCTTTCTTCGGGAGAGGAGGGAAGCCACTTGACCCAAGCAGCTCCCGATTTCAGGCACCCGTCCCCGTTTCATCAAAATCTACCTCTCAACAAAGGGCGCCGTGGCCGGGAGAGCCGCAGAGGCTGCAAATAGAAGTATTCTTCTCGGGGGCCATGTGCGTCGCGAGGGTGTAGAGGGACGCTCGGGGGAGAAAGGAACTAAAACGTGGGGCCGCGCGCGGCGCGTCCGGGCTGGAGCGGGCGGCGGCTGGAGCGGCGCCGAGGCCGGCTGGCGGCGGCGGCGCGGCGCGGGCTGCGGGTCGGTCCCGGCGCCGCGGGAGTCGGCGGGCGGCGGCGGGCGCGCGCTCGCGGGCGCGGGCGGCGCGCGGGGCCGGGCGGCGCGCGGGGCCGGCGGGCGGCGGCGGGCGGCGGAGCGGGGTTCGGCGCCCACGCTGTCAGCGCCCTCCCGGCCGGCGCGGGCGAGGCGCGGTGGGGGGGGCCGTTCTCCGTCCACCCGCGGCCGGCCTGAGTCCCGCGCGGCCCCCGCCGCCCCCAGGCCCCCGTCCCGGAGGCGCCTCGCCTCCTACGTACCCGGAAAAAGCAGCCGGCGAGAGGCGATCGAAGCGGGCGGAAAAGACAATGAAAGTTAAAAGTCGTTCAGCAGAAAATGAATGTGAGCCAAGCGGCCATCTTGAAGCGAGCTGCAGACGCCGCTGTCAATGGGCAACGAGCGCAGCCGAGAGGAGCGGCGGCCGCCGCGCTCGGCTCATGCTGCCTCCCGAGCCCGGCCTCCTCCTCCTCCTCCTCCGCCTCGGCCTCCTCCTCCTCCGCGGCCTCCTCCTCCTCCTCCTCCTTGGCCTCCAACGCCTCCTCCTCCTGGGCCTCCTCCTCCTCGGCCGCCGCCGCCGCCTCCTCCCGCTCCGCACTCGGGGGAGGGAGCGCGCGGAGGGGGCGCGATCAGTATTATTCTGCGGGGCTGGGAGGTGTTTCTAATCCGGATCGGGGCTCCCTCGCCAACATCCCCATTGTCTCGCCCCGATCTCTGCCTTTAATACTACGATTATTATTTCATAGTTGCCGTTGTGGGGGAGGAGGGCGGGTGGGGGCGCCGTGTGTGTGCGTGCGGAGAGGCGGGGGAGGGGAGGAAGGCTGAGGACGGGGGGGGAGGGTGGAAAAAAAATGCACCGCTGAAGGCAGAGTGGAAACTGACACCGGCTCCAAAATGGCTCAGAGTCCGCCCGCCCCCTCCCCCGCCGCCCCCCCACCGGGTCACGTGCTCCCCTCATTCCTTAAGGGCGGCCTGGGAATTAGTGTCGGTGTAGTCGGGCCCGCGGCCGCCCCCCTCCCTCGGAGTAGCGCGACCCGGCCCCCTCCTCCTTCCTCGCTCGGCGGCGGCGGCGGCGCTGGCGCGGCTGCGGAGACATTTCTCCACAGCGCCACACGCGCCACCCTGCTCTCGGCGCGGGCATCGCTCCGGCCCCGCACGCAGCTCAGCCCACCCCAACCCCCGTTATTTCTTTCTTTCCGTGGTCGTCTCCGCCCGCGGCACACATGTCCGCGAGGAGACCACCGGCCGACAGCCCCCGCTCGGCCCCACGGGCTGCGGCCCAGACTCCGGCGCTGCGTCGCGGAACCTGCGCCCGAGTTGGGCTCGCGGAAACAACAGCGCCCGCCCCAGTCTTCCCGCGGCCGCGCCGGCCCCCTTTCCCGCCCGCCAGTGGCCGAGGCGGGGCGCGCGCGGGCAGCCGCTCGCTCCGGGCAGGGGCTCTGCGCGGGGCCGGCCCTGCAGGGCCTCGGGAGCCCCGCGGGCGAGGGTCGGGCAGCGGGCGAGCCATCGGGCGCAGTTAACGGAACGGACGGGCTCCCGCCGCTGGGCGACCGCGCCCGCTCCCCACGTCCCGAAGCTGGGGTCTTCAAGCAACCCTAGAGTTCGCATCCTTTCCAGAGTGTTTAACTTTAATCCTGAGGAGAGGAGATCGTTAAAAGTTAACGCCAATCGTGTCTATGTCTTCAAAGTAATAATTAACAAACTCAAATCCAGACAAACTCTCACCACTCTTTTTGTGGGAACAACTTATTTATTCAGAATGTAATACTATCTACTTCCTTTTGGAAGACGTGGAAAAGATCAAATGGGATCAAATGTACGGATAATACTAAAAATTCAAATACTTAAGCAGAAATTCCCTCTTAACCCTTCCTCAGGTATAAAAAAATAAAGTGTCAAAACTTATGAGGGACAGAAATCCAAAAGACAAATATCTGTTCTGAAAAGGAAGACATCCAACTCGCAGAAATGATGGTTCAGCGGACGGCAAGACGTTCCTGATCTTCCACTAGAGCCGGGCAGATCGTTAACTTTCCCAAGTTACAACTGACTTGCTCTTTCCAGGCTTTTCGAAGCATCTTTAAGTTTTCCTACTAAGTCCTGAAAGATGTATATCATAGCTCGTTTTTAGGATAAAATGCAAGAAAAAGAAGTATCCAAGCTTGAGAAAGATGTAAGAAAAAGTCGGGAGACACTTTCTAAACAATTTAAAATTCAAGATTTTAAACCTTTGACAAACCACTATCAAAGTAAAGTTTTCCTCTAAAATATCTCATCTTCAAAATGCTTGCCCTCAGATGTGAAATACAGTTTCTAACTAAATCTTCTGAACACGCAAGGTTTACCAAAATTAAATTTCTCAAGTTATCTAACAAAGATAATGCTATATTCACATCTTTTGAAAGTTTAAAGTTCAATTAATGGTTACATTAAAACGACTCTTCAGGAGATTCCTTTGGAAAAAAATCAATTTCATCAAAATTTCAAGAGATGTTCTTCATTTTTTAAATGCTAAGAAATAAATTCGTTGTCATGTCCATTAATCAATGTAATTTTGAATGTCCCCAGTGACTTACACAGGCAATATAAACAGTTTCAGAATTTTTGTAACTTGCCCCTTTATAAAAATCATTTAAAACCACTGTTTAAAAATCATGTTTTGAAAGTTTAATTAAATTTCTGAAAGCAAAGAGAACATTTTTCAAAGCTAAGCTTTCTTTTCCTTTGTCTTACTGGCTCAAACACATCACAAATAGAATTTACACTCAACACTACAAGTTTATTTTAATTGAAGGGAACAGCAAACCAGACCAGTTCTCTATTAACATCTTAATTTCAAAAGCCTATTTTAAAATATTGCTTTTGAAGCCTCCTTCCCAACAATTCCTTAACCAACCTTCATTATCTACTGACAGATGGTTAATTTTCTTTTGAACTTTCCATGGGCATAATTCACAATTAAAAATCTGTAAGATAGGCATATTCACAGATCCTAATACTGTACCTGTAATTGTTCCATGTTGCAACTAAAACTAATCTCTGGGTGGGATCGGGAGTCAGTGTTCTAGGGAAGAAAAGAGTGCTGTTTATTTAAATCAAGGAAATTGAAAATTTCATTATACATAAATTTTCAGACAGGGCTTCTGTATAAATACCTCTACATTTAAGGTCACCAAATATGCAGGTCTGTACATCTTATCAAGTTGATTGGTCTAAAACAACACAACACAGAGATTTCAGTCTTTAGCTCTTTTTTTTTTTTAAGTTCCCTAAATTGCCCTAGAGAATATTTGTTAAACTTTACCTTTATCTGATATTCCAAACGCCAAGAAACATCAGTTATATGTGGGAGAGATCTACCTATACTGAAAGATATAATGATAATTTTGTACATAATAGCTACAGAAAAACTTTCAGTATTTGTTCTTTACCAACAATGGTGTCTACCACCTCCTGCACCACACACACACAATTTTAATCCATTCTGAAATTAAAACACTGTTAAATTTTATTTCAAGTTCTGAATAGTAAAAGAGCATTTAAAAAATTATCTCAATAAACTTTATCTTTAAAAACATTAGCTTAACTTCAATTGTTTCACTTGCCCTTTGGCCCCTTTTCTTTTGGTCTAGATCCCCATTTTTTGTCCTGTTTTGTTTCACACCAGCACACTCCATTCATACCTGCAAGTGAAAAGTGGCTCAGCTTGACACCTTATACAGTACCTACCTTCCCAGTAGGATTTCTGGGAATTCCTATTATTCTGGTAGGAAAAAAAGAAAAAGAAACCATGTCTTTGCAAACAGAGTAGAAGAAAAATAGTAATTGTTAAGTTTTAAAAATTTAAATAACCTGATATTCCGTCCAAAACAATTCTATTCTCTCGCTGTCAAATTTACAGTCTTCTAGATAAGTGCTAAAAAAAAAAAAGCCAATGTTTAGTCTCCATTTTAAAAACTGAAATTTGAATCATAAAGGCACTATTTTAAAACAAATGGATATTTAATAAATCCTGTACCTTAGAGTTGATTTGTCAGCTCTTTGCTTTCCAGCCTCCAGTATGTAAGTTGCAGCTGCTGCATGACAATGTTTTAAAACCACTGGGTCAATATGTTTCAAGTCTGGATGATCTATAATAAAAGTAATTGCCAATGATGCCTGTGATAATAAATTCTTTATAGTCCTGTTTCTAAAAAGGTATTTTCATTTGCTGAAGAACTCTAACAAGATAACAAGAAGAATAACTATAAGGACTAGAAATTTTACGTAAATGAGATGAATAATATGGTCAATGGCAAAACAATGAAAAGCACACATCAATAATTCTGCTGTTACCTGGTCAAATTACCTTCATTTTATTTTACCTTAATACTTAAAAAAAAAAAAGTCCTATTGTAAAATATACAGTGGTCATTCTAAAGCTGGATGGAGTAAGTTGAGAGGAAAAGAAGATAAATATTGTACATGTAATTTACATGTATGTAAATTTAAGAATGAATAAACTTTCCTTCTAAAGATTAATTTTAGTGTAGGTAACTGGCTCCACGGACTTTAATACATGGAGGTGGAGGAGAAGGAAAGAATTCAAATATTTTCAAGCTTCGATAGTCTTTTTTTTTTTTTTTTTTGGAGATTAACCCAGGTGGTGGTTACCATTTTCGTTTAAAGAACTTCCACTTTCATACTTTTTGTACACATGTTTAGCTCGTGAATCTATAGGGGGAAAAACACACAAATTTGAATTGTTGAGATATTTATAATTAAGAAAATCATTTAAAAGCGATCTATCTTTAAATATGCCTCCATCCATACTGACACCGCACTCCGCAGTGACCGGACCATTTAAAACAGACTTGCTTCTTGATAACTGATGCGGAACAGAACATTATATACCACATTTTCAGAGTCTGGGCGTGGAACCTGTGCAAAACATGTTGAACTAGAGTGTTGGAATGATCAGAGAACTTGAGGTATTCTCTAAGCTGGAAAATGTCAACACTATTTGACCGAGTAATTACTCTGGAAGCAGACCCTTTAAAACCTTCGCCAGCCTAGTACTGAAAGCTTGAATCGCAGGGAGCTGCCCTGATGAAGTCCAAGTGTCAAACAGTCTCTGCCCCAGACCAGGGTGAAAACCTTAGATGTTTAGGCCACAAACACGACTTGAACACCGGCTTTACAAAAGAACAAAGAGCCTGAGAGGGAAAATCAGACCAGGAAAGTGTAAGCTTGTGGTGTGCAGGTGCCAAGTGAGGAGAGAACAATGATCTGGGTCCGCTGTGGGTTCTAGCAGAACCACATCCCCACACTCCGTCCGGAGCGAAGGGCAAAGCCCGAAGACTTCCTCTTCCCGGGGCTTTCCCCTTCTCGCTCGGTCTCGCTCCTCTTCTCCGAGCGCCCCTCCACCCAGGCCGATCCAGCTCAGAGCCGAGCGGCTTACCTAACACGGCCTCGTCCGCCTGGGCGTCCAGCAGACTCTGGAAAGCCGCCCGGAGGAGAAGCGTGAAGGTGTTGGAGTCGAAGGAGCCGGGATCGGCCAGCATCTGGAAGCCTTTCTGCACATACTCCGAGAGCTCCATTGTGAGCGCGCCGTGACCTTCGACACGCGCACCACGTGACACGCGCCGCGCGCTCAGCTGATGCGGCCGCGCGCGCACGCGGCTGGGGCGGCGGCGGCGCGGCGGCGGCGGCGCGGGCTGCGGGCCTCCCCGCCCGGGGCCTCCCCGGCGGCCTCCCCGCCCGCGTCTCGGCCCGCGTACCCGGCCGCCCGCCAGCCGCCGCTGCTTCCGTCTCGTCCTTCCTTCTGCTCCGCCGCCGCCGCCGCGCGTCAGCGCGAGGGGCGGCCCGAGCGCTTTGTGGACGCGCTCGGCGCTCTCCCAGGACTGTCACCGGCTCCTGCGGGGCCCGCGGGAGCGCTCCCGAAAGACCCCGCGGGTGGTGGTGACGGTGTCGGGATCCCGGTCCCCACTGGCCCCGAGAACTACTCCTTCCCCGCGCCCCGCTCAGCGCGAAAGCTGCGGGAAGCTCCAGTCTAAGGCAACTGGTTGGTTTTTGGTTTTGAGATTTTTTTTAAACTCAACTGCTTAACCCCTTAGCACTGCCCTTATGTGAATGAGACTGTAGACGTCTAATTATAATTCTTGCTTATTTCTCCGTTTTCATTGTCATTTCTGGAATACGACAATTGATTCCTTTCTGCGTGTGGTGGGGGTGTAAACACACGTATACATTCATATAGTGCGCGGATGTAAGTTCTGTATTTCGACAACTGGGAATAGTACCTTATTTACGAACACATTGGACAAAATGATAAAAAATAGTAAGATGCAGCTGCAAATAAACACCTTTCCAAAAGAAACTGATAACAAATTTTATGCTACTGTGCTCACATCTATGGGTCCTGTTTTAATTAGTCAAGCAGTCCTCAAATATTTATATCAGATAGTTATCTTAGTACAATACAGTTAAGAATGGCAAAATCTTTATTAGAAGTGAATGCCCAAAATTTTGAAACTTCAAATATTGTATAAAGTAACTTCCCCCTTTATAGTTATACGAAGTTGAAGAACAAGAATGATTCAAAAAAAAAAAAAAGCACAACAAAGGTTATGAGTTTTTTTGATCAAAAGAATTTAAAATTCTTTGGGGTGGAGAGGAGGGATAAGGAAGGAGGAAGATGTTTTAGCCTTCAGGAGGCGTAATTTGAAACAGACTTAGCATGAAACACTTTTAAAGACATAATTTAGGTGCTTATTTGAAAAACAAGTTCCTAATGAATACAGTCAACATTTAACCTTGCACCAATGGATAAAAAGCACCTGATTTCACAACAGAACGCAAATAGAATAATTTAGCATCAGTAAAGATTGAGTAACTACTCAGTTCTCCTTTGAAAGCATTGAAAGGCATGTGAACTAGCTTTCCACTTTGGTCAGCCTACAGGAACAGTGAAGAATTTGAAAGTCTCCCTTGAGTCCTTATGAAACAAACACCTATTAATCATGTTCATCTTTTCTTCCAATCTCTCTTTTCTTTCTAAACTCCCTGTTTCTCATCAGTAGTAAAAAATCAGTTGAAAAATGTCAAGATATCGGATTTGCATAAGGAATATTTTACAGGGCAGAGTTTTGTAAAAGTTAAACAGTATTAACAACACCCAAGCTATTATGTTTGTTACACATATATTTTATAACCTTGTGTAACATTGATTGTTAATACTCTGAAAGAATTTGAATTGATAACTGTAATCATAATTTGATGTCAAAAAGGCAGTAATGCTGAGCATAGATTTTTTTAATGCTATTTTAAAGAGGTAAGTAAATACAATTAAATGTGAGTTTCTGAGCATAAAAATTAGGAAATTCACAAGAATTGTATCTGTAATAACTGTCACATTACTCTCTTGTATATATGTAAGCCCTTTCTTTTTACAAGACATTTGTCCTCTTCTGCCTAATATGTATTTATGTGTTAGGCCTAAGTGATGGGTCCATTTCCAGCTCACACCAAAACTTTCACCATAATGTTTTCTGATACTAGAAAAACTGAATTTTTCTCCTATAGCTACATTTATTTCAACTCCCTTTGAAGGAGGCACAGGATTAAGTGTTTGTAGATCATACATGTGTATCTTTAACAAGGAAGCCATTGAAATACATTGAAGTATAATCATTAAAAGGCATGATTACATAGATGTAGGTTCTCTTCATTGTGGCAATAAAATTAGTATATTCTATATTATTAGAAAAACTATATATGAACACGTTCTGAAAGTGTGGGGGGCACTATTTACAATTTTTACTTTGATCACTGAAAATGACATTGGAGCTTTCACTAGACTTAAAAATTCTACAGCCTTAAAGCCAATAGATTAAATTTGCCCTGAAAGAGCCTTTTAAAATAACAATTATATGCAGCTGAAAATTGCAAAATGTTCAAAGATCATGTTAATAATGTATTTTTCCTTTTACACAGCAAATATTAAGATAGACATGCTGATAAATTTGGGTTTCTTTTTGAGGCTCTACAGATAATTAGAAAGTATCATTATAAATAATGTTTTAGAATGTTTTAAAATACATTGTATCCTTTGTGCTGGTTAATTTTTTTTTTTTTTTTAGAAGCCAATTTAATGTTGGTCTCTGTACCATGAGTGCAATTTAAATATGCTGGGGCATTTATAAGATCTGTGTGGTCAGCTTTTCCCAGAGGCCTCCCTGGTACATTTGTTAGTTGCAGAAAACAATTTCTAGTATTTAATTTTTAGATTGTATAAGTACTTTTGCTTTTGTGCAGAGAAAACTGAAGGAAAGTATTCCATTAGATGAAAGAGTTCCTTGAACATCCACAGGGAGAAAAAAAGCCAGTATACTTAAATGCTCATGCATCCAAAGGTTTTTATTGGCATACATACTGTGTTCTAATGGGGTTCTATTTTATCCCTACCCATGGAATATCTGCTCATTTTCCAGAAAGAAGGATGTTAAAAATACTTAAATATTACACAAACACAAAAAACCATCTTCTGTCTCTACCCCCTCATATGGATTATTTGATGGTTAGTGATCTTAATGCCTTGGGATAAATGTTAATAAAAACAATTTATTATTTTAAAGTTATTTTAGCCACAACTGGACATTTGGGAGGAGTGATTAACTGAGATGCAAATAGTACATGAAAGTATAAGTCAAAATTATTTCAGTCAAGTTTATAAAATCTATACACATTCTTTTATTAAATATCTTAACTTGGCAAGGTGTAGATTGGGTCTTGGAATTTAAATGATCAAGTTTTTGTACATTTATGACAGCAGAGTTCAGTGATTTCAAATTTAGTCTTGTGGCACATGTCAAAAGACCACATCGAGCATTCAGAGGGGACAGAAAGCTTTAATTTTCAAATTAAATATTTAATACAGTGTCTAAGAGTTTATAAATGATCATTGGTACAATAATTAATATAGGCAAATACAACCTTTTCCTTCCCTTACATCATGTAGCCTGTCCTGTATTTGAGGATTGGAGCATAAAACTCAAATTCCTTTCAATGGAGCTTGTGCATTAGTATTTGAGGGCAAGTGAAATGCTAGTCACATTAAAGAAATTGGAACCATAGGAATGAAAATCAGTGCTACAGCGTTCTCTAAAATGCTTATAAAATTTGTGCTTATGGTTTTGTACAAATATTTTGAATTTTCTCCCCCAAATTGTAATTCAAAACTTTTAGACTAGTTAGTACAATTTCTATTTAACAATTTAATCATTTAGTGGTATTTTTAAATTTTCACTTTTCAGATAATTACCTCAGGAAAATATCAAACTTTAAAATGTGATATAACAGTAATCAAAATTAAATATTTCAAATCTAAATTGTAATGGGTTACATGATCATACTACTAAGAAACTGAGTTTCCTAAATGGATTAGTAACAGAATATTTCTTTTTATACTAAGAAATTATGATTTTGTTAAACTTCGCAAATAGGAAAGTCTATAGTCAAGATATTGTTTAAAAAGGAAAATAGTCTTGAATTTCTAAAGTAAAATTTGGGACTTATCTTTGAGTGTCCTGCCTTGATTTTGTTAGCTTCTTGAGTCAGAATGAGATAATTCTATAATATTAAAGGAATGTACATAATAATCAAATGATAATTCTTAATGTTAAATCTTTGTATCTTAACAGTCTATAAGTTTCAAGGGATTTTCTGCTTATTGGAAAATTCATGTCTACTCTTCAGGGCTTCTGTTAGGAAGTTTAATCCCTTATTTTGAAGCCAAGCAACTGAAGTCACATGGGAATATCTGACTCTCACTGACTAAAATCACGATATCTTCAGCTAGGAAGAAATGGGGAATGGGTTTTTAAAAGGAAATGAAAATTTTTAAATGCTGTTTGGCAAGAGATGCAGACAAAATTTAATTTAAAGGTAAGGAAATAAGAAGGAAGGCAACACAGTTCACAGTTTATTTCATGAGAAAAGAGCAGGTTGAATTAAGTGTCTTAGAATTTCTGTGCACAGACAGATAAAAACTATTTACTTTTAGATTCAGTAAGTGATTGAAATGATGACAAAGTATCTTTTTGTGTGGGTTATAATAAGCAAGTTTACTCCTTGTCACATAATTTATATTTACTTCACCAGTGAAGTGATATGAAAGCTAGAAGCTGGCCAATCATCCAGTAAGCTCTGTCAAATAGTTTAGATAATAAACAATTTCCCCCTCAGCAGCAGGTTGGTTTTATTCCCAACTTCAGTTATAAAGATCACCACTTCGATTTCCTATTTCATTGATCTGGTATCAGCCAGAATGACCCATGAATTAGCTAGAGTTGAATGAAAGTGAAGCATGGGCATGTTGAAACAAGTTTACTTTGATGAATATGTCTGATTAATTCTTCCATATGCATACAGATTGTCCTTTAAATTGTTAGTATACTTTTAAAGAGAGAGGGAGAGAGAGAGTGAATATTTCTTAAAAGAAGGAAGGGAAGAAGAAAAAAGGGAGGAAGGGAGGAAATTTTTTTCCCTTGAAGAGAAGAAATGGCACAGAAAACTTATTTACTCTTTTTTCTCTGACACAGTACATTATAGCAAGATTCTCTTAGCTCCACTGAATTCAACTAAGTCTCACAGTCATGTTCAAAATGGAACAAAAGATCTGTCATGTCCAGAACCTAACAAGTTTTAAGATGGCTTATACTTACTCTAGAACAACAGAAAATATCTAACAGATTCCCTTCCTTTCTGGTCCTGGTTTCAGAATCTCTGTTCTAACACTGTATTTTCTCAGACCTCAGAAATTGAAGTTTTGACCAGATCAATGAATTCCAACAACAACAGAAAAGGAACAAATGGACTTACTCAAAGGAATATTATTGTGTAAAGCCAGTATTTTTAAAAGTTAATATTTTGAGATCATGCTTTTTATATATTAAAATTTGAAATTTAAGTAATACACAAAAATTATACTTATTTTGTTTAAAGGAGTACCATTTAAAAAAGAAGAAACAATGAAATAAGTATTTTATAGACTATATTCAGGTAACAATCATCTGTACTACTTATAAAATGAAAGATCTGACCATCTTTTATCAGATGAATTATTTCAGAAGTTATGTGTATAAGAATGTGTGATCTGAATTAAATACATTGCAGACACAAGAACAAAATATGCTTTTAACTCATTTAAAGTAAACACTTAAACCAATAATATGTTAAGAGAGATTACTTTGTTAAAAAGGTCTTGCGTGAAAGAGTTTTAATAGTTTGAAAGATAAATGCTATTTTAAATAATACTGGATAAGAATTTAACATTTTATGGTTTTTTTGAATGGTATTTTCAAGAGAATACATATTTTTATTTCCCTTGTCAAACTAAAATATAGACTTGAAGCAAGTTTATAAGAAGTTCAGTCTAAAAATATTTTTAAAATTCTTAGAATAATTGTGTTCAATTCTCTCACATTTTTTATATATGTTGCATATTCTGAAGCTTTGTTTTATTCATTTATTTTTAATTAAAGTATAATTAGCTTATACTATTATATCAGTTTCAGATGTACAGCATAGTGATTTGATATTTTTATACATTATAAAATGATCATCTTGGTAAGTCATTACCATCTGTCCCCATACAAAGTTATTACAATATTTATTACTGTATTCTCTATAATATATATTACATCCTGATAATTCATTTATTTTATAACTGGAAGTTGTACTTCTTACTCTCTCTCACCAATTTCATTCATCCCCGTCCAACCTCTTTCTTTGCCTCTGGTAAGAAAATGCTTTAAAGAGTTGATACATAACTGATTTTTACACCATAGTAAATGCTCAGAAAGTAATTTTATAGACTGTTGTGAAAACAAGTACCTATGAAATAGGTGAAAATTTCCATTTTTTTCTCCCTAAACATTTGATTACTAAGGCTAAAACATAACCACAGTTGTCCTAACTCTTTCAAGTGTTATTTTCAAAATTACATTTCTTTGTGTAAGCGTTCTAACCTGTGTTTTATGGAAACTTTCCATAAATGGGGAGCAAGATTTATAAAGTCATTTTAATGTCATAAAATATCAAGAAAATAATGAGTGGCAACAGAGTAAAAGGGAGGATTGTATTAATACAGTCAATTCAGCCCATGTTATTAGAAACTTGGATTTGAGTTACTAGTATCTGGGTAATTACTCAACATTTTATTTTGTGCTAAAGTAAATAGGACTGGATCATTTGGAGCAACAGCGTTCTAAATCAAAATTAATCAGATAATTGGCAAGTTTTATTTGACTTGCAGTGTTCTATAAATTATAGACCAAGAAATGAGGAGAAATTTGGCAAAGAATAATAATGTTGATGGAAATACATGGGCAAATGAGGCCTAAGGAAACTAGGAATTTTCATATGCTTTTCTTATAATCTGAAGGTGATAGAAGATTTTTAATGAGGCCCAACTACAATATATAGGTGAGTAGTGATGGACAGAGGGTTAAGAAAACTTAGTTTTGTTAAAATATTAATTGAATTAAAATATTTGTGCATTGAAATAAAGAATTTTTATAAGACCAATGGTATCAATAAGGAGATGCACATTTTGTTTTATAAATTTCTGTATAAAGAACATAGAGAGTATTCACTCTACAAAGGACTCTTTCTTTAACAGTGTATGTGGAAATATTGATTTTACATATGCCAATTATAATAGAAGGAAAATACTATTTTACTGTGCATGTTATAATTTTGAGGTTTGCCTTAAATTACTTTTATAACAGGGTGGACATTAATAAAAATTAAAAATACAGAGAGTTGTGAGACATTTTCACCAATGATTAATGTATTTTTAGAAACCTAAAAGCATTTTCAAACTAATACTTTTAATTCATTTATATTTCATTTTGGTTATTCTGTTTCTAAAAGTTGCTATGATCAATATTCAACTGTGTGTAAAGACTATGACATTCTATGGTGACTAATCCTCAAGGTGAGTCATAATGATAGTCTCATATTAAAATCAAGAGTGACTGTAGGAAAATAGTCATTTTGCAAGCAAACATCCTGTCAAGTAATGGCCAAGGTAGCAGGGAGCCTATGTCATAAAGTAACAGACTTAAACCTTTACTTATGCCTTAATTATCTGTCTCTTGATATAAATGGTATAAAGACAAGTTAATTGTGTTTGTTTTAAGCCTTTTCTCTTAGATTCCCTTTATTTTATTAAAGTTTTAGAAAACTGTGTAAATAGAAAGACTTGGTTACAATTCCCAAAATGATAAAGGGGAAAAAAAACCCAACTTTACATTAAACTGTTAACACAGTCTCCTGCATAGCTTTACATTATGCAAAAATTTAAGTGATCACTTGATCATCCCAGCTAACTACAATAATCAAAGAGTTGATAATGCTGCTCTGTGTGATAATATTGCACCATTCTTTGAATGAAAAAAAAAGTTGCTCTTTTTCTTTCCTTCAGGTTGTCTGAATAATTAGATGAATAATATTTCGGAAATGTAAGAGTTTAAATGGCAAATTTAGGATTAGTTATCCATGAGTTCATGTTGAATGCCAATTTTTCAAATAATATACTTGATTACGATAATAAGATTTATTGAAAAGGAATATAAAAAATCTTTTGTGGAGTACTTATGCAGAGATATATTCTGGATAAATAGGGAGATTTTCATAACTCTGCTTTAAAAATTTATTTTTATCTTAATTGTAAAGATCACTATAAGGTTATATAAATAAGTTACAATGCCTTCTTAAAGTATACTGAAGCTCATGGAATTTAAACCTTTACATTTTTACTTTTAAATTTTTTACTTGGCTCTTCTTTTATAAGAAGAATTCTAAAAAAAAAAAAAGAAGAGTTCTTATTTAGACAAGTACCTGGTACATAAGAGATAGTAAAGAATATTCATTGAATGAATGAAGGCAGTATAGAGCATGGAGTCAGAGGAAATTGGGTTCAGATCCCTCTCCCACCTTCTAGTTCTATGACCTTGGACTTACACTCAAAGTCTCATTTTTCTCAAATGTATAATGGAAGGAATAATGGCATCTCTTTCATATGGCTCTTGAAAAGAGTTCAGAGCCTAAGTATGTGCAAAGCATTCAGAGCCCAGCCTTACCATGTGTTCCATGCATGCAATTATAACCCAATATTGTAGTTCTGTAATTCTGAATTTTGTTTTCACTGGCACAGACATTTTTTCCATGCAGATTTACAGCTGTTGTGCACATGATATAACCATTTGAGGACCCCAAGCACGTAAGCCCCTACTTAGAAAATTAAATAAAAACCTTCTGGGCTGCCTACCACTTCTTTACAGTGAATCTGACAGAGCTCTTTTAATAGCAACAGTCAAGATACCCGCAAAGACCTTGATGACAATAATTATCTTTACCCTTCATTTCTTGGCTTCCCAGGAATCTCAGAATCCAGGCCAGTGTCCATTATGGTCAGCCAGCCTCTAAACATCTCCCTCTTAAGAAGACCTCACGGGGCCTTCCTTCTCTTTCCTCTGATTCTTACCCTAGTTTTTCTTGATCCATTTATTTCCTTTGTTAGCAACTCATTAGAAAATGTCTGGGAGCAAAGTCAAGACATCTTCATGTTTTCCTCTGGAACACCTCTTATTTATTTTTATTTTAACTGTAAGGATCACTATAAAGTTATATATGTTACACTGCCTTCCTAAAGTATATTGAAGCTTATAGGATCTAAACCTTGATTGTTGTTAGACGGCAACTGTCAGGGAGTTACTGTCTCATCCTCTAGTTAGAGTAATCCGTGACTTGTGGTCCTTTGGCTCTGCTTGGACTATCTTTGCATAAGCCACATGCTTCCTAAGGCATTGAAAAGATAAAGTAAATTTAAAACAATAAGAAAAAAGAACCCTTGCCTACCACGGAATGGAGGACACATAGTTTGGAATGTGGAGGTTTGAACTCTACAACTCCAAGGTTTGTGTGTGTGTGAGTCGCTCAGTCATCTCCAACTCTTTGCGACCCCATGGACTGTAACCCATCAGGCTCCTCTGACCTTGGGGATTCTCCAGGCAAGAATACTGGAGTGGGTTGCCATGCCCTTCTTTAGGCGATATTCCCGAACCAGGGATTGAATCCAGGTCTCACACAATGCAGGCAGATTCTTTACCATTTGAGCTACTCAGGACTCCAAGGTATTGAACAATTTAATGAGTTTTAGCAAATGTACACAGTCGTGAAACCAAACCACACTCAATAAGCAGAGCACTGGCATAATCCCAGCAATTTCCTATCTTCCTTCCCCTTGCAGTCATTATACTTGCCTCAGCCCTGATTCCAGGCAACCATTGATTTACTTTGTCTCACTATAGTTTCGTCTTCTCTAGAATGTTTTCCAAATAGAATCCTTCAGTATGCAGTTTTTGTGTTTGGCTTTTCTTTTTATTATATTTGCAGCCAAAGATGGAGAAGCCCTATACAGTCAGGAAAAACAAGATGGGGAGCTGACTGTGGCTCAGATCATGAACTCCTTATTGCCAAATTCAAACTTAAATTGAAGAAAGTAGGGAAAACCACTAGACCATTCAGGTATGACCTAAATCAAATCCCTTATGATTATACGGTGGAAGTGAGAAATAGATTTAAGGGACTAGATCTGATAGAGTGCCTGATGAATTATGGACAGAGTTTCATGACACTGTACAGGAGACAGGAATCAAGACCATCCCCATGGAGAAGAAATGCAAAAAAGCAAAATGGCTGCCTGAGGAGGACTTACAAATAGCTGTGAAAAGAAGAGAAGTGAAAAGCAAAGGAGAAAAGGAAAGATATAAGCATCTGAATTCAGAGTTCCAAAGAATAGCAAGAAGAGATAAGAAAGCCTTCAGCCATCAATGCAAAGAAATAGAGGAAAACAACAGAATGGGAAAGACTAGAGATCTCTTCAAGAAAATTAGAGATACCAAAGTTGCATTTCATGCAAAGATGGGCTTGATAAAGGACAGAAATGGTATGGACCTAACAGAAGCAGAAGATATTCAGAAGAGGTGGCAGGAATACACAGAAGAACTGTACAAAAAGATCTTCATGACCCAGATAATCACAATGGTGTGATCACTCACCTAGAATCACACATCCTGGAATGCAAAGTCAAGTGGGCCTTAGAAAGCAACATTACGAACAAAGTTAGTGGAGGTGATGGAATTCCAGTTGAGCTATTTCAAATCTTGAAAGATGATGCTGTGAAAGTGCTACACTCAATATGCCAGCAAATTTGGAAAACTCAGCAGTGGCCACAGGACTGGAAAAGGTCAGTTTTCATTTCAATCCCAAAGAAAGGCAATGCCAAAGAATGCTCAAAGTACCGCACAATTGCACTCATCTCACATGCTAGTAAAGTAATTCTCAAAATTCTCCAAGCCAAGCTTCAGCAATACATGAACTGTGAAGTTCCAGACGTTCAAGCTGGCTTTAGAAAGGCAGAGGAACCAGAGATCAAATTGCCAGTGCCCACTGGATCATTGAAAAAGGAAGAGAATTCCAGAAAAACATCTATTTCTGCTTTATTGACTATGCCAAAGCCTTTGACTGTGTGGATCACAATAAACTGTGGAAAATTCTGAAAGAGATGGGAATACCAGACCACCTGACCTGCCTTTTGAGAAACCTATATGCAGGTCAGGAAGCAACAGTTAGAACTGGACATGGAACAACAGACTGGTTCCAAATAGGAAAAGCAGAGTATGTCAAGGCTGTATACTGTCATCCTGCTTATTTAACATCATGAGAAACTCTGGGCTGGAAGAAGCACAAGCTGGAATCAAGACTGCTGGGAGAAATATCAATAACCTCAGATATGCAGATGACACCACCCTTATGGCAGAAAGTGAAGAGGAGCTAAAAAGCCTCTTGATGAAAGTGAAAGAGGAGAGTGAAAAAGTCGGCTTAAAGCTCAGCATTCAGAAAACGAAGATCGTGGCATCTGGTCCCATCACTTCATGGGAAATAGATGGGGCAACAGTGGAAACAGTGTCAAACAATGCCCCCAAAAGGGAGACTCCAAAGTCACTGTAGATGGTGATTGTAGCCATGAAATTAAAAGACGCTTACTCCTTAGAAAGTTATGACCAACCTAGGCAGCATATTGAAAAGCAGAGACATTACTTTGCCACCAAAGGTCCATCTATTCAAGGCTATGGCTTTTCCAGTGGTCATGTATGGATGTGAGAGTTGGACTGTGAAGAAAGCTGAGCGCCAAAGAATTGATGCTTTTGAACTGTGGTGTTGGACAAGACTCTTGAGAGTCCCTTGGACTGCAAGAAGATCCAACCAGTCAATCCTAAAGAAGACCAGATTTGGGTGTTCATTGGAAGGGCTAATGCTGAAGCTGAAACTCCAGTACTTTGGCCACCTCATGCGAAGAGTTGACTCCTTGGAAAAGACTCTGATGCTGGGAGAGATTGGGGGCAGGAGGAGAAGGGGATGACAGAGGATGAGAAGGCTGGATGGCATCACTGACTCAATGGACATGAGTCTGAGTGAATTCCGGGAGCTTGTGATGGACAGGGAGCCCTGGCGTGCTGCAATTCATGGGGTCGCAAAGAGTCAGACATGACTGAGTGACTGAACTGAACTGAACTGATAATATTTTTGGATGCACCAATGTTGATGTATGTATCAGTAGTTCTTTCCTTCTTATTGTCAAATAATATTCTGTTGTATGGATATACCACAGTCTGTTTATTCAGTCACCAACTGGTGGACATTTAGATTGTTTCTAGTTTTCGCCGATTATAAATAAAGCCTCTATAGAGATTTGTGGGAGAAGGCAATGGCACCCCCACTCCAGTACTCTTGCCTGGAAAATCCCATGGATGAAGGAGCCTGGTAGGCTGCAGTCCGTGGGGTCACTGAGAGTTGGACACGACTCAGTGACTTCACTTTCACTTTTCACTTTCATGCATTGGAGAAGGAAATGGCAGCCCACTCCAGTGTTCTTGCCTGGAGAATCCCAGGGACAGCGGAGCCTGGTGGGCTGCCGTCTGTGGGGTCGCACAGAGTTGGACACTACTGAAGCGACTTAGGAGAGATTTATGCACTAATTTTGTATAGGCATATGCTTTATTTCTCTGAAATAAATACCAATGTGTGGGACATTATATGAGTATGTTTAAGTTTACACTGATTGATTTTACATTTTTGAAACTCAGTTGCATTTGTGGTACAAATTCATCAAGACCTATTTGGTCTTGATGTATTATCCCTTTTATATATTGCTGAGTATGATTTGCTAATATTTGTTGAGGGTTTTTGTGTATGTTCATGAGACATACTGGTCTTTAGTTTTCTTTTTTCTGATAGTTATTCTCCTTTTGATATTAGGGTAATGCTGACTTCCTCCCTCTTTTATTTCCTGGAAAAGTTTGTGTAGAATTAGTTGTTGTTGTTGTTTTTAATAAATATTTAGTATAATTCACTGGGGAAACCATCTGGGCCTCCAGTTACCTTTGTATTAAGGTCTCTAGCTATACATTTATTTTTCAAAAGGATATAATACTATTCAGGTTATCTATTTTGTGTGTGTGAGAAAATTTCCACTTGTCTGTTCATTTTCTTCATATTGTTCTTCAAAGATCAAAAGATTTGACATTAATTATAGTACTTAATGGACTTCCTTGGTGGCTCAGATGGTACAGAGTCTGCCTGCAGTGAAGGAGATCCAGGTTCAGTCCCTGGGTTTGGAAGATCCCCTGGAGAAGGGAATGTCAACCCACTCTAGTATTCTTGCCTGGTGAATCCCACGGACAGAGGAAGCTGGCAGGCCATATAGTCCATGGGGTCACAAAGAACTGGGCATGACTGAGTGACTAACACTTCCATTGTTTCATAGTACTTAGTACAATAGACAAGAGCAAGCAACTGCAAGTTCTTAACACAGAACAATGAGACATCAGGAAGCTGAGTTGGATTCAGATAGGATCCAAGAAAGAAATTGGGGTTAAGGAGACTATCTAGCAGATACGAGTCAGGAAGAGGTAGTGGCAGTGAAAACAAGGAAGAAAGGAGCACTTGAAAGTCACTTTAAAGAAGGAATTGACAGAACTTCGTCATGTCTGGAAGTAGGTAAAGAGGGAGAGGGACACTCGAAAATGAACCCAAGATTCTATCTGAAGGGATGAGAAGGTCAAGAGTACAGACAGACATGACTTGATGGAAAGGGTAGCCCTTTTAGAGTTAAGATAATGCTTCATCTAGGGGTACACTGAGTGTGAAGTGAGTTGCTGTGGAACTGACAGCAAAAATATTATGAGAAGTAGGACAGTGGAAAAGATTTTTGGATTAGTGAGGTCAGGGTTCCTCAAAAGGAACAGAGAATCAGAGAGTGTTGCCATATACAATATTAGATGATCAGTTAAATGAGAATTAAAAAAAACTTTTATATGTATTTATTTATTTGGCTGTGCCCAGGTCTTAGTTGTGGCACATGGGATCTTTAGTTGTGGCATGCAAATTCTTATTTTTGGTCAGCTGTGCCATGTGGGTGGGCCTCCCTGGTAGCTCAGATGGTAAAGAATCTGCCTGCAATGCAGGAGATCCCAGTTCAATTCCTGAGTCAGGAAGATCCCCTGGAGAAGGGATAGGCTACCCACTGCAGCATTCTTGGGCTTCTGTAGTAACTTAGATGGTAAAGAATCTGCCTCCAATGCAGGAGACCTGAGTTTGATCCCTGGGCTGTGGAATCTGGTTCCCAGATCATGAATGGAACCTGGGCCCCCTGCGTTGAGATCATGGAGTCTTAGCCACTAGACCACTATGGAAGTCCCAAATAAGAATAAGGAATGAGTTGGGTTTCGTTTTTTTTTTTTTTTTAAGTATGTTTGCCATACAAAGCCTCACAACAACACTTCCAGGTAAGTACCATACTTCCTTTTTACGAATAAGGAACCTAAAGCTAACAGGGTTTTACTTGAGGTAATATAGTATATTGGTTTCATAATGTTTTAACTAAACTGGAATTATTTTCCCCCAAATTTCTGTACTTGTATTTGTTGTTTAGTGACTAAGTCATGTCTGACTCTTTCTGGACCACATGGACTGTACCCCTCAGGGCTCCTCTGTCCATGGAATTCTCCAGGCAATGCTGGAGTGGGTTGCCATTTCCTTCTCCAGAGGATCTTCCTGACCTAAGGATCGAACCCACACCTCCTGCATTGGCAAATGGATTCTTTACCACTGAGACACCTGGGAAGTTCTGCACTTGTGTGGTTCTTGTCTAAAGTTGGCTCTGGAGAAATCTATATAAGATTTGAAGTGAAGGAGCAGCCATCACCCTCAAAGCAAGCTGTCGCCGATATCCTTGGTGGCTCATCTTTTCGTCTTGAAGCTCAGCAGCTCCCTCAGTGCCCATCAGTCTCCTCCTTCAGGTGCTCTTGACCCCGGGCAAGAATTAGGTGCAGCAAGAGACACGGTGTGAAGGCAATACACTGTGCCTGCCTCCCACCACTGGACGGTTAGCTTTCCTTCCTGACTGCCTGCCTTGCCACTCTGTAGGCCGGTGACTTTGGGGCCACCAGCCGAGGAGTTGGGCTTTAAGAGAGCCCTTCATCAGCTTCCATTCATGTTCCAAGGTTAGCAATTTTATCTGATCCTCCAACTATCCCCCTCCCTCACAGACCTTTGCTATCATATCTTCCCCCACATTTATGTAATATCTACTCCCTGTAATGAACCCCTTAGTCCATATCAGTCCTAAGAGGTCCTGCCTCCCAGACTGGATGATTAACCAGTTAGGTACACATCAAAATCAAGTTGCTGAGGAGCTTCTCAAGCCCAGGTCTGTCTGACTCCTTCTCACATTTAAAAAAGCAATTAAAATTTTTACTTGGATGATACTCATTATAAAGCTTGGTTTATTGTTATAGATGGCATAACTGGTTAATTGTTACCATGTTGAAATCAGGTTTCCCAGCAATTTGTACATGTTTTATGTTTCCTGACATTTTTGTTGTTGTTTAACATTTTGTTTTTACTTGTCACATTTGGGCACACCCCTACACGTGTAGCAGCTTAGTTCCCTGAACAGAGATCGAACCTGGGCCCCCTGCAGTGGCAGCACAGAGTCCTAACCATTGGACTACCAGGAAAGTCCCCTAACATTTCATTTGAATTACAGCTGTTGTATATAGGTCACCTCTGGTATTGAATGATAAAACTCTTCAAGGACCACATAAAACTTTCTCCTTGTTTTTCAGCAGTTATTTTGCAAGTAGCAGGTGCTCAATAAATGCTTGTGACTTTTAATAGAGTAGCTAAATTCCTCAAAAATAGGCACACTAGTATCATGTCAAAATATAAACATGCATTTAGGGACCCTGGGTGTATGCTATAAGATGTGGAAGAGATGTTGCCGCTAAATCAGGACATATAAAAAGATGAACAGTTTTGAACAGAAATTGAACTACTGTTCAAAGCATTGGAATGTTCTTGTTACAAGCTGAGGCTTAGCTTCAGAATGAAACACAGAGTCCTGCCCTCCCTTTGACATTGTAGTCTCATTGTAGAGAATTTTGTTACCTGCTACTGCAAAGGTACTGTCCTGTTACAGCTCGCTGGGAAAAATATGTTTTGTTAAATTTCTCTGCTATTTACAAGTAATGGTTATAAACATCACACACTTTTAAGTGTAATTTGTATTAACATTTTTCCATCAGTTAAATTTTAGACAATCAAATTCTAGACAACAAAATAATAAGCCTAAATTTGTGGTGTCTTCCAATTTCCATGGTGTAAATATTCCTATGATGGTTGATGTCCGAGCTTCCAGTGTGATGTCACTGAACATGAAATCAGGAAGAAATGTGCTAGAAATATAAGAGAGTATATTACCTTGTTTTATAGGTAGTTTATTTAATTGTGAGTTTATATTATATAATTTAATATTCAACATTACCTGACTGGTTCACAAAATTCCTGAAACTTTAGCGATTACCTTTTACAAGTAGGGAAACCTGACTCCAGCACACTGCTGGTTGGTAGCCACTCGGCCAGGAAACAGCACTGCTCCACAGAAGCTAGCACTGCACGCAGAATAGCTCATGGCACACAGCACAGCTGGGCACAGATCCTGTCCCTGGGTGGGCACAGGAGGGTCCTGCTGGGACTAGTGCTCATTGTTGGTTGAGGAAACAGCCACCAGCTGGCATCTGTCACCAGAGCACCACACCCCTTGCATCTTTTGTGTTGCTGATTCCCAGGACTTTGAACTGGTAGATGCATCTGACTGACAGCTCACACTTAGGTCAGTTCAGGTCAGTCGCTCAGTCTTGTCCAACTCTACGTGACCTCATGGACTGCAGCACTAAGCTCTCACTTAGGTGAAAAAAAAAAATGTTTCTCATTTTCATGTCTCATAAAGTGAGGAGTTCTAGAAATATGGAGAAAGAGTCCAGATAGTTGATGACAAAAATGAGTGATAAGCATCTGCTCAGTTCTATATTTCACCTGGTTGGCTGTGGGAAAATTGGTTGCTGGTTTGCTGTATCCCATGAGAAAGCACAGCCGTCTATCTAGAACATGTGTCATTATTCCGCCATTCTGTAAGGCCAGCTACTTCTGAGTGATGCATAAGTGAATTCCATGGGTACCAGCTCAGTGTCTTGGGCTTCCCTGGTGGCTCAGACAGTAAAGAATCTGCCTGCAATGTAGGAGACCTGAGTTCGATCACTGGGTCAGAAGGGAATAGCAAGCCATTCCGGTATTCTTGCCTAGAGAATTTCCCATAAGGCCAGTTACTTTTGGGTGATGCGTAAGTGAATTTCATGTATATCAGCTCTCTGTAATACTTCTCTTAAGTTTTTGTTTGAATTAAATTTTTAATAATATGCTGTCTTTTGTAAACATGTATCAGCTTCACTGACTATACAGGTGACTTAAGTGGTGATGTAAAAGCAATACTGTCTTTGCATCTGATAGGTTTGTTATGAAAATCTTTACCTCTGTGCCCCCTCAGGTATGGGGCTTGCTTTTTGGTGACTTGTTGGTATAGGGGGATACACAGGAAATGCTCCAAGGGGTCTGATTGTGGCCCTTCCTACCGTCATAGCTCTTGCTATTACTACGACAAGGAGTCATTCTTTCAGTCTTTTGCTTCATCTATTCCTTATGCTCTTAGCAACAGATGAGTGAAATCAGAGTCCTACTGGGCCTACAGAGATGAACACAGATCAAAACTTTATTTCTCATTTTTATTTATTCAGTAACTACATTGTAGGTGTCTGTCCTATGAAAGACATCGTTCTGGCTTCTTGGGACACAGCAAGGAACAAAACAGACAAAAAGCCCTGTCTTCCTGGAGTTTATGTTCTAAAAGAAGGTAACAATAAATTAACTAACTAAATAATATAGAACCTTAGACAGCAATAAATTCTATGGAGCAAAACATCAGTCAAGGAAAGCAGATAGGGAGATATTTGTACTTTTAAAAAGGGTGCTCAGAGAAGGCTGTATTTCTGCTAAGATTAAAGGCAGCAAGGGAATAATCTCTATCCTGTAAACCAGTTTCATTCAGGAATGAATTAGTTCTCAGCCAGTTTCCAGTAATCCCCCCAAACATCTAGGTATTTGCCTCTACAATGTACTCTTCCCCTGAACAGTGACCTTCAGGTACTATTGGGGAAATCCAAAAGGAAGATTCACAGTACCTATGTGTGCTGTTGTGATAGGATTTTCCTCCATAGGTCCCCCCACTCCCCGTTCAGTGCAGATTCTCGGTGTCACTGAACCAACTCAGGTTCAGACATCAGGTGAATGGCTCTGAACCCCCAGTGCCAAGGCTCAGAGCAACTGTCATTCACCACACTCATTAGTTGCTGGTTATTTCATCAGATAGTCCCTTAAGGGGCTGACTATCAGTTTTGGTTCATGGGACTGAATACTGAAATAGCTGCTAACAAAGACTCTTGTAGGCTTCACTCTTTTTGCCACTCGCATTCCACTGCCACAAACGCTTTGCCTTGGTGACACTGCTGTGGGACCTTGGAACACCCATTGCGAGTTCCCTGGGGATTGAACCATTTCAACTAACACATCCCCAGGCTACACTGAAGAGCCAGTACAATGTCTATGTGCTTGTTCTTCAGTGCTGGTGCCACCTTCACCAAGGAGTCTCTCTGGACCCTCTAAGGGTACACAGTTGGGAGTGGGGGGAGCAGCCTCTCCCTAATGGATCCACTCCAACATTTCATCTCTCTGCTTTTGTATTGTTTCTTTGACATTATATCAAGAAATTTCTGGCATCTCAACTTGATTCAGCCAGGTTTCAGTCAACCAACTGGGCAAATCATTAGACCCAATCCTAGCTGCTGGCATTCGCAAGCCCAATAAATACAGTCTGACCTAAAATTCTGTCCCTTAGACTTAGCCTAACATCCTCAGAATCAGTTTCCAAAGTTTACAAATATAAATTAGCATAATTTTACAATTCTTCTGATACGTAGTCATTATCTCTTTTACTGGATTTTGTTATTATACCATATCTCCTCCAAAGCATGCTGCTGCTGCTGCTGCTAAGTCGTGTCTGTCGTGTCCAACTCTGTGCGACCCCATAGACGGCAGCCCACCAGGCTCCCCGTCCCTGGGATTCTCCAGGCAAGAACACTGGAGTGGGTTGCCAGTTCCTTCTCCAATGTGTGAAAGTGAAAAGTGAAAATGAGAGCGAAGTCGCTCAGTCGTGTTTACTCCTAGCGACCCCCTGGCATGCTACAGTATATATAATACGTATTAGTATATACTATATGTATTCTATATACTAATATATGTATTTCATATACTACATATGTAGTTACTTATATATATATTTAGACCCTTCCCTGTGGCACAGTGGTAAAGAATCTGCCCGCCAATGTGTATACATATATATAATATGTCTACATAACTAGATATATTTACATAGGTATAAATGTATATAGTTATTAATATATATGTAAGTATACATAGTTGTGTATATATATATATACACACACATAAACATATAACCGCATGTATGCTGCTGCTGCTGCTGCGTCGCTTCAGTCGTGTCTGACTCTGTAAGACCCCATAGACAGCAGCCCACTAGGCTCCCTCGTCCCTGGGATTCTCCAGGCAAGAAAACTGGAGTGGGTTGCCATTTCATATGTAACTATATATCTAGACAGAGAGACAGGAAACAGACAATGATGGGTGGTGGAGGTAAGGTATGAGGAA
Source organism: Nanger dama (assembly GCA_917880005.1). Classification (NCBI taxonomy): domain Eukaryota; kingdom Metazoa; phylum Chordata; class Mammalia; order Artiodactyla; family Bovidae; genus Nanger; species Nanger dama. Next base: position 30,618,189 of record CAKJTW010000023.1, read on the forward strand.
AATATTTCTCACTAGATCAAGTCTTTACAGAGTTTTCAAGCAAGGCAAGCAGAATCTTATCTGCTGTAATTAGCAAGGGAAACTCCGTGAGGTTGGAGTTTCAATATATACTGAGTCTAATCCTCCCATGTATTCATACTCCAGTCCTCAAGTCCTACACTTGCTTATTCAGAGCCTTAACTTAAATATGAGCAGTCTGGTGAGGTTGGTACTTCACCTGGTACTGTAATTAGATAACTCACAAGATTTAAGTGGATGTTCAATTTTCAGTAATCTCAGCATTTATTTTGAGGTCAGTCAGCCCTGCTACACAATATATAAGAGATTCTTTAAGAATAATCATAGAACGTCCCTGTTTGAGTCCTTGATAAAGTCTATTTTCTTTCTTTAAGCTCTCCTATACCATTGGAAGCACCAATTCTACCCTGCAGTCTTTGAATTCATCATATCTTTGAATTCTTCAACATCTCATGCTGTATTTTGGGGGAAAGCCCTGGATTTCTCAGTGCCTCATATGAAATACTTCATGCCAAGTGGCCATAGTTAATTGTACTATGTATTACCAAAGTTCCATCCTTCAAAATTGCTTGGTTGTTTACTCCATTCAGCCCCAACCTGTCTAGGCCAGGTTTCCAATCACTCTAGTTTTTCTGTCCCCTACCCCCAGAGCACTGCAGAAACACCAACAAATTCATATATGTCTATCTTTGTGTTAGGCGCTCAGTCGTGTCCTACTCTCTGCGACCCCATGGACTCTAGCCTGCCAGGCTCCTCTGTCCATGGAATTCTTCAGGCAAGAATACTGGAGTAGGTAGCAATTCCCTTCCCCAGGGGATCTTCCTGACCCAGGGATTCAACCTGGGTCTCCCTCATTGCAGGCAGATTCTTTACTGTCTGGACCAGTAAGACTCTGTTTATGTCATGGCTCTTCTGTTATAACTTTGCACATGCAGCCATGTTGCAAGAAATTGAATCACAAAGATAAATAATTTTATATCATTTCTATTTTTGATTTGTAGTGGTTAAGAGCACTGGCTTTGGCTACTAGATCTGTAGTACACTTGTATGGTCTTGGTTAAAGTACTCAGCCTCTTTAAGACTCAATTTCTTCATCTGTAAAAATAGGGATAATTTTGGACTCTGTGGGAGAGGGAGAGGGTGGGATGATTTGGGAGAATGGCATTGAAACATGTATAATATCATGTAAGAAATGAATCACCAGTCTAGGTTCAATGCAGGATACAGGATGCTTGGGGCTGGTGCACTGGGATGACCCAGAGAGATGGTACGGGAGGGAGGTGGGAGGGGGTTCAGGATTGGGAACTCATGTACACCCGTGGTAGATTCATGCTGATGTATGAAAAAACCAATACAGTATTGTAAAGTAAAATAAAGTGAAATAAAAAAAAATAAAACATTTTTTAAAATAGGGATAATATTTTATCTCATTGTTGGGTGATACTGTCATGAGAATTAAAATCTATGAAATTCTCAGTGGCACATATAAACTCCAAGTTTCTGTTTCTTAAGTGAATCTCATGAGGATTTGGAAAGCACTCAGTTTCATCCGGAAGACATTTACAAATTATCAGAAAATGCCTCAGTCTAATCTCACCCGTATCAACAACACATGATTAACAAGCAACACACAAATGGCATCAGTGCCATGGAGAGTGTCAGTGTGGAATTTAGAGATCCACTAGAATGTCCCTAGGAGAAAGCAATGCCACCCCACTCCAGTACTCTTGCCTGGAAAATCCCATGGACGGAGGAGCCTGGTGGGCTGCAGTCCATGGGGTCGCTGAGGGTCGGACACGACTGAGTGACTTCACTTTCACTTTTCACTTTCATGCACTGGAGAAGGAAATGGCAACCCACTCCAGTGTTCTTGCCTGGAGAATCCCAGGGACGGGGGAGCTGGTGGGCTGCTGTCTATGGGGTCTCACAGAGTCGGACACAACTGAAGCTACTTAGCAGCAGCAGCAGCAGAATGTTCCTTATGTGGAGGTACTGTGTCTTGGTTACCACTGTATCTCCACATACCACCACACTCGCAGAGGGCATGACCAGAATCAGGCACCAAACAAATAAACATTCATTGAATAAACAATGTTTCTTTTTATCTTGTCTCCAAATTCTAGATTGTCCCCTTTTTATTTTCAGCTTCCAAACCCCTATAAACAGCACACGCCCAATCAAAATCCCGGTAAGTTTTCCCTTTTTGCTTTGTAGAAATTGTGAAGCTGATTCTAAAATTAATATGGAAAGGTAAAGGGTGCTGACTACCCAAGAGGATCTTAAAGAACAAAGTTGGAGGAATTTCACTGTCAGATCCTAGGACTTATATATATAAGTATATATATATGTATATGTGTGTGTGTGTATATATATATATATATATATATATACAAAACTTATATAACTTATATACAAATCTTATAGTTTTGTAATATAAGTCCTAGGAAAGTACATTAAGAAAATGTATTAGGTATTCCTGCATAGACAGACAAACCACCACACAGAACAGGATAAAGAATCTAGAAAAAGACCCATGCATATATAGTTATCTAACTTATAACCAAAGTAGCACTGCAGGCGAGTAGGGAAAGGATTGGTGCTGGATTGGTTGGATATATAAGGGGGAAAAATCTTAACCCTTGCTCCACACCTGACACAAAAATTAAGTTCCAGGTAGATTGCTTGTTAAAGGGAAAATTACAGAGCTTTCAGAAGAAAGCACAAGAGAAATATTCATGGCATTGGAGTAGGCAAAGATGACTTAATCACAATACAAATAGGGCTAACCAAAAAATAAGAAATGACAAATAGGACTATATTAAAATTAAGAATTTTGTTCATCAAAAGAAACCCTTAAGAGAATGAGAAGGCAAACTATAGAGTGGGAGAAGATAAAATAATATGTGTATTGACAAAGGACTCATCCAGAATATGTAAATACTTCTACAAATCAAGAAAAGGACAAGATACCAATAGGAAAATGGACAAAAAGCTTAAACAGACTTGCACAAAAGATGATATGAAAATGGCCAATAAGCTTATGCAAAGATGTTCAACTTCTTTAGACAATAGGGAAGTGCAAATTATAATCAACTGATGCTACCAAACATTTAAAGAAATAATACCAATTATTTTCAAATTCTTCTGAAAAAGAGGAAATATTTCATAATAAGAAAGAATTACTCTGATACTAAAACCAAAAAAAAAAAAAATACTGCAAAGAAAACTACAGACCAATATTTCTTATAAACATTGATTAAAAAATCATTAACAAAATATTAGCAAATCAAATCTAGCAGCATATTTAAAGGATTACATAGTATGACAATGAGGGAATACCCAAGAAATGCAAAGATGGTTCAACATAAGAAAATGAATCAACAAAACATACCACATTAATAGGATGAAGGTGAAACATTACATGACCATCTCAGTTGATACAGAAAAGGCATTGGACAAAATCTAAAACCCTATTCCCAAAAAATCTAGGAAGAGAAGGGAACTTCCTCAAATGATAAAGGGCATTTGTGAAGAACCCATTGCTACCACATATTCAGTGGTGAAAGACTGAAAACTTTCCCTGTAAGATCAGTAACACTATGAGGATGCCTGTTTTAATCATTACTGTTCAACAGTGTGCTGAAAGTTCTAGTCAGAGCAGTTACACAAGAAAAAGAAATAAATGGCATCCAAATTGGATCGGAAGAAGTAAAACTATCTCTGTTCACAAGACATGATCTTATATATAAAAACATTTCAAAAGACTGTACCAAAAAGAAAAAAAAATACTAGAGCTAATAAACAATTTCAGAAAAGTTGCAGAAGTGTGAGATAAACATCAGTTCAGTTCAGTTCAGTCACTCAGTCATGTCCCACTCTTGGTGACCTCATGAATAGCAGCATGCCAGTCCTCCCTGTCCATCATCAACTCCTGGAGTTTACCCAAACTCATGTGCATCGAGCCAGTGATGCTATCCAGCCATCTCATCCTCTGTTGTCCCCTTCTACTCCTGCCCCCAATCCCTCCCAGCATCAGGGTCTTTTCCAGTGAGTCAACTCTTCACATGAGTTGGCCAAAGTATTGGAGTTTCAGCTTCAGCATCAGTCCTTCCAATGAATACCCAGGACTGATCTCCTTTAGGATGGACTGGTTGGATCTCCTTGCAGTCCAAGGGACTCTCAAGAGTCTTCTCTAACACCACAGTTCAAAAGCATCAATTCTTCGGTGCTGAGCCTTCTTCACAGTCCAACTCTCACATCCATACATGACCACTGGAAAAGCCATAGCCTTGACTAGACAGACATTTGTTGGCAAAGTAATGTCTCTGCTTTTTAATATGCTGTCTAGGTTGGACATAATTTTCCTTCCAAGGAGTAAGTGTCTTTTAATTTCATGGCTGCAATCACCATCTGCAGTGATTTTGGAGCCCAAAAAATAAAGTCTGACACTGTTTCCCCATCTATTTCCCAAGAAGTGATGGGACCAGGTGCCATGATCTTAGTTTTCTGCTGCTGCTGCTGCTAAGTCGCTTCAGTCATGTCCCACTATGTGCGACCCCAGAGATGGCGGTCCATCAAGCTCCCCCCGTCCCTGGGATTCTCCAAGCAAGAACACTGGAATGGGTTGCCATTTCCTTCTCCAATGCATGAAAGTGAAAAGTGAAAGTGAAGTCTCTCAGTCGTGTCCGACTCCTAGCGACCCCATGGACTGCAGCCTACCAGGCTCCTCGATCCATGGGATTTGCCAAGCAAGAGTACTGAAGTGAGGTGCCATTGCCTTCTCCTAGTTTTCTGAATGTTGAGCTTTAAGCCAACTTTTTCCCTCTCCTCTTTTACTTTTATCAAGAGGCTTTTTAGTTCCTCCTCACTTTCTGCCATAAGGGTGGTGTCACCTGCATATCTGAGGTTATTGATATTTCTCCCAGCAATCTTGATTCCAGCTTGTACTTCTTCCAGCCCAGCATTTCTCATGATGTACTCTGCATATAAGTTAAATAAGCAGGGTGACAATATACAGCCTTGACATACTCCTTTTCCTATTTGGAACCAGTCTGTTGTTCCATGTCCAGTTCTAACTGTTGCTTCCTGACCTGCATACAGATTTCTCCAGAGGCAGGTCAGGTGGTCTGGTATTTCCATCTCTTTAGGGATTTTCCAGAGTTTGTTGTGATCCACACAGTCAAAGGCTTTGACATAGTCAATAAAGCAGAAATAGATGTTTTTCTGGAACTCTCTTGCTTTTCCATGATCCAGTGGATGTTGGCAATTTTGATCTCTGGTTCCTCTGCCTTTCTAAATCCAGCTTGAACATCAGGAAGTTCATGGTTTACATACTGTTGAAGCCTGGCTTGGAGGATTTTGAGCATTACTTTACTAGTGTGTGAGATGAGTGCAATTGTGTGGTAGTTTGAGCATTCTTTGGCATTGCCTTTCTTTGGGATTGGAATGAAAACTGACCTTTTCCAGTCCTGTGGCCATTGCTGTTGTTAATGACCCAGATAATCACGATGGTGTAATCACTCACCTAGAGCCAGACATCTGGAATGTGAAGTCAAGTGGGCCTTAGAAAGCATCACTATGAACAAAGCTAGTGGAGGTGATGGAATTCCAGTTGAGCTATTTCAAATCCTGAAGGATGATGTTGTGAAAGTGCTGCACTCAATATGCCAGCAAATTTGGAAAACTCAGCAGTGAGATCAACACACACAGACACACATGCACACACATGAACAGTTGTGTTTTTGTACATCAGCAATAAATATATGGACAAGGACGTAAAGAAAACAATTTCATTCTCAGGAGTGTCCAAAAGAATGAAATATTTGGAATAAACATAACAAAGGAGGTGAAAGACGTGTATACTGAAAACTACAGAATATTGCGTTAAAAGTTGTAATAAATGGAAAGACATCCTATATTCATTGAACAGAAGACAATATTGTTAAGATGGCAGCAGTACCCAAACTGGTCTACAGATTCAATGCAATCTCTACCAAAATTCCAATGATAATTTTTACAGAAATGGGAAAGTTGTTTCTCAAACTCATATGGAATTGTGAGGGAGTAATAAAAGCCAAAATTTTTTTAGAAAAACAAAGTTGAAGAACTCACATATCTCAATTTTAAAACTTACCATAAAGCTACAGTAAACCAAACAGTATGGTACTGATGTAAGAATAGCCATGTAGATGTATAGAATTAAGAAATAAACCTGTACATCTATGGATATAATTTTTAAGAAGGATGCTATGAACACTCAGTGAAACTTGCTCAATCATGTCCAACTCTTTGTGACCGCATGGACTGTAGCCCGCCGGGCTCCTCTGTCCATGGAATTCTCCAAGCATGAATACTGGAGTGGGTAGTCAATCCCTTCTCCAGGGGATCTTCCTGACCCAGGGATTGGATCCAGGTCTTCTGCATTGCAGGCAGACTCTTTACTGTCTGGGCCACCAAACCATACCAGTGGGAAAAGGACAGTCTCGTTAGCAAATGTTGTTGGCATAACTGATCCACATGCAAAGAAATAAAGCTCAATCCTTACATCACACCATATATAAAAATTAATTTAAGACAGATCAATAATATAAATATTGAGCTAAGATCATAAAACTCTTAGAAGATGGTGGTAAATATTTATGGCCTTAGATTTGCAATGGATTCTTAGATATGACATGAAAATATAAGCAACAGAAGGAAAAAAATTGGACTTCATCAAAACTAAAAGCTTTTGGGAGTGAGTGAGTATATTCACTCAGTTGTGTCCGACTCTTTGTGACTCCATGGACTAATGTCCAAAGACACTATCAAGGAAGTGAGATGATAACCTATAGAACTGGAGAAAATATTCACAAATCATATATTTTATAAGGGCCTAGTTCCAGAATATATAAAGTACTCTTACAATTCAACAAAAGAAGACAAAAATCCAATTAAAATATGGGCAAAGGCCTTGAATCTCTGCAAAGAAGGCATATAAATGGCCAAGGAGCACATGAAGTTGCTCAGCATCACTTGTCTTTGGGGAAATGTAAATCAAACCTACAATGAGGTGCCACTTTATACCCATTAGGATGGCTATGGCCATCCAGAAAATAACAAACATTATTTTTTTCTGCTGTGGATGTAGAAAAATTGGAACCCTAGTACATTGCTGGTAGAAATCTAAAATGGAAACAGTTTGGCAGTTCTCTAATAAGCTAAAAAGAATTAACATATAACACAGAAATTCCACTCCTAGGAATTATATATTCCTAACCAAAGGAATTGAAAAGAGGCATTTGGAACTTCCCTAATGGTCCAGTGGTTGTCTCCACACTCCCAATGCAAGGGGCCTAGGTTCAATCCCTGGTTAGGAAACTAGATCTCACATACTGAAACTAAAAGCCCACATACTGCAACAAAAATCCCAGGTCCCACAACTAAGACCCTGTTCAGCCAAGCATATTTTTAAAAATAAATATTTTCTTAAAAAAGAAACAAGACTATTAAACCAAATATATGTATATACATATTCATTGCACCACTATTCACAATTTGGAAAACAACCCAATTGTCCATCAATGGATGCATGGATTCCATAGACCACAACAAATTATGGTCTATGGAATATTATACAATGGAATGTTATTCCACTGTAGAAAAATAAGTCCTGATACAATGTGAGTGAACTTTGAAAACATGCTAAGTGAAAGAAGCCAGAAGCAAAAGGGCATATATGGTATGATTCCATTTCTATGTAGTCAGAATATGTAAATCCAGAGACAGGATGCACATTGGTAGTGACCATGGACAGGTAGAGAGGAATCAGGGAATAGGGAGTGAATATTTAATGGGTGTAGAATTTTCTTTTGGGAAAATGAAATGTGTTAGAGCTAGATAGAGACAGTGCCTGAAGAATATTGTGAATGTACTAAATGCTCCTGAATTGTTCACTTTCAAAAGATTAATTTTATCTTATGTGAAATTCACCTCAATTTAAAAGAAATATTAAACACACACACATATTGGTATAAAAACTAGAGGAATAAAACTAAAATAGACATAAATGCTCAGAAAATTCAGTTCAGGTCAGTAGCTCAGTTGTGTCCAACTCTTTGTGACCCCATGGACTGCAGCACGGCAGGCCTTCCTGTCTATCACTGACTCCCGGAGTTTACTCAAACTCATGTCCATTGAGTTGGTGATGCCATCCAGCCATCCCATCCTCTGTTGTCCCCTTCTCTTTCTGCCTTCAATCTTTCCCAGCATCAGGGTCTTTTCCAATGAGTCAGCTCTTCTCATCAGGTGGCTAAAGTATTGGAGTTTCAGCTTCAACATCGGCCCTTCCAATGAACACCCAGGGTTGATCTCCTTTAGGATGGACTGGTTGGATTTCCTTGCAGTTCAAGGGACTCTCAAGAGTCTTCTCCAACACCACAGTTCAAAAGCATCAATTCTTCAATGCTCAGCTTTCTTTATAGTCCAACTCTCACATTGATACATGGCTATTGGAAAAACCATAGCTTTGAGTAGACGGACTTTGTTGGCAAAGTAATGCCTCTGCTTTTTAATATTCTATCTACGTTGGTCATAAATTTCCTTCCAAGGAGCAAGTATCTTTTAATTTCATGGCTGCAATCACCATCTGAAGTGATTTTGGAGCCACTGTTACCACTATTTCCTCATCTATTTGCAGTGAAGTGATGGGACCAGATGCCATGATCTTAGTTTTCTGAATGTTGAGTTTTAAGCCAACTTTTTCACTCTCCTCTTTACTTTCATCAGGAGGCTCTTTAGTTCTTCTTTGCCTTCTGCCATAAGGGTGGTGTCTTCTGCATATCTGAGGTTATTAATATTTCTCTCGGCAATCTTGATTCCAGCTTGTGCTTCATCCAGTCCAATGTTTCTCAGATGTACTCTGCATATAAGTTAAATGACCAGGGTGACAATATACAGCCTTGATGTTCTCCTTTTCCTATTTGGAACCAGTTTATTGGTCCATGTCCAGTTCTAACTGTTGTTTCCTGACCTGCATACAGGTTTCTCAAGAGGCAGGTCAGGTGGTCTGGTATTCCCATCTCTCTCAGAATTTTCCACAGTTTGTTGTGATCCACACAGTCAAAGGCTTTGGCATAGTCAATAAAACAGAAATAGATGTTTTTCTGGAACTCTCTTGCTTTTCCATGATCCAGTGGATGTTGGCAATTTGATCTCTGGTTCCTCTGCCTTTCTAAATCCAGCTTGAACATCAGGAAGTTCATGGTTTACATACTGTAGAAGCCTGGCTTGGAGAATTTTGAGCATTACTTTACTAGTGTGTGAGATGAGTGCAAGTGTGTGGTAGTCTGAGCATTCTTTGGCATTGCCTTTCTTTGGGATTGGAATGAAAACGGACCTTTTCTAGTCCTGTGGCCACTGCTGTGTTTTCCAAATTTGCTGGCATATTGAGTGCAGCACTTTCACAGTATCATCATTCAGGATTTGAAATAGCTCAACTGGAATTCCATCACCTCCACTAGCTTTGTTCGTAGAGATACCGCCTAAGGGCCACTTGACTTTGCATTCCAGGATGTCTGGCTCTAAGTGAGTGATCACACCATCGTGATTATCTGGGTCATGAAGATCTTTTTGTATAGTTCTTCTGTGTATTCTTGCTACCTCTTCTTAATATCTTCTGCTTCTATTAGGTCCATACCATTTTTGTCCTTTATTGTGCCCATCTTTGCATGAAATGTTCCTTTGGTATCTCCAATTTTCTTGAAGCAATCTCTAGTCTTTCCCATTCTATTGTTTTCCTTTATTTCTTTGCATTGATCACTGAGGAAGGCTTTGTTATCTCTCCTTGCTATTTTTTCAAACTCTGCATTCCAATGGATATATAAATGCTAAGTCCCATAATACTAAGGGGAGTGAAGCAATAGGGACTCTCACAGAATGATAGATATGTACATTGGTTGCAATTATTTGAGGAAACACTGCTTTCTGCTACAGCTGAACCATCTGCACACCCTATGACCCAGGAAATCTTTTCAGAATATAGCTCAAAGTACTGAGTGAAAAAGACACAAAAGAGTGTATGCTATATGATTCCACATAACATTCAAATACAATCAAAGCTACTTTATGTTGATAGAAGTCCTCACAGTGGTTGGGGCTGAGGAGGTAGTGACTAGAAGAGAGTCACTCCTGCGGTGTGATGATGTTCTGTTTCTTGATCTGTTTCTCTTTACACTGGTATATTCAGTTGATGAAAGTTCATGAACTAACTACACCTTTATGATACATGGCCCTTTCTGTTACACTATTCCTCAATACAAAATTTTTAAATATTTTTTTACAGATATAGGAGTGTAATTTATTAAGAAATGCCAAGTGCATCTCAATATTTCAAACTTAATTTCTTAAGAATCATTTTAAAATTTTTTAAAGAATGCATAAAGAAATTTTTTTACAAAATTATGTTTTGTTGAATTCTTACTAATTGACCAGTTTGTATGCCAGTATATATACTTTATAATTTACAACTGTTATTATTTAAAATCCGGGTTTACAAACTGTGCCTCACAGCATCAAAAATATTTTCAGAGATTCCAAAACCATATAGTTATGCTCTCTCAAACAACATTTTTAAAGCCTTTATTGAATTTGTTAAAATATTGCTTTTATGTTTTGGTTTCTTGGCCATAGGGCATGTGGGATCTTATCTCCCCAGCCAGGGATGGAACTAGCACCCCCTGCATTAGAAGACGAAGTCTTAACCACTGGACCACCATCCAGAGAATTCCCAGCAACATTTATTTTTATGGAGATGTTCTGGATAATCAGGAGGATTTGTTTCTGACGGCCTTTGAAAGAGTGAGGATGAATCTAGACTTCCTTGCTTCTAAAAATCTTAGGACTCCAGGACAACTTAGGTTATATAGGGGGAATCTTTGTGCCCTGTCTCTTTTGGGGATCATAGTAGCCACAAGGAGACTTCCACTAGGAATTTTATTCCTATTTTGAAAGAACAGCACCATTTCATTTGTTTCTATTAGAAATAGAGAGTTTGGTAGCTGGAGAGGACCTCAGAGATGGTCTAGTCCAATTCCCTAATTTTATTACTTGGGAAAAAGCCTAGAGAAGTAACACGCACCACATGATTCTCTGAATCTCCTCTCCTCTCATTTATAATTCAAATTATATAAATTTAGGATTTAAGATTTTGAAATTATTTTCAGAAAGGAAAACTCAAAACACCAAGAAAGTACCTGTCTAAGTGATCTTTCTTCAAGAAAATTAGAGACACCAAGGGAACATTTCATGTAAAGATGGGCACAATAAAGGACAGAAACAGTATGGACCTAACAGAACCAGAAGATATTAAGAAGAGGTGGCAAGAATACACAGAAGAACTATACAAAAAGATCTTCACAACCCAGATAATCACAATGGTGTGATCACCAGCCTAGAGACAGACATCCTGCAATGTGAAGTCAAGTGGGCCTTAGGAAGCATCAATACAAACAAAGCTAGTGGAGGTGATGGAATTCCAGTTGAGCTATTTCAATCCTAAAAGATGATGCTGTGAAAGTGCTGCATTCAATATGTCAGCAAATTTGGGGAAACTCAGCAGTGGCCACAGGACTGGAAAAGGTCAGTTTTCATTCCAATCCCAAAGAAAGGCAATCCCAAAGTCTGAGCCAAAGAATGCTCAGACTACCACACAATTGCACTCATCCCTGGTGGGCTGCTGTCTCTGGGGTCGCACAGAGTTGGACACGACTAAAGTGACTTAGCAGCAGCAGCACACAGTAGTAAAGTAACGCTCAAAATTCTCCAAGCCAGGCTTCTACAGTATGTAAACCGTGAACTTCCAGGTGTTCAAGCTGGTTTTAGAAAAGGCAGAGGAACCAGAGATCAAATTGCCAACATCCACTGGATCATGGAAAAGCAAGAGAGTTCCAGAAAAACATCTATTTCTGTTTTATTGACTATGCCAAAGCCTTTGACTGTGTGGATCACAACAAACTGTGGAAAATTCTGAGAGAGATGGGAATACCAGACCACCTGACCTGCCTCTTGAGAAACCTGTATGCAGGTCAGGAAACAACAGTTAGAACTGGACATGGACCAATAAACTGGTTCCAAATAGGAAAAGGAGTACATCAAGGCTGTATATTGTCACCCTGGTCATTTAACTTATATGCAGAGTACATCTGAGAAACATTGGACTGGATGAAGCACACGCTGGAATCAAGATTGCCGAGAGAAATATTAATAACCTCAGATATGCAGAAGACACCACCCTTATGGCAGAAGGCAAAGAAGAACTAAAGAGCCTCCTGATGAAAGTAAAAGAGGAGAGTGAAAAAGTTGGCTTAAAACTCAACATTCAGAAAACTAAGATCATGGCATCTGGTCCCATCACTTCACTGCAAATAGATGGGGAAACAGTGGCTAATTTTATTTTTGGGGCTCCAAAATCACTTCAGATGGTGATTGCAGCCATGAAATTAAAAGATGCTTGCTCCTTGGAAGGAAATTTATGACCAACGTAGATAGCATATTAAAAAGCAGAGGCATTACTTTGCCAACAAAGTCCGTCTACTCAAAGCTATGGTTTTTCCAGTAGTCATGTATGGATGTGAGAGTTGGACTATAAAGAAAGCTGAGCATTGAAGAATTGATGCTTTTGAACTGTGGTGTTGGAGAAGACTCTTGAGAGTCCCTTGAACTGCAAGGAAATCCAACCAGTCCATCCTAAAGGAGATCAACCCTGGGTGTTCATTGGAAGGGCTGATGTTGAAGCTGACACTCCAATACTTTAGCCACCTGATGAGAAGAGCTGACTCATTGGAAAAGACCCTGATGCTGGGAAAGACTGAAGGCAGAAGGAGAAGGAGATGACAGATGATGAGATGGTTGGATGGCATCAGTGACTCAATGGACATGAGTTCGAGTAAACTCCCGGGAGTTGGGGATGGACAGGGAGGCCTGCCATGGTGCAGTCCATGGAGTTGCAAAGAGTTGGACATGAGTAAGTGACTGAACTGAATTGAACTGAATGATCTTTCTATGTCAAAGACAAAGTAGAGTGGATCGCAGTCATTTTTTGAGATTTAACAGATGATTAAATTAGGAAATTCAATTTCATTGATCTGTTAGGGTAAATTTACTAGAGGATTATATGTGACATTGAAATGACAGAATTGAATGCATGTTAAGAGTTTAAGAGAAACTCATGAGTTATTTCTATAAAAGCGTCCAATTCTATATTTCTTAAAGAGAAACTCTAATAACCATGGAAACTTCTGGAGAAGGGAAACATTTTCTACTCACAAAATGCCAGCAAACCATATCCTGCTGATGTTCAAGTTATTTTTATATTTTTTCAGAGAAAAAAAATAAAAATAAATGGAAGATTTCATCAAAACCTGTCAATTCTCTGGAATTCCAGTCCATTTATATTAAACAAGGCATGAATTGACAAGCTCTTAACCATAAACTAGAGACAGGGAGTCATTCTGATCTTCTCAGTTGGAATCCCTGTTCTCAACACCTATGCTTGATGCACATACATAGTCCCTTGGCTGTCATCCTTGTGCCCATCTGTTGGCATGGCTCTCTGCCCACTCACAAGTTTGGACTCCCGCCCTAGTGTGTAGGTGCCAGAGAATAACAGTTTACATGAGCAGCCTGTACCACAATATAAATGTGCTCTCTGCCCAATGTCTGGATATGGTGTCCACTAAATGTGGACATTGGGTGTGACCCCCCCAACCTTATTGGACCACGCTTTTCATCATATGTTCTTGATGGAGGTCAGGGAGAAGAGGCTGAGGAAAGTGAGTTTCCTGGTTTTTAATGTTTTAAAACCTGTGGGTTAATTTCACTGGGGCAGCTCCTCGACAAGGTGTGATCTTCACAGGAGCATCAGCAAGGAAGCAGCCAGTGGAAGGAAACACCTCCAGCCCTTTTACAAGATCAACCACAGCACACAAGTGACTCACAAAAGACTACTTGCTCCCTTAAATTTCCCAACAATCCAGAAGGCTAAAATTCTTTTGTTTACTCTTTTTTTCCAGAAAGTTTTTGTTTCTGATGCCTCTTCATATCAGGCTTAGAAAAACAAGAGATTCTCTGGGTGTTTCTGAGCTTGGTATGGTTGAAATAAGAAAGATAAAATCCTATTCTATAGTATCTGCCAAATTCTTCAAAGGCTGTTGCTTATAGCTCAGCTAGAAATGTGATTATTTTCAAACATAAGGTCTTGAATATAAATATCATGCTCTATCCTATATTTTTAGTTCATATTTTCTATATGATACCTAGAAAAATGTTAGGAGTAGCAACGGAATGTTAAAGCATAAGATTTAAAACTCCAGTGCAAGAAAAATTAAAGCCAAATCTCTTGGACCCTTCAAATATAGAAGAGAGGCTGGAATCATACAGCCTCTGGAATCATATAGAAGGAAATGCAGATTGTATAAGGTCTGATGATTTATTTTTTGATTCAAAAGAAAATGACTCAGGGTCTTCCCTGATGAGCCAGCAGCATGGGACACACACACACAAAGTAAAGAAAATGACAACTCAGATCATAAAACCCAGATAATAATCTTGCAGAACTCCTAGAAAAAATATCAGGTGTCTTCCGATTAGGAAAACACATAATAAATAGGAATATCAATAGAAATCTACGGTAGCTTTTGTACCTTTGAAAAGTCCTGATACAATTTTTATAAAAAGTTAGCAAGATTCAGGGGTTTGTTTACTTTCTGCTAAATGGTATGAATTCTTTTTCTATGACAATTCTGGTAAGCCAGAGCAAAAGATATATAGATATAGATATATATAAAACCTTAAGCTGGAAACAAATGTGGGTTAAACAGTTATCATATGCCTGTTGCTGCTGTTACTGTTAAGTCGCTTCAGTCGTGTTCGACTCTGTGCGACCCTAGAGATGGCAGTCCACCAGGCTCGCCCATCCCTGAGATTCTCCAGGCAAGCACACTGGAGTGGGTTGCCACTTCCCTCTCCAATGCATGAAAGTGAAAAGTGAAAGTGAAGTCGCTCAGTCATGTCCGACTCTTAGCGACCCCATGGACTGCAGCCAACCAGGCTCCTCTGCCGTGGGATTTTCCAGGCAGGAGTACTGGAGTGGGGTGCCATATGCCTAGCATGTGCTAAACATTAAAAGGGATCCAATACTCACTCATAAATTCAGCATTTAACAATAGAAGGTTGCGGTGGAAGCAACCCTGAATTCAGTATCAATTTGATCATTTTGGTGGTCCTGGTTACATCAATTGCCAGCTATGAAACCTCAGACATATCTCTTTTTCTCTTTGAATCTTGCTTTCCTTATCTGCAAAATGAAGATAATAATGCCTGTCTGGGTTTCTTTTTAATGTGGTCATGGTTACAGATTAGCTATGTAAAAGCTCTTTGAAAATCATATGATAAAAGTAGGAGACATTATTTATCATCACACACTTCTGGAAAATTCCTTACCTTGTTCTTTGAAAAAAATTTGTTGACTTTCAAGTTCTATGTAGGATACAAATTATAAAGGGCCTTGAGTGCTGAAAGTTTGGATTTTATCATGGAGGTTGTAGTAGTTACTTATGAATTTTGCAGTTGGGGAGTAAAATACTATCATTTCGTTACTTGATTAAATTCATGTAACTTTTATACATCTAAAAATCTTAGGTAGTTTTAGCTTAAACAGAATATTCTTATTTCATGACGAGTTTCATAGGCCTAATATCATCATCTTCATCTAACAGTTACTATGCCTTTTTTTTTTGACCACACTGCATAGCATGCAGGATACTAGTTACCCGACTAGGGATCGACCCCGTGCCCCCTTCATTAGAAGCACAGAGTCCAAACCACTGGGCCGCCAGGGAAGTCCCACTGTGCTTTAAATATGTTTGCTCATTTAATCTTTGCAACAACCCCAAGTATAATTACAGGCATATCTCATTTTATTGTGCTTCACTTCATTACACTTAGTGATTATTGCGGTTTTCACAAAGTGAAGTTTTGTGGCAACTCCGGCTCAAGCTGGCAACACTTTTCCCAGCTTTGGCTCACTTCATGTCTCTGTGTTACATTTTGGTAATTGTCACTAAAGTCCAAACTTTATTATATTTGTTTTGGTGATTTGTCATCAGTGATCTTTGATGTTACTGCTATGACTTGCTGACAGCGCAGATGATGGTTAGCCTTTTTTAGCCTTAAGGCTTAAATTTTCCAATTAAAGTGTGTACATTTTTTTAGACATATTGTTATTGCATACAATAGGTTACAGTATAGAGTAAACATAAGTTTTGTATGCACTAGGAAACCAAAAAATTCATGTGACTCACTTTATATTTGCTTTATTGCAGTGGTTTGGAACTGAACCTGTATTGTCTCTAAGATATGCCTATACTATTATACTTATTATTCTTATTTTATGAAAATACTAAGTACAGAGAAATTAAATGCTTTTCCCCAGGTTACAGAGCTGGTAAGTAAAACAGCTGGGATTTGAACACAGGCAATCTAGCTTCGGTCTGTCTCTCTAATAAATAATCAAATAGTATTTATTGAATGCCTTTAATATAACAAACACTGTGTTAGATAGATGCTGGGACCACAAATGAGGGAAAAGCATGGTGGCTTCTCTTGAGTCTAACCTTTATGAAAGTTCTTGTTAATTATATTTTTTTCCTTGTTAGTCATAAATATTCATTATTATTTATTCATTCAACTTTTATCTATTGAACATTTACTAGGGTGCTAGGCATTGCTATCAGTGAACAAAACCAACAAAATTCCATGCCTTCAAAGAACTGACTTTCTAGTGAGGGAGACAGACAATAAACCAATGAGTAAAACATACCTCAGAGGGTGATAAGTGTTATGGAGAAAAGTAGAGACAAGAGGTAGAGAATGTTGGGAAGAAGGTTGGGGTGGCAATTTCAAATAGGCTAATCAGGCAGAGTCTCACTGAGAAGATGCCTCTGAATCTAAGACCTGAAGGTATCTATGAGGATATTCTGGAGAAAGACAGTTTTTGATGGAGGATCAACAGTGTCACAGATCTTGAGGAGAGAGTATGCCTGGAGTGTTGGAGAAATAGCCAGGGAGCCAGTGTGCCCAGAACAAAGAGTGGGGAAAGATCTCACAAAGTATTTGAGGAAGTAGTGGGAAGTGGCCAAAGGTTGGATAAAGAATGAAGGTAGAACCAGTAGAACTTCTTTACAGATTAGCTGTGGGGATGTGGAAAGAAGAGAGGAGTCAAGAATGCCACCAAGGTTTTTCACTTGAGCAATTTGGAAGGATGGAGTTGCCATTCATTGAAATGGGGAAGATACTGGGATTAATAGTTTTTATTTAAGGGGAAAATCAGAAGTTCTGTACAGGATACATTGAGTTTGAGATGCCTATTAGACATCCACGTAATATTGAACAGACAGGAAGCTATGTGAGACTGGAATTAGGGGAAGAAATCTGGGCTAGAGATATAAAACTGGAAGTTGTCCACAGAGGTAGTTCTTAAAGCCTAGAGATTGCTTGAGATCAGCTAAGGAAAGAGACAGATCCAAAGGCAGAGGCTTGGGCTACCTCAGCGTTTAGAGCTCCAAGGAGTTAAGGAGGAACCAATAAAGGAGACTGAGAAAAGCATCAGGGGGAAATTCAATGGAAAAACCAGCCATTGTTTGGAAGAGACAAAAAGATCTTGTTTTGCGGGAAGATTCACGAGTTTCTCAAGACCATATTTTACTATACTTATTTATCAAAACTTTGACAGCAGTGTATACATTTCTTTTTAAAAAATGTATTTATTTGGCTGCATCAAGTCTTAGTTGTGGTACATGGCATCTCCGTTGCACAGGCTCAGTAGTTGTGGCACATAACATTGGGATTATTAGTGCCCTGACCAGGGATAGAATCTCAAGTCCTCTGCATTTGAAGGCAGATTCTTAACCACTGGACCACTTGGGAGGTCCCCTGGGACTGTTTCTTTTAGCACCCTGTTTGAGCGCTACGAAATATTTAGAAAATCAGTTGTACAACAAAATGACTTTTGGGGAAATCTTTATAGTCACTCTGGAAGTTTGAGTGTTCTTTAATAATAATAAGTTGTTGCTTAAGAGTATGCAAATTAAACTCAACCCAGTTGCTTGGATATTAATGTTTTGTTAAGTAAATGTGCATAAGATGATTGGTCTGTGGTTAGTTTTAGTGAGAAACCAAGTAATATTTGCAGACAGGTAAGGTCTTTATTGCAGGATAATGTGAATCAAAGGAAATGTCTATAGACTATCATTTCAGTTGTCTGTTCTCTTTGCCCTGAAGTTTTCCAACTAGTTGAGTTCGTTACTTGTCACATAAAGGAGATTAATTATGTCAACACTGCAGCTGAATAATAGAAGGTTTGGAGCAAAACTATGGCCAAGCCTCAAGTTTTAATTTTAATTTCTATGGAAGAAGATATAAAGTAGCAAAGGAACAAGGAGATGAGGATTTTTAGCATTCGGGGCTGAATATGAAAAGAAAATAGGTATCCAAAAGGGCAAAGCCAAGAATGGAAAGGTTGGGTGTATTTACATGTTACATTCTGCACTTCTTCAGAAGATAAATTGTTCTTCTCCTATCTCCCCATCTTGGTAACCTCATAACTCATTCATCATACTCTCCTACTTAAGCAACTTTTGTATTTCATTAACCAGAACACTCCTGCTAAGGAGCCATGTACTCCAAACCAGTTTGGGCAGCAGGACACACATATATTCTGGATATTAGCCGGATGGCATCTTCCTGCTATAGTCTCTATACAAACCATGTGTGCCAGACACTGCTATTGGCTTCAAGATTCATTCTCCCTTGCTTTTCTACAGTAACTCTTGATTTTTAGCAGACACAAGACCACCCAGAAGAACCATTGCCTTTCTGAGGCTGTCTTGCCATTCCTTCTGACAGCATGCTCATTTTGAGATTTACAACAAGCCTGGCCTCTTTCATGAAACCCCCTCTGATTCATGTATCTGACAGGTGACTTCACCCTTCTGTGAATGTTCATGGGATTTGTCAGCAACTCTGTTATGACATTTATTCAAGTGTCTATGTACATTCCTTAACACTTCTACTATCTTGTAAACTCTGTGGCCACATAAATTGGACCTTGTTTGGTTGCTTCATATCAAGTATTTCACAAGTAGAAGACTCTCAGTTATATATTTTTGTATTAAATTGTGGAAGCTGCTTCCAACTCCCTTCCTACCTGTTTTGGGCTCACTCTCCTAATGTTTTCTTTCTAATTTTTATTCTTTCTGGTAAAGACAATATAACTGAACCTCAACAAGTAGAACTTAAGAGGTTCTTGCTTTCTTCCTGTCATCTTTTAACATCTATTTGCAAATGAAGAGGCTTATACTTATTTAATTAATTACATTTTGATTTAGGTCATTGGTGAAAACCTTCCTAAAATTAAACTCAGCACTATTCTTTTGTTCAGGAGCCTGGAGTGGGCCCCTACTTTTTTGTGTGTCAAATCTGAATTCCTCTGACTTGTTTTTAAGTAGATTCCTTCATTTGGATAACCAATGTAATTTGTGAAAGTCGCTCAGTCATGTCTGACTCTGCGACCCCATGTACTATATAGTCCATGGAATTCTCCGGTCAGAAAGTGGTTAGCCTTTCCCACATTCAGTGGACCACATTCTGTCAGAACTCTCCACCATGACCCATCCATCTTGGGTGGCCCCACACGGCATGGCTTAATTTCATTGAGTTAGACAAGGCTGTAGTCTGTGTGATCAGATTGGCTAGTTGTCTGTGACTGTGGTTTCAGTGTGTCTGCCCTCTGATGCCCTCTCTCAGCACCTACCATCTTACTTGGGTTTCTCTTACCTTGGACGTGGGGTATCTCTTCACGGCTGCTCCAGCAAAGCGTAGCTGCTGCTCCTTACCTTGGATGTAGGGTAGCTCCTCTTGGCCTCTGCTCCTGACCTTGGACATGGGGTAGCTCCTCTCGGTCACTGCTTCTGACCTTAGACTAGAATTTTCTTGAAGAGACTAGAGATCTCTTCAAGAAAATTGGAGATACCAAGGGAATATTTCATGCAAAGATGGGCACAATAAAGGACACAAATGGCATGGACCTAACAGAACTATAAGATATTAAGAAGAGGTGGCAAGAATACACAGAAGAACTATACAAAAAGATCTTCATGACCCAGTTAATCACGATGATGTGATCACTCACCTAGAGCCAGACATCCTGCAATGTGAAGTCAAGTGGGCCTTAGGAAGCATCAATACAAACAAAGCTAGTGGAGGTGGTGGAATTCCAGTTGAGTTATTTCAAATCCTACCTGATGATGCTGTGAAAGTGCTGCACTCAATTTGCCAGCAAATTTGGAAAACTCAGCAGTGGCCACAGGACTGGAAAAGGTCAGTTTTCATTCCAATCCCAAAGAAAGGCAGTGCCAAAAGTGCTCAAACTACCGCACAATTGCACTCATCTCACACACTAGTAAAGTAATGCTCAAAATTTTCCAAGCCAGGCTTTAGCAATACTTGAACTGTGAGCTTCCAGACGTTCAAGCCGGTTTTAGAAAAGGCAGAGGAATAAGAGATCAAATTGCCAACATCTGCTGGATCATCAAAAAAGCAAGAGAGTTCCAGAAAAACATCTATTCTACTTTATTGACAATGCCAAAGCCTTTGACTGTGTGGATCACGATAAACTGTGGAAAATTCTGAAAGAAATGGGAATACCAGACCACCTGACCTGCCTCTTGAGAAATGGTATGCAGGTCAGGAAGCAACAGTTAGAACTGGACATGGACCAATAGACTGGTTCCAAATAGGAAAAGGAGTATATCAGGGCTATGTTGTCACCCTGCTTATTTAACATATATGTAGAATACATCATGAGAAACACTGGGCTGGAAGAAGCACAAGCTGGAATCAAGATTGCCAGGAGAAATATCAATCACCTCAGATATGCAGATGACACCACCCTTATGGTGTAAAGTGAAGAAGAACTAAAGAGCCTCTTTTTTTCATACATTTGAATAGAAAATTTATTATTTTCCTTTTTCAAGTGTTTTCTTTTTCTATCGGGGGAAAAAAAAGAAATCTTAAGGACAGTTGTCACTTGCTGCCAAATTGAGGGTAGTCTGTCTCTGGTGGTTTAGTCTCTTAAGTTGCATCTAACTATTGTAACCCCATGGACTATAGCCTACCAGGCTCCTCTGTCCATGGGATTCTCCAGGCAAGAATACTGGAGTGGGTTGCCATTTCTTTCTCCATAAAGAGCCTCTTGATGAAGGAGAAAGAGGAGAGTGAAAAAGTTGGCTTAAAGCTCAACATTCAGAAAACGAAGATCATGGCATCTGGCCCCATCACTTCATGGCAAATAGATGGGGAAACAGTGGAAACAGTGGCTTGACTTTATTTTGGGGGCCCTAAAATCACTGCAGATGGTGACTGCAGCCATGAAATTAAAAGATGCTTGCTCCTTGGAAGAAAAGTTATGACCAACCCAGACAGCATATTAAAAAGCAGAGACATCACTTGGCCAACAAAGGTCTGTCTAGTCAAGGCTATGGTTTTTCTAGTAGTCATATATGGATATGAGAGTTGGACTATGAAGAAAGCTGAGCACCGAAGAATTGATGCTTTTGAACTGTGGTGTTGAAAAAGACTCTTGAGAGTTCCTCGGACTGCAAGGAGATCCAACCAGTCCATCCTAAAAAAGATCAGTCCTGGGTGTTCATTGGAAGGACTGATGTTGAAGCTGAAAGTCCAATACTGTGGCCACCTGATGGGAAGTGCTGACTGATTTGAAAAGACCCTGATGCTGGGAAAGATTGAGGGCAGGAGGAGAAGGGGATGACAGAGGATGAGATGGTTGGATGGTATCACCTACTGAATGGACATGAGTTTGGGTAAACTCTAGGAGTCGGTGATGGACAGGGAGGTCTGGCATGCTATGGTTCATGGGATCACAAAGAGTTGGACACGACTGACTGACTGAACTGAACAAGCCTTTCCCTTCTCCAGGGGATCTTCCCAACCCAGGGATTAAACCCAGGTCTCCTGAATTGCAGGTGGATTCTTTACCAGCTGAGCTATATAGATGTAATTCCCACCACTCCCAAAATGAGCCTTCATTCCTACCAGGTTAAACTCCTTAATGCCTGTTAAACGCTATGAATGTCCACTCTGTTATTTTGCTTATTCTCTTCCTCAGCTTATTGCTCTTAAGCCTCTTGCTGAAATCCTACTCACCCCTTAACTGCCTGCTTAAAGTTCATCTTCTCCTTTTAAATTTTACTTGAATACAACAGTACCTATTAACTGCTTTCTTTTCTCACCTTCTGCTATATTTATAATGTAAAATTTTTCTTTTAATTTAATCCATTTAAAATTATGTTTGTGGTTTAGATCTTTTATCCTCAACTAAATTATAAGCTCTTTGAATGTAAGAATATGTATATTTAATTATGGCTAGTTGTATAATCACCACATAGCAACTAGCTCAGGGCTAGGCATACAGCAGATTTTCAGTAAGTACTTATTTCTTGATGATTGATTGAAAATAGAATTATATTCTATAACTTTGAATTGAATATAAACTTATTTCTTTTATTTAAAAAATATATTTATATAATACAAGGAGATCCAACCAGTCTATTCTGAAGGAGATCAACCCTGGGATTTATATGGAAGGAATGATGCTAAAGCTGAAACTCCAGTACTTTGACCACCTCATGCGAAGAGTTGACTCATTGGAAAAGACTCTGATGCTGGGAGGGATTGGGGGCAGGAGGAGAAGGGGACAACCGAGGCTGAGATGGCTGGATGGCATCACGGACTCGATGGACGTGAGTCTGAGTGAACTCTGGGAGATGGTGATGAACAGGGAGGCCTGGTGTGCTGCGATTCATGGGGTCACAAAGAGTCGGACATGACTGAGCGACTGAACTGAACTGAATGTATATAATGTGTCCAACTATACATCTAATTTTATTTTTGCATCACTTTGAAATGAACTGAATGCCTATCTACTTTTATCACTCCATTTTAAAGTGATTTCTGGAGAATGCTCTCTCTGCAATGAAAATAAAAACCTATAATGATAATTCTCTCTTGAAAATTCAATTTATATACAAAATTACTTGGAATTAAACAAACTTTTACAATTTAAGAAATTTTAATTTTATTGTATACTGTTTAGAAAAGCCTAGTAACTCACTTTTTTCTGAAATGGAGACTTTCCAAATTCCAGATTTTATTGTTAGCATATTATATTGAATAATAGCATATGCTCAAATTGTCAAAAAATAAACCCAAATAAGCAGAATCGATTATGAGAAAGACTGTGAATTAGTGAGAAGACAAACTTACAATGTAAAAAAGAAAGCATCTTCACTAAGAAAAGTTTTTTTCAGCACTATGCTGATAATATTGATGATAGCAATCCTTTAGAGATTGCTACAATGATGCAATAATACTGACTAATAAGTTCAGTTCAGTTCAGTCGCTCTTTGCGATCCCATGAATCGCAGCACGCCAGGCCTCCCTGTCCATCACCAACTCCCAGAGTTCACTCAAACTCATGTCCATTGAGTTGGTGATGCCATTGAGCCATCTCATCCTCTGTCGTCCTCTTCTCCTCCTGACCCCAATCCCTCCCAGCATCAGAGTCTTTTTCAGTGAGTCAACTCTTCACATGAGGTGGCCAAAGTACTGGAATTTCAGCTTTAGCATCATTCCCTCCAAAGAAATCCCAGGGCTGATCTCCTTCAGAATGGACTGATTGGATCTCCTTGCAGTCCAAGGAACTCTCAAGAGTCTTCTCCAACACCACAGTTCAAAAGCATCAATTCTTCAGCGTTCAGCCTTCTTCACAGTCCAACTCTCACATCCATACA
Organism: Nanger dama; assembly: GCA_917880005.1. Taxonomy (NCBI): domain Eukaryota; kingdom Metazoa; phylum Chordata; class Mammalia; order Artiodactyla; family Bovidae; genus Nanger; species Nanger dama. The sequence goes on from CAKJTW010000023.1 coordinate 30,642,110, forward strand.
TGACCACGGGAAATACCATAGCCTTGACTAGACAGACCTTTGTTGGCAAAGTAATGTCTCTGCTTTTGAATATGCTATCTAGGTTCAGTCACCATCTGCAGTGATTTTTGGAGCCCAAAAATATAAAGTCTGACACTGTTTCTACTGTTTCCCCATCTATTTCCCATGAAGTGGTGGGACCGGATGCCATGATCTTCGTTTTCTGAATGTTGAGCTTTAAGCCAACTTTTTCACTCTCCAATTTCACTTTCACTTTCATCAAGAGGCTTTTGAGTTCCTCCTCACTTTCTGCCGTAAGAGTGGTATCATCTGCATATCTGAGGTTATTGATATTTCTCCCAGCAATCTTGATTCCAGGTTGTATTTCTTCCAGTCCAGCGTTGCTCATGATGTACTCTGCATACAAGTTAAATAAGCAGGGTGACAATACACAGCCTTGACGTACTCCTTTTCCCATTTGGAACCGATATGTTGTTCCATGTCCAGTTCTAATTGTTGCTTCCTGACCTGCATATAGGTTTCTCAAGAGGCACCTCTAAGTACTCCTGAATAAAATACTTCTAAAGCCCTAGAAAGTTTATTAAGTATGAAAACACTCTATTGTGGGACCTAATTTACACTTCAGGTGCATTTATAAACCCTTTTAATAAAGCATGTCATTGTTGTTTATTCGCTAAGTTGTATCCGACTCCTGTTGACCCTATGGACTATAGCCCATCAGGGTCCTCTGTCCATGGGATTTCCCAGGCAAGAGTACTGGAGTGGGTTGCCATTTCCTTCTCCTATAATTCCCTTTTCTCCTTTGTTTTTGCTTCTCTTTTCTTAGCTATTTGTAATGCCTTCTCAGACAACCACCTTGCCTTCTTACATTTCCTTTTCTTGGGTATGGTTTTGGTCATTACCTCCTGTACAGTGTTGCAAACCTCTGTCCATAGTTCTTCAGGCACTCTGTGTACCATCTTCCCAATTCAGGGATTGAACCTGTATCTGATTCTTTACCACTGAGCCACCAGAAAAGCCTTAATAAAGCTCCGCCATCCCTGGGATTCTCCAGGCAAGAACACTGGAGTGGGTTGCCATTTCCCTCTCCTTAATAAAGCATACAAAGGTAGAAATATAATCACAATAGCAGCTAACTCAGAATTCACAAGATGTGAGTTAATTAGGCTTCATTCTACTAGCTATTAAAAACAAAGTGTTCAACATAAAATTTTTTGTTTTTCAAAATTTAATTATAAAACTTTAATAGCTTTTATACAAGATGAACATTTAATTCCATGACAAGAAGAAAACATTTTTTCAATGATCAAGTAGACTAGTCTAAATTCATATTATCATCATAAAAGAATATTATTATAAAATGGAAAGTTTCTACTATCAGCCTGGAAAAGTCTTAGTTCAATTTTGATGACTGGATGTCAGAGATGAGGTCTGAAAGGCAGTCCATACAGCTATTGTATTCCAGTTGCTATTCCTGAAGTTGCAAAGTGTATATAACAACCACAATGCAGTTAAGAATTTCACTTAAAATTGTATACTAACATAGGACACAAATTTTCAGCAATTTGAAGAAGAAAAGAATTATTCTTTGATTTTTGCATTCATGGGTCAAACTTACATGCTTGATTTAATTGGAAAAATTCAGAAGCATGTATAATTTTCATCATATAATAAATCAAGTACAAATATCTTATAGTCCTTCATAAGCCCATCCAGCCCCATTTATGATTAAGATTTGGGCCTTTTTAGATCAGAATTTTAAGGTTTTTGGTCATGGCCATCAACTATCTTACAGAACAGATGATTACTTATTCTCCTGAGCATGAAAATACATAACATTCCAAATGGATTTAAATTTTGGAAACATCATTATTTTACTTTAACCACTAGGTCTAAAGTGCATATTTCTCCTATCTTTAAAACAAATGATTTAAAAGACTCTAAAAGACTATGGTTTTTCCTGTGGTCATGTATGGATGTGAGAGTTGGACTGTGAAGAAAGCTGAGCACCAAAGAATTGATGCTTTTGAACTGTGGTGTTGAAGAAGACTCTTGAGAGTCCCTTGGACTGCAAGGAGAACTAAGCAGTCCATTCTGAAGGAGATCAGCCCTGGGATTTCTTTGGAAGGAAAGATGCTGAAGCTGAAACTCCAGTACTTTGGCCACCTCATGAGAAGAGCTGACTCATTGGAAAAGACTCTGATGCTGGGAGGGATTGGGGTCAGGAGGAGAAGAGGACGACAGAGGATGAGATGGCTGGATGGCATCACTGACTCGAAGGACGTGAGCCTGAGTGAACTCTGGGAGTTGGTAATGGACAGGGCCTGGCGTGCTGCAATTTATGGGCTCGCAGAGTCTGACACGACTGAGCGACTGAACTGAACTGAACTGAACTGAAGGGTGATTAATTATATTGTTGAAGAAGTAACATACCTTTTCTCAGATTGATCTTAAACATGTGTCTGTCAGCTTGTCCCCAAGGACTGTCTGGCATGATACTTGTCACAGTGATTTCAGAAATTAGTCAGCCATAAAGCAGAGGTGATGGAGATGCATCATTGCCTTCAGGAGTCAATACTCTACATTATTTTTAAATGTTCTTTACTTCTTTGTGTGGTCTTTTATTCAGGATCCAGTATACCTTGGACCTACATTTGAAGTGTGTTAGGAAAGAATGTGATATTTGCAAAGAAATTTATTGGCAACTGGATGCAATTGTGGATTAAAGATATTTTAAATTTTTTGTCATCTTTCCAATTTTGTCTTCTAGTAAAGGTGCTTTTTTGGTAAGCTGAGATTTGTCATTTGAGTCTAATGATCTAATTTCTTTTCAATGGAATAAAAGAAAAAGCCAAAACTCGCACCTGAAAACCTGGCACTTAGGCATGAAATCAAGACACCCATCTGTCACATATTAAAGCAGGTATGGAAGACAGTGGGCCTTCCCTGGTGGCTCGGTGGTAAAGAATCTGCCTACCAATGCAGGAGATGGGGGGTTTGACCCTTGGTTGGGAGGATCCCCTGGAGGAGGAAATGGCAACGCACTCCAGTATTCCTGCCTAGGAAATCCCATGAGCAGAGGAGACTGGTGGGTTACAGACCATGGGGTTGCAAAGAGTTGGACACGACGTAGCGAATGAACAACAGCAGCAACAATAACAGTGGAAGACAGTTTCCAGGATGGCTCCCAGTGACCCCACCTTCCGGTTTTTCTGTCCTTGTGTCACCCCCTGAGTTGGGCACAACTCTGTGACTCATTTCTAATGCAGAGAATCCAGCAGAAGTGAGGCTGTGTCCCTTCCCAGGTTAGGTTATAACAGACTGCAGCTTTCCTTGAGTTACCTGTTTCTGATTCTCTCTTCGATTTTTCCCTCTGAAGAAAGCCAGCTTCTGTGCTCTGAGCTGTCCTACTGAGAGGTCTGTGTGGTGAGGGACTTAGGGAGGAACCAGGGCCTCAGCCCCACATAGTGGGTTCTCTAGTCCCTTCTGAGCCTTGAAATGGCTACAGACTCATGAAAGACCCTGAACTGGAACCAGAACTAGGGGCTAAGCAGCCCCAGACTCCTGACCATCTCAGAAACTATGAGATAATAAATGTGTGATGGTAATTTGTAATAAGGCAACACAAAGGTATTACCAAACGTAACTTCTGACACTGTAACAACTAAAATCCATCGGACAGAGGCCCAGAAGGACCAGTTTTATGCCACATTCTACTCCATAACTAGTAACATTTTATAATGTATGGAGTAGGCATTTAGCTAAACTCAGAGATAGTATATCCTATTCCTTAATGGGAGATTTCATTTTCTAGAAGTCAGGAAAGAGCCTCAGCTCTGGTGTCAGACTGCCTGGGCTTCAATCCTGACTACTGGTTATCAAGTGTATAAATCAGAACAAGTATTCTACGTACCAGAAACACTCTTCTTCACTTTGAATGGAGGGAATGATCATCCTGTTGTGAGAACGGAATGAGGGGATTCATTTAAAGGACCAGTACACACTTAACATGGCAAATTACTATAATTGTCATTATTATCAGGTCAGAGAAAAGACAGTGGCAGCTTTTATTCCAAATATATTTTATTCACAGCTTGAAAAAGAGTCACTTACTCTATAAAATAAGAACCTAAGTTCATTTTCTTCAGAAGACTATTGCTAATATTTGTTTCATGTTATAGTTTAATTGCCAGCTCTATTTAGAGAGTACTTCCATTCTTAAAATGACACTGATATCCCTTTTTTCACCCTTAAAATAGTTTTGATTTATAAATGTCTTATTTGCTCTGTGATGAAGTTTTCGTAAGTTTAACATGGGGTGAAAAATGCAAGTACTAGAATTATCAGATTGATGACAAAACTTTTGAGTACATCTTAGAAAACATCAGTGTTGCTACAACATGCATTATGTCCATCAGATGAGTGATTTTTTTTTCCCAAACAGGCAAAACTACCCATTCAAATGAATTGTTTCCTTCAGAATAATAACTTTCATTCATTCCACAAGTGTGTGTTAGCACCTCCTGTCCCAGGCATTATTCCAGGTGCTAGGGATTCAGTGATAAACAAAGCACAGTCTGTGCCTTCAAGGAATTTGCAGTTGGAGACAAAAGAGTTTCAAGCAACTTTGTGTTAGTTTAAGGGGTGCAGTGGGATAGGCTCTGGGTGCCGTAAAAAGTAGGTGTGGGAGAAGACTCCTCGGTTGGGGTGAAGGTCGACATAGGTCCCAAAAGGTTAGCCAGAATCACTGGGCAGGGGAGACAGACAGGGCGGGTGGTTGGTGTTCCAGTCTGGGCAGGAACCTGGAGACAGCAGAGCATGAGGCATGTCTGGGAGGCAACCAGTATTCACTGTGGTTGGATTTTGCCAGGCTACGAGGAGAGGAGTGACCAGAGGAGAAGCTGGGGAAGGAAGCACAGTTCCCACAGGGAAGCATCTTGGATGCCGTTCCAAGGATTTTGGACTTTATGGGGAATGCTTTGGTGAGCCAAGGAATGACTTTAAGAAGAAAGTGTTCCCATGGGTGACACACTTATTCAATAATGCTCCTTTACTCAAAACTTTGTAGAGCTCCTTTTAAATTACATTCAGCTTACTCTCTTTAAAAATTATTTTTCTGATGTGGATCATTTTTTAAAGTCTTTATTGAATTTGTTACAATATTGCTTCTGTTTTATGTTTTGATTTTTTGGTCATGAGGCATGTAGGATCTTAGCTTCCTGACCAGGGATTGAACCCTCACTCCCAGCATCGGAAAGCAAAGTCTTAGTCATTGGACAACCAAGGAAGTCCCTAGCTCATTCCTTTGAATAGTCTCACTGCTGAGAATGCTTTTGAAGGTAGACTGGATTTAGGGGTGGGGTGAAAGGTAAGGAATGGAAAAGAAACCAGTGAGGAGAATTGTGTTCTTTGTGTTCTATAAACAAAGTTGATGATGAAGCAGGTTAATATTAGTGAACGGTCAAAAATGTACTCTGATTATAAAGCCATGAGGTTTAATCTTTGCTTCTGACTGCATTTCATAGGACACACACTTTTACACTTTAGAATGTGTTCATTGGATGGCCACTCATGTTTTTAACTGACTTGGCAGCAGCTGAATCACCCAGATACTTCGAAGGAATATTATCTCCCAGCCTTGGAAATGGCGCCCTGGGAAGCTTCCAGTCTGGGTCAGGGCTCCACAGTCAGAGCAGGGCTGTGGGGCAAAATTTCCCCACTGTCCACACTTCAGACCACCAGCTGCACCAGCAGATGCATCTGGGGTTCTCATCTTGCTACACTGTCTACGAGTGTTTAAAGCATTTTTATATGCACTTATCTCCTCTAAAGTGTTGAGGACAAACTCTTCCAGTTCAGTTCTATGATGTGTGAGGTCCTTATTATAGTAAGATGTTTAAGGCTGATATTGAGCACCAGTGTTTTACTTTCATCCTATTCACAAGTTTATGGCATTTGGAGGAAAGTTAGTTATTTTTTCCCCTCCAGGGACATCATATAGAGTATTTTTACCAAGGAACAATGCAGAAACTCATACTTGGGACCAATTTAAAGTATTCTACTAAAGTCATTTTATAGCTGTGAAATACTTAACCTCAATTTTTACTTTTGATATCTAGTACGTTGGTAATTTTGTTGTTGTTGTTTATTTGTTTGTTGGCTGCACCCCGTACAGGATCTTAGTTCGCTGATCAGAGACTGAACCTGGGGCCATGGCAGTGAAAGCATCAAGTCCTAACCACTGGATCCCCAGGAAAGCCCCTGCTGATAGTTTTTCTAACTTGGGAAATCAAATAGTAGTTTTTCTTCTTTAGCAGAAATACTCTTATAACCCTACCTATTTTCAAAAAGATTCTGTTGTGAGGAGAAAAGAGGCAACAGAATGAAAAAACCAAAAGCAAAGGAGTCAAGAAAAAGGAGGAAAAAGAGTAGAAAAGAGGATCAGGAGTCAGGTTAGCATACAAAATAGATACAGTGAGGATGGCACTTTTAGGGAGAGGGATACACATTTGCCATAAAGCCTTTTTTTTTTTAAGAGTTATTTATTTATTGGCTGTGGTGGGTCTTCACTGCTGTGTATGGGCTTTCTCTAGTTGCAGCAAGTGGGGCCTACTCTTTAGTGATGTGCTCTCATTGCAGTGGCTTCTCTTGTGGAGCATAGGCTCTAGACATGTGGGCTTCAGTAGTTGCAACTCATAGGCTCAGTAGTTTTGGCTTGCCGGCTCTAGAGCACTGGCTCAGTAGCTGTGGTGTACATACAGACTTAATTGCCCTGCAGTATGTGGCATCTTCCCCTACCAGGGATTGAACCAATGTCCCTTGCATTGCAAGGCTGCCTTAACCACTGGACCACCAGGGAAGCTCTGCCTTAAAGTTTTTAATAGTCAAGAGGGAAAAACCAGCACCACTGGTCACCATTCCCAGAATCTCAGTGGTAAAGTATCTGCCTGCAATACAGGAGACTCGGGTTCAATCCCTGAGTTGGGAAGATCCCCTGGAGAAGGGAATGGCAATCTACTCCAGTATTCTTGCCTGGAGAAACCCATGGACAGAGGAGCCTGGTGGACTACAATCCATGGAGTCGCAAAGAGTTGGACGTGACTGAGTGACTAAGCATGCAAAGCATAGATGATTTAGAAAAATCACATCACCAGCAAAATCACCATCACCAGCAGCAGCCTGCCTTAGGAGAAGCCTAGCAATTTGTGGTTGTGAGACCAAAGAAATTTATCATCCTCTAAGTACAGCTCATCAACTGCGAGGAAACCAAATAGACTATAAAGTACTTTATTGTGGGTTACCTAACTTGGTAATATTTTGTACTGAAATAGCTAGAGACAAAAACCAAAAAGGGACAAACTCAAGTGGAGTTGATAATGATTTAAGACATTTTATAAGGAAGGCACAATCAAGAAAGTTCCTATTTAATGACTCCAGCTCCACCCTACCTCTGCTAATGGACACCAGCAAAATGGTCAGCTTGTATCTGCCTCTCCTCACTTCACTCCATTTCCCTAGCTGCCACAGAATCTGGGAACTGTAGTTTTTAGCCTCCCAGTCTCAGCTGTATGGGAAGACACAGTGGAAGGAGGTTAGACGACATACTGTGTAAATAACTTCACAGCATCTACCTCAGCAATTTTAATCCTTTGGATACTGATTAGTCTAAGAATAGGCATGGAATCCTGTTCTTGCTGATGAAATGGTGATGGCTATTTTTCTGACAAGGGCTTCCCGTTTTCTTTTTAAAAACATTTATTATTACAGTGCTGTGATTTACAATGTTCTGATTCAGGTGTATGGCACAGTGACACAGTTTTACATTAATATATTCAGTTTACATTGCATATATTTACATATATCCATTCTTTTCAGACTCTTTTCTCATAGAGGTTATAACAGAATATTGAGAAGAGTTCCCTGTGCTATATAATAGGTTCTTGTTGGTTATCTATCTTATATATAGTAGTATGTGTATTTTAATCCCAAACTCCTCATTTATTCCTCCACCTTACATTTCCCTTTGGTACCCATAAGTTTGTTTTTGATGTCTGTTTCTAATAAATAAGTTCACTTGTATAACTTTTAAAAGTTAGATTTCACATACAAGTGATATTATATGATATTTCTCTTTCTCTTTCTAACTTTACTTAATAGGATAATCTCTAGGTCCAAGGGGCTCCCCTTTCTGAATAAAAGACAAAACTTGTGAAGGAAATCATTCTCCACCCATACCTTTCTTCTTATCTGGAACACAGATGCAATGGCTGGCAATGTAGCAGCCATCTGGAGAACTTGGGATAACAAGCATGAGAATGAAAGCTAATATATTAAGGATGATAGAAAAGGAAGATAGAGCTGGGTCTTCAGTGGCATTGTTGCACCAGACCTGGATTGCCTGCCCTTAGACTGCTTTTATGAGAGACAAGCGAAAAGCTCCCTTTGTCAAAGTTATCAGAGGTTAGTTTTCTGTTGTTTGCTGCTGAATGCACTCCTAAGACAAAACCTATTACAGTATTCCAGGCAGACACAGGAGTGATAGGTGTGACAGCAGAGAGAAGCAGTCAGACTCAGGGTATATTCTGAAAGCAGAACCACCAGGACTTGATGATAGGTTGGGTGGAAGGAGGTAAGGGATGGAAGAAATCAAGGACGATGTCTAGCTTTTTGTCTAGATATGACAGATAGAAATGTAAACTCTTATTTTCATTCAGAACATGGGAAAATTCTTTCTCCCATCACTGCAGAAATAGCTAAGGAAGATAAAAACATCTTCCTGTTGCTCTCCTGACACCTGTTTTCCATTGAGCCTAAGGGAAAATTGGGTTAAACTCATGTTAAATAATGCAGAAAAGGGTTGGAACTTCCTAACATCTATTATGGATCTTGTAGCTGGAACATACACATTCTCTTCAAAGCCATCTCATCATCAAAGGTTTTTATCCCATTGAGGTCCAGGTACACAAAACTAAATTCTGACATCAACCATTGTATTCTGGTTTTTATTGCTTGCAGGAGTAGACTATCATAATACTAATACTTCTCAAGAATATTATTAATTTCTTGAATCAGCAGGATAATGCTCCACAGCTGGATCAAATAAACATTCCAAACCAGAGCTTTTTTTTTTTTTTTAAGAATGTATTTTTTTAAATGTGTACTATCATTACATACCTATATTTTAACATCAGGTGAAAAAAAAGAAAGATGACTTTGTATATTTTCTGCTGATTACTTGCATCGTAAAGGCTTTTCTTTTGCTGATGAGAATATCCTAGGAATGTCAAACATACTGCCTGCTGAAACCAGTTGCTTCTAAGGAAGATGGATCACCCCTCACACCTCCTAAGAGGGCAGATTTGAGGTACATGGATCACATGACCCCCTTCAACTCTTGTCCTGGCCCCAGCTGAAAGGACAGTAAATTCACAGGCGTGACATGGCATGACTAGGCTTGAAAGGGTGAACGGACCACTTAAATTCTCTCCTTGTCAGGAATTTGAAATGAAAACCTTTAGATGAACGAAGCAATCTGCCTGGGAAGGTAAAACTTAAAAGTTATGCGGTACGGCAATGCCCTGAGAGCAGCTTGGAGGGCCTGAGAGGAGATGAAGAGTTACACTGCTGGTCTGAGAGACAAAAGAGCCAGGCCCCCCGTCCCTGATTGTGGAAGATTCCCTAGCCCTCCTCCCTCCTCTGCCCACCCTTGGGAAGCTGCAGGAGGAAACCAGGTTGCAGCCCTGGCAAGACAAGCCTCAGGTCCGACACAGAGACACTCGGGAAGTGAGCAAAGGCCTGTAGGTGACCCCAGAGCAGGGTGTCTTCTGCACAGTCTCCACCCACAGGCCCCCCTATCCCTCAGTGAGCTGAAATAACTTGAGTCAGGCTCTGTCTTTTGAAACAGCTCAACTAAACCCCAAACAGTAACAAAAGTCTAATGTCTTTTAGAGTGTAAATAATAATTATTAATAATAATTAATAATAATGCCAGAATTATTGTTGTAAACAAATAATTACACCTTTGTAGTCTCTCCAGGCTCATGCTCCCTAACTGCAAGCATTGTAGGAACATAGAATGTTTTCATATAAATGCCCCTGGGTAATGTTTTATCCAAGGTGAACCCAAACCTTACAGCAGGCATTTCATTCAAACTGGAGCATTCTGTGAAACAGGATGTCCAGAGAAAACATCTGTGCACCTTACTCCACAGGCCTGGGGAGGGTGTTATGTGTGAGGGCAGGGGGCAGACAGGGGCCTGCCTGTCAGCCCTCAAAATAGCGTGGGATTGTGGCCCTCCACCCCCACCCCAGTAGGACAATTTTGTATCATTTTCCCCTCCTTGGGCCCATTCCCCATCCCCCTTCTTCTGTCCTCTTCCCTTTCTCCCCAGATGTTGTTTCACCAGCCCAAAGGCAGCATTTTATAGTGTGAAAGTATTTGCATTTAGAGAGGAGCCAAGAGTCAGACATGACTAGCAAATAAACAACAACAAATTTGCAGACAGTCGGAGAAAGCTTGAGGGAATATGGTAAGGTGGAATTGCAATAAAGCCAAACTGAGATGTACATACCGGATATAGAATGACGAATGTTTCTGCTGATACAGGACACTGTTTCCGCCAGGAATCTGCCACCTGGGTCCTGGGGAAAATGGCAAATACGCAAGAGTCCTTGCTTCTCTCCCACACACTTCTCTGCCTGCCAGGTGCCCAGTTAGTCACAGACTAACGGACTTCATATTTGCATTTTAAAGGAAAAGGCTATAGTCCTTCCTCTCCCCAACAATTAATCTAAAGCAGGTGATAAGAGAGCTGCTTTATCTAGCTTCCTGGAAGATAGTAACGCAGGTCTTTCAAATTCCACCATCTCTTGTTTGACACTTTTTTTTTTTTTTTTAATTTCTCTCGCTCCCTTTTAAACCAGATTTAACCAGTTCAAAATACCCCCATAAACTGTACTCACACACGGTCACTAAAGCAAAGATAAAGTTTTCTTATACCTCTTTTATTTGTTAAGTAAGAGATACTGAACCATTCCTGACACACATCAGCCTTCAGGAATCTCATCCTATAGTGACCGTGGGAAGTTTCTCTCTGGAGAAATAAGAACTTAAGTGTGAGAAAAAGAAAAAACCCCAACGGTGCTAGAACCAGCAAACTAGCAGAAGAAGCAGCGTACACAAAGGCCCCAAGTCAAGGCAAGAGTCTGAGATATAAAACAAGAGCCAGTGAGCTGGAGCATATTGAGCAAGTGGGAAATGGCAGGATTTGATCTTGGGGAAATATGTAGAGGACAGATTGTGTTGGGACTTGCAGGCCACAGTAATAAGTTTGAATTTTATAAACGAAGCCTTTGAGGAGTTTAGGCTGTACTGTCATAATATGTTTTATGTTTCAAACATGTTGATACTGGTAATATAATGTTCAGAAATGGGCAAAACTCATCTATGGCAATAGAAGTCAGGAGAGTGGTTACTTCTGGGAGGTAAAGAGTGGGAGGAATTATATGGAGGGTTTGGGGGATACTAATAACATTCTACTTTTTGAGCTGAATATAGGTTATGCAGTTCTGTTCAGGGTATGAAAATTCATTGAACTGAATATTTATGCATTTTTCTGTAAAAATTTGACCATACACATACACACACACACACATATAAAGGATTACAGTATCTGAGTAGAGAACATATTTCAGGAGCAATGCAGAAGGGAGGCAACTTAGAAAGTTATTACAGTAGCACAGAGAAAAGTACATGGTGGCTTGAGCTGATATGCTGACCATCAAGATAGAGAAGAGAAAGATAGGAGACATTTTGGAGTGAAACTGATAGAACTTGATGATGAGGTAGATACAGGAATTTTTAAAAAATGAATGACTTCCAGGTTCCTGACTTGAGCAATTAGGTAAAGGGTAACGCCATTCACTCAGGATGGGGAGGAGCGGATTTATAGGTAAAGGTCACAGATTTAGCTTCATATATATTATGTGATTTTAGATGCCCGTGAACCATTCAAATGGTGATATCAGGTAGGCTGTTTGGTAGATAAATTAGTGTTCAGAGAAGAGATCTCTAGAGAAGTGTAAATGCTGTCATTGTAGACACAGAGATGACAATAGAGTTACAAGGATTTGTGAGATCCTCTAGGAAAACAGCGTTAGTCTTTCAGTCGTGTCCGACTCTTTGTGACCCCATGGGTCTTAGCCCACCGGGCTCCTCTGTCCATAGAATTCTCCAGGCAAGAATACTGGAGTAGGTAGCCATTCCCTTCTCCAGGGAATCTTCTCATGACCCAGGGATCTAACCCATGTCTCCTGCCTTACAGGCAGATTCTTTACCATTGACCCACCGGGGAGCCCTAAGGAAAAGAGAAGAGACAGTAAAGCAGATGGACAGAACCGTGTCTTAAGGAACCTCATCACTGAGAGTTAAGGTAAAGAAGGAAGAACCAGCTAAGGGGACTAATAAGGTGGGGAAAGAGCTGGCAATCATGTCTGCCTAAGAGGGTTGGCTGGTGCTGAGGCTGAAAAAGATGACGGAAAAGGGTCCACTGCATTTGACAGCATGGAAGGCTATTAATAACATTGGTGAGCATCTCTGTCACCTTATTAATTATTCTAAGCCTTGTTTCTCTTAAAGCTCAACATTCAGAAAACTAAGATCATGGCATCCGAACCCATCACTTCATGGGAAATAGATGGGGAAACAGTGGAAACAGTGGCTGACTTTATTTTTGGGGCTCCAAAATCACTGCAGATGGTGATTGCAGCCATTAAATTAAAAGATGCTTACTCCTTGGAAGGAAAGTTATGACCAACCTAGACAGCATATTAAAAAGCAGAGACATTATTTTGTCCACAAAAGTCTGTCTAGTCAAGGCTATGGTTTTTCCGGTGGTCATGTATGGATATGAGAGTTGGACTATAAAGAAAGCTGAATGCCAAAGAATTGATGCTTTTGAATTGTGGTGTTGAAGAAGACTCTTGAGAGTCCCTTGGACTGCAAGGAGATCCAACCAGTCCATCTTAAAGGAGATCAGTCCTGGGTGTTGATTGGTAGGACTGATTTTGAAGCAGCAACTCCATTACTTTGGCCACCTCAGGCGAAGAGCTGACTGATTTGAAAAGACCCTGATGCTGGGAAAGATTGAGGGCAGGAGGAGAAGGGGACGACAGAGGATGAGATAGTTGGATGGCATCACCGACTCAATGGACATGGGTTTGGGTGGACTCTTGGGAGTTGGTGATGGACAGGGAGGCCTGGCGTGCTGCGGTTCATGGAGTCTCAAAGAGTCGGACATGGCTGAGTGACTGAACTGAACTGAAGCCTTCTTTCCTCAGTAAAATGTCATAATAATTGTACCCTCTTCTCAGAGTCTTTAAGTGTGTAAAGCACTTCCTACCCTTGTATAATGTCTAACTAAATGCGAGGTGTTACATGAGCTAAGAACAAATGCTTGCAATTATGTAAGATAAGTTTACTAATATTCTTCTCATAAACTTATTATGAGGAATAATATGTTTTTAAAAGTAGATTTTTTTTTTTAATTTCCCTGGTGGTCCAGTCATTTAGACTCCACCTGGCAATGTAGGAGACACAAGTTGGACCCCTGGTCTGGGAAGATTCCAGATGCTGTGGGGCAGCTAAGCCCATGTGCCATAACTACTGAAGCCTGTGCACTCTAGAGCCCATGCTCCACAACAAGAGAAGCCACTGCACAGCAACAAAGACCAAGCACAGCCAAAAATAATTAATAATAAATTAAAAGAAAGATTTTAAAAAAGAAATTAGCTTTCAAAAAACAACTACAGATAATTCCACAATCCCTATACTTGAATTAATTATAGCTAAGTACATCTGGGAATAAGATGACCCAGCCATTCTTCAAGGAAGTAAAAGACTCCATAGTGGAGTCAGGCACTATCATCCATTTGCTTATGTCAGAATCCTAGAGAGAGGTAGTTGGACGTCAGTAAAAACCAAAAGAGCTATGTTGCAGAAAACATTATGATAAACTTAAAGCACCATTTCTTTCGTTCTGTACAAGAACACTATCTACCTAGCTTCCTATGGTTACATTGCTGATGTTGATGCTAGCCGATGTGCTGGGATTTAGCCAAAATTGTCACAGGGTTGAACAAAGGCAGTGGCCCAGGATGAAGGGATCCAGTACCAGGAAAGACAGAGCCATGGGGTTGTCCACAGAGTTTTCAGCATGAAATCCAAGACAAGTCCAGGAACGTGAGGCCTTGCTCAAGGCCTTCATTTTCTTCACCTTCCTTATCTGGAGGTCCAGTTCTAAGAAGACAAGTATAACTGGTTGCTGGGGCTGGCCCAGCACTGAGCCATCGTGAGTACTAGAGTTAGTTCCTCTAATCCTTTTTCTTCTTATTATTTTTAAGTCTTTGCTGAATTTGTTAAAATATTGCTTCTGCTTTATGTTTTGTTGGTTTTTTTTGGCTGTGAGGCATGTGGGATGTTAGCTCCCAGACCACAGATCAAACTTGAACCTCCCGCATTGAAAGGCAAAGTGTTAACCAGTGGATCACCAGGGAAGTCTCTCTTCTATTCCTTTTAACTGTGTGTGTGCTCAGTCAGTCCAGTCTGTGTCCGACTATAGCCCGCCAGGCTTCTCTGTCCATTGGATTCTCCAGGCAAGAATACTGGAGTGGATTGCCATGCCCTCCCTCCAGAAGATCTTCCCATCCCAGGGATCAAAACTGTGTTTCCTGCATTGCAGGCAGATTCTTCATCACTGAGCCACTGGGGAAGCCTGTCCTTTTAACTGAAGTTGGACTAATTGACCAGGTTTTCAAACTAATGTGGTGGAAGGTCATCTTTGGCAGCCAATGAAAAAGAAATATTACTCATCAAATTAGTTAATAGAATAAATGGAAAGAAACCCTAGAACAACTCTGGAAGCACACAGGGACTCATTCCTGGACCACCCGACACCAGACCAGCTGAGAAGGAAACTCCCGTCCGCAGATGACAGGTCCATCTTCTCACCAAAGGGCAGGTGGTGGGGTGGTCAGGATACCAGGAAAAACAGCACTGATTGCTTGCTGAGCCACTGTGTTTGTCTTACCCATTCTCCGGGATCAGAGAAACCAGTTGAGATCATTTCAAAAACAAACACTAAGAAAGTTCAAAACACAGTTTACTGGTCAAGTCCAAGTTAGGAATATGGGAATGAAAAAAATTCAGCGAGCAATCACAAAATAGGAAAACAAAATCAAGTCAGTTACGGGGAGGAGACAAAGGCAATTCAAACTGGACTTGGGAATCAGATAACCAGCTAGGAAACGGCTGGAGTCTGCAATGCCTGCATGTGTCTGAAAGGGTGTCTTCCTTCATCAGAGGCCAGGGTACAAGCTAAACTATTCTTTCACACATCAACACAGATCAGCTTCCAAAATCAGCAACATGTCTCCAAGTCTCTTGAATTAATATAAAAAAGCTGCAACATTGAGAAACAGACTCCAGTTGTTTAAACTTAAGAAAAGTTAGTTTGTTGAAACTATCTTTGATCATGGATAAGTTATTGGATGGCAAAGCAAGATAATCAATTATAGGGATGACAAATCAGCTAGAAATTTTAATATTCTTTGGTGTTGGATAATTCAGTGATTAGTTGATATTTGTTCAATATTTAAGAACAAGGGATACAATGAATTTAATTTTAATATTATTAGCGTTTTGACCAATTCATTTTTACTTTAAATTAGGGTGCCAGACTTAATTATTGATGATTCATTCATCTTCGTTTGGAAATTGCCGGAAAACTGCTAAATACTGCTTTTAGGATAGAATCTTGACTGACTGGAACCAGACTGTGAGAAAAAAAAAAATCTAAGTACAGTTTACATTTTAAATAACTGAATCATTACATGATTGTTTGGCTTTCCTAACAATTGATTTTGAATTGACATATGTTCTAATTTCTTCACAGAATGGAACTCATCATTAACATAGCCAATTAAAAAACCCTAAGCTTTACAAAAATTATTTAAGAGACTGTCTTTTGTCATGATATATATGAATACAGCTCACAGTAAAGCTGAAATTTGGCAATCATCTAGTTAATTTGATTTATGGGGACAGATAAATTATCTGGTTGTCAAATACATAACCCAACCAATATTTCATTTTCTATTTTATACATGTGACTTTAATGATATGAGCATTTTACATTCAAGTTAAGTTTGCACCTGAAGTCTCGAATTAATTCATTTTCCCCCATGTATCTTATACTGATAACTTAATTGCCCAGATATAAGGGATGGTATAAAACAAAGAAGATTATAGATCATTAAATGCTATTTTAAATGGGACTTAGTCTTGTCAATTACTTTTGACCAAACAAAATTGTGGACAAAATGTTTATCTCTGTTCCTCAATAATTTTCCATCCTTAGCTCACTTTCTGCCCCTTCCACCTCCTCAAGTTCTCTCTCCATTCATATTAATTACACAGTGTCAAGAGACTTTTTCTTCCATGCACCAGCATTAGCTCTGACACTCATTCAAAGGTATAAATTATTGATAACATCTGAGAATATGAGTTTTGTTACTATTAGTTGAATTTTACCTACATTGTAACATTTAAGCTAAAAATCTGAAAGGGTCAATAAATGGGTAACAGAAGTATTTTAGAAGTATATACTCCTTGCAATTGCTCTTGAAATTGTACCAAGTGGCAGTTTGCCTACTTCACCTGTGACAAAGGCAGGCGAGAATTCTGCACCAATCCCCTCTTCTCATAAAACTCTTTTGTTTTATAGAACCAGAAACTGTTTATCTTAATCATTTATGCATTGGTTTCTATTTTTCCTGCATCTTTGTAAGGAAGAGCATGGAAAAGTTACAACATAAATCTTATGTTAAATATTCTAAATAAAGAATTAAAAAGACAATCTCTAGATACCATTTCAAATGATTGATTATTTCACTTATTTCACAGTGTTCATAAGGATACTTTAGGAGTTCCCCCCAAGTTAGTTAGTTTAAAAAATAATTAGGTAATTTCTAATTCCTCAGCAGAAAATAAATTATGTAAGTAGGCAAAATATCATTAGAAAAACAATTTGGTAGCCCCACTCTAAATTGTCTTCAGTACAATGTACAGTATGCAAATGTTCATTCGTTAATTTTAGAGGACAGCATTTAACTGCAATAATTGAAAACAGCTCATAGCCTGTTCTGTGAAGAAACAAAACATTGTTTGTGTTAGTGTCAAGTAAGTTAATTATGCTTTATAATCTTCAAATGGAGCATATAATTGATTTATGAAATTCTGTTATCATTGCATTTAGACCATTGTTAGTAATCAAGAATTCTAGTAGTTTCTGATTATTCTAAAAGTATGAAATCAGCTGAGTATTCTATATGTTTAAAAACAATTCTGTTCAGAACACTTGTACTATAATAAAGTGAAGAATTTAAAACAATATATGAAAATGAAAATATATGAAAACGTGTTAAAACCACTGAAAAGATTACTTTTATAAAACATTCCATTTATTGTAGTAATAATTTTTAATTCAGTAAAGCAATTATGTAACTTTTCTGTATTATTTGTAGAATTTTCATTAATACCACTTAAGATCAATGGCTTACATGCAATTTTTATTTGTGACATGAAAACTATAACATTTTAGCTGATCAACATTCTTTTACTCTGTTATTTTTAGATCTTTACAATTATATGAGAAATTGAGGCATTGAACACATTGCCAAATATTTAGCTGAAAACAAACAAAAATGTTTTCAAACAAATGTAGATTTTTCAAAAGCAGTAAGATTACCTCAGTAACTCCCATCACCATCCCTGCAACCACCATCAGCACTACATACACTTTTCTTAGAATATTTTGGTATCATATACTGCCCTCTTAAAGCAAGACATAGTAAAATAAAAGGAACACTATTCCTAAAATTTCCACTTAATGTAAGAATTATAACTTTTGAACTTGCTGTATTTCAATATTTATGTTCAACATATTCATTGTTCAGATGACCTTGAACTTCAATAAATTCTATATATTTGATAAATGAGTGCAAGTGTGCATCTTAATTTTATGTTTAAAAGTTGTTAAAAGCTTTTAACTACATTTCTCATAAAACAATTAAGAAACAACATTAAACATTAACAGGGGAAATTTTAAGACATTTCATTATCTAAGTGTTTGATCATG
Organism: Nanger dama; assembly: GCA_917880005.1. NCBI lineage: Eukaryota > Metazoa > Chordata > Mammalia > Artiodactyla > Bovidae > Nanger > Nanger dama. Next base: position 30,660,304 of record CAKJTW010000023.1, read on the forward strand.
CTTGGTATCCAGTAGACATAATCAGAAGAGTAATTAACAAAGCAATGGATTGGGAAGTGGTTGCTAAAGAATATAACTGTACTACTTTTTAATATTTTAGCATAAAAATTAGATCTCAGCAAACTTTTAAATATTTTAGTAAAAATTAAGGTCTTAGCAAATAACTTACTTCATGTTTTTAATTGAATGTTCTTAAAATGACAGTAGAATTATAGAAAAATGAAGTTATTTTCTTTGCTATTTCCTGTGATTGTACATACCTTATTTTAGTCATTTACATTTGTTTCTTATCAGAATCAAATACTTGAATGTATTCCATGTGCAATATCTAGTACTAAAAATGTACTTCAAAATGTAAAAATTGTACATATTTGAAATTTAAGATATTCATGAAACAAATAAGCAACATTTAAAATACTTAGTATAACATATTTCAGTGGGTTGAAGGAATTATGACTTAGGCTATAACAAAGCAGGTGATTCTAAATATAAAGAAGTGCCTTAAAAGTATTCAATAAATTACCAATATTGAGATTTTGAAATAGAAAAAGACCAGTAGGTAATATTAAGAATAATAAAATAGTTTTGCAAAAATTTTGTATAAGTTGACTATCATATATGGGATATTGTGGATTTAGTTTTTATTTCTAGAACTATCTTGCCAAAAATTTGCTCTGAAGGTAATTTATATTAACTATCTTTCTAAATGGATTTTGAGTCAAACATATGAGTTCTACTTAAAATTTACCTCTTTTAATTCTAAGACAGTGATTGTATGCTTTTTTACAGGGTAGATCTATCCAATAGAGCTGCTTTTCTTTTGAATTGCACACTACTTTGTACCATTTAACACATGAACTTCACATGAGTACCTTAACACAATGAAAATTAATCAGTACATGAACTTATGAAAAGAAACCCAAGTTTCTCTTGAGTTTAATAAATGCTTTGGAATGTTAAAAAACAAACAACAAACAAACAGAAAGTAGGCCTTAATACCTAATCAGTTGCATTCAGTGGCTAGATTTAAGAGTGGACAGAGTACCTATTAAGCTACAACTTTCAACTTTTATTTCTGAGGGAAGTGATCCTGGAGAAATGAGAGTTATTTAAGTTTTATTTGGTCTTGTATTTGGCGGCCATAAAATATCCTTTCTAAATGGCTTTAGAGTTTGCACTTAAAAAGAAAAATTATGATTAAATTAAAAGAAACATGGTGAGTTAAAATTATAAACTTTTCCACAAAAGAGGGATGCACAAAAACTTGAGTAAATCCAAGAAACAATATAAACATGAGGCTTATGGACAATGCTTAATGTAAATTTCATGTACTGTCAGATGATAAATAGATGTTCCAGACTGGAATACTTTAATTTTTAAAATGTTTAAAATCTCCTACAGTCTTTCTGTTTCAGACACTGAAGCTGCAATGTTATTTGTGAACTAGGCCTTATAGCTTTTCTATACTTTTTACTTCTTAATTTTGTAGAATCTTCTAAAACCATCACAGATAGCTCTCTGAGTCTGAACTTTAGCATTGATCTGCATGTCTTTGAAAGTCACAAAAAAACACAAGGAGAAGATCACCTTACCTAAAGTTGCCAAGACTAAAGTTGGAAGTTAGCCATCGAACTTTCTCTTTTGGAAAAGAATTTAATCCTGAAGTAATTCTAAGCCTGCATTTTAATGCAACTTTTCTACTAGAAGAAACTGGGTGGGTTTCCCAACCCCATTGGAAATAGCCTAAATATTACTTCAAAATTTAAAGGCCCGCTAACGTAGAAGCAGTGAGAAATTCGCGGAGTTCCAAGGTCCTAGGCGGGCGACAGGTGAGCCTGCGCGTGCTAATGCAGTCGGAGCAAGCGTATTCAAGGGCCCGGCGGCTGGCGTCCGAGGATCTTCGAAGGCGCCGAGTTTGGTTGGCGCGTCTGATATACTGCAGGGTCTGAGTTATCCGAGCATTCCCGGGACTAGTGGCACGGACAGTGCTATGTGGTTAGAGCTGACCACGGGAAGAGGACGCAGTGAACCGGGGCGCACAGGAGTGAAGGCGTTTCTTTTCCAGGTGCAAAACCAGGGAAGCGCTGACCAAGACGCGCTGGGACACTGTGGGGTTCGGTTACCATTGCAGTGACCCTGAGTCCACACTGTCACGGGCTTCGCTCCACCGGCCTGTGGACCGTCGCTTCCAGACTCAAGCCACCCACTCCTGCGCTGGGAAGGAAGGGGGCCCGGGGAAGCCAGAGGTGGAGGTCCTGGCCCACAGCGCTGCGCAGCACGGAACCCGACGGCGCGTGTGGCCGCCGTGTCTCCTCGGCCGCGCAGTACGGGTCAGTGCTGGGAGCTGGGCGAGACCGGCCGCAGCTCCCGACGAACAGCCTCGCTGCCCGGCGTCTCCCCCCGCCCCGACTTTGTCCCCAGAGGATCGTCCGTGGAGCTAGCGCTGAGGGTGCGGACGCCGGCGAGCCGGGGGCTCCTCTAGCGCCGGCAAGGACGTCACTTTGAGCGAAGGACACTGTCAAGTGCAAGTGAAGAAACAAGGAGAGGGGTACGAAGTGCATCTACCCGGGGCGCGTTGGACACTCTTACAATAGACACCATCAGTCGTCGGAAACTAGCAGTTGAAGGTCGGGGGGTTGAGAAAACCTCACTTTCTGTTTCCTAAAGAGCCTCCCATTGCCCCAGAATTTAACCGCGCAGGAGCTTAGGGACATCCCCGCGCCGAAAATCCCTGGGACTCCCACCGCGCAGACAGACGTCCCAGCCGCCTCCCGGACGGGCGCCCAGAGGCTGGCTCTGGGCCATCGTTTCTCCCGGACCTGCCTGAGGTTCCAGGCCGAGCCCGGTCGTAGCCGTTCTTCCGGCTGCGGGGAGAGGCCTGGAGGCCTGGGCCGGGCGCCGCCTCGGGCAGCGGGGCTCCGGGTGGGCCGGGGACGTGGCCTCGGCGGGAGCGTGCGAACGAGGCCGCGCCATCCCGGTCGCAGGGCGCAGGTGGAGGTGCTCCGTGGGTCGCTCGACCCGAGGCCGAATGCGGGCGGGACCCCCAGCTATTCTGGGAAAGGTCTAGGTTCGGGCGCCCCTCCAGGCTTCCCGGTCACTGTGCGCCCCTCCCTCCCCGCCTCGGGTGCAGTGGGTCTTTTTCAGTTTCTTTCCTCGACGCTTCTCGATTACACCATCCGTTTGCGGCACGCGCCCGCCGCCAACCCCGCGGGGGAACTGGAGACATCTGCGCGCCCCGGGGGTTTGGGTCGGGCCCCCTCGGGCCGGGGATCGAGGAGGGAGGCCGCCCGGCCACCAGCAGGAGCGGGAGGTGCGCTGGACGTCCGGAGCGGGAGGGGGCAGCGCGGGCCCTGCGTGCCTCCCCGTCTGCCGGGGCAAAGCTGCTGAAGCTGCAGAAACGCGCTGGCGCCCGTCCACCCGCTGCAAACAAAACCAAACAAAACGCGGCGAAAGGAAAAGCGAAATGGCGCTGCTGAAAATGGAGCCTCGGCCTCGAGGACGTCTTTCTTCTCTCCTCCGTCTCTTACTTCGGCAACTCACTTTCTTGTCCTTTAACGCCCCACCGCCCCTCGGCTTTTCTCCCCGTAATCGCTACCCCATCACCCCCCTTGCTTTTCTTCTTAACCATCTCCTTCCCCCGCTTTTCCTTCTTTTCGTTCCCCTCTCGGTTCCTCCTTCTCCATTTTGTGTCACAGGCGCTTCTCTTAGTTCCCTTTCTGGGCTCGCGCTCCCCCGCCCGTCTCACTTTGTGTTTTCTGCGTGTCGGGGAGCGGGAGTGGTGGGGGTGGTGAGGCTAGGTGACGAACTGGTTTGGTGGAGACAGGGTGTTTGGTGTTTGGGTTTTTTTTTTTTTTAGAACTCAGACAGCTCCTTTAATTAGTCGTGCGCTCGCCCTGCGCCCTCGTCCCCCGCGGCTCTGCGCTTGGACTCGCGCGGCGCCGTCCCACCAGCCGGGCGTCACAGACCTGGAGGAGACTCAGGGCTTGCGCAGAAGTTAATACCTTTTTGAATTTTTTAATCTTTAGAATATCATTTTTGCCGTCTTCGCGGGGATGGCATACTTGGATAGATGGATCTCATTTTCCCAAGGGACTTCCAAGGACCATTTTAAGAGAAGCGTGTAGAGAAGACGGCAACGCTAATAACTTTTTCTTCCTTGTTTTCTTTTGAGGCGAGGGAACCCCAAGCACTGAGATACTTGTGTTTTCCAGGCCGAACTTTTTTGAAAATTACTTTTCCTTTTACATGCATTGTTGACTTTGATCCTTTTGAAGAATGAAGATGAACTCTTTTTTTTAAAAAAGAGATGCTTTTGAATACGTAACGCCCCCAAAATGTTCTCGGATAGTTTCTCTAGACGCTTTATGATTTTGAAGTTCAGGGTCTCTAAGCGGTGTTCAGTGAAACAATGAGAAATATGTCGCTACGTTAAAGATAAAGCAGAAGGTGATATTTCCGGACTGTGCTCAGTCTTAGCAGTAGAGTCTCGGGTTTGTTTTTGCTGGGGGTGGCGGTAGTGTTTGGGCAGAATGTGCCTTGGTTCTATTAAAGAACCAGCTAATAGAAGCTATTTCAAGTGAAGGGCTTCAGTCAATACAAAACTTTGAAAGCAGTGACATCATTTTCTGATCTGAATGTGTCTTTTAGTCTTGGTAAAGAAAAGAGTGGTCTCTATACAATATTTGAAAATAAAAAGATTGTGCTTCCCAGTATAATTATTACCAACTACATTTCACTTTATTTTCATATCTTCTGACTAGTTTGATCTCCTCTGTGGTCTGTCAGAAACATATCCTACAGAGAAAAATATACAAATGCTCATTCCTTACATGATTCTAGTGCTCCTGGAATTATTTGAAAAGATTTCAAAATTTCCTAAGAAGAATCTCTTTAAAACTGTCTCAGGGTAGTATTCTTTGAAAGAATCTTAGAATGGTTCTTTAAAATTTTACCTTCCTTTGTTTTCATGAATTGCTTTGATTAAAGTTAGGTTATATTCATGTCTTACTTTCAGACTATTTCTTCATGAAAGAAAAAAGAAAGGAAGTAGTCTTGGCAAGAGCTAAACCAGTGCAACTAGGCCTTATTAAGATCCAATACCTTATTGGATACCAATCTGTAAATTGGTATTCTCCTGGTATGTTTATCAAATTGAGTTTTGCATAAACAGCTGACTTTATGTCTTTTAAAAATAGGTTTAAACCAGACTCTTACTTCTTTTTATGCTTTTCCCTTGATAGATAAGCAAAATGAGTCTCAGTGAAAGGGTAGGTAGATTTTTCCCTCTAGACAAACTTTCTAAAAAATGAGCAAACTTAGAAAGTTATTAGTGCCCTTTAATTTATGTTTTAATACCCTTCATTTTAATTGGAATGAGTTAATCCTATTAAGATGTTGTTTCCTGCTTAAAGGGGATGTATTAAGGCACAATTAAGTTTGTTTTAGATGGACAACTTTGTATATGCTCTAAGCAAGGGGGGGTTGCCTAGAGAAAAGTCTCATTTATCTAGAATATATAGATATGTACTATTAGTAATGTTCAAAGACCATTGAGGCAGTGTATTGGGAAGAAGGGTATAAATCAGACATGGTATCTGATGTTGAAGAGTTTACACATTATAAGGAGTGATTAGTTCTTTATTTTTTCTCATTTAAAACCAAACATTCCTATGGAAAAGAATAAAATTAGGTCCCTGCCTTACTCTACACACAAATTAAATTCATATAGACTAAAAACCTAAATAAGAAAAACAAACTTTAAAAATATTAGAAGGAAATATAGAACATCTTTATGACCTTGGAGTAGAGAACAATTTCTTAAAACATTGAGATGCACAATTCATAGAGGAAAGGATACATTGAATTATATTTAAATAAATAATATATATATATGACAAAAGACACCATAAAGGTTAAAAGACAAGTGGAGACAGTATTTCCAAGACACGGACTTGACAAAGGATTAATATTCAGAATGCATAAATAACCTACATGAAGTATTTAATAATTTACATATGAATAATTTCATATGTGAAAGAACTGGGTAAGGATATACACATGTGAAATATAGTACCACTAACAGGAAGGATACATTGACTTTAAAAAAAAGTGATTTCCTTTTGGAGAAGAGGAAGGAGGGAATAGGAAGAAATCCAAAGGGAGTGTCAATTCTTTATAAAAAGATCAAGGGCAACTACAGAAAGATGTTAACATTTTTGTTCTTTCTACTTTATGATATGATTGTTACAATTTATTTAAAATCTCTAACATTAATTCCTAGTCCAACAAACAAATGACACATTTCTCTATCTTAATTAGTAATAACTATTGTAAGATGGTGTTCACATACACAATGACAAAGTAAACACCATTCCTCAGTGTTTTTCCTATACCATGTTTGATTATTATATGATGTTCGCCATCAGAGATTTCTCTAGTTTGGGGTCTGTCTTGAAAGCTTAGTTGTTTTCTGAGTAGATAAATCTTACTAAAGTAAGAGAGAGAGAGACTTGTTTGAAACTATGAATAAGCATAAGACTGTTTATTCTAATATGACTGAATCATTAAAAATTCTTTTTAAAGCAAGCAGATTGAGAACTTTCCACATCATTATAAAACACTCTTGAAAAATCAGTCTCAGGCCTGAATGTAAGGCATGTCTAATTTCTTTTTGATGCAGATTGAGTATTAGGAATTGGTATTTTGGAAGTACATATGTGGCCTCATGTTCTCATTTTATATGGCAGAAGTTCATATAATGTGTGGAGCTTCCCTGATGGCTCAGCTGGTAAAGAATGTTTGTAATGCAGGAGACACAGGAGACTCTGGTTTGATCCCTGGGTTGGGAAGATCCCCTGGAGGAGGAAATGGCAACCCACTCCATTCCATTTTTGCCTGAAAAATCTCATGGACAGAGGAGCTTGGTGGTCTACAGTCCAAAGAGTCGCAAAGAGTCAGACATAACTGGATGGGCAGGCATACGGTGTATATTTCTACCATTGCTACTTTTCATTAACAGAAGTTTTATTTGCTTATAACTTTTACAGGGACTAGTAACTTTCACAGAGACCATTCATGTCATGGTGACACTGACATAATATAATGCTTCATTTGCTGAGACTTCATGTTTGTATTAGGCCAACAAGCATGATAAAGTAACACAGTTACTGTTTTGGTTACTCATGTGTGAACTGAGTGAGGGTGTTCACACATTGTATGAACTCTGCCATATGCAGTGGGGTGTGTGTGTGTGTGTGTGTGTGTGTGTGTGTGTGTGTGCTTAGTCATGTCTGACTCTTTGTGACACCATGGACTATAGCCCATCAGGCTCCTCTGTCTGTGACATTTCCCAGGCAAGAAAACTGGAGGGGGTTACCATTTCCTATTCCAGAGATCTTCCCGACCCAGGGATCAAACTCATCTCTTGCCTCTCTTGCATTGGCAGTGGGCAGTGCCAAATACAATCGTGTCAAATAAAAGTGACTTGAAATGTATGATTCTTTGGGCACATGTGGATCCTGCTAATTTTGCTAAAGTAATCTTCTGGAAGTTCTAGAGCTTTAATCAAAAACCTTCTATGACTATCGCCAACAGAATTACAGCCTGTCTCTTCTCTGGCATTAAATGCCCCTGTAACGTCATTATGTTTGCATTTCTAGCCTCATTTCCAAAGGCTACTGAACAAGCTGTCTTTAGCTGCTGATCTGTTATTATTTGTAATGTGTTTATTTAGAAGAGGGAGTCTACACTGCCCTCTCTGTCTTTCTCTATGTTTTCTTTCTTTCTATATAAATTAGAATGTACTAGAAAACATAGCTAAAACAGAAGGTTGGGGTTTTTGTTCTTTTATTTGGCAAGTCTGTAGGTAAAGACGTGCTGGTATTTTCTCAGGGTTTCAGTGACGTCACAGCTCTGCAATTCACTTGACCTTTAACTCATGATTGCAGAATGACTGCCACACTTTAAGTATCACATCTTCACCTTGGTGCAGAAGTGAAAAAATAGGCAGAAACTTGTTCCTCATCAGCCTGACTCATGTCAAAGCGGTAAAATATTTTCCAAAAGCACCCCACCAAAGGATTTCCTCTTACATCTCATCAGTCAGAATTTTGATATAGTTTAGGAACTGGGCCCATTTTTCCATATCAAAGAAACAAAACTGAAATTCTGCTTAGCCAGAAGGAAATGAGGGAGTGACTTTTACTTAGACAGTAAATTCTGCCACATCTCCCAGTTTGCACCTCAGCATCTGCAAACTAGTTTGTCCCTATCACACTCTTGAAACACTTTTGACTGCTATCATCATTGACTTTTGAACTTTTTAATCTAGTGAACACTGTTCATTTTCTAACTTCTGGGACTTACCCACATTCTCCTTGAAATTTATTCATTCATCAACTATCCACTCATCACTTACTATGTATCAGGCATTCTGATAGATGAGAATACAGAACTAAATCAGGCATAGTCTTGGCCCTCCACAAGCTTATAGTTAAGTGGAGAAGACAAGTGAACAGATAAATGCAAAAATATTAGAGATGCTGTGATGGAATAAGATAAAGTTGGGCACAGAGAAAAGAGCAGTCATTTTATATAACTCAAGTGCTAGGCCACTTTTCAGGGAAGGAAGGGACAGTGCAGTCATTAACAAAGACAGTCTTACTGTTGCTTTGCTGTGGTCTCTGCCTCTCGTCCTAGAAGAATACAGTTGTTATCCAGCTGCTAAGTCATGTCTGACTCTTGGGACCCCGTGGACTATAGCCCACCAGGCTCCTCTGTCCATAGGATTTCCCAGGCAAGAATACTGGAGTGGGTTGCCATTTCCTACTCCAGGGATCTTCCCAACCCAGGGATCTAACCCATTTTTCCTGTATCTCCTGCATTGGCAGGGAGATTCTTACCAATGAGCCACTTGGGAAGCCCAGAAAAACACAGACCTTTGTATAAAAGTGGGAGCAGATGAGGGCCAGAGGGCTAGTCTCCCCACTCCCCTTGGCCTGACAAATATATGTGAAATTCCAGAGAACAGTTAGTCAGCCTTTTTTTTTTTTTTTTTAGCTTCAGATCATCTGACACATACAGAATCCACCCATGTAGAGGTTATGAAGTGACTTCCCTGGTTTATTTACTTCATCTTGTGTTCTCTTGAGGGTATCCAGTTTCACCACTAAACCCTGGATGGACTGTATCTCTGCTCTCTTAGATGTCAGAGCCTAACCACTCAGGATGGCAGAAAGGACATATCTGGGGAGATGCAAGCCTGTCTGCTGGATTGCAAGGTAAGACTGGGGAAGAAGTCAAGGCATGATGAGAGAGATGGGGTTGGAGAGGTAAGTACCAGTTCACTGCACCCTTAGTGTCTCTGTAATTTTTTTTTGCAATGCTCAAGACCAAGAGAAATACCTAACAGATCCATTCATTAAGTTGCCAGCTCCAAATGCCATAATAGTAATTTGTGCAGTGTCTGATAGATGTTGCTGCATTTTCCTCAAAAAAATTAAATAGTCTACAGCAAATCTGAGGCCACTGTGTGGTGCCCAAGGGCGCCCAAGGGCACAGTGTGGGAACCATGCTATAGGTTATTCAAGCTTTTTCATCTAGTAAATTAAATACTCAACTTTGTATTTTAGAAAGACCACTCTTCCACTGAACTGGAGGCTTAGATGGAATTAAGATATGATGGGAGGTAGGGAAATTATGAGTAGAGTGAAGTTGCTCAGTCGTGTCCGACTCTTTGCGACCCCATGGACTGTAGCCTACCAGGCTCCTCTGTCCATGGGATTCTCCAGGCAAGAGTACTGGAGTGGGTTGCCATTTCCTTCTCCAGGAAATTATGAGTTAATGGTAGTCATTTAGGGAAGAAGTGATGAGGATGCAGCATACTAATGAGAATGCTATTGGATCTAAACTATCTTATGAAGGTAGAATGGATAGGATTTCCTTATCAATTGGCTTTGGGAGAGAAGAGATAGGATAATTCCTAGATTGCAGGGTTGGGTTAAAGGGTACATGATAATCGGAATGTAGGAAAAGCAAGTCTTGGGAGAAGGAGTTCATTTTCTTGGCATGCTGAATTTGAAAGGATGAGATGGATGCATGGTGTTGGACCTCAGGATGAGATCTGGAAAATAATTGTAAATTCAGGGATTTTTCTGGTGGTACAGTGGTTAAGAATCTGCCCTGCAATGCAGGGGACATGGGTTCAATCCCTAGTTGGGGCACTAAGGTTCTACATGCCGAGGGGAAACAAAGCCTGAGCACAACTATAAGTCCAAACGCTGCAGTGAAAAAAGATCCTGCATGATGCAGCAAGGATCCCGTGTGCCGCAACCAAGACCTGATGCAACAAACAACTGAATACATTAAAAAAAAAAAAGAAAACCATTATCTATATATACATAAAGAAATGTACATTCACAGTGTATTATATTTATAAGTTATTTATCTAGAGTTATAAGTATTATATTTATAAGTTATTTATCTAGTTATTTAGTTAGTTATATTTATAAATTATTTATAAGTTATTTATCTAGAGATTGAGGTTGGCAGCTTGAGCGTAGACTAGGGAGGAAACATCCCTGTGTTCAGAGTGGACAGAGGAAGAGGATCCTCAGATCCTCTGTCCTGTTCAGAAGCAGACAGGACAAGGAGAGAGGTCATGAAGCTTGTACAAGACAGTGCATCTGGATGAAGCCAGGACTCTACTCTTAACCATTGTACTATTCAATAGACATCTGGGTCTCACATCTTCTGGGGTGAGACCCCCTAAGTAGAGCTTCCTAGCAGCAGCATCACAAAGAACTGTGTGGGCTTATACTGCAGTGGAGACAGTGGAGTAGAAGGCGGAGGGCCTCAGGAGAGGTGAGTGGCCCATCTCCAAGGAGGGTTCTCTGTAGCAGCAACTCAGCCTTATGTCCAAGGAGCTGCCCTTGCTGGAGCCCCAGGAGAGGAGTGCCATTTTTGTGCCTACATTTTAAGAAAATAATAAGGTAATGGTCTGTTTACAGTATCAAATATAATACATTGATAAAGTAAGAAGCAGTGGTGAAAGTCCATGGAATCTGACCATTTGAGGGGTCTTGGTGACTTTCTAAATACTTTTCTGCAGTGTATGTGTGTGTGTTCAGTCACTAAGTTGTGTCCTGCAGTAGAGAGACACAAATCCGAGGAGCTCAGGGAATAGCAAGGAAGACAGTCATGTAAACAAATAATAACAATGTAATATAATAAGATATACGGTTTCCTATCTGGGGTGTAGATTTCTCCTGCCTCTGTCATTCACTCACCACTTGCTGCTTTGAAACATCTGTGCTCCTGGGTTCCATTTGAGTTTTCTCTTCTCTGCTTGCTGTATGTGTGTTGAATCACTCAGTTGTGTTCCACTCTTGGAGGCCCTTTGGATTGTAGCCTGCCAGGCTCTTCTGTTCATGGGATTTTTCAAGCAAGAATACTGGAGTGGGTTGCAATTTCCTCCTCCAGGGGATCTTCCCGACCCAAGGATCGAACCAATGTCTCCCACGTCTCCTGCACTGCAGCCGATTCTTTCCCGCTGAGCCTGCTCTTCCCCAGCAATTTTATCCCAGCTTAGGACTTTAACCAGCACCACTAGACTCTTGATTTCTCAATCTATATCTCTAATTCCCTGAGTTTCTGATCTTGAGTTCTGCATTTCCAAAACAATGTGTGCATGAGCCTGGGCACACGCAAGGTTTTCAGTCAATGTAAACTGATTTAAAAGTTGATCCTGAATCAATGGACAATCTTCAGACATAGATTTACATATCAAGCCACCACATATTATAGAATAAGTAGATAAGGAAATGTTTCCTGCCAGATTTATCACCAAATGTCAATAATTAACCAGAAACCAGGTGATGGTTTCAACAGGAGAGTTGGGTTAGATACGGATAGTTACTGTGAATAGTAGACCAGAATACACAGATTTGCAAATTAGAGTGCAGGTTCCACTGCCAACTTTGGGCAATTTAGCTAATTCTCTGCCTTTATTTCCCTGTTAGAAAAGAATTCAAAGACACAATTATGCTTCTTATTTTAATTAAAATATAATTCATGCATCATAAAATTCATCCTTTTAAAGTGTACAATTAAGCGTATTTACAGAGTGTGCAACCATGACCACTGTCTAATTCCAGAACATTTTCATCATTTCCCAAAGAAACCTCGTTCTCATTAACAATCACCCTCTAGTCCCTGACTTCTGCTCTGTATCTGTAGATTTGCTTATTCTGGACATTTCATATAAATGGAATCATGCAATATGTGGCCCCTTCATGGATCACAGCCGTCCTTGTTGTGGTGAAGGTGTTTGTGTAACTCAGTGAAGCTATGAGCCATACTGTGCAGGGTCACCCAAGACAGGTGGATCATAGGGAAGAGTTCTGATAAAACATGGTCTGCTGGAGAAGGAAAGGGAATCCACTCCAGTATTCTTGCCTGGAGAACTCCATGAACAGAATGAAAATGCAAAAGGATATGATGCCGTAAGATGAGCGCCCCACTCCCCCAGGTTGCAGAGTGTCCAGTATGTTACTGGGGAAGAGTGGAGGGCAATTACTAATAGCTCCAGCAAGAATGAAGTGACTGGGCCAAAGTTGAAATGCTGCCTGGATGTGTGGATGTGTCTGGTGTTGAAAGTAAAGTCTGATGCTATAAACAACAATATTGAATAAGAACCTGGAATGTTCAGTCCATAAATCAAGGTAGATTGTATGTGGTCAAGCAGGAAATTGCAAGAGTGAACATTGACATCTGAGGAATCAGACAGCTTACTGAAAAGCAGAGATAATCACTTTTCCAACAAAGGTCTGTATAGTCAACACTATGGTTTTTCCAGTAGTCATGTATGAATGTGAAAGTTGGACCATAAAGTAGGCTGAGCACTAAAACACTGATGCTTTTGAATTGTGGTGTCTGAGAGTCTCTTGGACTGCAAGGAGATCAAAACAGTCAATCCTAAAGGAAATAAACCCTAAATATTAATTGGAAGGACTACTGCTGCAGCTAAAGCTCCAATACTTTGGCCATTTGATGTGAAAAGCCAGCTCATTAGAAAAGACCCTGATGCTGGAAGAGATTGAGGGCAGGAGAAATGGGGCAGCAGAGGATGAGCTATTAGATAGTATCACTGACTCAGTGGATGTGAATTTGAGTAAACTCCTGGAGATAGTGGAGGTCAGAGGAACCTGGTATGCTATAGTCCATGGGGTCACAAAGAGTCAGACAGGACTTAGTGGCTGAACAACAACACAATATGTGGTCTTTGTGTCTGTTTTTTTGCCTTTGCATAGAAAAAGAAGTCCAACCTACCATGAAGTTTCAAATTCATTCATCTCATAGCTTATGTCAATACTTTATTCATTAAATAAATACTTGATCCCTTAAATCATATTCCATTAATTGGACATAGCACATTTTGTTTGTCCAATCATTAACTGATGAACTTGGTTCCATCTTGAGCTATTATGAATAATGCTGCTGTGAACACAATTGAGTTTTTGTGTGGCCCTACGATTTTAACTGCCTAGGAATCAAATTGTTGGGTCATATGACTCCATGTTTAACATTTTGAGGACCTGTGGAACTGTTTTCCAAAGTAGCCGTGACGCTCTGCATTCTCACCAGCAATGTCAAAGGGTTCCAATATCTCCACATCCTGGTCACCACTTGTTATTGTCCATCTTTTTTATTTTTGCATGCCAGCAGATGTGAAGTGATATCTCACTGTAGTTTGAGTTGCATTTCCTAACAACTAATGATATTGGGCTGTTTTTTCCTGCGTCTGACACCCATTTATATGACTTCTTCTGAAATATGTCTGTAGATCCTTTGCCCATTTTTAAATTGGGTTAGTTTTCTTTATTGCAGTGTAAGATTTTTAAAATATATATATTTTAGATATTAAATCCTTATCTGATATATGATTTGCAAATATTTCTCTTTTTCTATGGTTTTTCCCCTCACTTTCTTGATAGGGAACTTGAAAGCACAAAAAGTTTTGATTTTGATGACATTTTAAAATTTTGATGACTTGCAATTTATCTATTTTTTTTCCTTTTTGTGCTTGTATTTTTTTTAAGAAATTATTGCCTAATCCAAAGCATGGAATGTAAGGCCTATGATCTTTTCTAGTAGTTTTATGATTTTAGTTCTTACATTTAGGTCTTTGATTCATTTTGAGTTCATTTTTGTATGTGATGTGTGTTAGGGATTCAGCTTCATTCTTTTGTATGTGGATGTTTGGTTGTCCCAGAACAATTTGTTGAAGACTGTTCTTTCCCTACTAAATTGTCTTGGCCTACTTGTTGAGACTCAGTTAGTTACAGATAACTGGACTTTCAATTTTATTCCATTAATCTCTATGTCTGTCCTTATACTAGTATCATAATTCCAGTTCCAAAACCATAAAGTGAACTGTGTTGAAGACCTTCTTATTCCCAAATTACTTGATAATTCAAGAGACATCAGTCTGGATTTTCTTTCATACCTTTTGAAAAAGAAGCGTTTGCATCAAAGTCTTCGATCTAAAAATAACTAAATTACATGCATAAATCTAAATTTATTTACTTATTTAAATATTTACTGGTGTATAGCTGCTGGCTGCCCAGGTGGCTCAGTGCTAAGGAATCCACCTGCCAATGCAGGATCTTTCAATCCCTGGGATGGAAAGATTCCCTGAAGGAGGAATTTTTTTTTCTGGGAAATCTCATGGACAGAGGAACACAGAGGACTACAGTCCATGGAGTTGCAAAGAGCTGGACACAGCTGGGTGACTGAGCACATACATAGTTGTTTTATAATGTTGTGTTAGTTTCTGCTATACAGTAAAGTGAATCAGTTATACGTATACATATATCCCTTCTTTTTAGATTTCCCTCCCATTTAGTTCACCACAGAGCACTGAGTAGAGTTTCCTGTGCTATATAGTAGGTTCTCATTAGTTATCCATTTTATGCATAGTAGTGTATATGTTGTTTAGATGCTAAGTCATGTCCAACTCTTTTGTGAGTCCATGGACTATAACCCACCAGGCTTCTCTGTCCATGTAATTCTCCAGGGAAGAACACTGGTTGTTGTGTTGTGTTAGTCGCTCAGTCATGTCTGACTCTTTGCAACCCCATGGACTGGAATCCTCCGGGCTCCTCTGTCCATGGGATTCTCTAGACAAGAATACTGGAATGGGTTGTTATTTCCTTCTCCAGAGGATCTTCCCAGCCCAGGGATGGAACCTGTGTCTCCTGCATGACAGGCAGATTCTTTTACTGCTGAGCCAGCAGGGAAGCCCTGAGCCACTTGGGAAGTACTGTATATGCATAAATCTAAATTTAAATGCTCACCTACATCAGCCTTTTATATAATTCTACTTTTATGTTGATGATAATGGGCTTTGGCAATCTCTCGTGTATTCTGTGAAGCAGTTAAAAAGTCGATTATAAATTGAGAAATTCAATTTCTTATTGTTAGAATGCTGAATATTAATTTAGAACCTAGTGTTCAGCTTCTAGCAAAAGCCTTCAAGTTATTAAGTTTAAAAAGTATTTTTTGTTATACCTTGTAAAATTAGACAAACAATTTAAAAGGTCTCTAAGTGTAAGGATTCTTAGAAATGAAAAATCTCTTCTTTAGGCAATAGAACCTCTTGATTTTGTATTTCAGTTATTGGGGCTTCCTTGGTGGCTCAGAGGTTAAAGCGTCTGCCTGCAATGTGGGAGACCCAGGTTTGATCCCTGGGTTGGGAAGATCTCCTGGAGAAGGAAATGGCAACCAACTCCAGTATTCTTGCCTGGAGAATCCCATGGACGGAGGAGCCTGGTGGGCTACAATCCATGGGGTCACAAAGAATCAGACACGACTGAGTGACTTCACTTTCACTTTCACTTATTGAAAATCTTAAAGGGAAAAATATTTCCAAGGAAAAAATTCTATGGTAGCAGGGTGAAACTTTCATGCTGAGGAAAGAAATAATCCTCTTGGATTGACATAGACAGTTGTATTTGGTTCTGTAGCTCATAAAGAAAGTTGGATTTTTTTTCCCCGTGAGTAAAATAGATCACAACCTCTTTCCTGGTCTTGACAAAGGAGGGCCATGGCACAAGGTTTCTGTAGAGATCCTTTGTTGAATTGTTCATGGATCCCCTATTATCTATGAGAATTTTTGTTTTTGTTTTTGTTTTAGATAATGCTAAATACTTGAAAAATCTCTGCTCCATGTGTTTTATTGATTATGCTTAAGAACTTTGTGATGGTTAATTTTATGTGTCAACTTGCCTTGGCCAAAGGATGCCCAAATTGCTGGTAAAGTGTTATTTTTGGAAATGTCTGTGAGAGTGTTTCTAGAAGAGATTAGCATTTAAATCAATAGACTGAGCAAAGAAGATCCCCTGGCCAGTGTGGGTGGGTATCATCCAATCCACTGGGGGCCAGAGTAAAACAAAAGGCAGAGAAAGGACCTTCCTGTTTGAACTGGGGCATCCATCTTATTTTGCCCTCAGACTCTGGTGCTCCTTTTCTTGGGCAGGATGGGGCTTACGCCACTGGTTCCTCTGGTTCCCAGGCCTTTGGGCTTGGATTGGACCTCCTGCTTCTAGATGGCAGGTCGTAGTTCTCAGCTTTCATTACCTCAGGAGAAAATATTTCAGAATAAAATCTCTTTTCCTATTTGTATGTATCTCCTATTGCTTCTGTTTCTCTGAAGACTAGTACAAACTTCTGTGGCAGCCAATCCAGGACAAAAGATACCCTTGTTCCAACCCTGATAACCCCAGCAGCTCCATGTGACTCTTACTTCACAGTTTCAGAAATGCATATGCATCTGTTCACCAAGAGATTAACGGGTGAGGAAGATCTGATTCCTTATAACCAAGTGATAAAAGGTTTTATTTTTGAACCACAAAATTCAGTGATGATTCACTGAGGGCTTCATCCCACCTCCAAAACCATAGGCAATGGTTATTCCCTTTTCTGGTAGCTGTTTCTCAGGAGATGAAGTGTCCGTCAGAGTGATTTAGTGAATATAAAATTGAAACAAAGAAGGGATAGTTCGGGGATTTTAAAATAAAAATTTAAATTATTATTTCAAGAATATTTCTGTTTAAATAAATGAGATTATTCACATTGTATGATGTTGAGGAATACTGAGGTCTGTTCTGCCAAACCCAAGGTCATTGTCACCTATCTCTCTGGGCTTGTTCTAGCCTCATTTTTTTTTTTTTTTCCATTTTACTATTGTTTCAGATTGATGTTACAGCATCCAGTTTATTAAATGTGTTAGAGGGAGCAAAATCACCCAACCTGAATCTGTTTATGAGGGAAACACCAGACAACCTGACATTTAAGGACATTTAAGAACATAACTGGCCTGTATGCTGCTGAAATATCCAAGTCATGGTATATAAGAGACAAACAGATAGATTCAGGACTGTTACAGATTTTAAAAGACTGAAAGACAGGACAATGACATGCAAATCATGATCTTGGATTGTGTTTTGCAATAAGGGACCTGACTGAAACAACTGGTGAAATTGGAATAAGATCTACAGATTAAGTCCTAATCCTCATAATGCTGTATCAATGTTAAGATTCTAATTTTGATCATGATTCTGTGGTTATGTAATAAAATTCCTTCACTTTAGGAAACACCCTAAAGTATTTAATGGCTATCACGTTTGCAATTTACTATTAAACAAATCAGAAAAAGTTAAATATTGAGAGAAAGAGAAAAAGTTACAGTGTAGTAAGATAATAACATTTGTGACATTTGGTTAAATTCTTTGTACTATTCTTGCAACTTTGTGTCTGAAATCATGTTTAGAAAAACAACTTTAAACTAGTGGAAGATTTTTAAAGTCTGCAAATTGTTTAAAAACATGTCTAATGTACAGTTCTCAAAAACAAAACAACAAAAGAGGCAGGATAGCCTAGCAGTTAAGAAAGTAGTCTGGAGACTTCCCTGGTGGCCCAGTGGTTAAGAATCTGCCTTCCAATGCAGGGAACAAATGGTTCAGTCCTTGACTGAGGGACTAAGATCCCACATGCCTGAAGGCAACTAAGTCCACACTTGGCAGCCAAAAATAAATAAATATTGAAATAAATAAGCATAATTTCTTTTATTTTAAGTGTCTGGAGTAATATGCCTGGATTTGAATCTTGGCTCTGTCACTGACTATGATTTTGGGTTAATTACTTAACTCTAGTTTCTCTACCTGTAAAACAGGGATGATAATATGGAAGTTACTTAACTAGGTCACTGTAAAATTTAAACAGGGAAACATTTGTAAAGGACTTTGAACAGTGCTTGAAACAAAGTCTTATATGTGTATTTGTTAAATGAATAAATCTAGAAAAGCACTTCAGCCTTAGCAGTACCAAAATCACCTTTAGAAATAGCAGTATTTTAAATTTTTAAAAAATTTTAAAGTTTTTAGAAACAGTCGATTTGAACTTTTATTAGTCTCATCTTTGATCAACTTGGGGTTACTGTTGTTTCCCTTGATAATCTCTGGTACTAAATTTTTAGTCAGCTTCATAGTAGGAATCTGTGAACTCTACTAATATTTTACAACAGTATTGAATATAACTTTCATTTTCAATTGTTCAATACATTTAGCATAACTAAGTTATGCTTAACTTGACTTAACATTAACTCATAACATGCCTAGAGCTCATAACATTTCTGAGCTCTAGGCATGTACACAAGTTAGAAGGGGTTTAAATAGCTACAGAGATGGCTGCCAATATAATACAAGCTTTGGCCAAGGAGAAAGTACTAGATGGTTACAAGAAGGAAAGATTATATCTAGTTGGAGGGATCAAGAAAGGTTTCATAGGATGAGACCACTATGTGAGCTTGAAGGAGAAATAGGCTTTAAAGGCAAGATGACAAAGGAAGGGTATTCTAAGAACAGGCAGGAGAAGAAAAAAAGTACAACAACAAGGAACAACAGGTGGTACCTTGGGCAAGTTATCTAAAGTTTAAACAAATTTAGGACTTAAATTTAAAACCATTATAAGCCTTAGTTTCTTCATCCATAAAATGGGTATAACAGTAGTATCCATTTATTGGAGCTTAAGTTCTATGTAGGGAAATAGGAACGTGGAGTATACCGTGTGAATATTAAGCAGTGAAAATGGTGGTGGAAAAGTGGAGACAAAGTCAAAGTTGAGAGATGTTGCAAAGGTAGAATCTATGACTTTCTAAATTATCCAAGGTAAAAAAATAAAAGATAAGGAACTTGGACGATACTAGGATTTCAACTGAGCTTCTAGAAGAGTGGTAGTGTCCTTTAAGGGCCATAGGGGGAAAACACTATCTTTTACCATATCTCGTAAACACTGAGCTTGCGCTTTATTTATGATATCTCATATTTGAAAAACATCCTTTTGGTGGGATCATACTTTAAATAAATATATGAGCACTTATTATTTACAGTATTCTAGGATGAATCATTTTGTAATTATTGTCAAATCTTTCACTTATGGATTTATTTGAGCTTACTTGTGCTTTCTTTTAATAAAAAAAAGACCTATATAATGTTTATATGCCTTTGGAAACTCTAATGATGTTATGGTCAATGTTTCATTGAGTGAACAGTTCATTACATACCAACTCTTTACCAGCTACAATCTTCTCAGTGATTCAGTTTGACTTTAATTCAAGGTTTCAAAATCCATTTACAGGATAGTAGCCACAAGGAGGAGGCTATTCCCAGGGCTTTGGTCTGACTCCCTTTTACTACATGTCAGTTTTAAAATGTGACTTTAGTTAGTTTTGAAAGTGGGTCTCATAGTTCTTTACTTGCTTTTGAGACTCCTGGTTCAACATTCTCTTTTAACTGATTTCCTTGTGTCCCAATCCTCTCCCTATTGAGGTGATTTCTCTAACTCCCTGGATTTCTTTTAAAATTTTAACTAACTAGATTTTTCTTTTTTCTAATTTTTTAAAATTTATTTATTTTAATTGGAGGCTAATTACTCTACAATATTGTAGTGGTTTTTGCCATAAGATTTTTCATTTTTAACAACTCAGTCACTGTCCTTTTGAAATATAGGAATTGAAAAGAATTAAGGTCATGCACAATTGTGTTCATGAAAATTCCTGTGGGTTGCATCTTCTGTTGGTTTGAAATTGGAGGCTTCTGAGAGCACTGGAATCATGATACCAGGAAGGTCTATAAATCAGTGTGGGCCATCTTGCCTTGTATGTCAAGACAGGTGGATTCCATTTGCAAGATGTTCTTTTCTCTCTCTTTTTCCTCTCTGAGATGGAAATAAAATATAAAGGCCCATTAATCTGCAGAGGTCAGCTTCTTTTGATAGGGCACATTCTTGGAAGAGTTAAAGTTGCAGTTCATTGTATATGATATACAAAAAGGGGCAAAATGCCCAGTCCTTTGTACTTCTAGCAATTATAAAGACCTAAGTATTAATGAAGCTGTAAGAATCATTTGTTGTGGGTAATCCTGAAATTTAAGGAAAAATGATGTGTGTTTCTGAAGTTAATCCAGTGGACTTAATTTGGCTTTAAAAACTGGGCATAGATATTAAGGCCTAAAATGAGATAATCAGAAAGATTTAGATGACAACACATGCACTTATTTTTGTAAATGGGCATCTGCATAAAAGTTACATTTGATACACATCATGGGAGTGAAATGTTCATATTCCATTTAATATATGTTCTTTTGAAGAATTTACAAATAGAGAGACAAAATGGCAAAGCTAATGAAAATATTAACAACCACAGAACCAGGCTTGAAGATTAAATTTTAAACTATCCTCACATAGAAAAAAATGTTAGCATACAATGAGCTAATTAAATAATTAGTGTATGATGAGCTAATTATTTCTTTACTTTTTTCTCATCAACTTTTTCAGCATCTCTCTTTTTCGAAGTTAAAATGTTCGCATGATGACTGAAGTGAGGAAAAGAGATTGGAGCTTTAGATAATCTCATGAATAGAACCATTCCTAATATTTCAAGTGGCAGGGTAAATATTGAATGAAAGGGTGGTGAGGTACTAGTTGCAGTCTGTTCTAACTGAACAGTAACAAGCACAATAGTAAAAGAGAGAATACTCATTTTGGTATTCAGAGAAGAAAAACCAGTGTCTCACAGTTTTTGCTCATGTTAACAGGTACATAAAACATTTAAGTATGGATGTAGCATCATATAATGAAAGCAGACTCATTATATGTTTTTATAAGTACTTCCTGGATTTTTTTTAATTCAAAATTTTCAAATGCATTTCTAAAAGTTTTTTTTTTTCCTTTGAGGGCAGAGTGGTACAGCTTGGTATGAATCCACAGCTGTTTGATATCTCAGTGCTTTCAAGGAACTTCACTAATAGCTTCCAAAGCCAGTTTAAGTTGTCTTATCAAGCCACAGGAACTCAGAATGTTGATTGGACTAAGGCACATCACATACAACTTCTATAAATCAAGATATGAATTCTTCCTCAAGGGATTCTAGACAGCAATTTAGTGACTGCTAAAAATTTAAATATAGATTTGTCAAGGGAAAGTAGCAATTCTCTGAGGTGGAAGTGGGGGGGAAGTGTCTAGGGTTTTGAAGATTATCTCAAAAGGCTTCAGGACATAGTCACACAAAGGGTAAGATTTTCACATAGTGTATTTACAGGGGTGTAATGTTTGCCACAGGTGTTTCTGTGTTAGGGATTTTCAGGTGTTAGTCATAAATCATACTTTTTTTTCCTTTAACTTCTCTTTCCTCAAACTGGGTTGTAAATATCCTGTGAAATGTATGTTTTCAGTGGCATAGTTCAAATGTAGGTGTACAGGCTAATTTCAGGGAGACTCGGGAGTGAATTTAGCAATTAACTACAGTGTACAGAGATTAAAGAATAATGCTGAAGCTTTTTCCAAATGTCTTTTCCAGTAACAAAATGTAAGTGATGAGTAATTGCACTTAGAGATTAGTACATGTATATACGGATTATTTTAATAATACCTGAATATAAAAATGAAGAAGGCAGATACAATTCAGATGACCTTGGGAATGCTACACAAGAAAATTATGAAGATTAGTGAACAAAGCACCGGATAGAGTTTGAAACAAAAGGAAAGTTTCTCAACTCATAAGATTAAAATTTTTATTTCCCTATAAAGCAAACATAATAAATAGTTAACTCCCTGAAACAAAACGTTCCAAACGGGAGGCGGGTGGGGAGTAACAGCAGTATTTTAACACTCTTGCAATATGAAATTCTGCTCGATCTTGCTGTATTTTATAATTTTACAGTATGCTTAAAGGTAGAAAATAGAATTAAAGGGTTAGAAATGCTAACTGGAAAAATCGAATTTTAATGAGAGGAATCAGGAAGCAGAAAAGAAAGTCACGCGCTGCCTTTATTATTCTTCATAAAGGTTACGGCTGGAGGTGATAGCCGCATCGGAGTCTCTGTGGCGCAATCGGTTAGCGCGTTCGGCTGTTAACCGAAAGGTTGGTGGTTCGAGCCCACCCAGGGACGCTCTTCTATTTTACAAGACTGTCGCCGGCAGTTTTGCACAAATCATGGGGTTGAGGCCTCTGGGCTACGCTGAGCTGGATTTTCAGAGCCGGTGAAGAACAACCGCGGGTCTCACTTCGCGGTCCGCGGGCAGGCGGAGGTGGGGAATTCTTCAGCTTCCGGGCGCGCAGGGGCCCCTCCTCCAACCGCCTCGCTCCCCGTGCCGCCAGGTGGGCGCTTCCTGCCAGCCGCGGGCCGGGCGTGTGCGTCCCGCGCCTTAAAGCCCCCGCGTCCTTTCACTTCCACGCCCTTAGTTCCTAGACTCCGGCCCTCAGCCGGCCCCCGGGCCGCTCGGCTCGTGCCCCGCCCGCCGGGCTCCGGCGCCGCGAGCGCGCGCTGAGGCGGGGCGGCCGCCGCGTCCCGGCCTCGAACCCGCCGCCCCGGCTCCCGCGCGGCCTGGGGGCCGGCGTTCCGCTTCAGGACCCGGACTGTGTCGGAGGTTGGCTGAACGTACGTATTTAATGTCAAGTTCAAGCTGTACATTGACTTAAGACGCTCCGGGTGTTTGTCCCCCCGCCCCCGCCCCCCGCAGTGTTGAATTGTGCAGCATTTTGTCTGCTCCCTGTCAACAAACCATCCCAGAATTTAGCTTAGCCTGACTAACCCTGGCGTTGGTAAACTCAGAAATGTGTCATAAATAAAGTCTTTGTGTGACACTATTGTAAGAGTATGTGTATATTTTACTTTTTCTACTAAAGTTTTAGAATTTAATAGAGAATAGACTATACCTGCAAAATGCCCTATACATTCGGAAAGGAAGAAAGCTTTATTTTACAACTGTGTTGTTGTTACACATAAAAAAAAGAGAAAGATTAAAAGTGAAACTGCTACTATATTTGCTTCGACATTCTATATGCATATTACCGTTTCACAAAGCTCTTGCAAAATAGTTACCTTGTACTTTGTTCTCTAAATATATGCTGCCTTGAGCCTTAATCACAGGTTCATCATGATAATTATTGTCTTGGGTATAGATTAATTTGAAAGATGATTCTGGAGAAAAGTGGTAAGTTTTATCCCTGAGAATATACAGTTATGCTCTTCATATTTCCTCCAGGTTAACATATCAATAAAGGCTAATGTTTTTTGCATGCTTACTACTTGCCAGGCACTGTTCCAAATGCTTTCCTGGATGAAAGTGTGAGACTTGTGCAACAACCCTCTCAGGTATGTCCCATGGTTCCCATTGTACAGATGAGCCGACTGAGTCTCCATGTAGTGCTGAGTGATTTGCCTGCAGTCACATTTGGTTCCTAGCACAGTGCAGATTAAAACCCCAGTTGTCAGGCTTCAGAGCCCACACTCCTCAATCCTGTGCCACCTACTCAGTAGTTCCCTCCTCTAAAATAGAGCTACTTGATTAGTTAATTTAAAACCAAAGGTAAGACTTTAATTGGTTTTCTGAAGTTTCATTAATATTTTGTTTCAGATTTCACAAAGGAAAAAACCCACTGAACATTCATGAAATACTAAAGGGCATTCTTTTATGTATTAATTGTGCTGCTTCATTGTATTGAAATGAAAGCTGTGTGGAATGAAATCATCCTGTGAAATCTGTCCTTGGAAAACAATTTGATAGCATTTGTGTCCAGAAGACAAGGTTAGAAATAGAGGTGGGTTGAAATAGCCCAGAGAAAATATGGAAGAAGAAAAAGAATAGGTTCAAGCCAAGCCAAGGGGGTTAACATGGTGTCTAGGAATTCTTGGACCCCTGGCTGGTGTTTGGCCATTGAGGTGCCCAATTTCAGGACACCTTTGTGAGAGAGTTGCCAGGATTCGCACTTGACAGGGGCCTAGGTGGCAGTTTTAAATTTGATCCTAAATTTCTAAGCATATTTTACTTCACCCTATTCAAGGAGCTAATGGGATTTAGAGGCCAGAAAATAAAGAGAGAGGATTACATGAGAAGGGAGGTGGGCTAAGGAGTGCAAAACTGCTCTCTAATGTAAGTAGTTTGTTTTATCATGTGGGCAAGTGCTTAGTGATTTTCTTTGTGCTGGGCTGTTGCATACTGATAGAATAGATGAGAAACATTTTACAAAACTTGCGTAAATATTTATGGATGTGTTGGCTTTGTACAGTGTGTATTGGTAACAGTATAAATGCTGTTTCTAGGGTTGCTGCTGCTGCTAAGTCGCTTCAGTCGTGTCCAACTCTGTACGACCCCATAGACAGCAGCCCACCAGGCTCCCCCATCCCTGAGATTCTCCAGGCAAGAACACTGGAGTGGGTTGCCATTTCCTTCTCCAGTGCATGAAAGTGAAAAGTGAAAGTGAAGTCGCTCAGTCGTGCCATGGACTGCAGCCTACGAGGCTCCTCCACTCATGGGATTTTCCAGGCAAGAGTACTGGAGTGGGTTGTCATTGCCTTCTCCCTGTTTCTGGGGACTGTTATTTTATTCCTAGTTTCATGGGTCTGTAATATCAACAAAGCACAGGCTATGCCAAGATCATTTAGAGCATTAGTTAAAATTTGAAAAGCATTTAAAAGGTTTTGTTGAGCATTTAAGCATGTAAGTATGTTCCTGATGAACACTGATAAACAGTATGTCAAATCAGAGGGAAATTCATTGACATAATGCAATAAAAGGTTAATCAAATACTATGGTTTATACACACTTATTAGAGAAAGTCATAGTTGTGTGATTTAAAATAATTAACAATTTAAATATTTTTTTTGTATTGTAGCATTTCTTTACAAAAATGGAAGTTGGGCATGTCCCACATGGCTAATGTTTCTGTCTTCATTTGTAACACTTGTATCTGATACCATGTGATACAAGATTTCCGTTCAGTTTAGTTCAGTGGCTCAGTCTGTCTGACTCTTTTGTGACCCCATGAACCACAGCATGCCAGGCCTCCCTGTCCATCACCAACTCCTGGAGTCCACCCAAACCCATGTCCATCGAGTCGATGCCATCGAACCATCTCATTCCCTGTCATCCCCTTCTCCTCCTGCCCTCAATCTTTACCAGCATCAGGGTCTTTTCAACTGAGTCAGCTCTTCTCATCAGGTGGCCAACTGGAGTTTCAGTTTCAACATCAGTCCTTCCAGTGAACACCCAGGACTGATCTATTTTATGATGGACTGGTTGGATCTCCTTGCAGTCCAAGGGACTCTTAAGAGTCTTCTGCAACACCACAGTCAAAAGCATCAATTCTTTGGCGCTCAGCTTTCTTTAGAGTCCAACTCTCACATCCATACATGAGCACTGGAAAAACCATAGCCTTGACTAGCGGACCTTTGTTGGCAAAGTAATGTCGCTACTTTTTAATATGCTGTCTAGGTTGGTCATAACTTTCCTTCCAAGGAGTAAGCATCTTTTAATTTCATGGCTGCAGTCACCATCTGCAGTGATTTTGGAGCCCAGAAAAATAAAGTCAGCCACTGTTTCCCCATCTGTCTGCTACACAATTGCACTCATCTCACATGCTAGGAAAGTAATGCTCAAAATTCTCCAAGCCAGGCTTCAGCAATACGTGAACTGTGAACTTTCAGATGTTCAAGCTGGTTTTAGAAAAGGCAGAGAAACCAGAGATCAAATTGCCAACATCCACTGGGTCATCAAAAAAGCAAGAGAGTTCCATAAAAACCTCTTTCTGCTTTATTGACTATGCCAAAGCCTTTGACTGTGTGGATCACAATAAACTGTGGAAAATTCTGCAAGAGATCGGAATACCAGACCACCTGACCTGCCTCTTGAGAAACCTATATGCAGGTCAGGAAGCAACAGTTAGAACTGGACATGGAACAACAAACTGGTTTCAAATAGGGAAAAGGAGTACATCAAGGCTGTATATTGTCACCGTGCTTATTTAACTTCTATGCAGAGTACATCATGAGAAATGCTGGGCTGGAAGAAGCATAAGCTGGAATCAAGATTGCCAGGAGAAATCTCAATAACCTCAGATATGCAGATGACACCACCCTTATGGCAGAAAATGAAGAACTAAAGAGCCTCTTGATGAAAGTGAAAGAGGAGAGTGAAAAAGTTGGCTTAGAGCTCAACATTCAGAAAACTAAGATACAAGGTTTGGGGGAGGGCGGCAAAAATACTAAGCTGCCAAAGAAACACAATTGTCTTGTTTCTGCATTCATAGTACATCCTAATGAGTAATGCCCATGTGAATTTTAACTTTGTTTCTCTGCAATTTGGTGGACTGTGTTGCCTGAAATGTTCAACTGATTGTTAGAACCCTGCAGAGCAGAGATATATATTGGTGGTAGAAGAAGGCATAATGCATTCAACTAGAAAATAGTTTAAGAAGTTGAAACCCTTTAGATAATTATGAATGTTAATTTTATCAGCTGCAGCATTTCATTTAAAGTGCTTCATGTTGAGCCTCTTTGGTGGTGTCTACATGGTTTGTGCTTTTGCATATTGAGAACAATGGTGTGTGTGTTGTTTTGCATGTATTTGGTTTTTTAAAATTTTTATTGGAGCATGGTTGATTTACAATGCTATGTTAGTTTATGCTGAACAGCAAAGTGAATCATACATCCACTTTTTCAAAAACATCTGTTGAACTTACAAGAAAGATGTGAGAATAAAGGGTATCTCTAAAATTGTACTACATACCTCAATTTTTTTCATAACAGTTTTAAATTGTTTTCATAGCTTAAATTTTTAAGAAAAGCCATTCAAATTTTTATTGTTCATTATTTAAATTACAAAATGTAGAGATTCATATCTTTAAGAAATCTCTTAAAATATAATTTTAAAACGAACTCTGTTAAGCTTAAGTACATAAAGAAATGTGCACAAATCTTGAGGAGTACAACTGAAGAAATTTTTACAAAATAAACACACTTTTGTAATCATCTTGGTCAACATGTGAAACAATGTTAATATCCTATAAACCTCCTCTTTATAAACATACTTTTGTAATCATCTTGGTCAATATGTGAAACAATGTTAATATCCTATAAATCTCCTCTTTCAGTCACCAAAGTTCAGTTCAGTTCAGTAGCTCAGTCGTCAGATTCTTTGGGACCCCATGGACTGCAGCACGCCAGGCCTCTCTGTCCATCACTAACTCTCAAACTCATGTCCATTGAGTCAATGATGCCAAAATGTAACTTTTAAACTGCAAATATATGGGTTATTAAGTTGAAGTGTGAATTTTAAATTGTCGTAGATCAGACTCGAAAATAAATTTTCTACCAAACCCTATCAGGTAAGTATTTACACATAAAGGTTAGGAAAAACAATAGGAATTAGAAATCTGTTTTCCATGCTTACTCACTTTTGACTTAGTCATCTATGACAAATTTGCTAAGAATAAATTTGTGTTATTAAGCTAGAAAGTATGAGAAATTTACTATTTATTTGAACTGTTGAATTTTGTCTATAAGCAAATAAAGTGCTCTTCTATTACCTCCACCCATTTAAAAAGAAAGAAAGAAAAGCAACCTTCTAGACATTAGGGCATTTCAATTAATTTTTTTTTGACAATACATTTTAAACTTTAAAACCAAGATGAGATTTAAGATTAAAAGTTGAAATAAGAGATGATGAGACTTGGTCTCTCAAATAATATATTCTAAAATCTTAAGAATTTTGATTTTGAGTACTCTGTTGGAGGAACACAAATAGTGGTCCTGTTATTTTGAAACTATATGTAATTATAAAGGAAAATCTGATCTGTGTAGTACAAAAACTATGCTTAAAGTTGAGGAAACTTTAGTTTTTAATATGACTGAGGAAAACCATTCTAGAAAGAGTCAGTGTGTAAGAATCCACAGAAAAGTTTTACCTTCTTCTAGGAAAATTCTTCATTGTTATTTATTAAAGTATGTATACCTAAGGTTATAATAATAAATATATGTATAAATTTAAGTACAGTGATGTTTATTGCAATATTTTTTAAATATAAATCTATTTTAATTGGAGGCTAATTACTTTACAATATTGTATTGGTTTTGCCATACATCAACATGAATCTGCCACAGGTGTACACGTGTTCCCCATTCTGAACCCCCCTCCCACCTCCCTCCCCGTACCATCCCTCTGGGTCATCCCAGTGCACCAACCCCCAAGCATCCTGTATCCTGCATCGAGCCTGGACTGGCAATACATTTCATATATGGTATTATGCATGTTTCAATGCCATTTTCCCAAATCATCCCACCCTCTCCCTCTCCCACAGAGTCCAAAAGACCATTCTATACATCTGTGTCTCTTTTGCTGTCTCACATACAAGGTTATCATTACCATCTTTCTAAATTCCATATATATGCATTGGTATACTGTATTGGTGTTTTTCTTTCTGGCTTACTTCACTCTGTATAATCGGCTCCAGTTTCATCCACCTCATTAGAACTGATTCAAATGTATCCCTTTTAATGGCTGAGTAATACTCCATTGTGTATATGTACCACTGCTTTCTTATCCATTCATCTGCTGATGGACATCTAGGTTGCTTCCATGTCCTGGCTATTATAAACAGTGCTGCGATGAATATTGGGGTACACGTGTCTCTTTCAATTCTGATTTCCTCGGTGTGTATGCCCAGTAGTGGGATTGTTGGGTCATAAGGCAGTTCTATTTCCAGTTTTTAAGGTATCTCCACACTGTTCTCCATAGTGGCTGTACTAGTTTACCTTCCCACCAGCAGTGTAAGAGGGTTCCCTTTTCTCCACACTGTCTCCAGCATTTATTGCTTGTAGACTTTTGGATCGCAGCCATTCTGACTGGTGTGAAATGGTACCTCATTGTGGTCTTGATTTGCATTTCTCTGATAATGAGTGATGTTGAGCATCTTTTCATGTGTTTGTTAGCCATCTGTATGTCTTCTTTGGAGAAATGTCTGTTTAGTTCTTTGGCCCATTTTTGATTGGGTCATTTATTTTTCTGGAATTGAGCTGCAGGTGTTGATTGTATATTTTTGAAATTAGTTCTTTGTCAATTGCTTCATTTGCTATTTTCTCCCATTCTGAAGGCTGTCTTTCCCCCTTGCTTATAGTTTCCTTTGTTGTGCAGAAGCTTTTAATTTTAATTAGGTCCCATTTGTTTATTTTTGCTTTTATTTCCAATATTCTGGGAGGTGGGTCATAGAGGATCCTGCAGTGATTTATGTCAGAGAGTGTTTTGCCTATGTTCTCCTCTAGGAGTTTTATAGTTTCTGGTCTTACGTTTAGATCTTTAATCCATTTTGAGTTATAATAGTGAGACATTACAAGCAAGGTGAAATATGCAACACTAATGGAAATAGTGAAATAAATTATGGTATATTAAACTTTGGAATACTATATAACCATTTACAAAATGTTTCAGGAAAAATGCCTTTGGACAGTGTTAAAATATTGCATTAGGTATACAAAGCTAGATTCAGAATTATCCAAAGAGCATGGTCCCAGTTTTGTAATGAGACTGAATTGATCTATTTTCTCTAATGGTATAATACCGTCAGTATTTTGGCATAGATTTATACCAAAATAAGATTACACCAAAGTAAGAATACACCAAAATAAGATTATCAGTGATTTTTTTCTTTTTATACTTTACTTTCCAAAAGTAAGTTATTATCTATAATAAACATGTATTATTTTTATTTGTTAACTGACATCTTTATAACTTAAAAATAATGCCTGAACTCATACTGTATATGTTTTGAATTCTGTTTTTCTCTCTTAAAATTAACATTGAGGGTGAATAAGGAGCTCAGATGTAAACCTTTGCATGTATGATCAATAATTTTCAACAAGAGTGCCCAGACCACTTAATGTGAAAAGACAAACTTTTCAACAAATAGTTGGAGGAAACCTGAATATACACATGCAAAAGAATGAAGTTGGGCCCTTACTTTACACCCTGTGCAAAAATCAACCTGAAATGGATCAAATACCTAACTGCAAGATCTAAAATTATACAGCTCTTAGAAGAAAACATAGGGGGAACGCTTTATGACATTGGATTTGGTTCTGTTTATTGGATGTGACACCAAAAGGACAGACAACAAGAACAAAAATAGATAAATAGATAAACTACATCAGAATTAAAACTGTCTTTACAAACAAAGGACACTATCAGTAGAGCGAAAAGGCATCCCATAGAATGGAACAAAATATTTGCAGATAATGTATCTGTTGAAGATTTAACATCCCAAATATATACAGAACTCGTATACTTCAACAATGAGAAAAAAATCCAATTTAAAAATCGACAAGTATTTGAGTAGAAATTTCTCTAAAGAAGGTATACAAATAGCCATTAATATGTGCAAATAAGCTCAACATCACTAACCATTAGGGAAATGCAAATCAAAACCACAATAAATACTACCTTGTATGCATTAGGATGGCTATCCTGAAAGGCAAAAACAACAGCAAGCAGAAAATAACAAGTGTTAGTGAGGATGTAGAGAAATAGGAAGGCTTGTGTGTTGCTGGTGGGAACATCAGATGGTGCAGTCACTATGGAAAATAGTATGGCAGTTTTTCAAAAAATAAAAAATAGAATTACTATAAAATCTAGCAATTCGACTTGTGAATACATACCCAAAAGGACTGAAAGTAGGATGTTGAAGAGATATTCGTATACCCATGTTCATAGTAGAATTATTCGACAATAGCTAAAATGTGGAAGTAGCCCAAATTGTCAACAGGTGAATGGATCAGCAAAATGTGATACATGCATGCAGCAGCATATTATTTTGCCTTGAAAAGGAAAGCCATTCTTACACACACTACAACATGGATGAAGCTCAAGGACATTATACTATGTGAAACAAGCTTGTCACAAAAATACAAATGCTATATGATGGCACTCATAGGAGGGCCCTAGAGTAGTCAAATTCAGAAATAAAGTATTTAAGATGGACGGTGGCTGCTAGAGGCTAGGAGAAGCACTGGAGTGCAGAACTGTGGTTTAATGGGTATAGAGTTTCACTTTTGTAAGATGAAAAGAGTTAGGGAGATTGCTTGTACAGCATTCTAAATGTACCTGTACTATGAACTGTGCACTTAAAAGGATTAAGATGGTTAAATTAATCCATATTTTTGCCACAGTTTTAGAAGCGATATTTAGGGGATTTGTTTCCCTTTGTTATATAAGACCTACTATAAAGCATGTAAGAAAATAGGTTATTGATGAAGTTGTTTCTAGTGGTCTACTTAAGAATCATCCTTAAGGACATTTAGTTTTTTTTAAAGGTAGGCTCTCAAGGAGAGATGGAGGAGGGGAGCAGAACTCCCCACCCCTTAAGTATGTGTTGTGCAGAGTGATTTTCTTCCAAAGAGTGCAGTATGGAAAGTGGCTGGAGGTTGGGGGTGAAGAAAGAGTAGTGTTCCAGTGGAGAAATCTGACAAACACTGCCTCTAGCAGGGCATCAGGACCTCAAGGGTGATGTCATGTTGATAGTTTGAACCCTTGGTATGATGACATTTCATGTCTGTGGTCTTCCTCTCCCAAACTCATAAGCCAGTCTGTTCTGATGAAAACCTCTCGTCTGATAAAAAGATCAGGCCATTGTCAGTGCAAGGTCATCCTACAGAATGTTTGACCAG
Source organism: Nanger dama (assembly GCA_917880005.1). Classification (NCBI taxonomy): domain Eukaryota; kingdom Metazoa; phylum Chordata; class Mammalia; order Artiodactyla; family Bovidae; genus Nanger; species Nanger dama. The sequence continues at coordinate 30,692,352 of CAKJTW010000023.1, forward strand.
TGCTCCTTGCAACTATCAAGGTCATCAAAAGCAAGAAAAGTCTCAGAAATTGTCACAGCCGAGAGGAGTCTAAGAGACAAGTTAATGTGATGTAGTGTCCTGGATGTAATAAAGACGTTAGGCAAAAATGAAGGAAATTGGAATAACCTGTGGACTTTAGTAATAATGATATGCCAGTGTAGATTTAAGAATTGTAACAAATGTACTATATTAATGTAAGATTAATAACAGAGGAAACTGAGTGTGGGGTATTGAGTACTCTGCATTATCTTCTTAATTTTTTTTAATAAATAGAAAGCTGTTCTAAAAAATAAAGCCTATTAAAAAAAAATAAGGTAACCCTCCAGAACAGTGGGGAGAGGACTGCATTTCAATATATGGTATGGTGACAGTTGGTTCACAGATCAGGTTCCCAGGGAAACAGTAAGATGCTGGGATTTGGGTACAAGAGGTGAAGTACTCTAAGGAAAAATGAGATTGGACAGAGGGAGGAGTGGAAATGGGATAGAGTTACAACAGAGACCCTAACCAATCACAAAGGAAACTCTGGAGCTGAGAAGACCTTTCAAAACTATCCCAAATCGAGACAAAGGTGCTAAGCCTCTGTACCTCCATACTAAACAGTCATTAGTTAAGTTAAATTGTTCAGTTGTGTCTGACTCTTTGTGACCCCATGGACTATAGCCTACCAGGCTCCTCCGTCCATGGGATTTTCCAGGCAAGAACACTGGAATGGGTTGCCATTTCCTTCTCTAGGAGATCTTTCCAACCCAGGGATTGAACCTGGGTCTCCCACATTGTAGGCAGATGCGTTACAGTCATTAGATATATACAAATCATGGGGAGGAGTCGGAGCCTTGGGCAAAGAATCTTTCCTTGGCCAAGGGCAATTCCTGAAGAGTGTCAACAGCCAACACTATCATCAGAATTGGAGAAAGGCATCCCAGGAGAGGCCACCCTGAGTCACCAGGCTGTCACTGTGTTCTTCTCATTCTTCGCAGGGAACGAGCAATCCTTTTTCTCCCCCAGTGATCACTGTCAGGTACTCTTTGTGTGATCAGTCATTTCAGTCATGTCCAATTCTGTGCTACCCTATGGACTAAAACTCAGCAGGCTCCTCTGTCCATGGGACTCTCCAGGCAAGAATACTGGAGTGGGTTGCCATGCCTTCTTCGTCAGGAACTCTTTACAGAATGGTAATTACTTTCCTTGCCTGCTGGTCTCTCAGAAAAAAGCTTGGAGTGACTTGGAGGCAACCATGCTTTAAGTTTATAAACAGTCTTGCTGTGTCTCTTGGTGGAAGCAAGAATTGTGGATACAGGAAGCACAAATTTCTTAAGCACATTATTGGGAGTGATGGTAACATGTTCTACTCCTACATCCAAACCTTGGTTCCCATATATTTTATGTTCCCATATATTTGATTACGTGACAGGATATCATGTAATGGTCATTGGCTTCAGGTGTATACCATGTCCCAAGGAGCAGCTATCCAAGGTGTCACCTCTAAGCCAGCTTTGGCTTTGGTTCAGTTGTCTTCAAGTGGCCATCCCACTGCTCTCTCTGCCCAGCAGCTTCTGAATAATGTAAGTAAAGAAAAGTTGATCTCATGGTCATATGCCCATTGCTGCACCTTCTCTGAAGAAAGGTGGCTTGATGTGATACAGTGTGGGGCCCCAGTCACTGATCGAGCACCACCTCTTAGTGGTGTAGCTTAGGTGTTGTGAGTGTCAAAGAGAACTGCCTGTACCTGTGGCATGTATCAGAGTCAGGAGTCACTGCCCCTGTCAGGGTGGAAGGGATCCAGTGTAATCTATTTGCCATCACATGAGCGGTTGGTGTCCTTAACTGGTTACCATGTTGAGGGCTGCGTGGTGTTAGTCTCTGTTATTGGCAGAATGAACTTTTCAGCAGTGGCAGCAACTGGCTCAGCCTTGGTGAATGGCAGTCCATGCTGTTGGGCTCATCCCTAGGACCATGGCTGTTCCATTCATGAGCTCACTGACTCATTGTAGGGCGGTGGATCACAGATGCTGGCTGATGGGAATTGGCTTCCTTGTGGGAATTAACACACAACACAAAGATCTTCACATTTCATGTCCAATACCATTGGCTCATCCACATCCCTCTTCCCCAGGCCTCCTTTTAAAAAAAAAAAAATCCTACTACACTGTATTTTCTATTTGTATTCCCAGTGACATGGCTTTTTTTTTTTTAATAGGCTTTCTCTAGTTTCAGAGAGTGGGTCCCTCTTTAGTTTCAGTGTGCGTGCTTCTCATTGCACTTCTCTTGTTGTGTAGCACGGGTTCTTGGGTGTGCAGGCTTCCATAGTTGTAGCATGTGGGCTTAGCTGTGGGATCTTCCCAGACCAGAGATCACACCAGTGTCCCCTACAATGCAAGGTGGATTCTTAACCACTGGACCACCAGGGAAGCCCCTTCCCTAGGCCTCCTTACCCCAATTGTTTCGGTATCTGTTGCTGCATAACAAACTACCCCTAAACTTAGTTATTACAATTTAATTATAGCTCAGGACTTTGTGGTTTGGCTGGGCTCATCCTGGGGGAGGGGGGTATCTCCTCTATTTGTGCTGTGTGGGATTTTTCACTCAGTTGCGGTCAGATGAGGCTGGGCTGGATATCCAGGTGCCTCATTGCTCCTCCATGTGGCCACTCCATTCAGCAAAATAGCCAGAACTTCTTACATGTTGTCTTCAGTGTCAAATTGCAAAGAACTGGAAGTGGCTTGACTTTGGTGCCTGCCTTCCAAAGTCCCAGAATATCGCCTCCTTGCATGCTGTTAATCAATGTAGTCAGGGGCTCCAGCCTAGATCGATGTGACATAAGCTTTGTCTCTGGTGGGAGTAGCAGTAGGTGCATGCAGGCAGGGGCAGAATTATTCAGGGTTGTCCCTGGAGAATAGATGCTACAGTCCGCCCTCTGGCCACAATTCACATTCCTCCCTTACACAAAACACAGCTCGTCCCTTTTCCTAGGACCACCAGTCTCAGCCCATAAAGGCATCAACTTGAATCCAGGATTTTATCATCTAAATCTGGCATGGACATTGATGGATCTTCTCAGTTGTGTTTCTTTGGATGTGGCTCCTTAGTATGGTTCTTCTTGCTCTAAAGAACTATAAATTAGAGAAGTTACTTGCTTAATGATGATAAGACAAGAATAGGAAACCTGGAATAGCCACGGGAGTGGGATGGGGAAACAGTAGGCACACCGCAGTCATGATTTATGAGCTTCTGAAATCGCTCAGGGCACACATTCCCGGTCCTTCACTGTAGGCCAGTCCTGATCTCTTGGATTAGTTCTCAAGCCTCTTGGCTCTGCCCTGAGTCATCCTTCCTTTTCCATAATAAATAGCCCCTCTCTGACGGTAAGCAGCTTTCTTAGCCTGCTTACTGCCTGCAGAAGTTTGAGGGTCTTGAGACCTCTTTTCATCATGAAATGACTATTCCTTTCAGTCCAAATGGATACAGTTCATTTAAAACTTCATGCACTTTGTTTATATCAGATCACAGCCAACTCCACTGGGTGAAAGCCACAGCTACGTATTTTTCTGAAACGGGCCTATGAAGTTCCTCTGGGACTACGTCCTTGGGATTCTTAGAAGCCCTGTTGTCTGGGAGAGAGGCCATATGAGGCACACCCAGAGGATTCTTAGAAGGCTCTTTGTTCAGTTGAAAGGACTTTATGACACATCACCTAAAAGTCTTCCTGAGGTTTCAACAAAGTGTCTCACGGTCCCACCCTTAATCTGAACTTGACACTGAGGCATGTTTTACTTTGTGTGTCCTGGATTTTATTTTATTTTTCCCTTTCCCTCTGAGTCCATTTCTTACCTTGTAAATTGCTTTCAAATCCAGTACATCTTGGTTGCTTTATATTTCCTTTAAGTCTGCTCAAAAACTGTTTATTTTCTTAGAAAAAAAATTTTTTTTTTACTTTTCATAGGCAGCTAAAAGCAAAAACAAAATAAAGCAAAAATGGTCTTTCCACAGTCTGCCTGTAAATATCCTCAGCCAGACTCATGTGTTCCTTAGGTCCCTGTTCTCTTTCCCAAAGTGCAGGTGAGAGTTTCACCACCGGGTGTGTCATATGTGTGTTTACACAACGTGCTGTTATGACATCATAATACTCAGCTCACCTTTCCTTCAGTCTCCAAGAGCAATTTCATTGCTGTCTTTCAAGTCTTCACTTTGACCTCTTGAAGGAGCCCCATTCTGGTCCCAGTACTAATGCCACGTGTTTTAGATTTTTGTCAAGGCAGACTCCATTTTCAGGTACTAAGTCCTGTTTTAGTTATCTGTTGTTGTGTAATAAACCACTATAATACTCAGTGGTTTAAAACAGCCCTTTTATTATCTCTCTTGACTCCATGGACTTAGCTGAGCAATGCCTTGATTGACATCAGGTCTCATGGGGTTGTACTCAGATTGGGACTGGGACCGGATGCCTGGCGCTTAGCTTCTCCACCTGGCCTGTCTCTCCAAAAGACATCTTACCCTTCAGGGCTTCTCTGGGCCTCTCTCCATCAGGGAAGCCTAGTTTTCTTCTTCTTTTTTGGCTGTGTTCCACAGCTTGCAGAAGTTTTAGTTCCCAGACCAGGGAATGAAACCAGGCCCTTGGCAGTGAAAGTTCGGAGTCTACTGGGCAATCAAGGAATTCCCCAGCATGGTTTTCTTTAAATGGCAGTCCAGGGCTGCAAAAGGGAGAGAGTGAAAGATGCTAGGCTTTCTTGTTGCCCAGTGAGCATGGAAGTCTTAATGTGTCACTTTCCCTGCATCTTACTAGTGAGAGGAGTTGTAGGCTGTGCCTAGATCCACAAACTCCAGTTGCTTAAGAGAACGGAGACATGTATAGGGAACTGTGGGATTGTTGGAGGTCTTTTTTGAGGACATGCCACTACACCAGTCTTCGAATCTTTTACCTAACTAGCCGAGCACTGTCTGGATTCTTCCCCTGGGCTTCCTTTCTCTCTGGAGGGACCGCCTGAAACTCTGCCCATTGATAGGCTTTGTCCTCACTGCTGCTCAGTAGGATAATTGGGTCACTGCTGTCCAGCAGGATAATTGGTGTCAATCTTTGGCTTGCACCCGTGCACTGACCTGATCCTTTGTGACTTTATTCAGCTCTTTTCCTCCATTGTCACCTCTTCGTAAGAGACCCCCACCCCCCAGATTGGCCATAGATGTTGGCTGAAGGAGAGGGACTAGGGCAATACTGGTGGGTGATGTAGGGTTTAGACCAACTGCTCCCGCATCTCCTTTGACCCTGATCCTGAAGGATCATTTCCATCTCATTGTGGATGACTGTGGAGCTGCTCAACTTTATAACATTGTGGATCTGACAGAGCCCAGCTCAGGATGGTGGTTTTGGTCTCATGATTACTCAATGACATTGTGGTCAGGTGCACTGTACCTCAAACCTGGAGTGTGTTCAAGGATGGGTTTTGGATAGTGTGTAACTATTGGCTGCAGTTGGTATGGCCTTGTTCCAGAACTCTGAGGGTCTATATTATGATTCTCATTTGCAGGATGGCCATTAACTCCACAAGGCACCTTTTTCCACCAGAGACACATCTGAGACCATGGGATATGTTGAGTTGTATGGCCCTGCTGGCAAGGCTGCTTGCATTACAGTCCGGACTTACAGCAGTACCCTTTCCTGCTCTGGGCTCCACTCAGCCCTTCATGTCACCTGATAAATGGGTTGAAGCAGTGACATTCAATGTGGAACCTGAAGAGCCCTAGCAGGCATTGGCCATTTTCTTAGTGATGGGAAGTGTGAGATGCAGTAGTTTGCCAATTACTTTCTGAAGGGGTCTCCCAACCATAAGATTCCTTGTAACTTCACCAATATGGTGGCCTCTGCATATGGGATCCATTTCTGGACAGCATGTATCATACCAAGGCCTCTGATGTACTTTGCCTTCTTGCTTATCTGCTTTGCCTGTCATGATGTCATCATTAGGGTGGACCATCTCATGATTCTGCAGAATATCTAGGTAGTCCAGGCTGGTCAGACCATACAATGAATAGGGTGAAAGAATTAACATGACTGTGGAACTAGACTGGAAATATAACTTGTGTCTGTCCCACATGAATGCAGACTGCTTCTGACCTTCCTTCCTGGTGGGATGGCCACTGCGTATATACCCTGGACTTTGTTAATTACAGGTACAATCAGGGCCACCACTTGGTAAAATTTGTGGCAGTCCACTGTCATCCAACGCAGATATGATGAGGACTTCCTCTGCATCCTTTAGAGCTTGAAGTGACGGGAGTCTCTGCTCTTCTCCTTGTGACATGATATGGTTTTTATTTTCTAGCTGGTTGGGGGCATAAGGATGCATATTCAAAGCTTCCCATCTGACCTCTCCCACTAGGGTAGGTAGCTCATGCCCCACAGACCAAAGAAACAGTGTGGGGCTTTCTGCCAACTACCAAGTATATCCACATCAATTATGCATCTATGCCTTCAGCACTGCTGTGTGGTCTCTGAGACCAGGACTCCATTTGTTACCTGCGTCGTGAAAGTGCCCACTTGGGCATCAGTGTTAATTCAGACTCTTTGCCCTTGGAATGTTTGGGAATTCTTTTTCCCCTGTGTACTGGAGTGAACAGTTATGTGTCCATTAGGGGGAAAGACTGGGAGAATCTTCATCATAAATACTGTATGTGGTAGGATTCTTCCTCCCAAGACATGGCCAAGCTTTAATCAGTGGGTTCCCAGCTTGAGGAATGACTCAGATCCAGAATCTGGTTATCTTTTATTGGGGTAATTGTTCTCAGTCCTTGAAGTCTCTTGATTGCATAGTTTGGGCACTGCGCCTATTGACTGCTTATCCATCTTGCTCCTAAGGATGCCATATTCTGTGACACATCTCCATATCTCAAGGGGTCGGACTCCACCCTTCCCCACTCCTTCAATCTAACCTTGCCAGTGATTACAAGAATTGTCCACACCCTGCCCTCTGTTCAACACTGTACTATCCCAGTTGCTACCAGGGAGCCCAGTTCTGTAGGAGCACCCCCAGTGTCAGCCCAGCCCACAGATCACAGCCACCCTGACCTTGACAGTGACGTTGGTGCCTCTCACCCTGGTGTTTATTTATTCAGGAGCATCTTCTGGGCTCTCCCACAGAACAGTGTTGGTGAGTGAGTTTGCTAATCTGACATAGTAATCCATTCTAGAACATTCCTCTGGACCTTCTGAACTTTTATTTTCCTGTCCAGTTCTGGGATTCTCTCTTCATCAATTGTAGCCACGTTTCCTACAAGCTTCTCAGAGTCCCAGCATGTGTTGGCATCATCTTCCAGGATACTTATTTAGGGTTAAATCCTGTGTCATAGGGTTGTCCATATTGATCAGCTTTCATTTATGCAGCTTTGTCTTCCATTCACTTTGATCCAATACCCTTTGATTCAAACACACTCTTGGGACTGCTGGTGGTCCAGTGACAGACTCTGAGCTGTCAAGGCAGGGAGTCCAGTGGGGGAGGGAGGGGCCCAGGTTTGATCCCAGGTACCGGAACTGTAGATCCCACATGCCACAATTAAGAGTTCACATGCTGCATGCAACTAAAGATCTTGCATGCCCCAACTAAGAACTGGCTCAGCCAAATAAATAAATACTTAAAACAGATACCCACACACTCTTGGTTTTTGCTGGTACATGTTAGCTTGGTCCTGTGGCTCCTTTTGGGGGCATAATCTCTTCTCTTAGCAGGTGAGGTTACACAGGTTGAGTAGACTTAACCCTCCTTATTTGACTGATGGCTAGAAGGGAAGTGAGGGTAGGTCTGAGGGAAATGTGTTTATTCTTGCAAGACAGAGGACTCTGCATCATCTTGAAACAAGGAGGGAGAGGTGGCCTTTCATGGGGTAGGGTGGGCTACTTCTGCAGGCCCAGAGGCTAGGGAGAATGGGGCAAGTAGCATGTCCCCATCACACGCCATAGGGTCAACTTTCCAATAGGCTCTGTTCTTAAGCAGCAGATGGGTCAAGCCTGAGTATTCAGCTTCTGAAGCTTGGCTCCTCCTGCAGTAATTGAGTCTTGGATTTGACCCTCAGCCTTTCCTGCTCTCCACTCATAGGAGATGAAAGTCTCCTTAAATGGTGCCAAAGAGACTGTCTGATTTCATATTCATTTCTAATTGGTGATTATTCAACCCCAGTCTTTCATTGACCTTCTCTGGTGCATCCATGGTTCTCAGCAGCAGTCTTCTAAGTACTGCTTTTTCATTTCTCAAAGTCCTGAGATACTGCGATGACTGATGCATTCCCTTTCACCAGTATGCTACCCCTGTTCATGCCATGCACATTTTAATAACTGTACCACCCCCTCATGACAGAGACTGTCTGTGCCCCATTCTACACCAGGGATGGGTCTTCAGTGCCAGCTGGCTAGTGAGAGTGGGTGATCCAGCTCCAGAATTTGTTTCAAAGAAATTTCTGAAATTAAATAACATGAACTTACCTGCTCAGACATGTCTGAGTCTTTGTGACCCCATGGACTGTAGCCTGCCAGGCTCCTCTGTCCATGGGATTTCCCAGGCAAGGATATGGAGGGGGTTGCCATTACTTCCTCCACAGGATCCTCCCGACCCAGGGATTGAACCCTCATCTCCTGCATTGGCAGGCAGATTCTTTACCACTGATCCATCTGGGAGGCCCCAGCCAGGATGTTGCCACTAGGATTTTTTTTTTTTTTTTTGAAGAATAAAATGTATTCCATTTTTATTGTGAGTAGTTTTTCCTTAAAGTTGTTATCATATTTAATTCTATCTGTAGGAATTTAAATCTGGTTATATATTATACTATCTTTTCTTTAGAAACAGACAAATCTAGGTTGAAAATAATTTGAGTGAATGTTTATTGTAAATACAGTTGTAGAAGCAGAGTTGAGACTAAAGGGAAAATACATCATGTCTCACAAAATGGATTGAGGTGTACATTATCATGAGTTTATTGCTTTTTGTTTGTAGCTGCCAGAGCCGAGGGATCTATTAACATAAGTAAGAGTTCATGGAATAATTTTTTGGGGGAAGAGAAGCCTTGAAACTTAGTCACTTGCAGATGAAACATTGAAACTTTGAGTTTGAAACTCCTCTCTATCTGGTGCTCATTATAGCGTCCATAAGCCCCGTATTATGTAGTGACTTGCATTGTAGTTATTGCTACTGTTTTATCTTTTCTCTTAAGTATTTCTTAAAATATTTTAATCTGGCTTATTAAAGAGAATTTGAGAATACCAACAAAAGGAAAAAAGTTAGGCTTAGTTGTAATCATATTGTGCATGCATTTTTGTGCTGTGTCACTTTTCCTTTGTGTCTTGTAATTTTACATGTAAATATCATGTAAAAATAATTTACCCAGACAAGTATGTAATACATTTTTAGTGACTCTGTAATATTCCATTTAGTGTGTATTCCACAGCACATGTAACTATCTCAGTACCACTGAGCATTTATAATGTTTCCTTTCTTCACTGTCATACATGATAATGAAATGGGAATCTTTGTATATAATGACTCCTCCTTCATATTTAGAATGAATTTCACAGGTAATATTTTTATGAACAACACTGCTGAGGCAGAGTGTTACTATATTTGAACTTCTTGATATATGTTGGTAAACTTCCTTTAGCAAGGGCTGGGCCACTTTGCACCCTCACTGACAATATGTGAGAATATCTGTTTTGCCATCTTTCTGGCAGCAGTGAGAATTATCATTTAAAAACTACCCTCCTATTATTTTGATTGGTAAGAAGAGTGTTTCCTTATTGCTCTGGTTTTTATGTCTTTGGCTACTGGGGATGTTGATAATTTCCTCATGTTTGTGCACTTGCTCTCTCTTTTGTTATATGACTGTGCGTGTTATAATAAAGCTATTTATAATATATATTGCTATAATATGTAGTATAGTGATTAAATATACTATATATAGTATATTGAATAAATGTACTTTATATTGGAAAGACCTTGATGCTGGGAAATATTGAAGGCAAAAGAAGAAGGTGGCAGATGATGAGGTGGTTAGGTAGCATCACTGTCTTGATGGATATGAATTTGAGCAAACTCTGGGAGATAGTGGAGGACAGAGAAGCCTGGTGTGCTATAGTCCATGGTGTCACAAAGAGTCGGACGTGACTTAGCAACTGAGCAACAACTATATGTTGATATAATTTACATAGGTACAATTCACCCAGTTATAGTGTATGGTTCAGTAATTTTTAATATGTTCACAGAGCTGTGCAGTTATTACCATGGGTAATTTGGGAGCATTTTCATGACTCCAGCAAGGAGTCTGGTACCCACTGGCAGTCATTTCTCATCTTCCTCGAAACCCACCCTAGACCTGGGCAACCGTACTCTCTGTCTCCCTGTGTCTCCTTGCTCTGGATTCAAGAGAATCATACAGACATTTCATAGGATATGGTATTTCAGGGCCTCTGTGGCTGACTTCTTTCTCTTAGCTTAAGTTTTCAAACTTCAGCCATGTTGTAGCAGACATCAGTACTTCATTCTTTTTTATTGCATATTCTGTCATATAGATTTTACACATTTTATTTCCACTCATCAATTGATGGTTGTTGGGGTTATTTCTATATTCTGATTATCATGAGTAGTGCTTCCTTGAACATTACGTTTTTTTAAACTGTTTATTTTATATTGGAGTATAGCTGATTAACAGTGTTGTGATGGTTTCAGCTGAACAGCAAGGGGATCCAGCCATACATATACATGTATTCATTTTCCCCAAACTCTCCTCACATCCAGGCTGCCACACAACATTGAGCAGAGTTCTGTGAGCTATAATGTACAGGTTTTTGTGTGGACATGTATTCTCACTCCTCTTGGGCATATACCTAGGCATGCAATTGCTGGGTCATATGATCACACTGTATTTGAACTTTTGAGGAACTCCCAGACTGTGCATGATTTTTGCATATTTATCTTTTGGGATGTTGGTATTTTTCTTTTAGATTTGTATGAGATTTTTATGTACAGCCAATATTAATCTTGTATACTTGCAGAAACTATTTTATCTCCATAGATTGCTTGTCTTTTATTCGTAATGTTTTGTGTGTATGTGCAGATAGTTTTAATTTTTAATGTTGGTTCTGTCAATATCTTATTTTGTAACTTATTTCATTATTTCTAAGCTTTAAAAAATATTCTTCTGTAAAGTTTGATAAATATCAAGGTTTATTATAATTTTTCTATAGTTTGATCTATAAAAAATTTCATGACTTCATCTATTTAGTTTATTTGAGAAAATGGTATGCGATCTCCATTTTCCTAACATGTCTTCCCTCTCCTGATGAATTTTTTTTGGGGATGGTGGCCCAGTTGGTAAAGAATCTGCCTGCAAGGCAACCCTTGGGCCGAGCAGATCCTCTGGAGAAGGGAATGAAAACCCACTCCAATATTCTTTATCATTTATTATTTTTTAGACATACTTATATTCATTTTGTTCAGTATATACATTTTTACAGTAGTGCCACATGGTTTAAATTGTTGCAAATTTATGTTTTGTATCTGGAAAAACAATCATTTTTCCCTTCTTCATCTCATTTAATTAATTATCTTTTCAAAAATTTCTTGATGATTCTTAATTTTTTCCAGATGTTTCCTGGATTTTCCCAAAGTCTTGTTATGCTTTCGAAATACTATTGGAATATGCATTGCTCTTACATTAAATGCCTAATTTGATTTTGAGAGACTTGACATTTTAATAGGATTGAGTTTTGTCATCTAGGAATCTTGCCTATCTCTCTGGTTACAGCATTTTGAAATATCTTAGCCAAGTATCGTGCTCACATGGAAATTATGTTTTGTTTATTTCCTTGCTAGGGTGGATCTAGGTTTTGTAGGGGGCTGCAGCTTGTGAAGTTTTGGAGCCATTCTTTAGGGAGAATAATGCGGACACATGATTATATATTTTAATATGTTCTTAATGCCTTTAGTAGGCTTCCCAGGTGGTGCTAGTGGTAAAGAACCTGCCTTCCAATGCAGGAGACACAGGAGACTCAGATTCGATCCCTGGGTTGGGAAGGTCCCCTGGAGGAGGGTATGGCAACCCACTCTAGTATTCTTGCCTGGAGAATCCCATGGACAGAGGAGCCTGGAGGGCTATTGTCCATAGGATCTCAAAGAGTTGGACAAGACTGAAGCAACTTAGCAATGCCTGTAGTAATAAGCCATTTACCAAACTTAGAAAATATTTTTAAATACTTGTCTAGTTTTCCATTTTGGAATTTCTTTATAAATGTTCACACTGTATGCAAATAGCAATGGCTTTATATCATCTTTTGTATTTTTTCCCATATCTTTAACCTCTTGAGAGAAAGGATTGTAATTAATAAATGTTAGTGATGGATGATAAACACCGAAGTTATATTCATAGAGGACTCAGAAAGTCCTCAAAATTTGATACTCACCAAATTTCATGCTTCAAATGAAACAAAATTTTGCAGTACTGTAGGATGTAGCCAACAGTCCCATTAAATTTGCCTTAAAGACATATATTTTATTGGAATGTATAACAGCATACTTTGTATTGAGAGTGAGTTTTTAATACCATTTTAATGCTCTAAACTCAGAGTATATTTATAGAGAACTTTCAACAGTTTTCATTCCAGAAATTATTCAAGAAACTTTGTATTTGGCCTAGATTCTTGTCCCAAAAATAGATTGCCAAAATGGGAAGAAAACTTCCTAATGAAAGAGTCTTGAGATCATAAATCAATAATTAGGTTAAAAAGCCTCACTAGAGACTTCTATTTAAAAAACAAAGGGAAAAAAAAAAAGGATAGTTTATTTGGCATATATCTTCTACTATTACAGCATTTTATAAGATAAGGGATCAGATTTTTATAGGCCGTCTGAAAACTACATGTTTTAGGAATCTCAGAAGGCAATCTGCCTTATTCTTTAATGTCTCTGAATTCTAACGTAAGGTGTTGTAGGACAACAGAAAAAATAGATGGATCAAGTTATTTCTTAGTTAACTGCCTTTGTTGGAACTGAAACAAGTTTTTGGAAAACAAAATCCTATAGAACTCAAAGGAACTGTTGAGTCTGCAGAACACTGTAGTTGATGGCCCTGGGAACACCACCCCTGATTCTTAATTATCCAAATAACCAAGAATTCAGGGATTTTTTAGTAAAGTCTTTTTGTTTTAATAATCTAAGACACCTATATGCAATTAGAAGTGCCTAGAATATTATGATCATAACTGTTAGTTAAATTAAAGTGAAAGTGAAAGTCGCTCAGTCAACTCTTTTCAACCAGGCCAGAGTACTGGAGTGGGTAGCCTTTCCCTTCTCCAGGGGATCTTCCCAATCCAGGGATTGAACCCAGGTCTCCTGCATTTCAAGCAGATTCTTTACCAACTGAGCTATCAGGGAAGCCCTTACTTAAATTAAATGCATAATTAAATGTTTGGGACATGGATTTAAAAGTGATGTGTTCAAAAGCATGCACCTTTAAGTGGCATTAAGTAGCCCATCATTAAGGCGGAGGGATAAAATCTTAGGGGTGCACCTGAAATTGTTTCCAGTTAATCTGACTTAATATTAGTTAGATTTTTGCCATTTCCTAAACAGAACAAAATAAAAGCATCTTAGAATTTATATGTGCTTTCAGAGTTGGTAATCATAGCAAAATCTGTAAGTTTTAAGATCTTGTTTTAATGTATGGGAGTTTTGGACATTTCTTCTTATAAATTTTTTTTCTGTACAAATGGAAATAAAAAGTTGATTACAGGCATATGTCAGAGATATCATGGATGTGGTTCTAGGTTACTGCAGTAAAGTGTTCCACATGGATTTTTGGTTTTCCATTACATATAGACGTTATGTTCACACTTTCAAGTGTGCGGTAGCACACTATTAAGTGTGCAGTAGCATTATGTATAAATGTACACACCTTAATTTTAAAATACTTTATTGCTGAAAAATGCCTTAAAATGTGTAATGGTAACATCACAGATCACTGGTCATGGATAACCATAACATACAATAGTAATGAAAAAGTTCGAATTATTGTGAGAGTTACCACAATGTGATGCAGAGATAGAAAGTGAGCAAATGCTCTTGGAAAAATGACACCAATAGACTTGCTCAATGCAGGGTTGCCACAAGCCTCACTCTGTAAACAGTGCAATAAAATCTATGAAAGACAGTAAGGTGAAGCACCATAAAAACAAGATATGCCTATATCATTGTGAATTAGCAGAGGAAATAATTGGTTGAGATGCATGACATTCTGAAAAGGGAAAGTGAAGTCACTAGATTGTGTTCGACTCTTTGTGACCCGGTGGACTGTAGCCTACCAGGCTTCTCAGTCCATGGGATTTTCCAGGCAAGAGTACTGGAGTGGGTTGCCATTTCTTTCTCCAGGGAATCTTCCCTACCCAGGAATCAAACCTGGGTCTCCTGCATTGTAGGCAGACACTTTACCCTCTGAGCCACCAGGGAAGCATGACATTCTACTTGAATAAAAAAGCCTGAATTTGGAACAAAACTGTGAAAAACACGACTAAGTAAAACTTCATAACCCTTAATTGTTTCACTTTCACTTTAATTGTGGCCAGACGAAAGAAAGAGATGAATAACAGGATGGTTGTTATAGCTCTTCCAACGGGGGGCTTTAAAAGGAATATTGTGATTAGTGTGTGGTTGCTTCAGCTTTAACCTTTTATCATTGTCTAGTCTTTAAAGCAGAACATGCACTATCATATCTAAAAGCTCTTTAATTTTTAAAAACCCTAGAGAGCCTTTATGTGTGACTTAATTAAAGTTCAAATCAACTTTAAATGTGTATCCAAGACAGTTTTCTAAAGATGCTTACATACAGCCTGATCATCAGAGTATGAGTGAATCATACTCTGGTGATCATCTCCAGTGGTTCTCACTCAGGGCAGCCCCTGCACTGCCAGAGAGTTTGGGAATGAGGCACATTTAGGGTTGATACAATGATTTGATATGTGGGGTACCACTGGCCCTTAGAGGGGGCCGTTTGTTTGGTGTTGCCCCAAACTTCACTCTGTTCTGCACAGTGAAAAATACTCTTGTGTCCTGCTAGTTTTTTTTCTTTTTCTTCTTCTTCTTTTTAATTAGATGGGTCCACTGGGAACCCCTACCCTTTTATTAAAAAAGAATTATTTTATTTGTGGTTGTGCTGGGTCTTCGTTGCTGTGTGGGCTTTTCCTCTAGTTGCTGTGAATGGGGGTTGCTTTCTAGTTGCGGTGCACAAGCTTCTCATTGAGGTGGCTTCTCTTGTGGTGCACAGGCTCTAGGGTGTGGAGCCTTCAGTAGCTGTGGTACATGGGCTTAGTTGCCCTGCAACACATGGGTTCTTCCCAGACCAGGGATCAAACCCGTGTCTCCTGGATTGGCAGGCAGATTCTTCACCACTGAGCCAGCAGGGGAGCCCTCCTGCTGGAGTTTAAAACACATGCACTGAATTAAGGAATATGATCAGTGATACTATAATAACTTAGTTTGAGGATAGATGGTTACTGGACTTCTCATGATGATTGTTTCATAATGTATGCAAATGTCAAATCAGTATGTAGTACACCTGAAACTAACACAAATATTTATGTCAACTCTGTTTCAATAGAAAAAAGACACCCTGAGCCATATCCTAATACAAATATGTTAATAGTACATTAATACTAGTGTAAATCAGTAGCCCTTCAGTATAAAGTAATACTGAAAAGTTCTATCAGAAGCTACACATAAAGACTCATAATTTAGGAAAAGTTGTTATGGATATAATGTCATTAAATGACATAAAGATATTGTGTCAGAATTACTGGAAAACTTACTCTGTATATCTTTAAAACTTTGTTACTTTCTTCATTATATGTTTTCTTTCTCTTTTTTGGGTACTAATTGGATGTTTTAAAAGATTGTGTCAAAATATTGTTGATCTTGATTACTGAGTTTAAATTTAAGGAGACTTTTAAATTTTGTGCCCAAGGTGAGTACCCCTCTCCCTTCACCCTAGTCCTGGCTCTGATGTACACAGTTAGTTGAACAAGGTATTAATGGAGTCCGTCGTACAGTTACTGCGAAAGCAAGGAAATCTTTTGTTCCCTGGAGCAAAGATAGAAACTGCAAATCTCTTAAGCCATGCCACAACTTAAGACCCCCAAAGTTACACAGCATTTTTTGCTGGTTTCTATTGGTCAAAACAGATCACTGGATTCTGCCCAAATTCAAGGAAAGGCAAAACAGCTTCATCTGTTGGTGTTGGAGTGGCGAGGTTATATTGTCAAAGAACCTCTGAGGTGGGAGAGATTGTGTGGCCGTCTCTGAAAACATCATCTATCGCATATCATGAAATGAAATTCTTACATAATAGAATCTATCTGAGGTCCAATGTTTAAAAAATGAAAGCAGCACCCCAACTGTAATTTAACAGAGGAACAGAAGAAAATAATTAATAAAATGCTTATTCAATATATAAATGCTCAGGTATGACTACACTAAAGATCTAGTAAGGTAGCGAGATTTTTTTTTTTTCTTTTTTGACTGTGCCGTGTGGCATGCAGCATCATACTTCCCCAATTGGGGATCCAACCTGCTCCCCCTGCAGTGGGCATGTGCAGTACTAACCACTGGACCACCAAGGAGGTCTCAGGTAACCCGATTGTTGGAACCCGGCTGCCATGCTATGAAGAGGCCCGAGCAGTCATGTAGAGGGACTCGCCTGGAAAAGAGGAACTGCCTGCACTGGTCTGCCCAGCTGAGCTTCCAGCCAGCACCAACTCCAGTTGTGTGAGTGAGACGATTTTGACATCTTAGGTGTCCTGAGCCTCACTTAACATCACACCAAACAGAAGAACTGCCATGCGAACCTACAGAATCATGAAAGCAATAAATTGCTGTTTGAACTTATTTGTTTCGGTGTCATAAATAAAGTAGGCTATGAAGGGGGACATTAGGAATATTCCTTATAAAAAGGGTTGTTAAATCTGATATTATTGGGGAATTTCCCTTATGTGTCCAGTGACTAAGACTCCATACTGCCAATGCAGGGGGCCTGGATTCAGTTCCTGATCAGGGAACTAAATCTCACATGCTGCAACTCAGACCTGGCACAGCAAATTTAATTAATTAATTAAAAATCTGATATTGTTGAGAATCACTGTCACAGATAGTAAATGATTTACAGTTAGAATGTTTAAAAGATCCAATAACTTGCAAAAATGTATTTTCTAACTGAAGATAATTTGGATTAAAAGATTTATCAATTCCCGGATTTAACAAGAGAGCATATAAGCCAGAAACTTGCCACAGCCATGTCTAACTTTTTCTTATTTCCTCTCATTTTTTAAAGTGAAAAGTTAATTATTC
Source organism: Nanger dama (assembly GCA_917880005.1). Classification (NCBI taxonomy): domain Eukaryota; kingdom Metazoa; phylum Chordata; class Mammalia; order Artiodactyla; family Bovidae; genus Nanger; species Nanger dama. The sequence goes on from CAKJTW010000023.1 coordinate 30,709,739, forward strand.
TCTATTGTGCTCATTCACTTCAGTCTTGTCCAACTCTTTGCAATCCCATGGACATAGCCCGCCAGGTTCCTCTGGCAAGAATACTTGTAGGGATCAGGGGATCTTCCTGACCCAGGGATCAAACCCACGTCTTAGGTCTCCTGCATTGCAGGTGGATTCTTTACCACTGAGCCACCTACTGGAAGACAGAAAAACACAGGCAAGATAAGCTGTAGGTCAGTGGTTGCCTACTTGTGGGTCAGAAATTACTGAGGCCCCTTAATCCCCATGCTTACCAACTATCATCTCTCTGCTAATTCTCAAATGTATACAGATGCTGTTATGATATGAATGTACAGATGAATGAAAAATGTTACTAATTTTCTAATTTTTTGGTCATTTTTACTTTTCAGTTCTGGAGGTATTTTGACATTCAGAGTTTTTTTATTTGAAATATTGGGAAAACCATTGGCGGAAGTCCCTATATTCAAAAATAGATTTGTAGCTGCTAAGATTCCTTCAAACCAATTAACAACAGCAAATTAACCACTGTCTGCTGTTCATTTGGTTTTATGGACCTGGACTTCTTCCTGTAAACTGAACAAGTATAGGAAAATTAATTCCATAGAAAAGTTCAAGAAGAAATTTAGGTAGCTTCCATAAGGTAACAGAGCTTTTAATTATCCACCATAATGAGATTGCTTCATGGAGTCATTTTTAGAAGGCAAAGACTTAAAAAAAAATTTGGCCACACCATACACCATGTGGGATCTTAGTTCTCCAACCAGGGATGCAACCCATACCCTCTACATAGGAAGTACAGGATCTTAACCACTGGACCACCTAAAGAAGGACTTTTTACTGGAAGTAGTGAGAAGGCAAAGACTTTTTGTATAAAGGCCACTGGGAGAAAATAGAAAAGCTAGTGGGTGTATGAATGAATGGAAATTTTTAATAATTTGTGGTATATGACTTATATGCTGTAAGTAAATAAGAGTAGGTCTGGAAGTTCCACATTAGTAAACGTTTATTAAATTTGAACGGCTCTTGTAATATTTTTATAGTGCTTTGTATTTTCCAGAGGACTTTCCTGACTGTTATCTATCTCACAAGAGTGTCCTGAGAATCTAATGAGATGTTCTTATAGAACTTATAGACCAAGACAGTGAGTCCCAAAGTGAAATACAGAGCCAGGGCAGGAGCTTAAATCCCTGAGAACTCATCTTTATGATTAAAAAGTTATAAAACATGTGTTCTAGTTAGGTACTGGTACTGGATTTGCCAATTCCTAATGGATATTAACTTGATGTACTCAGCCAGAGAGAACCTGCTGTAATATCCATGCAAGACAGAGAGAGGGAGAATGATAATTTTAAAATATGAACAAAATCAAGGAGAGCGATAATATTTGAAAAACTTACACATTGAAGTGATTTCATTTAATTATTATTATTATTCTTTGATATGGACAGTTGATGATTTACAGAATGAATAAAAGCACCTTCAGTTCAGTTCAGTTCAGTTGCTCAGTCGTATCTGACGGTTTGCGACTCCATGAATCGCAGCATGCCAGGCCTCCCTTTCCATCACCAACTCCCGGGCTTCACGCAGACTCACGTCCATCGAGTCAGTGATGCCATACAGCCATCCCATCCTCTGTCGTCCCCTTCTCCTCCTGTCCCCAATCCCTCCCAGCATCAGAGTCTTTTCCAATGAGTCAACTCTTCGCATGAGGTGGCCAAAGTACTGGAGTTTCAGCTTCAGCATCATTCCTTCCAAAGAACACCCAGGGCTGATCTCCTTTAGAATGGACTGGTGGCATCTCCTTGCAGCCCAAGGGACTCTTAAGAGGCTTCTCCAACACCACAGTTTAAAAGCATCAATTCTTTGGCATTCAGCTCTCTTCACAGTCCAACTCTAACATCCATACATGACCACTGGAAAAACCATAGCCTTGACTAGACGGACCTTTGTTGGCAAAGTAATGTCTCTGCTTTTAATATGCTGTCTATGTTGGTCATAACTTTTCTTCCAAGGAGTGAGCATCTTTTAATTTCATGGCTGCAGTCACCATCTGCAGTGATTTGGGAGCCCCTCAAAATAAAGTTTGACACTGTTTCCACTGTTTCCCCTACTATTTCCCATGAAGTGATGGGACCAGATGCCATGATCTTAGTTTTCTGAATGTTGAGCTTTAAGGCAACATTTTCCACTCTCCTCTTTCACTTTCATCAAGAGGCTTTTTAGTTTCTCTTCACTTTCTGCCATAAGGGTGGTGTCATCTGCAATTCTGAGGTTACTGATATTTCTCCTGGCAATCTTGATCCCAGCTTGTGCTTCTTCCATTCCAGTGTTTCTCATGATGTACTCTGCATATAAGTTAAATAAGCAGGGTGACAATATACAGCCTTGACGTACTCCTTTTCCTATTTGGAAACAGTCTGTTGTTCCATGTCTAGTTCTAACTGTTGCTTCCTGACCTGCATACAGATTTCTCAAGAGGCAGGTCAGGTGGTCTGGTATTCCCATCTCTTTCAGAATTTTCCAGAGTTTATTGTGATCCACACAGTCAAAGGCTTTGGCATAGTCAATAAAGCAGAAATAGATGTTTTTCTGGAACTCACTTGCTTTTTTGATGATCCAACAGATGTTGGCAATTTGATCTCTGGTTCCTCTGCCTTTTCTAAAACCAGCTTGAACATCAGGAAGTTCATGGTTCATGTATTGCTGAAGCCTGGCTTGGAGAATTTTGAGCATTACTCTACTAGCGTGTGATATGAGTACAACTGTGCAGTAGTTTGAGCATTCTTTGGCATTGCCTTTCTTTGGGATTGGAATGAAAAGTGACCTTTTCCAGTCCTGTGGCCACTGCTGAGTTTTCCAAATTTGCTGGCATATTGAGTGCAGCACTTTTACGCATCATCTCTCAGGATTTGAAATAGCTCAACTGGAATTCCATCACCTCCACTAGCTTTGTTCGTAGTGATGCTTTCTAAGGTCCATTTGACTTCACATTCCAGGATGTCTGGTTCTAGGTGAGTGATCACACCATTGTGATTATCTGGGTCGTGAAGATCTTTTTGTGTAGTTCTTCTGTGTATTCTTGCCACCTCTTCTTAATATCTTCTGCTTCTGTTAGGTCCATACTATTTCTGTCCTTTATCAAGCCCATCTTTGCATGAAGCATTCCCTTGGTATCTCTAATTTTCTTGAAGAGATCTCTAGTCTTTCCCATTCTGTTCTTTTCCTCTATTTCTTTGCATTGATCGCTGAGGAAGGCTTTCTTATCTCTCCTTGCTATTCTTTGGAACTTTGCATTCAGATGCTTATATCTTTCCTTTTCTTCTTTGCTTTTCACTTCTGTTCTTTTCACAGCCATTTGTAAGGCCTCCCCAGAGAGTCATTTTGCTTTTTGCATTTCTTTTCCATGGGGATGGCCTTGATCCCTGTCTCCTGTACAATGTCACGAACCTCATTCCATAGTTCATCAGGCACTCCATCTATCAGATCTAGTCCCTTAAATCTATTTCTCACTTCCACTGTATAATCACAAGGGATTTGATTTAGGTCATACCTGAATGGTCCAGTGGTTTTTCCTACTTTCTTCAATTTAAGTCTGAATTTGGCAATAAGGAGTTCATGATCTGAGCCACAGTCAGCTCCCAGTCTTGTTTTTGCTGACTGTATAGAGCTTCTCCATCTTTGTCTGCAAAGAATATAATCAATCTGATTTTGGTGTTGACCTCTGGTGATGTCCATGTGTAGAGTCTTCTCTTGTGTCGTTGGAAGAGGGTGTTTGCTATGACTAGTGTGTTCTCTTGGCAAAAGTCCATTAGCCTTTGCCTTGCTTCATTTCGTACTCCAAGGCCAAATTTGCTTGTTACCCTAGGTGTTTCTTGACTTCCTACTTTTGCATTCCAGTCTCCTATAATGAAAAGAACATCTTTTTGGGTGTGAGTTCTAAAAAGACTTATAGGTCTTCATAGAACCGTTCAACTTTGGCTCTTCAGTGTTACTGGTTGGGGCATAGACTTGGATTACTGTGATACTGAATGGTTTGCCTTGGAAATGAACAGAGATCATTCCGTCATTTTTGAGATTGCATCCAAGTACTGCATTTCGGACTCTTTTGTTGACCATGATGGCTACTCCATTTCTTCTGAGGGATTCCTGCCCACAGTAGTAGATATAATGGTCATCTGAGTTAAATTCACCCAATCCAGTCCATTTTAATTCACTGATTCCTAGAGTGTCGACATTCACTCTTGCCATCTCCTGTTTGACCACTTCCAATTTGCCTTGATTCATGGACCTGACATTCCAGGTTCCTATGCAGTATTGCTCTTTACAGCATTGGACCTTGCTTTTATCACCCGTCACATCCATAACTGGGTATTGTTTTTGCTTTGGCTCCATCCCTTCAAAAGCACCTTCAGTTCAGTTCAGTTCAGTCGCTCAGTCGTGCCCAACTCTGTGACCCCATGAATCGCAGCATGCCAGGCCTCCCTGTACATCACCAACTCCTGGAGTTCACACAGACTCGCGTCCATTGAGTCAGTGATGCCATCCCGCCATCTCATCCTCTGTCATCCCCTTCTCCTCCTGTCCCCAATCCCTCCCAGCATCAGAGTCTTTTCCAGTGAGTCAACTCTTCGCATGAGGTGGCCAAAGTACTGGAGTTTCAGTTTTAGCATCATTCCTTCCAAAGAAATCCCAGGGTTGATCTCCTTCAGAATGGACTGGTTGGATCTCCTTGCAGTCCAAGGGACTCTCAAGAGTCTTCTCCAACACCACAGTTCAAAAACATCAATTCTTCGGCACTCAGCTTTCTTCACAGTCAAACACTCACATCCATACATGACCACTGGAAAAACCATAGCCTTGACTAGGCAGACCTTAGTCCTCAAAGTAATGTCTCTGCTTTTGAATATGCTATCTAGGTTGGTCATAACTTTTCTTCCAAGGAGTAAGCGTCTTTTAATTACATGACTGCAATCACCATCTGCAGTGATTTGGGAGCCCCGCAAAATAAAGTCTGACACTGTTTCCACTGTTTTCCCATCTATTTCCCATGAAGTGATGGGACTGGATGCCATGATCTTAATTTTCTGAATGTTGACCTTTAAGCCAACTTTTTCACTCTCCACTTTCACTTTCATCAAGAGGTTTTTAGTTCCTCTTCACTTTCTGCCATAAAGGTGGTGTCATCTGCAAAAGCACCTTGCTGGTGCTAAGTCGCTTTAGTCGTGTCCGATTCTGTGCGACCCCCATAGAAGGTAGCCCACCAGGCTCCCCTGTCCCTGGGATTCTCCAGGCAAGAACACTGGAGTGGGTTGCCATCTTCTTCTCCAATGCATGAAAGTGAAAAGTAAAAGTGAAGTTGCTCAGTAGTGCTGAACTCTTAGCGACCCCATGGACTGCAGCTTACCAGGCTCCTCCATCCATGGGATTTTCCAGGGAAGATTATAGGAGTGGGTTGCCATTGCTTTCTCCACAAAAGCACCTTAGAACCATTTTAATATATTGACATTAATTTGTAACATACCTTGAAGTTAAGACAGTGTGATTAGTATATAATTTTATCTTCAAGATGTAATCTGCCATCACCAGCCACATAAATAGACCCTAGAACTACAATAGTCAACCTCCAACTGAGTATTTTTTATATGTTAAATAACTTGCTTTATTTTTCATAACTTAAACACAGGCCAATATAGATGTTTATCAATGTAAGAAAAGACCAAGGTTTAAAAGAACTATGTTGAGACTTGCTGGTGCAAGAAAAACTAGAGGACTATTTTGAATTGAAGTGAAAGTATTAGTCACTTTGTGGTGTCTGATTCTTTGCAACCCCATGGACTGTGGCCAGCCAGCCTCCTCTGTCCATGAAATTCTCTAGGCAGAATTCTAGGCAAGAATACTGGAGTGGGTAGCCATTCCCTTCTCCTGGAGATCTTCCCGACCCAGGGATCAAACCCAGGTCTCCCACCTTGCACACAGATTCTTTACCATCTGAGTCACCAGAGAAGCCCTTGCATCAAAATTGGGAGAGGCTTTAGATATATATAATTGAACATAGGTGTTTTTCATTTTTTTCTCCATTTTTTTTGGTTGGTGACCAATTGATATTCATTAACTTTTAAATTTTGTTAATAAGAACAATCCAAAGATGAAGTAGGAACAGGAAGGGGAGAAGGAGGAGAAAGAGATAAATAACCATCTGTTGTCATCACTATTTCACACAAGATGAAACACAGAATAAAGGACAATCATTTAAATTGGGCAGAGTTGGCTTCATGAAGCTCCTTTTCTCACTATCCTGTGGAGTGGTGGGAATTTAATGTAAGCTTCACACACTTGCATTGTTAACCATGGATGTAGGACCATTGCTTCATTTTACAGATGAGAAGATTAAAATGTCTTTCCAAGTAAATCCAAACATGGGACTTCCCTGGCAATCCAGTAGTTAAGACTTTGCCTTCCAATGCGGGGAGTTGGGGGGGGAGTGGAGGTGAGTTCAATCCCTGGTGGAGGAGCCAAGATCCCACATGCCTTGCAGCTAAACATACACACACACACAATACAGAAACAATATTATAACAAATCAATACTTCAAAATGTTGGTTTACATTAAAAAAAAAAAGCCTTAAAAAAATTCAAACGTCCTTCAAGATGCATATCAATTTGATTCACAAAATAGTTTTTGTTGTTTCTTTTCTTTATTTAAAAACTTTTTTAAAGCAAGAGGGTCCTACTTCAGTTTCTCTGCTTATACTGGCCCCTTGCCTTAGAGATAATGAGTCTAAAAAGGTTTAATTCTAGGATTCTGTAGAGTTTCCTGCTATCATGTCAAAAACAGTACTGTCTTTCTGGTAAACACTGGCTTCTTTTCCTTCACATTTGCAATGCAGTTGTGCATAGAAATTTATTTCTCTGACCTGAAACCTGAATGCTATTCTAGGTCCTGATGTCCTTAACAAGAAAAGTCAAGTCATTTATTCATATTAGCTAGGTTGGTGTATAAGTAGAATTTGGGACACTTTTATAATTTTGTTATAAGACATAATAGGATTTTTGTGACATTGTTATCTTCATAATGCCATGTTTGTTGTTAATAGTCTCTCCAGTATAGAGAACTTTGTTTTCTTAATATATATATTCTGGTTTCTTCTAAATCTGCATAACTAGGAAAAAAGATGTTAAATTATCTGTTGAAATTGGACATTATCACCAATCTTTTCTTCTTTGTCAACCCTTCTTACTTCCTTTTCTCTTCCCCCCTTCTCTCATTTTTAGCTCAGCTCCACTCTTCTCTCAACACATTCATTCCTCTTCACAGAGAGTTTCCAGACTACATCTTTTGAAGTTCCAGTTTACCTTAACATCAATGTAGAATTTTTCATTGTATTAAAATCCTAAGAAGCACTTTTTAATATCAGTCGTTCACACCCTAGTATGAATAAGTTCATGTGTTTCTCTCCTGCCCCTAAGATCTAATTTCTTTTTGAGTAAGAGACAGAGAGAGCGAGAGAGAGAGAAATATGAAGATAATGGATCTTGAAGAAGTGTGCCATCAAGTGGGGAAAATGGCAAAAGAATGGCAAAAACATTGACCATGAATTTCATCTACTTTACAGTTTACTTGGGACTGAATGTTGTCTCCACTTAAAAAAAAAAAAATCTATCCAAGTAGTTAATCAAACTTACCTGCAGACAACTTGAAGTGGACAAAAGAAAAATGGGTGTAGTTATGTTTTAAAAAATAGAAAATCATTCTTTACAAATAATGAGCACAAATCCTTTTTGTTAATCATGGTGGTTTGGGTAAATGCATTTATTTGTGTTCCTTCTGTAAATCATACTCAAAAGATATTGAAGGATTAAAAAGAACAAACTCATAAGAACTAAGAGAATGGGAGGAAATGACAACAGATAAAAGATGTCAACAAAGACTGAACAAATTGGGGAGTGATACCTGGTTCAGCAGTATGAATAAGGTGGAAACCCTAGACTGCTGGTAGAGAGCCAGCTTCTGTCTGCAGAACCCCAGAAAGCCCCAGGAATTTGCAGGAAGTAGGAGTCTCTCAGACAGGGGTCCCAAAGTGGCACCAACATTCACAGACTTCCTTGAGAGGCTCTACTTGGACTTCCAGAGCAGGTCAGCCATCTCTCCCCAACCCTTCAGAAGACTGGCTGTTTGCTCAGGAGAGTGTATGGATGATTCAGAGGCAGATACAGAGAAAACCAAGCAAAGGAAATTATCTGGGGAAAAGCTGTATGATAGAACCTTGTGTGGCTTTGATATGTAGATTTAAGATCCTAAGAATGAGTCATAGAAGGTTAATTGATTATGCGGTAACTACACTGAGAGAAGGGAAAATGGTTTTGAGGCAGGAGGGAGATGGGCACCCTTCTCCCCAGGGTAAATCGATAGGAGGTTATTCCCTATGGATCGGCAGGACAGTTGAGAGAGAAGGCTGGGCCCTGGCCAGACCACATATTTCTCATTCTCAAAATCAGGAGACTTCCCTGACTATACATGCACCGAAAGGCTCGTTGCAAGTCAAAGGGAAGAGATGCTAAGGGACGTGCTACTCATAGGCCTCTTCAGTAGGATCCATCTTAGCTAAGAGATGTGTGCACACACATGGGAGGATCCTGAGATCTACCAAGTATGGACTCTGAACCAAGCAAATCAAAATGATTGGCCAAAGGAAAACTGGAGGAAATGCCTCATAAAAGTAATTCAGACTGCCACGAGGGTGCAATTCAGGGACTCTGAGTCTGCGCCTATGTCTGCCCACACATACTATACTTTGCCTCCTAATAAATACTTCAATTCACTACCTTCCGTCTTTGTGGGAATTCTTTTCTGCGAAGCCTGGACCTTGTCACTGACTGCTGGTCCAGTGGCTAGGATTTGGTGCTCTCACTGCCGCAGCCCTGAAGCCCGGCTTCAAGCTGTGGCAGGCCAAGGCCACCCGTGATCATACAGTTTGTTTGGTGGAGGTGGATAGGTGAGCAGTTCATTTTCTATAGGACGAAATCAAAAGGCAGTATGAAGAACAGCACGCAAAAATCAAGGAAGAGCAGAGTAAACTAGGGGCTTCCCAGGTGGTGCTGCTGGTAAAGAATCCAACAACCACTGCAGGAGACGCAGGAAGAAAGCCGGAAAGTGAGAGTGGTACCCCTCTGGGGGAGATTCCAGACTGGGAAGTTTCCGCTTTACTCCTTGTAACGTTTCAAATATAACTGTAAATTTTTTTAATTAAGAATTATTTTTTGTTTTATTATCTGCTTTTCCATAAAATACATCTTGGTATGAAAACCAGAAGTCAAACGGTTGCTTCAAAAAAATCTGTATTATTCTAAACTTTGACATAACTGAGGATGAAACTGAGAAAAATACTTCAGACTGAATCTTCTTTGGAAAGGTTAGACTTTATTTTCTTCCATCTTCTTGATTTTATTGGTTTCTCTGATTTTGTTTGTTTTTACTCTGCTTGGTTCTGTTTTCTTCATCATAGTGAATGAAGTCGCTCAGTCATGTCCAGCTCTTTGTGATCCCATGGACTGTAGCCTACCAGGCTCCTCCCTCCATGGGATTCTCCAGGCAAGAGTACTGGAGTGGGTTGCCATTTCCTTCTGCAGGGGATCTTCCTAACCCAGGGATCGAACCCGGGTCTCTCACATTCCAGGCAGACGCCTTAACCTCTGAGCCACCAGGGAAGCCCATAAGAACCAAAACAGTAATTTGCCAGGTTTTGTGTTTGTTTAAAAAAATTGACATATGAAAGAAATTTAGAAAATCTAAAGTTTATTATTATTTTTGATTCTGAAAATTGAAGAAAGGTCGTAGAATAATCATCATTATGGTTTATAACTGACTATTCTTTTCCTTTAAGCTTAGATTCACTGATGTTTTCTATTTAAGCAAGGTAAGCAAGTTTAAAAGAGCACAAAAAAACCAAACAAGAACAAGAAGGATCCTATGCTGAGGCTTCTGCTATGGATGGGATAAATTGCGAAGTCAGAATTTACTCAAGAAAGTAATCTGACTATGTGTGATAGTTGTTGTTCAATAGCTAAGTAAGTCGTGTTTGACTCTGCGATGCCATGGACTGCAGCACGCCAGGCTCCCCTGTCCTTCACTATCCCCCAGGTCGGAAGGTGTCCAGTATGTGATAGACTCCTCTACAAAGGGAAGCTGACTGCTGAGACAATGTAAATCAAGGGAATTCTTTTCATTTACATATAAAGAGAAAAAGCACCAGAGAAGGTACAAATAAAGTTGGCATTTATTATTGTCCCAGAATGACACTGAATTTAATAGTCAGTTAGTGAAACTGGAGTTTGAATTTTTATCTTAAATCGATAAACTTATCAAATTCCAAGCTAGAAAAAAATCTCTTGTCAAAATCCTTTCTCCAAGTTTACTTTAGGAAAAGGAAGGCAGGTATTTTAAATGCTAGAAGATGAGTATGGGAATGATTGTCTTGGGTAAACATCATAATATTTATTTTAAATTCTCTTGCAGAATAAACTAGGTCATTGGTGAAAAAGACAATTTTGTCCTACAGTATCTCTTTGGAATCTGAGTCAATACATTGACCTAGTATGCAGAATTCTCAGTAAAACAAATGAATATTAAAGTAAATATTTCCACACGATGTGTATAATTTATATACTTCAAATATACTTAGTGACTTAGTAGTGTTTACATATAAAAACACTTTTTAACTCTTTTATAGAAAATATTTCAACTAAGATACCTAAGTTAGTGTTTTTAGTCTCATTTTGGACTTCCCTGGTGGCTCAAACGGTAAAGCGTCTGCCTGCAATGCAGGAGACCTGGGTTTGATCCCTGAGTCGAGAAGATCCGCTGGAAAAGGAAATGGCAATCCACTCCAGTACTATTGCCTGGAAAATCCCATGGACAGAGGAGCCTGGCAGGCTACAGTCCATGGGGTCGCAAAGAGACGGACACGACTGAGCAACTTCACTTTCACTTTGGTTCATTAGAAGCTCAGAGGATTCAGTGTTTTGTGTAAAAGTATTTGGGCTTCCCAGGTGGCGCTAGTGGTAAAGAACTTGCCTGCCAATGCAGGAGACATAAGGGACCTGGGTTCAACCCTTGGGTCGGGAAGATCCTCTGGAGCAGGGCATGGCAATCTACTCCAGCATTCTTGCCTGCAGAATCCCAAGGACAGAGAAGCCTGGCAGGCTATGGTCCATAGCATTGCAAAGAGTTGGGAACAACTGAAGCGATAGCACGTTTGTTAAGAGGGAAAGCCTGGATAGTCCTTGGTAGAATGCTATTTAATATGATAAGTGGGATGCTCTTTTGTGTAAGTTGGATTTGAACTGGATGCATCTCTGGTGCTGAGGATAGTCTGGCATTTAGTCAGGAGATGACTGCTAGTCTGGTCTTATACTCAGGGCAGCGTCATGGGCTCACCTCTAAACCATTTTGTGCTTTATACCATGAGTATCTGGTCTAGATCATTCATTTTCGGCTCTAAAATTATCTGGTGATTAATACGAAAAACCCAGTTATTTAGGAACTGAGGTAGGAGTTGATTTTCCTGAATTAAAAAAATTATTAATACTTATTTAGAAAAATTTCTGAAACTCGACCATGGAAGAGGAGGAACTGTGTTAAAGCTGGTTTGGCCTCATGCTTTCTATAGTTCAGGGAGATTAAAATGCAGTTTATTTGGGGGACAAATTTTGGGTATGGATTCTGAAAGATTTCTTAATCCTGCATATTCAGTCACTCAGTCATGTCTGACTCTTTGCAGCCCCTGGACTACAGCCCAGCAGGCTCCACTGAGCCACCTGGGAAGCCCTTTCTTATGTGTTAACATTGTTCAATTTTATGAATAAAATATCGCAAATAAAAGAGCGTGATGGCAAAGATGGTGTGGTTCATTTGATGATGCTCTTGATCAGGATGGCATATATATGCACACTTACTGAGCTCCTGCTGTATGCTAAGCGCTGTGCTAAGGACTTTGCATCCACGGTATCACTGAATCTCCAGTGTAAAAGATAAATAGTGGGATCCCGGATTACTAATGAATAAACTGTGCAGTTTGAGTTTAGTTCAATTCTAAATTGCCTTCCCTTTAAGTAGATGTACTCCCTCAATCAGTTGCACTAGTATATATGGAAAAAGGAGTTATCATTGCCTGTATATCTAGTGAGAACATCCCTAGCTGTCTCTCCGGATCTTTACCAGGAAGAAATTATAATCGCAGTTATAGTTTTGTGAAGTGTGTTCATAACACTGTAGCTCCTTGTTCTTCCTGAGGAACTCTTGAAACTTTCATTATAGAAAATAGGAAATACCAACTCTATTCCTGCATTTCTTTCATCAGACTCTTCTAAAATAAATGTGACTAACTGGCTACCCTTTCAGTCTGCCTCGACCCATCCCCCAGGGTGATGGGGAGTTCTTATTTATGTTACACGGTTGATTGGTTGTCATATTAATTTCCAGCAACTCAAAACACTGTGCCTGATATGCTTCCCTATAGAACTGCCTTTGGCATTAGAGCAGAGTCTGCTCTAAGATACTGCTTTCAATTTTTCATGCATAGGTTTAATTAAATTTTGTTTTATTTAATTGACTGTTCACAGCATTTGGAGACCTCTAAAAATGCAGCGTGTGGAGCAGGAGAAAGATTAGGCAAAATCTTCCTACAGGAAATCAGACGTGCTCAGTGAGGATGGCATGCAGTACATGCTGGGGAGAGATTCCAAAGGACTTCCACCCCGTGTTAGGAAATGACATATGTTATATGTTTATAGCATACTTATAACTTCAAACTTGGTGTATTGAATATGATTGAGTTACTTGATATATACATATATATCAGAAAAATGGAGGGTTCCCAGGTGGCTCAGTTGATAAGCAAGCCGCCTGCCAGTGCAGGAGATCCAAGAGACATGGGTTTGATATCTGGGTCAGAAAGATCCCTTTGGAAAAGAAAATGGCAACCTACTCCAGTATTGTTGCTGGAAAATTCCACAGACAGAGGAGCCTGATGGGCTATAGTCCATGGGGTTGCAAAGAATCAGATGTGACTGAGCACGCACATGCATGTATCAGAAAAATTACATATACATTTAATTTTTCTTTTCCATTGTGGCTTATTACATGATATTAAACATAGTTCCCTGTGCTATACAATAAGACCTTGTTGTTTATCCATTCTATTATACTTAATTTTTATGAATAGATTTATTTTAAAATTATATTGGAAAATAAATATTTTTAAAGTCTAAGATTATAATTTTATCATGAGTGATTATTTTATACATTAAAAAAATTAGGGATGTTCCACAACAGACTCCTAAAAGGACGCATTCATTAATTGCAAGGTATACCATGTAAGATATATTGAAATATACAAAACTTTGCAAATGAAAATATAATACATATCTTGGATAAATGTCATATTTTTATTTACCATGAAAATTAAGGAAGCATTTATTAAGTACAGTGTATACCATGTAAGATATACCATGTAAGATATATTTTCATTTTGCAAATGAAAATATAGTACATATCTTGGATAAATGTCATATTTTTATTTACCATGAAAATTAAGTTGTACTCACTAAAAATATTTATGTGTAATCCTCAAAATTTTAAATCTACAACTTATTTAAAATATTCACAGCTCAACTTATTCCAAGTTTAATAACGTAAATTTATTGCTAAACTCTTGAGTAAGTGGCTATAAATGATATACTCCTACATGATTTCAATTTGTTCCAAATGGAAACAAATGAATCTGCAAGAGCAGTTTTGCCTATAATACTTAAGTCAAGAAATCAGTTGCAGGAATTCCCTGGCAGTCCAGTGGTTAGGACTTGGTGCTTCCACCTGGTCACGAGTTCCATCCTTGTTTGGGGAACTAAGATCCCATAGGTCCCACAGTGTGGAGAAAAAAAAAAAAAAAGGACTTCAGTTTTTTTCCTGAAATGGTGATGAGATAACCCTGCTCTCCACACTGTCCTGTTACACCAGGAAACATTTTGATCATTTGGTCACCTGGCTAATGTCAAGTTGGATAATTATTTCATATTTCATAATGCTGAGCCCTGTTGTCCATCTCTTCTCCAATTTTATTACCTAATGATGGCAATATTTATTTTTCTCAGTTTTTGTTTATGTGAGGTTTGTGGTATGGATATCTGGTCCATAAAATTTACTTTGGCCAACTAACTCTGAAACACTTACTGGATTCTTCATGAGTAACTAATAAATTAATGTTGGTGAAAAGAGTACTTAATTAGCTCTAATCTTCATAGTAAGGATCATTAGCATTTAATGAGAATTAATAATTTCATAAGACATGGAAATATATTGCCCCAAGCCAAATAGTTTATAACCATAGTATTGCAAATTGGTATTTAAAATTAATGAGTGACATTTTCACATATTGTTAGATGATCTATAATATTTTTATGTTATACCTCTAGGTCCAATAGAATGTATACTGGGGTCATGTAATTTCATTGTAAATTATTGTAGTTAACCAGACTTGAGATTCTACCTTCCTGTGAAATGCAGCTCTTCTCCTGGCTAATTTCTACTTCAGTTTAAATACCTCTTCCTTCTAGAATCTTTCTCTGATCCCTTGTGTCCATCCAACCTCTCATTCTTACAGTTCATGGTTCTTACCCTTTCAGGAAACTTACTGCTGTCTGTAAACCTATATTTACTTGTGTGTTTCTGTGTGACTCTCTCTATATGTTTATGTAGAGACAAAGAGCAAAGGTAAATGATTTAACAAATGAAGAAACTTCTAGTGTGAAGGACAAAGTCTCATTTCTCTCCTTTACCCATAAATATATCAAGAATTACTTGGATACATGGGTCTAATCAGAGGGTGACAGAGGATGAGATGGCTGGATGGCCTCACTGATTCAATGGACATAAATCTGGGCAGATTCCAGGAGATGGTGAGGGACAGGGAAGGTGTGCCTTAGTCCCTGGGGTAGCAGAGTTGGACACGACTTGGCATCTGAACAACAACAACAAAAATCAGATCTAATCAGTTCAAAAGTTTCAACAGCCAACACTTGGATACACTTAAAAGTCTTAGGCTGTGTTGCCTAATATTACTTCAGTCTTTGGGCTCAAATGCTTTATTTACCATTGACGGTGGTATTGAATAAAGATCAGCTTCAATTGTTTTTCTCTCTTAGCTACCATTCTTATGAACAGAATGGTAGCACTTAAAATAAATCTGAACATCACCTTACCCGTGGATCAACAGAGTCTCTGAAGGTTCAAAAATTATTATCTTACTCACTGAAAGCATCTGACACTGCCCTGGATGATTCTTCCATTGTGTCCCTGTTTTAGCAGAATTATTCCAAGTAGATACTTTATTTCTGCAAGTAATTTAACTTTTACAAAATATGTTTAGGCTGAAATTCATATTAAGACAGAAAAAACTGCCTCTGTATCTTGGTTTGAGAACATCACCATTTTAGACAGAGCTTGGTGATGCTGTGAAGTGTAGACATAATGACATTTATGACATTTAATCCCTGCATCTTAATTTGACAGAGCCTCATTTCTACTCACACCTAGGTGGTCCTCCTCCTTCCATCTTACCCAGTGTCACCATGATTACCTTCTGTCTCCTCTCACCCTCCCCTAACCTTTAGAAGATCTCTCCCAGCTTCAGAATCAAGTCCAAGTTTCTTAGGGCATGACCTTTGAGACTGTTGAAACCTGACATCAACCAGTATTTCCTGTCTTAAAATCCTGTACTCCCTTCAGTAGGTCCTGCCCTTGGTTCAAACCGAACACTTGTTTTTATCTCTGCACAAGTTACGTCTTCCCAGCTCTATGCCTTTGTACCTCTTGTTGATGATGGCCATCTCCTTCATCTTCACATTCTAAAATCCTGCTGTGCTTCACGGACCAGTTTGTCTTGTCCTTCATGGTGGTGTCCTAAGCACCTGAGCTTTGTCACCTTTCTCCACTCCTGTGCTCTAATCTGGAAGGGCACTTTGTATCTCTGTCTTATCACATGACCTTCTACCCTGTCTCGTGCTTATTAATATTCACTACTTACATCTGTATCTAATCTCCCTTACTTAGAAAAATGATCACTGAGAGTTGGGTTTCTGTTTCATTTTCCAAACTCCCCAAGTGCTTAGTAAGTGCAAGTTTGGCAGGATGCTGCAGCGCAAGGAATTAACTATGATATAAATGCTATAAACATAGTAATGAAATAATTTTAGTTTCGGTGTTTATGTGTCTTCTATTGCGGTGAACATGACATATGTGTGCTCAAATCTTATTTATGTTGTATTTTACAAAGTTTTCTAAGCCAAGAATGGCAAATAAATAGGGTCAGAGCATGCTGCCTCGCAGTGTGCTGCTTTGGCATATGAATTATTTTGAGTTGAAGACAGTTGAGAAACAGCAGTAGCAGGAAGGGCTCTCTGTCCTCCTCCTTTCTATCTAAAAGCAGGTCACAAAGTTCCTGTGAGAAAGGTGCCTTCTCTATAGCAGAAAGAGGAGAACACTCTTATCACCCAAGGCAGGAAATAGATGTTGAGATGAATCTATTAAAAAACCTTAAAGGATACATGTATATGTATGACTGAGTTGCTCCACTGTGCACCTGAAACTATCTTTCAACATTGTTAATCAGCTATACTCCAATATAAAATTAAAGATTAAAAAAAAAAAGAAATCCCAAATTTAAAAAACTGCTGTATAGCACAGAACTCTGCTCCGTGCTCTGTGGTGACCTAAGTGGGAAGGAAATTCAAAGAGGGGCCATGTGTACACATGGAGCTGATTCACTCTGCTATACAGCAAAAGCTAACACAACACTGTAAAGCAACTGTACTTCAGAAAAATCTTTTAAGAAATAAAATGTAAGCCTAAAACAATAATAACAATGAAAGGAAACTTTATTACAATAACCCTTACCTGTCATTATTTTCCGTCATTTACTTCCTTGTGACTTTCCCACAGTTTATCATCTATAGTCCCAACCCCCTTTTCCTCTGTCTTATTGCATCTCCAGTATTTCTCACTCTTTGTTAAAATGCTGTGTAAGCTCTCAGGCCTATCCACTTCTTTGGGTCTTCGTTTCTTTTATATGAAGACCTCTGTATACCCTAGATGCATTAATATCAAATAGAATGTGTATGCTCTTTTCCTGTTAACCTGTCTCTGTCAGTTTAATTTTCAGGGCCAGCAATAGAACATAAGAGGTTAGGGGGAAAGTCTTTACTCCCTAACATACACATTGTATAACCAAGATGTATCTCCTTCTTTCCCTAAAGCTCTGAGAACCCTGGAGTGTATATGTACATGTGTGTGTGTGTGTGTGTGTGTTGTGTATAAAGAATTCAGAATGATAAAGCCTCTAAGCATGAGAGGGAGGGGATTCTGCCGAATTTGCTAAGTCACTGAGATTAGGTACCCTTCAGACCTTCCTGGTGATTTTCACAGCCTCAGTGATGGCTAGTCACTTTAGTTAAGTCCTAAGTCCTAATGTTGCCTTCCAGCATACCAATTCTGTATTCCCCACTATATGCTGAAACTGGATGGGCTCTTAACTTAAATTCAACATCTTTAATACCAAATTCATCATCCCCTATTCCCTACTTCCTAACCTACTCGAATCTTGACCTTACCAAGCTCAGGACCCCATTACTGTTTCTAAAGAATGTTAGAATAACTGTCTCACTTGTGTCTCCCCACTGCCATCCATACCACCTTCTCCTGTCAGATGAACTGCCCTCCAAATCATGAATCACATTACCTTTGTTCAGAAACTTTCCTCTGTACTGATCTGTGTTCAGACTTCTAGCCTGGACTTCCAGGTCCTCGACCAGGAGAGAACCATAGTGACATGAGTAGACAAAGCCAATTGTACACGGCCAGAATGGAGCAACTACAGGGTAATTATCCAGCACCTTCTAGAATGTTCAAGGCTCCTTGTGATACAGGCCAGGTACAACCACCACACTGGTTTTCGTCTCTCTGTGGTTAAGCTGACCATGATCAAAAAGAAACAGGAAAGATTGAAGGCAGGAGGAGAAGGGGATGACAGAGGATGAGATGGTTGGATAACATCACTGACTTTTGCAATGTTTGGTGATATTGTTTACTGGTAAATTTTTAAGTTCTGCACTGTGTCAACTTAACGAACTTGAGCAAACCTATTTTTAAGTCTTCCATAAAGAGAAAAAGAGTAAGTGGAAATTTGAGACCAATTTTTCTCAAGTATAAACCTATGGGATGGAGAGAGAGTGAGGGAAGGCAGATAGTGTGGAACACCTGTTTCTGAGACTTCTTTTTCCTTGTGTGATTTAGTTTGTCTCTTGGTATTGATCAAATTCACAAAAAGTTATTGAGCTTCACTTTATTTGTGTGAGGAATCACAGCTTCGGTCAGACACTGACCAACCGCTAGGAGGAAATTGTAAACATTGTCTGATGGAGTAAAAAGAAAATTCCTATGAGGTTCACACTTAGTTTTTACCTTTACTTTCACTCAATCCCCAAAATCATCTATGAAGAGTTAGGGTGAAAATATTGAAATGCTTTTTTTTCCTAGTGCCTGTAAGCCTTCCATGTCACATGATTTATTATTTCAAGATCCTGCTCATTTGAGATTAATTCAGTAAAAGAAGAGACGAGCTTACTTGTTATGGATCTTCTCATCAAAATGTGATCTAAGATTTAGCTTCTTAACTTGATAGCTCCTCCATAACTAAATTATGTTAACTATTGATGCCAAAGTTAACTATTCAGTATTTGCAAACTGTCAGTTCACAATGAAAGGAGCCTCTCTTTAATTGATAGTTGTTCTTGATTTATTGATTTTACTTCATCAATCTATTGTGTTTAGGAATGGCTATTATTTAAATTTGTTCTCAATTATAATAAAAAGAGAGAAATATACATATTTACTTTATCTAAAATTCTTCAGTGAATCCTCTCTTAGCATACAGTAAGGCCTTGACTTCATGCCTGCCTGAACACAGAAGCTTACCTCTCCCTGAACCTTCTCCCTGTTACAGAGCCTGCACTCCAGTGACCACAGCTTTTTTTTTGGGGGGCAGAGGTGATCTAGAACTCTGTAGGATCAAAAATTTTGTTCTAGTTCTAGCTCTGCTTCCAACTAACTGTGCTTGTTTACATATTTACTGCGTTTTCAGTTATGTAACAAGCACCCTCAAACTCACTGTGTGAAACAAAAGTTATGACCTTGACAAAAAACCTGAATCTTAACCATATGGCCTCTTCTTCATTTCATCTCCTGCTCTTCCCTGATCTCATGTAACTCTTGTCCTGAAGCCTGTGTTTGTACGTTCTTTTTCTCCCATTTAATGTTGTTTTGTGGCATCTATATGTTTTCCCAAAAGAATTTTATGTTTTATTTGTTTTTAACCTTGAAAGGGCATCAGTCTACCTCCAGACTTATCCATTGTATTCCCATGAGTTATTATTGTTTTAAGTCAATTTTAAGTGGATTTTTCTGGTACTTGCAATAAAGTGACTCATAACTGATTCAGTGACCAGGACTGGAAATAAAGGACAGATCTCCCTCCACATTTGCTTAAAGGAGCCAGAGTGTTTTTGGATGACCTGTGAAAGTGAAAATGAAGTTGCTCAGTAGTGTCCTACTCTGTAGCCCACCAGGCTCCTCAGTCCATGGGATTCTCCAGGCAAGAATACTGGAGTGGGGTGCCATTTTGTAGCAATATCCTTATGCACTCATGCTTCTCATACAGAGATGATGGGTAATTAGGGCTAGAAGGGAATTCTCCTGTCAATCAAGCTCTTGACAGAATTTTAACTAGACTATCTTAATAGTAACATTGCCTTAATTTTTGAATGTTCTTCACTATTCCAAAATTTAAGTGTTGGATTTTAAAATGGTAGAAGGGGAGACTTCCCTGGTGGTTCAGAGTCTGCCTTGCATTGCAGGGGATATGGATTCAATCCCTTATCAGGGAACTGGGATCCCACATGATACAACTAACACCTGATGCAGCCAAATAAATAAATATTTTAAAACAAAAAAATAAAATGGTAGAAAAACTAACAGGCTAACTCAGGGTAGTAATTTTTGTCTTCTGGCTGACAGTGAATAATTAATTGATTAAATAATTGAACAAACATCTATTAAAATAGTATGTGACTGAGTCTTAAAAGACCCTCATGCTGGGAAAGATTGAAGGCAGGAGGAGAAGGGGATGACAGAGGATGAGATGGTTGGATAACATCACTGACTTGATGGACATGAATTTGAGCAAGCTCCAGGAGTTGGTGATGGACAGGGAAGCCTGACGTGCTGCAGTCCATGGGGTTGCAAAGAGTTTGACACAACTAAGTGACTAAACTGAACTGAACTGAGTCTTGAAAAGTACTGCTGGGCATACACACCGAGGAAACCAGAACTGAAAGAGACACGTGTACCCCAATGTTCATCGCAGCACTGTTTATAATAGCCAGAACATGGAAACAACCTAGATGTCCATCAGCAGATGAATGGATAAGAAAGCTGTGGTACATATACACAATGGAGTATTACTCAGCCATTAAAAGGGATACATTTGAATCAGTTCTAATGAGGTGGATGAAACTGGAGCCGATTATACAGAGTGAAGTAAGCCAGAAAGAAAAAACCAATACAGTATACTAACGCATATATATGGAATCTAGAAAGATGGTAACAATAACCCTGTATGTGAGACAGCAGAAGAGACACAGATGCATAGAACAGTCTTTGGACTCTGTAGGAGAGGGAGAGGGTGGGATGATTTGGGAGAATGACATTGAAACATGTATAATATCATATAAGAAACGAATCACCAGTCTAGGTTCGATGCAGGATATAGGATGCTTGGGGCTGGTGCACAGGGATGACCCAGAGGGATGGTACAGGGAGGGAAGAGGGAGAGGGGTTCAGGATGGGGAACACGTGTGCACCAATGGTGGATTCATGTTGATGTATGGCAAAACCAATACAATATTGTAAAGTAAAAAAAAAAAAAAAAAACCACACACACACACTAAAAAAAAAAAAAAAGGAAGCAGGCAAATGAAAATGTTTCTCTGTTGTTTAGTGAGACCTGTGTATATAATCAAATAGCAGGAGAAGAGAATGTCCCTCCCAACCTCTTTTCACACCATGATAATTAGAAGGTTAAAAGGAGGATCAATTAAAATAATTGGGGCATCTGTTGCAATAAAGGCCAAAAAAACCCCATAAATTGGCTAGAGGTATTGAGAAGGACATTGTCTGATAGAATGGGGGATCATATTCTCTTTTCAGATGGTTCCCATTTCCTAAAATAAAGACAAAGTTTTCTACGTTAAAAAAAAAAAAAAAGATTTGTTTTAATCAGGTAAGACACACAAACATGGAAAAGATTGTCAAAAGAAACAAGTTTTTACTCACAGATCCCTAGGATCAGGAGATTTGGCACAGTGTGCCATGCAGGGCCACATGGGGAAGTACCAGAGTTGGTCAAGAGGCAGAGGGATGTAAAGAGAAAACATGGGCAAGGGCTGTGAGTGTAGTTTCTGCAGAAGGAACCAAGAAAGTAGGGTGAGCAGGTTTAGGATTGGCTAGTTTGAATAATTTTAGCAGGCTCTGGGGTAGAGGGACTGCCTCTAGCTGTTTGTTACCTGGCCTGGGGGTGATGAGGGTAAGGGAATGATTGCCTGGTGCCTAAGAACCCTTCGGGAGCTCAATAAAGGATGTGGCTGAGAGTATGGGTTTGGAACTGGTTGGTTTGCATGTGAAAAGCATGCTTGCTGATGAGTCCTTTATTATGTCTTGGGAGGGAGGGAAAGTCTCTCTAGGATCAGGGAGGCCCCTAATGTTAAAACATCAAAATAAAAATATATGTTTGGGCCCTCCCTAGTGGTCCAGTGGTTCACCTTGCAATACATTGGGTGTGGTATTTAGTCCCTGGTCAGGCTGCAGTCCATGGGGTTGCTAAAAGTTGGAAATGACTGAGCGACTTCACTTTCACTCTTCACTTTCTTGCATTGGAGAAGGAAATGGCAACCCACTCCAGTGTTCTTGCCTTGAGAATCCCAGGGACGGGGGAGCCTGGTGGGCTGCTGTCTATGGGGCCACGCAGTCAGACACGACTGAAGCGTCTTAGCAGCAGCAGGAAACTAAGATACCATGGAATGCCAGCATATTAAAAAGCAGAGACATCTCTTTGCCGACACGCTATGGTTTTTCCAGTAGTCATGTATGGATGTGAGAGTTGGACTATAAAGAAAGCTGAGCACCGAAGAATTGATGCTTTTGAACTGTAGTGTTGGAGAAGACTCTCAAGAATCCCCTGGACTGCAAGGAGATCCAACCAGTCAATCCTAAAGGAAATCAACCCTGAATATTCGTTGGAAGGAGCAATGCTGAAGCTCCAATACTTTGGCCACCTGATACAAAGTCAACTCATTGGAAAAGGCCCCGATGCTAGGAAAGATTGAATGCAAAAGGAGAATGGGGTGGCAGAGGATGAGATGGTTAGATAGCATCATCGACTCAGTGGACATGAATTTGAACAAACTCTGGGAGATAGAAAGCCTGACATGGCTGCAGTCCATGGAGCTGCAGAGTTGGAGAGGACTGAGTGACTGAACAACAGCAAGCCTAGAGGATAATATGAAGTCAGGGAAAGGAGAAATAAGCATATTTATAACTCAAGGGGATGTTTCCAATAGAAAGAAAACAAGACTGGAAGTACAAGGTGATACCAAGGTGAAGATCATCAGGGAAGAAGGAGAGGATGGCATTCAGGGCACAGGTGTAGAGGTCCTTGAATATGAGAAGGGATTTCTGATCCTCTAAGACTGGGAGACAGAGAAGGCAATGGCACCCCCACTCCAGTACTCTTGCCTGGAAAATCCCATGGACAGAGGAGCCTGGTAGGCTGCAGCCCATGGGGAAGCAAAGAGTTGGACATGACTGAGCGACTTCCCTTTCACTTTTCACTTTCATGCATTGGAGAAGGAAATGGCAACCCACTCCAGTGTTCTTGCCTGGAGAATCCCAGGGACGGGGCAGACTGGTAGGCTGTCGTCTATGGGGTTGCACAGAGTTGGACACGACTGAAGCGAACTAGCAGCAGCAGCAGCAAGACTGGGAGAAAGGGAGAATTTCTAAGAAGGAAACAGCTTTCATCATTTGATTTGTATTTAAACTTGTGGGTCTCCACATTTCTCTTCAAATAAACTTGGCTGCTTCTGACTGAAGCTAAGTTACTGCCACTTATTTTCCTTTGGGCAAAAGCGTGGCTCTTTCCCTTAGTCACTCATATTTAACATTGTTTTAAAAGTACTTGTATTAAAAAAATTAAGGGAAAAGCAACAAATGTGTGAAAAGGAATATAAGTATTAAATTTTTTTCAGTGAGGATGAGATGGTTAAATCACCATCTCAGTGGACATGAACTTGAGCAAACTCTGGGAGATAGTGGAGGACAGGGAAACCTGGCATGCTGCAGTCCATGGGGTTGCAAAGAGTGGGAGGGCTTCTCTGGGACAGTTCTGAGACCCGAAGGATGAATAGTTGTCTAGGCAAAATGTGAGGCAAATATCATTCCAGGCAGAAGGAATAGCCACAGAGAAGGACTTGGAGAAAGTTTTGTCGTCTTAGGAAATAAAAGAAAGTACTGTGAGTAAAATCTAGTAAGAAAAGAAGGGCTTGAGGAGGTAGGCTCTGTTAAAGATCTTGACTTTTATTCTAGATGCAGTGATAAACTACTGAAAGGTTTAGGGCAAGGCAATGTCCTAACCTAGATTGTGTTTTCAAGAGTACCCTGGGTATTATGCAGAAGGAAAGGAGAGGAACAGAGTAGTGCTGGAAAATCCATTTGCAGACTAGATTAGTAATGAAGTGAAAGATTATGATGGCCGAGACTAGTGAGTTTGCCTTGGAGATTGAGAAAATGGCTATAATACTTGAATTAGATTTTCAGAGAAACCCTACTAGTACATCATACCTACATCATACCTATTCATTGTTTTCCTGTATGACCCACATAAGACAATAAAATGAAAGAAATAAATTAAGGGCAAAGATTGAGATAATAAGGAATCTGAAAAAAATCATTATTTGCATATGACATATATAGAGACCCCAAAGGATCTACAGAAAAATTATAATGTGAGAGTTTAGTAAGATGTCTAAATATAATATTTAATTTAACAGTGAATAGAGGAGGAAGTAAACACAGGAGAGGGGCTTCCCTGGTGGCTCAGTGGTAAAAAAAAAAACCTGCCTGCCAAATGCAGGAGACTTGGGTTCCATCCCTGATTTGCGAAGATCCCACATGCTGCGGATCAACTAAGCCCATGCACCACAACTACTGAACCTGTTCTCTAGAGCCCAGAAGCCAAAATTACTGAGCCTACTCGCTGCGATTCCTGAAGCTCTAGAGCTTGTGCTCCGAAACCAAAGAGGCTGCCACAGTGAAAAGCCCAAGGACTGCAGCTAGAGAGTGATCTCCGCTCACCGCAACTAGAGGGAAGCCCACACAGCAGCGAAGACCCAGCACGGCCGAAGACAAATTAATTAAAAACTACTAGAGCTAATCAATGAATATAGTAAAGTTGCAGGATATAAAATCAACACTCAGAAATCCCTTGCATTCCTATACACTAACAATGAGAAAGTAGAAAAAGAAGTTAAGAAAACAATTCCATTCACCATTGCAACGAAAACAATAAAATACTTAGGAATATTCCTACCTAAAGAAACTAAAGACCTATATATCGAAAACTATAAAACACTGATGAAAGAAATCAAAGAGGACACTAATAGATGGAGAAATATACCATGCTCATGGGTCGGAAGAGTCAATATAGTGAAAATGAGTATTCTACCTAAAGCAATCTACAGATTCAATGCAATTCCCATCAAGCTGCCAGCAGTATTTTTCACAGAACTAGATCAAATAATCTCAAGATTTGTATGGAAATACAAAAAGCCTCGAATAGCCAAACCAATCTTGAGAAAGAAGAATGGAACTGGAGGAATCAACTTGCCTGACTTCAGGCTCTACTACAAAGCCACAGTCATTAAGACAGTATGGTACTGGCACAAAGACAGAAATATAGATCAATGGAACAAAATAGAAAGCCCTGAGATAAACCCACACACCTATGGACACCTTATCTTCGACAAAGGAGGCAAGAATATACAATGGAGTAAAGACAGTCTCTTTAACAGGTGGTGCTGGGAAAACTGGTCAACCACATGTAAAAGAATGAAACTAGACCCCTTTCTAACACCATACACAAAAATAAACTCAAAATGGATTAAAGATCTAAACGTAAGACCAGAAACTATAAAACTCCTAGAGGAGAACATAGGCAAAACACTCTCTGACATAAATCACAGTAGGATCCTCTATGATCCAACTCCCAGTATACTGGAAATAAAAGCAAAGATAAACAAGTGGGATCTAATTAAAATTAAAAGCTTCTGCACAACAAAGGAAACTACAAGCAAGGTGAAAAGACAGCCTTCTGAATGGGAGAAAACAATAGCAAATGAAACAACTGACAAACAACTAATCTCAAAGATATATAAGCAACTTATACAGCTCAACTCCAGAAAAATAAATGATCCAATAAAAAAAATGGGCCAAAGAACTAAATAGGCATTTCTCCAAAGAAGACATACGGATGGCTAACAAACACATGAAAAGATGCTCAACATCACTCATTATCAGAGAAATGCAAATCAAGACCACAATGAGGTACCATTTCACACCAGTCAGAATAGCTGCGATCCAAAAGTCTACAAGCAATAAATGCTGGAGAGGATGTGGAGAAAAGGGAACCCTCTTACACTGCTGGTGGGAATGCAAACTAGTACAGCCATTATGGAAAACAGTGTGGAGATTCCTTAAAAAATTGCAAATAGAACTGCCTTATGACCCAGCAATCCCACTGCTGGGCATACACACCGAGGAAACCAGAATTGAAAGAGACACATGTACCCCAATGTTCATTGCAGCGCTGTTTATAATAGCCAGGACATGGAAGCAACCTAGATGTCCATCAGCAGATGAATGGATAAGAAAGCTGTGGTACATATACACTATGGAATACTACTCAGCCCTTTAAAAGAATAAATTTGACTCAGTTCTAATGAGATGGATGAAATTGGAACCAATTATACAGAGTGAAGTAAGCCAGAAAGAAAAACACCAATACAGTATACTGACACATATATATGGAATTTAGAAGACACTAATGATGACCCTGTAGGTGAGACAACCAAGAGACACAGAGGTATAGAGTGGACTTTTGGACTCTGAGGAAGAGGGAAAGGGTGGGATGGTTTGGGAGAATGGCAATGAAACATGTATATTTTCGTGTAAGAAACGAAGCGCCAATCTATGTTCAATGTAGGATGCAGGATGCATGGGGCTGATGCACAGGATGATTCAAGTAGAGGATGTGGGGTGGGAGGTGGGAGGGGGCTTCGGCATTGGGAGATTGTGTTCACCTATGGCTGATTCGTGTCAATGTATGGCAAAACAAATACAGTATTGTAATTTAAAATAAATAAATAAATAAATAAATTAAAAAAAACAGTTAAGCATATCAGGTAAAAAAAAAAATAAATACCACATTAATTTAAAACACTAAAAACATCCACAGGGTGTTGCACTCCTTTTAAAAAAAAAAAAAAAACAACACCGCAGAGAGGGGATGGCTGCAAGCAGAGTAATGTAGGTTAAAAAGATGAAAAGAGAGAGAAAAGGAAAGAAAAGAGAAAAAGGAGGAAAGAAGGAAGGAAGGAAATAAAAGAACAAAGATTAAAAACTGTTATACTCCACGTGGGTATACTAGATCGATAGGAAGTCGTGTTTCCGTTCGGTTCAGTTGCTCAGTCGCGTCGGACTCTGCGACCCCATGAATCGCAGCACGCCAGGCCTTCCTGTCCATCACCAACTCCTGGAGTTCACTCAGACTCACGTCCATCGAGTTGGTGATGCCATCCAGCCATCTCATCCTCGGTCGTCCCCCTTTTCCTCCTGCCCCCAAGTTGTGTTTGGAAGGGGGCATAAATGAATTACGTTGGTGATACTATACAGTTCCTGGTTGATCAAGGCGTGACTTGCAAGTAGGTTATTGAGGTGGAGGAGGGTAAGTCACCATTGAGGAGGTATTCAAGGGATTGAATGACTAGCTCATGGGTCACTCAAGCTTGTGTCAAAATGGCTCAGGATGGTTGCTTGAATTGGGATGGAGGAAGCCTGAAGCCAAGTGCTTTGTCCTTCATGAATGAGGGGCAGCAGGTGATTGCTGTGGGGAGGGGGAGAAGGAGGTATAAACAGATGGTTGAATCTCCAAGGAGCCAGTGTTTTGCAAAAGGGAGAGAAAATAATGGTCTGGAACTGACTATAGGGAAGAGGGAAGATGGAGAGGTGGGTCTTCCATTTGAGAGGACAGATATCTCTAAGGGACATCTAGGACTTTGGTTATGGCAAGAAATTGAAAAGGGAAGATGATTAAAAAGAGTTTGCTAATTATAGATCAGAATTTTGAAGAGCACTTGGCCAAGTGTCAATGCATAATAGATGCTCAACACAGAATTAATAAATCAATGAATTAATCATCAGCACAGTAGAGAAGCTATATCATCTCAAGCCTACAACCCAAACCAATTTGCATGTTACCACCAAATGGGCTATTTGATTCCAAGTGCTTCAGAGAGTGCTTTGCTGTCTTTATTTTAAAACTTCATTCAATATATAAATGTATCTATACATTCAATACTCAATGTATCAATTAATATGTTGTACATCTTGAATTTATACAGTGTTATATGTCAAATATATTTCAATTAAAAGTCAAATAAAAACAACTCCATTCAGTCGCCAGGAAGATCCTCAGTTCTTAGTTGGAGAAAATGTCCTTTTGGAATTCTTTATTTTTCTTATTGGAGGTTGTAGCCAAAGAGTATAAATCTCCCCGTCTTCATGTAGTTATCATATTAATAACTGGGCACAATCTGATTCTCATGTTTCTGCCAAACTGAAACTATTAAATACTTTTAATAAGCACCTCATCTCATAGCCTCCATACCATCTAATTCTTCTTTTTAATTTCCTCTACTGACTCACATAAATGCTCTTTTTAAACACATTTTTAAAGTAATATCTTAATCTTTAGACTTAGTGATATATTTTGTTTCTCCACATGTCACAGTTTATAGTATTTTTAAAATCCTCTATGATGGCTATGAATGCTTATAAATTCACTGATTTATACAGCGTATTTTCCAGAGGGGGAAAAATGACCCTCTGAGAGGTTGGTGAATCTTGGCTTTCTGTCTTATGGTAGCATTTCATCAAACCAGTAATTAATTTTAAAAAAGATCTAGGTTTATGTTTAGCCTTAAACAGAACCTTTGGAATTCCAAACGATTTTTTTGTTTTTACTCCATACTGCTTCAACCCTTTATTTCTTAAACCCTGTGTTATTTCTAGTGAAGGCATTTATCATGTGCAATTCTTTTTTTTCCCCCTTAATTTATTTACGGCTGTACTCGGTTTTCCCTGCTGTGTGGGCTTTTCTCTAGTTGCGGTGCTGGGGCTTCACATTGCGGAGAGCACAGGCTCTAGGGTGCACGGGCTTCAGTGCTTGCGGCACAGGGCCTCACTGGTTGCAGCTCTAGAAACAGGCTCAGTAGTTGTGGCACACCAGCTTACTTGCTCCACAGCATGTGGGATCTTCCTGGATCAGAGATCGAACCTGTGTCTCCTGCATTGGAAGATGGATTCTTTACCGGTGAACCGCCAGGGAAGCCCTACAATTCACTCTAATAAATTTTAAATTTTAAAACTTTTTTGAGGTAGAAGTGACATATAATATGCTGTAGATATTTAAAGTATATAATTAGATACCCAGGAAACTGTCACCACAATGAGGATAATCATCACCTCCAAAAATTTCTGTATGTCTCTGATTTATTCTCTCCCCTGTTCCTTCAGTTTCCAGGAAATTTGACCTGCTTTTTGTCATTAAGGATTACTTTTGCATTTTCTAACATTTTATATAAATAGAACCATACAGAATGTACTTTTCTTTGGCTTCTCTTAGCATCAATATGTCAAAATTCATCCATGTTGTTGGATATATTAATAGTTCATTTCTTTATATGCTAGGTAGTACTTCACTGTATGGATAGACTAATTATCTGCTGATCTGTTGAAAGACATTTGGCTTGTTTCCAATTTAGGATTATGACAAATAAAGCTGCTATTAGCATTCATATTCAAATCTTCGTATGAACACATTCTTCCATTGATCTTGGGGAAATACCTAGGAGAAGAACTGTGGAGTCATACGGTAGACATATGTCTAACTTTTTAGGCAACTTTCAAACTGCTTTCAAAAGTGATTAAAACTTTCCTACCAGTAGTATATGTGTTTCATTTCCTCCATATCCTTTCCAGCACTTAATATATTAATTCTTTTTAATTTTAGAAATTTGGAGGTACATAGTGTTCTTTCCTGGGGGTTTTATTTTGCATATCCATATTGACTAGTAATGTTGAGTATCTGATCATGTAGCTGTTTGTCATCCACATATCTTCTTTGGAGAACCATCTGTTTATATTGTTTCCATTTTTATTAGGGTGTCTTTTCTTATTATTGCATTCTGAAAATTCTTTATATATCCTGGATGCAAGTTGTTCAATTGATATGTAATTTGCAGACATTTTCCCCCATTCTGAATTGTCTTAGCAGAATTTTTTGAAGAGCAAAAGATATTAATTTTTTAAAAAGATGTATTTGTTTGTTCATTTATTTGTTGGCGGTGAGACATGTAGGATCTTAGTTTCCTGACTAGGAGTCAAACCCATGCTGTCTGCAGTAGAAGCATGAAGTCTTAACCACGGGACCACCAGGGAATTTCCAAAAGTTCTTAGTTTTTATGAGGCCCAATTTATTAACTTTTTCTTTTATGAATTATGCTTTTGATATTATTTCTAAGAAATCTCTCCCTAACCTAAGGTAACAAAAATTTTCTTTTAGAAGTTTTTAGTTTTACATTTAGGTCTATGGTTTGTTTGAAGGTAATTTTCAAATACAGTTCTGTATTATAATTTTTACCAGCTTTGTTGATATATAATTCAACCCAAGTCTCCTGCATCGCAGGCAGATTCTTTACTGTCTGAGCCAGTAAGACACTGTTTATATCATAGCTCTTCTGTTATAACTTTCCACATACGGACATGTTGCAAGGAATTGAATCAAAAGGGTCTGAACCATCAGGGAAGTCAGATCTTAATATGGCCACTTTTAATTAATGTTGGCATGTTATGTCTTTTTCCAACCCTTCACTTTTAACCTACTTGTGTCTTTGACTTTAAAGCGGATTTCTTGAAGGTAGTACATAGGTGGGTCTTCTTTAAACCACACCTACCAATATTTGCCTTTTACTATGGGTGGTTCAGTTCAGTTCAGTTCAGTCACTCAGTTGTGTTCAACTCTTTGCCACCCAATGGACTGCTGCAGCATGCCTGGCCTCCCTGTCCATCACCAACTCCCAGAGTTTACCCAAATTTATGTCCATTGAGTCAGCGATGCTATCCAACTGTCTCATCCTCTGTTGTCTCCCTTCTCCTCCTGCCTTCAATCTTTCCCAGCATCCAGGTCTTTTCCAGTGACTCAGTTCTTTGCATCAGGTGGCCAAAGTATTGGCGTTTCAGCTTCAGCATCAATCCTTTCAATGAATATTCAGGACTGATTTCCTTTAGGATGGACTGGTTTGATCTCCTTGCAGTCCAAGGGACTCTCAAGAGTCTTCTCCAACACCACAGTTCAAAAGCATCAATTCTTCCACACTCAGCTTTCAGGTGGTTAGGTCATTGCATTTATTGATATGAGTTGGTCCATCTTGCTATTTGGTTTCTTTTTGTCCTATCTGTTCTTTGCTTTCCCTTTTCTCTTATTCTGCCTTATTTAAAATTATCTGTGTATTTGTGTATAGTAGTTGTGTTTAACTGGTACTATTTCTTCCTTAAATGTTTGGATAAAATTCTATTTTATCTCCTTTGTTCGCTTGTTAGTTATAATATATTGTATTATTTTAGATGTTGCTTTACAGTTCATAGTATCCATTTTTACCTTCAAAGAGTCTACTGTTAAATGATATTGTATTACTTCATGTTTAGTATAAAAACTTTACAGCTTTCTGTTTCCATTTCCCCCCTCAGACTTTTGTGCTTTTGTTATTATACATTTACTTTGCACATGTTATATCAGCTCCATAATACACTGTTGTTATTTTTGCTCTCGACAATTCATTTTCTTTTAAGGATATTAAAATAATATAAAAAGCAGTCTGTTTTATTTACCCACACAGTTTCCCTTTCTGGTGCTGTTTTCTCCTTTGTGTAGTTTCCCATCAAATATCATTTTTCCTTCTGCCTGGAAACTTCTTTTTATTATTACTTATAGTACAGATCTGCTAGTTATTAAATCTTTCCTTCTTAAAAACTCCTTCTTTTGCCTTCAATTTTGAAAGATGTATTTGTTGTCTATAAAATTCAAGTTTGGTAATTTGATAAGGTGGTCATTAAATGTTTTACTCAACTGCTTCTGACCCGTTGTTTCCTATGAGAGATTGTTATCATCCTTATTTGTTTTTCTCTGCATAACATGCCTTCTTCTCTGGCTGCTTTTAGTAATTGGTCTTTGTAAACAGCCTTGAGAAATTTGTTTATGATAATCCTTGGTGTAACTCTCAATATTTTTCTTGTATTTGGGGGTAATTGAGTTTCTTTGCTTTGTGGTTTATTTGATCAGATTTGGGAAATTTGAGGCCATTTTTCCCTTAACTATTTTTCCCCTGCTGTAGACTCCAATTACACATGTATTTGGCCACCTGAAGTTTTACCGTATCTCATTGATGTTCTGTTCATTATTTTTTAGTCTTTCTGTGTTTCTTTTTGGATAATTTCAATTGCTAAAAAGTCAAGTTCACTAACCTGCAATGTCTAATATGCCATCAATACCATTCCAGTGAATTTTTCATCTCAGACATTGTAGTTTTCAATCTCTTGAAATGTGGTTTGAGTAATTAAAATATCTTCCATGTCTCCACTGAACATATTCAATCATCTTCTAACTTCTGAATATATAGAGTATAGGAACTCTAACAGTTTCTTGCTCACTAATTCTATCCTTTGTGTCATATATGGGTCTTTTTCAGTTGATTGATTTTTCTCTTCATTATGAGTCATATTCTCCCTACTTCCTTGTATTCCCAGTAATTTTCTGCTTAATGCCAAACACTGTGAATTTTATCTTGTTGTATGTGGGGTATTTTTGTATCTCTATAAATATTCTTGATTTTTTTCTGGGACAAGGGTAAGTTGCTTGAAAACAGCTTAATCCTTTTGGGCTGTGCTTTTAAGCTTTGCTAGGCAGGACCAGAGCAGTGTTTAGTCTGCAGCTAATTTTGGCCACAAGTTATGAGGATTCCCTCTCTGGATTGTGGGAACCAGAACTATTCCTGGTTCTGTGTGAGTTCTGGGAGTTTTCCCTCTAATACTTTTAAGAATGGTTCTTTTTTTGGTATTTGATAGTTTTCTCCATGCATGTACCGATCAGTACTCAAGCTGAATACTCAAAGGGATCACTCTGTAGATCTCCAGGGTCTTCTCTCTGAAACTATTTCCTCTCCATTAGTCTACCCTGAGAATCTAGCTGCCTTGGACTCCCCACATTCCTAGCTTTGCCTCCTCATTTTAGAGCGATTATTCAGCTCCATCTGAGTCTTGTTTCTTGATTGGGAGCCTGGAAACTCTCAACAGGCAGGAATGGAATAATTTTAAGACTCACTTCATGTGTTTTCCTGCCTCTCTGGCCTCATCATTCTTTTTTGTTGCTGTTGAAGCCCAATATCTTGAAGACTGTTATTTCATATATTTTGTCTGGTTCTGAGTTTTGTATTTATTTTTTGTTCTGAAGGTGTGGTATAATAAGAACAATATTTGGTCTTTTCCACTGGTTCTTGGCACAGAGCATCTAAAATATTTGGCATTTCCTGAGAGATAGGAGTGTCTTTTGTTATTTATAACAGGCCCCTTTCATCACATCTGAGTTTATGCTCCTGAGGTGACAATGGGTGGGGCCTGTAGATAGCTTCGGAGGGGTCTGATCACCAGAAAGACCAAATAATTGGTCTTTATTAAAGATCAAATTATAGTTGAGCTGCATAAGTCCACGTATATGAGGATTTTTTTCAATAAGTATATTGCAAAAATTTTTGGTGGTTTACAACCATATAAAAAAAAAAAACACCTCACAAATGAACCTCGTAGCCTAGAAATATATATAAAAATGTTAGGTGTGTCATGAACTCATAAAATATATGTAGCTACTAGTTTATCCTTACACAAGCATAAGGGGAGTGATATTTAATATAAAATTAATAATGTATTTAGTATGCTTACTGAGTTGTAGCCTTTATAATAAACCAGTAAATATAAGTATAAAGTGTTTCCTTGAGTTTTGTGAGCCATTCTAGCAAATTATGGAGCCTGAGGAGGGGTCATCAGAGCCCATGGTTTATATCTTGTTCGTTGTTGTTCAGTCAATCAGTCATGTCCAGCTCTTTGCTACCCAATGGACTGCAGCACGCCAGGCTTCCCTGTCCTTCACTATCTCTGGAGCTTGCTCAAACTCTTGTCCATTGAGTTGGTGATGCCATCCAACCCTCTTATCCTCTGTTGCCCACTTCTCCTCCTGCCTTTAGTCTTTCCCAGCATCAGGGTCTTTTCTAATGAGTCAGCTCTTCACATCGGGTTTCCAAAGTACTGGAGCTTCAGCTTCAGCATGGTCCCTCCAATGAATCTTCAGGGTTGATTTCCTTTACGATTGACAGGTTTGATCTCCTTGCAGTCCAAGAGACTCTCAAAGAGTCTTCTCCAACACCATAGTTCAAAAGTATCAGTTCTTTGGTGTTCATCCTTCTTTATGGTCCAACTCTCACATCTATACACGACTACTGGAAAAAAACATAGCTTTGACCAGATGGACCTTTGTTGGCAAAGTGATGTCTGTGCTTTGTAATACATTGTCTAGGTTTATCGTGGCTTTTCTTCCCAGGAGCAAGTGTCTTTTAATTTCGTGGCTGCAGTCACCATCTGCAGTGATTTTGGATCCCAAGAAAATAAAGTCTGTCACTGTTTCCAGTGTTTCCCCATCTGTTTGCCATGAAGTGACGGAACTGGAGCCATGATCTTAGTTTTCTGAATGTTGAATTTTAAACCAGCTTTTTCATTCTCCTCTTTCACTGTCATCCAGAGGCTCTTTAGTTCCTCTTTGCTTTCTTCCTTAAGCTTGTTGGTCAGAAGTATTTGTGATTGAGTCTGGGGTGGGAGCAGCCCTTAGATGTGTGGAGTCTGCTGCTAACTGCAAGTGGTTAGTCTCTGAATTGAATTTTGCAGGACCCAGTTGTTGTCAGGAAGAGCATCCAGAGATGGTAAATCTGGTCCCTGTGAATTGGCAGGGACCAATTACTTGGCTGGAAGTAAATATCCTTTTTATAAGTGTAAATAAGTAAAATATTAAGTTAACAATCCCACTGAATGTTAAAAGAATGTGCCTGTATTATAGAAGCAGAAATAGAATTTTTGGACAGATATACACAATTTAAGTATAAGTTGGGTAAAGAAACAAATGAAAAGATAGTATGGTATTTGAGTAAACTTAGTAAATCTGCCACTCTCTGAAGTAAAAGAAAATAGAAACTTAGCATGCAAAGTAGAGATGAAAATCTGTTCTTGAAGAATACATGTAATTTTTTAAAAAGTAGCCAATTTGAAAATACTTTTTAACAACATATGAAATTAGTTTTAATATCTTTTATTTAGCCCAGTATATCCAAAATATTATTATTTCAACATATAATCAATATAAAGATTACTGTGGAGCTATTTATATTTTATCCCTAGTAAGACTGAATCTGGCATGCATTTAACACTTAGAGCATATCTCAATTAAGATTAGTTATAAACAAAAAAGATTAGTCATATTTCAGTTTTCCAGTGGTGACTTGTAGACAGTGGTCCCTTATGTTGAACAGTCAGGCTATAGAAGTACTTGATGAGATTATGAAATTAAAAAAAAAAATTGGAAAAATAAAAATAAGGTGAAGCACAAAGATGAAAAGAGAATTTACTGTCAGTATCCTACCCATGTCCCTGCAGTCTTGCCCTCAATACAGCTCTTCTTTATAAACCTGTAATTCCAGAGACTACCTGTGATACTCTGCCACAGGTAATTTTACTATCAAAGCAGTCTGCCCAGTCCACATTCAGGGGAAGTGAAAAGTTGTTGTTTAGTCACTAAATCATGTCCAACTCTTTGCAACCCCATGGAATATAGCCCACCAGTTTCCTTCTGTCCATGGGATTTCCTGCAGTAGGTTGCTTTTTTCTTCTCCAGGGGATCTTTCCAACCCAGGGACTGAAACCTGCATCTCCTGCAGTGGCAGGTGGGTTCTTCACCACTGAGCCCACCAGGGAAGCGCAAGTGAGAAGTATCAGAATCTTATTGCTCCCAAGAACAGCCTAGAACCAGTGACAGACAAGAAATTGTTGGATAACTACCCCAGCTTCTTTTCCTCCTGGTTGGGATGATGCTAAGCCATGTTCTGCAGTGTCTCAAAGGACTCCCGCTAGTAAGTTTTAACTACAGCTGCTCACAGTAGTTACTTGCTTGCTAACATTACTGGATTCTTTCCCTTTCATGTCTTACTTCCCCACCCCTTTATTAGTATTTCCTGAAATTACCTCTCAAATAAATTGTTTGCACTCATATTCCTGGGTCTGCTTCTGGGGAATGCAAACTGTGACACATAGTTTAGGAACAAATTGGGAGCCAAAACAATACCTCTAAAAGCCATTAAAAAAATTAGAAACAGCAGAGAATAAAACAGACACAACATAAAACCAATTACTAATATAGGGGAAAGGCTTGACAATCACAGGGTCTGCAGATTAAAAAACAAAAAAAAAAAACAAATGAAAGCAAGTTAAGTAGAAAGAAAGATATTTGAAAAGACAAAACGCTAATAGAGTAAAGGTAACTGAGGCCTTAGACTTGGAGAAACTAACACAAATGTAACAGAAATTGTACTTAAATTGTACAGAAAATGCCAATAGAAGAGAATTTTCCTGATTAGAGGAAGGAATTAATTTAGTTAGAATATCTTGTTCTAGAAGAAAATGTTATAGGAACAGCTAAACAGATATATTCTAATGATTTTTCATTTCACTGATGAAGATAAAATTCTTTACATATCCAGACAGGTACTAATTATTTGCCAGGAGAAAAAATCAGGATAGCTTCCGACTTCTCAAAGAATTATTCACTGTCTGAAAAGTGCTGAGAAAAGGAAGGTGAGATTCAAGAAGGATTTTCTCAATCAAAGTGACTTTCAAATATGAAGGCAAGAAATAGACAAGTAGACAGTGTGTCATAAATAAGCCAAGACCTACATGACCTTTTTTGAAAAGACAAGAAACATCAAAGCCAAATAAGCAAAAAGTAAAGAAAGAAGCACAATAAAAGGACTGGTGATAAAAGTCTGTAGAATTAAGAAAGCAATTATGGAAAATATGGGCACAGAATGTTAGTGTTATAAATCATAACAAGGTAAAAGAAATGGTAATAAAACAATTGAAATCAGGAACAGAGGGGAAGGGAGGGACATGGGAAGAGATTTACTTGTGATCATTTGTTTGATATTCTTCTATAACTGAGACTTAACAGATATAGTGTGAAGTCACTAAATGAAGAAATAGAGTTAATGATACTAAATAAAGTTATAATGATTGCAAAAGATTAAGAAAACCCCCAAAGTAGATAATAAACCTTCAAAATTATCCAAATAAACACACACACATTTATAAAACAAAATATAGAGAAAATATTGCATTTAGCAGTTGGTAGTACATAATAGAAAACCTGGAAAATAGAAATAGTAAACTGGTGGTCCAGTGGTTAAGACTCCATCTTCCAGTGCAGCAGGTGTGAGTTTGATCCCTCATCAGAGAACTAAGATCTCACATGCCTTGCAGTCAAAAAAACAAAACGTAAAGCAGAAGCAGTATTGTAACAAATTCAATAAAGACTTTAAAAAATGGTCCACATAGTAGAAAACTTGAAATAATAAATATTAAATATATTTCTTATAACAATACATATAAACTTATGAGAGTAAGTTCACCCATTACACAATGTCCTAAACAAAAAACTCACAAAGTCAAACCATGCATTTAGAAGAATGAAATACAGTTCAATTGCCAAAAAGAGCAGATTCTTTGAAGAAGACATAACAAAAAGGCAAATAAAAACCAGATAAACCACTTGCTAGTATAGTAGTAAAAATAAAAGGAAAAGGAAAAAGGACAAATACATCTCTAAAAAATTAAAAATGAAAAGAAGTAACCATTGACATAGAAGAAATTAAAAATTCTGAAAAAAAAGTCATTTGAAAATATAAGTGAAAAATACTGAATAACAGCCAATATTGGCAAACCTAAACAGACATATAGCAATTAAAAAATTTATATATAAGAACTTCCTCCTTAAAATCTCTAGGCCGTAAAATCACGAAAACATGGTTTCACTGTTAATTCTTCAATTTTTTTTAAAGAAGTAAATTGAATGGTATTTACTGATTTCCAAAAAAAGAAATCCTTCAAGGTACACTTGCAAAGAAAGTCTGACACTAGTATCAAAGCCTGACAAGACAGAACCAACTCATTTATCAATGTTTAAGTAAAAAATTTAATAAAACAATGGCAATTGTAGTTCAGCAGTACTTAAGAATATATGCCATTACCAAATCAATTCCTCCCTGGGCTGCAAGGGTAGGTCAGTGTTAAGAAAACTATGAATACATTATGTGTTATTAATAACCTAAAGGGGAAAATATTTATAGTGATTTAATATATGCAGATCAAACCAGTCCATTCTAAAGGCGATCAGCCCTGGGTGTTCTTTGGAAGGAACGATGCTAAAGCTGAAACTCCAGTACTTTGGCCACTTCACGCAAAGAGTTAACTCACTGGAAAAGACTCTGATGCTGGGAGGGATTGAGGGCAGGAGGAAAAGGGGACAACAGAGCATGAGATGGCTGGATGGCATCACCGACTTGATGGACTTGAGTTTGAGTGAACTCCGGGAGATGGTGATGGACAGGGAGGCCCGGCGTGCTGCAATTCATGGGGTCGCAAAGAGTCGGACATGACTGAGTGACTGAACTGAACTGAATATATTCAGAAAAAAATATTTGACAAACTTCAGCATCCAGTGTAATTATGAAAATAGAGAATAAATTAAGACTAGATGATTTGGATTTGCAAATGTGAATTATTATATATCAGTTCACTCAGACTCACGTTCATCAAGTCTGTGATGCCATCCAGCCATCTCATCCTCTATTGTCCCTTCTCCTCCTGCCCCCAATCCTTCCCAGCATCAGAGGCTTTTCCAGTGAGCCAACTCTTCGCATGAGGTGGCCAAAGCACTGGCATTTCAGCTTCAGCCTCATTCCTTCCAAAGAAATCCCAGGGCTGATCTCCTTCAGAATGGACTGGTTGGATCTCCTTGCAGTCCAAGGGACTCTCAAGAGTCTTCTCCAACACCACAGTTCAAAAGCATCAATTCTATTATTATATATAGAATAGATAAATAATAAAGCTCTACTGTACAGTACAGGAAACTATATACACTATCCTATGATAAACCACTATGGAAAAGAATATGTAAAAGAAAAATATATGTATACCTGAATCACAACAGAAATGAACACAACATTGCAAATCAACTATACTTAAATAAAATACATTTTTAAAAAAGAATCGTTAACAACAGCAGAATACATGTTTTTCTCAAGTGGATGTGGAACATTCACCAGGATAAACCATATGTTATGGCTCACACGGTAAAGCGTCTGCCTACAATGCGGGAGACCCTGGTTCATTCCCTACGTTGGGAAGATCTCCTGGAGAAGGAAATGGCAACCCACTCCAGTATTCTTGCCTGGAAAATCCCGTGGATGGAGGAACGTACTAGCCTACAGTCCATGGGGTCGCAAGGAGTCAGACACGACAGAGTGACTTCACTTCGGCCATAAAAGAAGTCTTCATAAATTTTAAAAGGTTGAAATTATACAAAGTATCTTTTCTGATAGTAATGAAATGAAACTAGAAGAAATCAGTAACAAAGGGAGAACAGCAAAATTCACAAATATGTGGAAATTAAACAAGACTCTCTTGAGAAACCAATGGTTGAAAGAAGACATCACAAGGGAAGTTAGCAAATACTTTGAGCCAAAAGAAAACAAAGCTCCACATACCAAAATTTATGGGATGAATTGAAAGCAGTTCTAAGAGAGAAATGTGTATCTGTAAATGCAGGCATTAAAATGGACTGTATCATGTCAAGGAAATTTCCTTCTATTCATAGTTTATTGAGAGTATTTGTCATAAAAAGTGTTGGATTTTACCAAATGTTTTTTCTGCATCAGTTGAGGTGATCATGTGAGGTTTTTTCCTTTCATTCTATTAATGTGGTATATTAATTACATTGGTTGATTTTTCATATGTTCAAACATCCTTGCATTCCAGGGATAAATCCTACCTGCTCATGGTGTTTAATCCTTTTAAAATGCAGCTGAATTAACTTTGCTAGAATTTTCTTGTGGGTTTTTGCAATATCTCATCAGGATATTGGTGTGCATTGTCCTTAAAATGTCTTTGCCTTACGGTGCCCACTTTCACCACTACTATTCAATATAGTTCTGGAAGTTTTGGCCACAGCAGTCAGAGCAGAAAAAGAAATAAAAAGAATCCAAATTGGAAAAGAAGAAGTAAAACTCTCACTGTTTGCAGATGACATGATCCTCTACATAGAAAATCCTAAAGACTCCACCAGAAAACTACTAGAGCTAATCAATGAATATAGTAAAGTTGCAGGATATAAAATAAACACTCAGAAATCCCTTGCATTCCTATACTAGTGTATATTAGTACACTATTCCTATACTAGTCTATATTAGTATAATGAGAAAGTAGAAAAAGAAGTTAAGAAAACAATTCCATTCACCATTGCAACGAAAAGAATAAAATACTTAGGAATATTCCTACCTAAAGAAACTAAAGACCTATATATCGAAAACTATAAAACACTGATGAAAGAAATCAAAGAGGACACTAATAGATGGAGAAATATACCATGTTCATGGATTGGAAGAGTCAATATAGTGAAAATGAGTATACTACCCAAAGCAATCTACAGATTCAATGCAATCCCTATCAAGCTACCAGCAGGATTTTTCACATAACTAGAACAAATAATTTCAAGATTTGTATGGAAATACAAAAACTTCAAATAGCAAAAGCAATCTTGAGAAAGAAGAATGGAACTGGAGGAATCAACTTGCCTGACTTCAGGCTCTACTACAAAGACACAGTCATTAAGACAGTATGGTACTGGCACATAGACAGAAATATAGATCAATGGAACAAAATAGAAAGCCCAGAGATAAATCCACACACCTATGGACACTTTATCTTCGACAAAGGAGGCAATAATACAATGGAGTAAAGACAATCTCTTTAGTGGTGCTGGGAAAACTGGTCAAACACTTGTAAAAGAATGAAACTAGATCACTTTCTAACACCACACACAAAAATAAACTCAAAATGGATTAAAGATCTAAACGTAAGACCAGAAACTATAAAAGTCCTAGAGGAGAACATAGGCAAAACACTCTCTGACATAAATCACAGCAGGATCCTCTATGATCCACTTCCCAGTATAATGGAAATAAAAGCAAAAATAAACAAATGGGATCTAATTAAAATTAAAAGCTTCTGCACAACAAAGGAAACTATTAAGTAAGGTGAAAAGACAGCCTTCTGAATGGGAGAAAACAATAGCAAATGAAGCAACTGACAAACAGCTAATCTCAAAAATATACAAGCAACTTATGCAGCTCAACTCCAGAAAAATAAATGATCCAATAAATAAATTTGACTCAGTTCTAATGAGATGGATGAAATTGGAACCGATTATACAGAGTGAAGTAAGCCAGAAAGAAAAACACCAATACAGTATACTGACACATATATATGGAATTTAGAAGACAGTAATGATGACCCTATATGTGAGACAACAAGAGACACAGAGGTATAGAGTGGACTTTTGGACTCTGAGGAAGAGGGAAAGGGTGGGATGGTTTGGGAGAATGGCAATGAAACATGTATATTTTCGTGTAAGAAACGAAGCGCCAATCTATGTTCAATGTAGGATGCAGGATGCATGGGGCTGATGCACAGGATGATTCAAGTAGAGGATGGGGGTGGGAGGTGGGAGGGGGCTTCGGCATTGGGAGATTGTTTTCACCTATGGCTGATTCGTGTCGATGTATGGCAAAACAAATACAGTATTGTAATTAAAAAAAATAAATAAATTTAATTAAAAAAAAATGAGCCAAAGAACTAAATAGGGATTTCTCCAAAGAAGACACATGGATGGCTAACAAACACATGAAAAGATGCTCAACATCACTCATTATCAGAGAAATGCAAATCAAGACCACAGTGAGGTACCATTTCACACCAGTCAGAATGGCTGTGATCCAAAAGTCTATAAGCAATAAATGCTGGAGAGGATGTGGAGAAAAGGGAACCCTCTTACACTGTTGGTGGGAATGCAAACTAGTACAGCCATTATGGAAAACAGTGTGGAGATTCCTTAAAATATTGCAAATAGAACTGCCTTATGACCCAGCAATCCCACTGCTGGGCATACACATTAAGGAAACCAGAATTGAAAGAGACACATGTACCCCAATGTTCACTGCAGCATTGTTTATAATAGCCAGGACATGGAAACAACCTAGATGTCCATCAGCAGATGAATGGATAAGAAAGCAGTGGTACATATACACAATGGAGTATTACTCAGCCCTTAAAAATAATAAATTTGACTCAGTTCTAATGAGATGGATGAAACTGGAGCCGATTATACAGAGTGAAGTAAGCCAGAAAGAAAAACACCAATACAGTATGAAGTTGCTCAGTCATGTCCGACTCTTTGTGACCCCATGGACTGTAGCCCACCAGGCTCCACTGTCCATGGGATTTTCTAGGCAATAGTACTGGAGTGGATTGCCATTTCCTTCTCCAAGGGATCTTCCTGACCCAGGGATTGAACCTGGGTCTCCTGCATTGTAGACAGACGCTTTACCGTCTGAGCCACCATTACTGACACATATATATGGAATTTAGAAAGATAGTAATGATGACCCTGTATGTGAGACAACAAAAGAAAGACAGAGGTATAGAACAGACTTTTGGCCTCCGAGGGAGAGGGACAGGGTGGGATGATTTGGGAGAATGGCATTGAAACATGTATACTATCATGTAAGAAACGAAGCGCCAGTCTATGTTCAATACAGGATACAGGATGCTTGGGGCTGGAGCACGGGGATGATCCAGAGAGGTGATATGGGGTGGGAGGGGGCTTCGGCATTGGGAGATCGTGTACACCTGTGGCTGATTCATGTCAATGTATGGCCAAACCAATACAGTATTGTAACGTAGAATAAAGTAAAAATAAAATTTGAAAAATGTCTTTGCCTTACTCCATTTATTAGGGTAATGCTGGTCTAATGGGTGAGTTAGAAAGTCTTCTCTCCAGTCCCCCCCCACACACACACACACCTTGGAAGCGTTGAAAAGGATAGGTGTTAATTTTTTAAATGTTGGTAGAATTTACCAGTGAAATCATTTGGTCCAAGGCATTTTTCTGTTAAGTGTTTTTCTGACTAGCAGTTCAATCTTATTAGTTACAAATCTATTCAGATTTTCTGTTTATTTATGATTCAGTTTTGGCAGATGTGTGTTTCTAGGAATTTTTCCATTTCATCTAGGTTACCCAATGAGTTAGTGTATAATTGCTCATAGTATTTTCTTATAATTTTTTTTTATTGCTGTGTAATTGGTAGTCTTGTTCCCACTTTCACTTATATTTTTAGTAATTTGAGTCTTCTCTCTTTCC
Source organism: Nanger dama (assembly GCA_917880005.1). Classification (NCBI taxonomy): domain Eukaryota; kingdom Metazoa; phylum Chordata; class Mammalia; order Artiodactyla; family Bovidae; genus Nanger; species Nanger dama. The sequence continues at coordinate 30,752,857 of CAKJTW010000023.1, forward strand.
TTAGTCTAGCGAAAGTTGTCAAGTTTGTTGATCTTTTCAAAGAATCAACTTTGATTTCATTGATTTTTGCTATTATTTTTCCATGCTGTATTTTATTTATCTCTGCCCTAATCTTTATTATTTCTTTTTATCTGCTAGTTTTGAGTTTAGCTTGCCCTTCCTTTCCTAATTCCTTAAGGTATAAAGTTAGGTTACAGATTTAAAATCTTTCTTCTTTTTTTAATGTATGCTTTATAGCTATAAATTTCTCTCAGCATTGCTTTCACTGAATCCCATAAGCTTTTGTATATGAAGTTTTGTTTTCATTTAGTTCGAAGTATTTTCTAATTTCTCTTGTGATTTCTTCTTTGACTCATTGGTTGCTCAAGAGTGTATTGTTTAATTTCCACATAGTTTTGAATTTTCTGATTTTTTTTTGTTATTGATTTCTAGTTTCATTTCATTATTATCAGAAAATATATTTTGTATGCTTTCAGTCTTTTGAATTTACTAAGACATTTTATGGCCTAATATATGATCTGTCCTGGAGTATTCCATGCCCACTTGAGGAAATGTGTATTCTGCTGCTTTGGGGTAGAGTGTTCTGTGTGTTTTATATGTGTGGCGTGTTCTGTATAGCTAAGTTATCTATCTGTCCATCCAGTTTCTCCATCCACCCATCCACCCACCCCCCATCTTTCTATCTATCTTAGTATGGGACATTTATACATGTTAAGTAGCCTGGAAAATTGCACCCCTAAATGTTTTCATGGCTGGTTTCTCCCTTATCACTCAGATCTGTGCTCAGATATAACCTCAGAGAAGTTTTCTCTGACCACAGTGTCTAAATTTGCACCCCACCTCACCACACCCCCAGTCACTCTATCTTATTTCCTTGTTTGTTTTCTTCACAGCATTTATCACAATCTGAAATTACATGATTGTTTTGATTCTTTACTTGATTGTTTTTTGTCTCTCTCAGTAGAATATAAGCTCAATAAAAGAAGAAACTTTTTGTTCACAGCAAGAGCTTAATAAATATTTGATGAATATGTACTTGTTAATGTTTGTTAAATGTCACCTCTTCAAACTAGCATGCTATTTTTACTTAAATAAATTTGTTTATATCATTGTTCATGCTGGGAGATTTGAGACAGTTCTCATATCCTGTGTAGTTTTTCTGTACTTCTTCCTCTGCTGAAGTTACTATTTTAAAATTTCATCAAAACTGTTTGCTCTTGGTTGTGTTGGGAGTAGAAAGTTGGTGATCTAGATCAGTTTTCACTCTATCCTTTACAACTTTATATGTTCCAGTCAAATCTTTACTAACTTCTTCCTACATTTTTATTTTAGATTTTAGAGTAGCTTGTATTCTTTTCTGTATGTGCACACTAGCTATGTTTTAGTATAATATGTATTTCCTAGGATGATTACTCATTAAACTAAGTAAAATTATTTAAGGAGATATTAGAATTTCAGTATTTTTTGTTATTCATATAAATTATATATATGTAATTAAGTTACATGCAATTAATTTTTACTACTGGCAGTTTGACTAATTAAAATAGATATCCTCTCATCAAAATTATGTGTTTTATGCCATATTTTAATAGCCTATAAAGACAAAATTATTTGCTGTTTTTACTTTTGTATCTTACTGTCTTTCAGTTTAGTTCAGTTCAGTCACTCAGTCGTGTCTGACTCTTTGTGACGCCATGGACTGCAGCACACCAGGCCTCCCTGTCCATCACCAACTCTTAGAGTTTACTCGAACTCATGTCCATTGAGTTGGTGATACCATCCAGCCATCTCATCCTCTGTCGTCCCCTTCTCCTCCCGCCTTCAGTCTTTCCCAGCATCAGGGTCTTTTCCAGTGATTGAGCTCTTCACATCAGGTGGCCAAAGTATTGAAGTTTCAGCTTCAACATCAGTCCTTCCAATGAATATTCAGGACTGGTTTCCTTTAGGATGGACTGGTTAGATCTCCTTGCAGGGACTCCAAGGGGCTCCAAGAGTCTTCTCCAACACCACAGTTCAAAAGCATCAATTCTTTGGTGCTCAGCTTTCTTTATAGTCCAGCTCTCACATCCATACATGACCACTGGAAAAACCATAGCCTTGACCAGATGGACATTTGTTGGCAAAGTAATGTCTCTGCTTTTTAATATGCTGTCTAGGTTGGTCATAATTTTCCTTCCAAGGAGAAAGTGTCTTTTAATTTCATGGCTCCAGGCACTATCCACAGTGATTTTGCTGCTGCTAAGTCACTTTTGTCATGTCCAACTCTGTGCGACCCCATACACGGCAGCCCACCAGGCTCCCCATCCCTGGGATTCTCTAGGCAAGAACACTGGCGTGGATTGCCATTTCCTTCTCCAGTGCATGAAAGTGAAAAGTGAAAGTGAAGTCGCTCAGTCGTGTCCGACTCTTGGCGACCCCATGGACTGCAGCCCACCACACTGCTTTTGTTGGTAATGGAAAACTAGTGGCTGTAAGGACCAAATATGACCCCTAGGTTCTGGAGAGAATAGAAAGAAAAGTCTTCACTTAAAGGTAAGATTGTGCTTCACCCAGTTTTCATGCATCTTTAGATCCTATCTTTCTTGAAGTTTAGCTTCTTATTCTAGGAAGCCTTCTCTTCTGTCTGGATTCCTTTAAAGAATTGTCATTCATATCACATTCTAGTAGCTCATTCTGGTACATTCTAGTTTTGTAATTGTTTCATGTTGAAGTACTGTTTCCTTCTTAACCTAAATAATGTAAGCTTCTTGAAGGTAGGACCGTGCTTTAATAAAAAATAAATAAACAGGCAACTATTTCAGTAGTACCTTTGTTGTCGTTCTGTTGGTCAGCCATGTTGACCATGTTGATTCTTTGCAACAGAGGAGCCTGGCAGGCTGCAGTCCATGGGATTTCCCAGGCAAGAATACTGGAGTGGGTCGCCATTTTCTTCTCTAGGGGAGCTTTCCCACCCAGGGATTGAACCTGAGGCTCCTGCTGCATCTCCTGCATTGCAGGCAGATTCTTTATCGCTGAGCCACTGGGGAAGCCCCAATAGTACCATAACTCTAGATTATATGTCCCATAGGATTAGACTTTAAAATGATGTGTTAATGATCTGGTTTGTGAGAGGGAGTCTAGTCATTTAGATATAATTTCAATGTTCTGAGCTTTAGGTTAGTAAATAGAAAAGGACTGTTCTTTATGAGACATCATCATTTCTTCATTTCTTCCCCCTCCTCACCCATTGTCACTCACCCCCTGTCATAATACTTGCAGCTATTTTTATAGAGAAGTTAAAATGTGCTAAACACTCCACATGTTACTTAAAGCCAACAAAAACCCTACAAAATACATAGTACAATTGTTACTATTAATACTGTTATAAATATTATTATCAAGGTCTTGGTGCACAAAATTGTATTAAAATAATCTTTAGCTTGTTCATGATCCATATTTGTATTTGTTCATGATCCATATTTATTTAATTATTGATTTTCAATAAAGTCATAAACACCTTTGATCCCACCACCTGAAACAAAATCTAGGACTATAACCTACATCTAATACTTGCTCATCAACATTCTCCCCTGCTTCTTCCTATCACTGTGTTGTTCATTTGCTAAGTTGTGTATGACTCTTGTGACTCCATGAACTATGTCCTTCACTTAGGTCATAGAAATGTAACTACTGGTCCCCACATTTTATGGGTAAGGAATCTGAGACTGCTGAAGGTTAAGAGGTTTGTTTTTTCCTTTAAGATCACTTAGCTAGTCAACAGACTATCTAGGTGTGTCTAATTCTGACATCTCCCCTGACCTGCTCATGTGGACTCCCAATTGTTTGTCTGCAAGATAGCTGAGAAGTGGTGCTCAATGAAATAAAGTAGATACTGGCCCTTAAACCTTGGAATAAAGAATAATGACTTGGGAGTTCACTGGTTTGGGCTTTCCAATCCAAACCAGTACCCTGGCACTATAGGATGATGGCTCCTGCTAAAAAGGGTGGTGAGAAGAAGGGCCAGCCCGCCATCAACAAGTTGGTGACCAGCGAATATGCTATCAGCATTCACAGTGCATCCATGAAGTGGGTTTCAAGAAGCCTGTCCCTTGGGCACTCAAAAAATACAGAAATTTGCCATGAAGGAGATGGGAACCCCAGATGTGCGCATCTATACCAGGCTCAACAAAGACATCTGGGTCAAAGATATAAGGGACTGTCCCATACCAGATCTGTGTGCAGTTGTCCAGAAAATGTATTAAAGATGAAGGCTAGCCAAACAAGCTTTACATGTTGGTTACTCACATGCCTTTTGCCACTTTCAGAAATCTACAGGTAGTTAGTGTGGTTGAGACCTAATTGCTGATTGTCCAATTAAGTTATTGAACTGCTAAGAAAAAAGAGTGTACTGGTTTGGGGGACTTCCCTGGTGGTCCAGAGGTTAAGAATCAGCGTTGCATTGCAGGGGATATGGATTCAATCCCTGGTGAGCCTATGTGCTCTGGAGCCTGTGCATCACAACTAGAGAGCCCTAGTGGCCACAGCTAAGACCCAATAGCCAAATAAGTAGATATTTTTAAAAAGAGAGAGTGTACAGGTTTATCTCCAGCATTGAGCTTGGTTTTGGGTAATTTGTCTTCTTAACCCAACCCTCTGTAGGTTGTTTCATCTCTCTCAGCTGTCCCATGACCGAGCATATTCCAGTTGGTTCAGGTTTCAAAAACCAAACCAAAAGAAGATATAATTAAGGGCAACACTATGTAAATTGCTTAAGCTTGAAAGAGAATTTTTTTTCCCTAAATGACCACCTTGTTGCAAATGGCAGTTTTTAAAATGGTTAATTTCAGCAAAAAGGCTTTATTGGTATACTGTGAGAAGAACTCTCTTTTGGTCTTCAACTGATGCGGGCTGATTTGCAGTCTGATGTTCTCGAAAAGAGTATATATAGATTTATACTTGGTTGTTTTATTCTGCTAGTATATTGCACTACAGATGAGAACACACATGCACACACACACACATTCCTCCTGTAATTCTATACACTATAGAAACGCAAAGTTAAAGACAGAAGCTAATTTGTGTGACTTTAAGAAATCTTACAGCACAATGTGTGCCCAGATACCCAGAATATCAATAGAACTGAAAGTACATCTGTTGGATATCACAGGGGTTTGTCTTCAGAGAATTATTTCCTTTTGGCTTTAATGGAGAAGAATGTCAAATATGATACTGGGACACTGACATTCCGTAACAACAGACTTAAACAGGATAGAAAGAGTGAATAACTGGGCATCAAGTGTGATGAATGAGGAAGCTGTTAGTATAACAAAGGGAAGAAAAGGTCTCTGTTCATAATGCCAAGTGTGTGCAGCACAAAGATCAGGATATTTGGTAAGATTTATGCAAATAATTTATTGAACTATATTTGCAACTTTATAAGAGAAATAATGTTACCAAAATAAAGCATGTCAACTTATCTGAGGTGCTTAACCTAATTCCCAATTGTATTAGGTGGGTTTTTTTGTTTGTTTGTTTGCACTAACTTAATTATTCAGTACCTAGAAAAAATGTAAACTGTTCAATATATTCTACATGTGTTGTTGTTCACCATGCCCAGACTAGGGATTAACCACATGATATATTTAGTATCTATTTGGCTGATACAATGTTTTCAAAATTTGCATTGATACCTGTTGCTGCTGCTGCTACTGCTGCTAAGTCACTTCAGTCATGTCTGACTCTGGGACCCCATAGACGGCAGCCCACCAGACTCCCCGTCTCTGAGATTCTCCAGGCAAAAACACTGGAGTGGGTTGCCATTGCCTTCTCCAATGCATGAAAGTGAAAAGTGGAAGTGAAGTTGCTCAGTCGTGTCCGACTCTTAGCGACCCCATGGACTGCAGCCCACCAGGCTCCTCCGTCCGTGGGCTTTTCCAGGCAAGAGTACTGGAGTGGGATGCCATTGCCTTCTCCGTGATATATGTTACTGTTTCCTTTTTATCAGTGATAGGAATCCATCTTTTCCCCTTGGATTCCAGTTAGCTAAATTGACTGCCTATGAGGTCAAAATGCCAAGTATTTTCTAACTTCTTTCTTATAGTATTTTGTACCCCCAAACAGAAGAATGCATGAAAATTTCCTCTGCTTTGTTCAAGTGTGTCTCAGTTTGTTTCCAATGGGAAGACTCTCTTTGAGCAGAATATTTCCAGTAGACCTCTGAGCAGATTATCAGTTGACTCAGCACCTCCTGTACCACCAAGCACAAGACCAGAAGAAATGAGATTTATTTCTGCCCTCAGACTTAAACAGAGCTCAGGGTCTATTCTGTGCCTTTTTCAAGCACCATTTCCCCTCTGAACTACACAACACAACCTCAGCTCTTCCCAGGCTGGTACTTAACTAGTACCGTTCTAGATGCTTACAACAGAAGTTACTTCATTTCTTACAATGGAGATCTTAGGGACTAATTTTCTCTCTGAACCTGCGTTCAGAAAGACTTGGATTTGGATAGGAGAGGAGAGGTAAATAGTAAATAAATACATACAGAAGTAATGTTATAATTGTGAAAAGAATTGTGAGAGACTGTGACAGGTAAACCCTTGGCCAACCTTGTGGTGAGGTAGGGTAGCTTTTCATTAAAGCAATTTCCCTAGTTAAACTGTTCTAATTTTTTATTTTAATGGCAATTTTCTAATTATACAAGTAGTATTTTTAAAGTGTTTTTTTTTTTAATTAAAAAACTGAAAAGAAAATATAAAGAAGAAGAAAAGATCACCTTAATCCAATTCAGAGAGGAAAAAAATCCTCCAGTGTGTTTTCTACGTATCTATATGACATTGGGAGAAGGCAATGGCAGCCCACTCCAGTGTTCTTGCCTGGAGCATCCCAGGGACAGGGGAGCCTGGTGGGCTGCAGTCCATGGGGTCGCTAAGAGTCGGACACGACTGAGCGACTTCACTTTCACTTTTCACCTTCATGCACTGGAGAAGGAAATGACAACCCACTCCAGTGTTCTTGCCTGGAGAATCCCAGGGACAGGGGAGCCTGGTGGGCTGCCGTCTCTGGGGTCGCAGAGTCAGACACGACTGAAGCGACTCAGCAGCAGATGACATTAAACTTGTCTGTAGTCAGTTTTGTCACTGCCTTTTTTCATGGTTTCCTTTTTGCTTTTATTTTTCAATAGCTTTCCCCTTCTGCTACCTCTCAGATCATTGTTAAGAATATTTAGGTCTTTCCCAAATTATTTTGGGATTTCATTTTCTCTTGCTTTAAACTCTAATTCAGGCAGTTTAATTTTTCTCTGAAGAGCCAGTTGTTCCAACCCTATTTGTTGATCTTTTTCTCACTAACTTGAAGTGCTTTATTTATAATATTCATGTATATTTGTGCATCTGTTGCTGAATACTTCTTTTTTCTGCTAACGATTCTTCTGGTATCACTTGTTTTTACTAGAATAGCTTTAGACTACATTTTGAGAACCAATCGTTCATGTGCAGCCCACGCTGCACATAGTTGATGTGCTATGTTTCACATTCTTGAAAAAGGAGTGTCTACATAAATTATTTGGAATTACTCTAAATGGGGAGATCTTTTTCTCCCTATTTATTTCCTTATGTAGTTGTCTATATCAGTGAGACTTATGTGTATTTATTTGATATTTTGGGTTATAATCCAATACAAATTTATTTATTTTATTGCTCAAATTATTCCAGCCTTGACCCTTGGGAGATCTTTCAGTTGGCTCCTGTGTCTTTTGACACACTCCTATCAATTTGGTTTCTGTAGTTTGGGATGTGTGTGTGTGTGTGTGTGTGTAGCACTTTGTCATTTTCTGGCACTGTTAAGATGCTCCCGGCTCATCTTGCATGTCCCCTAACTCAGCCTTAGAATGGGCCATTGGTCCACGTATCTCTAACTCTTCAGTTGGAGAATAATACTAGGAACAGATTGATCTGGGCACCCACTGTCATTATTTGACTTTTGATCTTTTGTAGCCTTGGGTTTAGATATATATTCTGTAAATGTCATATACCTATTTTTTAAAAATTTAGTTTTATGATCTTGGTCTTTGAATTACAGAGCCTAGACTATTTATATTTCCTGTGTTTGTTCATTTTATGGCTTATTTTGTAGTACTACTAATTTGTCTTATTTCTGGTTTTTGTTTGTTTTTAATGGTTTTATTCTTTTTTCCTCCTTTACTGTCTTCTTTTGTATTGATTAATTTTGCTCATGTTCCTTCTGTCTCATTCTATTTTTCTCTCTGCTTGTTTGAAAATTATATACTCTGTTGTATACTTTTAGTGGTTACCTCAGGTATTTTACTTGCATTTAACTCAGCAAAATCTGATGTTAATCGACATCTTTACCTTATTCCCAAACAATACAAGCACCTTTAAGATGCTTCAAATGTGATTACTACCTCTCATATCATAATCTGTTGTTAACTCATATTTAAATTCTAGCATATTTTCCTCCCAACAAAGTAAGCATTATATTTGGTTGTGCACATTCAGTGTTTGCTTGGGTTTGTCCATATAATTGTCTCTCTACAAACTTTAGAACCAGTTTGTTGATATCTGCAAAATAATTTGCTAGAATTTTATTAGGATTGCACTGAATCTGTATATCTGATTAGGAAGAACTGATATTTTGACAATATTAAGTCTTCCTATTCATGAAAATTGAATTTATCTCCATTTATCTAGAACTTATTTAATTTCTTATATGAGAGTTTTGTTAGTGTTCCTTATATGGGCTTAAAGCATATTTTGTTAGATTTATACTTCAGTATTTCATTTTGGGGTCATGAATGTAAATAGTATTATGTTTTTAATGTCATTTCAGTTGTTCCTTTCTAGTATATAGAAAACAATTGACATATGTATATTAACTTTATATCCTGCAACCTTACTATAATTGCTAACTAGTTCCCATCTCACCCACCCCTACCCCTCACTTTGGCATCTTTCAAAATTTTGTCTTTGCCTTTGACTTTTCTGCAGTTTGAATGCATGCCGTGGTGTAGATTTTTGGTATGTGTCTTACTTGGTGTTATCAGAGCTGCCCAGATCTGTGGTTTGGTGTCTGTCATCAGTTTTGGAAACTGTTAGTCATTACTGCTTCAGATATTTCTGCTGTTCTGTTCTTTCTTCTTATTATTCTCATTATGCATAGGTTACACCTTTTGTAATTGTTCCACAGTTCTTGGATATTCTGCCCTGTTTTTTCTTTTTAATTTGTTTTACATATTGTATTGAGTTTGGAAAGTTTCTACTGACATTTCTTCAAGATCACTGCTTCTTTCCTCAGTTATGTCTAGTCTGTTGACAAGTCCATCCTAAGCATTCTTCATTTCTCTCATGGTGTTTTTTATTTCTAAGCATTTCCTTTTGACTTGTTCTTTGAGTTTCCACCTCTCTGCTTACATTAAAGCATCTGTACCTATATCGTGTCCACTTTTTGTTTATTACAGTTCTTAGCATATTAATCATAATTTTAAATTCCCAGCCTTGTCATTCCAACATCTCTGCTATATCTGAATTTCATTCTGATGCATGCTTTGCCTCTCTCTCTCTCTCTCTTTTTTTTTTTTGAAAGCCAAACAGGATGTATTGGATAAAAGGAACTGAGGTAAATAGGCCTTTGGTGTGAGGTTATGTTCAGTCAGGCCATGGGTTAGGCTGTGTTTACTATTTGCTTGGTGTCCAAAAATTGCCCCTAGTGTTCTTGTTTTTATCTCTGCTGCATTCCTTCAGTTTCCGTAGAGACTTCTTCTTAAAGAGATCTAAGACACAAAGTTCTTTCCATTGTATCCCCCTGTTATTTAACAGGAGACCTATTGATGATGGGGGTAAGGTATTGCAGAAGAGGAAGCATTCTGTAGTCCTATGATCACGTCTCAGTCTTTTTAAAATTTTTTGAGACAAAATGTTATCTTTATTTGAAAATGTTACATGTTATAACCACTAAATATAAAAATTTCAACATAAAATGATTGAAAGATTTGATAATTAACAATATCTAACTAAAATAAAACTTTAAAAATCTACTTAGGAATGAATACAACAGAAAGCAATAGTATCTATGTGAAGAAAACTGTACTTTTTTATTGAAAGATATAAAACTTTATGAAATAAAATAATATCTAAATTAATGTAAAGACAGTTATAGTCTGGAGGTAACTCAAAGTCATAAAGATATCACTTTTTCCTAAATTAATTATGAATGTAATAATATTCCAATCATACATTGAGTGATATATAATGGTTTTATAACTAATAAATTCAAATATGTATAAAAGAAAAAAAAGACTGAAAATTACCATGAAAAAAATTACAAAAAGAATTATCAAAAAAATTGAAAAAGAGTAATGAGGAGTTCCTTTCTTTCTCTAATATTAAAACATATTTCAGGGAATGTTAGAATTGTATGCTTGTGGGTTCCAGTCCTTTAATGAGCCTGTGACACTGACCTGTGGTCTTTACAAGCGCTGCTCAGTTGTGCTGTGTCTTCTTTCGTGGACATAGGAAGGCTAGAATTTAATGTCATCTGTTATTTCTCTTCACCCACATTAGTTAGACCCTGAAACCCCCATTAGTTAAGCTCTGGTAAAATGCTTTCTGTTCAGGGCAGGCCTTGTTAGAAGAAGAACAGAATTATCTGGGCTGACTTCAAAATGTCTGCTTTTTGTCAGAAATAGGAGGAGATTTTTCTCTAGTCTTCCCTGAGAGAATCCGGTAAGACTTTTGGAGGTAGACTCACAAAAGAGCTGTGTGCCCCTAATACTGAATCTCTTGGAACTTTTAGAGATATTTATTTATTTGTATTATTTTTGGCTGTGTCGGCTTTTAGTTGCAGCGCTCAGGATCATCAGTGTGACTCACAAGCTTCTTTCTGGTTGTGGCAAGTGGGCTTAGATGCCCCTTGGCACATGGAACCTTAGTGCTCTGACCAGGGATCAAACCCATGTCCCCTGCATTGGAAAATAGATTCTCAACTACTGGATCACCAGGGAAGTGGCCCCCAACCCTCGAATTGTTAACTCTTGAACTTCACACTGCTGCTGCTAAGTCACTTCAGTCGTGTCCGACTCTGTGTGACCCCATAGATGGCAGCCCACCAGGCTCCCCCGTCCCTGGGATTCTCCAGGCAAGAACACTGGAGTGGGTTGCCATTTCCTTCTCCAATGCATGAAAGTGAAAAGTGAAAGTGAGGTCGCTCAGTCGTGTCCGACTCTTCACGATCCCATGGACTGCAGCCCAGCAGGCTCCTCCATCCATGGGATTTTCCAGGCAAGGGTACTGGAGTGGGGTGCCATTGCCTTCTCCACACTGAGTCTCCAGTATTCATCAATTACTGATAAGGTTTTCCCTCCTGATGCTAGCTCTTCCGGGAACTTCTGCCCCGGTAAGTTGTATTCTCTACATCTGTCTGTCTCTCCAGTTTTGAGGAGCAGCAGTTGTCCTGTGACCTTATTTCTCTCATTAGAAGAATTGTTGCTTTTCAGTTTGTTCAGCTTTTTTCTTGTGAAGACAGGGGTGATGATTTTCAAGCTCTGTGCACACTGGACTGCAAACTGGAAGTTCTTTGCATTCCTTTTTCTGTGTGTTTTTTTTTTTTATTTTTCAGTGTGCCTTATTCATATTTTAAAGAGTTTGGGATGACCTACAAAACTGATTGTGTGCATGTTATTTAAATGGAAATTAGATATCAAAGCTATGAAAAGAATGAAACAAGAATGCAATTTGTATTGGCTATTGTAGTTACTGTGCCTGAATGTTACACTGGGCCAAGAATTTCCTGGTAGTGAAATCAAAAGAGAGAAATATCATAAATTACATAGTTATCTTTCCTTGCCAAGTGAGTATACCAATTTTTGAGTTAAGACAACGTCTCCTGCTTCAAAATTCTAAGGTAAATCTACCACATGGAATAAACAAGTAGACACTGAACAGTAGACATATAACAGAAACAGAAAATGTTTTATCCATTGTTCACAGATGCATTTTTTTTCCCATATTTTGTTTTATATTGCCCTTTTTATGAAGGTCAATAGTGGTCTTCCAGTGAAGATCAACATTAATGTTTGACTCCATGAAGGCAATTCTGAGAGTCTCTACTTTAATATGCTCTAAATGAATATTAATATAAGATGACACCAGGCTGGAACCTTTACAGTCTTAAGGAATGAATGGATGGCCTGAGACTCTGTCATCATTAAATATAACTTTTCTCAGTGGAGCTTTAGAATTTGTTATGTTAGCTGGGGCCCAATAAAGACACCACTTTTTCCCAACTACACTCTGAAATGACTGAAAAAATAGATCAGTCAGCAGATGGAGGTCACATATATCACCTTCATTACTCATAAGGCTGATTTTGGACTATGTGGCTTCTAAGTGTGGCCAAGGACACTCCCCACTAGTGTACCCCAGAAACAGACCCTTGTATCTACAGGATGTCCAGCAACACTGGACCAGTGAAGACCTTCACAAAGGAAAAGATTTTCTTTTTCCCCAAGTGAAAGTGGAGAAATCAAGCCTGTGCATATCCACTTCTGACTTCCAAAGTCCTCAGTCAGATTGGCTCATGGGGGTGGAGAGAAGTAAAAATATTTAGTTACTGGGAGTCTTTCCCAAGAAAGGAAGCATGGAGACCAGGGAAAAAACATTCACAAAAGTGGTATCTGGAAGGTGATTCAAGGCTTTTCTCTCTGTCAAAAGCTTTAAAGCAGTGGCTGTTGATTTAAGACATATTCATAGGGACTCCACTGGCAGTCCAGTGGTTAAGACTTCGCCTTCCAATGCAGAGAGTGCAGGTTTGATCCCTGATCAGAGAGCTAAGATCCCACCTGCCTTGGAGGCCAAAACCAAAATATAAAACAGAAGCAATATTGTAACAAATTCAGTTAAGACTTTAAACATGGTCCACATAAAAAAGGAAGAAAAAAAAACCTGTTCCTAATAGCAGTAACACTTGTGGATGTCACATCTGCATTTCTGTTATGAAAGTTGAGAGATTTAAGAAGCTGATCGCTCAGATGGGTGCTCACCATGGCTTGAGCTGGCAGACAGGGTTGCCTATGAGCAAAGTCAAAATCCTCCTCAGAAAGCACTGACAGGTGCTTTCTGGGACTTGCCACGTCTACACCATGGCACATGAACAAAGTGACTTTGGCCTGGAAGACAAGGTATCGCCTGGTTTTAGAGTTGTATCAAAAGGTCAGTCATGCCCAGGCAAATGCCAGATTCTAAGCAGCATAAGCTCTTGGTATGAACATTGCCCTGCATTTGCTGAAAAATGTACCCACCCCCCACCCAACTAGGTAACTAACACAGATTTCCTGAATCAAGCAAATGGGGAATTTAGCATTCTGAAATAAAATTCACTTTAGGGATTGTTGGAGGTTTGTGGTAAAAGGAAAAGATGAGAAATTGAGATAAAAGACGTTCAGCGGAAAAATAGATATATGTATAGGGTCTCCTTTCTGATTTGCTGCCAAAATATTAACCAAACTGTATCTTATTAAGCAACTCAGTAATTTGATGAGTTAGCCAATTAACCACTAACGGTTAAGTTTTAGTGACAGAACAGTACCACAAACAAGCATTGGGAACTGTGTGCAGTAAGTGGTTGGAGCTGTTTCAGAGTTAAACTTCAGCTGGGTTGCCCAGAGCAGAATTTCCACCTTGTGCAGTTTCCTTCCAAGGGTTCCACTGGGAGCTTAATACGAGCAGCTGAAAAGTGTGCGTAACTGTTAGCACTTCCATTTCTCTCAGCAAAGGGATTTAATTAAACTCAGTTATACACATAATTCACACATCTATGATTGTTCTTTCTAAGCCCCTTTCAATATTGCTTTGGCTGCTAATTGCAGCTTGCTTGGAGTGGAGGGGAAAGACTTATGCAGGATAAATATATTCAATATTTTTGTCTTTGTTTAATAAAGATGGAGCTGATAAACACATCTAGTAATTAGGGAGACTGTGTGTATGCCCTGGAAGAAAGGAATTTGGATGATGATAATTTCATAAAGTTAGTGAGAGTCATTATTATTATACACCCAGGACAAATTGAATTCTTTTTCTTCCTGTTTGTTGGAGATGTCATATTACAGTGTTTCAGAATCTACATTGATTTAAATTAGACTGAATGCTAAGTTCTTCACTGAGTAGATGCATTACAAATGAAAGAAGAGAGTTGGCAATTTCTGCTGAATTTCAGTTATCTATAGGCACTCCTCACTGACTCCAAACCTACAGGCATGTAGGTACCTGCTTACCTAAAGTCAGATTTCAGACTATTCATCTACTTAAAAACTATTGACAGCGTTCTACTATCCACAGAATAACTCCTGTAAAAGCAAATTTAGTGAAAGAATTCAAGACCTTCTGTAATTTAGCCTGATTCTAACTGTCTAAGGTTAAGTGAAGTCTCTCAGTCGTGTCCGACTTTTGCCACCCCGTGGACTGTAACCTGCTAGGCTTCTCTGTCCATGGGATTCTCCAGGCAAGAATTCTGGAGTGGATTGCCATTTCCTTCTCCAGGGATCTTCCTGACCCAGGGATCGAACCCGGGTCTCCCGCATCAAAGGCAGACGCTTTAACCTCTGAGCCACCAGGGAAGCTAGAAACACTCATATTAGTCTAATCATATTAATCTTTGGCTTTTCTTCAGACCTTGCATTTCCCCTTGTTTGCTGTTGTTTGCTTAACAAACAAACTGTTATGCTGTATAGCACAGTGATTATAAGCAGCGCCTCTGTGTTTCAGACTTTGTTCTACTGCTTAGTAGTTGAGCAATCTTGGACAAGTTCTTTAACCTATCAGTGCCTCAGTGTATGCATCAATAAAATGGAGCCAATATCTCCTAGTGTTGCCATGAGAATTAAGTGGAATATTGCATGTAAACACCTTAGAATAGTGCTTGGCTAATAGTAAGTGTGCCATAAGTATTAGCTCTGATGATCATGGTAATAATGATGGTCACGGTGATGGTGGTGATGAATAGAATGTCCTTCCTCAGCATCTATGCATATAAAATTTTGCTCATTCTAGGTCAGTTCAAATTCTGTCTTCTCTAAGAAGCCATCCCTCACTTCCCCATATCTCTAGTTTGTATTTAAGTGGACATACATGTTGAAGAGTGATGGTAAATGAGAGAACCTAAGTAGTACTAACTAGCTTCATGAAGAAACTGAGTTTGGACTGACATTTTTGAATGCAGTGGTCATCATTGTAAGTTAATAGAGAGAGAAATGGTCAATCTGAGTGAAGAGGAGGATGAGGTGATGTAAGAAAGGAAAAAGCAGTGTTTATGCAGAAATGTCATGGGTTCTTATTGGGGTATATATGAAGTCATCAAGGGAAGATGTGATTCTGATGCTGGAGAAAGGAGATGGCAATGTTTATCAGTCTTAACTATGGATCTGCCAGGCAAATCCCACTCATACACATTTGAATCAACAATTTCTCAAGTAAAAGGCTTCATTTCTGGGACTTCCTGGAGGTCCATTGCACTTTCACTGCAGGGAGCATGGGTTCAACCCCTGGTCAGGCAACCCCTGCGAGGTGGCAAGCGGGGGTGGAAGCCCAGTGGATGAGGACTGGACTGGGAGAGAAGGTGGAAAAATAGAGAAATGACAAAATTCACGAGATCGCTACCCAGATGAGGCTTTAGGCTCAAGGAAACACCCCTTATTGCTCCCAGAAATCTTTTAGGATATTTGCTGCAGGATATATTATTACCCTAATCCATTTCCCACTCAAACAATTATTATTTTTGCAAAGTAGAGTAAAACACCACTGAACATAAAGGTCATATTTACAGAAGCTCAAGCTTGAAAACCAAACAAAGCAGACTGCGTGTTCACCTCTACAGACAAGGGTGTAATTCATACCAGTAGCATCTGAGACTGCCTGGTTACAAAAGGCCTTCTTCATACTTAAAAGAGCCAGGAGACGCGCCCATTGCAGAATCCATTTATGAGTCCATGGGCAGGTAGAAAGCCATCATTAAATCCTGCCCAGTCCCTGGCAGCTCCACTTACTAGGTGGATAAGCTCTGCAGCAACCTTGTTCTCAGCTTTGTATTGTGAATAGTACATTTAAAAATGAATATTTAGTGCTTAGAGTGCTGCTTCCAAAAATCTGTATTCTAGTTAAAATTAGCTATTGAGAAAAGAGGTAGCAGCTTGCAGATTTGCAAAAAGCTATCGAAGACCATGTATACAACACACACACATGTATGTTATTTATAAGAGTGCAAAGACTCTACTGGGGAAGGAGTAAGTAAAGATGGAATCACAACTTGATCATCAAGATTATATCTTTTAAGTGATCCTGCAAATCAGCTCACATCTTCTTGGGGAAAATCAGGATGAACTACAAACGTTGGTGTTTTGTTTTATGTTGTTTCTTTTAAGTGATGTTTCTGAGGTGACTTTCCATCAAAAAGAATTGAGGTGGGAACCTGCCTTTGAAGACGGGGATACAGTGCTGGTGGTGAAGAGGAGACCTGGGCTAAGGCAGGACATTGAGGTCCACCCGGTGTTTATGCCAAGACACGCTGTCTGGGAACAGCTGGGATTCTGACTACTGCTCGGCGCAGCTTCCTCTTTCCCTTCCCTGGCTCGTGACTCACAGCACAAACTGACCCTGGAGGATTTTTTTCAAAGTGTTAAAATGATACTGCTAAGCCCTTGTTTATGACTGCTGGGGATGCTGGGGAACCAGCTTTGGGGAATGAGTTGGAACCACAGATGACGGCTGGAAGAAGCAGGGACCATTCTGGATCCTGCTGGGAACCAGGCTGCAGGGCGGTGAATGTCCCTGCAGGGCCCCCTCTGTGCCCTCAGTGCCCTAACACTGCTGGCCCAGGTTGCTGTTCCCTGGGCTGGATGGGCTGTCTTGCACTTGATTCATGTCTGGAGTGGCTCTGTTTTGATCTGCTTCTAAGGAGACTGAGAACATGGAGATCTCGACTTTCCAGCCGTGTTTCCCTCATGATGCTCACAAGGTAGGGAATTCCTTGTCCAGAGGAATTCTGATGCTGGACTGTAAAAAAAGACAAAACACAATGATAACCTTCCCCAAATGTCCCACAGCACATCAGGCTTAAGATGCAGTTAATCAGTTACTTGCTGCCCAACTCAAAATACAGCAAAAGTTCCCATCAAACTGTGTTCAAACCTTGTGGTTGCTGGTAAAGGAAAAAACCGCAATCTACAAATGGAAAGGACGAGTCTTTTCCTTCATTCTGTGCTGATGTTCGAGAATTTCTGTGCCTTCATGCTAATAAGTAACACTTGAGCTTTTGTTTTTGGCCACTTCGTTTCATGGGTTACTGTGGATCCAGGTCCACCAACAGCTATGCCCTCTTGTTGACTGTTGTTGCCTCGAGGAGGGCGCACCTCCCACACCCTGCAAATCAACCTCTAAGCAAGTTCCACTCTGCTCTTACTGCAAAGGAGAAGCTAATTAAAAGACCAAACTAAGAGACCATAGATGTTTTCTTCCATGCCCACATTCTGTAGAACAGACACATGGACGTTTGCATGATTTGCAAGAAAGAGAAACCCTTCACCAGAAGAGCCAGCTACGCATTGCCCCAACGTCAGCCAATCCATGTACAGTGCGGAAAATGAGGACACGCTAAATAAATCTGGAGTGTTCTAAACTGCATCTATGCACGTCTCGTAAAGATTTACATAGAAGAAAGGGAAAATACAGAAAAAGTGTGACTCTGGAGAAAGGAACTGTTTAAGCCGTCTGGCATTTGATACCGTGGATGATATCTGGCCAAGGGTATCTGTCATAGAGATTTTTAAATGAAAGTGCATATCTGGCAACCTTCCCATGATTTGTGGAATGTATCTATAGAGCACTGTCTCCTCACTGGGTGGTCAGCCCACTCTTCTACAGTTTCACTTGGCAGTTGATTTTTAATGAAATCTAAGTCCCAGAAAGGCCTCCCAGACCTCTCCTTGCGGCTGCTCACAGCTGACTCACGTCAGCGGTCACTTAAAGTCTGTTTTCCTTGTTGTTTACTGAAACGTCGGAGATGTGTCTCGCAGATGGCAGATTGTTTTAATATTGGCTTATAACAAGTCATGTCAGTCTGTTTGCACTTCAGATATTTGAGTGCCAGTTGAGCTAGAGACGGGTTAACTCTTGGGGTGAGATGTCTTTATGATATTTTAGGGAAGAAAAAAATATTTGTATACATACATGCACAAATAAACATTGTGTGTGTGTGTATATATATAATGACCTTAAGAAAACCCGTGCTTTCAAAAAAGAGGAAGTGTGCTTTTCAGAACCCAGCAGTCAGGAGATAAAACTAGAATAATTCAGTTTAGCTACTAGGCCTGGGGTTCCTCAACAGATGTGATAACAGAATGTAAATATTGATATCCAGCTGTCAGCCCATTGGCCTTCCTCACAGAGGTTAGGTGAACTTGGCTTCCCTCGCTGAGAGTTGGCTAAGGACCGGCAGGAAATTCAGACGAGAATATATTTATCAGATTTTTCCTTCTAAGTTTGAGGCTTTAAAAAAACACCGCAGAGGAAATACAGGGCTTCCTCTCCTACAGGTCTTACTTGCTCACTCTTACCTTTCCTGTCTGTCACATTTCCAAGGGACCAAGTGCTTGAATCCTTCTGAGTGCTTTTCCAATAGGTTAAATTAGACCTGGGTGGGCAGCACCTGACCTGACTTAGCTGTAAGGCACAGAGCTTGGCCTTGAGAGCTGCATGCTCGCCACCAGCCTCCTCACCTCCCCCAGGGTTTCCCTGCTTTTGCTGTCACCTTACTAGGGCCCGCCTCCCCATTTTACAGCCTGAGTAAACAAACAGCCAACCCCATCATGGCATCTGTATTTAACGCTCTCCAGGACTTTCCTGGTGGCCCAGTGGCTGAGAATCTGCCCTCCGATGCAGGGAATGCAGGTTTGATCTTGGTCAGGGAACTAAGATCCCACATGCTGCAGGGCAACTGAGCCTGCTAGCCCCAGGAGAAGCCAGCATATGCCACAAGTAGAGAAAAGCCTGCACGCCACAAAAAGACCGGCAGAAACAAAAGTTAAAGAAAATAAACAGTAAAACTCTTCACTGGGACCCACGGCTTAGTGGAGTCTTTTCATTTGTTTGCACTCTGATAATTATGACCAACCTAGGTAGCATATTGAAAAGCAGAGACATTGCTTTGCCAACAAAGGTCCATCTAGTCAAGGCTATGGTTTTTCTTGTGGTCATGTATGGATGTGAGAGTTGGACTGTGAAGAAGGCTGAGCACTGAAGAATTGATGCTTTTGAACTGTGGTGTTGGGGAAGACTCTTGAGAGTCCCTTGGACTGCAAGGAGATCCAACCAGTCCATTCTGAAGGAGATCAGCCCTGGGATTTCTTTGGAAGGAATGATACTGAAGCTGAAACTCCAGTACTTTGGCCACCTCATGCGAAGAGTTGACTCATTGGAAAAGACTCTGATGCTGGGAAGGACTGGGGGCAGGAGGAGAAGGGGACGACAGAGGATGAGATGGCTGGATGGCATCACAGACTTGATGAACGTGAGTCTGAGTGAACTCTGGGAGATGGTGATGGACAGGGAGGCCTGGCGTGCTGCAATTCATGGGGTCGGAAAGAGTTGGACACGACTGAGCGACTGAACTGAACTGAATACACAGATAAAGAAAACATCAGGTAGTGTTAAGATGAAATAAAAGAGGATAGAGGGAAAAAAAATGACCGGGGCTGCTTTATCTAGGGTCAGGAAGTGCCTTGCCATGAAGGTGACATTTTCAGAGATCTAAGTGAAAAGATGTGACCAGCTTTGTGTGGATCTGAGAGAAGATAAGGCTGGGAGGTAGGAATAGCAAAAACCCTGAAAGCAGCTATTTAGAGAACACTGGAGCCTGGGGAAAGGAAGAACTGGGACCCACCAGGCGGTGGTGCAGCCTTGAAGTCTATGTAGATCTTCTGTCATCATGATGGTAGAGTTTTGAATAGGGGGATTTATATAATCTGGGGTACAATTTAAAAAACAAATCTCCTTGGTTGCTGTGTAGAGAATGAATAATATACATGTAGGCAGAAGGAGTGGAAGCAATGAACCTGCCTGTCGCAGCAGTCCAGGAAAAGATGGTGCTGGCTTAGGAAGAATCAGTGCAGTAGGGACAATGTGCTGAATCTGAGATGTGGTTTGGAGGTAGAGCTGACAGACCTCACTGATGAGTGGGAGGTGAGGGAGAGGACTACATGATGATGGAGGGGTTTTGGGCTTGAATGACTGGGGAGATGGAAATGCCATCTTTTAAGGTCAGAAAGATTCGAGAAAGAGCAGATCTATATAGGAAGACACAAAGATCTGTGTCCTGATTTGGCCGTTGGAGCTGTGGGATAACTACCAGAAACCAAAATGGAGCTGTTAGGCAGGCAATAAGACGTGCTGTCCCACAATTTAGGTCAGGAATTCCATGTCAGATTAGAAACAGAATGTAAGCTTAAAAAGTAAAATGAAAAATTGCTGAAAGAAAACTATTTTTATAATCTTTGAGTGTTATAAACATACTGTTTCAAATCATAAAAGACTAACAAATTTGACTATATACAATTCTTAAGGTGTTACTGACAAATTAGTTTCAGGTATACAATGTAATGATTCGATAATTGTTCATACTGCAAATCATCACAATAACTGTAGTTAACTTTTGTCACAAGGCTCCCTTTTCGCCATATCCCCAGCAACCCTTATTTCTACCTTTTAAATGATAGCCATTCTGCAGGTCTGATTTTTATATATTAATTTTATATCCTGCAGATTTACTGAATTCATTTATTGGTTCCAACAGTTTTTGATGGGGTCTTCAGGGCTTTTATAAGTAATATCACGTCATCTGCAAATAGTGACAGTTTTACTTCTTCCTGTTTGATTTGGATGCCTTTTACTTCATTTTCTTGTCTGATTGTTGAATAAAAGTGGCAAGAGTGGGCATCCTTGTCTTATTCCTTATCTTAGAGGAAATGCTTTCTGTTTTCACCATTGAGTATGTTAGCTGTGAGCTTGTTGTGTATGGCTTTGTTTTGTTGAGGTATGTTCCCTCTGTACTCTGTCAGAAGTTTTTTCTTTATAATCATAAATGGATGCTGAATTTTGTCAAATATTTTTTCTACATCTATTGAGATGATTGTATGATTTTTATTATTTGTTTTGTTAATAAGGTGTGTCACCTTGATTGACTTCTGAATGCTGAGCCACCATTAGTTACATCCCTGGGACAAACCCCACTTGATCCTTTTAATGTATTGTTGAATTTGGTTTGTTAAAATTTTGCTAAGGATTTTTCATCTCTGTTCATCATGGATATTGGCTTGTAATTTTTTTTCTGTGACACTCTTCTCATCTGGTTTTGGTATCAGAGTGATGTTTGCCTTGTAAAATGAATTTGGAAGTGTTCCCTCCTTGTCTATTTTTGGAATACTTTGAAAAAGATTGGTCTTAATTCTTTGAATGCTTAATAGAATTCACTGATGAAGCCATCTGATTCTGGACTTCTGTCTGTTGGGAGGTTTTTGATTACTGATTCAATTTTCTTACTAGTAATTGATCCATCAATATTTTCTATTTCTTCATGATTTAGACTTGATAGATTGTATGTTTCTAGACATTTATCCATTTCTTCTAGGTTGTGTAATTTGTAGGGGTATAATTGTTCACAGTGGTCTCTTATGACTTGGGTTTCCCTGATGGCTCAGTGGTAAAGAATCTGCATGCAGTGCAGGAGAAGCAAGTTTGATCGCTAGGTCAGGAAGATCCCCTGGAGAAGGAAATGGCAATTCACTCCAGGCTCCTCTGTCCATGGGATTTCCCAGGCAAGAATACTGGAGTGGGTAATCATTTCCTCCTCCAAAGATCTTCCCAGGAGACCCAGGGATTAAACCCATGTCTCTTGTGTCTCCTGCACTGGCAGGTGGATTCTTTACCGCTGTACCACCTGGGAAATCCTAGGCAGTAAATAAATCAGTCTTATTTTTTCAACTCATTCAGCCACTCTGTATCTTTTGATTGGAGAATTTAATCCATTTGCAGTTAAAGTAATTATTGATACGCATTTACTGCCGTTTTGTTCATTGTTCTCTGGTTGTTCTGTAGTTTCTGTTTGTTCCTTTCTTCTCTTGCCTTGTTCTTTTGTGGTTTGATGACTTTCTCTAGTGGTATGCTCAGATTCCTTTCTTGTTCTCTTTTGCATATCAGCTATAAGCTTTTGCTTTGTGGTTACCACAGGCTTACATAAAACAACTTTTATTTGTAACAGTCTATTAAATTATTAACAACTTAAGCTTGAATGCATTCTGAAACTCTGTGTTTTTACCCCTCCTCCCCTAATTTTAATGCTTTTGATGTCACATTTTACATATTTTTATCTTGTGTATCCCTTAACTATTGTCCTCATAGTTATTTTACTACTTCTGTCTTTTAACTATCATCCTACTTTATAAGTGATTAATCCACCAACTTTGCAACATTTTGCTATATATTTACTTTACTATTGAAGTTTATACTTTTCATATGCTTTCCTGTTACTACTTACTACCCATTCTTTTCAGCTTAAAGAAGTTCCTTTAACATTTCTTGTAAGACTGGTTTTGTGATGAAGAATTCCTTTAGCTTTTGCTTGTCTGAAAATCTCTTTTTCAATACTGAATGACAACATTCCTGGGTAAAGTATACATGATTGCAAGTTTTTCTTTTTCTACACTCTGTATTATGCCACATCCTTCTGGTTTATGAGGTTTTCGCTGAAAAAGCTGCTGATAGTTTTCGTAAAAAGTTATTTTTCTCTTGCTGCTTTTAATATTCTCCATTTGTCTTTAATTTTTGATATCTTATAATCATGTATTCTGGTGTGGGTCTCTTTAGGTTCATCTTATTTGAAGCTCTCTGCATTTTTTTGCCCTGTTAGAGAACTTTTCAACCATTATTTTTCTGCTCCTTTCTCTTTCTTTTCTCCTTCTGGGGATCATATAACATGAATGTTGGTATGCTTGATGTTGGTCCCTATGTCCCTTAAGCTATCTTCACTTTTTTTTCTTTTTGCTACTCTAATTAGGTGAGTTCCAATGCCCTTTCTTTCTTCTGCTTCATCTAATATGGTGTTGAATTCCTCTAGTATATTTTTCAGTGCAGTTATTGTGTTCTTCAGCTCTTAATTTCTATTTGGTGCTTTCTTGTACTTTTTTATTTCTTTGTTTAAGTTTTTACTGTGGTTATCCATTGTTCTTGCAAGTTTAGTGAGCATTTTTATAGCCGTTTCTTCAAACTCTTTACTAGGTGAATTGCTTATCTCCATTTCACAAAGAACTCTTTCTGAGTTTTAATCTTGTTCTTTCATCTGGAACTTATTCCTCCATCTCATTTTCATGGACTCTCTGCCTTGGCTTTCTCTGCATTAGGTAAAAGAACTGCCTCTCCCAGTCTTTAAGGAGTGGCCTTGTGTAGGAATGAAGCTTATCATTCAATATTGTTCTAGCTCTCAAAAGTTAATATTGTATCTCAAGTCTTTGTGATTGTCCAAGCAGCTTCTTTTATTCTTAGTGGCTCCCGATAGTTAAGGAGCCACTTATAATAGTTCACCTGGTGGCTCAGACGGTAAAGCATCTGCCTACAATGCGGGAGACTCGAGTTCAATCCTTGGGTTGAGAAGATCTCCTGGAGAAGGAAATGGCAATCCACTCCAGTATTCTTGCTTGGAAAATCCCATGGACAGAGGAGCCTGGTAGGCTACAGTCCATGGGGTCACAAAGAGTCAGGCATGACTGAGCGATTTCACTTAATAGTTAAGGGTGTGTCAAGGTCTGTCAGTGTCCCAAAAGGCAGGATCTTGATCTGCACCTAGATTCAAGCTGATTGGTAGTCAGACCAGCAGACAGGAACTTTTAAAGTATGTAAATATACATACAGTCCTATGGGACTTCAAGCATCAGTCAGTTCAGTCGCTCAGTCGTGTCTGACTCTGCGACCTGCAGCATGCCAGGCTTCCCTGGCCATTACCAACTCCTGGAGCTCTCTCAGACTTATGTCCTTCAAGTCGGCAATGTCATCCAACCATCTCATCCTCTGTCATCCCCTTCTCCTCCTGCCTTCAATCTTTCCCAGCATCAGGGTCTTTTCTAATGAATCGGCTCTTTGCATCTGGTGGCCAAAGTATTGGAGTTTCAGCTTCAGCCTCAGTCCTTCCAATGAATATTCAGGATTGATTTCCTTTAGGATTGACTGGTTTGGTCTCCTTACAGT
Organism: Nanger dama; assembly: GCA_917880005.1. NCBI lineage: Eukaryota > Metazoa > Chordata > Mammalia > Artiodactyla > Bovidae > Nanger > Nanger dama. Next base: position 30,777,129 of record CAKJTW010000023.1, read on the forward strand.
CCAAGGGACTCTCAAGAGTCTTCTCCAACACCACAGTTGAAAAGTACCAGTTCTTTGGTGCTCAGCTTTCTTTATAGTCCAATATGACTATAGCATAAGCTATAAGGGCTTCAAGCATAAGCCCTTCTGATTTGCTTGGCCACCATAGCCAAGCAAATTAGTGATGTTTCCTGACAGCAGCTGCAAAAAAAATCAAGGCATCAGGAGATACCAGCAAGTTGGCACAAGGCAAAGGGAGAGTACGAAGATGGTGACTGTTGACCTCTGTCCCCAGAGAGTTCTCCAGCAGGTTCCTCCCTCAGCATGTGTTAAGTTTGGTGCCTGCCTCTCAGTTCAGTGCTTTAAGATAAGCAAATAACCCTCTTTCACGTGAAGTTTGGGCACTGGTCCCTAGGGCAGGTGAGTCAGAGTGCAGGAGCCCTTTAAAGAGCCTTTCTGAGTTCACTGTAGCCTGTGGGTCTTAGGTGGTAAACCCTGATGACTTTCAAAGCGAGATGATTTACGGACTCATCTCTCAGGTGCAAGTCTTAAAAGCTGGAGTGCCTGATAGAGTGCAAACCCTTTGTTCCTCAGGGAGAAGCTCTAGGATTTGAGTTCCCTTTCAGTTGTGAGTCACCATTCCAGGGGTAGGATTTATGGCAAGAATATATCTCAATCTCTCCTACCCACTTTGATGTTTTTTTTTCTCATTTGCCTGATGCGTAGGGAGTCATTCCACCAGTTTTTCATTTTTTTGGAGGAAGTCATTTCATATGTAGCTGTAGATTTGATGTGTCCATGAGTTCAGGATCTTCTGCTGCCACCATCTTGAGCCAGAGCCTGAAAGATTTCCTTTTGATTTTATAAGAGAGGTTAGTGAAGGAAGGAATCAAATTCATCCTTCAAGGCTACACACCTAGGAAACCAAGGAAAGAATGATGCCAATCATAGAAATAACAGAAAACAGAAAAACCCAGGAAAAGGGATGAGCTTGGCTTTTGACAGGTCAAATTTCAGGTGATAACATTTATCCAGATGACATAAGGTTCTCAGGAAGGTGGAAGCATGAATCTGAAGCTTGGAGATGTCAGAGCCAGAGGTATGGATTTGGGACTGGTGCATAGAGAAACCATCAAAGCAGATGAAACTGCTTAAGGGACCACAAAGAAGAGCTAGATAACAAGGCAGATTCTTGAACATTGTTCACACTCCTGGGTCTGAAGGAGGCAAGTTAACCACTTGAAAAAGAAAAATATTCAAAAAATAGGAGTAACGAGTAGAGTAGCATCACTCGCGAGATGACAGTTTTAGTGTGAGGATAACCAGAGTTGATGTGTGGCTAGAATAAGCAGAATGCCGTGATCAAAAAGGACATTTAGAAATCACATAGTTCAAACCTTCATTTTGTTGATAGGCCATTGGGTCTCAAAGCAGTTAATTATCCTACCCAAGGTAACAGATACTAAGGTGCACCAACGTGATTTTATCTTTGTGTTTTAGTTGAGTGTTCTTCCAGCTGGACCAAACCCTGCTATCCTGTCACTTTTCTGATTGTCACATAATTAATCTATAATATGTCAAGTTTAGGCCTTAAAGACAAGAAATGTATTAAAAAAAAACTAGATGAGAAAGTCTAAATGCAACCTATTAGTATCCATAAAAAATGGTTCATGATATTATTGTACAAAGTTCAGGATGATCCTGTGAATGATCAATTGGAAAAGTCTAGTCATAAGATAAATGGAAACAGAAAGTAGTTTTTATTTTGTAAATACAAATTTATTTTTCTCATTATAAACTGGCAGACACTTATTTTTAATAAAATAAAGAAAATGTAGAAAAGTACACATTAGAAAATAAATATCATTGATATTCTACCATCCACAGACAACGACTAATATTTTGGTGATTTTTTTCTCATGTTGTCTCTATTGGTTTATACAGTTGAAATCATACATGAGAGGCAGTTTTTTTTTTTTCCTGTTGATCTTGTATAACAAACATTTGCTGTGGTTGATGCTCATTTTTATGATTTCTTTTTTGTTTCCAGATATAATTGATAGGTAGCACTGTGTAAGTTTAATGTGTACATGATTGACCTGAAGTGAAGTTGCTCAGTCGTGTCCTACTCTTTGTGACCCCCATGGACTGTAGCCCACCAGGCTCCTCCGTCCATGGGATTTTCCAGGCAAGAATACTGGAGTGAGGTGCCATCCCCAAGATCTCCAGGGGATCTTCTCAACCCAGGGATCGAACCCTGGTCTCCTGCATTGCAGGCAGACGCTTTAACCTCTGAGCCACCAGGGAAGCCCTGATTGACTTACATGCAACATAAAATGATTATCACAATTAGTTTTGTATCACACAGACACAAAATTAAAGAAGTAGAATCTTTTTCTTTGTTATGAGAAGTCTTAAGGTTTACTCTAACAGCTTTCATATGTAACATACAGCAACATCAGTTATATCTATATGTCAGATGTTACATCCCTAGTACTTACTGTGGCTGACACTTTTAAATACCTCCTTATATCTGTTCTTACCTTCTTTATGTCTGTATTTATGGCTGTGTCGGGTCTTTGTTGCTGCACTTGGGCTTTCTCTAGTTGCGTCAAGCTGGGGCTACTCTTCGTTTCAGTGTGCACGTTTCTCATTGGGGTGGCTTTTTTGTTGCAGAGCATGGGTTCTAGGCACTCCAGGCTCAACAGTTGTGGCAAATGAGCTTAGTTACCCCAAGACATGTGTAATCTTCCCAGGCCAGGGATAGAACCTGTTTCCCCTGCATTGGCAGGTGGATTCTTATTCACTGTGCCACGAGGGAAGTCCTCCTCTCACCTTCTTCATTACTATCAGGACCATGAATTTGCTTAAGGGGAAATTTAGATATTTTCAACTAAAATGTTCACCTTCCTGGAGCCCTTTACCGCTGAAGGTGATGATGTTACAGTTCTAGGCAGTGACACCTAAGGAGAGGTTGCTGGTGGTGGGGGCAGGGGCTTCTGAGAAAGATTTTAAAGGAACAGACTCAGCTGGCATGTTACTTGTGGCCTTATGTCCCTTTCCCCTTCTGTCCGGTATGCATACATGATATGCTGAGGGTAAGGGATATAGTAGCTACCTTTGAACATGAAGGTGAACACCACACATATAGATGGTGAAGCTGAAGGATGGAAAGACTTTGAATCCTTGATTACATCATTAAGTATCCACATCGGCCCTGGACTGCATTTCTCTAGACTTCTTGATGTACAAAATAAAGGCTTTAAACCACAGTTGTGTCAAGTTCTGTAGTACTTCCAGCCAAAAACAATATTGATGGATACACTTAATGAATAAATTTTAAATGCTCCCCCTTGGCATCACAAAATGCTGTTTTGTGTTTACCTGTTAACTCATGCCTCATCTTTCAAAAAACGTTCTGAGGTAGCTTATAAAAACTGGTACCAATAGTACTGAACTGTTCAAACCATGGTAAGAGGATATAATTGAATTAAAGTGAAACAAAGATAGTTAATCTGGAGAAACTAGGTGAAGGAGAGATACTAATGTTAAATCCAAAATTTACCTCTGAGTTTCTGGCACCAAACTCTGTTTATCTAATGCCTGAAACCATACCAATTTATCAATTTCTTCCTCAGAGTTTTAAACAATATATCATGGGAATCTAAAAATTATGAAAGTCTTTTAAGGCAGTTTTTAAAAGATGCAGCAATCTTATCATAAATTGTCTATTACCAAATCCCAGTATAAGACAGTGTTCAAAACATCAGATTATAGGGACTTCCCTGGTGCTGCAGGGAAGGTGGGTTTGACCCTGGTCAGGCAGGTGAGACCCCACATGCTTTAGTGCTGAAAAACCAGAACATAAAACAGAAGTAATATTACTACAAAGTCAGTAAAGACTTTAAAAACGGTCCCTATAAAAAATCTTTAAAAAATATCAAACTGTAGTTCAGGCTAGCCCTTTCTTCCAAAACATCATCTTAAATTGTCTGCTAATGTCTTTGGGGGGCTTTTTTACCCCTATCAAAACAGTTGAGAGGAACTATATAAAATGGAAGAATTTGAAAGACAAGCAAGAACTTCAGTCTTTTATTCATAGTCTGTGTTTTCCTGTATGTGAAATCAGATGAAAAGGAGAGGTTTCCCAGTGGAATTCTTTGTCTGAAGCTTCCACAGTTGTCTTTACTATGCCTGGCCTTACTCACCTGGAAAGCACTGAAGGACATTATACTAGTGAATCAGCTGCCACGTTCATTGTCCAGGTGTGGTGAAGACATCAGCCACAGCGATTCTCAGTATTCTCCTGTGAAAAACCAGGCAGAACATTCTGTTAGATACCCAAGTATCAGGAAAAGTGTGTGTGTGTTTTCTGCATTTTGCAGCTCATGGAACTTCCCCAACCAGGGGTTGAACCCATACCCCCTGAAACAGAAGTGCTGCCTTAACCCCAGACCACCAGGGAAGCCCTAGGAAAAGCTTTTTATGTTCTTTCTTGTTTTTCTGAAAAACTGGTTATTCTTTCTTCTTTTAGACAATGTAAATGTGTAGTTAATCATATTTCTCTTTTTCTTTGCCTTCCAGTAAACTTAGAAGCAAATTTGCAACCCAGCCTTTTCTGTAGGTCCAGAATTTCTGCCTAGTATTTATTTTCACACTCACTTTTATTTATAATTTCAATAAACTATGTAATTTATTTTATATACACTATGCATAAATTTTTATTATATAAATTACATCCAAGTATAATTTATCTCCCCTTCTATATGTTTTTTCTGGATATGAATTTTTAAAACTTATGTTTCATTATACATGTGTGAATTCAAATCCTTGTTTTAGAATAGAGTAGAAATAATTAAATATAGGCAGTTGAAGTAATTTTGTCCAAGTGTGTAATTGTCTAGTTATCTAAATGAAAGGTTTGAACTAGAGAACCAAGGCATAATTGCTTATCATATACCTCTCAGATATCAAAAATGAGGCTTTGAGCCAAGTATAGATAGCATAAACTTCCCAAACACTGTCCTTACACATGCTGGACAACAGAGCAAGGATGATTAGTCCTATAAACAGCCAGCTGTGTCCAATGCAACTCTAAATGGTCTCCACATGTCATCTCAGCAGCTCCTCACAGCAGTCCCCTTCCCCTACTGGAGGTTGATTTTCTTATCATTGCTGTGTTATAGTCAGGAACCTGGGTTCAGGGAGTCCTTGTGGTTACCTGGAAGAATGGCCCTGGGCTATTTAGAGGTCAGCTGGGTAAATGGCAAGGTTGACTACTGCTGTTTCAGGTAGAGATCCTGGGAGTGATCTTGCCAGCACTCATCTTGGGAAGTGTCTTTGTTTTTGTTTGTTTGTTTTTAGTTGTTTAGAGCTTTTTTGGTTTGTTTATCTTGGATGTGCTGGCTCTTAGTTGTGGCACCCGGGATCTTTTTGTTGTGTCATGCAGCATCTTTAGCTGTGGCATGTAGGGTCTTTAGTTGTGGCATATGAGATCTAGTTCCCTGACAAGGGTTTGAACCCAGGCCCCTACTTTGGGAGCTCAGAGTCTTAGCCACTGAACCACCAGGGAAGTCCCTAGTTGTTTAGTTTTAATTTTCCATTATACAATACAGCGTCATCAACTCTAGTCACCAGGTTTTACATTAGATCCTCAGACCTTATTCGTCTTATAGCTGAAAAGTACCCTTTTATCAACCTCTCCGTATTCCCCCCTGCCCACCAGCCCCCAACTACTTTTCTGAGAATTTGACTCTTTAAAACATTTTTACATTAAGTGATACCATGCACTGTTGCATGGTGTCTTTCTCTGACTTATTTCACTTAGCATAATGCCCTCAAGGTCCATCCCTGTTGTCACAAATGGCAAGATTTCCTTCTTTCTCCTGGCAAAATAATGTTCCCTTGTATATCTATACCACATCTTTATTCATTCATCTACTGAGAGACACTTAGGTTTCTTCCATTTCTTGGCTATAGTGAATAATGCTGCAATAAAACTGACAACCCACTCCAGTATTCTTGCCTGGGAAATCCCATGGACAGAAGCCTGGCGAGCTACAGTCCATGGGGCTGCAGAATCAGAGACAACTTAGCAGCTAAAACTTTCAAACATGGGGGTGCAGATATCTCCTTGAGATAGGGATTTCATCTCCTTTGGCTATATATCCAAAAGTGAGATTGCTGGATCATATGGTAGTTCTATTTTTGATTTTTGAGGAAAGTCTATACTGGTTTCCATAGTGGCCACTCCCTTTGGGGAGGCATCTTTGGTTCTGCTCAGCTGCTGCTCTCTGGTACCTCGTTGAAAATGCTGAATTCTGCTCCCTAAACTGAGGAGAGAACATCTTGGTCTGAAAGATGAAAGACCTTTTGGGACAAGAAATAAGGCTCATCCCCTTCCACTATAACAGTACCTCTTCCTAATGCCTGTGCACTGTTTGGCTTTGATCAGGGCTGTGACTAGACCAATCCTAATGATTTTGTTTCAACTCCCTCCCTCCACCCCCCCGCTGCTCCTGCCCCCGCTTAAAATCAGCATAAACCAGAAAGGTCACAAGGGCTCCGAGAAGTGATCTCATCAATGCTCAGCTACCCAGCATGTGACACCTAAGCCACATCTACCCAGAAAGTCCCTAGGCACCCCAGTGTAGGCTCCACATTTAGGGTCTTCAGAAAAATCATACTGTCTTAGATCTGTGAGATGCTGCCACTTTTGTGCTATTTCTGCACAAACATAGTTGCCTCTTTCATGGCTATACATGCCTGACAGTTCCTGAAAACATTGTCCAGAGTCACCCAGCCAGACAGACCATGCAGAAAACCTACGCATTTTGGGAACAGATTCAAGAAATAAGAGCAAGCCTCTTAAAGTGGAGCCAGGAGCTGTAACTTCAAACAGAAATTATCTTAATTAGCCAGCGTGGAAAAACAACGAAGATGTTTGCATTTCATGTGCAGCAAGGCTCTCGCCATCAGCCTGTGTGCCTGCCCCCCTCCCTCTCTCAGGGGCAAGGAGGCTCCCTGGACTTTGCAGACCTCTCGTTTACAGACTCCAGCTGCAGCTCCTGCCCTCTGCCTTGTTCTTCCCTGCTAAGGGTATATTGAGTGCATCTCCCTTTTGTTATTGCAAGACAGATGAGTCCCTTCACTTTCCCAATAAGGAAATAAATAGCCACGAGCAAAAGATCTGGTTGGACAGGAAATAGTGCCATTTCCTAGTTCTTTCATGGCCAAGCTCTCTATTTTAAAATAAATATTATGGCTGTCAATGTGCTAATGAATAGGTGACTATGCCTCAGAGGACCAGAGGGTAACTGCAGCTGATCTGATGCCCAAGGAGGGACAGTAATGGACAGCGTTATTTTTCAGGCTCTGCATCTCCTCTAGCTGCCACTCCCAAATCTGTAATATAAGACAGAACTTGAAACATTTCCTTGGCTCACTCCCAGATGCATTCATTAGGCATTGCTGTCCTGAGGGAGTTTCAGGCAACCTGTTCAACTCCATGCCACATAGGGGTGTGGGGGAAATGAGGAGGGGCAAACTCAGGACAAACACACAGCTGAGGGGCTGAGCCCTTTTCTGATAACTGGTCATTGGAGTTGTGCAGATCCTCCATCTTCATCAACACTGTTGGAGGGTGAGCAGGAAGTGGGAGTTCCAGATGAGATTTGTGGGCTTCACCTGAGGGCTTGGCTACTGTCCAGTCCACCTGGAACCCTCCAGGATGCCCAGTCCAACAACCTGTAGGAGTGCATCCCAGCGCAAGCTCCCTCGCAGCCTTTTATCTGGCTCGGCCACCAAAGTGACAGCCGGGTCTGCCTCTCTCTGGGCTTCACAGCTGAGTCTGACCTCAGCCCACTTCAGGCAAAGGTCTGGCCTCTTCTCTGTTTCACAACTGCAGGAAACAGATCAGCGTTTTCCGTGCGATGCCATTGAACCTGCTCCTAACCTCCACTAACCTTGTCCTTAGAAAGGAACACCTTGATGCCTCCAAGCAAATAAGTGGATTGGGAACTCAAAGCTCTGCAGCTGCCCTCTCCAAGAAATGTCTTCAGCAGCTTCCTGGCAAAATTCTCTTCCACACTTTAGCCCTTGTTCTCTGAGTGAGTGAGGGAGTTCAAGAGTCATTGATAAATAACCTCTGTGTCCCCCACCTGTAAATTCTGCACTGGATTGGGGATGCCCTGTGTCTTCCTCTCGTTGGTATCCTGATTTCCACCATATAGTTCCCTCGGTTGACATCCAGGCCAGAACAGTCTCCCATCATGTTCTGCATGCATGACCTTGTCGAATCCTAAGTTGTAATGAAGTAGGCATCATGATCCTCATGTGACGTCTGATGACGCAGGAGGTTGTAAAGCTAGACACTGGATTCAAGTCTTTTTGGCTCCAGTCCATGCTCTGAACTGCCAGTTTGGCTCCTTAGTTTGAACTCAATGCAAATTGTTTTGAAGTCGAATAAAATTAAATTGTTTGGGTTTATTTTTAAATTATACTAAATGAAAAGAAATACCACTTAAAAGGAGAGCTGAATGGTTTTGTTGTAATGTGAGTTCATCACTTGAATACATTGCTGTAAGTTCTATTAGCAAACTGCAAGATTTAGGAACCCCGCAGAACAATTGCTGTTACTTAACTGAGCCCAAGATGCCCTCTCTGTGTTGTTGTTTCTTCACTGGAAGCTGAAGTTCCTAAATTCAGTGCCAGATTCAAATTTTTACACATCTAGTTATTTAAAAAGCAGCCCAGAGACTTCTCTGGTGGTCCAGTGGTTAAGACTCGATGCTCCCGAAGCAAGGGGCCAGGGTTCAGTCCCTGGTCAAGGAGCTAGATCCTGCATGCCACAGCTAAGGATCCCAGATTCCATAACCAAGACCAGGTCAGCCAAATATAGATATATAATTTTTTTAAGTAGCCCAAATAAAAAGATTCTGAGCCATTTAGGGTCCACCTCTTTTGCATATCCTGTGAAACCTTACCCCACATCTGTAGTCACTGGTAAAATAGAGCCTGTGGTTATAAGGCCCCAGGCTGCTACAGCTGGGTCTGTGAGACTACCGTCATGCTTGGAGCCATGTCATTGAGACACATCAGCCACCTGGCCTCCCTCTGCACTGGGAGTTCCCTGGCCTTCCTTCCCTTCTGGGCGGTGGCCCCCCATGCTGGAGCCTTTGCACAGACTCCTTCTGTGAGGGACTTCCCCACACACATCCCTGTCCCAAGCACGATCCAGTAAAGGTGTGCAGGGGTATGCTCCTGCTTATTGCAGTCACATTTCCCTTGATTTTCCCCAAATCCCTCAAATCCTGACAGATACAGAGTAAACGGGACAATGAATTCATGACTAGAAAGAAGATATTGTGCATTTTACTCTTATTTCTTCTTTGTTATTTCAAACTCCTTACTGTCACTAGTGTGTCCTCTGTTCCGGTTTCTTTAAGTCTGAGCACCTACATGTACATTGATCTGCCAAAGGTGGATCGCAGCAGCATTACCTGCTGTTGTTCGTTGCGCAGTCCCTAAGTTGTGACTAACTCTTCATGACCCTTTTGTGGACTGTAGCCCCCAGGCTCCTCCACCTACTAGCCTTGCCCTAAGAGTTATTTGCAAATGCATGGATCTGATGTGTTGGTGCATGTTTCCAATGTACGTCATGAACTCAAAACTGTTTGTCTAAAAGTCCACATGTGAACTAAAATAATCTTCATACCACACTTTGGGAAGCCAAGTTCTAACTCTTTGGAGTGACTCACATGGCCCTTCAAGGCTTTCTCACTCTCACTATTCCCCTGACACATTTGAGCTCTGGAAATACAGAACTTCCTCAAACTTGCCAGGCCATCTCATGGCTCTACCTGTGTCTGTGTTGTGTTCTGTGAAGTATCCTTCCCCTTTGTCTGTCTGGGATGAGACTGAGCTGATCTGTGACCCCAAGGAAAAGCCTTCACCACTTCCCAGCTTCTCAGTGGATTCTCTTCCCACCAGCCCTCCTCTGTCAGAGTCCTCTGTCCACCCCTAGGCCTCTGCTGTGAATTTTACCTTTAACCAAATGACCTATTGTTTGTTTGCCTGTTTTTCTCTTTCTCATCCTGAAACTTCTAGGAAGTAAGGGACTTAGAGGTTCTTGTATTCCTGGTGTCTACACTGAGGAGACACTTATCAAATGTTTTTGAATCAGTGAAAAAGTAGGCATGATGAAAATAACTGCTGTTTCTGTTTTCCTTTTCCTTTGTTGACCTGCAGTTTGTCTCTGGACATGGAGACAGCAAGAGAGGGAAGGTATAGGGGAGGAAAAGGGACCTCTTGGGGCTCTTTTCATGATGCTAGGTCCTTGAAACAGTATAGGCTTCCATTTCAAGACAGAGAAACGAGAGTTCCCATTTACTTCCCCAGTCTCCCAAGGTCCCACTGAAATAGCAGGAATTAATTTTTTTAAGGAATGAAAACATAACGGAGAAAGCAACAAGGGAAGTCACTTTAGGAGAGGAAGTCTGAGGAAATCCTGAGTGAGAAGACAGCAGGATAGGAAGCTTAAAGAAAAGAGAGCACAGAAAAACACAGCCCAAAGCAAACCTTCCCAAGACAACACCAGCCCATGACCCACCTCCCCCTACAAATAAAAGAGTGGGAGGGAGCTGCAGCTAAGCCAGGGTGGCTAACTGAGGAAGTGTGTTTATTTCAGAGCAGCGGAGACAGGGAGATGCTGCTCCTCGCCCTGCTCTTTCTCCTTCCAGAGCATCCTGCTTTGGCTAAAACAGGGGCCTCCAAAGACAGTTATTTGCCTGTTTGGGCTCCTGGAATGGGAGGGGCCTCAAAAGGCAAAGCAGTTTGAAATAACTCTGGACCCACATGAGGGATAATAGGAGGGACAAAAGGGCCAAGTGGCTTTGTCCTAATAGATGTCTAGTCACGCCCCTCCCCGTGGCCAATGCACAGCTGTCTTTACTTTGGCATCTGGGGTTGAGATGAGGCAGCCTGCCTCTTTACCGATACAAACATACAAACCCAAGGAAAACCTGCCAGGAAACACAGCCTGTGCATGTCCCTAGGGCCGTGGTCAGGCCAGAAGCCGAGATAATGTGAACCTGAGGGGTGGGTAGTGTGTGAAGACCCTCCTTCACGAGGCTCTCTGTGCCTCCACAGCTTGCTGAGCATGCCAAGAATGCAACGCCCTGACCATTCTTTTTTATTTTTTAATTTTTGATTGCACTGGGTCTTTGTTGCTGCTCTCGAACTTTGTCTAGTTGCAGTGAGGGGGGGAGCTGCTCTTCACTGTGATGCCCAGGCTTCTCACTGAGGTGGCTTCTCTTATTGTAAAGCACAGGCTCTAGGTGCAGACCCAGTAGTTGTGGCATGCGGGCTTAGTTGCCCACGGCATGTGGGATCTTCCCAGACCAGGGATCAAACCCACGTCTCCTGCATTGGCAGGCAGATTCTTTACCACTGAGCCACCTAGAAAGTCCCCTGCCTACTCTTTAGGGTTGTATTTTCAGCAGGCAATCTTGAGGGATGAGATCATGTCTGTTGCAGGGATAAAAGAAGTCTTGCTTACTGGTTGCTATAAAACAGAACGTTCCCCAAACTCAGTGTTCCTCTCCTGTGACACGACCCTTTGTGGGTGCAGATGTTTGTCGAGGCCCCTCTGCATTGCTCTGTGCAAACTGGGGCCACAAACATACTACTCTGGACACTGCTTTTGTGGTGAGTTTTTAAAAGTCTTTCATTTTGACCCAAGGGTTTCATGTCTCCAATGGCATGCAAGCAATGGCAAGCTAACTTGTTACCTTGCAAGTGGAGTAAAATCTCTGACCCTTTACAGTTCTTTTTTTTTTTGATTGAAGTATAATTGATTTACTATGTTGTATTAGTTGCAGGTGTACAACCTAGTGATTCAGTATTTTTATAAGTTAGACTCTATTTAAAGTTATTATAAAATTTTGGTTAACATTCTCTGTGCTGTACATATATATCCTTGTGCCTCATTTATTGGATGCATAGTAGTTTCTACCTCTTAATGCTCTGCTCCTATGTTGCCCCTCCCCCAACCCTCTCCCCACTGGTAACCACTAGTTTCTTCTCTGCATCTATGAATTTGTTGTGTTTTATTAAATTTATTCATTTGTTTTATTTTTTAGATTCCAAATATAAGTGAAAACATATAGTATTTCCCTTTCTCTGACTCAGTTCGCTAAGCTTAATACCTTCTAGGTTCATCCATGTTGTTACAAATGGCAAAATTTTCATTCTTTTTTCTGGCTGTGTGTGTATGCATATATCAAGTGGCCAAGTGTTAGTCGCTCAGTCATGCCTATTTGTGATCCCATGGACTATAGCCCACTAGGCACATATCACATCTTCTTTATCCATTTACCTATTGATGGACACTTAGCTTACTTCCCTATCTTGTCTATTGTAAATAATGCTGCTATGCACTTTGTTGTGTGTGTGTTTTTTTCATTAGTGTTTTCATTTTCTTTGGATATATACCCAGGAGTGGAATCGCTAGATTGTATGGTACTTCTATTTTCAATTTTTGTGAAACCTCCATACATGTTTCCATAGTGGCTATACCAACTTGCATTTCCACCAACAATGAATTAAGGTTTTCTTCTCTTCACATACTCACCAACATTTATTATTTGTAGTCTTTTTGATGGTAGTCCTTCTGACAGGCATGCGGTGCTATCTATATCTCACTGTGATTGTTTTGTATTTCCCTGATGATTAGCCCCAGGTAAGGGGCTGTGGCCGAGAGGAGCTACCCCATGTCCGAGGTCAGGGGTGGTGGCCAAGAGGAGCAACCCCATGTCCAAGGAGCGGCAGCTGCGTGGGCGCAGGAGGGCCGAAAGGAGCTACTCCACGTTCAAGGTCAGGAGCGGTGACCTCGTCCAAGGTAAGGAGCAGCAGCTGCACTTTGCTGGAGTAGCCATGAAGAGATACCACACTTCCAGGTAAGAGAAACCCAAGTAAGATGGTAGGTATTGTGAGAGGGCATCAGAGGGCAGACACACTGAAACCATAATCACAGAAAACTAGCCAATCTGATCAGACAGACCACAGCCTTGTCTAACTCAATGAAACTAAGCCATGCCATGTGGGGCCACCCAAGATGGACGGGTCATGGTGGAGAGGTCTGACAGAATGTGGTCCACTGGAGAAGGGAATGGCAAACCACTTCAGTACTCTTGCCTTGAGAACCTCATGAACAGTATGAAAAGGCAAAATGATAGGATACTGAAAGGGGAACTCCTCAGCTTGGTAGGTGCCCAATATGCTACAGGAGATCAGTGGAGAAATAACTCCAGAAAGAATGAAGGGATGAAGACAAAGCAAAAACAAGTTGTGGATGTGACTGGTGATAGAAGCAAGATCTAATGCTGTAAAGAGCAATATTGCATAGGAACCTGGAATGTTAGGTCCATGAATCAAGGCATTGGAAGCGGTCAAACAGGAGATGGCAAGAGTGAACGCTGACATTCTAGGAATCAGCGAACTAAAATGTACTGGAATGAGTAAATTTAACTCAGATGACCAGTATATCTGCTATTGTGGGCAGGAATCCCTTAGAAGAAATGGAGTAGCCATCATGGTCAACAAAAGAGTCCAAAATGCAGTACTTGGATGCAATCTCAAAAATGACAGAATGATCTCCGTTCGTTTCCAAGACAAATCATTCAATATCACAGTGATCCAAGCCTATGCCTCAACCAGTAACACTGAAGAAGCTGAAGTTGAACAGTTCTATGAAGACCTACAAGACCTTCTAGAACTAATACCAAAAAAAGATGTCCTTTTCATTATAGGGGACTGGAATGCAAAAGTAGGAAGCCAAGAAACACCTGGGGTAACAGGCAAATTTGGCCTTGGAATATGGAATGAAGCAGGGCAAAGGCTAATAGAGTTTTGCCAAGAGCAAAATGGCTGTCAGAGGAGGCCTTACAAATAGCTGTGAAAAGAAGAGAAGTGAAAAGTAAAGGAGAAAAGGAAAGATATAAGCATCTGAATGCAGAGTTCCAAAGAATAGCAAGGAGAGATAAGAAAGTCTTTCTCAGCGATCAATGCAAAGAAATAGAGGAAAAGAACAGAATGGGAAAGACTAGAGATCTCTTCAAGAAAATCAGAAATACCAAGGGAACATTTCATGCAAAGATGGGCTCGATAAAGGACAGAAATAGTATGGACCTAATAGAAGCAGAAGATATTAATAAAAGGCGGTAAGAATACACAGAACTGTACAAAAAAGATCTTCACGACCCAGATAATCACAATGGTGTGCTCACTCACCTAGAGCCAGACATTCTGGAATGTGAAGTCAAGTAGGCCTTAGAAAGCATCACTGCAAACAAAGCTAGAGGAGGTGGTGGAATTCCAGTTGAGCTATTTCAAATCCTACCTGATAATGCTGTAAAAGTGCTGCACTCATTATGCCAGCAAATTTGGAAAACTCAGCAGTGGCCACAGGACTGGAAAAGTCAGTTTTCATTCCAATCCCAAAGGAAGGCAATGCCCAAAATGCTCAAACTACTGCACAACTGCACTGATCTCACATGCTAGTAAAGTAATGCTCAAAATTCTCCAAGCTTCAACAATACGTGAACCATGAACTTCCACATGTTCAAGCTGGTTTTAGAAAAGGCAGAGGAACCAGAGATCAAATTGCCAACATCTGCTGAATCATCAAAAAAGCAAGAGAGTGCCAGAAAAACATCTATTTCTGCTTTATTGACTATGCCAAAGCCTTTGACTGTGTGGATCACAATAAACTGTGGACAATTCTGAAACAGATGGGAATACCAAACCACCTGACCTGCCTCTTGAGAAACCTATATGCAGATCAGGAAGCAAGTTAGAACTGGACATGGAACAACAGACTGGTTCCAAATAGGAAAAGGAGTATGTCAAGGCTGTATATTGTCACCCTGCTTATTGAACTTCTTTGCAGAGTACATCATGAGAAACACTATGCTGGAAGAAGCACAAGCTGGAATCAAGATTGCAGGGAGAAATATCAATAACCTCAGATGTGCAGATGACTCCACCCTTATGGCAGAAAGTGAAGAGGAACTAAAAAGCCTCTTGCTGAAAGTGAAAGAGAGTGAAAAAGTTGGCTTAAAGTTCAACATTTAGCTTTAAGAAATGTTAATATCATTTCTTAAGAAACGAATATCATTTCAAAAGAAAACGAAGATCATGGAATCTGGTCCCATCACTTCATGGGAAATAGATGGGGAAACAGTGGAAACAGTGTCAGACTTTATTTTTGGGGGCTTCAAAAATCACTGCAGATGGTGATTGCAGCCATGAAATTAAGAGACGCTTACTCCTGGGAAGGAAAGTTATGACCAACCTAGACAGCACATTAAAAAACAGAGACATTACTTTGCCAACTAAGGTCCATCTAGTCAAGGCTATGGTTTTTTCCAGTGGTGATGTGTGGATGTGAGAGTTGGACTGTGAAGAAAGCTGAGCACCGAAGAATTGATGCTTTTGAACTGTGGTGTTGGAGAAGACTCTTGAGAGTCCCTTGGACTGCAAGGAGATCCAACCAGTCCATTCTAAAGGAGATCAGCCCTGGGTGTTCATTGGAAGGACTGATGCTGAAGCTGAAACTCCAGTACTTTGGCCACCTCTTTCAAAGAGTTGACTCATTGGTAAAGACCCTGATGCTGGGAGGGATTGGGGGCAGGAGGAGAAGGGGACGACAGAGAATGAGATGACTGGATGGCATCACCAACTCGATGCACATGAGTTTGGGTTAACTCTGGGAGTTAGTGATGGGCAGGGAGGCCTGGTGTCCTGTGAATCATGGGGTCATAAAGAGTTGGACACAACTGAGCGACTGAACTGAACTGATGCTTAATGATTTTTAGCATCTTTTCGTGTGCTTGTTGGCTATCTGGATACTGTCTTTGGAAAAATGTATGTCAGTTGTTCTGCCCATTTTTTATTTGGGTTGTTTGTTTTTTCGATGTTGAGTTGTATGAGCTGTTATATATATTTTGGATATTAACCCCTTGTTAGTCATATTATTTGCAACTATCTTCTCCCATTCAGTAGATTTTCTTTTCATTTCATTGATAGTTTCTATTGCTGTTCAAAAGCTTTGCATTTAATTGGGTTCCATATGTTTATTTTTCTTTTGTTTCCTTTGCCTGAGGAGAAAGATCCAAACAAATATTCTAAGACTTATGGCAAAGAGTATAATGACTATGTTTTCTTCTAGGAGTTTTATGGCTTCCAGGCTTACTTTTAGGTCTTGAATCCACTTTTAGTTATTTTTTGTATATGGTGAGAGAAAATGTTCTAATTTCATTCTTTTACATGTGGCTGTTCCCTTCACAGTTGTTGGTATGAAGCTATCATTTATTTGTAGGTGACATGTACAGAGAAAGCCCACAAAATCCCACAAACAAATTGTTAGAATAAATAAGAGAATTGAACAAGGTTGCAGGATACATGGTCAATTACAGAAAAATCTATTTTACTTCTATATACTAGAAAAAAAAGGGAGCATAAAAATTTTAGAAATATCATGTAAAATGAAATATAGAATAGCACAAAACCCATTAAAAACTAAGGACCATAACTGACAAAATCCTCATGTTGAAAGTACAAAAACACTGCTGAGGGAGATTAAAGATAATGTTTTTAATGGAATGTTAATATTGTATCCACAGATTATTAAGATATCCATTCTATGCAAAATACCTATAAATTCAATTCAATTCCAAGAAAAATTCTAGCAGGTTATTTGTAAAAATTGACAAGGTGATTTTAAAATTTATATAGAAATGCAGAGAATCTATAATAGTCAAGGGACTCTTGAAACGAAGAAGGAAGACTTTAATTACCAAATGTTGATACTTATAAATTTATAGTGATTAAGAGTGTGGAAAGGATGAACAAATAATCAAATATAAACAAAGAATGCATTTGAGATCCAGACAGAGGTGATTTATTAACTATTACTCAGTTAAGGGAAAGGACAGATTTTTCAACAAATGATAATGCTGGGTTGAGACGATACCACTCAAATGGCAGAAAGTGAAGAGGAACTAAAGAGCCTCTTGATGAGGGTGAAAGAGGAGTGTGAAAAAGCTGGCTTAAAACTCAACATTTAGAAACTAAGATCGTGGCATCCAGTCATATCACTTCATGGCAAATCAGCTCAGTGCAGCCACTCAGTCGTGTCTGACTCTTTGTAGCCCCTTGGTCTGCAGCATGCCAGGCTTCCCTGTCCATCACCAACTCCTGGAGCTTGCTCAAACTCTTATCCATCGAGTTGATGATGCCATCCAACTATTTCATCTTCTGTCATCTCCTTCTCCTCCCGTCTTCAGTCTTTCCCAGCAGGTTGCCAAATATTGTCAGCCCTTCCAATGAGTATTCAGGACTGATTTCCTTTAGATTGACTGGTTGGATCTCCTTGCAGTCCAAGGGACTCTCAAGAGTCTTCTCCAACACCACAGTTCAAAAGCATCAATTCTTTGGTGCTCAGCTTTCTTTATGGTTGAACTCTCATATCCATACATGACTATTAGAAAAACCATAGCTTTGACTATACGGACCTTTCTCAGCAAAGTACCATCTCTGCTTTTTAATATGCTGTCTAGGTTGATCATAGCTTTTCTTCCAAGGAGCAAGCGTCTTTTAATTTCATGGCTGCAGTCACCACCTGCAGTGATTTTGGAGCCCCCCAAATAAAATCTTTCACTGTTTGCATTGTTTCCTATTTCCCATGAAGTGATGGGACCAGATGCCATGATCTTTGTTTTTTGAATGCTGAGTTTTAAGCTAACTTTTTCACTCTCCTCTTTTACCTTCATCAAGAGGCTCTTTAGTTTCTCTTTGCTTTCTGCCTTAAGGGTGGTGTCATTTGCATATCTGAAGTTATTGATATTTCTCCCGGCAATCTTGATTCCAGCTTGTGCTTCATGCAGACCAGTGTTTCTCATGATGTACTCTATATAAGTTAAATAAGCACAGTGACAATATACAACCTTGACATACTCCTTTTCCCAATACTGAACCAATACATTGTTCTCCACACAGTTCACACTGTTGCTTCTTGACCTGCATACAGATTTCTCAGGAGGCAGATCAGGTGGTCTGGGTATTCCCATCTCTTTAAGAATTTTTCAGAGTTGTTGAGATACACACAGTCAAAGGCTTTAGCATAGTCAGTAAAGCAGAAGTAGATGTTTTTCTGGAATTTTCTTGCTTTTTCTATGATCCGATAGATGTTGGCAATTTGATCTCTGGTTCCTCTGCCTTTTCTAAATCCAGCCTGAACATCTCGAAGTTCTTGGTTCATGTACTGTTGAAGCCTAGCTTAGAGAATCTTGAGCATTACTTCGCTAGCATGTGAGATGAGTCCAATTGTATGGTATTTTGAACACTCTTTGGCATTGCCTTTCTTTGAGATTGGAATGAAACTGACCTTTTCCAGTCCTGTGGCCACTGCTGAGTTTTCCAAATTTGCTGGCATATTGAGTGCAGCACTTTCACAGCATCATCAGGTAGGATTTGAAATAGCTCAACTGGAATTCCATCCCCTCTACTAGCTTTGCTCATAATGAAGCTTCCTAAGGCCCACTTGACTTTGCAGTCTAGGATGTCTAGCTCTAGGTGAGTGATCACACCATCATGGTTATCTGGGTCACTAAGATCTTTTTGTATAGTTCTTTGCATTCTTGTATTCTTGCCACCTCTTCTTAATATTTTCTGGTTCTGTTAGGCCCATACCATTTCTGTCCTTTATTATGCCTATCTTTGCATGAAATATTCCCTTGGTATCTCTAATGTTCCTGAAGAGATCTCTAGTCTTTCCCATTCTATTATTTTCCTCTATTTCTTTGCACTGATCACTGAGGATGGCATTGTCTCTCCTTGCTATTCTTTTGAACTCTGCTTTCAAATGGGTGTATCTTTTCTTTACTAGTTTGCTTACTGACTGAGGGGGAAACTGGGTCTTGTCCTGATGGGCAGGGCCATGCTCAGTAAATCTTTAATCCAATTTTAATTATTGATATATATGTTCCTATTGCCATTTTCTTAATTGTTTGGGGTTGATTTTGTAGATCTTTCTTCTTCTCTTGTATTTCTTGACTATATATGTCCATTTAACATTTGTTGTAAAGCTAGTTTGGTGGTACTGAGTTGTCTTAACTTTTGCTTGTCTGAAAAGCTGTTTGTTTCTCCATCAGTTCTGAATGAGATCTTTGCTGGGTACAGAAATCTTGGTTGCATATTTTTCCCTTTCAGTACTTTAAATATATCCTGTGATTCCCTTCTGGCCTGCAGAGTTTCTGCTGAAAGATCAGCTGTTTCCCTTATATGTTACTTGTTGCTTCTCCCTTGCTGCTTTTAATATTCATTCTTTGTGTTTAGTCTTTGTTAGTTTGATTAGCAAGTGTCTTGCCATGTTTCTGCTTGCTTTTATCCTACATGGGACTCTTTGTGCCTCTTGGACTTGATTGGCTATTTCTTTTCCATGTTGGGGAAATTTTCAACTATAATCTCTTCAAAAATTTTCTCATACCCTTGCTTTTTCTCTTCTTCTTGTGGGACCCCTATAATTCAAATGTTGCTGCATTTGATATTGTCCCAGATGTCTCTGAAACTATCCTCAGTTATTTTCCTTTTTTATACTTTATTCTGCTCTTCAGAAGTTATTTCTATCATTTTATCTTCCAGCTCACTAGTTTGTTCTTCTGCTTCAGGTATTCTGCTATTGATTCCTTGTAGAGTATTTTTAATTTCAGTAATTGTGTTGTTTGTATGCTTTTTCTTTAATTCTTCTAGGTCTTTGTTAATTGATTCTTGCTTTTTCTCCATTTTGTTTTCAAGGTTTCTGATCATCATTACTACCATCATGCTGAGTTCTTTTTCAGGTAGTTTGCCTAGCTCCTCTCCATGTATTTGGACTTCTGTGTTTCTAGTTTGTTCCTTCATTTGTGCAGTATTTCTCTGCTCTTTTTTTTTTTTTTTTTTTAACTTACTGTGTTTGTGGTTTCCTATTTCCGGGCTTCAGGGTTGAATTCTTTCTTCCTTTTGGTTTTTGCCCTGCTAAGGTTGGTCCAGTGGTTTGTGTAAGCTTCATATAGGGAGAGATTTGTGCTGAGTTTTTGTTTGTTTTTCCTCTGATGGGCAAGGCTGAGTGAGATGGTAATCCTGTCAGCTGATGATTTGGTTTGTATTCTTTTGTTTGTTGTTTAGATGAGGCATCCTGCACAGAGTGATACTGGTGATTAGGTGATGTGGTTTCCTTTGTGTGAGTTCTCACTATTTGATACTCTATAGGGTTAGTTCTCTGGTAGTCTAGGGTCCTGGAGTCAGTGCTCCCACTTCAAAGGGTCAGGGCTTGATGTCTGCTCAGGAATGAAGATTCCACAAGTAGTTTGTTATGGCATTAAGTGAGACTAAAACAAATATCTTAAAGTGAAAAACCAAAGATGAACTCCAGACAAATGGCAGTTACAAAATCAGGCAAACAATAGTTAAAATAATGGAATATACACGTATACATATAGACCCATGAGCAAAGTCAAAACAGTCCAACAAAAATACAGCAGATTGATCCAACAAAGGAAATAAAAAATTATATTGACCAGTTAAAAACAAAACTCACTTAAGCACAGACTGGAAAACAAAACTAAAGCAAGGTGCCAGGTAGGGAATAAAGCAATGAAAACAAAACTAACAAATATGTTGAGAGGAAAGGAAAGGAAAAAAAGAAAGAATAGATATGCAAAGTTAAATAGAGGTAGATGAAGATTTATATACATTAAAGATTAACTGCAAGGGGAAAAGGACAGTAGGAAAGGGAAACAAAGGAATAAATACAGAGAAAATGTAATAGGTTTAAAAAATTAAAGTTATAAAGAAGAGAAAAAAGGGAAGAAGAATGAAAAAGAAAAGGAAAAACAAGGAAAACTCCACAGAACTGCAAAAGCCTGATGTAGAGGCAGAGGTTTATAACAACAGTAAAAAGTATGACTGAATATACACATATACATATACACCCATAAGCAAAAGCAAAAGAGTCCAACAAAAATAAGGTACAGTAGATTGATCTAGAGAACAAAGGAAACCAAAATTTTATCTACCAGAACAAAGCTAAATACAAAACAAACTGGACAACAAACTAGAGCAAGGTGCCAATCGGGGAATAAGGGAATGAAATCAAAACTAACAAATGTGTTGAGAGGAAAGAAAAGAAAGAATAGATATGCCAAGTTAGATAGAGGTAGATGAGGAATATTTATATGCATTAAAGATTAACTGCAAGGGGGAAAGGACCATAGGAAAAGCAAAGGAATCAATGTAGGGAAAAAATAGGTTTAAAAAACTAAACATTAAAATTTTAAAAATTGAAAAAAAAAAAGAGAAAAGGAGAAAAAAAAAGGAAAACTCCACAGAACTGAACAGGGAGGCCTGGCATGCTGTAGTCTACAGAGTCACAAACAGTCTGACGTGACTGAGCGACTGAACTGAACTGACTTGAACTGACTGGTGTGAATAATTACTTTAAATGTAAATGGATTAAATGCTCCAACCAAAGGACCCAGACTGGCTGAATGGATACAGAAACAAGACTGATATATATATGCTGTCTATAAGAAACCCAACCCACTTCAGACCTGAAGACACATAGAGACTGAAATTGAGAGGGTGGAAAAATATATTCCATGCAAATGGGAAGCAAAAGAAAGTAGGAGTAGCATCCTCATATCAGACAAAACAGAACTTAAAGAATATTACAAGACATAAGAAAGGACACTACATAATGATCAAGGGATCAGTGCAAGAGGAAGACATAACTATTGTAAATATCTATGCACCCAACTAGTTCAGTGCAGTTCAGTTCAATTGTTCATTCGTGTCCAGCTCTTTGCGACCCCATGGACTGCAGCAGGCCAGGTCTCTCTGTCCGTAACCAACTCTTGGACTTTACTCAAACTCATGTTCATTGAGTTGGTGATGCCATCCAACCATCTCATTCTCTGTTGTCCCCTTCTCCCACCTTCAATCTTTTGCAGAATCAGGGTGTTTTCCAATGAGTCAGTTCTTAGCATCAAGTGGCCAAAGTATCAGAGTTTCAGCTTCAGCATCAGCCCTTCCAGGGAATATTCAGGACTGATTTCCTTTAGGATGGACTGGTTGGATCTCCTTGCAGTCCAAGGGACTCTCAAGAGTCTTCTCCAACACCACAGTTCAAAAGCATCAATTCTTCGGCACTCAGCTTTCTTCACAGTCCAACTCTCACATCCATACATGACCACTGGAAAAACCATAGCCTTGACTAGACGGACCTTAGTTGGCAAAGTAATGTCTCTGCTTTTTAATATGCTGTCTAGGTTGGTCATAACTTTTCTTCCAAGGAATAAGCATCTTTTAATTTCATGGCTGCAATCACCATCTGCAGTGATTTTGGAGACCCCCAAAAATAAAGTCTGACACTGTTACCACTGTTTCTCCATCTATTTCCCATGAAGTGATGGGACCAGATGCCATGATCTTAGTTTTCTGAATGTTGAGTTTTAAGCCAACTTTTCACTCTCTCCTCTTTTATTTTCAGCAAGAGGCTCTTTAGTTCTTTTCACTTTCTGCCACAAGGGTGGTGTCATCTGCATATCTGAGGTTATTGATATTTCTTCTAGCAATCTTGATTCCAGCTTGTGCTTTTTCCAGCACAGTGTTTCTCATGAGGTACTCTGCATAGAAGTTCAATAAGCAGGGTGACAATATACAGCCTTGACATACTCCTTTTCCTATTTGGAACCAGTCTGTTGTTCCAAATCCAGTTCTAACTGTTGCTTCCTGACCTGCATACAGATTTCCCAAGAGGCAGGTCAGGTGGTCTGGTATTCCCATCTCTTTCAGAATTGTCCACAGTTTATTGTGATCCACACAGTCAAAGGCTTTGGCATAGTCAATAAAGCAGAAATAGATGTTTTTCTGGCACTCTCTTGCTTTTTTGATGATTCAGCGGATGTTGGCAATTTGATCTCTGGTTCCTCTGCCTTTTCTAAAACCAGCTTGAACATCAGGAAGTTCATGGTTCATGTATTGTTGAAGCTTGGAGAATTTTGAGCATTACTTTACTAGCATGTGAGATGAGTGCAACTGTGTGGTAGTTTGAGCATTCTTTGGCATTGAATGCCTTCCTTTGGGATTGGAATGAAAAGTGACCTTTTCCAGTCCTGTGGCCACTGCTGAGTTTTCCAAATTTGCTGGCATATTGAGTGCAGCACTTTCACAGCATCATCAGGTAGGATTTGAAATAGCTCAACTGGAATTCCACCACCTCCACTAGCTTTGTTTGGATGCTTCTTCAGGCCTACTTGACTTCACATTCTAGGATGTGTGGCTCTACGTGAGTGATTACACCGTCGTGATTATCTGGGTCGTGAAGATCTTTTTGTATAGTTCTTCTGTGTAATCTTGCCACCTCTTCTTAATATCTTCTGCTTCTGTTAGGTCCATACTGTTTCTATCCTTTATTGAGCCCATCTTTGCATAAAATGTTCCCTGCTGCTGCTGCTGTTAAGTTGCTTCAGTTGTGTCCAACTCTGTGCGACCCCACAGATGGCAGCCCACCAGGATCCACCATCCTGGGATTCTTCAGGCAAGAACACTGGAGTGGGTTGCCATTTCCTTCTCCAATGCATGAAAGTGAAAAGTGAAAGTGAAGTCGCACAGTAAGTGTCCGACTCTTGGTGACCCCACAGACTACAGCCTGCCAGGCTCCTCCGTCCATGGGATTTTCCAGGCAAGAGTACTGGAGTGGGTTACCATTGCCTGGTATCTCTAATTTTCAATTTCTATCTCTCCTATATTGGGTGCACCCAACACAGGAGCACCTCAATACATAAGACAAACACTAACAGATATAAAAGGAAAAGTTGACACTAGCACAATAATAGTAGGAGACTTTAACACCAATTGACACCAATGGACAGATCATCAAAACAGATAATTAATAAGGAAAGACACGTCTTAAATGATACATTAGAGGAGATGGATCTCATTGATTTTCTGAGGACATTCCATCCAAAGGAGAAGAATGCACCTTCTTCTCAAGTGCTTCTTCTTCTTCTCTATTCCTCAGGATAGACCACATCTTGGGTCACAAATCAAGCATCAGTAAATTTAAGAAAATTGAAATCATATTAAACATCTTCTCTGACCACAACACCATGAGACAAGATATCAGTTACAAGGAAAAAACTGTAAGAAACACAAAAACATGAAGATTAAACCACATGTTTTTAAATAACCAACAGGTTACTGAAGTTAACAGCAATACAATTCTACCTCAGGAAATAAGAAAAACATCAAACAACCTAACTTTACACCTAAAGCAACTGGAAAAAGAAGAACAGAAAACCCTAAAAGTAGTAGAAGGAAAGAAATCATAAAGATCCGAGCAGAAATAACTGAAAAAGAAATGAAAGAAACAATAGTAAAAATTAATAAAACTAAAAGCTTGTTCTTTGAGAAAATAAACAAAATTGACAAGCCTTTAGCCAGACTCATCAAGAAAAAAAGAGAGAAGAATCAAATCAACAAAATTAGAAATGAAAAAGGAGAGGTTACAAAAGGCAATGCAGAAATACAAAGGTTTGTAAGAGACTATTATGAACAACTATATGTCAATAAAATGGATAGCCTGAAAGAAATGGACAGATTCTTAGGAAAGTTCAATCTTCCAAGACTGAACCAGGAAGAAATAGAAATTATGAACAACCCAATGACAAGCACTGAAATTGAAGCTGTGATCAAAAATCTCTGAAAAACAAAAGCCCAGGATCAGATGGCTTCACAGGAGAATTCTATCAAACATTTAGAGAAGAACTAATGCCTATCCTTCTAAAACTCTTTCAAATAATTGCAGAGGAAGAGATAATCCAAACTCATTCTACAAGGCCACCGTCACCCTGATAACAAAATCAAACAAAGACAACACGAAAAAAGGATACTACAGGCCAGTATCACTGATGAACATAGATGCAAAGATCCTCAACAAAATTTTAGTAAACAGAATTCAGCAAGACCTCAAAAGCTTATACACCTTGATCAACTTGGGTTTATTCTAGAAATGCAAGGATTCTTCATTATATCCAAATCAATCAATATGATACACCACATTAACAAAATGAAAGATAAAAACCATATGATAATCTCAATAGATGCAGGAAAAGCCTTTGACAAATTTCAGCACCGTTTTATGATTATAACTCTTCCTGGGCATAGAAGGAACCTACCTCAACATAGTAAAGGCCATATATGATAAGCCTACAGCAAACATTCTCAGTGGTAAAAAACTGAACACATTCCCCCAAGATTAGGAAAAAGACAAGGGTGTGCACTTTCCCCACGTTATTCAACATAGTTCTGGAAGTTCTAGCTACATCAATCAGAGAAGAAAAATAAAAGGAATCCAGATTGGAAAAGAAGAAGTAAAGCTCTCACTGTTTGCAGATGACATGATACTGCACATAGAAAACCCTAAAGATAGTATCAAAAAGTTACTAGAGCTAATCAGTGAATTTTGCAAAGTTGCAGGATACAAAATCAATACTCAGAAATCACTTGCATTTCTATATACTAATGGTGAAAAATCTGAAAGAAAATTAAGGAATCAGTCCCATTCACCATTGCAACAAAAAGAATAAAATATCTAGGAATAAACCTACCAAAGGAGATGAAAGAACTGTACACAGAAAATTATAAGACACTAATGAAAGAAATCAAAGATGACATAAACAGATGGAGAGATATTCCATGTTCCTGAGTAGGAAGAATCAATATTGTGAAAATGACTATACTACCAAACGCAATCTACAGATTCAATGTGATCTCTATCAAATTACCAATGGCATTTTTCACTGAACTAGAACAAGAAATCTCACAATTCATATGGAAACACAAATGACCCCGAATAGCTAAAGCAGTCTTGAGAAAGAAGAGAGCTGGAGGAATCAAGCTTCCTGACTTCAGATTATCCTGTGAAGCTACAGTCATGAAGACAGTATGATACTGGCACAAAAGCAGAAATATAGACCAATGGAACAAGATAGAAAGCCCAGAAATAAACCCATGCACCTATGGGTACCTTATTTTTGACAAAGAAGGCAAAAATATACAATGGGGCAAAGACAGTCTCTTCAATAAGTGGTGCTAGGAAAACTGGACGGCTCCATGTAAAAGAATGAAATTAGAATACTTCCTACCATACAGTCTTCCCTGGTGGCTCACACAGTAAAAGCATCTGTCTACTTCCTACCATACACAGTCTTCCCTTGTGGCTTAGACGGTAAAAGCATCTGTCTGCAATGCAGGAGACCCAGGTTGGATCCCTGGGTTGGGAAGATCCCCTGGAGAAGGAAATGGCAGCCCACTCCAGTATTCTTCCTGGAAAATCCCATGGATTGCACAGCCTGGAAGGCTATTATCCATGGGGTCGCAAAGAGTCAGACACAACTGAATGACTTCACTACCATACACAAAGATAACTCAAAATGGATTAAAGACCTAAATGTAAGACCAGAAACTATAAAACTCTTAGAGGAAAACATAGGCAGAATACTCAATGACGTAAATCAAAGCAAGATGGTCTATGACCCACCTCCTAGAGTAATGGAAATGAAAACAAAAGTAAACAAGTGGGACCTGATTAAACTTAAAAGCGCACAGCAAAGGAAACTATAAGCAAGGTGGAAAGACAGCCCTCAGAATGGGAGAAAATAATAGCAAATGAAACAACTGACAAAGGATTAATTTCCAAAATATACAAGCAGCTCATACAACTCAATACCAGGGAAGCAAAACACCCAAACAAAAAGTGGGAAAAAGACCTAAGTAAAACATTTCTCTAAAGAAGACATACAGATGTCTAACAAATACATGAAAAGACGCTCAGCATCACTCATTATTAGCGAAATGCAAATTAAAACTTCAATGAGCTATCACCTCACACTGGTCAGAATGGCCCTCATAAAAAAAAATCTACAAACAATAAATGCTGGAGAGGGTGTGAAGAAAAGGGAATGCTCTTGCACTGTTGGTGGGAATGTAAATTGATACAGCTACTATGGAAGATGGTATGGAGATTCCTTAAAAATTAGCAATAAAACTGCCATATGACCCAGCAATTATACTCCTAGGCATATACCCTGAGGAAACCAAAATTGAAAGAGACACATGTATCCCATTGTTCATTGCAGCACTATTTACAGTAGCTAGAACATGGAAGCAACCTTGATGTCCCATTTACAGATGAATGGATAAAGAAGTTGTGGTATATAATCACAATGGAATATTACTCAGCCGTAGAAATGAATGCATTTGAGTCAGTTCTACTGAGATGGGTGAACCTAGAACCTATTAAACAGAGTGAAGTGAGTCAGAAAGAGAAAGATTAATATCATATTCTAATGCATATATACGGAATCTATATAAATGGTACTGAAGAATTTATGTACAGGGTAGCAATGGAGAAACAGACACAGAGAAGAGACTTATGGACATGGAGAGAGGGGAGGAGAGAGTGAAATGTATGGAAAAAGTAACATGAAGACTTACATTACCATATGTAAGATAGACAGCCAACAGGAATTTGCTATATGGGTCAGGAAACTCAAACAGGGGCTCTGTATCAACCTAGAGGGCTGGGATGAGAGGGAGATGGGAGGGAGGTTCAAAAGGGAGGGGATATATGTATATATATGGCTGATTCATGTTGAGGTTTGACAGAAAACAACAAAATTCTGTAGAGCAATTATCCTTCATTTTAAAAATGAATTAAAAAGAAGTATATATACACTTTAAAAAGGGGGAAAAAGAATTTTGGCCTCTACTTCAAGATGAATCTTAAACCCAAGTGTGAAAGTTGACACAAGAAAATATTTTTATGACCTGAGGGTGGATAATGATTTTTATAAGAGAAAAAAAGATTGATAGATTGAACTCCTGTTATATACCTGAGATTTGCGTTCTTATGTCCACAAAAGACACTCAAGAATGGTCATAGTAGAATTATTCATAATAAAAACTGGAAACCACCCAAAAGTCCATCAACAATATAACAGATAAATTGTGGTACAGTCATATAGTAGAATACTACACATCAGTGAAAAGTAAACTGTGAATAAATCTCACACTCTATGCTGAATGAAAGAAGTGTGAATGGAAAGAGTTTATACTATAGGATTCAATTTACCAAACATTCAAACACTTGCAGAGCTCATCTGTGCTGATGAAGGAGAAAAATGATTATCTCAGAGGGAATACTAACTGAGAAGGAGTAAGAGGGAGCCTCATAGGAGCTGAAATGTTCTGTAGCTTGATTCAGGTAACAGCAGTGGTTGTGGACATGTATAACAATGTCTTTGAGTGGACTTTAGATTTATATGCAAATTACTGAATACAAGTTATAACTAAATTGAATGGAGGAAAAGAATTAACATATTAAGTATTTAAAGATATAATGCTACTTTTTAAAAAGTTACTAAAAGAAAATGAAGAAAAAGAGCCACTCTCAGGATTGACTTGGGAAAGGAGAATTTTACTTTCAATTTTATGCAGTTCTATGAATCTTGAGAAATATCAATAGCCTCAGATATGAAGATGACACCATCCTTATGGCAGAAAGTGAAGAGGAACTAAAAAGCCTCTTGATGGAAGTGCAAGTGGAGAGTGAAAAAGTTGGCTTAAAGCTCAGCATTCAGAAAACGAAGATCATGGCATCTGGTCCCATCACTTCATGGGAAATAGATGGGGAAACAGTGGAAACAGTGTCAGACTTTATTTGGGGGGCTCCAAAATCACTGCAGATGGTGACTGCAGCCATGAAATTAAAAGATGCTTACTTTTTGGAAGAAAAGTTATGACCAACCTAGATAGCATATTGAAAAGCAGAGACATTACTTTGCCAACAAAGGTCTGTCTAGTCAAGGCTATGGTTTTTCCAGTGGTCATGTATGGATGTGAGTGTTTGACTGTGAAGAAAGCTCAGCACCGAAGAACTGATGCTTTTGAACTGTGGTGTTGGAGAAGACTCTTGAGAGTCCCTTGGACTGCAAGGAGATCCAACCAGTCCATTCTAAAGGAGATCAACCCTGGGATTTCTTTGGAAGGAATGATGTTAAAGCTGAAACTCCAGTACTTTGGCCACCTCATGTGAAGAGTTGACTCACTGGAAAAGACTCTGATGCTGGGAAGGATTGGGGGCAGGAGGAGAAGAGGACGACCGAGGATGAGATGGCTGGATGGCATCACGGACTCAATGGACGTGAGTTTGAGTGAACTCTGGGAGATGGTGATAGACAGGGAGGCCTAGTGTACTGCGATTCATGGAGTCGTAAAGAGTCGGACATGACCAAGTGAATGAACTGAACTGAACTGATGAAACTTGAATTTTGCTTGTTTGTTCAATTGTGACTTTTTATGGTACAGAAATTTCTTTGATTTTATAAAGTAGACTTTTATTTTATTATATAAATATTTTATACTGTTATATCTATGTTACACTTTTATTACCTTGCATATTATGTTATACTTTAAAAGTACTCTCTCTAGATGGGTGAAGTTTGCATAATGTTTTTCTTTTTCTACTTTTCTATATTGTATGGCTTTATGTATAATTTTTAAAAATCAGAGGGAAAAAAACCTTCCTGAAAAGGAAAAAGGGAAAAAACATTTGGAGAAATGTTGCCTAATTTTCCACATTAAAAAAATAGATTATTGTTGTTATCCTTATTTACCTACTCTATCAGGTTTCTTAGGACTATTAGAATAGGAACTATTTTGATTTCATTTGATTGTTTTGTCACACAAGCACACAAAAACAATTTGGAAAATCTCAGTGGTGTTTCTTTAGTGTGGCTCAAGATCAAATTCACACAATTACCTGAAATGCTCCTTAAAAATGCACAGCCCTGAGCCACACCTCCGGAGAAGGCAATGGCAAGCCACTCCAGTACTCTTGCATAGAAAATCCCATGGATGGAGGAGCCTGGCAGGCTGCAGTCCATGGGGTCGCTACAAGTTGGATGCGACTGAGCAACTTCCTTTCACTTTTCACTTTCACGCAATGGAGAAGGAAATGGCAACCCACTCCAGTGTTCTTGCCTGGAGAATCCCAGGGATGGCAGAGCCTGGTGGGCTGCCATCTATGGGGTCGCACAGAGGCAGACACGACTGAAGTGACTTAGCAGCAGGAGCAGCAGAGCCACACCTCAGGACTCTCTGATGAACATTTGAGAAATATGGTTTTGCAGTCTTTCTGCATGAAACTCTGACCAGGGACAAGCTTAGCTGACTCAGAGACCATTCAGGTGGGGTACATGTGAGAGGGAGAGTTTAAGATTGTTTGGCCTGGGATCAACTAGAAATGCCTTCTGCTTAAATATCACTCATATTCAGTCTTTAAAAAGAGTGTTGAGTTGGCCAAACCAAGTCCATTTACAGGCCACAGGCCAACTATCTGTGTTGGAGGGCCAGGCTGTAGTTCTAGATAGTGAACCCATTTATAATTCTAATTCTTGGTTATCTAAGCATATAAACTACTCTTGTCACACAGATTATTCTATTTCCTAGATTTGTCATTACTAGGTATTAATTAAATGCCTCTTAATAATTTGATAAAAAATCAAAATGTGGTAAGAAAAATGAAACAGATAAAGAGGTAATGGAAGGGAAAAGACAGTCGAAGAAAAAGATAATTTGCTTTAAAAAGAAGTGTCAGTACTGATGGAAACCAAATTGGTGCTAGAATCTGAGGATTTTCTTGTCTCTTCTAAGGAGAAGCGTACAGTAGATTTTGTTTTTATACAGAAATCCAGAGATGACTGTTGTAAAAACTGAAAATAGTAAGCAGCTAGAAGGGCCCAGATGTTTGTTTAGGCTTCTCTGGTCTCCCCAGAGCCCAGCTCATATTTCAGTGTGAGAGCACGACGCGTCCTTGGCCTGTGGCCACTGTTTGCATCACACTGAGGCGAGCCTGGATCAGAGTTTGGCCTTACAAGCATTTTGTTAACTTATAATTCATTTAGAGACATTTAATGGAACCAGGGTGATTCAAACATTTTGAACCAGCAGTGTTTAAGATGGATAACTCACCATCTCTGCAGTTTTCTGATGCATCTAAATGTCTACAGGAGTTCAAACATCTGTTCTAGTAAATTTCCACCCTCTGTAGTCAGCTTATTGATGGAATTAGCTAAATTTAAGTAAAAATCATTTGGCAATCAATACATGAGTTCTCTCATGTGGTAACTTTAAATTACAATCTCTAACTTGAATTGTAATCATACTTTCTAGTCCCTAATGGGACATGTAAGATATATGTGGTATATCATGGCAAAGTTCTTCACTGAAATGAAAAAAACATATTTCAGATTCAGTGTATTTAAAAACATAATTTGCTCTGATTATGATTCCAACTAATTATTTTTATTGTTTAGTTGCTAAGTTGTGTCCGACTCTGTGATCCCATGGACTGTAGCCTGCCAGGCACCTCTGGGATTTCCCAGGCAAGAATCCTGCAGTGGGTTGACATTTCCTTCTCCAGGTGATCTTCCAAACCCAGGGATCAAACCCACGTCTTATTAATTATGTATACATAACAGCTATACCAACAACCATGTGATGTATCTTTATATTACAACATAGTATATATATTTAATGTGCCAACATTTTGTTCTTGTGTTTTGAGGCAGTGATCTAAAACTTATAGACTTAGGACTTACCTGACAGTCCAGTGGTTAGGACTCTGTGTTTCCAGGGAAGAGGGTCCATGTTCCATCCCTGGTTGGGGAGCTAAGATCCCACATGCTGCGAGGCACAGCTGGAAAAAAAAAAAAAATTAAACATTATAGACTTAAAATCTAATCAAGACAAATTAAAGGGGATTTTGAGTTCAGAATCCCTTCCCTTTTGATTCCAAAGCCACTCAGACAACTCTCCACTCTTGCCAAAGCCTGGTAGAGCACCAAATACATCTGAGTTCTGGGGCAGAAGTTACAGGATCAGAACATTACTATGTACATGGTTAGGGCTCAAAAGCTAGAAGAGGCTGTTTCTGTGAGGGGCGAGGAACAAAGACAACAGATTCCCATTGGGCTTGGGTTGAGGAGGTACCAGCTGCTTTGAGTAGATGCCTCTCTTCTAACATTGGCTGATAAAACTCAGTTCTTCACCCTCTGAGGGATTTTATATTTACCTAATGGCAAGAATACACGGAAGAACTGTACAAAAAGATCTTCTTGACCCAGATAATCATGATGATGTGATCACTAATCTAGAGCCAGACATTCTGGAATGTAAAGTCCAGTGGGCCTTAGAAAGCATCACTACAAACAAAGCTAGTGGAGGTGATGGAATTCCAATGGAGCTGTTTCAAATCCTGAAAGATGATGCTATGAAAGTGCTGCACTCAGTATGGAAAACTCAATTTGGAAAACTCAGCAGTGCCCACAGGACTGAAAAAGGTCAGTTTTCATTCCAATTCCAAAGAAAGGCAATGCCAAAGAATGCTCAAAGTACCGCACAATTGCAGTCATATCACATGCTAGTAAAGTAATGCTCAAAATTCTCCAAGCCAGGCTTCAGTAATACGTGAACCGTGAACTCCCTGATGTTCAAGCTGGTTTTAGAAAAGGCAGAGGAACCAGAGATCAAATTGCCTACATCTGCTGAATCATCAAAAAAGCAAGAGAGTGCCAGAAAAACATCTATTTCTGCTTTATTGATTATGCCAAAGCCTTTGACTGTGTGGATCACAATAAACTGTGGAAAATTCTGAAAGAGATGGGAATACCAGACCACCTGACCTGCCTCTTGAGAAACCTGTATGCAAGTCAGGAAGCAACAGTTAGAACTGGACATGGAACAACAGACTGTTTCCAAATAGGAAAAGGAGTATGTCAAGGCTATATATTGTCACCCTGCTTATTTAACTTCTATGCAGAGTACATCATGAGAAACACCGGACTGGAAGAAACACAAGCTGAAATCAAGACTGCCTGGAGAAATATCAATAACCTCAGATATGCAGATGACACCACCCTTATGGCAGAAAGTGAAGAGGAACTAAAAGCCTCTTGATGAAAGTAAGAGGAGAGTGAAAAAGTTGAAAACAGGATCTTGAAGACATAGTCACACAACCATATTCATTATAGCATTATTCACAATAGCCAAAATGTGGAAGCAATTTAAATGTCTATCAGGAGATGAATGGATCAAGGAAATGTGGAATATCCATATAATGGAA
Source organism: Nanger dama (assembly GCA_917880005.1). Classification (NCBI taxonomy): domain Eukaryota; kingdom Metazoa; phylum Chordata; class Mammalia; order Artiodactyla; family Bovidae; genus Nanger; species Nanger dama. The sequence continues at coordinate 30,810,391 of CAKJTW010000023.1, forward strand.
TATTATACAACCTTAAAAATGAAAGAAATCCTGTCACATGCTACAAAAGGGATGAATCTTGAGGATATTATGCTAAGTGAAATAAGCCAATCACAGAAGGACAAATTCTACGTGTTCCTACTTACATGAGGAATCTAAAGTAGTCAAACTCTCCATAGGTGAGTGGATAAAGAAGTTGTGGTACATATATACAATAGAATATCTCTCAGCCATAAAAAGGAATGAATTTGAGTCAGTTTTAGTGAGATTAAGAAACCTAGAAATATTATACAGAGTAAAGTAAGTCAGAAAGAGAAAATCAAACATCATATATTAACACATATATATAGAATCTAGAAAAATGGTACTGATGAAAATAATTCCAGGGCAGGAATAGAGACACAAATGTAGAGAATGGACTTGTGGACCCAGCAGGGGAAGGAGAGGGTGGAACGAATTGAAAGAGTCGCACAGACATATATACACTATCAGGTGTGAAAGAGATAGCTAGTGGAATGTTCCTGTGTAGCACAGAGAGCTCAGCTTGGTGCTTGGTGACAGCCTAGAGGGATGGGATAGGGGAGGGTGGAAGGGAGGCTCAAGGGGAGGGGGATATATGTAGACCTGTGGCTTATTCATGTTGTTGTACAGCAAAAACCAGCACAACATTGTAATTCATTTATCCTCCAATTGAAAATAAATTTAAAAAACTAGTCAAAGTCTTAGAAACAGAAAATAGAATGTTGATTTCCAGGGCCTTTGGGGAGGAAGAAAGGGGAATTGTTCGGTGGATATAGACTTTCAGTTTTGCAAGCTGAAAAAGTGCTAGAAGAGTACTGTGCAAATGTATACATACGGTTAACATTTGGAGTATACACTTGAAAGTGATTAAGATGTATTTTTGACCACAATTTTAAAAATCACCTTAAAGTTACATAAAAATTGATTTTATTTACATAGAAAGTTATCTAAGAAATGATTTTATTTTACTTAACATCCTCAGTCGGCAAAGCTGAAGTAAGAGAGAGAGTAAGTAGTTGCCAGAGATTTGGAGGAGGAAGCTGGGCGCAAAAAGCAGTGTCCAGGAATGATGGAAGCCTCCTGTCACCTGAGTGTGGGGGTGGTTACATGAATCTCAACATGTGTTAAAATTCGTTTCCACTGTACACCATACCTCGAAATCAGTCTTTCTAAATGTTACTATTTTAATAAAACGAGTACAAAACACACAGTTTGGGTTATATGGTTTTATGACTGGCATATAAGCCTTAATAGCTCTGTTTCATGTTGGCATTTAGGTGAGCAAATTATAGTAAAGAGTCTGTGTGTGTGTGTGTGAGTGCTCAGTTGTGTCCAACTCTTTTTCAACCCCATAAACTGTAGCCCTCCAGGCTCTTCTGAACATGGGATTCTCCAGGGAAAAATACTAGAGTGGGTTGCCATTGCCTCCTCCAACGGGTGTTCCCCACCCAGGGATCAAACCTGCATCTCCTGCATTGGCAGGCAGATTCTTTACCACTGACCCACCAGAAAGCAGAGTCATTTTATAAAAACTCTATATAATAATGACCATTTTAGCTTCTGTACCATATTATAGATTGCTTTCTGTGGCCTCTTTCAACATTGTTCTTCCTTTACTGTGTGTGTGTGTGTTTTTTTTTCTTTTAATAACTTGACTTGAAATAGTTTCCCATACAAAACTATCATTTTATATTTTTCCTATTTAATTGGGGGGGTGTACATTTATCATTCAATCCATCTACCTCTTCTGGTGTTTTTCCTCATATCATGTTTAACACCTCCCAGCTTGGAGTCCCTTAAACGTGTGATTAAGGGTTCTTTTAAATCAATCTTCTAGATTATTTACGAAGATGTTAAACAAAGCTGAGTTTGACCTTAAACCCTACCAAGTCTGCTAATCTAAACCAAGATCGTTCACTCACTTGCTGCTTTATTTTAAAGTATTCCTTGTTTACAGTCTTATCTAAGATCCATTTCGTGGTATCAGTAACCAAGGGAATTCATCTCCATTTCTCTAATGCATATGCTACCAAATGCTTACCCAAAAGTCCAGATGTTTTACATCTCTTTGTCTATTCATTTGATAATTGTATGAAAAATGTGATCTCACAGTCCTCTTAGTGGCCACCTACAAGGAAGCAAGGAGCAATGTGAATCCCTTAGAATCAGTTTGCTCCTAAGAGTTAGATAATACGTCAGTAAACAGAAGAAATGAAGTCAGTAAACAGAAATGAGACCTGCCTTCTACAGAAAAGCAGATCTTCCTCAGCTTGGAGTAACAACATAGAAGAAGAGAGAGCGGAAGGAAGGAAGGAAGGAAGGAAGGAAAGAGAACAATGAAGCAGAGAAGCTTCTTATTATGAAAGATAGCAATACTTGTGTCCACAGACACAGTTAGAATTAAGCAAAACCTGTGATGAAAAGAAATAGACAATACAATGTGATGTCTGGATGCAGACACAAAGAAACAACAGAAAAGTAGAATCAAAGCTTCATTCTAATAAGAAATGCGGCTGTTTAAGACGCTGGGCAAGATTCATGATCCGATGAAAGAAAATAATTGAAAAGAAAAAGCATCTGGACTCTTTCAATTGAGACAGAAATAATAGGTCCCTGATAAAATAAGGAGAGCTCAAAAAAAAAAGAGCTAAATATGAAGATCCCTTGGAGTAGGAAACGGCAACCCATTCCAGTATTCTTGCCTGGGAAATCCCATGGACAGAGGAGCCTGCAGGGCTACAGTTCATGGGGTCGCAAGAGTTGGACTTGACTGAGTGACTGAGCATGCATGCATGTATGAACAAGTGAGCAGATTCTTAAAAAGCAGAATTTAAATCTTAATATTTATAGGGTGTCCTAGAAAAAGGTCTGACACAAGGTGACTAGGCATATCATCAAAAATATCTTCCATCTCTAAAAAAATAATAACACATGAAATAACATTAAGTCACATTTCTAGATGTGAGATTCTAGTGACTCAGTTTATAGGAGGAAAATGGTAAATTTGATCACAAGTGGTGGTAAGAAACAATATGTCTTGTTAAGGTAGTTGTAAACTAAAAAAAGCTACACTGCTCTGATTAAGTCATTCCTCTACCTAAAGTCTTTACATAACATTGCCTGGGTGGCAGGCCCTTTGCAATGGGCTGGGCCCCTCTAGCACCTCCTCATCTATTCACGTATCTAATAACTACCTTCTCTGTGTCTCATTACTACCTCACTACCATTCTTTCAGGAAAGATAATGATACGAAGTACCCAGTACCTGACGCATAATAAGGGCTTCTTCACAAGTGATGATTTCCTCATTTTCCAGTTCTCTTTCCCAAGAGCCCTGTATTCTCCACAACACCAGATTATGAGAACATGCTGTGCTCATAACAGCTCTATGTCTCTTTTCATAAACACTCTCTGAAATATCTTCAGAGAGTGTTTTTAATTTAGCAAGATGCAATTAATCATAGAGGACCAGATTCAATGTCTGTCTTTTTATCCTGCCAGGCAGAAATGATCACTATCTCTTAGTACCCAACCTTTTTGGCATCAGGGACTGGTTTCATGGAAAACAATTTCTCATGAATGAGGAGGATGGATGGTTTCAGAATGATTTAAGCACATTACATTTACTGTGTACTTTATTTCTATTATTATTACATAAGTTCCACCTTTGATCAGAATTTAGATCCTGGAGGTTGGGAAACCCTGTCTTAGCTTAGCCCATAGAACTCTGTTACTATTGCCAGAATTTCATCTATTTCATTGTTTTCTCTCCCCCTGACTGCAAACTCCCTGTCCCAAAGAAGACAGCAACTGTATATCCAGAGTGTAACAAAAGTTGATCATTTATTCCATCACTAAACTCTGACTAAGCACCTATTATGCTACTAAGTGGATACAAATTTAAGAAGAATGGTCATTGCATTCAGAGAACTCCAGTCTATGGTGGAAGAGAGGTACCTAAAGAAATACTATTGATAATGACTTTCGAATGGGATTTCAGGGGATGTGTGATTTCTTCTTAATGCTTTTCTGGATTGCTTGCAGGTTTATAACAAACATTTTGTTTATAAAAAATCAATATGATATTTTTCACTTGGAAAAAAAAATTGATGCTAGAATTCTGTAAGGCATAATGGGGGCATCACAGAGAAAAACAAAGGAAAGGCAGCTCAAAAGATGCTTCCTAGGAGGTGTCAGCAGTGGGTTCCATCCACCAGAAGCACTAATGGGTGAGACAGCGGATCTCAAGCCCAATCCCATTGCCCCACGCAGTCATGCACTAAGAAGGCTAACCTGTGCTTACAGAATTATCTTCTGACTTGTCAGGACTTTGGTTTCTTAATTCATATCTCCTTTAAAAAAAAATTTTTATTGGAGTATAGTGGAGATACAATATTGAATTAGTTTCTGCTATACAGTAAAGTGAATCAGTTACACATATACCCCCGCTTTTTAGATTATTTTCCTGTATAGGTCATTACAGAGTATTGAGTAGAGTTCCCTATGCTATATGGCAGGTCCTTATTAGTTATCTATTTTATATAGATAGTTGTGTGTATGTATCAGTCCCAATCTCCCAAATTATCCCCCTCTTTCCGTGTCATAACCATGTTTGTTTTCTACATCTGTGACTCTATTTCTGTCTTGTAAATAAGTTCATTTGTATCATTTTTAGATTCCATATATAAGCAATATCATATGATATTTGTCTTTCTCTGTCTAACTTCACTTCATATGATAATCTCCAGGCCCATTTTCTGCCCATAATCTTCAAACCCAAATTATGTGCTTTAAAACTCCCCATCTTGGGGACTTCCCTGGTAGTCCAGTAGTTAAGGATCTTCCTTGAAATGCAGGTAAATTGGGTTCAATCTCTTGTCAGGGGAACTAAGATCTCACATGCCTCAGAACAGCTAAGTCTATGCGTTGCAACTACTGACGCCCACACAGTCTGGAGCCTGTATGCCACAGCTAAGACCCAACACAGCCAAATAAATATTTTTTAAAAATAAAAATAACCCAGATCACATACCAAAAAAAAAAAAAAAAAAGGCGTACTTCCAGACTGACTTTATCACACAATTCCAAGAGGACTTTCAGATTATCTTGTATCTAATATTCTCTCACTCATTAATTTAAAACTACTTAGTATAGGGACTTCCCTGGTGGTCCCATGGCTAGGACTCCACACTTCACTGTAAGGGGCCCAGGTTCGTTCCTTGATCAGGGAACCAGATCCTACATGCCACAAGCAAAGATACCGTGTTCCACAACTAAAACCTGGCACAGCCAAAATAAAATAAAAATCCTGAGTATACCACCTAGGAGGTGTACTGTTCTGAGATCAACAATGGCTCATTAATTTCAAATATTAACTATATTTGAATATAGGTAACTTGTATTGGATCACTTGTATTTTTATATTTCAGATGCAGTTCCTCAATGTCTTTTTCTGTGATTCGCCCCCAGACTTTACCCCCTACACATACTTGCCACTCCTCTTAGGCCCTTGTCATTTCCTGTCTGTGATGGGAACATTTTCTGTTATTGATGACTTTGATTCTAGGGATTAAAGGTGAATAAGGCAGAGTTCTTGTCTTTGAAGGACCTGCATTTGAGTGAACAAGGTCCTGAATAGAAGAATTGCTTCAGGTCTCGATATTACAGTATGATAGTTTCTTACAGGACCTAATGGCAAAATTCTTTAGGCACCAAAATTAGAATCAGACATAATCACGTTTTAGACTAGACTAGACAAACCATCATTGGAAAGAGCAATTTACTGTTTCTCAAGGAAAATACTTAGTAATGCCTTCTAAGTTCTCCTACCCATTGTGATGGTGGAACCACTACAATGGTTTCAGATTGAAAGAACGTTGATGGGAAGGGATTAGGTAAGTGGGTTCTGGTTCTTGCTGCTGAACACAAACTAATTGTAGGAATCTGGACAAGTTATCTAGCATTGTGGGTGCCTTATTTATAAAATACCAGGATTGCTCCTGCACTGTTTGTGGAAATATAAATTAGTACAGCCACTATGGAAAACTGTGTGGGTTCCTTAAAAACAAAAGATAGAGCTACCATATGACCCAGAATCCCACTCCTGAGCATATATATCTGGAAAAGGTGGAAACTCTAATTCAAAAAGATACATGCACCCTGATGTTCATAGCAGCACTATTTACAACAGCCAGGACACGAAAGCAGCCTAAGTGTTCATCAGCAGGTGAATGGATAAAGAAGATGTGGTATGTGTGTACAATGAAATTTTACTCAGTCATAAAAAAGAATGAAATTGGATCATTTGTAGAGACACGGATGAACCTAGAGAGAGTCATACAGAGTGAGGTGAGTCAGAAAGGGAAAAACAGTATTGGATATTAATGTATATATATGGAATCTAGAAAAGTAGTATAGATGATCTTATTTGCAAAGCATAAATAGAGACACAAATGTAGAGGATAAATGTAAAGACACCATAGAGGGAAAAGGGAGGGAGTAGCAACTGGGAGATTGGGGTTGACACATTACAGTATTGATACTATGTGTAAAATAGATGATGAATGAAAACATAGTGTATAGCATAGGGAACTCTTCTCAATGCACTGTGGTGACCTGAATGGGAAGGAAGTCCAAAAGGGAGGGGGGATATATGTATATGTATGCCTGATTCATTTTGCTGTACGGGTAGAAACTAACACAACATTGTAAATCAGCTATACTCCAATAAAAATTAATTTAAAAAATAGTGTAAACTCTTGCTTATGCCTATACCATCTGGAAAGGTGTGAAGGTACTATTCCTTATCAGAGAAAAATCATGTTTTTACATAATCAGTTCACAAATACACAAAGGCCATATTAAATCACAAAACAGACAAATATGCTTTTTGTATCAAGTCCCCTTTCAGTACTTAGAGGCCACATCAGAGAGGTGTTTGGTAATCTCTTCTGTCTTCGTTCCCTCAGTGTTTTTATCCCTCACTCGGGCTCTCTCCTCCACCCCAATCCCAGTTAATTAACCACTTTGATTTTCCTCTCAATAAAGCTGACTAGGCAGTATGAGTTTTGGGAGGGGATTGTAGGTCCTTCCGAGAAGAGAAATCGTCCACCAGACCAACTCCTTTTCCTTCTCTTGCTGATACTGATCACTTTAATAACATAAATACCAAAGGGTTATTTTATTCTGTTTCTTTTTCCACTTAAAAAGATCCCTCCCAGGATGGAGGGTGGGGAATGAAAAGAGGGATGTTAGGAGGAGAAAAACTTGTCTGCCACCCAATCTTAATGGAAATTAATGGAGACTAGTATCTTTAAAGGGTTTCCTTGGTGGCTCAGACAGTAAAGAATCAGCTTGCAATGCAGGAGACCCGGGTTTGATTCCTGGGTTGGGAAGGTCCCTTGGAAAAGGAATGGAAACTCACTCTAGTAATCTTGCTTGGGAAATCCTATTGGTAGAGGAGCCTGGTGGACTATACTCCATGGGGGTCACAGAATTGGACATGACTGAGTAACACACACATACAATTTCTAAAGGTCTTCCCAGGTGGTGCAGTGGTTAAGAATCCATCTGTCAATGCAGGAGATGCAAGAGACACAGGTTTGATCCCTGGGGTGGGAAGAGCCCCTGGAGAAGGAAATGGCAACCCACTCTAGTCCTGCAAAACTCTATGGGCAAAGGAGCCTAGTGGGCTGCAGTCCATAGGATCGCAAAGAGATGGACACAACTGAGCACAAACACAGAATCTGTAAAGCCTGGGATTGCTGTTGCTGGCACTCTTGATAAGTTAGCTTGCTCTCTCTAGTGCATGTGTGATTTCCACTCAAACTGACTCAGTCTCAAACAGGAAAGAAAAAATAGATTACATCATGTTGCATTTTGAAAGATACAAGCACAATTGCAAGTGACTTTGGAATTTTTGAGTTTAAAGTCTATGGTTTTATGTATTCTGGTATCAAGTTAAGTCAAAGTGAATACCTTTGTCTTCATTTGATGGAAGTTGTTTCAGTAGTGATTTTGGATTTAGTAGAAGTTTATACTTAAACCAGGAGTTTATATTTTAAAACGTAAAAATTCACACAAAGGTAAATAGGAAAAGTATACTCCTAAGCTCAGAGGTTAAAGTGTCTGCCTGGAATGAGGGAGACCCGGGTTCGATTCCTGGGTCGGGAAGATTCCCCTGGAGAAGGAAATAGCAACCCACTCCAGTACTCTTGCCTGGAGAATCCCATGGAGGGAGGAGCCTGGTGGGCTACAGTGCATGGGGTCACAGACACGACTGAGCAACTTCACTTTCACTTCATACTTCAAGGTTCCTAATGTTTTCAAAATCTATCATGGATAAGAAACAAATGTCATGATATATGTTTTAGTTAAAAAAAAAAAAAACATTTAGAGAAAAGGGACATAAGCCATCCATTGTGGTAAAGATAAAAGTAAAGATAAATTTTCTTTAATAAAAGAGCTGTGAACTCAAACTATACTGTGAGGCCAAAGTCATTTTTACTGAAATACATCTCATGTAGTTATAGATACTACAATAATACACCAAGCAGTTCAGTTCAGTTCAGTTGCTTAGTCGTGTCCGACTCTTTGTGACCCCATGGACTGCAGCATGCCAGGCTTCCTTGTCCATCACCAACTCCTGGAGCCTACTCAGACTCATGTCCATTGCATCAGTGATGCCATCCAACCATCTCATCCTCTGTCGTCCCCTTCTCCTCCTGCCTTCAAGCTTTCCCAGCATCAGGGTCTTTTCCAGTGAGTCAGTTCTTCGCATCAGAAGGCCAAAGAATTGGAGTTTCAGCTTCGACATCATTTCCTTTAGGATGGACTGGTTGGATCTCCTTGAAGTCCAAAGGATTCTCAAGAGTCTTCTCCAACACCACAGTTCAAAAGCATCAATTCTTTGGTGCTCAGCTTTCTTTACTGTCCAACTCTCATATCCCTACAAGACTACTGGAAAAACTTTAGCTTTGAGTAGATGGACCTTTGTTGGCAAAGCAATGTCTCTGCTTTTTAATATGTTGTTTAGGTTGGTCATAGCTTTTCTTCCAGGAGCAAGCATCTTTTAATTTCATGGCTGCAGTCAACATCTGAAGTGATTTTGGAGCCCCCCAAAATAAATTCTCTCATTGTGTCCATTGTTTCCCCATCTATTTGCCATGAAATGATGGGACCGGATGCCATGATCTTAATTTTCTAAATGTTGAGTTTTAAGCCAACTTTTTCACTCTCCTTTTTCACTTTCATCAAGATGCTCGTTAGTTCTTCTTGATTTTCTTCCATAAGGATGGTGTCACTGCATATTTGAGGTATTGATATTTCTCCTGGCAATCTTGATTCCAGCTTGTGCTTCATCCAGCCTGGCATTTCACATGATGTACTCTGCATATAAGTCAAATAAACAGAGTGACAATATACAGCCTTGATGTACTCCTTTCCCAATTTGGAACTAGTCTGTTGTTCCACGTCCAGTTCTAACTATTGCTTCTCGACCTGCATAAAGATTTCTCAGGAGACAGTTCAGGTGGTCTGGTTTTCCCATCTCTTTCAGAATTTTCCACAGTTTGTTGTAATCCACATAGTCAAAGGCTTTGATGTAGTCAATAAAGCAAAGGTAGATGTTTTTCTAGAACTCTCTTGCTTTTTCAATGATCCAGCAGATGTTGGCAATTTGATCATGTGTACTAATTAGACTTAGTATGATTTCACAGTTTGCTTTCATTATATAGTTCATTATATTTCATTAGTAACACTTTGGGCCACAAATCCAATCAAGATTTCTTACTATCAGTCCATACAATTCCAGATCCAAAGTATGTTTATTTCTAGCACTTACCCCACCCCATCATCCCTCACTCAAGATTATCGGCCTAGTCTCCTGATTGGCCTCCTCCCCCCTTCCATCCTGGTCCCTCTCCCATCTGTTCTCCACATTGTAGACAGAAGGTGTATTTGCAGATGCACACAGGTGAAAAGAAAGACACACTATTTATCGTGACCTACCAGACCCTTATGATCTGGCCCTTACCTGCTTCCGGGTTTTGGTCCTGCACAAGCTACTGCTCATGCTGTGTCTTTCAGAACCTCATACTGGCCTCCCGCCACAGAGACCTGCACGTGTGTCCAGAACCATCTTTCCAGAATCCTCTCCCCTTCCCTCTTTACTTCATCAACTACAAGCACCTTTCAGGTCTCAACTCAAGGGTCACTTCCTCTAAGAACCCTGCCCTGACCTCCTTCCCCAACTAAATCCCTCTGGCTCTTCTTCTTTTTTTTTTCTTCAATTTGGCTGCGCTGGGTCTTAGTTGGGGCACATGGACCTTTGATTTTCATTGCAGCATATGGGGTCTTTCAGTTGTGACATGTGGGATCTAGTTCTCTGACCACGGATTAAATCCAGGCCCACTGCACTGGGAGCGTGGAGTCTTAGCTACTGGACCACCACCGAAGTCCCTGACTAGATCTCTCTTAACCACCTTCTCTTAACCTTCTCTTACTTTCCTTCTTAAGGACGGTGATCAGCCCCATGTAACTCTCCTTCCTAGCTCTTATCACAGTCACACTGCTTTATTGGTTTAGAGATTAATTGATTAATGTCTCTCTCTTCTACTTAAAAAAAAAAAAGAAAATGTTAGTTGCTCAGTGGTGTCTGACTCTTTATGACCCCATGGACTGTAGTTCATCAGGCTCCTCTGTCCATGGGATTCTCCACGTAAGAATACTGAAGTGGGTAACCATTCCCTTCTCCAGGGGATCTTCCTGACTCAGGGATCAAACCCAGGTCTCCTCCTCCATTGTAGACAGATTCTTTATTGTCTGAGACACCAAAGAAGCCCCTCTTCTACTTGTTTGGCAGTTAAATGAGGAGAGAAATCAAGTCTTTTTGCTCACTCCAGGCCTAGAAGCATACCTCACATGTATTAGCACTCAGTAAGTCTGTTGTATGAATAGCATGAAAATAGCCCCAAATATCAATGAATATAGGTACATTTATATGAATTGAAAAGTATAGATACAAAGTTACTATTATGCATGAATCCAACTATTTTGACAATGAGGGGAAAAATAGCATAACTTAATTAGGCTTTTGTTTGTTTACTGGGAAATCGTAAATCATTCAAAGGGTTGTTTTATCTAAAATGTTTAGTTTTTCATGCCATCCATGAATATGAAATGGTCAGACTATGTATGTCAATCTCAAATGACTAATGACATTCTTTTACCCTCCAAAGTTAAAAAATTTGTTGGTTCATGATTTTGAAATATTAAAGTGATTTTCAATTCTGGCTTTGATTGAGTTTTACAGCTTTTTTAAAAATAAAGAAACTACTACCAAAAATTAAAATGGAAAGTGTTACTGATGGTTAGCATAGTAGGCAAGATAGCAACAATTTAAGAAAACTAGGAGTATTGTGCTCTATTTTCAGGTGGTTTCTCATAATTTATGTTTCTTCTTCAATAAATATTACTGTTTGGGAATTTTTCCTTGCCTGGACTTCATGCAGGTTTAAATGTGTTTAAAAATTTGGGTAGTTAACTTTTATGGTCAGAAACATTTGATTCTAAATTTATAATCCTTGGTGCTTTTAGTGAGGTAGACATGTGTGAACAGTCTGGAAGAAAAATTCCATTACCACATTGAACAGAAACGGAATTAACTCCTTAATTTTCTGTGCAATCTTTTTTCCCCCCGAGCAGTCTTATAGGGAATTTCCTTTAATAGCTTGACTTTTCAAATAGAAAAAATTTATCCAGGTCAAATGTTAGCAGTTAGATACTTTGGTGATGTAGCAAAGTACTCTTAAAAAAAATCATGCTAGTGATTTAAGAGCACTTCCTGTTTTTTGTTCAGGGGGATCCATATCATCTGAAAATAGTGCCTGGCACAGCATGGGCATTTAATATTTGTTGAGTAATAAAACGTATATGTAAGTCTAATTTTAAAAGCTTGATTAATCTATAACATAATAAATCTTTCACTTGGGAAATTAGTTCTTAATTCAGCTAATCTTAATAGCTTTGCAATAAGTAGACCTTCAGGCTTTTATGCTTTAGAGAAAACGGAGGCATATTTCATTTGTAAAGAAGGGAAATTCTTTTCAGTGAGTTTTTAATGTCTAAAAGAGGCTGTGGGCCAGAATGAAATGTTCACTTGCTTGTGGTTTAATTAATACTCAGTTTATTCAAACCTGTAGATTCAACTTATAGAAACTGATGTTTTATTTATAAATCTAACACTTATATGTTAAAATACAGAATGATGATTTTAACTTTTTCTTTGGATGATCTCATAAACTTGACACTTTAATTTCTCCTAGTCTTTTATTTATGTTTAAATATCAAAGGTGCAAAGAATGACAAAGTACAAACTGACGCCTGCCACTAGCTTAAGTAGTGAAGAATCACAGATAACTTTTGAAGTTCCCAAACGTCTTCTGAAATGTATTTTCTATCCCCATACACCACCACTAACCTGAATTACAGACTATAAATGTTTGCTATCTATAATACAGTATATTTTTGCATACTTTAAAGCTCTATGAACACTGTATCACAGGCTGGCTCTTTAGAAGCAGACAGTGGAAGTGAGTGGCTTGTGGCTTGTCTGTGACTTGTCTTTTCATTCTTTTTTAAAATGTAGACTTGTTTGCTAGATAGAAGTTTTTTTACCCTTTTATATGGTCAAAATTATCAGTCTGTTTCTTCACAGTTTATATTTTTTGGATCTTATTTTCAAAATCTCTTTCTATCTCCAGGTTATAAATATATTTCTCTACATGTTGAAGCTTTCTTGCTACCCTTTATATCTTTAACTCTTGTGGTGGTTAATTTTATGTGTTAACTTGGCAGGATCACAGGTACCCAGATAGTTGGTCAAACACTGTTTTGGATGTTTCTGTGAGGATATTTTTGATGAGATTAATATTTAAATTGGTGAACTTGAGTAAAGCAGATTGCCTTCTCTAATATGGGTGAGCCTCAATCAATCAGTTGAAGGCTTGGGTAGAACAAAAAAGCTGGCCCTTTCCTGAGTAAGAGAGAATTCTCCAGCTTACTGCCTTTATATCTCATGTGCAACATAAACTCTACCTGCCTTATGATCTTTGAACTGGGACATCAGCTTTCCCTGGGGCTCCCATAACATTGGCCCACCCTGAAGATTTGGGGCTTACTAGTCTCTGTAATTGTTTGAGCCTATTCCTCAAAATCTATTTATCTGTCTATCTACCCATCTATCTGTTTGTCCATCTATCCATCCATTCATCCATCCAGCTATCTAACCATCCATCTATCCATACAGCTACCTAGTCATCTAACCATCCATCCATCTATTTATCTAACCATCAGTCCATCCAGCCAGCTATCCACTATCTAATCTGTTTGTCTTTTTACCTATCTACCCATCTATATCTTCTATTGATTCTGTTTCTCTGGGGAATTATGAGAAACATAATCCCCCTTCAACCCAAGTAATTTTTTTTGTGTGTAGTAATTTTTGTGTATGTATAGTAATTGTTATGTATGTGTAGGAGGTACAGATTCAATATTACACTTTACAAACAGAAAATCAAATGTTCCATCATCATTCATTTTTATTATAATTTCATTGCACTTTATTGATTTGGAGAGGATTGACATATTTATATGACTACATTTTTCTATTCTTAAATTTATTTAGGTTATAAAGTTCTTATATATCTGTTTTTAATATTTATTCATAAGGACTTTTATTTTCATTCCAAAGTTCCCTTTGTTGCTACTGTATAGAAATGGCATTGATTTTTTTAAAATAATTGATTTGCTTTTTCTATAGCTACTGAGATAAAATTTAAAATTTTCCTTTAGTGTGGTAGAATGCATTAATTGATTTTTCTAATGTCAAAGTGCTTTTGCATTTCTAAAATTATCCCATGTTGGTCATTGTATGTATTACTTATCTTTTGCTCTATAACAAGTCATACCAAAATACAGCAGCTTATTTATTATCGCATACTGTTTCTATGGGTTGGGGATCCAAGAATGGCTGAGCTGGGTGATTCTAGCTCAGAATCTCTTCTAAAGTATCAGTCAAGGTGTTGGCTGAGGTTACAGACATTTGGAGGCTTGACTGGACTGAAGGATCCACTTCCAAGCTCACTCACAATGCCCTGGGCAGGCTTAGCTCCTTCCTATGAGAGACTCTCATGACACAGCTGCTGGCTTCACACAAAGCGAATGATCTGTGAGGGAGATCAATAGTTAGAAGCCATCACACCTTTAATAACCATATCTCACACTCTATCACACTTACTGTACTCTGTTGGTAACATCCACCAACCTTGATATAGTGGGAACTACTTGGAGGTGGGGGTCATAGGGGATCTGGAGGCTGGCAGTCATGGTGTTTTATCCTCTCTATGTATCACTGGATTTCATTTTGCTAATATTTTACTTCTATATCTATATTCTTGAGTGAAATTGGACTATAATTTTTCTTTCTCACTACCAAGTTTATACTAGCCTTGTAAAGTGAGATTAGTAGTGCTCTGTCTTTTCCTAGTCTTTGAAGGAGTTTGTTTATATTATCAGAATAAAATGTTCCAAATATCAGAATTGTTTATTTCTTCACTGTTAGAATTTGATGGGGAGCCATTGAGTCCCCATATTTTCCTTGATTCAGTTTTCTCAACTGCACTGAAGGATCATTTGGGTTTTAAAACCATTCAATTTGTCTATTTCTTCTTGAGACAGTTTATGTAAATTGTACTTTAATAAAACTTGTTCATTTAATCAACATTTTCAAATTCATTGGCATAACATTTTTCATAATGACTTTTTATTCTGTATTCAGTATTCCTAGCTTTTATACTAATGTCCTCGTTTTCTGATATTGGTTATTAGTGCTGTCATTTTTATTTATTGGCCTCATCAGATGTTTGTTAAATTTATTAGGTGTTTTTTTTTTAAATCAGTCTTTGGCTTTGTTGATCCTCTGTGTCGCACGTTTTTATTTTGTTGGCTCCTGCTCTTATTTCTATAATGTCCTTTCTTCTACTTTCTTTGGGTTTATTTTGCTTTTCTTTTTCTACTTTCTTGAATTTTATTCAAGCTTACTAATTTTTAGTTTTTTGCTAATATGACATCTTAGACTATAATTTTTCTAAGTATTGCTTTAGCTAAATTTCTTAAGTTTTGATATGTACTATTTTAATTATTTCTCAGCTCATACTATTTTTTTAATTCAATTATGATTTCTTCATTGATCCATGAGTAACTTGGATATGCATTTAATTAATTTCTAAACACACAAAAATTTTCTTGATGTATCTTTTGGTGTTGTTGATTTCTAACTCATTGTATTATGTTAGGGAAAAGGTACTTGTGTTATTATTTCAATCTAAAGCATTTGTTTAGGTCGTATAAATATCCTCTTCCAACAACACAAGAGAAGACTCTACACCCGAACATGACCAGATGGTCAATACCGAAATCAGATTGATTATATTCTTTGCAGCCACAACAGTCAGCAAAAACAAGACCAGGAGCTGACTGTAGCTCAGATGATGAACTCCTTATTGCCAAATTCAGACTTGAATTGAAGAAAGTAGGAAAAACCACTAGACCATTCAGGTATGACATAAATCAAATCCTTTACAATTATACAGTGGATGTGACAAATAGATTCAGGGGATTAGATCTGATAGAGTGCCTGAAGACTGTGGATGGAGGTTCATAACATTATACAGGAGGCAGTTATCAAGACCATCCCCAAGAAAAAGAAATGCAAAAAGGCAAAATGGTTGTCTGAGAAGTGCTTACAAGTAGCTGAGAAAAGAAAAGAAGTGAAAGGAAAGGAGAAAAGGAAAGATATACCCATTTGAATGCAGCATTCCAAAGAATGCAAGGAGAGATAAGAAAGCCCTCCTCAGTGATCAATGCAAAGAAATAGAGGACAACAACAGAATAGGAAAGACTGGAGATCTCTTGAAGAAAATTAGAGATACCAAGGAAACATTTTTTTGCAAAGGTGGGCACAATAAAGGACAGAAATGGTATGGACCTAACAGAAGCAGAAGATATTAAGAAGAGGTGGCAAGAATATACAGAAGAACTATACAAAAAGATCTTCATGACCCAGATAACTGTGATGTTGTGATCACTCATCTAGAGCCAGACATCCTGGAATGCAAAGTCAAGTGGGCCTTAGAAAGCATCACTACAAACAAAGCTAGTGGAGGTGGTGGAATTCCAGTTGAGCTATTTCAAGTCCTAAAAGTGCTGTTAAAGTGCTGCACTCAGTAGCAAATTTGGAAAACTTAGCAGTGGCCACAGGACTGGAAAAGGTCAGTTTTCATTCCAATCCCAAAGAAAGGTAATGCCAAAGAGTATTCAAACTACTGCACAATTGTACTCATTTCACATGCTAGCAAAGTAATGCTCAAAATTCTCCAAGCCAGGCTTCAGTAGTACATGAACTGTGAACTTCCAGATGTTCAAACTGGAGCTAGCAAAGGCAGAGGAACCAGAGATCAAATTGCCAACATCTGCTGGATCATCAAAAAAGCAAGAGAGTTCCAGAAAAACATCTACTTCTGCTTTATCTACTACACCAAAGCCTTTAACTGTGTGGGATTGCAACAAACTGTGGAAAATTCATAAGGAGATGGGAATACCAGACCATCTGACCTGCCTCCTGAGAAATCTGTATGCAGGTCAAGAAGCAACAGTTAGAACTGGACATAGAACAATAGATTGGTTCCAAAAAGGGAAAGGAGTATGTCAAGGTTGTATATTATCACCCTGTTTATTTAATTTATATACAGAGTACATCATGTGAAATGCCAGGTTGGGTGAAGCACAAGCTGGAATCAAGATTGCCAGGAGAAATATCAATAACCCCAAATACACAGATGACATCACCCTTATGGCAGAAAGCAAAGAGGAACTAAAGAGCCTCTTGATAAAAGTCAAAGAAGAGAGTGAAAAAGTTGGCTTAAAACTCAAATTCAGAAAACTAAGATCATGGCATCTGGTCCCATCACTTCATGGCAAATAGATGGGGAAACAATGGAAACAGTCAGAGACTTCATTTTGAGGGGCTCCAAAATCACTGCAGATGATGATTGCAGCCATGAAATTAAAAGATGCTTGCTCCTTGGAAGAAAAGTTATGACCAACCTAAACAACATATTAAAAGTAGAGATATTGCTTTCCCAACAAAGGTCCATCTACTCAAAGCTACGGTTTTTCCAGTAGTCTTGTAGGGATGTGAGAGGTGGACAGTAAAGAAAGCTGAGCACCAAAGAATTGATGCTATTGAACTGTAGTGTTGGAGAAGACTCTTGAGAATCTCTTGGACTGCAAGGAGATCCAACCAGTCCATCCTAAAGGAAATCAGTCCTGAATATTCATTGGAAGGACTGATGCTGAAGCTGAAACTCCAATTCTTTGGCCTTCTGATGTGAAGAACTGACTCATTGGAAAAGACACGGATTCTGGGAAAGATTGAAGGCAGGGGGAGAAGGGGACTACAGAGGATGAGATGGTTGGATGGCGTCACTGACTCGATGGACACGAGTTTGAGTAAACTTCAGGAGTTGGTGATAGACAGGGAGGCCTGGTGTGCTTCAGTCCACAGGGTCACAAAGAGCCAGACACAACTGAGCGACTGAACTGAACTGACTGAGGTTGCTTTAATATTGAGTATATGGTCAATTTTTTATAAATATTTTCAATGTGCTTATTATATGCAGTATTCAACATATGCTTATTAGGTCAAACTTAGTAATTATAATGGTTAAATCCTATATATTTTAAAGAATTGTTTTTCTATTTCTCTATCAATTACTGAGTGGCTATATTAAAATACCATGTTATGAATGTGGATTTGTCTACTTCTCTTAATAATTGTATCAGTTTTTAAGGCTAAATGGTTAAGTACACAGAAACTTAATGCTGATGAATCCTACCAGTTGAAATGAACCTTTCATAATAATGTTACCTCTGTTTATCCTTAATAATGCACTTTGTCTTAAAGGCTACTTAGTTTAAAAGCAATGTGGCTTTTAATCTGGGCCTTCTAGTTTTCCATTTATAGTGTGGTGGATTCTCCTGGATTCTCTTCTTTCCTTATGTCTTCTTTCTATAGTAAGCTTCAACTTCAGCTTATTTCACTGTTCTTTAGTTTAAAAAAAAAATTGTTCATCTCTTTCTCCTTTTCTTCAAGTAAAATTGAATCCCACAGTCCTAGTTGTTGCTCTAAGTAATGAATAAAATTCCAGAGTTGGCTCTTAAAAATGCAAGTCTTCATAATTACCAAAATGAGCCCGGAAAACATTTAGGAGAGGTGCTTTCTCCCTTGCAGCTACAAAAAGTGACCATCCTTGTGTCATAAAACATATTCAGACAATCTGATCTGATGTGGTATTGGGACTTGCATGAATATTTATAAATATATTAACTTGTTCTCTTCTTTATTATTAATATTATAAATTTATCCATGGAAAGATAATACAAACAAAGACTCTGGAAATCATTGCTGTGTTATCAGTCTCCAAAGTGCTCTATAACTCTGATAAATTGTCTTACTTAATAACCTGATGCTCTCTAGATGTCATGTTGGACATTTCCATATATCTATACAGTATGAATACTTATAAGATTGTTCTGTCAAACCAGTAGAAGATTACTAGCATTTTTTTCCTTCTCTCACCTATATAATAAAAAGAGTAAATGCCCATAAATCCACTAGATTTCTTATTTAACAAAGAGATCGTCTTGCTCATTTACATTAACCAGCCTAATAGCAGGGCTTCAGTGTTTTTTTATTCTGTGTACTGCCTTTTTATTGCCTGGATTAGAAGTTCCCAGACCTGAGCACGGTATCAGTTGGTGGGTTTCCTAGACTTCTGTTTGTATTTGCAGCTATGGTTGTGTTTTAAGAACTGTACCAGAGTTTATTTCACCTAATCAGGTGTATTTCTCTCTACTCTCATGGGGGCAGGGGCATTGAGGGAGGGAGGAAGCCTACATCCTAATTATGCCTCTAATTTGTACCAAGTCTTTAGACTGTCAGAAACTGTTAGCTCTGATGGAGCATCCTGTTGTCCTCTCTTTATCTACCAGCCACATCCCAAGCTTTCTTCTGACCAAAAGGAAGAGCAATGCAGGGTTTCTTCCAGTTCAAGCTAAGACACTATTTGTGTATACAGCAGAAGAGAATGGTTTTACATGGGACTTTCAACCTACCATCTATATTTCTACTAGTTTTTAATTTTTTCAATCAAGAAATTTTTATGGAAATATAGTTGATTTACTGTTGATTCAGGTGTACATCAAAGTGATTCAGTTATACATATATTTATTCTTTTTCAGATTCTTTTTCATTACAGGTTATTACCTTCTTCTTACTGTTTACTTTTTCTTTCTCACCCTTGCATCTGCAAAATCTGCCTAAGGATTCCTGCAACTTCTGTCTCAGAATAATGCTTCTCAAATAACATGGAGGAAATTTTTGCCTCTCTCTAGTTTTTTTTAATATAAATTTATTTATTTTAATTGGAGGTTAATTACTTTACAATATTGTATTGGTTTTGCCATACATCAACATGAATCCGCCACAGGTATACACATGTTTGTGTGTATGTATGCTATTAGTCTGTCTTATAATTTGTTAAGATTTTAATGTGAGGGAGAGGGAGATTCTGTAGTCCTGCCATTTTTTTACTGGAAACGAATACATACGTGTATGTATTCATGTATGTATATATGTGTATGTATGTATATATTCATATACATACATATTCATGTGTATGTATGTATATATTCATATACATATGAATATATATGTGTAATTTGATTTTAATAAACTCTATATAAGTCAAAGTTTTCCAAAGAAACAAACCAATTAGATATAAAAGGAGATTTATTATGAGAAATTGGCTTATACAGTTATAGAGGCTGTGAAGTCCCCTCACCTGATATCCCCTAATCCAGTCAAACTGACACATAATATTTATTATCACAAATTCTAGAAAAACGGTCCAAAAAAGACTACAGAACTTTTTCCAGATGGCAGTTTGCCAATTATTTACCGAAAGTTTTTGACTGAATAATTTTACAATAGGAATTTATTCAAAAGTTATCCTTGCACAGGTTTACAGTGGCATAGAAGTAGGGTACTTTGCTGCAGTATTGTTTCTAACTGCAAAAGATTTTTAGAAATATAAGTATGCATGAAGGGCTTCCCTGGTGGCTCAGTGGTTAAGAATCTACCTGCCAATGCAGGAGACACAAGTTCGATTGCTGGGGCTGAAAGATCCCACATGCCATGATTCAACTAAGCCAAAGTGCCCCAACTAGTCCTGTCTTCTAGAGCCCAGGAGCCACAGCCACTGACGCCCAAGCACCCTAGAGCCTATGCTCTATGACAGGAGAAGCCACCACTCCCAAGCAAAACAAAAGCAAAAGAGCATAAGGGGACTGGGACGCTTATTACCTTGATTGTGGTGCTGGTATCACATGAGTTTGCATAGGTCCAGACTCTTCAAATTGTACACGTGAAGTATGTGCACTCTTTGATAGATAAATTATGGCGGTGGTGAGGTGGTGAAGTCGCTCAGTTGTGTCTGACTCTTTGCAACCCCATGGATTGTAACCTACTAGTCTTCTCTGTCCATGAGATTCTCCAGGCAAGAATACTGGCGTGGATTGCCATTTCCTTCTCCAAATTATAAATTATACCCCAATAAAACTGTCTTTTTTTTAATTGAATATTAACTATATGATCGTTTCTTCCAGATAGGTAATCCAAAACTTTCTAACATTTTACTTTACTATTTCTAAAGGCTGGAGGCAGAATTATGTATATATTAAAGACAATTATGGGGCTTCCTTGGTGGCTCAGTGGTAAAGAATCCACCTGCTAGTGCAGGAGATACATGTTTAATCCCTGGGTTGGGAAGATCCCACATGCAACAACTAAGGCGTGAGCCACAACAACTTCTGAGCCTGTGCTCTAGATCATGGAGCTGAAACTGCCAACTCCACAACAGATTGGATCCAAATCAGGAAAGACTACGTCAAGGCTGTATATTGTCACCTTGCTTATTTAATTTATACACAGAGTACATCATGAGAAATGCTGAGCTAGATGAAGCACAAGCTGGAGTCAAGATTGCCAGGAGAAATATCAATAACCTCAGATATGCAGATGATACCACCCTTGTGGCAGAAAGCAAAGAAGAACTAAAGAGCCCTTAAAAAAAAAAACTTTATTTTTTATTGAAGGATAATTGCTTTATAGAATTTTGCTGTTTTCTGTCAAACCTCAGCATGAATCATCCATAGGTATACATATATCCCCTCCCTTTTGAAACTACCTCCCCTCTCCCTCCCCATCCCACCCCTCTAAGTTGATACTGAGCCTCTGTTTGAGTTTCCTGAGCCATACAGCCAATTCCTGTTGGCGATCTATTTTACATATGGTAATGTAAGTTTCCATGTTACTCTTTCCTTGCATCTCACCCTCTCCTCCCCTCTCCCCATGTCCATAAGTCTATTCTCTATGTCCGTTTCTCCATTGCTGCCTTGTAAATAAATTCTTCAGTACCATTTTTCTAGATTCTATATATATGTGTTAGAATATGGTATTTATCTTCTTCTTTCTGACTCACTTCACTCTGTAATAGGTTCTAGGTTGATCCACCTCATTAGAATTGACTCAAATGCATTCCTTTTTATGACTGAGCAATATTCCTTTGTGTATATATACCACAACTTCTTTATCCATTCACCTCTTGATGGACATCTAGGTTGCTTCCAGGTTCTAGCTATTGTAAATAGTGCTGCAATAAACAATGGGATACATGTGTCTCTTTCAATTTGGGGTATATGCCTAGGAGTGTGATTGCCAGGTCATATGGTGGTTTTATTCTTAGTTTTTAAGGAATCTCCATACTGTCTTCCATAGTGGCTGTATCAATTTACATCATTTACCAACAGTGCAAGAGCATTCCCTTTTATCCACACCCTTTCCAGAATTTATTGTTTGTAGACTTTTTGGTGAGGGCCATTCTGACCGGTGTGAGGTGATGCCTCATTGTAGTTTTGATTTGCATTTCTCTAATAACGAGTGATGTTGAGCATCTTTTCATGTGTTTGCTAGCCATCTGTATGTCTTCTTTGGAGAAATGTTTATTTAGGTCTTTTTTCCACTTTTTCTTTGGGTTGTTTGTTTTTCTGGTATTGAGTTGAATGACTGCTTGTATATTTTGAAAATTAATCCTCTCTCAGTTGTTTCGTTTGCTATTATTTTCTCCCATTCTGAGTGTGGTCTTTTCACCTTGCTTATAGTTTCCTTTGCTGTGCAACAGCTTTTAAGTTTAATCAGGTCCCACTTGTTTACTTTTGCTTCTATTTCCATTACTCTAGGAGGTGGGTCATAGAGGATCTTGCTTTGATTTATGTCATTGAGTGTTCTGCCTATGTTTTCCTCTAAGAGTTTTGTAGTTTCTGGTCTTACATTTATGTCTTTAATCTATTTTGAGTTTATCTTTGTGTTTGGTGTTAGGAAGTGTTCTAATTTCATTCTTTTACATGTAGCCGTCCAGTTTTCCTAGCACCACTTACTGAAGAGGCTGTCTTTGCCCCATTGTATATTCTTGCCTTCTTTGTCAAAAATAAGGTGCCATAGGTGCATGGGTTTATTTCTGGGCTTACTATCTTATTCCATTGGTCTATATTTCTGCTTTTCTACCAGTATCATACTGTCTTGATGACTGTAGCTTTGTGGTATAATCTGAAGTCAGGAAGCTTGATTCCTCCAGCTCCATTCTTCTTTCTCAAGACTGTTTTGACTATATGGGGTCTTTTATGTTTCTATATGAATTGTGAAATTTCTTTTTCTAGTTCTGTGAAAAATTCCGTTGGTAATTTGATAGGGATCACATTGAATCTGTAGATTGCGTTTGGTAGTATAGTCATTTTCACAATATTGATTCTTCCTACTCAGGAACATGGAATATCTCTCCATCTGTTTATGTCATCTTTGATTTCTTTCATTAGTGTCTTATAATTTTCTATGTACAGTTCTTTCATCTCCTTTGGTAGGTTTATTCCTAGATATTTTATTCTTTTTGTTGCAATGGTGAATGGGACTGATTTCTTAATTTTCTTTCAGATTTTTCACCATTAGTATATAGAAATGCAAGTGATTTCTGTGTATTGATTTTGTGTCCTGCAACTTTGCAAAATTCGCTAATTAGCTCTAGTAATTTTCAGATACTATCTTTAGGGTTTTTATGTACAGTATCACGTCATCTGCAAACAGTGAGAGTTTTACTTGTTTTCCAATCTGGATTCTTTTTATTTATTTTTCTTCTCATATTTCTGTAGCTAGGAATTCCAAAACTATGTTGAATATCAGCGGCGAAAGTGCATACCCTTGTCTTGTTCCTGGTTTTAAGGGGAATGCATTCAGTTTTTCACCATTGAGAATAACGTTTGCTGTAGGCTTATCATATATGGGCTTTATTATGTTGAGGTAGGTTCCTTCTATGCCCATTTTTGGAAGAGTTTTAATCTTAAATAGGTGCTGAAATTTGTCAAAGGACTTTTCTGCATCTATTGAGATTATCATATGGTTTTTATCTTTCAATTTGTTAATATGGTGTATCACATTGATGATTTGTGTATACTGAGAAATCCTTGCATCCCTGGAATAAGTCCAATTTAATCATGGTGTATGAGCTTTTTGATGTGTTGCTGAATTCTGTTTGCTAAAATTTTGTTGAGGATCTTTACATTTATGTTCATCAGTGATATTGGCTTGTAGTTTTCTTTGTGTGTGTTGTCTTTGTCTGGTTTGGGTATCAGGGTGATGGTGGCCTCATAGAATAAATTTGGAAGTGTTCCTTCCTCTGCAATTTTTGAAAGAGTTGTAGAAGGATAGGCATTAGCTCTTCTCTAAATATTTGATAGAATTCTCCTGTGAAGCCATCTGGTCCTGGGTTTTGTTTTTTTCCAGAGATTTTTGATTACAGCTTCAATTTCAGTGCTTGTCATTGGGTTGTTCATAATTTCTATTTCTTCCTGGTTCAGTCTTGGAAGATTGAACTTTTCTAAGAATCTGTCCATTTTTTCCAGGTTATCTATTTTATTGCCATACAATTGTTCATAATAGTCTTTTATAATCCTTTGTATTTCTGCATTGTCTTTTGTAACCTCTCCTTTTTCATTTCTAATTTTGTTGATTTGATTCTTTTCTTTTTTTTTTTCCCTTGATGAGTCTGGCTAAGGGTTTGTCAATTTTATCTTCTCAAAGAACCAGCTTTTGGTTGTATTAATTATTACTACTGTTTCTTTATTTTATTTTTCATTTATTTCTGCTTGGATCTTTATGATTTCTTATCTTCTACTAATTTTTGGATTTTTTTTTGTTCTTGTTTTTCCAGTTACTTTAGGTGTAAAGTTAGATTGTCTATTCGATGTTTTTCTTGTTTCTTGAGGGTAGGACTGTATCGCTATAAACTTCCCTCTTAGAACAGTTTTTGCTGCATCCCATAGGTTTTGAGTTGTCGTGTTTTCATTGTCATCTGTTTCTAGAAATTTTTTGATTTCTTGAGTTTGATATCTTTAGTAACTTGTTGGTTATTTAGAAACATGGTGTTTAATCTCCATGTGTTTGTGTTTCTTACAGTATTTTTCTTGTAATTGATATCTAGTCTCATAGCGCTGTGGTCAGAGAAGATGCTTGATACAGTTTCAATTTTCTTAAATTTACTGAGGCTTGACTTGTGACCCCAAGATGTGGTCTATGCTGAAGAATGTTCCATGTGCACTTGAGAAGGTGTATTCTTCTCCTTTTGGATGGAATGTCCTGAAGACATCAATGAGATACATTTCATCTCATATACCATTTAAGACTTGTGTTTCCTTATTAATGTTCTGTTTTGATAATGTGTCCA
This sequence comes from Nanger dama, assembly GCA_917880005.1. Lineage (NCBI taxonomy): Eukaryota > Metazoa > Chordata > Mammalia > Artiodactyla > Bovidae > Nanger > Nanger dama. The sequence continues at coordinate 30,835,340 of CAKJTW010000023.1, forward strand.
TTGGTGCGAGTGGGGTGTTAAAGTCTCCTACTATTATTGTGTTACTTGCAATTTCTCCTTTTATGTCTGTTAGTGTTTGTCTTAAGCATTGAGGTGCTCCTATGTTGGGTGCATAGATATTTACAATTGTTATGTCTTCCTCTTGGATTGATCCCTTGGTCATTATGTAGTGTCCTTCCTTATCTCTTGTAATATTCTTTAATTTAAGGTCTATTTTGTTTGATATGAGGATTGCTACTCCAGATTTCTTTGCTTCCTATTTGCATGGAACATATCTTTGCATCTTCTCACTTTCAGTCTATATGTATCTTAAGGTCTGAAGTGGGTTTCTTGTAAACAGCATATATATGGGTCTTATTTTGCATCCGTTCAGCCAGTCTGTGTCTTTTGGTTGGAGCATTTAATCCATTTACATTTAAAGTAATTATTGATATCTATATTCCCATTGTCATTTTCTAATTGTTTGGGGTTGATTTTGTAGATCTTTTCTGACTATATAAGTCCATTGTAGGTGCCCAATATGCTACTGGAGATCAGTGGAGAAATAACTCCAGAAAGAATGAAGGGATGAAGACAAAGCAAAAACAATGCCCAGCTGTGGATGTGATTGGTGATAGAAGCAAGGTCTGATGCTGTAAAGAGCAATATTGCATAGGAACCTGGAATGTTAGGTCCATGAATCAATGCAAATTGGAAGTGGTCAAACAGGAGATGGCAACAGTGAACGTCAACATTCTAGGAATCAGCGAACTAAAATGGACTGGAATGGGTGAATTTAACTCAGATGACCATTATATCTACTACTACGGGCAAGAATCCCTCAGAAGAAATGGAGTAGCCATCATGGTCAACAAAAGAGTCCAAAATGCAGTACTTGGATGCAATCTCAAAATGACAGAATGATCTCTCTTTGTTTCCAAGGCAAACCATTCAATATCATGGTAATCCAAGCCTATGTCTCAACCAGAAACATTGAAGAAGCTGAAGTTGAATGGTTCTATGAAGACCTACAAGACCTTTTAGAACTAACACCCAAAAAAGATGTCCTTTTCGTTATAGGGGACTGGAATGCAAAAGTAGGAAGTCAAGAAACACTTGGAGTAACAGGTAAATTTGGCCTTGGAATGTGGAATGAAGCAGGGCAAAGGTTAATAGAGTTTTGCCAAGAGAACGCACTGGTCATAGCAAACACCCTCTTCCAACAACACAACAGAAGACTCTACACATGGACATCACCAGATGGTCAACACCGAAATCAGATTGATTATATTTTTTGCAGCCAAAGATGGAGAAGCTCTATACAGTCAGCAAAAGAAGACCAGGAACTGACTGTGGCTCAGATCATGAACTCCTTATTGCCAAATTCAGACTTAATGTGAAGAAAGTAGGCAAAACCACTGGACCATTCAGGTATGCCTTAAATCAAATCCCTTGTGATTATACAGTGGAAGTGAGAAATAGATTTAAGGGCCTAGATCTGATAGACAGAGTGCCTGATGAACTGTGGATGGAGGTTTGTGATACTGTACAGGAGACAGGGATCAAGACCATCCCCATGGAAAAGAAATGCAAAAAAGCAAAATGGCTATCTGAGGAGGGCTTACAAATAGCTGGGAAAGAAGAGAAATGAAAAGCAAAGGAGAAAAAGAAAGCTATAAGCATCTGAATGCAGAGTTCCAAAGAATAGCAAGGAGAGATAAGAAAGTCTTCCTCAGCAATCAATGCAAAGAAATAGAGGAAAAGAACAGAATGGGAAAGACTAGAGATCTCTTCAAGAAAATTAGAGATACCAAGGGAAAGTTTCATGCAAAGATGGGCTCGATAAAGGACAGAAATGGTAGGGACCTAACAGAAGCAGAAGATATAAAGAAGAGGTGGCAAGAATGCACAGGAGAATTGTACAAAAAAGCTTCATGACCCAGATAATCACGATGGTGTGATCACTCACCTAGAGTCAGACATCCTGGAATGTGAAGTCAAGTAGGCCTTAGAAAGCATCATTATGAACAAAGCTAGTGGAGGCGATGGAATTCCAGTTGAGCTATTTCAAATCCTGAAAGATGATGCTGTGAAGATGCTGCACTCAATAAGCCAGCAAATTTGGAAAACTCAGCAGTGGCCGCAGGACTGGAAAAGGTGTTTTCATTCCAATCCCAAAGAAAGGCAATGCCAAAGAATGCTCAAAGTACCGCACAATTGCACTCATCTCACACACTAGTAATGTTCAAAATTCTCCAAGCCAGGCTTCAACAATACATGAACTGTGAAATTTCAGATGTTCTGCTGGTTTTAGAAAAGGCAGAGGAACCAGAGATCAAATTGCCTACATCTGCTGGATTATCAAAAAAGCAAGAAAATTCCAGAAAACGTCTATTTCTGCTTTATTGAGTATGCCAAAGCCTTTGACTGTATGGATCACAATAAACTGTGGACAATTCTGAAAGAGATGGGAATACCAAACCACCTGACCTGCCTCTTGAGAAACCTGTATGCAGATCAGGAAGCAACAGTTAGTTAGAACTGGACATGGAACAACAGACTGATTCCAAATAGGAAAAGGAATACGTCAAGGCTATATATTGTCACCCTGCTTATTTAACTTCTATGCAGAGTGCATCATAAGAAACACTGGGCTGGAAGAAGCACAAGCTGGAATCAAGATTGCCAGGAGAAATATCAATAACCTCAGATATGCAGATGACACCACCCTTATGGCAGAAAGTGAAGAGGAACTAAAGGGCCTCTTAATGAAAGTGAAAGAGGAGAGTGAAAAAGTTGGCTTAAAGCTCAACATTCAAAAAACGAAGATCATGGCATCTGGTCCCATCACTTCATGGGAAATAGATGGGGCATCAGTGGAAACAGTGTCAGACTTTTATTTTGGGGGCTCCCAAACCACTGCAGATGGTGATTGCAGCCATGAAATTAAAAGATGCTTACTCCTTGGAAGAAAAGTTATGACCAATCTAGATAGCATGTTCAAAAGCAGAGACATTACTTTGCCAACAAAGGTCTGTCTAGTCAAGGCTATGGTTTTTCCAGAGGTCGTGTATGGATGTGAGAGTTGGACTGTGAAGAAAGCCGAGTGCCGAAGAATTGCTGCTTTTGAACTGTGATGTTGGAGAAGACTCTTGAGAGTCCCTTGGACTGCAAAGAGGTCCAACCAGTCCATCCTAAAGGAAATTAGCGCTGGGTGTTCATTGGAAGTACTGATGCTGAAGCTGAAACTCTAATCCTTTGGCCACCTCATGCAAAGAGTTGACTCACTGGAAAAGACTCTGATGCTGGGAAGGATTGGGGGCAGGAGGAGAAGGGGACGATAGAGGATGAGATGGCTGGATGGCATCACCGACTCAATGGACATGAGTTTGAGTGAACTCCGGGAGTTGGTGATGGACAGGGAGGCCTGCGTGCTGCAATTCATGGGGCCGCAAAGACTCAGACATGACTGATCGACGGAACTGAACTGAACATTTTTTGTAAAGCTGGTTTGATCGTACTGAATTCTCTTAACTTTTGCTTGTCTGAAAAGCTTTTTGTTTCTCCATCAGTTCTGAATGAGATCCTTGTTGAGTACAGTAATCTTGGTTGCATGTTTTTCCCTTTCAGTACTTTAAATATATCCTCCCATTCTCTTCTGGCCTGGAGAGTTTCTGCTGAAAGATCATCTGTTAAGCGTATTGGGTTTCTCTTGTATGTTACTTGTTGCTTCTCCCTTCCTGCTTTTAATAATCTTTCTTTGTATTTTGTCTTGTTAGTTTAATTAGTATGTGTCTTGGTGTGTTTTTGCTTGGGTTTATCCTGTATGGGACTCCTTGTGCCTCTTGGATTTGATTGGCTATTTCTTTTTCATGATGGGGAAATTTTCAACTATAATCTCTTCAAAAATTTTCTCATACCCTTTCTTTTCTCTCTCTTCTTCTAGGACCCGTATGATTTGAATGTTGGTGCATTTGATATGGTCCCAGAGGACTCTGTGACTGTCCTCAGCTCTTGTCATTCTTTTTACTTTATTTTGCTCTTTAGAAGTTATTTCCACCATTTTATCTTCCAGCTTGCTGATTCATTCTTCTGCTTCAGATATTCTGCTATTGATTCCTTCTAGAGTATTTTTAATTTTAGTAATTGTGTTGTTTGTCTCTGTATGCTTATTCTTTAATTCTTCAAGATCTTTGTTAATTGATTCTTGCATTTTCTCCATTTTGTTTTCACGGTTTTGATCATCTTTATTATCATTATTCTGAGTTCTTTTTCAGATAGTTTGCCTATTTCCTCTTCATTTATTTGGACTTCTGTTTCTAGATTGTTTTTTCATTTGTGTAGTATTTCTCTGCCTTTTTTTTTTTTAAGTTATTGTGTTTGAGGTCTCCTTTTCCCAGGCTTCAAGGAAAGATGGATTCTTTTCTTGAAGAAGGTTAAATTCTTTCTTCTTTTGGTTTCTGCCCTCCTAAGGTTGTTCCATTTGTTTGTGTGAGCTTTGTATAGGGTGAGATTTGTGCTGAGTTTTGGTTTGTTTGTTTGTCCCGTGATGGGCAAGGCTGAGTGAGGTGGTACTCCTGTCTGCTGATGATTGGATTTGTATTTTGTTTGTTGTTTAGATGAAGCATCCTGCACAGGGTGCTACTCGTGGTTAGGTAATGCTGGTCTTGTATTCAAGTGGTTTCCTTTGTGTGAGTTCTCACTATTTAATACTCCATAGGGTTAGTTCTCTGGTAGTCGAGGGTCTTGGAGTCAGTGCTCCCACTCCAAAGGCTCAGGGTTTGATCTCTGGTAAGGAATGAAGATTGCACAAGTGGATTGCTATGGCATTAAAGGAGAGTAAAATAAACATCCAATAATTAGAAACCAAATATGAACCCCAGACAAAAGGCAGTTACAAAGCCAGGCAAATAATAATTAAAATAATAGAATATACACATATACATATAGACCCATGAGCAAAGTGAAAACAGTCCAACAAAAATAAAGTACATAGATTGATCTGGTGAACAAAGGAAATCAAAAATTGTACTTACCAGTTAAGAACAAAAATTCACTTAAGCACAAACTGGAAAACAAAACTAAAGTACAGTGCCAAGAGGGGAATAAAGCCATGAAAACAAAACTAACAAATATGTTGAGAGGAAAGGAAAGAAAGAATAGATATGCCAAGTTAAACAGAGGTAGATGAGGATGTATATACATTAAATAGTAACTGCAAGGGGAAAAGAACAGTAGGAAATGCAAATGAAGGAATAAATGTAAAAAAATAATATGTTTGAAAACTAAAATTAAAAAGAGAGAAAGAGAAAAAAGAGGAAAACTTCACAGAACTGCAAAAGCCCAATGTTAGAGGCAGAGGTTTATGACAACAATAAAAATGTGTCTGAGGAAAAAGAAAAAAAAAAGCTCAAAAGCTTATTTGGGTTTCTTACTGCCAATAAAACTGACAACTACAACAGAGGTGGAAAGAAAGGGGGGAAAAATCCAAACGAATCTTTACAGAACAAGTAAAAAAATAAGATAATAAATGTTTTTCTTGAGTCACTGCTGTCAGAGTCCTTTCCCTCGCTGGGAATCACAGTCCCCCCTTCCCTCCCTAGGATGTCCTCCAACACGGTGCTGATCTCTGGGCCTGCTGTGGAGGCTGCTCACATTCTAATCTGGTCCTACTCCTGTGTGTTCTTGCCTCCAGTGTCCACAGCTATCAGAGCTAGTGTGTTTTCTTTTGTGCGAGCTCTCAGTGGCCTTTTATATATTCCATAGACACAGAGTCTGCTTAGTTGATCTTGTGTATTTAAATCTTCTGGATTTAATCGCATGACTTGTATACAGCTGGTGGGAAGGTTTGGGGTTGTCTTCCTTAGCCACACTGCCCCTGGGTTTCAACTGTGGTTTTATTTCCACCTCTCCATGTGGGTCGTCCACTGGGGTTTAGCTCCTGAGGCTGCCCTGGAGGGCTTGGGTTTGCCCCTGTGAGGGCCAGGTGTGGATGTGGCGCAGCTGCTTGGGTCACAGGGGTTCTGGCAGCACCAGGTACTCAGGGAGGTTGGTGTCTAGGGTAGTAGGAAATATAGTGCTCTCGAGGGGTATGGCAACCAGTATTGGCCAATACACTCCACTATTCTTGCCTGGAAAATCCTCTCTTTGACAGAGAAGCCTGGCAGGCCACAGTCTACAGGATCTCAAAGAGTTGGACAGGTCTGAAAGGACCCTACACGCATAGACGCAAGAATTTTTTTTTTTGCCTGTAGCAGCTCTGCACCAGTAAGAGGTGAGCATGAAGGTGATGTAGCTACTTGGCTTGCGGGGACCCTGGCAGCACCAAGTGTACAAGGACAGGCTGCCTCCACAGCAGGAATTATGGCCCTATCAGAGTCTTTTTTCAAGCCTCTTGTAGCTGGTGATCAGAAGGCCTCTTTGGTGAGTCTTTCTCCCGTAGCTCTGCCAGTTCAAGCACTTAGAGGGATCCCTTGCCTGGGGTCCTTCTCTGTTGTTCGGCAGGTCAGTCACTTAAAGGGGCACTCTGGGTTGGGTGGGGTGGGGGGTCCTACTCTGTAGTTCTCCTCATCAGTCACTGAAAGGAGCACCCTGTGTGGGGTTCTACTCTGTAGTTCAGTGTGTCAGGTGTTTGGTGGGCCAGCCTCTGTTGTTCAGCTGCTGATGCTGGTGTATGGAGAGACAGAGGCTATGGTGATGGTTTCACCCCTTACGCATGACTCAGAAGTATCGCCTTGCTTCCATGGCTGTCTGGCTTTTCTCCACAGGCATTTCCCACCACTATCTCCTCCCTCACATCCCCTTGATCCGTCTCTTCACAGTCAACAGCAACCCTCACCCTGGGATTGCTCCACAATCCCTAAACTCCAGCTCCCAGCTGCTGCCCCTTCCAGGAGACACTCGTTCCTGCCCGGTGTTTGTATGACTGCGGCAGGGACTGTCTGATTTTCATTCCATTTAGGCTGCCACAGATCAGCTGTTTTCACTCTCAGCCTTAAATGTTTCTCCTCTGACTCAGACAATTGCCCTGCTGTGGGGATCGGACCCCTGCTTCAGTTCCCCCCACCCGTGGAGGGCAGGTTCAGTCCTACTAGCACTCCTGATTTTCCCCCTAGTTCCTTCATCCTACCGAGTTTTGTGTGGTTCTATATATTCTTTTCCACTGGTCAGATACTCCTGTCTACTCTCAGCTGGTATTCTGCATGCACCTCTTTGTCTGAAGATGTATTCCTGATGTATCCGTGGAGAGAGATGTACTCCATGTCCACCTACTTCTCCGCCATCTTTTTCTCTCCTAAAGAGCCTCTTGATGAAAGTGAAAGAGGAGAGTGAAAAAAATTGGCTTAAAACTCAACATTCAGAAAACTAAGATCATGGCATCCAACCCTATCACTTCATGCAAATAGATGGGGAAACAATGGAAGCAGTAGGAGACTTTACTTTTGGGCTCTAAAATCACTGCAGATGGTGACTACAGCCATGAAATTAAAAGACACTTGTTCCTTGGAAGAAAAGCTATGACATACCTAGACAGCATATTAAAAAGCAGAGATGTGGGGCCCTAAATGGGAAACCTCAGAGGAAAAAGAAAAAGAGAGGGGGCCAGTTTGACAGTTGGAAGCGGTTGGAAACTAAGATGTTGCCTGGCAGAAGTGATAGGGGCGGGGTCTATGTTTGTCAAAGCTTTTGATTGGCTCTCTTGATTTCCATGCAAATGAGGATTTGACCTTTAACATGATTGGTGCGACTGAAGGCACATAATGACTTGACCTTTAATGTGATTGGTGCAACTATGCAAAGTCCCTCCTAAACCACCCCCTGCTTGCCTATATAAGCTGAGTGCTTGCAGCAATTAAGTTGAACTGCTTTGAGGGAACCCCTGTCGCGTCTGATTTAGGGCCCCACACAGAGACATTACTTTGCCAAAAGGTCTGTCCAGTCAAAGCTATGGTTTTTCCAGTAGCCATGCATGTATGGATGTGAGAGTTGGACCATAAAGCAAGCTGAGCACCAAAGAATTGATGCTTTTGAACTGTGGTGTTGGAGAAGACTCTTGAGAGACTCTTGGACTGCAAGGAGACCCAGCCAGTCCATCCTAATGGAAATCAGTCCTGAATATTCATTAGAAGGACTGATGCTGAACCTGAAACTGCAGTACTTTGGCCACCTACCGTGAAGAGCAGACTCATTGGAAAAGACCCTGATACTGGGAAAGACCGGAGGCAGGAGGAGAAGTGGACGACAGAGGATGAGATGGTTGGATGGCATCATGGACTCAATGGACATGAGTTTGAGTAAGCTCCAGGAGTTGGTGATGGACAGGGAAGCCTGGCGTGCTACAGTCCATGAGGTCGCAAAGAGCAGGACACGACTGAGCAATTGAACTAACTGACTGACATGCCACAACTACATAAGCCCGAGTGCCCTAGAGCCTGGGCTCCACAACAAGAGGAGCCTGTGCAGCAAAGAAGACCCTGCACAGTCAAGAATAAGCAAAATTATATCTATATGTGAAAGAATACCTTTTATTTCTTGTTTGTTATTGGGAGTAAAGCTCAATAAAACCTTCTGTGAACTATAGTTATCTATTGTCATTCTAGAACCAAACTCTGTGGTCTGGTCCAGCCCGGTTCGTCAGGTCTTAGTTAAGGCATGAGGGAATTTTAGTTGAGGCATGTGGGATCGAGTCCCTTGACCAGGGCCCGAACATGGGCCCCCTGCATTGGGAGCACAGAGTCTTATGCACTGGACCACCAGGGAAGCCCCTGACCAAGCCCATTCGTCCATTTAGAAATTAGAAACTACACACAGTATGAAGTTACATCATGACTTCAACCCTAAAAGCAGGCAGAGCTCAGCTGAACTCTGACCTTACCACATACTGTTTGGGTAATCTATAAGAATGACTTAGTTTTTCTGAAACTTTATAAAGTTCTTCTTTATAAAATTGGGACAATAATGCTTACCTCATGATATGGTTGTAAAATTAATTATATTTGTGTAAACTGGTAGGCCCTTAAGTACTCAATATTTCATTAGTTACTTTCTCAACTTGTAGTTAATCTGTAGAGCACAGTATAATCTTAGAATCTATATATATTATATAAATTGTATCTCTAGTTGTGTGTGTGTGTATATATATATATGTAAATTGAAAGTATTTTCCATTCTTGAACCTGAATAGTGGTAAAGTTTAGATCACTGCTACCACTTCTTCTACTTTATTCTTAATTCTGTCTCTTTTTTTTGCAAACTGTTATTTTAATGTTTATTGCTTTATTTTTAAAAGCTAATAAAAGAGAGAATATAAAGAACATTTATTTTTATTTTCTAATATAAGATTACTTTGGCCACAAATTTTAAAACTAAAGAGTCCTGAGTTTTATTTATTTTCACAATTTCCAAAAATACTTTTTCTATTGTGACGTGAAATAAACAAAAAAATCCACCCAGAATTATCTCTTCCTGTAATCAGGTAAATAGAATAGTGTTCTGACTGACATACAAAAACAGACTAGAATATTAATAGGACTATTCTTCAAATCAGGGTCTTCAGAAGCTGACTGAGGTCAGTTTCCCTGGGAAACAGACTCTGAGATGAAGGTCTGTGTGTAGTAATTGTTAGTGAGTCTTACGGGGCTGAACACCTGTGGGGAAGGAGGAGGAAACAGGATTGACTGAGGGAGAGGCTGATGTGTGGAGGGGTCTCACAGACAGCTCTGGCGCTGGGAAGGCCTTTCATGAGGCAGTGGACTGGGTCAAGGTGTCTCCATTTTGTCCAGTCCTCAGCTGTGAGCTGTCAGGAAGGAAGGTTGGGTGGTTCTTTTTGGCTGAGGGCAGTTCCCAGGGAGGATTTAGCTGAGAGCTGGAGAGTGAGGGGGTGTGAGGGGTTCCTGAATCACTCTCTGCAGCCTTCACTACATGCTTAAGTGAAAATATATTCAGACTTTCTTCAAATCATATTTTTAGATGTGTACTGAAAACTAATGTCTCCTGAGTCACAGCAACAACCAAGTTCAGGGCAGGGTACCTTTCAAAATCATCTAGGAGGGGGAAAAAAGGAAAATACTAGAATAAAATCCTTGTTTGGAAACAGCCTTTTGTGAAGAACATCATTGGTTTTAAGATTTTTTTTTTTAAATGTGGACCATTCTTAAAGTCTTTATTGAATTGGTCACAGTATTGCTTCTGTTTAATGTTTTGGTTTTCTGACTGCGAGGCACATGTCTCAGCTCCCTGACCAGGGATCGAACCCACACTCCCTGTACTGGAAGGCGAAGTCTTAACCACTGGACCACCAGGGAAGTCCCAACATCATTGTTTAAGATGCCAAATATCTCTGAAAACAACAACCACAACCCAGAAGACTGTTTCTGAATATACAGGATCCTCTTAGTGGCCTGTTTCTCTTACTGTATCTCCTGAGTATTCAGTACTAGGGTTACATTACTCCCCCACCTCTAATGCCCCAGAGGAGAAGCACAGATTTGATGTATGTGACTACAAGTCCTGGGGCTATTCATGCAGAATCTCTGACAGTAAGAAGGCATGAGACTTTCAGTGACAGCTGGGATATTTCAGAGTCCATGAGAGATGACCTTGGGCTAAACTCTAGTGCAAGAATTGATCACTCTCTTGAATCCACACTGAGAAAGAAAAGTAATAGATGAGGGTAGGAGACAACTGGGGAAGAAGAGAGGGAGAGCTCTTTACAACAAAAAGTACAGAGAACTGTGACGAAGACTAATCCCTTCCTCCAATATTTATTTGCCCCCTTCCCCCTACAGAAGTAGGACTGCTGAATTTCAAGTTAGCAAATGACCACCCAGAAGAAAGATGTGATACTTCACCCCTTCTTGCCATTGGTTTTGCAGTAATGGGATTAGTTTTAAGTGAGAAGTGAGTAAAAATATTTTGTACAATTTATAGAATAGGGATCAAACCCAGGTCTCCCGCATTGCAGGCAGATTCTTTACCAGCTGAGCCACAAGGGAAGCCCAGGAATACTGGGCTTCTCCAGGGGGATCTCCTAGACCCAGGAATCAAACCAGGGTCTCCTGCATTGCAGGTGGATTCTTTACCAACTGAGCTCTCAGGGAAGCTCTTACAATTTATAGAAAGCGTCCTTAAATATGGGTTTCCCCAGTGGTTCAGTGGTAAAGAATCTGCCCACGATGCAGGAGACACAGGTTCTAACCCTGGGTGGGGAAGATCCCCCGGAGAAGGGCATGGCAACCTACTCCAGTATTCTTGCCTGGAAACTTCCAGGCACGTAGGAGCCTGGAGGGCTACAGTCCATGAGGTCGCAAAGAGCTGGACATGACTGAGCACAACTAATACACACAAACATTTATTCTAAATTAATACAAGAAAAGTACTCAAGGGACTTCCTGGTGGTCCAGTGAGTAAATTTCCACATTCCCAGTGCAGGGGGCCGGGAGTTGATTCCTGGTCAGAGAACTAGATCCCACATGCTGCAGCTGAGAGCCCACATGCTGCAGCTGAGAATCCACATGCTGCAGCTGAGAGTTCACATGCCACAACTAAAGATCCTGCATGCCACAACTAAGACCCATCACAACCAAATAAGTAAATTCTTTCTTAAAAGTTCAGTTCAGTTGCTCAGTCATGTCCAACTCTTTGTAACCCCATGAACCTCAGTACTCCAGGCCTCTCTGTCCATCACCAACTCCTGAAGTCCACCCAAACCCATGTCCATTGTGTCGGTGATGCCATCCAACCATCTCATCCTCTGTCGTCCCCTTCTCCTCCTGCCCTCAATCTTTCCCAGCATCAGGGTCTTTTCCAGTGAGTCAGCTCTCCACATCAGGTGGCCAAAATATTGGAGTTTCAGCTTCAACATCAGTCCTTCCAGTGAACACCCAGGACTGATTTCCTTTAGAATGGACTGGTTGGATTGCCTTGCAGTCCAAGGGAGTCTCAAGAGTCTTCTCCAACACCACAGTTCAAAAGCATCAATTCTTCCACACTCAGCTTTCTTTATAGTCCAACTCTCACATCCATACATGACTACTGGAAAAACGATAGCCTTGACTAGATGGACCTTTGCTGGCAAAGTAATGTCTCTGCTTTTTAATATGCTGTCTAGGTTGGTCATAGCTTTTCTTCCAAGGAACAAGCGTATTTTAATTGCATGGCTGTGTCACCATCTGCAGTGATTTTGGAGCCCAGAAAATAAAGTCAGCCACTGTTTCCACTGTTTCCCCATCTATTTGCCATGAAGTGATGGGACCAGATGCCACGATCTTAGTTTTCTGAATGTTGAGCTTTAAGCCAACTTTTTCACTCTCCTCTTTCACTTTCATTAAGAGGCCCTTTAGTTCTTCTTCACTTTCTGCAATAAGGGTGATGTCATCTGCATATCTGAGGTTATTGATATTTCTCCTGGCAATCTTGATTCCAGCTTTTTAAAAGAAAATACTCAAAAAGTCCTCTTTTTCAGAATCTTTAGAGCAGCGAAAGTTTAGTAAATACACTTTTAATATTTAAAATCAAAGATTCATAGATAATATAATTTGCTGAACAAATTTGAAACTACCCTGTGCCAAATGCTGTTCTAAATGTTGCTGATAGCACTGTGAACGGGACACACAAAGTCTGCTTTTGTGACCTTACACTGTAGTGGCAAGAGGCATTCAGTCAATAAACAAGCATGAAACATGGCAGGAGGTGGTAGTGTGACCCCAAGTAGGATAAGAGAGTTAAGGAGTGGCAGGAAATGCTTTCCTAGCAAGATTATATTTGAGCACAGACCTGAAAGAAGTATTAAAATCAAAAACATTTGGTTATCTGGGAAAAGAACATTCTAGAAAGAAATACCAATACATATTAAATGGGAGCAAGGTTGACATGGTTGACGAATAGTGAGGCTCTATAATTGAAGCTGAGGAAGTGAGGGGAAGAATATAAGAGATCTAAGGGTTTCTATGGTAAGAACTTAGGGTTTTCTCTTGAGTGGAGTGATTAGAAACTTTTGAGGGACTTCTCTGGTAGTCCAGTAGTTAGGAATCCAGTCTTTGAATGCAGGGGACATAGGTTTGATCCCTGTTTGGGAAACTAAGATTCTACATGGCACGGGGCAACTAAGCCCGAGTGTCTTACAGTGAAAGATCCTGCATGCCACAACTAAGACCTGACACAGCCAAATATATGAGCAGGAGAAATGAAGAGATCTGAGTTATATTTTCAAAGCATCCCTGTGGGAAACAGACAGGTCAGGTGGGAGCAGAAACACCAGGTGAAAGTTGATGGTGGCATAGATCAGGTAGAAGTGGTCAGATTCTGGATATATTTTGAGGGTAGAGAGGGCATGATTTCCTGCTGAACTGAATGTGTGGGGTGAGAGAATAAGGACTGAGGACTGACTCTAAGATTTAGTCTAATAGGTGCTGTCTTGATAAAAATCCTGCTTACAAATTCCAGTGTGGAGGCAGAGACTGGGGGAAAGGGAAGGCTTTATGGGAAAAAGGAAAGGCACTTTTCAAGACCTTCGTTCTAGTGGTAACTAGATTCACTATGACCGTGCATGTGCTAAACTTACATGTATTTCTTCATCTTATTTTCACAGATATCCTGTGGAATGTCTATTACCATCTCCGTTTCACAGATGAGGGCATGGTTGTAAGTGGGCTGCATAACTTGTCCAAGGTCACACAACTAGTGGGTGGCACAGTCACTGTTTAAACCCTGACTCCAAACTGGTTGGCTCTCCCTGCAGTCCAAGGGACTCTCAAGAGGCTTCTCCAACACCACAGTTCAAAAGCATCGATTCTTCTGCACTCGGCTTTCTTTATAGTGGGTTCCATACCACTCTGTTACATATGCAGTGTTTCTACTCTTTCATCCTTTTAGAGTAGGACTAACAAATTAATCTCTACAGGCCAAATCTGGCCCTCTGCCTGTTTTTGTACAGCTCGTAAGCTAAGACTTTTTTTTTAATCAAAAGAAAAATATTTCATGACTGTTGAAAATTATATGAAATTTGAATTTCACTATCAATAGATAAAGTTTTATTGGAACAGAGTCATGTCCATTTGTTTACCTAATACCTATGGCTATTTTCAGGCTCCAGTGACACAGCTGAATAGTTGCAGTGGAGACCGTTTGACCCACAAAGCCTAAAATATTTACAGTCTGGCTACATACAGAAGACGTTTGCCAACCTCTGGTTTAGAGAATGATTTCTGTCCTAACTTTTATGAAATGCCTTTCTTGTGAAACATTTCTATTGAGTTAATTTCTCTAGTGTCAAGAAGGTACCCCTCTGTGGAAGTTTGTTCAGTAAAAGATTAATTACTCATGTTGTTTTAAATTGAAAATGTAATACACAGTGGAAGTGAACCCAGAGTCAAAATAATGGTAATAGCCTTGATGGTTCGCTCTCTCTGTCCTTACTCTCTCTCTCTTTCTCTTGCTGTCTCTTTCTCTCCTCTCTTCCTCAAATATGGGCTAAATAACACTCAAATAACCTGTACATTTTGGGCTTCCCAGATGGCACTAGTGGTAAAGAACCCACCTGCCAGTGCAGGAGTTGTAAGAGAAAAGTTCGATCCATGGGTCAGAATGATCCTCTGGAGGAGGGCTTGGCAACCCACTCTAGTATTCTTGCCTGAAGAATCCCCATGGACAGAGAAGCCTGGCAGGCTACAGTCCAAAGGGTCGCAAAGAGTCGGACACAACTGAAGTGATTTAGCACAGCACAGCTTGTACATTTCAGGACATTGATAACTCCTGCTATTTTGAAATTATTAAAGAATTTATCTTTAGGGTCTCTTTTTGAAAATTTTAAGTTCCCAAATTTCTAGCTTTGAAAGTATATCACACACTGAGATATGGACCCAGTCAAGTTTCCTTCTACTGAATGCCAAGGGTGAATAATCCTGATAACATCAATTAAGGGACAGTAGTCTATAGATGAACAGTTACTTTATTTCCACCAGAAAAGAATTATGTGAGGTCTACAAATATGGTTCTCCCAGTAAAAGCTTTGTAATGATCTAGTGTACAGGGAAATAATACAGAAAACAAGATAAGAGCTACATACAGAAGGAGAGTGTTCAATCTGTACCAAGAACAGAAAGGCTCTCTTAGTCACAGTTTTTATCTGTGAATCTAGAAGCAGCTGATGTTGTGAAGCCCAGTGTGTTTGTGTATTGCTATGATTTTTCTGGCTTTCTTTTTCAATAAAAATCTATTTTATCTGAATTGAGCTGAAACAGCTTTTCATCCATGCCATTTTTGACTCAGAGAGAGGTGATAAATCCCACGCTTAGAGTAGACTTGAAAAAGACTCAGCTGAATTGCATTCAAATGTGAATGGTAATGTTACAGACTCCTCAGAGAGCAAAAACACGACCTTTTGGTCATGCCCCATTGCCTCTTGTCACACTCAACTATATGTTACATATAAACCATAATGTAGACATTATGTGTATCTACTACTTTTTCATATTGGACCAGTCTTGGTGTGGGGGAGGGTGGGGGTTGCATACTGAATGATTCCATTTATAGTTGTTCAGTTGCTAAGTCATGTCCATTTCTTTTGCAACCGCATAACTGTAGCCCGCCAGGCTCCTCTGTCCATGGGGTTTCCCAGGCAAGAGTACCGGAATGGGTTGCCATTTCCTTCTCCAGGGGAATCTTCCCGACCCAGGGTTTGAAACCCACATCTCCTACATTGGCAAGAAGATTCTTTACCACTGAGCTAACAAGGAAGCTCCATTTATATAGCATTCTCTTTCTTGACAGCTTTTATTGATATATAATTCACATGCCATACAATTCACTCATGTAAAGCATACAATTCACTGGTTTCTAGTATACACAGAGTTGCACAGCCACTCCCGCAGTCACGCTTAGAACATTTTCATTAACTCCCCCCAAAAACACTGCACCTTTCAGCCATCACCATCCTTTCCCTCCCAGCCGAGCCAGCCCTAGACAATCACTTAATCTACTTTCTGTCTATATAGATATGTCCATTTTGGACATTTCCTAAATGGAATCATCCAGAATATATGATCCTTTGTGGTTGGCATGTTTTCAAGGTACATCCACGTTGTTATGTCAATACTCTTATTTCTTTTTATTGCTGAATAATATTTCATTGTATGATATAGCCTGTGATACTTTTTAAATGACAAAAATTATAGACCTGAAGAATAGATTAGTGGTTACCAGGTGTTAGGAATGGTGATTGTGGGGGCAGGGGATGCTATGACTGGCTATAAGAGGATAGCATGAGGGATCCTTGTGGTAGAACTGCTAGTATCTTGACTGTGGTGGTCGTTACACAAATCTACAGATAAAATTTTATAGTATTAAATACACACGCAAGTACATAGAAATAGTAAAATCTGAATAAGATCAGTGAATTGTAGCAGTATCATTTTCCTCCATGGCATACTGTTTGCTAGTTATGCAAGATGTTATCTTGGGGAGAAACTGGATGAAAAGAATATAGGATCACTGCATTATTCTCTGTGACGGCATGTGACTTCACAATGATCTCAAGATAAAAATTGAAAAATAATAAAAATAGAAATATGCCTTCCAAGAATGCAGAGTAAGGACCTCTGAAAATTCATTCCTCTATAAAAGGAAAAAGATCGCTAGCAAAAATGGTCAAAATCAACTTTTTCAGAGCTCTAGGAATTAACCAAATGCTTGTAACAATTTGAGGAGTGCTTATTCAAGAAAAACACTCAATCATGGTAAAAGACTGAGTTTTGTGGCACTTTAACCCACTCTCTTCTCATCCTCCTCTCCCCAGCTCCAGGGTAGCCTTGAAAGCAAACAAACCTGCAATCAATGGTGAAAAGCAACAGCAGCCACTGGAAGGGGATAAAATGTTGGAGCTTCCCCAATGCTCCATTGCCAAACAGCTGTCATTATGTGACCTGTCGGGCAGTTCCCTGAAATTCCCACTCATAAGCCTTCTTTTTTTGATGCAGCTGATATTAAGAGACTTACTCCCTGCTTGTCTTTCCCTAAATTCTACCCGCCCCCAGCATAATCTAGTGGAGAAACAGATCTATTAGGCATCCTGATAATGGCCACAACACAAGTCGTTTTTATTTCAGTCTGATTCCAGCATCTTGTTCTTGTTCGTTGGGCAGGCAATTGATCCCCCTGAGCATTCTGTGGCTCCCCATGGCAACCACATATCCTGACGCAAGAAGCTGAGACTGCCACAGATTCTAGAAGAGTGGTTGGGTTGTGGCACATTATTTCAGGATAAACACTGGGTTCAATTAACTGCCCACCCATTTATTCAACATACCTTTGTTGTACACACTCCCCATACAGATTGCTTTGTACAAGGTGATGGAGATATGAAGGGGAACATGATAGATGGGGGATCCTAGCCCTTATAGACCTTTCCTCTGGAATGGAAAGTTCTCTGCCCCTGGGGTCACTACTTCACTTCTAGAGTGGAGCTGGTTGTCGCTCTCAAACCTCACGTTCCTGAGACCAGAAGGATGGGAGAGTCCTCCTTGCCCCTCAGATGCCATCTCTAGGCTTTATCTCTTCCATCTTCCTCCAGTGGTCATATCATCAAACATCTTGCTGTCCAGATCATTGCACCTTAGTCACCAATGACTTTAATACCTGCCTCATACTCTGTTCTTTCATCTCTATCCTGTTTTTACTTTTTGACAGCTTATTCTACAGGCTCATGGATAATGCATCCGAGACCGGGTAAACTTCTAATTTCCTGTGTGCTTTCCATAAATTTCTCTCCTTTCTTGCCCTCTCTAGAAACTCGAAGGCTGTGTTTCTTTCTCGAAGCACACAGTGAAGAAGAAGCAGACTTCAAGGAGCATCTATTGCACATGTGAGACAGAAGGATCCAGACATGTTGTTGAGTATGCTAGGGCTCCAGGAAGAGGAAAGAGAAGCTATGCGGATGGTTTACAAGGAAGAGGAAAGTCTAGGAAGAGCAGAGTTCTTGAAATGGGGAAAGAAAGACCCTTAGTTGAAAGATAAAGAAAGTGAAGTGGACAGGACTTGGTACTGAGCCTTCCTTACATGGGAAGGAAGCTCCCACCCACCGGGGAATCCTGCTGTTCCCAGGCTTGTACTGTATCCTGGAGTAGAAGGTGGGGAACTTGTTCATCTTGTATGGGAACAGAGCCACAGAGGGAAAACTCATACCTACTGACCAAGAGGGAACCAAAGAGGATCAGATTAGACTTTCCTAAGCCCTGTGCAGGTTTGCCAGGTGGCACTAGTGGTAAAGAACCCGCCTGCCAGTACAAGAGACATGAGATGTGGGTTCGATCCCAGAGTCAGGAAGATCCCCTGGAGGTGGGCATGGCAGCCTACTCCAGTATTCCTGCCTGGAGAATCCCACTGGGCAGAGGAGCCTGGAGGGCTACAGTCCATAGGGTCACACAGAGTTGAACACGACTGAAGTTAACTTAGCATGCACATACACAAGCCCTGCACAGCCCTGACACACACCCCACTGCCACATGTTTGTGTCATGGCCTTTGTTCCTTGACCTCTCACTGCCAATGATCACTTCCTCAGCCTACTTCAGATGCCCGCTATCATGATGACAGCCCCATCATCAGCCAAGACCAAACCTGATCTGCACCCTAACATTCTCTTCCTAGCCATCACCACACACACCTTGAAATCCCCATGAACTTCCTGGTCTCTCCCTCCCTCTGTTCTCTAGGAAAGCCCTAGCCTAATTTAAACCAACCCTCAGCCTGATTTGTGCCCATCCCTGAGCAGCGGAGGAGTGCTGGAAAAAAACATACAGCCCTGCTAAATGAAGAGTCTCACTGCAAATCATAAATCACAAAAGGATACCCTGCACTAACCAGGATCTTATTTTACATCCCTGGTGTATCTGCTTTCCCAGCTCCAAAATGGCTATTTTCTACCCTCTTTCCCATCAAATTCCCAGTGCATGCCCCTCCCCCACCTCACTTCCTCACACAAGCATTCTCTCAGCCTTCCTTAACCAAAGTGACTGTCTTCTCTGCACACACCTCACCTCACCCCACCAAGCTCCCTGCTAACTCCTCCTCTTGGGCCCCAGATGCCACCCCCTTTCTTGTTTTCAATGGCCAGGCTCCCACCATTCCTCCAACTCTTCTAGACTTTTCCTGCCATCATCCAAACATGCTGTAATTTGTCATTTGTCCTATGAAAAATAAAATCAAAACACCTCAAATGACCCCAGAATACTTTTCAAATTCCCCTCCTGTTTCCTCTGCTCCCCTTCAAAGCAAGATACTTTGAAGACAGTGGTTACAATCACAGTGTTTCCACAGCCTCTCCTCAACACACTCCATGCAGTTCCCATCCACAGCATCCCACCAAGACTGCTCTTGTCATGACCCCGCATGGCCTCCAGATTGCCAACTCCAGCATCGTGTCTACGTCTTCATCTTACTTACCCAGCGCTGTATCCAGCGAACCACTGCAGCTTCCCTCCGCCCCTCGGAAGTCTGAAAAGATAATGTCAGAACTTCTACTTCGATTATTTTCTCTTCTCCAAACAAAGTAAGGAAGAAATTAAGCTTTACTATTAGGTAATATCCATTTTTATATTGGAGCCCCCACTTGGTTGCTGTATCAGGCAATTAAGTGCTATATGTGTATGCTGTATCAGACATACACATATGCTACACAGGGAATGCTAGGGAATGCTCCGTAATCAGAGAGGTTTCTGTAGGCTGTCATTTATTTGTGCACAGTTGGTGGGTTTATAGATTACATTATCTTCTTTCAAAAAGTGTTTTATTGTGGTAAAATATACATCACATGAAATTGACCATTTCAATCATTTTATTTATTTATTTAAGCTTGTATTGGAGTATAGTTGCTTTACAATGATCTGTTACTTTCTGCTGTACAGAAAAGTGAATCAGCTATACCTATACATGTACCCTCTTTTCTGGATTTCTTTCTCTTTTGGGTCACCACAGAGCACTGAGTGCTTGAGTACATAGCACAGGAAATTTGACTGAGCTCCTGATGCAGTAGGTGCTCATTAGTTCTCTGTTTTACACATAGTGGGGGTATATGTTGCTCTTAAGATGAACCATGTAGTGGCATTAAGTGCAATATTATTGTTGCACTATTATCACCCCCATCTATCTTCAGAGCTTTTAATCTTCCCCAACTATACCCAGTAATTGAACTTGTCCTTCTTTCCCCTCCGCCCCTGGAAACCATCATTCTAATTTCTCTCTCTCTCTTTATTTGGCTACTCTAGATACCTCCTAAGCAGAATCATACATTATATGTACTTTTGTGACTGACTTCACTTCACTTCATAATGGTTCACTGTAATCCATATAATCCAATGGATAAGCATAATGAATAAGATTTACCCATATTGTAGTATTTATCAGAATTTCTGTCCCTTTTCAGGCTGAATGATGTTCCATTTAATTATATGTATCTAGTACATTTTGGTTATCCCTTCATCTATCAATGAATATGTGCTTTTTCTATTGTGAATAGTCCTGGAGTGACCATGGTGCACGATACCTGTTGAATCCTGTTTCTGCTTTTTTGGGTATGTACCCAGACGTGGAATTTCTGGATCATGTGGTTTTTCTATCTTGAATTTTTGAAGATGCACCATACTGTTTTCCACAGCAGCTGCACCATTTTACTGTCCTATTAGCAATGCACGAGGATTCCAGTGTCTTCACATTCTCAGTTATTTTGTTTTGTTTTTTTGGTAATAGCCATTGTAATTGGTGTGAAGGGATATCTCACTGAGCTTTTCATTTTCCTAATTACTAACAATCTTGAACATCTTTTCATATACTCATTGGCCTTTTTGTATCTTTTTGGAGAAATGTCTTTCAGATCTTTTGCTCATTTTTGGAGGTCATTTGGGGTTTTGTTTTGTTGTTGTTAAACTGTATGAGTTCTTTATATATTCAGGTTATTAATCCTTTATCAGATGTATGATTTGCAAACATTTTCTCCCAAAATGTTTATTGTCTTTATCCTGTTCATAGCATCTTTGATACGCAAAAGTTTTAAAAATTTGATGAAGTCTAATTTAACTATTTCCCCTTTTTGGCTGTATTTTTGGTGTTACAACTAAAAAATCACTGTCAAATCCAATGTCATGAAGATTTTCCCCCAAGTTTTCTTCTAGAAGTTTTATGGTTTCAGGTAATACTTTTAGGTCTTTAATCCATTTTGAAATAATATTTTATGTATTGTAAGATAAGGGTCCAACTTCCTTTTTTAAATTGGTGGTTGTTCAACTGTTGTGATTTGGCTGTAGTCATGAGAGAAAGTGAGCTTAGGGTACTTCTACCCTGCCATATTGTCTCCTGAATTTTCCAGCTTCTTTCTTTTGCACCCAGATATCCAATTTTTGTAGTCCTGTTTTTGAAAAGACTGTCCTTTGCTATTGACATTCTTGTCAAAAATCATTTGAACATATATGTAAAGGATCATTTGTGATCTCTTCTATTCTATTAACCTATCAGTTCAGTTCAGTCACTCAGTCGTGTCCGACTCTTTGAGACCCCATGAATCGCAGCATGCCAGGCCTCCCTGTTCATCACCATCTCTCAGAGTTCACTCAGACTCACGTCCATCGAGTCCGTGATGCCATCCAGCCATCTCATCCTCGGTCGTCCCCTTCTCCTTCTGCCCCCAATCCCTCCCAGCATCAGAGTCTTTTCCAATGAGTCAACTCTTCGCATGAGATGGCCAAAGTACTGAAGTTTCAGCTTTAGCATCATTCCTTCCAAAGAAATCCCAGGGTTGATCTCCTTCAGAATGGACTGGATGGATCTCCTTGCAGTCCAAGGGACTCTCAAGAGTCTTCTCCCACACCACAGTTCAAAAACATCAATTCTTTGGTGCTCAGCCTTCTTCACAGTCCAACTCTCACATCTATACATGACCACAGGAAAAACCATAGCCTTGACCAGACGGATCTTAGTCGGCAAAGTAATGTCTCTGCTTTTGAATATGCTATCTAGGTTGGTCATAACTTTTCTTCCAAGGAGTAAGCGTCTTTTAATTTCATGGCTGCAGTCAGCATCTGCAGTGATTTTGGAGCCTCCCCAAAATAAAGTCTGACACTGTTTCCACTGTTTCTCCATCTATTTCCCATGAAGTGATGGGACTGGATGCCATGATCTTCGTGTTCTGAATGTTGAGCTTTAAGACAACTTTTTCACTCTCCTCTTTCACCTTCATCAAGAGGCCCTTTAGCTCCTCTTCACTTTCTGCCATATATGTCTGTCTTTATGCCAGTACCACACTGTTGAAATTACTGTAACTTTGTAGTAAGTTTGAAATCAGGAAATATGACGCCTCCAGCTTTGTTCTTTTTCAAGATTGTTTTGGCTATTCAGAGTCCCTTGAAATTCCATATAAATTTTAGAATAAATTTTTTTCTATGTCTATAAACAGCAAGGTCCTAATGTATACTGGAGTGGGTAGCTGTTCCCTTCTTTAGGGGATCTTCCTAACCCAGGGATCAAGCCCATGTCTCCCACATTTCAGGCAATTCTTTTCCAGCTGAGCCACCAGGGAAGCCCAAGAATACTGGAGTGGGTAGCCTATCCCTTCTCCAGTGGATCTTCTTGACCCAGGAATCAAACCAAGGTCTCCTGCATTGCAGGTGGATTCTTTACCAACTGAGCTATCAGGGAAGTCATTGGGATTTTGATAGGGATTGCACTGAATCTGTAGATCAATCCTATACTTTAGGTAGTATTGATATCTTAACAATATTGTATTTCAATTCATGAAAACAGGATGTCTTTCCATTTATCAGTATATTCTTTCATTTCTTTCAGCAATGTTTTGTTGTTTTCAGTGTACAAGTCTTTCACCTGCATGCTTAAATTTAATAGTAAATATTTAATCCTTTCTGATGCTATTAAAAGTACAATTGTTTTTTAAATTTCCTTTTCAGATTGTTCAGTGTATAGAAACACAATTGATTTTTGTGTGATGATTTAAAATCCCATGACTCTCCTGACTTCATCTCTTTGTTCTAGCAGATTTTCATTGTTTTGTTCTTTGTGGAGTCTGAGGTTTTCACTTATTTTTGAGTCTTCCTCTTCTCTCTTGCTCTCTTAGTCCTCTACATGCAAATACTCACCAATTCATTTCAGTTTGTTTTGATTTCATAATGTTTCTAATATTTGACATTTTCTTTAGTATCATTAAAATCCAGTGTGATTGAATGAATATTTGTATCCACAATATCTAGGGCAATGTGTGAAGAAATTATTTTCTAAAATAATCCTCTTATCTCTTTCCCACTCATACCTAACAGTGGAGGCTCTAGCCTTCTCTCCTGTCATCTCAGAGGCAGCACTGAAGCTTTGGGTTCAGGATAACTTAAGGTGGAAGCAGATATGCTGCTCACTAACTGTGTGACCATAGGCATGTAATGTAGACTCTCCTTGGAAACTGATGTTGATAATAATAATAATCTCAGAGGGTTGTTGGGAGGTATCTTAACCCATTTGGGCTGGTGTAACTAAATACTGCAGACTGAGCAGCTTATAAACAACAAGAATGTATTGCTCATAGTTCTGGAGGCTGGAAAGTCCAAGATTAAGGTGCCAGCGTGGTCACATTTTGGTGAGAACACTCCTTCTGGTTCATAGCTGTGTCTTTCAGTGTCTTCATGTGGTAGAAGGGACTAAAGACCTCTTTTATAAGAGCACTAACCCATTCATAAGAACTCCACTCTCCCAAAGGCCCCTCCTTCTAACACTGTCTCATTGGTCCCCAACCTTTTTGGCACAAGGGACTGGTTTGTCAAAGACAGTTTTTCCATGGACCAGGGTGGGAGGAATGGTTTCAGGATAATGCAAGCAAATTAAATTTATTGTGTACTTTATTGTTACAACATTGTCATATATAATGAAATAATTGTATTACCATAATGCAGAATCTGACAGGAGTCTGAGCTCAGGCTGTAATGTGAATGATGGGAAGTGGCTGTAAACACAGATGAAGCTTTGCTTGCTTGCCTGCCACTCAGCTTCTGCTGTGTGGCTCAGTTCCTAACAGGCTGTGGACCTAGGTACCAGTCTGTGGCCCAGTGGTCAGGGACCCGTGCACTATCACATTGGGCATTATTATTCCAGCATGTGAATTTGTGGAGAGCAATAGACCATAGCAGAAGGCTTAAAAGGATGGTGAACATAAAGTGCTTAGTAAAACACTCCCCTTTTGCCTTCTCTCGTTCTCTAAAGCCACAGATAGGATTGATCTCCTGAATCCTCTTGTCTTTATGACTCCTTTGGCTCTTACCGTCTATTACCTTTTACTATTTATTATCTTTTTATGTGTATCTGTGTTATCTTCCCCACAAAATTTATAAATTCTCTAGAGGCTGAGAGTTTGTCTTTTCTCTTTTTCCCTTCTCCTGTGCTTATGCCATGATGTAATACAATGCCTTATACATGGTAAACATTTAGTCAATATTTGCCTTTTAATTGTTTGACATAATAGAATCCTTTATTGCTTGGTTTCCATTTTATTTCATGGAGTTCCCCCTCCACACTTTGATTTGTAAAAAGCTGACAACGTTTAAAAATAACAAACAAAAAAGTAATGAAGACATCACTATATCCTGAAAGACTGTGTATATATCAACCAATATCTCTATCGAAAGTGGGAAAAACAAAGGTAGACTAGGGTTACCAGATAACATACCCAGTTAAATTTGAGTGTGAGATAAAAAAGAAATAATTTTTGTTAGTATAAGTATGTCCCATGTAATATTAGTTGTTTATCTGACATTAAAATTTAATTAGGTATCTTACATTTTTGTTTACTAAATATGACGATCCTACCATGAAGGCTTTAAGTTTTTTAAAAAAATTGTGTATAAGCATTATTCTATGTTGAAATGAGAATATTCCCCTGTGCTTAAAAGAAATTTTTTTTTAAAGTGTTTTATTTCAAAAGAATACAGCTTGAGACATCATTATGAAACAAACTTTAACCACAGCTGTGACCTTATGTGGACAAGATACGTGATGAAAAACCTAATGAACAGTAACATTAACTGAAATATCAACACCCATTGCTTTTGAATATAAATGAAAACAGTGATGTTTCCATAAAATGCAACCCTATACTAAATAATGAATAGGTTGGAATTCAAAATCTTTTATAGTGAGTGTATAAAATGATCATATTTGCATATCTAAGCCTTCTTGGAAATACTATTGCTCTACACGTAAGACAGAACTTACAGGACAAATCTGGAGGAAAATTAGAATTATCAGTGGCATGAACAATGGACTGGTTCCAAATTGGGAAAGGAGTGTGTCAAGGTTGTATATTGTCATCTGCTCATTTAACTTCTATGCAGAGTACATCAGTGTGAAATGCTGGGCTGGATGAAGCACAAGCTGGAATCAAGATTGCCTGGAGAAATATCAATAACCTCAGATATGCAGATGACACCACCCTTATGGCAGAAAGCAAAGAGCAACTAAACAGTCTCTTGATGAAAGTGAAAGAGAAGAGTGAAAAAGCTAGCTTAAAGCTCAACATTCAAAAACTAAGATCATGGCATCCAGTTCCATCACTGGCCCATCTATGGCAAATAGATGGGGAAACAATGCAAACAGTAACAGGCTTTGTTTTCTTGGGCTCCAAAATCACTGCAGATGGTGACTGCAGCCATGAAATTAAAAGACACTTGCTCCTTGGAAGAAAAGCTGTGACCAACCTAGACAGCATATTAAAAAGCAGAGACATTGTTTTGCCAACAAAGGTCCGTCTATTCAAAGCTATTGTTTTTCCAGTAGTCATGTATGGATATGAGAGTTTGACCATAAAGAAAGCTGAGCACTGAAGAACTGATGCCTTCGGTGTTGGAGAAGACTCTTGAGAGTCAACCAGTCCATCCTAAAGGAAATCAGTTCTGAATATTCATCAAAAGGACTGAAGCTGAAGCTCCAATACTTTGTCCACCTGATGCGAAGAGCCAACTCACTGGAAAAGACCATGATGCTGGGAAAAAATTGAGTCAAGAGGAGAAGGGGACAACAGAGGATGAGATGGTTGAATGGCATCACTGACTAGATGGACATGAGTTTGAGCAAGCTCCAGGAGTTGGTAGTGGACAGAGAAGACTGGAGTGCTGCAGTCCATGGAGTTGCAAAGAGTCAGACACAACTGAGTGACTGGACTGAACTGTCCTATCATACTTAGGTGAACATAAATATGAATTGTACCTGTCAGCTGTATTTATTCAAGATGTCAGTGAGAATTTTTATAACATCGAAGAACTTTTGGACCTAGTCTTCATTTGGGTGCCACATTAGAGTCTAATTTGTTTTTAAAAGTCATTACTTGTTTATTATATGCTGATCAAAATTACTAAGAATACCTACAGTGTCCCTGGTGAGTCAGTGTTGCTTTAGACTTGTGACCCAACCAAATAGTTGCGACCAGTGTAGGTCAGTTCATCACATCCTCCCGCATGAACTGTTAGGTTCTACAAGGTGAAACATGAAGCTTGTCATGCATGTCGTAGCTTGCCTCAAGAGCTGGCTATTCTCCTATGGTTTGAACTTAGGCATTTCTCCAGTTTACTTGATTGTTTTGTTTTAGGAATCTGATCCATAATGCAGTAGGTTATTACCCTCAAAGAAGGAAAGGAGTTTTCTTTTTCAATTCAACCGTATTTAATGAAAACTTAATATGGAATGAGCTAGACAGACAAAATCAGGGCTCTCATAAATCTTGCATTCTAGTGACTGAAGTCACACAAAAGAAACAAATAATGAATGAACAAGAAAGATAAATAACTAAGGGATTTCCCTGGAGGTCCAGTGGTTAAGACTTCACCTTCCAATGCATGGGGTGCAGGTTTGATCCCTGATTGAGGAAGTAAGATCTCACATGCCCTGGAGCCAAAAACCCAAAACATCAAACATAAGCAATACTGTAATAAATTCAATAAAGACTTTAAAAAATGGTCCACACAAAAAAAAGATCTTTAAAAAATAAAGGAAGATAACTGAGATTGGTAAATGCTAGGCAGAGGACTGAATGCGGGCAGGGGGGAGGGTAATGTAAAAGAGAGCAGCAGGGTGCCCTTTTAGGTTAGGGGATCAAGATAAGCCTACCTGAGGCAGTAGCAGCCATACAAAGATCTAGAAGAGTTCTAGAGCAAAGGAAGGGTGAAGGTCCTAAAACAGGATGAGCCTGGTATGCTCTGGAAGGAAGATCAGTGTGATGAGAGAGAGGATGGTATAAGGTGAGGCTGCAGTTAGACAGAGGCCAGATTATGGAGGACTTTAAAAAAATGAGAATTTATTTTAAGTGTGATGGGAAGTCATGGGATTTTCCAATCAAAAAATAAATAAACATACAATATCATCATTCAAATAAAGGTAGTGTTTTAACAATGAGGAAAAGTTAAATACTTTGAAAGAAAATTAAGCAATGGATAAAATACTTTTAAAAATTAGCCTTAAAACCAAAGCATTGATTTAACCAAGATTTCCTCCAAAAAATGAAGAATATTATCACCATCTATCTTTATTGAGAGAAATACTGTTAAAAATGATGTGTAAGTTTTGAAATGTGGCTGAACATTATGTGATAAATTAAAAGGTAGATTTTAATTTCAATTTGTATGATGCTTAGTCTGAATGGATGTCATAAGTGAGAAAGATTCTTCACAAAGTGTAAGTAAAATGTAAAATGTTAGTCACTCAGTCATGTCTGACTCTTTGTGACCCCATGGACTGTAGCCCACTAGGCTCCTCTGTCCATTGAATTCTCCATGCAAGAATACTGGAGTAGGTTGCAATTCCCTTCTTTAGGATATCTTCCTGACCCAGGGATCTAACCCAGTCTCCTGCATTATAGGTATAGATTCATTTACCCACTGAGCCAAGAGAGATAGATCCAGATGCAAGAAGTATAAGTTTGGGTCTCCTATAAGTCATAGGCTCTTTTTGCATTTTCATTAAGCGATTGTGCAAAGGTTTTTGCTAAAAATTTAGCTTAGTAATTCTCAATCCTCCCTGATGTCAAATAATTGTTCTTGGAAATGAACTGAAAATGAAAGGGTTTTTATATTTTTAACAAGTGGATTTATAAATCCACTGAAAATCTACATTTGGAAGATTTAAAACCAGTTCTCAAGCATCCAGATAGGAGTACTTTTTATTAGTAACACAGAGCATTTTGGGAAAAAGAAAAATATCATATTCAGATAATGATGGGAGTATTTCCAAACACCCATTTCCTTACTTTCTCTGTAGTATGAGCTTCTTTCTTAGTCATTGTTCAAATATTGTCTTTACCTTACATAAAGATTCTGTGTGGTTGAAAGGTTTTTAGAAAATTGCAGGCAGCGTTCTACTGACAATAGTTTGCCGTTACAAAGGAGATGAGAAAATTTGGCCCAAGTCAAGGTGCCTTCAGGGCGCACCTGTGGGAGGCTGGTTGAAGCTTCGAGGTTAATTTACACACAAGGACTTGACAAGATGCACCAAGCTTCCTAACACAGGCTGTCACACATCAGAGTGAAAAGTCAAGCCCTCAAGAGCGGTCAGTGGCTGGGCCACAGCTTGAAGACACATGAGAAAGAAGGAGTCCATCAATTTACATTAAAACAAATAAAAGCAAGTTGACAACAGAAAATATATTGCTTTATCTCTACATTTCCCTTTATCACTAATATGAAAGGGGAGGTCATAGGATGTTCCTTTAGTGTGTGCCTCTAAATAAACCCTGAGTGCTGACCTTTGCAATTTCTTTTTCTCCTTAAGTTTGTGGTCAGTATTTATTTTAATACGATTTTGTCTGGACAAAAATATTCTGTAGGTGAACATATGGTGGTATCTGGTCTAATTCTGCATCCCCTGGAGACAGCCCTGGTGCCGGGAAGCTGACAAGTGGAGATGGTGAGCCGGCTCCAGGGAGCAGTGGAGGAAAGAACAGTAGCAGATCTTACCAGATCACTGTGGGGCCCATTCTACCTCGGGCCTGATTTGAAATAATGGCATTGTTATCACCAATCGATTCAGGGAAATGTGGTCTCAGCAGGTACTTAGAAGCAGGAAGAGGAGATAGAAAATAAGCCAACTGGAATAAAATGTGGTGGTTTGCCTACACCACAGATACCTCGATTTAAAAACTCTCAGTTTCACTTCTATTACCAGGACTTTTATCAACATACAAGTGAGAAATAATCAAATACACTGAAATTTCAGAATATAGGACTTGCCTGTGTTAGACCAAAATTTTTATCTCTTACCAATAGTTTACTATACCGATACTTCGATTTATTGTCTATAGGTTATTTGTGAGCCTGGTACTTTCCCAGCAAATTCAAGGATATCAAGGTCTCAAATGAGATAACTGATGAATTGATGTGCTTATCAGTTATTTATATAATTTTAACATTATAAAATTAACAAATGGCAAAGCATTAATCAAGTCAACAAACCTGATTTTAGAAGGAGGTTAAGACCCGAGTTTATCAGTGAATTGCACTGAATTAACAAAAAGTAGAGCCAAAATACATGCTTAGGAAACCATTTGTCAAAAAATACCATAAGCCAAAGCCATTGAAAGGCCAGCATGCTGCTGCTGCTGCTAAGTCACTTCAGTTGTGTCCAACTCTCAGGCTCCTTTATCCAGGGGATTCTCCAGGCGAGAGGGCATGGGTTGCCATGCCCTCCTTCAGGGGATCTTCCCCACCCAGGGATTGAACACTTGTCTCCTGCAGCTCCTGTACTGCAAGTGGATTCTTTACTTCTGAGCCACCAGGGAAATGTGTGTGTGCGCTGTCATCAGGGGAACACAGACAAAGGCTAAATTAGTATTTCAAAAGTTCAAATTATTCTTTTCCTCCTCTTGTGCAAGGGCTTCCCAGGTGGTGCTAGTCTATGGCGCTGCAAAGAGACAGACATGACTGAAGCAACTTAGCATGAACATTTATGCAAACACAGAAAGAGAAAAGGGAGGTGGAAAATTTTTTAAGTGTCTAAAAATGATAGTAAATGAAAGGGCACTTGGTTAATGGTAATATATAATTTTTTCTTTCATAAACATGATTCTTCCTTAACCTTAAATGTTTAGGTTAGTATGTATATCTCTAAATTTGCAGTTGTTGAAATTTTAACAACAAAAACTGTTCATACAAGGTAACTCCTTTCGAATGTCAAAAATAATCTTTGCCTGTAAGCATGTTCTTTGCCCCCTGGTGGTGAAATTCTTAGTATTTAATTTTTTGTTTAAGTTAAAAGACTCATAGAGCCTTGGCACTAAAAATCCTTCTGTGGTTTACAAAAAATAAGAGAAGATTATATATTGAAGTGGAGAAAGATGAAGCTAGGCCAAAGGTATGGTTAAAAAAAAAGTGTTTTTAATTGCTCCTATCTTACCATTTGGAACTAAGCTTCCCTTAATCTGTTTCTTTTCGCTTCCTTGTTGATTGCTAATTCAGGATTATTTTAAAGCACCACCTCCTTTTAATAAATTTAATAGTAAGCATTTATAAGGCTTGGAATTTCTAAGTATACGCTAATGCCTTCACTGTGTGGCATGTTGACCGAGATGATCAGCAACTTTGTACTGTTTCCATTGTGTTTCAGTTTGGCATCACAAACAATATTAGGGCTCACGGCAGAATGCCAAAGCCAGGCTGTTCAGCCTAGAAGAATAGATGATGAAGAGGCCTGTTAAAATTTTCTTTTGCAGACTAATTGGTGCTTTTGTATATGTGGAAAATACAACAATTGCTGTGCTGGGGCTGAATTGAGGTGTCAGTAAGAGACAATATCCTTCTTGGTTGGTTAGAGGAAAAAGGAGATAAACTCATTTTCAAATTTAAAAAGTGATTCATGTGAGTTGATGGACACCTTTGAAAAATGAACGATAATCTTGGAATTGTGTCAGATGTTAGAAGAAAGAAATTTTTACATACAGTCTACTGAGGCACGTTCAAGTCTATGTAAAGGAAAAAACATCATTGTCTGAAAAGACAGAGCTGTTTCAAGGAAAGACAATCACCAGTGAGTCTTTAATGACTTCATCAGTGAATGTGAATGTTTTCCCTTCCTTTTGTGCATTTGGGTCACCTGCTTCTGATTAGGTATCTATTGTGTGTCCTTAAGCCGAATTTAGTAGGAAAATCACAAATAATATGTTTTATGGAGCTGAAACAGAAAAAGGAAACTGGCTTTGAGGGCTAGTCATTATTTTGTAAAGGTGGTCTTGTTTCTCACCATCTGGGGCAGATAAGTGATTGCATACACTTCCGGTGAACTGGGCCTTCGCAGCCTAAGTTTAATAACAAATGACTAAAGACAAAATTTTGGAGAAGGCAATGGCACCCCACTCCAGTACTCTTGCCTGGAAAATCCCATGGACCGAGGAGCCTGGTGGGCTGCAGTCCATGGGGTCGCTAAGGGTTGGACATGACTGAGCGACTTCACTTTCACTTTTCACTGTCATGAATTGGAGAAGGAAATGGCAACCCGCTCCAGTGTTCTTGCCTGGAGAATCCCAGGGACAGAGAAGCCTGGTGGGCTAGCGTCTATGTGGCCGCACAGAGTGGGACACGACTGATGTGACTTAGCAGCAGACAAAATTTAGACACTTAAGAACAGATAAGCTTTATTTATGGAGCCCTTAATACAAAGTAGGAGGAAGTGAAAGTGAAAATCACTCAGTCATGTCCCACTCTTTGCTATCCTATGGACTACACAGTCCATGGAATTCTCCAGGCCAGAATACTGGAGTGGGTAGCCTTTCCCTTCTCCAGGGAATCTTCCCAACCCAGGGATCAAACCCAGGTCTCCCGCATTGCAGGCAGATTCTTTACCAGCTGGGCCACAAGGGAAGCCCAGAGACTTTGCATAATCATAATGCTAATTTTTAAATAGCAGTTATTAAATGCATGCATGCTCGGTTGTGTCCAGTTCTTTGGGACGCTATGGACTATAGCCCACCAGGCTTCTCTGTCCATAGGATTCTCCAGGCAAGAATACCGGAATGTGTTGCCATGTCCTTCTCCAAGGGATCTTCCCCACCCAGGGATCGAACCCATGTCTCCTGCAGCTCCCGCGTTCCAAGTGGATTCTTTACCACTGAGTCACCAGGGAAACCCAGCAATTACTATATACCAGGCTCTAATTATCCCCCTTAACTCTTAAAACGATTTTGGTAGTATTTTATGGTTTGTGTAGTATTATTTGGTTTTTAGTTGATTTGTTTATTTTTGACTATTCTGGGTCTTCGTTGCTGTGAGGGCTTTTCTCTAGCTGCAGTGCACTGGCTTCTCATTGCAGTGACTTCTTTTGTTGCAGAACCTGGGCCCTAGGGGCTCAGCAGTTGCGGCTCCCAGGCTCTAAAGTGCAGATTCAGGGGTTGTGACACACAGGCTTAGTTGCTCCAAGGCATGTGGGATCTTCCTGGTTCAAGGACTGAACTTGTGTTACTGAGCCACCAGGGAACCCTGGTTTTGGTAGTACTATTAGCCTAATTTTTCAGAGGAGGAAACTGAAACACAGAGGTCACTTGGTTTGTTAAGTAGTAGAGTCAGAATCCAAATTGAATCAATATTGGCTCTGAAATCTGTATTCATATACACAATGAGATTATTTGAGTAAACAGTACATTGTCCAGAAAAGTAAAATCCATAGTGTCAATATAATAGAAATATATTTATTATTTATAACATGAAGAAACATCTGTATTTATTTATGAGGACCTTCAAAAGATTAAAATTCAGTATTGCAATAAAAGGGATTATTTTCAAGGAGATTCTTCCCCAAAATACTATTTTTCTAACCTTTGTCAACTCAGTGTAAGACTGTGAATGCTGTTTGGGTAAATAAATTACTGAGTGAAGATAATGTTCCATTAGAAAACAATGATATCTTAAAACTTTAAGTCCATGTATTTGAGAAATAGCCAATAGGTGGGCAAAAGAGAAAATTTCAAGATTTAATGAGAGCCAGGCATTTCAAAATCACAGGATCTAGAAATGGTGATTTTAAGTGAGATTTGGATTTTTGCTGTTGTAAGTATTATATTCAAGTTTGTTTGATGAGTTAAATTGGATCTTACCCAAAAGTGAGGGATAGACAACCTCTTTAAGCCCTGCTGGTCTATGAAATTACCAATGATGTTTCCTGTTTCTACCTGGTAAGGCGTGGTCATTTTGATGTTCAAGTTCATGTATCATAAGATCAAAACTTCTTCTATCACCCTCTGTGTGGATAACCATCCAACACTCTAGGTGCTCCCTGCTTCCCCATTCCCATGTGTGTGTTAGTCACTCAGTCATGTCTGACTCTGCCATCCCATGGACTGGAGCCTGCCAGGCTCCTCTGTCCATGGGATTCTGCAGGCAAGAATACTGGACTGGGTTGCCATTCATTACCAGTGATATTCAATATATTCTTCCAAAGCTTCTTGGCCACACACTATCACGATCACACCTTGAACCTTGAAAATACCAGAACCTACAAACTGATAAAATTTTTAAAAAACCTTCATATAAGGATTGATATAAGTCCAGCTGACTTGCAAAAGTGTCATGTTGAAAATAATTAGGTGTGCTTATTCAAACTTTAATTGTCTGTTTACTCTTTGGTTATTTATGTAACCCCTTATGTTGAACATTTGGCTCACTAATTTTCTGCCTTCCTTCTTTGAGATATTTAAGGCTAAAAATGGTCTTTGAAGTTATTGCCTTCAGTACATCCCACAGCTTTTCTATAGTTTCACTGTGATATATATACTTAGGCATGATTTTTTTGTTTGTTTATTTGCTTTGCATTTATCCTACTTGGGGTTTGCTAAGTTTATTGTATCTTTCTTTTTTAAACAGCCTTATTGAGATATAATTGGCAAACCACATAATTCATCCATTTAAAGTATATAAGTCAAAGTTTTTAAGTATATTCTCAAGGATATGCAACCACCACCACATGTAAATTTTAGGATATTTACATACCCCTAAAGAATTCCATATTCACTAGTAGACAATCCCCAAGCTTCTCCACTTCTAGTCGTCAGTAACCAATAACCTACATTCTGCCTTCTAGGTAGTGGTTTAGTCACTAAGTTGTGTCTGACTCTTTGCCAATCCATTGACTGTAGCCTGCCAGGTTCCTCTGTCCATGGGATTTCCCAGGCAAGAATACTGGAGTGGGTTGCCATTTCCTTCTCCAAGGGATCTTCCCTGACCCAGGAATCGAACCTGGGTCTCCTGCATTGCAGGCAGATTCTTAACCGACTGAGCTGCAAGGGAAGCTTGAAAGTTTGCCTATTCTGGAGTATTTCATATAAATGGAATCTTACATGGTCTTCTATGTTTGGTGTCTTTCACTTGGCATAATATTTTCAAGGCTCGTCCATGTTACAGCGCATATCAGTATTTTCTTTGTTTCAGTTCAGTTCAGTCGCTCAGTCGTGTCCGACTGAGACCCCATGAATCGCAGCATTCCAGGCCTCCCTGTCCATCACCAACTCCCGGAGTTCACTCAGACTCACATCCATCGAGTCCGTGATGCCATCCAGCCATCTTATCCTTGGTCATCCCCTTCTCCTCCTGCCCCCAATCCCTCCCAGCATTAGAGTCTTTTCTAATGAGTCAACTCTTCGCATGAGGTGGCCAAAGTACTGGAGTTTCAGCTTTAGCATCATTCCTTCCAAATAAATCTCAAGGTTGATCTCCTTCAGAATGGACTGGCTGGATCTCCTTGCAGTCCAAGGGACTCTCAAGAGTCTTCTCCAGCACCACAGTTCAAAAGCATCAATAATTGCCAAATAATATTCCACTGTATGGATGTACCACATTTGTTTATTCATTCATCAGTTGAGTGGACATTAAGTTTGTTTGTAACTTTTTGGTATGAATAATGCTGCTATGATCATTTGTATACAAGTTTTATGCTTTTATTTTTTTGTGTATATACCTAGGAGTGGAATTGCTGGGTCATATAATAACTGTATATTTAGTTTCTGAGAAACTGCCAAACTGTTTTCCCAAGGGGCTGCATCATTTTGCATTTTCACCAGCAATATATGAGGCTTCCAATTTGTATGTCTTCACTAATTTCTTTTTGTCTCTCTTTTTAATTATTGCCATCATCATGGCTATAAAGTGGTATCTCTTTGTAGTTTTGATTTACATTTTCCTGATGGCTAATGATGTTGTGCCTCTTTTATGTATTTACTCGCTCTTTGTATATCTTCTTTGGAGAAATCCATTGCCCATTTAAAAAATATTGAGTAGAAAGAATTCTTTGCATTTTCTAGATGTAAGTCCCTTATCAGGTATATGATTTGCAAATATTTCTACCATTATCTTGGATGTCATTTCATTTTCTTGATGGTGTTGTGACACAAAAGTTTTAAATGCCTGTGTAGTTCAAATTATGTTTTCCTCCATCACATGCTTTTGCTGTCATATCTAAGGGACCACTGGCTAACCCAAAGTCACTTAGATTTACCCTTAGTTTTCAAAAAAAGAGTTTTATAATTTTAGCTTTTATCTTTGGGTCTATGATCTATTTTGAGTTAATTTTTTTCATGTTTGGTTTCATGTCTTTCATTGGTTTTGCAAAATTCTTGTCCATTGTTTCTATAATTATTTCTTCTGTTTCATTCTCTCTCTCCTCTTTTTCTAGGACCCTAGTTATATGTGTTTTGATTTCTTCACTATGTCTCATATGCCTTTTCAGTTCTGTTCTCTTTCTGTCCTTTTTCTCTCTGTGCCTCAGTTTGGGTATTTTTTCTTGACCTGTCCTCAAATTCATTAATCCTCTGTTCTGCTGTGTCCAGTCTGCTGTTAAACCCACCAGATTTTTTTATTTCAGATAATATACTTTTGAGATTTTCCTTTTATGAATTCAGTTTATCTGTTAAAATTCTGCATCTTCAAATCCATTCTGTACACTTTTTCTTTTATTTTATAACCTATCTATTTTATAATAGGAATTTTAAAGTCCTTATCTGGACTCCAGTAGCTGGCTTACTGTAGGTCTTCTATTATCTACTTTTTCTTTTCATATTGGTCAAATTTCTATATTTGTCTCACATCTCATATTTTTTGGTCATATAACAGACTTTTATATTAAAAAAATATGCAATAAAGATGATGATATTTGTCCCTACAGATGAAAATAAACAAATGGGATGAGGATAAGGGATTGAACTGGGTTGGGATTGGGTTAGAGTTTTGGTAAGATTCACTCAACTTCTGGTTTCTCTGTTTCTTGGGTGTGATTCCTCTGGGATTTTGATAAGAGAGCCTGCAAGGTTTCTATCTCCTCAGTCCAGCAGTTTTAGTTCTGCTTTTCAGAGGTTTTAAACTTAGATCTTTATCCTCCTACTCATACAACTTCAGAAATATTGCAGATGTCTTGAGGGGGAAGACTACTTGTGTATATGAAGCAGGCTCCCCTTTT
Organism: Nanger dama; assembly: GCA_917880005.1. Lineage (NCBI taxonomy): Eukaryota > Metazoa > Chordata > Mammalia > Artiodactyla > Bovidae > Nanger > Nanger dama. Next base: position 30,871,771 of record CAKJTW010000023.1, read on the forward strand.
TAGGCAGAGTTCATTTTGCATGCACTGGTAGAATGTGGGGAAATTTCACGCCTCCTACCCTTCAGTCCTTTGGGCTTCTGCACTACCCCAGGACTCAGCAAATGTTCTGTGGGAAAGCTGGCTGGAAGTTTGAGGCTCCTCTCTACGTCTCCAATCCGTTACACAACTCACATGACCGTTAAACATTTCACTGGCTTCTCTCTTCCTGTGTACACTGCCTCCACCCAGACGAAGCTTCATCAGTCAATGCCCAGGATCATTAAATGTCACCAGGTAAGAAAGCAGCTGTCCATTGAGAGCTCGCTTAGTTCTGGCATCAGCAAATGATTCATTCAGTTGCGTTGTCCTTTAGGGCAGGGGTTCCCAAGCCACAGGAACAAGGCCGCACAACAGGAGGTAGGTGGGTGAAACTGAAACCATTGCCACTGCCCCCTCCCGCCCTCCCAGCCCCTGTCCGTGGAAAAACTGTCTTCCACAAAACTGGTCCCTGGTGCCAAAAGTTTGGGAATTGCTGCTCTGGAGGACCAGACAGAACATGTGAATATGCCATACTAGAAGTCTAAATGTAAATATCACTGTGGTCTTTGCAGAGACCTAGACCAGAACCACGTCATTTCAGAGTGGACCAGTGCTCTTGGAACTGAGTAGGAAGAAGCTGGAAGCTTCTGGAAGAGAAAAATGTCATGGCAGTGAGAAACAGTAACAGTGTTGTACTGAACAGACTCGAGTTCTACTTCAGCTTGGCCTCGGAAAGGGAACCATTCCCTTTAGATGGAGGAAGTCCTTGGGGTTCGTGGACAACATAAGAATAGAGCTCAGGAGGAAATATCAGATTGGCAATATGGCACCAATTTCAAATGTTATATTGCACTTAATTTAATGGTCAAATTAGGAGAAAAGAAGAATGTTGGGATATTACGTAAAAGTAAGATCACTAATCTCATTTTATTTTTTCGTTTTACTCATTGAATAAACAGTAAGATAACTTTAGAGACTTAGTAAAGTTGCCTTTCACGTTAAGAAAACTGATCTATCAAAAATCAAGCTAAAAAACTGTAGGGGGAGAAATGAAGGTGGGGAGGCATTCACAGGATCCAGTTCAACTAACTGAATGCTGCTGCTGCTGCTGAGTCACTTCAGTCGTGTCCGACTCTGCGACCCCATAGATGGCAGCCCACCAGGCTCCCGTCCCCGGGGTTCTCTAGGCAAGAACACTGGAGTGGGTTGCCATTTCCTTCTCCAATGCATGAAAGTGAAAAGTGAAAGTGAAGTCGCTCAGTCGTGTCCAACCCTTAGCAACCCCATGGACTGCAGCCCACCAGGCTCGTCCAACCCTTAGCAACCCCATGGACTGCAGCCCACCAGGCTCGTCCAACCCTTAGCAACCCCATGGACTGCAGCCCACCAGGCTCCTCCGCCCATGGGATTTTCCAAGTAAGAGTACTAGAGTGGGGTGCCATTGCCTTCTCCCTAATTGAATGCTAGCATATGTTATGTATTGTGCTCAGTACTGGGGAGAAACAGAAAAGGTGATATCCCTTGCTATGGACTGAATGTTTAAGTCCTTCCCAAATTCCTATGTTGATGTCCTAATTCCCTATGTGATGGTATTTGAGGTACAATCTTTGGGAGGTAATTAGGTTTAGCGGAGGTCATGATAGTGGAGCCCAAGTTGTGGGGTTCAGTTCAGTTCAGTTCCTCAGTCATGTACGACTCTTTGTGACCCCATGGACTGCAGCACGCCAGATCTCCCTGCCCATCACCAACTCCTGAAGCTTGCTCAAATTTATGTCCATTGAGTCAGTGATGCCATCCAACCATCTCATCCTCTGTCATCCCCTTCTCCTCCTGCCTTCAGTCTTTCCCAGAATCAGGGTCTTTTCCGATGAGTCGGTTCTTTGCATCAGGTGGCCAAAGTATTGGAATTTCAGCTTCAGCATCAGTTCTTCCAATGAATATTCAGGACTGATTTCCTTTAGGATGGACTGGTTGGATCTCCTTGCAGTCCAAGGGACTCTTAAGAGTCTTCTCCAACACCACAGTCCAAAATCATCAATTCTTTAGCACTCAGGTTTCTTTATAGTCCAACTCTCACACGTGACTACTGGAAAAACCATAACTTTGACTAGACAGACTTTTGTTGGCAAAGTAATGTTTCTGCTTTTTAATAGGCTGTCTAGGTTGGTCATAGCTTTTTCTTTCAAGGAGCAAGCAACTTTTAATTTCATGGCTGCAGTCACCATCTTCAGTGATTTTGGAGCCCAAGAAAATAAATTTCTCACTGTTTCCATTGTTCCCCCATCTATGTGTCATGAAGTGATGGGACTGCATGCCATGATCTTTGTTTTTTGAATACTGAGGTTTAAGCCAACTTTTTCACTCTCTTTCACTTTCATCAAGAGGCTCTTTAGTGCTTTGCTTTCTGCATAAGAGGAAACACTATATCTCTGTCCCTTTCCCCCACACTGCCACCATGTGAAGGTATAAGAAAGAAGTCCTCTGAAACCTGGAAGAGGGTTCTCACCAGAACTTGACCATGCTGACATCCAGTTTGCGGTATATTGAGCAGCCTTTGAAGAGGGTTTGAGCAGCCCTTGAATACTAAGATACCCCTGTTCTTGTATCTTTGAAAGTTTAGCCTCACAATGAATTTAAAATAGGATTAATTCAAGCATTATATTGTATTATTTTTGAGTATTCATAACTATTAAAAAATTTTTTAAAACTCTACAGTAATAAAAGGATTTAAGTGAGATTTACCTCCTGGATACTGTTCTTCTAACCTCTGTCAAACACAACACTTTTTACTATGAAAGTTTTATTATTATCCTATTGAGCTTAATTCAACTGGTGGGATCCAAAATGAGAAAAAGGAGATCAAACTCTCAAAACTGCTGAAGCATCCTGAGTTATACAAGGATTTATTTGTTCCCTTCTACTTCCTCAGCAAGAGTAGGGAGTCAGGGAGAAGAAATGTGAGAAAGCTAAGAAGAAAATGAGTTTCACACAAAAGAAAGCAATAGTGGTGAGGGGATAAAAAGAATAGGAAGTGAGACACTGGTGGGAAAGAGAAGGTTTTTAGCTTGAATGTCTTTAATAATAGACGTCAACTGGGAAAGGAGCACCAATTGTAAATAGGCTAACGTCGATAAGCTTCACTTACCCTTAAGATTGTGAATATCTGTCATGCTTATTACTTTCTACCTGCTTGTCTAGTTTGTAGTATTATGCCTGTAAATATTATTTCATTATTAGAAGTATACTTTTGGTCTTGGTTCAAATTTTATCTCTTCTTCACCTCTCTTAAAAGGAAACTTTAGACTCCTCACTAGATTTGCCCCTTTGAAGCCCTGGGTTCAATTCCTCCTGTATTTTGGGGATGGAATAATGAAATGTATGAAACAGAGGCTGTAATCAAAAATTCAGGTTTCAAATATGCTTTTAGTTTTCAATATCTGGGGGAAGATACGAAGGTAGCTTGGATGCTACGGATGCTTGGGACGTTCCAGATAGATGCACCATGTCTGTAACTGTTCACGTCCCTTAATCCGTGCCAATATCCGCATGGCAAAGAAGCCGTTTGCTGAGGCCCAGGTCTGGGGCTTCGGCTACCCTACTTCCGGCCCCGCCTCCTCCCCGCGGTTGCTAGGAGACGTGATGTCACCGGAAGCGAGGCCTGGGATAGGCTGAGGCGAGGGAAGCCTCTCCCCCCCTCGCCACGCTACCTAAACGCCCGGCGCTGGCTCGCCAGCTGTTTGTAGGCCTGGGTAAAGGTTGAGGGTCCGCGGAGGGTAGGGCCGCCCGCGGCTCCGACCGCGCTCTCACTGGACTAAGCGTCCGCCGTCTTCCGCCGCCCCTGCCTTCTGTCCAGGACCGGGGGCTGGGCGGGAGACTCCGGGGCGGCTGCCCGTGCTTCTGACTGACAAGCAGTGTTCCCACAGTCCGCTCTGCCCGCCACGTACCCGGGTCTCGGCCGACGGCTCTGCGCGGCGGCTGACCTCTCCGAGCCCGGCGCGATGACAGCGCCCTGCTCCCGGCTGGCCCGGCTTCCGCCGCGCCGCCGGCCGGGACTCGTGCCGTTCCCGCCGCCGCCACTGCTGCTGCTTCTGCTGGCGGCCGTGGGGCCGGCGCACGGCTGGGAGAGCGGAGACCTGGAGTTATTTGACTTGGTGGAGGAAGTGCAGCTCAACTTCTACCAGTTCCTCGGGGTGCAGCAGGTAAGTGGGGCCGCCCGCTCGCTCGAAGGCTGCGTCTCCCGGGCAGAAACGTGCGGGTCCGGGCGGAAAGGAGGGGGTGGGGCGGGCTCTGACCAGGTTTCTCCGAGGGAGCCGGGCTCGCGGGGCAAGAGTTGGTCGTCCTGGGCTCGGCTGCCATCCTCTGTCCGAGTGACCACGGTCTTCTCCTAACCTGCCTCAGAGGCAACAGCCTGCCTTCCCTAGTCCCTCACCGCCCGGCTCCCCTTCTCAAGTTCCGGTCTCCGTGACAGGCTGGACGGTGCCACCAGCCTGGGTTGGGGATCCCTTCTCTTTCCTCTGCCATTCTAGGGGAGATCCTTGCACCCTGCTGTGGTGCAGGAAGGAGTGGTGGGGCTAGATCTTTTATTCTTAAACGCTTTCTCTTCCTGCCTCTCTGATTTTGGAAAGGTAGTCGTGTCTCCCTGTAAATTTTCACCTTCCCAGTTAGCCTTATCCTTTTAAGAGCCTCCTTTCCTGTCTTTCCGGAAAGGTAGGAATGAATGCCTTTTAGTTGGCGTCTGGGTTGCAGAAGTTTTCTCGCACTGTACTTTGTAATGTGTGTAGCCTGTTGGATTAGGCATTCGTAGCCCCGTTTAGAAATCTGCAGGAACTTGAAGCCTCTACCGTGTGGTTCGGGAAGTTGGAGAAGGAGCCATCAAGTGCTGGGGCAGCTGAGGCACTTGGGGTGCTCCAGGAAGAGGAGCTCAGCTAGTAGCACAGGATCGTTTTTCTTTTCTTTTCGTTTCCTTTCCTTCTTCAGCTCGATTTTAACTTGTCTTTTTTTTTTTTTTTTTTCCCTGATTGCTTTCACTCTGGGAGTGCTGAGTGACCCTTACTGAGAAGATGCCATTTCACTGGTTTAATGATTATGCGGTGAAAGAATTTGAGACCTGATTGAGTCCTTCATAAAAATGCTTTGAATAGTTAGGGGGCAAAAGGTTTTAATGTTTACCCACAACTGTTATTCAGGGCACACTTGCCGTGACCAGAGGTGAAATGTACATTTCACCCCAACAGGTTATCATAAATGTGTGTGAACTGTTCAGCTTAACACCAAATGGAAATTTACTTTTCAGTTAAATATAAATGAATATAAAAATGCTGTTGCTGCGGCACCATGACAATGAGTTTCAATTTTGTAAGAGTTATGAAGTAGTTTAAACATTGCACACTTAAAATTCTTATATGCAAACAATTTTTTGTTGTCTGTATTCATTATTTTAATCTGGTGCCACTTACTGCTAGTTAGAGACAAAGTGTACCTTATTTCAAAGTAAATAATGATGCAATATATGTAAGAATCATTAGTGAAATATAACTCTGAAGACTCTTAAGAATGCCTTTAATACTGAGAATATTTTTTATTAGAATTTACCAAAATTGATTAAATTCTGTAGCTAGAGTCTCACACTTAACCTATGCAAAGATTTTGAAAGATATTTTCTAGTTACTCAAGGAAACCTTTTAAGAGGATATAGAAACTTAGTAGCAGTGGTTTGAATTTTAGATTATGGGGTCTAGCTTGCATGTGAAGTCTCTCATAGAATTTTCATTTATAAATTCATGCAGTTAAATTTGCAGTTAATTAGGTAAATGTGGACAACCAGAGCATTTACCTATATGGGCAAAGATGGGAAAATAAGCATAGATAATTGAGAAGATTCCATGTGGAGGTAGGAACTGAGTAGAAGGATCCAGAAAATTGTTTTCATCTATGATTCTCTACCCAATTGTTTTGAAATTGAAAAGAATGCAGAAGAAACTTTATTTTAACTAAGCAAAGAACCTGATTGGAACAAGTTCTTTACATTGACTCCTAATTTTCTTGGAAGACTTTCAGGAGACCAAATATTTGGTAGAGACAAATGCAGCCTGTCTAGGTCTATAATGTGTAATTTTCAGGCCAGAGACAGCCAATCTCTTTTGACTAGCCTGACATGAGGAACCAGAGCCAAGTAGGTAGGTTACTCAGAAGTGGTGACCAGGCTCTATCCATTTAATCAGTTTGGTCGTCATGGATTCAACAGAGATTTAGTTCATGTCTACTAGATTTTAAGCACTGAGAGTTGGCCAGTATATAAAATAAAACCCCTGAACTCAAAACAAAACTCACATTTTGGTAGAGGGAAACAGATAGTAAACAACCAAACAAGTAAATATAAATGTCAGATGCTCAGAAAAGGCCTCAGAGGAAGTAAGGGAATAAGCCATGTGGATAAATGCATTCAAGGAAGGCAACCAGTTAAATGCAGAGCTCTTGGAGCTTGCTTAGTATTTGAGGAATGACATGTCAGCCAGTATGGCTGGAGCAGGGTATACGGTGAGGACAGCAGTAGGTGAGATTAGAGTCATGGCTGGTCAGGGGACAATCTCCTAGGGCTTCGAAGGTCATTATAAGGACTTGGCTATTATAAGTAACTTGGGGATGGAGTGGGGGTTTGAACAGAAGAGGTATATGATTTGACTTAAATTTCAAGGTGATCACTTTGTTGAATTGAAGATTATATGTATGTTGTTAATTATTGGATAATTGTGTAAAATATAGACTGTACCTGTGGTGCAAAGTGCTCAGATTCTGGATATAATTTGAACATAGAGTTGACAGGATTTTGCTGATTGTTTGCATGTAAGATGGTGGGGGGGTGTTGATAAGTTGAAGATAATTGGAAAGCTTTTTCTAAACCTCAGAAAGTCAATAAATATTTTGTCTAATTGCACTTGTCACTTTTGGAGATGGAGAATCTGGGAATAGAAGTAGGTATGGTTTGGGGGAAAAAAAATTGGTAATTGAGTTTTGGTCATGCTAAATTTGAGGCATCTAATAAACTTTCAGGTTGAGGTGGTGTGTAGGCAGTTGGATATCCAAGTCTGGAGTTGTAAGAAGGATTTGGCCTGTAGGTAATAAATTAGGGAGTCTCTGGCACTTTGTAGGTAAGTTAAAGTCACAAAACCAGGTAAGTTCAGCAGGGGTGTGTGTGCTAAGCTGCTTCGGTTTGTGTCCGACGCTGTGAGACCCAATGGACTGTCGCCTGCCAGGTTCCTCTGTCCATGGGATTCTCCAGGCAGGAATACTGGCGCAGGTTGCCACTTCCTTCTCCAGGGGATCTTCCTGACCCAGGAATCGTCTCCTGCATTGGCAGGCAGGTTCTTTGCCACTAGTGTCACCAGGGGAGTGAAGGTAAAAAGAGAAAAGAGAGGTCTGGGAGCTGGACCATGAGGGGAACCAGCAAAGGAAATGGAGACGGAACAGCCAGTGAAGTCGGAGGCAAACCAAGAAAAGATCTTTTCTCTTTCCATTGGAGAAAGTATTTTAAAGAGAAGAAAGCGATCAGCTGGGTTAAATGCTGATGGTAGTTCAAATAAGATGACCTCTAGATGTTGAATTGAACAGTGTGGAGGTCATTAGCTACCTCTGTTAAAGCTGTTTCAGTGGTGTGATGAGATCAGTAGATTAGTTGATTGGGGTAAGGAGAGAAGGAACAGGGCAGAGTTGGAGACAATTGATAGAAAAATCTTTTTGTGATCTCCATACCCTGAACTAAACACCAGGGATGATTAGAGACTGAATGTGGTGTCCATTTTATCCTCTTTTCCACCAGGTCTGAAGTAACTTGCTCAATCACTCCCTAAAATCTATAATTGGAATAATCAGTGCCTTTTAAGAACTTGAACCAAACCATTTACTCACTTATGACCTTGTGAAGTTAGTTGCCTCATTTTTAGGACAAATGGTATTTTCTTTATTTACTTCATAGCAGACACTTAAATGTTTACTGAAAGAAAAATATAAACATGGTAACTAAAACTAAACAGTAATTCACTGAATAAGTAATTGCTTGACAGTTTTTATGTAATGGGTTATATTTATTAATATATGACCTTTTATTGCTCTCATAAAGCGAAGGAATTCCTTTCGATGTATTTCTAGGTTTCAAGTTGTTCTGAAAGATTTCACAGGGATTCCAGAAGTTTTTAGTGGAGGGGGTGTTTGCAGGTGACATGCCAAAGGCTCTCTGTATTTTAGAATGACTTTAATTGTCCACAAGGCTTCTGTATTTGGATATTGCATCTTTTTAGAGGATACAGGGTAGAAGATTAGAGGGATGTAGAGGGGAAAAGTGTGTATATTTTTCATTAGTAATTAAAATTCTAGATCCCCAAACAATATTTATATCTCTTCTAACAGCTCCTGCTCCTTGGACACCTGTATTTCTTGTGGGGTCAATGGCAATTCTGCATTTTTTTCTTCATTGTCTTTGGGACCATTACTTTATACTTTGTTCAGGGTTCTAGCCAACAATAAGTACTCCATAGTCATTTAAAAATCTTTGAATTGAAATTTTAGCAGGCTAAATTATCTTAAATTTTGCAGTGTTTACTTTCTGATGAAATCAGAGTACTTGGTCCCAATCATTACAGATTTCTATTCATAGAACTAGAAAATGTGTCTCTTTCTCTTATAAATTTTTAAGTAACTGCATCCTTACATTCAGATGAACACTGAAACCTGATTAAAAGAGGAAAACTATTAAGTGACATATGTTTACAGAATGTTGGACTTTAGATTTTTAATCAGAATTAATCTTTTAAGCTCTTCAAGTCTGTATTTCAGATACACAGAAGTGTAAATGCACAAAGTAGCAGCCTGTATTAGTGAGGGACAGTTACATTGCACTTATCCTATGCTCTCCAAGGGGAGCATCTTCCTTAAAGAAACACTGTTGATCTCTTGACCCATCTCTTACATCTTTCCATAGAGGAGTAAATTACCTTGTTGGAGGATGATGGCCTTTCCTCTGATTGGGGTGTATCAGTCACTCAGCTGTGTCCGGCTCTTTGTGACCCCAATGGACTGTACCCACCAGGCTCCTCTGTCCGTGGAATTCTCCAGGCAAGAATACTGGAGTGGCTAGCTATTCTCTTCTCCAGGGGATCTTCCTGACCCAGAGATTGAACCCAGGTCTCCTGCATTGCAGGCAGATTCTTTACGGTCTGAACCACTAGGGAAGCCCTTTGATTAGGGAGAGCTAACTAATTACAAAGCTGTTAAGTTATGAGCCTCATTCTCTTCTCTGCCCTAGACCAGTAAGAAAGTTATTATGTGGGCCAGACTTTCTCTTGAGTGTACTATCTCAATGCCTAGGATGGAGATGGAAGAGCAAAAATTGCTAGCAAGCCTCTTTGGCTCTCATACACAATCTCAATTTACCAAAAGCTTTTCATCAATAAAGGTGCTGTTTGATCTCTATTTGCCTGACCTGTGTGTTCAGTTTTTGGGTGGGGAAAAAGTGCAGAGTCATTAAAAGGGACTTCTCAAACCCTGGCACAGTGCTTTTTAGAAATAAAGAGGAAGATTTCTTTCATAAATGAGTGGTGAACCCAAACTATATCAGTTCTCTCCAGTGATTCTTGCGTTAGATTCCAATGAGCTTGTGGTGTTAGTTGAATATAGTTCAGTCTGTCTCTAGTGAGTCTGTTCCCTTAGAAATCTGTCATGTAATAATCACTCCCTGATTTTCATTGTAGAGTCCAAAATTATTAATTTGGAGAAAGAGATAATACAAAATCTGGAGTGATAGATAAACTTCTAGTCATTTATATTTCTGATGTAAAGCATATCATGTATAGAGTTAGAGCTGAATAAATATTTGTTTAGTTGTATACATATTTGCCTCAGATTGGACTATTGTGAAATTGGTTTTTCTTATGTACACACTGTTTAGTGGAGATTGCCTGGACATACTTTATGGGGAAAAAGCAAGTCTGTTGGGGAACTTTTGCCACATAGTCTAGAGCTGATTGAACAGAAATCCTGTTTTAGTTGTTTCTTTTTTCTTTTTATGCTGTTCTTTTCTTAAAAAAAAAAAGATTTATTATTTTTTAAATTATTTTTGACTGCACTGGGTCTTTGCTGCTGCTCATGGGCTTTTTCTAGTTGCTGCAAGCGGGGACTACTCTTCGTTGTGCACAGGCTTCTTGTTGCGGAGCATGGGCTCTAGGCGCATGGGCTTCAGTAACTGTAGCTCATGGGTTCTGGAGCGTGGGCTCAGTAGTTGTGCTGCATGGGCTTAAATGCTCTGAGGCATGTGGTATCTTTTCATTCCAGTCCCAAACATGAGCAATGCCAAAGAATGTTTAAACTACCGTGCAGTTGCACTCATTTCACATGCTAGCAAAGTAATGCTCAAAATCCTTCAAGCCAGGCTTCAACAGTATGTGAACCAAGAAATTCCAGATGTACAAGCTGGATTTAGGTAAGGCAGAGGAACCAGAGATCAAATTGTCAATATCTGTTGGATCACAGAAAAAGCTAGAGAATTCCAGAAAAACATTTGCTTCATTGATTAAAGCCTAAAGCCTTTGACTGTGTGAATCACAACAAACTGGAAAATTCTTAAAGAGATGGGAATACCAGACCACTTTACCTGCCTCCTGAGAAACCTGTATGCAGGTCAAGAAGCAACAGTTAGAACCAGATATGGAACAATGGACTGGTTCCAAATTGGGAAAGGAACATATCAAGGCTATGTATTGTTACCCTGCTTATTTAACTTATATGCAGAGTACATGTTACGAAATGATGGACTGGATGATGCACAAGCTGGAATCAAGATTGCCGGGAGAAATATCAATAACCTCAGATATGCAGATGACACCAACCTTGTGGCAGAAAGTGAAGAAGAACTAAAGAGCCTCTTGATGAAGATGAAAGAGAAGAGTGAAGAAGCTGGCTTAAAACTCAACATTGAAAAAACGAAGATCATGACATCTGGTCCCATCACTTCCGAGCAAATAGATGGGGAAAGAGTGCAAACAGTGGCAGACTTTATTTTCTTGGACTCCAAAATCACTGTGGACGATGACTGCAGCCATGAAATTAAAAGATGTGTGCTCCTTAGAAGAAAAGCAATGACAAACCTAGACAATGTATTAAACAGCAGAGACATTCCTTTGTCGACAAAGGTTCATCTAGTCAAAGCTATGGTTTTTCCAGTGGTCATGTATGGATGTGAAAGTTGCACTGTAAAGAAATCTGAGCGCCGAAGAATTGATGCTTTTGAACTGTGGTGTTGAAGAAGACTTGAGAGTCCCTTGGACTGCAAGGAGATCCAGCCAGTCAATATTAAAGGAAATCAGCCCTCAGTATTCAGTGGATGCTAAAGCTGAGAAGTGAAAGTTGCTCAGATGTGTTGCACTCTTTGGGACCCCATGGACTATACAGTCCACAGAATTCTCCAGCTGAAGCTCCAGTATTTTGGCCACCTGATGTGAAGCGCTGACTACTGGAAAAGACCCTGATGCTGGGAAAGATTGAAGACAGGAAGAGAAGGGGCAACAGAGGATGAGATGGTTGGATGGCATTACCAACTCACTGGACTTAGTTTGAGCAAACCCTGGGAGATGCTGAAGGACAGGGAAGCTTGGTGTGGTGCAGTTCAGGGGGTTACAAAGAGTCGGACATGACTGAGGGACTGAACAACCACCACATGTTGAATCTTCCCAGACCAGAGATTGGATCGTGTCCCCTACACTGGCAGGAGGATTATTAAGCACTAGACCACCAAGGAAGTTCTCTCCCCTCACCTTTACACTAATTATGAGAACAGTCCTAGAATAGTTTGTCTTTTATTTAGCCACATCACTCAGCATGTGGGATCTTAGTTCCCTGAGCAGGAGTGGAACCCAGGTCTCCTGCCCTAGGAAGCTCAAAATCTTAACCACTGGACTACCAGGGAAGTCCCAGTTTGTCTTTTATTATTCATAGACACAACCTAAGCTGAACGGGGAAATTGGAATTGTCCTTTATTGCAATTATTCATAGAGAAAGATTCTAAAATCTTTTCATAAAAGTCACCACCTTACCCAGTGATTGGTGTGATGTGAATTGTAACGTCGTATGTTTTATTAATTGTTGGGAATGATACACAGGAGACTTCCCTGGGGAGCTTCCGGGGGGCTTCCGGGGGTTTCCGGGGGGCTTCCCTGGTGACTCAGAGGATAAAGCATCTGCCTGCAATGCAGGAGACCTGGGTTTGATCCCTGGGTTGGGAGGATCCCCTGAAGACGGAAATGGCAATCCACTCCAGTATTCTTGCCTGGAGAATCTCATAGACAGAGGAGCCTGGCGGGCTACAGTCCATGGGGTCGCAAAGAGTCGGACACGACTGAGTGACTTCACTTCTTTCTTTTCAATTTACTGCTATTATTCATCGAGATAGATTCTAAAATCTTTTCATAAAAGTCACCACCTTACCCAGTGATTGATGTGATGTGATTGCAACATTGTACGTTTTATTCATTGTTGGGAATGATAGACTGGATGGGATAGAGGTGAGGGTAGATACTTGACTGCCCAGAGAACTTCTGTGGCAGTTGTAAATAACACCAGGTGATAAAATGCCTAGTGCCTGGATTAAGCCTAGTCTCAGCTCTATGTTTTCTATCAATGAACTACATACTCTGTAGACTGCTACTATATGGTCTTGGGAATCTTTTTCTAATTCAGGCCTTACTGGGTCTATTTGAACAATGATGACATTAATTAATTTCACCCAGAATTAAAAACAACTCCAAAGCTTTTCTTGTATAGAGGTGTGCAGAAATGGAAGTAAGGGAGTTGAAGTGGAAAGAGACTTCTGATTGGATGAAGCAAGACCCCATACCCTTTTATAATGAATCCATAGTCCGTCCTTTATTTCCATCAAAACACCTCCTTGTTTGTGAAAGATGGGTCCTACACTAATGGATGTAAAATATGATTATGTTTTAAATAACATCATAGTATGCCATTTTAAGAGCTAAATTTTTTTAAACTTATATTTACTGAAATTTTTGTGTAATCATGTCTCTAGGATTTAATTAGAAATTTAATCTAAAATTTGTGTCTCATTCTCCTTAATACTAACTTAAATAAGGTTAGGACTCATTCACTTAACATTTCTGATCACCAGCATCCAGCAACTGGAATCTCATATGAAATCAGACATGTTGCAAAAGCAAGGGCATGCCGTAGTCAATATTTCTGCTTAGAGAGAATATATGCATAAAACAATGTGCTTCATTATCAGGCAGACTCCTATTTTAGTGCCAGTGAGGCAGTGGGCATAAAGTTATGTGCAGCTACACAGTCAGCTAATAGAATTTAAGTTAAATATTAAAAGAGTCTAAGATCAAGAATTAAATAAAGGATATGTCATGGTATAAGCAGCAGTATTAAAATGGAAAAGAAGTGGTACTGAATAATGCCGCTGAGGGCAAACACTAGAATTCTAAAAGGGTGTAATTTTTAAATTTTAGTTAAAATTCTGGAATACATGCAACTCCTGGTTATAGAAAGCACAAAAATTTTCTACCCGAGACCTCACTGTGACGTGTAGTGAGCAGTTGTCAAAAGGAGTTAAAACCAGAAAAATTTTTGTTGTCGTTTATTGGGACCATCTAAACAGACCATCGGAGAAGGCAATGGCACCCCACTCCAGTACTCTTGCCTGGAAAATCCCATGGATGGAGGAGCCTCGTGGGCTGCAGTCCATGGGGTCGCTAAGAATCAGACATGACTGAGCGACTTTCCCTTTCACTTTTCACTTTCATGCATTGGAGAAGGAAATGGCAAACCCACTCCAGTGTTCTTGCCTGGAGAATCCCGGGGACAGGGGAGCCTGGTGGGCTGCCGTCTATGGGGTCGCACAGAGTCAGACACGACTGAAGCGACTTAGCAGTAGCAGCAGCAAACAGACCATAGAATATTCCTAGGGTTTATATACATGCCTGCTAAGGAGGGTAGATACTTTATATTTCTAGCCAATACTTAAGGACTTCATACCATTAAAATGGATCAGGTTAAGAACACTATCCCATGACCAATTACGAAGAAGCCTCTGACTTTCTGGGAATGGAAAAAAAAAAAATTAAAGCTTATTAGCAGTTATTTTTCGCTCCCAACTTTTAGTTAACAGATACAAGATTAGTCTTTAGGTTCTTCTCTGACTTGAAGTAGTGTTTTGTGTTAATACTGGTGATTAAATTTGATTTAAGGAAGTGACTATATGTATGTATAATGTAGGGTGACTGGAAATTGTTGCTTTACTTAAGTATGTCATAATGTTCAGATGATTGTCATGCTGTACAGTTCTACAGTAGTTCCACAGAGTTAGTGTGACTTTTTGTAGTTTTTGTGGAAAGCTTCACAGGCTTTCAACAGTGCTGCCACTTCCCAAAACAATTGTTGAAACTTATTTTGAATTGCTTTCAAAGCCTGTAACATATTTGGCAGTGTCTTCATTAACAGTACATCTTTAAGATGAATTTGATTTTTCGCTTGGCTAATAGTGATTTGGAGCCAAATTTGGTGACTAAGTTGGGTTAACAAGCTGGGGTAAGTATCCTTTGGATTGATAAAGAGATCTGAAAATAAATTTTCAGTAAGGCTGTTTTGAGGACTGTTGTCAAAAAAGAATTCCAGGGAAGTTTGGAGGGGTATCAACATGAAGTATTGGGTTGACTAAAAAAGTTCGCTTGGGTTTTTCTGTATGATCTTAAAACCCAAACGAACTTTTTGCCCAACCCAATAAATATGTAGCCTTACAAAGTAGCAGTGTATTCCAGTAAATGGCTTTTGGAGTACTTATTACTTGGCAGGTAGCAAATTTTTAAAACAATTCTTACCTATTGGAGAAAAATACATAAATAAAAATTAATTTAATTTTAGAGGTGGGAAAATATTGAGCTTAAACTATCCTAATTATCTGCCTGCTTTTAAAATTTAAAATAAGGGTCAAAAAAGTACTTGTTATATTTATCTAATAATGCTAGTGAAGGCCGGAGTGGCAGAGGAACCAGTATAAATGTTAGGGATGGAGACAGTAAGTGAGAATATCACTGAAGGAGAAAGTAAGACATATACAGAGAGAGGGAAATGTACATGGGGAAAAAAAACAATACATAAGTACAAATACTCTGATGGAGTAATATCTCCATCTTGTGGCCTTTTAGTATATTGTTGTTAAAAATGTTGAGGGGTTGTATTTTCACAACTGTAGGCATAAGTAAGAATAAAATATAAGTCAGATGAAAACAAAGTATGGGTCAGAGATATTTTGCAGTGTTTTGCGAGGCCCTTTGAGCCCAGGCCTCCTGGTGATGTGCAGTGAGCCGATGTCTTGGGACATTGATGCCCTCCCTGGAGCAGCCTTAAGTTAACTGAGTATCTTTCAAATGTAATTTTCTTTGAAATGCCATGGTATGGAAAAGGTTGGAAGAGCACTGTGAAGGCAGGCAGTTAGTGTTTTTCTTCTATGGAAAATTTATAAGCCTGTATATATAGGTGTATACATATAAATGTAAAATTGTCCTATGTAATTACTCTCATCAAGGTCTTTGCTCTACTAAAGATCGTTGTTTAGCTCTTTAGAACCGAAAGCATTACTAAACATATTGGTGAGAGAATCCAGATTTAAAAGACATCATTGAATTAGTGTCTTTCAGTTACTTGGTTACTTACTCTGGATGGTGGAATGGCCATTAAGCATACCCAGTTTGTAGTAACTCAGAGGAATAGTTTAATGATTTGTAACAATCTTCTGTGTGAAGAGGATACACATGTCTTTGGGATGTATAAATACACAAATTCTGAGTAGACTGAAGTAATATTTTGTGACACTAGGAGATAAGGAAGTATTTTACTTACAAATCCTGACTGACATGTATTTCAGGTTTTAGACAGATGACATTCATTTTAAAGTCATCAATCTCTTAGAGCACTGTTCAATAGATACATAATACACAAGCCACATATATAACAAAATTTTCTAAAAGCCACATTTAAAAGTAAAAAGAAACAGGTAAAATTAATCTTAATATATTTTACTTAATCTCATGTATCAAAAATATGTGAACATGTGTTCACATATTTTTTAATTATTAAGACATTTTACACTTTGGCTTTTTTACTAAGACATCAAAATTTGGTATATATTTTCACTTTATACTTCTTAGCACACTTCAATTTGGATATTTAATTTTGATTGAAAATACTTAATCTGTATTGAGATTTCATAGAATGTGCAGCTAACAAGTAGATTCATGTACTCAGGCTCTTCCAAACATACTTTAAAAAGCTTTATAGTAACTGAAGCAAATGACATTTAAAAAATTTAAATATAAGTGACTCAAAAATTTGATTTCTGATTTACACTAACACATTTCAAGTGTTCAAATATGGCTAATGACTACCACATTGGCTATCACAGCCTTAGAGAATGAACGTTTCTGTTTTGTATATATCTACATATTTCTGGAAAAAAATCACTGATTGCTGTTTCCATTTTGTCAGGGACATCATTTGTAAGTTTTGTTTTTGTGTTTTAACTCATGGTAGTTGTTGTTTTGCTTTGTTTTTAGATTGTTCCAGTTGTGCTAGATATCATCTTCCTATTCTGTCCGATTTACCCATTCTTCTCTTTGGCCTGTAAAGGCTATTGGTATAGTCTGTGCTGCTCTTCTTGGGACAGTAGTTTCAGAAGGTCCATGCGTAGAGGCCTGTTTGCTGAGGATGTTTTCAGTAATCAGCTTCATCCAAATTGGTCATTTACTTTTGCTGACTTGCTTGTTACATTTTGTAATTTTTAAAAGTATTATTAAGTTAATACGTTAGGTCTTTAATGACACTCTGACCAGGAAGTCACCAATGTTCCTACTTTGTAATTTTAACTTTGAGGTTGCCTGGTCTCCCTAGTTACTCTGAAACTCACTCATCAAATACATTATTAGCTATGAAATATTCAGTACATTCTCTACTGTCATCTATTTTGATTATTATAATATCTTTCATTAAATAATTTTAAAAGGGATTTCCAGATGCAGTTCTATTTGTGCCATTCTTTTGCTCTTTATACTATCAATTAGTGATTCCAAAATCATTCCTGTCCACTGGCCAGCCTCCTTTGCCACCGCCACATAGCTCCTAAACATACTGCTTTATTTTGGACTAATTAACTAATTGCTGATCTTTTCCCCTTTTCTTTGGTAATTTCATAAACAAGTAAGGAAAGGAAGTAGATCATTATATTAGTGGTTCTTATACGTGGCTATTATTGTTTTAAATAGTCCTAGCATAGGAAAGATGGAGAAAGCAATGGCATCCCACTCCAGTACTCTTGCCTGGGAAATCCCATGGACAGAGGAGCCTGGTAGGCTACAGTCCATGGGGCCGCTAAGAGTCGGATACGACTGTGCGACTTCACTTTCACTTTCATACTTTGGAGAAGGAAATGGCAACCCACTCCAGTGTTCTTGCCTGGAGAATCCCAGGGACAGAGGAGCCTGGTGGGCTTCCATCTGTGGGCTCGCACAGAGTCAGACACAACTGACGCGACTTAGCAGCAGCAGCAGCGTAGGAAAGAAATTGCACTGGAGTCAGAGATACTCAAAACCCTATGCTAAGGGGAAAAACAAAAATTAAAAAACCTATATAAAATCCTGAAGTTAAAAGAGACCTCAGTATTATCTAACCTATTTCCTCATGTAGCAGTCTCTTTCTATAGCTCTCCCAGAAGATGATCATCCATTCTATTTATGGCTAACAATGGTGGGAGGGATTATGAAACAACCTGTTAAGTTTTTGATGAAAGTACTCAACAGAAATTTTATTCTTATGTAAAGCCCCAAATCATAGTTCTTACACCCCACCTTCAACTTTATTTACTGTCTTCTTTTGGAGTACCCTTGAATACATATACATAGTTCCTCTAAGTTATTTTCTTTAATGCCTTAAAATAAAATGCACAAGAGAAATAATTACTTTTGATTCTCTCCACAACAGTAGTTATTTTTTAAAAAATGAACAAACCACAGTTCTTTGTATAGCATTTATACCTCAATAAAGTTGTTTTTTTGTTTTGATTTTTAAATACAGGCAAGTTGAGAAGCCTGCTTGATTTCATAGTCTTCAGGTATGTATTAAATCTACCCTGGAGAAGACTCGAGCCACTGTTGTTCCAGTTGTCTTGGAACTATACCAAGTGTGATTTGAGGTTACTATAAATAATTCTCTGGGCTCATCAAAGTTAGCAACAGGAAATTTCTGAACGTTGTAACCGTAAGATGCTTTCGGGTATGCCCGCTCTGATAATGTGCCCAGAAGTCTCAAAGCGAGACCCGTGCGTACAGTTGTGCAGGTTGTGTGTCTGCGTCAAACCTATCAAGATATAAAGATGTTTTAGACTGAGGTTTTTATGAAGAATGGCACATAGGTAATTAAACTGAAAAGGAAATAATTTCTCTTTCACAATTAAAATGTTATATTTAGGTAGAAGTTTAGTTTTCAGGTCTATCCTAAGTGGGTGTTTCTCTCTCTTTTCTGTTCACCTATCCTCCCTAGAGCCTAGTGGCTTTTACTTCTTTCTCTGAGATACCTAGACAAGCCTCAGGTCTCACATAGGCAGCTTAGGGCTCCCTCCTGAGGCCATTGCAGATCCAGATACCAAGCCTGCAGATTGCTTGGCCTGGTTTCAGCTGTTGTGCAGAAACTATGCTCTCTTAATATCTCAGATACATAATATTTTATGAGCTGTAGCTTCAGGCGGTGGCTTTCTCAGCATTTTACACCTTTTTCCACGAGTGGTGGAGTCCCACTGCACCCCTTGGTTTCCAGCATCATCCTGGCTCTGACCTCAGGCCTTTTGTAAGAAGTACTTTCAGTCCTCATTGCTCTGTGGAACAGACTTTTCATTTCTTCTGCCTACTTCACAGGTGTGGAGTCCAGGCTGTTAGCTTAAGCTCTGTTTGTGGCTGCAGGTTTCCATTAGTTTTTGTCTACAGAGATACTTGACTAGTTTTGATCATGGCTGTATGGTTAAGATTTTCTCTTCATTTCATCTAGATACATATTCAGAGTAGGGTTTAGGAGGAGGTCCCTCAAGTATTTGCAGTGCTGCTTTGACTCCTGAATATTTTTAAACCTGCACTTCTTTTAAAATTATTACTATTTTTAATGCCATTTTCCTTTTATCTAAGAGCCTTTTACCACTTGTCATCCAGAAATATAGTCAGGCCTATTATTCACAGCAGTATAAGAGCTGTTAGTTAGGCATTAAAAGGAACAGTAAATCATTCAGTTGTGTCCCTCTTTGTTCACTATTCCTAGGTTTGATCCAAGTCTGCGTGCTAAAACAAGCAAGTAACATTTCTAAAATAATCAGATACAACAGGTTTTGAATATGGTAATAAGTAGGTCCATTTCTTCAGAGTGATGTATATGGCCCTGTTACCTGAAATGTTCGGAGGAGAGTCCTGAGCTCTGTTTTGAATCTAGTTAGATTCAACTGTGCCAGGTGGGGAAATAGTTACTGAAACTCAGGTACATGTCAGAAAAACCACTTCTGGAGGAAATGAATGGTTCTAAAGATATATACAGGTAATTTTATTTTTGATTATTTAAATATATTCCAATTGCATACCTCTTAAAAAGACTGTCTTTTTCTGGATGTGAATACTATTATCTTCTCTTGTGGTCTTCAGAATGCACAGAACAAAAAAATAGGATAGTGAGGGTTAATCTCACTGAAAAGATTTTTGTAACCAACTTCGGTGGACAGTACTAAAATCAGAGTTTCAGTGGATGTTAGCTTCATGCAACATATTTCAAATACACTGTTCTTACCTGTATGAGGAGTTGTTCTTTAAATAGGTTTTATTACTGTTTTTAATGTAAAAGTAAAGAAAAGGGAAATTTTAAAAATCCAAAGAAAACCACTTTTTGATGTTTTTAACTACATCATTTCCTATTTCTTTCCTCATGTATGTATATATTTTTTTACCCCAGTAACTTTGCTCATATTATTGACTCCCTAAAATTTCTTCCACCTCCAAAAGTACTCTATGAGTACTTTTATATGAGTAGGGCACACTAGCTGCTTTTTTAAAAGTTGTAGTAAAATATGCATAACCTAAAATTTACCATTTTTAAGGATTGGCATTAAGAATATTCACAATGTTACACAACCATCCTCACTATTGATTCCTAGAACTTTTTCATCATCTCAAATAGAAACTGTATCTATTTTCTAAAAATGACTTACCCATTCTCTCCTCTCAGGCCCTGCTGCTGCTGCTAAGTTGCTTCAGTCATCTCTGACTCTGTGCGACCCCACAGACGGCAGCCCACCAGGCTCCCCGTCCCTAGGATTCTCCAGGCAAGAATACTGGAGTGGGGTGCCATTGCCTTCTCTTAGGCCCTAGTAACCTCTAATCTATTTTCTGTCTCTAAGAACTTTCCTTTTCCAAATATCTCATATAAGTGGAGCCATACAATATTTATTCTTCTGTGTCTGGCTTGTTTCATTTAGTCTTCAAGGTTAATCCATGTTGTAGAATGTCCCTGAATCATATTTCTTTTTATGACTGAATACTATTCCATTAAATGTATATATATCACATTTTGTGGAATATATACATTGAGTTGTTGATAAACTTGCTTCCACCTTTGGTTATTGTAAATACAGTTGACCCTTGAACAACGTGGGTCTGAGCTACCAAAGTTCATTTATGGATGCTTTTCATTAGTAAATAGTATAATATTACATGATCAAACAGTTGATTGAATCTGCCAATGTGAGGGCTGAGTATAAGTTGTATATAAATTTTAACCTGCTCAGAGCATCCATTCCCCTAAACACACACCTCCTCCAACCCCACCAAACATTGTTCAAGGGTCAACTATAATGCCACCTTCAACAATGGTGAATAAGTATTTGTCTGAGCCCTTGCTTTTAATTCTTTTGGGATATACCTAGAAGTAGAATTACAGGATCATACGGTATTCTATATTTGACTTCTTGACTTGCCAAACTCTTCCACTATGGCTGCATCATTTTACATGCCCACAAGCAATGAAGAAAAGTTCTAATTTTCTCCAGAGTATCACCAGCATTTATTTATTTATCTATTGATAATAGTCTTCATAATGGATAAGAAGTGGTATCCTTTTCTCTAAATGATTGATGATGTTGAATATCTTTTCATATGCTTGTTGACTGTATGTATATGTTCCTTGGAGAAAAGTCTATTCAAATAATTTGCCCACTTTGGGAGGACTGTATTTTTGTTGAGTTATGGGAGTTCTTGACATATCTTGGATATTAATCCTTTGTCAGATACATGATTTGTGAATAGGAATTTTTTTTTACTCTCTTGATAGTGTCCTTTGATACACAAAATTTTAAAATTTTGATGAAGTCCAAATTTATCTTTTTTTCTTTTGTTCCCTGTGTTTTTGGTGTCATGTCCAAGAAGTAATTGCCAAATCCCACTTCAAAAAGTTTTGCAATTTTAGCTCTTACCTTTAAACCTTTGATCCCATTTTGAGTTAATTTTTGTGTATGATATAATATAAGGGTCCAGCTTCGTTCTTTTGCACCCATTTTTCTGCTTCCTGCTTAACTATATATATTATCTTATTTAATCTTTAAAACAATTCTATCAAGTTAGATATTTAATCAGTGAGGAAATGGAATTTCAAAGACTTCCCCAAAACTAATAATTGATGGAGTTAGGATTTATACACTCTTGTCTTTTAGTTTCAAAATTATAACCATTATTCTGTATCATTTCTTACTATTGAAATGCTACCTCTTCTTTAAAATCTGGCCTAAATTTAATCCCTTTATTAAGATTTTCCCTACGCTTCCAATCAAATATGACCACTCCATGGCAGATTTTTGTATAGACTCTTAATTTGTAATAGTACACTGTGAATGGTATGTATTTAGTACATGGTGAGTGAGTTTCAGAATTGTGCTTCAAAATAATCTAACTGGTACCCTTACATGTAAAATATGACCAGAAACGAAAAGGGTAGAAATAATCACAGAAAAAGGTAATTCAGTATTTTCCTTTTAAAATCAATTCAGTCAGTCAGTTCAGTCACTCAGTCATGTCTGACTCTTTGCGACCCCATGAATCGCAGCACGCGACCCCATGAATCGCAGCATGCCAGGCCTCCCTGTCCATCACCAACTTTTGCACAAGTATAAAATGGGAAGATCTAATTTGTCTTTAGTAAAGATAAACGCTGAAGATTTAGTTGATCGCAAACAGGCATCAGGCCAACAGTTTTATGCATCTGCTTTTAAAAACCAGTTCTAGGTTGCATTAACATACATACTTGATCATACAAAGTGAGATATATAAAGCAACTAAAACAATATATTATGTACCTTCCTGGTAACAAATGGAGCTTTTTAAAAGTGGAGCTATAGTATAGTAGTAGTTCTGGGCATCTTGTACAATGAAGAACATATTGAATGTGAAAAAGAAAGGCTAAGGGGGTATATGCTCTCTGACTTTGAATATTAAAATTAAGAGATACATCAACTGTTTACTTATGATCTTTCATTTTGGAATAATTTTACACTTAATGAAAAAGTGGCAAAAATAATGCAAAGAATTCCCTTATACCCTTCTGCTAGTTTTCCCAAATGTCTTACATAACTTAATAAAATGATCAAAATCAGGAAATTAATATTGATACAGTATTGTTATAGAATCTGCCTGCAATGCAGGAGACCCCAGTTTGATTCCTGAGTCAGGAAGATCTACTGGAGAAGGGATAGGCTACCCAGTCCAGTATTCTTGGGCTTCCGTTGTGGCTCAGCTGGTAAAGAATCCACCTGCAATGTGGGAGACCTGGGTTTGATCCCTGGGTTGGGAAGATCCCTGGAGAAAGGAAAGGCTACCCACTCCACCTATTCTGGTCTGGAGAATTCCATGGACTGTATAGGGGTCGCAAAGAGTTGGATGTGACTGAGCGACTTTGACTTTCACAGTATTATTAACTAATAATAGTAATAATCTTATTCGGATTTCATCAGTTGTCCTACCAGCATCTTTTTTTCTAGTCCTGAATCATAACATTTAGTCTTATCTCATTGATATTCTCTACTCTGGGACAGTTCCTTAGTCTTTGTCGTTCTTGACTTTGATACTTCAAGAGAATTGGATTAGTTATATTTTAGAATGTCCCTCAATTTCTTGTTGGTTAGTTGCTATGTTGTGTCCAACTCTTTATACCCCTCTGGACTGTAGCCTGCCAGGCTCCTCTGTCCGTGGGATTTCCAGGCAAGAATACTGGAATGGTTTGCCATTTCCTTCTCCAGGGGATCTTTCCCACGCAGGGATCAAACCCACTTGGCAGGCTGTTTCTTTACCACTGAGTCATCAGAGAAACCCATCCCTCACTTTGGGTTTGTCTAATGTTTTTCCTTAACTAAATTCAGGTTATGCATGTTTTGCATGAATACTATGGAAGTGACATTGTACCCTTTTCAGTGGAACTATCACCAGGCCCATGTTGTCACATTACAGATGAGCTTCACTTTGATTTCTTGGTTATGTGTGCCAAATTTTTTCATTGTAAGGCTTTTAGATTGGTACAAAAGTAGTTGCAGTTTCGGACTATGAATTTTATATCATTATAACTAGGCTTAAACACATCTTTATTAATCAAAATAGGAAGTATGACAATCAACACATTTTTGCCAGTGAGAAATCTTTTTTCCTGTAGCGTAAAAATCCATGCTTCAGGATTTGACGAGCTCTTGGAAGCATTTTCTTTGCAAAAAGTTGTTGAGATGCTTGAAGAAGTGGTTGGCGAGAAGTCAAGTAAATATGGCAGATGAGGCAAAACTTTGTAGCCCAGTTCGTTTAACTTTTGAAGCATTGGTATAACATGTGGTCCAACGTCATGGAGAAAAATTGGGCCCTTTCTGTTGACCAATGCTGGCTGCAAGTATTGCAGTTTTCAGTGCATCTCATCAGTTTGCTGCGTATACTTCTCAGATGTAATGGTTTCAGTGGGATTCAGAAAGTTGTAGTGGATCGGGCAGGCAGCAGACTATCAAACAGTGACCATGACTTTTTTCTGATGCATGTTTGACTTTTGGAAGTGCTTTGGAGCTTCTTCTTAGTCCAGCCACTGAGCTGGTCATTGCCAGTTGTCATATAAAAGCCACTTTTCGGTGCATGTCACAATCTGATCAAGAAATGGTTCATTGTTGTGTAGAATTAAGAGAAGATGACACTTCAAAACGACAATTTTTTTGATTTTCAGTCAGCTTGTGAGACCTTTCCAATTTGCTTCAAATGCCGAATGACCAAGGAATGGTTGATGTTGAGTTCTTTGGCAACTTCTCGTGTAGTTGTAAGAGGATCAGCTACGATGATTGCACTCAATGTCATTGTCTACTTCCAGTGGCCAGCCACTACTCCTCATCTTTGAGACTCTCATCTCCTTTGCAAGAATTCTTGAACCATCAGTGCAGTGAACCTTGGTTAGCAGTTCCTGGGCCAAGTGAGTTGTTGATGTTGCAAGTTGTCTCTACTGCTTTATGACCCATTTTGAACTTGAATAAAAAATTGCTCAAATTTGCTTTTTGTCAAACATCATTTCTATAGTCTAAAATAAATATAAAATACACAGCAAGTAATAAGTAATTAACAAAGAAAAATCGAGAAATGTACATTAAAATGATGTTTAACATAGCCACATTTATTTAAGGCTGTATTCCAATATTGACTGACAAAGTTCAACAGTGTAAAACAGCAATTACTTTTGCACCAACTTAGTACTATTTTCCCTTTGTTATTTTTCTTGTGGGAAAATACTTAAAAGATAATGCAGATATCTTATTTTTCATCATTCTTTGGCCTAGTAATTATAGCATCTGTTGATGATTCTTCCCTGTGGTCAGCATTACCATGCTACTATGGTATTTGCCAAATGGTGATTTTTTTTTGTTTGTTTATTTCCATTATTCATTATACCATAAGCAAGAGCTATCCCTTCTCACTGTTTGGTCAGTTATTTATGTCAGTGTGGACTCATTAATATTTATTTTAATCCATGGGTTATGCTCCATTACTATCATTATTTTCTTACTCATACCACATTTAGCCATTAAGAACTTCTTCACATCAGATCCCTTGTCCTTTGTCTCACGTATCCGTGTTGTTTTTCAGGGCATTTATTTTCTGGCAACACAGGATATTCCAGATTTATCTTGCACTTTTGATACCCCAGCCCTGGCATCAGTCATTTCTCCAAGGAGCTCTGGTTCTTTTTATTAAAGACTAATATTTAGAAACCAAAATATGGGCACCAAGTGTGCTTGTTGCTTCTGCGGTGTCCTTGTGTCTAGTATTGCTCATTGTACAGACTAGGAAATATATGTACACATATGGTTTGTTAGTATCTGGATTTTGTGTCTTTTTTGTTGTTTACTGCTTTAACTTTTAGCACACTATTTATCACTGTGGTTAATAGATACTCATAACACACAATATAGAAGGGATTCCTCACATAGAGAAGGTTAAATTAGATAACTTAAGGACTTTCCAGTCCCATAAATCTGTTACGTTTTGATTCTGAGCAAGGTAAGCTGGGGAATTAGACAAAAAAAATCAATTCAGAATAATGAAAATCAAAAGCTATGAGAGAAGAAAGTTTTGATTATTATCAGAAACAGTCAAGGAATTGAAGGCCTAGAACAAACTCTGCTCAGAATAGTAGGTAAGAGAAGATTGATAGTCCTTTTATCCATTATGCTTCTTTGACTGACTTGAGTTGCATCGGTGAGCCTTGAGACAAATCCTCCAAGAAGCAAATGAGGATCTCCTCTTGACTAGAATTCTGTCTTTAATTTGCTTTCCATTATTTTCTACTTTATCCAGGTGGACCAGATCTATTAACAGTTATTTCTGCTGCTGCTGCTGCTAAGTCGCTTCAGTTGTGTCCGACTCTGTGTGACCCCATAGACGGCAGCCCATAGGCTCCTCTGTCTTTGGGATTCTCCAGGCAAGAATACTGGAGTGGGTTGCCATTTCCTTCTCCAATACATGAAAGTGAAAAGCAAAAGTGAAGTCGCTCAGTCGTGCCAGACTCTTAGTGACCCCATGGACGTCCATGGGATTTTCCAGGCAAGAGTACTGGAGTGGGGTGCCATTGTCTTCTCCGGTTATTTCCGCTATAATACCATATTTGGCTTCTCCTTCTGCAAAATTACCCCCTTGAAAGTAACAGATTTTAGGAGAAATAGGATTGAGTAGATCCCTCAAAATTGATGGAACTTTATAATAAGCACTACTTAATTCCTACCAGCATGGGTATCTAACATCATAGTGAGCCAGTTTTTAGAACTCTTTTAAACTCTTTTGTTCCTGCTCCATTATTTAAAATGTACATTTTTTAGGTCATTTGAATAAAAATTCAAAATATGATTCAGAGCAGAATGCTTTTCACTGCTCTATAGGTTGAAAAATGGAGGAAATGTGCATCTTCAACAATATTCGTAGCTTCATCAGACAGCTTTACATAGTTGAAATCATAGATGTTCTCAGAGCTACTAAACTAGGTACTGTTATGTGTTAGTTGCTTAGTCATGTCCACCTCTTTGCAACCCCATAGATTGTAGCCTGGCAGGCTTCTCTGTCCATGGAATTCTTCAGCAAGAATACTGGAGTGGGTAGGCATTCCGTTCTCCAGGGGATCTTCCCAACCCAGGAATTGAAGCCAGGTCTCCTGTACTACAGCCAGATTTTTACCATCTGAGCCATGAGCTGTTCTTCTCTGATGGCTCAAACTAGGTACTACTTATATTCAAGGGAGGCATTTCTATGAATTTTTACCTTTTTTTTTTTAAAGTTCTTCATTTGTTGCTAAGACTTTTTCTTTAATTGCAAGAAAGCTCATATGAATGAGCTGGTTAGAGATCAAATTGGGCTAACACAACTTCTGCAGTATAAGGACATCATACCACTCTACTAATCACATAGAAGGTAGTTCAAGTTAAAGAAGCACATGTCAGCAGTAATTAACCTGCCATAAACTTAGCAATTGATTGCTAACAAAAGTGCTCTTCAGTGACAGTGTTTAACCAGAGTTGATAATTGCATTTTCCTGTAGCCGTAGATATTTCTGATACAGTCTTTGAATAGAAGATGGCCCTGTGATGTCTGTAGTACTTTAGCCTTCAGATTCTCGTGTTTTAGAAAGGTGCTTTTGGTCTGGTTTTGTATATGTTTCCACAGTCTTTTATATTCCTTTCCCTTTTTCCTGTACCTTCTTCCATTCTTCTATCTATTCTATTAGTCCCTGTCACTGTGCTGGTTTTATGGAATCTTTGAAAGAAGTATGTAATGCCTGCCTTTAATAGAGAGGAGATAAATTTGGTTGCATTTCTAGACAAAATATAATCAGCTGATAGACTGTGATGCGTGTAAACAGTAGGCCTACCTGTGCTCTGGCATTGTGTAGTTTGGCTAAACATGCTTCAACCTTAAGAAGTTGCTTACCCCAGTCTGACCAGGTTCTGAGTCAATCCTTTCACTTGCTGATCGACTTTCCCACTTTACTGAGAGACTTTCTGAATTTTGTAAATTACTGTATCAGTATGTGAGTACGACAAAATCTTGCTTCACAACCTAACGGAAACTCCTGGAGAGTTTGCCTGTTTTATTTCTCTCCTTTACTCCCTATTAAAATTTCCCTCCCTTAATGGAGATGTGTTTCCAGGTGGCTACTGACCTTTTATATTTTATGTTTTTAGTCTTCTTGGATATTGTATTACCTATTAAAAGTTAATAAAAATACTGAATTAATATTTGGTTGGTGAGGAAAGAGAAAAGTGCAAAGTCTTGAAGTGGAAAAGCTTTAGAAAGAAAACTTTTGATGCTTATCTAACTTAGAAAATAATCCAAATACTCCTATACAGAAACTAGACATCATTTAAAAAGAAAACTTTTACAGTTTTATATTATCTAAATGTTGACTTGATGTACAGATTGTAGAAAAATAAGAACTTGGCATGAATCTTTTCCTTGTCACTTTGAAAAGTATTTTCTTCATTTATTTAGAGAAAAGACTGATTATCATTCCTTATTATTTCAGGTGGGGGACATGGAGATCTATAGTGATATAAGGACTGTTTGTAGGGTCAGTACTAGAACAAAAACTTGACTTAAATGTTATATTGGGTGTATTAATATGTATTTATTTTATTTAATGTGAAAAATCATCATAACTGTTGTCTTCTGGGTATGTTTCATTTTCGTCCCGTGCACTGAGGATCAATTCTAAACTCAAGACCAAAATTGGGTCCAGAGATTAGAGGTTTCAGAAGAGAAACAGGAAGATAGATCTGAATTTCTTTAAATCACACAAATACTTGCTTGGGTCAAATTAATAATTACTACTTTTGGAAACCGTTTCTCATTCAGAATTTTATTTTAATCATATTATAGTTTATGTGTTCATGGAACAGAGAAGTCAGTTCCTGAAGAAAACCTGATAATAGTTGCTTTAGAGAAACTGAGCTTTATAAATTAGACTGTCTTATTTCCACTTTAAGCTAAATGGTATTTACATGGTATAGTCTATTTTTTTACATTTGGTGATTTTCTTTTAAAAAAAAATCACGTAAGATAAAATGTTGAATCTTGTCTGGCCTTGAAGTACTAAGCACTGTGATTTACACTTCTGAGTGTGAAAATACATGGAGGGAGTAGGAGGCCTGCTGTGTGAGTGAGCACCATATCCACTCCTACCTGCAAAGAAGTGCCCTGTGCCCTGGCTCATTCCTGAGAGCAGACTTGGAGTTGTCACTGCTCCTTACCACTGGCCCCATTTCCCCCTCATGGATGATGCTGGTCTCCATGTGCTGCTTTGCAGTGGCTGTGTTGTTGCTTTTATGAAAGAAAAGAGAAGTAGGGAAACCTGGCCTAAATTAGGAACAGACTTAGAGAAAAGCAAAGGCTGCTAGCTCTCTCTTCCTGCACTGGTTTTATCACAATTCTTGGCTTCAGTGAACAGCCGCTGAGAGCCGAATTCTCCACCCCTTGCCTTTTGTTACCCATTGAGAAGAAACGAGAAAAGCCAGAACTGGGAAGAGTCCCTTGCTCCCCAAAGCAAGTATAACCTTTCAGGCAGGTATTGATCTTTGTTAGGTTAGGAAATAAAGTATATATTCCTTTAAACCCCCCTTCAAAACCATCTGTTGGCATTACCCAGTATTCAATTAGCATTTTAAAAATTACTGCTGTTAAGAGTTGGTGATAAATAACATGGCCAGGAGAAGTTTTGGCATGGAATTTTAACTAATAGTGGGATGATATTGGTACCTTCAGGAGCTAGGGATAGTAAGGAAAAGAGTGTTAGGATTAATGAATAAACATTTATGTAAATTTGCCTTAATTTACTATTCAGCAGTACAGTTCTATACTTTTACCATTGGCCCTGTTTATCTCATAGAAGCAATACCTTTCACACATACTAAACATCTCACAGTGTTAGTCATTACCAAATATTTGCATGCCCAGTATATGATACTTTTCATAGAGTTCTATAGAGTGTGTGGAAGATAACAATATGATCCTTGCTCTCAAATATAGTTTAAAGAGGATACCTGGCTGTATTTTGGAATCAGGAAGATGAATACAATTTCCAGTGATACAGGTATTACTGTTTTTAAAAAGAAAATCCTATTTTATAGCCCTTTAAGATACCAAGTTTCCCTTACAGTAGTAAATTATAATTACTGCTACAACTGCTTATGCAGCAGCCAGTTGATTTGCAAACCTCTTCAGTGTATTTCTCTATCACATTTTTACCCATTTAAATATGTTACTTTTTTCCTGATTTCCCCTAATTTGTCTAGAAGAAATTTGAAGTGAACCTAACCTAAAAAAATCCTTTAGGCCAAAAACCCTGAGTAGTAATCAATTCATAGTTTAATAAAGGACATGTGTACTTTGAATTTCTGGATAACCTCTCTTCCTTTGAAAGTGTTCCTTAATTAAATCCAGATGAGAGTAGCAAGGAAGGTATTCAGAACACTAAATAAAATAGATGTGCTTCATGGAATTTGCAGAATTCATCAATACATGTAGCAATGATTTATAATTGCATTTGGCCCTAACACGTATCAGTGTAGATCTAACAGAGGCACAGTAAGTAAGATAGCTAGTATAAAACGCTAAGGTGAAAGGGTTAATTGGCCTTGCACAGTTCAATTTGCCACTCTAGTGGCACTTTCTGTTGTCTGTGTAAACACAGTTGCTAAGTACTTTCCCACTATGCTGCCACCCTTTTATTTATACAGTTGAACCACCAATGCGGAATGGATCAGTTTACCAGTTGTTAGGCCTTTTCTTTCTCCCTTTTCAGTCCACTTCATCCTTTCCCTCTACACACCCCCACCGCCCCCCCAGCTGTCTCTACATACTTCTCTAATCTTTCCTCAGTCTTTATGATATTTGTGTGTGTTTTTTTTCCCCTGCTTTCTCTTATTCATTGATTCAAGTGTATGGGTTTGTACACCTGGTTCTGCTCATCTGTACCTCATCCTTTCTCATCCCTACCCCCATTCATTCATTCTATTCCAATTGCTATCTTAAAATTTTTTCAAGTAACATTAAAATATTCTTTAAAAATTTAAACATTATATATCTAGCTAAAGGCTTCTCTTGCTGGACTTTACCTTCTAACAAATCTACCCTGCTGTGAGTTAATATATTAATATACATATACTCCTAGACCATTTTAGTTACTTTACATATGTATGTATCAGTTCAGTTCAATCGCTCAGTTGTGTCCGACTCTTTGCGACCCCATGAATCGTAGCGCGCCAGGTCTCCCTGTCCATCACCAACTCCCAGAGGTCACTCCAGACTCAACGTCCATTGAGTCAGTGATGCCATTCAGCCATCTCATCCTCTGTCGTCCCCTTCTCCTCCTACCCCTAATCCCTCTCAGCATCAGAGTCTTTGCCAATGAGTCAACTCTTCACATGAGGTAGCCAAAGTACTGGAGTTTCACCTGTAGCATCATTCCTTCCAAAGAAATCCCAGGGTTGATCTCCTTCAGAATGGACTGGTTGGATCTCCTTGCAGTCCAAGGGACTCTCAAGAGTCTTCTCCAACACCACAGTTCAAAAGCATCAGTTCTTCAGCGCTCAACCTTCTTCACAGTCCAACTCTCACATCCATACATTACTACTGGAAAAACCATAGCCTGATAATCATAATATGGTATTGTTGGTATCATTTATGGAATTTGCATATTCTGGAAATACTGTTCTGCTTGTTGCTTTTTTCACTCTATATTTTAAAGATATGCATATTATATAGATCTAATTTAAACAATTGCTTCATAATATTGCTGCTACTGCTGCTGCTAAGTCGCCTCAGTCGTGTCCAACTCTGTGCAACCCCATTGACAGCAGCCCACCAGGCTCCCCGTCCCTGGGATTCTCCAGGCAAGAACACTGGAGTGGGTTGCCATTTCCTTCTCCAATGCATGAAAATGAAAAGTGAAAGGGAAGTCGCTCAGTTGTGTCCGACTCTTAGCGACCCCATGGACTGCAGCCTACCAAGCTTCTCTGTCCATGAGATTTTCCAGGCAAGAGTACTGGAGTGGGGTGCCGTTGCCTTATTTTATATTTAAATTATCCAGTTGTGTGAATGGATATATAAGTTGTATCTAGTTTTCTCTCTATTTGAAACAATGCCACAGTGAACAGCTTTACAGATGTTGTCTTGAATAGCTACAATTTCTTAGGGCAGCTTTCTAAATAGCAGGTAGTGAAATCAGGTTAGTAAGTTGGGATTTACATTCTGAAAAAGAATAGAAAGTATCAAAGTAAAAGGCACTTATTTTTTTCATGAGCTATGTCACAGCTCAGAACACAGTTATATAGAATGCATTTCCTACTGTAGGTCTCAATCAAATATATATTCTGTACTGTGTATCTCAGTCTGTTTTCGGGTATATATGTACTCAGAAGTAAAGTATCATGGGCTGGATCATGGGCTACATAATATTTTGAATTTTGTTAGACACAGCCAAACTGGCTACATTAATTCTTAGACCCTAATTACTATTTTATATTTTAGTAAGAGTTTTACATTTTCTAGTCTTAAGAGTGAAAAATTCCATTTAATTTTAATTTTAAGTAGTGAAGTTGAGTATAACTTTCTTTATTACTAAAAAGAAAAATATTAAGACTCATCTGGTTGGTAGATCACTATTCTTGCAAATCATATTTCAGACTAGAGAGACATTCATCTCCACAGTCTTTGCTGACACTTTTTAAAGTAGTGAACATAAAACTATATGACCTCAGTAAGTAATTACTACTAAATATAATTTTGTTAACTGTGCCACATTGTGTTACATTCAGGTTGGTCTCAAATTTGTTTTGAAACACAGTTCTCTTACCCAATGGAAGTAACTTCAGATAAAACAGCATATTTGAGGAATCCTGATAAGGATTAGATTCATTTCAGCAAAATTCTATCTATCATGCCTATTCTTTCTGTTGTGGAAGAGTTCTAGCCAAGTGCTAGGACATAGGCCATCATTTTGTGAGGATTACTGTAGACTGATATGATCTTAATATTGAGCAGAACATTAGAAAATAATGTTAGCTTAATTGTTATTATTGCTTTATTTTCTCTGGTAATAGAGATTCTTTCTAGACAGTCTTTTTCATTGTTAGTGTTGGTTATTAACATTTAACCTGACGCCTATTGATTTTATTCACTGGTGCCTTCAAGAGTCACATAGGAAAGACTATATGCTTCTTTAATTGTGACAATTCAGTGTTCTTTGTTATGGGAATTTGATGTCTAGAGAGTTGAGAAACCAGAACACACAACCAGTAACACAACTCAGTTTTTAGAGAACTGAGAAAATGGAACACACAGCCAATAATACAACCACCAACAACAGGACAAACTATCATTCCTGGGTTTATTACTTCCTAGTAGTAGTTAGTAGTTTGTCGCTCAGTCGTGTGCGACTCTTTGTGACCCCATGGACTGTAGCCTACCAGGCTCCTCCCTCCATGGGATTCTCCAGGCAAGAGTACTGGAGTGGGTTGCCATTTCCTCTCCAGGGGATCTTCCCAACCCAGGAATAAACCCGGGTCTCCCGCATTGCAGGCAGAAGCTTTAACCTCTGAGCCACCAGGGAAGCCCTTTTACTGACTTACTTCATAAATTGCTGGTTTTAAATATCACTTCACTTCAGTTAAGTATGTGGTTTGTAAAGCTGTAAACAAAGTTGGAAGCTAATTTGAAAAATGGGGTTATATTTTGAAGAGCCTTTCAGCTTTCTTCCTTCCTTCCTTCCTCCCTCCCTCCCTCCCTCTATTTCTCTTTTCTTTAGTGAAGACTTTTGACTAGAATGTATTATGATATTTAGATGATCTGGTTCTGTTTTTAGCGTGAAATTACCCCATTCTGTTTTCTTGGTGTAGAGCATGAAATATACCAGCAACTATTCTCAGGTAGTAGAGACAGAGGAGAAGTAGTTCTGAATTAAAACCAGCAGGTAATGATCCGGGGCTTCCCAGGTGGCTCAGTGATAAAGAATCCCCCTGCAATGCAGAAGACTCGGGGCCGATCCCTGGGTTGGGAAGCTCCCCTGGAGGAGGGCACGGCAACCCACTCCAGTATTCTTGCCTAGAGAATCCCATGGACAGAGGAGCCTGGTGGGCTATAGTCCATGGGGTCGCAAAAGAATTGGACAGGACTGAAGTGACTGAGTGCACACACAGGTGACACGGTCAGTCCATTTTGTGCTATCCATGGTGATAGCCTCTTGGCCACTCATTTAGAGCGAATAATGTTTTAAACTGGGACAAGTGGGAATTGTGTATAAGACTGCTTGGATAGCCCAATGTTACTCTTGAGGGAAACAGATTAGGTTAATTTAATTTATAATTTTGTTTATTTTCAAGACTATTTTTCTTATTTAAATTAATTGAATGCTCAAAATCATTCACACTTGGCACTTGCCTTCAAATGTGATAGAACTGCTTCTTAATTTTAAGAAAGTTATAATCAATGCATTTATTTTAGATTTAAATGTGAACACCGAAAGAACAAATTTATGGAATACTTAGCACTTGAATAAAGCTTTAGTCACTAATTCCTAATTAATTTTTTGTTGTTACTTTCTGAGATAGTGTTGCTCAGAGTGTGGTCTGTGGACTGATGCTGGTTTGTAAACTGTTAAATGTTTGCTGTGAGATAAACAGAACTGAGAGTAAGCATTTAGAAATTTTTATAGCACTTAACAGAAATTTTATGCCTGTTGAATAATAATAACAATTTGTGATTATATTTCATTTATATCCTTGTCTTAAAATTTGTTCTTCCAGTGATCGATTTATATATATATATATTTTTAATCTCCATGAAAGCAAAACAAAGATGAGGTCACATTCCAATAAGTAAATAACTACAGTAGAGTGGAGTTCTTAATTATCTGCAGATATATATTAAATAAAGAAGATAAAGAGAAAGGGAAGATGATGAGTTTAAATTATAGTTTCAACTCCTGAAAACTTGTCTAAGAACAACATTTTATTTTGTGTGTGAAATCTGTTTACGTGATATATTTAGTCACGTTGCCTTATCTCAACATGCTCCAGTTACTGCATACAGCTTATAATACCATCCAGATTGTTCTAATATTCTAAAGTTCTGTAAATTATTGAGATTTTTAAAAAATGCTATATATTTGTGCCATTTCTTTGGTTTTAATGATTACTTTCAAGAAACATAATTTGAATAATGTCAAACTCTTAAGTTCAAAATATTTTCCAAATAAATTTTAGAGGAGTTTCTAATGTGAATAGAAATCAGTTATGATAAGTTACTTAAAATACAATATACTTTATGTTTCTCAAAGGAAGAAGCTTAAAGAATGACTCTTGTGTTTCTCTTATATCAATTTTTCTAAGGTAATATTTCTTATTTAAAAGTTCACATTCTACTGCCAGATGTCCTTTTCTCTTGAATTCTCATAAACCTTAAAAATTCCTCTTTACTTAGTCCTTATGTATTAAAAAAGAGAAGGATAAGATGACTCTTCAAAATGATTTTAACTTCTAAAGGTTAAATACATTGTTAAGATAAACAGTTCATTGATGTAAATAATTTATTTGAATATCTTTCATTTCATTCCTAGTTATTATTTAGTTGTTGGTGAACCAAATCTAACGTTTGAAGGAAAACATTCATTAGTCATTTTTTCCTAAATATCTCTAAACAAATTATAAAATTAAAGGCAGTACATCACATGTATGTTAAAACTATTATTATGTATACTTCTATGGCCAGAGTCATATCAGGATATACTAAAGTACTTATTCTAATTAGTATGGGATAAATGTTTAGAAGCTACATTTCAGAATATTACTGTGATATAAAATATATATGAGAGATCAGCACTATAAAAACAATCAGGGTATGAGAAAAAAAAAACCCTCAGAATATTTAGGATAAGATTCCAAACTCTTAGGTTGTTAATTTTATCTTTCTTCCTAACATAGTCAATGACCTTACTAATTATCCTTGAGAAAATAATTTTAGGAGTTTTTTTTGTGGAGATAGCACAGCAGAAATCAACTCCATATTCTGTTGTGGTCCATGTTTGAAATACATCTTTGGTATGTCAACTTTAGATAGAGATGCTGACTTAGGAAGGAGTCTGTCAAGGTTTATAAACGAAAACATTCTTTATGGAAGGACAGGAACAAATATTTGAATAAGGTTGCAAGTACTTTCTCCCCTCTTGATAAACTTCAAATCCTTTATTTAAAGGTGTTTATTAGTCTGTCTTATAACTGAGAAATTCCTGCTTCTGTTTGCTTTCTGGTTCTAGTGCTGTTTCTGCATTTTTCCATTAAAAAACAAATGTATATTTTAATACTTAGAGAAATATGCAATATTTTGGTTTTTCCTAGCCTCCTTTAAACAACTTAGGGTAAGAGGGAAAAGAGGCTATTAATTTATTAGGTAACTTTGCTTTCAAAATAAAAATTGGAGGGCCACAAAAAGAGAATTTACCTAATTCATAATGTTCATTCCATTTTTATTTCATAGTACAAAAATCATTTTTTTCAACAAAATCATATTAATATAACTTTGAATTATGTTATTTTTTACTTTGTGTTTTGTAATAATAATGATAGGTAGATAATAATCTACCTGATCAAGAAAACTTAGAAATATCAAAATGCTAAGTAGCAAAAAAAAGAAAGCTGATTGAAATCAATGCGATTGTTAAAATCTTTCCTGGTAACATGATTTAAGAGAGTAACTAAATGCCTATTTTTAAGTTGTTTCCCCAGCCTTGCAAATTATATATAGGTTAAAAAAATTATATATAGGTTAACATAAAACCAAGAGTTGAATAAGTTTAAAACTCATCGGAAAACATTATACTTGATAAATTGGAAAAAGAACTGTGAAAGTGCCAACGCATATGATTTGGGTTAAACATCAGATTTTTATCCTGCATAATGCATGAATTCCTGGTCAAAAGATGAGGTTGGGAGGAGGGGACATGATTTTATTGGTGTTATATGTGAAGCTCAGTATTAAGATGTCCTACTGTGAATTATATAGTATGCTGCTTTTCTGTCATAGCATGTTGTACCATTATTTTATATATGAGTTACAAAGAGAACACACTGTCATTTTACTATTTAGAATTTTCATGTTCATCAAAAGAACTCTTACCAGAGTTAGACATAGATTTTATTTATAACTCTTACATATACCTGAAAATGGAAAATACATGTGAGATAAATTGGTTAAGTGATCATTAAAGTTCTTTGTATTTAGACTCAAACTCTTTTGAATCACTTTTGACTCAGTCACTGATGTCCACTTTTTCTACACGGAGTCTTGCACTGTGCTGTATTTCCAGAAAAAAATCAGGCTCCTTTGATGCTGCGTTCTTCAGTCAGCTTTGCAATTATTTGGCATTAACCTACTTTTGATATCCACTTTGGAAATGCTGGGTTTTTGGGTTGGGAAGATCCCCTGGAGAAGGGAAGGGCTACTTACTCCAGGATTCTGGCCTGGAGAATTCCATGGACCGTATAGACCAGGGCGTCGCAAAGAGTCAGACACAACTGAGTGACTTTGACTTCACTTGGAAATGCTGCTGAGAATGTCCAGTTTTCCCCACCCTGCCCTTTCCTCACAGTTGTTTACTTCTTAGAAATTAAAATGAATGATCCAAGATCATTTCTAGGATTTTCTTCCTACACAAATTCTGGAGGATTTTGGAACTTCGCACGCACATGAGGAGTGACAGCTGCCTCGTTACTGTCACTTGGATTTGCTACCACAGCAACTGTAATACACCAGCAAGATTAAGATTCACCCTGAATTTAAAGAGTTTCAAGTGTAGGGAAATATTTGTTTTAAAACATAATGGCCAAGAGCTCAGAGTTGGGTTGTTCTAATATTTACTTGTTATATGATCTCAGATAAGTAGCATAAAGTCTCTGAATCTTAGTTTTCTCATCTATGAGATAAGCAGCCCTTACCTTATAAGATAATTGTGAGGTTTCAGTATTATGATATATGTAGCATATACTATTTAATAAATGTTGCTATTTATCTTAGTTTTTATGAGAATATAGTTTTATTGAGCTCCTTGTATATTCTTTTATTTATGTATGCTTTTACTTTGAAGGAAATAATGACTTGTAGAGAAGAAAAGATACAGATAAATTTAGATACTGAGTGAAAAAAATTACTGGAACTTTAAGTGGTGCAATATAAAACTATTCAAATATGCATTTAAAATTGAACAATGATATTGTATATAATGAGTCATTTTAGAAACCTGACACTAAGTTATTTCTATTGTTTTAGAAGCTAATTAATGATTTTAAGGTTATAGACTTTGAAATGCTACATTTTGTAACCATTATAAGGACGAAAGCTTAAAGCTGTTTTGTAGACTTTATTTTAGTTTTTGATCTATGATCATTCGATGCCATTCAGTTGCCACCTTGCACTATTTACAAGAGTAGGCAGTAAATATGGTTTGTAGTGTGGTAGAATGATCCTGAAGGGTCCTCTCAACTGAAGCAATTAATATACTGAATAAAATAGGAAAAAAAGTTAAATGCATTGCTCAGCTAGCCTAAGTTATTAGCATTCCTCAAAGTTTCAAAACTTGCCATCTCAACCCAGTTGCTTACGAGAGAGGCAGAAACATCTGCTCTGAGATTTTGTAACCAGGAGCGAGTCCTCATAAGTTGGTGGTCCTAAGTTATGTTACTGTATAGGACAAAACCTCATGCTGGGAATTTAATTTGAAGTTGCTCTAATTGGCGCAAGTCTCTTGTGCTAGTTATCCACCAAGAATTCCTAGGTTGTAGATGAATATACAGCTTATAGCTACCAAGCTGAAAACTATATTCACTAACTTCCCTTGAAGGTGGATGTGGCCAAGGCTAAGATTTTGGTAATGGATTATGAACCAGTCATGTGGGCCCTTCTGTGTTCTGCCTTAGGAAGGAATGCCTGTGTATTTCCTCTACTCTCCCTCCCCGCCTATTTGTCTTGTGTACTACTCATTGATGAAAACTCGAGGCAGCAGAATCTGGACACAGAGATTGTAGTGTGAGTTGTGCTGCCCTTTCAACTCTGCGTGCCTTATTTCTAGACTATCACCTGAGAAGGAAATTACCTTCTATCTTATTTAAGCCACTGTATTTTAGGATCTCTTTGTTACAGGAGCTTAGCCTGTATCCTAACGAATGTCCTCTGAAGAATAGCTAAATAGATTTGAGAAAGGACCAATTATTATTTGTATAAATGAAGAAAAAAATTTGAAAGAAAAACTCAGTAAATTAAAAGAACCAGGAGAAATGGTTGATTTCAGAGTTAGATCAGGAAAAATAGAAACTGAATCCAGAAGACTGTGCTGCAAGAGAATAAGAACATACGAAAAATATGATAAAGTTGGAATACTACTCAGTAATTTTTTTAAAAATGAGTAACCGATACATGTAATGTCATGGATGAACCTCAAAAACATGCTGAATGAATAAAGCCAGGTACATAAGACTACATATTGAATTATTCCATTTATATGAAATTTCTAGAAAAGATAAAATTTTAAAAACTAATGAAGATGAAAAGTAAATTTGTGTTTGCCTTGGGTTGGAAGTTGGAGTTGGGGTTGACTGCAGATGGATTTGAAGGAATGTTTGGGATAATAAATGTGTTCTAAAACTAGATTGAGGTGAAAGTTGCATAACTGGATAAATGTGTTAAAAGTCATTGAGTTGTATACTTTGATACTGCTAAAAACATTTGAGAGATACTGTGAACAAGATGATAGAGTTAGCAAAAGCTAAATTAATCATAGCAAAAGAAAAATGTTAATAGTAAAGTAGTAGGCTTTAATTGTAGATCAGACTTCAGAGTAAAATTCTAATTTCTAGAAAGGTGCTCCAATTTCTAGGAAGGTTTAAGAAGTTACACGTCTTAATAGTTGATTAATAGTCTTATATTGGTGATTAAAATAATTCAGTATTCATTCACTCAGCAGTGGTGATTTCTTGACTGCTTACAATGTGCCTGGCACTGTTTTAGGGTCACAGCATTGAATGAAACAGGCAGAATTCCTGCCCTTCTGGTGTTAACATTCTAGAGGAAGAAAATGACAATAAATTTGTGATTTTACACACACACCAGATGAAGTGCTGTGGAGGAACATAAAGTGGAAAAGAGCAAGGACATGTCGGGGAGGGGGTAGTCAGGGGGCCTGAGCAGGACTCTTGCCTGTGTGTTCAAGGAACAGCAAGGAGGTGTGGGTGGGGGAAAAAGCCAAAGGGAAAGTGGTTGCTGACGAAATCAGAGACACTGGTGACTTTGAAGACCTTTTAAAGGATTTTGGAGGTTTTAATGTGATTGTAAAACCTTTGGCTTAAAAAAAGTGTGGTAAAACGTAGAACCAAAAGTTTGCTTTTTAAACCATTTTCAAGTGTACAGTTTAGTAGCATTCATAGTATTGTACAGCCCTAACCACCATCTGTTTCCAAAGTTTTTCGTCACCCCAAACTGAAACTCCGTACATACTAAGCAGTAACTTCCCACCCTCCCTCCCCAAGCCCCTGGTAGCGTCTAATCTACTTTCTGTCTCTGTAAATTTACCTATACCAAGTACTCACATAAGTGGAATCATACAATATTTGCCCTTTTGTAGCTGGCTTGTTGCACTTAGCCCGGTGTTTTTAAGGTTCATCCACGCTATAGCATATATCAGTACTTCATTGTTTTTATGGCTGAATAATTTTCCCTCATATATATAGACTATGCTATATAGTGTATACATTCATCTCTTGATGACCTTGTATTATTTCCACTGTTGTAAATAATGCTGCTGTGGACATTGTTTTACAAGATATCCGTTTGAGTCCCTGTTGTTAGTTTTTTTAGGGTGTATCCTGAGGAATCGAATTGTTAATCACATTGTAATATGATGTTTAACTTTTGAGGAACTTGTTTGTTCCACAGTAACTATCATTCTACTTTCTCACCAGCCATGCATAAGGGTCCAGTTCCTCTATATCCTTGTCTACACTATTTTCCAGTTTTAAAAATTACAGCCATCTTAGTAGTTCTGCAGTGGTATCCTTTATGGTTTTGATTAACATTTTCCTAATTATTAGTGATGTTGAGCATCTTTTCACGTACTTTTGGCCATTTGTATATCTTTGGAGAAATGTCTATCCAAGTTGTTTGCCCAATTTTTAACAACTTGAGTCTTTTTGTTGTTGAGTTGTAGGAGTTCTTTATGTATTCTGGATATTCACCCCTTATCAAGTGTATGATTGGCAAATATTTCCCCTCTTTTGTGGTTGTCTTTTCACTCTTTTGATGGTGCCCATCAACATTATTTGACTGTAGCTTATGTTTTTTGTTCCTTAATTTCTCCATCACTGCCTGGTGTTATATTTAGTTGACTTTTTGCAGTGCACCATTTTATTCCCTTCTTTCTTTTATTCCCTTATTTCTTAGTGGATACAAAGGTTGTTAAAAGTTAAACTAGATTGTTACAAGTTTAAGATGTTAATTGCAATCACTAAGAACTTGGACTTTTGATCTGAGTAAAAGGGAAAGAAAGCTGTTGGAGATTTTTACTAGATCTGTATTTAGTTTTAGTCTAGTTGCTGTACTGAAAACAGACTATTGAAGGAAGAGACCTGGCTAGGGCAGAAGTCAGGAGTTGTGTGAGAAGTTTTTGTCATGATCCAAGCAAAAAAGAATGGTGGCTTTGGACCTTTGTAATGGTGAAAGCATCAGTGTTCAGATCCTGAATATAATTTGATAATAGAGCCATCAGGATTTGCTAATGAATTGGATGTGGACTGTGAGAGAAAGTTCAGGGTGACACCAGAAGTTTTTGGAGGATGGATTTCTATTTGGAGATAGAATTCCAAATTTGAAAAGACCTGTAATAAATAGGTTTCTCAGCAGTTTTTAAAAGTGTATTCCATATTTAGGACATCTCAAGGACGTAATATGTTTATATGCTGGACTTTTGTTTTTCATTAAATTATCAGAATATGTTTTGGAGCTGTACAGAAAAGCCCATTTCTTATACCTTCCGTGTATGTTGTTCAGTGACTCAATTCTGCTCCAACTATTTGCAGCCCCATGGACTGCAGCATGCCAGGCTCCTCTGTCCTCCACTGTCTCTCAGAGTTTGCTCAAATTCATGTTCATTGAGTCAGTGATGCTATCTGCCCTTCTCATCCTCTGCCACCCCCTTCTCCTTTTGCCTTCCATCTTTCCCAGCATCA
Source organism: Nanger dama (assembly GCA_917880005.1). Classification (NCBI taxonomy): domain Eukaryota; kingdom Metazoa; phylum Chordata; class Mammalia; order Artiodactyla; family Bovidae; genus Nanger; species Nanger dama. The sequence continues at coordinate 30,913,682 of CAKJTW010000023.1, forward strand.
GGGTCCTTTCCAAGGAGTCAGCTCTTCCCATCAGGTGGGCAAAATATTGGAGTTTCAGCTTCAACATCAGTCCTTTCAATGAATATTCAGGACTGATTTCCTTTAGGATGGACTGGTTGGATCTTCTTGCAGTCCAAGGGACTCTCAAGGGTCTTCTCCAGAGCCACAGTTCGAAAGCATCTATTCTTTGATGTTCAGTCTTCTTCATGGTCCAACTCTCACATCCATACATGACTACTGGAAAAATGATAGCTTTGGCTATATGGACCTTTGTTGGCAAAGTGATGTCTCTATTTTTAGTATGCTAAGTTTGTGATAGCTTACCTTTCAGGGAGCAAGTGTTTTTAATCTCATGACTGCTGTCACCATCCACAGTGATTTTGGAGTCCAAGAAAGTAAAATCTGTCACTGTTTCCACTTTTACCCCTTCTATTGTTATGGGACCAGATGCCATGGTCTTAGGTTTTAGAATGTTGAGTTTCAAGCCAGTGTTTTCGTTCTCCTCTTGCACCCTCATCAAAATGCTCCTTAGTACCTCTTTGCTTTCTGCTGTTAGAATGGTATCATCTGCACATCTGAAGTTGATGGTATTTCTCCTGGCAATCTTGATTCCAGCTTGAGATTCAGCCAGCCTGGTATTTCTCATGATGTACTTTGCATACAAATTAAATAAGCAAGATGACAGTATACAGCCTTGTCAGTCATACTCCGTTCCCAATTTTGAGCCAGTCCGTTGTTCCATGATGGTTCTAATTGTTGCTTCTTGACTTGTATACAGGTTTCTCCAGAGACAGGTAAGGTGGTCTTAAATTCCTGTCTCTTTAAGAATTTTCCACAGTTGGTTGTGATCCATACAGTCAAATGCTTTAGTGTAGTCAGTGAAGCAGATGTTTCTCTGAGGTTCCGTTGCTTTCTCTGTGATCCAGGGAATGTTGGCAATTTGATCTCTGATTCCTCTGCCTCTTCTAAACCTAGCTTGTACATCTAGAGGTTCTCAGTTCACATACTGCTGAAGCCTAACTTAAAGGATTTTGAGCATAACCTTGCTAGCATGTAAACTGTAGTGAGAAACCTTGGTCTGTTAACAGTGGAATTATTAAATACTACAAGAGTGAAAATTGGCAAAAGGAAGAGAGGAAGGAAATGAAGGAGGGAGAAGAGGAAGGAGTTCAGTTATATTTATAGCATCCTTACCAAATGAGCAAGGTGTATTAATAACTTCAGAAAAGATTTCAACAAAATCTTTATGCAAAATATTTTGCTGCTAAATCTGACATGTAAATATATCAGAAAACTCATCCCTTCCCTATATATGAAATATTCAGAAAAGGCAGATCTGTAGAGATGGGTATGAGAGGTCTTTTGGGGTTATTGGAAATATTCTAAAACTGAATTGTGATAACCTTTACATTTACTAAAATAATCACCATACTTAAAATGTGACTTTTATGGCTTATATATCAATAAAGCTGTTTTAAAAATATATACTAAAAAGAAAGTAAAACCCTAATTCCTTTATTATTCTGATTAATGTTTTAATACTGACATGGGATATTTTTGTTAAAACTTTTAAATCCAATAATAGTTTTAGTTTCAGGTCACTACTTACATACTTTATGTGTTAGGTTAGTGTGTGTTTCACCCGATGGTATTTTCAGTTAAATATTTCCAGTAGTAAGCCAAATCCTTGATAAAACTAGTGTTAAGTAGCATATCTTGTATGAAAATAAATATTAACATCAAAGCCCAGCAAAGCAATATGTGGATGGACAAAAGCAGGCAATTATGAGGTCTTTTTTTTTTAATACAAGGAAAATATTTTGCTTAATGGTGGTATAAAGTGGAAGATTTCCACATGTACACATATATGAAAGTGCATGCTCAGTTGGTGAGTCATGTCCAGCTCTTTGCTCCCCAGTAAACGGTAGCCTGCCTGGCCCCTTTGTCCGTGGAGTTTCCAGGCAAGAATACTGGAGTGGGTTGCCATTTTCTTTTCAAGGGATCTTCCCAACCTCAGGATCAAACCCATGTCATCTGCATTGGTGTCAGATTCTTTACCACTGAGCCACCTGGCAAGCACATATATGAAAGTAGACTTACTTAAAAAAGAATATCTAGAAGTATTTATAATGTCTATACACCAAACTGATAACCATAATAACTTCTGTTGGAGAAGTTGCATTTGCCAGGGAGAATAGTTAAAGGGGATGTTTTATTTTGTATTATTTAAATTTTTATAAGAAGATATGTTTACTTATTCATGTAACCCAGTCCAGTGTTCTTGCCTGGAGCACCCCATGGACAGAGGAGCCTGGCGGGCTACAGTCCATAGGGTCACAAAGAGTCAGACATGACTGAAGTGACTTAGCTAGCAGGCATGCACACTGTTTCTATAGCTAACAGCAGAAGTATAGAGAGACTAAACAACTGAAAAGAACAAGGGAAAGAAAAATGAGAGCCTTAATAAGAGCAGTGGAGGATAGAAAAGAAGGTAAAATGTGGAAAATATTTATTTGCTAAGTTGATACAGTACAAAATCATTGCAGATATCAAGAGAGAATGGCTAAGTAGAACATTACTTGAATATAAACGTTATAAACATTACTTCATTAAATTTTATAAAACAAAATGGAAAATTGATATATATACTGACTGAAAGAAAAGGATACAGTGTATGTACAATTTAGTTTACAGAGTAAAAATAAGTAGAATGAAGGAAAAGAAATTAAAATGACAATGAGAGAATATATGATTAAATGAATAGAAGAGCGCTTATTACTGTTTTCTTTAAAGGATTTCTGGATAATCAAAAGTAACTGGAGCAAAAACTTGCTGTAATTGGGGACTGGGAAAATGTACATGGTTAAAATTATTGCAAAGAATTCTAGAAAAAAATTGTTTGAAAAGTTAACACGACATCAAACTATGTAAAGTGAAAGACAATAGTTCCACACTTTGTCCCTCAGTCTTATTTTCCAGAGGTAACTACTTTTATAAATTTGGATGGAATTTTTATATCTCCTTATAATTTTCATGTTTGCCTACATAAACCTTGTATTATGAGATTTGCCCCCATATTATTATTTTTAATTATGTGACATGTCATCCCCTAAATAGTAAGATTCAGAGTATTGCTATCCTAAACCACCTTTAGATCTAAACTTTTCTGTATTGTGGTAAATAATTTAAAACAGAGGAAAACTAATTCCAGATTAATTGGTCATGATTTGTTTCTGCAATGTTATAACAGATTAAATAATCTTACATATCAGTGATTTTTAACTAGAGGCAATCCTCCACCTGTCCTTCCTCCGCCAAACTTTGGCAGTGTCTGGAGACATTTTTGGTATCATAACTGGGGCTAACGTTTTTCCAGTGGTCACGTATGGATGTGAGAGTTGGACTGTGAAGAAAGCTGAGCACTGAAGAATTGATGCTTTTGAACTGTGGTGTTGGAGAAGACTCTTGAGAGTCCCTTGAACTGCAAGGAGATACAACCAGTCCATTCTAAAGGAGATCAGCCCTAGGACTTCTTTGGAAGGAATGATGCTGAAACTCCAGTACTTTGGCCACCTCATGCAAAGAGTTGACTCATTGGAAAGACTCTGATGATGGGAGGGATTGGGGGCAGGAGGAGAAGGGGACGACCGAGGATGAGATGGCTGGGTGGCATCACCGACTCGATGGACATGAGTCTGAGTGAACTCTGGGAGTTGGTGATGAACAGGGGAGGCCTGGCGTGCTGCGATTCATGGGGTCGCAAAGAGTCGGACACAACTGAGTGACTGAACTGAACTGAACTGGGGCGGGGGATGAGGTCATGTTAGTGGCACCTGGTGGTAGATGCCAAGGATGCTGCCAAACATCCTCTAATACACCAAACAGCACCCTCCCCCAGATAAAGAATTATCTGATCCAAAATGTCAGTAGTGCCAAGATTGAGAAAACTTGCCTTATACCCAGACATACCATTTAGGTTCATATCTCATCCCTGCCCCCTTACTGTGTGACTATGGGTGGTTATTTCATCTCTCTGTGCCTATTTCCTTATCTGTATAATATTAATAATACCTATCTTAAAGGGTTGTTGAAAGAGTACTTAATACACGTGAAGCATCTTGAAAAGTGCCTGGCACATATTAGGAACTCACTGAATGTTGGCTGCCACTGTTAATTTAACATGGTAATTCATACCTACAATCAAAGCTACAAAATTTTGTTTCTTTATGACTTGTGAGCAAATGTCTCAGTAAAAATTTAAAGAAAGAATAAAATCACAGTATTCTATAATTTTCATGTTACAAATATATAAAACAGAGTGGTCCATTAATACCTATTTTAGCAATGTTAGAAAGTTTCTAAACATGATTAAGAGACTTAACTACGTTAACTACATTCCTACCTACTATTTCATACACAAATAATATTTTAAAGTTGAGTCATGAGTGATGTATCTCACAGAGCAGCATTCCTTGACCTGAGACATTATTTTATTGGTCTTTTCCCTTAGATTCTGTAGTTTGTAGTTTGTTTCTTTGACAGTCTTCACTCCTGTAACATAGTTCAGGAAGTATGTGCTCATTAAAAAATAATAATAAAGATATTAAAGTCAGAAATTGAATTCAAATCTAATTTCTTTCCTTATGCTTAATTTTTTTTCTTTTCTTCACAGTGTTAAATCCTTATTCTGATCTTTCTCCGTTTGTAGGCTGTGGAAGACATTTTTGGGACATTTGGCTATCACCACATCCTGAGAGTACAATGAGAATATTCAATTTATTAAAATCTAGATTAATTTTAGAGGTAATAGAAAATCCTTACTTTAGGTTATATCATGGTTTTTTTCTTTTAGTAGCTGTTGTAATGCACTATAAAATTCACTGATCTTAAGTACTTTTTGTGTTTCTCACTGCTATGCCTATCAGTGAAGTCGTTTATGAACTGTGCTTACATTAAATATATCACTAAACCACATAATATTTAATTCAAAGTGTTTTTGTGTACCCTGTAAATGGACAAACATCCAGAAAAGTTTCTAATTTACAGGTAACTACTACTTTCTAGAAACAGATGGCAAATCTGTTTTCTCCATAATTACTGAGAGAGTAAATGACGCAGGAAAAAAACCAACTCATTTCTTGAACCAAAAAGAGGGTATGTAAGTGGTAGAGAGTACATAATTTTCTTTTTCCTGGGTTTTCCCTCCCCTCCTCTACCCGCTTTTTTTTTTCTTTCAAAGTTTAGTTTTAGTTTTTACCACTTGATGGCAGTGATGGAGCTAGAGCTACCCTAAGGTTAGGGCAAGAGCTCATTATGAATAACAAGAGTAAACACACAAAAAATCTGACATTTTAATATTATTCACATTTCTAGGTGATATTACTTATATTACAAGTGACAGTAATAGGGGGAAAGCCTCTAGATGGAGCTTCAGGACTTTCTAAGGAGAACATTTGCTCTGTCTTTCCAAATACATGCTTTATATTGTTTTACATAATATATTGCATGCAGAGTAGATTTTTGAAAAATATTTAAAGATGACTATGTCAGTTTTAACTAGGGAAGCCGATTCACCAAGTGCAGCAGTCATTTGAAAAAAATGGCTATTTAAGTTATCTATTTCATTGTTAATATTTGTTGAAAAAAATATGTTAAAATTGTTAGTCAGACGTTCCTAACTGGTATTAGAATAAGCTTTCATATCTAACAAGTTAGTAAAAGACAATTTGTTAATAGAAAATCAGGTGCTTAAAATCAGTATTGCTTCATAATTAAACATGACCATCTATATTGTTAATTGCTGTGCTTACTATCTATCATTCAGCATTTGAGCTCTTAACATATTTTTCCAATTCAATTCCCCAGTTTTAAAAAAAAATTAAATCAATTTATATTAACCCAAATACCAAAATATTTTTTGCTAAAATACTCTTTTCAAGAACACACATGTTTTTAAGTAGTAAATGTTCTCTCATCAGAAATGATTTTCTTTTTAGTCAGAGTCCATTATCACTATATGTAGAAGTCTTTTTAATAGAGAAAAAATATGGATGTTATTGTTCTCTGTGCATTGTTGATTTGTGTCTAATTCTTTTAGAATATAAAAAAATGAAATAAAAGTAGTAAGTTTTCTTACCTACCTACTCATATACCATTACTTGGATTAGTTTTGATGTCTTAAGCATTTTAATAAGTATGTGCTATTGGTTTGCAATAGGTGTCGTTAGCCTTTAAAATATTAGCAAACATGAGTAATATTTGGTTTGATATTTATCTGAGATACTTGTTTGTTGTTGAAGGAGAATGTATTACTGGAAAATCTTATGAGAAGCATGAAGAATGATATACAGTGGCTTTACTTTCTTTTAGTTTCTTAAATTCTTATTCTCTATTGAGACCAAAACACTCACTGAAACAGAGTCTTTGCCAGTAAGTCTTTATAATTACACTTAATGATATTGTTAGCATTTCGGAGTGTGTATAGTCAGCTAAATTTGCAGCATAGTTTGCTTGTGAATCACCTCTGTGGTAACAATCTCCTAGAAAGCCGTGTATTGCTTTGTGCCTTATCTTATTAAGTTTGTGGACTCTGGTAAGAAAGAAACACATTTCAAAAGCCTCTTGTAATTTTTCAAGCATTTTCTTTTGTTATTAATACCTCCTAAGCCAATATAATTACTTTAAATTAGCTTTCAGTTGTGTAATGACTTGGACTTGAAAAGATATGGTCTGTTTGTCAGGGATAGGAACACTCCAAATCAAAGCTTGTTATGCTAAACCACAAATATCTGTAAATGGTAAACTTATAATAGTAGTTCCTAATGAAATAAATTCATTTAAAATAGTTATGGTTAAGTTTCAGCTTAAATTTTAACTTGAGGAATCTCTCTTGACAAAGAGAAACTGAAACATTCTGCATCTCTCTGCAGCACTTGCCCTTGAAGAAATCAGTTATACGCATATCAAGTTATTTTTACTTGTCAAACGTTATTTAAAAGGAAAAAGGGTAAAGGCAGTTGTTATTTGCTATAGACAAGATTAAAACTTTTTAATTCTGTGGAGGAAAAATTCCTGTGTGTTACACTGATGTTGCCAAGTTGCCTTTTCTCCTTTATAACAAGTATGTTGGTTTTAGGTAGTATCATCTCTAGCATTTAAAGTTGACTTAGGTTACTTGTTTTATCTTGCTGGTAGTAGCAATTGGCAATGAAGCACTCCTGTCAACCAGCACTTAACTGATATATTTAGAGTATTATACTCACTTTTAGTATTGAAAGTATTGAAAATGTTTACACTTCAGTAGTATAAACATCATTAGCAGTAACTTTTGTCCACAAGACAAAAATAAAATATCAGTAGAAAAGGGCAAACTTCTCATTTCTTTCTGTAATTTTTTAAATGTTTCTCTGAAATGTAGTCTACTTAACAGGTTTTTATTAAACTGTATGTTGAAAGTATAATAAGCGCAAGGAAATCTGCAGCAGTTATTATAGTGTCTAATAAAAATCTTTTATCAAAGCATTCTGTTAATATACCAAAAAAGCACTGACACAACCCCTGCTGTTAATACAGACTTCAGACAATGCAGGTTATGTTAGTTCTTAAAATGCGTCTGGACAGCTCAGTATTCACATTAGCTATGTGTTCGATTACTGTTTGTCTTTTCACTCTGTGGTGAAGTTTCAATTTTACATTATTATTGGATAATCTTCAGTACTACCTAAAATATAGTCATACAGCAGCTTGAGAAACAATTTGGCTCTCTAGTTATTTTGTTTCAATAAAAATTTTATTCTTTTCATATATTTTGTCATTAAAGAATTCCTGCTTTATTTTAGTTTTGAAAATTATATATAGTAAAATAAGTTTCAATAAGTTTCACTCTATCTTATACCATATGGCTACCTAAAAATAGCTATTGAAATACTTCCCCAAAGCTCAGTTTCTATTGTAAAAATGATTTTTAAAATGAAATTGTATGACACAAATTACATCTTTGGGTTGTTCCCCCACCCTGGGTCTATCCCCTTTCCTTAAATTTTTCGTTAGTAAGCAGAAATAATATATGGTTATTTCTCTAACAACATCATGGCTTTTTAAACTAAAAAGCAAAATATATCAATGAGTAAACCCTCTGAATTTTGTCTTTTATTTTCTTTTTTAAAGGTAATTAAAGCCATATTAATATAATCTTTATAGTAAAGGCATTATTTTACTTTAAAGTATAAATTTTGTGATAAAGCATACTATTTTAAATGAAGTAGCCCTGGTTTATGAAACAAATTTATATGCATCCAAATACAAGTTTGTTGTGCAAAAATTGTAGTTGTATATATATCTCAAATTCATTGATATGTGAAAAAAAATTAGCTGAGACATATAAAGGAAATTCAGTTATGAATTTGTAGCTTATTAATACATGCATGCTCAGTTGTGTCATACTCTTCGTTAACTAAATAATAAAGTTTATACTGTATGAGGCAAAGAGTGTACAAAGTTTGTAGAGTGGGTTGTATACATATATGTAATTGTAGTATGTAAGTTACATATTTTGTGTCACATGAGGGTAATGAAATAATTAGTTCTCAATAAGAAATAATAGTAGTGTAAACATCAGGAACTGTGTAGAAAATTACCAAGTTTCTGTTTATGTGTTCTATAAATGTCAGCTGGATAGTTTAATATTTTGGTAAGGCCTTAAATAAATCTGTTGACCTAATACTCTTGCTAGCATATTCATTGAACTGTACCACAAAAGGAATAATAGCTAAGTAAATTTATGTAACTGAGGATGACCTGTGAGAAGAAAATTGAATGGGCATTTATTATGTATATGTAAAGAAACTAATGAAATAACTTGTAGGTTTCTTTCATAAAGTTTATTTCCTTATAAGCTAGCATAAATACTGCATTTAAAATTGAATACATTTTATCTTAATAGGTATGATGTTTTGATATGAAAATCTGTAACTTAAACCCTTTTATACTAAAAAAATCTTAAGATGTCCAAGTTTATCTATAAAGTAACAATACTTAAGTAGTTAGTTCAGTCACTCAGTCGTGTCCGAATTAATCAGTAGTAATTATTAAATACTTCATAGCAATACATCAAATATTGTGGTTCCAGAATAATAAGAATTTAAGCACAAAGTGAAACTTAAATTGACCAAGTTTGCTTGATTTACTGTTTTGCATTTAGTCATGATTGTTAAAAGAATTAAGAGCAGAGGATTAAAGAAACTTTTTCTTATCTGAATTCCTGACTTCTTGATCATGAGTACTTTTCTCTGTGTATACTAATTCCTGTTTCTGATTTATTATATACAAATAATCATTACAAAAGTATATGATTGCCGAGGTTTTTGAAGAATGTTTTGTTACCAATATAAGTTCTAATTTGTCTTTTAAAGATTAATTTGGCTTGACTTAAAATATTTTTTAATCAAATTGACTTTAATAGAGTTTCCAGAAAAATCATGTAGCCTCACAGAACTGTTATTTGTTAGTTAACAAAGTAAGCCTGAATTATTCAGATAAGGACCTGTACGTATAGTTAATTATCATCATTCTTAGTTTTGTTAGCTTATCAATTAAATAATTTCACACATAATTGTGATTTTAATCAGTAATAAAATCCAGAGGTTGGTTTTGTTTTAATTTTGAGTACAAATATTTTTCCAGAAATTGTTTTCCAAGTTATTAATTTTTCATTGGAGTATAGTTGATTTACAACGTTGTGTTAGTTTCTGCTGTACAGCAAAATGAATCGGTATACATATACATACATCTCCTCTTTTGGATTTCCTTCCCATTTAGGTCACCACAGAGGACTGAGTAGAGTTCCCTGTGCTGTACAGTAGGTTCTCATTAATTATCTGTACAGATATCAATCCCAGTCTCCTAGTTCATCCCGCCTTCCTGTTTCCCTCTTGGTATTCATAGATTTATTCTTCATAGATTTATTCTCTACATCTGTGTCTATTTCCACTCTGCAAATAAGTTCATCTGTACCATATAAGCAATATTATTTGATATTTGTTTTTCTCTTTCTGACTGACTTTACTCTGTATGACAGTCTCTAGGTCCATCCACTTCTCAGCACAATCTGTTTTTATATGGCTGAGTAATAGTCCATTGGGCTTCCTAGGTGGCTCAGTGGTAGAGAATCTACTTGCCAGTGCAGGAGACACAGGTTTGACCCCAAGTTAGGGAGATCCTCTGGAGGAGGAAATAGCCACCAACTCTAGCATTCTTGTCTGGGAAAGCCCGTGAACAGAAGGAGCCTGCTGGGCTATGGTCCATGGGGTTGCAAAAGAGTTGGATACAACTTAGCAACTAAACAACAACAAATAATTCTGATATTGGGGTATTCCAAATATTGGGGCACCTGTATCTTTTGGAATTATGGTCTTCTCCAGGTATATGCCTAGGAGTGGGATTGTTGGGTCATATGGTAGTTCTGTTTTTAGTGTTTTAAGGAACCTTCAGACTGTTCTCCATAGCAACTGTATCAGTTTACTTTCCCACCAACAGTGTAGGATGTTTCCCTTTTCTCCAGACCCTCTCCAGCATTCATTATTTGTAGATTTTTTGATGATGGCCGTTCTGACTAGGTGTGAGGTGATACCTCATTATAGTTTTGATTTGCATTTCTCTAATAATTGGTGATGTTGAACATCTTTTCGTGTGTTTGTTGACCATCTCTATGTCTTCTTTGGAGAAATGTCTGTTTAAGTCTTCCATCTAATAAAAAAAAATAATGTGTTTATTTTTGGCTGTGCTAGGTCTGTTGCTATAGGGCTTTTCTCTGGTTACAGCAAGTGGGGGCTGTCCTCTAGTTGCCATGCACCAGCTTCTCATTGCAGTGGCTGCTTCTGCACAGCACAAGCTATAGAGCACTCGGGCTTCAGCCATTGTGGCAAGTGGGCTCAGTAGTTTTGGCTCCGGATCTCTTAGAGCACACAGGCTCGGGGGTTGTGGCATACAGGCTTAGTTGCTCCAAGGCATGTGGAATCTTCCCACATCAGGGATTGAACTTGTGTTTCTTGGCATTGGCAGGTGAATTCTTTATCACCAAGCCACCAGAGAAGCCCCTTCCACCTAATTTTTTTATTGGGTTGTTTTTTATATTGAGCTACATGAGCTGTTTGTATATTTTGGAGATTAATCCCTTGTCAATTGCTTGGTTTGCAAATATAGTTTCCCATTCTGAGGGTTTTCTTTTTGTGTTTGTGGTTTCCTTTGCTGTGCAAAAATTTTAAGTTTAGCATTAGATCTGTTCTGGGTGGAGGTGGAAGTGTGTTTAACTGTTGAAGCTAGTTTGATTTCTCAGATATTTCTATGTCATGATTCAAAGAAATGGGATATAATAAAAGTATTAGTGGTAACTAGTCCTTATTTCCTTATCAACTTGTAATCTTTAATACAATCTTTAATACAATCTTTAAGTTTATATTTATGACTATTTGAAATTCTGTATGTTTACTGCTTTTAAAGAATGTCAGAAACCATTGTACAAAGTAATTTTGGGAACAAAATAAATGATGAAAGAATCGCTTATGTAATATCACACTAGTCTCCAAATCAGTGCTGATGGGAACTTTCTAATTCCAGACAGATTGTGTTTGGTGACCTGTAGTGTACAGTAGGAATCAAAGGGTCAAATAAGCTAAGGTTAAGGACAGGTTAAGAACACCTCTGCTTTTAAATACTTGCCACCTATTTCAGCTTCATTCTCCACTTCCTCCCAATTGGGGATTTTCCTAGCAAAGTGGTGTTACTAAAAACACATTTAATTACTTTAGAAGAGTAGCTCAAAGAAATTGTATCTGTTTGGTGAGAGGTCAGACTCCATTGTTTACACTGAAGGCAATGTAATTTTAAATCTTTCACTCGCTGTCAGTAGTTGAAAGTTTTAAAATTTGAGTTTTCTTTCTCTTATCTTTTTCTGCTTTTTAAAAACAAAACAATAAAAAAAAACAAAAATAAGATTCCAGAAAAAGAAATAACCCTAACCAGTTTAAGTATAAAGTTTCAAAAATTTCCCTCATGTTACCCATATACAAGAACCAGGTATAAACTACTGAAATAATTTCTAGATTAATTTGAGTATAAGGTTTTTTTTTTTCCTCTACCCTTAACTGATTTAATAAATAATTTAAAGTCATCTCCAGATTCACAAGGCTTATGTCCTATTCTCTTTTGAAGACATAACATATGTAGTGAGATCTCCTTAAGTTTGCTTTTCCCCAATGATTAATGAAGTTGGATACTTGTTCATTTGTTGGCCATTTGGATATAAAATGCGCAGATCATAAAGTATTACCTATTTCTGTGTAATACTGTTACATACAGAGAGAAGCTGGGAATTTGAATTTACTGATCACTCAGTGATCATCTAGTATAATTTTGATTTTTCACTTATCACTTCTCAGATTACTAAGTAACAGCTATCTTGCATAAAACTGGAAATATGAAGAGACAGTAATGGAGAAGAAAGAGTTAAATGTAAAAATAACCACTGTGTACTTCATATCTTCTTATGTAGACTGGCTTGGCAAAATTATACCGACTGAGTCTCCCCTCTGTCTACATGTCCACTTTGTTCCTTAGTATGACCTTCCTAGTACCTGTAATGAAGAGTTCAAGCCTAGAAGAACTCTTACCATCAGCTTGCATCTTTATTCCTGTTAATTCAAGGAATGCCCTTCTCAGCTTTTATGAGTCACGACATTTCTATATTGTCAGGATTTATAACATTCAGAGTCAGATGCTTCCATCTTCCCACAGTCCACCCTACCGACTTGCTCCTCCACCTGTCGTCTTCTTCCTGAAGGCTAGTTTTTCTCTAATTTGGATTCTGTCCCCACCTGCTCTGAAACATCATTCTCTCAATAATCCTGTATGTCACCTATGTTTAAATTCTATCAGCAGGTACCTTCTCATCAGTGTTAAAAAAGAAAAAAAGCCCTTTCTCAATCCCACATGTTCTTCCAGTAGTCAGATTTCTTGAAAATATGTCCTCATTTCCTAATTTCCCATCCATTCCTCATACCCCTCCAGTTTGGCTTCTGTACCCATTATGCTAGCAAAAAACCCTTCCTGAAGTCTTTGTTAATCTTCAAAATAGCAAATTCAGTCAATACTGTTTCAGTGCTCGTGGAGACCCACTCCAGTATTCTTGCCTGGAAAATCCCATGGGTGGAGGAGCCTGGTAGGCTGCAGTCCATGGGGTTGCTAAGAGTCGGACACGACTGAGTGACTTCACTTTCACTTTTCACTTTCATGCATTGGAGAAGGAAATGGCAACCGACTCCAGTGTTCTTGCCTGGAACATCCCATGGGTGGAGGAGCCTCGTAGGCTGCAGTCCATGGGGTCGCTAAGAGTCGGACACGACTGAAGAGACATAGCAGCAACCGCAGTATTGATACTGTTGACTATTCTTTTATTCTTGGAATGAAACTAAACTCTTTGATTTTCTACCTAGCTTTTGGTTTTCTCTCATTATTTTCATTCTTCATAGGCCTTCGTATCTTATCACTCCATACTTTTTCTTTAAGCAATCTTATTCGTGCCTGGGTTTGATTCTTCTTCTTGTGCCAGAAGCTCCTAAATTTATATGTCTAGCAATAACTACTTCTTTGAGCTTCAAATCTGTATATTCAGATGCTTAATTAACAGCTCTGTTTGACTGTTTCAAAGGTACTTCCTGCTTGATAAACTCATGATCTTCTCTACCCTCTAACCTCTACCCTTTCAGTGTTCGCTATTTCTACCAATGGTACGAGTATCCTTACTTGTGCAAGTCTACTACAAGTCACCTATCATTTACATCTCTTTAACCTAATTCTCGGCAGAAGTTCTCTTAGTAACATTTCTTGAAGACTTTTTATTCTTTCTCCAAAGGTAAACTAAGGTAAACTCATTGCTACTCTTCTACACACTGAAGTTCTGTCTCTTTTGCGATTATCCTAGTCTTTTGCAATATCTCTTACTTGAACTGTACTGTGATTGCTACAGTTAGGAAGTCCTCATGATCAGGGAACTATGATGATCAGTTAGTTACTGCTGTAGACTTGCTCCACTCAAAAAAGTGCCCAATGGCCACTGAAGCTAGTGGTTGAAACAAGACTTTTAATACTGTCCCCCAAAAACCTATGACCCTGTTTACTAGCTGAAATGGTTTTTGTAAGAAAACGCCTGGGGAAGAAAAAGCCACCTCTAGGACCCGTTAGTAAAAAGGCCTTTATTGGGCGGTTGCTCTCGGGCAGAACTCCCAAGGACAGGCAAGCGAGGGAAGCGAGGAGTCTGCGAGGTGGGGAGGGGTGCGGGAAGGTTTTATAGTGAGGGCTGGCAGACAGGCCAAGTTTTTCCCATGTAAGGCAACAGGTGCGGACCACAGCAGGGGTTGGTTGCCCATGGTCTTTCTGGCATTTCCCGATTGGATCGGGGCTCAAGGCCGGCCCGGGGGGTCGGGTCCGTTCCCTGGTTCCGGTTTGGTCATCAGCCGCCCCTGGTGCTGACCGGATGCCCCCTTTCTGGCCACGTTTCAGGCAGCTCGCCCTTTCATCCCGGCCTTTTTGATATAGGATAAGGGGCGCCGAATCTCTCTGGCTACTTCCTGCTGAACAGGGGCGATGGGGGGGGTGGCCGAGATGCTCTAGGGCAGCTGTCAGGCTTGTCTGAGGACACTCGGAGGGGAGTCTCGGTATGGTTGTCACAATACCATTAGCTGGAGTGCGTGGGGTTTTGGCCTCAGTTGGCACATGTTTAGGGGTATGTTTGACAGACAATTAAGAATACACGGCCCGAAGAGGAGGAGAGCTAATATAACCAGGATAAATATAAAAATAGGTTTTTACCAGCCAAATTTAAACCAGGAGGCAATTTTGGTCAGAAGGGAAGGTGAACTTTTTTCCAGTCGGGAGATGTTGTCCCGCACCTCAGTAAGGGCATTGGTAACATTCTGCGAAAGATCTGGAATATATACACAGCACTCTGTTTTTATAATGGCACAGGTTTTCTCTTGGGTGGCTGTGAGGATGTCGAGGGCCATCTTGTTTTGCAACACGGCCTTGTGTATTTGCTTTTGTTTTTCATTTAGGGCTTTGAGAGCTTTAGTGGTTTTTAACAAAGACTGTTTGGTGAAATTTGTGAGGGAGTCGACACGGGTCATGATGTCTAAATTTTTAACCGAAGGCACAAACGCAGCGGCCAGGTAGTTGTACCAGTGAAAGAGTGACCTGGCCCATCTGGCTCTGACAAGGGGCAAGTTTGCTGGTGTGGGCATCTTTTTCGTGTGAATTTGTCTGGGGGCGAAGACAAATCTTAGAGTGCATTTGCCTATCCACCCAACAGGAAGCCATGGCCACACATTATTACCACATATCCACTTAGTGCCGTTGGGCGCCACCCAACGAATATCCGGGTTGTTTGTCTAATCAGATCTTGGCCATACATTGGCCTTATCTACATTAAAAGTCACATCAAAAACCGTTTTACATAGAGTTTGGGACAGTATCCCCACATGCTTTAACAAATTGCTTGGTAAATCTGTCTGTCCATATCGAGGTTGGTGTTCTTTCTGTTTTCAGCATAGATCAGCCGATCTGATGAGCTGCCCCGCTCCGGTGTCATCCAGAAGTACTCGTGCCCAGATCTGATAGTAGTCTCTGAGGAAACGCGATGATTTTTGAGCTCGGTCTTTGTTTTGGGAGTTGTTGGCATAACCTGTCAATGCAGAAACTATGACCTGGTGACTGACGGTAACGTTGAAACGGACATTGGAACTGGAGGTAGTATTTCTGCACCAAGGAAAGTTAGAATATTTATACGTAAGGCCCGAGTAAAATCGCTTTTGCTGTTTTAAGAAGCCACATAGAGACTTTATAGCATCATCGCCTATTGGCATGGCCCACCACGGCAGCCCGCTCTGGACCGAAAGGGGCATGGCAGTGCAGACCCAGCATGTGGAGGTATTATAGTAATTAGCATAGTAGTGTGCCCAAGAGATAAAAACATCAGCCTGAGCCCGAGGAGAGTCAGGACTTAGGCCGAGCATGACACCTGTCAGGCAGAATGCCCACAACTTGGGGGCCTGCCATGATGACAAGCCCAGTCTGTGAGATGAGAAACGCGTTGAATCTTTTATTTGGGCGGCGGCCTTGTAGCAGACCCAATTTGGGGAACGTGTAACAGGTTGTCTCTTCCTGGGCTGGCCGGTAAGTTTTTGTGAATCTAATCTGCACTGCTCCTTTAGCCAGGGTCCTGTAGGGACCTGTGGACCCTGGACAGAGTCAATGGAAAAGAGCACCGCCCAATCTGGGCTCCTCATGGGAATAGCACCTTAGAGGTAAGGAACAGCAATTTCAGTAAATGACAGGAGGCAATGTCTTTGGTTATTTTGGAATTGGGGGAAGAGGAGTCCGGATGATAGTTAGCTTAGTTGGTCCAGTAAGGACAGAGTGGTAGGATCTTTTTTCTTTAAGGTCAGAGTCAGGAAAACCTGGGGGTGTGAGCTTAAGTCAGGTCAGGTGGTACCAGGGCTCGTGTCTCAGGAGTTTGGCTGCCGTAGGAGTGGTGAGGATTACCGTATGGGGTCCCGTCCAGCAGGGTTGCAGCAGGTGGAGGTTAAGAACTTTTAGCAGTACCTGATCTCCTGGGGCCAGAGGCCGGATCGGCTCGTTGTTGTCTGCCGGTCGTGGCAAAGCACGGTCAGCGTGTTTTCTCAGCAAGGACCGTAGGAGGGAAAAGAGAGGGAGGTACCCCACGAGTGGGGTCTCTCTCTCCGGGAGATAGGTTAGGAGATAAGGCTTTCTGTAAAGCAGCTCGAAGGGGGTTAAACCTGTCTTTGTGTGAGGCGTGGTGCGCACACGGGTGAGCGCCAGAGGAAGGAGGTCGACCCAGGACAATCGCACTTTTGAAGCAAGTTTGGTCAGGTGTGTCTTGATGATGCCGTTTACTCGCTCTTTGAGGGATGTGGAGATGCCAGGCGATGTCTAAGGCTGCAGCCACCTGCTGGGAAATCTTGGTGGGGGAAGACAGCGGCCCTGTGGGAGTTTTTTAGCTGCAGCATACAGAGGCTTGGCCAGGGTGGTGTAATTTGGGACCCAGTGTCGGAAAAGTCCTGTCAGCCCTAAAAGGACAATATCTGCTCTCCACTGGCTGGAGGACAGATGGACCGGAGGAGGCTATACCGATCTGCTGTCAGGGCTTTAGTGGTGGGAGTGATTTGGAGACCTAGATAGACAACAGAGGTCTGGGTCAGTTGAGCCTTGGATTGTGAGGCTCTGTAGCCCAGGGAACCAAGGAAATTAAGAAGAGTTGCACTGTGTTGTCTAGAAGTCTCTTCCGAGGGGCTACAAAGGAGTAAGTCATCTACGTATTGGAGGAGAGTGCTGGGATGAAGTGAACATCTGGCTAGGTCTCGGGATAGGGCTTGCCCAAAGTAATGGGGGGCTGTCTCTAAATCCCTACGGGAGGACGGTCCAGGTGAGCTGAGTGGTCAGGTGGGTGTCAGGATCTGTCCAGGTGAAAGCGAAGAGAAACTGACAATCGGGATGAAGTGGGATGGTAAAAAGGCATCTTTGAGATCAATAACAGTAAAATGAGAGGTTTGAGGAGGAATGGAGGAGAGAAGGGTGTAAGGGTTAGGGACAAGCGGATGGGCGGGGACCACCGCCGCGTTAATCAGGCGGAGATCCTGCACCAGCCGGTAGTCACCAGAAGCTTTCCGGACAGGAAGGATGGGCGTGTTACAAGGGGAGGTCGTGGGGATCAGGAGACCCTGTCCCATGAGGCGATCGATAATGGGCTTTAGTCCCCTGAGGCTCTGGGTCGACAAGGGGAATTGAGGCCGAGCTGGAAAAGAGGTGGGATCTTTTAGTCGAATAAGAACTGGAGAGTGGTGTCTAGCCACCACCGGAACTCGAGTATCCCAGACCTCAGGGCTAACCGAGGGGTCAGGGACTCTGCGAGTAGCTCCAGGAAGGCCCCCGATGTGGGAGCCGACCCTGGGGTCAGGTGGAGGGTGGCTTTTAGCTTAGCGAGTATGTCTCTCCCCAGGAGTGGGGTAGGGCAGGAGGGTATGACTAAAAAGGAGTGTGTGAACATGGATGAATCTAACTGACAAGACAGAGGTTGTGTCTGGAGAGGACACGAGGGTCGGCCGTCAATTCCCATAACCGAAATCTGAGAAGGATGCAAAATGCCCCCAAAGGAAGGAAGAACCGAATAGGTAGCCCCCGTATCAACCAGGAAGTTGATAAACTTACCCGCTACCTGGAGCGTTACCCTGGGCTCGGCTTGGGTGATCGGGGTCCCCGAGTCTGGGCGGCATCAGTCTTTGTCGAAGCTCAGCAGCTCCAAAGCCGGAGTAGGGCAGGAAGTCTCCCTGGGGCGCTCTGGTCCCCGGCCCCTAGAGGTCGGGGCCCGAGAGGCCTGGGGACAGTCGCTGGCCCAATGTCCTCGTTGTTTGCACAGTGGACATGGCTTGGATGGAGGGCGCGGGTTAGGGCATGCTTTGGCCCAGTGTCCTTCTTGGCCCCACTTGAAGCAGGCCCCCGGAGGGGGCTTCCGGGACCCTGAACCCGCAGCCGGCCGCAGGGCCGCCACCAAGGCTTGGGTTTGCTGGTTAAAGAGACTTGCTTGCTGGTTGAGGAGGCTAGCCTGAAATTTGGCCTTTTGTTTAAGCCTTGCCTTTTGGCTGGCCTCAGCAGTCTCTTCACGGGCATTGTAAACCTTGAATGCCATTTTTATCAGATCTCGGATAGGGGTCTGAGGGCCATCTTCAGCCTTGGCCAGCTTTTTTTGGATATCGGGAGCAGACTGAGAGATAAAACGACTGGCCAAGGTGGCTGCCCCTACAGGGGACTCAGGGGACAGCCTGGTGTATTGAATGAGGGCCTCAGTAAGCCGATTGAGGAACATAGCTGGATTTTTATCAGGCCCCTGAGTCACCTCATCTAATTTAAGGAAATTTACAACTTTGTGAGAGGACACCTCCATCTCATCAAGAAGGCACTCTATCATATAGCCTACTCGCTGCTGGCCACCACCCCCCCTCCTGATAGTTTCAATCAGGGTCAACGTCGGGGACCACCTGAGCCCCCGGGGTGTTTGGGAGAGGGATTGGCAATGTGCCTCTGATCGGCCTGAGCTTTGGCTGCCGTCCAGATGGCCTGCCTCTCCTCGGGGGTGGTGGTGGACCCTAAAATGACATAGATGTCCTGCCAGGTCAAAGCATAAGCACAAGTCAAGCCAGTGAACTGTTTAATGTACTGAGTAGGATTGGAAGAAAAGGATTCCAGTTTGGCTTTAATCTGTGCCAGGTCCTGGAGAGAAAAAAAGGGAACATGGACCTGGGCTAGGCCCTCAGCGCCAGCTACTTGTCGAAGAGGGAGTAGTGAGGCTGGGGGGGGGGGGGAGGCCCCCAGAGGGTTGCCGTGGGAGCGAGTGTGGGAGCTAACCGGAGAGGGGGAGGGCGTGACGGAGGGAAGAGGAGGATACAAGATAGGGTTTAGGGCCAGAGGATCCAGGGCCGGCAGCGGAGTCTCGGGGGCGGGAACGGAGGTAGGAGGGGCTGGAGTGGGGGGGAGGGTGAGGGTAGAGAACCAGGGTCGGAGGAGGGGAAAGAATAGGGTTAACTGCCAGCTGGTTGGGGGGTCGAGGGCGAGGCTGGGGCTGAGGTGGAAGGGGAGGGAGCCGTGGGAGAGGTATAGGGAGGGAGGAGCCACCAGGTCTTCTGGAGGAACAGAGAAAGCAGAGGACTCAGAGACGGGAGGAGTTGGCTTGGAGCCACGTGGTGCTGGGGGCGGGGGGGCGGAGCGCAACGCCCAAAAGGCCTGAACATAAGGGACCTCAGACCATTTTCCCGTTCTCCGGCAGTAATTATCTAAATCACGGAGGACGTCAAAGTCCAATGTCCCTGCGGCCGGCCACTGCGAGCCATTATCCAGAGAATATTGAGGCCAGGCCTGTGAGCAAAAAAAAGTAAGCTGTTTGGCACGGACATGTCTCTTTAGTCTTAAGGTCTGCAAATTAGCCAATAAGCATTTTAAAGGGGTTAAATCTTGGAGTTTGGGTTCGGGTTTGGAGACTGTCGATCCCATAGCGACCACCAACAGCGGAGGCAGACCCCGGTATCCAAACGTCTTTGGACACGCTGGGGAAGCCGGAGGTCCAGGCAGCTGATCAGAACGTCTTCCTCACGGTCTGCTGGACTGGAAAAGGCCGAGCCGGAGGGCCACACAGTCGATCAGGACGTCTCCCTCACGAACTGGCGACCTGGGGAGGGGGGCCGAAGCCGGAGGCCGGCCGGAGGTCTATCAGTCAATTAGGACGTCTCCCTCACGAACTGATGACCGGGAGGGCCCAGTAAGTGCGCACCCGTTACAGGGCCCTAGGAAGTGGTCGCCAGGGAGGGCAAGCTCCAAAGCCGAAGGGACTTACCCCGTTTCCTGCCGTCCGGGAGGTTGGTCAGTCGCCTGGGTCCGGGGCTACCGCGGCGGTGGAGCTCGAGGGGACCTCAACGGCAAGAGCCGGAGGCCCTCACCTCGAGCCCCACGTTGGGCGCCAGATGTAAGAAAACACCGCGGGAAGAAAAAGCCACCTCTAGGACCCGTTAGTAAAAAGGCCTTTATTGGGCGGTTGCTCTCGGGCAGAACTCCCAAGGACAGGCAAGCGAGGGAAGCGAGGGAGTCTGCGAGGTGGGGAGGGGTGCGGGAAGGTTTTATAGTGAGGGCTGGCAGACAGGCCAAGTTTTTCCCATGTAAGGCAACAGGTGCGGACCACAGCAGGGGTTGGTTGCCCATGGTCTTTCTGGCATTTCCCGATTGGATCGGGGCTCCAAGGCCGGCCCCGGGGTCGGGTCCGTTCCCTGGTTCCGGTTTGGTCATCAGCCACCCCTGGTGCTGACCGGATGCCCCCTTTCTGGCCACGGTTCAGGCAGCTCGCCCTTTCAGTTTTAGCCTCATTTTTGCATCCTAGATCCGAGTGCATCTAACTTCTTGAGTATGAGAAGATACTCTAGAAATTCATTGTTGAATATAAACAGAGCTGGATTAGAAAGAAGGTGGACTGAATATCACTTTATATGCTAGAGAAGCCATGGTGTTTGAAGCAACATATACCTTCAACAGAGTCTCATAGTAGGGCCAAAAATAGGGTGTTTGTCCAAGGATCAGGGGAGTGTTTGGACACATGGCAAATTGTATAAGGAGGCTGAAGGAAGGAAAATACTCAAGGCTTACCCTTAGATTTTTGGCTTTGGCTACTAAGTAGATAGTAGTGTCATTTACTACACTAGTGTATATTTACCCAGAAGGAAAAACTGGGAAATGAGGAAATTTTAAGAAACTGTATTATTTATGCTTTTGTTGTTGTTGTTTAGTCACTAAGTTGTGTCCGACTCTTTTGTGACCCCGTGGACTATAACTTACTAGACTCCTCTGTCCATGAAATTTCCCAGGCAAGAATACTGGAACGATTGCCATTTCCTCCTCTAAGGGATCTTCTCAACCCAGGGATCAAAGCTACGGCTCCTGAATTGGCAAGTGGATTCTTTATCACTGAACCACCTGGGAAGCCCAATTGTGCTTTCTGGTGGGAACTTAGAATTGATCTGTCTTCAGGGATTTACAGTCCATACTACAAATAACTTCTAAATATATCCCGACAGTCCTTGAAGAAAAGGATTACATGTCTATTTATTTGGAGATAGTTTTTAATCTTTAAAAAAAAAGGAATTAATTTCAGAAAGCCAAATAAAAGCATTCATTATCATTCCATTGCATTTCCTGCTTTGCACTTTTACTTTGAAAATTGAACCACTGTCTTAAATGCTGTGCGAGATGGTCAGTACCAAAATCAGATTAATTATATTCTTTGTAGCCAAAGATGGAGAAGCTTCATATAATAGTCAGCAAAAGTAAGATGAGGAACTGACTGTGGCTCAGATTATGAACTCCTTATTGCCAAATTCAGACTTAAATTGAAGATAGTAGGGAAAACAACTAGGCCATTCAGGCGTAGCCTAATTAAAATCCCTTATGATTATACAGCAGAAGTGACATACAGATTCAAGGGATTAGATCTGGTAGAGTGCCTGAAGAACTATGGATGGAGGTTCATAACATTGTACAGGAGGCAGTGATCAAAACCATCCCCAAGAAAAAGAAATGCAAAAAATCAAAATGGTTGTCTGAAGAGGCCTTACAAATAGCTGAGAAAAGAAGAGAAGTGAAAGGCAAAGGAGAAAGGGTAAGATATACCCATCTGAATGCAGAGTTCCAAAGAATAGCAAGGAGAAATAAGAAAGCCTTCCTAAGTGATCAACTGAAAGACATAGAGGAAAACAATAGAATGGGAAAGGCTAGAGATCTCTTCTAGAAAATGAGAGATACCAAAGGAACATTTCATGCAAAGATGGGCACAATAAAGGAAAGAAATGGTATGGACCAACAGAAGCAGAAGATATTAAGAAGAGGTGGCAAGAATAAGAAAAACTATACAAAAAAATATCTTCATGACCCAGATAACCATGATGGTGTGATCACTCACCTAGAGCCAGACATCCTGGAGTCCGAAGTCAAGTGGGCCTTAGGAAGGAAGCATCACTGTGAACAAAGCTAGTGGAGGTGATGGAATTCCAGCTGAGCTAATTTGAATCCTAAAAGCTGATGCTGTGAAAGTACTGCATTCAGTATGCCAGCAAAGTTGGAAAACTCAGCAGTGGTCACAGGACTGGAAAGGGTCACTTTTCATTCCAGTCCTAAAGAAAGGCACTGTTAAAGAATGTTCAAACTACTGCACAATTACACTCATTTCACATGCTAGCAAGATAATACTCAAAATTATGCAAGCAAGGCTTCAACAGTACATGAACCAATAACCTCCAGATGAACCAGAGATCAATTTGCCAACATCCATTAGGTCATAGAAAAAGCAAGAGAATTCCAGAAAAATACCTACTTCTGCTTCATTGACTATACTAAAGCTTTTGTGTGGATCACAACAAACTGTGGGAAATTCTTAAGGAGATGGGAATACCAGATCACCTTACCTGCCTCCTATAAAACCAGACCACTTGACTTGCCTCTTGAGAAACCTATATGCAGGTCAAGAAGCAACAGTTAGAACTGGACATGGACCAACAGACTGGTTCCAGATCAGGAAAGGAGTACATCAAGGCTCTATATTGTCACCCTGCTTATTTAACTTATTTGCAGAGTATATCATGCAAAATGCCTGACTAGATGAAGCACAAGCTGAAATCAGGATTGTTGGGAAAAGTATCAACAACATCGGACATGCAGATGACACCATGCTTAAGGCAGAAAGTGAAGAGGAACTAAAGAGCCTCTTGATGAAGGTGAAAGAGGAGAGTAAAAAAGCTGGCTTAAAACTCAACATTCAGAAAACGAAGATCATGGCATCCGGTTCCGTCACTTCATGGCAAATAGGTGGGGAAACAATGGAAACAGTGATAGACTTTATTTTCTTGGGCTCCAAAATCACTGTGGATGGTAACTGCAGCCATGAAATTAAAAGACGCTTGCTCCTTGGGAAAAAGCTATGACAAACTTAGACAGTGGATTAAAAGGAGACATTACTTTACCAACAAAGGTCTCTATATAGTCAAAGCTGTGGTTTTTCCAGTAATCACGTGTGGATATGAGAATTGGACCATAAAGAAGTCTGAGAACCGAAGAACTGATATGTTTGAACTGTGGTGTTGGAGAAGACTCTTGAGAGTCCCTTGGACTGTAAGGAGATCCAACCAGTCCATTCTGAAAGAAATCAATCCTTAATATTCGTCGGAAAGACTGATGCTAAAGCTGAAGCCCCAATACTTTGTCCACCTGGTGTGAAGAGCTGACTTGTGAGAAAAGACCCTGATGCTGGGAAAGAATGAAGGTCGGAGGAGAAGGGGACGAGAGAGGATGAGATGGTTGGATGGCATCACCAACTCAATAGACATGAGTTTGAGCAAGTTCTGGGAGATGGTGAAGGACAAGGAAGCCTGGTGTCCTGCAGTCCATGGGGTCACAAAGAGTCGGACACAACTGGGTGACTAAGCAACAGCAACAACATGAGAAAACAAACCTCTGTGTGGTAAATGGGCTTCCCTGGTAGCTCTGTCATAAAGAATCCAATCCCCTGCCAATGCAGGAGATGCAGGTTCTATCCCTGGGTAGGGAGTATCCCCTGGATTGGAAAATTCCATGGACAAAGAATCCTGGCAGGTACAGTCCATGGGGGTCACAAAAAAGTTGGGCACGACTTAGCAACTAAACAACAAATATGGTAAATAGAGTGGGTTGGTTTCAACATTTATTCCTTCCTTCTAGTGTGCTTTATTGTACAAAGTGTGTAAAGTTAATGACTTTTTCAGACTCACTTGTAGTAAGTATGCTGGATGTAATAGAGCTGTGGCCAATAAGATATACTTTGTAAATTTTGGAAGGTGAAAATCAGATGGAGGCTCTGCTTCTGCTGCTTTTGCCCTTTCTGTTAGTAGGCCTGGGTGCCTATCTATTTTTTCTGTTGGTGTGGCATGGATTTGAAATCAACACTTTCATTGATTGTAGCACCTCACTTCCCAAGTCAGGGTGGAAGCATGCCAAGGGGAAAAGGGACAGACCATTTAGCAATAACAGTCAGTTGACTCCCATCTAGATGTCTAGCCTTGGACTATTTTCTGGGCCCGCATTGAGCAATTAGGGCTTCTGTCTTTGAAAAGAAGAGCAAGATAAAGACTAGCAAGAACCATAGTAGAGAAAAGCCCCGAAAGGGGAACTGGTGCTCTTGGATTAAGGGCCAGTCTGCCTCTGAAATGGAGCAAATGCACAGTTGCATTATGTGAAGGACAGATTTTGAAAGTTCTCTGGATTGTCTTGAGAACTTGTCTGGGCTGAGCTTTCAGATGAGATCTTTTGGCCCTGCTGTTAGACAGCACAGGAGGGAGAGGCAGCAGAGAGGAAGGTAAAGCTGATATGTGACCATTTTCAAGGTACAGAAACCAAGATTTTAAGGGACTGTCAAGGCATTCTCGGTCTGGTACATTTTTTTCATCTTCCCAAAGAACCAGCTTTTTTTTTTTCCTTTTCGGTTTCATTACTTTCCATTTTTATGTTTATTTGTTCTTTCTTCCTATTTTCTTTTGTGTTCTTTTGTTCTTTTTCTACTTTATTAGGCTGGGCACTTCGTTCATTTTCAGATTGTCTTATTAAAAGAGTATTTTAAACTCTAAGCATTACCCTCTAAGTAGAGCTTTAGCTCTTAAAGGTTTTGATGTCATATATTTTCCTTTTCACTAATTTCTAGGCAATATGAATTTCAACTTTTATTTCTGCTTTGTTAAATTTTTTTAAAGCATAATTTGGTGATTCTGTCTGTCAAATTTAATATAGAACTGTCCCTCCTGCTCTGTACCTCTGCCACTGAATTGGTAAGGAGACCTTCTTTTGAAAATAAATTAGCTGCAAAAATATAGTATACGATAACTAATCTTGTTACCAGAAATGGTGATTTTGTTTTGTGAATAGTTGATCTGATGTTCCTGCCAACTCAGTCCCCCAGTAATTAGATATCAGAAGCAGCTGTCTCCTGGGCTGCAGTATTTTGTTTATCTACATTTGGAGAATGCTTGCATTTTTAATCTTATGGGAAGGGCAGAGGTGTATTCAACTTAAATAAACATGTTATTAATCCAGATTTATTTTGATGCAAATTAAAAATAAGAGGATGCAATGCATACCTCTTACTGCACTGGAAATTATCCAACTTGTCAACAAATCATTCTTACTTATCTTGACTCAAAAAAACAATAAGATATATGTTCTACATGAGCATCAAAAACCAGGATTTTGATATAGACTAGCCTTTTATGTGTGCTTGTATATGGTTTAAGGCTAAGAAAAGTCAACTAAAGCTATCATCTTACCATAAATATTAGTAGTTTTCTCCAAAGGCAATTGACGTTAACAGTCATCTCCAGTGGAAGAACCCCTGCTTCTTTTGTAACAGGTCAACCATAGAAGCCCAGGATTAAAATTTATTCTGAAGTTAATTAATTATTTTGCCCTGAAAAACTATTTTTAAGATATTTTCCTTTTTCGATTTATTTTTAATTTTTTTCCAATTTGTTTTGAATTATGTCAACCTGGTATAAAATCCCATAGTTCTGAAGTTATGCTGAGCACAAGTTTCCTGCCTCATCCTTCTGGTCCTTACATGCTTCTTTTATTTAGTTCTTTTGCTGGTAAATGCACTTTTACCCAGGCACATAGTTTTTTGTTTTTTTGTTGTTATTGGCTTTTTGGGAAGGTGAAGAGTGGGAGTGGACTATGTTGACTGATAAATTTAAATGCAAAGGCCAGAGTTAAGAGGACAAAGTCATTATTAAGAGTTCAGCTTGGGCTTTTTACTCCGTAACATCGGATAAAAAAATGACCCAAGGACTTAGTCAGAAAGATTACATGATTACTAACTTTGAGGCAGTTAACCTTGGATAATAACATTTCACAAATTAAGATATCTAGATGTTGACCAGAGTTTGAAGTTCTTCAACTATGTGCCTAAATATATAGTTTGAATAACTGTAGTCTTGCCTCTTTACTGAATCTAGGTCGTCTTCTCTTGGATTTAATGTTCTTGAGTTCTTCCAAAGCAATAGGGAGCTTTATTAAGAACACTGTACTTTGATAGGTCCTGGGTAAGGTCTTCTGATGTCTTGATAACCACCTAGCAGACATAAAATATATATATGCATAGATGTGTGTGTGTATAGGTGCATCTCAAACGACTCTATAAATAGAATGAGTTTTAGATTATTGAGAATCCACAGATACGAATCAGGGGTCAACAAACTACACTGCATGAGCCAAAACCAGACACCAGCTGTTTTTAAAATAAAGTTTCACTGAGACAGCATCACACCCATGTTTATGTGTTATCTGTGGCTCCTTTCTCACTGCAGTGGCAAAGTTGAATAATTGTAGCAGAGCCTCTTTGGCCTGCAAAGCCTCAAATATTTAGTCTAGCCCTTTACAGAAAATATGTGCCAATCCCTGATATAAAGTAAAATAAGGAACCCCTCTTGGGCCACTTAAAACAAAATTTTCAGTGCTCTTACCTTGCAGAGCTTTTATGAGGATAGAGATTGGGTTTATTTTGTTCACTACTGTGTCATCAGTGCTTATAAGTATAGGGACTAAATCAGTTCAGTTCAGTTGCTCAGTCATGTCTGACTCTTTGCGACCCCATGAATCATAGCACACCAGGCCTCTCTGTCCATCACCAACTCCCAGAGTTCACCCAAACTCATGTGCATCGAATCAGTGATGCCATCCAGCCATCTCATCCTCTGTCATCCCCTTCTTCTCCTGCCCCCAATCCCTCCCAGCATCAGGGTCTTTACCAATGAGTCAACTCTTCCCCTGAGGTGGCCAAAGTATTGGAGTTTCAGCCTCAGCTGAAAGGGACTCAATAAATATTGTCAACTCAATAAATAAAAACCATCCAGATTCATTTTACTCTTCTTAGTTCCTTACTTGTCATGGTCTAAAGTACAAATCCAAATAAACTGCAAGTCAAATTTGCCAAGTGTTAAAATGAAGAAGAAATAGTGACTTTTTAGCCTACACTTTATAACAATTTTCATTTATTCAGCACTACTATGTGCCAGATGCTATAATAAGCATATTATATATATATATGTTATGTATGTATACTTGCATATGTGTGTGTGTATTCATTTGTTTCAACATTATCATTCTTATTTTATAGATGAGAACTTGAGACTTAGATTTGTCCAAAATTACATAGCTAGTAAGTGGCTTGGTTATTTTCAAGCCCATTTTCATCCTAAACATCATAGTAAGTGGAAAAGGGGCTAATCTAATAAAATCTAGAATGTGAACAAAATTTCTCTGAGATTTGTCCCACATCAAACAGCCTTACCATATCTGTTCATAAGTAAATTAGATAAGAAATTTTTCATTTAGATTACTATATCTACCTCTAGAAGAGTGTTCCCAGGAACAATCTATACATTTTTAAACGTCTCTGGGTTGAACTGTATCAGATTATTACTAATCCCACTTTTCAGACTCCCAGAGATAACTGGTTCCATTTTGATGTATAACCTCACTTACATTAGAAGATAATTGAGGAGTGGCCATAAGATGCCACTTTAATTCTAGAAGCGGTAGCATGGGGTGTAAAACTAAATTTCTGGCAGGAAATTTCTGCCACCTAGTACCTATGCAACATTTTTGCTGATTATGTAACCTTAGTTTAAGTCCCAGTTTCCTCATTAAAATAGAATACTTATACCTATCACCAAGGGTTGTAAAATTCAAGGGAATTAACATATATAGTGGCTAGAATAGTGCCTAGAACATAGCATGCAATAAAGATAATTCTGTATTGTTTCACTTTTTAAAAATTGAGATATAATTCATGAAACCACGTTCACCATTTTAACCATTTAAGTGTACAATCCCATGATTTCTAGTATATTCATATGTTATTCAGCAATCATCTAATTACAGAACATTTTCATCACCCCAAAAGAAACTCCATATGTATTAAGCAGTCACTCCCCGTCCCCCTCTCTTTGCAAGCTCTGGGAACTACTTAAATGCTTTCTGTATCAATAGATTTGTCCATAAAGGGCAAATGGACAATTGAAGTGAAATCATATAATACATGGCTTTTTGTGTCTGGTTTTTCTTCATTTGGTTTTCTTCATCTGGTTTTTTTCATTCGGCTTCCTTGGTGGCTCAGATGGTAAAGCGTCTGCCTGCAATGCAGGACACCCAGGTTCAATCCCAGATCTCCTGGAGAAGGAAATGGTAACCCACTCCAGTATTTTTGCCTGGAAAATCCCACGGATGGAGGAGCCTCATAGGCTATAGTCCATGGGGTCATAAAGAGTTGGACATGACTGAGGGACTTCACTTTCTTTTCTTCATTTAGCAGAGTGTTTTCAAGATTCATTCCTTTTATGTTTGAGTAATATTAATTATTTTGATATACCTACACCACATTTTGTTTGTCCATTCATCAGTTGGTGGACATTGGGGTGTTTCTGTTTTTGGTCACTGGTGAATAATACTGCTGTCAGCATTAGCATACAAGCTTTTGTTTGAACAACAGTTTTCATTCTCTTCAATAAATGCCTAGGAATATAATTACAAGGTTGTATAGTAATTCTTTGTGTGTGTGTCTGTGTGTTTTAAGGAAACACTGAACTTGCATGTGCATGTGTGCAAAGTCACTTCAGTCGTGTCCAACTCTTTGTGCCCCCCATGGACTGCAGCCCACCAGGCTCCTCTGTCCCTGGGATTCTTCAGGCAAGAATACTGGAGTGGGTTGCCATGCCCTCCTCCAGGAGATCTTCCCAACCCAGGGACTGAACCTGTGTCTCTGTGTCTCCTGTGTTGGCATGTGGGTTCTTCACCACTAATGCCACAGGGGACTGCAAAGTTTTAAATTCTGATTAAGTACAGTTTGTAAATTTTTTCTCTTGTTGCCTATTATTCTTATGTCATAGCTAAGAAACTGTTGTATTCTGAGGTCATATAGATTTACCTCTATGTTTTCTCCTAAGAGATTATAGTTTTAGCTATTATGGCTCAGATGGTAGTGTCTGTCTACAATGTGGGAGACCTGGGTTTGATCCCTGGGTTGGGAAGATCCGCTGGAGAAGGAAATGGCAATCCACTCCAGTATTATTGCCTGGAAAATCCCATGGACAGAGGAGCCTAGTAAGCTACAGTCCATGGGGTCGCAAAGAGTCGGACATGACTGAGGGACTTCACTTACTCACTTACTGGTCCAATTTTATTTTCTACACGTGGCTATCCAATTATATTAACATCATTTATTGAAAAGACTCTTCTTTCTTTATTGAATGATCTCGGCACCCTTGTTGAAAATGAACTGACCAGAGATGAGAAAGTTTTTTCTGGGTGCTGAATTCTTACATAGAGCTATTTATCTGTCCTTACATCATAACCACACTGTCTTGATGATTGTAGTTTTGAAGTCAGGACATGCGACTTCCAGTTATTGCAAGTTTTTTTAGGATATTTGTTTTCAAGTTATTGTAGCTATTTGGGGTCCCTAACATTTCCCTATGAATTTGAGGATTAGTATGCAAATTTCTGCAGAAATTCCAGGCAGGATTTTGATAGGGATTGCATTGAATCTGTAGATCAATATGGGAATTATTGCCACTTTAACAGTATTGTCTTCCAGTCTATAAACATAGATGCCTCTCCAGTTATTAAGATCTTCTTTCATTTCTTCCAGCAATGTTTTATAGTTCATAGTGTACAAACAGTACACTTTTGTTAGACTATTCCAATTTTTAAAATTCATTTGGATGCTGTTGTCAAGGATTTGTTTTCTTAATTTCATCTTTGGATTTTTAAATTGCTAGTATATAGAAATAAAATTGATCTTTATTTATTGACCTTGTATCCTACAATTTAATAAATTTATTTATTAGCTCTAATATTTTTTTCTGTGATATTTTAGGATTTTCCATGTATAGGACATATCATCTGTGAATAGAAGTAGTAGTATTAGTTCTTCCATTCCAATCTGAATGCCTTTTTTTCTTTTTCTCAACTGATTGCTCAGTCTAGAACAAACATCCTTCTTACTATTGATCTTGGAGAAAAGGTTTCAGACTTCACCCTTTAAGTAGGAAGTTAGCTGTGGTCTTTTCATAGATACCTTTTCTCAACTTCAGAAAGTTTTCTTTGAGTCCTAGTTTGTTGAATGGTTTGTTACTAAATGGTGTTGGGTATGCTTTTTCTTCATCAGTTGAGATGATTATGCGGTGCTTTGTTCTTCATTTCATTAATATGATGTATTATATTGACTGATTTTCATACCCTGAACCACCTTTGAACTGATTGCATAAATCTCACTTGGTCATGGTATGTAAGTCCTTTCTATATACTGCTGGATTTAATTTACTAGAAGTTTGCTGAGGAATTTTGCATCAGTGTTCATAAGGGATATTAGTCTATAGGTTTTTTGAGGTGTTTGTCTGGTCTTGGTATCTGGGCCCCATAGAATAAGTTAACATTCCTTTCTCTTCTATCTTTTGGAAAAGTTTTAAGAGGACTGTGATTTCTTCAAATATTTGACAGAATTCAGTCATCTTGCTTTGAGGTTTCAGGCTTTTCTTTTTAGGCCATTGGGCCTTTTTTGGGTTTTGGTTTTTATTAACTAATCAATCTCTTTACCTATTATAGATCTGTTCACTTTTTCTGTTTCTTCATGTGTCAGTTTGTTTGTTTCTAGGAATTTGTCTGTTTTATCTGGGTTTCCTAATTGTTTGGCATAATTGTTCACAGTATTCTTAGTGTATTATTTGATTTGCTTTTTCTTTTACAGTAGATGTTAAATCTAGATTTTAAAATAGATTTATTGTCTTAGTATTTGCCATGGAGATTATACAAGTGACATTAACTTGTAGCAATCTAGTTTGAATTAATACCAAGTTATTTTCAATCATATTAAAAAAATGGCTCCTAAATAGCTGTGTTTCCCTTCCTCATATAGTTATTGTCACAGATTACGTCTTTATACATGTATGTCTATGGACATACATCTATATTATTGTTTTATTTAAGACATAGATTTATTATTGCTTAGTAGTCTTCAAAATCATGTAAAAATTGGAGTTATTAACCAGAAACACATGAATATTGACTTTTATATTTATCTATATAGTTATCTTTATCAGTGTTCTTTATTTCTTTGTATGAATTGAGTTACTATCTAGTATGATTTTCTATCAGCCTAAAGGCTTCTCTGCGGTACTTTTTGTAGATTAAGACTATTAGCAATGAACTCTTTAGTTTTTGTTTACTTAGTCTATCTTGATTTCTCTTTCCTTTTTGATGGATAGCTTTGCTGGATATAGAATTCTTGGTTGACAGATTTTTTTTTTTCCTTAAGCACTGTGAATATGTCATTCAGTTAATTTTAGCCTCCATGGTTTCTGATGAGAAATAGTGTTAATTCATTGAGAATTCCTTGTACATAATGAGTCACTGCTCTCTGCTGTTTTCAGGAGTCTCCCTGTCTTTGAACAGTTGGAGTATAATGTTCATAAGTGTGGATTACTTTGTGTGTACTTAGGATTTGTTGAAATTCTTGGATGTGTATATTCATGTGAAAAGTTCAGTTTTCAGTCTCTGCTCCTCCCCACCCCCTGACCTTTTTTTCCTCCTTTTCTCTAGTCCTCTCTTGGACTCTTTATTATGTGTATGTTGGTATACGTAGTGGTGTCCTACAGGTCTTTTAGGCTCTATTCATTTTTCTTTATTTTTTTCTTCTTCTTGCTTCTCATATTGGATAATCTGAATTTATGTATCTTCAAGTTCATAGATTTTTTTTTCTCTGCTTTTAGAATTCTCTAGTGAATTTTTAGTTTCAGTTATTGTGTTTTTCAAGTCCAGAATTTCTCCTTGCACTAATTTTCCCTGTTGGTATTCTCAGTTTGGCGAGACATCATTCTTATTCTACTAGTTCTTTGTGCTCTTGAGCATGTTTAAAACAATTGATCTAAAGTCCTTCTCTAGTAAATCCAATGTCTGATCTTTAGGGACAATTTCTATTCCTTTTTCTAGTGTGTGTGGGCCATACTTTCTTGTTTCTTTGCCTCCTTCATAATTTTTAATGAATACTGGATATTTTAAATATATGATGTGGTAATTAGATTATTTTACCTCACCAGATTTGTTTTGTTTTTGTTCCTTTGGTTTTGCCTTTTTGCTGCTTGTGGTTGGTGTTGTCTAGTGATTTTTCTGAATTAATTTTTGTACAGTGTATATTCTTTTGCCATATGTGGCCACAAACATCTGTTTGATTAGCTTATGCATCAGACAGTGATTCAGCAAAGATTTCCTCAAAGATTTGGCACATGAAAAAAATTAAAAGCAAAAAAAAAAAAGCCCTCAAAATCTTTTGTAGAGGATTCTATGTATATGTTAGGACCATGCCTTCAACACTCAGCTAGGCAGTTTACAACTCACTCTTAGTCTTCACTTTCTGCTTGTGTACAGCCTAAAGCTCAGCCAGAAATGAGAATTTAGGGCCTTCTCAGGTCTTTTTGATTATGTGCTCCACTTTGGGCATATAGATATTGGTCATCTAGTTTCCAAAGAATATGTGGAAGCAGTTCAAATACCATATTCCCCAAAGCACCTCACTTCCCAGTCTCCTTAGGTTTTTGATGTGCATGTTGTGTGCCTAACTGCCATCCTTTGCCTCATTTGACACCAGCTAGTAAATTTAAATGTTTTTGACAAATGTTCTGAACAGTTGCCTGTCTTCCCTGGGATAGATCAGAGTTTGGTAAAAATAAAGGTAAGCCCTTTATGCAGTCTATCAGGGAATCAGACGATAAGCCTAAACAACCACAACTTCTTTTAGAACAAAGTCTACTTTATATACTCTTAACACTAGAAACCCACACCAATAACTCAGATTGATAACTTCAAGACCCTAACAGAGAATTAGCTACTTTTTCTTGACTGACTCGCTTGACCAATTACTGGAATCCTTTGACTAGTTTTCAGATAAGGTTGATTCTGACAGTTTTTGCCAGGTTATTTGCCGTTTCTTTTCAGGGAGAGGGACAGGCCCTTGGAGTTCGTACTCTGCCACTTTTGTTGATCTCTCATCACATTGTTTTTCCAATTTTGATGGACATATTTTTATAGTTTTTTTGTTTTGTTTATTTTTGTTTTTAAAAGAATGACCATATATCTATTCTTTACAGAAGTCATCCAGGTTTAAGATAATTCATGTCCAGCTTGTCAAAAACAAACAAAAAAACAAACAACAAAAAACCGTATCACATTTAGAAGGAAAAGAATTGAATCCTATAGATATGATCTGTGAACAGTGTTGAAGATGGCCAGTTCACCCATAGTCCTATCAAGAAGCCCTGCAAGCCAGGGAGATAAAAGGTCTCATTCATTGTGTATGTGAGATAAATGTTCTAACATTTGGGTCTGTAGTAGAAATATGGTGTAAAATGTACTGTAAAAGCCAGCATGTATCAGGATATTAACCTTTAAAACTGCAATGGACAATATTTGCATTGTAGTTGTGTGGATGTTTTCTATATAGTTTATCAGATAAGTAGAAGTGTAGCAGTTATTCTCACTGCCTTCCTCAAAACTGTAGCCCCCTCTGCAGTGAGTCAGCTGAAACCTACTAACTGAATCTTAAGAGCCAACATGGAGAGCTATGATTCTGTTGCAGTATTTTCTGGATTTGAAATCTGTTTTCCTCTATTTGCCAGCAGTCTGGAATTGAGCAAATTACTTAACTTCTCTTTGCCTCATTTACCTTGTCAGTAAAATGGGCCTGCTAACAGCTACAAGCTTTGCTATGCTGCTGCTGCTAAGTTGCTTCAGTCGTGTCCAACTCTATGCGACCCCACAGATGGCAGCCCACCAGGCTCCCCCGTCCCTGGGATTCTCCAGGCAAGAATACTGGAGTGGGTTGCCATTATGAGGATAAGTTAAAATTCACTGATTAATTAACTAAAATGTAATACATACATAAGCTAGTTTGAGATGCAGCTTCTCTAGAGCATATCTTTTAGATAGGGAAAACTCTGAGTCTTTCAGTTCTGTCCACTTAGGGTGAAGCTTATTGGTGAAATAAATTACTGGGCAGATTCTCATGAGAAAAATAGGCAGTCTTTCTGTGCAGCCTGAGAGGCCCATTCCTAAGTCAAGAGAAAAATGCTGTATCTACAGCTGGCTGCAAAACAAAAACATAAGGTTGGGGAACAGGATCCTATTGTGTGATGACTTGGGAGACTAGGAAGATGGATCAATGGTACAATACAAAGTTAAAAAGACTGGATAAGACAAATGATGAAGGTTCTTGGGAGTTACTGAAGAGTTTGAAATAGGAGAGCCATCTGGTCACATTTACACTTAGTGTATATACTGTAGCAAAAAACTGGAAGATTGGAGTCAGGTTGGCAAGACTGGGTCTTAGGTGAGTGTTAGTAAGTCATAGATGTTCCATAATGAGCATGTATTAATTTTTGTAACATAAGCAAATACATTAGATCTTATTTTGTAAGAAATCTACTTTTGAAATTTCTCTGATACAGTCCCAATTAATAAAATCTAAAATTAAAGCCCCACCAGTTAGACAGTGAGCATTCATTTGACACTTTGCTTGACAGAATCTCCATCACAGAGTTTCAGAAAAAGTAATCATTCTTTTCTACTACTTGTGGCTAGCTATTATTCAAGTATAAAGAACACAACAATTCCATTGAGCATGTAAGAATGGAAATTATAATCATATTACCTACAAAACTTACTCTGCTAATTTTTTAGCTCTTCAACCCTCCATGAGTCAGAAAAATATTCACACCTAAGTTGAAACTTTAGAGTGGTGGCCTGGAGCAACAAGTCCCAGAAAATTGGTAATGAAAGTAATGGTTTATAAGAGAGAGCTTGACAGACTAATTACAGTCTCACTTTGCCTTGCTCCAGCTCTATTTATTTAACAGCTATTTAGTTCCAGAAACATGGACTTTTGTTATGTTTGTTTTTTAGTCATTTGAACTTTTCAGTATATCAGTTTTATGACTTGAACAAATATTCCTTTGTAAAACAAGATAAAATTTAATAATCAACTTAATTCTCATTTTGCCTCTCTATGAGTACGTTAGTGTTTGGAATAAATTTTAAACTTATTCGAGATCAAGTTTTATACTTAACAGTGTGTTGTTATTTTCATGTATTTTTTTTTTTTAACTGGCTGTGTAAAATGATGTTCTCTGAGCTTATATATACAAACAGGATAGGATTACATTAAATACAATTTTAATATTCATTGAATCCAAAGTACTGTTCCTCAACTGTCCTTTTAAAATAGATTTAAACTATGTTAATAACACATAAATAGTGGGCAAATTTATTTCTACAAACCAGACTATGGAAACTGGACACTATTGAAAATACCCTGTAACATACTTTAAAAAGTTGAGGATAATATACATAACTATTTCTAATTATTTTGTGTAAATGCAAATTTAACTGCCTTCAAATAGGCATACTTTTTGACATGTTGAAATTGAGATTCCATAGGTGGCTGCTCCATGGTAAATTCAATATAAATAACAATGAAGGAACCACATATGGTAAGCCTGGGCTTCATATATTGGCTTTAAGATTCTCAAATAAATAAAGACCTTCTTTGAAGGCACATGGATGTATTAATTTTTAATTTGTTTCTTTTTGATCTCTTAATTACTGAAAAAGATTTATTGGTTAATTTTAGGAAGGCAAGTGTTTGAAAAGTTTTGCCAAATACTGTCTTCTTTAAATGAATGTATGGTAATGAAAAGTTAAGAGGAGAGCCAAATTAGATTGAATAATTGTTCAGTCATGTGGGTCAGGCTAGTTGCATAGCCTGGTTGTTAGACTGATTGCTCAAATTACATTGCCTGGGGTCTTGCATTTGGTTGGCTGTCTTCTCAGATCTTAACAAGGTTCTGGGAATTTCTTTTCTGACAAAGTTTGCTTTGTGTTTTTCCCCTCCCCCTACTGCATCCAGGATGCTTCATCTGCAGACATTAGAAAAGCATATCGTAAGCTTTCACTAACTCTGCATCCAGACAAGAATAAAGATGAAAATGCAGAAACTCAGTTTAGACAAGTAAGTGAAATATGCTGTTGTTATATATTTTTGTGGTAATTTATAAATAAATGTTTATGGTAAAAACAGTAACCTATATGTAGAACGTTTCCATTTAAAATGAGATTGTAGTTTAGAAATATTATGCATACATATTTATTCAGTTTTTAAAAAATAATGCTTTTGTCAGCATTTTTTTATATTAGAATCTCAGTTCTTGGAGGGAGGGGGTCATAGTTGTCATAATTTTCTTCTCTAAGTTAGTTTTAAAAGCACATGTTAATATAATTATTACTTTTGCATCTTTCTCAAAGATATATTTTTGTATCAAGCCTTTTTAACCTCTTAAGGTGCTACCAAAACCATAAAATGGTACTTATAATTAAGATTTTATCTCTTCACTGAGTGCATGGGCTTTTTGCATGTGCATTATAGTGTGTCTGTCTTCCTAAATGATTTCTTATAGGTGAAAGTATCTTTAATGTGATGCTTCTGTTTTATCTAGTTGGTGGCCATTTATGAAGTTTTAAAGGATGATGAACGAAGGCAGAGGTGAGTGTTCATCTGCTTTTGAATTAAGATATTATACTTTGATGTCTATTTATAAAGAAAAGAATTGTCTTATTAAACATTTTATTGTGTTAGTATTTTTATTTTCGTTCCTTTTTAAGAAATGCATTGTTTTTAAAATGTATGTTTAGAGCAGAGTTAATTTCTACTGAAAATATTCACTAGGTTTATTCAGTACTTAGGGACTGCAGGATCGTGCCTTCATTAGCTAATATTTTTAACATGAGTATCTATGCCCTGGAAAATTCAAATACCACTTGACTTCAAACAAATGCCCATTCATTTTTGATATATCAGTAATTGCTCCTGTTGGTGCTTGGGGTCTTTCCCCACTCAGTTTCTTAAATGGTTTTCAATTAGGTGACTAGAAATATTCAAGTTATTACCTTTTCTCGGTGTTTCCTCATATTCAAAATAATAAACCTAATTTGTGAGTGAGAGAACAGACTTGTGTAAATAGAAGATAGGAGTAGAAGAAAAATATTTGCTTCTTTCTCCTGTTTCTTTTGCCTCCACCCCTTCCCTTACTCTCCTCCAGCGATTCTGTATTTAGGGTTGAACGTCAGACAGGAGGCAGCACCCTCTCTGAGATGTCTCTGGGTGCCTTTCAGAAGAGTAGTAATAGATTTTACAGTGGTTTGTATGCTCCTGACTTAGGAGCTTGCAGAGAAACCCTTTCTTCTGCTCTTCCAAATGTGTGGAATGTAGACACTACTGTGACACGTTTCAGAGTTCTTTAAGTCAGACTCATGGTAAAAATACATTTTGCATCATGCGTCAGGACACACAGACAACTGAAACAAAAATGTCACAGAACACTTCTTATTGTATGTGAAAGACATGTTTTTCTATTCTAAGCTAGTCTAGACCTTTCTTTTTTCTTTTTGAAAACAATGCTGATTGTGGTCTGCTAAATCGGTTTCATGAGACACTAGTGAGCTACCCTCTGCAGTTTCAAAATATTACTCTATTAAACGGAGGTCTCCCACATTGCAGGCAGACGCTTTAACCTCTGCACCACCAGGGAAGCCCCTATTAAAGCTAGTATATCTTAAAGAAAATCCAAAACATTATGCTATGTGACATTCTGAATCTTTCTTCAAATGTGTTACCTGGAATTATTCTGTATCCTACAGTGTCAGCTCCCACTCTTGGTTCTCATCTTTAACAGTTTAATTTGAATACCTCAGTTTGTCAGACTGCAAAGCAAGGTACTCAGGATATTCTCTTGAACTGTTCTTTGCTTTATAACAAGGGCTGGCATTGGTCCAAATACCATAGCAGACATTCCTCTGGTTTGAGATAATCCATAGTGTTGAAAGAGTCCTAGAAGTGTGTTGAAAGAAGTGTTGGTCATTCTGTGCATATTTTCTAGTTGGTTTCTCTCACTGAGCCCCTAGTTGTACTTCACACATCAAGAATGTGTCTGTAAAGATAGCTTTATTTAGTCTCCTGCATCTCTGGCATCAGATTTTGTTTTTTTGTTTGTTGTTATTTTAAGTCAGTAAACTTTGTAACAATTTCTTCCAATTACCAAAATTATTTATATCTTTTCAGAACAAATCACTTCTCATGTATAGTTTCTTCATTAACACAGCCTCATCAAATATTTTCTTTTTAAGATTAGTTCCCTTTGCATTTATTGTAGAGTGTTAGTAGAAAAAAATGGATCTGACAGTTACACAAACAGCTTTAGTATTTATACCCCTTGAGGCACAAGTAACTCTTTGGTAACTGGTTTTCCTTGAGGCAAAAGTCGTAACTAATCAAGCTGAGAATCACTCTTCCAAAGCTTGCGCCTGAGGCCAGATGACCTATGAGTATTTAAACTTATAGGAGAAATGCATCTCTACAAATACCTAATGTTTATAATTCGTTTAGAAAAAAAAAGCACAGTTTTATCTTTTGAAAGATTGTATTATAGTAATATTAACAAATGCTCTTTGGTATCACGATTATTTATTATAAATATTTATTAATAAGTGCTTTTAAATGTGTAACTTTCCAGGAATTGTAATGGACTTATTTATTTATTTCCCTTGCAAATAATTGTCGTTTCACTGAAAGCAGCCTCATTTAAAAAATTTTAGTAGAAAAGGGAATAACAATGAAGCAGATAAAATAATAGATTACTTTTTTTTTTAAGGAACAGGCAAACTTTATTTTTTAAACAGCCTTATTTAAGTATAATTTGCATACCATAACAGTTAACCTATTTTAAGTGTACAAATCCATGATTTTTAATAAATTTACAGAGTTGTGCAGACTACCACAACCAGTTTTAGAACATTACCTTCAAAACACTCCCTCAAGCCCATTTGCAGACACTTACCATTCTGATCCCAGCTCCAGGCAATCACTAATCTCCTTTATGTGACTATAAATGTGTTTTTTCATATTAATTAAATCATCTAATAGTATTTTGTATCTGACTTCTTCCTATTATCAACATATTTTTGAGGTACGTCCATATTGTAGCATATACCAGTAGCTCATTCTTCTTTATTGCTGAATAGTATTCCACATTCCACTTTTATTTATCCATTCATCAACTGATAGTTACAGCCAAAAAGCGGAAATGATCTCAGTGTCTAACAATGTTGCTGTGTATATTCACACAGAAGACTCTGAACAAATGTTTTTCATTTCTCTTGGGTAGATTGTTAAGAGTGTTACTGTGAGTAAACTTCTAAGCCATTTTTTCTTCTAAAGACATAGACTGCAGCATGAAAAAACAAGTTTTCCTGGCTAGTATAAGGGAGATTAGCAAAGAAGTCTTTTCTAAACCCCTTAAGTAACTTCCTTATTTTAGGAAATAGCAGCTCAGTTATGTTCTGCCATATTATAAACTGTTGCCAGTGTTAGCTGGAACAAGGTACTGAGATGATACTAAGCACTACATATGTACACTAGATTGTGCTTTAGTAATATTAGGACATTTACTTTTATTTAAAATCTGTTTTAAAATTCCTTTGGTAACTCCCCTATGCAACTTAGTTTTTCAGGTCTGTTTTATGGTATATATTTGTAAAAGTTGAATGTAAGTGCTGTGTACCACAACTTTTGGCACATATATACATTTTATAAAGGAAAGATCAATTAATTTAAGCTTGTTTCCTATTTATGATCTTTGTACACTTTTTACTCAGGTTCAAAATGTGGCCTAAATAGATGATGTTATTCTTTTAAGCTAAAAATTCAGACTTTTTACAGTGAGAGATTCACAATTTATGCAAATGTTAGTTATTTGAATATTTATTTGCATAATATACATGTTTTCTATTTTAATTTCAGTTACTATTTTATATTTCAAAGCATGCTAATAATTTACATAATTTTTCTTAGAATTTAAACATTTTTTGATTTGCTTTTTATGTTTATATTGGGCTAAATATATTTGATGAATTAAATATAGTCATTTGATGACTATAGAATGGAACTCACTAATGATTATATAACCATGATTATGTTTATCATGTACATTTTAGAAAATCAAATGAAATAAACATGTATTAGGCTATATGTTGGATGTATGGAATAGATCAATTAATATTTTTAATTTCTAAAATAATTAATATTTTTAATTTCTAAAATATTTCTAAATATTAATTAAAATCAATTAATATTTTTAATTTCTAAAATTTCTAAAATTTACTTTTGTATTTTCTTATAATGTTCATACATATGTACATTCTTAACCTGGTTTTAACAAATTGTTAAGAGCAGTTTGTATGAGCTTAATTATTTTAACAGTATTATGTGTTAGACATAGACAAAGAATAACATAGTGATGTTTTGTGTTATCAACATATTTTTTCTTAAATAACTTATGAATATATTTTCTGTGTATTTTAAGGATATCTTTAGTTTTTTCAGTGTTCCAGGAATGCAGTGATTTATCTTTTAACAGCATATACTCCAAAAAGTGAACTATAATAGAAGCTATCTTCCGTTAAAATGGCCAGTCGTGTGAGCTATAATGTTCACTGATAGTAAAATCAATAGAGCATTGATTCTTAGCTTAATCCTTGGAAACTGTTGTTTGGAGTGGCAGACATAGCCTAGTAAATATCTAGTTTTGTTTATGTGTTCAGTGCGTGAGATTCTGCTGTCTTGAATTTAACTGTGCACTAAATACAATTTATATGTGGGGTAGAAAATAGTAGCTATTAACAGATATATAGCATTTCAATGATGATAAAGTATATTATACAAGATTCATAGCTATGAGTTTAGCTGGGTTTTCTTCTAATACTATTTAGATCTAAAACAAGTTTAACAGTAATGCTGTTAGGGAACTGTCACTACTTTCTTAGATGTTCTTTATTAATAGCCACACTTTTTACTTGAAGTTATTTCCTGGGAGAGATTAGCTGAAAATAATTATATTCACCCCTTTTTCCTCAAAAATCTGAAGTAGAATGTAGATTTTAGAATAAATTCAGGCCTTTCTTTATTGGACTTCATTCAGATATTTTAATCTTATGTTATATCACTTGAAACCGTTTTTACCAATATGTTGGTAATTTAAAATGAGTCAGTTTTTAGCAATAGATTTAAACGTAAATTTTGAAGGACAGGAATGATAACTTTTGATAAAGTCATGTTATATATTTATTTGTGTTCAAAAATAGCTATATAAATATTGAAAAAGAATATTTAATATCAAACTTTGTCTTAGCTACTATATAACCATATTTTAATTACCAGATTCTTATACACTATAAAGTTTGCCTGCCTTTAAGAGTTTAGTACCACTAATGTCTTTTACTTTGAACATTGGTTATTCTGATCTACCGTTATTTTTAATAATCTAAGTTGATCCTAAAAGTCAGGTTTTCTAGATAGTCCAATAAAATATATTTTGAATTTATAACCAGTATTTTTCTACTGAAAAATGAAGTTGCCTATAATAAATGCTCTGCTTTATTTTTTTAAGCATATCTCTAAGGTATCAATTTAATAACTATCAAAGTAGCTACTGCAGTTGTTGCATTTAAATTGATTTACATGTCAAGACTGGCAGTTTAGCAGCTGCGCTATTATTCGTAGATCGGTCAATTTACTTGAGAAAAACCTACTACTGAGTTCTACTGACCTGCCTGACAATATAGGCCCTATTTCTATTCCTGTAATTAGGCCTGCGACTAACTCAGAATATTTTTAATTAAAATATTTTGGTCAATGTGTTGCACCAAATTAGGCCTTTCAGTGAAGATTTAATTCTGGAAATAGTGTGATTAGAATATTTAATGAGTTGTGTTCAACTAAGATTAACAGGTTGTGTGTTTTGAACATACAGTATTTGCATTAGACCATTTTGAGTTTTACAGTCATAAATGTTACTCCTTATTTTTAATGTTAAAAATATTTGCCTCCATAATGTCTGATGGGTAAATTTAAATTCAGTTGAAATCTTATTCTAAAGAAAGTTAATTTAAAGTGAATTATCAGGAAATTTGTTGTTCTTCCCTTTCAGCAAAGACAAAAAATGTGAGGAAACTGCTACCTAAATGTTTACAAATAAACAGTTTTATTGAGAAATTGGTTGTTTCCACATCTGCTAATTTGGTATTGTTTTTAATTCTTCAAAAGAATGTGAGCAACATAAAATTAAAAGGTGCTCCTTTTTAATAGACTTTTATGTCTTTAAGAATCTTTGATAAATATTTCAACCTTAAACCCTCGTACTGAGATTCAAATAAAAGCAGTAACTAGAAAATTTATCCTGAATGTGATTCAATTAATATATAATTCTTGGAAGCAAATAGAGCTCTTATCTTGATTTTCTCCCACTGAGATTCTTCCTTTCGTCACTGACTTTCATGGTGGGGCCTCACTGCAGCCTGTGATGGAGAGGTGTGGACTATAAGGCTCCTTGAGTTTGGATGTCATTCCAGGAGTCACGTTGTTGGAGTGTTTAAAAACACGAGATCTGTATATCAGATCCAGACTATATCACTGAGTGCCTTTTCAAAGGCTGTGTATGACTGAATGCAATGTTTTGATTTACAGGCCATTGTAATGCTGGTAATCTGTATAAATGTTATATATTTTGGAGAAATTCTTTTCTCTTTCCTCTTTTGTAAGTATTGATACAAATAAAGTTTTTTGCTTTTATTTTTAAGCTCCATATGAAAAACTGTTCTATTTGCTTCTGTAGGTATGATGATATTCTGATCAATGGACTTCCAGATTGGCGACAGCCTGTATTCTACTACAGGCGGGTGAGAAAAATGAGCAATGCTGAGCTGGCATTACTTTTGTTCATTATTCTCACAGTGGGTCATTATGCTGTGGTTTGGTCAATCTACCTGGAAAAACAACTGGTAAGTATTGGTAATAAATCAAGTGACCTAGCCTCCTTAATTTTATATGGAATTTTAGACATTTATTTTTTCAGCTGATAAAAATTTCAGCTTTCTTATATATATTCCTTATTCTAGTACTTTTGTACTCAACATTTAGTATTGGATGCTTCTATTTCAAGAACCAATGACATAAAGTGTTTCTTTTTAAAAATGTGTCATTTTGAGTTTGTTACAAAATTTTGTTAAGGTATAAATATTGAGCTGAAAATTAGAAGGTAGAGCTATGTTTTCCTCATTGTCACCTTCTAGATATACATGTTTTTTATGCAAAATGATTTAGAATGATGATTTTAATAGCTTTTAACTCAGTAAAATTTGAAATGAGTATAATT
This sequence comes from Nanger dama, assembly GCA_917880005.1. NCBI lineage: Eukaryota > Metazoa > Chordata > Mammalia > Artiodactyla > Bovidae > Nanger > Nanger dama. Next base: position 30,957,661 of record CAKJTW010000023.1, read on the forward strand.
TTATAATTTCAGAGATAAATTGGTTAAAAAATTATTACATTTTTGTTAGACTGATAGTTTATTCTGCCTGCTGTGGGCTTTTATTTATATGCTAAAGAGAAACATATTTATCAGTATTCATGAATTAGCATCTGTTTACTTATTCTTTTTGAAGTGACATTATTAAAGTTGGATGAATGAGAAAAAGTAAGTTGAATGCCTTCTCTTCTTAGAAAACTTTGATTGCTATGGAGATACACATGACTGACAGTGCTGAACTTCATGTGTGTTTAAGGACTGGATACCATGACAACAGTTATTGTTAAAGATTGATGATTTTACTTAATCATGTTGGACCCTACATACATTTGCATAAATGTTCTTCTATAATGTTTACCCTTCACAGAAGACTCTTGATAACATTTGAAGAGTACATGTTAATGATAACCTGTAACCATAATTTTTTTCACATTAAGGATGAACTGCTCAGTAGAAAAAAGAGAGAAAAGAAAAAAAGACAGGTGGCAAGACTGTGGATGTATCAAAACTTGGTGCTTCAGAAAAAAATGAAAGGTGGGAACATATGAAAACATGTTTATAATTTGAAATTGCTTTAAAATACGTCTTTAATGTGATCCCACTTTATATGTATATCCATTTCAAATATACCACCCTTTATATCTGTATTCAGTTTATAAAAGACTAATAATGTTCCATAGTTTTAAGAAACAAATTCTAGTTTTAAGCACAAGTTCTACAGGTTTTTCTCTTTGTAAAGTATTCATATATATTTAAATAATTAAGCCCCTGAATTCTTGTTTAAATTTTTCTACTGAACTTTAGAAGCAAAATATTACTAAAAGAATCTATCACTGTAGCGTTTAACTTAGAAGTGACAATATGTAGAGAGACAGTAATGTGCAGTGCACTCAAAGAGATACCACCATTTCTCCTATTGATTCATAGGAAGAAATAAAGGGTTTAAATAGTTCACACAGCAGGGCAGGAACTGGATCAATGTGAGATGGAGATCAGAGACTATTCTGCCTGTCTTCTGTCCTGATGACATCAGTGAGTAATGCTTCAGTGAACTGCAAATGACATTAATTTTTATGTATTGGTTTGTTTATGCTACAGTCTTCATATCTGCTTGTCAGCACTTGGGGACACTGTGATGCTGTTTAGTCTTTTATAGCTGAAGTAATCATAAGGTCTAAGAATTCATTTTGCTAAACTGATGAAAAGTCCAGGTTAGAAAGAGGGCTTTTGTGCCTTTATCTTTATAACTTGATTATTCAAGTCTCCTTCCCCAAAACCTTAGCCTACATTCTCTTACTTACTATACATAATTGCATTTGTTATACTAATATATTTCATGATGGAATATGTCAGATTAAATGATAACTGTCATAAATATTTCATTGAAAAACTTTTTTTTTGTTGAAATAACCATTCAAAACAGAGTTCATGATTATTATAAAAATACTTTGTTTTTCAACTTTCTGTACTTTGCTTTTAGATTACTGGTGAAACCGCAGTGGCATGATTTGCTTCCCTGCAAGCTGGGAATTTGGTTTTGCCTTACACTAAAAGCATTGCCTCATCTAATCCAGGTAAAAAAAATTCTACGTTTCGTATGATACTACTGCTTTGATTTTAATTATTCATGAAATAATTTATGCCGGCTATCTGAAGGCTGAATATACAGTAGATGCTTCATAATGTTGATTGAATGAATAGTATTTTATAAGTATAAACCTAGTTTGGAATAGTTCTTAAATTTATTTAGATATCTATTCCTTTAACTATCTCTTAATGTTGCTTTTAGAACACCTTAGAATTCCAAGACACTAAAAAGGAAAAAGCAATACTATCTTTAGGACAGATATAAAAGCAATAACAATTTAATCATTTAAGGCATATCCAGTAAAAACAGAACTCAGATACCTTGTCACCATTATTTTAAAAGCATTTAAGTAAATAGTGTGGCAAAAAACACTTTGTGTAAGTATTTGTATAATTAAGCAAAAGTCTACATAGGTTACCATTTTGTTTCCAGCTTTAAGACGAGTGCAGATATTTAGTCTTATACTGTAATTGAAGTTTCTGTTGCTAGTCAATCTTGCTCAAATGATAGAATGTAAATACCATATTTATATGGCAATTTCCCTTTTTTAATTATTTAGCATAACACATTTTATTAGATTATTGTTTTGCTAATTTTAATTATTGCATCTGGTTAGAAAATTTCCAACACATAAACAGAATATTTGAAAGAATATATAATGGTTTGGTGTACAAATTTTGAAATTCTTTGAAGTTGTAATTTTGGAGGAAATGTTTTCATTTCAGAAAACACAAAGAGCAAGAGCGAGAGATAATTTCTGTTTAACTCTACTTACTTTTTTTCATATAGTAGCTGTTTTTCCTTATCATTTAGGGAAGTGAGTGACTCCACCTTCTATATTTTATTCTTTTCCTCTAATGATGGAAATTATATTTGAAGGGAAAATTAACTAAAAGTTACTAGTGTTTCTTCCTAACTTTTGAGAAATTATTTACCAGTTCTTTGTCAAAATAGTTTATCTTAATAGTTATTGCATACAGAATCATTTATTTTGTTTACATTTAATAGAGACAATTGAAGTATTTTGGTAATTTAGAAGTTTTTTTAAAGTTGTTTAGCATATTGTTTATTTGGATAAAAATCCACAATCCTTGTATGCTGTATATGTAAGACTTAGTAAGAGAGGGAAAATGTGTTTTTCTTACTGGTATATTTATGAGAAGATGTGACAGAGAAATATTTTACCACATGATTTCTTACATTTTTAAGAGAATGATTAATTTTTGCTAGCTTTAGAATCTGTGGAATAGGCAAATCAGAGTACAGATCAATTTAATCATGAGGCAGCATAAATATCACATGAAGTGTCAGTCTGAAACACTTTATTTTTTTTCTTTTTTTTTCATTTGTTTTTAAACTTTTGTTGGAGTATAGTTGCTTTATGATGTTGCATTAGTTTCTACTGTACAGCAAAGTAAATCAGCTATATGTATACATATACTGCACCCCCTACACACACTTTTTGGATTTTCTTCCCATTTAGGGCACCACAGAGCACCGAGAAGAGTTCTCTGTGCTCCACAGTCGGTTTTCTCTAGTTATCTATTTTATACATAGTAGTGTATATATGTCAGTCTCCCACTTCATCCCACTTACTTTGTAATTTTAATCTAAGTCATTTGAAACAAAGTTTATTTGGTAAAATTAACATATTTCTTGGTTAGCATGCAGAGTAATTTGCAAAAACAATCAATATATTAAAATGACTTAGATTTACAAGTTATTATTTTGCCTCATTGCAAATTTGTAGAAAACTTGTAAAAATAAGGAATTTTGTAAAAACATTTTAGCCTCTTCGGAAACCTTCTAAAACTGTTGAATCAATTGGAAATTTAATGTCTTTCTCATGTTCACTACCAAAACAATATAGTTGATTCTGACCCAAATTGTAATAGTGAAAGTATTTCACATCCATAAACATACAGCTTATACTTTCACAAACGTCAGCAAAGCAGTACTGAATAGTTGCTATTAGGATTAGATTTGGTCTTCTTTTTTTCTTGTAATCTTCTTTGGCCTTTGTATTAATTTATCATTCATAGAATTGTGTAAAATGAATACATATGCCTTATTGACAGCACTGAAGTTTTTATGTGACACTTGTATGAGATCTTCTTAAATAAGGTACTTATGAAATTTATAGGAAGCCCTTTTTATCTGAAGCAGTCTGGATTGGTAACTAACACAGTGGTGGTTACCTAAGGGCTCCTACTAGAGCCCTTAGTATTTAAAAAAATGATACACATGACCTTCAGTGTTTTCTTCATCACTCTTTGTGGTACAGGGCCATTGTTTTATTTTTAAGTAGGAATCCTTTTTCTTGCATAAACCATCCCTATCATCTTGATTGAGAGGTTCGAAGACTTCCAGTGAATGGCCTTCATACTTGCAGAACCTGTACCCAAATTTTGTTGTCATATCAACAGCTCTTCATTTCTAACCTTTTTCTTCCCATTCTTCCTCTAAATATCCATTCTTTATTACAGTTCACATGCATGTATGGTTGGTTATCCAGTAGGATTAGTTTAGCAGGTTCAGTAAAAATTTATTAAACACAGTATCAGAACAAGGCACTTTAAAAGCCCTTACAGTCAGAGTTTATATCACATAAATTAAAATAATTGGGACACAATATGATATATAAGCTTCATATCTGTAGTAAAAACATGACTTCTATAGATGTTCTGAGAGGTAAGATTGTTTCTATTGAAGATAACCAAGGAAAGTTTGAGCCAAGTCTTGAAAGATGAATAGACCATTTGACAGTGAAGTGCCCACTCTGTGTACTAGTTGTGTACAAAAATAATTTCAGAGATACAATAACTCCCATATAAATACACATGTTGAGACTGAAAAAAACTGAGGAAGCATTGTACAACTGCTCTTTTTTAAAAAAAGAAAATACCACATAGGCCATTACTGTCATCCAAGAATATATCCCAAGTCAGTAGACTCTGAATATAGCCATTTAGGAGTTTTACAGATAAATCTGACAAATCTGCTAAAGGACATTGAGACAGAAAAGTGTTTCTGTCACACAGGTCTGTCAAAGATATGTATACATTGTTAGGAACAGGAAAGTTAAAGTGCATAGTGGGCAGACAGTACCCAAAATGGTTCTGTGATCAAGCAGGGTAGAGGTAAAAGTATTTCTTTGATAGTTCCCCTTGCATTTTGAGAAGGTTTAGTACCTTTAGTCCCTTTATTACTGGGTTTTATTCCTTTCCTTTGCTCTGAAGAAAATATTGGAAAAACTGTAAGAAGTAGTGGATTAGAAGAATGAGACCAGTAACTGAAAACTACTTGACACATATGAGATATCTGATGTTAAATTAGTATCAAACATTTCCTAGATTGGAAAATCTTGAAAGAAAAGACATATGGATATTACTATATTTAGCAAAATGTGTATCCCCATATCATTCATGTACCCATATAGGCAGAAGTAAAAAGTCAAATGAGAAACCAAAGACGAAGAATATGGAGAGTGTTTGTAAATTGACGTGTCCATAGAGATTGGAGAGAACATCACATTAAAGAGGAGTAAAATGCATGACTGTTTGCAGAGAAACTTGAGAAGAATGTGTTTATACAGCAAAAAAAAAAGGCAGATGGAGTAATCAACAGAAGACATGCAATGTGAATTAGAATGTAACAAGGAACTTGGTGTGTATCAGGAGAGGCATAGTGTGCTTTCAGGCTAGAATTTAATTTTAACATTAAAAAGATAGCCCTAGTGACACTCTGTTTCTTCCCAGTCTGTGTTGTCACAGAACAGAGGGGAGCACACAATCTCTTGGAATCTGACTAAACCAGTCTTCTGTGTGGACTGTATTCAGCCTGTAACCCCAAGAAAATTTTCTAACCTTCAAAATGCCCTTAGATATTTTTTATTTGATCATATATATTCTGAAACATATTCATAGCAATGTGAGTAGCAAAAACTGATGAAATATAACCAGTGCTGTGTGCATATTTTCAGTTTAACTGGCTGTTTGTGTTGGAGCTTCATTTATTTAGGCCCATTAAAAATTTAGATTGCTAACACCACCGATTTCTCATACAAATCAGTAAGTACCAAATATCCCAAGTAATTACAAATTACCAGTCTAAATCATAGTTCATAGTTCTCTACCTTTTCTGAGGTGGAACGATCTTAAGTATTCAGAATTTATTTAGTTGCTTGTTTGATGTTTCTGGGAATTCACCATTTAAATTGCTCTCTACCTGCTATGTTACATTTCTCAGTAACATAAACTATAAAACATGCAACTCCTTTAAGAGTTCATTGCCTAAAATTGTTCATTGTTAAGTCCTGGTCCCCCATCTTTTCTCACTACCAAGTTGATCTTATATGAACACAGACTAGAAATTATTGTAGAAAATTCCCAGCATGCATATGTCCACCCCATCAGGATTTATGAGCTTCTGAGAAGCAGTGGCTGAGAAAACAGAAGAATCTTCTCTGTGGTGCTGTGGCTTTTACCTTAAATTGAAAGTTGCCTGAGAGTAAAGGGAATACTGTACTTTATACAGCTGTTTATAAAGGGAGACCTCCTCCCTCCCAAGAAGCTTCTTCCATGGAAACAGCTCTGGACAAGCCCAGGGGTTGCCCTCTCTACAGTCTTTGCCCTTCATTCTAACCCCTTTGCTTCGGCTTGCCGGGACAGAAACCAAATAAACAAAACATTCACAGCTAATTAGCAGGAGGGAAAGCTTCTAAAAGACTAGGAGGCATTTGCAGCAAGCGTAGTTGCCTGCCCTTCTGCTAAAAGTTAAACACAGATTTTCCAAGGGATAAAGAAGCTTACTTTTTTAGTATTCTTAGAACTTTTTGAAAAATTTTGCAGACAAGCACACTTTACATAGAGAATATATAAACCAGTGAAAAAGTTCGGGAAAACTCATCTGAATTTTTATAAGGCTGAAACTACTGCTACAGAAGGACAAAGGGATACAGGAGAATTGGAAAGACCTCACAACATAACAAAGATTCCATTCCTTCCACCCTCTGAAAGGAGGCCATAAGATGCAATTATTCAGAGATCCAAAGACAGAATATAAAGTAGAGTTATGTAGAAAAGATTTTAAAACCACAAAATGTTAGTTAGGTAGGATGTTAGAGACACACAGTCTCATCCATATTTTATAGCTGAAAAAATACTTAAGACTCAGATTGGTGAGACCGTTTGCCCAAAGTGACACAATTAGTTCATGGTAGAAATGAATCTTAAAGTAGGGGAAAATAAATTTAAAATATAAGAAATATAAAAGCTAAGAAAGGCTAAGTTTTTTCCGCTGCTGGATAGTTAGCTTAGTAACTAGTCTCATGATCTGTGAGTAAGCTATCTGATCTTACATTCTCTGTATGGATATTGAGGCAGATTGTAATTTTTATAAAACTTGTAGAGGATTCTTGCATTGAGTTGGGGCTGAATAGATGGCTTCTGTGGTCTCTTCTGTCTGTTAGACCAAATGGAAAAGTCACTTTGGGCCTTCTATCTCTTAGAATATACCGACTGAGGCGCAGGAAAACAGAACTTCTTGTTTTTTGTTTTATTTTTATTGCTCTTGTGAACTTAGTATTATTATAGTTCTGTACAAAGAAAAACTGACTCTTATTCAAAGTATGAAATTTAGAAGTTTTCTTATATTCTTCACTGTAATTTTATACATTGTATGTAATTACATATTACATGTAACTCTTGAGATTATGTGCATGCTAAGTCACTTCAGAGTTGGACATGACTCTCTGCGACCCCATGGACTCTAGCCCGCCAGGCTCCTCTGTCCATGGGATTCTCCAGGCAAGAATACTGGACTGGGTTGCCAGTCCCTTCTCAGGGGATCTTCCCGACCCAGGGTTTGAACCTGGGTCTGCCACATTGCAGGCAAACTGTTTACTGTCTGAGCCACCAGGGAAGTAATTTTCTGCATTGTACGTAATTACACATTACATGTAATTCTGAGATTATAGTATCAATCAGTTGGAGAACAAAATTTAATAACAGAGTAGTTGAATTTGTGGGCAGATTTTCAAAACTGCACTTAAACGATATTCTCCTGTGTTGAAGGTTATATGTAAAGCTTCAAACAAGAGATACGTGCTGTCACACAGTCAAAGAGCAATGGAGTGTCCCCCATCCTTCTTGAACCTACCTCTCTTCAGAGTTCTTCCTGGAGGGGGAAATGGCACCCCACTCCGGTGTCCTTGCTTGGAAAATCCCGTGGACAGAGGAGCCTGATGGGCTACAGTCCACAGGGTCGTGAAGAGCCACACACGACTGAGCACCTGAGCAGGGCTCTTCCATGGGGGCGATGTTTTCCTGCTCGTGCCACTCTAAATTTAACCCCTTCTTTCCTAAAATTTTTTTTTTTTGGATGGTTTAATATTTTAAAGTTTATGTGGAGAAGGAAAAGTAAACTGAAACACAAGTAATGCCAGTTCAGCATGGTATTTTTATCACTTAAATATGTTTCAATAATGTTAAAAAGAAAGGTTTGTAATAAGGGATCTCTTCCATCTCATAGCTAGCTAACCTTGGGAATACTGTATCTTCACAGTTTAGCTAAATTATCATCATTATGGAGCCTTTCCTGATCAAGCCAACTGAAAATTTCCCATTGTATATTCTCTGTACTAACTCTATAGCACTTGCTATTTGTATCAACCAGGATAGACTATGGTAAGGTGCAGATTATCTTAAAATTCCAGTGACTTGAACTTTGTTTCCAGTGTCTTCCACTTATGTATCATAAGGAGACATGCTGCTCTAACTTGCCACTTAGGGACTCAGAATAATGATGTCTTCACCATCTTTTGGCTGAATGCATCTAGGGCCTGTGGCCTCTGTGCTCTCTATGGCAGGAGTGAGAACTGGAGGTTTACAGAGCCTTTTTTGGTATTTGGTTTGAAGTGATGCATATTTCTAACATAGCCTGCCCAGAACTAGCCCCATAATCCCATGAATCTCAGGAGAATAAGGAAATGCGGGGAAACAAATAGAACGTTGTGTGAGCACTACTCTCTCTTTACATATTGGGTTGGCCATAAAGGACTTTTGCTTTTAAGTAAAAAGACACATTTTTCATTTTCACTAAGAACTTTATGAGCAGTGTGTTCCACTACCTTCTGCCATTTTTTCAAGCCACTTCATGACTCCATCTTCTTAAAACTTATCTTTTGAGCAAAAGCTGTTCCAGGTGCCTTTTCGAGTATTCCAGGGAATAGAAATTTTTTTCTTAAGTGAATTTTTAAAGATCAAAATAAGTGGAAATCTGAAGGTACAATGTCTGGTGAAAACAGCGGATGAATCAGAACTTTGCTGCCTTCAGTTGGCCTAACTGAGTGCAGTACTTGTTGGGATTAATCATTTGGTTTTCTGGAAGGAGCTCATAATAGAGGACTCCCTTCCAATCCCACCATATACAGATTACTTTCTTTGGATGAAGACTGGAATTTGGTGTAGTTGGTGATGGTTCATCACTTATTACAGTCTCTTCTGTTCCAAATGATTGAACGGTATCCACTTGTAATTGCCTGTCACAAGTTGTTTTAAAAGTGAAATGTCTTTGTTACATTTCAGTACAGAATTGCATGCAGAAATATAGTCAAGGTTTTCTTTGCTTAACTTGTGTGGCTCCCAAACATCAAATCCATTAACATAGCCAAGCTAGTACAGATGATTTTCAGCACTTGATTTGGATATTTTGAGAAGGTCGGCTGTGTCCTGCGTGGTACAGTATTGATGTTCTCAGTTAATGTCTTGATGTGATCACGGTCACCTTCAACTGGTCCACCTGACTGTGGAGCATCGTCCTGTAAGAAATCTCCGGCATGAAACTTCACAAACCATTTCTGACAAATTCGATCAGTTATAGCGCCTTCTCTGTTCATTGTACAAACCTTTTTTTGCATTTAAGTTGCGTTTTTACCTCTCTTGAAATAATAAACCCTAATATGCAAAAAATGCTGCTTTTCTCCTTCCATCTTCAATACTAAAATGACTACACAAAAATTCACCAATTTGATGTTTTTTTAATTAATGCAGAGTGATATGACAGCTGTCACAATACAATCTAATGATTGTTTCGAATAAAGGCAACTAAGTGCTATTAGAGCTGTCTTATGGGGAAAAAGCTGAGCAGTCTTTCTGAGGGTGCAGGGGATGTTAAAGGACTGTAAATTCTTAACTTGAACCTCTGTTGAAATTTAAAGTATATATGGGCATGGGAGGATGAGTAAGTCAGGTGTATAACATCTGTGCCCTTCAAAGACCCCAGGAGAAAGCTTTAATTTGGATAGGCATGGCTGAAAAGAGAGAATCCCATTCTGTGGTTTAGGTGTTGATGCATTTCCATATGAATTGTGGCAGACCAAGGATTGAGTTTATTCCTTCACTTCCTGCAGAAATATAACTCTGTCAGAAGGGTCTATAATTTATCCGCTCTAGGAATCACAAAGTCTGGGAATGTTACCTTAGAGTTATCCTTGATATCTCTCTCTTATTCCATACCAGTCAGTCATCAAGCTCTTTCATTTCTTTCTTTACAAATTTCTCACATCTTTCAATCTAGTTCAGTTCAAAAACACTTATTGAGTGCCTTCTGGATTCTAGATACTATGCTCTGAGCATACAAGTTCCCTTGTCTCAAATTTCTCATTTTCTAGGAGAGAATACTGCAATACAAGCAACCATAGAGATAAGTTTAAATACAGAAGCAGTATACAGGAAAGGATTAGTCTTCCAGGGAAGGTCAAAAAGATTTGCACAAGAGGAATGATGCTTGAATAGGGTTTTCAAGGATAAATAAGAGTTCTTAAGAAAAAGATGGGGGAGCAAAATACTCTAGTTAGAAGGCAAAGCACATAGAAAGACATAGACGCATAGCACAGTGTAGCCTGGCAGCTTGAAGTAGTACTGTTATAGAATAGATGAAGTCTGAGTCAAGAGGTGTTGAAAAATGATCTGGTTTTGCATTTCTCACTGTTAGAAGCTTCATATGCGGCAACACCAACTTGTTTATTTTCATGTCTGTGATTATTGAAGGCCTAGTCTTTTTTTTTTTTGGTACTCTGCTAAAGTTTCACCTATCGTAAATGCCACTCCTTGAGACTTTAGCCTCTGTGTCTTGACACCTAAGTATTTGAATACAGTATGTGTTCTCAATCCTCAACTCTCAATGGAGTGACATCTTTCACTTGTATCGATGTGGGCATAGATGTTTCATAATCAGATTTGCATATAGTGATTTTGAAAATCTTTTGGAGTTGGACTAATATGAAAATACTGTTTGTACTTTGTCACAATAATATAATTTACTGTACTATCAAATAATTCAGTTCAGCAAGTGTTTTTTTCTGATTTCTGTCCACACACAATATTGAGAAAATATGCAATAGAAAAAAACAGGAAGAGAATACCTCCCTTACGTTTCTGAGAGAAAAGACCTTACTTAAACATATTTAATACACTCATATAATTTCTGGCTTTCATTAGTTCTCTGAGAGAGACAAATCATAGAGAACTGCTTATTCTATTTCTTCTCTTCATCATTAAATTTGAAAACATAAACACAGAGGAAACCTGCTTATTAAATGAATATGCTGCTTTAAATTGAAGTTATGTGGAAAATACCATCAAAGGAAACTGACTTTTATGTTAATTTATTTATAACTTCTTTTTTCAGGATGCTGGGCAGTTTTATGCTAAATATAAAGAAACAAGGATGAAGGAAAAGGAAGATGAATTGACAAGAGCTGAATTTGAAACCCTTCAAAGTGAGTTTTAAACATTGTCTTACTATATTAGCTATATTATATAAAACTGATTATTTAAATATGGATTTTTCCTTAAATTCAGTAATAATTAAATTTTCTGTGCTTTCTGCTACTCTGTAGACTTACTTGCACTTAATGTACTACATGTGCAAAATACTGTATTAATAATTTCTGAGCCACCCACAACTCAGTATCAGAAGGAAGAATAAAATTATCGTGGAGTCATATAGTTCCTTTCCTCTTTATGTTTGTGTGCTTAGCTGCTCAGTTGTGTCTGACTCTCTGTGACCCCATGGACCATAGCCCACCAAGCTCCTCCTTCATGTAATTCTCCAGGCAAGAATACTGGAGTAGGTAGCCGTCCCTTTTCCAGGGGATCTTCCTGACCTGGGGACTGAACCTGGGTCTCCTGCATTGCAGGCATATTCTTCACTGTCTGAGCCACCAGGAAAGCCCCCTTTAATCTGGGAGGCACCTAAGATCTAGAAAGTCCTGAAACACTCCAGTGCTGCAGTTATCATTAATACTTAGTGCTAATCACCAACTTGCTGTAAGCCTGAAAATGTCAATGATTTTTGTTTTGAAAGTCTTTGTCTCATTTGTATTAAGAAGGCATTTTCCCAGCTCTGGTCATTCTAATTTTCTATATCTACATCCTTCCCACACATTCTTCCTTTTATAATGTTTTATTTTTTTAACATGGTTTTATTTTTATCCAGAGCATTTAATACTATTTAACATTAATTTCGGAGAAGGCAGTGGCACCCCCATTCCAGTACTCTTGCTTGGAAAATCCCATGGGCGGAGGAGCCTGGTAGGCTGCAGTCCATGGTGTCGCTAAGAGTCAGACACGACTGAGCGACTTCCCTTTCACTTTTCACTTTCATGCATTGGAGAAGGAAATGGCATCCCACTCCAGTGTTCTTGCCTGGAGAGTCCCAGGGACAGGGGAGCCTGGTGGGCTGCTGTCCATGGGGTTGCACAGAGTCGGACACGACTGAAGTGTCTTAGCAGCAGCAACATTAATTTATATATTAATTTTGTTTACCATCTGGTCCTCCCAATAGGAAGTAAGCTTCATGAGAGTAAGGATTTTATCTATTTTCTTCAATGTTATGACTATCAAGAACCTTAAAGAATCTCTGGCACACAGTAGGTGCTTAATAGGTAACTGTTGATTGAATTCATGGAAGGGAAGTCTTCTTTTTATTTTTAATTTCAATATGAATGTTCTTGGTTCAAACTTCACTCCCCTCCACCTACCTAGATTCCTAGAGAAGTGATATGGACTAATGTGGGCACAGAAAACTGTACAAACACTCAATACTCAGTCACTTCACACCTCCAAATGTATATAAATATGTAGCATGTGAGATTTACAGAATAGCTTGCATGCCTTAGCTGTTCGTGCAGCCCACAGAAGTCATTTAGCCAAATGAAGCTGGAAAAGAGCAACTGTGTTATTAGTATTCCCATGCAGTTCACACTTTCAATATATAGAAAAATAGCTATCGCAATTACCCTTCATAATGTGAAAGTCTAGCTTTCTGCCTTTACCTAAACACCAATCATAGTTTGAGAATAAGGAGGATTATGTTGTCTCCAAAACCAGAGTCCATTGCTACTACCTAAATGTGTGACTTTGAGGATTTTATTTTCATTTCCTTATCTGTCAAAAAACCATGTGGGAATAGATGATCCCCGTGTTAGTTTTCTATTGTTGCTGTGACAAATGGCCACAGATTTAGTGGCTTAAATACAAATGCATTATCATACAGTTACGTGGGTCAGAAGTCAGACATGAGTCTCACTGGACTAAAGTCAAGGTTATCACTCAAGGCTGATTCCTTTGCCAGCTTCTCGAGGCCCCCATGTTCCTTGGATCATGGCCCCCTTCCTCTTCCTTCAGAGCTAGCAGTGTTGCATCTCTGATTATTCTTTAGTCACATTTCTGTCTGATCATAACAGGGAAAAGTTCTCTGCTTTTAAGGACTTGTGATTAGACTGGACCAACTTGGATAATTCAGGATAGTCTCTCCTGTCTTAAGGTGCTCAAGTTTAATCCCATCTGCAAAGTCTCTTTTGCCATGTAAGGTAAAATATTCGCAGGTTCTGGGCATCAGAACACAGTCATGTTTAGGGGACCATTTTTACGCTCTATAACCTTCTGGTATCTGGGTAGCTTTAGAACAAGGACTTTCTCTATCATCTTTGTGTCTGAAGCATTTAATATAGCATCCTGACACATAGTAAAAGTTTAATAAATGGATGAATGACTAAATAGATGAATTAATGTAACCACAGATATTAATGGGAGTTAATATTAATGATGCAGAAAACAAACATGGTTACCAAGGGAGAAGGGGAGAGTTAATTAGGAGACTAGGATTGACATAGACACAGTACTATATATAAAATACAGATAACTAATAACGACCTACTGTATGGAACAGGGAACTCTTCTCAACACTCTGTAATACGAAAAAGTCTATAAGAGTGGATATATGTATATATGTATAACTGATTCACCTTGCTATACAGCAGAAGCTAACACAACCTTTTAAATCAACTATACTCCAATAATTGAGAAGACAATGGCACCCCACTCCAGTACTCTTGCCGGGAAAATCCCATGGACAGAGGAGCCTGGTAGGCTGCAGTCCATGGGGTCACGAAGAGTCGGACACGACTGAGTGACTTCCTTTCACTTTTCACTTTCAAGCATTGGAGAAGGAAATGGCAACCCACTCCAGTGTTCTTGCCTGGAGAATCCCAGGGATGGAGGAGCCTGGTGGGGTGCCGTCTATGGAGTCTCACAGAGTCGGACACGACTGAAGTGACTTAGCAGCAGTAGCAGCAGCAGCATACTCCACTAAACATTAAAAAAAAAAGTTTCAACAAACACAATATAATATTCAGGTAAACTATATAACTGTTTAAAGCAGACTCTGTTTAAGAGGGGGAAATTTAGGATGCTAGAGGATTACATATTTAGACTGACTGATGCGTGTTTTGGTGATTGCAACCATGAAATTAAAAGACACTTACTCCATGGAAGAAAAGTTATGACCAACCTAGATAGCATATTCAAAGGCAGAGACATTACTTTGCCTACTGAGGTCCATCTAGTCAAAACTATGATTTTTCCAGTAGTCATATATGGATGTGAGAGTTGGACTGTGAAGAAGGCTAAGCACCAAAGAATTGATGCTTTTGAACTGTGGTGTTGGAGAAGACTCTTGAGAGTCCCTTGGACTGCAAGGAGATCCAACCAGTCCGTTCTGAAGGAGATCAGCCCTGGGTGTTCTTTGGAAGGAATGATGCTAAAGCTGAACTCCAGTAGTTTGGCCACCTCATGCGAAGAGTTGACTCATTGGAAAAGACTCTGATGTTGGGAGGGATTGGGGGCAGGAGGAGAAGGGGACGACCGAGGATGAGATGGCTGGATGGCATCACTAACTCAATGGACGTGAGTCTGAGTGAATTCGAGGAGTTGGTGATGGACAGAGAGGCCTAGCGTGCTGTGATTCATGGGGTGGCAAAGAGTCGGACACGACTGAGCAACTGAACTGAATTGATGCGTGTTTTGAAGAGTAAGGGTGAACAAATGATTATTACTGCTATATTAATATATCCAGAGATATAAGCTGGATTTACAAAAGTTAGAGGAATCAGAGATCAAATTGCCAGCATCCATTGGGTCATAGAAAAAGCAAGAGAATTCCCCCAAAATTTACTTCTTCTTTATTTGATATGTCAAAGCCTTTGACTGTGTGGATCACAACAAACTAGAAAATTCTTAAAAGAGATGGAAATACCAGGCCACCATATCTGTCTCCGAAGAAACCTGCATGCAGGACGAGGCAGCAGTTAAGAACCGGACATAGAACAATGGGCTGATTCAAAATTGGGAAAGGAGTACATCAAGACTGTATATTGTCACCCTGCTTATTTAACTTATATGCAGAATACATCATGCAAATGCCGGGCTGGATGAAACACAAGCTGGAATTAAGATTGACAGGAGAAATATCAGCAACCTCAGATATGTATATGATACCACTTTAATAGCAGAAAATGAAGAGGAACTAGAGAGCCTCTTAATGAAAGAGGAGAATGAAAAAGCTAACTTAAAACTCAACATTCAGAAAAGTAAGATCATAGCTTCTGGTCCCATTACTTCATGGCAAATAGATGGGGGAAAAGTGGAAATAGGGACAGTCTTTATTTTCTTGGGCTCCAAAATCACTGTGGATGGTGACTGCAACCACAAAATTAAAAGATGTTGCTCCTTGGAAGAAAAGCTATGACAAACCTAGATAGCATATTAAGAAGCAGAGATATCACTTTATCAGTAAAGGTCCATATAGTCAAAGCTATGTTTTTTATAGTAGTCATGTGCAGTTGTGGGAGTTGGACTATAAAGAAGACTGAGCACTGAAGAATTGATGCTTTTGAACTGTGGTGCTGGAAAAGTCCCTTGGACAGAAAGGAGATCAAACCAGTCAGTCCTAAAGGAAATCAGTCATGAATATTCATTGGAAGGACTGAGGCTGAAGCTGAAGCTCCAGTACTTTGGCCACCTGATGCAAAGAGCATACTCATTGGAAAAGGCCCTATTGCTGGGAAACACTGAAGGCAAGAGGAGAAGGGGTGGCAGAGGATGAGATGGTTGGATAGTTTCCCTGACCCAATGGACATGTGTCTGAGCAAACTCCAGGAGATAGTGAAGGACAGGGAAACCTGGTGTGCTGCAGTCCATGGAGTGGCAAAGAGCTGGACACGACTTAGTGACTGAATAACAAATCCAAAGATTGAAGCAGAAGCTGGTATTATAGCAATTGCTGAAACAGTTTTAATTAAATAAATCCATGAATAAATGAAACTTTAAATGTAACTTTTATATAATTGTTATTTTTAAGTAAAATTGTTACATAAAATTTTTCTAAGCCTTTTCAGTTCAGTCGCTTAGTCGTGTCCGACTCTTTGCGACCCCATAAATCACAGCATGCCAGGCCTCCCTGTCTATCACCAACTCCCGGAGTTCACTCAGATTCATGTCCATCGAGTTGGTGATACCATCCAGCCATTTTATTCTCTGTTGTCCCCTTCTCCACCTACCCCCAATCCCTCCCAGCATCAGGGTCTTTTCCAATGAGTCAACTCTTCGCATGAGGTAGCCAAAGTATTGGAGTTTCAGCTTCAGCATCAGTCCTTCCAAAGAAATCCCAGGGCTGATCTCCTTCAGAATGGACTGGTTGGATCTCCTTGCAATCCAAGGGACTCTCTCAAGAGTCTTCTCCAACACCACAGTTCAAAAGCATTAATTCTTCGGCACTCAGCTTTCTTCACAGTCTAACTCAAACATCCATACATGCCTTTTAAGACTAGTCAAAAGTGGAGGTGAAGGGAAGCCACATTTACAGGAAGAGAAAAATGTCAAACTAAACCAAAATTTAGCTGTGGAGGCAGTTTGAATACACTAATTTAATTGCTTTCATAGTCATGTTTTCATGACTGTTTTTCCAGAATTGTTCAGACTTTTGTTCTCCCTAAGAATTTGCCAGCAGTTCCCATGCAGATTTAATAATGCTCTCTTTTTAAAATTTTTTAATTGAAATAAAGTTGATTTACAGTGTTTCAGGTACTCAGCTAGTGATTCAGCTATATATATACTCTTTTAGATTCTTTTCCATTATAGGTTATTGGAAGGTATTTAATACAGTCCCTTGTGTTATATGGTAGGTCGTTGTTGGCTATCTACCTTCTATGTAATGGTATATATATGTTCATCTCAAAGACCACATTTATCCCTCCTTTTTTTTTCTCCTGTATAACCATAAGTTTGTTCTCTGTGAGTCTATTTCTGTTTTATAAAGAAGTTCATTTGTATCATTTTTTAGATACCACATACAAGTGGTATCATAAGGGATTTGATTTAGGTCATACCTGAATGGTCTAGTGGTTTTCCCTACTTTCTTCAGTTAAGTCTGAATTAGGCAAAAGGAGCTAATGATCTGATCCAGAGTCAGCTCCCGGTCTTGTTTTTGCTGACTGTATAGAGCTTCTCCATCTTTGGCTGCAAAGAATATAATCAATCTGATTTCGGTGTTGACCATCTGGTGATGCCCATGTGTAGAGTCTTCTCTTGTGTTGTTGGAAGAGGGCATTTGCTATGACCAGTTCTCTTGGCAAAATTCTATTAGCCTTTGCCCTGCTTCATTCCTTATTCCAAGGCCAAATTTGCCTGTTACTCCAGGTGTTTCTTGACTTCCTACTTTTGCATTCCAGTCCCCTGTAATGAAAAGAACATCTTTTGGGTGTTAGTTCTAAAAGGTCTTGGAGGTCTTCATAGAACCATTCAACTTCAGCTTCTTCAGCATTACTGGTTGAGGCATAGACTTGGATTACTCTGATATTAAATGGTTTGCCATGGAAACGAAGAGAGATCATTCTGTCGTTTTGAGATTGCATCCAGATACTGCATTTTGGACTCTTTTGTTGACCATGATGGCTATTCCATTTCTTCTGAGGGATTCCTGCCTGCAGTAGTAGATATAATGGTCATCTGAGTTAAATTCACCCATTTCAGTCCATTTTAGTTCGCTGATTCCTAGAATGTCAACGTTCACCCTTGCCATCTCCTGTTTGACCACTTCCAATTTGCCTTGATTCATGGACCTGACATTCCAGGTTCCTATGCAATATTGATTTTACAGCATTGGACCTTGCTTCTATCACCAGTCACATCCACAACTGGGTATTGGTTTTGCTTTGCCTCCATCCCTTCATTCTTTCTGGAGTTATTTCTCCACTGATCTCCAGTAGCATATTGGGCACCTACTGACCTGGGGAGTTCCTCTTTCAGTATCCTATCATTTTGCCTTTTCATACTGTTCATGGGGTTCTCAAGGCAAGAATACTGAAGTGGCTTGCCATTCCCTTCTCCAGTGGACCATGCTCTGTCAGCCCTCTCCACCAGGACCTGCCCATCTTGAGGAGCCCCACAGGGCATGGCTTAGTTTCATTGAGTTAGACAAGGCTGTGGTCCTAGTGTGATTAGATTGACTAGTTTTCTGTGAGTATGGTTTCAGTGTGTCTGCCCTCTGATGCCCTTTGCAACACCTACTGTCTGACTTGGGTTTCTCTTACCTTGGACACGGGGTGTCTCTTCATGGCTGTTCCAGTAAAGCACAGCCGCTGCTCCTTACCCTGGACGAAAGGGTATCTCCTCTTGGCCGCCCCTCCTGACCTTGAACGTGGAGTAGCTCCTCTAGGCCATCCTGAGCCTGTGTGTCTGGGGAGGCCTTACAAAGAGCTGTGAAAAGAAGAGAAGTGAAAAGCAAAGGGGGAAAGGAAAGATATAAGCATCTGAATGCAGAGTTCCAAAGAATAGCAAGAAGAGATAAGAAAGCCTTCCTCAGTGATTAATGCAAAGTAATAGAGGAAAAGAACAGAACGGGAAAGACTAGAGATCTCTTCAAGAAAATCAGAGATACCCAGGGAACATTTCATGCAAAGATGGCCTCGATAAAGGACAGAAACGGTATGGACCTAACAGAAGCGGAAGATATTAAGAGGTGGCAGGAATACACAGAACTGTACAAAAAGATCTTCATGACCAAGATAATTACGATCGTGTGATCACTCACCTAGAACCAGACATCCTGGAATGTGAAGTCAAGTGGGCCTTAGAAAGCATCACTACAAACAAAGCTAGTGGAGGTGATGGAATTCCAGTTGAGCTATTTCAAATCCTGAAGGATGATGCTGTGAAAGTGCTGCACTCAATATGCCAGCAAATTTGGAAAACTCAGCAGTGGCCACAGGACTGGAAAAGGTCAGCTTTCATTCCAATCTTGAAGAAAGGTAATGCCAAAGAATGCTCAAACTACCGCACAATTGCACTCATCTCACACGCTGATAAAGTAATGCTCAAAAATCTCCAAGCCAGGCTTCAGCAATACGTGAACCGTGAAATTCCAGATGTTCAAGCTGATTTTAGAAAAGGCAGAGGAACCAGAGATCAAATTGCCAATATCCGCTGGATCATTGAAAAAGCAAGAGAGTTCCAGAAAAACATCTACTTCTGCTTTATTGACTATGCCAAAGCCTTTGACTGTGTGGATCACAATAAACTGTGGAAAATTCTTCAAGAGATGGGAATACCAGACCACCTGACCTGCCTCTTGAGAAATCTGTATGCAGGTCAGGAAGCAACAGTTAGAACTAGACATGGAACAACAGATTGGTTGTAAATAGGAAAAGGAGTACGTCAAGGCTGTATATTGTCACCCTGCTTATTTAACTTATATGCAGAGTACATCACGAGAAACTCTGCTGGAAGAAGCACAAGCTGGAATCAAGATTGCCAGGAGAAATATCAATAACCTCAGATATGCAGATGACACCACCCTTATGGCAGAAAGTGAAGAGGAACTAAAAAGCCTCTTGATGGAAGTGCAAGTGGAGAGTGAAAAAGTTGGCTTAAAGCTCAACATTCAGAAAACGAAGATCATGGCATCTGGTCCCATCACTTCATGGGAAATAGATGGGGAAACAGTGGAAACAGTGTCAAACTTTATTTTTGGGGGCTCCAAAATCACTGCAGATGGTGATTGCAGCCATGAAATTAAAAGACGCTTACTCCTTGGAAGAAAAGTTATGACCAACCTAGATAGCATATTCAAAAGCAGAGACATTACTTTGCCGACTAAGGTCCATCTAGTCAAGGCTATGGTTTTTCCAGTGGTCATGTATGGATGTGAAAGTTGGACTGTGAAGAAAGCTGAGAGCCAAAGAATTGATGCTTTTGAACTGTGGTGTTGGAGAAGACTCTTGAGAGTCCCTTGGACTGTAAGGAGATCCAACCAATGCATTCTAAAGGAGATCAGCCCTGGGTGTTCTTTGGAAGGAATGATGCTAAAGCTGAAACTCCAATACTCTGGCCACCTCCTGTGAAGAGTTGACTCATTGGAAAAGACTCTGAATCTGGCAAGTATTGGGGCCAGGAGGAGAAGGGGACGACCGAGGATGAGATGGCTGGATGGCATCACTGACTCAATGGACGTGAGTCTGAGTGAACTCGGGAGTTGGTGAAGGACAGAGAGGCCTGGCGTGCTGCAGTTTATGAGGTCGCAAAGAATTTGACATGACTGAGCGACAGAACTGAACTGATGAGTGGTATCATATGACATTTGTTATAGTAATTTGTTATTGTTAATTAAAATATTATATAAAGAAACATAATTTTAAAACTGGTGAATATCTGAAAATTCTCTATATGCCAGCAAAAATGTGTGTCTTCTGAAAAGTTTGAAAATTTCCCATGGCTGATTCATGTCAGTGTATGGCAAAAACCACTACAATATTGTAAAGTAGTTAGCCTCCAAATAAAATTAATTAATTAATTTTTTAAAAGTTTGAAAATTCTTTACCAGGTTATGGTTTCTTCAAACTGAAAATGATGAAACTAAATGCCAGAAAGTTTATTAAAACCAATACTCATCCTAAACTCTGAGTAATAAGACTTTTGTTGCTCATGTTTTTGTATCAGTTCAATAGTAAATTTATTCATAGAAAAGGTGTAGGTATCAACATTAACAAAGTTAAAGAACAGTCACATTGCTGTTAATAATGTCAAAACTGTCATGTATTTTTAAATGTCGTCTCTCATGGTTACATGCAAAGAATCTTTTAATTAATTTTGTTAACTTCATTACAGTGTTCTACATTGTATACTTTAGAACTAATACATAAAGGCCCCAAATCCCCCAGTGTGCATTTCATTTGCCCCCATCCTTCTTAATTTTAAAGACCGTCACTGGAATACTGAGTTCATAATAACATTTCCATCTGCCTAATTGAGTAAATGCATCTCATGCAGATTAGCAATAGCTATTTTATGCTGCCTGTTTTTCATGACCTAATTGCTAATCTGCCCTCAAGTCTTCTGCTTTACTGCTGAGACTGTGTATGCAGTGTCCTCTGAGGGCTACACCAGAGTTACACTGAGTGGGGTGTGGTAGTCTTACTAAAATGGTGTTTTAGAGGGGGAAATCTGAAAAGGGTAATGAAAATAAATATGTATCTTTCTTTTAGGAAGTCTTTATGGGAAAAAATGTGATCTAGTTGGAAATTTTTGAGCATTTTCTTTACTACAAACTTTTAATCAACTTTATGTTTTTTATGTAAATAAATTGAATATGTTTTGATATAAGGTTTTTTTCAGTGTTAATATTTTATACATTCTGAGTTTTAATCTGAGCAACTAAACTGAACTGACAGTTCTATCTTTAGTTTTTTCAGGAGCTGCTATACTATTTTCCATAGCACTGTACAATTTTACATTCTTACCAACAGTGTACAAAGTTCCAATTTCTCCATATCCTTGACAGTGGTTTTTATTTTCTGTGTGTGTGTTTCTTGTAGCCATTTATTTTCTGGTTGGGGTGTGTGTATGTTTCTTGTAGCCATCCTAATAAGTGTTTCTTTGGAGGAATGACTATTCAAGTCCTGTACCCAATTTTGAATCAGATTGTTTGTTGAGTTTTAGGAGTTTTCTGTATATTCAGTATATATAATCCCTTATCAGATATATGATTTACAAATATTTTCTCTCATTAAATGGGTTGCCTTCTTACTCTACTGATATCTTTTGATGCACAAAATTTTAAAATTTTCACAACGTCTAATTCTGTTTTCTTTCATTGTCTTCTCCTTTGGTGTCATATTAAAGAAATCAGAGTTTTAGACCTTACACTTAGCTCATTGATCCATTTTGAGTTATATTTTTATACCTTTAAATTAGCCTCATATGTCATTTAAGTTACTAATTTTCTTTTACAGTATCAGGGGTTTTTTTAAGTCACCGTTTGAAAAGTTTGGATATACACAGGTACTGATGCAGTATAGGATAAAATATGGTACTCAATATCATGTAATTTCTAGATATGGTAGTAACCTTTTAAAGTAGAACTGTTCCTATAACACTGTATTCTTAATACACTTTTTATTTTTTGGCCATTTTTTTCTATTAGGCTGCTTATCCTGTCAGGTTATAAGATCTCTTTATGTATTCTGTATATGCATATCTTCTGTTTGTACTCTGAATTGTAGATTATCTTCCCAAATCTGTTCTCTCTTGATTCGTTTATTCTTTTATCTTTGTAGCATCTGGGTTTTCAGTCTTAGTTAAGATTTATGCTTCCTTTAAATAGTATAGTTAGTTTTTTAGGTTTCTTTTTCATTATTTTCATTGTTTTGGTTTTTAAATTTAAGTCTATTATGCAGCTGTGATTTATTTTTGGTGTACATTGTAAGATTGTGTCCACTTTTCTTTCAAATGGATATTCATTTGTGCCAGCAACATTTATTAAATCCTTCCACTGAACTGAAATATTTATGAATTCTCTGATCTGTTCTAGGAATTTGTCTCTTCATATGCCAACATCATATTAATTTTGTTATGTTGGTATTATAGTGCATGTAAACACATATACATACACATACACATACACAGGATGGGGAAGATGTGGTTCTAAGGATGGATGAGTTTGACAGTAGTGACTAAGAGTAGAGTTGCTTCACATTGTCAACACTAATCAAAAAGGGATTTAATGGAGAGGCTAGTTGATAAACTGATAATCATCTATTGATAACTACCCTTGATGCTTCCAGATTATCTTTTGCATTTGTAAAAGATTGAAAAGATGAGTGTATACCCGTAAGAAATAGTTTTCTGCCAAGTAATGTGTTGCTGCTGCTGCTAAGTCACTTCAGTTGTGTCCAACTCTGTGTGACCCCGTAAATGGCAGCCCACCAGGCTCCCTTGTCCCTGGGATTCTCCAGGCAAGAACACTGGAGTGGGTTGGCATTTCCTTCTCCAAGGCATGCAAGTGAAAAGTGAAAGTGAAGTCTCTCAGTCGTGTCCGACTGTTAGCGACCCCATGGACTGCAGCCACCAGGCTTCTCCATCCATGGGATTTTCCCGGCAAGAGTAGTGGAGTGGTAGGGTATATATAATTTTCCTCACATCAACTTTATGAGGTTAAATTTAACTCCCTTTTACAGAATGAAAATGGACACTTGTTCTAAGGGTTAAGTTACTTGCTCTGTAGTATGCAGCTCTTAGGTAGTAAAGGTAGGATTAAAACACTAATGCCCAGGCTCTTTGCACTATGGCTAAATGAAGTGTTTCATGAACAATACTTTGAAAACTAAAGATACACACAAATTGGTATGGGGATTATATGATAATGATCTATCATCAACATCTATGAGTTTTATCTTAAAACAGTGCCATGGATAATGCACAATAAAACTTAAAGCTATAAGTAAAGCAATTGTATTTTTATGAAAGAGCAATATATATATTCTTTCAAGATAAGGTCTATGAATAAAATTTTAGTTCTTTTTATTATTGTTTTAATTGGTGCTTTCAACGTTTTTTTAGAGCAGAAGAAAGTTAAAATAAAAAAACCAAAACCTGAATTTCCTGTATATACACCTTTAGAAAGTACATATATTCAATCTTATGATCATGGAACTTCTATAGAAGAAATTGAGGAGCAAATGGATGACTGGTTAGAAAACAGGAACAGAACACAGAAAAAACAGGTAAATTTAAAATATATATATATTTATTTGTCTGTGTCGAGTCTTAGTTTCGGCTTGTGGGATCTTTAGCGGCGGCATGAGAACTCTTAGTCGTGGCATGTGGGATCTAGTTCCTTGACCATGGATCCAATCCAGGCCACCTGCTTTGGGAGCATGAAGTCTGAGCCACTGGATCACCAGGGAATTCCAAAAACAGTTAAGTTTTTTGAATTTTGCTTTGAGTAAAACACATACTGAAAAGTACATAAAATATATTAATAGATATGGAGCTCAGTAAACTATCTCATGGCAAATCAAGTTAAAACCTTTGTACACTAGTGTATTAAGTCACAGGGTCAACAAGTAAATAATTCACATATATATATTCATATATATTATATATATATATTATATTCATATATATTAAACATCTGTATCAATTTCTAGCTCAGCACCAGGACTGAAAACTTCAGTTACTTTACATTCTTGCCAACACTGGGTCAAGTCCACCATAGTAAGTGTAGTTAATATCAATCACTATACATGTTTATAAAATTTTTTGGTAAACTTTTAAGATTTACTCTCCTAGCAACTTTCAGATATGCAGTACACTATTATTAAGTATAATCAGTGTGCTACTGCATCCCTATGACTGACTTTCCATCCCTATGATTGACCCTTTCATACATTTCATCTACTCTTCACTGCCATAGCCCTACCTCTTTTAAAAACCAGTCTGTTCTCATTTTCTTAAGCTTATTAGTTTGGGGGGCGGGGTTGTTTTTGTTAAGATTCTTCTAGAAAAGTGAGAGCATCCAGTATTTGTCTTTCTCTATATGATTTATTTTACATAGTATAATGCTGTTAAGGTCCATCCATGTTGTCACAAATGGCAAGATTCCCTTATTTTTATGGCTGAATAATATTCCTGTATGTGTCTGTGTATGCGTGTGTCACCTTTTCTATATCCATTCAACCATCAGTGGACACTTCTTTCCATATCTTGGCTATTGTAAATAGTCTACAACAAACATTGAGGTACATATATCTTTTCAGATTAGTGTTTTCATTTTCTTCAGATAAACACCCAGAAGCAGAACTTCTAGATCATTTGGTAGTTCTGTTTTTAATTTCTGGAGGAAATGCTATACTGTTTTCCACAGTGGTTAGACCAATATACATTTCCACCAACAGTGCACAAGCTTTCCCTTTTCTTCATATCCCTGTCAATACTTGTTATTTCTTGTATTTTTTATAATAGCCATTCTAACTAGTGAGAGATGATATAGAATCGTGGTTTTGATTTGTATTTCTTTATTGATTAGTGATGTTGAGCATCTTTTCATGTGTTGAGTATGATGTTAGCTTTGGGCTTGTCACATATGGCCTTTATTGTGTTTTGGTGCATTCCCTCTATATACAACTTTGTTGAGCGTTTTTACCATAAATGAAAGTTTTTGTCCAGTTCTATCAAATACATCTCTTCAGATGATCTTATGCTTAATCATCATACATTTGTGATGTTTGTTTTCTTCTTGTAATTGATTTCTAATGTCAGTATCAATGTAGTAGGAAAAGAATATGATTTGATTTCAGTCTTAAATAAATTTAAGAGTTGTTTTGTGGGCTAACGTATGATCTGTTCTGGAGATCCATGTGTATATGAGAAGAATGCGTATCTGCTGCTTTTTGATGGAATGTCCTGTCTATGTTTATTAATTCAATCTCATCTAACATGTCATAAAGGCTAATGTGTCTTTATTTATTTTCTGTCTGGATGATCTACCCATTGATACAAGTAGAGTGTTAATGTTTCCCATTATGACTGTATTGCATTGCTGTCTGCTTTTCCCTTTGTTTTTTAATATAGATTTAGGTGCTCAGGTTGACTTTTTTAAAATTCATAATATGCCCTTAAAATCTCTCCAAATTCATAATATGCTCTTAAAAATCCCTCCAAGTGTTTAAGTGTATCAGTAGTTTTTATCACTGACTAATAATCAATTATATTGAATAATAATCCAGGACAGGGAAGACTGGCTTGCTGCAGTCCCTGGGGTCACAAAGAGTTGGACACGACTGAGTGACTGGACTGAGCTGAACTGAATAATCCATAGTGGGTTAGTTTGCATGATCTAACATGTTATTTCTATAGGAATATATAGTACACACTCTGTTTGAGATTTATCCATGTTTATGTTTCTACAGTTTTCTCTTTTAGTGCTGAATAATAGTCTAGAGTACGGGTACACTACAGTTTTTAAAATTTATTTATTAGTTGATGGAAATTTTATTTGTTTCTGGCCATTATAAATAAGTCTTCTATGAAGATTTATTGTATACATGTTTGTGTGGAGTTATGCCTTCATTTCCCTTGGGTAAATGCCATGTAGTAAACTGAAGTTGCCAAACTGTGTTCCAGAGTGGTGGTAAATTTTACACTCCCACCACTAATGTGTAAGCGTTGCAGTGGCTCCATGTTTCGGCCATCTTTGGTGTTAGTGGTGTTTTTAATTTTAGCCATTCTAGTTGATGTGCAGGACTATCTCACTGTGATTCTCATTTTCAATTCTCTAATGGTTAGTAATGCTGAACATCTTTCTATCTGTTTGTTTGCCATTAGAATATCTTCTTTTATGAAGTGTCTCTTCAGATCTACAGCCCATGATTGTCTTATGACTGAGTTTAAAGTTCCCTCTATATATAAAACACCTTTGTCACCTATGTATTTTGCAGATATCTTCTTGTTTATAAATTGCTTTTTATTTTAATAATACTGTCTTTTGAAGAGCAAAAGTCTTAAATTCAGATGTTCAGTTTATTAAATGTTTTCCTTTGTACTAGTTTCTTTTTCTGTCCTAATTAAGAAATCTGTAGGGCGTCCCTGATGGCTCAGTCAGTGAAGAATTAGCCTGCAACGCAGGAGACTGCCTGCAATGCAGGAGACTCGGGTTCAGTCCCTGGGTCGTGAAGATCCCCTGGAGAAGGAAATCGCAGCCCACTCAGTATTCTTGCCTGAGAAATCCCATGGACAGAAGAGAAGGGCATGGCAGGCTACAATACATGGAATCACAAAAAGAATTGGACACGACCTAGCAACTAAACAACAACAACAAAAAAATAAGAAATCTTTACCAAACCCAAAATTAGGGTTTCTTCCATGTTTCCATTTAGAAGTTTCATTACTTTAGCTCTTACTAGATTTCAAGTTAATTTTTTAATATAGTGTGAGGTGTGCATTCAGGTGTGTACACACACACACACACCCATATATATTTATATTTTACTGTTTAGCTACCCAGTCTTCTAGCCCTATTTGTTTAAAAGATTGTCCTTTTTGAATTCAGTTGCCATGAGAACTTTGTTGAAAATATTATAATTGACCATATATGTATTGGTTTATTACTGGGCTCTCTCTTCTGTTCTGTTAATCTGTATATCTATATTTACACCAGTACAATTTGTATTGATAATAAGCTATGTAATAAGCCTTGAAATTAGAAAGTAGAAATCCTCCGTTTTCTTCTTTTCAAAATTATATTGAATATTCTAGTTATTTGCATTTCTTTATAATAAATTTAGATTCAAGTTGTCAATTTGTCCCAAAGATTCTGTTGGAATTTATATTGCAGTTGAATTGATCTATAGATAAATTTCGGGAGAATCTGACATCATAAAAATATTGAGTCTTTTGATCCACATGGTATATATCTCTTATCTGCATCTTCTTTAATTTCTCTTAAGAACATATTTGGTCAAATTTATCCCTAAATATTTCATATTTTATACTATTCCAAATTATATTTTAAATTTCAGTTACTGATGTGAGTATATGGAAATACTATTAATGTTTGTATATTAACCTTTTATCCTATAACTTTGCTACACTTAATTATTAGTCATAGTAGCTTTCATGTGGGATAGGTCTATAATTTTTTATATTTTAATATTTTTATGTGCTTTTTATATCAGGTTGATAGTGGCTTCATAGAATGCATTGGGAAATATTCCTTTTTTCTACAAGCGTTTGTGTGGAATTGCATCAATTTTTTTTTCTTTAGGTAGCTTTGGCAGTTTGTGTTTTTGAACAGGTTTGATTATTTCACCTAAGTTGTTGAATATACTGGCATAAGTTTTTGAATAATATTCCTTTATTATCATTTTAACATCTGTAGCGATATCTTTAGTTTATCATACTAGTCATTTGTGTCCTCTGTTTTATTTTTGGCCAGGATCTCTAGAAGTACATCCATTTTATTGATTTTCTTTAGAAATCAGCTTTTGGTTTCATTGATTTTCTATTTCTTCTTCTACTTACTTGAGGTTTAATTTACTCTTTTTCTAGTTTCTTAAGGTGGATGCTAGATCATCAATTGGAGAACTTCTTAGTATTAATAGTATAAGTTTTTTTGAACACTGGATTATTTAAATGTAGAGCTTTTTAGTTTGTATTTTTAATATATTTATATATTTGTAGTTTAGCTGTAACCCACAAATTTTGATGGCATGCATTCATTTCATTCAATTAAAAAGTCTAATTTTCCTTGTGAATTTCTCTTTGACTCATGTTTATTTTCCTAAAAGATAGGTATTTTTCAGGTATCTTTCTGTTACTACCTTCAGTTTATATAAATTTTTATTATTATTTAAATTTACAGTTTTAGAAATTTGGAATGTTCATTTAATTCATTTACATTTAGTATAATTATAATTACTAATACTTTGGGATTCAAATTTATCATCTTCAGGTTTGCTTTCACCTTGTCCCTCTTTATCTGTTTCCTCTCTTGCTTTCTTTTGGATTAATTTTTAATTTCTATTTCTCTCTTCTGTAGGCTTGGTGTCATACTCTCTTTTGTTCTTCCTTTTGTGGATAATATATAGTATTCAATATGCATCTTACTACAGTCTTGCATGAGTTCCTATTGATACTTCTCAGACATAAAATGTCTTTATTTGACCCTTTGACCCTTTACTTCATCTGTTTTATAGCCTGTATTTTGTGTTATGTATTTTGTTCCCCAAAATTTATATGTAAAGCCCTAACTCCTAATACCTGAGAAAGTGACATTTGTAAATAAGGTCACTGGATATGTAAGTAGTTAAAAAGAAGTCATACAGGAGCTTTTTGTGTGTAGATCTGTGTGATAAAGCATTTCATTTCCTGAAGTCCTTTGTTTCAAAGCTGTATTATCTTTACATTAGATTTTTTACCTATTGTTTCTTTGAACTGACCATAGAAATGGGCACACATTATACTTTCAGTAGATACTTGGTGAATTGATCAAGTGTCCAAAGTAAGTTACCATGGTCACTTCTGCTGTGAGACTATAATAATAGGGAGAGTGGGAGACAAAATACTGGATTCTTAAATTTGAAGACCTAAGTTCTAGTTTTAGCATCACTGTTTATTACCTATATCATATGGATTTTCATTTTCTTATTACTTAACACCATACAAAAAGTGTGAAATTATCTATCTTTCTACCTTAGAGGTAAAAGTATGTATGTTAAAACATTTTGTAAACCGAGAAACCCTAAAACAAAAAGTTTTCCTTTTATTCCATCCTTCTTCTGGATCTTCCTGTCATTTTCAAAGTTTTCATCTACATTTAAATTTTTCTTTTGTCCTTTTACTAGTGGAAAACAAATGAAGAGAAAGAGATGTCCCAGTTGACCTCTATGTTGTTTGTATTAAGAAAATTGATTAACTTTGTTCAAGAGCTTCTCTGATAATCTCTCTAACTCGTTTTTGTTTTGTCTAGTATATATTCAGAGTAGTTTTAAGTACTATGTCTGTAAGCTCTCATAAAATATTGCTTTTAAATCATGTAATGGAGAGAGGATTTTATCATTATCATCATCTTCCTTTACATCTTGTGTCAGATATTGTCTTGTGTTCTACTGTACATCAGGTTGCTCATTTAACTCTCATAAGAACCCTAAGTAATGTTTTTTCCATCTGGAAGGAATGTCTAATTATCAGGAAGACTGTACTATATTTAGTTCAGTCATAGGGAACTGCTGTTTTTCAGGAAAAAACATCCATTATCAGGAATTTTAGATGGCTCAACCAGTGTAAGTAAATAGGCATTAATCCATCTATGGAATTTCTTAACCTTTTTAAGCTCTTGAAAGGGTTAAACCCACGTAATTTCTCCCAGAATTTGCCATAGCTTTCATTAGTGGCAGTGCCAGTAGCCCTTTGAAGCAATAAGTGAAAGATGACAAATATTCAAAGTAGGAATATTGGATGAAAAGTGAAATGCAAAAGTTATTTCTGATTATAATTGTCTGACATAACTTTGTGATAGTCATTTTTAAAAATTTTCTTTAACAATGTAGTTAAATATTTTTAAGTCTAATAGCAGATGTCCCAGGTGGCTCAGTGAATAAAGAATCTGCCTTCAGTGCAGAAGATGTGAGTTCAATCCCTGGGTCAGGAAGATCCTCTGGAAGAGGAAATGGCAACCCACTCCAATATTCTTGCCTGGAGAATCCCATGGACAAAAGAGCCTGGTGGGCCAGCATCTGTGGAGTCATAGAGTCTGACACGATTGAAGATACTGAGCATGCATGATGGAATATTGCATGAAAAAATAAATGTAGTTGCTGCTGATTATAATTGCCTGACATAAGTTGGTGATAGTCATTTTTCAACATTTCCGAAACAGCGTAGTTAAATATTTTTAAGTCCAATAGTAGATGTCAGACATTTTTTATGTGAAAACAATCATTCATGTATATGATTTTTAAAAGTGAGGTTTTAATGAGGCAAAATAATTTCCCACCATAAATATTATAACAAATAAACTCTTCTAAAATAGTTTCTTCTTCATCCCCCTGGTAACCTAGTCATAATGTTCTGCAGTGTTTTATGTAGGAGACCTGCATTTCATTCCTGTTCTCGTTATCTCTCTCCCTGGGGCTGCAATGAATAAAATAAGAAATAAAATCACTATCCTCCGTCCTTATTGCCATGGGCTGTACCTTGTCAGATTTCATAAGCTAAGCTAGATGGGGCCTGGTTAGTACTAGAATGGAAGACCTCAAAACAAAGTCTGTGGAACACCCATCTTCTATGTAGCCACTGTTTCATCTTCCTTGAACCCTTGTCTTAAAGTCATTATTGTACTTTCATCTTTACTATTTGATTGACTTATTTGCTCTAGGGGGAAAATAAAGGTCTTTAAAGTAAATGCATTTCTAATCATTTAAGTCAATGCATTTATTTATTTTCCTTTTCAAACTTGAAAGACTAATTCAAAAGGTATTTGGCTGTATTCTCAGAAAAGACAGTATTCCAACTAGCGTTGTGTTTTATTGTCTAAGTTTGTTTTCTCAGGGACTTCTCATTTTATTTATCTCTGTCAAGTATTCTGTTTCTATTTGTCTTGAGAGATAGTGTTGCCCTTGTTATATAAATAATATACAACACATGGTATTATTTTAAAACACATATAATGTAACTGTGTGAAGATTTAAAACTTAGAATTGTTTCCTTAAAACCTATATTACCTACATAGCCTAACTTTAAATTTTAATTTTAAAAATTCAAATGCTAGTAATTTAAATTAATTAGGCCTTTGTGTATGTGTATATATAAAATATAATGCATGTAATTCAGTTAAAAATACAGTGATGTTTTAACCATGAATAAACCCAATCTGCCTATTGCTATTGCATCCAAAACACACCCAAACACACCTTTCATAATTACAGATGGTACATGTGCATGCATGTACCCACACACAAACGTATGTGCATACCTAAGTTCTCTAACACACTAGTTTTTTTCTTTCTCTTTCTTCCTTCCATTTTTTTCCTTCCTTCCTCCATCCTTCCTTCCCTTCTTTCTTTCCTTCCTAATGGCATTTTACACAGAACCCCAATATATGAAAGACAAATACAGAAGGCTGAGAGCTTCTCTGGTTAACGTCAAAATGAGGGAGGCTAGAGCCCCATCCATCTAGCCTCTTCCTCATGGCATAAGGATGAGGATAAACCTGAAAGTTGTAAGAAACATGGCTGTGCTGCCCTCCTCAGTTTCACATTCTTCCATTATACACAGAAATTTAATGTTTTGAAAGAGTTATGGGAGTACAGAAAAATGAGTAAAAAAACAACAGAAATAAAATCAGGTTATTTTGAGAAAAGAGATACTTGAATAGATAATAGATGTGTGAATGTAAAAAGAGGTCATTTAATTGATAAAAAGGACATGTATATCTTTATCAGGGAAACAACTTCCAGAATGTTCCTATTTTAAAAGGTTGATGGCTGCTGTGAGCTTGGGCCTGAAAAGTATTCAGCAGTGACTTGGTGTTTTCTTATTCTACCATTATGCCAAATCCTCTTCATTTCTGTTTAGAATGACTCCAAACCAAAACTAAACCCCCAGAGTCATAGCAGTCAGTACAAGAGGGATGGCATATTTTCTTTATGAAATGCAATGCATTTTTTATGTTAAGGAAGTATTCCAGAGTTTATCTAATTTATATTTTAGTACCATTTAAGATAGTCCCTATATGTCATCAATGATATTTCAGAAAGCAATTTTTAAATATTTTATACTGTTACTCATTTTAAAATAGCCATCTTCATAAAAATTTTTTAGAATAACCCACGGGAGTATTCTCTATGGGAGTGGTATGTTGATAATTTTTTTTAATCGACTCTTTGGAGAGAAAAAAGAAGCCTCTATTTTAATATT
The DNA here is from genome assembly GCA_917880005.1 of Nanger dama. NCBI lineage: Eukaryota > Metazoa > Chordata > Mammalia > Artiodactyla > Bovidae > Nanger > Nanger dama. The sequence continues at coordinate 30,990,358 of CAKJTW010000023.1, forward strand.
TGCCAAATTAAGTGGTAATCTACCCCCATCATGGCTGATTTGTAATTGTCAGTAAGAAGTCACTGAAAGTGGATGTGTAGTAGTGATGTTTAGTTCAGTTCATCCTCTCAGTCATGTCCAACTCTTTGCGACCCCATGAATCGCAGCATGCCAGGCCTCCCTGTTCATCACCAACTCCCGGAGTTCACTCAAACTCATGTCCATTGAGTCGGTGATGCCATCCAGCCATCTCATCCTCTGTCGTCCCCTTCTTCTACTGCCCCCAATCCCTCCCAGCATCAGAGTCTTTTCCAATGAGGCAACTCTTCGCATGAGGTGGCCAAGTACTGGCGTTTCAGCTTTAGCATCATTCCTTCCAAAGAACACCCAGGGCTGATCTTCAGAATGGACTGGTTGGATCTCCTTGCAGTCCAAGGGACTCTCAAGAGTCTTCTCCAGCACCACAGTTCAAAAGCATCAATTCTTCGGCGCTCAGCCTTCTTCACAGTCCAACTCTCACATCCATACATGACTACTGGAAAAACCATAGCCTTGACTAGACGGACCTTAGTTGGCAAAGTAGTGTCTCTGCTTTTGAATATACTATCTAGGTTGCTCATAACCTTTCCTCCAAGGAGTAAGCGTCTTTTAATTTCATGGCTGCAGTCACCATCTGCAGTGATTTTGGAGCCCCCCAAAATAAAGTCTGACACTGTTTCCACTGTTTCCTCATCTATTTCCCATGAAATGATGGGACCGGATGCCATGTTCTTAGTTTTCTGGACGTTGAGCTTTAAGTCAACTTTTTCGCTCTCTACTTGCACTTTCATCAAGAGGCTTTTAGTTCCTCTTCACTTTCTGCCATAAGGGTGGTGTCATCTGCATATCTGAGGTTATTGATATTTCTCCCGGCAATCTTGATTCCAGCTTGTGTTTCATCCAGTCCAGCATTTCTCATGATGTACTCTAGAGCATATAAGTTAAATAAGCAGGGTGACAATATACAGCCTTGACGTACTCCTTTTCCTATTTGGAACCAGTCTGTTGTTCCATGTCTAGTTCTAACTGTTGCTTCCTGGCCTGCATACAGATTTCTCAAGAGGCAGGTCAGGTGGTCTGGTATTCCCATCTCTTGAAGAATTTTCCACAGTTGATTGTGATCCACACAGTTGAAGGCTTTGGCATAGTAAATAAAGCAGAAATAGATATTTTTCTGGAACTCTCTTGCTTTTTCGATGATCCAGCAGATGTTGGCAGTTTCTCTGGTTCCTCTACCTTTTCTAAATCCAGCTTGAACATCAGGAAGTTCACAGTTCACGTATTGCCAAAGCCTGGCTTGGAGAATTTTGAGCATCACTTTACTAGCATGTGAGATGAGTGCAATTGTGCGGTAGTTTGAGCATTATTGGCATTGCCTTTCTTTGGGATTGGAATGAAAACTGACCTTTTCCAGTCCTGTGGCCACTGCTGAGTTTTCCAAATTTGCTGGCATACTAAGTGCAGCACTTTCACAGCATCATCTTTCAGGATTTGAAATAGCTCCACTGGAATTCCATCACCTCCACTAGCTTTGTTTGTAGTGATGCTTTCTAAGGCCCATTTGACTTCACATTCCAGGATGTCTGGTTCTAGATGAGTGATCACACCATCATGATTATCCGGGTCATGAAGAACTTTTTTGTACAGTTCTGTGTATTCTTGCCATCTCATCTTAATATCTTCTGCTTCTGTTAGGTCCATACCGTTTCTGTCCTTTATCAAGCCCATCTTTTCATGAAATGTTCCTTGCTATCTCTAATTTTCTTGAAGAGATCTCTCATTTTTCCCATTCTGTTGTTTTCCTCTATTTCTTTGCATTGATCGCTGAGGAAGGCTTTCTTATCTCTTGCTATTTTTGGAACTGTGCATTCAGATGCTTATATCTTTCCTTTTCTGCTTGGCTTTTTACTTCTCTTCTTTTCACAGCTATTTGTAAGGCTTCCCCAGACAGCCATTTTGCCTTTTGCATTTCTTTTCCATGGGGATGGTCTTGATCCCTGTCTCCTGTACAATGTCACGAACCTCCACAGTTTATCAGGCACTCTATCAGATCTAGTCCCTTAAATCTATTTCTCACTTCCACTTTATAATCATAAGGGATTTGATTTAGGTCATACCTGAATGGTCTAGCAGTTTTCCCTGCTTTCTTCAATTCCAGTCTGAATTTGGTAATAAGGAGTTCATGATCTGAGCCACAGTCAGCTCCTGGTCTTGTTTTTGTTACCATTTTGCAATACTCTCATCATGTAGATAAACTTGATGTGTATATCTTCAAGGGCATACGTAATAAAATATAGTAAAATAATTAGGAAGCAATGAATTGCTGGGGGCAATTCACTCTTTCTGCAGAATGGGGGGTTTAGGAGGGACTTTCCATAGTTGCACCAATCATGTTAAAGGTCAAATCATTATGTGCCTTCAGTTGTACCAATCATGTTAAAGGTCAAATCCTCACTTGCATGGAAATCAAGAGAGCCAATCAAAACTTTGACAAACATAGACCCCGCCCCTATCACTTACGCCAGGCACCATCTTAGTTTCCAACTGCTTCCAACTGTCAAGCTAGCCCCGTTTTTTTTTTTTCCTCCGAGGTTTCCCATTTACGGCCACATCGAATCTTGACTATTACCTTTTTAGTATAATTTAATTAATCATTTGCATTGATCACCAAGGAAGGCTTTCTTATGCCTCCTTGCTATTCTTTGAAACTCTGCATTCAAATGGGTACATCTTTCCTTTTCTCCTTTGCCTTTCACATCTCTTCTTTTCACAGTTATTTGTAAGCCCTCCTCAGACAACCATTTTGTCTTTTTGCATTTCTTTTTCTTGGAGATGGTCTTGATCCCTGACTGCTGTACAGTGTCACAAACCTCTGTCCATAGCTCTTCAGGCAATCTGTCTGTCCGATATAATCCTGAATCTGTCACCTCCACTGTATAATCGTAAGGGATTTGATTTAGATCATACCTGAATGGTATAGTGGTTTTCCCTGTTTTCTTGAAGTCTGAATTTGGCAATAAGGAATTCATGATCTGAGCCACAGTCAGCTCCGTCTTGTTTTTGCTGACTATATAGAGCATCTCCATTTTTGGCTATGAAGAATATAATCAATCTGATTTCAGTATTAACCATCTGGTGAGGTTCATTTGTAGAGTCTTTTCTTGTGTTATTGGAAGAGAAATGGTATGGACCTAACAGAAGCAGAAGATATTAAGAAGAGGTGGTAAGAATACACAGAACTATACAAAAAATCTTCATGATCCAGATAATCACGATGGTGTGATCACTCAACCTAGAGCCAGACATCCTGGAATGTGAAGTCAAGTGGGCCTTAGAAAGCATCACTACAAACAAAGCTAGTGGAGGTGATGGAATTCCAGTGGAGCTATTTCAAATCCTGGAAAATGATGCTGTGAAAGTGCTGTAGTCAATATGCCAGCAAATTTGGAAAACTCAGCAGTGGCCACAGGACTGGAAAAAGTCAGTTTTCATTCCAATCCCAAAGAAAGGCAATGCCAAAGAATGCTCAAACTACCGCACAATTGCACTCATCTCACATTCTAGCAAAGTAATGCTCAAAATTCTCCAAGCCAGGCTTCAGCAATACGTGAACCATGAACTTCCTGGTGTTCAAGCTGGATTTAGAAAAGGCAGAGGATCCGAAGATCAAATTGCCAACATCCGTTGGATCATCGAAAAAGCAAGAGTGTTCCAGAAAAACATCTACTTCTGCTTTATTGACTAGCCAAAGCCTTCAACTGTGTGGATCACAATCAACTGTGGAAAATTCTGAAAGAGATGGGAATACCAGACCACATGACCTGACCTGTATGCATGTCAGGAAGCAACAGTTAGAACTGGACATGGAACAACAGACTGGTTCCAAATAGGGAAAGGAGTACATCAAGTCTGTGTATTTTCACCTTGCTTATTTAACTTATATGCAGAGTGCATCATGTGAAATGCTGGACTGGATGAAGCACAAGCTGGAATCAAGATTGCCTGGAGAAATATCAATAACCTCAGATATGTAGATGACACCACTCTTATGGCAGAAAGCAAAGAACTAAAGAGCCTCTCGATAAAAATGAAAGAGAAGAGTGAAAAAGTTGGCTTAAAGCTCAACATTCAGTAAACAAAGACCATGGCATCTGGTCCCATCACTTATGGGAAATAGATGGGGAAACAGAGGAAACAGTGTCAGACTTTTTTTTTTTGGCTCCAAAATCACTGCAGATGGTGACTGCAGCCATGAAATTAAAAGATGCTTACTCTTTGAAAGGAAAGTTATGACCACCCTAGACAGCATATTAAAAAGCAGAAACATTACTTTGCCAACAAAGGCCCATCTAGTCAAAGCTATGGTTTTTCCAGTAGTCATGTATGGATGTGAAAGTTGGACCATAAAGAAGGATGAGCACTGAAGAATTGATGCTTTTGAATTGTGGTGTTGTAGAAGACTCTTGAGAGTCCCTTGGACAGCGAGGAGATCAAACCAGTCCATCCTAAAGGAAATCAGTTCTGAATATTCATTGGAAGGACTGATGCTGAAGCTGAAACTCCAATATTTTGGCCACCTGATGCGAAAAACTGACTCATTTGAAAAGACCCTGATGTTGGGAAAGACTGGAGGCGGGAGGAGAAGGGGACGACAGAGAATGAGATGGTTGGAGGGCATCACCAACTCAGTGGACATGAGTTTGAGTACGCTCTGGGAGTTGGTGATGGACAGGGAAGCCTGACATGCTGCATGACTGAGCGACGTAAGTGAAAAATTCATTTATGTAATTTAAATTTTTATGCTGGATGTGTTTAATAGCCAGCTCACACAGTTCCTAAAACTTTGGCAGCTGGCTCTCAGAAACTGGTATAAGTGGGCTCCAGCATACCACTGACCTTGGGGGAACTCCATTTCTCTACCTTTTACTGTATGTCTGGGTTAGCCATCCTTCATGTCTCCAAGATTCACTGTAGTTATGCAGATTATTTTGCTATGAGCATCTAAGGGATATTTAGAGACTATAAATATCCTATTTTCTGCTTCTTTTTATCAGTTTGTCTATATTAAGGTATCATACTGTTCTACAGTCATTTAATATCTTCCTGTTACTTGTCTAGCAAGATGACTTTAAACCTGTTAAAATGATTATCTTCCCCATGTCTTAACAACATAACCAAAAGAAACGAACCCTAAGTACATTGGAGATAATGGTGAGATATTTTTGTTGTACATCTTTACCTACCTAAAACTGCCTAGATTGATCTGTTTTATTGGTAAGAACATGGTTTTCATTTTTAAAAGCTTTTTAATGTAATTAGCTTGATAATAGCTGGAGTCTCCATTGAGAGTTCCCAATCTGTTACCCAGCAATTAACTATTTGTAGTCATCATTGATAATAGCAGCTTGCCACTGAATATTTTCATCATTCATTAGCTTACCCTTTAATAAAATTATTTTACATGCGCTTTCTAAAGTGTATTATGTTTTCAAAATAATTTTATCCGTGGCATTATTAGATCTAGACTTTCTGCCTTTTTCAAAAGATAAATTTTAACTTTACCTTTGATTAGAAAATCATATATTTTGCTGAGTTGGCCTTTTGTATTAAAGCTGTTTATCACTTAAACTTCAAAAGAAAACTTTGTAAACACTGTCCCTGACTATTGTAGACTGGCAGAAAAGAAACCCCAATGAGTGAATTAGTACATGATGCTATTAAAAGTACATTTCAAAGTTCTCTTGATCATCATGATGGAAAATGGCCAGTAGATTTGAAACCACAAAAACCTAAGGTATTTGTTCACTATTTATGTGTCTGGTGTTCTTAATTTATTAAAATTTATTTTAAATCTATTAAAATCACTTTTACAAATATTAAGCACCTGTATTTTGTGACATTGTTTTAGAGGTTTAACTTGTTTGATAACACTAGAGTACAAAAGATGTCAAACCCTCAGTATTTTTCAGAGACATTTCTGACTTTAGCCCTTCCCTGTCCGGATCTGTGCGATGTCCACTGTTAACCGTTCCTTGGGACTCTGTTCCTTTCCCACTTGTCTCTCCAAAAGAGGTTTTCAGTCTGAGATTACCGCTTTGTTGCTTATCTGAGTAATGCCCTCCAGTTCCTTCTGAAGTGAGTTCCACTCGCTGGTCCTGCTGGTTTGGCCAGTGTGGTGTCTGTAGTCTCTGATACAGCAAGAAACCCACTGGCAGCTGCTCGTCTCACGCCAGGCTCCGCTCCCCTCTCTCTCAGGCTAAGCAGGGGCCTCGCTCCCTCTCTCACGCTTGCCTCCATACAAATATATTGTCACTCCCTTCCAAATCCTGTCACCCCAGGGTGCTGCACAGAATGTCAGAGAACCCACGTACCTATCCACCTTTCCCAATGTTAGATACCCCCCCAAATTATCTTATTATTTTCTTCAACTCCTCCATTCACACTCAGATTTTCTTTTCCATACTCTTTTCACACAAATGGAGCCTATTGGCTTCAGTAAGCACTGAATAGTTCTGAACTAGGACACATTTATTTAAGAAGGTAAAAAAAAAAAAAGTATAGCAGATTTTTGTATCCTGCTGTATTAAATTTTTAGTAACTCATCCTGTTATGGAAGTTTTCTGAGTGGGAAAAGTGAATATCATGATCTTCCATCTTATAGACTAAGATAAAATGAAAGCACAAAATAAGAAGCTACTTTTGTTGTAGACTGAAATATGTACACAAGACTTACATATCAGTTTGTGTATATCACATTCATGCATATATTCAAGTACATACATGAGTATAGAACAAAGAACACTATGAGAATTACATGAAACAAATACATAAAGGTGGCAGACCCTTCATAGCCCTTCAATAAAATTAATCTCAATTAGATAATTTTCTAAAAGAATTCATGGTTTTATGGTTAAGGTGGGTGCTTATCAGCGTGTTTTATTCTAGTAATACTCTTAACACTCTAGTTTAATAGTGTCTTTCAAAGACTATTTCTTTGAGAAACTTTTGTTTGAGCACTCATTTCTTTTGTGATGGCTGTTTGACTTTAACTTATTTATAAAATGACTTTTTAAGAAACTCTCTACAATAGAAATTGTTTACAATCTTTTGTTAAGCCTGGGTACCTTATAATTAATGACTTCTACCACACCACCTGCTCCCTTCTGCTTGAATCTTACCACGTCAGTGTTGCTTTGAAATCTGAGAATCCTTTCCTCTTGCTGCCGACTAATATGCTGCTTGTTTAAGTCCAACATGATATTACTGATTAGCTGAATGAACACTATTTCCTGGGTTTTTTTCCCCTGTATCTCTAAATAAACCACTTTCGTCTTAGTAGGATTATGATGTTATAGAAAACATACTTAAATAAATTAGACTTTTTCTGCAGAAAGGAGACCATAGAAAAGATGAATCATAATACACTAAATGCTTTCTAAAAGTCCATCTTTTATAATATTTAAACATAACTAGGTATACCTGTGGAGAGAGAGTTTTTAAAAATCCAGATTTGTTTCTGATCTTCCTTTAATAATGAAAGAGTTTTTAGCATTCCGTAGTCTAGGATTTAGTTTTCGTGCTTTGTACATTTCCCTTTCCTCTAGTCTTCTTAATAATACAAGTATTTCAGGACCAAGATGAGATAATTACCTGGTCTTATAATTTTTATAATTACCTGGTCACTTATATTATTCCATTGTGTCACTGTAAACCACCTGATGGTTGAGCTTTTAACTTTATATCCTCTGAAGTGTCTGTCTATAGGGTAAATGTTAATTGAATTGAATTCACTTGTTGGATTAAACTGATCCCACTAATTTACTTCACTCCATCACTCAATACCCATTACATGTTTTTACCCTTTGTGTGTTTATCTTTGAATAGATTATCTTACTTCTATGATTTTAAATTTCCTGGAAGTATCTCACTATATTTGCAGGAATCACAGGGATAGGGCCAATTTATTTTGATACTGGATTAGATTCAAGTTTCTGGACAGAAAAGCAGTTTTCCAGTGTTGTTCTTTTAAGAAGAGATATCCTGTTACAACAATACTGTTAGTATTGAGAAAATAATAACTTGCTCTATCTAAATAAAATGCCCACAAGGCCAAAGTGTGTTCCCGATTGCTAATTTAGTCATCTGTCATGTGGAGCAGACTACTCCCACAAATGTGACCAGTTTATTCTCTCCCAGGCTTAATCTGTATGTTAAGCTAAGTTACATGTAGAAGACCCTTTATCAAATATACTGTGAAAATCACTTTCTCGTGACTCAGAGATATTCAAGGAGAGAAGAGAGTGAATTCTTAGAAGAAAGACATGTTGAGCAAAGACATAGGGGTAAGACATTTCAGAACATGTTCAAGGTAAGATGGTAGGCTATTGTGTCTAGCTTCCAGAACACAGTGGGAATATGCTGTGAGATAAGGCTGGAAAGACAGATAGGTAACAAAATACAGAAGTTTAAGTTTACGTTTTGTATTTTATATAGTAGAAAATGTTTGGATTTTGAGCTGGCAGTAGTGAGGTTTGATGTGCTCTGTTTTTTAAAGATGACTAGCAGCAATAGTCTGAAACTGTGGACTGAGAGTAGAAAGGTGTTCCAGAAATGACACAGAAAGTTCAGATTTACCTATAATCATAGCTGACTATGATTCTGAATAATCCGGATCATTCTTTGAAAGGACTGATGCTGATACTGAAGCTCTAATACTTTGGCCACCTGATGAGAAGAACTGACTCATTGGAAAAGACCCTGATGCTGGGAAGGATTGAAGGCAAAAGGAGAATGGGGCAGCAGAGGATGAGATGGTTAGATAGTGTCACCAACTTAATGGACATGAATCTGAGCAAACTCTGGGAGATAATGAGGGACAGGGAGACTGGTGTGCTGCAGCCCTCCAGGCTCCTCTGTCCATGGTATTCTCCAGGCCAGAATACTGGAGTGGGTAGCTGTTCCCTTCTCCAGGGCATCTTCCCAACCCAGGAAGTGAACCCAGGTCTCCCACATTGCAGGCGGGTTCTTTACCCATCTGAGCCACCACGGAAGCCCAATATATACTGACACCAAGACTCAAATTATCTATCTGATTCTAAAAACCATACACCATCCTCCCCTTATAAATGTAGTCATCCCTGAGTATTCATAGTAGATTGATTCCAGGACACCACTCCCAACCCCAGGAGACCAAAATCCACAGATGTTTAAGTCCCCTATATAAAATGGTATAGAATTTGCATGTAACCTATGCACATCCTCCCATATACTTTAATCTCTAGATTACAAATACAATGTAAGTGCTGTGTAAACAGTTGCTAGCATGTAGCATATGCAATTTTTCTCTTCTTGGAACTTTCCATAATTTTTTTTTTCTGATTATTTTCGATCCAGAGTTGGTTAATCTGGAGATGCAGAATCCATAGATATAGTTATCTGTATATTGTATTTTAATTATGTAAATATCTGTTTATTAGGAGAAACCCATTTCTTTTCACTTTTATGTCTCAGGGTCTTAGTACAGTGCCTAATAAAATAGTGGGAACTTCATTAGTTTAATCAGTAAACATTGATTGAACACCTACTAGACATTGTGCTATGGGTGCATATGATTCAGCTCTGTTAGATGATTGCCAGTTTCCTAAGTAACCATAACCAATGTAACACAGCAGTTTACGAGAGTTCCTATTGCTCCACATACCTGCCCACACTTGGTATTTGTCATTTTTTCATTTTAGCTCTTCTAGTGGATGTATTGGAGAAGGCATTGGCAACCCACTCCAATACTGTTGCCTGGAAAATCCCATGTACAGAGGACCCTGGTGGGCTGCAGTCCATGGGATCGCTAAGAGTCGGGCATGACTGAGTGATTTCACTTTCACTTTTCACTTTCATGCATTGGAGAAGGAAATGGCAACCCACTCCAGTGTTCTTGCCTGGAGAATCCCAGGGACGGGGAGCGTGGTGGGCTGCCGTCTATGGGGTCGCACAGAGTTGGACACGACTGAAGCACCTTAGTAACAGCAGCAGCAGTGATGTATCAATGTGGGTTTTTAATTGAGAAATTTACATAATATAAAATTAACCTTTTAAAAGTGAACTATTCCGTAGCATTCATTCACAGTGTTGTACAATTACCACCTCTGTCTAGCACAAAACACTTCATTATCTGAAAGGAAACTGTATCCATTAAACATGCACCCCCCCATTCCCTACCCTTACCCTATCAGCCTGTTGACCAGTAATCTTCATTTTGTCCCTATAGATTTACCTATTTTGAATATTTCTTGTAAGAATCTTGTTGGAATCTTCTTGGAATCATGCAGTATGTGAACTTTGTTTCTGGCTTCTTTGACTTCACATGTTTTAATGTTCATCCACATTGTAGCATATACCTGTCCTTTTTATGGCTGAATAATTCCATCTTAGGTGTATACCACAGTTTATCTGTTCTTCAACTGATGGACTTCTGGGCTGATACTGTGTTTTGGATGCTGTTAGCAGTGCTGTAATGAATATGTGTGTACATGTGTTTGTTAGAGTGAAAGTGAAAAGTGAAAGTTGCTCAGTCGTATCTGACTCTTTATGACCCCATGAACTATACAGTCCATGGAGTTTTCCAGGCAAGAATACTGGAGTGGGTAGCTTTTCCCTTCTGTAGTGGATTGTCCCATCCCAGGGGTCGAACCCACATCTCCTGCATTGCAGATGGATTCTTTACCAGCTGAGCCACAGGGAAGCCCAAGAATACTGGAGTGGTTAGCTCATCCCTTCTCCAGAGGATCTTCCCGACCCAGGAATTGAACCAGGGTCTCCTCCACTGCAGGCAGATTCTTTACCAACTGAGCTATCAGGGAAGCTTGTTTGTTAGAGTACTTATTTTCAAATCCTTTGAGTGCGTGCCCAAGTGAAATCACTGGAGTATATTGTAATTCTGTGTTTAACTTTTGAGGAACCCATAATCTGCTTTCCATAGCTGTTGAACTATTTTACATTCTCACCAGCAGTGTACAGGATATTTGTTTTCACATATCCTCATCAACACTTGTTATTTTCCGTTAAACCATCCTATGGTATACAATGGTGTCTCATTGGGGGTTTGACTTTCACTCGCCCTAATAACTAATATTGTTGAGCATCTTGTCATGTGCTTGTTAGCTGTGTGTATCTTTTTTAGAGAAATGCCCCTTTTCTGAGTTGGGTTGTCTTTTTGTTGTTAAGTTCATTATGTTTTGTATATTGGATACATGATTTGTTTATCAGATATGTCTATGATTCACAAATATTTTCTCCCATTCTGAGGTTTTCTTTTCACTTTCTTAAAGATGTCCTTTCATGAACAAACTTTTAAAGTTTTGATGAGGTCCAGTTTATCTAGTTTTTCATTTGTGGCTTTTGGTACTATAGCTATGAATCCACTGTCAAATTCAAAGTCATGAATTTGCTCTTTTGCTTTCCTCCATAAATTTTTTGTTTTTAGTTCTTAAATTGTTGATCCATTTGTATTAATATTTTTGTATACTGTTCAAGTTAGTCCAGTTTCTTTCTTTCTTTCTTTCTTTTTTTTTTTTGCATGTTATATATAATATGATCTCAGTACAATTTGTTGAAAAGACTTCCTTTTCCTATTAAATGGTCCTGGTAACCTGTCAAAATCATTTGACCATGTATGTTAGGTTTCATCTGGGGGCTTTCTGGCCTGTTCCATCGGTCTATCCATCTGTCTTCATGCTAGTACCACTTTCTTTTGATTACTGTAACTTTGTAGTAAGTTTTGAAATCAGGCACTGTGAATCCTCCAGCTTTCTTCTTTTCAGTTGTTTTGGCTTTTGGATTCACTTGAGATTCCATGTGAATTACAGGATGGATTTTCCCAATTGCATAAAATATCATGGGTATTTTGATGGAGATTGCTTTGAATCTGTAGATTTCTTTGGGTAAAATTCATATCTAACAACATTAAGTGTTTTAGTTCATGAACATGGGATGTTTTTCCATTTATATGCCTTTAATTTCTTTCAACAGTGTTTTATAGTTTTTATTGTGTAAAAATTTTCTTTCACTTTATTGGTTAATTCCTAAGTATTTTATCCTTTTTGATGCTATTGTAAAAGGATTTATTTCATAATTTCCTTTTCATATTGTTGATTATTAGTGTATAGAAATACACCCGCCCGAGTTTGTGTTGTTGTTTTGGTTTTGGTTTTTTACTTCTTCCTGTTTTTATAAACCCATTTTTTCTGGCTTTTTTCTTTCTGTTTCTCCTCCCTTTGAAATCCCTCAGTGCTAACTATCCTAGTCCAGGACCTCATTATCTTATGACTGCTAATAATTTCTTGACTATTATCCTATCAGTTCATCCTGTTTGCTTCTCTCCAATTAGATCTTTTAAAATACAATTTCATTGGAGAGTCGGTCTTTCCCTAAAGTATTTTCTTATTCATAATACTTCCCTTATCTGAATTCTTACAGCACTGTTTCTATACCACTTAGTCTTATACTTGAGTATATAATGCATTGAATGAACTAGTGTTTCACTATAATTTTTCAGTTAAAAACTTACTGCTATGTGGGAAACAGTGTCACTGGGTGACACAATGATAAATTTTAATAAGACACACCCAATTTTGTCCTTAATATTAGCTAACATTTATTAAGTGGCTCTATGTGTCTGATACTGCTCTAGGCACTTTATGTACAACTCATTTAATCTCAGAGCAACCCCATATAGTCTACACTACTATTTTCCTCATTTTACAGAGGAGAAAACTGAGGTAGAGAGAGGTAAAATAGCTTTTTCAAATTAGTTATTAATAGCTAGTAAGTGACAAAACCATGATTCAAATATAATTTGCTAACTTGGGAATCTGTGCTCTTAGCCACTACCACTATATTACCTAGTTGGAAACACATAAAACAGAAACCTAAATAAAAATGTTTTGAAGTTTACTATAACAAGCTTTGTGACAGAGAACTTTTACAGTTCAAATGACAAGATTACTTCCACTAGGAACAAAAACAAAAGCCTTCTGAAGGATTTGGAAGTGGGGTGGGGGAGAAACATTCCAGAAAGAAACTTGCTTGATACAAAGCACTCTTGAGACAAGACTGTTAAGAGCACATTACCAGGCACAGTGAGTAATGCAGTTAACTGGAACAAAGGATGCTTGAAACGGTAAAGGAAGTAATTTATAAAAGTGGGTTGCAGCCAAGTCATAGTTCCTGAATGTAAGATTAAAATGTTTAAGTCATATTTTCTAAGAAGTGCAGAGATGTTTTTAAGTTTGTATCATATAAATGTTTGACTGTAATAATGTAAAAGGTCAAAGGGAGGAGAAGGACTAATTAGGAAAGTTATTGCCATAGGCTAAGTAAGAGATGATGAAGCCCTGAATATGGTAACTAGTAGGGAAAGCAGAGACCAGACGAGAGATCTTGTGAATCTTCTTGAATCTTCACGATTTTTCACTGATTGGCTACACAGCAAAGGTGGGGCTGAGAGACTAAAAATGATAGTGGATGGGCAGAAGAAGTGGATACCATTAACAGAGATAAAAAGAACATGATAGTTTAGGAAATGATAGTTTGGGAGAAAGATATATAATCAGTTTAAGACATGTCAAGTTTATGATGCTGGTGGAAGGAAACATTCAATGATAATGTAGAATTTAAGAGATGAAAATTACAGAGGTAACTATTAGAGCTCTTGATGTACATTAGAGACCTAAATCCAGGAAAGCAGGAGGAGGAAAATCATCTCGGGACATATGGAAAACCAATACCTCCGAAGACATATTCCCAGAGTAAGAAGAACCAGAAGATTATGGTAGATAAAATAGTAAGTGAGAGAGGGGAATGTTTTAGAGGGTAAAACAAATGTGGCAAAACATCAGCATTTATGAAATACAGAATGTAAGTGAAGATCTCTCAGTCATGTCCAACTCTTTGTGACTATAGTCCATGGGGAATTCTCCAGGCCAGAATACTGGCATGGGTAGCCTTTCCCTTCTTCAGGGGATCTTCCCAACCCAAGGATCGAACTCAGGTCTCCCACATTGCAGGCAGATTCTTTACCATCTGAGCCACCAGGGAAGCCCAAGAAAACTGGAGTGGATAGCCTATCCCTTCTCCAGAGGATCTTCCTGTCCTGGGAATTGGACCAGGGTCTCTTGCACTGCAGGTGGATTCTTTCTTATCAACTGAGCTATCAGGGAAGCCCTAGAACATGAGTAGTTATACATACTATTTTATATTCTTTTTCTCTTATATTTTTACTTTTCTTTGTTTCTTTAATTGGCTGTTCTACTTGAAGTCACTCTTTAGTTGTTATATCTTAAAGTGAATTCTGGATCCCTTCATAGCACTCAAAAATCACAGACTGACTATGGTATCTACACGTTTATATAGATACGGATAAAGTGAACATTAGGTTACTAGACTTAAGAGTAAATGTAGATTAGCCTTAATAAGGCCCCCTTGGGAGATTTCTAGCACTACAAAAGACTGAGCTGATATGAATGAGCCCTGCCCTCCACTACAAGATTTAGTATTATCAAAAAAAAAAACCAATCATAGCCTTGATTAAAAGAATAAAAGGGAAATTCAGTTTTGTTTTAATGCCAGTAACAGCTTAAAACCATAGTCATAAATAGGAAATGACACCACAGAATCTAAGGCTTGGTACCTGGGGTTTTAAATACCTACTTGAATCAAAATTGTGCCTTTGGGACTGCAGGCAGCCGGAATGGAGCCTCTTGCATAAAGCCTAGTCTCAAAAGGCTACCATTTTGTGAAAGAAGAATGAGAAAATTTCAATGATCCAGAGATACTAAAACCCTTAGGGCCCTGACAGAAGCCAATGCAAAAACTGTTCTCTACCACAAAACTTAGGGCTTTGGGAGCGCCTGTTAAGGAACTGTTTTTAAAAGAATCAAAAACTTCAGTGAAGATGTGCTCACAATATCATTATGAACTGTGAGGAAAGTCAGCAGATGCTGCAAAGAAAACTGTCATCTGAGAACAGAAGGTAAGAAACCTAATCTGAAAGATACCATAAAACTAATCATTTTAAAATAAATAAAAAGATAAAAGAGAAGATAAAACCTTAATGAAGAACATGCAGGATAAGAGGAAAAAAAGTATAAATGAAATGTTCACTGATTTTCTTTTTAATGGTTGGATTAAACTGCTGAAATGAGAATTAGTGAACTAGATGATCTGGTCAAACCACCCAGAATACAAAGTCAAGAGATCAGGAAGGAAAACATAAGAATGGTTAGGAGACATGGAAGATAGATATATGCTATACTTTACCATTCTATCTAATGACAGTTTTAGGAGGAGTGAATGGGGAATGCAATATAAAATAATAAAATAATGGTTGAGATTTTCCAGAACTGACAAGAAAGATAAGTACACAGTGTAAGAAGTACCCAGTATCCTGAACAGGATAAATAAAAATTCACTCTCACACAAACCATGGAGAAGCTGTTCAAGATTAAAGCAAATAGAAAACGTAAAACTAATTACAGAGCAAAAACTAAGAAAAACACCAGTTATAATTGCCTTTTCATCTGCAACAAAAGATGTCAGAAAAAGTAGAAAAATATTTCTAATTGCTTAGAAAAAATGATTGTCAACTTAGCATTCTATACCTTGTTAAAGTATTAGTTGAGAATAAAATAAAGATATTTCTGGGAAAATTAAGACTTCAGTTCCCCATTCATAGACCCTTACATTGAAGGCAAATAAAGGATATACACTGGCAAGAAGAAAGTTGAATACAGAATGGAGAGGGCAGCAGGAAAACGTTCTAACTCAAACATGTTGGTAAATCTTAAGCACTAACTGTAAAATAAATTATTGTAACGATGATGGCAAATTTGGAGGGGATTAAAAACAATGTGACAGCACTACTCAGGAGAAGGAAATCGGGAACATTTTAGCATCCTTGTATGAGTGGGAGGAGGATAGAGATACCAATTAACTTTAGACTTTGTTGATCATTTTTTAAATATAAGGGTATTCTTTAGTAAAACTAGTATGTACAACTTTTAAACCAGTAGGTGGAGGAAAACACAGTAAGAAAACTTTATCAATAGAATACAGGAAAAGAGAAGGAATGAAAGAAAATACATGGTAAACAAAAGCATAAGTTAAAGAATAAATCCAGATATTTCAGTAATTACAGTACATGAAAGTAGTTGTGAAAAACTAATATAAAATATAGCCCCCTGTTATTTATAAATAAGAGAGACCTCTAAAACACAATGTTACTGAACGATTGTAAGTAAAGGGGTAGAAAAAATAAGAATTCTGACCCAATAGTCTTTATGCATCTATCTACATAATCCAAATCTACATGACAAAATACACAAATGAAGAATGAAACTAGACCCCTTTCTAACACCATACACAAAAATAAACTCAAAATGGATTAAAGATCTAAATGTAAGACCAGAAACTATAAAACTCCTAGAGGAGAACATAGGCAAAACACTCTCCGACATAAATCACAGCAGGATCCTCTATGATCCAACTCCCAGTATACTGGAAATAAAAGCAAAGATGAACAAATGGGATCTAATTAAAATTAAAACCTTCTGCACAACAAAGGAAACTACAAGCAAGGTGAAAAGACAGCCTTCTGAATGGAAGAAAACAATAGCAAATGAAACAACTGACAAACAACTAATCTCAAAGATATATAAGCAACTTATGCAGCTCAACTCCAGAAAAATAAATGATCCAATAAAAAAATGGGCCAAAGAACTAAATTGGCATTTCTCCATAGAAGACATACGGATGGCTAACAAACACATGAAAAGATGTTCAACATCACTCATTATCAGAGAAATGCAAATCAAGACCACAATGAGGTACCATTTCACACCAGTCAGAATAGCTGCGATCCAAAAGTCTACAAGCAATAAATGCTGGAGAGGATGTGGAGGAAAGGGAACCCTCTTACACTGCTGGTGGGAATGCAAACTCGTACAGCCATTATGGAAAAGTGTGGAGATTCCTTAAAAATTGCAAATAGAACTGCCTTATGACCCAGCAATCCCACTGCTGGGCATACACACCGAGGAAACCAGAATTGAAAGAGACACATGTACCCCAATGTTCATTGCAGCGCTGTTTATAATAGCCAGGACATGGAAGCAACCTAGATGTCCATCAGCAGATGAATGGATAAGAAAGCTGTGGTACATATACACTATGGAATACTACTCAGCCCTTAAAAAGAATAAATTTGACTCAGTTCTAATGAGATGGATGAAATTGGAACCGATTATACAGAGTGAAGTAAGCCAGAAAGAAAAACACCAATACAGTATACTGACACATATATATGGAATTTAGAAGACAGTAATGATGACCCTATATGTGAGACAACAAAGAGACAGAGAAGTATAGAGTGGACTTTTGGACTCTGAGGGAGAGGGAAAGGGTGGGATGGTTTGGGAGAATGGCAATGAAACATGTATATTTTCGTGTAAGAAACGAAGCGCCAATCTATGTTCAATGTAGGATGCAGGATGCATGGGGCTGATGCACAGGATGATTCAAGTAGAGGATGTGGGGTGGGAGGTGGGAGGGGGCTTCGGCATTGGGAGATTGTGTTCACCTATGGCTGATTCGTGTCAATGTATGGCAAAACAAATACAGTATTGTAATTTAAAAAATAAATAAATTAATTAATTAATTTTAAAAAATACACAAATGCCACACCTTCAAGGACCAGATCATCTTTTATATTAATATTACAATATTTGTAGAGGGAAAATTCCCAAATTTCTTTTCTATGAGGCTAACAAATCTTAATTTCAAAACTAAATATGTATTATGAAAATTAGCGAACAGTGTTGGATATGCACTTAGGTACAAAAGTTTCATAAAAAATGTTAGATATTGAGTTTTAGAAAGTTGTTTTCTAATACCTGAGGTTTGCTTTAAAAGTTTCTGGTCCAGTAAGTGAGTGTTATAATATGAGTGTTACAATACCTACTAGAAACATGGAATATGGGCAAATCACCTGAGGTAACCCAGCTTAGATCAGCCATCTCTGAATGTCCCATAGATGAATATGCTAGATCAATGTGTGTTGTTTTAGGTACTAATAAGGTACAAACAAACATTTTGTTCAGTTAAAATAAATGTTGGCAAGTATGTGGAGGGAAAATGGGAAATCTCCATTGCTTTTGAGGAGAATGTGAATTTAACACAGTTGTTGTTGTTCAGTCATCAAGTCGTGTGTGACTCTCTGCGACCCCATGAGCTGCACTCCAGACTTTCCTGTTCTTCACTATCTCCCAGAGTTTGTTCAGACTCATGTCCATTGAGTCAGTGATGCCATTTAACCATTTTACTCTCTTTCACCCACTTCTGCCCTTGATCTTTCCCAGCATCAGGGTCTTTTCCAGTGAATTGGCTCTTCCCATCAGGTGACCAAAGTACTGGAGCTTCAGCTTCAGCATTAGTCCTTCCAATGAATACTGAGGATTGATATCCTTTAGGATTGACTGGTTTGATCTCCTTTCTATCCAAGGTACTCTCAAGAGTCTTCTCCAACATCACAGTTTGAAAACATCAGTTCTTCAGAACTCAGCCTTCTTTTGGTCCAACTCCCTCATCATTACATGACTGCTGGAAAAACCACAGCTTTGACTATGGTTTTGATGGGTTAAAGGTACATACGGACTTTTATCGGCAGAATGGTGTCTCTGCTTTTTAATAACGCTGTCTAGGTTTATCATAGCTTTTCTTCCAAGGGACAGATGTCTTTTAATGTGGTTGCAGTCACCATCCTCTGTGATTCTGGAGCCCAAGAAAATCAAATCTGTCAGTTTCCACTTTTTTCCTGTTTGCCAAAAGTGATGGGACCCGATGCCATGATCTTAGTTTTTTGAATGTTGAGTTTTAACCAGCTTTTTCACTCTTCTCTTTCACCCTCATCAAGAGGCTCTTTAGTAGCTCTTCGCTTTCTGCCTTAAGTGTGGTTTCATTTGCATATCTGAGGTTATTGATATTTCTCCCTGCAATCTTGATTATAACTTGTGCTTCATCCAGCTGGCATGATGTACTCTGCATTAAAAAGCAAAGCGACAGTATACAGCCTTAACATACTCCTTCCCCAATTCTGAACCAGTCCATTGTTCCATGTCTGGTTCTAACTGTTGCTTCTTGACCAGCATACAGATTTCTCAGGAGGCAGGTAAGGTGGTCTGGTATTCTCATCTCTTTAAGAATTTTTCCACAGTTTGTTGAGATCCACACAGTCAAAGGCATTAGTGTAGTCAATGACGCAGATGTTTTTCTAGAATTATCTTGCTTTTTCCATGATCCAATGGATGTTGGCAGTTTGATCTCTGGTTCCTCAGCCTTTTTAAATCCAGCTTGTACATCTGGAAGTTCTCAGTTTATGTATTGTTAAAGCCTAGCTTGAAGGATTTTGAGCATTACCTTGCTAGCATGTGAAATGAGCGCAATTGTGCAGTAGTTTGAACATTCTTTGGCATTGCCCTTCTTTGGGATTGGAATGAAAACTGACCTTTTCCAGTTCTGTGGCCATTGCTAGGTTTTCCAGATTTACTGGCATATTGAGTACAGCATTTTAACAGCATCAGCTTTTAGAATTTGAAATAGAAAAATTAACTCAAAGTGGATTTAGACTTTTGCATCCTTTTCCTTACCCTGGGAACCATGTTATAGATAGATGTACAACTTGTCATAGGAAATCTGGATAAAACATGAAAATTTAAAACCTTTACAAAGAAGCACATCTTCAGTGTATACTTCATCTATGTTTTTATTTTTACCTAAAATGTTTCTAATAGATTTATGGTTTTCTTAGATGTTCATTCAAGTCTCCTTGAATTTGATGTGATTAGTGAAGACTTAACTAACATTTATTGTTTTAATTATTATTTTATAAACCATTTCCCTAGTATTGTAATTTTCCTAGCTGCATTCTTGTTTTTATCCCTTTTCTGTAAATTACATAGGTCTTCCCTTGGTGGTGGTTAATACTTGAGACTAACATGTGGTATTCTTTCTGTCAATTGAATAACTATTTTCTGAGTACCAAGAATGTGTCTAGTGTCAACCCAAAAATAATGCAGGAGGCTGCAAATAAGAAAAAGTGTTTATTTGGAGGTCTTAAGGATTACAATTCAGGAAAAACAGATTCAGGTAACCCTGAAAGAGTGTTGTTCTGAGGAAGAGAAAAGAGAAAGAGTCAGCGGCTTACTAAAACAAAAACAGAGGTTGCTAAAAGTTGCCTGGTGAGAATTATAATTGACGTGAGTAAGACAATATTTGTCCGTAAGGGATCACAAGTTGCTCTAGGGGTCTGTTAAGCAGATAGACTGTCACGTTTTTTTAGGATAGGAATCCTATAAGTAACTTGAGTTTCTGACAGGTGTTCGGGATGATTTCATTAGGTCCAAGGTCAGTTTCCATCCAGCTGGAGGCTTGTGTAAGTCATTCTTTCTTAATGGCCTCCCAGCTCCATTTAAGTGAGCTCTCTGAGCCATACTGACTCTATTCTTATTTTCCTTTCACACTAGGACTTGGCTATCAGATGACATAACAAAACTGGAAAGGAAATTAGAGTATTTATACTGATCTATAGAATTTGCAAGTATTGTCATGACTTATGCTGTCTAAAATTGTGATCCTGCTTTAATTTTGTAGAAACATTTAAAAGGTATCTCACTTTCAACAGTTTGGCTTAATATATTGAAGTTTTTATGACATTTCATTATACAATATATATACCCACTGTCAGTGAGAACACTTTTATAATTTAAAAAATGGAAAATGGATTATTGGGCTAAAATTGGGAAACCCGAGGTCTTATCCTCACTCCAAAACTGATTGCCCAGTGAGCCTGAAGAGGCTGTGTCAGCTTTCGTAGGCTTCAGTCTCTTCTATCTTGAAAAGAGCGTGTTGAGCTAGGTTTTCTCTGTGATATCCTATAATTCTAGAATCTTATTAAATATTACAGCATGCAGATAAACCATTGGAATGCAGCTGTTGTAAGGGAATGTAACTACTAAAAGTGTTACCCTTTAAGAAAGCTAATTAGATTCCAGTGTACATATTTGATTCCGGTTACTAAACCAGAACCAGGTGTCATTCTGTTGAATAACACGACCTTTCACAAATACTGGACGCATTATAATTGAACAAAATGGAAAGAATATTACAGATTTCCAATTTTCCCCGTACTACATACTACTTAGCAATATATCGTTTATCATATGTCCTGGTTTTTAAAAACCTCTCCAGTTTCTTATGGTTTCAGTTTTTTTTCTCAAATAGGATAATAGAAAAAATTTTCTGCTTGTAGACAGAATAGTTGTTCCTTGAGGTCACATTTTAATGCTAACAGCTATGAATCTATAAATTAAAATATCCCATCTCTTTGGCAGAATTTAAACTTTACTAAGCAAGAGATCTACCTTTTAAGCATCACTAATCCTGGAGAAATATGTGACTATGGTCACTGTCCACTCATGAGAAGTTATCCACATTTCATAATACATCTAGAATTTATTCCTTGCCTCCAAAGGGGCCTGGTATGCTTTTCATCTATTTTTCCTTTGGGTTCTTCTACTTTTTCCAGAATCCTCATTCAGTAGTTATTCACTGATTTTATAATGTGCTCTTGGCACAGAGAATATATACCTGAAAGGCCTAGTCCCTAAACTTTAAGAGATTATAATTCATACAAAGAAACAGTTATTAAGGAGATTCTTAAATTTTTATAAAAGTCTATAGTTATGGAGGGAGTATAGAGGAAGGAGTACTTCACGATCTTGGGAGTTAGAAAGGCTTCACAGAGGAAACTTACTCATTTTTCTAGCTGTTCCAGATCTTAGTTGTAGCACATGGGATCATCCTTGCTGCATGCAGGATCTTTTAGTTGTGGCGTGTGGGATCTCTAGGATCTCTAGTTATGCCATGTGGGATCTAGTTCCCTGACTAGGGATCAAACCCAAACCTCCTGCATTGGGAGCACAGAGTCTTGTGTGCTCCCACAAGATTGGACCTCCAAGGAAGTCCCAAGGAAACTTATTCTTAATATAGGAGTGATTTAATAGGTAGGTTATGAATAATAGGCACAGGGAAGATATTTTAAAAGGCATAGAGATATGAAACACTCTTGATGTGCAGCTACTATTTTCAGATATCTGAAGCATTAAGGTAGAGGCAGAGATTAAGATGAAGTAAAAGTGGAGAGGTAGGCAGGGGCCAGATAACCAGTCTTGTAGATACATTACATAGGAATTTGGATTTCATCCTAAAGGAAATGAGAAAAACTAGTGGATTTTTAATACTGGATCAATTTGTGATGTCAAGGAGCTTACTCCATATATTGTCTTCTAGAAAGAAATAGAGGAAAACAACAGAATGGGAAAGATCTCTTCTAGAAAATTAGAGATACCAAGGGAACATTTCATGCAAAGACGGGCTCGATAAAGGACAGAAATGGTATGGACCGAATAGAAGCAGAAGATATTAAGAGGTGGCAGGAATACACAGAAGAACTGTACAAAAAAGATCTTCACGACCAAGATAATCATGATGGTGTGATCACTTACCTAGAGCCAGACATCCTGGAATGGTGAAGTCAAGTGGGCCTTAGAAAGTACCACTATGAACAAAGCTAGTGGAAGTGATGGAATTCCAGTTGAGCTATTTCAAATCCTGAAGGATGATGCTGTGAAAGTGCTGCACTCAATATGCCAGCAAATTTGGAAAACTCAGCAGTGGCCACAGGACTGGGAAAGGTCAGTTTTCATTCCAATTCCAAAGAAAAGCAATGCCAAAGAATGCTCAAACTACCACACAATTGCACTCAACTCACACACTGGTAAAGTAATGCTCAAAATTCTCCAAGCCAGGCTTTAGCAATACGTGAACCGTGAACTTGCTGGTTCAAGCTGGTTTTAGAAAAGGCAGAGGAACCAGAGATCAAATTGCCAACATCCCCTGGATCATGCAAAAAGCAAGAGAGTTCCAGAAAAACATTTATTTCTGCTTTATTGACTATGCCAAAGCCTTTGACTGTGTGGATCACAATCAACTGTGGAAAATTCTGAAAGAGATGGGAATACCAGACCACCTGACCTGCCTCTTGAGAAACCTGTATGCAGGTCAGGAAGCAACAGTTAGAACTGGACATGGAACAATAGACTGGTTCCAAATAGGAAAAGGAGTACGTCAAGGCTGTATATTGTCACCCTGCTTATTTAACTTCTATACAGAGTACATCATGAGAAACACTGGGCTGGAAGAAGCACAAGCTGGAATCCAGATTGCCTGGAGAAATATCAATAACCTCAGATATGCAGATGACACCACCCTTATGGCAGAAAGTGAAGAGGAACTAAAATGCCTCTTGATGAAAGTGCAAGTGGAGAGTGAAAAAGTTGGCTTAAAGCTCAACATTCAGAAAATGAAGATCATGGCATCTGGTCCCATCACTTTATGGGAAATAGATGGGAAAACAGTGGAAACAGTGTCAAACTTTATTTTGGGGGCTCCAGAATCACTGCAGATGGTGATTGCAGCCATGAAATTAAAAGACACTTACTCCTTGGAAGAAAAGTTATGACCAACCTAGATAGCATATTAAAAAACAGAGACATTACTTTGCCAACAAAGGTCTGTCTAGTCAAGGCTATGGTTTTTCCAGTGGTCATGTATGGATGTGAGAGTTGGATTGTGAAGAAAGCTGAATGCCGAAGAACTGATGCTTTTGAACTGTGATGTTGGAGAAGACTCTTGAGAGTCCCTTGGACTGCAAGGAGATCCAACCAGTCCATTCTGAAGACCAGCCCTGGGATTTCTTTGGAAGGAATGATGCTAAAGCTGAAACTCCAGTAGTTTGGCCACCTCATGTGAAGAGTTGACTCATTGGAAAAGACTCTGATGCTGGGAGGGATTGGGGCCAGGAGGAGAAGGGGACGACTGAGGATGAGATGGCTGGATGGCATCACCGACTCGATGGACGTGAGTCTGAGTGAACTGTGGGAATTGGTGATGGACAGGGAGGCCTGGTGTGCTGCAATCCATGGGTTTACAAAGAGTCGTACATGACTGAGTGACTGAACTGAACTGAGGAGTTGTATAGTTTCAAGTCTTACATTCACGTCTTTTAATCTGTTTTATGTTTTATATATGGTGTAAGATAGTGGTCGAGTTTCATTTCTTTTGCATTTGGCTGTACAGTTTTCTCAGCACCATTTATTGAAGAGACTGTTTTTTTTTCCCCATTGTATATTCTTGGCTCCTTTGTTATCAATTATTTGACCATATATGAATAGATTTATTTCTGAGACATCTGTTCTTTTCTGTTGATCTATATATCTGATTTTATGCCAATACCATATTGTTTGGAGGAGGGGCTCCATTTTTTAATGCAATTTTTAAAGGTTTTTTTCCATTTACAGTGACCACCAAATACCAGCTATATTCCCTGTGTTGTACAATACATCCTTAAGCCTCTCTTATCCCCATAGTTTGTGCCTCCCACGACTCTGCCCCTTTATTGATGCTCCCCTCCCTACTGTGTGAGTCTGCTTCTTTTTGTTTTATTCACTAATTTGTTGTATTTTTTAGATACCACATATAAGTGACGTCATATAGTATTTGCCTTTCTCTGACTTACTTCATTTAGCATAATATCCTTCCAAGTCCGTCCATGTTGCTGCAAATGGCAGAATTTCATTCTTTTTTATGGCGGAGTAGTATTTCCTGGCGTGTGTGTGTGTTTACCACATTTTCTTTACTCATTCATCTGTTGATAGGCACTTAGGCTGTTTCCATATCTTGGCAGTCATATGTCACGCTGTTGTGAACACTGAGGTGCGTGTATCTTTTGAACTAGTGGTTTGGTTTTTTTCAGGGGTATGCCCAGAAGAGGAATTGCTGGGTCATATGATAACTCTGTTTTTAGTTTCTTTGAAAACCCCCATACTGTTCTCCACAATGACTGCAGCAATTTGCATTCTCACCAACAGTGTACAAGGCTCCCTTTTCTCCACGTTCACCAGCATTATTCATTTGTGTTCTTTTTGATGGTAGCCATTTTGACAGATATTAAATGATATCTCATTGTGATTTTTGATTTGACTTTCCCTGATGATTAGTGATACTGATCATCTTTCCGTATGCCTGTTGGCCATCTGCACTACCTCTGTGGGAAAATGTCTAGTCAGTTCTTGTGCCTCATTTTTTAAATAGGGTTGTTTGTTTTTTAGATGTTGAGTGTTATGAGCTGTTTATATAGCTGGATATTAATCTCTTAACAGTCATATCATTTGCAAATATTTTCTCGCATTCAGTAGATTGTCTCAACTCATACTGTTTTGATTACTGTAGGTGTGGAATATAATTTCAAATCAGGGAGCATGATGCCTCCAATTTTGTACTTCTTCCTCAGAATTGCTTTGGCTATTTGGGGTTCTTTATGGTTCCATTCAAATTTTAGGATTGTTTTTCCATTTCTGTGAAAAATACCATTGAAATTTTGATAAGAACCACATTGAATCTGTAGATTGCTTTGGGTAGTATTCACATTTTAACTTATTTTCCCAGTCCATGAACAAAGACCATCTTTCCATTTATTTGTGTCTTCTTCAGTTTCTTTCATTAATGTCTTACAGCTTTCAATATACAGATCTTTTACCTCCTTGGTTAAATTCTTTTCTAGGTATTTTACTTTTTGTAAATGGGATTATTTTCTTAATTTCTTTTCCTGAGAGTTTGTTATTAGTGTATAAAAACATAACAGCTTGTTTCAGGTGGTTTTGTTTCGTGAAGTTTCACTGAATGTGTTAGTGCTAACAGTCTTCTGGTAGGATCTTTATGTTAGTTTTCTATATATCATATCATCTGCAAAAAGCATTGTGATAACGTTGGTATATATCACATTGACTTGGGGACTTCCTGATGGTTCACAGGGTAAAGAATCTACCTACGATGCAGGAGACACAAGAGACATGAGTTCAGTTCCTGAGTCTGGAAGATCCACTGGAGAAGGAAATGGCAAGCCACTCCAGTGTTGTTACCTGGGAAATCCCATGGACAGACAAGCCTGACAGGCAGTCCATTGGGTCACAGAGTCAGACACAGCTGAGCGACTGAGTATGCATGCATCACGTTGATTGATTTGCACATGTTGAACCATTGGTGCATCCCTAGAATAAATTCCGCTTGACCATGGTATATGATACTTTCAAAGTATTAATGAATTCAGATTGCTAATACTTTCTTGAGGATTTTAAAATGCATCTATGTTCATCTGGAATATTGGCCTGTAATTTTCCCTTTTTGTGGCTTCCTTGTCTGGTTTTGGTATAAATGAGTGTGAAAGCATTCTCTATTTTTTGGAGGAGTTTGAGAGGATTGGTATTACAATTGACCCCTGAACAACATGGGGATTCAGGGTACCAAACCTTCACATGATGAAAAATCTGCATGGAACTTTACAGTCAGCCCCCCATATCCCCAGTTCCACATCTGTGGATTCAACCAACTATGTTTTATGTAGTACTGTAGTACACACTTGCTGGCAAAAATCTGTATGTAAGTGAACCCATGCCATTCAAACCCATGTTGTTCATGGGTCAACTATAATTCTTTAAATGACCCATCAGAATGGTAACTACATGGGACTGATTTTAGATGTAAGGACACACAGACTGAAAGTAAAGGGATGGGCAAAGTTACTTTATGCAAATACAAACCAAAAGAAAGCTAAGATAACTACACTTATATCAGACAAAGTAGACTTTAAGCAAAGACTATCATAACGGAGAAGGGCATTAAATAATTATAAAGGGATCATTCTAACAAGAGGATATAATTTTTGCATTATGTCACTTGTTAATACAATTTTTAAATTTGAATTTCAAAGCATGGTTGACAAGCAGGTAGACTAATGCATGTGCTCCAAAGCAAAGAAACAAACAAAAAACTAATTTGTCCTGCCTTCTCATGAGGTCTTAAAGTCAGTGACATGTTCTAAAATTTTTCTGTTAACATCATGTTAGTCTTAAATATGTATGGATGTTTGAGTTGGACTATAAAGAAAGCTGAGTGCCAAAGAATTGATGCTTTTGAACTGTGGTGTTGGAGAAGACTCTTGAGAGTCTCTTGGACTGCAAGGACATCCACCCAGCCCATCCTAAAGGAGATCAGTCCTGGGTGTTCGTTGGAAGGACTGATGTTGAAGCTGAAACTCTAATACTTTGGCCACCTGATGCAGAGAGCTGACTCATTTGAAAAGACCCTGATGCTGGGAAAGATTGAGGGCAGGAGGAGAAGGGGACGACAGAGGATGAGATGGTTGGATGGCATCACCGACTCAATGGACATGAGTTTGAGTAAACTCCAGGAGCTGGTGATGGACATGGAGGCCTTGTATGGTGCAGTCCATGGGGTCGCAAAGAGTTGGTACAACTCAGCAACTGAACTGACTGGACTGTAGCCTGCTAGGCTTCTCTCTCCATGGGAATTTCCAGGTAAGAATACTGGAGTGGGTTGCCATTTCCTACTCCAGGAGATCTTCATGAACCAGAGATTGAACCCAAGTCTCCTGCTTTGTCGGGTGGATTCTTTACCACTGAGCCGCACACACATATATCTTTTATATAATCTAGTAAATAATATACTAAATGTTGGACATTTATGTTAGTCATTTATAATTTTTTTATAATTTTATCCAAAATACTTTTTTTTGTTTTTCTTTAAGAACTTTGAATCTTTGGCTTTTTGTACTGACTTTCTGAGTGGCCTTGAGAAAATTATTACATCTCTTTTTTTCAGTTTCTTAGCCTTATAGGTGATGATAGTGTCATTGTTTCGGGAAGAGTAAGACGGGATATAAGACAGGATATGCTTTTGTAGAGTATAAGAAAAGTGTAGCTAAAAAGAGACCACAAAGGTCACAGGTCCTGATTTAGGTCCTTTTGCCCACTATACAGAATTACTTCACAAGCAGGGATAAAGATTGAACTAGTTGGAATATTTATTTGTAAATTAAAATAGTTTTAAAACCAGAAAAACCCCAAATGCTGTGAGATGCTGCATCTTTAAAAAAATAATAGCACAATACTATAATTTCCTTTTTCTGTATAATGGAAATTATATGTCATACAGTGGAGAAGGCAATGGCACCCCACTCCAGTACTCTTGCCTGGAAAATCCCATGGATGGAGGAGCCTGGTGGGCTGCGGTCCATGGGGTCACTAAGAGTCGGACACGACTGAGCGACTTCACTTTCACTTTTCACTTTCATGCATTGGAGAAGGAAATGGCAACCCACTCCAGTGTTCTTGCCTGGAGAATCCCAGGGACGGGGGAGCCTGGTGGGCTGTCGTCTGTGGTTGCACAGAGTCGGACACGACTGAAGCAACTTAGCAGCAGCAGCAGCAGATCAATGTAATATTAAGAGTCCTGAAATAGACATACGCATACAATTGATTTTTGACAGTGTTATCAAGACAGTTAAAAATGGGAAAGAATATAGTCTTTTCAACAAATGGTACTGGAACAACTGTGAAATAGTAAATGAACCTTGACCCCTACCTTAATGTTAAGACTGGCAAAGCTTTGAGACAGAACACTCAAGTCACTAACCGTAAAAGAAAAAATTGATAAATTGGACTTCATGAAAATTAAAAACTTCTGTCATTCAAGAAGTGCCATTAAGAAAATGAAAAGGTACATACTGCCAGCTGTGAAGTGTCTGCTGCTTCACTCTATGTGTAGACTAACAGGTTAGCCTGCCATAGTTTCCTGAATGGTGATAGAAGACATAAGACTGCTGGTCAGAGATAAAGGACAGTTTATTACCCGTTGCAACAGCAGTAGCCGGAAGATCAGCAGTTTTTGTGTCAAGCCTGTGGTCTAGCAGGGTGCTTTAGCAATGGCAGAGCTTCCACCTTGGCTTGTATGGCAGTTGGGTCACCAGGCTGGCCACCTGGCCAGAGAGCTGAGGCCGATCTCAATGTCTTCCACCACCATGATCGGTAGTTTAACTGTTCAGTTTGCATAATCAGAAACAAATTTCATACCACCTTTTCAGTTAGATGGTTCCAATTACAGGGATAACTTCCTCATGGAGGACATGAACTACAAGTCAGATACCTCATTTTGGAGAGATTTTCTCAATATCCTGAGGGCTGCATAACCTACCAGTGTTGTTTCCTTAAATACTTAAATGTCTCTTAGGACTCCTCCCAGGGTGCAGGTTTTAGGAATTGTTGTTCAGTTGCTAAGTTGTGTCCAACTCTACAACTCCATGAACTGCAGCACACCAGGCTTCCCTGTCCATCACTGTCTCCCTGAGTTTGCTCAAACTCATGTCCATTGAGTCAGTGATGCCATCCAACCATCTCATCCCTGTCGTCCCCTTCTGCCCTCAGTCTTTCCCAGCATCAGGGTCTTTTCCAGTGAGTCAGCTCTTTGCATCTGGTGGTTAAAGTATTGGAGCTTCAGCTTCAGCATCAGTTCTTCCGATGAATATTCAGGGTTGATTTCCTTTATGATGGACTGGCTTGATCTCCTTGCATAATGGCTTGTTTCCACACAAAAGAGTAGTCCTGAGGTGCATCCAAATGATGACCTTGTAAAGAGAATTTATTTACAATTGTTAGGGCAGTGGGAATATAATATTGGGTGTATATGAGACTTTTATGAGTACAGGGAAGAACAAGTTGGTGCTGCTTCCTACGCTGTCTCCTGGCCGGCCAGTTCAGTTTTATATTTATTAATTTGGCTGTGCTAGGTCCTAGTTGTGGCATGCGGGATCTTTTCTTTGTTGTGGCTTGCAAACTCTTAGCTGGGGCATGTGGGATCTGGTTCCCTGACTAGGGATCGAACACAGGCCCCCTGCATTGGGAGCACAATCTTAGCCAGTGGGCCACCAGCGAAGTCCCTGGGCCAGTCCGGTGTTAACAGTGGGGTCGAGTCTTTGTTCTGTTGAGCAGCTACCTAAAGGTAGTCAGCCCGGCCTGCTCTGTGGGTCTCTGCCACCAGTGGAGTCACATTTTCCTTCCACACAGAGTGAGTGATGGCCATGGGCATGAGGATGGAAGTGACACGCAGAGGTGCTGCTGGATGTTTGAGCTTGGGAGGTGTAGGATCTGGGCCATCTGCTGTTTTTAACAGCATCATCAGAAATATTTAAGAGACTAATGTGGTGTGGCCAGCTAAATTTAAGGCACTTTCAGCCATTTGAGCGGGTAGTACCAGGGCGTTTTCCTTCACGAGAGTGTTCAGGGCCTATTCTAAAAGACAGAATTACGAACACTCCTCCCTTTTCCCACATCTCTCAGGATCTAAGCTGTTTCCTTTCCATATTTTGAGATGGTTGGTCTCCTTCTAGTGCCATAAAATTGGGGTATCTCATCCTAGTAGCTTTAGCTTTCCCATTTTTAATCCCTGACCGTGTACCAAGACCTTTTTTCCTGGAAGGGTCAGGTACAAGAGGAAAAAGTAATTTTATACAACTTACAAAGTTCCATTAGATCCCCACTTTGCATTGAATTGGTGACAAGTATAGATTTCCCTGTAGCTCAAATGGTAAAGAACCTGCCTGCAATACAGGAGACTAGGGTTTGATCCCTGGGTCAGGAAGATCCTCTGGAGAAGGGAATGGCAACCCACTCCAGTATTATTGCCTGGAGAATCCCATGGACAGAGGGACCTGGCAGGCTATAGTCCACAGGGTCACAAACAGTTGGACACGACTAAGCAACTGACACTACTACTTATTCAGTGAAGTGATCATGACCTAAGACCATGTGACTCTAACAGGAGAATCTAGATATCTGGACCAGAACTGACGTTGAAACCCATATGCCCCCTTTTGGCTGGACTGCCACCGTAAGGCATACCAGCCAGCCTGGTCTGAGATTGTCAAAAGGGAAAGAAGCATCATGCCAGAATCGGGGTGGGAATCCCAAATTTTCTAAATAAATCTCAATACCCTGCCTCTCCTTTCATCCTAATCATTACCCATTACCCAGGAAGAGGCTCAGATAGGATTCCTTTCTGAAGAAAGTGACAGTTAGTGACCAACTGCCTTACTAAGGTGAGAAAATCAGGAGGAAGTGAGAGAGAGAGAGTCAGATATCTTTTTAAATCAATTCTTGAGTTCCATCAGATACTTGTAACTCTTGGCCCACTGCTGAGTGGCTTTTGCAATAACAGGCGTACTGTTGACAGACTGCAAATGGTCTAGAAAGCTGGAAACATGACAAAGATTACCTTCAAGACCCATAATGATGTGGCTGATCACATGGGAATGGCCAAACAATAACTTGGAAAAGGGTCTGTGATGAGGAGGCAGTTCTCAGTTCTACTCTCTGAGCACAGTGAGATCCTGTTGTTGTTTCATAGCTGGTCCTGAGGTCAGACACTCTCAGGTTTATGATTGGCTGAGACATCAGTGAAAAAGCCCAGGCAATGTAGAGAACCTTTGTGAATCAAGGGCCCCACTGAGCCAGCAGCTTTGCTTCAGGTGGTGGAATAGAGAGGATAGCTGCCACTTTTTCATGTCGGGATCAGGTGCCAGAGGGGCAAGGCCAGCTGAGTTCTTGAACATACCATTTCCACTCCAGTGTTCTTGCCTGGAGAATCCCAGGGACGGGGGATCCTGGTGGGCTGCCATCTATGGGGTCGCACAGAGTCAGACTCGACTGTAGCGACTTAGCAGCAGCAACAGCAGCAAGGCTTGTTAGGCCTTTATTAACTTATGAATCCCTGAATCCATGTTGACTCACTCCAAAACACGGTATCAGACTGGAGAGTCACAAAGCTTCCTTAAACCAGGCATTCTTTTTCAAAGTAGTTCAATAGCAAGCTAATGGATGCTTTTCAAAAAGAATGTGCTTACCTGACAGCTGTCAGGAGCCAACAAGTCCAAAACCCAAGAGATGCCTCCAGGTTGAGGCCGTTTTCTTTGTCTTGGACTCCACTTGACAGAGTCATTAGTCATAGACTTATAGCTCAAAACAGTCATGAAGATGTGGGACTTCAAAAGCAGACCGCGTGCCAGCAGCTTGCAAGTTGGGTGCAAATGCAGCCTTGTGGGTTTGAGTTCCTTCAAAGTACACTGAATAGTTTAGTCCATTTAAAGTACCAGATGGAATGCTGAAATGAGACACATACTATATCCAATACTCAAAAGATTTGAGTGCAAGTTGCTCAGTCCTGCCCAACTCATTGTGACCCCATGGACTATACCATCTATGGAATTCTCCAGGCCAGAATACTGGAGTGGGTAGCCTTTCCCGTCTCCGGAGCATCTTCCCAACCCAGGGATCAAATGCAGGTCTCCTGCGTTGCAGGAGGATTCTTTACCAGCAGAGCCACCAAGGAAGCCCCTGATTTGAGTAGGGTGCTTTTAAGTTTTGATTTGGACAAGCCAAATGCAACTGTAGAGTTTTGGGTGACCTGTATCAGGTGGTGAGGTCCTTGTCGCTGACACCATCTATTTCATCTTTTTTTTAATTTGGCTGCGCCAGGTCTTAGTTGTGGCATGTGGGCTCTTTGATCTTCATTGCAGCATGTGGGATCTAGTTCCCTGACCAGGGATCGAACCTGGGCCGCTTGCATTGGGAGCATGGAGTCTTAGCCACAGCACTGTTGCCACAGTGCTTTCTAGCTGAGGTCATGGGGTGTCCATTGGCTGGCTCATGCTTACACGGTGCTGACCTTCATTGTGGAGTTCACCTTAATCCAGAACGATTGCTGTCCTATCACTAATATCTCTTAATTCTTACTCAGTTTCTACATAAGGCCTGAGGACTTGTGCAGGGTGGTAGGCTGATCCCAGAAATTTACCTAGATTTCTTGGGGTTAATTTCTCATTTTTAGTTGGTCACTTACATCAGCATTCTAAATCCAGTCTGAAGTAATAAGAACCTGAATACTAATCAAGGCCTCATTCTTGGTTTCTTAGAAGAGTATATCTGTCTCCCGTAGATCTCCCTGAAAGGATTAAAGTACCCATAGGTTGTGTTGTATTGTTACTCACTCAGTCGTGTTCGATTCTTTGAGACCCCATGGACTGTAGCCCACCAGGCTCCTCTGTCTGTGGAAATTCTCCAGGCAAGAATACTGGAGTGGGTTGCCATTCCCTTCTCTAAGGTATCTTTCTAAACCAGGATTGAACCAGGGTCTCCTGCCTTGCAGGCAGATTCTTTACCATCTGAGCCACCAGGGAAGCCCAAAGTAGCCGTGACCCACTTCCAAAACTTCTAAGACCTTTTACTGTCATTTCCAAATAGACCTGAGGTCGACAAGATATAGGAAAGACAGCCCAGCTGATTCCATTTGTCCTTAAGAGCAGCCGTCCCCAACAGCTGGCCCTAGGGGCCAGTCTCGTGGAAGACAGTTTCCACAAACAGGGCAAGGGGGTTGGGAAGAGGTTCAGGCAGTGATGCCATGATGGTTCAGGCGGTAACACCAGGGATGTGAGCAGCAATAAATCTTCGCTCACTTGCCCACTGCTCCCCCCTGCTGTGCAGTACCGGTCTGTAGCCGGGGGCTGGGGACTCCAACTTAAGAGCGTTACACACCCTGCCCCCTGAACTCCCAAGTAAACCAGACATCGTTCTAATGATTGGCCTGATTTACGCCCATGAATTTCTCTTCTTTCATGGTCATTAGAGATGTGTGTGTGTCATTATCTGAAAGAGAGCAGAACCTTTTGCCTGAACAGGAACAGCACTACAATGAATTTTAGTACTTGCTGTTCCAGTGGTGTAGACCTGAAGCTGATTAACAAACGGAGCGGTAAGGAAGTGCCCCAGTCCAGAAGAGAGTTAGGAACAGAGAGGCCCCCCTGTCAGGCAGCTGTCTTGAACCTGTTTCCTCATGTTTAGCCTGCAGCCACCTCCAGGATTCATCCTCACTAACAGGCAGTAATGGAAGGGCCATTTGCCTCCATAATTGACTGTATGATTTGACCAGCATACTCACTACAAGGTTCCCATGGCCTTCCCTCAGGTCTGTGCAAGGCTCTCACCCTTCCTCTTTCAGAAAGTCATGTCTCTGTCAGAATCTTATCCTTGTTACCAAAACTGTAAAGAATTAGAGATTCTACCCCACTTGCAAGTAAGTAAGTTAGCTGCCAGTTTCACAGATGCAGTAGAAGACACGAGACTCTTCACTTGGAGATAAAGGACAGTTTT
This sequence comes from Nanger dama, assembly GCA_917880005.1. Taxonomy (NCBI): domain Eukaryota; kingdom Metazoa; phylum Chordata; class Mammalia; order Artiodactyla; family Bovidae; genus Nanger; species Nanger dama. Next base: position 31,024,596 of record CAKJTW010000023.1, read on the forward strand.
ATCACTCACAGCAATAGCAGTAGCTAGAGCATTGCCACTTTCCTGCCGGTTCCCACAGAGCGAGGGAGAGGGGCAGATGACCCCCTCGTCGACCAATGGGTTGGGTTACAGAAGAGGAATCCTGAGCTTAGGGAACCCAGACTTTTTATAACAGTAAGCACGACTGTCTTTTCCTACAGAGGGAGGCAATTATCTCCCCTATACTAGACAGTAAGAATGCCCTTTGATCTTGCGGGCGATGTTATCTCTTCCTGTCACTGCCTGTCTGTCTGGGCTACCTCAGTGTCCTCAGTGCTTTGGCAGCTGGCTTTCCCTAGAGCCGAGAGATCCAAAAGAGAGGGAGACAGAAACTGCAGTGTCTTCTGTAACCTACCCTTGGATTCACTCACTGTCATTCCTGCAGTATCTTATTAGTTACACAAGTCAGCCCTAGGTGTTGTGGGAGGGGACTGAACAAGGGCATTCATAGGTGGAGGGAAAAATCACTGAGGACCATCTTGGAAGCTTGTAACCACAGTGGTTACATAAGCGGTTAATGTCATTATTAGCTAGATAAAAGTATATGGAAATTATGTAAGTCTAAAACTATTTCAAAATAAAAGTTGAAGAATTTTACATGAAAATACAAGTTACACACTAGAAGAAAATATCCAAAACACATATATCTGACAAAAATCTTGTGTCCACAAAATACAATGAATTCTGAGAAGTGAATAATAAAAAGACAAACAACCCAGTTAACAAATGAATGAAAGAAATGAACACATACTTCACAAAAGTAGATAATCAGTTGTCCATTAAACACATGTAAAGATATTCAAGATCATCTGGTATCTGGGAAATGCAAACTATTACCAGAAGATACATTTCATTCCCACCAGAATGGCCAAAAATAAAACCGCTGGTAGCATCAAGTGTGGGTGAGGATCTGGAGCAATTTATTGCTGGGTAAAGTATAAAACAATACTTTGGGGAAATACTTATGTAGTTCCTTAAAGGTGACATGTATACTTTCTGTAGGACCTAGCAATTCCACCAGTGGGTATTTAGAGAGAAATGAAAACCAGAGCAGCTATATTCATAATACATAATATCCAAGAGCTAGCAACTACTCACATGTTTTTATCAGTAGGAGAATGGGTATATAAATTGTGAATCAGATCTTTTTGGATATTATGAATATTTGCTCCCAGTTTGTGGCATGGGAAATAGATGGGAAAACAGTGGAAACAGTGTCAGACTTTATTTTGGGGGGCTCCAAAATCACTGCAGATATTGACTGCAGCCATGAAATTAGAAGACGCTTACTCCTTGGAAGAAAAGTTATGACCAACTTAGATAGTATATTCAAAAGCAGAGACATTACTTTGCCAACTAAGGTCCGTCTAGTCAAGGCTATGGTTTTTCCTGTGTATGGATGTGAGAGTTGGACTGTGAAGAAGGCTGAGCACCGAAGAATTGATGCTTTTGAACTGTGGTGTTGGAGAAGACTCTTGAGAGTCCCTTGGACTGCAAGGAGATCCAACCAGTCCATTCTGAAGGAGATCAGCCCTGGGATTTCTTTGGAGGGAATGATGCTGAAGCTGAAACTCCAGTACTTTGGCCACCTCATGCGAAGAGTTGACTCATTGGAAAAGACTCTGATGCTGGGGAGGATTGGGGGCAGGAGGAGAAGGGGACGACCGAGGATGAGATGGCTGGATGGCATCACGGACTCGATGGACATGAGTCTGAGTGAACTCCGAGAGATGATAATGAACAGGGAGGCCTGGTGTGCTGCAGTCCATGGGTTTACAAAGAGTCGGACACGACTGAGCGACTGAACTGAACTGAACTGTGGCTTTTTCATTTTTAAGCAGTTTCTGGAAAAGACCAAAAGTTTAATTTTAGTAGTCCAGATATTTATGGTTTTACCATTTTAAAGCCAAATTATTTGTACATAACTAGTATTCTAACACAGGAAGAAGGTTGCCAAAACTTCTACAGTGAAGGAGTCTCTGGGGGACAGTAACAGGAGTATCTGTTATTTTACAATTTGGACAGATTCTAGAACCTTTTGTTAGAGGGGTCCCCTTTCAAGGTGAGCTAGTTTGCAAGTAAATAGCATAAAGTACAAGTTGTAAATGAGAAATGTTTCCTCTAGAATATAAAGCCTAAATGAAGTTGTGGGTGGTGAGAGTCCATAGCTATTTCTTGACAGTGTCAAATAGATGGAGCAGCCTTCAGTCTCCCAGATACTTCTGAGGAGTTTAATCAAGGTGACAGGGCCCCACCCTGTGTGTAAGGTAACTGCCCATCCCCCTTTTCATGACCTCCTTGTATCTGTATGTCCTAAATGAGTGTGCCAAAGAGAAGATCATAATGTCATACCTGAGTTCCTGGAGAGAGCAGGCTGTGGTTAAGAGCCTACCCTCAGAGACTGTGTACAGTGACAGGCGGTCCCATGTGCTCAGTCACTTTAGTCGTGCCCAACTTTGTGACCCTGTGGACTTCAGTTTGCCAGGCTCCTCTGTCCATGGGATTCTCCAGGCAAGAACACTGGAGTGGGTTGCCGTACCCTTCTCCAGGGGATCTTCCCAACCCAAGGGTCAAACCCGTGTCTCATATCTGCTGCATTGGTGGGCGGGCTCTTTACCACTAGCACCACCTGTGAAGCCCAGGTACCCTCATAGGGCTAGGTACAGTGTGTCCTTTGGAGGCAAAGGCAAACTGCACTCAAGGGGCTGGTGAAATAGGCACGGACAAAAAATATTCAATAAATCTGCAAGAGCCAAATATTTACCAGATACTGACTGGACAAATCTGGTTTCAGTGAGGCTGGCCATGGGGACCTTAATGAGGCCCACGGCATTAAGGCTGAGGTAATCCACTGTGAGGCACATTCGTTCTTACCAACACTAAGAGCAGGCCAAACGGGGCTATTAAATAGCCAAGTAGTGGGGATGATAACTGCTTCTCCAAATACATCTTGCCTAAGGGGTCTCCATCATTAAAGATTCTCTTTTACATTGGGCCATATTAACTATTTCACTGGGGGAGGAAGAGGTCCATGGGTTTCCATTTTATCAAGATAATTTGAAAGTGACAAAGATTTAATTTCATTACTTGCTGAGTCAGAGTCCATGGCCACCGTGGCACGTTTTAGGACAGTGGGTACTCATCGTTAGGGATTTAGGCAAGACCATAGTTCCTGTGGTTGAGGTAAGGCATACCTGTTTGTCCTCTTTATTGTGTGTAGTAACTTCCCAGCAATTGTGGAGCCACCTTATTTAAATTTAGTGGGATGCACAGTGTGACTGTCATTTGAGCCCCGTTATTGATTAAGGCCATGAAGTTTTGCCAATTGTTATATTTCAGCAAATATTAATTTAGAACCAGTGTTATAGATGTACAGAAGCCAATCTGCCCTTTTTATCCTTTTGTAGAAATTCTTTTCAGTAAAATTTGTTACCAACTGTGCCAAATTGTGGACTTCCATTTCAGTTTTTGTTCACTTCCTTCTTGTTAGTGATTGAACTGTGCTCCCACTTCATTCACTGAAGCTCTAATTCCCACGCAACTGTATTTGGAGATGAGACCTTTAAGGAGGTACTTGGTGTGTGCTTAGTCGCTCAGTTGTGTCCAACTCTGTGACCCCGTGGACTACAGCCTGCCAGGCTCCTGAGGTCATGCCAGGGCCCTAATCTGATAGGGCTGATGTCCCTATCAGAGGGAGGAAGAGAGGCCAGGGCGTGCTCTCCCTGCATGTACATGCAGAGGAAAGGCCAGTGAGGATGCAGCAAGGAGACCGTGTACAAGCCAGGAGAGGCCTGATCAGGAACCAGCCCTGGTGACACCGTGATCTTATAGATCAAGCCTCCAGAACCGTGAGGAGACAGACTTCTCCTATTTAAGCAAATCCATTCCAGCAACCCTAGTAGGCAAGTGAACTCCTCATATGTCAGGGTTTTTGTTTGTTCTGGTTTGGTTGTTTTGGGTTGTTTGTGGTGGCGGTGGTGTTTACTGGATATTCTTGAGAGAGGTCTTCTCTGCCCTCCTCACATTTATAAATTTCTTCCTCCAGAGCCTCAAATCAGTGTGATCAGGAGTAGGGTCCTTGGCCATGACAGTGGTTGTATTTTCAACTTGGCTGCGCCACAGGGATGCCATGGGTGTTTCTCTGTCTAATCGTCTGATCCGAGGATCAAGACACATAGGCAGCAGATGCAGGAAAAGCATCTTACAGGGCCCTAGTGAGCTGTTTACTTTCAGGAGTATGAATCTCAGTAATTAAGCTCTTCAAACAGGAACTGCTGGTCTCCCAAACAAGTGGCCACCGTGTGGGTCTCTGCAATCTGTCCTTTCCCCTGAGCCCTCTCTGTCTTTCAGTATTTATGTATTTAGCTTCTCTGGGTCTTAGCTGCCGTGTAAGGGATCTTGAGTTGTGGTGTGCCAGCTCTTAGTTGTGGCATATGAGATCTAGTTCCTTGACCAGGGATGGAACCTGTGCCCCCTGCATTGGGGACCACCAGGGAAATCCCGAAGTCCTCTTCAGGACCAGTGCCTGGTGGAGACACACAGCCAGTAGGTCGCAAGGTCTTTCTGAGTCCATCAATCAAGACACACAGTTCAGTCTAAGACACAAATGAATCTGGGCTAAGATGCAGGACCCAGAGCTACTTCAGGGAGGGCCCTGATCCCATACCCTCTCTGTAAACACCAATCATTGATGCTTCCACCTGTGGTGGGTTAAATCTATGACAGAGGCTTGGTAGAACTCAGCAAATGCAGCATCAGGCAGTACACCAAAGCGAGAGAAACAAACCCCAGGTAGCAGTGACCCCTCGAATGTCCTGCTTCTAATGCCAGCTGCTGTGGCCAGGGGACAGGATCACCACCTCCACACCTGAAATTTTGTTCCAGTATCAGGACTGATGTCATGCACACCAAGATGATACAAAAGAGGCTTTCCCTGTTGGCCCCAAAATTTCTTGGAGAGAGCAAGAAAAGGAGGCTGGTTTGGGGCTTTTTATTGTGGGGTGGGGCGGGGATAAGGGTTCTCATACACAGGGAGGGACTTCTAAGGTTTCCATCTCCCAGGCTTCCTGAAAAGCTTAACCAGATGTGGTGCATAAGGGGAAGAGAGAGAAGTGAGACTTCAACGCTCTTGGCAGTCAGACATCATAAGATGGAGCCAGCTCTTTGTTACAGTATTAAATTATGAAGATGATTCTAGAACACACTGGGTTACAATTTGAATATTGTACATCATAGTTGCAAGTAAGACTTCACACACGTTTCCATGTAAAAACATTTCTGGACAAATATATCCCATCCCCTTGATTACATTTATTTATGATTACTCCTTTCTGAATGGCTACAGAATCTGAGTGAAGGAATAAGAAAGGCAGAGATTAGTACTCTCATTAAAGACTTAGATTCTTCTCACACCCCCATCTTACTCCTCATTGCTCAACTGTTGGGGCTGTGCAATAAATTGTCACAAACCAAATTATCCGTGGTTCCAGATGTGGCTGTCATGGGCCACCCGTGTCCCTACACCTGGTTTCACTCTACCTTGGAAGGAAGGTGACTCTGCGGGTGTCTTGCAGGACTGAGCTATCAGCACTGTCAGTGCACTCGCTTGTGTGGGTCCCCTCCACCCACAGTTTTGTAAATAAGCCTTCCCCAATTAAGAAAATAAGCACTCAACCAACTGAAAGGGGGAAAAAAAAAGTTCTCCAATGACATCGCGTGTCAGGCAGAGTTAATGAGTCCCAGCCCTCGCAGTGGACTCTGGCCCTTCTGTGACTTTACCTCCTGCCCACCGGGCCTTGTCTCCCTCCCCTGCCACCTTTGCTTGCTTTGCTCCAGCCACCCGGCTCCTCTCGTTCCTCAGACAGAACCAGACAGACGTGCCCCACTTAAAGGAGCTCTGCACTTTGCTATTCCCTCTGCCTAATCTTTTACTAAGATCATGCAGTTTTTAAGTGAGGATAAGACTCCATATAGATCACATCCAGACTTTGAGGCATTTTGTGTGTTGAGTGTATAGAAACTTTTAAATGGTTAGTACTGCATTCACTGACTCAGAAACTTAGATGTAAAGATCTTTACATCTCCACCTGTTGCCACTCCCAACCCTTCCAAACTGGTTACTAGTTTACTTATAATTGCCTGACATGTTTTCATGCACCTATGAACAAGTATGAGCATATATTACCTCATTTTAAAAACACAAACTGTATAATTTATATATACTAGATAGTGCATGTTTTTCTGTATCCTGTAGAATCTGTTAACTCTTACTGCCTCCCTCATCACCATTCATGACCAACAGAATGGCTCTTTATCTCTACATAGACCAACAACTCTTGTTGGATGGTTTAAAATACATTCAAAAGTAGAATGTCACATAAGACAGAGCTTATGACAGCCTCCTCAGAGATGGCCTTTCCTGCTATAGTCCAGTGCCTATACCATTATCTTATGATGGCAGAAAGTGAAGAGGAACTAAAAACCTCTTGATGAAAGTTAAAGAGGAGAGTGAAAAAGTTGGCTTAAAGCTCAACATTCAGAAAACTAAGATCATGGCATCTGGTCCTATCACCTCATGGGAAATAGATGGGGAAACAGTGGAAACAGTGTCAGACTTTATTTTGGGGGCTCCAAAATCACTGCAGATGGTGATTGCAGCCATGAAATTAAGACGCTTACTCCTTGGAAGGAAAGTTATGACCAATCTAGATAGCATATTAAAAAGCAGAGACATTACTTTGCCAACTAAGGTCCGTCTAGTCAAGGCTATGGTTTTCCAGTAGTCAGGTATGGATGTGAGAGTTGGACTGTGAAGAAAGCTGAGTGCCGAAGAATTGATGCTTTTGAACTGTGGTGTTGGAGAAGACTCTTGAGAGTCCCTTGGACTGCAAGGAGATCCCAACCAGTCCATTCTGAAGGAGATCAGCCCTGGGATTTCTTTGGAGGGAATGATGCTGAAGCTGAAACTCCAGTACTTTGGCCACCTCATGCGAAGAGTTGACTCATTGGAAAAGACTCTGATGCTGGAGGGGATTGGGGTCAGGAGGAGAAGGGGACAACCGAGGATGAGATAGCTGGATGGCAACACTGACTCAATGGACATGAGTTTGGGTGAACTGCGGGAGTTGGTGATAGACAGGGAGGCCTGGTGTGCTGTGATTCATGGGGTCACAAAGAGTAGGACATGACTGAGTAACTGAACTGAATCTTTTACTAGAAGCTGAATCCCCCTAATACTTAGTGGCATAAAATATTTTGAAAAGGAACAGATCAAACCTCTTTGAGTCCATTTCTCAAGGGCCCATTTACTACTGCATAAAAAAAATTCTTTTTAATAACTATTTGCCTTGTCTTGAGCAGTGTTCCTCAAATCATCTATAGTAAAGGACCAGGTTTTAAAAGTTGACCAAGCTGTCATCCTGTCAGGGTGGATAGGACTGGAGCTTGCATTTGGTGTGACTCACCTTACTAGTTTGACAACTAACACAACTGGCTTATATTCTCTAAAGGAAGAGCCTGCACTTGGTGGTGGTGGCAGTGTTCGATTGCTGTAAGTTTCTGAACTGTGTCACAGGAGGTTAACAAAACTGTTGTGCTGGTCGGCACCGGCCCCCACTTTAGGGTCACTGATCCAGAGAGCATCTCTCTTCTGGCAAGATATCTAAATCATGGACAAGGAGACCTTCCTGGCCACAGTGATGCTCCGCAAGGGTCACAACATTGTGGTAATGCCTTAGGACAGGCTGCAAGCTTTTCTTCAAAGAAGAGTTTCTTTTCCTAAGAGTGAAAAGACATTTGTGAAGTGATTTGTTTTTAATTTTGTTGTTTGATTTTTTAATATACTATTTATCCACATATATAGTCAATTAACTGTTCAATTTTCAAATTTGGAAATGAAAATTTAATAGCTGAAAGCCAAATACATATTCTAAAACACAGTGTCAGTACAGATTATAGAATTAGAAGGTAGCTGGCTACTGGTCATTAGATACACCAACTACATTATTAGATATATATCTGATATTTTTAGCTGGTTGCTGCTATGTAAGGATATTGTTTCTTAGGTAAAATCTGAGCATTTATGAGTTTAGTTGAATCTATTAAAAATTGTTCATTCCAAAATTGTAAGGTCTGTAATTGCCTAAATAAGGATCATTAATAACTTATTTCAACAAATATTCATTAGAGTTTCACTATTATTTATTAAACAGAAATAGACTTTGTCATTAAAGTATGAAAAGGCAATAAGTACATTTAACATTTTTCTTTTAATTAGGTTATAAGTTTTTAGTACCAAATAAATTGCATGATAGCTTATAATTAACATTTTATAGTCTAACTCTGTGAGGGGAAAGTTGTGTGTCTGTGTGTCAGTCACTTAGTCACGTCCAACTCTGCGATCCCATGGACTGTAACCTGCCAGGCTCTTCTGTCCATGGAATTCTCCAGGCAAGAGTCCTGGAGTGGGTAGCCTTTCCCTTCTCCAGGGGATCTTCTTGACCCAGGGATCAAACCCAGGTCTCCTGCATTACAGGCAGATTCTTTACCATCTGAGCTATAGGTAAGTCCCAAGGTATATATAGGTTACTTAAAAATATAGCATGCTTTCCCTACATCCTCCAACATCTATCCCCAAGAATATTACGGATTTTCAGAGGCACTAAATCTTTGAACATAGCTCGTTTTATGGCAAAAATCTATCCCAAAGGGATACAATTGAAATGTTATATCAGCTCTTACGTTAGTAGATCTATTTTGGAATCCATCACATAAAAATATTAAATATTTTGAAAACTTTTATTTTTATCCAGTATGCAGATTTATCCCCAGAGCACAGCTTTTCTGATGCAAAGCTGGAACGCTGTGTAGTCACAACAGTTGTCCCCACACCATGTGGTATCTTCCATTACTTTGCTGTAGAGGTGAATTTTGGGCCCAGTGTCTCAGTAATATTGCACATACGTGGTTTTAAGTGGCAAAGCAGTATTCTTCTGCATTCGTTTGACTTTCACAGCTACAGCTGGCTCCAGATTAGAACAAGAAAAATACATTCACACTGTGGCCACCCTCACGGCTCCCGTGGTAGCTGCATCACAGAAGGCTCTGTTGCTTCTAAAGACACAGCCCACTATTACTGAGGAATTACAGTCAGCAAAGTGCTGTACAGCTGGAACAGAGAATAACGAACTGCTAAAGGATTCTCTTCAAAGAATTCAGATTATGGTCTGTCTAGTCATTACTGATCTAGTTTTTTAATAATAATAAAATCATGGCTGTGAAATAACAGTGAAATTAAAGGGAAAGATTTTCAAAGTAGTTGATGATTTTTAGGATATCTGTCTAAATATTTGATTTAAATTTTTCCCTTTCCAGAAAAAGTGGCACAGTCCTTTTAGACTCATTAACAAGGAATTAAAAGAAATTATTAAGTCTTAATGCCCATTGTTCATACATGCAACATATTTGGAAGGCCAATCTATTAAAAATATGTTATTTTAGTTTACTGTGTGAAACAATGGCATATGTTTTTAACATTTTAGACAATTTTGTTTGCTCCAAGAATGTTTGTTATAATTAATACAGAAATAAGATGATTTACTGTGAAATTGCACTGATGGATGGTTTGAATACTGTATCTCTGTGCAGCATCAACTAAATGCTTTTTATGGTGCGACTCTAGACTATTAAGCACATATAAAGTCTCCATAATGCATGCATTTCTGTTACCAATCGGTATAATTATTAAAGTTGCAGCTTTTTAGCAAAAATGATTTCCTAGAAAATCCAATTATGTCCCTCTAAATAATATCTGAATAATACTTTAACCCTAAAGTAAAAACAAATAAGCAAAAAGTAAAAAAATAATTTTCAGTGTACATGCTTAAATGATCTGTTATGGAGACTTAGATTTCTGATATTCATTAAATATCAAAGAAACTACGACCATACTCAGTGTAGGCCACCTTCTTTATAGAAGTGAATTTATGCATGTTTCATAAGGGTCGTACTGATGAATATGTTTGAGGCTTTCAGCTTTTAGTGGATACAAAATAGAATGATTGATAAAATCCTCCCTACTATTGGCTATTATTTACTGACTCTTAAGTGGCAGGTTGTATTTATGCCAATTTATCTGCTTCAGGGAACATTCTTGATAGCAGAACAAAGTGAATAAAAGTAGTTTGCTTTGCAAATGAATGCAAATAGGAGAGCCTTTCGGAAAGCCCTTTAACAGGGGCAGCGCACTTTGATTCTGAGTGAAGCTGCCATTTGGACATGGTGAAAGAGCACGCTTGAACCATTGATTGGGGAGACAGTAAGAAGTCAGGAAGGGCCCGTTAAGCTTGCAGTGAGGCGGGCGGATGTCAGTGTGGTTAGAGCGCAGTGGGAGAATGACAGGGAGGATTAGTGTCAGGGAGACGCTGTGCTGGGGCTGCGGAGATAGTCCCTGGGGTCACTCACCTCCGACTGTTGTTCTGTGCTGATGGTTCTGTAATGCAAACGGCCTGATGTATGCCTGTTCATTATCGGAAATGGTGATTAGAAAAGGTATTTGTCTCAAAGGTTTCCTTCCTTCCTTCTGTCTTTTTAATTAAAGGAAAATAAGGTGGCTTCCTCCATCTCGCTGCTGACTCCTAGAGTCTAGTCTAACACCAGCGTGGCTACTGCCTCTGGTAGGAACCAGTGCTGTAACATAAAATATTTGTAATGTCATTATTTATTTGATGATGCTGTTTTGCTTTTCTCAGCTTTGTCTCTCACCAAGTGGTAATGCTCAAAAAATGCAGAGAATAGGCACACTTTTATGATTTTGGCTTTTGCAAATAAGATTTTTACAATCTTTGAGGTATTTTCATATTCATGTAACCATTTGACCAATTTTTAAGAAGCTGTTTACCTTCTCAAAAAGGAAGTGTTGCTTTCTTTGCATGGATCGGATGGTTTAAGTCTTGGTTGCAGGAGTTTCTATTTCTGCTCTCAAGTTTTATGAAATGCTAGCACTTGCTAAATTAAACTCCTTGAAAACAACATGATTTTTAGAATGAACAAAAATTCTGTCTCAGTTCTGATTTGGAATTAGTACATTTACTTGTTCACATTTTCATTTACGTTAAAAACGCGAAAAACTGCTTAAAAACTTCGAGACCTTCTATAGGAACCTCACATGAGGTATCTGTGACACACAATGCACTTCCAAACGACTGTCTTACCTTTTTTTTTAAAATGTCTTGAAAAGCTTGGGTTCCCAATACTGCTTCTTCATTATTTAGTATATACGGGGACATTCTAACAATGCTCATTCTAACATACATTCATAACGTTGAAGATGCAACTCAGACCTTCGTTCAAACTATTAGATACATTTAAACATTGTTATTTTTCCAGAAAGCATGATGCTAATACTTAATTTCACAGGCTTATTAAATGTTTTAGCAAACATTGTTGTTCTTTAATGTTCTTCAGGCACCTGAATGGACAGAAGAGGACCTCAGCCAGCTGACAAGAAGTATGGTGAAGTTCCCAGGAGGGACCCCAGGTCGATGGGAAAAGATTGCCCACGAATTGGGTCGATCCGTGATAGATGTGAGTTCATTCAGATTTGCATTGTGTGGAGAGTGACAAACCAGAAAGAGCCACCTATGTAGAAGGCAGACATAGACACAGCCAACATTATCTTTGGAGAAAGGCTCCAATCCTTTTAGGACCTGGAAGTAAACCATTAACAAAATAGGCAAGAAGTAGATGTCAGCGGGTCCCCTGGTCTACAATTAACAGCTGTGTGAGGAATTCTAGTGTTTGAAGATTTAAGCTACTATAACCTAATCATAGAAAAACAATGCTAGTTTTTGTGTTTAGAGTGACCCCTTTAGCTATGGGAAAAAATATTGGGTTGACCCAAAAGTTTGTAAGATGTTATGGAAAAATCCAAATGAATATTTGGCTAATCCACTAGTTCTCTGATCAGAATTAGTTATATTTCAGCTGGATCTTCTTAACATTGACGTACACACTGCTATAGGTAGACTGATGGTTTGCATTAGTTAAATGAGCAATATTCCAATTATGTTTTTATTTAAAACATGATACCTACTATTCATTTTCACACGTTAACAAGAAAAATTTATATGCATATAACTTTGTAATTATATATAAAATAATTGTTTATATATACTGTAAATATAAATAATATATAATCCTATATAATTTAATATACACAATTAGTCATACCTACCATTTAAAAAACCAAATGTCTATCTGGAAAGTTTTAAATTTAACACTGGAAATTTAGGGCAGAGAATCTTACAAAAGTACCCACTATAGCACTAGGTATATACTGAAATATTTAGTAAATGTTTAATTTGAAATGGAGACATCTTTATTTTCATCAATATACTTATTTTCATAAATGACTAAATATCTTTACTAAATTTATTTACTTTAAAATAAATCCTATAGATCTAAAATATTGAAAGAGTTACTGAAATCAAAGATTCAGATTTCTCACTTTCAATTCTATTACTATACTTTTGGGTCTTTGATAATGAACAATTTTAAAACCCTGCAAAATGATTAATAAGCACAACTACCAAAAAACAAAAACCCACCTGTTGCATAAATGTTATTTTTCACAGTAAACTTTTCCATTTTTAAATACAGAAACAAAACATTCTTATCATTTTTATTTGGACAGGAGCTGCTTTGAGAATTTCAAATTGTATATTAATGTATTTACTACCATATAGTAGGTCTTTTTAAAATCACATTTAAAAGACTTAAAAATTTTCGTGAGAGGTTTTAATTATTTTAAGAGTTAAAGTCTGATCATGTGGTAAGTCAGCCCTTGCTTTTATCTTTATAACTCTGGGGAGTTTTTTGTTGTTTGTTTTTTCGCTTTTCAAGATAAGACCAGTTATCTTAAGTGACTAGAAAAGGTAACCTTATGGCTTTTCTCTTCTGCTAAGAATGTCAGGGTATATGCATTTTATTAACTTGTTGTAAGGTTGTTTGTAAAGATAAGTTAATAATGCCTTTGCCTTATCAGTAATCTGACCAGATTAAAGATGTTCCATGGTTACTGATGTTTTAAGTACTATGATCCTCTCTATAACTACTGATATTAAAAACTGCTAAAATACTTTCAGAATTATAAAACAGGCATTGGTTTAAAAGGGCCCCAAAACTTACAGTTCAATTGGCTGATAAGTGTCTCCTTTGAAGAGAGGACTGCCTTTAACTTTTAACAGTGCCCAATTGCAGATAAAAAGTAGAGCAGTATTTTAATGTATTGTCATTAAAATATTAGCCTTTATTCTCAAGAGGAGAGAGATGAAAGTTTAAACATTAATATTGCTGTTGCTTAGTCACTATGTCATGTCCAACTTTTTCTGAGACACCATAGACACTATGCCTGCCAGGCTTCTTTGTCCATGGAATTTTTAGGCAAGAATACTGGAGTGGGTTGCCATTTCCTTCTTCCAGGAGATGCTAATATACACATAACCATCAGAGCCTTGGGATTGCTATTTAGTATCATAGATCTAGAAAATTGAGGTAATTGTAAAGAGCAGCCTTGGTGTAGATAAAGACATCTTTTCACACTTTTGCAAATTCATCCCATAATTTTTTTTCTTCTTTTAGACTTACCCAAGGGAGAATGATTCCATGACTATAATATTAATAGATATTTTTACTTTTATCATGGAAATAGCAAACATGACTGTGAGATTTTTTTTTCCCCAAGTATTTCGTTTTATTTTCATTATTAGCAAAGTATCTTGGAAATAAATACTTAGTAAGCCTAAACTTTTGGGGCACCGAAGGTGCCACGGTAACTTTTTCTCTTAGTATACACATATATAGACTCCCATTGCATTTTCATTCTGTGAGCATCATCGCCATAGCTGGACTGAACATTTCATTTCAGTAACACACACACAAACTGTAAGCCACTCTCTCTCTAAAGAGAAGTGTCTGAAGACAGAAGTTATTTAGTGGAACATCAAGTTATACTGGAGCCGCTGAAATGGGTCTGGCTAATATAGATCCTTTAGTAGAATGTTAAGTGAAAGCTAACCACCCTTTAGAAGGTCACTTATTTTGCCTTATTGTGTTAATTAGATTTGTTGTCCTTAAGTATTCCACTGTTGAAAAGAAACCAAGTTCAGTTTGCTGTCATTGGAGCCTCTGCATACTGACCAGATCACCTGTACCAATTCTCCTCAGCTCTGCACATCTGTTCTTTGACCTGTTTTCTTGCTAAATGTGTAGCTTCAGGCAGCACTTTCTTTCCTTCAAGAAACAATTGACCTTTTAGGGAGGGGTTAGAGTGTACCCATGGTGGAATGTATATGTTCTTTATTTGGGTTGACAGATTACAATGAAAAACTCATTTTACTCCTCAAGGAGTTTTCAGTATTGTCATAATTATGAGTTAAATTGCTAGGTTCTAATCTGGATAAATACAAGGAATGTTACCAGCTTTATTTAAAAAAAAATATTTTAACTCAAATATACCTAAGCTATAAGACTTAACCTTATTACAGATGAAATATTTTAAATATTAATATATGCCTTACAGCAAATAATTTTGGTAACCAAAAGGACACTCAAATTGTAAAAACAACAGAGGAAACAAAAACTGTCTGGCATGTAAAACCAATTTTAATGTGATTATTAGCTGCAGGTTTTTAAAATTAAGGTCAGGGAGCCTCAGATTTCTTGCTTGTGAAGTAGTATCCTTTTCTCTTGCCTGAAAAGGATGTAAACTGATTCTGCTTCTCTCCAGAATCATAATCTCTTGCATTCTGGTTGTGATAACAGACCAATTGGAGGTTTTCTGCCTGCTTGGAAAAGGCCCTGGTAGGCAGCAAAACAAAAGATAAGTAGGTAGATTTAAACAGACTTCAGTCATTAGCTTAGTGCCAATATGAGAGGTGTGCAGTTAGATAACTCTCCCATATGCAGGCGAAAAAGAAAGAGTATAATAAAATTCCCGGTTTTATTTTCTGTAGCCACAACTAGAGAGGAGATACTTGTTGGGGGAACTTACATTTTTGAAACAATTGTCATAATAACATATAAGTGACATTCAATAGAAAATAAGACTTTTATCAGTGAACTAAGTATATAGTGTGTATATATATATAATGCTGAAAGGCATATATTAACATTTAAAATATTTCATCCAAAGTAGGTGTTTCAGTTTAGATGTATCTCAGCTAAAATATACTTTGCATTAATTTTTTAACAAATTACAAATTTAACAAATAACTTTCCATGTATTTATCCAGAGTAGAATTTAGTAATTTAACTCATACTTTGGCAAACATGTTATTGCTATGACTTTTAGAGTCAAACTACACTCCACAGTTGTAAAAGTCCTCATCGTCTCATAAACACAGAACATTTTTTGTCTCTCATCATTGCTCATATAAACTATGTGAAAAGTTCTCTTGACGACCAGCTTTGTCTATGTTCTTCTTCCTTCCTCCCTCCCTCCCGTTTCAACCCTTAAAGATATTAAATTTTAGAAAGGAATGGGTCCTTTATTCCATTCTTCTTGCTAGATGAGTTACTAGCTAATCTAATAAATTTTCAATCCGATAGTAATAGATAATAATGTGTTACCAAGTCTTTCTCTCACACACATCTGTTATATGTCATTCCAGACTTCAGTCTTCTTATACAGGCATACAGTTACATAATTTTAACAGTATTAGTTGTATTCTGCCCTTTTCACTTTGCTATGAAACACAGGCTTAGACTTCTTCCATGGCAACAAAGATCTATCTACATCATCGTTCTAAACACCCACACACTCCCATGTTGTCTCACTATAATTAAGGAGCACCCAACTGATTGTCACTTGTTTCTTTTTTTGCAACTTTATTGGGATTTTTTTAAAAGATTCATTCATCTTTCTATTTATGTATTTCCTTAGCTTGTATGCCTAGGAACAGAGCTGCTTGATTCAAGAATATGGATGTTTTTAGAACTTTTGGTGACTCTAAAATTGGCCTCCAGAGAGGCTGTAACAATATACAGTGTCCCTGGTGGTGTGAGAGAGGACACTTTCTCACAGTCTCTAAACAAAATTTTTTGTGTTTCATCATTGCTCATCAAATAAGTGAAAAGTACTAGTGCACTGATTTCTGTAACTTACCTCCTTATTGGCCTCGTTTTGAATATAGTTTGTGTTAATTCATTACAATTTAAGGATAATCTTACCTTCTGCAGATGATTTGCTATTTTATCTTTTGTTATCTTTGAATGTATTAGCTAACAATTCCAAAGAAATATTATATTGCAAATAATAGTGATTAGACTTTTTCTCAACATTTTAATAAGAAAACCCAATGTCTGATCAATTTTAGTTTATCAGTCTGATATGAGAAATACATTATTATGCTAGGGAAATTTTCTTCACTTTAATTCTTATAGTTCTGATTTTATTACAGTTGTGTTTAGGAATAGAAGTGAAATTTTAAAAATAGATTTTTTTAACATCCCTTGACATGATCATATAACTTTTCTCATATGACCTAATAAGGATGAATATATTACCAAGGTCCCCCTTTGTATTTCCAAGATCAACTTTACTTGATCATATGTTATTTTAATAAACTGGATTTGATTTGTCATTTAGGATTCTTACATTTATGTGTCACAGTAAAAGTATTACAGAATTCTTAGTGTTTTGTTAATTGGATATCTTTAAGTAGGATTATACCTGCCTTCTAACATCTAAAAAGTCAAGAGAAACAAAAGTGTGCTGTGAACAAATGGAGAACAAAAATAAGTATCCAAATAAATGAACTACAATGGTTGAAGCTGTATAGGAAAATCCCCTTGAGAGCAGAATAAAAGAAGATAATTTTAAAACACTATAGAAAAGAGAAGAAATACAGGGAATCAGTCCACAAGTTAGTTCCAGTGAGAGAGATACAGAAAACAGACATGAGGGCATTATTCAATAAAAGAGACAAGTTCTCCAGGATGAAGGAATGAACAAACACCTGAGGCCAACTTGTGAGAGCCTTCTAAAGTGAGGTGGAATACCTGGAAAAGATCCTGGGGAGCTTCATGAACACTGAGGCCACCTAAGAAGACCTTGAAAGCTTCTCAGGAGAATAACTCTCCAAAAGCAGGCAGGTCAGAGTCGGAGCAGAGCACTTAGCGGCACGGGATTCCGAGACAAGGGGACCGTGGCCGCAGCTCTCAAGGGGAAGCGGGCCTGAGTCTGGAACAGAGCACTGCCGGTGGTAAACACTTAGGGGGAGGACTCTGCCCGTTCTAGAAAGTTTCCTGAGATGGCACTCCAGGAAATGAGGGATAAATCAATACGGAGGAAGACACGGAACGCTAAGAAAAGTGGACCAAGCCCAGTGAATAGAAATCCTGAGTCCCTACAGTGGTACGGCTAGTAAAGAGTGCAGGCAGTCCATGTTGGATCCAGAGAACAAAAGACTGAGAGAGAAGCTGCAGAAATTCATATGTGTGAACAAAAACCAACTAGAAACTCCACAAACAGAAAACCACAGTCCAGATTTAAGGTCAGCCATATCTCGGACTCAATTTCAGGCCACCAGATTAAAGCAAATGCCACAGTAACGTGACCCATACAAATTTTCTGGTTTTCCAGTGTATGTAAAAGTTATGTTTCCATTATATGTTGTCTGTTAACTGTGCAATAGTAGTATATCCAAAAACGCACATACCTTAACTAAAAATAATTTATTGCTAAAAAATGCAAACTATCATCTGAGCCTTCAATGAGTCATAATCTTTTCTGCAGTAGTAACATCAAAGATCACCATAACAAATATAATGATAAAATTGTTTGAAATATTGTGAAAATTACCAAAATGTGGCACAGAGACACAAAATGAGCAGATGCTCCTGGGAAAAGGGTGCCCATAAACTTTCTTGGGTGGAGTGAGTAGCCACAAGCCTTCAACTTAAAAACCACAGTCTGCCTGTGTACTAACAAATGGAATGATAGAAATAGCAGAAGAACCTAATAGTGATAATATTCTCTAATAATTATCACTAATTATTTTAATAATTATTATATTACTAATAATTTTAGTGACAAGAAACATGATCACAGTGCAGTACTTGTCTTTATATTGCAGTTATGTGAGATCTTACATATTTTATAAATGGTTTTTCAATTTTTTAAATCAATTGTGGAAGACAGTCACAAGTTGTCCATCAAATATGTCCTCTCCTTGTCTAGTAATAGAGGAGGCAGGCCCATATTTGTCCAGAAACACTGCACTTCCCAGCGCTGTCAGCTCTGCAGTGGCTCAGTCCCCAGTTTCTTCTCAGAGGAATGTGAGTGAAGTAGCACACAGCTCTCTGTGTTCCTGGGAGCTCTTCCTCCCTTTCCCTTCCAAGGCTGGACCAGCAGTAGCCGCAACCATGCAGATAGGGAAAGTTGCCCTAAAGAATGGCAGAGAAGCATGATGGAAAGAAACTGAACATGTGGAGTAAAAGAGAAACTGTAGATAGTGACAAGGTCCATGAAGAAAAAGCAGAGTAGTTCAAGTGAAATTCTGAGGAAAGTCCTCTCTCAGAGGTAATATTTGAGTAGACACACAAAGCATCTGAGGGAGTGAGGTTGTGTGGGAAAGAGCGCTCCGGGTGAAAGAAACAGTGCTTGCAAAGGCCGTGAGGCACGAGCATGCTTGGAGCGCACAGAGCGCAGCAAGGAGGGCAGTGTGGCTGAGCAGGAGGGGGTTAGAGAAGACAAGGCCAAAAGGTAGTGGAGGACCATGCAGGTAGGACCTCACTGATCAAGGTAAAGATTTTGAATTTTACTCTGAGTGAGATAGGAAAGGTTTGAGCAAAGAGTACAAGATCTAAAACGTCATTCTGACTTCTTTGTGGAGAAATGGCTGTGGCAGGGCAACTGTGGGAGCAGGAAACTAGGCCAAGCAAGAGGCTATTTCAGTTGTCCTCACTAGAGACAGTGGTAGTTTGGACCAGGGGTTATTGGTAGAGGTGGGAAATACAGGTTGAATAAGCATGTTAGTTGGGTATGTGTACTTGTAACCAGTGCTATGAACACACTGATGGCCAGTAAGCACATGAACAGATGCCCAGTATCACTATTGGAGAAATGCAGATCAGAACTATAATGAGGTATCACCTCACACCAGTCAGAATAGCCATCATTAAAAAGCCTACAAATCATTCTGGAGAGAATGTGAAGAAGAGGGACCCCCTCTTGCACTGTTGGTGGGAATGTAAATTTATACAGCCACTATGGAGAACAGTATCAGTTCAGTTGCTCAGTCATGTCCAACTCTTGGCCACCCCATGGACTGCAGCACACCAGGCTTCCCTGTCCATCACCAGCTCCTGGAGCTTACTCAAACTTATGTCCATTGAGTCGGTGATGCCATCCAACAGTCTCATCCTCTGTCATCCCCTTCTCCTCCTGCCTTCAATCTTTCCCAGCATCAGGGTCTTTTCAGATGAGTCAGTTCTTTGCATTAGGTGGCCAAAATATTGGAGTTTCAGCTTCAGCCTCAGTCCTTCCAATGAATATCCAGGACTGAATTCCTTTAAGATGGACTGGTGTTTGATCTCCTTGCAATCCAAGGGACTCTCGAGAGTCTTCTCCAACACCACAGTTCAAAAGCATCAGTTCTTCAGCGCTCAGCTTTCTTTACAGTCCAACTTTCACATCCATACATGACTACTGGAAAAACCACAGCTTTGTTGGCAAAGACAGACCTTTGTTGGCAAAGTAATGTCTCTGCTTTTTAATATGCTGTCTAGGTTGGTCATAGCTTTTCTTCCAAGGAGCAAGCGTCTCATGGCTGCAGTCACCATCTGCAGTGATTTTGGAGCCCAAGAAAATAAAGTCTGTCACTGTTTCCATTGTTTCCCCATCTATTTGCCATGAAGTGATGGGACCAGATGCCATGATCTTCGTTTTCTGAATGTTGAGTTTTAAGCCAACTTTTTCACTCTCCTCTTTCACTTTCATTAAGAGGCTCTAGTTCTTCTTCGTGAGACGAACAACTTCTTCTTTGAGAACAGTATGGCAGTTCCTTAAAAAACTAAAAACAGAACTGCCATATGACCCTGCAGTCCCACTCCTGGCCATATATCCAGAACAGACAAAAACTATAGTTCAAAAAGACACATGCATCCAGTGTTCACAGCACTATTTACATGCACTCCAATGTTCATAGCAGCACTATTTTTTTTTTTTAGTTTTTTAAAATAATAATGTTTATTGTTTTAAGATAATTTGTAGGGTGATTTCTTATTCAGTGATAGGTAGCTGGTAAAAGAAATAAAGCACTGTATCTCACCTGAAGGTGATATTTTATCCATTCTATCTCATGGTGAAAACTGCTACTGTATAGCAGCTCTGTTTATATTAGCCAAGACACAGAAGCAATCTAAGTGTCCATTGACAGATGAATAAAGATGTGATATGTGTACACAAACGGACTATTACTGAGTCATAAAAGAAAATGACAAATAATGCCATTTGCAAAAACATAGGTGAACCTAGACATTAGCATATTAAGTGACGTCAGACAAATATGATGTCACTTAATATGTGGAATCTTAGAAAATCGTATAAATGAACTTATTTACAAAACAGACTCATAGATATAGATAACAAACACATGGTTACCAAAGGGAATAGTGAGGGAGCGGGATAAATTAGGAGCTTCAGATTAACAAACACACTATTATCTATAAAATAAACAAAGACCTACTGGATAGCACAGGGAACTATATTTAATATCTTATAATAACCTATAATGGAAAGGAATCTGAAAGAACATATATATAACTGGGTCACTTTGCTGTACACCCAAAACCAACACAACATTGTAAATGTACTATAATTCAATTTTTTTAATAGTTTAACAGTGTTCAGAAAAAATTTTTTTAAAGGACTGGACAGAAATGCATGCCCCCTGAGTGTAGGGTACATGGTTTTTCATCAGAAGCCCTTGTTGAAACTGCTTTTTTTAAGTTATGTATATGTATTACCTTCATTTTAAAAACACTTAGAAATTTAAAGAAAAAACATATTACTTTTAGTATCTTTCCATGTCAGTATATATATATATAGGTCTACCTCCTTCTTAATTTTTATTATAAAAGCTTTATTGATTTACAGAAATAGAAAAACAGTCTTAAAATTTGTATGGAACCACAATAGATCCCAAGTAGCCAAAACAATGTTGAGAGAGAACAAAGTTTGGAGACATCACATGTCCTGTTTTCAAAATGTTATAAAGCTACAGTAATCAAAACAGTAAGGTATTGGCAGCAGATCCCTAGGTCAAGAAGGCAGTAGGAACCTTCAGCCTCTATTGAAACAGTTTCCAGACCCTCCCTCAACAAAGACAGCTTTACTAGAGGATTTCTAGAGCCATCTATTAATATGTTTGCTGTCTATATTTTCCTGTCAAAGGGCCTTGAGGGCTGATTTGATTGTTCTAGCAAAGGAATAACTACTTACAGACTCCTGTCCTCCTCTCATTTGGTCCTTCCTTCATCTGGGTCTTCCTCCACTGAGCACATAGCTTAAGGTGGGGCAAATAGAATAACGAAGGGAGATGAACAAGGTGTTTACTCAGCCTGCGTACACTTCAGCAGGGTGACAGGTATCACCCACAGGTCCCTCTGACACACACTGGGGAAATCAAAGTACAAAGGGCTTGAATCTGCTGAACTCACCTAGTTGGTGAGTGGCAGTAACTCAGGTAAAGCAGTGCAGAACTGGCCTTCTTGAGAGGTGAGGCCAAATTCCCACACTGTCAATGTGTAAGCCTGTTTTTGATCGCTCTTTTCCTTACTTTAGCCAACACTGGTATTGAAGTAGAAAACTTCTAAAGCAATGAACAATTACTTTCTTTCTTATAGGCAATAGTCCTAGTTAATTTGAAATCTGTCGAACAAGCATGCATGAAGTAACCACATTGGAAGCTCCTTGAGGTGGATAACACTAGACTTTTATATCAGGAGTCCCCAGTCTCCTGGATCTAAAGCCTGATAATCTGAGGTGAAGCTGATGTCATACTAACAGAAATAAAGTGTACAGTAACTGTAATGCACTTAAACCATCCCCAAACCATCCCCCAACCTATGCACAGAAATATTGTCTTCTACAAAACCTGTCCCTGGTGTCAAAAAGCTTGGGGACCACTGTTATATGTACACCACTGTTCTCAGTATAGTGATAGGCCAAGTCGATACTTAATAAATCTTTGGTGATTCAACTGAAATGAAAACTATTTCATTGAGAATATTGCACCTAGGGAATTTCCTGTTGGTCCAGTGGTTAGAACTCTGCACTCTCACTGCAGAGGGCCCAAGTTCAGTCCCTGGTTGGTGAACTAAGATTCCACAAGCCACATGCTGTGGCCAAAAAGTAAATATCGTATCTAGTAAATCACAAAATATTTGATTAAAAAGAAATCATTAGTGTACTCTTTGTTTTATGGATAAAGAAGTGGGAAGAGAACAAAATTTAAAAGAAAACCTGGCTTTGGTGTCCTACCACCACCATTTATGGGCCATGTGATTCTGTAGTTCCCCATATCGCTCTGAGCTTCAGTTTCCTTGTCTATCTGAATTTCAGTGGGCAGCTGGAGGCTGACATATGAGAGCATTATGAAAATATTTTGTTATGAACCATTACACAATTGTAAATCTCTATAATAATTACATCACAGGCCACAAAATTAACAGCAACCTGGGACTAGAACTCAGATTGTCTGACTCTTATTTAAGTTACACCATCATCTTGGTTTAGCAAAGACTTTATTTTTAACCCTGTATGTAGGCAGCACTATTTGTTGTGCCTAGATCAGATATTATCTTCAAAGTGAAATATTTTGGTATTCTGAGGTTCTGGGTGACAGGGAGACAAATTTGAGAGCTAAGTATTTCATGTCCCAAGATACTGGCCAATCCATGGGGCTATAATCCCACAGAGCTCTAGAAGTGGTTGCTTTCCTTTGACTACTTGAACCACAGAAATACTCAGCATCTCATTAAGCTCTCACTGAACATTGTTCCTCTTCCTCAGTGACTCATTCAAGCCAAGCATACTTGCAGACTGCATGAAACATTTTCTGTATAGACTCCCATTTACCACTCTTTTGTTTTTCCCTGGATCTTAGTGTCTTCTATTACTGAGTACTGAGTTTGTAATTTCTACTCACTCATCAGAACCTTATGTCGTACCAAAAGGGCAGATCCACTTTGAAGTCTAGATCCAATTTACTAGTTACAATGACATTCACTCTGAATACCGCGGATGTTTTATTCATGAAGGGAACTGGTTTTTCACAGTATAATCTATGGTCTGGTGATAGCATCATACTTTATGGTGGGGATTTATTTTATTATCATGAATGTTTTGCTTAACTCTGTCTTATATATAGCTCAGAGATACAGCAAGTCAGTAGATGGTGAGTGACCCTTAGGCAGATGCTAGCAAGTGTTAATGCAATTTAAAACTGCTTCCTTGTGCTAAAAATTTCCTCATTTAAAAAAAGGGGAAAGTGGATGAACATATGTTGGGTTTTTACAATATCTTGCTGGTAAGACTAAAAATATTTGCAAAACTATACTACTGTCTGTTTGCATTAGTATATTCTGTCAGGAAATGGGCCATCTACATTACTTATAGAGGTAACCCGGAAGTTAATGGAAGGCCCTCTTTGTTAATGATTAAGATGAACACTATTATTGTTTCTTGTATTTTCTATCCAGACAGAGAATCCAGAGAAAATTTTAAAGACACTGGAGAAATAATAAGAATGAACAGCACTGCTTTCTACCAGTTGGAAACATTTTTCAGGTGGTTTATTTTATGTTCAGGTAACAGAGTGCCCTTTTTATTTGAAATTACAATAGTTCCTGATTATAATGAGTGATAGATTCAGCAGAAAGTTGGCCAAAATTAAATACAACCAAATGAAAATACAGTTGATCCTTGAACAGCATGACATACATGCCCCACATAGTTGAAAACCCACACGTAACTTTACAGTCAGCCCTCTGTATCCACAGTTCTGCCTCAGATTTAACCAACTGTGAACTGTATAGTACTTTAGTACGGTTTATTGGAAAAGCCACTTATAAGTGGTTCAAACCTGTACAGTTCAAGTCAGTGTTTTACTTGAGGGCCAAGTGGATTACTTGAGGGCCAAGTGGAATGACCCTCACAGTTACATAATTTTTATTGTTAGAATACTTAAAATGTCACTAAGTCAGCCAGAATTTGAAAAATATGACTTGAGGTTATCACCAATAGCCAATATTTATTTTCTAAGTTATCTGAGGATGCCAGAAATATAAGTAATATACCTTATATAGCTCAGAAAATTGGGAAGTTCTTCTATATAGTGAACAGAAATGCGCCACTATGTAGCTATTCACTGACTCTTAACTGTACCCTATGGAATATAATTTTCCATTTTGTTAATTTAATTTTCTGTTACTTTCATCAGTATTTTCACTGGAAGGAATGAAACCTATTTTAGTTTTTTTTCATTCACTCAGCCTAAACTCATATATCCCAGAATTGATTATAAAGCCCCTGTTTCATAAGAAATTTAAAGATAACTTTAGGTGTAACTACATGAAGAAACAGGATTATAAAGTATTTTCTGCTTGGAATCAGAACATGGTGAAACACATTTACGTACAGTTCTACAGTACAGGTAACTTGATACACATGTGGACAGTGTTATCCAAAAGCCCACCTAAGCCAGTAGCCCACAATATTATTTTTTCTCATACTGAGGAAGAAGAGAAGCCTGTCTATATGCACCTATAGGTCTTCTCCCAAAAGAAGCTAGAAAAAAGTCACACATCTACATTAAGACAGAGACCATATCTAATATCACTGTATATGATATAAAAGCAGAATGAGTAACTGGAAAATGCATTATAGAATACGCTAGTGAAGTAATACTAAACACTCATGATTAAACTGGCACTCGTGTTATCAAAGTCATCTAGATCTATCCAAGAGAAATGGATTTAGTGATCTATCCAAGAGAAATGGATTTAGTGAAAACTGAGTCACTTCCAATGTCATCTCTATTTTCAGATGACATGATATTACATATAGAAAACCGTAAAGACGCCACCTAAAAACTGTTAAGAATAAACTATTTCAGTAAAATCATAGGCAACAAAATCACTATACAAAAATCAGTTGTAACTCTGTACACCAACCAACAAACTATCAAAAATAGCAATGAACAATTCCATATACAATAGCATCAAAAAGAATAAAGTGCTAGTTGTAAATTTAACCAAGAAGATGAAAGATCTATACATTGAAAACTATAAGACACTGATGGAAGAAACTGAAGGAGACACAAATAAATGGAAAGATATTTTGTATCCATGATTGCATGCTAAATTGCTTCAGTTGTATCTGACTCTTTGTGACCTATAGACTATAGCCCGCCAGATTCCTCTATCCTTGAGATTCTCCAGTCAAGAACACTGGAGTGGACTGCTGTGCCCTCCTCCAGAGATCTTCCTAACCCAGGGATCAAACCCAAGTCTCTTACGTCTCTTGACTTTACCACTAGCACCACCTGGGAAGCCCATGTTCACAATTGGAAGAATTTAACACTGTTAAAATGTCCATACCACTTAAAGTGATCTACAGATCCAATATAAAACCTCTCAAAATTCTAACGGCATTTTTCACTGAAATAGAAAAAACAGTCTGAAAATCCCAGATAGCCAAAGCAGTCTTGGAAAAAGAAAAAAAATGCTGAAGGGATCACATTTCTGAGTTCAACTTATATTGCGAAGTGATAATAATCAGAACAGTATGGCACTGGCATGAAAAAAAGGCCAGAAATAAACCCATTGGTTTACTAATTAGAACAAAAAGTTTTACCATTAGTATGGAAACATGAAAGATCCCTAATAACCAAAGCTATCTTGAGAAAGGAAAACAGAGCTGGAGGAATCAGGCTCCCTGACTTCAGGCTGTACTGAAAGCTACAGGAATCAAGAGTATAGGACTGGCACAAAGACTGAAATATACATCATTGGTACAGGATAGACAGCACAGAAATAAACCCACACACCTACCCTAACCCTGTGCCTATGGTGACCTAACCTATGACAAAAGAGGCAAGAATATACAAAGGAGAAAAGATAATCTTCAATAAGTGGTGCTGGGGAAACTGGACAGCTACATTGAAAAGAATGAAATTAGAACACTCCCTAACACCATACCCAAAAATAAACTCAAGATGGATTAAAGACCTAAATGTAAGACCGGACACTATATGAAACTCTTAGAGGAACACTCAGGAAAAACACTCTGAGATAAATAACAGCAAGATCTTTTTGTGACTTATATCCTAGAGTAATGAAAATAAACAAATGGGACCTAATTAAACTAAAAAGCTGCACAGCAAAGGAAACCATAAGATGAAAAGACAACCCTCAGAATGGGAGAAAATATTTACAAATGAAGCAACTAACAAAGGATTAATCTTCAAAATATACAAACAGCTTGTGAAGCTCAATATTAAAACAGTCTAATCAAAAAAAATGGGCAAAAAACCTAAATAGACATTTGCTCAAAAAAAAAAAATGGAGTCTCCTTTAAAAGACTTAATATAGAATTACCATATGACCTAGTCATCCCACTGCTGGGCATATACCCTGAGAAAACCATAATTCAAAAACACATGTGTACCACAATGTTCACTGCAGCACTGTTTACAATATCCAAGGGATGGAAGCAACCTAAATGTCCATCAACAGATAAAGGTATAAAGATGCGGTACCTGTATGTAATGGAATGTTACTCAGCCATAAAAATGAATAAAATTGAGTCATATATAGAGATATGGACAGAGGAACCTGGTGGGCTGCTGTCTATGGGGTCGCACAGAGTCGGACACGACTGAAGCAACTTAGCAGCAGCAGCATAGAGATGTGGATGGCTCCAGAGTGTGTCATACAGAGTGAAGTCAGTCAGAAAAACAAATATCGTATAATAACACATATTGTGGAATCCAGAAAAATGGTACGGATGAACCTATTTGCAGGGAAGAAATAGAGACACAGACATAGAGAACAAGCATGTGGACACAGTGGGGGAAAGGAAGGGTGGGACAGATTGGGAGATTAGGATTTTACACATATATATTGCCATATGTAAAACAGACAGCCAGTGGGAAGCTACTGTATATGTATAGCACAGGGAGCTCAGGTCAGTGCTCTGTAATTACCTAGATGGCTGGGATGGTGGGCGGTGGGTGAGAGCGAGGTCCAGGGAGGAGGGATATATGTAATATAGCTGATTCACTTTGTTGTACAGCAGAAAGACAACAGTGTAAAGCACTTACACTCCAATAAAAACCCACTGGTTTATTTTTATTAATATGGTAACTAATTTTTGACAAAGCCAAGAATATACAACGAGAAGAGGATAGTCTGTTTAATAAATAGTATTGGGAAACTGGACAGTCACCTGTAAAGGATGAAACCAGGCTTCTGTCTTATGCCATACCCAAAACTAACTCAAGACAGACAGACTTGAACATGAGACCCAAAACCATAAACCTAGAAGAAAATGTAGGGAGTAAGCCCCTTGACATTAGTCTTCGTGTAGATTTTTGGATTTGACAACAAAAGCAAAGGTAACAAAACCAAAAATAAAAACAAGTGGGACTACATAAAACTAAAAGCTTCTACACAGGAAACCGTCAACAAAATAAAAATGAAACCTATGGGAGAAAATACCTGCAAACCATATATCCAATAAGGGAGTAACATCGAAATATACAAGGATCTCATAGAAATACAATACCAAAAACCCCCAAATAATTCATTTTTAAAATAGGCAAAAGTCCTCAATAGACACTTTTCCCAAAGAAGACCTATAAGTGGCTAACAAGAATATGAAAAGTGTGCAACATCATTAATCATCAAGGAGATGCAAATCAAAAATACAGTGAGGTATCACCTCAAAACCTGTTAGGTATCTATTATGAAAAAAATAAGAGAACATGCTGGTGAGGATGTAGAGAAAAGAAAATTCTTGTAGACTTTTGGTGAAAATGTAAACTTGTACAGCCACTATGGAAAACTGTATGAAGGTTCCTCAAGAAATTAAAAAACAGAACTACTCTATGATCCAGTAATCCCACTTCGGGGTATCTATATCCAAAAGAAACAAAATTGTTATCTCAAAGACATCTGCACTCCCATTTTCATAGCAACATTATTCACAATAGCTGGTGTATGGAAACAAAGTGTTCTTCAACTGATGCACATGTGCACAAAATGTGTTTATACACACACATACAGTGGAGGAGCATTCAGCCAAAAGTCAAGATTCACAGAAAAGTTGCAGAAAAGTAGCTGCCAGGACTCCGAGATGGGGGAGATATGGAGAGGTTGGGGAAAAGGTATAAACTTTCAACTACAAGTTGAATAAGGTTTGAGGATCTAATGTATAACATGGTGACTATAGTTGATAACACTGCATTGTATAATTGAAATTTGCTAAGTGAGAACTTAAATATTCTCAACAAAAACTAATGAAGAGAAATGCTCAGGAAAAAATAGGATCACCCATTTTGTGGCACCAGAAGATACGTTCTCGGCAAAGAGGATAGAATAATAAAATAATTCAGTTCAGTTCAGTTCAATCGCTCAGTCGTGTCTGACTCTTTGCGACCCCATAAATCGCAGCACGCCAGGCCTCCCTGTCCATCACCAACTCCCGGAGTTCACTCACACTCATGTCCATTGAGTCAGTGATGCCATCCTGCCATCTCATCCTCTGTCGTACCCTTCTCCTCCTGCCCCCAATCCGTCCCAGCATCAAAGTCTTTTCCAATGAGTCAACTCTTCACATGAGGTGGCCAAACTACTGGAGTTTCAGCTTTAGCATCATTCCTTACAAAGAAATCCCAGGGTTGATCTCCTTCAGAATGGACTGGTTGGATCTCCTTGCAGTCCAAGGGACTCTCAAGAGTCTTCTCCAATACCACAGTTCAAAAGCATCAATTCTTTGGCACTCAGCCTTCTTCACAGTCCAACTCTCACATCCATACATGACCACAGGAAAAACCATAGCCTTGACTAGACAGACCTTTGTTGGCAAACTAATGTCTCTGCTTTTGAATATGCTGTCTAGGTTGGTCATAACTTTTCTTCCAAGGAGTAAGCGTCTTTTAATTTCATGGCTGCAGTCACCATCTGCAGTGATTTTGAAGCCCCTCAAATTAAAGAGTGACACTGTTGCCACTGTTTCCCCATCTATTTCCCATGAAGTGATGGGACCAGATGCCATGATCTTAGTTTTCTGAATGTTGAGCTTTAAGCCAACTTTTTCACTCTCCTCTTTCACCTTCATCAAGAGGCCCTTTAGCTCCTCTTCACTTTCTGCCATAAGGGTGGTATCATCTGCATATCTGAGGCTATTGATATTTCTCCAGGCAATCTGGATTGCAGCTTGTGTTTCTTCCAGTCCAGCGTTTCTCATGATGTACTCTGCATAGAAGTTAAATAAGCAGGGTGACAATATACAGCCTTGACGTACTCCTTTTCCTATTTGGAACCAGCCTGTTGTTCCATGTCCAGTTCTAACTATTGCTTCCTGACCTGCATACAGATTTCTCAAGAGGCAGGTCAAGTGGTCTGGTATTCCATCTCTTCCAGAATTTTCCACAGTTGATTGTGATCCACACAGTCAAAGGCTTTGGCATAGTCAATAAAGCAGAAATAAATGTTTTTCTGGAACTCTCTTGCTTTTTCCATGATCCAGTGCTGAACCACATAAAATTGGAAAGTTGACCAGTTGCTTTCTTCAGTTCAGCTCAGTCGTTCAGTCGTGTCCGACTCTTTGTGACCCCATGAATCACAGCACACCAGGCCTCCCTGTCCATCACCAACTCCTGAAGTTCACTCAGATTCACGTTCATCGAGTCAGTGATGCCATCCAGCCATCTCATCCTCTGTTGTCCCCTTCTCCTCCTGCCCCCCAATCCCTCCCAGCATCAAAGTCTTTTCCAATGAGTCAACTCTTCGCATGAGGTGGCCCAAACTACTGGAGTTTCAGCTTAAGCATCATTCCTTCCAAAGAAATCCCAGGGCTGATCTCCTTCAGAATGGACTGGTTGGATCTCATTACAGTCCAAGGGGCTCTCAAGAGTCTTCTCCAACACCACAATTCAAAAACATCAATTCTTCGGCGCTCAGCTTTCTTCACAGTCCAACTCTCATATCCATACATGACCACTGGAAAAACCATAGCCTTAACTGCTACTGTTACTGCTACTGCTATTGCTAAGCCACTTCAGTCATGTCCGACTCTGTGTGACCCCATGGACAGCAGCCCACCAGGCTCCCCGTCCCTGGGATTCTCCAGGCAAGAACACTGGAGTGGGTTGCCATTTCCTTCTCCAATGGATGAAAATGAAAAGTGAAAGTGAAGTCGCTCAGTCGTATCCGACTCTTAGCGACCCCATGGACCGCAGCCCACCAGGCTCCTCCATCCATGGGATTTTCCAGGCAAGAGTACTGGAGTAGGGTGCCATTGCCTTCTCCAATAGCCTTGACTAGACGGACCTTAGTTTGCAAAGTAATGTCTCTGCTTTTGAATATGCAATGTAGGTTGGTCATAACTTTTCTTCCAAGGAGTAAGCGTCTTTTAATTTCTTACATGTTTAAATTGCCTTTTTAAGGTAAAAGAAAAGTATGAGAAAAAAGAAAAGTATGGTAAAAGAAAAGTATGAAAAAAAAAGTATGGCTCAAAAATGATTATAGTGATATTTACCATTCATTTCATTATTTAAAACTGAGGATCTGAAAGACTCAGATTAATTAGCTATTTGTTTTGTGTGGTATGGATAGTCCAGATTGTGATATATGCAGATAGTCCCCGACTTACAATGGTTCAGCTGGACTGTGTTTCAACTTTATGATACTGCGAAAGCAATAGATCTTTAGTAGAAACTAGACTTTGAATTTTGACTTTGGTCTTTTCCCAGGCTGGAGATATGCTGTACAATACTCCCATAATGTTGGCTAGTGGGAGTGAAGTGATTATGAGTAAACAACTGATAAAATTACAGCCACTTGCTATAGAGTATCCAGTAAATTACATGAGATATAAAATACTTTATTATAAAATGGGCTTTGTGTTAGATGATTTTGTCCAGTTTTACCACCTCATGCGAAGAGTTGACTCACTGGAAAAGACTCTGATGGTGGGAAGGATGGGGGCAGGAGGAGAAGGGGACGACAGAGGATGAGATGGCTGGATGACATCACTGACTCGATGGACGTGAGTCTGAGTGAACTCCGGGAATTGGTGATGGACAGGGAAGCCTGGAGTGCTGCGATTCATGGGGTCACAAAGAGTCGGACATGACTGAGCGACTGAATTGAACTGAACTGAAGTGTTCAGAGTATGTTTAAGTTAAGTGTTAGTCGCTCAGTTGTGGGTGACTTTGTGACCCCATGGACTGTAGCCCACCAGGCTCCTTTGTTCACTGAGTGCTCCAGGCTAGAATACTGGAGTGGGTTGCCATGCCCCTTCTCCAGGGGATCTTTCCAACCCAGGGATCAAACCTGGGTCTCCTACATTGCAGGCAGTTTCTTTACTGTCTGGCCAAAAGCTTTGGTGTTCACGTTCAGTAGGTTAGGTGTAGTAAGAACATTTTCAATGTATCCTTCACAGATCACTGCCTTGTTGTGGCAAAAGGGCTTGTGCAACTCAATGAAGCTGTGAGCCATGCTGTGTAGGGCCACCCAAGACAGATGGGTCATAGCGGAGAGTTCTGACAAAGTGTGATCCACTAAAGCCTTTGACTGTGTGGGTCATAACAAGTTGTGGAAAAGAGCTCTTAAGAGATGGGAATACCAGACCATCTTACGTGTCTCCTGAGAAACCTGTATATGGGTCAAGAAGCAACAGTTAGAACCCTGTATGGAACAACTGATTGGTTCAAGATTGAAAAAGGAGTACGACAGGGCTGTCTGCTGTCACCCTGTCTGTTTAACCCATATGCTGAGCACATTATCAGAAATGCTGGGCTGGATGAGTTACAAGTTGGAATCAAGATAGGCGGGAGAAACATCAACAACCTCAGATATGCGGATGATACCACTCTAATGGCAGAAAGTGAAGAAGAACTAAAGAGCCTCTTGATAAGGGTGAAAGGAGAATGAAAGAGTCAACTTAAAACTAATATTAAAAAAATAAGATCATGGCATCCAGCCCCCATTACTTCATAGCAAATAAAGGGGGAAAGGTGGAAGCAGTGAAGGAGTTCCTCTTCTTGGGCTCTAAAATCACTGCGGATAGTGACTGCCACCATGAAATCAGAAGGTGACTGCTTCTTGGCAGGAAAGCTATGACAAACCCAGACAGTGTGTTGAAAAGCAGTCATTATTCTGCCGACAAAGATCTGTGTAGTCAAGGCTGTGGTTTTCCCAGTGGTCATGTACAGTTAATGGATGCCTTCTAACTGTGGTGCTGGAGAAGACTCCTGAAAGTCCGTTGGACAGCATGGAGATCAAAGCAGTCAATCTTAAGGAAATCAACCCTCAATACTTGTCAGAAGGACTGATGCTGAAGATGAAGCTCTAGTATTTTGGTCATCTGATGCGAACCGCCAACTCACTGGAAATGTTCCTGATGCTGGGAAAGATTGAGGGCAGAAGGAGAGGAGGGTATCAGAGAATGAGATGGCTGGATGGCATCACTAATGCAATGGACGGAAACTGGGCAAACTTCGGGAGATGGTGAGGGAGGGGGAGGCCTGGTGTGCTGCAGTCCATGGGTCGCAAAGAGTCAGACACAACTGGTGACTAAACAACAACAACAACAACAACCCCAGTATAAGTCAAGAAGACCTATACTGTATTCAGAATTCTCTGTCAGTACAAGGAGTAACATATTCTCAAAACCAACACATGGATAATAACCTCTTCAGGAGGAATCTTTCTGGAGTCATAACAAATACCAAATATTGACCTCAGAAACCATCCCTTCAAAGGAACCACAATTTGATTTGATTTCTTTGTGGAGTAATTTATGCCCTCATGCATTTTGTGGAAAACAGAGCTTCAGCCAGCAATTAATGGAATTGATTGTGGTCAGGTAAAGAGAGGAAGAGAGTCCTACAAATACTACTAGACAAGCATCCCAAGATGACTGGGCATCATACCACACCTATCCGAGGATCAACATCAGAGCCTAATGCTGTAGGGGCAGAGGGCAATAGGCCTCATAAGACAGACGGGTCATGATGGAGAGGGCTGACAGAATGTCAAACCACTTCAGTATTCTTGCCTTGAGAACCCCATGAACAGTATGAAAAGGCAAAATGATAGGATACTGAAAGAGGAACTCCCCAGGTCGGTAGGTGCCCAGTATGCTACTGGAGATCAGTGGAGAAATAACTCCAAAGAATGAAGGGATGGACCAAAGCAAAAACTACCCGGTTGTGGATGTGACTGGTGATAGAAGCAAAGTCCAATTATTGCCTAGGAACCTGGAATGTTAGGTCCATGAATCAAGGCAAATTGAAAGTAGTCAAACAGGAGATGGTAAGAGTGAACGTTGACATTCTAGGAATCAGCGAACTAAAATGGACTGGAATGGGTGAATTTAACTCAGATGACCATTATATCTACTACTGCGGGCAGGAATCCCTTAGAAGAAATGGAGTAGCCATCATGGTCAAAAAAGAGTCCAAAATGCATTACTTGCATGCAGTCTCAAAAACGACAGAATGATCTCTGTTTGTCTCCAAGGCAAACCATTCAATATCACAGTAATCCAAGTCTATGCCCCAAACAGTAATGCTGAAGAAGCTGAATTTGAACAGTTCTATGAAGACCTCCAAGACCTTTTAGAACTGACACCCAAAAAAGATGTCCTTTTCATTATAGGGGACTGGAATGCAAAAGAAGGAAGTCAAGAAACACCTGGGGTAATAGGCAAATTTGGCCTTGGAGTACAGAATGAAGCAGGGCAAAGGCTAATAGAATTTTGCCAAGAGAACGCACTGGTCATAGCAAGTGCCCTTTTCCAACAACACAAGAGAAGACTGTATACATGGACATCACCAGATGGTCAAGACTGAAATCAGATAGATTATATTCTGTGCAGCCAAAGATTGAGAAGCTCTATACAGTCAGCAAAAACAAGACTGGGAGCTGACTGTGGCTCAGATCATGAACTCCTTATTACCAAATTCAGACTGAAATTGAAGAAAGTAGGGAAAACCACTAGACCATTTAGGTATGACCTAAGTCAAATCCCTTATGATTATACAGTAGAGGTGAGAAATAGATTTAAGGGACTAGATCTGATAGACAGAGTGCCTGATGAACTATGGATAGAGGTTCATGACATTGTACAGGAGACAGGGATCAAGATCATCCCCGTGGAAAAGAAATGCAAAAAGCAAAATGGCTGTCAGAGGAGGCCTTACAAATAGCTGTGAAAAGAAGAAAAGTGAAAAGCAAAGGAGAAAAGGAAAGATATAAGCATCTGAATGCACAGTTCCAAAGAATAGCAAGAAGAGATAAGAAAGCCTTCTTCAGCAATCAATGCAAAGAAATAGAGGAAAACAACAGAATGGGAAAGACTAGAGATCTCTTCAGGAAAATTAGAGACACCAAGGGAACATTTCATGCAAACATGGGCTCAGTAAAGGACAGAAATGGTATGGACCTAACAGAAGCAGAAGATATTAAGAAGAGGTGGCAAGAATACACAGAAGAACTGTACAAAAAGATCTTCACAACCCAGATAATCACAATG
Organism: Nanger dama; assembly: GCA_917880005.1. Lineage (NCBI taxonomy): Eukaryota > Metazoa > Chordata > Mammalia > Artiodactyla > Bovidae > Nanger > Nanger dama. The sequence continues at coordinate 31,059,442 of CAKJTW010000023.1, forward strand.
GTGTGATCACTCACCTTGAGCCAGATTCCTAGAATGTGAAGTCAAGTGGGCCTTAGAAACCGTCACTATCAACAAAGCTAGTGGGAGTGATGGAATTCCAGTTGAACTATTTCAAATCTTGAGAGATGATGCTGTGAAAGTGCTGCACTCAATATGCCAACAAATTTGGAAAACTCAGCAATGGCCACAGGACTGGAAAAGGTCAGTTTTCATTCCAATCCCAAAGAAAGGCAATGCCAAAGAATGCTCAAACTACCGCACAATTGTACTCATCTCACACGCTAGTAAAGCAGTGCTCAAAATTCTCCAAGCCAGGCTTCTGTAATATGTGAACCATGAACTTCCAGATGTTCCAGCTGGTTCTAGAAAAGGCAGAGGAACCAGAGATCAAACTGCCAACATCTGCAGGATCATTGAAAAAGCAAGAGAATTCCAGAAAAACATCTGCTTCTGCTTTATTGACTATGCCAAAGCCTTTGACTGTGTGGCTCACCACAAACTGGAAAATTCTGAAAGAGATGGAATACTAGACCACTTGACCTGCCTCTTGAGAAACCTGTATGCAGGTCAGGAAGCAAGTTAGAACTGGACATGGAACAATAGGCTGGTTCCAAATAGGAAACGGAGTACGTCAAGGCTGTATATTGTCACTCTGCTTATTTAACTTCTATGCAGAGTACATCATGAGAAACGCTGGACTGGAAGAAACACAAGCTGGAATCCAGATTGCCTGGAGAAATATCAGTAACCTCAGATATGCAGATGATACCACCCTTATGGCAGAAAGTGAAGAGGAGCTAAAGGGCCTCTTGATGAAGGTGAAAGAGGAGAGTGAAAAAGTTGGCTTAAAGCTCAACATTCAGAAAACTAAGATCATGGCATCTGGTCCCATCACTTCATGGGAAATAGATGGGGAAACAGTGGAAACAGTGTCAGACTTTATTTGGGGGCTTCAAAATCACTGCAGATGGTGACTGCAGCCATGAAATTAAAAGACACTTACTCCTTGTATGACCAACCTAGATAGCATATTCAAAAGCAGAGACATTACTTTGCCAACAAAGGTCTGTCTAGTCAAGGCTATGGTTTTTCCAGTGGTCATGTATGGATGTGAGAGTTGGACTGTGAAGAAAGCTGAGCGTCAAAGAAATTATGCTTTTGAACTGTGATGTTGGAGAAGACTCTTGAGAGTCCCTTGGAGTGAAAGGAGATCAACCCTGGGATTTCTTCGGAAGGACTAAAGCTGAAATTCCAATACTTTGGCCACCTCATGCAAAGAGTTGACTCATTGGAAAAGACTCTGATGCTGAGAGGGATTGGGGGCAGGAGGAGAAGGGGACGACAGAGGATGAGATGGCTGGATGGCATCATTGACTCAATAGACATGAGTTTGGGTGAACTCTGGGCATTGGTGATGGATAGGGAGGCCCGGCGTGCTGCTATTCATGGGGTCGCAAAGAGTCTGATACGGCTGAGCGACTGAACTGAAATGAAGATAATCTAGCCATCCACTAAAATAACATGCAAATAAAACAAATCTTAATTGTGGGAAGGGTGTGGTGAGGGGAAATCACTAGCCAGAATTGCTGCAATATATTATCTGAAAGTCCAGTTTTGAACAAAAATAATGAGTCATGAAAAGACAGGAAAATATGACCCAACATTAGAACAGAAAGCAACAGAAACTGCCCTGGAAGAGTAACCAAAGGGGACTTCCCTGATTGTCCAGTGGCTAAGACTCTGAGCCCCCAAGGCAGCGGGTCAGGGTTCAATCCTTGGTCAGGGAACTAGATCCTTTATGTTGCAACTAAGAGTTCACATGTCACAACTAAAAGACTAAAGATCTTATATGCTGCAAGTAAGATTTGACACAGCCAAATAAATAAACACTTAAAAAGTGACCAAATATATCATTTCACAGAAAAAGACCTCAAAATAACACTTGTAAATGTGTGAGACAGAAATTATGTTTTAAAATAATAAAAGAACCAGCAGAAATTCAAGTATAATAATTACAATTCTAAAAATTCACTAGAGATGCTCCACAGTAGATTTAAACTGACAGAGGAAGGAATTCTCGAACTTGAAGATAGGTCAGTAGAGAAATTCAAGCTGAGGGACAGAGGGAGAAACAGAAGAATGACCAGAGCCTCAGAGAAAACATAGACATATGCATAATGGGAGTTAGGAGAGAAAGGAGGGGGGAAAGTCCAAAGAGTGTGTGGGTGAAAACTTTCCAGTCTGTTGAAAAATAGTAACCCAAATATATCAGGAAACTCAGTAATTCTGAGTAGGATAAGTTCAAGAATGTCAACAAAAGATGTATCATTAAAAAAATGCAGAAAGTCAAAGAGAAAATCTTGAAGGCAGTTAGAAAGAAATAACTTGTGACTTAGAAGGAAACCCCTCCCCATTAGATTAACAGCTTTCTTCTCAACATAAACCATGAAGGCCAGGATGCAGTGGAATAACATATTTAGAGTACTCAAGAGAAACTTGCCGACCAGAAATCCTACATCCAGCAAAGCTATTTATCAAAAAAAATAAAAGCAAAAAAACTTTTCAAAGTAAACAAAAACTGAAGTTCTTCAATCTGAAAGCAAGTGACCCCAGATGGTAATTTGAATCCACATGAAAAAGAGCACCAGGAAAGGTAATTAGGTAATTATTAAAAAAGTATAAATGCATGTTTTCTCCTTAACTGATTTAGAAAGCAGTTGTAAATGATAGATGCATGTTATTCTCAGGCCTGTAACATATAGAAAAGTAATATTTGTATAATATATTTACCAATGACAGCACAAAGGATGTGAGTGGGAGCAAAGCTGTATGGGCTGAGTAAACTACTACAGAAGGTAAAGTAGTAATTTAAAAAGTATTACTGGATTTGTAACATGAATAGATACAGTATATATAATGGACATACTACAGTACAGGGGTAAAGAGAACAGAGCTTATAGCAGTAATGTTTCTATATATCCCCGAATTAAGGCAGTATAAATCTGAAGCTGACTGTCATAAGTTAAGATGTATATAGTAAATTCTCAAGCAACCTCCAAAAAAAAAAAAAAAAATCAATAAAGCACAGTAAAAAAAAAAAAGCTACATTAGAAAATATTCACTTATGCAAAAGAAAGCAATAATAGAGGAACCAAAAAGACATTAAAAGTTAAATTCAACTATATCACTAATAATATTAAGTGTAAATGGATTAAACCAGTTAAAAGAGTTTTTCAGAGAGGATTAAAAAAAAGTCATGATTCATCCCTGTGTGGTCTACAGGAGACACACTTTAGATTCACAGAGAGAAATAAAAGGAAGGAAAAAATATCATGCAAATAGCAACCTTAATAAAGGTGGAGTGGCTATACTAATATTAAATATACTTCAAAACAAGAAGTAATTGTACAGATAAAGAAGAACATTTTATAATAATTAAAAGGCCAATCCAAGAAAATATAAGTTTCAAGCATGTGGATCTAATAGCAGAGCACCAAAATACATTTAGCAAAAACTGAGATAAATGAAAACAGAAACAGGTGATTCAACAATAATAGTTGGAAACTTCAGTGCCCCCATCTTTTAATAATGGAGAAAACAAACTAGACAGAAGATCAACAAGTAAGATTTGAATGATAAGATAAATCAGGTAGACCTAACAGACATCTGTATAACACTTTATCCAACAACAACAGAAAATACATTCTTCCAGTAAATGTGAAACATATTCTAAGACAGACAATGTGCTCAGTGATCAAATAACTTCAGTAAGTTTAAAAGGACAGAAGTAATATAAAGTATACTCTCTGATCCCAAAGGAATGAGACTGGAAATCAGTAGCAGGGAAAAAATAGGGAAAAGCAATAAATATGTCTGAATTAAACCACAGACTATTAAATAGCAAATTAATCAAAGACGAAATCCCAGGAATTCCCTGGCAGTCCAGTGGTTAGGACCCTGAGTTTTCACTTCTGGGGGCCTGGGTTCAATCCCTGGGCAGGTAGGGTCCTGCAAGCCACGTGGCACAGCCAAAAGTAAAAGAAGAAAAAATATCGCAAGGGGAATTAAAATTCTTAAAGATAAATGAAAATTAAGACACAGTACACCTAGTTTTAAGGAATGCATCTAATGAAGTTAATAGAAATTTATAAATGTCTTTATTAAGAAAGAAGAAAGATCTCAAACCAATAATTTAAACTACCACCTTGAAACACCGGGAAAACACAACCTATACTTAAAGCAAGTTGAAGGAAAGAAAAAAGAAAAAAATAGACCAGAAATTAATGAACTAGACTAGAGACTAGAAAAGTAGAGAAATGTCAATGAATCCAAAAGCTGATTCTTGGAAAATATTAATAAGATTGACAATCATTTAACTAGATTGACAAAAAAGAAGAAACATTAATAGAATCAAAATGAAAAGAGATAGCACCACTAAACTTACAGAAATAAAAAGGACTGTAAAGGAATACTGTGAAATGTAGGCCTAGAGACTGGATACCTATTTCTCTAATAGCTATCAATGAAATGGACAAATTCCTAGAAAGACATAAACCACTAGAATTGAATCAAGAAGAAATAGAAAAGCAAGAGACCTATAACAGTTGAAGAGACTGAATCAGTAACTTAATTAAAAAAAAAAAAAAAACTTCACAAAGAAAAGCCCAGGCCTATATGGCTTCACTGCTGAATTCTACCAAACATTTAAAGAAGAATTAATACCAAAAGTTCACAAACCTTCCCGAAATAGAAGCGAGGAATACTTCCCAAAGCATTTTATAAGCCAGTATTACCCTAATAGCAAACCAAAGACATGAGAAGAAAACTACAGACTAGTATTTCATGTGAAGATGGATATAAAAATTCTCAACAAAATATAGCACACTGAACCCAGAAACTAATAAAAATAATTATGTACTCTAATCAAGTGGGATTTCTAAGAATGCAAAGTTGATTCAATATCTGAAAATCAATTAATGTAAACTTATCATCAGTTCATAGATCTTCCCTGTAGCTCAGATGGTAAAGAATCTGCCTGCAATGCAGGAGACCTGGGTTCGATCCCTGGGTCAGGAAGATCCTCTGGAGAAGGAAACAGCAATCCATTCTAGTATTCTTGCCTGGAGAATACCATGGATAGATGAGCTTGACTGGCTACAGTTCGTGGGGTTGCAAAGAGTCAGACACGACTGAGCGACTAACACACACACACACATCATCATCATTTCAGGTCAGCTGCTCAGTCGTGTCTGACTCTTTGGAACCCCATGGACTGCAGCCCGCCAGGCTTCCCTGTCCATCACCAACTCCTGAAGCTTGCCTAAGCTCATGTTCATCGAATCAGTAATGCCATCCAACCATCTCATCCTCTGTCATCCCCTTCTCCTCCTGCCTTCAATCCTTCCCAGCATCAGGGTCTTTTCCAATGAGTCAGTTCTTTGTATTAGGTGGCCAAATATTGGAGTTTCAGCTTCAGCATCAGTCCTTCCAATGAATATTCAGGACTGATTTCTTTTAGGATTGACTGGTTTGATCTGCTTGCTGCCCAAGGGACTCTCAAGCATCTTCTCCAACACCACAGTTCAAAAGCATCAGTTCTTTGACACTCAGCTTTCTTTATAGTCCAACTCTCACATCCATACATGACTACTGGGAAAACCATAACTTTGACTAGATGGGGCCTTTGTCAGCAAAGTAACATCTCAGCTTTTTAATATGCTGTCTAGATTTGTCATAGCTTTTCTTCCAAGGTCTTTCAATTTCATGGCTACAGTCAAAATCACCATCTACAGTGATTTTGGAGCCGAAGAAAATAAAGTCTCTCACTGTTTGCCATAAAGTCTCCCTCTCTATTTGCCATGAAATGATGGGGCTGGATGTCATGATCATATTTATTTGAATGCTGAGTTTTAACCCAGCTTTTTCACTCTCCTCTTTACTTTCATTAAGAGGCTCTTCAGTTCCTCTTCACTTTCTGCTGTAAGCATGGTGTCATCTGCATATCTGAGGTTACTGATATTTCTCTCAGCAGTCTTGATTCCAGCTTTTCATCCAGCCCAGCATTTCACATAATATACTCTGCATATAAATTAAATAAGCTGGGTGACAATATACAGCCTTATCACATACTTCTTTCCCAATTTGGAACCAGTCTGTTGTTCCATGTCCAGTTCTAACTATTGCTTCTTGACTTGCATACAGATTTCTCAGGAGGCAGGTAAGGTGGTCTGATAGTCCCATCTCCTTATGAACTTTCCAGTTTGTTGTGATCCACACAGTCAAAGGCTAACTCATCATAAAATCATATCATCCCTGGTGGCTCAGATGGTAAAGAATCTGCCTGTAATTCAGGAGACCCCGATTCAATCCCTAGGTTGGGAAGATACCCTGGAGAAGGGAATGGCAACCCACTCCAGTATTCTTGCTTGGAAAATTCCATGGACAGAAGAGCCTGGCAGGCTACAGTCCATGGGGTTGCAAAGAGTTGGATACGACTGAGCAACTAACACCTTCACTTTACTTTCATCATATTAATAGAATAAAAAATAAGATTATCTTAGTAGAAGCATCTTACAAAATCCAACACTCCTGCATGATAAAATGACAAATTAGGAATAAGAGGGAAGTGCCTCAACCCAGTAAAGAAAATCTACTAAAAACTTCAGTTAAAAGCATGCTTACTGGAGAAAGAGAGGATGGTTTCCTACTAAGATCAAGAATGAGACAAGGATGTCTTCCCTCACCACTTCTCTTCAGCATTTATGAGGGTCTAGCCAGAACAGTTAGGTGAGAGAAGTAAGACTAAAAAGGAAGAAGTAAACTGCCCTTGTTTGCTGATAACGTGATTTTATACGTACAAAATGCTAAGTGATCAACTAAAACACCAATGGAACTAATAAAATTCATCAAGATTGCAGGAAACATAAATGTACAAAAATACTTTATGAACAATCTGAAAATGAAATTAAAATAATTTCATTCATAATAACATCAAACAGAATAAAATAGGAATAAATTTAACAAAAAGAAGTACACACTTCAAAAACTAGAAAACATTGTTGAAAGAAATTGAAGATTAAAACAAATGGAAAAATATCTCCTTTTCGTGGATCAGAAAATTGAACATTGTTATTTAAAGCTGCTATTTCCCTAAATGTCAGCGCTAAAACTATAAAATTATTGTGTTGGCAAAAAAGTTCATTTGGTTTTTTTTTTTCCCCATGACATCTTACAGAAGAAATCAGATGAACATTTTAGCCAACCCAATCTTAGAAGAAAATAGGAGGCTAAGTCATGACCTTGGATTCAGCAAAAGTATTCTTGGATAGGGTAACAAAAGTCCAAGCATATCATCAAAATTAAAAACTTTTATGCTTCACAGGACACCACTAAGAACCTAAAAAGACAAGCTACACAATGGGAGAAAATACTTGCAAATCCTTTATTTGATAAAGGACTTATATCCAGAATATAGAAAGAACCAACCCATACAACTCAATAATAAAGACAAATCTGGGGCTTCTCTGGCAGTTCAGTGGTTAAAACTCCTGAGTTCCCACTGCAGGGTGTGTGGGTTCAGTCCCTAGTTGGGGAACTAGGAAAGCACATGCCACATAGCACATTAAAAAAAAAAAAAAAAAAACCTTTACCCAAATAAAAAGGAAAAAAGGATCTGAACAGACCTTTCTCCAAAGAAAATATACAAATGGCCAATAAACATGAAAAAAAAGTGTTCAGTATCTCTGATCATTTGGGAGATGCAAATCAAAACCACAAGATACCACTTTACACCAACTAAGATGGGGAATAATACAACAAAATTGGATTATGAGTTTTAGGAGGGATGTAGAGAAATCAGAAGCCCCATATTGGAAAACAATAGGGCAGTTTCTCCAAAAGTTAAACATAGAATTACCACATGACACAGCAGTTCCACTCCTAAGTACATACTATCCACCCACAAAAAAAAAAAGATAAATGAAAACATACGTCCACACAAAATTTTATACACAAATGTATACAGCAGCATTATTTATAATAGCCAGAAGATAGAAATAAATGTTTATCAACTGATAAATGCATAAACAAAATGTGGTGTATCCACAATGGAATGTTATTCTCCAATAAAAAGAAATGAAGTAATGATATATGCTACAACTTGGACTGAACCTGGAAAACAAGACCTTAAGTGAGAGAAGCCCACACAAATGCACATATGATTCCACTTATATGGAAGTCCAGAATACAGAAATCTATAGATCCTCTGTTAGATCTGTAGAATCCATAGATCTGTAGAATCTCTTCAGGGATTCATAGTTGCTTACTGCTTGGTGAGGAATGAGGTAGGATGAGAAGGATGGAGAATGATAGCTAATGGGTATGGGGGTTCTTTTTGAAGTGATAAAAATGTTCTAAAATTGGTCATGATGGCTGCACATCTATGAATATACTAAAAACCACTGAATTAAACACTTTAAGTGGATGAATTGTGTAGTCTGTGAATTATATCTCAGTTAAGCTGTTTAAAAAGTCTTCGTGTACTGTTGTAGAATAATCTCCAAAATATTTTGTTAAATAAGATGCAGGAGTTTAAAAAAAAAAGTTTTTCCATATCCTGTATGTAGGTTGTGTATTCTATACATGAATCTACAAATGTATTAAAATTCACAGAACTATAAAACAAAAGAAGAAAAGATAATTTTATTGTATGATGATGTAAAAACATAAAATCTTTAAAAATACAGTAGAATTGAGAAAGGAGGGATATTGTCACCAGAGTTGGTAGTTGTGGTGGTAGACATTGGGAGAAGCTTCAAGAAGGTTACACTTGAAAGTACCTTGAAGGGTGGTTTGGCTCTGGACAGATATTTAAGGAGAGGTTTGATAAAGAAAAGAAAATCATTTCAGACAAATGTTAACAATGGCTAACAGTACAGGGTAGTGAATTTCTTTTTTTTTTTTAAGTTGGAGTATAATTCCTTTACAGTGTTGTTAGCAGGGTGGGGAATTTGTGACCATCTGGGGAGCATTAAGATAGCTCAGTGGTTAAAAAAAAAAATCCACCTGCCAACGCAGGAGATACAGATTCAGTTCCTTGGTTGAGAAGATCCCCTGGATCTTTCCACTGCGGGATCTTCCCACTCCCGATTTCTTGTCTGGGAAATCCTTTGGACAAAGAAGAGCCTGGCAGGCTACTGTCCACAGGGTTGCAAATAGTCAGACACGACTTAGCACCTAAACAACAAAAAGGAGCTTTCATTGTTCAACTGGATGCATATACAGGAAAGAAAATAGATTGTGGATTTCCCTGTGTGTCAGGTTAAGAATTGAACACTTTGTTGTATGGTCACTGGTAAGCCATCAAAGGTACTTGATGAGAACTCTGCCTTAGGGATATTATTCCATAGAACTGCTAACAAGTAAGTTTAGACCAGTTAGAAGGCTATTATATTAATTTAGTTAGAGATTGAAGGACTAATACAGGTGGTGATCTGAGATGGGAACAGATGGAATCAATATCGTGAAGAATGTGGAGCTGGCTGGAGAGGATGAAAAAAGTCCCCAAAATTGGCCCTTCAGTTTTGAGCCTGTGTGACTGGGATGATAACACTGTTAGGAAAAGGAAGGAAAAGCAGAGAAGTTAATGAATTTAGGTTGGGATTTGTTTAGTTTGAGGAGCTAAGAGATCTGTAAGTAAGGGACTTAATGGCAGTTAGGGAAGCCCATGGAATGGTCAGCACCACACCCACAGATTAAACCAACCTTGCATGGAAAATATTTGGGGGTAAAAATCTAGAAAGTTCCAAAAGGCAAAACATGAATTTGCATCACACTGGCAACTATTTACACAGCATTTAGGTTGTATTAGGTACTGCAAGTGATCTAGAGATGATTCAGAATATACAAGAGGATATCATAGGTTATATAAAATGTGAGAAAGACATATGGTGATACAATCAGACTTTTAAGTTGGGAAAGCTGGAAGTCAGGGAAGCTTACATTGGATAACCTCAAGTTTTTCCCCATAAAATAAGCAAGGTCATTCATTGAGTGGAAAGTAGGAGATAGAATTAAAGAGTGTTTCTAAGCAGCTTTAAATATTTTCTCTAATTCTTCCCTTTGTATGAATGAAAAACAAATGATCCACATCAATTATAATAGATAATATGTACTGAGCCTTTAACATCTGCTAGGTATCATGCTAAGAGCTTATTTCAAACTTAAAACATCCCTAACAGACAAAAGGTATTAGCAGTTTTATCCACATATTACAGAGGGTAATACATGAGACAGACAAAGGATTGGAAATAGCTCAAGGTTACTTAGCTAATCAGAGGTGGAACCAAGACCAAATACAGAATCTAACTATGAGCTGGTCACAGGATATTTTCCGAGGTTTTACTTTCAAATTTCTTTAAAGCAGTGAAATATTGGTTCAAGAATTTACATGGATTAAGGAGAATAGAATACAAAGTATGTTTTCCATGTATACAATGGAATGTAACCTTAATAAAGTTAATAAATGGAGAGAGAGTGGCTTGTTTAATAAATGCACTGAGGCAGATAACTATTCATTTTTAAATTTATTTAATTTTGATCTCCTGTTTACAGTATATATATATATAGCAGCAATCAGAGCAGTGGTAGGGCTGAAATGGACTCAGGGGCACAGGGAAAACATTCTAGGGTAACAGGAATGTTCAGTAATTTGATTAGAATGTTGGCTACATGTTTTGGTCAAAATTCATTGAAATGTACATTTAAAGTCTGTACATTCCACTCCATGTAAATTTTATAGCAGTTTTAAAAAGGGAAATCTATCTATAGACCTCTAAGGCATCATTAAGTTTAAAAAAAAAAAGATTCTGAAAAAAAAAAAAGCAAACTGTAAGGTGAGACATACAACATAATAACATTTATTTATAAGAAAGGAAATAATTCTTTCTGTGGATCACTTGTGTATATGTGTAAATGTCTCATGGTTCAAGAGGTCCTTCCCTCAGGATCAATCTTAGTGCTCTCAGGGTTTCTTTATGGGATGCAAAGACAGACTTCTATATTAGCTTAAGAGGAAATCTGTCCACTGTTCATAATAGTCATTGGTATAATAGTCTCCAGTGAAGAAAGATACTCTTTCAGGAAACTGTACCTAAAAACATGATGTGTTTGTATAGTGATTTTAAAAACTAGTACATCTTCAGAAGCAGCCTTGTATAAGGGGGCTGAATGGGCTGAGTTCTTGTCCTGACTCTGCCACTTGATTAAACTGATATTTTGGAACAACTCCTTTAATCTCTCTGGGCTTCAGTTTTCTGTTGGTTAGAAAGAATGGACTGAGCTGATCACTGAGGGTCCATCCAGGTCTAAGATTCAGTAAGCTCTGTTCCTTCACATGGACCTTGTATGAAATAGGTCACTTCACCTACAGTAAACATGTGGAAAGTCAGTTTTTCTCTTTTATATTTTGAAACAGGTGACAACCAAAGCCAAGCAACTGAAGGATTCAGTTACCTGCTCCCCAGGTGAGTCAGCACCCACTCCATCCCAGTAACCTCAAGCCATGTCTTCAAAATAACCCCCTTTCATAACTGCTTTAAAAATGATGGTGTTTAATAGTTGTGCCCAATGAACTCTACTGGTCATCTCTCTAAAAGGGTCCATTTACAATCACCCACCAACCAATCCAGCCCTGTACACACAGTGGTGCTAAGATGCACTTAAATGAGTTTGAGGAGCTGTAGAAACCTTGTTCTTCTTTAGTATGGGGGAGCTAGGGGGAGGGGACACATGGGAAAGCCAGTCTATACCGTTATTCCACACTGACCACAGTTGCCACTGCACACACACAGCATCCTTGAGAAGAGATCAAGCAGCTTCCCCAAGAATCTGTGTTTTTCAGAATCCATTTTCAAAGACTAAATGGAATTTTGTAAGAGCCCCATACTGTTTGCTTGAAACCAGGAAGAAGTGCGTCTTCAACCTTCCAACTCTGCTTAAATACAGGTCCCTGTACTCGATGTAACCAGCCAGCAACCAGCAAACCCTGAGATCTGGAAACGTGTCCCTGGGGAGGACAGGGCGTGGATGCTCAGCGGGGAGGGCATTCTCGATTGCTTTCCCACCAGGACAGCTGTTGGTCTGGCGTGAAGGCAGGGACCGGCAAACAGCGTTCTATGAAAGATGCTCCCCTCCAAGACGGTCTCCAGAAACATGCTCTTGAAGAGGCAGCGGGGAGTTGGGTGGGCCGTGGACAGGTCTTTCTAGAGAGTAGGAGGGGTCAGGAGTATGTGAGGAGGGCAGGAAAGGCGTGGTTGAACATTTGGGGGCCTCTGAGGTGACGCCCGTGGGTGGCGGTGGTGCAGGGCCCCAGGCAGTCAGCGAGCCCAGTGAAGGGTCTGACAGTCTGCTGACACTCGTGGAGTTAGCAGCAACCCTGGGTCCTGAAGAACATCCTTCCTAACCTAGAAAGGAGGCGGTTAGTCCCTGCACTTCCTCTGATCACAGCCGACTCTGGAGGCCCCTGCTCCTCAGAGTGGTGAAAGGACCATGGCCTGGAATCAGAAGCAAGTTCGGATCCCAGCTCTGCGGGCTGCCGAGGGTGCCGTCCTTCCCCTGTACAGCTGGGGTAGCGATGGCTGTCTTTCTAGAATACTGGGAACGTTAAGATACACGCACAGTGCCCCACCACTGTCTGCTGCGCAGCCACACCACCGGGTGTGGCTGAACCAGGTTTCCCTGAACCGACTTTGCCTCTCCCCGTGTGTCCCTCCTCACAGGGATGGTCAGGCTCTCCGAACTCAGATCCACAGCTCAGAACCCCAGGCCCACCAGGCCCACCGCAGCCTTGCCGGACAGCATCATCACCCAGCGGGAAGAGGCCCAGTCGGCCACGGAGGAGGAGGAGGAGGAGGCGGCGGCGGCCGAGCCGGGGGCAGAGGCCGCGGGAGGAGAGCCGGCCGCGGGAGGCGGAGGCCGGCCCGGGCCCCCGAGCCGGGAGGAGCGCGTCCGGGGAGGAGGCAGAAGGACTTCGACCTGGCAGAGCAGCAGTCCAGTGACGAGGAGAGCCAGCAGAGAGCGCGCGCGCGCCGCAGAGGAGCCCTGGACTCAGAACCAACAGAAGCTTCTGGAACTAGCGTTACAGCAGTACCCGAGGGGATCCTCTGACCGCTGGGACAAGATAGCCAAGTGTGTCCCGTCCAAGAGCAAGGTGGGTGACGCCCGGAAGGGCCTCTGGGGGCTCCAGACACGGGGAAGTGGCTTGTGGCCCCACCCGCCTGTCCCTCATCTCACGCCTCCTCCTGTCCTTTCTATCCAACCCGTCCTTCCCCTGACAGCTGCCTTCCAGCAGGCTGCCTCTGACTGTGAAGCTGTGCACCTGAGCATAAATGAGGTCGAGAGTCTGTCATCATTACAGCGACCAGTTATTTTTTCTCATCGAAAACCCCATGCACAGAACATAAAGTTCCCCTTGACAATACTGCCAACCTTCTGGAGCCTTCGTTCTGCCAGTGGGGGGCTGGGCCAGGGGAGGGACTGACAGGTGGACACCAGGACCAGGATCCAGCTTGTCCCTGCAGCGCTGTCCTTCCCGTTTACAGCTCCTTAAACACGTCCGCAGAGGGTTCCCCGACACCAGCTCAGAGCGGCGGCCCCTGTGGAGAGGCAGGCCCCACCCGACCTGGCTTCCGCTGACAGTGCGGAGCCTCCCATATGATCTTCTCAACTCTGGCCCTGCTTCACAGTCTCCTGGGCTGCTTTCCTCGTACTCACACCCTTTGTCTGAGACACCAGGAACACTGAGAAATCAAAAGAGCCAACCTCTGCTGCCTCCTGTGCCCACCACTCAGTAGCCTGTGGGCACACTGATGTTCATTTACATTTTTTGTTTTTTAATTGAAATTCAGTGTTGGAAAATCTAGCTTGTGGCCATAGATGCCCCCATGTGTATAGGTCTAGTTTATTTCCTTTAAAATAATGAAGTTGAGAATTCCTGAGGAGAAAAATAAACCATTAAACGTTGATCTGTTTAAGAAACACAGCTCCTTCCCTAGCCCCTCCAACTGATTTGCCAGAAGAAATGATTTTCCCTGAATTCCTCTAACATTTGTGGGTACACAGGCATTTTACAGGTGGGATGAATTGACAATGGCTTAAAATGAAGGAACTGCAACCATGGATTCCTGGGGGTGGGATGCTCAAACTCACTGCCTTGGGGGTTTGGAAACCTTCCTGTTTCAGGGAGGAATGTCCTGCAAGGGTTCCTTCCCTTTAAGCCTGGCATCAGACCCAGGTCTAGGGAGGTTCAGCCACCCCTGCTGGCTCACTGCCCCTGGGTGACTCCCGGAAGTGGCCCGCAAGCCACTGGGTGACTGAGGCCTGAGAGAGGAGCTAGGCCCCCGGCGCCGCCCCGGCAGGTCTGCTGCTCAGAGCCCCTGCGTCCTCCAGTGGAGCGCTGCGCCGCTGAGTACCCCATCTCACGCTTGGCTCTGCCAGGGCCAGAATAGTTAGGAAAAGGCTGATATTTTAGGCAGGTTGTCCTTGGGGATGCAGGAGAGGCACTTGTTAGATGTTTCTCTCAGAACACTGCTGAAGCCAAAACCCCAGGAGGAGAGTGAACACTCGTTCTTTGTCCTGGACAGCTGATAAAGTCATCTGCAGCAGACCACAAACCAGTGACCTGGTGTCCCACACGACCTTAAGTTAGTGAAGGGTTACAGTGCCTCCGGGTGTTTCTGAGCAGAAACAGAAATGGTTCTGAAAAGTACTACACAAGGGAGCAGCGAGGCCGCTCTGTGCTTCATCAGGGTCCTCACCCCAAGGAGTGGCAGCAACAGGCATCTGGGTCTTAAGCTCCCAGTTCTGCAGCCTGAGGGGCTGGAAGACCTTCTAGTGCTGGGGCGCGCCCGAGGAGAGCAGGGCATGCCCGGGAGGTCCAGGCCGACAGGACAGCCCTTGGTCAGGACTGGGCAGGGCGGGCTAACCCCGCAAGGGGCACACTGATTGTAACTGTCACCCTACCCCTCTTTCTCTCTCTCCAGGAAGACTGCATTGCCAGATACAAGCTGCTGGTTGAACTGGTTCAAAAGAAAAAACAAGCTAGAAGCTGAATCCTCTGGAAGATGTTGTTTACCTCCATTTTCCAAAAGGATCATTTTTAAAATCTTATGCAGAAATTTACATTTTGTACCTCAGTATTTCTATACGTCATGTGCCTTAGTGAAAAAAAATTAAAATTTTAAAATAAACGTTGTGCTACATTGTTTAAACATACTGTGTTAACAGAAAAACAGATTTGGGTATTTTATAGATTATTTTCTCATCACTGCAAAGCTTAATTTCCTGGGGACAAACAGAATAGTGCTTTTCTAACAGTCAGGCAAATGTATGAAGGAACATGAGTGAACTAATCCAGTTGATGAGTAGCAGGATGCTGCTGTTTTGGGAAGAAAAATACCTGGTTGGTGTATTGAGCTAGCTAGTAGTAATGTGGGGTTATCTTAACTCTATATATTAATATGTAGATTAATATATGTAATTATATGGATACATTATATGTATCTAAAAAAAATGTCTAGATGCACACGGACATAGGTAATAAACTGTGATTTGCAGAAATACATCCCCAACTATAGAATTTCCAGAGAACACATAGGCAGTGTTTTTAGGATATGATGACTTTGGGTCCCACTTTTCAATATCCAAGTTAAAAGTCACTATTTTGTGCTGTTAATTTTGAATGAACCATCAGCTGTGCACTCCTTTTTAAATATGTCATTTGCTCAGGACTTGGAAATAGTTTGCTAAAGTACAAACTGCCTAAACTTAAAAACCATTAAGATCACCAGGACACATTTCAGGGAGGTGATCTGATAAAATATCCATATAGACATGGTTTTTCTCCAATGACTGAAATGAGGTTCCCAGAGCAGGCTGGGGCGGCTCTGGCTCTGTAACCTAGCCTGAGCAGGACACATGTGGCCCCAGGTCAGCCCACCTCTGGTGCTTTGAGGGACCGGACCACTCAAGAGGTCAAGAGCAGTGGAGAAACAGTTCCAGGTCGTTTCCACAAACTGAGTCCTCGGGCAACAGCCGTTGAGTCTCATCTGGGGGTGGAGACAGGGTAGGGGGTTGCCTTGCCTGCAGGTCAGGAGCCTGTCACGGTGGCACCAGGGCCATCAGTTTCTGCCCCAGGACTTTCTCCTGGAGCCAGTGGGGCTGTGAGGTTGTGACTGCATTCACTGAAGGACAAGCCCTGCTCCCCATTCATATGGGGTGTCTCAGTGAAAAAAGTGGATTCACTGAGGGAATCATGAGGGACAGTTCTAGTGGCTTGCCAGGCCCTGGGTCCATTTTGGCTCTGGTCCAGCATCAGCCTTTCACACAGCTTGTCTGTCCGGCTGTGACATTCTGTATCAAGATCACCCTTTTCACTTACGGTGCTTTGAACTGGGTCTGTGACATGCATCCCCAAATCCCATTACAAGGTTTCTGGGCTTCCAGTGTTGGGAGAGCCCCACATGGGTCCAGCGATGCCTTAAGAGGTACAATTCACGATAAAAGGTCCTAATTTGCCTACATCATCATCTTCTGCACACTCATTCAGGAGGTGTCTCCAGCATGGTTTGTCCTGGATGACTGCCCCTGCCACCCGTCCCTCTAAAACCAGAAAGGGGCCCTTTCTGCATGGCCACCCCTATTCAGGGGACACAGAGTGGCTAGTTTTGTTGAGGTAGGACCAGTGGGCCTGGTGGGGAGGGTTCACGAGCGTAGCAGGACACAGGAGACCCATGGGTGCTTCCAAAGGAGGTTTCTGACAGGTCATGTGGGAACCAGACCTGGGCCCCCTGCACTTCCTGACTCCCAAGGAATCCCTCCCCAAATCCACCCCCTCAAAGCCCCACCTTGTGACTTCTGTCTACTCACACCTCCAAGGCCGAGCTGTGTCACATCAGTGCCTTGTTTTACCTCTTTGTCTCAACTCCTAGTCTGGAAAAATAGAGACTAATGGTGGCTGCAACACAGGTTGTTATGATGACAGTCTGGCTTGTTGAAAAAATAAATGTTCCTTTTCTATCTGACCATCCGGACTCCCTGTTGCCATCATTTTCAGTGGCTGCTGACACGCATGACAGGGCTGACAGGCCACCAGCCCGTCACATGCTCATTTGGCCCCTCACGGGTGGGGAATCTCTGGCCCTGTGTGGATTCCTGGGGGTCTGGGAACCCTACCACATGGTATGCACAACCTTTTTCCTTTTGGATGTGTGGGCCACATCTTTCACTAGCTGCCCCTTAAGGGTTTCTCACCCAGAAAGGTTAACTCTAGCCTCTGCTAGTGTGTTTAATGATAGCCATGGCGGACCCACATGGTACAAGAAGAACCCCCAGACTTGGCCTCTGACAAGAGGACCAGGACTTTGCCTGAGAGCTCCACCCCACTCAAACCCCGGCAGAGGGCCAGGCGGCAGGGGTCTGCTGTGTGCAGTGCTTGCAGAGCACTGGCCTGGCCCTGGCAC
Source organism: Nanger dama (assembly GCA_917880005.1). Lineage (NCBI taxonomy): Eukaryota > Metazoa > Chordata > Mammalia > Artiodactyla > Bovidae > Nanger > Nanger dama. The sequence goes on from CAKJTW010000023.1 coordinate 31,076,958, forward strand.
ACTCCCCCAGCTGCACCCCCAGCCCCACAGGCTTCAGGGTCTTGCGCCCACCCTCCCGGAAGCCTGAGCCTTTTCTCCCAGAGTGATTTTCATTTACTTTATCCACCGGGGCAAGAGCTGATGGTTCTGTTCTTTATACCAGTGAGAGCACCGGTTTTCAAGTCCTGTCTCACTTCTGTGTGTGCTCACCAGGCCCCTGCTGTTGGAGCAGTTTCCCACCAGAGCCAGCGCAGCTCCGAGGCCAGGCGCTGTCACCGGGCACGTGGACCGGCAGGGCTGGCTGCTTTCCTGGCTGCACCTGATGATGCTTCCTCACTGAGACTCCAGGCGGATGACAGGTTTTTCTGTGACACTTGCTGTGGGAACCACCTAGAGTCTCGCTCTTGTCTCCTTGATTGACCCACGAGGGCCTGGCAAACATCCTGGCCCCACAAGACAAGCTCTGTCTCGACTGGAATACTGCTGCCCATAGGCCAAGTCTTCCCCTGAGTTCCCTTCTCAGTTTTAGAAAAATCATAAGCAGCGTTCCTGGTCAATGTTCTGGTCGCCTTAAAATGCCTCTTGCCTCCTGGTATGTGCCAGCCCACCCCCACAGCAAGTCCGCCCACCCCTTCTAAGTGGAGAAGAAACCCCTTTAAAATAGGAACCACTTCAGCCCCTTACACCTATAGCGCAGCTGCAGTTGTTTGCTTCAGCAATTCAATTTTTTCCTAAATCTTAAAGGGCACAGTTTAAATTGTGACGTTCTGTACCCGCGGGGTAACTGCGTGTCCCAAGCAGCCAGGGACGCCCGGTTTGAACTGGGTCCTCCCTGGACGCAGTTCAGAGCGCACTTCGCACGGTCACGTGTCTGTGAGGCCCGAGAGGTCTCGCCTCACCCCCACCTCACGAGCGCGCGGCTTCTGCATTTGTTTCGCCCAGTTTGGGCTGAGAAAGCTGGAGGACAGAGGGCAAGTAGCCCCGGCGCCCCTGGGCCACGGCCGCCTGCGCGGGAGCCATCCCGACGGGTCCTCTGTCGCCGGGCGGCCCCCTCGGCTCCCCGCCGCCCCCGCCGCCCCTTCGGCTGCTTGCCGCGGCCCCCTCCCCGCCGGCCGCCTGCGCCTCCACCTGTAGCTCGGATCACAGCGCGGCCTGGAAGCCACCCCACTGTCTTGGCAGGAGTCCCAGCCTCCTGTTTGAGTAAACTGCTTGGCCTTCAGCCTTCGACTTTATTCACCAGGGAGCTAAATTAACACGCTGTAAAACTGAGCGGCTGCGATTATTTTTCTCTGGTCTGGGGGAAAAAAGAATGGCTTCGTGTAGAACAGAAAAAGGGAAACCACTTTAGCAATCAGATCCCCAGGGGGAAGCTACCAGTGTTTCAAAAAGCCGTGTCCAAAGAGCACCGCGGGCCAGCCCCCCGGCCGGAAGTGGGGTGAGCAGGCAGCGCCTCCCCTTCACTGGCTCTGACGCCCCCCGCCCCAGCCTCGGCAAGGACCCTCCAGCCCAGCTCCCTTCCTCAAGCCCCCCAGGTCTTCCCACTCCAGAAATGAAGACACCAAATTCTTCTGCATGGAAAGTTGACTGCTCATCTCTTGCCGTCAACACCTGTCAAAAGCCAGAAGCTGTGTCCCTGGATTACTTCAGGAGTTTAACTTCATTAAGCCCATCTTTGATTAGTACAGTTTAAAAAGAAATCCTACTTTTACAGATGAAATGGACAAAGATATGAGAGGGTTATCTTTTTAAATGAAGTATAGCGAAATTACAATGTTATGTTACTTTCTGTTGGTACAGCAAACTGATTCAGTTATATATATATATATATATATATATATATATATATATATATATATAACCTTTTCATGTTCTTTTCCATTATGGTTTATTGCAGGATGGTGAATATAGTTCTCTGTGCTACACAGTAGGATCTTGTTTATTTTATATATAGTCATTTGAATCTCAAACTCCTAATTTATCCCTCCCCATGCCCTTTCCTTTTGGTAACCAGAAGCTTATTTTCCATGTCTGAGAGAGTTATCTTTTATTTTGCCTGTCCTAAGTTACAAAGGAAAATGAACAGTCATGTTTTCTGTTACTCAAAAAGAAATGTTTTGTAGAATTTAAGATAAAATATCAAATTGTTTATCCCAAATTATCTTGGTTCCAACCTGTTTTACAAAGGAAGATGTTCCTGTAGTGACAGATAGATGCCTCTAGACACCTGACCCCAGCTGGTCTCCTATTTTAAGAGGCTTGGCATATGAAACCCCGATGGAAACCTCCTCTTTGGCTACACTGAGATCTATCCTATTATGTTAACACTGGAGTAGAAGCACTGGACGTGGACTCTTGCCTAAGGCTGTCTTTCCCTACAGGAGAGAGGAGGGTTCTGGCCTGGGGTGGGACAGGATCTCATTGTGCCAATGAACCCAAACATGCTTTAATCCTGGGACCAGTCAGCTCCAAACCACTCCCCACCCTCCCGGCTCAGCACCAGTGCCTGGAGCAGAGAAATCCACTGTCTGCAGTGGGCTGAGCAGCAAGGGTCGGGGGAGAGAGGGCTGACAGGGCCATTTCCTCCAGGAGCAGAGCCTGGGGCGAGGAGGGGCCACCCAACACCTTCTTCCCGGTCTCAGCTTGGACACTGACAACAAACCAGAACCAGAGGTGCAGAGATGGAGGACCGTTCTGAGGGAGGAGGTAAACATGGGTCATAAATCAGAAGAAAGAACTTCCAAGAACTCAAGAAGCACAAAGCTGGGAGCGCTGCAGGCGGGAGGGCCAGTGTTTATGAGGTCACGGGCCTGGCCGTGGAGCTGCTCTCGGTCCCCAGTAAAACCCAAGACTGAGCACTGAGGCCTGCAATCAAAGTGTCAAAGGTTCACACTGCGGTGAACAAGGCCACCTGATCCGCAGCTGGAAGAGGCCAGTTCTTGGAACAGCAGCAAGGCCCATGACGGGGACCAGCCCTTCGCCAGTCTGGGCAGCTGCGTGGCTCCCCCAGCGCCGGGAGAGGAGGAGAACTGGGGGAGGGGAGGGGCGGAGGGCCCAGAGAGGGCGGGAGGGGAAGCAGCCAGAGGGCGCGGCAGGTTGTTTCCGGAGCTCCTGGAGCACCCAGGGCCAAGCCCCCACTCCACCCTCACGGGTGGCCACGCCCCACCAAGAGTTTGCAAAGACACTGTGCACCTTAGTTTTTCACAGACCAACACACACACACGTTCAGCTGTGGAAACACCTGTCCGTACTTGCTTTGGGAGAACTAGCAAGATCACTGTGGCAGAGCAGTGGCGGTGCCAAAAATGTAAAGTCTCCTAATTAATCCGTCTGCTTGTTCAGTGAGCCAAGGGAGAAACAGCAGATGCATCAATCACAATTTGAGGAAAATCAAATTAATTCCATCAGCAAAAAAGTGAATGTCTTGCTTTAAACTTCATGAAGACTGGCACAAACGGAACGTGTTCATGGCCGCCAACCGCAAGGTGCCTTCTTGCGTCTCGGGCCTCCGGCTGCCTGGCTGCGTGACCCGTCCTGTCAGCTGCCCCTCACGCCACCCAAACTTCTTCCAGTCACGTCACCACACACCTTTGCTAACCACTGGATCCAGGAGGTGTTTTCACCAGGGGGCTGATTTCAAGTTGGATCTTCAGTCCTGATGACCAGCAGTGTCACCTTTCAATTTTCTGCAGCTTCAAGTTTTTACAGAATGAAATGGATGTAAATTCAAGAAAACAGGGAGCCTTCCAGGCTGCTCCTCAGATCCTGCGCAGGGGCTTCATCTCCCTCCTGCCTTGTGAATCTGGTGGCCCCCGAAGGCCTGCCTCCAGCGCCCCCTCCTCGCAGCTGTCACCCACACTGTCTGTACTGGCCCGACGGGGACAGCCTTCCTGTGCCCTGATTCCCCGAGTACCGTCCTCTCCGCCCCTCTGGGTCCCCTCCCTGGAAATCAGAGGTTCGAAGTCCTCCAACAGAACCAAGACAAGGCATCTTCAATCTGGAACTGGCGATGGAGTCTGTTCATTCCTTGCCCCTAAAAGCCTCTGCTTGGTGAAAACACCCTGCTGTTTCTTTCCCATTCTACTCAAGGGTCACCCCCAAGGGACCCAAACATGCCTTTCTTCCCCACCCTCCACCTGATTTCATCGGAAACTTGAGTTTCCGGTCCCATGGAGACAGGCCTGGGACCCTTTGCTGCAGTGTTTCCACCTGGACACACCTCTCCTCCAGCAACAAAATATAAAGAAACTGTATGCGACTAAAAATGAGTGTGTGCATGAGCAGCTAGGACAAATTCTGGACCTCAAAGATACAAAGAAATCAAAAACCTAACTGCCACTTTTGAAGAACCAGGAACAAAAACAGGGTTCCTGAAGCAAAAGAAGAGCATTACGCATGCCCCCTGCACACACCTCAATTTAAGGGGTTAGCAAACCATGTAAATCACCTCTCCCGCCTGATCCCTGGACATACCCCTACTCTCACCCCATGTAAGAAACAAGCTCACCCCGCCTCAGTGAGGGAGCAAGGGAACCTGTTGTTTGTCCCTCCCCCACCCCACCCCACCCCCCAGCTACAGAGGGGCCTCAGTAAAGCCTCACCTGTATTTCCTGTCTGGCCTCTGATCAATTTCTAATGATTAAGGAAACCAAGAACTCTGGTCAGTAACATTATGCCAGTTTTTTGGTGCCATCGGGCTGGTAAGGAGAGAGTGACAAGTTCCAAGGCCCTGCGCTCAGGGGTCTGGGGGTGGTGGTGGGAGGGCATCCTTGCCGGCGCCCACTGGGGAAGGGCGAGTGGGAGATGTCCGAGCTGCTGCCTGGGAATTGATGCAGAGCCAAGTCTTGCAACTGTTTGAAAAGCGGTCATGATAACTTGTCACTTAAAAATGTATTAACCCTAACACCTAACAGTGTTACTTACCAGCACCCGGAGGTGGATGTACACGCTGGGGAACATTGGCAGTTTGTCTCTTCCCCAGTTCTGTGTCCTTGTGGGGCGCCAGGCCCAAAGCAGCCAGGGGTCTGGGGCCAGAGAGGGGCCACAGCCGCGAGGTTGTCCCGGCACCACGGAGGCTCTGTTTCCAAGCGCAAACTTGCCAAGCCTGAACTGTGACCAAAGACAGCTCATAGAAGTCCTTATTGAAGTCCTTACAGGATTGTCAACATTCACTAATCAGTAAGAAAGAGACCTTTCCTTTGATGCCAATAATAAGGTGAGGGATGGGACTGTAACTGGAGGAACAGTTGGCAAGAATTCCTAACAAGGTAAAATTACATGAAAAATCTAATGGTTTCCCAATGTTTGCAAAAGTTCACAACTATTTCATTTGGAAAAGCCTACTTTAATGTATAGAAAAACTTGGCATCATCAATGTATATTTCATTTTCAGTGAGTAAATTTAAGGTTAATGTTATTTGTCTCTTTGAAGAGTTTTCACATTTGAAACACAAGTCCATCCCCTACTTTTAAAAGCAGAGTTCCATTTACTTGTAAGGCACTTCACCTACAATGCCAAGGGCTCTGCCCTCTGTCTAGGGGAGCATCCTGAGTCAGTGGTTATCTCGTCTTTCTGATTGGCGGATGGAGAGCTTAAGAAAACAGCATGGAGACTTGTTTTCTGCGCACTCACGTCCAATGCCTGCTCTTGACCCCATGAGCGAGCACACCTGCACAGAAGTCTCGATGGGAACCAGCCCATAGAACCCTGCGTCCACGCAGAGCACCCTTTCCCAAGGGTCTGTGGTGGGCACTAAGCAGTAGGTGCTCAGAAACTTCTCAGAATTAAACTCAACAACAGGAAAGCAGGGAGCGGCAGCCCAGGCGCATGCCACTGGCGAGGGTGGAATTGGGCTACCCAGGACCTCAGGTAAGTTAGAAAAGTGACTAAAGCACGGAGAATCACACCAAGACAAACAGCCAAGACAAGTGACTTCACATGTACATAAGTATATAGATGAAAGTGTAAGTATATAAATGAAATATATATTTCATTTCTTATACAAGAAATGAAAAGGTGAGTGACCAGTGATGTTTTGTTTGGAGTCAATGACTCAGAGTGAAAACCGAGGAGGCTGCCAATGAGTTCCTGTCTTCAGTCTTGGGAGGGACAAGACTTTCCAGAATCTGATAATTATTTTCCAGTTGTGTAACAGAAACCTAAAATGTGCTCTGTGAAAAGCCTAAACCAGTTTCTCCTTACTCATTCAACACTTAACAACCAGGACCAAGTTACACAGACCAGCATACTCTACACAGATCAGTATACTGTGGTTCTGTAAGTCTGAGATAAAGGCTGACCATCCGCAAGGACCACAGGTGATTCTGATGCTCACTGAGAGCCTGCAACCATGAGTTTCTCTTTAACTTAAATGCCTCTGGTTAAAGCTAACTGTGTAAAAAAAAAAAAAAAAGAACTCACTTTTTACCAAGTACGAACACAGCTTTACTGACGTGCCTTCTTTTCCTGTCTTCTCCACTGTGGTCATTCCCTCCTCTCTGCACTGGTGGTTTGCAGGGCGCTCTGTGTCACCTAACCAGCAGGCCGCAGGGTGGTTTGTGGTTTGCCCTCCACGCTCCATGGAGTCTACTCCAGAGATTCAACAACCCCAAGATGCAACCGCACCGACACCAAAGCACAAAGCACCCAGATGCTCCTGGAACCAACCAACACCAAGGGGCACCAGGGCGTCAGGAGGAGCTCATCTTCTCCAAACAAGACAGACGTCACCAAGCAGGTGACACAAGGCCTTCTGACCTCACTGTCCTCATAAGACGCCCCTAAAAATCCCTAGACCTGGCGGGAAGGGGTTGAGGCTGAAGCTCCGTCCACACCACTGGCCTTAATTATTACGAGTAATAAAGTGCGGCCACTGCCTCAGGGCCAGCACAGCGCCACCCAGAGGGAGCCTGCGCCTCCGAGGGAGCCTAGGTAGATATCCAGCCCCCACCCAGGCACCACGGGATGCTTCACGGAATCGCCTACTCCAGCTCCAGCTCCTCAGGAGCAGGGGACTCTGAGGGCCTCAACGCCTCGTCCGCTGTGGTGGAGACGGCACCGGGGCTAACAACCAGCCTCGGCCAACTGAACTCCTACCGGCAGAGTCCAGGGAGCAGTGGCTCTCGGCGGCTCCGCTCCCCCGCGGCGGCGAGTCACCAGTGAAGCAGGGCAGGGACTCATGTGAGTTTCCAGCCGCTCAGGCCCGAGCCCACCAGAGAGATGCCGGGAAGCCAGCGGCCCCTCATTCACCCCCCCGGGCCCACCGGCCCAGAGAGCGTAAAGAGAACGCAGGGAAGCTGGCACAGCCCAGCAACCCTGGAGCCTAGTTGGGCAAGCCGAGTTCTGCTGAATACATCCAGTGGCCCTGTTCAGCCAGGGAACTTGACACACAGGTGGGCTTAAGTCAAGAACGCAAGAGCCTTACCGTCTTGGAGCTAGTTCTCCCACTCTGCCTGGGCAGGGGAACCAATCTGTATCCCCACCCACTGCTAAAAACAAGCGCTCACCCAGGGAGCCAAACAGGCGCACATCCCATCCTGGGACGTGGGCGGCCCATCCCAGAGCCACGCTCACAGCGGCACTTAGTGCACAGCCCGTACTTCTCTGTCTTACCCGTACTTCTCTGTCTTACCCGGGAGTTCAGTGCCGTCTGGCCTAACTAGGAGGCCTAAACAACGGTGCCCGCCAGGGAGGGAAGCTAACTCGGAGTTCTACTTACTACTGTGTACAGTACCCAGTCTCAATAGCCGGATAAACCTGACCAGAGGTCCTAGGCAACAGCAAAGCCCATTCTACAGCTTTACTAGGGCAGGAAACAAGCCACAATTCCTATCCAAGACCTCTCAGCAGCAACACCATCCCTGCCCTCCCACCTTTCAGGGCTCTGGGCAGGGGTGGTGTTGCCCGGAAACACACTAATATAGGAGGCCCCACCGGCCCACAAGCATTACCAGCAGACACATCCAGAAACCTCAACAGAGCTGACTGGTGAAAAGCTGTCTCTCCCAAAACAAACCTGTAAAACCTGGAAGACAAGCCCATTTACTCACAAAAATTCACATAAACATGACATCACCAAAGTAAACTAATAATTGACACTAAAGTAATGGAGATGTATGAACTGTCAAAGAATTCAGAATAATCCTCTTAAGGGAACTACAAGAACACAAAACTATAAACAAAATTAGGAAAACAATTCGTGAACAAAATGAGAAGTTCAACAAAGAAATAGAAACCATTAAAAACAAAAATCCTAGAGCTGAAAAATACGATTGAAGGATTCAACAGCTTTAAAAAGATGAAGATGCAGGAGAAAGAGTCATCCTGACCTAGAAGACAGGACATTTGAAATTACCCAGTCAGAGGAACACAAGGGAAAAGTGAAAAACTGTAAAGAAAGCCTTGTGGGACACAATCAAAAAACCCACATCTGCATTATGGAAATTTCAGGACAAAGTGAAAGGGACAGGAAGCATATTCAAAGCAATAATGCTAAAAACTCCCAAACCTGGGGAGAGGTATGAACAGATCCATGAGGTCCAAAAGACCCCAAACACGTTGAACCTAAACAGGGCTACACTGAGACATATTATAAATATCAAACGTCAAGACAAAAAATTTTGGAAGAGACAAGAGAAGTTACATACAAGGGAAATCTCATTTTTAAGACTATCAGCAGATTTCCCCAAAGAAACTTCAGGCCAGGAAAGATGGGTGATACATTCCAAATACTCAAAGTAAAAACTGTCAACTAAGAAGTCTGTATCCGGCCAAAGTGTCCTTCAGAAATGAAGGAAGGATAAAGATTTTCCTGAACAAGCAGAAGTTGAGGGAGTCCATCACCAGGAGACATGCTTTACAAGAAAAGCTAAAGGGAGTTGAGTGGAAGTAAAAGGATGCTAACTAACATCATAAAAATAAAGGAAGGTAGCATGAAATTCACTGGTATTTGTAAACATTCATTCAAAAGTAGATTCTGTAATACAGTATGGTGGCACATAATTCACTTACAACTCAAAGTTAAAAAACAAACAGTAAAAAGAACCATAACGACAAAAATCTGTTATTGGATACACAATATGAAAAATACGTAAACTGTAACATCAGTAAAATGTGAAGGGAGAAGTAAAAGGGTGAAGCTTAGGACTTAAGCTGTGTTAAGTTTAGTTATCAGTTTAAAATAGGGTGTGTTATAATTTTCATGTAACCACATGAGAAAAATCTGTAGTGATTACACCAAAAGAAAATGATGGAGAAGTCAAAGCATATTGATCCCCAAAGACGTCAAAACACAGAACAAGACAGCAGGAAAAAGAAAAGGGAACAAAGGGTCTACAAAACAGCCAGAAAACAATCAGCAGAGTGACCGTAGTCTAAGTCCATATCTACCAATAACTACTGTAAACAAAAATAGATTAAATTCTCCAATAAAAATAAAAGAATGGCTGAATGAATTTTTAAAAAAATGATACAACAATATGCTGCTGCCTACAAGAGACTTCCTTTAGTCTTTGAGATATTTAACAGAGTGAAGGGATGGAAAAGACATCTCAAGCAGAAGTAACCAAAAAGAAGCAGGGAGAGGTTGCTATACTTATATATCAGACAGAACAGATTTTAAACTAAAAAGAGACAAAGAAGGTCAGTATATACGGAAAAAGGGGTCAATCCATCAAGAAGATGTAACAACAAACTGAAAAGACAACCTACAGAATGGGAAAAAATATCTGTAAATCATGTTATCTGATAAGGGATTAATATAGCCAAAATATACAAAGAACTCATACAACTCCATGGCGGGGGGTGGGGATCCAATTTTAAAATGGGCAAAGAACTCCAACAGACATTTTTCCAAAGAAGATCTACAAATGGCCAACAGATACATAAAAAGTCATTTGAAAAGTTCCTCAACATCACTAAATCATTAGGGATATGCAAATCAAAACCACAGTGAGTTATCACCTCATGCCTGTTAGATGGCTATTATCAAGCTACCATCTGATCAGCAATCTCACTTCTGGGAACACATCTAAAGGAAACAAAAACACTTATGTTGAAGAGATATCTATACCCTTATATGTTCACAGCAGCATTATTCATATTAGCCAAGACATTGAAATAATCTAACTGCCCATTAATGGGTGAAGTTGCTGTGTTATGTACATGTGTGTGAGCATGCATGCACCTGTGTGATGGAATATTATTCAGCCATAAAAGGAAGTAAACCCTGCTATCATGACAACATGGATGGACCTTGAAGACATTTTGCTAAGTGAATTTAGTCAAACAAAGACAAAATACTGTACGATCTCTTATGTGGAATCTTATTAAAAGAACAAAATCTTAACTCACAGAAAAGAGGTGGGGTGAGGGAGACGGAATTGGACAAAAGTGGTCAAAAGTTCAAATTTCCAGTTAGAAGATAAATAAGTGTTAGGGTTGTAATGTGCAACATGATGACTGTAGCTAACATGGTATATAGAGAAGTGGTTAAAGAGAGTGAATTCTAAGAGTTCTCATCACAAGGAAAAGAACTGTTTTCGCTGTTCTCTTTTTTTTGGTATCTGTATGAGATGGATGTTTAACTACACTTACTATGGTAATTATTGTAAGTCAATATATGTAAGTCAAATTTTTATGGTGTATATATTTAAACTTATACCATGCTGATGTCAATTATATCTTAATAAAACTGGGGAAAGTGGCAGAGTTATAAACATTATTAAATTTTATTAACAAAAACTTTGTACATTTTCTTTAATACATGTGGAATTTTACATCTAAGTAAAATAACAACACATTCAAAATTTACCATTTATACAAATTGTTACAGAATAACAACCAGTGGGTTAAATAAAATAAACCACACTGATTTTTTTTTAATTATCTACAAAAGATTTGACTTTCTTTAAAATTCCCCTGAACATATAAAAATAAATTAATTTTACTTTTCAATTAAATCTACCAATTAGAAATATTACAAATCAAAATATCAATGTTATCTTATGAATTTTTCACAATACAAAACAGATTCACAAAACCTTATTTACAGAAATGAGGTAAGAACTGTGCAATGTTTAACCAAGAGACATATTGCAGAATTAACATGTTCTTCCAGCTAAGTACACAGTGGAGGTCTAATTACATCTGGGTCTTTTTTCCACTAATAATTCACACATTCAAGAGCAGTTCAATGATTACATCCCCAATTGTTTAATTTATACTCTGCTACACTGTTACCCCAGGAGTGGGGCTACCCACTGTGGAAGGGGTGTAACAGATTTCACCTGTTTCAGGAACTGCTATGGTGAGGTTTGTGTCTTGCTTTGTTTGTTTGAAATCATTGTTAACAATGAGAAGTTGTCTAGAAAAAAAGAAAATTCTTACCAAATCCACACATTTTTCTTGTGACTCATTAGTGGATAAATACCCAGGTAATAGCTTTGCCTGAGCTATCTACAGTGGCACAGAAAGTTCTCAATAAAGGCAGAACCATGGGGAAGGCTGCTGCTGCTCCTCAGCTAACCAGAGCCACTTCAGCACAAGGCAGGTACTAACAGGCACTTGATTCAGGCCAAACCCTACCAGCAGCTTCCAGAGTGGCCCCTTTCATTTTGAATTGAGCTGGTTTCCCAGCAGCCTTAGAGCTCACTTAACTCGAGGTTTCTTCAAAATATGAGCAGGTCTTAACACTAAAGAAAAAGCATTTAGCAAAAGAAAATTACCTTTAGCAGAAGCAGGCATTTACCATGCTAACTTGATTACCAAAATTGGCCAAATCCCATTAGAAAGGAAATTTTTATAACAAAGACTGCCAAGTCCCAGTGGATGACCTATTTATTTGTAATATTTAACCAATAAAACTCTAGAAGAAATTAAACAGTTCCTTGAAATTTGTTTTCAGGTTTGACTCACAGAGCAAATGTACTGTAACCCAAACAAAAGATCATATTTCATGTTCCAACTGGTACAATAAAATCAAATGGTTTATAAATGGAACAAGTCTTTAGTTTTGCTAGTCATCTCTGCAATTTAAAATCAAAATTAGTTGTGCACCAACTATATTAAATTTCTCTTAGGTTGATAAAATCACTGCCATGTAAATTATTTCACTGACCAAAGTTAGCCATTAAATTTTCTTTCCAAGTTCAAAAAATTCTGGGAGAGGGGTAGGGGGATATGGGAATTTCATTTCAGTGCAACAAAGCAACATCAACCAAAGCCTTACAAGAATGCTCTTGTGGCAATTAATCCCTTGTCGTGCAGCTGGTTTCTTGTTGCATTTCTTCATAGGTGTAGTAAAAGGACTGCAACAGCAGCCAGATGAAGTGCCAGAACAGCAGGATAGGCCATTTCTACATGTTTTTCCTCAAGTGTCAACTTTTCTCTTGAGCAACAGGCCCACTTTTATCACTAAGTCTCTGTGGTTAAAATAAACAAAATCAAGTGCATTAGCTAAAGAAATTTTTGGTCCACACTTGAAACAATCTACTCTTAACTGAAATTATAACTGAGATAAAAGGTAGTATATATGGTTATTCCTTTTTTCTACAAGTCAGAATGGCTACTTTTCAGCATAATGTAAAGACATGAAAATACTGGTAAACATTCAGTTGCTTTATATTAAATTCAGCAGTACACAAAGACAGAAGTACTCCTCTGAGGCAGGACTAATAAGGAATGAAAAGTACAAATCACTCCTCCAAAACAGACTTTTCCACAGTGTAACACAGTCGTGTGGAAAATGAACAAATAAGGAAGTCATGGGTTCTGATACCACATACATGTTATCTGTCCTTTGAACTTTAACCTCTTTCAATCTCCCTATTTTTTTAAATTTTTTTTTTTGGGGGAATCCCATGGACTACACAGTCCATGGAATTCTCCAGGCCAGAATACTGGAGTGGGTAGCCTTTCCCTTCTCCAGGGGATCTTCCCAACCCAGGGATTGAACCCAGGTCTCCCATATTGCAGGCAGATTCTTTACCAGCTGAGCCACAAGGGAAGCCCTCAATCTCCCTATTTTAAAGAGCAGGTTTTTTAATAGTTTAAAGACTGGAACCATATATACCATTGTCTCTAATAAAGACGCCTGTCACACAGCGGGATACTCATATTACTTCCCAGACTTGCTTTTCTACATTAGGTAATTAAAGTTGATAGTGTTTACTACCATGATTTTCCATTAAAATACATTTCATATTGTATAAACTTTTTGTTTTTAACACAAGAAGAAACTTTACAGCAAAAAATGGTTTAAAAAACCCTAAATCAGTACAGAATCAATGAAATTTCCATGTCTGCAAAACTAGGTTTTATGATAATGACAGTATTCACAATCAGAAAGTCAGAGAACAGTGGGGTAAACAAAAAGCACTGAAGAGGTAATGAGAACCAGTATACTTTATTTTGAACTAATTCTTGTTACTAAATACAAACTAAAGCTTCTGAAAACTAAAAGCACAGTAAAGAGCAAGGTTTCAAAGTAATGGGAAAGAGCAAACACTATGACTTTGAACACCGTTTTTGCCAAGTCTCCCACCTCATTCTTTCCCTTCTTCCTTTTCCTGATGTCCAGTCTCCATTCTATATCCCAATATCCTTCCTCTAACAAGGTTCTGCCCTCAACTGGAATTTAGGGGAAACATTTACACTCCAGTAAAGTAGACCTGATTGCAGGGGAGAATTAATAGAAAGAAACAGCCTTAAAATGTGTGCACGGTATGCATAAGGATACTGTTCCTGCACCCCTTGTTTTGCTATCATTTACATAAGATTAAGAATTTAAATTTCATTACAATTGTGATTATGATTTACTTTTTATCCAGTAGAATAACTAGACTGCCCTAAAGTTTATATATTAATTTTACTGTAAGTATGTATAATTCAGTTTTAGCACATCTGAGCAAAACAATAAAAATAATCCTAAATTATCTAGACTGTTTCTGTAGTTAAACAAATCACTTACAGATTCTCAAAATACCAACTACTTATCTTTTGACTGGACTGTCCCATATCACTTACTATACCAAAACATTTTCATTTTGAAAAACTGGTGAACTATAAAACAGCCTTCCAACCTTATGTGCAAATTCAAACTGATATTCTTAGGGGATATATAAATTGGCTTAGGTCCTTTGTGTTTACAATACCCAGCTGCTGAAACAACTGGTTTTAAGAAGAAATTATCTGGAGGATAATATATTTTAAAAGAGAGAGAAGGAAAGAGGGAGGAAGGGAAGAAGGGGAGGGCCAGAGAGACAGTCATCTCTAATCACTAAAACTGGCTCTGTGATTTCATTAGCTGTAACAAAACACAGATACTTACTGTTACCTTCTGACTTGCATTCTCACCATGGATGGTAAGGAACGGGTTGGTGGTGGCTGAGTGAAGTGGAGGTGCCTGTGTGCCTGCAAGCAGGTTGTTGATGGGTATCTGCGTGGGCCCCCGGAATCTGCAGCTGCTGGAGGTCAGGCTGGTGGTGCTGCTGCTGCTGCTGGTGGTGCTGCTGCACCAGCTGGTACAGAAGTGCCTGGTGCTGCTCCTTAAGCAAGAACACGCGGGAGGGGTGAGTTCCCAGCCCAGATACGCAAGCGGGACAGCCTGCCTTGTCTCTTCTTCTTTATTCTGATACTAGGCACTGAAGTGATGTCAAAGTCATACTACTAAGAAACACAACAAGAGCCCCATCTGGAAAAACACACTGCACTAGACAATAACCATCTACTGTAAATGTCAGTATCAGGGAATGGTTTTATTTTCGAAATGGAACAAGCAAAAGAACCCCTATTCAAATGAGATTGTACATGAGAATCAAGAAAAATGGCAACTTAGAGAAGCCACAGTGATCTGTGTTTGGCTTTAGAAATCATTGCATGGGGAAATTCCTCCTGTAATTCTGGGAACTTAAAGAATTATTTTATTATGTTCTTATTCTGAGAACTTTAAAAGTTATTTTAAGAGGTGGGTGCAAATGTAATTGCAGTTTCAGATCACGTATTTTAAATAATTATAACTAGGCTCAAATACATCTTTATTAATCAAAATAGGAACCATTACAATTAACACGTTTTGTCAATGAGAAATAAACATGCTTATTCTTGTAGCATAAAAATCCATTCTTTGGGATTCAATGAACTCTTGGAAAGCATTCTCTGCCTCCTGATGATCGTGGAAGCATTTTCCTTGCAAGAAGTCATCAAGATGCTTAAAGAAGTGGTAGTTGGTTGGCAAGAGGTCAGGTGAATACGGTGATGAGGCAAAACTTCGTAGCTCAATTTGTTCAACTTCTGAAGCACTGGTTGTGTGTGTGCAGTCAGGCGTTGTTGTGAAGAACTGGGCTCCTTCTGTTGACCATTGCCAGCTGCAGGTGTTACAGTTTTCGGTGCATCTCATCGATTTGCTGAGCATACTTCTCAGATGTAATGATACCACTGGGATTCAGAAAGCTGTAGTGCATCAGACCAGCAGCAGACCACCACACAGTGATCATGGCCTTTTTGGTGCAAGTTTGGCTTTGGAGCTTCTTCTTTGTCCAACCTCTGAGCTCGTCACTGCTGATTGTCATATACAATCCACTTTTCATTGCACATCACAATCAGATCAAGAAATGGTTTGTTGTTGTTGCGTAGAATAAGAGAAGATGACACTTCAAAACAACGATTTTTTAGATTTTCAGTCAGCTCATGAGGCACCCACTTACGGAGTTTTTTCACCTTTCCAATTTGCTTCAAATGCTGAACAACCATAGAATGGTTGACATTGAGTTCTTCGGCAAATTCTCGTTTAGTTTTAAGAGGATCAACCTTGATGTTGGCTCTCAATTGGTCGTTGTCAACTTTTGATGGCTGACTGCTGTGTTCCTCATCTTCAAGGCTCTCATCTCCTTTGAAAGACTTCTCAAACCACCACTGCACTGTACATCTGTTAGCAGTTCCTGGGCCAAATGCGATGTTCACATTGTGAGTTGTTTCCACTGCTTTACGACCCATTCTGAACTCGAATAAGAAAACTGCTTGAATTTGCTTTTTGTCTAACATCATTTCCATAGTCTAAAATAAATATAAAATAAACAGCAAGTAATAAGTCATTAGCAAAAAAAAAAAAACCATAAAGCGAGAAATACTCATTAAAATGATGTAGAACATAACCACATTTAAGAATGTACTCCAATATCAAACAGTAAAGTTCAACAAAACCGCAATTACTGTTGCACCAACTTAACTTTTAAAGTTCTCATTCATGCCAACAGAAAGAGTGCTCTCCTGGTGTGGTTATCATACCATGCCTTCCAGCATTCCTGAATGCTTACTGTGATTTGTCAGGCACTGTTCTGGGGAGAAGAAGCGTTAGGATGTGATTCCTGTCAAGCGAAACAGTACTGTGAGAGAGACTACTGGGGGTGGGGGGTGACGGTTTCAGGGGGCCCTCACTTGGTTACAGGTGCAAGGAGATGAGGGAATTCTCTGTGGACTGGGTGGGGTGAGGAGGAGGGCAGATGGTTCTAGGCACAGAGAATGCTAGCCAGTGCTGAGGGGCCCTGTGGGTGTAGCTAGCATGACCCAAGACAAGTGAGGAGCCCGGGGATGGAATGGAGTGAGCAGGAGGGAGGCTGGAGAAGGACGAGGGCCTGCAGTGTGGCCGAGAACACTGGCTTCTTCTCAGAGTTCTGTTGGAAGGCAGATGAAGCAGAGGAGTGACACAACTTGCATTTCTTGATGGATTCAACGTGAGGTGTCAGAAGAAGAGAGGGGTGAAGTAAAAACTGCAGGGATTTTTGGCTGAAACAGCTGGAAGGACGGAGGTGCATCAGCTGCGGTGGGGGCACCGTGCAGCAGGCCAGCAGTTCAGTGTGGCCATGGTATAAGAGGCAGCACCAAGGAAGCAGTGGATATGAGAGCTTCCGATTCCAAAGAGAGGCCTGGTCTGGAGAAGTCGGTGTTGGCACAGACAGTCTTTAAAGCCACTTGGCTGGAGGAGATCCTGAATTCTAGGACCCTCTGAAGTGATAGGGACTAAGAAAAAGAGGAGCACCCAGGAAAGGAAGCTAAAAGGAAGAACCAATTAGGTAGGAAGAAAACCAAGATTCTGGGAGCAAAGGGAAGAGTTTTTGGGGACAGTCGCTGTTACCAGCGGAGATGCCAGGTGGGAATGGACCGGGCTGAGCATGGGCAGTACCTGGAGGAGGGTCCAGCAAGAGTTTGTTCTTTAAGTGGGAGAGGGGAGGTGCCGCACAGGACCATTCCTGCCTATAAGAAGTTCAATGCTTATTATCAATGAACAAACCTTATCCCACACCCTTGGCTGGCTGGCAAAAGGAAATATCAAGTCTAATCCACTCAGTCTTCATGGACTCTGGGCAATGATTTGTGCTAAAAATTTCTTATCAACCACATTCCAGAAACAAGACACCTACATGTGACTATTAGAGTAAAATCTTAATAGGAAGAACCCCAAATAAATTGAAATTTCAGTACTTCATAATAAGATGTGGCAAGAGATAAGAAAACAAGACCATATTTTAGTGTAAGCATTTAAGAATTTATATGTAATCTATCCTCATACCACTTTAAGAACAGTGACAATGATCCAGAATTGTAAAATAGACATTTTCAATATATTTTTGACTAAAGCAAGAAAGTTGGTGGGTGTATTTTAGAAAGAAATTACAAAGGCTGAAACCCTGAGTTAATTAAAGGAATGTCCTCCTAATCTAACTCAGTGAGGTGTGCAAGAGACAGCCGGTACATAAGGTACCTTAGTTCTCTCACCCCTCCTCCAAGATATCTGCTCCATACCTTTTCTCTCTGACCACAATTTCCTTTTACTTATAATTCTCATTTGAAAACTAAAAACATCATAAGTGGGCTTCTTCAGCTTCCTATCGTAAAACCCACTTACAGCTTCTGCACCTCCCTCTTATCAGGAGAAGCTGCTCCCTCCTGAAGCGCTCTGCTGCCCTGGCCTTACCCCCTCCTCTCTCTGCACCAGAAAATTACCCATCAACATACATAGAGGGCTTCACTGGCCATCCAGTGATAAGAATCAGCCTGTCAATGTAGGAGGCATGAGTTCCAGCTCTGGTCCAGGAAGATATCACATGCCACGGGACAACTAAGCCCTTGCACCACAAGTACTGAGGGCCCTGCACCTAGAGCCTGTGCTCTACAACAGAGAGGCCACCGCACTGAGAAGCTTGCGCACCACAACTAGAGGGTCTCTTGTTCGACGCAACTAGAGAAAGTCCACACAGGCCAACGAAGACCTAGTGCTGCCAAAGATAAATTAAGTTTAAAAAACATACATATATGTTGTCATTTTCAAAATGAATAGAAAGACGACCTTAGACGGCTTCCTAATGCTAACTGCTCTTTCACTTCTCTGCTCTTCACAGAAAAACATCTCAAGTGGCCTGTACCCCATCTGTGTTTCCTGTTTTCTTTTGAACCACTCAATGAAGCTTTTCACTTCTCACCAAAATCACATTCTCAAAGAGTTCTAGACAGTTAGTTTCAACGTTCAGTTCTTACTTGTCTCACCAGAGTATTTTACTCAGCTGAGTCCTCCCTGTCTTGAAAAGCTTCTTTGCATGGACTCTAGGCCATCACTCTGTTCTAACTCTCCCCTATTCTCTCAAGACCCTTGACTGCATTACTTTCCTCTTTCAGGGTGCCTAGAGCCCAATCCTCTGAAGACATCAGTCTTCATTCCCTACTGCCCTCAGCAAGTCGTGTGAATCTAAACATCACATATGCAGCAATGACTCCAAGCTTCTATTTCCAACCTCATCCTTTCCTTGGACTCCAGCCTCATCTAACTGCTTAATCTGTGTCACCTGAACATCTAAACAGACATCTCATATCAGCATGTCCATAACAGAACTCCTGTTCTCTTGACAAAACATGGTGTTCCTCCTAATCTTCCAAACCTCAGGAAGACTCATCATCCAAGTAAATGTTCAACAAACCAGTCTTGTTGACTCTATCTTCAAAATACAGAATTCTAGACAGTTTCACCATGTTAATCTTGCTCTCATAAATCAGCAGCACCTGGACCACCCCAGAGCCCTACTCCCCCAACACACATACACTATTCAGCAGCTAAACTAATGTTTTAAAACGTAAATTACTGTCATGTCACTATTATGTTCAAAACCCTACACTTAATTCTTTAAAATCCTGAAAGGAAAAATGAGGATATGTGAAAAAAGACTTGTAAATGGGGATAATTATAAAAGCTAGGCAATTGGTATACCATACTCTCTACCGCTGGTACACCTGAATGTTTATTTCCACAAAGAAAGGTTTTTTGTTTCTTTAAAATCACCAATGGCTTTCCATCACACTTAGGATAGACTTAAACTCCATACCATGGACAGCCAAGCAAAGCAGCCCGTGGCCTTGCAGCCCGCATCTGCCTGCTCTCCTCCGCACCGGCCCAGTCACGCAGCACAGACGCCCTAGTTCCTCGACCCTGAGTGCACACTCTCTTCTACCTCTGTGTCAGAAAGTCATGCTCCTTCACCTTTTATTCAGATCTGTGCTCAAAAGTCATCTGCTCAGTGGCTGGACCATCCTATCTACCATGGCTCTCCCCCACTGTCCTCTATTCCCTTATCCTGCTTCATTTTTCTTTCTAGTATTCATCACTATCAAAAACATGTATCTAATGTCCTTCTCCCCTATCAGAATGAAGCTACATGAAAAGACAAGTCTTGTTCACCAGAGCCTACCAGAGCAGCACAATAATGTTCTAATACTTACTGATGAATCCATATAATTAATATTATTGCAGGTATCATCGACTAGACCATGTCACTTCACAAAGTGGGTGATCTATACCTACACACTGAATACTTATAACTTTGATCACTTGCTCCTAATAAAGATCAAATATTATCAAAAGGAAGAACTTACTGGTGTGAGCTGTTGCGAATTTAACAACTGCTGGAATTGCTGTTGATGAAGAAATATTTGTCTTTGCTGGTCAGAAAGTAATCCTAGTCCTGAGGCACTGAAAAATGATGAAAATTCTTACTTTCTACTGTAAACCTCTTTTTCCTAATATAAAATGAAAGAACTTCTTAATTTGATGTTTAATAAGTTTAACAAGTCAAGTTGTTAACTATAACACTTTTGAAAAACAACGATGCAAAAATCTCTTCTTTCTCTCTGCACATATACAGGTAACCAAGAATTCACATTGTCAATAAATGTTTTGGTTCCCTTTATTGTAAACCAAGCAGGTACTAAGTTGTTTAATGGAATAAAAATTTATATGCACATGTAATACTTTATTTTCAATCATTCAAGGATAATGTAACCCACAGATTGAAACAAAGCAAGAATTCAAACATACTACTAACTGATTTTACTTAAACTTTTTTTATGGTCCCAACTGTCAGTAAAATTAAGCACCAACGAAAAGAGAGCCAGAACAAACAGTTTACTACTATCCACTACAAATCCATTTAAAATGATTTATTCCTCAAAAGTATGTGTAATAACAACATGGCTTTGCCATTCAAATGAAATTCCAGCACAATGAAACAGCAAGTCTCACTCCCTGGAAATTCAAGATAAATATTTGACCTTCATCTTATATCAAAATCTTTGATTACAAAGCTAAGAAAATTACATAGCTGAATTTTAAGAAACCAACATTCATATGTGATCTTCATTACAACATTACTTTGCTCCAGAATTTTTGATACATGAGGTTAAGAAAAATAGCATTTAAAACAGACATTACAGATCAAGACTGAAAATTTCAGCACAGAATATATTTAATGCTTATGCTTTGTTACTAAAAATGATTTAACTTTGTATTTAATCTGAATTACTAAAGTGTCAAAAATAAATGGCTCCTGGTATATTTAGTTTATGGGTTTTACTTTCTTAGAGCACATCTATAAGGGACATATTAAAACATCCCTAACTAAAGCATGGATAGCTTGGTACCATGTTGCTCTAAAAACTGCAAAAAGATACTTAAGTTTCTTACCTGTTAGTCAGTGTAGCTGGCATTGGATGTGTTGCATTAGGTGGTACAGTTGTGTGGGTGAGGGGGGTAGGGTTCTGGGATATTGTGACAGGGGTCTGAATAACCCCATTTAAAGCTCCTACAATGCCATTAATTGCCAGTTGGTTACCTGGCAAAGCTCCAATTATTCCACCCACTCCAGGCACGGCAGGAATGGTGGATGTTACAGTCGGCATTCCACTAGCCAGTGCCCCCACTGTCACACCATTGACCTGCTGAACTCCACTAACGCCTGAGCCCTGCTGAGCTGGACTCTGCCCGGCAGGAGGTGGAGTAGAAAGAGCCGATGAGCTGCTGGTGCTTTGTCCGCTGGAGGTTAAGTCCTAACATAAGAAAGAATAGGAACCAAGTTGTAAACAACACAGCAAAACGGTTTAAAATTATTTTAAATCATTTAATGTGACATACTGTTGTTTGTAAGTAAAACACACAAATGAAATTAACCATACCAAAATTACCTGATTTAATACAGGAAGAGAATTATCAGGTAAAAAGCTGTTTCCTAGATGAGGGCTCTTACTGCTGTTCAAGGAATCAGTAGTAGGAGCTAGAAAGAAAAAGACAAAAAGAAACTTATTTACCTGTTGAATTACATTACATGTAAGAATAAAGGTTTGTCTAAAAGCTTAGTCTGAAGCCCACATCAGAAATACTTAAATTTTAAGCCTTGCTATTCTTAAGATCAATCTGAATGAAAAATCTATATCTTTATTGAATATCATGGCTTTAAATCAATAGATATCATCATATACTTAAATTTTATCATTAAACTCTGTACTCAAGATGTTAGAGCAAATTCAAATTGAACACTGAACAGGATTCTTTATGCTCCTCTAAAATAACCTATTATTCCTTTTCTACATCTTCATATAACTGGTGACCACTTATTATTCACTTATTATGAAAAAGATAATGAAAAGTCTATCCTACTGTCCTTAGATCCACAATAAATTCATACTTACCATTCTGTGCTGAAAATGCATGCATTTGATGAGATGGGCTGGGGTTTGCTGTTATTGTTGGAAAAGGCACTGAGAGCTGTGCATTCAATAACTGAAGGCGTTCCTTTTGGCAGTCAAGTTTTTAATCTGTTCCTCTAATCTTCGATTTTCTACTTGAAGTTGATGTAATGACTTCAGCATCCCTAAAACTAGCAGAGATTTGAATAAACACAATTTCACACACAGGACTAGGTACTTTGTGGACTTGTGTCAATAACTTTAAAAATGAAACAGAAAAGTAGAAATTCTGTAAAGCATTTCTAAGTGACTAGGTTCTATTTCTAAATTTATATGCAGATACAAAAATATAGTAATATATTTCTACCTATATAAGCATAAAGGGATATTGTTTCAAGATGTACTGTGTAGAAACTTTGTTGGCACTAACAAAAAAACCCCAAACCTAGTTCAGGTAATTTCCATTCTCAAAAATCACAAGAACATTTGATTTTCATCAAAATAAAAGCCTAATTAAAAATTCCAAGCGCCCGCCATGATTTTTCATTAAAATCATTTGTTAAAGGGCAAAGAATCACACACACCAATATCCTTCGACACAAATAAAGAGCACAAGCATTTGTTTGTTGTTTGGTTAAACTAAGCAAGCTACCCTACGACTCTGGACGAGGAAGCCCAGCCGCTCAGCCTGCGGATCCACACACGCCCAGCAGGGAGCAGTGTGTGCGCACCAAAGCCCTACTCCTGGCTCCAGGAAAGGCGCGTCCTCTGCACACAGGCTGCCCTGTTTCACCACCTCAAATACTTTTTTCCATCCCTGCCACAGCTCGGACCTCTCAATGGACAGCAGAGATGCCACGATGATGGACACTTCAAAGTTCTATGTATTAAAAAGTTGTGTTTGTTTAACATGCCCTCAGGGCCTTCAAAAGACACAATTCTACTGGTACAGACACATACAGTCATTTCCCAAGGATTTAACTTTTATCCCTCCTCTTCAAGATCCCATACAGATCCCTTAGTGTACCCAAATGAGATGCAATAAGACTAAGCTAAACCTGTCCTCCAGCTATCATGTTTAAAGGATTATCCCGGCATGAATTTTCTCACAATTAGCATTTTTGTCAAGAGCACCATTCATAAAAATACCAAATTTACAGCACCTGTCTAATAATAAGCAAAATATTTTGCTTGTTTTAAAAAAAAAAAAGCAAAAGCTTATACTCCTCAAATTATTAGAGAAAAAATTAAAATAAAACACCTATTATTTCCACCAGATAGATACTTAAAATTGTAAAGATAATAAATACGTATATATAATAGACACTACATAATTTAGCAAGTAAATGATATAAATAATATATAGTATATGTATAATGTATATATAACTTAGTACTTATTCTTTCTCATCCAAATTATAAAATCAAGAGAGTTGGCCTTGACTATACACATTAAAAAAAAAAATTCTGCAGTGGTGAGCAAGTTTTATTCAAACAATTAAGCTAAAAGAAGCTACAGCTCATATTTTTAGTAAAACTTAACTGATTAGAACAAAGTAGAATGGAGGAAAAAGTACTAATATTTTAATATTAATAATTATGAAAGTAATAAGAACCAGTGAATTCTACAAGCCAGCAATGTTCATTTTATCTTTTATGTCATCTAACCCTCAAAACAATACTGTGATATAGGTACATTATTATTTTTATCCTATAAAGGGAAAACTACAGCATACTGACATTAACACGCTTGCCCAAGATCACACTGTTAATAACAGGTAAAAACAGAATTCAAGCCCAAGGAGTAAAACTGTAACCTCTGTTCTATTAAGCCACTACATTACACTTTCTCATCATATTATATAAGACATACATCATAATTTCAATGCTATTCTTGACAAAGTTTGACTTCTACATCTGTCCACCTGAATATTCATCTATCCATCCATCCATCTACTGCTCTTCCTTTAAAGACAAGAAGAGAATACTTACTGTCACTAGGAGTGCCCTGTTCTAATAGAAACTGCTGTCCTTCACTCCACTGCCTCTCCAGAAGCTGCTCTATGCTGGCTGCTACTGGGGGCAGGTTTTCCAAACTGCTGTTGCCTGCTTGGTCATAGCGGATCTGTAAGTTGCTTACAGGGGACCTGTTGGAAACATTAATCCTCAGGTTAAACAGGAGTAGGACCCTTTAAGGGAAGTATATTCACATTTCTCACCTTATGCTGACTCTTCTCCTGTACAAGTTTTCTAACACCAGGTTACCTAGGCTAAAATAATAAAACCATAATCTACCCTAAAATTAGTGATTACCATCCTTCCTCCCCAAATGGTAACCACCAAGGGGGAAGAGCTGGCATACAGGATAAGTAAAAAAAAAACACTAGAAAATATAAATATACTATTAATAATCTCTGAAATTGGCCATAAAAGAACTTGATGCAACTTTATAAGACAAAAGGGAGAAAGACAGGATTAGAAAGATTCACACTGTACAGTTAAATGAATTTTTCCTAACATCTCTTGGATCTGTACTTCAAATGATAAGAACTTAAATACTCCAAAACAAAAATCATTTACATTAACATGAACATGTAATGTTCTCTCATTCAGTTTTTGTTTCAAATACGTAAATGTGCCCATTTCTGGTCTCCGGCCTCTATAATTACATAATGAATTAGGGCTATAGAGTTTCCAAAGTATTTCCATATAATTATCTTCACACCAACCTAGTGAGAAGTCAAAACCTGGCTTCCTGGCTCTACTTCTACTTGAGGAAACAAGATGGGGCTTTAGTGACTTGTCCAAAGACACACTGCTAGTGAGCGACAGAACTGGGCAGCAGCTCAGGGCCTCTCACAGCCTGCTGGTATTCCGCTGCAGCCCTAACACGTGTCGCCACCAAAATCCCTTCAAACAAGAAGTTAAACAAATGAGTCTTTTTATTCCTTCCACATGTAACCACTGAGTGCTATACATACAGCTGCCTGTCCCTTCCCAAATAGTACATTATTGCCAGGATAATTTAGGCTATTTTATTCCAGGCTGATTTTTAAAGAATAATATACACTCGAAATACGTGCTAAAAGTAATTTAGTGCCATTTTTTGGTGTTAAATCCTATTTAGCTAACGAAACACAAAGAACCACACAATAGCAAGATAGCACTAAGGAATCTTAACTAATTTCTAGGGTTACCTGTATGATATTTTAAATTTATAAGGAGAACACAGAGATGCTTCTTCTACTAAACATACAAGCAAAAAAATCCATTAACTTTCTCCTTTGGGGAAAAAAAAGAATAAAACAGTACAGAAGTAGCACAGCATGTATTACAGATTGGTCTGATGATGTTTTAACTGTGTACTTCAGACTCCTAGTTCAAAAGAATAATATTTAATTTTCTGAAGAGTTCAACCGGAAAAACAATACGACCTTTATTTCAACCAAGGATCATACAGGAAAAAAGGAACTACTGATGCACCACTAGAAAATAGCTACATTAGAGGTTATTGGACGAATCTCTCTAACATTAAAAATCCTCGTTAGCAGACATTCCCCAAATATATAATAAATATATAAGCAACACTGCTTATATATATTCATGGTAGCCACTATATAAAATTTTTAAATAAAATTGCTAAACTTCCATAGTTGGAAAGATATTCTTAAGTGGGTTTCTTCTTCCACCTGCTCCATTTTCACCCAATCTAATACCACGCTTGAGGTGGAGTTTACAAAATTAGAGAACAGAGAGAACACAACTAGAAAATGGTATAAAAGTTGAGAATGGAATAAAATTAATAAAAATACAGCCTATTAAATAATAAAAACATGTCCTGTTAGCAAGAATAATCTGACATATATATTAATATTATAAATGATATCTGAGGTCTCTTATATAATATCCAAGGTAATTTCACAGAACAAGTATAATATATTTGCTGTACTTTGTTTCAAACAATTTTAAACAATTTTAGAGGGATTTTAGAGACAAGTCATGAGAACTTCATTTAATGAATCAGGAACTGGAGACTAAAGGGTTAAGTACATAGCCCACAACAGTGCTAAAACTGGACCCTAAAAGTTGAAAGCCTGGAGTCTGCAGCTTTAAGAGATCTTAAGACTATTCTATAACCAAAAAGAATTATCCAAGTTAACATATTAATAGTACCTGCAGCTAAATATACAAGAGAGCTCAACTTGACTAGAGATCCAAGAAAAGGCTATGTCTTTTATAAAGCTTAGAAATCTAACCACATGTTTAATATTCAAATTAATTTAGAATCACTCTTAACTGTTCAGACATGCCTCTTATCTACAGAATGATTTTATAGCCTCACAAATGTAAGCTCTGCTGATATGAGATAAAGAAGTTTCCGAATCTCAAAATGTTTCCTTTGCTGGTACTCTGCAGTGAAAATAATGCTTACCTTGGTGAGAGACTTCCTCTGGGTGAGCTTCCTCTGCCAGCAAGGCTACGGCTATTGTCTCCAAGATCTTGATCTGCAGTGTAAATATTTCACAGCTGATAAAAGTGACTCTCACTAGATGAGAGGTTTTAAGCCCTAGCCCTGATTTTTCCTAAAACATACATAAAACCGTTACCACTATCTTTGCAGTTACTACAGAAGTAGAAGATCTAGTATGTTGCTAGTTTAGAACTGCTGAACTGTGTGGCATGTAAGGCGTTGTCCCTACACGTTTTTTTTTTGTGGGTGGAGAAGGCCATGGATTATGTTCATTCTTTCATTCCTTTCAATTTTACAGCACAGAAGCGTGGTTTCCATTTGCAGTACCCTCCCCTCAGCCACTTTTAATTTCTACGGTTAAAGTAATGAATCACAGCTGTGGACAGCTAATCTGTATGCTTATCACAGCAAATCCTTATGCTTTGTATATTTTAACACTTCACATTCCAAGACAAGTCATAAAATACATATGTATTACATAGAGCCACGCACCAAAACTAAAATTATATATAAGTTACGTGGATCATTACACATAACACTAAATAACCAAATGGACAAAGACAAGTAGGAATACAGAATTCTGTATGCAAAAAGAAATTAATTTTTTAAAGATATTCTTGAGGTGACATCCAATATCTCAGCTTGAAGAATAATTTGTATTTCCCCTACAGTGAGTTCCCTATAAAAATCACTCTATCTGGCCTCTTTCAAGGTCATCCTCCCCTTATTCTGAGTCAGGTGACCTTTGACCCTTGAAGGGTAAAGACATGACTGATCCATTCTTGGTGAACTGCTAAACCCATTCCCTTCCCCCAAACAGGCATGACTACTTGGACATGTCAACAAATCCTTAAGGGTAGAAAGAAACAAAGCAAATCCAGTGTCTCATTAAAACAGTACAAGAGGCAAATGCTACAAAATGTCAACTGGTAAAGATTCACAGGATTACTAAACACTGTAGAGATTCTCTAACAGGATTTTTTTTTAACCAAGTTTGTGTAATGCAATTTCATGAATTATGCAAATAAAGATTGAGGCTATTCACAGAAAGCCCAGTGTTATGCTACTTTCATTGCACAGAACTGAGCATTGAACACATCAATCACAAAAGTCACAGGAGACACTAGCATTCCTGCCTGCTGATGGCTCTGCTTAAACATTTACATTTCAGACAGTAAAAAAAGGCACAGATTTTGCAGCACAGCATATTATTTACTTCCAACTGTAATTCTTTTCATTTAAAAGAGGAGGGGCACACACACACACACACACACACACACACACACTCCTCCCCTTTAGATTTTTATTTATTAACCACATCATTAGATTTTTCAAATGAAATTTGCCTGATGGGGGTAAAAATCAGTTTGGTGGAGGGGAACAGAATTTTAGAGTTTAAAAATTCTTGAGACCTTACCTGTTTGATTGTTTTCAGACTGAGCTATAAGAGCTGCCATTGATGAAGTTGAATTTAATCTATTGCCATACATATGAGATGATGCCTGATTAAGAGATGATCCAGACAGGGTATTTGCCTAAATGAAAAGAATTACAAAGACAAATTAATTATTGTATAAAATACCTTGATACTTTCCTTCCTAATACACCTAACAAAAACTATTTTCTCCAACATAAGAATGCAAGTAGAACTTCCTGACTTTGCAAATTTCATTCTTGTTTTACCATTTCAACATTCCAGTTTCTGAAAAGTTACATTAACTCAAAAGAGAGAGGGAGCACTGAAACTGGCACAAAGTTAACTATTTATGATTTAATTTCAAAGTATCTATTTGATACCAAAACCAGTGGCCTGGTAACCATGTGAACATATGACTAGTTATTTAATCTTATTAAACCGTTTAGAAAATAAGGGCAGGGAGACAACAGATGTCTAACAAATGCTTCAGTCTCTTACCTCACAGGCTGCCTGAGGAGGTCAAAAGGTTCAGCTTCTACCTTTAGTATTTTAACTACACAGAGCCATATCTCCATTGCTTAACTCTGTCATTAGTAAAATCCGCACACTATTTTGTTACTTCCTATTTTGATAGACTTGGAAGCCTGCTGCTTTTTCTGTTTTGTTTTGTTTTTATTTTAAAAGAAAGCAAACAGGCATCACAAGTATGTTTTCTATACAATGCAGGGCTCAACGAATCACAGCTTTGCCCTGACCCCATATAAGGCACTGTCTTTTTGGCAGTAAGCCAGCTCTGCGAACTGAAGAGCTGGTCCACAGTTTGTAATTCATTCATGTTGCTAACCACAATTCTGAAGGCCTCTACTGGGACTTGTGCCAAACAAGCGAAAATGAACCCTTAAACAGATGAAGCTAAGGAGGCTGGCCAAAGTCTTGCGTAATCCAATGTAATAAAAATGCCTTCTTTGATGTGAATACTTTCTCTCACTTTCCAAGAATATTATAACCTCAAAAATGTGGCATTTTGGAAGCAAATCTCTTGTACACAAACATTGCTAACTCACAGAAGGCTATCACTAGTCTGAAATACTTTTCAGATTTAACAGAACCACACATTTCAAAGTAGATTTTTCTTTTTCATGAAGTGAAATCAAAACTTAAACTTTTGTAAAATGAAATAATTGTGTAGTTATTGCAGAACAAAATTCTGGAAAAATAATTTCAAAGAATTGAGGTGTTTTTAATATAAATAAGCTGATTAACAGTAGAACAAAAGATGCAGAACATTTTGACATGTTTAACTGCACAAAAGAGACCAAGACGACAAAGCAGTGACAACAAGCAAAATATTACAGAGAATAAACTGTGCTTCTGGAAAGACTCAGACCCTGACATTAATATTTGGCCTCTAGCCAACTTATTCAACATAAAAACTGGACTTTACAAGTCACAGGAACAGTCTCTGTGACATAGAATCCTGTCCTTGCTTTCCATTGTCTCAAAGGGTATATTTCATAGTTCATACTATAATGTCTAAGTTCAATTGGTCAGTTTCTGGGATTCATTTTTCTTCTCATTAAGCTATGTATACAAGTCAGTAGTTTGGATTATACAATCCTGTTTCACAATCAAATAGCCCTCAGCAAAAGCTAAGTCATCACTTTAATCTGAAGATCACACTAGACACTTAACATGAACAGAATATATAAAATGTGTCAGAAACAGAAAGATAGGAAGACTTTTTTTTAACCTCTTCAAAAGTTAACTGCTTGGGAATCAGCTACTCATAAAATAACAGGATGAGAAAAATCCAGAGACAAACAGAAAGACCAGATGTTATAAGAAACCCACTTTAAAATCTTGGGCACCTCACACTTAAAAAGTCCTTTGCAGAGCCAATTTACTCTTACTCTAGACATAATTCTAAAAAGATCAACTAAGCATATAACAGATTAGAAGTGGAAAATTAATCAGAAAGAGGAAGAAAAGGTAATATCTTGAGACACTTTGTTGGCAGCAAGAAGTAACAGCTGACAGCAGGAGCAAGAAGGAGCACGCTCCGGAGTGCTGGCCAAGCCTGGCTCTGAGCACGGGCAGGAAGGGTTGCCACACCTGCACTCCAGCCTTCTGACTCTTGTGCTAGTGCACTCATTCACTGGCTGAATCAAAACTATTATCACACCAGTTGAACTGCTTTTCCAGTTCCAATTATCAGCTTTATGAGCTTTCTTAGTCTCTTGATAAGAATCAAAGGTCCTATTCTCTTTCAGGAAGGGTTCCTTCTGTCAAGGGCTTTATATTTATCCCTGTTAGCTTCAAATTTCTTGATGTAGTCTCCAAATCATCATACTTTTTCAATCACACACTCCACCCACTACACTAACGGCTCAAAATGCAAAGCAGCACAGCATAACTCATTTCCATAATGACTACCATCAGGAAGAGGATAAATCATTGTTAGCACAATTTCAAAGCAAGAAAGCATGGATTTTATAAAGATGGTAGGCAAAGGTAAAATTAATAATAAAAAAATTAGAAATACATTCATTATCCCGAATGACAAATTTCCCTCAATTTTTTGAATGTTTAAAAACTACCAGGTAGTTTTTTAAAATACTGTATTTATCTAAGTAAGGAATTTCCAAGAGAGATTGAAAATTACTAATTTTTACCATCTAGGGTTTTGTGGTATATGAGAGCACCTAAACCACTCTACATTAAATTCAAGTCATTACCATCATTTTTAGCAGGTAATATGAGCTAGCAAAGACTCTACAAATGTCTGACACTGGCCAACATTTCTGAAATTATATTTACAAAGGTTACTGCCAGAAAATGTTGATAACTCTGCAGGAAACTTAGAGCAAAGAGACTCCCAACATTTTAGCTAAAAGATTCTACAACTTTTAGTAGCAATAAAGAAGGAAAAGTGAAAGAGACAACCTCCACTGATGGGGAATATAAATTGGTACAGCCACGTGGAGAAAAGTACAGATCTTTAAAAATCAAAAACAGAGCTGTCATATGATTCAGCAATCCCGCTCCTGGGCATATATCTGGAGAAAACCATAATTTGAAAAGATACATGCATCCCAATGTTCATAGCAGCACTATTTACAACAGCCAGGGCATGGAAGTAATGTAAACGTCCGTCAACAGATGAATGGACTACTACTTAGTCATAAAAAGAATTAAATAATGTCATCTGCAGAAACATGGATCCATCTAGAGATTACCATACTAGGTGAAATAAAGCTAGACAGAGAAAGACAAATATCCTATGATATTGCTTATGTGTTAGTCTGCTCAGTTATGTTCAACTCTATGGGACCCCATGGACTACAGCCCACCAGGTTCATATGTCCATGGAATTCTCCAGGCAAGAATAATGGAGTGGATACCATTGCCTTCTCCAGGGGATCTTTCTGATCCAGGGATCAACCCTGGGTCCCCTGCATTATAGTCAGATTCTTTACTGTCTGAGCCACAAGGGAATTGATATCAGTTATATGTGGAATCCAAAAAAAAAAAAAAGATACAAATGAACTTACATACAAAATAAAGATATACCCACAGACATAGAAATAAATTTATGGTTACCAGAGGAGAAAGGGGGAGGGGAGAGGGATAAACTAGGGTTAACATATACATATTACTACATATAAATAGATTACCAACAAGGACATACTCTGAGGCACAAGGAGCTTCACTCAGTATTTTGAAGTAATCTATAAGAGGAAAGACTCTGAAAAAGATTATATATACACACACACCACAATTCAATCATTCTGCTGTATACCTGAAATTAACTCAACACTGTAAATCAACTATACTTCAATTAACCCAAAAAAGAAAGTGCTACTTGTTTTTGGAAGTAAGTACACACCTTATGGTATTTCAATTCTATCTTGCCCAAGGAGAATGTCTACTGTGGGAAAATATGTTCTTGAGCCTATTGGTACTATAAAGAATATAAGCTGTTAAAACACTGGGGAGGCTGAGTGAAAGTATCCATAATACACATGAACTCTGCACTGTTCCTGCACCTTTCCATACACCTAAAATTATTTCAAAATAAAAAGCTAAAACAAAAAGAATATGACTGCAAAAACTGGTTACTTGGCTTTATAGTATTTTGATGAAATGAAGTAATCTACTCAAAATGTAAAAAGAGGTGTTAGTCAAGATTCACTTCCAAATATATGATCTTGGGTTTTTTCTCCCCAAGAAGGAGCCACTTGCACACAAGATGTTATCCTATACCTATTCCAGGATCCTAGTAACAATCTTAGTAAGTATAACTATTAGTTTACAAAATAAACCCAAAGCAAAGTAAAGCAGAAGTAAACTTAATCATTGCTGAGGTAAATCTAAGTCACACTGACGCAAAATACGCTCAGGTATCCAAGGAGACCTGGGTTCAACCTTTGGGTCGTGACGATCCCCTGGGAGAAGGGAATGGTTGCAAAAGGACAGACTCGACTAAGTGACTTTCACTTCTTCACCCAAGAAAGAGAATACCCTTAGCAAATTTAGAGTATTATGCTAAGCATCTAGAAAGACATGCAAGCCACTACCAAGGTAGTATTTAAACTCAAAATCAAAGAAATTCAGTGTTTCCTAAGTAGACTGATATACCCTATTAAAATATTAACAAGATTAACATTACATTTCAACTTGAAATTTCCTATTAATAGTTCACCTCTTTTATTTCAAATGTCTGCTTATGACCACGGAGAAATTTTTAAAAGGACTGTAGTTGTAGAGTGAAGTAAATCTATCAAATTCCTAGGCACCTGACTCTTTCTAAAGGAGTTAGTTGTGGAGGGAAAAAAAATCAGGCTAAATCTATTTAATTATCTGAATGTCAGACTTAAAAGTGGGTATTGATAGTTTTTCCCCCTCCCTACTGTTGGTAAAGGGAGAATATGATAAAGTATAAAGAAGTAAAATTAGTACTAAAATTAGTACCTATCAAAATTTCACCTTTGGTATCACAGCAATACATCATCTAGAGGTGACTATGAAACTTCATGCTTTAATCATATAGGAAGAACAAGCATTTTTTAAAAATGCAGTCAACCTGTCGATAAACATTAAAGTCAAAAGATGCAAACAAGCTCTAAAACACAGTAGCTTCCTCTTCAAACTTTCCAACTCTAATTCCTGATTTTAAATTGCATTCTTCCAAAATATCATCAGCTCACTAAGCAGTATTATTTTAAAAACTTCTACTTCATGTATACTCTTACAAGGAAAAACTTTTCATTATCACTGTATCTGCCATAAGCCTATCTATCGCACCTTGCTTGGGTGGGGCACTAAAGCTCTGGAGATATGAAATATTAACTACCTCCTAAGAATATTATGAGAAATTAAGTTGATGTATAGAAGGGCTGAGAAGAATGCAAGACACACAGTAAGCACTCAAATTTTACCGTGCTATTTAAAAATTATTTTCCTAAGCTATTATGGCTTCCATCTTTTCCAGTAACTTCATTAGCAAATATAAATTGCCAATTATATTCTTATATGAACATGGTTATATTTCAAAGAGTAAAACATTTCCCTGAGAAAATTAGATAGCATTAATATCTCATTATGCAATGACATTTTAATCTATATATTTTACAATAACATGGCAATAACATAGCAATACTGCAAATATACTGTAAGAATTCAAATATTTTAATGACAATTTACACACCATTTGTTTGACTACAAAGGTTTCCATGAAAAATTAGAGAACAATGGAAAGTTTTATGTGTTCTCTAACTTAATTCTAACTTTGTACTGTAAAATGTACCCTGGTAACAGACCCAATTCTGTTTCAGCTACCACCACTGGGCTTTAATGCTCTGCGTGTGATGAGAGAAGAAACCAAGTGTGAACAACTTTCAGGTCCCATGAGTAGGCTGACTGTTAAAGCTGTCAGGTTCAATTGCATCATTCCACTTTATTCAATGCCCCAAACTGCTCCCTAATTGTTAGGAGCTTAACGTATTCAAAACCATTGTTTAGGCTAATGCTGAAATGCCCCACAATTGAGTTTCTACAAGTCGTGGGAGGATTAAATTGTAGTTAAACCATTAATGAACACTTATGATTGGACAACAGGACTGTACAGAATAACCACCAACTCTAAGCAGGTTCCTAACTGGTTAATATAATCAACATATCACTTGTCTTTTGGAGGGAAAATTATTAAGTCCCTAAATAGGCTGTTGAAATAATTTAAGAATGGAAAAGATCTCATTCAATAGCTACATGTAAAATGACTAAAATTCATCTATCTATAGTAATATGAAATTGTAAGTTTTAACAGAAAAGTTTAACACTATCTTTAGTAAAGGAAGTGCTTCTGTACAATTTTCTCACTGGCAATCAGGCTGTTTCTCTAAGAGCTGAAATTCAAAATGTGTGTAACATCAATGTAGTGACTATGAATTCCAAAGTGATTATGGTCTGCAAAGTACTTTTCTCATTTGAACTTCAAAATATACCTGTATTGCAGGTAGAATAGGTATTTAAAATATTCCATT
Source organism: Nanger dama (assembly GCA_917880005.1). NCBI lineage: Eukaryota > Metazoa > Chordata > Mammalia > Artiodactyla > Bovidae > Nanger > Nanger dama. The sequence goes on from CAKJTW010000023.1 coordinate 31,111,363, forward strand.
TCATATATGAAAAAATTAAAACCCACAAATGTAAAAGATCTACCCACCACCACACTAGCAGTAGTAACGTTCCGGGAACCTGGGATTTCTGACCCAATTTCTGCTATTTTGGATTGTGTCACACAGACACAGTAAAATTCCAAACATCTTTTTTCGACAGAGACTCATCATCTAAGTCCCTTAACCTCTTTATCATCCATAGTAAGAAATGTTAAAAAGCACTTTTAAAACCTTTTCTGCTCAGAAAGATAACTCCTGTAAAATTTTAAGTCATGTTGCAATTGTTTAAGACAGATGAAACTTTTATTCTAACCAATCAAGTCAGAGCTCCTTCAAAGACAGGTGAATCTGCCTGATAAACTGAAGCATTTTCCTAACAAAATCAAAGTGTCCTACCAAACAGTATCCAAAAGGAAACCAGAATTAGATCTACAATAACTCCCCAACACACACAACCACACCACACATATACACCAAACTTACAGTCCTTGAAGCAAAAGTCTCAAAGAAATCTGCAAAACATTATTTGCTAAGTTATTCCTTGAAAATACTTCAATTCATCTGCATTTACTAAATATCTCACAAATAAACCTTAAAAGTTGTTTCATTTAAATTACTTTTAAACTGTATCATTTGTATAATAGTAACATAGAGGAAACAAGAAACCATAATTTACCCAAAGACTGTCTCCAAAAGCAAAACTCAGAATGCAGGATGTTAGAATACAATTATTTTCAGTACATTCTGCCTTTAATTCTACTAAAGTAATCCTTCAAACAAAAGCACCTGCATTCCTCCCAAACACAAAACAGAATGAACGTAGAACTGGGAAACAGTGGAATTTGAAAGGCAAAGTGAAAAATTAATGGCACAGCTACAGAAACTAATTTATATCTCCACCAATGATACAACAAGAGCAGAGCACCCATCATTAAAAACACCACACAGACAGTAGTTCTATCTTCCAGTAATGTTAAGAAACTATACTTGTAACTATAATGTCATACACTGCAGATATCGGTGAACCAATAATCACCCTAAAATCAAGTTTATCAAAGAAAAGGATTTAACATCAAACAATATGAAACAAGGCTATCAAACATTTTTACAAGTTTATTTTCCCTTCAAATTAGGGGTGCTAAGCATTGGACTTTTTCTTCCAAAATTTTAACAAGTGTCTCCTTTTGCCCCATTAAAGGCACAAATCTAGTCTCAGTTTTTAATTTCTATTAGTTCTTTCTGATTATATATCCCCAACCACTTGCCTGGGAACAATCCTTAAGACATCAAACAAACCAAGTAAGAGGCCTGCTTGTCTTACTTAAAATCAAGGCCAGAAAGATCAAGAATCATCTCCGGATTTTTATCCTGCTGGCACCAAAACCATTACTAAAAATGACTACTTTCATAAAGTTTTGGGAGGGAAAGGAAAAAAAGTCAAAACATTGTTCAAATTTAACCCCTCTATTCTCTGTTTACTTCTTTAAAATATTTGCTTCCTGCTGTGATGGTTTTCTCAGTAACTGTGTAATAAGTCTTCTACAATTATATTTAACATATTAATAGTTTTAATTTACACACTTTAAAAGTGTGTAAGCACTACACTTTTCAGTCAACTACCTATAAAGAAACTCTAAATAAAAGGCATTTAAAATGGGGTTCAACACACTGAATTGTATGATTTAAAAACAAATAAGGTCTATATATAAACAGAAATAAACGTGTTGTTTTGAAAAGAAGATTAAAAAGTGCATCACAATTTTAGGAGTTCTATCTAAATATTCAATTTATTCTAAATATTTCTGTATCCTTTCCTTTGCACCCTGCCTAGAAAATTCACACTTTGTACACTCAAAACCAATACTATTGTCTCAGGAAGCTAAACTGACATAGTTTTGCACTCGGTTCAACTCAGAGGTCAACCTGCCTCAGTTGCCTGGAGACTGATGGTTGCTAGAGCAGCACCAGCTAAGCCAGGCTAAATATGCTCCAGCGTGAAGGCAGAAAGCGTTTACTGCTGGAGAGAAACATAGATGCAGCTGTCTCAGCATGTAGCATGTGAGTCTCACTGGATGATCATATTTATAAGCTACCCATCTTACTGCAACAGGGAAAGAGGATAAACAGTGAAGATTTTAATTGGACTGAATCCTGGATTACTTGCAACTATGATTTCTTTGTTCTTCAGTTGAGTCATATGTGAAGTGGAATTTTCCCTCTAGCTATAAATTTCTCTTCCCTACCACTTCCCCCACCCATCTCCCTAATGCCAACCCTCAAAACCACAAACATAATGAATGGGAAAAAATGAGATTTTTGCTTAATTCAACCTAGAATTAATGAGAGATTAATTAAAACAGACTTTTATAAAGAAAGGAAAGAAAAATGCACATTGAAAATGTTCATGTCAGACTCTTTCCAAGGATATAAAGCTATCAACAGCATATGGTTACACTTAATTAAAAGAGATAAAACTATTTATAAGGACCATTCTCTCATTTATCCTTTCACCCTCTCTAACCCCAAACCCCTGTGATTATGCCTACCTCACCAAGGTTAGTGACTTGAGCTAGAGAAAAACTCTCCTAAACTAGTCAAACTCCCTTTTCAGGTTGCAAAGTTCACTAAATTGTCAAAGACAATACCACTAATTGTGCCATTGCTTTTCTGTGCTAAATTATTGTCTAGCTAACTAAACTATTGTTTTTCTGTGCTATTTCTGTGCTAAATTATTCCAATTATTGACCTAATTAAAAGGTGACTGTTTGCACTTCACCATTACAAACTTTAAAGACAACAATGCTATGCTTTGATGTACAGATTGCAGGATATGCTGGAAAAGCCTAGGTATACTCTAAAGGCCCATACGATGTAAATTATGCACACATATATAAAGGATGAGTTTATAGCAACTTACAAACAACTACTTAACTAGCTGCTTATAGTTAGACATTTGTCCTTGTTAGAATTTTCTCAAAGCATTGAGACTATTAGAGGCTTTGGGTAAAGTGAAAATAAAAATAAAATTATAAGAGAATGTCAATAAATAAAACAAATAGGAATTTTAAATTATCACCTTTGAAGAAATCTGAGGGTTGAGGATGGGGAATGAGGAGTGGACTCTGTGTGTGTGTGTGTATGTGTGTGTGCGCGCACACGCACGTGTGCAAGCATACACCCATGAAAAATTTTGCCCATTTACTGTCCTTCATATATAATTCAAGACTATGATTTCTCTGCTTTGACTCTAGGTCTTAGAGCATTCCTGCAGACTAGGGCACCTATCAAGTTCTAGATATAAAATGAAGAAAAAGATTAAACAGATGCAAAATCACCACAAAGTCACCACTGCTTACAATTTTATAAATATTTCTTATCTACTAGGAAGAAATCATGTAAGAATATAAAGACTTGAAGGAATCATTCATTCTCAATCCTATATTCTTCTGCACGGTTTTTTAAAAAAATTAGACCATAGATATTATATTACTTCTGTGATTTTAAAATTATAAAAGGGAATTTTTATACCACCTAAGCAAACTTGGTTCATATTTTGTAAGTACTTAACCCTCTTATCCTTATCCATCAGAGGGCAGACAAAACGAAACCACAATCACAGAAAACTAACCAAACTGATCACATGGACCACAGCCTTGTCTAACTTAATGAAACTATGAGCCATGCCCTATGGGGCCACCCAAAACAGATGGGTCACAGTGGAGACTTCTGACAAAACGTGGTCCACTGGAGAAGGGAATGGCAAAGCACTTCACAATTCTTGCCTTAGGAACCCCTTGAACAATATGAGAAGGCAAAAATAGGACACTGAAAGATGAATTCCCCAGGTTGGTAGGTAACCAATGTGCTACTACTGGAAAAGAGTGGAGAAATAACTCCAGAAAGAATGAAGAGACAGAGCCAAGGCAAAAACACCACCCAGTTGTGGATGTGACTGGTGATGGAAGTCAAGTCCAATGCTGTAAAGAACAATACTGCATAGGAACCTGGGATGTTAGGTCCATGAATCAAGGCAAATTGGAAGCGGTCAAATAGGAGATGGCAAGAGTGAACATCGACATTTTAAAAATCAGTGAACTAAAATGGACTGGAATGGGCAAATTTAACTCAGATGACCATTGTAGCTACTACTGTGGGCAAAAATCCCTTACAGGAAATGGAAAAGCCCTCATAATCAACAAAGAAGTCTGAAATACAGTACTTGTATGCTGTCTCAAATATGACAGAATGAACTGTGTTTCTTTTTCAAGGCAAACCATTCAGTAACACAGTAATCCAAGTCTATGCCCCAACCACTAACGCTGAAGAAGCTGAAGTTGAACGGTTCTATGAAGACCTACAAGACCTTCTAGAACTAACACCCAAAAAGATGTCATTTTCATCATAGATGACTGGAATGCAAAACTAGGAAGTTGAGAGATACCTGGAGCAAAAGGCAGTTGGAGTACAAAGTAAAGCAGGCCAAAGGCTAGCAGAATTTTGCCAAAAGAACGCACTAGTCATAGAGTGTTTGCTAAACGCAAAACACAACTCTACAAATGGGTATCACCAGATGGTCAATACCAAAATCGTATCGATTATGTTCTTTGCACCCTAAGATGGAGAAGCTCTATTCAGTCAGCAAAAATAAGACCAGGAGCTAATTGTGGCTCAGATCACAAACTCCTTATTGCCAAATTCAGACTTAAACTGAAGAGAGTAGGGAAAACCACTAGACCATTTAGCTATGACCTAAATCAAATCCCTTACGATTACAGAGTGGAAGTGACAAATAGATTCAAGGGATTAGAACAGTTAAGAGTGCCTGAGGAACTATGGATGGAGGTTCCTAACACTGTATGGGAAGCAGTGATCAAGACCCATCTCCAAGAAGAAGAAATGCAAAAGGCAAAATTTTGTCTGAGGAGGCCTTACAAATAGATGAGAAAAGAAGAGAAGCTAAAGGCAAAGGAGAAAAGGAAAGATCTACCTATCTGAATGCAGAGTTCCAAAGAATAGCAAAGAGAGATAAGAAAGCCTTCCTCAGTGATCAATGCAAAGAAATAGAGGAAAACAATAAAATGAGAAAGACTAGAGATTTCATCAGAAAAATGAGAGTTCCAGAAAAACATCTACTTCTGCTTCACTGAGTACACCAAAGTCTTTGACTGTGTGGATCACAACAAACTGTGAAAAATTCTTAAAGAGATGAGAATACCAGACCACCTGTCTCCTGAGAAATCTGTATGCAGGTCAACAACCAACAGTTACAGCCAGACATGGAACAATGGACTGGTTCGAAATTGGGAAAGAAGTATGTCAAGGCTGTATATTGTCACCCTGCTAATTTAACATATATTCAGAGTACATCACGCGAAATGCCGGGCTGGATGAAGCACACCTGGTATCAAGATGGCAGGGAAAAATATCAATAACTCAGATATGCAGATGACACCACCCTTACGGCAGGAAGCAAAGAAGAACTAAAGAGCCTCTTGATGAAAGTGAAAGAGGAGAGTGAAAAAGCTTGCTTGAAACTCAACATTAAAAAAGGAAGAATATAGCATCTAGATCCATTTCTTCATGGTAAATAGATGGGCAAACAATGGAAACAGTGACAGAGTTTTATTTTCTCTGCTCCAATATCACTGCAGATGGTTACTGAAGCCATGAAATTAAAAGATGCTTGCTCCTTGGAAGAAAAGCTATGACCAACCTAGAGAGCATGTTAAAAAAAGAGACAATTTATGGTTTCTCCAGTAGTCATGTAAAGATGTGAGGGTTGGACTATAAAGAAAGCTGAGCACCGAAAAACTGATGCTTTTGAACTGTGGTGTTGGAGAAGACTCTTGAGAGTTTCTTGGACTGCAAGGAGATCCAACCAGTCCATCCTAAAGGAAATTAGTCCTGAATATTCACTGCAAGGACTGATGCTAGAGCTGAAACTCCAATACTTTGGTAACCTTATGGGAAGAACTAATTCATTGGAAAAGACCCTAATATTGGGAAAGATTGAAGGTAGGAGGAGAAGGGGACGACAGAGGGTGAGATGGTTGGATGACATCACTGACTTGATGGACACAAGTTTGAGCAAGCCCTGGGAGTTGGTGATGGACAGGAAAGCCTGGTGTGCTGAAGTCCACTGGGTGGCAAAGAGCTGAACATGACTGAGCAACTGAACTGAACTTGTAAGTCCTAGCTTTAAAAGAAAGAATAAAAGCTGCCCCCAAATTACTATTTCACATTATTAGGACAAAATCAGAAAAGCAGAAATCTAAAAGAATTAGTTGGTGCCAACATCAGTTTGCTCTCAGAAATATCAAATAAAAATGCTTATTATTTCCACTCATGTCAATACAGGTTGAGACATTTTATAACTTCCTACAGGAAGTCCTATTCATTTCTATCTTACAATGAAACAGTTTCAAAAATGACAAAAAGATCTACATTACTTTGTAACATTGTAATAATTTACCTGAGTTGCAGCAACAGCAGAGGGTGCAGATGACCCAGCTGATGGGGAGAGAGCGCCCACTTGCTGTAAATGCCCAGAAGGTTGCTGAGGTAAATGAGAACTGGAGACAGGAGTACTCGATCCTGAGCCAGACACTACATTTGGAAATGATACTGCTACATCACTGCTGTTATAAATACCTATAAGGGAAAAAAAGGGTCTTATTTAAATATTTTATAACTTAGCAGTCGAATCTGTCACAGACACGCAATATCAATCAATATGTTAGAGTACTCATTATTTGCTCCTGATCCTTCCCACAATGATAAATTTTATTGGTTTAAAGAAAAAAATGAATAAAAACTGACTTTTCATAAAGCACTTGTATTAAAGAACCTAAGTCATTTTTTTACACATCAATGATGGTTTGTTAAGAGACAAAAATCACCTCAGAAGGTGCTTTGTAAAAATAATAGTAAGGATTTTAGGAATTCCTAAAAGAAATGACATGCTTGTTAAACTGCAAAATGAAGAAATTAGAAACTATATAGAAATCACTTGGTAAACCTTTCAAAAATGCAGACAGTTAGGACCCAGAACTCATGAATTGAGAAGGTCTGAAATGGTAGACTCTGTCTTAGGAAAAACATCCAGATTACAATGCAGAAAATAAAATGGAATAAGACTAGACATTGCAAGAATAATAAAAAGCCTGATGCCACTGGTGGACACCCCCTCGGTGAGAATAAACAGTACCAGTGGGTTCTGCAGACATTCAAGAGGTAAAATAAACAGGACTTTATGACTGACTGGATGGAATATCAAAGTACGAGTCAGGATGGCCAGGGACATGGAATACTAGGTGTTGGATGCATTCACTTCAGAGAACACAGAAAAAGACAATAAAGACCTGAAAGCAGTTTCAGTGGCACCACAGGTGTAAAAGCCAGAAAAAAAGAGCAGAAGCAATTTAGTCTAGAAAAGTGGATGGGAAGAGGACAGAGAGAGAACATGAACAAAAGTTAAGAGGAAAACAAAGAGTTATTTTTAAAAGTGCTCTGTGGGTTTCTTTTAAAAAGATTGGAGCTCATGTTCTTATACTGATGCCTAGGAGTCCAAGGAGAGGCTCTTTAAGGATAAAGGTTAAGAGACAGGAATCTCTATAAACCAGTGGGCTCTCAATCAGGGGTGGTTTTGCTCCACAAGAGACTTGCCCATGTCTGGAGACATTTCTGGTTGTCAAAACTAGGAGGTGCTACTGGCATCTGGAAGGTCGATGGTGTGTGTGGGCTCAGTCATTCAGTCCTGTCACGACTCTTTGCAATCGCATGGACTGTAGCATACCAGGCTCCTCTGCCCATGGAATTTTCCAGGCAAGTGTACTGGAGAAATTAGGCATTTCCTTCTCTCGGGGTAACTGCCAGGGGATGTTGCTAAACATCTCACAATGAACTGGACAGCTCCTCACAACTAAGAATTATCTGGCCCCTAGAGTCAACAGCAAAAGAAGCTAAGAAATCTTGTAATAAACAACGGCTCCTGGGAGGCTGGGAGGTAATAAACCCTAAGAACCTAACACAGAGGAGAAAGCAGGGAAAAAAAAGAACCTAAGCGGGCTGTATTAAAAACCAAAAACAAAAACAGTGAGAAAACACAGCCCTTAAAGGCAATAACTAGTTATCTATAATGACAGTACAACTTTCTTTATTAATTCTATTATTATTATGAATTAACAGTATTTGTATTTTTAGAAACAAAGTAAGTTGTACTGTCATTATAGATAACTAGTTATTGCCTTCAAGGGCTGTGTTTTCTCACTGTTTTTGTTTTTATATAAAAGTACCTATAATCTTCAAACAAAGGGAATTTTTAAAAATTGGGACATTTTTAAAGGTCTTACAACTATAATTGAGGCTCCTAAGATCCTTTTTATCTATTATTTCTCCAGGAAAAAAGAAAAAGAAAAATTTATTCACTCAACAAATGCATTCATTTCCACAAACATCTGAGAGCTCACTGTTTACCAGATATTATTTTAAGCCCTAGAGATACAAAGCCATTCAAGATATGTGGTCGCTGCCTTCAAGAAGCTTAGCGGAAAAAAAAGAGACAATTACAAAAGACTGTGAAGAGCACTATGACAGAGATATCCTTGGGAGGCTCGGAGTGCATAAAGAGGGGTATCTGACCCAGACCTGGAGGGAGAGACTGTGGGTGAGAAAAGTACCTTTAAAGCTCATTCCTAAAGAAGCTGCAGGACAGAGGAGATGGGCAGTCAGAGGAAGAAACATGCCACAAAGAGCCAAGTAGATTCCAAGAGCTTATATGTACCACTATGCAGCCTAAGGAGAAATGAGGCTAAAAAATAAGCAGGAATCAAGAACAGGAAAAATTAATGTGTTAAAAATTTAGAGACAATAGGAAGCCACTGAAGGACTGTAAGCAGAAGTTTGGTGTGACCAGATTTGTGTTTCAGCAAAACATAAACCGAGGGCACAATGCTGAGAACAGCCTGGGAAAGAGGGTTAAAAACAGATTGAGAAAGCTGTTAAGGGGTGCTACAGTAATATTGATGAGCAAAAATATTATGTTTAAAAACTTAAAGCAACAGCAATAAAGAAACATTACAAAAATAACATTCACAGGACTGGAAACTAATTAATTTGAAGAATAAAAAAAGAGAAAAGACTCAAGAATGACTTAAGCACCAGTAAGTGGATCACAATAAACTGGGAAATTCTGAAAGAAATGAGAATACCAGACCACCTGACCTGCCTCTTGAGAAACCTATATGCAGGTCAGGAAGCAACAGTTAGAACTGGACATGAACAACAGACTGGTTCCAAATTGTGAAAGGCGTACATCAAGGCTGTATAATGTCACCCTGCTTATTTAACTTCTATGCAGAGTACATCATGAGAAATGCTGGGCTGGAAGAAGCGCAAGCTGGAATCAAGACTGCCAGGAGAAATATCAATAACCTCAGATATACAGATGACACCACCCTTATGGCAGAAAGTGAAGAGGAACTAAAAAGCTTCTTGATGAAAGTGCAAGTGGAGAGTGAAAAAGTTGGCTTAACGCTCAACATTCAGAAAATGAAGATCATGGCATCCAGTCCCATCACTTCATGGCAAATAGATGGGGAAACAGTGGTTGACTTTATTTTTCTGGGCTCCAAAATCACTGCAGATGCTGACTGCAGCCATGAAATTAAAAGACGCTTACTCCTTGGAAGGAAACTTATGACCAACCTAGACAGCATATTCAAAAGCAGAGACATTACTTTGCCAACAAAGGTCTGTCTAGTCAAGGTTATGGTTTTTCCAGTGGTCATGTATAGATGTGAGAGTTGGACTATAAAGAAAGCTGAGCACCGAAGAATTGATGCTTTTGAATTGATGGTTTGGAGAAGACTCTTGAGAGTCCCTTGGACTGCAAGGAGATCCAACCAGTCCAACCTAAAGGAGATCAGTCCTGGGTGTTCATTGGAAGGACTGATGTTTAAGCTGAAAGTCCAATACTTTGGCTGCCTGATGCAACGAGGTGACTCATTGGAAAAGACCCTGACACTGGGAAAGACTGAGGGCAGGAGGAGAAGGGGACAGCAGAGGATGAGATGGTTGGATGGGATCACCGACTCAAGGGACATGGGTTTGGGTGGACTCCGGGAGTTGGTGATGGACAGGGAGGCCTGGTGTGCTGCGGTTCACGGGGTCGCAAAGAGTCAGACATGACTGAGCAACTAAACTGAACTGAAGTAACTGAACTGAAGTTGGTGTGAGAGTGGTTAAACACCATTCACTGAAGCAGAAACACCAACTGAGAGCACCCAGCACTTGTTACTACGTGTAGATCACTGTGCTAGCACAACAGACCAATGAAATACTATTACTCTCTTTTTACATATGAGCAAACAAGTTTAAGGAACTGAACTAACCTGTTTAGTGACCTAGTAGATAGAACAAAGAGTCAAATTCATAGAGCCATTGGACTTTACAACTGAAACCACCTCCTAAGTACATGTTTGAGGTTCAGGTTGAACATCACAGTCTTTGAGATGCCCATGGGACACAGAACTCCTAAATGGTTTAGAAGAGAATGTGGGGAGTCCGAAGCTTTGCAGAGAAATCAGGTCTAGAGATACAAGGATATCAGAAGGATGTCAAGTCTAGAGATACAGGAGTCAGAAGGATGACAAAGATAGAATAAACATGAAAACTCAAAAAGGCTTTCAGCTGGCCTGCTAACTATAGTTCATATTAAGACACATAGAAACTTCACATTAAAAAGCCTAGATTTCTATTTTCTTCTGAAAAACCTGAAGTTCTGTTCACACAGATAATGTATTCTGAAATAGCAACAATCCACTGGAGCTCTTGACGGGGCACTGATTCTTTAATCCACGTGAGCCCCTCTATTCATTATTCATCATCTTTTCCTCACTCATTTATGTCATCTACTTGGCTCCGTTAAGTAACTGATTATAACAACCTGTGATATGGAAACTGGTCAAAGGCAAGGAATGGAAAAATGAGATCACCCAGAGAAGTTCTCAGTGTGATCGATCAAAAGAAGTAGATTAAAAACAGGACCTAGGGAACGTTAATATTTAAAGGGTAATTTTAACATTCAACAAATATTGAGGTACTAATTATTTAAAAAGGCACTGAAGACAGCAAAGAGCACAAAGAAATTCTTCCTTCCAAGAACTCAGTCTCACAGCAGAGCTAGTAAGTACTCATAAGCCACTAGATACAGGAGGGAAACACTAAGTACCAGAAGAAGGTCATATCAGATGAAACAGTTCAGAGGAACAGAGTGGGGTACAAGAGTTCCAGAGAGAAGTACTTGAACTCAAAATTTAAGTTTTAGGGTAAAAATACCTTAAAAGGTAGAGTGCTCTTTTTAAATATCAAAAAGCATATTATGCTTGAACTCTCCATTACCAAATCTAAAAGACAAAAGTGAGCTGGAGGCAGAAGGCTGAAATCACAAGAGCATGAGTTTTTGCCTGAGACAAAAGTACAGGCTCTCCCAACCACGTGATCTCAACTGTCTGAGCCTTTATAGTGTTCTTTTCTATAAAACCAAGATAATAGGTACCTTAAAGGTTTTTATTTGAGAATATCCTTGTAAAGTCTCTAACAATGCCTATGGCACAGTTAAGTTAATTTTAAGGCAGGCAAGTATTCTATTTTAATTGTCAGGTCCTCTAAAGTTCCTGTTGTTGTTGCTTAGCTGTTAAGTTGTATCTGACTCTTACAACTCCTTGGAGGAGCCCACCAAGCTCCTCCATGGGCCTTCCCAAGCAAGAATCCTGGAGTGGGTTGCCATTTCCTTCTCCAGAGGATCTTCCTATCCCAGGGATTGAAACCATGCCTCTTGCATTGGCAGGCAGATTCTTTACCACTGAGCCACCATGGAAGCCCCACATGTTCCCACTACACTTTGAAAACTACAAACACCATTATCACTGCAATGGTATATCATGAAAAGACAATACCAAAAAGCAAAACTGTGGTGTTTGAGGATCATTAATCTCTAAACTTAAGTCTGTTTCTATACTGCATTACCATGTACTTAAATGGGAAACTGCACAGCTAAACAGGCAGCAATCACACTTTGAAACTAGTGCTCAGGTTACTGCAATAAAATGGAACAAATCAAAATTTTCCTTTCTTATCAAATCAGGAAAGCATGGAATTCTGAATCTTTTTGGAAAATAAACCTGACTTGCTTACCTCTACTCTCTCATAAATCAGGGATTATGGTTCAGCATTATTCACTAAGATCTCTAGATCCTTTTTTCAGAAAACAAATGATCCTCTTCAGATTGTTCTGTACTTGTTTTCTGTTTAACTTCACTCTATTTCCATCTTTTACAAGCTATATGCTATTTTAATCCAAATCAAGGTGACATTCATCAAACTAAATAGACCTGAATCCTGCAATGCACAAACTCTAGGAAAATACCCTGAAATTCATCTGTTCAAGATAGAGTAGAAACAAAGATGCAGAATGACTGAGTGGCAGTAACATACTGATTTATTTATCCATCCAAGAAATATTTATTTCATGTGTGCTAAAATATAGCACTATGCTAGGAGCAGGGAATAAAGTAGGGAACAAGACAGAAAAGATCTCTGCTCTTCGAGAATATACAGACTAATCAGGGAGGCAGACATTAAAACAAACACATGACTATAAACTGTGCCAAGTGCTCTGATGGAAGAGAAAAGGGTGCCATGAGAAGGAAAAATTAAGAAGCAGAAAAAATGATATACCAAGACCTAAAGGTTAGGTAGACAGTTGTTAACAAAGAGTGAAGGAGAAAAGCTTATTCAAAAGAACACATACTCATTATTAATAATTTTAAATAAATGTTGAAGTAGGAAAAGAAACTTTTAAATATATATTTTAAAAACATCAATTTATATATTTAATATTTGTATTTAATATAATATAATGTATAACAATATTATAATGATATAAATATATTTAATATTAAACAATTTATATATTTAATATAATTATATGCACTTTATATATTTAATATAATATTAATTTATAGGTTTAAACTATTTTTATATATTTTCAAACTTTTTGTGCAGAGCTTACAGTTTTGCTGTATAAAGCTGCCTATATACTGGATAGAGAATTTTAATCCTTTTATTAACCTACCATACATATTTTTGGGTTTCATTATAAAATATTTCAAAATGTTTTATATCATTTTGATATCAATTGAATATTGTGGAGATGACCTGATTTTACAATATTCCACAAATACTTATGTGCCTTATATGATCAGACGCAATATGTGCTGCTAAACACACTACAAAAAAGAAAACAAATACTATCCTTGCACTCACGGAGCTTACAGAAAAAGATCCACACATTAAATAATCACACAACTATTAGTGTTATGATGAAAAAGCAGAATGTGCTATGACAGAATATGAAGGGTAACTTAAGATTCACAGTACAAAAAAAAAGGGGGGTCAGCAGTAAAGAGGAGAAATCCTTAGGAGTGGTCTCTATTTTTATTTGCCAAGAATTCATTCCCATTTCTTTTTCAAACAGCACCCTATTTTCCATCAGGTATATACTCCTGGCCAGGGACAAATATGTGATCTAACCTGAGGTGGAGCGTTTCTGCTGAGAACTTACACCTTTAACACATGCCCACCAGGGCAGAGAATGGTCAGACCTAAGTTAGTCTAATACTAATAATACTAGTAGTCTATTAGGTTCTTGTTCACCTGGCCCTGGAAACTACCATTTCTCTCCTCCCAAAGGTTTAGGATAAGGTTTTTCTACTAATTCTCTGTGTGATGTAATAAGCAAAGAAACAAGATACTCAAAAATGAAGCTAGAATCCAACCCAAGAACAAGCTCAGGTAGAACTCTGGAGGCAATAAATGACGTGCCAAAATCATAGTAATGGAAAACTATTAAAGCATTTTAACCTAGAGAGTAACAAGATCAGAATAATATTTTTTAAAGATCACTTTGAATATAATGTGAACAATGCCTTAAAATACAATAGAAGGGGACTTGACCGGTGGCACAGTGGATGAAAATCCGCTTGCCAATGCAGGACATGTCAGTTCAAAGCCTGGTCCAAGAATTCCAACTGCTGCGGACAAACTAAGTCCATGTACCACAATTACTGAGCCCACGTGCTGGAACTACTGAAGGCTGTGTGCCTAGAGCTTGTGCTCCCCAACAAGAAAGATCACTGCAACAAGCAGCCTGCACACCACAACAAAAAGCAGCCCCATTCACTGCAACGAGACAAAGCCCACACAAAGCAACAAAGACTCAACACAGTAAAAAATAGTACTTTTTAAAAAAACAGACAAAAGAAGAGTTGAATCACGGAGCTAACTTTAGTCACTGTAATACTTGAGACAAAAGATTTTATTTAGCTTAAATTTGGTGAGAATTATGGAATGAGAGAAGCAGAGGCTCAGGACTGAGCCCCAAGGAATTTCAACACCAAATCAGGATGAAAGGGAAGCCACAAGAAAACTAACAACAAATGGTCAAAAGAGTAGGACAACCAAGCTAAGGCAAGAGGGGGAAGTGACGGAAGTTGCTCATTAAAAAGAACAGTGAAAATACGCATCTGAACTTGGCAATGTGAAAGCTATTTCTGACCTAAGTGTAGTAGTAGTTGCAGAAGCCAGTATGAAGTGGGTTAAAAAAACAAAAATCAGTCAATGGGGGAATTTGTTTCTGTCAATGAGGGAGATCAGGCAATGTAAAAGTCTTCCTGATTAAAATTACCTAAATATGAATAGCTGAGCCTGTAAGAAAGGAAAAAAACTTAGGGGCCAAACTGAAGAGAAAAAGCTTTAACAGCTGCCCTAGAGCAAACTCTGTCAGAAACCTAGGAGCTTGGCTTTAATGTTCACAAGGAAAAGAGATAATCCTTGGAGCTCCAGTGAGGAAAAGCTGAAATTGGTAAAACCTTCTTTATATAATTTAGACTTTACAAGGGCTAGACTTTGAGGGGAAAGTTAAGCTATTCCTTCCCAATTCCACCCCTAAAAGAGTCTCACAAAACAAAAAACCTCAAAATCACAACATACTTCTTTTTAGAAGTTTGCCCAATTTGAGCTCAGCTTTGAATAAAGGATGGAAAATCTGCCTTGAGATTCAAACAGGTTGACAGCCCTGCCTTCATATATATGGGGGTTTGAATTTACACCATGTTCCTGGTCTGGTAAATGCCAAACATTAACTAAACATGAGAAGGGGTTAGGCAGTCTTGTCACTCTCTGAAGGAATACATCCTCAACTCAGAATAGAAAATGAGCTTGCAATCCAAAATTAAAAAACAAAGAAAGAACAATCCTCTTTCTCCACGAGTTCAGTTCAGTTCAGTCGCTCAGTTGTGTCTGACTGTTTGCAACCCCATGAATCGCAGCATGCCAGGCCTCCCTGTTCATCACCATCTCTCGGAGTTCACTCAGACTCACGTCCATCGAGTCCATGATGCCATCCAGCCATCTCATCCTCTGTCATCCCCTTCTCCTCCTGCCCCCAATCCTTCCCAGCATCAGTCTTTTCCAATGAGGCAACTCTTCCCATGAGGTGGACAAAGTACTGGAGCTTCAGCTTCAGCATCATTCCTTCCAAAGAAATCCCAGGGTGGATCTCCTTCAGAATGGACTGGTTGGATCTCCTTGCAGTCCAAGGGACTCTCAAGAGTCTTCTCCAACACCACAGTTCAAAAGCATCAATTCTTCGGCACCTCAGCCTTCTTCACAGTCCAACTCTCACATCCATACATGACCAATGGAAAAACCATAGCCTTGACTAGACGGATCTTAGCTGGCAAAGTAATGTCTCCGCTTTTGAATATACTATCTAGGTTGGTCATAACTTTTCTTCCAAGAAGTAAGCATCTTTTAATTTCATGACTGCAGTCACCATCTGCAGTAATTTTGGAGCCCCCAAAATAAAGTCTGACACTGTTTTCACTCTTTCCCCATCTATTTCCCATGAAGTGATGGGACCGGATACCATAATCTTCGTTTTCTGAATGTTGAGCGTTAAACCAACTTGTTCACTCTCCACTTTCACTTTCATCAAGAGGCTTTTTAGTTCCTCTTCACTTTCTGCCATAAGAGTGGTGTAATCTGCATATCTGAGGTTATTGATATTTCTCCTGAAAATCTTGATTCCAGCTTGTGTTTCTTCCAGTCCAGCGTTTCTCATGATGTACTCTGCATAGAAGTTAAATAAGCAGGGTGACAATATACAGCCTTCACGTACTCCTTTTCCTATTTGGAACCAGTCGGTTGTTCCATGTCCAGTTCTAACTGTTGCTTCCTGACCTGCATACCGGTTTCTCAAGAGGCAGGTCAGGTGGTCTGGTATTCCCATCTCTTGAAGAATTTTCCACAGTTGATTGTGATCCACACAGTCAAAGGTTTTGGCATAGTCAATAAAGCAGAAATAGATGTTTTTCTGGAACTCTCTTGCTTTTTCCATGATCCGGCGGATGTTGGCAATTTGATCTCTGGTTCCTCTGCCTTTTCTAAAACCAGCGTGAACATCAGGGAGTTCACGGTTCACATATTGCTGAAGCCTGGCTTGGAGAATTTTGAGCATTACTTTACTAGCATGTGAGATGAGTGCAATTGTGCAGTAGTTTGAGCACTCCTTGGCATTGCCTTTCTTTGGAATTGGAATGAAAGCTGACCTTTTCCAGTCCTGTGGCCACTGCTGAGTTTTCCAAATTTGCTGGCATATTGAGTGCAGCACTTTCACAGCATCATCTTTTAGGATTTGAAACAGCTCAATTGGAATTCCATCACCTCCACTAGCTTTGCTTGTAGTTATGCT
This sequence comes from Nanger dama, assembly GCA_917880005.1. Lineage (NCBI taxonomy): Eukaryota > Metazoa > Chordata > Mammalia > Artiodactyla > Bovidae > Nanger > Nanger dama. The sequence continues at coordinate 31,128,176 of CAKJTW010000023.1, forward strand.
TTGTAAGGCCCACTTGACTTTACATTCCAAGATGTCTGACTCTAGATTAGTGATCACATCATCATGATTATCTGTGTCGTGAAGATCTTTTTGTACAGTTCTTCTGTATATTCTTGCAACCTCTTCTTAAATCTTCTGCTTCTGTTAGGTCCATACCATTTCTGTCCTTTACTGAGCCCATGTTTGCATGAAATGTTCCCTTGGTATCTCTGATTTTCTTGAAGAGATCCCTAGTCTTTCCCATTCTGTTCTCTTCCTCTATTTCTTTGCATTGATCGCTGAAGAAGGCTTTCTTATCTATTCTTGCTATTCTTTGGAACTCTGCATTCAGATGCTTATATCTTTCCTTTTCTCCTTTGCTTTTCGCCTCTATTCTTTTCACAGCTATTTGTAAGGGCTCCCCAGACAGCCATTTTGCTTTTTCCCATTGCACAGGCGCAGGAGGGCCTAGAGGAGCTATCCCACATTGAAGGAAAGGAACGGGGGCGGTAAGGACCCTCGTCCAAATTAAGGAGCAGCAGCTATGCTTTGCTGGACCAGCCGTGAAGAGATACCCCACGCCCAAGGTAAGAGAAACCCAAGTAAGATGGTAGTTGTTGCAAGAGGGCATCAGAGGGCAGACACACTGAAACCATACAGAAAACTAGTCAATCTGATCACACTAGGGCCACAGCCTTGTCTAACTCAATGAAACCAAGCCATGCCTGCAGGGGCAACCCAAGATGAGTGGGTCATGGTGGAGAGGGCTGACAGAGCATGGTCCACTGGAGAAGGGAATGGCAAGCCACTTCAGTATTCTTGCCTTGAGAACCGTATGAACAGTATGAAAAGGCAAAATGATAGGATACCAAAGGAGGAAATCCTCAGGTCAGTAGGTGCCCAATATGCTACTGGTGATCAGTGGAGAAGTAACTCCAGAAAGAATGAAGGGATGGAGCCAAAGCAAAAACAATACCCAGCTGTGGATGTGACTGGTGACAGAAGCAAGATCTGATGTTGTAAAGAGCAATATTGCATAGGAACCTGGACTGTTAGGTCCATGAATCAAGGCAAATTGGAAGTGGTCAAACAAGAGATGGCAAGGGTGAACGTCGACATTCTAGGAATCAGTGAACTAAAATGGACTGGAATGGGTGAATTTAACTCTGATGACCATTATATCTACTACTGCAGGCACGAATCCCTCAGAAGAAATGGAGTAGCCATCATGGTCAACAAAAGAGTCCAAAACGCAGTACTTGGATGCAATCTCAAAAACGACAGAATGAACGACAGAAAGATCTCTGTTCACTTCCAAGGCAAACCATTCAATATCACAGTTATCCAAGTCTATGCCCGAACCAGTAATGCTGAAGAAGCTGAAGCTGAACGGTTCTATGAAGAGCTACAAGACCTTCTAGAACTAACACTCCCCCAAAATTTTCTTTTCATTATAGGGGACTGGAATTCTAAAGTAGGAAGTCAAAAAACACCTGGAGTAACAGGCAAATTTGGCCTTGGAATGTGGAATGAAGCAAGGCACGGACTAATAGAGTTTTGCCAAGAAAATGCACTGGTCATAGCACACACCCTCTTCCAACAAAAGAGAAGACTCTACACATGAACATCACCAGATGGTCAAGACTGAAATCAGATTGATTATATTCTGTGCAGCCAAAGATGGATAAGCTCTATACAGTCAACAAAAACAAGACCAAGAGCTGACTGTGGCTCAGATCATGAACTCCTTATTACCAAATTCAGACTTACATTGAACAAAGTAGGGAAAACTGCTAGACCATTCAGAGATGACCTACATCAAATCCCTTATGATTATACACAGTCAAAGGCTTTGGCATAGTCAATAAAGCAGAAACAGATGTTTTTCTGGAACTCTCTTGCTTTTTATGATCCAGCGGATGTTGGCAATTTGATCTCTGGTTCCTCTGCTTTTTCTAAAACCAGCTTGAACATCAGGGAGTTCACAGTTCACGTATTGCTGAAGCCTGGCTTGGAGAATTTTGAGCGTTACTTTTCTAGCATGTGAGATGAGTGCAATTGTGCTGTAGTTTGAGCACTCTTCGGCATTGCCTTTCTCTGGGATTGGAATGAAAACTGACCTTTTCCAGAGCTCAACATTCTTTAAAACAAGAAAGAAAAAACCAGACCAGCTCCATTAAAAAGAAAACCCACAAAACTTCCTAAAATTTAAAAACACATTCACTAAACAGAAACAATAATAAAGAAATTATGAGTGAACAAAAAGCGCTAATGTAATTAAATAGATATAGCACACAGAGATTAACAAGTAGAGATTATAAAAGAGAGGGTAAGGAATATAAAGACAAGTGAAAAATCTTTACAAATGTCCTCAAGAATAGAAAAAATAGGAAGAGTAATAATTTGAGATATAATGGCTACAACTGGGTCCAGAACTGACGATAGACATGAATTCTCTCAATGCAAAAGCACAGAAAATCTTAAACAGGGGTATGCACGGAAAACAGTCTGAAGCTTAGGCACACAAACAGGAAAAGGGATTAAAAGAGAGTCTGGGGTGTTTTTTCAAGAGGAAAGACTGGAGCATGTTTAGATGTAGATGGTCAAAGATAAGTGATAGTGAAAGAGAGGGTGAAGAAACTAAAATGACAAGGTCTCTGAGAGAGCATAAAAGGATAGATGAGATCCAATCACAAGTAAGGATTAGCCTTTGACTGCAGGAAGGACTGGAGAGAAAGAAAATATGGATATAAATCAAGCAGGGTTGCAGAACTGGGTGTTAAGAGATCAAGGTTTTCCTGGGAATAAAAGACAAAGACATCTACTATAGTGGGATAAGTAAAGGGGAGAAAGAGCTAAAATATCATGGCAAAAATAGAGAGCTTCCTAATAATGTGTCCTAATAATGCCAAGTAATGTAAATGTTACTCAAGGCTAATAATATCAGGAACCTAAACATTTAGCTCAGATGAAGTATAAAAATATAGGTGGTCAGGTTAATAAAGGAGTTCAGTTCAGTCGCTCAGACTATTTGTGACCCCATGAATCGCAGCACGCCAGGACTCCCTGTCCATCACCAACTCCCAGAGTTCACTCAGACTCACGTCCGTGGAGTCCATGATGCCACCCAGCCATCTCATCCTCGGTCGTCCCCTTCTCCTCCTGCCCCCAATCCCTCCCACCATCAGAGTCTTTTCCAATGAGTCAACGCTTCACATGAGGTGGCCAAAGTACTGAAGTTTCAGCTTTAGCATCATTCCTTCCAAAGAAATCCCAAGGCTGATCTCCTTCAGAATGGACTGGTTGGATCTCCTTGCAGTCCAAGGGACTCTCAAGAGTCTTCTCCAACACCACAGGTCAAAAGCATCAATTCTTCGGCACTCAGCCTTCTTCACAGTCCAACTCTCAAATCCATACATGACCAATGGAAAAACCCTAGACGGACCTTGGTCGGCAAAGTAATGTCTCTGCTTTTGAATATGCTGTCTAGGTTGGTCGTAACTTTCCTTTGAAGGAGTAAGCGCCTTTTAATTTCATGGCTGCACTCACCATCTTCAGTGATTCTGGAGCCCCCAAAAATAGTCTGACACTGTCTCCACTCTTTCCCCATCTATTTCCCATGAAGTGATGGGACCAGATGCCATGATCTTCGTTTTCTGAATGTAGAACTTTAACCCAATTTTTCACTCTCCACTTGCACTTTCATCAAGAGGCTTTTATTAGTTCCTCTTCACTTTCTGCCATAAGGGTGGTGTCATCTGCATATCTGAGGTTATTGATATTTCTCCCAGCAATGTTGATTCCAGCTTGTGTTTCTTCCAGGCCAGCGTTTCTCATGATGTACTCTGCATAGAAGTTAAATAAGCAGGGTGACAATATACAGCCTTGACGTACTCCTTTTCCTATTTGGAACCAGTCGGTTGTTCCATGTCCAGTTTTAACTGTTGCTTCCTGACCTGCATACAGGTTTCTCAAGAGGCACGTCAGGTGGTCTGGTATTCACATCTCTTTCAGAATTTTCCACAGTGTATTGTGATCCACACAGTCAAATAGAGTTTTGCCACAAAAATCCACAAAAAAGCAAACACCCTCTTCCAACAACACAAATGAAGAATCTTCACATGGACATCACCAGATGGTCAACACCGAAATCAGATTGATTATATTCTTTGTAGCCAAAAATGGAGAAGCTCTGTACAGTCAACAAAAACAAGACCAGGAGCTGACTATGGCTCTGATCATGAACTCCTTATTAACAAATTCATACTTAAAGAAAGTAGGGAAATTCACTAGACCATTCTGGTATGACCTAAGTCAAATCCCTTATGATTATACAGTGGAAGCGAGAAATACATTTAAGGGCCTAGATCTGATAGGGTGCCTGATGAACTGTAGAATGAGGTTCGTGACATTGTACAGGAGATATGGATCAAGACCATCTCCATGGAAAAGAAATGCAAAAAGCAAAAGGGCTGTCTGGGGAGGCCTTACAAATAGCTGTGAAAAGAAGAGAGGCAAAAAGCAAAGGAGAAAAGGAAAGATATAAGCATCTGAATGCAGAGTTCCAAAGAATAGCAAGAGGAGATAAGAAAGCCTTCTTCAGTGATCAATGGAAAGAAATAGAGAAAAAACAACAGTATGGGAAAGACTAGAGATCTCGTCAAGAAAATCAGAGATACAAAGGAACATTTCATGCAAACATGGGCTCAGTAAAGGACAGAAATGGAATGGACCTAACAGAAGCAGAATATATTAAGAAGAGGTGGCAAGAATACACAGAAGAACTGCATAAAAAACTTCTTCACACCCCAGATAATCACAATGGTGTGATCATTCATCTAGAGCCAGACATCCTGGAATGTGAAGTCAAGTGGGCCTTAGAAAGCATCACTACGAAGAAAGCTGGTAGAGGTTATGGATTTCCAGTTGAGCTATTTCAAATCCTGAAAGACGATGCTGTGAATATGCCAGGAAATTTGGAAAGCTCAGCAGTGGCCACAGGACCGGAAAAGGTCAGTTTTCATTCCAGTCCCAAAGAAAGGCAATGCCAAAGAGTGCTCTAACTACCACACAATTGCACTCATCTCCCATGCTAGTAAAGCAATGCTCAAAATTCTCCAAGCCAGGGTTCAGCAATACGTGAACTGTGAACTTCCAGATCTTCTAGCTGGTTTTAGAAAAGGCAGAGTAATCAGAGATCAAATTGCCAACATCTGCTGGATCATGGAAAAAGCAAAGGAGTTCCAGAAAAACATCTAATGAAGGAGAGTACTTAATTAACTAGAGATAAGACACACCTAAACTGGTACCAATCATAAGCCTAGATGAGAAACATCATGAACTTCATCCCACAGTGATTTCTTTTTAATTCCTTTACCTTAATGAAAAAGAAGGTATAGTAGGAAAAAAAATTGTCCAGTAAAATGAAGAGCATAATCTTATTAGATGTGGCAGCTGTTAAAACAGTTGTTCATTCTTCATTAAAGATTTTTGTTACTCTAATAAAAACATAAAAGTAATGACAACATTCAATTTTAGAAAGTGAAGACAGGGAAAAATCTACTCTCAAATCTTTAACATAGTTGCTATGATCATTTTGTCTAATATTTTATTCTCTATTTGTATTTCTGACTCTTCCAACTAGAATCTGAGCACCAAGATAACAAGAATGATAAGAAATTGACAGTCTTTTACCATATAGTCATTATTTATGCATAATAATACACAACTTGTTATTCCGGGTTTGGTGTCTGAGAAAATACATTCTGGATATATTGTCAAGTTACTAGACAAACTTCCTAAATAAAACTCGATAATCACCATCTAGGTGATTCTGTAAGAAATACGAGTATAATTTTCACATTCCCAATACTTTCACTTTTTCGCTTTGATTAATATCTCTGTAACTCTAGCCTTTTCATATGTTGTACCATTTCCTCAGAAAAGTAATCACTTCTATTTAGTCCTTTTCGATGTCCTTAAGAAGTACTTCATAGTTAAGAGTCCATGTTTTAGAATTCTTTCCATTCTTGATATTTCTACATTTTCCCTATAATGTGTCCAGATGAGAATTTTTATTCACTCTTTTTTCTTTGGCACTGCAAGGGCTGTTTCAATCTAAGACCTCTTTTCTTTTCTTTTTTTTTTTTTTAAAGAAAGTTTTTCTCCACTATTTCTTCACATGATTTCCTCTTCTCCATTCTTTCTCTGCCTTTCTGGGGCTCCTGTTATCTGGATGCTACTTCCATCTTCCTTGTTGTTGTTGTTCAGTCACTCAGTTGAGTTCGAATCTTTGTGACCCCATGGGCTGCGTGCAGCATGCCAGGCTTCCCTGTTCTTTTTTATTTTTATACAGATCCTTTCCATCTTTCTACAGATTTCCTTAATCTGACCTATCCATTATTTATTTTCTTCCTTGGATATATGCATTGGTATTTATTCCATATATGTGAGTGAGTGAGCTCAGTCATGTTCGACTCTCTGCGACCCCATGGATTGTAGCCCACCAGGCTCTTCCATCCATGGGATTCTCCAGGCATGGATACTGGAGTGGGTTGCCATTTCCTTTTCCAGGGGAACTTCCTGACCCAGGGATCGCATGCAGGCGCTTTACCCTATGAGCCACCAGGGAAGCCCCCTATTCCATATATGGTGTTCTTTATTTCAACCATTATAATCTTCCATACCTAGAATTTCTCTTTTTATAATGTTTTCTTAGTTTAAAATTATTTCCCCTCACATGTTTTATATGTTTATTACACTGATTTGGTCTCTCTCTATAGTTCCTTTAAGGACTGATTTGGGTAGAAGGTCAGATTCTTTCGTCTCCTAAATCTTGACACACCTAAAAACAACTTTCAATATGAGCTTTCTAATTTGGAATAAAAATATTAGTTGCTTTAATACTTTTGGAGCATGACGCATGCTCCACAAGCATCATGAAGAAAAATCTGAGAAGCATAATTCCAAATATTTAGCTGTTATTACATGAATATACTATTCTGTCACCATTCATATATTAATATCCTTCTGTGTTTATCACTTAAAAGTCTCAAACAGTCATCTTTCAGGTACTTACAGAGATCCACAAAGTACCCTGGATGCTTTGAGATGGAAAAAGTCTTACTGTTTTATCTGTAATATATATCTTATATTACTTAGCAAGGCTATATAGTAATTAAATTCCTTCCCTACTTAGGAACAAATACCGAAAGGAACAGCAGTATTTGTTGTATCTTGGGGTGTAACAATTTATTGTATAAAAATAACATACCAACTAATTTGGTAAGAAGGAAAAACAAGTCTATTGTGATGAAAAAGAAATTAAATCTAGAATGATCTAGATCCACGATTCTCAGTCTCCACACTATTCACAGCAACAGCTTCTCCCATCAGCGATGCCCTTACACATAGTTAATCTCAGATGATTCACAGAGGGACTGTGAAACAGTTCTGTCTGAGAACTAGTCTTCCCTGTTCTTAGATCTCTACCTCAATACTGCCTTGAAAAAGAAGGGGACATATGTGAAGAGAAAAAAAATCTAGTTTCCTACAAATTATTCTAAATAAACCTTAGTAGGAACCCATTCTTGAGGGAGAATATTCCCCCAAATCAATTAGCATTCATATTATTCTCAATCCTATAGCAGATATTTATGAACAACTGATTGACATTACTTTGTCTCCTCCATCAAATGAGATTTGTTTAATAAGCATGGTTGTGACAAATTATAAGCACCATAATTAAGGGAATTTAAAACCTTAGTAAATGGGGCACTGAAATCAATTACCAAAATATTACTGTGGTGAAAACAGAATAAGCTCTTTAGCTACTTCAATCTACTATTTCAAAATTATATTAAAAGTAAGACTTGAAGCTAAACAAATGAAGCAACTCTACTTTTGCAGCAAAGAACCAAGTTACTACTGTGACAGAAACAAGATGGCCTAATGCAAAAGCTTAATTTCTCAAGAAAATAAACACATTACAGACAATATATAAAACCTATTCAAGGACTATGTAGCAACTGACAACAATTTATTCATTCAATATTCATGGAGAGTTTACTAGATGATAAGTTAAATACCAGTGAAATAAAGAGTAAAATCCACTGCCTATGCTACAGGGCTTTACAGTCCAGTGAGGCAGAAAAACTATAAACAAACAAATAATTAAACCACCTAGAAAACACTAGAGCAAAATCATGCTTTAAATAGGATGATGAAAATCAGGCTGATGATGTGCTAGGTTTTAACTGGACTATGAAACTAAATTGCAATCCCATATACATAGTACCTGTTTCATCATTATTTTAAGTATACTTGCCAGATGAAATCTAGATGTTAAACTTATAGTTCAGTAATATCATAAGATCTAAATTCTATCACTCAAGCTAGCTAGTTCCAAGGTACCACCATGAAACAAAATGTTATGAAATACCAGGCACTTAACTTCACACATTCCTTTTTAAAGTTTACTCCCCAACTAGCCCCACTGTTTTTTTGAGCAAACTCCAGGAGATAGTGAAGGCCAGGGAAGCCTGGCAACACTGTTGTTCAAAGCAGTCAAATGACTCTTCTGCCTGCCTGGAGAGGCAGGTCAGTCCAGGAAAAACCTTATGCCTTGTTAAGGACTATGAATTTATCCCATCAACATTAGGATTTAAGTAACACAGTGACATGGTCAAATCTGCATCTTTCAAAAAGATCTGAGATCAATAATCTAACTTTCTATCTTAAGAAATTAGAAAAAGAGCAAACGAAATTCAAAGTAAGCAGAAGGGGAAAAAAAGCAGAAATACAATAAGGAACAGGAAAACTATAAAGGAAATTAATGAATCTACAAGTTGGTTTAAAAAAACACAAAACTGCTAAATCTTCAGCTAGACTGATAAAGGAAAAGACTCGTATTATTATAATCAGGAATAAAAGGGGACTATACTACACATCTTATAAAAATTTTTTTTAAGGATTATAAAGATAATATTATGAATAACTATATGCCAACAAATTTTAAAATCCAGATGAAATGGGCAAATTCTTAGAAACATCCAAAATACAAAAACTGACCCAAGAAGATATAATTTTTCTAAAAAAAAAGCCCAATAAAAACATAAAGATGCTAATTAATGCTAATTCAAAAGGAAAATGCAAATCAAAACCAAAATGAGGTACCATTTCACATCCACTTGGATGGCTATGAAAAAAAAAGGAAGAAGTAGTCTTGGTGAGGATGTGGTAAAATTGGAACCCTCATGTACTGCTAATGGAAACGTAAAATAGTACAGCTGCGGTGAGAAAGAGTTTGGCAGTTTCTAAAAAAAGTTACCATATGAACCAGCAATTCTGCCCTACATACACACACGACAAATAAAATAAAACCAGTATGTTCATACAAAAACTTGTGTGAAAGTTGATAGCAGTATCAGTCATACTATTCAAGCAATGGAAACAACCAAATGTCTATCAACTGATGACTGGATAAACCAAACATGGTATATATTCATATAATGTGTATCATCCAACCATTAAAAAACAAACAAACAAAAAAGAATGGAGTGTTGATATGCAAGGAGATCCAACCAGTCCATTCTGAAGGATATCAGCCCTGGGATTTCTTTGGAAGGAATGACGCTAAAGCCGAAACTCCAGTACTTTGGCCACCTCGTGCGAAGAGTTGACTCCCTGGAAGACTCTGATGCTGGGAGGGATTGGGGGCAGGAGGAGAAGGGGACAACCGAGGATGAGATGGCTGGATGGCATCACTGACTCGATGGACATGAATCTGAGTGAACTCCAGGAGTTGGTGATGGACAGGGAGGCCTGGCATGCTGCAATTCATGGTGTCGCAAAGAGTCGGACACGACTCAGTGACTGAACTGAACTGATAATGTAGATAAACCTTATGTTTAAACACGAAAAATATTAAGTCAAGTAAAAGGAACCAAACACAAATTGCCTCTGTGTGTAATGCCCAAAACAGGCAAATCTATAGAGACAGAACCCAAACTGAGGGACAGATTTCTCTGGTGGCTTAGTGGTAAAGAACCCACCTGCCAAGGGGGCTTGATACCTTGGTCGGGAAGATCCCTGGAGAAGGCAATGGCAATACATGCCAGTATTCCTGCCTGGAGAATCCCATGGACAGAGGACCAAGCAGGCTACAGTCCGTGGGGTTGTAAAGAGTCAGAGACACTTACAGAGACAGAAAATAGATTATTGATTGCCAGGATGCAAAGGCAGAAGACAATATACTGGGATTATGAGATTTATTCTGGGACTGATCACATTGTGAATATGGCTGACCCTCAAACAATATGAATTTGAACTGCATAGGTCCACTTACATGTGAATTTTTTTCAGTAGGAAATACTGCAGTACTACACGATCCTTGGCTGAATTCATGGATGTGAAAATAACTATAGGAAAGAAATCTGTATATGCAGGGCCAACTATAAATTATATGCAAAAATTTTACATGTGAGGAGTATTAGGGTCCCTAACTCTTGAGATATTCAAGGGCCAACTGTATATCAAAAACCTTTGAACTATATACTTTTAAATGGTTAAAATTGTAACTTTTGTATTAAATAAGTTTTATCTCACTAAAGATGCTGGGGGAAAAAATAAGATACTGAAGAAGTAGACCAAAAGTCATTTACTCTGAAAAAGGATTAAAGTAGGAAAAAGAAATAAGGGAGTATAATTTTACATATACATGCAAAACAACTAAGCAAAAGAATTATAAACAAAATGCAGGGTAGTCATTAACTGTGGGGAATGCAATGGTGAAAAGTATTCAACAGTGCTGGTAACATTCTATTTCTTAAATTGGCAGTAAATTCCTGAGTGCTCAAGCTGAAAAAGGATCTATGAAAATAAGGTAAAATATTAACAGGTGTTATATCTGTAATAAATTCATGATGTCTGTACTTTTCTATAAATGAGAAATATTTTATAAATTTATTAAAAAGATAAAGGAGAATGATATAATGGAATACAAAAAGCTTCAAAACAGAGTGACCAACAGTATCTCTGCAATAAAATCAAGTAAGATAAAAACCTGACTCTCTCCTGGAATTGGCAATCTGAACGGGTCACCAGTAATTTAAGAGAGAAAAGTTAACAAAAAGGTGCAAAGCCAAAATTATTCAACAAATACATGTACTAGCAAAGCCTAACCTCGGAAATGATTTAAGCAACACCTTCTTAAAGTACAGTAGAATAATTTTAAACGAATATGGTATGCAGAATACTACCACCACCACCCCCCCGGGCAAAAGTGCCTTTGCCTTATGTCCACAACCTATGAATGTGTTAGCTTAAATTGCAAGAGACTACACAAATGTATGTAACTTAAGGACCCAGAGAAGCAGAACTGTCTGGGTCGGCCCCATATAATCAGAGTCCTCATAAAGTGTATCTGAGAACCAGAGAGACTGAACTATGAGAGACTCCGCGCAAAACTGATGGCTGTGAAGACAGAAGCCACAGGGTAAGGAGAGCAGGCATTCCTCCAAAGTTGGAAAATATACGGACACAGATCTTCCTATACAGATTTGAAAAAGGAACAAAGCCTGCCCACACCTTAATAGACCCAGTAAGGTTCATGTCAGACGTCTACAGAACTATAATAAATGTGTGTTGTTTTCAGTTTCTGATAATTTTTTAGAACAACCACAGAAAAAAAAGTAAGAAGAATAAAATGGAATGTAAATTCTTTTCTTTCCTCCTCTGGTGACAAGTCTCTAGCTTTTTATTCCTTGATGTTCAATATAATGAAGAAGAAAAAATTTTAAAGCTAACATTTCATACCTCATATCCATTAGGATGGTTACTATCCAAAAAAAAAAAAAAAGGCAAGAAAACAAGTGTTGGCAAGGATATTAAGAAATTGGAACCCTTAACACTGTTGGTGGGAATGTAAAGTGGTGCAGCAACTATGGAAAACAGTATAATAGTGTCTCAAAAATTAAAAATATAACTATGTAAAAATAAATTAGCTACAAAGATCTATTATACAACACAAGAAATATAGCCAATAATGTATTAATAACTTAAATGGGGTATAATCTATAAACATTCTGAATCACTGTTATATACCTGAAACTAACAAAGTGTTATAAATTTAAACAAGTATCACAAATACTTAAATATTAAAAATATATAACTACCATAAGCTCCAGCAAGTGTACCTGTGGGTAAAATGAGATGCAAAAACATTTGAATAGCCACATTCAAAGCAGCTTATTCACAAGAGCCAAAAGGTGGATGCAAACCAACTATACCTTAACAGATAAATGGATAACAAGTGGTATGTTCATATGATGCAGTATTAATACTATTCAGCCTTAAAAAGGAAGGAAATGCCAACACATGCTATAACATGGATGAATCTTGAGGATATGATCCTAAGTGAAATAAGTCAGTCACAAAAAATATAAATATTGTATGATTCTATTCACATGAGGTATCTAGAGCAGTCAAATTCATACACAGTAAAATGGTGGTTGTCAGGGTCTGAGGAGGCAGGGAATGGGGAGCTACGGTTTTATCACTATAGTTTCAGTTTTTTTAACACTGAAAAATTCTGGAGACTGCTTGTACAACACTGTGAATATATTTAACTCTAACTGCACAATTGAAAAAGGTTAAAATGGAAAATTTATTATTATGTGTATTTTACTACACTTTAAAAAAGATAGACTTGGAAAAAAAAAAGACAACACAAACATACGGATATTTCCAACTTAGTCCAAATAACTCTCCTTCAATCCTCCATAGGCTAAATATCAATTTACTAGGTGCCAATTCTACACTTATCTTTACAACTGTAAATATACGTCCAGAGTGATTCCACAAGAAAACAAAAGACATCAATTTGGAAGGGAAAAAAATAAAAACCATCACTATTTGCAGATGGTATGCTGCTACACACTACATTAAGTCCACTACTATGAACTTTCAAGTTGTAAACTTTCAAAAATGCAAATGTGCATTCACATTTGCATGCATGTAAGTTAGTTCACGTGTCTGACATGAACTACTGTGCTTTCCAAAGTAATGTACTCTTAGATTACAAATATTTGATTTTTGTGTTTGCTTTATTATTTGTGAGAAAAGTATTATAAACCTATTACAGCACAGTACTATGCAGCAGACTGTGGTAGTTGGGTACCTAGGCTCACTTTTTCGGACTTATAAACACACTTAAACTTATAAATGTACTCTTAGAATGGAACTCGTTTGGATGTAGGGGACTTACTGTATAGAAAGCTCTAGATACTTCACCATAAAAATGTTAAAATGAATAAACAAATTAAATAATGCTGCAGGATATAAAATTAACATACAAAATCAGTCACATTTCTATACACTGATAACAAACTAAACAATAAAACAACCCCACTAATTGCATTATAAAGTATAAAATACCCAGGAACAAATTAACTCAAGGAGGTGAAAGATCTCTACACTGAAAAATAAAAGGCATTAATGAAAGAAATTGAAGGCACAAATAATGGAAAGATACTCCATATTTATAAACTGAAAGAATTAATGTTAAAATGTCCATACTACCCAAAGCAAGCTACAGACTCTGTGTAATCCATATCAAGATTCCAATGGTATTTTTCACAGAAATAGAAAAAAATTTTTTTAATTTGTATGGAACCACAAAAGGCCCCAAACAGCAAAAGCAATAATGAGAAAGAACAAACCTGGAGGCATCATGTACCCTGATTTTAACTATATTACAAAACTATAGTGATCAAAGCAGTATGGTATTGGCATAAAAACAGATACACAGATCAGTGCAACAGAACAGGGAGCCCAGAAATAAACCCTAGCATATATGGTCAAGTTGTGACAAAAGAACCAAGAACATAAAATGGGGAAAGGATAGTCTCTGCAATGAATGGTGCTGTGAAAACTGGACATCTATATGCAAAAGATGAACCTGGATCTTATAGTCTACACAAAACCCAACTCAAAATGGATTAAAGACTTCAAACCATAAAAGTCCTAGAAGAAAACACAGGTAATAAGCTCCTTGATACTGGTCTTGGCTATGACTTCTTGGATTTGGTAACCAATAACAAGGATCAGCACTCCTAACCGCCAGTTGTTTCAGTTGTTCAAGGGTCACCTATATCTGATAAAGGGTTAATATCCAAAATACATAAACAACTCCTACAATTCAAAAGAGAAAAAATATCTGATTAAAAAACGAGCAGAGGATCTGAAAACATGTTTTTCCCAAGGACAAACAGATGGCCAACAGCCACATGAAAAGATGCTCAACACTGCTAATCAACAGGGAAATGCAAATCAAAACCACAATGAGATATCACCTCACATCTGTCAGAATGGCCATTATCAAAAATGTAAGAATTAAGTATTAGTGAAAATGTACAGAAATGGGAACCTGTGTTGTAAGAATATAAACTGGTGACGCTACTATGGAAAACTGTTTGGAGGTTCTTTTAAAAAAACAAAACAAAGGCCTAATACATGGATCCGTTTCTGGGCATTTATTCAAAGGAGACAAAAACACTTAATCCAGAAAGGTATGTGTATCCCACCATGTTCACTGTAGCATTACTTACAAAGCCCAAGACATGGAAACAACCTAAATGTGCATCAGTAGATGGGGGTGGAATGGGTAATGGGGGTCAAAAGGTACAAACTTCCAGTTATAAAATAACCCAAGATTTTAAAGAAAATCTATGTTCATTGTATTACTCCATGACATTAACTTCATTCACCATGCAGAGGAACATGACAATTGCCCCATTAAATTAATACAACCAGTATTTTGTCAGTTACTAAAGGCAAAGGATTTCTGTGGCACTGACAGTATTTACCCCTTTTTTTTTTAAACCCCATGTGGTCACACAGAGTTGGACACGACTGAAGTGACTTAGCAGCAGCAGCAGTCAAAGCTATGGTTTTTCCAGTAGTAATGTATGGATGTGAGAGGTAGACTATAAAGAAGGCTGAGCACCAAAGAAGTGATGCTTTTGAACTGTGGTGTTGGAGAAGACTCTTGAGAGTCCCTTGGACTGCAAGGAGATCCAACCAGTTCATCCTAAAGGAAATCAGTCCTGAATATTCATTGCAAGGACTGATGTTAAAGATGAAATTCAATACTATGGCCACCTGATGCGAAGAATTGACACATTAGAAAAGACCCTGATACTGGGAAAGATTGAAGGCAAGAGGAGAAGGCGACAACAGAGGATTGAGATGGTTGGGTGGTATCACTGGCTCAATGGACATGAGTTTGAGTAAACTGCGGGAGTTGGTTATGGACAGGAGGTCTGGCATGCTGCAGTCCATGGGGTTGCAGCGAGTCAGGCATGACTGAGCGAGTGAACTAAACTGATATTCTTCAAATTTTCAGAATACTTCTAGAATAAATATTAATTATTAATTATAATATTAATTACTAATATTCCAGAATTTAAAAACAAGTTAAATTTACCTATGCAAACTGAAAATGTTTTTATACTTTCCTATCAAAGAATGGTAACATATTCACTTTACTCTAAAGTAAACGTTGCCAATCCCCTTTCCTCTGGATACAAATGTTCAAGAGTTCCTTTTTATCTGGAGTATTTATTCTAAGAGCTCACAGTTTCAAGTTATACAGGAAAGCAGGAGTTATCTTTTAAATGCACCAATTAACATAATGCTCATTATGGGTTCGCTATCCCAACCACTTCCACCTTCAAATCAAAGAGTGTCTTTCCTTATTCACCATGCAAGTCTCTTGCTGGCTATACATTTGTAAACATGTTACAGTTTAATCCAAATACAATGCAAATCAATGGCAAATTAAACATTAGCAAAACATTCAAGACTTCATGAAGTTAATGAAAATGTGCTAGGAAAACTGCCTGGAACCATATAAACAGTACTGAACAAATAAGTTTGTCAGTTAATGACTAGAAATGAAAATCAACAAAAGGTGACAGTAGATTCAAGAGGTTTATTTTTTGAACATCAAAAAGTAAGGTTCTTAGAACTGGAGAAACTCAAACATTTTTGCAAAATTTTATCTTAAAAGTAAAAAAAAACTAACGGTAGCATTTGCCTTAATATGATTTCAGAACCTAATCCTATAAAAGATTCAAGTCTCCTATAAAAATACTGGTCCCAAATTGGGCATAATCTAAAAGACTTTTTACTTAAGTCGCTTAGTCATGTCCGACTCTTTGTGACCCCATGGACTATACAGTCCATGGAATTCTCCAGGCCAGTATACTGGAGTGGGCTGTTCCCTTCTCCAGGGTACCTTCCCAACCCAGGTCTCCAGAGAATCTCTAGGGGATCATTCTCAATCCAGGTCTCCCATATTGCAGGCAGATTCTTTACCAGTTGAGCCATGAGGGAAGCCCAAGAATACTGGAGAGGGCAGCCTATCCCTTCTCCAGTGATATTCCTAACCCAGGAATTGAACTGGGGTCTCCTGTACTGCAGGTTGATTCTTTACCAGGTGAGCTACCAGGGAGCCCACTTATCCTTTGTTTAATCACTCAATGAAACAGAGAAATAGAATAACAAAAGTATTATGTTTGTAATCCTAAAATGAAATTCACATTCACGGTTGCAAAACAACAGTTAATTCCTGAAGAAGAAACCAACAATCAACTGCACTGGTAAGAGAATTTAAAAAAAAAAAAAATTTGCAAAACTAGAAAAAGACTTTAATAAAGGAAGAACAACACTATCACCATTTTGCCTTACAAAGAGACAGTAAAAGCCAAACTGATGAACGAAGTTGACCTATTATCTTCCTATAGGCAATCTACAAAAAGTTTCACTATGGTGCTGAACAACTGATTCAGAGGTAGGTTTCATTTCATCAATAGAACATGCAAGCTTTCAATTGGGATTCTCGACAAAAGGCAACCTTTGTAATAAATGAACCACCAGAGAAGATTCTAATAAAACTTACCATTGTGTATTGCATTCAGCAACTCTGAGAAAGCTTTTAAGTAAGGAAAAAAGGACTTCAGGTTAAGATCATTCTCAAACACACACAAGAAATACATAGGTATAGACTGAATTAGTATAATAAAATCTCAATAAGTCTATCATGTATCATTACTTCAATCATTATAAGGTTGGCTCAGTTTTCACGCAGTATGAATTTCTAGATATTGCATTCCATTTGCCAATATATTATCTACTAAATTTGTATGCCAGATATACTGTCATAGTAATGATAAATTTCCTTAGTAAAAATATATGTAAAGCTACTTTTAAAAAGACATTTAGTAGTCTAATGTCTTTCTTGCTGAAAAGTCAGTAACAATAAGATACAATTCTATATAGGTAAATCCACCTTTGGTCACACTAAACAATATTTATTATTAAAAAAAAAATCATTTTAACGTCTAACCTGATCAAACATTCTCATTTCCTAGGCTTTAGAACAACTGTCTCAACATATAAAGTGGTCTAAGCAAAAACGCTATCTAATGCCAATATACATATATGCACATTAAGATTAGTAAAAACCAAAATATTGAAAATATTACTTCACTGGGGAACAAAAGTCACAATTTCGCAAGAGAAGCACCATGTTAAAAGGCCAGCAATCAACAAAATTTGGTCACAATTTCACTGTAATATGGATTCTGAACACAGGACAGACAAAACAGCAAGTTAATCTATCACTGTAGGAGAAACCTATATAATTGAGAATCAACTGCATTTTAGAAAATTAAAACTTAAGGGTTCAGAGGTGGTGTAATATACTAGAAAAAGCACTGGAGTAGAAGTCAAAAAGCCTGGGTTACCAACCCAGTTCGACAACTTACTAGTTGTTGGACAAGCTCCATCATGCCGATACTGCATGGAAATTTCTGTTGGGAGGGAGGAGAAAGGAAATCAGCAAAGAAGTTGCCAGTGACTTAAAGGTAGAAAAGAAAGGGGCCAGAAAAACAGGAAAACATTCATCCAGTCTAGCTGAGAAGGGCAAACAGAACTATGTGAACAGAAACTGTAAGCCAGTAATTGCGACGTCAGAGGTACAAGGACCAAACAGAATGTAATTCTCACAATCTTAACAGGACAGTGTAGAAATATGTGTGCATGCATATGTGGGCAAAGAATGAGGAAAAGACATAAGGGCTTACAAATGAATCTGTGTAACAAATGTTTTAAGAATAAACAGATACACTACTATGAGGAAATATAGTTAGGCAATGTGATATTTTATATAATTCATTAGATGAGAACAATGTATCAAAAATATCTGAATGCTGTATTCAGTTAGCAACTGTAATTTATGAAAATTTAGTTTATATCTGAGCAGAAATCCATTATGACTTACTGTTATGTAAGTTTTATATAACTTACAGTTATGTGAAACTCATTAAACTACACTCAGCTTATTCTCTTGTATCCTTCATTTTTGATGATTATAATGAACAAGCAATTACTTTTATTCCTTTATTCCTCCCTTATGAAGAGAACTAGCAGAGGGTGACATGAGGGAATAAAACACTGCTAAAGGAAAATCTGCTCAGAAATCGGAGTAAATTTCTGTATGATATTCCAAATGAAAAAATAATTGATAAAGCCAGGACTAAGGGAAAGCTGTGACTAAGGGAAAGACCTGGCCTACTAATCTGGAAACAACTGTTAGTCACGTATGGTCACCACCACTGGCCAGTTATTTTTAAAGAAGGGGTATCTGGGAATTCTCTGGATATTATGTTAACCAAAAACATGTACCAGAGAGCCTTCCAGGCAACCATCATTCACGCATCTACCTCAAAAGTCAAGTCTAATCATGAGCCCACTCTGAATAATTTGAAATTAAAAAGTAAGACAAAGTAATCACTATAATGTTAGAGAAACTGATATGAGATACAGTTTAAAGATCAAACACTTGGGCCAGTTTAGTTTAAGTCTTTTCCAAATAACCCAAGAAGATGAGCCATTGTGGGAGAATTTGCCGCCTTAATGCTTCATTAACAAATGCAATACAAGTGAGATTTTAAAAGGCTACTAAAGAGACAGACATGCTATGTTCTAGAGAAATGGTATCTGCTTGGACCTTGTACAGAAAGATTGTCAATGGGAAATAAACTGGAATATCGCTATTCTGGCTTTTGATCTAATATTTTTATAGAAAGATAGCCATAACATAGGGCCAGAAATTTTCATGTCATCAAAGACACAAAAAAATCAGGATTTTCTAAGAAAACAGATTACAAGGTATTCACTGATCTTAGCCGTATCCAATATCTTCTTCATTTATAATCCAATATAATCAATGTATACAAAATTATTAACCTAAGTCATTAAGACAGATGTGAATTATGTTCACTAACTGTATCTACTCCCTGGTTTACAGTACTGCATTACTAACTCTACTTTTATGAGTCTATTATAATAATACTTTATATCTTTATGATTCCCTTATTTGCTTACAGAACCAGTCTATTTTTAATTAAAATATTTTATCAGAAAAAGACTTCTAAGTTTCACTTTACCAATATAAGTGGATATGACATAAACAGGATCCCTTTCAAAGTTACATGGGGCTCAAGTCAAACTTTCATAAACTTCATATTTCAGTAGAAACCAAAAGAAACTTTTAGAGGTGATTTACTCATATTAATAACTTATCTTTGTGATATCTTTTAAGAGTTTAAGAATAAGTACATTGCATCACAACAGAATGACTGCCTTTCCAGAATCTCTTTTTACAGCAATTATTACCACTAAAGAATTCCATCACTGAAAGATTTCAGGTCTCTTAACCGAGAAAGGTATGACAGCACTCTATTAAAAAATAAGCAACTAAGATTAAAAAAACAAACAGGGAAGAATATACCCTGAAAGGGCAGAGAATGCCCAAAGAAAAGAAATTAATGCTAAACTAGTGACTCTTTATCAGTTAATGAATACCAAATTTTTCTCAGAAAAAATAAAATGTTGATTTCTGTGAAGAAAAAAATGCTAACTTTCATTTTAGTAAATCCTAAATTCTCCTAATGTGATTGAGATAAACAGGAAAACAGTAAAGGACAAATATAACATGTCAATTCATCTAAAACTTTCAATGTTTTCAACATCCTAACTTTCAACATTTCAAAAGACCAGGTGCCTGTTAATACCTCAAAAGAATATATGTAGGAAAAAATTCAATCAAAAGTTTAATATAATCTATAAGCCAAAACTTACAACCTTGAGTAAATTTTGTGCAAGTCACTATAAAACAGTAGGTCATTTATCGGGATGTACTGTAATTTATTTTAATAAAAATCTTACGGTACAAATCCTCGATCACTCCAGTTTAGAGGTGTTTTTTGGGTTTCTATTCTGACTGGATCTAGGCCTACTAGAATACGTATCTCGACACTTATGCTGTACTGTAATTTGAACATATCACGAGAAAACTTTGACTACTCTTAAAATGCTATTTCTAACTAACAATCTTAAAAGAATCGCATCATAAGGACTTAAGAGAATCACATCATAAGGACTTGACTGTACATCTGCTTTATATCTTAGTGGTGGTAAGAGGAAAGACAACTACCAAAACAATGGCAGCTGTCCTGTCTATTTCACAAGGTTGTTCTAAGGATCAACTGAGATGGTCATTAAAGAGTTTTTAAGAAACTCTTAGGTGCTCCAAGATATTCAAGATACCATTACTAAAAGTTCAGACTTAATCTCCATAAACCCATCCTGCCCTGTTTAATCAATGTTACTTCTATCCCACAAATACAAGCTTCTTGTTTTTATAAAGTTTACCCTTCAAATATATCTTAACTTTCTTTTCTGATAATAATGCTGGTCTTCTTTATCTGGCAACTCCAAAGAACAATACAAATTTCATCTTGTCCATGGTCTTTCCCAGCTAATTATATATCCTAAAACTAGCCTGTAATACTACATGAAAAGCTTTTAAAAAAATAATTTCACTTGCAACCTGGTAAAAACTCTTGAAAGACAAGTACAAAACTACACAGGATACTACTAAACACATGGTACATTCTCAGTGACCACTAATTACTAACAGTACTCACTCTTTTTCCTTTTTAATGTTTAGCACTTAATATTAAGCACTAGCTAGCAGTGGAGACAGTAGTGAACTTGGCAAACACAGGCCCTAACCTGCTGGAGCTAGGGTTCCAGTGCATGGTACAGCTCACCTTATAGCTAACAGCTGTACACAAGGTTGCCCTGCATTGTTACTTGCACATGACTCTTTTAAAGAGAGCATCATGAAAAACTCTTTAGTAACACACTACACAGCACATATTCCTTCTATGACTTATATACAGGATCAAGTTATCAGCCTGTACAATTACTAAGTGACTTCTCAATCTAAAATTAGTGCGAAAGTAAAATTAACATTTTCATACTAGTAGGAGGCAGTACTACTGCAAGTTAAAATTATTGGCTCAAATTTTCTTGTTGATCCCATTGCTTAAAGTATAACCAACAGTGCACTACCATGGTTTTAGACTGTCATCAACAAATATCCCTTAAATTTTTTAACTGTTACTGGAGTCAAGGAAAATGCATAGTTCCACCACTGAGAGCTGTGAGAATTCTGTTTATATTTCTTCTTCTATATAATGAGTAATAATACTCTATGCAAGCCAGTGTGCAGCACAAGCTAAGTTTCAACAGCAGTTAGCAATCTTAACTTATGGTAGGAAGACTTAATTCCTAAATATTCATGGCATTCAGCTAGCATTTATTAGGTAAGAATAGACTTTTAGAACTAAGCTTATCAATGAGAGAAAGCTCTCATCTTATCATAAAACTTTTATTAAAATGTATAAGATTAAATAATATATTACCTCAAATAGTTTTAAACAATCTTACTCCATAATAATAGCTTTAACAAGATCTATACAATCTTCAAAGTGATTTTAAAATACAGATTTAAGGGGGAAAAATCCTGACAAGTCTAAACTTTGTGAAATATTTATGGGAATTTCTCCCTAAATTTCTGTTTTACCTACTGGTGAGGTAAAAGGGAGACAATTCACATTTTTCTGCCACAAACACTGCTCTCTCAATGTAATCTCTATGTAAAGAATATGATTTCCGCACCTAAAATCTCCCTAAATCAGTAATATATAGCAAAATCTTTTCAAGAGTGTAAACTGGTATTTTAAGTCCATTAATTTGAAGATGTGTATTTCAACTGGCATCCAAATGCAATTTCTGAAATTTAGTTAACTCTCAGACTATGCCCCTATGGATAGGACACTGGTGAGGATCTCTTCCTAAGAGCAAATTCACACCTAATTTTCTCAGTCTGTTACTCACCTGATTCCTGTGCCTCTTTGCTAAAGATAAACATGAACTAAAAAAATTTTTCCAAGGAAATTTGTGTAAATTTATTTTTGTGACCAGGGGCTATGGCTATCTGCTAAGTTCTTCTGTTCTCAAAGCAAATATACTACATAAATAAAACATATATTCAAGTGTGCAAAATATTAAAATCTTTTCAATGGACTTATTTCTTGATGCAATTTATTATTTTCCCCCTCTAAAACAGTAGTTCTTAACCAAGGGCTATTTTGCCCCTTTCAGAACCCAAATGTTTTTTGACTGTCACTATGGGTAGTGGTAGGGTTTGGGAATCTTGATAAACATCCTTCAAGGCACAGGACAGTGATGCAAAGCAAAGAATTAGCCCCACCAGAATGGTGCAAAGACTAAGGAATCTTGCTCTAAACCATCTTTAATGGTACTAAATCCTTCCATAGTTTCTATTTATTTCTCCAAAAAACCTGACTAACAGGTCCACCACAGGCAAAGAAGCTAGCTATCAGAAATAAAAAGAGAAGGAAACCCCTAACTGTGTCATCTTGAACACTTATTTTACCTAAGTCTCAGTTTTATCAGCTGTAAAATAGAGGCATTCATAGCCCCTATGTCATAAAACTGTTCTAAAGATCAAACAAGATAAAAAGAATGTAACAGATGGCAGTTAATAAGATACTACTTTTCATATCTGACCTTTACACATGCTCTTTTCTCCCTTATAATGGTCTTTCTTACATTTACTTACTGAATTGTCTGTAAAACTACAGAAACAATACAAAATTCTGTATTTGTAAAATAAACATGAATACTCTTCACTTAAATTTTATTTATTATTTTTCCATACCATTTTCCACCTATCTTCTCCATCTAACAGAACAGGCAAAATCCATAGTTTATTTTAGCCAAAATTTCATCATTCCTACAATCAGAAATCTAAAGTTGAAACATGGACAAAATTTACAATCAACACATCTAAAGTCATTTATCTCAAATTGAAGATGTAATATAAAAGATAAATGCCAACATTTAGCTAAGTTTCTGTCTTAAAAACACACATCTTGAAATTTTTAAAACTGAAAATAATATTTACAAAGTTTAAGTTAAAGGAGCATACCAATGTGGTAAATAACAGCATTTATAAATCCATTCATACTATAGTAAAAATGACAGTAAAAACTGGTAAACACAATTGAAAACAAAAATGATACATAACATCTGAGACATTTCCTGAAATGGGACTTTTTAAAAATATAAATTTATTTATTTAAATTGGAGGTTAATTACTTTACAATATTGTATTGGTTTTGCCATACATCAACATGAATCCGCCACAGGTATACACGTGTTCCCCATCCTGAACCCCCTCCCACCTCCCTCCCCGTACCATCCCCTGGGTCGTCCCAGTGCACCAGCCCCAAGCATCCAGTATCATGCATCGAACCTGGACTGAAATGGGATTTTTACAGTCCATAAATTTAAATCACCTATCACTGACTGAAAAATATTCCAGATAGCGTTAATTCAACTAGAATTTGTGTCAGGAATTACTGAGAAAATCAAGACTAACTGAGGTTTAGGGAAAGGAAGCCCCAAAACAAATACCAATCAAAAATAGTGCTAACTCTCACACTATAAATGTGAATTCTGAGTTGATTCCTAAAATACTATGCAAGTGAAGCAAAAACAAAAAATGGGAAATCAATTCTAAGTGTTTCATAAGAAATGAATGAGCAATGAACCGAACTATTTAGTCTATATTTAGTTAAGTAAAATTGGATTAGTGTCAAATGTCTTTTCCAAAGACCGGCCAAACGTCGAACTGTTCTTCTAAGATAACAGTTTTCATTAAGATAATTAAATGTCACGTAGCAACTCACAGTATTTTCATAATGATAGTTTAAAACGATTTGCTTGTGAAGGTGAAAGGAGGATGGTACTGGTGGGAGGGAGGGGTGGAGGGGGAAATAAAGGGCTAGGCCTACCTGAACCAAGTGGAGAGGAGCCCACACTGAGGCTCTGCACACTCCCATTCCTGAGTGGCGTGGGGGATTTCTGAAGACTAGAGCTGGTTACACTTCCTGCAGCTGATGCTACAGATGACGTTGGTGAAGCAGAAGAAACTGAGAGATGAGAAACATTCTCTTGATTTTTGTTTCCTTTGGGTCTACCAGGCCCATGCTTACTTTGCTTATTTCCTTTTCTTTTCTTTTCCTTTACAGCTTCTTCTTCTATGCCAGAAGTTTGAGCCCGCTTATATCCTGCTGTAGGGAGGCTGGAATTACCCAAATCTCCAGGTGAATTTTCAAAGCTTTTAGGCTGCGAAATAACAGCTGAGGCTGAAGGGAGACCAATTATGGAACTAAAACTATTTACCCCCCCTTCCTGGCTTCCAGACTCTCCTTTATGTACATCTTTGGTTGATGATGACTGCTGGGAGTGAGTATAACTGTCATTACGCAGATCTGAGTCTGTAAAGCTCAAGAAATCCTGGGGAGACTGTACTGAACTTCCCGAAGATGATTTTACACTGCCTGGAGTTCCTGAAAAACTGCCTGCAGTGGGGGAAAAAAAATGGGGTAGGAAAAGAAAAATTGGATGCAAAAGTTCCCATGAGCAGTAGAAATGATACAATTAGCAAAGAGAGAGAATGAAAAAAACTAACTATAAAACCAAGGACATCAGTATATAACTCAGCTAGATTTTTTTAAAAAGATGACTGAAATCAAGTTTATCTATAAAATTATAGTCATTTTATAGTTATTAAATTGATTAACTCTTGAATTACAAGCTATTACCTGTACAATTGCCAAGATACAAGATGTGGTTTTGAACCTACCTTTCACTTTTACCATGGCAGCATTCCTCAGCTCTCCTCACATGCCTTATATATGCTGAGGAAGGACTGAAGAACAGCTAAGTCTCAAGAAGACTTTCAAAAGACTGTGATGGAACTCTGAATGGCATGGGGAATTTACTCTTTTGCAATTATTATGATACTATGGTAAATGTTCCCAACATGTAGTAAGAGCCAAAACATGTTGCTTAAGTCGTGAAGTTCTAAGTTTTAACTTCAAGATAATGTTGGTGAATATTATCACTCAGTTACATCTACCCCACCATGAATTTGATAAAATAACAATGATCAGATGGAATAATCTACATAACTCACATGTCTCCCAGTCTACCTCTCATGGAGCTGCATAAAGAAAAGACACTGGCCACTTACATTTGCTACTGCTTTTATGAAAGTAAAATCATATGAGAGGCACCTCTCATAAAACTTCCAAAACTGCTTATTTCCCCCACTCTTTAGTTAAAGATTACTAGTAGCCCATCATGTCATTATGAAATATAAGAAGCTCAAAGTTCTTATCTACCAGGTGAAAACTAATGGCTGTGATGAAATAAGTTCAGTCCACCATTTCACTTTATCAAACCCTCTCGTCACACTTACCAAATTAAGTAACACATGTTTAGACTGTTTTGACCACATAACTATTGTGTTTCATAAAACTATCAGGTTTTTAACTATTATACTTAGAAACAAAAGCTCAAAATGAAGTGTTCTGTTGGCAGTGGAAATTCCAAGCTAAATACAAATTTTACTGCAGAGAACATTCATAGGTAATCACACATAAATTCACTTAAATATTCAGAAAGATATTTTCCCTTACACACAGAAATAATTTATTTTAAACTAAACTCTTATGGTTTTGGTTTTTAAATTTTAAGTTCTGCTGAAATGGCTCATTTAGAAAACAATATGGTTCTAAAATTTAACTTTTTCAAGAGGATATTTGCCTTATTCGTTTATGAAATTACGTGTACGTCTATGACCATTTTCAGGCCATTTCTGCATAGAAAAATATACATATTAAGAGGCCATTTACATTACATCAATCATTTAAGTATAACTGCAATTTGCCACTTAATTAGCAGCTATAAAGAAGTTCTTTACTATCCGTTCTGGTCTGTCACCATCTGTCTTTTTCCTGCATGTTTTTGTTTTTACAGCTGGTGTTAAAAGCTCACAACAGCAAGGTAAATACTTTAAAACATTTAGTATATGCAATACATTAAATGTATATTTTCTAAAAATTCACATACAATCCTGAAATTAAAAAAAAAAACACAATTACTTTCAATACTCTACTATAAATTTCAACTTTTAAAACTTTTTAGAATGTTCCCTCAGATATGACACATCTCTATCATATCTTAACAGAAGCAGGGAAAGACTCTAATGTTATTAAGTTTAAGAAAATCAGAGATTTCTAAGTGGATTAGTATTTCAAAGATACGATTAAAAGCTCAAAAATGCAATTTTAGCAGTACAAAATAAGGTCTTCATTACAAAGAAGAAATAACTGAATTCTGCCAATCACATTCAAAATGTGAATGAAGCTGCATTAAAAATGACAATTTTACAAGAATTCCTTGGCAGTTCAGTGGTTAGGACTCAGCACTTTCACTGCCATGGCTTGGGTTCAACCCTTGATTGGGAAACTAACATGCTGCAATTCGTGTGGCATGGCCAAAAAAAAAAAAAAATTACAGTTTTACTATTTATTTTCCAAAGTATCATAAAAATAATATACACTAAATTTATTACACATAAAATAGCAAATTTAGCATTTTCTTTCCTAGCTAATTTTTTGTTACATGAGGAAAAAGGAAAAAAAAATTAGGACTTGAAAATCTTGAAATCCAAAAATAACTTAGTTTTAAATACATGAATATACTTTTTAATGAAGAGTTCAGTGACTAAGCAATCTTTCTACATATTCAAATTATGTCCTGGCAGATTTTGGGTATAAGTTTTTATCATCATCAGAAGTTTGAATAGGGTAAAGGAAAGGACAGCTTTTCCCTCTCGTTTACTCCTAGGAATAAAAGGGCAGGATGGGAGGTAGGGGAGAGAATGAGGCCTTTATTTTATACTTTATTAAATATATTTGTTTGGAACAGTTTTGAACATTTATATTACTCAAAATATTTACGTCCATGATAAAAATTTTACAAAGTAAAAACCTAGAATATTTGGCTAACTGATTCTAAAGTTTAGCTGAGTTATTCTGTTCTCCAGAAAACAGTACTGCCATATATTAAAACACATCATGCCTTGTTAATTCTGAATATCAGTTAAATAGCAAAATTATTTTTCAGTATAAGTATGTCCCAAAAGAATGCATAAAACATATTTACATTGAAAAAAAAAATAGGTGTTTAACTAAAACTCAAAATTGGGTATTCATAATTACCAAAAGATATGGGGTTTCCCTTGTAGCTCAGTTAGTAAATAATCTACCTGCAGTGCAGGAAACCCGGGTTCGATCCCTGGGTCGGGAAGATCCCTTGGAGAAGGAAATAGCAACCCACTCCAGTATCCTTGCCTGGAAAATCTCATGGACAGAGGAGCCCGGTGGGCTGCAGTCCATGGGGTCGCAAAGAGTTGGGCACGACTGAGTGACTAACACTTAACTTATGTAGGCTAAGTAAACATCTACTTTAAATGTCAAGCTTCATAATAAATCCATTAACATCAGTAATTATTATTTACTGAAAACTATTTAGCTCCCCTAAAAGTACTCAGTACTTGTTCACTTACTAAAAATGTATACAGTTCTAGTGTTCAACTGGGACAGATAAATAAAAGCAGTTTATAAAATAGAATGACTTTTCTATTGAGCATAAAGGAAAGGAAAACTCCAGCTTTTATTGTTTTTCGCCCCAAACTTTTAACTTTATTCCACATCTATTTTAACATTAAAAAAATTACAGTTTAACTTTAGAAGCACAGGTCATAACACAAAAGAAAGCGAAGGTCCCAGAAACATTTTAAGAAGGAATATTAGTCTTTGAAGTAATCTTAGCATAGCAACTAATCATAAAATAACCTCTAATTACCCAACAGTTATAAGGAAAAAGTAAATTCTTTTATAAAACTTAACTACTATTGATCATCATAAGAAGAAGTATTTCAACTAAAACATCATAAGTAATACCTTGCTGGAAAGGACTAGCAGCTGATACAGTCGTTCCTGGATTTCTTCCACCAGGCTTTCTTCCCCTTTGACCTGAGCTGTGAGCTGAAGATTTCTTCCCTTTGCCCTCTGACCCTCTAGCCTCTGAAACATCTTTTGCACTAGTAGTGTGAGCAGAGACTTCCTGGAAATTTGCATTCGTAAATCGAGCTGCAGTATCTTCCAAGCGCTTCAAGGATCCAGATATAGAGTTGGTACTAGTGCTTGTATAAGTCTAACATTTTGATTGAGAAAGGAAGCAAAAGGGAAAAGAATTTATTACAATTTGTCTACAAGCGGAAGATGGTACATTAATAATAAATAATTATTGGACTTGTAAAATAATATGAAAACTTCAGCTATAAAAATAACTCAGTCTAAGAAAATCAAGCAAAAGTTTAGAATCTGGTATAAATATTTCTTTTAAAAATATAGATAATTTATAACATGGCTGTTTGAGCATCAAACTGCAGCAATTAGTAAAAATCTCTATTAGTTGTTTTATTTAATGACTCAGAGTAAGCAACACAGATGATATTTATTTCTCAAGAAGCATCATTTTCAACAAGAACATTCCACTTCTAGACATGAAATTTAAACCAGTTTTAGTGCTCAGAACAGGAAGGCAACACCTAGAAAGAAGCAAGGTACTACAATTTCATTAGTGGGCCACATCCATGAGATTGTAAGGATCTAGCATAGGTCAGAGCAAGAACTTTTAAAATTGAGGTGTAGGCTGCTTTTCAAAAGGGAAAGCTTAAAACCCCTGAAACAGACACCATTTTTTCCGAGTATTAAGTAGAGGAAACAGTTACATTTTGCAGTTAAGATTTCTAAAAATTAAAAGTATAATTATATGATGCAACTGATTGTCAATCACCCCCTATATTTAGCTGTGAGGGGGGGGGAGGCAAGATAAAGACTGAGTAAATGGTTTTCAGTTTTTAATAACCATTTTAATATAAGGTGTGTGCAAATAATGACCAATTAAATAACTATGAAAGTATGATGACAGATGTAAATAAACCAACATGCTTTGAAATGAAAGGTTTGTTTGATCCAAAGAGCGCTATCATTGTTAAACTGGTGCCTGGACTATAACTAGACCTAAATTTCTGTTGAATAAATAAATACTTTTCTAATACATCTACCTGAAATCTCTGATGGAACACAAGTCGAAAATCTGAAAATATGCAAAACTGAAATTTCCCAAACTAACAACTACTCAATACAAAACATCAGATAAATTTAAAAAAAAACAAAAACAAACAAACAAACAAAAACCGAGAAAATGACGATGATAAAATCAGGTTTGTTACCAAATAATTTTTAGCAAATCAATGTCCAAAGAAAGTAATAAGAGCGTCAAATGTTCTGAAAACCAAATATTCTTTACTATTACTTTTCTGCTACGTGCCTTGCTGGTGCTACACCCATCCCATAACATCACACCCAAGAACACATTTTCATCATCAAATACAAACGACATAATATTATCTCATAAAAATTAATCACTGTTGTAATAAACTATAATACACAAATAAGAACAAAGTTTTAAAGTATGTTTCAGAAGAAAACAAACTCCCATTTAACAAACCAATCATATTTAAGCTGATTAAACTGCATGGATGACCTCAGAAATGTGAACCTTTCCCCATCCAGATAATTCACTTTGGAAATTGCCTGAAATTTCCTTTTCAAATATTTTTTCCCCAATAATTCAAGTTGATTCTGAGGTTTTCCATACCACTCATCTGACCCTAATGAAGTTTGAAAGTCTTCTAAAGAAGACTTTAAAATGCTCAAACTACCACACAATTGCACTCTTCTCACATGCTAGTAAAGTAATGCTCAAAATTCTCTAAGCCAGGCTTCAGCAATACGTGAACCATGAAATTCCAGATGTTCAAGCTGGTTTTAGAAAAGGCAGAGGAACCAGAGATCAAATTGCCAACATCCGCTGGATCATCGAAAAAGCAAGAGAGTTCCAGAAAAACATCTATTTCTGCTTTATTGACTATGCCAAAGCCTTTGACTGTGTGGATCACAATAAACTCTGGAAAATTCTGAAAGAGATGGGAATACCAGACCACCTGACCTGCATCTTGAGAAACCTATATGCAAGTCAGGAAGCAACAGTTAGAACTGGACATGGAAGAACAGACTGGTTCCAAATAGGAAAAGGACTATGGCAAGGCTACATATTGTCACCCTGCTTATTTAACTTCTATGCAGAGTACATCATGAGAAACGCTGGGCTGGAAGAAACACAAGCTGGAATCAAGATTGCCAGGAGAAATATCAATAACCTCAGACAAGCAGATGATACCACCCTTATGGCAGAAAGTGAAGAGGAACTAAAAAGCCTCTTGATGAAAGTGAAAGAGGAGAGTGGACAAGTTGGCTTAAAGCTCAACATTCAGAAAATGAAGATCATGGCATCTGGTCCCATGACTTCATGGCAAATAGATGGGGAAACAGTATCAGACTTTATCTTTTGGGGCTCCAAAATCACTGCAGATGCTGATTGCAGCCATGAAATTAAAAGACGCTTATGTCTTGGAAGAAAAGTTACGACCAACCTAGATAGCATATTCAAAAGCAGAGACGTTACTTTGTCAACAAAGGTCCATCTAGTCAAAGCTATAGTTTTTCCAGTAGTCATGTATGGATGTGAAAGTTGGACTATAAAGAAAGCTGAGTGCTGAAGAATTGATGCTTTTGAACTGTGGTGTTGGAGAAGACTCTTGAGAGTCCCTTGGACTGCAAGGAGATCCAACCAGTCCAACCTAAAGGAGATCAGTCCTCGGTGTTCATTGGAAGGGATGATGCTAAAGCTGAAACTTCAGTACTTTGGCCACCTCATACGAAGAGCTGACTCACTGGAAAAGACCCTGATGCTGGGAGAGATTGGGGGCAGGAGGAGAAGGGGATGACCAAGGATGAGATGACTGGATGGCATCACTGACTCAATGGATGTGAGTTTGAGTGAACTCTGGGAGTTGGTGATGGACAGGGAGGCTTGGTGTGCTGCAATTCATTGGGTCGCAAAGAGTCGTACACGACTGAGCGACTGAACTGAAAGATGAATTTTGAAGGTGTTCTTCATTCAAATATTCTATGTGTCAAATAAGGAAAAGGAGAGAAAACTGGGTAGAATACCAACAACAAAAATAGACTAGGTTTCCTAGTGCCAATGCAGGAGACACAGGTTCAATCCATGGGTCAGAAGGATTCCATATGCAGGGAGCAACTACTTATGCACCACATCTACCTGAGTCTCTGGTCTAGAGGCAAGGAGCAGCAATACTGAGTTTGTGTGTCACACAACTGAAGTGCAAATGCTCCAGAGCCTTTGCTCTGCAAAAGGAGAAGCCTGCGCACCGACACTGAGGAGTAGCCCCCGCTTGCCATAACTAGAGAAAACCCATGCAGCCACAAAGACACAACACAACCAAAAATTAGTAATTAAAGCTATAAAAATAGAAAGGATATCCACATATCCATCTAAATTAAGGGTAGTCAATCACCTTCAAGTTAGGCTTCAGCAGTATGTGAATATAGAGATGTACAAGCTGGATTTAAAAAGACAGAAGAACCAGAGATCAAACTGCCAACATTTAAAGGATCATGGAGAAGGCATGAAAAACACCTACTTCTGTTTCACTGATTACACTAAACCCTCTCACAACAAACAGTGGAAAATTCTTAAAAGAGATGGGAGTAACAGAGCACCTTAACTGCCTCCTCAGAAACGTGTGTGCAGGTCAAGAAGCAACAGTTAGAACTAGACATGGAACAGTGGACTGGTTCAAAATTGGCAAAGGTGTATATCAAGGCTGCACATTGTCACCCTGCTTGCCTGACTTATATGCAGAGTACATCATGTGCGACACTGGGCTGGGCGAATCAAACGCTGGAATCAAGACTGCCAGGAAAAATATCAACAATCACAGATATGCAGATGACATCACCCTAATCGCAGAAAGCAAAAAGGAACTAAAGAGCCTCTTGATGCAAGTGAAAGAGGAGAGTGAGAAAGCTGACTTAAAAATTCAACATTCAAAGAACAAAGATCATGGCATCCAGTCCCATCACTTCATGGCAAACAGAAGGGGGAAAAGTGGAAACAGTAACAGATTTTACTTTCTTGGGCTCCAAAATTACTGGAGATGGCTACTGCAGCCACAAAATTAAAAGATGCTTGCTCACTGGACAAAAAGCTATGAAAAATCTAGTCAGCATATTAAAAGCAGAGAAATCACTTTGCCAACAAAGATCCTTCTAATCAAAGGTATGGTTTTTTCCAGTAGTCATGTACAGATGCAAGACTTGGACCATAAAGAAGGCTGAAAGCCAAAGAATTGATGCTTTCAAATTGTGATGCTGGAGAAGACTCTTGAGAGTCCCTTGGACTGCAAGGAGATCAACCAGTCTATCCTAAAGAAATCAGCCCTGAATAATCATTGGAAGGACTGATATTGAAACTTAATCTCCAGTACTTTGGCCACTTGATGCTAAGAGTCAATGCACTGGGAAAGACCCTGATGCTGGGAAAGATCTAGGGCAGGAGAAGGAGGGTAGAAGGATTGGATAGCATTACTGACTCAATGGCCATGAATTTGCACAAACTCCAGGAGATAGTGAAGGACAGGGAAGCCCTAGCATGCTGGAGTCTATGGGGTCACAAAGAGACAGACACAACCTAGCATCCTTCCCAAGTCACTTAATAGGATATCCTTGCTTGCCCCACTATAAATATGTCCATAAATCCAATGAAAACATGATATTTGGAAGAAAAGGTATTACAAAGAAAGTAATTAATGAAAATTACACAAATTTTAATGACCAAAGTAGTAATAAATTAATCATAACATTTTATTTTTCATAAACCTCAACACCTAAGTTTCAAAAGATATCACAGCTTTCTTAATCAGAAAGAAAAACTTTCAGCCAAAGATTCTACCACTTAAAAAAATTATACACCATGAAAAGGAAAAAAAAAGCTCTACAGGTTTTACTCAAACAGTCCTCTACCTTAATGCCAAGTTTGTAACTTTCACAACATGCTGTTTAAATAGTATGGCACTGTGGAGTTCCATTACAACATACAATCAATCAAAACCAAGAAGGTGGAGGGAGAAAGTGTAGGCAGGAGGACAGCCAAGGGAGACACAATCAGTAGGCTCCCAACATCACAAACCTGTTTTCTCAGTCAGTTTCACAACCTACATAACTCTTAGATATAAGCATCTCACTGCTCTGAGAGCCATGATAGTGCTTAAAAACACACATTTTTCAAATAACTGGCCATAAAATACAAATTAACTACTTCAAATGGTACTCAACTAAGTAAATATAGCCTTGCTTATTTTCATTTCTACTAGAGATAAAGCTGGGTATCTGGCTATAGTGACAGTCTTTACAGAACTGCATAAACATTTTGTGATTTATAGGTAACCTAATGAATCTTTCAGGATAGACATTTAAAATAGGTTTGATTTTTGTTTCACAGCTAACTATAATTATTAGTCCTCAGATTAAACCAACATACCTACTAAATAGCATTAATTAGGAACAAAAAATATTTCTAACTTCAAACCAAAATTTTTATATTCATAATTAGTCAAAGACTATCTGAGGTATCCAAAGAAACAGCAGTTACTTTTTAAAGGTATAGTTAGTTGTCTTATGTTTTATTCTACAAGGCTCTGTAATCCATGTTTGGGAGAGGAGGCACAGAGGGAATGAAAACGACCATAGCTATGCCTTCCACCAACATGATGAAACAGAATAATGTTGGTTAAATGTTTTTTAATGATGTACTACTATTCAAGCCTCTCATAAAATTCACAAATTTTTCAATAGCCTAATTCTTAAAATACAACACAGACACTACCAAACATGAAGCACAGAAACTGTAAACAAAACAAAAAGATCCACAGAATGGGAAAAAATACTTGCAAATGAAGCAACAAAGTATTAATCTCCAAAATATACAAAGAGCTCATGCAGCTCAATATAAAAAACAAACAACCAACCCAATCAAAAAATGGGCAGATGGTCTAAATAGACATTTCTGTATGTCTTTCAGTGAAGACAGAGTCCCTGGTAGCTCAGCTGGTAAAGAATCCACCTGCAACACAGGAGATCCCGGTTCGATTCCTGGAGAAGATCCCCTGGAGAAGGGATAGGCTTACCCACTCCAGTATTCTTGGGCTTCCCTGGTGGCTCAGTTGGGAAAGAATGTGCCTGCAATGTGGGAGACCTCGGTTCGATCCTTGGATTGAGAAAATCCCCTGGAGAAGGGAACAGCTACCCACTCTAGTAATCTGGCCTGGAGAATACCATGGACCGTACAGTCCATGGGGTAGCAAAGAGTTACACACCACTTAGTGACTTTCACTTTTCAAAGAAGACATACAGATGGCCAAAAGGCACATGAAAAGATGTTTGGCATCATTTAATTATTAAGAGAAATGCAAGTCACAACTACAACGAAGTATCACTTGAAACCAGTCAGAATGGCCATCAACAAAAAATCTATCAAGAGTAAATGCTAGAGAGGGTCTGGAGAAAAGGGAACCCTCCTACATTGTTGGTGGGAAACTGTGTCAGTGTAAACTGACACAGCCATTATGGAGAACGGTATGGAGGTTCTTTAAAAACTACCATAAAGAACTACCATACGACCCTACAATTCCACTCCTAGGCAAATACCTGGAGAAAACTGTAATTTGAAAAATTACATGCGCCCAATGTTCACTGCAGCACTATTTACAATAGCCAGGATAGAGAAATAATCTAATTGTCCAACAACAGAGGAATGGATAAAGAAAATGTGGTACATAGAGACAATGGTATATTACTCAGCCACAAAAATGAACAATATAGGGACTTCCCTGGTGATCCAGTGGCTAAGACTCTGCACTCCCAATACAGGGAGCCTGGGTTCAATCCTGGCCAGGGAACTAGATTCCGTATGCTTCAACTAAGATCTTGTGCAGCCAAATAGATAAAATCAATATTTCTTAAAAAAAAAAAAAAAAAGAAAGAATATAATGCCATCTGTAGCAACATGGAAGGAACTAGAGATTATCATACCAAGTGAAGTTAAGTCAGACACAGAAAGCAAATATCATATGATATCACTAATCTGTGGAATCTATAAAAAGGGTACAAATGAACTTATTCACAAAACAGAAGTAGAGTCATAGATGTAGAAAACAAACATATAACTTACCAGGAGAAAAGGAAAAGAGGGATAAACTGGGAGACTGGGACTGATATATATGCACCACTATATATAAAATAGATACCTAATAAGAACCTACTGTATAGCACAGGGTACTCTACTCAATACACTGTAATGGCCTATATGGGAAAAGAATTCTTAAAAAGACTGGATATATGTATATGTATAACCAATTAACTTTGCTATACACCTGAAACTAACAAAACATTGTTAATCAATTATATTTGAATAAAAATTTTTAATTAAAATAAAAACATGAAACATACAAAGACGACAGACTTTAACATGTCAGTGACCTATAGACAACATCAAGAAGCCTTATTTACATGCTACTATAGTGCCCCCAAAAGCGGGGGGGTGGTGGTGGTGTGAGGATGGAAGGAAGGACGAAAGGACTTAAAAAATAATAATAGCAGGGGGAAAAAAAGAAAAAGTACTTTGAATAAAACTATAAAATTTAATGAAAACTATATAACCTATAGATCAACTAACTCCAAGTATAAGAAATATGAAGAAAACTCCCATAAATGCACATCATAATTATATAGTTATCACTAAAAAGCAAAAATAAAGAGTAAACTATAAAAGTAGCTGGAGGGCGGGGGTGTGTGGTGAGGGGAAAATGTCTGTGTTCTAAGAAACACGGATAAAGATGAAAACAGATTTCTCCTGAAAAAGATGCAAGGTAAAAAAAGAAGAGTAAAATCTTCAATGTACTAAAAGAAACAATCATTAACCTAAAATTTTAAAGTGAGCCAAAATATCTTGCAAAAACACAGCAAAATAATTGTTTCATAGATTTTTTCAAAAAGCTGACAAAACTAATCACCAGCAGTTAACACCATAGAAAACACTGCAGGTGGTCTTTTAGGAAGGAGGACAACAAATGTGAATGTACACAAATTAAGAGCACCAGAAACAACAACTACATGTATAAATCTAGAAGGTTTTTTAATTACTTAAGTCTCTTTTTAAAGTAACCGATGATTTAGAGCAAAAATAGTAACAATTGTGAGGTTCATAAAATATGTAAAAATTTTAAAACATCACAGAAATAGGTCCAAAGAAAAAGGGTAGGAATGAAAGTATATAGTTGCAAGGTTCTTATATGCTATGTGAAAAAGTGTTAATATTTCTTGAAGGTGGACTCTCACAAGCTAAAGATGTATAAACCCTAAAGCAACCAATAAAAATAACACAATGAAGAATTATTACTAGTCAGCCACAATGGAATCACCAAAAATGGTCAATGATGCAAAAGAAAGAAAATGAAAAATGATGGGCAAATTAAAAAGGATTAACAAAGGATAGATTTAAATACAACCATATCAATAATCACATTACATGCAAATTACCTGAACACTCCCATTAAAAGGCAGAGATTATAACAGTGAAAAAAGAAATTCAAGACTTCATGTTGCCTACAAAAAAAACCCATTTAAACAATAAATACAGAAAGATATTAAAATCACAGGAAAGACATAGCAATCTGACACTGATTCAAAGAAATCTGAATTCATAACATTAATATGAAAGTACATTTCAAACAAGGAATATTACCAGGATAAAGATGTTTATTCATCAAGAGGATATAAGAATCCTAAATGTTCTGTAACTAATAAGAGACCTGCAAAATAAATGAAGCAAAAACTGAAGAGAAAAAAAAACAAATAACAAAATGCACAGTTACAGTAAGAGAGGTTCATTTCCTTTTCTCAATAATTGACTGAACAAATAGAACAAAAATATAAAAATAAATAAAGGACATAAAGAACTTGAGCAATGTAAGTCAACTTGGCCTAATTCTATGAATTCACATTTACAGAAAATCTTCATAAAGAGCAGAACAAACAAATATTCTTTTGAAAAAGCACACATAAAAACGGATAATCCATGTTCTGTATCATTAAAAAAAAACAAAAACATTGAAAATGAATTATAACACAAAGATATTGAATGAGAAATCAACAAGATGTGAAAAATTTCTAAAATATTTCAACAGTAAATGAAATGCTTCTAAGTAACCTACAGTCAAATGAGAAATCAAAAGGAAGCCATATTTGTTCACATAAGTAAAATGAAAATACAAAATGCCAATATCATAATTTATAAGTGGAGCTTAGAACAAAGCTTTTAGCATTAAATGCCCATACTAGCACTTTTAGATTCTAGTCAGCATTTAATAAGGAGCTTTGAAGCCTTCATCCCATCCTAACAAGTAAAAAGCATAAGAAACTGAAAAGTTAGTAACTCTTTTTTGATGCATCAGAGAAGTCAGGTCACAGGGCAAACCCCAAAATGTGACAGACAGATATAGAGGATCACAGCAGAGCCAAACAGAAGTCTCCATGGCAACCAGTATCGGAGTAGGAAAACCTCAAGTGTGACTAACAAATTGCTGAAGGTTCAGTGTGTGCAAGTCTGAGAGAGAAAAACACTCAGGACTCAATCATAGGAAGCCCTTAAACTTTCCAAGTTTCACCTCCAGGATAGCTACCC
Organism: Nanger dama; assembly: GCA_917880005.1. Lineage (NCBI taxonomy): Eukaryota > Metazoa > Chordata > Mammalia > Artiodactyla > Bovidae > Nanger > Nanger dama. Next base: position 31,166,246 of record CAKJTW010000023.1, read on the forward strand.
AAGTCTTGATAGTGAATACCAGAAGAAAAAATACATGCATGCTTCCCTTAGGGAAAGAAAGCGGGGAAAGAAAGATTCTGAAAAATGCTAAGGTTTTCTATTCTTCTTAGTAAGACCTGTTCTCAGGAATCTACTCTACCAGAGCATCATCTGCTGGGGTTGTATCAGAGCTTTAAGTAGGTGGAGGAAGGGAAATATCCAACTACAACCCCCACGTGATCCTGTCCCACCAAAGTAGGGTAGGGGGTGACAATCACTCATGGTCCACAGTCCAGGCTCACCAAAAGACTGAGAACTAACGACAGGAATATAGAATGCTTTCTGCCCCTCTTAACATCACATTATTTAAAAAGGCCTACTTATCATACTCACTTTTATTCAGTATATCATACACATCTTTTCACAAAAACTATAAGGCAAACTAAAAGACACATATACAGCATGAAAAGAATAAACAAACATCAGAACCAGAGACAGATATGGCAGGATTGTGGGAATTACCAGCCCAGGAATTTTTAACATTATGATAAATATGTTAAAGGTTTTAATGTAAAAAACAGCATGCAACAACAGATGGATATTGTAAGCAAAAAAACGAAAAAGAAACTCTAAGAAAAATTAAAGAATCTTTGAGATTAAAAACTCTGTAACAAAAATGAAGACTTTGATGTACTCATCAGCACACTGGGCAAGGAAGGCTACAAAAAGCATCTCACAGCTTGAGGATATAAAACTAGAAACTTCGAAAAACAAAGTGAAGAGAAAAAACATCTAAGAAACACAGAACAATATCCAAGAATCACAAGACAACTATAAAAGGTATAAACACAGTTGGAGTGGGAATAACAGAAGGAAAAGGAACACAAGTAATTTTGAAGGAATAACCAAATTAAAGTCAGAAACCAAATGACAGATCCAAGATGCTCTGGGAATACCAAGAAAGATAAAGGCCCAAAAACAAGCAAACAAACAAAAAAACACAGGCACATCATATTGAAAATGCAGAAAATCAAAGATAACGGAAAACACTCTCAAAGAACACACAAGGTAGACAGCTTTACCTACAAAGGAGCAAAGATAAGAATTACAACTGACTTCTCTTCAGGAACAATGCAAACAACAGAGTGATGTAAAATATTCAGTGTTGAGAGAAAACAAAACTAGAATTCTGCACAGTGCAAAATTATACTAAAAGAATGAAAGACAAAGACAAAAATTGAGGTAATTTGTTACTGGTGGCCCTGCCTCACAATAACTGTGAAAAATTCTTCAGAGAAGGAAAATGAAACAGGTCAGAAACATGGATTTATATGAAGAAGCACATCAGAGAATGAATCAATGAAGGTAAAATAATTGATTTTTTCTTATTTATTCTTAATCGATTTTAATAGTTTGCTCAATGATATATTTGATAGTTATATCTTCATGGACTTCCTTGGTGACTCAGACGGTATAGCATCTGTCTACAATGCAGGAGACCTGGATTCAATCCCTGGGTCGGGAAGATCCCCTGGAGAAGGAAATGGCAATCCACTCCAGGACTATTGCCTGGAAAATCCCATGGACTAGAGGAGCCTGGTATGCTACAGTCCATGGGGTCACAAAGAATTGGACACGACTGAGTGACTTCACTTCACTTATATATTCATATGCTATGTATGCTCATGTGTAAATGAAATGAATAACAGTAATGACAGAAAAGACAGGAGGTAGAAATTAGGAAAACTTTGTTATTGTAAGATACTTGTACTACCATGAAACAGTATAGTGTTATTGAATGTAGCCTTAGATACACTGTAAAGACATACTGTAAAGACATACTGCAAACATGAGGACAACCAGAAAAGGGGGGGACCTGATATGTAAAAAATTGAGAGAAAAAGAAATCATATAAAACATCCAATAAAAAAAACACAAAAGGTAGATAACATGTGAAAGACAAAAACAGGAACAAAGACCAAGAACAACAACAACAAAAAAAAGTAACGGCTTTCATAGATACTAACCTAAACTGTATCAATAAATCACCATAAACATAAATGATCTAAATATACCAATTAAAAGATAGAAATGGTGAGAGTGAATCAAAAAACAAGACTCAAGTGTAGTAAATATAGAGACACACTGTGATTAAAAATCAATGGATGAAAAAAAAATCAATAAATGGAAGAAGATATGCCACACAATCACTAATCTGAACAATCCAAGAATAGCTGTATTTAAGACAGAACAGATCTCACAGCAAGGAAAGTTAACAAGAATAAAAACTGACATTGTATAACAATAAAGTTATCAAGACTACAAGATAACACAGAAATCTTTCATGTGTTTCTGCCTGACATCAAAATACATGAGGCAAAAACTGATAGAACTACAAGAGATGAAACCACTCCTGTAAGTAGAGATTTTAACATCCCTCTATCAGAAGTGGACAAATCCAATAGGCAAAAAATCAGTAAGGACATACTTGAACTGACCAACATCATTAATCAGGTGGATATAAGTAACATCTACAGACTATTGTATCCAATAATAGCAAAATATACATTCTTCTCAGACTCACATGGCACATTCATTCACCAAAACAGATCACATTTTGCACCATAAAACAAGCTTCAACAAATCCTAAATAGAAATCTTATAATGTCTCCTCTCAGACCACAATGTATATAAGAAAGAAATCAATTACCAGAAAGAGAGCTAAAAAAAAAAAAAAAAAAAAGCCAGAATGCCTGGAGATTAAACAACACAATTCTACACAACATAAAGCTCAAGAGAACATTTTAAATATTATAAACCAAACAACAATGAATATACAACATCAAAATTTGTGGGATGCAGTAAAAGCAGTTCTTACAATGAAATTAATAGCACTAAATTCTTTTTGAAAAAAACATTTTTTTAGTCTTTACTAAATTTCTTACAAATACTGTTTTTGTTTTAGGTTTTTTTTTTGGGCCACAAAGCATGTGGGATCTTAGCACCCCAAGCAGGGACTGAAAATGCACCCCTGAATTGGAAAGTGAAGTCTTAACCACTGGACTGCCAGAGAAATCCCTAATGTTGAATGCTGTATTAGAAAAAAAAGATCTTAAATGAATAACCTTACCTTCTTCTTTAGGAAACGAGAAAAAAAGAAGAAAATTAAATCAAATATAAGCAGAAAGAAAGACATAATGAAAAAGTACACATCAATGAAATGAAAACAGAAAATTAACAGAGAAAAACCAATGGATGTCAATGTATGGCAAAACAAATACAGTATTGTAATTTAAAAAATAAATAAATTTAATAATAATTAAAAAAAAAAACCAATGGAACCAAAAGCTGATATTTGAAAAGATATATAAAATTGATAAATTTCTAGCCAGGAAAACTAAGAAAAAAAAAGGGAGGACAAAAACTGCTACTATCAGAAATACAACAGAGAACAATTAACTACGCAACACTTAGCCATTAAAAGATAATAAAAAAATATTATGAACAACTCTATGTTCACAAATTCGATAACCTACTGAAAACTAATCAATTTCTTGAAAGACACAACTGTTAAAGGTCATACAATAAAAGAAACAGACGATCTGAACAGGCCTATGGCTATCAAAGAAACTGAACCAATAATGAACCACACCCACCAAATTATAGGAAGCAGGTACCAGATGGGTTCACTGGTGAATTCTATAAAACACTTAAGGAAGAAATTATACCAATTGTCTACAACCTCTTTTTCCTGTAATCCACACAAAGGCTTTGGTACAGTCAAAGCAAAAGTAGATGTTTTTCTGGAACTCGCTCATGTTCAGTTGAAGACTCGCTTGGAGAATGTTGAGCATTACTTTGCTACTGTATGAGATGAGTGCAACTGTGTGGTAGTCTGAGCATTCTCTGGCATTGCCTTTCCTTGGGACTAGAGTGAAAACTGACCTTTTCCAGTCCTGTGGCCACTGCTGAGTCTTCCAAATTTGCTGGTATATTGAGTGCAGTATCTTAACAGCATCATCTTTTAGGACTTGAAATAGCTCAATAGGAATTCCATCACCTCCACTAGCTTAGTTCATAGCGATGCTTCCTAAGGGCCACTTGACTTTGGACTCCAGGATGTCTGGCTCTAGGTGAGTGATCACACCATTGTGTTATCCAAGTTTTTTGTATACTTATTCTGTGAATTCTTGCCAGATTTTCTTGATATATCTTCTGCTTCTATTAGGTCCCTATCATTTCCATCCTCTATTGCGCCCATCTTTGCATGAAATGTTCCCTTCAGTTTAGTCGCTCAGTCGTGTCCAACTCTCTGTGACCGCATGGACTGCAGCAGGTCAGGCTTCCCTGTCCATCACCAACTCCCGGAGCTTTCACAAACTCAGATCCATTGAGTCAGTGATGCCATCCAACCACCTCATTCTCTGTCTTCCCCTATCCTCCCACCTTCATATGAGTCACTTCTTCACATCAGGTGGCCAAAGTATTGGAGTTTCAGCTTTAGCATCAGTCCTTCCAATGAATATTCAGGACTGATTTGCTTTAGGAAGTGTAAGAGTAACTCAAATGGCGAACCTACAGGGCCACAGTTCCAATTTTCTTAGAATGATAAACCCAGTTTCCTCGAAACTAGCTTAGCACTTAAAAACCAATCAGCTGCCAGCCCAGGAAAATTAAACCAAGCACGGGAAATAAAACCAATCAGGACCCGCAGCCAGCCCGGGAAATTATGAGCCAGTTAAAACTCAACACCTGACCGCCCCACTAGAGGGTGACCAGTAAGACCCTGGGATTCCTGTTTTTCAAACTTTTTCGCGCGAAAATACCCCATATAAGCAATGTAACCCAGAACTCAGGGCTCCTCCCCTATAGCCGCTGCGTCGGTATCGGTGGGAGCCCCAGCTCGAGCTTGGTAATAAAAACTCTCTTGCTTTTGCATCGGATATCGGCTCCCTGGTGCTCATTGGGAGATTTCGCAACTTGGGCATAACAAGACTGGTTCGATCTCCTTGCAGTCCAAGAGACTCTCAAGGGTCTTCTCCAACACCACAGTTCAAAAGCATCAATTCTTCAGCGCTCAGCTTTCCTTCTATATATACCCCAACTCTCACATCCATACATGTCTACTGGAAAAACCGCAGCTTTGAGTTAGACGGACCTTTGTTGGCAAAGTAATATCTCTGATTTTTAATATGCTGCCTAGGGTGGTACTAGCCTTTCTTCCAAGGAATGAAATGTACCCTTGGTATTTCTAATTTTCTTGAAGAGATCTGTAGTCTTTCTCTTTCTATTGTTTTCTTCTATTTCTTTGCATGGATCACTGAGAAAGGCTTTATCTCTTCTTCCTATTCTTTGGAACTCTGCATTCAGATAGGTATATCTTTCCTTTTCTCTTTCGCCTTTAGCTTCTCTTTTCTCTTCTCTTCTTTTCTCAGCAATTTGTAAGGCCTCCTCAGACAACCATTTTGCCTTTTTAGCATTTTTTTTTCCTTGGGGATGGTGTTGATCATTGCCTCCTATACAATGTCACAAACCTCTGTCCATAGTTCTTCAGGAACTCTATCAGATCTAATCCTTGAATCTATTTGTCACTTCCACTGTATAACCATAAGGGGTTTGTTTTAGGTCATAGCCGAATGGTCTAGCGGTTTTCCCTACTTTCTTCAGTTTAAGTCTGAATTTGGCAATAAGGAGTTCATGATCTGAGCCACAGTCAGCTCCCAGTCTGTGTTAGCTGACCATACAGAGCTTCTCCATCTTTGGCTGCTAAGAATATAATCAATTTGATTTCAGTGTTGACCACCTGGTGATGTCCATGTATAGAGTCATCTGTTATGTTGCTGGAAGAGGGTTTTTGCGTTGGCCAGTGCATTCTCTTGGCGGAATCTGTTAGCCTTTGCCCTGCTTCATTTTGTACTCCAAGTCCAAACTTTCCTGTTACCCTGGTATCTCTTGACTTCATAGTTTTGGATTCAAGTCCCCTATAATGAAAAGGACATCTTTCTTTGGTGTTAGTTCTAAAAGGTCTTGCAATGGACAATGGAGTACATGTATACTTTAAAACCAAGTTTTCCTCCAGATACATGCCCAGAAGTATAATTACTGGGTCATATGGGAACTTCTAGTCTTCATCTTCTAAGGAACCTCCAAACTGTTCCAGAAGCCTATATTCTTGCCTATTTCCATAAACCAGTCTCATTCTTCGAACTCCTTTTATCACAAAGATGCATTTTAAGATATGGCATCCAATGAGATCCTTTCATCTGCCAGCAGTTCCCAATAAAGAACAATTAACTATATGGGAGTCTGGGATTGACACAGACAACACTGTTCTATTTAAAATAGATCACCAACTAGAACCTACTGTATAGCACACAGACCTCTGCTCAATAGCGTGTAATAAATGGGAAAACAATTTAAAAAACAATGAGGGAAACAGAAAATATTGTATTTAGTCAAGTCTAAAACATGTTAATTATATTACAATTATGTTACGTGACACTGAGAAAGGAAAAATGCTACCTATTCAACCATCACATTTTTTTCCTTTGATATACAAATTGACTTCACACTAAAATGAAAGCAACAAGCCTAAAAAAAAGTGATTATAGCAAGGTTTCAGAATAAGGTTAATGTAAAAAGGAAACCGGTTTCCTATATACCAGGAAGAAACAAGTTGAATTTGAAATTATAAATCCATCTAACTAAATATGTAAAAGGTCTGTATGAGGAAAAAACAAAACTTTGATGAACAAAATTAAAGAACTAAGTAAACGGAGAATTTTCCCAACTTCATATATAACTTGCCATTATCATCATCAAAATGTCCCAACCTCATCCATAGATCTAAACATACTGAATCAAAATTCCAGCATTTCTCTATGTGTGTGACTATTGAGAAAATGATTCTACAACAAGAAGCAAAAGAACCAAAATAGCCAACGCAATACTGAAAGACAAGGTGGAGCACTGATATTAACTCAATTTCAGACTGACTATAAAGTTACAGTACTTAGGACATCATAGTAATGATGAAAGACTAGACAAATAGATCAATGGAACAGATAGCTCAGAAATAGATCCACACAAATACTGTCAATTGATCACAAAAGTAATACAATGAAATACAGACAAGCTTTTCAACAAATGGTGCTAGAATATTAAATATGCACATAAAACAAAAAACAAACAAAAAAAAAGGAATCTGGACACAGAAGACATATCCTTTACGAAAATGAACTCAAAATGGACTACAAACTTGAATGTATAATAGAAAACTATGAAACTCTTTATAAAGAGTTTATAAAACTCCTTGTCTAACTGAATGAACATATGAGCCATGCAGTGTAGGAACACCCAAGACAGAAGGGTCATGGTGCAGAGTTCTGCCAACTGTGGTACACTAGAGAAGGGAATGGCAAACCACTGCAGTATTCTTGCATTGAGAAGCCCATGAACAGTATGAAAAGGCAAAAAGATGAGAGAGTCAATTTCTAGGCAGGTTGATAAGAAGTTCAGGGTCCCCGAGGAGGAGAAAGGAGTTTGGGGTTCTCTAGGAGGAGGAAAGAACAAACTTTTTTTCCCTCTACATTCCTCAGTCACATAAAACTAAGGTTTTTGTTTTTTTTTTTTCTTTTTTTCTTTAAGCCTGGAACTGATGATTACACAATTCAGTTTAAACTCTGTACTAGGGATTATATAACAACAATGTATCCTGCTTGAGGACAGTTTCTCCTTCCTGAAAACCTTCTGATTAATCTTGATATATTAGAATATATCTTATGGGAATGGGTCTGGTAGGATCTATCTATTTTTAAACTGTAATCCTGCTATCCTAAAATGTAAATTGTGGGACTGGGTTTGGTAAAATTTTCACAAACTTGAGACATTCTTTTGATTTATTGTAATAACCAATTAAAAAGTATATAATTCCCTTGCTAACAATAGTGAGGGGTGCACTCTCCATGCCCTTTCTGATGTCTATATAAGAAGCTTTTTCTGTCCCTTTTATACTCTAATAAAACTCTGCAATACAAAAGCTCTTGAGTGAACAAGCCTGGTTCCTGGTCCTGAAGTTTAATCTTCTGAGATCACCAATCTGATACCATTCACTGTAAGCTGTCAAAGATATGACACTAAAACATGAACACCTCAGTAGGTGTCCAATATGCTACTGGAGAAGACTGGGAAATAACTCCAGAAACAATGAAGGGACGGAGCCAAAGTGAAAACAAAGCCCAGCTGTGGACACAACTGCTGATGGAAGTAAACTCCATGCTGTGAAGAACAAATATTGCATAGGAACCTGTGATGTTAGGTCCATGAATCAGGATAAATTGGAAGTGGCCAAACAGGAGATGGCAAGAGTAAACATCAACATTTTAAGAATCAGTGAACTGAAATTATATCTATGACTATGAGCAAGAATCCCTTAGAAGAAATGGAGTGCCCCTCAGAGTCAGTAAAAGAGTCATCCTAAATGCAGTTCTTGGGTATAATCTCAAAAACAACAGAAAGATCTCTGTTCATTTCCAAGGCAAATCATTCAATACCACAGTAATCCAAGTCTATACCTCGACCAGTAATGCTGAAGAAGCTGAAGTTGAATGGTTCTATGAAGAACTACAAGACCTTCTAGAACTAAGACCAAAAAAAAGATGTCCTTTTCTTTATAGGGGACTGGAATGCAAAAGTATGAAGTCAAGAAACACGTGGCGTAACAGGCAAGTTTGGACACAGGAGTACAAAATGAAGCAGGGCAAAGGCTAACATAGTTCTGCCAAGAGAACACACTGGTCAAAGCAAAAATCCTCTTCCATCAACACAAGAGATAAATACACAGAAGAACTACACAAAAAGATCTTCATGACACAGATAACCACAATGGGGTGGATCACCTACCTAGACCCAGACATCCTGGAATGCAAACTCAGGGCTTTAGAAGTGGGCTTTAGGAAACATCACTACAAAGCTAGCAGAGGTGATGGAATTCAGTTGAACTATTTCAAATCCTCAAAGATGATGCTGTTAAGTGCTGCACTAAATATGCCAGCAAATTTGGAAAACGCAGCAGTGGCCAAAAGACTGGAAACATCAGTTTTCATTCAAATCCCAAAGAAAGTCAATACCAAAGAATGTTCAAACTGCTGTACAATTGCACTCATCTCACACGCTAGCAAAGTAATGCTCAAAATTCTCCAAGTCAGGCTTCAACAATACATGAACTGTGAACTTCCAGATGTTCAAGCTGGACATAGAAAAGGCAGAGGAATCATAGATTAAATTGCCAACATACTCTGGATCATCGAAAAGGAAGAAAATTCCAGGAAACCATCTACTACTGCTTTATTGACTATGCCAAAGCCTTTATGTACATCATAACAAACTGGAAAATTCTTAAAGAGATGAGTATACCAGGGTACCTGACTTGCCGCCTGAGAAATCTGTAAGCAGGTCAAGATGCAACATTTAGAACTGGTCATGGAACAACAGACTGGTTCAAAATTGTGAAAGGCGTATATCAAGGCTGTATATTGTCACCCTGCTTATTTAACTTACATGCAGAGTACATCATGGAAATATGCTGGGCTGGATAAGGCACAAGCTGGGATTAAGATTGCAAGGAGAAATATCAGTAACCTCAGATACGCAGATGATGCATTCCTTACAGCAGAAAGGGAAGAGGAACTCAAGAACGTCTTGTGAAAGTTAAAGAGGACAGTGAAAGACCTCACTTGTAACTCAACGTTAAAAAACTAAGATCACGGCATCCAGTTCCATCAATTCATGGAAAATAGATGGAGAAAGAATGGAAACAGTGAGAGACTTTCTTTTCTAATCACTGCAGATGGTGACTGAGGCCATGAAATTAAAACATGCTTACTCCTTAGAAGAAAAGCTATGACCAACCAAGACAGCACATTAAGAAGCATAGACATTACTTTGCCAACAAAAGTCCATATAGTCAAAGCTATTGTTTTTCCAGAAGTCATGTATGGATGTAAGAGCTGGAGCATAAAGAAGGCTGACCCATGAAGAATTGATGGTTTTGAACCATGTTATTAGAGAAGACTCTTGAGAGTCCCTTGGACTCCAAGGAGATAAAACCAATCCATCCTAAAAGAATTCAGTCCTGATTATTCATTGGAAGGACTGATAACTGAAGCTGAAACAACAATACTTTGGCTACCAGAGACAAAGACCTGACTCACTGGAAAAGTTCCTGATGATGGGAAAGACTGAAAGCAGGAGGTGAAGGGGATGACAGAGGATGAGATGGTTCAGTGACATCATCGACTTGATGGACTTGAGTTTGAGCAAGCTACAAGAGTTGGTGGTAGATAGGGAAGCCTGGCATGAGGCAGTCCATTGAGTCACAAAGAGTAGAACACAAGTGAGTGACTAAACTGCACTGATAAAACTGTTAAAAAAAATAACATAAGAGAAAACAGGATAATCCTTGTTTCAGTGATGGCTTTTCAGCTACAACATCAAAAGCATAAACTATTAATGAAAAAAATGGTAAACTGGATTTCCTTAAAATGGTATTTTTAAGAAACAAAAAGAAAAAAGTAAAATGGAAAACTTCTACTCTGCAAAAGACATTGTGAAGAAAATAAAAAGATACAATACAGATTGGTACAAAATAATTACAAAATATGTATCTGATAAAAAAGATTGTATATCATATAAAGAACTCAAGAAAGTTAACAATAAGTAAACAACCAATGTGATTTTTAAAATGGCAAAAAATCTTAACAGATTCCTCACCACTGTTCTTGCCTGGAGAATCCCAGAGACAGTGGAGCCTAGTGGGCTGCCATCTATGGGGTCACACAGAGTCGGACACAACTGAAGCGACTTAACAGCAGCAGTACACAAAAAATATATTCAAAAGGCAAAAAGCCATAAGAAAAGATACCTGCTCTAGATCTTATGTCAGCAGATATAATTTAAACAGTATTAACACCAATGGCTAGGGAAGATGTAGAGTAAAACGAACTTTTACTCTTTGCTGATAAGAATGCAAAATGATTCAGTCATTTTGGAAAATAGTTTGGCAATTTCTGACAAAACTAAACATATGAGGGAATATACCCTGGAAGTCTAGTGGTTAGGACTCAACACTTCTATTGCCAAGGGCCCAATCCACTGAGTCAACCGGGAACTAATAGCTGTGTGGTGAGACAAAACAAAACAAAACAAACAAACAAAAGAAACAAACAAAATCCAAAAAAAGAAAAACAAAAACAGGAACTTCCCTGATGGTCCAGCAATTAAGACTCCAAGCTTCCAAACGAAGTTCCATCCCTGATCAGGGAAATAGGATCACATATGCCATGAGATGCAGCCAATGAGGGAGAAAAAAACCCAAATGAAACCTAATCTTGTAATTCTGTAATCACGCTCCCAGTTTTTTACTGAAAGGAGGTGATAAATTGGGTCCACGCTAAAACTTCCACATGGATATTTATAGCAGCTCTATCCATTACTGTTAGAACTTGGAGGCAACCAACATGTCCTTCTATAGTAGGTAAATGGAATGTTCAGACAATGGAATATTATTCACCTGTAGAAAAAATTCAGTTATCAAGCCTTGAAAAGATATACAAATCTTGAATGTACATTCAGCTCAGTTCAGTTCAGTCGCTCAGTCGTGTCTGACTCTTTGCGACCCCATGAATCACAGCACGCAAGGCCTCCCTGTCCATCACCAACTCCTAGAGTTCACTCAGACTCACGTCCGTCGAGTCCATGATGCCATCCAGCAATCTCATCCTCTGTCATCCCGTTCTCCTCCTGCCCTCAATCGCTCCCAGCATCAGAGTCTTTCCAAAGAGTCAACTCTTCACATGAGGTGGCCAGAGTACAGGAGTCCCAGCTTTAGCATCATTCCTTCCACAGAAATCCCAGGGCTGATCTCCTTCAGAATGGACTGGTTGGATCTCCCTGCAGTCCGAGGGACTCTCAAGAGTCTTCTCCAACAACACAGCTCAAAAGCATCAATTCTTCGGGCGCTCAGCCTTCTTCCCAGTCCAAATCTCACATCCATACATGACCACTGGAAAAACCATAGCCTTGACTAGACAGACCTTAGTCGGCAAAGTAATGTCTCTTCTTTTGAATATGCTATCTAGGTTGGTCATAACTTTTCTTCCAAGGAGTGAGCGTCTTTTAATTACATGGCTGCAGTTACCATCTGCAGTGATTTTGTAGCCCCCCAAAAATTACTAAGTGAAAAAACTCTAGTCTGAAAAGGCTACATATTACATGAGTCCAACTAAATGACATTCTGGAAAAGGCAAAATTATAGAGACATTAAAAATTTTTGTGGTTGTCAGGGCTTAGGAAGACAGAGGAATGAATAGATAAAAACAATATTTTTAGATTAGTAAAATGATTCTGTAGTGGTGGATACATATCATTACACATTTGTTAAAAACCACTGAAAAGAATGTACATCAAAACTGAACCCTAGGTGAATGAGATTTGAAACTTCGAATCCAACTCTTAAAATAAAATACCATATTGTTTAAAACACACACAAGGAAATTAATAAGTGGTATGATACTATAAAGTTAATAAAAAATATGAACAGATTTTGTTCAGTTCAGTTCAATTCAGTTGCTCAGTCGTGTCCATCTCTTTGCGACTCCATGAATCGCAGCACGCCAGGCCTCCCCTGTTCATCACCATCTCTCGGAGTTCACTCAGACTCACGTCTATCGAGTCCGTGATGCCATCCAGCCATCTCATCCTCTGTTGTCCCCTTCTCCTCCTGCCCCCAATCCCTCCCAGCATCAGAGTCTTTTCCAGTGAGTCAACTCTTCTCATGAGGTGGCCAAAGGACTGGAGTTTCAGCTTCAGCACCATTCCTTCCAAAGAAATCCCAGGGTTGATCTCCTCCAGAATGGACTGAATGGATCTCCTTGCAGTCCAAGGAACTCTCAAGGGGCTTCTCCAACACCACAAGTCAAAATCATCAATTCTTCAGTGCTCAGCCTTCTTCACAGTCGAACTCTCACATCCATACATGACCACTGGAAAAACCATAGCCTTGACTAGACAGACCTTAGTGGGCAAAGTAATGTCTCTGCTTTTGAATATACTACCTAGGTTGGTCATGACTTTTCTTCCAAAGAGTAAGCATCTTTTAAATTTCATGGCTGCAGTCACCATCTACAGTGATTTTGCAGCCCAAGAAAATAAAGACTGACACTGTTTCCCTTGTTTCCCCATCTATTTTCCATGAAGTGATGGGACCGGATGCCATGATCTTCATTTTCTGAATGTTGAGCTTTAAGCCAACTTTTTTGTTCAAATTTCACAAAACTTCATTCCAGGGTCCATTATTTGTTTTCCTACCTTATTCAAGACTCCACACTGTATTTAACTGCATGGAGCAGCTTCAGCAGCATGCAATAAAGTCTGGTGAATTATCTTCTCATTTTTATTCTATTACAAATATTTTCTAATTTTCCTTGCTCTCACTTCTTAGATACACCCATCATTTTAAAATGGACATTTAATTTACAAATACGTGGGGTTTTGTTTAAAGTATCTTTAATATTAACTTCTCACTTTGATACTAATTTCTCATTTAAATGCTTTCTTCTCTGCAATCACTGTTTTTTTCAGTCCAACTTTATCGAGGCTTTTGATGGCTAAGTCAAAGATCTCTCTTAGTAAATGTCACATTGCCCTTGAAAATACATGGGTTATTTTCAAATATGTTTTGATATTTAGATCTGATATATAGAGTGCCTGAGGAACTATGGAATGAGGTTCGTGACACTGTACAGGAGACAGGGATCAAGATCATCCCCATGGAAAAGAAATGCAAAAAGCAAAATGACTGTATGGAGAGGCCTTACAAATAGCTGTGAAAAGAAGAGAGGCGAAAAGCAAAAGAGAAAAGGAAAGATATAAGCATCTGAATGCAGAGTCCCAAAGAATAGCAAGAAGGGATAAGAAAGCCTTCTTTAGCGATCAACGCAAAGAAATAGAGGAAAAGAACAGAATGGGAAAGACTAGAGATCGCTTCAAGAACATTAGAGCTACCAAGGGAACATTTCATGCAAAGATGGGCTTGATAAAGGACAGAAATGGTATGGACCTAACAGAAGCAGAAGACATTAAGAAGAGATGGCAAGAATACACAGAAGAACTGTACAAAAAAGATCTTCACGACCCAGATAATCATGATGATGTGATCACTAATCTAGAGCCAGACACCTTGGAACGTGAAGTCAAGTGGGCCTTAGAAAGCATCACTACGAACAAAGCTAGTGGAGGTGATGGAATTCCAGTTGAGTTCTTTCAAATCCTGAAGGATGATGCTGTGGAAGTGCTGCACTCAATATGCCAGCAAATCTAGAAAACTCAGCAGTGGCCACAGGACTGGAAAAGGTCAGCTTTCATTCCAATTCCAAAGAAAGGCAATGCAAAAGAATGCTCAAACTACCACACAATTGCACTCATCTCACATGCTGATAAAGTAATGCTCAAAATTCTCCAAGCCAGGCTTCAGCAACACGTGAACCGTGAACTCCCTGATGTTCACACTGGTTTTAGAAAAGGCAGAGGAACCAGAGATCAAATTGCCAATATCCGCTGGATCATGGAAAAAGCAAGAGAGTTCCAGAAAAACATCTATTTCTGCTTTATTGACTATGCCAAAACCTTTGACTGTGTGGATCACAATCAACTGTGGAAAATTCTGAAAGAAATGGGAATACCAGACCACCTGACCTGCCTCTTGAGAAACCGGTATGCAGGTCAGGAAGCAACAGTTAGAACTGGACATGGAACAACAGACCGGTTCCAATTAGGAAAAGGAGTATGTCAAGGCTGTGTATTGTCACCCTGCTTATTTAACTTCTATGCAGAGTACATCATGAGAAACGCTGGACTGGATGAAACACAAGCTAGAATCAAGATTGCCAGGAGAAATATCAATAACCTCAGATATGCAGATGACACCACCTTTACGGCAGAAAGTGAAGAGGAACTAAAAAGCCTCTTGATGAAAGTGCAAGAGGAGAGCGAAAAAGTTGGCTTAAAGCTCAACATTCAGAAAACGAGGTTCATGGCATCCGGTCCCATCACTTCATGGGAAATAGATGGGGAAAGAGTGGAAACAGTGTCAGGCTTTATTTTTTGGTCTCCAACATCACTGCAGATGGTGAATGCAGCCATGAAATTAAAAGACGCTTACTCCTTGGAAGAAAAGTTACGATCAACCTAGATAATATATTCAAAAGCAGAGACATTACTTTGCTGACCAAGGTCCATCTAGGGTTTTTCCATTGGTCATGTATGGATGTGAGAGTTGGACTGTGAAGAAGGCTGAGTGCCGAAGAATTGATGCTTTTGACCTGTGGTGTTGGAGAAGACTCTTGAGAGTCCCTTGGACTGCAAGGAGATCCAACCAGTCCATTCTGAAGGAGATCAGCCCTGGGATTTCTTTGGAAGGAATGATGCTAAAGCTGAAACTCCAGTACTTTGGCCACCTCATGAGAAGAGTTGACTCACTGGAAAAGACTCTGATGCTGGGAGGGATTGAGGGCAGAAGGAAAAGGGGACAACAGAGGATGAGATGACTGGATGGCATCACGACGGACGTGAATCTGAGTGAACTCCAGGAGTTGGTGATGGACAGGGAGGCCTGGCGTGCTGCGATTCATGGGGTCACAAAGAGTTGGATACGACTAAGCGACTGAACTCAACTAAAAAGAACAGACTCTGTAAGATTTCAATACCTTTAGACCAGGAAATGTTTGCACCTTGTTTCATGTCCCCATATCAGTTCTCATCTCCTCGTTTACAGTCTATGGGAACTCGAATAATATTTGTATCCTACTATTGTGTGAAAAGTTTATCAATCTTCATTATGCTGAATTTGCTCATATTTCAGGTCTACTATTGGAGAAGGAAATGGTAACCTACTCCAGTATTCTTGCCTAGAGAATCCCATGGACAGAAAAGCCTGGTAGGCTACAGTCCACAGGGTGGCAAAGAGTCGAACACGACTGAGCGACTTCACTTCACTTCACTTCATAGCCTTCTTAGGTGCTTGTTTTTAAAATGTTTTTCTCAGGAAGACTTACAAATAGCTAAGAAAAGAAGAGAAGCAAAGGGACAAAAGAAAGGAAAAATACACCGAACTGAATGGAGAGTTCCAGAGATTACAGAAGAGATATAAGAAAGCCTTCATAAGTAAATAATGCAAAGAAATACAGGAAAACAATTGAATCAGAAGGACTAGAGATGTCTCCAAGAAAACTGGAGATACAAAGTGAATATATCATGCAAAAATGGGCACAAGAAATCTTGGACAGAAACAGCTAGGACCTAACAGAAGCAGTAGAGATAAAGAAGAGGTGCCAAGAAAACACAGAAGAACTATACAAAAAGGTCTTAATGACTGACTCGTACAACAGTGTGGTCACTTACCTAGAGCCAGACATCCTGGAATGTGAAGTCAAGTGGGCCTTAAGAAGCATTACTACAAACAAAGCAGTTGGAGGTGATGAATTCCAGCCTTTGATAATTGGAAATCCTAAAATATGCTGTTAAAAGTGCTGCACTCAATATGTCAGCAAATTTGGAAAACGCAGCAATGGTCATAGGACAGGGAAAGGTCACGTTTCATTTCAATCCCAAAGAAAGGCAATGCCAAAGAATATTCAAAATGTAACAGGAAGGAAAGGGGCAGGCCACAACTTCTCACAGAATGACACAGCTCAAGGACACAAAAAAAATTAGAATCAAATGGGATCAAGATGGCTGAAAAGACTAGACCTTGATCCTCAATCAGTAAGTGAAATCACACACCCAGAGGTGCCATGACAATTCCAACTCATTGTCAAAAGACCAACGAATGGGCAATGGCCTAAATCCTAGAAATCTCCACACTTTCCCCCAAATCAGGGGAATAATCCTCCTACTCATTAGCATATGAAATTCAGTTCGGTTCGGTCATGTCTGACTATTTGCGACCCCATGAACTGCAGCACTCCAGGCCTCCCTGTCCAAAGGCAACTCTGAAGCATATGAGATTACCCAGACTATAAAAACTAACCAAACCACATTTCACAGCTGCCCTTGTCCTCTGCAATGGCCCACACTCTGTGTGTGGAGTGTGCTTTCCTCTGAATCTGAATAAATCCATTACTTAGCTATCACTCTGTCTCTTACTGAATTCTTTCAGTGATGAGACATCAAGAATCTGAGCTTCATTAGGTCCTGAAAACAAGTACTGTGGGTTTTGGCTGGGTTCGAGTCCCAAGCAGAGTTTTGGCTGGGTTCAAGTCCCAAACTGGCTTTTGGCTAGGTTTGAGTCCCAGCACATGGGTTCAAGACCCAATTTGAGATAAACGGTTTCAAAACTACCACACAGTTGCACTCACTTGACACGCTAGAATCCTTGGACTTCCCTGGTGGCTCAGACGGTAAAGCGTCTGCCTACAACACAGGAGACTGGGGTTCAATCCCTGGGTCAGGAAGATCTCCTGGAGAAGGAAATGCAACCCACTCCAGTATTCTTGCCTGGAAAACATGGATGGAGGAGCCTGGTAGGCTACAGTCCATGGGATTACAAAGAGTAGGGCATGACTGAGCAACTTCACTTCCTTTTTTTTCTTTCTTTCTTTACATGCTAGTAAGAAATGCTCAAAATCCTTCAAGCTAGGCTTAAGCAGTACATGAATCGAGAACTTCCAGATGATCAAGCTGCATTTAGAAAAGGCAGAGGAACAAGAGATCAAACTGCCAACATCCACTGGATCATAGGAAAAACAGGGAAAAACAGAAAAACAGAAGCTTCCTTGACTACGTGAAAGCCTTTGCCCCTGTGGATCACAACAAACTGAGGAAAATTCTTAGAGAGATGGGAGTACCAGACCACCTTACCTGCCTCCTGGAGAAACCTGCATGCAGGTTAGGAAGCAGAATGAAACATGGTTTCACTAAATCCAAAAGCTAACAATTTAAGATTATAAAAATTCATAGCCAAACTGGTTAGGAAAAAACTATGAAAAACTGTCAAAGCTTAGTCAATGAGAAAGAGATAACCTACACAGCCCTATATTTCTCTTTTTAATGGTATTACAGTTAAAAATCTTCCTCTAAAGAAAACTCTAGGCCCAGATAGCTTTAAAAGTAAATACTGGCAAACATTAAGTAATATTACCTAATTTTTATATAAACTCTTCCAGAAAACAAGAGTAAATACTTGTTTTTAGCTCATTCTAATAAGGCCATCACTCCTTGACACCAATACCAAAGCCACTGTAAGAAAAGCAATCTATTGGCCAACATCCCTCATGAAGAGAGAGCCAAAATTTTCTGTAAAATTTCTAAAAGTTAAATTAAACAGTATATAAAAATCATAATACAACAAGACCAAGTGGATTTTTTATACAAACAGCTCATACAACTCAATATCAGAAAAATAAACAACATAATCAAAAGTGGGTAATATGATCAAGACCAAGTGGGATTTTCCCAGGAATATAAGGTGGTTTTTTTTAAAACAACACTGGAAAATCAACCAACATACTTCATCATATTAACAGATCTAAAACAAAAAAAAATTACATCTATTATGAACAAATAGTCTTGTCAACAAGAGATGTTGGGAAGTCCTGTCAATCAATGATTTTAGAACACTCCTTGACACCATATACAAAATTAAACTCAAAATGGTTTAATGACCTAAAGTAAGACATGACACTATAAGATTCCTAGAAGAGAACATTCTCTGACAAAAATCTTAACAGTATTCTTAGATCAGCCTCCCAAGGCAAAAATAAAGGAAAAATAAACAGATAGGAATTAATCAAACTTAAAAGTTTTTGCACAGCAAAGGAAACCATCAACAAAACAAACAAAAACACCAACAGAATGGGAGAATATATTCACAAAAAATACAAACGAGCTTCATTTCCAAAATTACAGCTCACACAACTCAATACCTGAAAAACAACACAATTAAAAAGTGGGCAGAAGACCTAAGTAGACATCTCTTGAAAGAAAACATACAAATGGCCAAAAGGCACATGAAAAAATGTTCAATACTGCCAATAATTAGAGAAATTCAAATCAAAAGCACAATAAATTATCACTTCACACTGATCAGAATGGCTATCAAAAAATCAACAAATAATAAGTGCTGGAGAAGGTACTGAAAAAAGGGAACCCTCCCCTACACTGTCAGTGGGAATGTAAACTGATACAGCCAGTATGGGAAATATTATAGAGGTTCCTAAAAAAACTAAAAGTAGAACTACCATATGGATCCAGCAATCCCACTTCTGGGCAAATATCCAGAACAGACAATAAGAACTCTAATTCAAAAAAGATACATGCACCCCAAAGTTTACAGCAGCACTATTTTCAACTGGTAAATCATGGAAGCAATCTAAATGTTCACTGACAGTTGAGTGGCTAAAGAAAGTGAAGTCGCTCAGTCATGTCCGACTCTTTGCGACCGCATGGACGGCAGCCTACTAGGCTCCGCTGTCCATGGGATTTTCCAGGCAGGAATACTGGAGTGGGCTGCCATTTCTTTCTTGAATAGCCCAAACAACTCTGAAAGAGTACAATCTTGGAGTGAATAAAGAAGTTATACACAAACACACACAATGTTCACAGATCAGAAAACTCAGTATTATTAAGGTATTAATACTCCTCCCCACAAATGATCTGTAGATTCACTGCAGTTTGATTCAAAATACCAGGAGTTTTATTTCTAAAAGCTGACTAATTCTGAAATCCATATACAAATGCACAGAACCTAGAATAGCCCAAACAACTCTGAAAGAGTACAATCTTGGAAGGTGGACCCTATCTGACCTCAAGCATTATCATAAATCTATAGTAATCAAAATTGTGTGGTATGGAACAGAATTAGAGTCTAGAAATAGGCCCATATACAGATGGTCAACTGGCTTTCAACAAATGGAGGTTTAAGATAATTTAATAAAGAAAGGACAATCTGTTCTAAAAATGGCTCAGGAAAAACTGATTTATCAATATTCAAATCAATGGACTTTGATGTATAACTCACATCATACACAAAAATTAACTCAAAATGGATCATAGACCTAAATGTAAAAGATAAAAATATAAAACTTTTAAAAGAAAACATATGTATCTGATAAATGACTTGCACCCGAAACACATAATGCTTCACAGAACTCGGTAATAAAACAAACCAATAAAAAGGGAGAGGTGGTGGATAGATGTGGACACTTCACCAAAATAAATAAATAAATAGCTAATATTCACATGAAAAGCTGTTTAACTTTCGTATAGGTCAATGAAGAAATGCCAATCAAATTCCTCTAGGATCACCACCATCCCTTTCTGGATTACTGCAATAACCTTCTAATGGCCTCCTTCCTTCCACTCTTGACTCTCTATAGTCCATATACAACAAAGTGGCCTCAGGTTCTTATAAAACCTAAGACCATGTTACATCTCAGCTTAAAACTCTAACGGCTCTTTTTTCACTCAAATTAAAAACCTTCCACTGGCTTATACAGTCTTACAAGATTGGCCTCTCACACTGGCCTCTTCTCTACTGCAACCCCCTCACCTTCCTTTCATAGTACTGTCCCAGCTGCCTGTCCCTGTCTCCACCTGCTTTCAAGTTAACCACATGATAATAATCTTAGTAATATTTAACATTTGCTAAGTAATACTTACTATAAGCCAGAGATTGTTCTAACTGCTTTAAATGCATTATCTCATTCAATTCCAACAATTATTTCCCCACTTTACAAACAATGAAACTGAGTTACAAAGAGGTTAATTAACCTAAGAGTTAAGTCTGTGTTAAAGCCAGAATTCAAAATCACAGATGGAAGAAGCCAACTGCACAGCCCAAAATATACATATCAATAATGTCACCTACTTCTTAACATTCTTAAGAAATAAGCATAGAATAAAGAGAAGATAGGATAAAGGACTAAGAGAGGGAAAATCAACGTGCTTGATATAGTCTCAGAGACGTAAAATTGGTTAAGAGGAACCAGGACAATTCAAGTATTTTCAAAATGCAGCATCTAACTAGTTAAGAGGTCAAAGTCAGCACAAATATAACATAAATCAAAATGTGACATTTAAAACTTACTTTTTCTATTGCAAACAGAACTGCCTTATGACCCAGCAATCCCACTGCTGGGCATACACACCGAGGAAACCAGAATTCAAAGAGACACATGTACCCCAATGTTCATCACAGCACTGTTTATAACAGCCAGGACATGGAAACAACCTAGATGTCCATCAGCAGATGAATGGATAAGAAAGCTGTGGTACATATACACAATGGAGTATTACTCAGCCCTTAAAAAGAATAAATTTGACTCAGTTCTAATGAGATGGATGAAACTGGAGCCGATTATACAGAGTGAAGTAAGCCAGAAAGAAAAACACCAATATAGTATACTGACACATATATATGGAATTTAGAAAGATAGTAATGATGACCCTGTAAGTGAGACAACAAAAGAGACACAAAGGTATAGAAGGGACTTTTGGCCTCTGACAGAGAGGGAAAGGGTGGGATGATTTGGGAGAATGGCATTGAAACGTATACTATCATGTAAGAAATGAAGCACCAGTCTATGTTTGATACAGGATACAGGATGCTTGGGGCTGGTACACAGGGATGATCCAGAGAGATGATATGGGGTGGGAGGTGGGAGCGGGCTTTGGCATTGGGAGATCATGTACACCTGTGGCTGATTCATGTCAATGTATGGCAAAACCAATACAGTATTGTAATGTAGAATAAAGTAAAAATAAAATTAAAAAAAAAAAAAACAAAAACTTACTTTTTCTGTAGTAACAGTCAAGGAAGGAACCAATGCAGGTGATGGTTCTGGTTGCTTCTTATGTTTTTGTTTATGTTTGTCCTTTTCTTTATATTTCTAAAAATGAACAGAAGTAAAATACAATTTAAATTTAAACTGATATATACATAATAAAGATATTTCTTTATACTTACATTCAAGTAATTTAAAATATTAGTAAATGCTTGTCAAAAAACACAAACTCACTTCTAATCAGATATCATTTTATATATAAACAATATTAGTAATATACTGATGGTATTACTATATTTAATATATTACAATATATAGTACTACTTCTGTAAGTTATATTAAGGTGATTTGTTTTCTTATCCTTGACCAACCTAAAAGATAAACTTAAGTCTACATTTATATTTGATAAACTATTTTTGTCCTATTAAAAATACCAAATGCTGTTGTACAGATTTCATAAATAGTACCTTAAAATTTCTATATACTTTGACATGCACTATCACCTTATAATGGTATCAGATTTTCCAACACCATGCATTAAATTCTATGGTCCATAAACTACAAACCAGTGCAAAGAAACTCAGACAAGAAATTCTTTTTTGATGTTTACTCAAAAATAGACACATCAGTTATCTCTGCTAAAACTGATGAGCTGAAATATAAAAAGAATTCAATTAATAAGAAATTAACTATATATTAGGAGCCCAATATTTAACATCAAAGTACTTTAACCAAATTGTTCTCAATTGTTTGAATCAGTAGGTAAGCATATTGTGTGTGAAGTTCACCACTATTTAAAGAGTTAATTCAACTTATTTCTCATAGTACTTAAGTTTAACCATTCAGAGCACTTAATCTATTCAAAGCATGAAAGAATACTACCACTGGCCCTGCCCTAAAAGAGAGAGTATATCAGCAAACAAAATGTGTACAAATTAAGGATAGATGTTTTACTATAATATCTAAGACTACTGCCCCTTTTTGTTTTTAATTACCTCTCTATAGCAAGGTTAATACTTTAGAAAAAGAAAATGTAAAATAAAAGTAACCGTTTTTATTCAGAGTTTTTAGGAAACTTTGTTACTATGAAGTTGTTTTAACTGTGACAGATCATAAGGAATCATGCCACTAATTCTTTGTATGAGGATGCATATAGAAGTTGACGAGCCAAGAGTTTTGAAAAGACCTCTATGGGTTTCACCTTTGCTGCCTTAGTTTCTAGTCATCATGTAGAGAGTCAGTTCACACTTCCCTGATAGAGAGGCTAAGTAGAAAAAGAGGCCACATGGAGAAGAACTGGAGTTAACCCCAGCCTACAGTCAGCAGCATGTCAATTGAGACATGTAAGTAAGACTATTTTAGATCACCCAGCCAGCCACCAGCTACGAGTAGACTCATGATTAAGCCCAGCTGATACCATGTGAAGGAAAGACAAATTGTGCTGAGCCCTAACCACTAAAAAATGTATACCACTAAAAGTCGTCAAGTGGTTTACCAAGCAACAGTAGATAATTGAAACAAAGCCAGAATTCACAACCAGGTAACAGGAGTTAGTGAAAGTAGAAATTAAAAGTAACACATATTGGAATTTTTGTATTCACCAAAATAACAAATATAACTATACAATCTACTTTACAAATATGATGCTTGACTGCAGTAAGTTGTATATCAATACTTTTCTCCCATAAAGATAATACAGGAGCCTCTCCATCCTTCTTCATGTTTTGCTTCCCATACTGGGCTTTCTTCATCAAGGGTACAAGAGCCGGAATAATTTTATATATATTTTATAGAGAATGATGCTGAAAAACAAGATGAACAATCTTTACGGGGCTTCCTTGGTGGCTCAGTCAAGAATCTGCCTACAATGCAGGAGACTCAGTTCAGTCTCTGGATCGGAAAGATCCCTGGAGAAGCGAATGGCAATCCATTCCAGTATTCTTGCCTGGAGAGTCTCATGGACAGAGGAGCCTGGTGGGCTACAGTTCATGGGGTCGCAAAGAGCTGGACACAACTGAGAGAATAACACACTCACAAACAACAGCTACAATAGTAGATAGAACAGAAGAGTAAAAAGTAAAGTATACATG
This sequence comes from Nanger dama, assembly GCA_917880005.1. Lineage (NCBI taxonomy): Eukaryota > Metazoa > Chordata > Mammalia > Artiodactyla > Bovidae > Nanger > Nanger dama. The sequence continues at coordinate 31,190,151 of CAKJTW010000023.1, forward strand.
TATATGTATGAAAACATGAATGTATGTAAGACATAATGGAATAATATATCACTTTTGGTCCTGTGTAATACACTTTGGTCTTGGTGTAATACACCAAGAAATATATGCTGAGATTGTAAATGTTCACTGGGAGAGATTGTGAATAGATTACATCTACAATATAGGCCTGTGAAATATGAATCAATGTAGTGTAATGACTTTCACACTAAAGAGAGGCTGATTTTTAACAGAATAGGAAAAAAATTCGGGAAAATATACAGTTACATCTAAATACTTAGAATATGAAAAAGATGGGATTCCAAATCAGCAGGAAAGACTGAAATTATTTAATAATACTAGAAAAAGTGGTTAATAATGTAGGAAAAATGTCTTATACAAAAAAAAGACAAACTCTAAACAGCTTATTTTATAGTTAAAAAATTTAAAAATCTAAGAGGCTGAAGAAAATGTTTTTTAAATTTTGAAATTTAAAGGAGGAAAGACTTTTCTAAGCATAAAACAAAGTAAAAATCAGAAACAAAAAAGGTAGTTTTAGCTATTCAAATAGTTCTGCATCAATTTAAAAATCATTAAAAAGCTAAAAACAAACTGAGAAATAAGTTAACATGTTCTGTATTTTAGTGTTTAAAATGTTTATAAATCAGGAAGAAAAAATAAACATGCTATGAAATAATGCACAAAGGGCAATTCACAAAAGAAACAATGAGCCACAAAACAAAAAATGTGCAACCAAGGACTAAAGAACTAATGGCAATATTATTCTATTACCTAAATTTTTTTAACACCAAAACTGTTGGATTTTTGTTTTAAGACCCAATGTTGCCCAACTTGCAGTGAAATGAGCACATGAGCACATGAGCAATGCTAAAGAGAATGTAAACGTGCAATGGACCATTTAAAATGTTCAGAGTTAGAAACCATAGATATAGTATCTGACTAGTAATTTCATCTCTAAAAAGTGAAGGTTCAAATATAGTTTATTATGCTACTATTTGCAATGAGAAAAAAAAACTGTAAATAAATGTTCAACAACACAGGTGTGGCTGAAAAAATTATTATACAACCATGTAATGGTCATTTAAAAAGTATGTTCTGAAGGAATAAAGATCTGGTAAAATGGTTAATATGAGTTTCACTTTAAAATTTTATGCAAAGAGTCAAGCTTGAGAAAGAAAAACAAAGCTGGAAGATGTCACAGTTTCTGATTTCAAACTATACTACAAACTGTTGGCAATCAAAACTGTATGGTACTAGCACAAAAACAGACACAGAGATCAGCAGAATGGGACAGAGTCCAGAAATAAACCCATATTTATAGGGTCTATTGGGCTTCCCTGGTGGCTCAGACAGTAAAGAAAATGCTTACCCAGGAGACCTGGGTTCAGTCTCTGGGTTGGGAAGATCTCCTGGAGGAGGAAATGGCAACCAACTCTAGTATTTGTGCCTGGAAAACTCCATGGACAGACAAGCCTGGTGGGATCCTATGGAACAAGACTGAACAACTAATACTATATGGTCAATTAATCTACAACAAAGGAGGCAAGAAGAATCAAAAGGAAAAAGATATTCTCTACAATCAATAATGTGAAAACTGGACAGCCACATGCAAAAGAATCAGACTACTTTCTCATACTGTATAGAAAAATAAACTCAAAGTGACTTAAACAGAAGACCTGAAACCATAAAACTAAAAGATTACATGGACAGTGCCTTTTGACATTGATCTTAGCAGACTCTTTCTAGATTATGTCTTCTCGGGCAAGAGAAACAAAGGCAAATATAAATAAACGCACCTATATCAAACTGAAAATGAAAAGCTTTTGCACAGTGAAGGAAATGAAACAGCCATATTTGTAAACAATACATCTGATAAGGAGTAAAATATGCAAAGAACTCATATAACTCAATATGCAAAAACAAACGATTAAAAGATGAGCATTTTTCCAAAGAAGACATACAGATGGCCAACAGACAGGATGAAAAGATGCTCAACATTTATTAATAATCAGGGAAATGCAAATTACAACCACAATGATATACTACCTCACACCTGTCAGAATGGACATCATCAAAAAGACAACAAATAACAAGTACTGGCAAAGATGCAGAAAAAGAACATTTGTGAACTGTTGAAAGTGAAAGAAGTCGCTCAGTCATGTCCGACTCTTTGCGACCCCACAGACTGTAGCCTAGCAGGCTCCTCCGTCCATGGGATTTTCCAGGCAAGAGTACTGGAGTGGGTTTTCTCAGCCACTATGGAAAACAATATGAAGATTCCTCAAAAAATTAAAAACAGAACTGCCTTATTATCCAGCAGTTTCACTTCTGGGTATTCACTCAAAGAAAACAAAAAACACTAATTTGAAACAATATATGCACGACCTTCAATGAACCATTATTTGCAATAGCCACGATATAGAAGTAACCTAACTGGCCATCAATAGATTAAGTGTATAAAGATGCTGTTTGTGTGCCTGTGTAACATTACTCAATGATTAAAAAAAAACTACTTTCAATTTTACATGAATGGACTTAGATGGTATTATGCTAAGTTAAATAAGTCAGAGAGAGAAAGACAAACACCACCATATGACCTTACTTTTATGTGGAATCTAAAAGACAAAACAAAACAAACCAAAACGGAAACAGATTCAGATGCAGAGAATAGAGTGGGAGTGAAAACTTTCAGTTATAAAATAAGTAAACAAAGGGAGGTAGGTATAAGATACACCATAAGGAACATGGTCAATAACATTGTTAAGAACACTGGACAGATGGCTACTGGACTTACGGTGATCATTTCATAATGTATGTAAATATCAAATCACTAAATAGTATACCCAAAACTAATATAATACTGCATATCAACTATATTATTTCCATAAAAATAAATTTAATAAGTGAATAAAAATTTTATGCAAAGAGAGAACAACCAGAAGGAAATAAAAAAACACTATTTTTTTATGTAAAGCCATAGGTCAGGACAACTGGTGTCACTCCCAAATACATCACTGTGTATAATTAACAATAAAAATAATCAAAATTTCATCCTTAAAGCAGCCCTGTAGATCAGAAAGGAATGGCTTAAACAATTACAAAATAGATTCTTATCTATACCTCCCAAGAAACTTAGCTGAAACAAAAACCTTTTTAATTTAAAGAAAAAAATAAATAAGGTACCCATGATGACAAACTAAAAAGAAAATTTAAAGAGTAAGGGAAACAAGAAAGATTTAAAGGAAAGGGGCGAAAATGATTCCATCTTAAAAGTATCTTCAGCTACATAATGAACTACGTTCCCTGTAGAAGGTAGGGACAATACAGGAGTTTTTAACCTAAATTTAGAGCATAATGAACAACTAAGAGACAGTATTTCCAGTATTCAAACCAGAACAGGAAAAGAAATCATTAAAGGAAAATTAAAGAACAAGACTGCAGAGATAATACTTGAAATAAGTTCTTGTCTTCCGACACAGAGGAATTCGATATCTCAGAGTCTGAGGAATACACATGTATCACAGAAGCAATGGCAGAAAGAAATGTTTGGGGTAAGTCAGAAAGTGAATTCTAAAAGGAATGCAGTATTGTGCTTGAGGTTATTTCCCCAGAAAAGTTCTAAATTAACAAAGATGTGCTCATATATAGGAAAGATTTCATTATCACTAGGTGTGAAGAAGAGTTCATCAGGAAGCCTAATTATTAGAAATTAAATTTCTACTAAGGAAAAAAGGATCTATGTTCAGTAACTCTCAAGGCTTTAAATGGTGATTTAAAATCATATCAATTTTTTCCAATGTTAACAATTATGAATCAAACAAAAACCAGTGAAAACAACAAACCAAACAGCAACCAAAACTGGGGGAATGGTAGAAGCAGATAATCCATTAAACAAAAACCAGCAGGCAAGCAGTGAAATAGAAGACACTAGAAATAGAGCAGAAGTTGCCCTGAACTGAACTATAGAATTCAGCTATTAATAATCCTACTTCCAATTAGCTAAAATTCTGAAAATATCACAAAAACTCCCAAATCTGCAGAGAAACAACCTTTTCTTTTGCTTTTCCTATTTAATTTGTTCTTTCTTTACCTAAAGAGTAGTACAGGCTTTAGAGCAGAAACAGGAAAAGCTAGGGGAAGGGAGAGTACTGACTGTTTGGAAGTAGACAATCTAGGCTAGGAATGAATTATATAAAATCAGAGGGTATTCATAAGTGTGTGAACTACCCCCACACAGTTAAGAGATTAAAATCTAGCATAAGATATTTAATCAAGAATTAGAAAAGAGAGCTGAGCCTGGGGTTCTACGAAAAACTGCATACTGTCCCAATTAAGCTTGTACACTGCACCCCTGACATTTCCTCTGGAAATCAGAAAGAGACACTTAGTCCTCAAACCCTAGCCTCAAAAATGGTGAAAAGAGATTCACGAAATGGTCTTAACTACAGTGGAGCAAATACCTAGAAAGAGCCTCAAAAACATGAGCAAGAAAGGAAAAAGTTGCATGGCAAAAAAACTGTAGCTGAAAAGCAAACAATATAAAGAGCATAACATGCAAAACAGAACCGAAACTCTCAACCTACAAATAAATGTAATTCAGCATAGAGGTATTTCTCAAATTGTTCCATGCTAAGTAAAACTTCACTCTAATGTATGTTCAAACAAAGCACAAAATGAGATGATGAAACAAAACCGTTTAAAAAAACTCAAGAACTGTAGGAAAAACCAGGGATTGTAGAACCAAAGTAATTTTAAAACTAAAAGAATTAGTAACTAAAATAGAATCAGCAAAGGGAAAAAGCATACATTCTTGAGAATAAAAATACTGCTCTAAAAAGGGCATGAAAAAAATCACAGTAATGCAAATGAAAAATCAGCAGATACGTTCAGAGGGAATTCTCTGGCAGTCCAATGGTTAGGACCGGGTGCTTTCACTGCTGTGGCTTGGGTTCAATCTCTGGTCAGGGAACTAAGATCACACAAGCTCACACAAGCCACGCAGCAAAGTTAAAAAAAAAAGGGGGGTGGGGTGGGGGTGGTTTAGAGAGGAACATTTAACAGTTACATATAACAATAATCAAACGTTAAGTATAACTTGTGTCCCTACAGTAGAGAATCCAATGAATGGAGAACAAAAAGATGTATTCAAACATAAGAGTCTACAAAATAAAAGGGAGAACCCCCCCCCCAAAAAAAAACGTGTTCTGAAAAACTCAGTTATAGAATGTTCAACGGCAAGACTTACTGTCGTTAAGCTCAGCAGACTACACGGGGGTCAGTGGGGTAGGACTGTCCCTGGTCCTCCCCACAGCAATAATCCAGGTCCACTGCCTGAATTCTTAAAGGAAAGAAAGTGTCACCCAATAATATATACAGCCAAGATTCAGTTCAAAAATTAGGACAAGAAGAAAACACTTTCCATTATGAACAGTGAGAATACAGGTCTGAAGAACGTATTCCCGAAAAAAGTTATTGAACACTAAAGCTCTGCCAATTTGAGATGATATAAAGAACTCACTGGAGAAGCTGTGGTGAAAGGTAGTGACCATCTAACAAATGTAAATTAAATACAGAACATCTAACAAATTTAAATACAGAACAAATCCCTAAAACAACTGTGAGGACTGTTTACAGAAGAGACTGTCTCAGGCCTGAAAAATGCAACATAAAATATCTTTAAAAACAAACAAACTGGATGGAAGGAAATGAGAAGCGGACAGGGATATTGTTCGCCTTTCACAGCAGGAGCTCAATATAAACTCTGAAGCACATAGTTAAAATAGTTTGTCACCAAATAGTAATTGCAGATGAAATCCTTCCTTGTAGACAAAGCCTGGTTTTCTTTGGCTAATCACTCTTTCACATCCTCAGATTTTCAAGCCCAGAGGTGAACATCGATTACCTAAGTCAATTTAGATAAATCTACCTCCTGAGCCACAGACCGCTTTAGGTCTGGGACAGATTTAAGTCAGGACAATAAAACAGAACAGGAAATTTTCTGTGAGATGGCTGGGAATGTTCTCTTTAAAAGGTACTCTCTTGCTGTCTTCAGATACTCAAGTGTTAGGCCATGACCCCTGGAACAAGTGCAGTGACCTGCCAACCATGCCTAGAGAGGCCAACGGAACCACAAGGAAGACAGCAATGCCCTACCACCAGTGAACTGACCGCTGCTAAGCTAACCAGTCTCAGAAAAGCCTCTGAGCATCTTATGCAAAACAGTAACTCTCCACTGCTTTAGCAATAATCTGTTACAGTTAAAAGCATCTGAACTAGAAGGATGATCTTACTTTTCAGTGATTTTTTTGTGTGCTTCAGTATCTCCACAATTAAAGGTAGAAGTTTAAGGAAATAATATCTGTTGGGATAAGGTAATCTTATATGAAGTTCAATTTATCTATTTGCTTCACTTTCTTTTATAGAGCCAAGTAAATCCAAGTTTAACATTTTTTTAAAAACCAACAGTATTGCACCATTTTAGTATTTTTGATTGTTCTAATCATCCTTTCAAAATCTATTACCTATCTTTATAAAAATCTGGAATGTTTACTTAGTAGTAATGATGGCTATTTCTGAATGGTGAATTCTGGAGTGCTTTTTAAATTAATTTGCATTTAAAAAATGCTTTGCCTTGTTTTATTATTATTTTTTAATAATTACATATCCCTGGTGGCTCAGGCAGTAAAATCATCTGCTTGCAGTGCTGGAGACCTGGGTTCAATTCCTGGGTCAGGAAGATCCCCTGGAGAAGGAAATGGCAATCCACCCCAGTACCCTTGCCTGGAAAATTCCATGGGTGAAAGAACCTCATAAGCTACATCCATGGGGTCACAAAGAGTCGGACACAACTGAGCGACTTCACTAACAAAAAGAATAGGCTACAATGAAGTAGAGAGAGCTAGCTATTCACCAAACCCATTTCTTTCCCTTATTCAGAGTATAACTAGACATTTCCCAGTTTCCTTTGCAGTCCGATGTGGTATTTAACTGAGTTCAGGTCAATTATTATCTGAATGAAAAATGACGTGTGCTGCCTCTGGGCCTGGTCTTTAATAGCCTTGAGTATTGAGTGTCCATGTTCCTTCCTCTTCCAGGGATTAATACAAGGGAGCACAGCAGACACAGAACCAACACTGAAAAGAAGACAGAGAAGCAAGAATGCAAGGAACCAAAAGTCCTAAGTCATGGCTTGTAAGAAAGCTGTTAATCAAGAACATCTGTTTAGGATGTCATTGTGAATGAAAAATAAACAATGTATTATTTCTCATAATCTGAGGAGTATCATATGTTAGGAGACAATTCTTACCTAAGTCTCTGCTCTTTCTTTATGTCTTGCAAATAAATAAGGCAATGACTTATCCATCATCTAAACTATCTTTTCAAGGTTGTTTGTATAATGAGCATACTTAAAAGACAGAATGTGTACCTTAGGAACAAATGGCAGCCGCATTTACTATTACAAAATATTCAGGTGCCCTGAGCTCAGGGTTCTACTGCAACGGACTGCATGAGCAGCTGTCATCTGGCCCTCTTTGCTCTGCCCTATGGAAACTGGGTCTTGGGGGAATTGTGCAAAAATACTGATACTCTGGTTACTTCTACTGCTTTAAGTAATAAACTATACTTTATCTCTAATCCAAAATTCTCTTGTCTTCTAACTGGCTACCTTATAAGTAGGGTATACTTTATAAGACCCCTTTCACAGTTCTTGACCCTCTGGTGATAGGAATTTAATGCTGTTAAGAGATGTGGCTTTCTGGGAAAGGAAGGATAAGGGCTTCAAGGGCCAATTAATGGGATATGAGGGAAGCCTGTGGGAATGACTAACAAACACACTGAGCAAACCGTATGCTCAATAAAGCAGTAAACAGTTCTTCATTTTATTGTCTGATAATGAGGAAGAACTGAGGAGGTGGCTGCTAAAATCTCCTCCAGGTTAAAGGAGATTATTATACAACACAGGGGATATAGCCAATATTTTATAATAACTATATAAACTTTAAAAATTATAAATCACTACACTATACACTTGTAACATATGTAAGACTGTGCATCAACTATTATTCAATTTAAAAACAAACAAAAACCCTCCAGGTAGGAGATTTTCTCACCGATCTGGCAGTTGGCTTCAGTTTCACCCTACCATAATAATAACTAATTTCAATACTGAGTCACCCTCAGTGGACAGAAGATTCCAACCCTTTCAGATAACAGTTACGGAACTGCTTATCTACACTGAGCATGAAAGGAAGGAAACTAGCAAACAATCACTATGGGCAGAAACAAGGTGAATCACAGGAATCCTGGTTCCCCTGGAAAATGCAGGTGGAGGGGTCTGCATGTTAATGAACAAAGGACAGTTGGACTGTCTCAATACCTCCTGCGATCTATCCTGCCAACTGTGAATTCATTTAGATGAGAACAGAAGACTTCAGTTCTGTTTTTGTTTTTTTGCAATGGATCCTGGTTGCTATAAGGCATCTTTTGGTCCTTCCTCTCGCGGAAATTTCCCAGAGACAGGCCAACACTTTGTGTGAAATAAGGAAGCTAACACTTCCCTCTTTAGTGGCCCCCACAATCCCTAGGGTAGTACCCCACCCCTTTTTGAAGAACAGCTATAAGCCTGCCCATGGGCTCTTTTCAAAATCAAACCCATGGAACAATGTAGCTCTTGAGCCTATGATGTCTATTAGTAAGTCAGACTAAACCATGTGGCAAGGGCCCAGAAATTCCTCACTTGTCAAATGGAAATGGTATATTCAAGAACACAATTGGCCTGGCCCCAGCAGCATCTCAGCTTCATATTAAAAAGTGGTAGCTACCTTCGTTCTTGTCACCTGATGCAAAACTACTTGTTTAATGGGGATCTCAATACTTTAAGGCCACCTGACGTGAAGAGCTAACTCACTGGAAAAGACCCTGATGCTGGGAAAGATTGAGGGCAGGAGGAGAAGGGGCAACAGACAGTGAGATAGCTGGATGGCGTCACCGACTCAATGGACACAAATTTGAGCAAAAGACACTGAATGACAGGGAAGCCTGGAGTGCTGCAGTTCATGGGGCTTAGTTCACTGACTGGTTAAAATAAACTAAAACCAAATGATGGGCAATGGGTTGCAGCAGCTATTCAATTTCAGTACCTGCTAAACTGATCCAAAACTGCACTAGGAGGCAGAATTCAGATATTCTGAATTTTGGTAATTCTAAATGTTTTGATAATGGTATCAAAACATGTTGAAACCCTAATCTGCAGATTCTGTTAAATATGTTACCTTAAAAGACAAAAGGCACTTCACAAATACAAGTATATTTTACCTATTCTGGATTATCCTGTAGGCCAACTGTAATCACAGGAATCCTTAAAAGTGAAAGGAGGAGTCAGAAGTAGAGAATCAATGGAAGATTTGACTATGGCAGAATGATCAGAGCTGCAACATTGCTGGCTTTCAAGAGAAGTGGATCATGAGGCAAGGAAAGTGGGCATATTCTGGAGACTAAAAAGTTAAGGAAACAAACTATGTAAACACATGAAGGAACTGAATAATAACTGATTTAATGCTCCCTTTAACTTCTTTCTGCCTGATTATCAAGTATATCCATTTTCAACATTTATTACTAATCCTTTTCTTCTTCCAGGGATAAAAGTCCTTACCATCTCTTCTCAATGCCTCATCAGAGATTACCCCTTCTCATGACCTCAGCAAAGCACTCTTACTTCATTAACACCCTGTGCTCCAGTTTCATTTTCCTCCTTGCCTATAAATATACATGTACCTACTACATTATAGTCAATGCAACTAAAACTATAATTCCTCCCAGGTCAGTTCTTAATTATTCAAAAGTTGTCAACAACACTACCTTTATTTCACTATCCTCATACTTAAATCTCTGGGTTTCAAAAGCATTTCACATGGTTTCACTGTGTTCAAGAAACCATACTAGGTCGTGTTGGAAAATAGTTAAGTACAAAACGTAGGAATCACAACATAGAGAATTCCCTGGCGGTACAGTGGTTAGGACTCCATGCTTCCACTGCCAGAGGTACGAGTTCCATTCTTGGTAGGGAAATTAGATCCCAAATGCCATGCAGCATAGCCAAAACACACACACACACCCAAAAAACCCCACAAAAATCCAACTAAAACCAAAACACAATTTGGCCTGTCAGTGAGACATATACTAATGACAATCAGCAGTTTAAAAAAAAAGTGAAATGAAAAAAGTAAGAAAATCACATAAAAATGTCCACAGCAAGAGACACAGTGTGAGTCACCCAAGACAAAGTCCAGCTTCACTAGAAAGCCAGAACTGAGTGTTGGTTGGATCTGACGTAAGATGAAGTAAGAAAAGAAGAAACTGAAAACTGAAGATCATTTGAAAAAGAACAACTTAAAAAGATCAACTGACAAAAGAACACATTAAAATGTTTTAAAAAAGAAAAAACAAAGTTTCTTTGGAGGGAATGGGTAGAATATGACTCAAACAATTTTTCCTTTTGTCACATCTAATGTGTTAATACCTCAGCCCAGTCCAGGCAGAGCCTCATCACTTAACTCTTTCTGGTGGCTCTTTTCTACTATCAAATCAATCTTCTCATTTTAAAATATTAATTATAATGTACAGTTAAAATATTAATAATTTCACTTATTTGAATCAAATAGCCTAACCCATCTTAAAATTCCAAATTCATATTTCTGCCTTTAAAATATTTATCATTCCACATACCCAAAGTGACTAAAATCAGTATTATCAGTTTCTCCTTTTTATAATGTTTACTCATTATAATTAATAATTACAATGCTTGCTTTTCCCTCAAAACCCTACCTGTACTCATGGTAGCATGCCCCTAATCAAGACTGTCTATAACCATCCATCTACCAATCAGATCCCAGGCCTTACAGATTTTATTGCTTCAATACCTTGACTACATTTCCCATATCTTTCCATTCATACAGCTATTAAATTCAGTTTAGATTTCATTACTAAACATGAACAACAAGGCTCTCTTTATTTTCTAGAGTCATGTTGTCCAATATGGTACTTGCCACATGTGGCTATTTCACTTAACAGTGGTCTAGTCTAGAACGTCACACTATATCAAAAAAATTTATATTTTAATATACTCCTCTCACTTTTCCTCTAATGTAACTATGAGACAATAATTGGTACACAGTTTATTTAACAATAATCAGCCCCAAAAAGAGAAGCAAAAGAGTAAAAGACCAAATAACTTTCTACAATGAAGGAATAAAACTATTACCGAGAAAAGCAAAAAAAAAAAAAGTGTTGTTAAGTATGTGGAGAAACTAGAACCCTGGTTGGTAGAAATGTGAAATGGTAGAGCTTCTGTGGTAGTATTGTAGATTCTCAAAAAGTTAAACTCATTAAAAATAAACTTTTAAAACGTAATTAGAAAAAAAAAAATTTAAACTCAGAATCAAGATGTGATCCAGCAAATCCACTTAAGGGTATATACTCAAAAGAACTGAAAGCAGGGTCTTGAAGAGATATTGTATACCCACCCATGTTCACAGCAGCATTATTCATTCACAACAGCTAGAATGTGGAAGCGAACAAGACTGCATCAACAGATAAATGAATAAGCAGAATGTGTATATACATACAACTGAATATTCCACTTATACGAGGAATCTAGAGTAGTCAAACTCCTAAAAGCACACAGCAGAATAGAAGATGCCCGGTGCTTAGAGGAGACTGGGGACAGGGGAGTACTGCTTACTGGTTACATATTTTCAGTTATGCACGGTGAAAAGAGTTCCACAGATGTATATGGTAGTGATGGTCTCCAACAATAGAAATGTATTTAATGACACTGAACTGCACATTTAAAAATGGTTAAGATAGTAAGTTTCATGTTATGTATATTTTACCATTTAAAAAATTAACTGCTACAGAGAGAGAAATCTAGAGCCCTGTCACTATACTATCATAGATCATATCATATCCCAAGAATTAAAACAAGTTCACATAGAGAAGTATATTAGCTGGAGAGCAGCCCCAAACTGTTTATATTAATTCATTCTGTAGATACACCACTTACTTTTTCTTTATCCATTCCCCCACTTAATTGAAATGCTACAACTAAGACTAAGATTGTCTTCTCAGCTTAAAAATAGGCTACAGCAGAAACTAAACATAATAATCACTTGCCTTTAAAATACAATTATTATGATTACTATGTCACAAAGGATTCAGTAAAACAGTAAAGTATTATAAAAGTACTTTCTACTACTTCTGTACTATTTCAGGCTTAAACTAACATTAATCAGTGATGAAACTACCTCAAACAGTTAGGTAGTTGATACAAGATTAATATATAAAAGTCAACAGTCTTGGTACTTCACTGGTGGTCCAGTGGTTAAGAAGCCGACTTATAATGCAAGGTACATGGATTCAGGGAACTAAGATCCCACCTGCTCCAGTGTGTCCCATTTACTGAATCTCTGGAGCCTATGCACTGAGTCTGAAGGCCACAGTCAAAGATCCCACATAACTTTGCATCTGAGGAAGCGAAATACATAGATAAATATTTTTAAAGTTAATAGTATTTATAAATTAGACAATAAAAGAAGATATAATAAATATAGAAAACCTCTTTTAAAACAACAAGAAAGAAATAAGCATAGTGAGAAAATGAAGATAGTGGCCAACAGACTAGTTGTACTGAAACTCCATACAAAAACAGACTATTTAGAAAAACTAAAAACCAATGGAATAACATTTTACAATAAAATCAAATGCCAAAGTAATTCCACGAACCCCAAAATACAAACAGGGTGGGGTGGAACAAAAAACTACAACATCTGCACAGCAACAGCATTTGTGAGGGGAGAAGGAAGCCACAAGACAACTGTAAAGTCATCAATGGTACCCACTGCAAAGCATCAAGGGCTGATTTGAGGACGGCAGCTGAAATAAGAAAGGGTTTTCTACTGGACAAATAATAGATAAATGCAAGCAGCCCCCTCTAGGAAAGACTGAAGTGATGTCTCAAGTTAACATTTCAGGCAGGGGTTCATTCTCAGACAGAGACTTACTCCAGAGAGAAATGGTTTCTAAACACCATCCCCACTGAAAGAATATGGTAGAATGATGGCCAAAAAAAAAGTTATGATGCACTGTGAATACACCATTTAGGTGGTATTTCTCACAAAAGTCCTGGACACGACTTAGCGACTAAACAACATACATTTAATCAAAGGGAAATTAAAAAGACAAATACCAGTTGAGGAACATGCTGCAAAACAACTAGTAAGAAATCTTCAAAAATATCAACGTTGTAAAAGGGAGAAAAGCCTGAAGATTATGTTAAAGATACTTGATTGAATCTTGGATCAATTTCTTCTAAATCAGCTATAAAGAACATTACTGGGACAACAGTATATTGGATATAGACCATATAAAGTAGATACTTCATAAACATTTACTAATGTAAACACTAATGTCCCTTTTCGTCATCTACAGAAAAGGAAATTAAACTACATAGTGTAACAGGAAATAAATATATTAATGAATAGATTCACTATCAAGGGAAAAAACTTGTTATAATCATCGTAATACTATGATTTTAGAGAGTTGGAATATAACTCTAAACACCTAAATGAATTTAAGTCTTTACATGTAATCTCAACCTTACAAAAACTGTAACTCTATTGCATATAAAGAAATTAACCTTCAGCCAATTTAATGAGACATAAAATTCCATTTTGTGGGCATGGCATTTAGTCGATACAAGCAAGATAATGTTTATAGTGAATAGCTGAATTCAAGCAAAATTTCAAAAGACTATTCACATCTACTTGTAACTTTGTCTATCCACTTTTAACAAAGAATCTTTCCCTTCTAAGTCACAAGCTCTTTATAAATCTCTCCCCACCCCCCAAACACTAATCTAAGAAAGACTCTCCTGGAACAAGGTAAAGGTTTCATGAGAGATTCTTTGTATCAGCATTCTATTAAGAACACATGAGAACTTCACCATATGTACTAAGATCAAAAATAAATTTAATTTGTAATACACCTGATTTAAGAAATCTGATTATTAAGGCTTCAAGTAAAAGGCAGAAAGACTTAGGTGGGAAAAAAAAGATTTCATAGACTGTGGAGTCAGGCATGCCTGGTCTTAAATGCTGGCTCCATCATTTATTAATTGGTATCTCGTTTTCTTCAATTTAAGTCTGAATTTGGCAATAAGGAGCTCAAGATCTGAGCCACAGTCAGCTCCTGGTATTGTTTTTGCTGACTGTATATAGCTTCTCCATCTTTGGCTGCAAAGAATATAATCAACCTGATTTCTGTATTGACTATCTCATGATGCCCATGTGCAGAGTCTTTTCTGTTGTTGGAAGAGGGTGTTTGCTATGACCAGTGTGTTCTCTTGGTTAAACTCTGTTAGCCTTTGACCTGCCTCAATCTGTACTCCAAGGCCTAATTTGCCTGTTACTCCAGGTAACTCTCTTGCCTTTGTAGTTTTGCATTCCAGTCCTCTATAAAGAAAAGGACATCTTTTTTGGGTGTTAGTTCTAGAAGGTCTTGTAGGTCTTCACAAAACCGTTCAACTTCAGTTTCTTCAGCATTTCTGGTCGTGGTATAGACTTGAATTACTGTGATATCGAATGGTTTGCTTTGGAAATGAACAGAGATCATTCTGTCATTTTTGAGATTGTACCCAAGAACTACATTTAGGACTCTTTCATTGACTATGAGGGGCACTCCATTTCTTCTTACGGATTCTTGCACACAGTAGTAGATATAATGGTCTGAGTTAAATTGGCCCATTCCAGTCCATTTTAGTTCACTGATTCCTAAAACGTCAATGTTCACTCTTACTATCTCCTATTTGACCACTTCCAACTTGCCTTGATTCCCAGACCTAACATTCCAGACTTATGCAATATTGCTCTTTACAGCATTAGACTTTACTGCCATCACCAGTAACATCCACAGCTGGGTGTTGTTTCTGCTTTGGCTCCATCTCTTCATTCTTTCTGGAGTTATTGCTCCATTGATCTTCAGTGGCATATTGGGCACCTACCAACCTGGGGAGTTCCTCTTTCAGTGTCCTCTATCTTTTTGCCTTTTCATACTTTCACAGGGTTCTCAAGGCAAGAATACTGAAGTAGTTTGCCATTCCCTTCTTCAGTGGGCCAAATTTTCTCAGAACTCTCCACCATGAACATTTCACTTCATGCAAAGATGGGAACATTTCATGCAAAGATGGGCACAAGAAAGGACACAAATGGTATGGACCTAACAGAAGCAGAAGATATTAAAAAGAAGTGGCAAGAATACACAGAAGAACTATGAAAAAAGATCTTCATGACTCAGATAACCATGATTGTATGATCACTCACCTAGAGCCAGACATCCTGGAATGTGAAGTCAAGTGGGCCTTAGGAAGCATCACTACAAAAAGTTAGCGGAGGTGACGGAATTCCAGTTGAGCTGTTTCAAACCCTAAAAGATGATACTGTGAAAGTGCTGCACTCAGTATAACAGCAAATTTGGAAAACTCAGCAGTGGCCACAGGATTGGAAAAGGTCAGTTTCACTCCAACCCCAAAGAAAGGCAATGTAAAAATTTTCAAACTACTGTACAATTGTACTCATCTCACATGCTAGCAAATTAAATTCAAAATTCTCCAAGCCAGACTTCACCAGAACATGAACCATGAACTTCCAGATGTTCAAGTTGGATTTAGAAAAGGCAGAGGAACCAGAGACCAAATTGCCAACATCTGCTGGATCATCAAAAAAGCAAGAGAATTCCAGAAAAACATCTGCTTTATTGATTATGCCAAAGCCATTGACTGTGTGAATCACAACAAACTGTGGAAAATTCTTCAAGAGATGGGAATACCAGACCACCTGACCTGTCTCCTGAGAAATCTGTATGCAGATCAAGAAGCAACAGTTAGAACTGGATATGGAACAACAGACTGGTTCCAAATAGGAAAAGGAGTACATCAAGGCTCTATCTTTTCACCTGGCTTATTTAACTTATATGCAGAGTACATCATGAGAAATGCCAGGTTGGATGGAGTACAAGCTGGAATCAAGATTGCCAGGAGAAATATCAATAAGCTCAGACACACAAATGACACCACCCTTATGGCAGAAAGCAAAGAAGAACTAAAAAGTCTCTTGATAAAAGTTAAAGAAGAGAGTGAAAAAATTGACCTAAAGCTCAATATTCAGAAAACTAAGTTCATGACATCTGGTCCCATCACTTCATGGCAAATAGATGGGGAAACAATGGAAACAGTGGCAGGCTTTATTTTCTTGGGCTCCAAAATCACTATAGATAGTGACTGTAGCGATGAAATTAAAAGATGCTTGGTCCTTGGAAGAAAAGTAATGACCAACCTAAACAGCATATTAAAAAGCAGAAATAACTACTTTGTCAACAAAGGTCCAGTCAAAGCTATGATTTTTCCAGTAGTCATGTACGGTTATTTAAGAATTGAACCATAAAGAAGGTTTGCCTGGAAGAATTGATGCTTTTGAACTGTGGAGTTGGAGAAGACTCTTGAGAGTCCCATGGACTGCAGGGAGATCCAGCCAGTCTATCCTAAAGGAAAACAGTCTTGAATATTCATTGGAAGGACTGATGCTGAACCTCCAATACTTTGGCCACCTGATGCAAAGAACTAACTCACTGGAAAAGACCCTGATGCTGGGAAAGACTGAAAGTGGGAGAAGGGGACAACAGAGGATGGGATGGTTGGATGGCATCACCAACTCAACGGACTTGAGCCTGAGTAAGCTCCAAAAGTTGGTGGGGAGAGGGAAGCCTGGCATGCTACAGTCCACGGAGTCGCAAAGAGTCAGACACGACTAGTAACTGAAGTGGCTGACTGATCTCTAGTTTTTGTCTGCCCATTATTTTGTTTCTTAGGTAACTCTTGCCACCTCCTTGCAACTTTGTGAAGACTTTCAGCCACAGTATTGCATCACCCCTGACTACAACACTGGGAATGTTAAGGTAAGGCCAGTCCTAAGTGGACAAGCCTCAGGGTCTCTAAACATTCTCAGTTCCAATGGCTTTCACTTCGATTCTCCTTAGGCATGCTATAATCATATTTTGTACCTAAAAAATTGAAGAGTCTTAATGTATTTGCGAGCTAACAGTGAGCCCAACAGTTTCATGGGTGCTGGAAGAAAACGTAAAGACTTGTGGGTTTGACAGAAGGAGCTTTATTACTCATAGCAACAGCAGCAGCCACCATGTCAGCATTTGCACTGTTCCTGGCCAGCTCTGACTGGATGATCTGAAGGAGGCCAGGTGACACTTGTACACACAATGGTTTCTATTTCAGGAGAGGAACTTTGGGTTTAGGGAACCCAATGCCTGCCAAATACCCCAGAAAGAGATATATATCTCTGTTATCTCCCAAGAAGACACACAAATCTGCCTTGCTCTGGATGGTGCTGCCATTTTCCTACACTATTTATTATATAAAAATTCGGGAAAGATGTGTAAAAATGGGACAGACCTGTAGAGGGCTGTCTCCCAACAACTGATGTCATAAGAGACCAACAAAATATAACCATTATGCTCTACTCTAATTCACCATGCTCTAGTCACAATCATGCAGCTTACTCACTCTCTCACTTGTTCTTGGGACTTCATTGAGTTCTTTCAGACACCTGCTCCTACAAAACTCTTCCTACAAAACTCTACGCCTTCATCCCCTACTTTTGCTTTAAACGCTTTTGAAAACAACTTGTTTCCTTATCCCAATACTCAATCCGCCTAGCCATATCTCCCTGGGATTATGCCCCCATCTACCTTCTCTGCTCCATTATCCAGGTGACCAAGTTGTAAGCAGACAGGGTAGAGCATCCCGGAGACAGAGAACCAGGCATGGCTTTGTTGACATAAGAGATGCCATTTCTGACCCAAGCCATTTAATGATCTAGGCCTGGCTGCAATGCTTGCCCTTGAATAGGTCTCCGTAATTAATGATCTTAAGGGAAGTGAGGAAGCAAAGGAAATGCAGTCAAGAAACTGTGTAGTTCAGTGATAAAACATTCCTGCTGCTGCTAAGTTGCTTTAGTCATGTCCGTGTCTGTGCAACCCCATAGACGGCAGCCCACCAGGCTCCCCCGTCCCTGGGATTCTCCAGGCAACAACACTGGAGTGCCATTTCCTTCTCCAGTGCATGAAAGTGAAAAGTGAAAGTGAAGTCGCTCAGTCGTATCCGACTCTTAGTGACCCCATGGACTGCAGCCTACCAGGCCCCTCCATCCATGGGATTTTCCAGGCAAGAGTACTGGATGGGGTGCCATTGCCTTCTCCAATGAATGCTCTAGTCCTTCATAAAAGATGGCATAGTATCCACATTTAACCTATACATCCTCCTGTGTATTTTAAACCATCTCCTGATTATTTATAACACCTAATAAAATGTAAATGCTATATAAATAGCTGCCGGAGCCCAACAAATTCAAGTTTTTCCTTGTGGAACTTTCTGCAACTTTTTCCACAGTTGGTTGCATCCACAGATATATCACCCAATGGGTAAAAACAGGCATTCAGCTAGTGGGGTGGGAAGCTATACACGCGCACACCATGTGACTTCTGCGGCCAGGTCACAAAAAATACTGTAGTTTTCACCATGCTCTCCCTTATTCTGGGAAAAGTTATCTCATCTGACGAAAAGCTAGGTGCCATATTATAAGGACACTCAAACAGTCCTACAGAGAGGTCATGCAGCAAGAAACTGGGGTTCTTGCTCAGCCAGCATCAACTTACTGGCCATGTTAATAAGCCATCTTGGAAGCATATCTATCGGCCTTAGTCAAGCCTTCAAATGACCATATTCCTGCCAACAGCTTGACTACAATCTGATAAGACCTTGAGCAAGGAATATTTAGCAAACTCTAAGTTTCTAATTCAAAGAAACTACAAGATAATAAATATTCATTATAATTTTAAGTCACTAAATTTTGGGGTAATTTGTTATGCTGCAACTGGTAACTGATACACATTTGTGTTACATGCCCAGGATGCTACCAGAACAACAACAACAAAACCAAAAACTAAAAATGTAGGAGTTGCGAGGAATCAGTGGGCAAGAGCTGAAAGACTTTCAAGAAATGATGAGTGAAAGCCTAAATGGAAGAGAGTATTCTCAGTCTTTCAGGGGGCTGCTAAGGAGAGCTAAAGGAGAAAAAACATTAACTGAAAAGTAAGGGTTCTAATTATGTAGTAACAAAGTTTAGCAACATTGGTGCCCTTGGTAACATAAAAAGAGAAAATGTACTTAATGTATGATTTCAGTAAAGAGATTTTTCTAGGTAATATGTTAAAAGTGTAGTCTTTTTACTATTTACAGTAAAAAGCAGTATAGAGAAAAACTAAACTGCAAAGACCACTGACAAAAAGGGACCAATACTTTCTGGTTTTAAAAATATCAGTCTTTCCAAACAGCAATCAATACTTAAGTAAGGACTAGCTTCCAAAGGAATATAAAATCTAGGCTATTTCAGAAAATGCCTGTATGAGAGCAAAGCCAACGGTGTGGCTCTAAAATCCATTCTTGAGATCTGGGAGAACCTGAAACAATGTCAGGTGTTAGGATCATGAAAGACAAACAAGGAATGAGGAAATATGCCAGAATCGGGAAAAAAAATAAGAGACTAGAATAATTGAATGCAATGTGTGATCCTGGACTGGATTCTGAACCTGAAAACAAATTTCCCTCCTTTAGCATGGAGGACATCCAACCAGGATCTGAATATCCAATAGTTCTGCAATAATGTTAATTTACTGACTCTGTACTGCAATCATGTAGGAAATTTCTCTTTTTATTAAAACTATACACTAAAGTACTTAGGCTAACAGCATTATATTCTTAATTTACTGTCTTAAAGTTCAGGGGGAAAAAACTACATACAGAAATTGAGAGAGAAAGAAAAGGCAGGGGAGGAGAAGGGAAGACAAGAAAAGGCTAACGGGATGAAATATTAACTTCTTCAGAGTCTGGGCGAATGGCACAGAGAAATAATGTGAAGTATTTTGCAACTCCTCTCAAAATTCTGCTAGTATAGAATACTAACAGCTACTGTAAAATTAAATATTTTGGGGGAAAAAAAATGTTAATCCTTCTGACTTGCTGCCCAACACAGCAAGATAAAACTAGTGTTACTTATAAAACTCCTCACTGAATGGCCCCTTCTTAATCACATCTCCTGTCACTCTTCAGCTCCACCACACATACTACAAATATTCTAAATTACT
This sequence comes from Nanger dama, assembly GCA_917880005.1. NCBI lineage: Eukaryota > Metazoa > Chordata > Mammalia > Artiodactyla > Bovidae > Nanger > Nanger dama. The sequence goes on from CAKJTW010000023.1 coordinate 31,210,413, forward strand.
GTTCCTGAAAAGCACTGGCCTCTCTTAACTCTCTGTACATGTAGAAGCTTAAAGCTTTAATGTGAGTGAGACACAGAAGTAGCCCAGTAGTACTCTTCAAAGAGACAAAAAGTCCCAAACAAACAGGAAGTCCAGTCTGTTCCCTGAGGCTCACAAAACATCGAGCAAAAAGCCAATCTCCCCCAACCTCCCATGACACCCTAACAGTACTTATGCTAGAAGTAATTCGTTTATCTGTTGCCAGTTATTAATAACAGAATGGAACCAAGGGCAAGTAAGAGGGTGGAATTCAGAACAGCAGATAAATCCCTCCGAGTAAGGGACAGTTGAATTTATGTCATACCTAGTTGGAACTGAGTATATTTCCTTAAGATACACTACCACTAATTGTATATATGGATGTAAAGTACTATAAGCCTAGTTCTATACTACTAATAAATTATAAATAAGCATTAATGAGTGGGAGGAGGATAAAGTGAGGATCAAATGAACTGGTACAGATTATCTCAATGCAATAAATAACCACTGATTACAAACTGATGATCTCCAACTTAGTCTTCAGGAAAAAAATAAAATCCTTTCTGAAGCTGGGAGCCTCACAATACAACCATATGTCTCCATTCTAATACAATTTTTTATTTCCTAACTCTCACCCACACCTCACTCTTCAGCAGTGCTAAGCTTAAAAACAATTCTACTTTACAGTGAACAATAACTAACATTGATAGGAAGATAGTCTTCATAAACAATAATTCATGATCCAAATTGTTTCATGATTGAATTAAGGCAAATTTGGCCTTGGAATGCGGAATGAAGAAGAGCAAAGACTAACAGAGTATTGCCAAGAAAATGCACTGGTCACAGCAAACACCCTCTTCCAACAACACAAGAGAAGACTCTACACATGCACATCACCAGATGGTCAACACCGAAATCAGATTGATTATATTCTATGCAGCCAAAGATGGAGCAGCTCTGTACGGTCGACGAAAACAAGACCAGGAGATGACTGTGGCTCCGATCATGAACTCCTTATTACCAAATTCAGACTCAAATTGAACAAAGTAGGGAAAACTGCTAGACCATTCAGGTATGACCTAAATCAAATCCGTTATGATTATACAGTGGAAGAGAGAAATAGATTTAAAGGCCTAGATATGATAGAGTGCCTGATGAACTATGGAATGAGGTTCGTGACACTGTATAGGAGACAGAGAACAAGACCATCCCCATAGAAAAGAAATGCCAAAAAAGCAAAAGGGCTGTCTGGGGAGGCCTTCCAAATAGCTGTGAAAAGAAGAGAGGCGAAAAGCAAAAGAGAAAAGGAAAGATATAAGCATCTGAATGCAGAGTTGCAAAGAATAGCAAGAACAGATAAGAAAGCTTTCTTCAGCGATCAATGCAAAGAAATAGAGGAAAAGAACAGAATAGGAAAGACTAGAGATCTCTTCAAGAAAATTAGAGATACCAAGGGAACATTTCATGCAAAGATGGGCTCGATAAAGGACAGAAATGGTATGGACCTAACAGAAGCAAAAGATATTAAGAAGAGGTGGCAAGAATACACAGAAGAACTGTACAAAAAGATCTTCACAACCCAGATAATCATGATGATGTGATCACTCATCTAGAGCCAGACATCCTGGAATATGAAGTCAAGTGGGCCTTAGAAAGCATCACTACAAACAAAGCTAGTGGAGGTGATGGAATTCCAGTTGAGCTGTTTCAAATCCTGAAGGATGATGCTGTGAAAGTGCTGCACTCAGTATGCCAGCAAATTTTGAAAACTCAGCAGTGGCCACAGGACTGGAAAAGGTCAGCTTTCATTCCAATTCCAAAGAAAGGCAATGCAAAAGAATGCTCAAACTACTGCACAATTGCACTCATCTCACATGCTAGTAAAGTAATGCTCAAAATTCTCCAAGCCAGGCTTTAGCAATACGTGAACCACTCCCTGATGTTCACGCTGGTTTTAGAAAAGGCAGAGGAACCAGAGATCAAATTGCTAACATCCGCCGAATCATGGAAAAAGCAAGAGAGTTCCAGAAAAACATCTATTTCTGCTTTACTGACTATGCCAAAGCCTTTGACTGTGTGGATCACAATCAACTGTGGAAAATTCTGAAAGAGATGGGAATACCAGACCACCTGACCTGCCTCTTGAGAAATCTGTATGCAGGCCAGGAAGCAACAGTTAGAACTGGACATGGAACAACAGACTGGTTCCAAATAGGAAAAGGAGTGCATCAAGGCTGTGTATTGTCACCCTGCTTATTTAACTTCTATGCAGAGTACATCATGAGAAATGCTGGACTGGAAGAAACACAAACTGGAATCCAGATTGCCGGGAGAAATATCAATAACCTCAGATACGCAGATGACACCACCCTTATTGCAGAAAGTGAAGAGGAGCTAAAAGCCTCTTGATGAAAGTGAAAGAGGAGAGTGAAAAAGTTGGCTTAAAGCTCAACATTCAGAAAACGAAGATCATGGCATCCAGTCCCATCACTTCATGGAAAATAGATGGGAAAACAGTGGAAACAGTGTCAGACTTTCCTTTTTGGGCTCCAAAATCACTGCAGATGATGACTGCAGCCATGAAATTAAAAGACGCTTACTCCTTGAAAGAAAAGTTATGACCAACCTAGACAGTATTTTCAAAAGCAGAGACATTACTTGCCAACTAAGGGCCGTCTAGTCAAGGCTATGGTTTTTCCAGTGGTCATGTATGGATGTGAGAGTTCGACTGTGAAGAAGGCTGAGCACCTGAACTGTGGTGTTGGAGAAGACTCTTGAGAGTCCCTTGGACTGCAAGGAGATCCATTCAGTCCATTCTGAAGGAGATCAACCCTGGAATTTCTTTGGAAGGAATGATGCTAAAGCTGAAGCTCCAGTACTTTGGCCACCTCATGCGAAGAGCTGACTCATTGGAAAAGACTCTGATGCTGGGAGGGATTGGGGGCAGGAGGAAAAGGGGACGACAGAGGATGAGATGGCTGGATGGCATCACTGACTCAATGGACATGAGTCTGAGTGAACTCTGAGAGATGGTGATGGACAGGGAGTCCTGGCGTGCTGTGATTCATGGGGTCGCAAAGAGTCGGACATGACTGAACGATTGAACTGAACTGAACTGATACTAAACATAGCTTTTAATTATTTTCAAACTATATATGCCGATTTTTAAATTTTTATAAAACCTGTTCCTTATTCAAAGTTGAATTTCACCAGTAACTTCTCCTCTTTCTGCTGGGGTCCAGCCCGGTGGGTCCACGGAATTCGAAGCAGAGACGGCGTTGGCGAGGAAAACTATTAATGTAAGATTAGGAAGAAATAGCGTAGTAGGAAAATTAAGTGGAGAAAGGAGGCTGAATAACTTGGCTTGCAGGGAAGGCCAATAAAATCTCCAGACTAGAGATTTGCACCGTCTACGTGGGGCCTCCGGCACCTGCTTGAATCTCTAAGGGTGCCCCAACTTGGGCTCCCTTTCATGCGGGGCTTGAAAGCCGGGGCAATTAAGTAGACCTGGCGAGCCCCCTGGTCCAGATGGGAATTCAGCCTGAAATTAGAGTGAAGAGGAAAGGAAAGAGAGAGAGACATGGGGAAACCAGTCTAGCGACTAGCTTCGGCCTCTATTGTTCAGAAAGCCTATTATACCTTTTTGATAAAACATGAAGGTCAGTGGGTACACAGTCATGCAGCGCCAACAGCCCTCCTTTTTTTTTTTTTTGATAAGGGTTTGTCAACCAGAAGACTTGCTTGTGTTAATCTTCCCAAAGTCTGGCGCCACTCTCAGAAAAGCACTAAACAAAGTTACATTCTTACATAGCAAAGATACTGCAACTTATAACAAGTAAAGGGAGTACAGTCATTTATAGCAAAAGAGAAGCAATTAAATCAAAAGTCTAGTGTTGCTAACATCAAAGCTACTACATATCTTTTTCTGTCTTGCTTACATTGAGTAACGTCCTTCCAGGTGCCTAAAAGATAAAGAATATGGAGGTCTGGCAGCAATTCTTGAATCAATAGTGAAAACCCGTCACCAATATGATTTTTAACTCTTTAGAAGAGGCTCTGTATCTTTGCTGCTGCCAAGTCACTTCAGTCATGTCTGACTCTGTGCGATCCCATAGACGGCAGCCCACCAGGCTACCCGTCCCTGGGATTCTCCAGGCAAGAATGCTGGAATGGGTTGCCATTGGAATGGGTTGCCATTTCCTTCTCCTATGCATGCAACTGAAAAGTGAAAGTCAAGTCACTCCGTCGTATCCAACCCTCAGCGACCCCATGGACTGCAGCCTACCAGGCTCCTCCGTCTGTATCTTTAAGATGCTTTTGAGCTTTGTGCCTCTCGTGGTTGGGGGCTGTAAGGAATTCATAGGCTGTAAGAAGTCTGGGGAACTTGTTAGGCAAGCTAGAGAGCTATCAGAGGGGGTTTAACTGAAACATCCCTTTCAAATGCAGAAGACTAAAGCCCTGAGTTGACTTTTTCGCAAAGAATATCAGAAGAATGGAAAAGCAGAGTGCAGAGGCCAGCAGATTCTTATTTTTTTTAGGGGGTGGATGCTCAGGAAATGCCATGGGGAACCCCTGAAGTTTGATCATGCCCTGCATATGCCAAACTTCCTTCCACGTGACCCTGTCACAGGCAGGATTCCTCACACTGGCTCCTGGCATCTTTCCTTGCTGGCATTTCACAGTTAATAATCAGTAGTAATACACCTTGGTCCACACAGAAATTCTCTGAAAAGCAATGGCTTAAGTATTTTTTTAGTTTTCTTACAATTATATATAAAAGTTAACATATATTGATTTCATTTTAAAATAAGTGAGTTGGATAACACAATACTTAGTATTACTCTTTATCAACACAAATATAACAATAAATATGTGGAGGAACGAACTCTGATAAAAGAACTTACCAGGAATATGATTCTAATATATCTTACAAACAACATCACGAAAATTCTCTTCATAATATACTGTATTTTATAATACTAAAATTTAAATAGATGATAAGTACTATCTTGGAAAACATTTTATAACATGATATGTATATTTTTAAGACAACCTACTAGATGTTAAAATCTTAAAAGAGGTAAGGAGGGATAAAGAAAAAGATAGCCTATAACATCCGATTTCTACAGCTATTAATATATTATCACTCAACATCAAGATACCATAATAAAAAAGTTGCTTCTCAAATATTCCCAAGGCAAGAAAACAAGTTTAACAATAATATTCTCACAGTCTTTATAGATTATCAGGAACTCTCAAATTATTAGAAAATAAAAAGTACAAGTAATTTTAAGTCCGACAACAAAATCAAATTGTACTAAACTCATGTTCTAAAAGTAAACTTCACATAGTATTTACATACAAATGAAAATAACAGTTGCTAGAATTTAATGCTAAACAAGGTTGACTAAATACATTGTTTTTTAATCTACTATCCAACAGTTGTAAAAACTCATAACATGAAAACTTTAATTCATTCCTAGAGAGAAAGAAGATTAATAAATAAATGTAGTATCCATACTATACTGATGAAACACTGTACTAAATTTAATAACTATGCTCTATAAATAACATGATGGGGGCATATATCAAGATAAATGTGGTCATACAACAAATACTTCTTTAAAGAAGGTAATGCTCATGAAACGGCAGACCATAAGACCATTATTAGTATGATCTCCCTCTTCACAATTTATAAAAGCCTTATCTAAGACTTCCTCATTCATGATTTAAAAGCGTAAAATTTCATGATGCTTGTGACAAAACCTGTAATTAAACTAAATCTGCCATTTTTCCATCAGCAATGCAGATAATAATAGACAATAAAATCAAAGCCTACTGTCACTATCACAAAACTACCTCGTTAAAAAACTCAAAATGAATGTGTACTTGCTACCTGAGATCTACTAAAAATATGTAAACCTAACAAATGTTCTGAAGGAGAATATGAGGCTATAATTATTATTCACTAATAACTGGAAAATTAAACTCAAAACAAAAAGAAATTAAGCTTTCAAAATATTTACCTTCAAAAGCGAAACAAATTCAAACTAAATTCAAATTTGTTTTTAATAATATTAGCATTTTAATTGCACTCCCAATCCTAAGTATTTACAAACATGAGACTGTTAAGTGATTTAGTTTTTAGCACAATCTGCAGAAATACGTTCCCAACTATTTTACAACAACTGTTTAAGAGTAATACTCTTTTCTAACTGAATAAGTTCTTCACTTCGTTGAAAACAATTCACAATTGTATCCTTTTCCTATGTGGACAATATGTCCTAAGAACGATTCTCTAGCACTTAACATTAGTTTATTAAAAAATTACTCATATCCTTTACAGTAAGTAAAAGGTAAGCAGAAACCAGGTAAGTCAGAAGAAGACAGATTAGTATTAGGCAAGCTTTTAGTCTTTTAAATAAATGACAAAATAGTATCAAATGGTATGATATTTGAAGATTAAAAAAATAATAAACCATTAGCACCACGGGGCAGTGGGATCAGCGGGAGGACAGTTAAGAATATACAGAACTTCAAAACCATTCTCATTACAAGGGAAAAGGCTGATGAGGCTCTTTCTCACATGTGAAATGAGTTAATAATATCTAGCAATAAACCATTATTGCTAAAGTTAGTCAAAGATTTCAATAGATGACCAGAGTAACACATGCAAGAAATTGCTCTCATGTCTTCAATCAAGTTTTTAATATTTCAAATTTTCAGTTGAAATGGGCACAACCATATTCACAAATATGGCATACTATTTTAAACCTACTTTTTGACTCAATACACAGTCAAAAATTTTCAGTACTTCAATGTTTTCATTCAGCTATCAAGAACTTAATTTTATCTAAAAGGAAAAGAAAATCTATTAAGTAATGTGCTACATATTTAGCAACAACAAATCCACTTACTTTTTCTCTTTCTCATGATGTTTATCCTGAGAGTGAGAGGAAGAATCACTTAAACTTTGATCATATGACCTATTAGATCCCCGTTTGCTCTTTTTCTAAAAGAGAAAATATATATACATATAGGTATATGTATATAAAGTTTTAAATCTTTTTGTTAGGTTAAAACCAATTCAAGCGTGAAATATTTTTAAATGTCTACTGAAGGAAAAAAAAGGCTATTTCAAACTACATAATCCAATTCAACACCATCCATATATTATCTATTTCATTATAAAGGAAAATATAACCCTTAACCTAACATTAATGCCATATTTTTGTACATTTATTAAAATGTGTGAAACAGGCAATATTTTCAACTAAGCAGTGGCTTATTTGTCATTTTATTACAAAACCACCTCATTACAGAGATCAACTATAGTTTTCAATGTCTGCTTTAAAATATAAAAGATATTTCAACAAAAATCGAGAATACCATATTGAAGAAGGATGCCAAAACCAGAAGAAAAGAAAAATTTTTAAGAGTTACTTTATGCCAGTAGGAAAAGTAAGAAGTCTTTTAATCTCACACTTTCTGTAATAAGGCATACTATTTTCTAAAAAATTTGTCTCCACAGTTCATATACATAAAAAAAAGGAAACGTCAGCATTAGACTCATGCATTTTTCAAAGCAATACTAAAAGTAACACACATTTCTGTTAAAAAGACTTACACAGATTCATAATAATGTATGACAGTGAGAGTTATTTCAGGTGTTAAAACTTGGTGGTACCATAACTAATTAGTTTAAACTAGATAAAAATGACTATAAAGGATGATCAAATTCCTTGCAAACATAGAGCTCATATAATCTTACTAAATTATTAAACAGACTTTTCCCCTGTCACCAAATAGGATAACAGCACATTAATAACAATGAAAAAATTCTATTTGCACAAATTCCAAAACCCATTTTCATTATTTCTATATTTTACCTATCATCTCTGATTTACAAAATGAAGATTCCAATATGTTTTTAATATCCTAAGTAAATTTTCAATTTGACTATCGCAAAACTTCTCCTAGAAGACTTTGATGTTCTTTAACAGTCATTAAAATAATAAATCAGTAAGTATATGTTATTTGGTATCTTCAATATCAAATAATATATATACACTCTCAATACTTTATATGCAAGAGCCAGAATACTGGAGTCATAAGCTGCTCATTTCATAAAAAAGAGTTCCTTTCCTAAAAAGAAACAGCCCTATTCACAGAAGAAAAGGAACAATAAAAAATAACAAGACAACACTAAAGAAAAACAAAGAAGCTTTCAATTTTCAGTGTACAAACCTGGTATCAACTAAAGACTGAGAAACAGACAATGGGGAATTAAAGAAATATTGATCTTTCAAAGGAACACAGACACAAAATATACAATGATTAATCAAACAGTACTAACTTATCCATGCTATGTGACAATACAGACTAATCAAATCTAAAATATTCCCGAAGTTGTATTTAAATATTTCTTTCTAAGACCTTTAATGAAGAAGCTACAAAAGAGCCTTGTTTCAGTGTTACTATCCTCCAAGCAAATAAAAATGAAAACAAGTAATAAAACCAGTAATAAAGCAAAAAGATGTGAAACAAAGTGACAGGGAATCACAAATTACATAATCAACTGTCAAAAATTAACTGAAAACAGTGGTAAATTATAAAGAGTTCTTTACACATTTTTATTTTCTACTAAATGTATACCAACATTTACTATTAATAATATATATTCTAAAGTAGTATATTTTAGAACAGTCACCTTTGTAAATGAACTCAAGCAAAGTCAAATCTTCTAAAACTACTACAGCTTTTAATTCCCAACAGGCAACACACTAAGAAAACTCAATCTGGAGCAAAAGTAACCCCCAAAAAGGGATGCCTTATAAAGACTCAATTCAAACCTAATTATTATAATCGTAAATTAAATTCAAGACAGATTCTTACCAGCTTACTAAAATGGTATTTACAGTAGCCACAATATTGGACGTTATCTGCACCATTACCTTCTTCTTCACAAAGCAGTCCAGCAAACTGAGCACTGAAAATAAAAGCCAAGTATATCAAAAAATTTAAACCATAGTATATATACATGTGTGCGTGTATAAAACACTTTATGTGTATGTATTTATGTAGGTATGTATATATTTACATAAAATTCAATTCCAAGCATGTAGGTATCTTGTAAGAGAAAAGGAGAAAATAAAAGGCTTTATTCTCGCTGAGACTAAGAACATTCCACCCCATCTTTTGATTGCTATATTTTTAAAGCTATATACATGGTTTAAAGTAAACTTATTATCCATCTCTAATAAGGACAGAGATTTTTGCATGCTTTGATAACCTCACGACCCCAAACTTAACACTTCACTTGACTTTCCAATCTGTATCACAAGTATATTTAGAAAAGGCCAGGTATCTAAAGGGCTTACATGACATGTGATGGTATTCACCCATGAATGCAGATTATATTGTTAGAAGTAAAATGCTTCAAGTTATAACACAGTAGAGTAGGTAAGAAAAACAGAAGCTCTGTTTCTCTAGTCAAAAACAAGGGAAGAAATGAAATTAAAACCTAAAGGTATGATAATATATTTTTAAATGAAGTGTTAATGTTTATAACCATCATATTGTCAATTTGACCTTCCACTTTCAACATTCCAAAATAATAGTACTAGTATGTATCTCACAGCCAAAAAGGTCTTTCATCTTTGGAAAATTAAGTACAATATTAAGGGAATTTTTAAAATTTATTTTTTACTGAGGTATAGTTGAATAACTATGTTGTGTTAATTACTGCTATACAGCAAAGTGACTAAGTTATACATACATATCTACACACACATTTTTTTTCTGTTCTTTTCCACTATAGTTTATCACAGGATACTGAATGCAGTTCCCTGTGCTCTAACAGTAGGACTTTGTTGTTTATCCATCCCATATTTATCAGTCTGCATCTACAACTACTAGTCCCAAACTCTCAATCCTGCCCTCTCCCCATCCCACTCCCCTTAGCAACCACCAGTCTATTTTCTATGTCCCTGATTAGGGAACTAGATCTAGAACCCACATGTCACAGCTAAGTGTTTCCATGTCACAACTAAAGATTCTGTATGTTGCAATTAACACCAGGGCAGGCAAGTAAATAAATATTTTTATTAAAGGAAAAAAAAAAAACCTGCCCATTTCATAGTAAATACTCAATGTGTATTAGTCACTCAGTCATGCCCAACTCTTTGTGACCCCATGGGGTATACCTGCCAGGCTCCACTGTCCATGGAATTCTCCAGGCAGAATACTGGAGTGGGTTGCCATTTCCTTCTCCAGAGTATCTTCCCAACCCAGGGATCAAACCAGGGTCTCCTGCACTGCAAGCACAATTCTTTGCCACCTCAGCCACCAAGGAAACCCAAATACTCAATACATGACAGTTACTATCCTTAATTAGTATTCTAAGGAAGTTAAATTTATGTTTGTTAAATGCACAAAATGTTCCTTACAGTAGCACATATTACAAAACAATTTGGAAACAAACTGTTTGAAAATCTGTGAAATGTTAATTAAATACCAGTATCTGATAGGATATAATGTAGTCATTTCCATGCTGCTATGGACTGTATGTCTATCATCTCATCAAATTTTTGTGAAAAAAATTATCAGAAAACAATGTTTCATTTAAACTGCTATTAAAATTATGCAACGAATATGTACATGGATAAAAATAAAAGGAAGCATGAACAAAATAAAAATAGAAGGTCATTTAAAAATTTAAGAAAGTTTCTAAGGAATAGCCACTATAATACAGAGAATGATAGTGATTACTTTTTCCCCCTCTTAAAATGCAGGCAGTGAAAAAACACGATCATTCACTAAATTCTTACTAGTATTTCAGGCACTGCACTAAGTTTATCTACATCAGCTCTTGTAATCCAGTAACAAATCAAAGGGTAGGTAAACAACAGAAATATCTTAGGCAAAATAAAACTGAATAAGACACTAGAACCAGGGTTACTTACTGGAAATTCACTCTGGTAAATACACTCAATTATTAGAATTACTTTTATTACAGTAAGTAAATATAAACATAGAAACCATACCAAAGAAATTTAGTTTAAGTAATATTTGGGTACCTAAGTCTTTAACTTACAAAGTATTCCCAATTTCAGTTCTGTAAAATGACAAAATCATATTTACCATGTCACGTGGAAAGCTTGTCGACATCCATGTTTATTACATGTCATGCAAGCACCAGTGGCTGCTTTGCTTTCTCTTCCTTGTTCATCACAAATATAGCAAGTCTTAGGGTAAAGAAAAAAGAAAAACCTTACAAGTGCTTTATACAGATATGGATTTTACAGTTATCTTCACAACTCAAAATCAGGTTTACTTACTAACCTAATCCAAAATATAAATCTATTTTTTTCTATTTATATTTATTTTACAAGCAATACAAACATGAAAACATCAACACAGACATAAATAGTCCTTGTAGGATTTCACAAGGCACAGTTTCCTAGACTCAAAAATCCCACAAGATAGGAGGAATTCTTACAGGCACTGAGGCCAGGGTGAAGAATATAGCTTACGCCACCTCAGTATTAAAATCTCCTCTCCACTATTTAACTGATTCCTATAACAAAAATGTAAAATGAGGTTTGTCTTTCTTTTCTGCTAGAAGTGAGCATACAGAAAGGAGTTGGATATAAGGAGCTGGGACTCAGTGGGTGAAGGACAGTCCTTAATGAATGAGCAAAGTTTAGGTCATTCTTTCACAAAAATCCCTTCCCCAAGAGCTATCAATCAGCCATGCTAACCTGACATACTAGGTCTGGGAGGAAACGCTTTTAGGAGATCAGAGGTGCCCCAAGAGCTACTGGACAATGAACACTCCCAGCAACTTTGACATCTACCTGGTCCTTTTTCTCAGGTGAAAATAGCTGATAATGAAAGGCTAAATTATAAAAATGACAATCTACAAGAACATAAATAAAATTATCAACAGACTGTAAGTATACAAAAATTAATGCCTAACTACATATAATCAGATGATATAATCCTAAAAATAAACCAATCTGAATAAGGTATAACCTAGCCAACTTCAATAGGACCACATCTATTTTTTTAACTTGGAAAAGTTTCTCCCACAATGCACTGTGGTGTCAAATTATACCATTCAATAATATTCACAAGAACACAGTTTCCAAAAGCCTAATATTTAGACAAGTAGGTAAATGAATTTCAACTCCTCTGCTGAAAGAGAGAGACTGAACTGAATTACAAAAATTACTTTGTATGACTAAAAAGGAAAAATCCAAATTACAATAAAACTACCCTAGAAACACTAACAATCGTAAGAGCATTTCTAACTGTTCATATTACCAGAAGGCAGTATCAAACAATTATAATGGAATAATTTAACATACATATTTTAGCCTATAAATGATCAATTAAATTTTTAAAAGAAAAGTACAAAGCAGGTTGAAATTCAGGGGCAATATGCAAAGAGACCTCAAAGAATATCTCAGTAACTTCCAAAACAGTTGACAGTGAAAAGACACCATCATTTCACCATTCAATAAAACTAAAAATTATGACGGATTTTACTTTTAAGGAGTTAGGCCTTCCAGACATATGGAAGAGCAGAGTGAAGAAGTCCAGGGATCCTCTCCTCAGTGAATTAAATACTTCATAGGTGAAAAAGAACCACTTAAAGTCTCTGTATAGAATAAGCTGCGCCTGAGTACGTCTGCTCAGTCATGTCTGACTCTTTACAACCACATGGATTGTAGCCCACCAGGCTCCTCTATCCATGGAATTTTCCAGACAAGAATAATAGAGTAGGTTGCCATTTCCTATTCCAAGGGATCTTCCCAACCCAGGTACTGAATCTATATCACTCACGTCTCCTGCACTGGCAGGCAGATGTTTTACCGTTGTGCCATCTAGAATAAACTACAAGGATATAGAGTACAACACTGGGATGATAACTAATATTTTATAATAACTATAATGGAATATAACCTCTAAAAATTATGCTACTATACTGTGTATCTGTACCTATACAATACTGTATATCAACTTGAAGTCTCTGAAAACTGTCCTAATGGCATGTGGCAGGATATTTTATCAAAGACAATCTACTAAATCTCATTAAGAACAGTGAGCATCTGTGGCACTTGAGCCATGATTTGTCCCCATCACCACCCTCACCCCCATAGCTCCCTGTGATGGTAGTTCCTTTCTGGGTAGTGCTGTCAAGAAGGTGAGGGCTCCTTTTCTCCCCTATCCAAGACTAGAGTTTTATCCAAGGAGGATCAGGTCTGCAGTGACTCATACCACTATTCATCCTGATAGCTCCCACTCACAGACTCCCAACCCTAACAATAGGCCAAGATTCCCAGTGTTCTATCAGCTTGCTTGCAGAATGGAAGCTACATGCTAGGAAGGACAAGCTGGGCTACTTATACCCTTCCCTCCTGCCAGGACCTGTCAGAGTACAGGTGTTTGTCCAGCAAAAGCAGGGTGCTGTCTCCACCCCCAGCTCCAGAGAAAGCACTAGTGCAGAGGTTCTGTCTCCACAGGGAGAAGGAAGAATCATTCTCTAGAGTGGCTACATTACCTAACATGCTTAATTTTTTAAAAAAAAATTTTAAGTCATGAAAAGAAAAATTATGACTCAGTCACAGGAAAAAAAAAAGTAGGCACTGGTAACTGCCTTTAAGGGGAGTCAAGATGTTGGACCTAGGCGACAAAGACCAATAACCAATAGAAATCTCGAGTTTAAAACTCACTAAAAGTAGATATGAGTTGGCAGTAGGGAAAGAACTTTAAAAACAGATCAACAGAGATTATTAAAAAAAAAAAAAAGATGTTTTCGATAATACCACCTAAAGAACAGTTTCAGAGAAATATGCTACACCATTAACTGCTTTAACAAATGGTTAAGGAGAAAATTATGAGAGAAAAGAAAAGGATATAAACTGTATCTGAAGAAATAACAGCTGAAAACTTTCCATATTTGATGAAAAACAATAACCAACACATCCAAAAAGCTCTGCAAACTCCATATAGGATAAACACAAACAGATCCATATCCAAATTAATGAAAGGAAAAACTAAGAAACTCTTGAAAGCAAAATGGCTCATCACATACAAGGAAACCTGAGGTATTATTAGAAATAAAATGGGAGACAGAAAGCAGTGGAATAACATTTAAAATGCTCAAAGAACAAGAATCCTATATCCAGAAAAAGCTATATGGCACAAATAATGATACAATAACAACAATATTCTCAGACCCCAAAAAACTGAGATACCTTGTTTCCCCAAATCTGAGTAACAAGAACCACAAAAAGAAATTCCTTAAGCTAAAATCAAGTGATACTAGACAACCACTGCAATGCACATATAAAAACAAAGAACTCCAATCATTTACACCTCAATAAAGCTGAAATTGTTCAAAACATACATATAGAACAATTTTAAAACAGAAAGAACTCTAGGAAATGATAAAGACAGTATTTTTTTAACCAATAAAATCCATTGTTGTGGATAATGAACATATCCAGAATTTTCCACTGGGTCAAAATCTGCTTTTCTCAGTGGAGTTTCTCTGTTCCAGGGCACAGTTTATCACTCTATACATAGGAACTTTACTGAAAACAGCAAAAGGAAACTCTGGGGACTGAAGCTCAATAAGGACTCAATACATTTTTACATCACTGATGTTTCAAAACGGCACAAGGTCATTCACACAGGCAGCTGTGGACCATTACACCCTAGAAGGCAAGCACTGGCAGGAATGAATATGGACTGTGAAGGAATGGAGACTGCAGTGACACTGAGGAGCTTTCAGAGCCATCCATAAAGTGAGTCTTTCCTTTTAAGAAAAACACAGATATTTCTTTCTCACTTTGTTAATTTAAAAGCAATTACCTAAAACAATGTCCATAAATTGTACTGTTGGGACTATAACATATAGAAATATAATATATGTGACAATGACAACACAATGAAAGAGAATGGGAATAAAGCTATTCTAGAGTAAGGAAATAACATCAGACGGTAACTAGAACCCATAGGAAGAAATTAAGAGAAACAAAAATGGTAAACAGAAAAACACACACTCTATAAATATATTTGTGGGCGTCTTCTCTTAGTTTCTTTAAAACGTGTAAGATTATATAGAGCAATAATTTTAACTATTTTGGGGCTTACACTATTATATAGAGACAAAATATCTATAACAGTAATAACACAAAAGTGGGGAGCAAAGAAATAAAATAAATGCCATGAATTTTTGTATCTTACTCGAGGTTAAGCAGATTCTATAAATTAAGATGAATATTATAAACCCAAGAGCAACCACTAAGAAAATAATCCTAGAAAATATAATTTAAAAGGACAATGGAAGATGTAACCCCAACCATATTAACAGCACTGAATATGAAGAGACTGATAAAGGCAGAGACTGATAAACTGGGGCGGGGGGGGTCCATATGCTGCCTATAGGATACATTAGGTTTGAAGACATAAGAAAGTTAAAAGTAAAAGGATGAAAAAAAGATATACCATGCAAGAGGCAACCAAACACACAGCTGAAAAGGTTCATTATATCAGATAAAAAATAGTCTTTGAGAGATTCTATAATAATAAAAAGGATGTAACAATTATAAGCATATGTATGCAACAAACAAGAGCTTCCAAAACACATAAAGTAGGAAAAAAATGACTTGAAAGTTTTTATTTTCTCCTTAAATAGCTGCTGGATTGAGAAGAAAAATTATAAACTAAAGAATTATTGAGAAAATAATCCCAAACAACAAAAATATACCTAAATAAAATATCAAGTATGTGAATAAAGTTATAATCAGAGGCAAATTCATAGCCTAAAAGTTTTCATTTTAAGTAGGGAAAAAAGTCATAGTTTGACCTAACATTTTTAATAAGAGAAACAATGTTCATATATCAAAAGGATTTAAGGCTAGATTCCAACTCTACCTAAAAACTAGAGAGCTGAGAGAACATCACTCCAAATCTATTAAGAAAAAGCCATTTAAAAATTTTTTTTAAAATCACAGCTTTTCTTGAAACTATGAAAGATTTGCAGTTGCAAAGGCAACCAATCAGCCTGAAAGGGGACGCTTTCTCCTCTTCAATCACCTGAAAACCACAAGACATTTAGAGAATATCCAATAATAATACTGCAACGGAAGAAGATGTGGAGGAAAAGGTACAGCTAAGAAATCAGCTAAAATTTTAACAAACTGTTAAAGGCTGATTATGGGTTACTGCAAAACTACAGAACCAGTGGAACCACAGACAGGAGTTAACATCCACTCACAGGCTCTACTCCATGAAGACTCACAAGAAGCTCTTAGGGAAAACTGGAAGCAAGGAGGCAAAACAACCAGGAAGAATCTCTCTTGGTTGTGCAGGCATAAAGGATAGGATTAGGTGCCACTGAAGGAAAAAATGAAATCCCACCTCTTGACCAGACACTTCTTTCAAAAGCCCTAAGTTATCTGGGGGATTGGCAGCAAACTCTGTCACACTCAGGGCATGAATAGACTCACGATGGTTAGGAAGACAGAGAAGAAAAATTACCCCTGAACAAGGCACAAGAAAAATTCCTGACCCCAGGCTCTGTTAACGACATCATCAGAGATCTTCTTGCATTTTAGGAGAGGCAAGAATCTTCTCCCTCACAAGTCCTTCTAGAGATGTAAAGCAAAGTCAGCCAAAGGGAGGAGGCAATAAATTGGTAAAACCCTGAGGTCCAGGTATACAGAAGCCTCCCATGAGTCTGGACCAAAACAACAAAGAAATCAAAAGCCCAGAACATCAAATCATAACAGCAATCTAGTACTAACGGTGACTGGGGCCAGGGTGAGACTAAAGTGTGGCAAAAGGAAGAGCACAGAAAGAAACCAACCTCTGTGGCACAGAATCACCCAATACTCCAGCCCTCAACCTAAACATAACATATTAGAGGAATACAAACAGGCAGGGACACCCCAGTGGTTTCAGGAAACAGATCATCAAGCCAGAGAGAGAGGTGACACAATGTCACTGTTACTGCATTTTATTAGCCAAAGAAAGTCACAAAGCAGCTTGGATACAAGAGACAGGGTATTTAACACTGGTGCAGACATAAACTGATGTAGCCACTATGGAAAACATTATGGAGGTTAAAAAAAAAAAAAACACTAAAAATAGAGCTATCATATGAAAAGATATATGATCCCCTTTGTTCTAAGCAGTACTATTTACAATAGCCAAGACATGGAAGCAACCTAAATGTCCATCAACAGATAAATAGATTAAAAACACATGGTGTGTGTGTGTGTGTGTGTGTGTGCGCGCGCACAATGGAATATCAGTCATTAAAAAGAATGAAATAATACCATTTGTGTCTGTGTGTGTGTGTGTCTGTACACAACGGAATATCAGTCATTAGAAAGAATGAAATAACACCATCTAGAGCAAAATGGATGGACCTAGATATTATCATGCTAAGTGGAATAAGTCATAAAAAAACAAATATATCACTTACATTTGGAATCTAAAAAAATGATACAAATGAACTTATTTAAAAAGAAACAGATTCACAGACATAGAAAACAAATCTATAGTTACCAAAGGGGAATGGTGGGATAAATTTGGAATCTGAGAGTAACATAGACATAATACTATATATAAAACAGGGAAGGCCTTACTATATAGCATAGGGAACTATATTCATATCTTTAATAACCTACAATATAAAAGAATCTCAAAAAGTGTGTGTGTGTATATATATATATATATGTATGTATGTATTTATGTGTTATATAGATAGAACTGAATCACTTTTCTGAACACCTGAAACACTTTGTAAATCAACTACACTTCAAGAAAAACAAAACAAACACTTCTCTTAATAGCTGTCCACATATGCATGGCTGGAGTCTCCTCGTTTGTTCACCTGAAAATATCACAACACTGTTAATTGATTATGCTGCTGCTGAGTCGCTTCAGTGGTGTCCGACTCTGTGCGACCCCATAGACAGCAGCCCACCAGGATCCCCTGTCCCTGGGATTCTCGAGGCAAGAATACTGGAGTGGGTTGCCATTTCCTTCTCCATAACTGACTATACCCCAATACCAAAAAAAAAAAGAAAAAAAAATTACTGGTAGATAGCTGTTTTTTATTTTATTTATTTTTTTTTAGCTGATTATGCTAAGTCGCTTCAGTTGTGTCCAACTCTGTGCGACCCCATAGCCGGCAGTCCACCAGGCTCTGCCATCCCTGGGATTCTCCAGGCAAGAATACTGGAGTGGGTTGCCATTTCCTTCTCCAATGCATGAAAGTGAAAAGTGAAACTGAAGTCACTGAGTCGTGTCCAACTCTCAGCGACCCCATGGACTGCAGCCTACCAAGCTCCTCCGTCCACGGGATTTTCCAGGCAAGGGTAATGGATCGGGGTGCCACCACCTTCTCCATAACTGATTATACCCCAATACAAAATAAAAAACAGCTATTGACCACTAATCCTTTGGGAAAAAGATAAACGGAAGCAGGGTCAGCAATTTCTAAGTTTTCCTCTACTGTTATCTTCTTATAATTCAATGACACCACATTTTATGGTGGTTTTGGTTGTTTGCTTGGCCTATTATGATCCTTTCTAAACTTATAAACACTCATTCCTTCATGGCCATTCAATAAATAAAAACTATTCAAGAGAATAAATTCAGGATATACATAGCATCTGCCAACTACTCTCTATGGAAATTGCAGCTTTCTAAACTAAAAGCTTCTCTGACCCCAAAAAGGTCCCAAATCCCTATGTTGCCCCAATCTTCCCATTTCTTAAAAGTTACTGAAAGGTAATTAAAGGTAACATGCCATTTATGTTTTTTAACAAAATGTGTCAGTGAAATGAGGAACTGATACAAGAAAATATGAGAGGTCAAAAATAAGAATCTGATGACAAATGGTTCAGAAGAAACTGGCCACTCTATGACATATGGAAAATTTAGCAACATAAGTCAACATGGTGAATCGTCTGCAAGTGGATATACCACACAGGCAAGTCTAGAAATCTTCCTTTTATTTCCCTTCTAAATCTCACAGTGTTCCAGAACTATTATTATTTGCACTGATTATGATAAATTCTCTGAACTAATTTATTATTAGCATCTTCTCTTTGCACCTATTATTCTAGTTTATGTTACTTTCTCTAAAATTATTATTTGATCCTTTCTTCCAAGGTCAAATTCCCTATTATTGTGCACAGACCTTATAATATCTTTGTGTGCCTTATTCAATTCCTTAGACAAAAATAACACCTCCTTTCATAATGTTCTATAATCCCTCATTCAGCTGTTCCATTATGTGTAAACTATCATTATTTTCGTTCACTGTAGTTATATATTTGATTGACTGACTATGTGTCACATGAAGATAAACTCTATGTTTTACACAACTCTCAGGATCTAGCACATGCAAAGCAGGTCCATTTCAAGTGGCCAATACATTTAAAAATAATCTCTACATTATCCTTTACTACCACCCATTAAGGACTGGTAACTTCCAAGGAAGTTCCCTGGCAGTCCAGAGGTTAGGACTTGGCACTTTCACTGCTATAGCACGAGTTCAGTCCCTGGTTGGGGAACTAAGATCCCACGGGCCATGTGGCATGGCCAAAAAACAGAAGACTGATGTCTTCTAAACTCAACAAACCATTTTCTAATTGTTCCTATCATTTCAGAATTACATGTCCCCTATTACCCATACTAAATAGATATTATTGTTTTTAAGGTTTACTATACTACATATCATGCAGTCGCAAAGAGTCAAACATGACTTAGCAACTAAACCACCACCATACAGACCAACAACCATAACAATCCAAGAAACGTATGCAGCAACTACATTTAAGGAAAACTACAAAAAGGAAAAATATTTGACAGGGAGAGACACCGTATTTCTGGAAGGGGAGATTCAACATTGTAAAAAGATCGATTCTCCCCTAAAATGTTTCACTGTAATACAAATAAAATCAAAATTGTATTGTTATTAATGTTCATCTAAAAATATATATGCATGGTAATATTTGTTCTATCACGGACCAACATGTATTTAAAGCCATAGTAAATTAAAGTAGTGTGCTACTAGAATAAGACTACAAAGATAGATCAGGGGGCACAAAAGAAGTCAGGAAAAGCCAAGAATTTAATGATCATTCAAACAGTATTTCAAATCACTGTGCAAAATATAGTGCTGAAAAAGCTGACTAAACCATGTGGGAAGGGAAAAATTAGACATATATCTCAGAATATTTTAAAATTAACCAAACTGGATAAAAGATTTGTATCTAAATAATTCATTCTTCTTTCTATACTCCCTTGAATACTTTCTATACTCCTTGAATATTTAAGTCTTAAAGCCATGAGGTGGGGTGAAGCATGGCAGCATCTATCCTGCAAAGGAAGGGACAGCCCAACTCTAGTATCAGAGCCCCAGTAGGGTGGTTCTCATGAAAGTGTTGGGGGTAGGGGTGGAAACAGTATCAGAATAAGTTGTCGGAACCTGTGCAAAGTGAGGAAACCAACCATGGAAGGGAAAGAGGGGAGTTGTGGACTGAAACTGAGCATTAAACCCCCAAAATGGTTTAAAAAAAAAAAAGGCAGCCATGCAGGGAATCAGCAGCAACCCCAGAGGGAGGTTTGAGCCTAAACAAAGTTAGGATGGCCTCTGTATTATGGGATGGCTTGTTAATAAAAGAGAGAATAATCAAATAAATATACTGAGGATAAAAGAAGTGAGGTTTCTCACTGTCTCACATGAGAGTCATAAAAACAAAAAGAATATTAAAATGAACCCTGTGTTGTTGGATTAGGTTTAGGGAAATTACTAAGAAATTCCTAGGAGTTTATGGCTGGATACATAAATAGACACAGCAATACATATAGATATGTGTGTATGTACATATATCCACATAATATTCAAAACTATCTATGTGACCTTATCTACTTCAAAACATAAAGAAGATATAGATGTGAATATGTGTCTATCTCTGCATCTATACGCACTGAGAGGGCCTGAAAACAGCAACCTCCTAGTAACAGTGAGCACACCTAACGTCCTCTTCAGTTTCTAGATAAAATTCTTACCTAAAAGCATTCAAAACTTCTCTGAGAAATGGTTATTCGAGGACTAAGAAAGCAATGGTACAAGATAAGCCTAGAACATACCATCATGTCAGAAGTAAAGAAGCCCTCAGAGAATGACAGAAAGAAGTCAAAAGACACAGGAGAGCCTGAAGAGATCCACTGACCAAACTTGACACAATATAAGCATCACAATAAATGACAGTGATGGGGAATGACCCATTAAAACAAAATAGCAACACGTAAGTCATTATTAGTCCATACTGATGTAAATAATTGGGAAGTGATGAAAGCGTCTCCTTAAAATGGAATGCCAACTGATGAATGTAAACAATGGAATTAGAACACCACCACTTGCCATCAATCATGGTAACAGATTCATTAAGCAAAGAAATAACAGTGGATGCTAAAATTAGTGAATAAAAGGCACAAGAAACAAAGTATTTACATACAAAGTACTTCACTATAAAATGCTTACTAATTATAATGGAAATAAAGATTAACCTCCCAGTGAAGAAATCTTGCAGACAACACCTTGACCAAGTGACCAAGGTAACATCACCAGTATTGGGAAAAACTGAAATCATGTACCACCTGACAGGATGCAATGAGAAGAACACAGCATCAACGCTGTGGCATTCCTGCCAAAAACACATAATCTTAATAATGAGGAAACATTATTAAAAACCATTCTACAAATAATCTTCAGAAGTACCAAGGTTATGTAAGTCAGGAGACTTAAGGGACAAAAAGCAGACTGTGATCTTTTTGCTATGAAAAGACTCTACTGGGAAAACAAAAATGTGAATGGAAATTAGACAAATAATGATGACACTTCTGGATTAGACAAAGAATGCATAAATGTTAATTTCCTGATTCTGATGGGTGTATTCTGGTCATGCAAAAAAAAGTCCTTCTTTATTGGAAATACATACTAGAAAATAGTTACACTTTAGAGAAAGATTCTGTGTAGCAACAAAGGCAGAAACAATAAAGGGTAGTTGCATAAATTATAAAAAAAAATTTTAACTTAAAACTAGAAAAAATTAACATGCTAGAATACCAACAATAATGACAATTATAAAGACAAAATAAAAGTTAAAAAGCAAATAATAAATTATGGGCAAAAGCACGGACAGCAAGTATATTAGAAAAAAAGAATAATTATCTTCAGTATAAAAAACATTTTGTAAGAAAAATTAAAACATTACAATATTAAAATGAACAAAGAGCTATTCAAGGTCAATTAACAAATATGAATAGGCTTTCTTAAAAAACTTCAAAATATTTAATGTTATCAATATGGAAAGAAAATCTTTCAATACATTCAATACTGTAATACTTTTCACTAAAAAGAATAGCAAAGATTGTCCTACTGGTAATACACAGTGCATTTAACAGGACACAAGATTATGTACAATCTCACACACCATTAATGTGATTAGTCAACTAGAAGTATACAGTATTTGTAAAATGCAAACAAAATTAAATCCAGAAGGATCTTAATGGAAAGCTTTACATGAGTTTTGTCCTATATTTTTCTATTTCTCTGCATTTTCCAAATAAATATTAATAATTTACATTACAAAATGTTTAATATTTTGAAATCTTAGCATTGGCTGCCATGACCCTTTCTCCACAGATGAAATAAATCAACAAGTACCTCCAGTTAAAAATGATAATAGTATGTTTAAAGGCATAGTAGGTAATTAAAAAATAATAACCCAATACGCAAGAGAATGAAACAATAATATAAATGTACTAAATTAAGAAAAAGATACAAGAGAAAAAAGCAAACATTAAGATTATTTTTAAGGGCCAAAAAAAAAAAATACTGTCTTGAGAGCAAAAAAATCATTTGGAGAGATGAATAAATAATATTCTATGATAGGATTATTTTTAAAAACAGGATGTGAATCACCATAATGAACATTATGTCAAATAATGATTAATTAAAATTTAAACAGCCTTAATATCTGAAAGAACATAAAAGTCAATAATTATTTTTGTTTTTCTTTAAGTCAGTAATTCTTAAAGAACAATCTGTAAGGATTAAAATGTTAGGACCTTAAATACCTAGGTTAATATAAAAGATAATATAGCTTTGCTTGTGTGCATTTGTTTTATACTCCTGTGACTCGTATTTTAGTATAACTGTACTTTACCAGAGTAATTTTATTTTTTCCAAATCACTGGAGGCATTTAAATTTTTTAATGAAGGGCTATAGTAAAACAAAATTAAACAATTCCTTTACACTTACCAGTTTTAAAACAAAAAGTTATATTCAAACATCAATAAAATAATGTATACTGTACCTTATTATAACGATCATGTGGAACAGACTGCAAAACAATTGGTTCCATTGTAGAAACATTGGCAAACTGTACCTCTGGAATATACAGGGCACAAACCACATGAGCCCAACCTAAAAATAAGTAAACAAAAATAATGTCATTCTCCAGTTTCAACAAAGGTTTTTAAAACATAAATTATTAACTTTCTGAACAGATCCCTTAATTGCCCATTTGAGAAAACACATAACAAAGAACATTAACAAATTCATACTACCAATAGTCAAGCCACTAATGATAAAAGACTCTTAAGTCATTTCCGCAGTTACTGTGTGCAGTAACACAAACAAAGGGAAACTTTTTTTTGGCTGCTGCATCCATCCATCTGGGATCTCAGTTCCCGGACCAGGGACTGACTGAACTCGGGCCTTGGCAGTGAAAGCTCAGAATCCTAACCACGAGGACATCAGGGAACTCTCCAAGGGAAACACTTTAAAATTCAGATGCTGGCACTGACACGTTCTAGAAGAGTAAACTAAATAATTCAGATCAATACTTTCTCTGAGAACCATAGAAAAGTATTAAGTTTTATAGCTGAAAACCTAACATAAAAACTTAAATAGTTTAAATGTTAAATGTCAATAATAAATTTGAAATTGCTATACTAATGTTGATATTTTAAATACTAACACTCATTGTTTTACTATTCTAATATTTCACTTCAAATAATTGATCTTAAATGTTGCTTCTCTCAAGTTTTCAAACTGTGGCTCAGTCAGTTCAGTTCAGTCGCTCAGTCGTGTTCGATTCTTTGTGACCCCATGAATTGCAGCACGCCCGGCCTCCCTGTCCATCACCAACTCCCCGGAGTTCACTCAAACTCCCGTCCATTGAGTCAGTGATGCCATCCAGCCATCTCATCCTCTGTCGTCCCCTTCTCCTCCTACCCCCATTCCCTCCGAGCATCAGGGTCTTTTCCAATGAGTCAACTCTTCACATGAGGTGGCCAAGTATTCTAGTTTTGAGCCTCAGTATCAGTCCTTCCAATGAGCACAGAGTACTGGTCTCCTTTAGGATAGACTCACTGGATCTCCTTGCAGTCCAAGGGACTCTCAAGAGTCTTCTCCAACACCACAGTTCAAAAGCATCAATTCTACAGCGCTCAGCTTTCTTCACAGTCCAACCCTCACATCCGTACATGACCACTGGAAAAACCATAGCCTTGACTAGACGGACCTTTGTTGGCAAAGTAGTATCTCTGCTTTACAATGCTATCTAGGTTGTCAGAGCTTTCCTTCCAAGCAGTAAGCGTCTTTTAATTTCATGGCTGCAATCACCATCAGCAGTGATTTTGGAGGCCCTCCAAAAAGTCTGACACTGCTTCCCCATCTATTTCCCATGAAGTAATGAGACCAGATGCCATGATCTTCGTTTTCTGAATGTTGAGCTTTAAGCCAACTTTTTCACTCTCCTCTTTCACTTTCATCAGGAGGCTTTTAGTGCCTCTTCACTTTCTGCCATAAGGGTGGTATCATCTACATATCTGAGGTTATTGGTATTTCTCCAGGCAATCTTAATTCCAGCTTGTGCTTCATCCAGCGCAGCGTTTCTCATGATGTACTCTGCATAGAAGTTAAAGAAGCAGGGTGACAATATAGCCTTGACAGACTCCTTTTCCGATTTGGAACCAGTCTGTTGTTCCATGTCCAGTTCTAACTAACTGTTGCTTCCTGACCTGCATATAGGTTTCTCAAGAGGCAAGTCAAGTGGTCTGGTATTCCCATCTCTTTCAGAATTTTCCACAGTTGATTGTGATCCACACAGTCAAAGGCTTTGGCACAGTCAATAAAGCAGAAATAGATGTTTTTCTGGGACTCTCTTGCTTTTTCCATGATCCAGCGGATGTTGGCAATTTGATCTCTGGTTCCTCTGCCTCTCCTAAAACCAACTTGAACATCTGGAAGTTCATGGTTCACGTATTGCTGAAGCCTGGCTTGGAGAATTTTGAGCATTACTTTGCTAGCATGTGAGATGAGTGAAATTGTGCAGTAGCTTGAGCATTCTTTGGCATTGCCTTTCTTTAGGATTGGAATAAAAACTGACTTTTGCCAGTCCTGTGGCCACTGCTGAGTTTTCCAAATTTGCTGGCATATTGAGTGGAGCACTTTCACAGTATCATCTTTCGGGATTTGAAATAGCTCTACTGGAATTCCATCACTCCCACTAGCTTTGTTCATAGTGATGCTTTCTAAGGTCCACTTGACTTCACATTCCAGGATGTATGGCTCTAGGTGAATGATCACATCATCGTGATTATCCGAGTAGTGAAGATTTTTTTTGTACAGTTCTTCTATGTATTCTTGCCACCTCTTCTTAATATCTTCTGCTTCTGTTAGGTCCAGACCATTTCTGTCCTTTATCGAGCCCATCTTTGCATGAAATGTTCCCTTGGTATCTCTAATTTTCTTGAAGAGATCTCTGGTCTTTCCCATTCTGTTGTCTTCCTCTATTTCTTCCCATTGATTGCTGAGGAAGGCTTTCTTATCTCTTCTTGCTATTCTTTGGAACTCTGCATTCAGAAGCTTATATTTTTCCTTTTCTCCTTTGCTTTTGACTTCTCTTTTCACAGCTATTTATAAGGCCTCCTCCGAAAGCCATTTTGCTTTTTTGCATTTCTCTTCCACAGGGATGGTCTTGATCCCTGTCTCCTGTACAATGTCACAAACCTCATTCCATCAGGCACTCTATCAGATCTAGTCCCTTAAATCTATTTCTCACTTCCACTGTATAATCATAAGCGATTTGATTTAGGTCATACCGGAATGGTCTAGTGGTTTTCCCTACTTTCTTCAATTTATGTCTGAATTTGGCAATAAGGAGTTCACGATCTGAGCCACAGTCAACTAGCCAATCTGATCATATAGCCTTATCTAACTCAGTGAAACTAAGCCATGCCATGTGGGGCCATTCAAGATGGACGGGTCATGGTGGAGAGGTCTGACAGAATGTGGTTCACTGGAGAAGGGAATGGCAAACCACTTCAGAGAACCACCCTGAGAACTCCATGAAAAGGCAAAATGACAGGATACTGAAAGAGGAACTCCCCAGGTCGGTAAGTGCCCAATATGCTACAGGAGATCACTGGAGGGGATAACTCCAGAAAGAATGAAGGGATGGAGCCAAAGCAAAAACAATACCCAGTTATGGATGTGACTGGTGATAGAAGCAAGGTCCGATTCTGTAAAGAGCAATATTGCATAGAAACCTGGAATGTCAGGTCCATGAATCAAGGCAAATTGGAAGTGGTCAAACAAGAGATGGCAACAGTGAACGTCAACATTCTAGGAATCAGCAAACTAAAATGGACTGGAATGGGTGAACTTAACTCAAATGACATTATATCTACTACTGTGGGCAGGAATCCCTTAGAAGAAATGGAGTAGCCATCATGGTCAACAAGAGAATCCAAAATGCAGTACTTAGATGCAATTTCAAAAATGACAGAATGATCTCTGTTCACTTCCAAGGCAAACCATTCAATATCACAATGATTCAAGCCTATGTGCCAACCACTAACATTAAGAAGCTGAAATTGAACAGTTTTATGAAGACCTACAAGACCTTTTAGAACTAACACCCAAAAAGATGTCCTTTTCATTACACTAGAATGCAAAAGTATGAAGTCAAGAAACACCTGGAGTAACAGGCAAATTTGGCCTTGGAATACGGAATGAAGCAGGGCAAAGGCTAACAGAGTTTTGCCAAGAGAATGCACTGGATACCTTCTTCCAACAACACAAGAGAAGACTCTACACATGGACATCACCAGATGGTCACCACCGAAATCAGATTGATTATATTCTTTGCAGCCAGAGATGGAGAAGCTCTATACAGTCAGCAAAAATGTGACTGAAGAAAGGTATAATGTGACTAAAGACCTGATGTGATATGAAAGAATTATCAGGGCTACCTGCAAAAGGATGGAAGTCCAGGGCCTTAAGTACAACTGTGACTACTTTGCCACCTGGGGGACATTTGCTCATTTCAAAGAAAACAGCTCAGAGTATGGAAGGTACCTTTGACAAACTCAGAAGGCTGAAAGTATAGGGATCTATGTCCCTGGACAACTAAGGGAAAAGAGAAATACTAGTAACTCCCTCACCCTCTTTCAGTGGCAAAACTGAGTGGCTTCAAGTCAGAAATGCCAATAAACTAAAAGTACAGAGGCCCTCCAAGAGCCTGCAGCTGAGCTTTGATCATCTCAAGCTCAGAAATCGACTCATGTAATCCTAAATTATCAAGTGCCCCAGATACCAGACAGAAGCTAATATAAACCTTCTCTCCAGGAAAACAATGTCATTCATTTGGTTGCAAATAATTTCTAATACAGCAAGGAGATCAAACCAGTCAATCCTAAGGAAATCAATGCTGAATATTCACTGGAAGGACTGATTCTGAAGCTGAAGCTCCAATACTTTGGCAACCTGATGCAAAGAGCTGACTCACTGGAAAAGACCTTGATGCTGGGAAAGATTGAAGGCAGGAGGAGAAGGGGACGACAGAGGACGAGATGGTCGGATGGCATCACCGACTCAATGGACATGAGTTTGAGGGACCTCCGCAAGATAATGAAAGACAGGGAAGCCTGGCATGCTTCAGTCCATGGGGTTGCAAAGAGTCGGACGCGACTGAGCAACTGAACAAGTTCTAATACTAGCTCATTTTCATTTTCAGCACAATGAAAGTATGAAACACAAGAAAGACAAGACAACATGAATGAAAAGCAGCAAAAACATGAAAATCAAAACAGATCCATAAGTTGGGGTTTCAGACTCAGATGTTTTTAAAAGTATGCTTATTATATTTAAACACACAAAATATTAAAAATTCCCTCAAAGAACTTAAAACTCTCAATCAAAAATTACAGAAGTAAAAACAAAAATTTAAAGCTAGTAAATGGGATTAACAATGGCCTAGATATATCAATAGTCAAAAAGAAAATTAGAACAAAATAGGTCAGAAGAAAATACTGAGAACATTAGCACAGAAGTATGAAAAAGACAAAAAGAGGACAAGAAATAAAAACAACATAATAACAAGTTACCTAACAAGTAGAGTCTCAGAGAAATATAAAAGAAATAAATGGTATGGAAGCAATATTTAAAATGATAGTAACTAAAAACTTTCTAAAATAAAAGATAACACATCATAGGTTGAATAATCACAATAAATCCCAAGGTAAATAAATATTAATATAAATCCACACACAGGCACATAATCTGTAGAACTACAGAAAACCAAAAAGAAAAATACCTGAAAATAACCAAAGGCAAGTTATCACCAAAAGAAAGGGATAAATAGCCAAAAATATATGTAAACAAATTAAAGCTAAAAATATCTTTAAACAGACTCCCTCTAAAAGAAACACCAGGCAATTTTCCTTGAGCAACAAAAAAGAAAACAAAAATGACCCAAGAAGGAAGCTCCAAGATGCAGAGAAAAATGAAGCATGATAAACACACACGTACTTCTGACAGACTACTGGCTAATGAAACAATAATAATAATACCTTCTTTCACTTAAAATACATATGACTGCTTACACTCTTGTAAAGTTTTCAATATGTATAAAACATTTTATCACTAAAGACTAGGGAAGAAGCAGGTAAAAGAGATCTATACAGTTCTGAGGTTTTCTACATTTTATGTAAAGTGGTATACATAATAGATTGAACTATTTGTATGAAACTTGTAATCCTTAGAGCAACTGCTATAGCTACATAAGTAAGGTAAGGTGAAGTCGCTCAGTTGTGTCCGACTCTTTGCGACCCCATGGACTGTAACCTACTAGGCTTCTCTGTCCATGGGATTCTCCAGGCAAGTGTACTGGAGTGGATTGCCATTTCCTTCTCCAGGGGATCTTCCCAACCCAGGGATCCAACCCACGTCTCCCGCACTGGAGGCAGATGCTTTAAATATTAATACCTGTATATACAGAAAAGATATGGCCCAAATGGTAATCTAATAACATTAAATTTAAATGGAACTGAATTAAGTGTATTATTAAATAGGTTAAAATACATGCTAAAAACATTCATAAAATCACAAATAAGCAAGAAAAGAGGGAACAGAGAATAATAAAATAAGAAAAAATCAAGGTTAAGAAGAAATAACAGGAAACTAGTCAAGATGTAATAACAAGGACCACATTTATGCTCCTGCACGTAACAGTGCATCTCCCCCACCTCAAAAATTTTACAAAGGGACAAAACAATTTAGACAATGTTTCTCAAGACACTTGAGTTTCCCTTGTGGCTCAGCTGGTAAAGAACCCACCTGCAATGTGGGAGACCTGGGTTCGATCCCTGGGTTGGGAAGATCCCCTGGAGAACGGAAAGGCTACCCACTCTAGTATTCTGGCCTGGAGAATTCCATGGACTACAGTCCATGGGGTCACAAAGAGTCAGACGCAACTGAAGCAAATGAGCACACGTCAGCAAAAATGGGGGAGCTGGCAGCTCCGAAGACACTTTCCACCACAGAAACATCAAAAAGTCAAGAAAAACTTTTAAGAACCAATTTCAAAGATTCTGGAAAGAAAATAATGAAAGGCTTGCAGCAACCAAATGAATGCTAAGTCAAAAGAAAAAAAAAGAAGAAGAAGAAAAAAGAAAACTTAAAAACTGTGGGAAAGTGGAGAGTTCCCTCGCCATGCAGTGGTTGAGTAGGTGCTCTGACTGCCAGAGGTCGGGGGTTCAATCCTTGGTCGGGGAACTAAGATTCTGCAAATGGCAAAAAAGCCAGCAAAAACAAAAACAAAAACTAAGAAAGCTTTGGGAATTCTTACTTTCCCTTGACCCCTGCCACCCTGGATTCAGCAGAAGTCTTCAAGAGAGCACCTTGCAGACCCAATGAACAACCCCAGCTCCAGTTTCTGAAGGAAAAGAGGAGACTTTATTTGCAAATAATTGTGCTTCCCTATTTTAAAATGCCTGTGGGCTACTGAAGAACTAACACAACTTATTCTTTTGACAAGCTCAGAACTCACACAGGGCAGAAAACTGGAGTATTGAGTATTCCTCAAATCACTGTATGGCAGACAAAACAAATACAAAAGGCACAGATCCTGGGGCAAAAGATTATGGTTCACAAACATGCCAAGAGACCAAGAGGAAAACCTGGGACAAATTTTTTTCTTGGAAACTGGGAGCACTGAAAAGTATCTCTACATTGCAGGGAATTTAGACAGCACCACATGCCCAGGGCAGGATGCATCTTCGTAAAAGACCTGATGAGATGCTAAACTTTAATCTCCTAGTACAGAGCAAAGAGGAAGCAGAACTCTAAGCAGACTGGCTGGCCACTGAAGGAAAGATCCCAGGCACAGAGTCAATCCACAAACATTGGAGAGTTGTTTCTTTCTTTCTTTCTTTTTTTTTGAGCCCCTCTCCCTTCTCACTTCTACTGCACATTATCTTAGCACCTAGCATTCAAGCAAGTCTTTGCCAAAACACTAGTTGAACACAAGCTACAAAAACAGACTTTAGAGATCAAAGTGACAAAGAAAGCACACTTAAAGAAAAACCTATATAGAAAACCAGTTAAAAGGCAAGTAACACCGAGCAACAGAATTAAACCATGAGTAAAGAACCTACTTTCCAGAGGTTAACATAATTTGTCCTGCAGAAGCACAGACATTAAATGCAGACTTTAAATCACTGTCTTAGATCTGCTCAAAGAGCTAAAGGAAAGCAAGGACAAGAAACTAAAGGAAACCAGGACAATGAAGTCTCAACAAAGAGAGAATCAATAGAGTCATTTTAAAAAGGAACCAAACACAAACACTCATGCTGAAAATTATAATAACCAGAATGAAAAATACACTAGAGGGTCTCAACAATAGAACTGAGTACAGAGGAAACAAACTCAGTCAACTTAAAGGTAGATCAGTTGAAACATTAGATAAAGACATGAATCTACACATTCAAGAGGTTCAAGAAACCACCAGAATAAACACAAAGATCTGCATTGAGATAAAATAATAAATCACTGCTAAAAGCCAAGGAAAAAGAGAATCTTTGAGAAGAAACTTGTTACATACAAGGAATCCTCAGTAAGATTAAACAATAAATTTCTCACCAAATTCAACAGGGGTCATTAGAGTGTGTACAATGACATTTATAAATTTCTGGAAGAAAAATCTCTCACTTAAGAATTCCAAATCAAGCAAAATTATCCTTCAAATATGGAAAAAACACACATCCCAATGAAACACAAGGTGAAGGAATCTGTTGCTAAGAGACTTGCCCCACATGAATCTGGAGAAGGGTTTCTTCTGGCTAACCAAAAAATACTGTTATTTAGTCACTAAGTGTGTCCGACTGTGACATCAATGGACTGCAGCCCACCAGGCTCCTCTCTCCACGGGATTTCCCAGGAAACAATACTGTAGTGGGTTGCCATTTCCTTCTCCCAGGAATCTTCCCGACCAAGGGATCAAACCCATGTTCCCTGCATTGACAGGCAGATTCTTTACCACTGAACCACCAGGGAAGCACCTGGTAAAGTTTAAGTAAAGGTAAAAATTAAAGGCAACATTATGATAGTTTTGAATTGTAACTCATTATCTTTCCTACATGGTTTAACATCTGCTTCTGCATCACTGATTACACTAAAGACTTTGACTGTGTGTGGATCACAACAAACTGTGCATAATTCTTAAAGAGGTGGGAATACCAGAACACCTGACCTGCCTCCTGAGAAATCTGTATGTAGGTCAAGAAGCAACAGTTAGAACCAGACATGTAACAACAGACTGTTTCCAATTTGGGAAAGAGGCACGTTAAGGCTATGTATTGCCACCCTGTTTATTTAACTTATATGCAGAGTACATTATGCGAAATTCTGGGCTGAATGAAGCACAAACTGAAATTAAGATTGCAGGGAGAAATATCAATAACCTAAGATATGCAGATGACACCACCCTTCTGACAGAAAGCAAAGAGAAAATAAAGAGCCTCTTGATGAAGATGAAAGAGGAAAGTGAAAAACCAGGCTTAAGACTCAATGTTCAAAAAACTAAGGGCTTCCCTTGTGGCTCAGATTGTAAAGAACGTGCATACAATGTGAGAGACCTGGGTTCGATTCCTGAGTTGGGAAGATCTCTGGAGAAGGGAACGGCTACCCACTCCAGTATTCTGGCCTGTAGAATTCAGTGGACTGTACAGCCCACGGGGTTGCAAAGAGTCGGACATGACTGAGTGATTTTTACTAAAATTAAAAATAAAGAAAAACTAAGATCATGGCATCTGGTCCCATCACTTCATGGCAAATAGATGGGGAAACAATGGAAACAGTGAGAGACTTTATTTTCTTGGGCTCCAAAACCACTGCAGATGGTAACTGCAGCCATGAAATTAAAAGATGCTTGCTCCTTGGTAGAAAAGCTATGACAAACCTAGACAGCACATTAAAAAGCAAAGACATTACTTTGCCAACCAAGGTCCATATAGTGTAAGCTATGGTTTTTCCAGTAGTCATGTATGAATGTGAGAGCTGGACTATAAAGAAAGTTGAGCACTGAAGAATTGATGCTTTTGAACTGTGGTGTTGGAGAAGACTCTTGAGAGCCCCTGGGACTGCAAGGAGATCCAATCAGTCCATCCTAAAGCAAATTAGTCCTAAATATTCACTGGAAGGACTGATGCTGAAGCTGAAACTCCAATACTTTGGCCACCTGATGTGAAGAACTGACTCAATGGAAAAGACACTGATGCTGGGAAAGACTGAAGGAGGGAGGAGAAGGGGACGACAGAGGATGAGATGGTTGGATGGCATCACCAACTCAGTGGACATGAGTTTGAGTAAGCTCAGGGAGTTGGTGATGGACAGGGAAACCTGGGCGTGCTGAAGTCTATAGAGCTGCAAAGAGTCGGACACAACTGAGCAACTGGACCTAACTGAACTGAACTAGAAAAGAAGAGCTAAAATCAAAGATCTAAGCTGCCGCCATGAAGAAGTTAAAACATTCGAGCTAAATACATACAAAGTATGAAAGCAGAAACAAGGAAATCATAAAGATTAAAGGAGAAATAAGTAAAATACAGAAAACGGGCAGATAACTTTAAAAATTAAAGTCAGTTTATTTCTTTAAAAAGGTGAACAAAAGTGACAAATTCCAGGTACACTTGTCAAAGAAAAATGAAACCAAACATCAAACTCCAAAACCAAAACAACAAAGTAAAACAAAACAAAAAGCAGAGACCACAAATCACAAATATTAAGAATAAAAATAGGGCTTATCACTACTGATCTAACAAATAATAAAAGGCTAATAAAAAATACTATACATATTTACTCTCCAGAAATAAAATTTTGGGCTTCCCTAGTGGCTCAGTGGTAAAAATCTGCCTGCCAATGCAGAGGATGTGTGTTTGATCCCTGGTCCAGGAAGACTGCACATCCGTGGAGCAACTAAGCCTGTGGGCCACAACTGCTGAGCCCACACACCACAACTATTGAAGCCTGTGCACCCCTAGAGCCCATGTAGCCCAACAAGAGCAGCCTCCACAACTGGAAGCCCAAAACCCGCAATGAAGAATAGCCCCTGCTCACCGCAACCAGAGAAAGCCCACATGCAGCAACAAAGACCCAGTGCAGCCAAAAATAAATAAATAAATCTTTATAAAAATAAGAGCACACAGATTTTAATATTTTAAAAGCACATTAACAAACTTCAGTACACTGACAATGTTTTCAAGTGTACAGTTCAGTAGTGTTAAATCTCCCTTCTTTTTAAGAAGGGAGATTAATATCACATTTTATGTATATAACACATCTTGTTTATCCATTCAGTCTCTGATAGACATTTGAGTTGCTTATACTTCTTGACTATTATGAATAGTTCTTCTATGACCATGCGTGTACAAATATCTCTCAGAGACTCTGCTTCCAGATATATCCACTGGAAGCGGAACTGCTGGATCATTCTTTTTATAGTAATGTTTTTAAATTTTTTGAAGGGTCTACGTACTGTTTTCCATAGCAGCTATGACACTTTATAATCCCACTAACAGTTCACAAGGGTTCCAATTTCACCACAGCCTCACTAACACTTGTAATTTTGTGGGGTTTTTTTAAATAGTAGCCATTCCAAAGGTGTGCTGTGACCTCAGTGTGATTTTTCATCTGCATTTCTAAAGTGATTAGTTATGTTGAACACTTTCGTATCTGTAATGTCATGTGTATATTTGTACCCCCTAACATGAGAAGAGGACTTAAATTTTGTGGAATTCTTTCCCCAAACCCATACACCCAATCTAATCAGGAGAAAAACATCAGAGGAACCCAGATTAGGGGACATTCAACAGGTACCTGGCCAGTATTCAAGACTGTCAAGGTCATGCAAAACCAGAGAAGACTAACAAACTGTTACAGACCACAGGAGACCAAGAGACATAAAAACTAAATGCAAAAGAACATTAACAACAAAAAAGATGAAAAAAAATTTAAAGTATAGCATTCAGTTAATATTAACATACAACTGTCTCTTAGTTTTCACAGATATATCATGTTACTGTACAAAGTTAATAAAGAAACTGGATAAAGGGTACACAGGAACTCTCTGTACTACCTTTGCAACTTTTCAGTAAATCTAAAGTATTCCAAAACATTAAATTAATTAAAACAAATTAAACAAGCTGACTTTTTAAATGCTTAGAGAAACACAAGTAGAGCCAAAAACACCATTAGCACTCTTTAAAAATTAAAAAGATTTTTTTTTAAGACAAAAAAAAGTGGGAGAGCAGAAGAAAAAATGGGAGAGAGGAAGGTAATAATGAGGAAGGGCTATCTGCAAGACATGAAACTGGAACAATTAAAAAGTGTAGTACCGGCCACAAAAAGACACATCACTAAACAAAATGAGTCCAGAAATGAAGCCAAATCACATGTGAACTTTGTATTTTTAAGAAGTGTCATTAGAATTCAACAGGGAAAATCAGATTATTCAAAACATATATTTGGAACAAATGGATAGTCACCTAGGTGAAAAATAGCTCTATACCTCATAGCTCACATTACAATAAATTCTGGATGGATCATTAATCTAAAAAAATTATAAGCCACATACTAGAAAAGGCCTACCCCAAAGTGCGAAATAATCTTGGTATAGAAAATAGCCCTTCCAGTACACTACCAAACCAGGAGAATTCTTTTTAATGATAATAACATAATCACTTATTTCTGTATGGCCAAAAACAAAATCAAAACACAAACCAGCATTTAGGAGGAAAAAACCCTGTAATACTCCAAAGGGCTAATTTCCCTAATACATTAAGAGCTCTTACATAACTACCAACAAATGTACCATGAGGAATGTACCAAAATTAGTTTAAAATATGAATGAAAACTTCATATAAAGAAAATAAAAACAGTTTTTAAGCATATGAAAAGGTATTCAACTTCTCTCATAATAACAGAAATGAAGAATAAGGCTATGTTTATTTTTACCCACCAGAGAGAAAAATATTAAAATATTCTTAATACTGATAGATGGGAGATGGAAAGGGTTAAAAGCAATATTCTGAATCCCTCTTTTAGGCTCTTGAGGTAAATATCTTGATTGTTTTTGCAACATCAACCCTGAAGATAGATGACGGTCCTATAGGGTCTGCCATGTACTAATAACTAACCCCAGAATAACTAGCCTGCTGTACTTGGCTGTCAGGAATATATACTGTTATGACTTATAATTTATGGTCTACAGCTATATTAAAATAAAAGAGCTAGCCACTTACAAATATAGACGCTAAAATGTGTGCTAATGTTACCTATAATCAAAATGCTGGCAACATCAAAACTTGCACCAGAGTTTGGAGGCCTCTGTATTGTATCTGTATATGCTTTTCCTTCATAGGTGTATTTGGTGTTGGATAAGTCAATTGTGACTTGTGAATCTGAACAAAGATCCCAAACTGAAACTGACTCAGGTAGTCACGCAACTGTGTTGAGGAAACCATGTCAAAAACAGTCTCTTCTCATGTAATGTGAATTAGTACATCTCATTAGAGGGGACATGGCAAAATCCACTAAAATTTCAGATGCACATACCCTCTGACCCAGCAATTCCACTTCCAGGAATTTCCGCCTACAGCAAATCACCCACATATCTATGATTACATTGTATTCACTGCAATACTGTTTTTTAAAAAGATTAATAGCTAAATGTTATTACGGTTAAATGGTTAAATAGTTAAATAAATTACAGTTCATTTTTACAATTAAATAACATATAGATGTATATGAGAGAGTTTTTTACTGCTTATGTGCAGTGATCTCTAAGGTACATTATTAATAAAGAAGCAATTCATAAAACACTATATTTTATATTTGTGTAAAAAGTGTTTATGTATGCAGAAAATAGCTCCAGATATATATCAAGAATGTGGTACCCTCCCCAGGAAGGAAACTACATGGCAAAGAAGCAGGAATGGTAAGAGCTAAAAGCTGATAATTATATTCAATTTCCTACTGACATATACATTATTTAGCAATCTCACCATCATCTTAAATTCAACACATAAAAAGAATATCTCAGCATTGATTTCTACTTCCAAAACAACTCTCTAACCAACACTCTAACTCAGTAAAAGACCATCGATATTCTGCTGTCCACAAAGAAATCTGAGCAACTCCCCTTCCCTCATCTCAGCCACATCCATTAAGTCATACAGTATTACTGTTAGACAGCCATGATTTAAGCTTCTTCAGGATCCATTCCCTCTTCTCACTAGAATACCATGCTTTAGGAGATTCTATTTATTTCTAGTTCTAATAACTCCAAAATGCAAGCGCTGAAGCACTCATTTTTTTCCTCCAAGTCTGTGAGTTATATCTTTTCATTTATTCTTTTTGCTTCAGATATCCAGATCTATTTCTGTTACTGACAACTAAATAATATACATGTCTCTTGAAAACTGGTAACTAAAGGTCAAAAATGAAGCATCTGGACTAATGACATCTCCAAGAGCCTATGATCTTACAGAAACACCAGAAAATGGAGCATAAAATGTCAAAACCAATTTGGTCAGAACTCTACTCTGGAAGATAATCAACAGTTTACAGTACCAAGTAAACAACAGAGGCACTTAACAGTTTTGTGTCATTTTCAGTTGCCTAGGCTCTACTACTTACTAGCGTGACAATGGTCTTGAAGACAGCATCCTATGTTGCTAGTGCCAAACTCTGGCCCCTGGTTCCTGAAGGGGTGAAGCATAGCTTGTCCTCAAAGAACTATGGTTTTAAGTTTTAACAGAACTAAGGAAGGAGGAATGACTTAGGCATTTGCTCTTGTATCCTTTAACCTGGATGAAGTATGTTTTAAGTTTAAGAGGTTAACTGTATGCCACAGGATAACCATTTAAAAAAATATACATGGCAAAGAAAGTAAGAAATAAAATCTGATACGAGAAACAAACAACATTATATACTGAAAAGCAGGTCAAACACCAAGAACATAAAAACAATTATAAACATAAATGCACCAAACAGCAGAGTTCCAAAATATACTGGCAGAGACGGCGGGGGGGTGGGGTGGGGACTGAAGGAGAAACAGGCTGTTCTTTACTCAGGTTTCAATAATGGGTAGAACTTAGAAAACTGCTAAAGAAATAGAAGAGTTACTACAACCTATCTAGGCTCAATATACGTATACAGAAAACTGCACTAAAATCAGCAAAATACAAATTCTTCCCACTTCAGTTGCTCAGTTGTGTCCGACTCTTTGCAACTCCATGAAATGCAGCACGCTTACTGTCCATCACCAACTCCCAGAGTTCACTCAAATTTACATCCATGGAGTCAGTGATGCCATCCAGCCATCTCATCCTCGGTCGTCCCCTTCTCCTCCTGCCCCCAATCCCTCCCAGCATCAGAGTCTTTTCCAGTGAGTCAACTCTTCACATGAGATGCCCAAAGTACTGGAGTTTCAGCTTTAGCATCAGTCCTTCCAAAGAAATCCCAGGGCTGATCTCCTTCAGAATGGACTGGATGGATCTCTTTGCAGTCCAAGGGACTCTGTCTTCTCCAACACCACAGTTCAAAAGTATCAATTATTCAGCACTCAACTTTCTTCACAGTCCAACTCTCACATCCATACATAACCACTGGAAAAACCACAGCCTTGACTAGACGGACCTTTGTTGGCAAAGTAGTATCTCTGCTTTTGAATATGCTATCTAGGTTGGTCATAAGAGCTTTAAGCCAATCTTTTCACTCTCCTCTTGCACTTTCATCAAGAGGCTTTCAAGTTCTTCTTCACTTCCTGCCATAAGGGTGGTGTCATCTGCATATCTGAGGTTATTGATATTTCTCCAGGCAATCTGGATTCCAGCTTGTGTTTCTTCCAGCCCAGCATTTCTCATGATGTACTCTGCATATAAGTTAAATAAGCTCAACATTCAGAAAATGAAGATCATGGCATCCGGTCCTATTACTTCATGGGAAATAGATGGTCAAACAGTGGAAACAGTGTCAGACTTTATTTTTGGGGGCTCCAAAATCACTGCAGATGGTGATTGCAGCCATGAAATTAAAAGACGTTTAGTCCTTGGAAGAAAAGCTATGACCAACCTAGATAGTATATTCAAAAGCAGAGACATTACTTTGCTGACTAAGGTCCGTCTAGTCAAGGCTATGGTTTTTCCAGTGGTCATGTATGGATATGAGAGTTGGACTGTGAAGAAAGCTGAGTGCCAAAGAATTGATGCTTTTGAACTGTGGTGTTGGAGAAGACTCTTGAGAGTCCCTTGGACTGCAAGGAGATCCAACCAGTCCATTCAGAAGGAGATCAGCCCTGGGATTTCTTTGGAAGGAATGATGCTGAAGCTGAAATTCCAGTACTTTTGGCACCTCATGAGAAGAGTTGACTCACTGGAAAAGACTCTGATGCTGGGAGGGATTGGGGGCAGGAGGAGAAGGGGACGACCGAGGATGAGATGGCTGGATGGCATCACAGACTCGATGGACATGAGTTTGAGTGAACTCCAGGAGATGGTAATGAACAGGGAGGCCTGGCGTGCTGCAATTCATGGGGTCGCAAAGAGTCGGACACGACTGAGCGACTGAACTGAACTGAAGCAGGGTGACAGTATACAGCCTTGACGTACTCCCTTTTCGTATTCGGAACCAGTCTGTTGTTCCATGTCCAGTTCTAACTGTTGCTTCCTGACCTGCATATAGGTTTCTCAAGAGGCAGGTCAAATGATCTGATATTCCCATCTTTTTCAGAATTTTCCACAGTTTATTGTGATCCACACAGTCAAAGGCTTTGGCATAGTCAATAAAGCAGAAAAGATGTTTTTCTGAAATCTCTCCTCAAACACCCACAAATGGTCTCCAAGACTGGTAACAGTGTCCACACGTCACAAAACAAGTGTCAATAAATTTTAAAAGATCTGAAATCAGATCTTACCAATCCACAGTAGAATGAAAATGAAAAAAAAAAAGGCAAACTGGAAATTCTACAAATATATGGAAATTACACAATATTCTCTTAAATAACCAACAAGCCAAAGAAGAAATCATGATGGAAACTGAAACATACTTCAAGACAAATGGAAAACATATAAATGACATATGAAATTTAATGTGATACATAGAAAGCAACAATGCAGTTAAATTCATACCTGCTAATACCTATGTTGCAAAGAAGATGCTTCAGTGGGGTAAAATGCAGGGAAGGAAGTGACAGTTTAAATATATACAGGATCTCTTTTTTTTTTTTAATTGATGCATAGTTGATTTACAATGTTGTCTTAGTTTCTGGTGTACAGCAAAATGATTCACACATATATATGCTTATACACACACACACACACATAGATATGTATATGTATATATTGGTTTTCAGTTTCTTTTCTTAGTTTATTACAAGATAATATAGTTCCGTGTACTATACATAAAAATAGTAATAACACCGGGTTTCTAATTATATACCTACCTTAAGGAGCTAGAAAAAGAGCAAACTAAGCCCCAAACCAGCAGGAAAAAGAAAAGTGTAAAGATTAGAGATAAAATAGAAAACAGAAAAATAACAGGAACAGTCAACAAAACGAAAGTTCTCTGAAATATCAACGAAACTGACAAACTTTCAGACTGACTAGGAAAAGAAAGACAAATGACTAAATTCAGAAATGAGTGGGAACATTATTGCTGACCTTAACAAAAATAAGAATTAAAAGAGAATACCATCAACAAATGTACACCAACAAATTAACCTACAGGAAACGGACAAATTCCTAGGAAAATGCAAACTAACAAAAATAATTCAAGAAAGAAAATCTGAATAGATCTAGAACAAGAGATTAACTCAATCAACAAGGAAAAACCTCCCAACAAGGAAAAGCCCTGTACCAGATGCCTTCATAATTGAATACCACCAAACATTTAAAGAAACATAAACACAAATCCTTCTCAAACTTCTGAAAAACGTGAAGAGGCAACACTTCCTAGCTCATTCTATGAGGCCAGTATGATATCAAATGCCCCACGGTCAGACAAAAAAGCATAAGAAAATAAAGTAATAGCCCAATACATTTTATGAATATAAATGCAAATATTCTCAACACAAGTGTACCAGTGTCCTAGGGCAATAATAAAAACTTCAACAAATTAGGTAGCTAAAGAAAAAGAAATATATTCTCTCACACTCTAAGTTCTGGAGGCTAGAAATCCAAAATCAACATGCTTCTCTCTCTTACCTGATGGTTCAGGCAATCCTTGACATTACTTGGTTTATAACTATGTAATTCCAATGTCCACTTTAGTCTACTAATGCACAGAAAATACATGGAACAAAGTGACATGTAAAAAACACACACACACACACACACACACACCCCACACATTCATCTAACAAAGTGTGCTGTGGACAAACTACTGGGCAAATGATTAGGTATTTTTTCCCATTAAGTAAACTCACAAAGAGGGGAAAAGGAGACCACAGAAAGACCTAAGAGAAATATCACATACTGCAATGTATGTACTTTATCTGAATCTAGCTTATGGACCTTTGTGAGATCCTGATTCAACAAGTATAAAAGAAAACAGGAGACAATCAAGAAATTTCGAACAATGACTGCGTATATCATGGATTAAAGAAATCCTTGTTAATTCTTTTTAGGTGTGATGATATATTGTGCATTTTAAAAATATCCACCTAAGTTAAAAATGCTCACAAAATTTAAACTCATCAGAAGACAGATAGGGGAGGGTAGAAAGCAAACAGCTGGCTATGACTTGGTCATTGTTAAAGCTAGATACCAAGGTACGGATTCTCTCTACTTGTACGTATGCTTGAAAATTTTCCACAGTAAAACTGTTTTTAATATATCTGTAAAAATTTATCACTTTAGTATCTCTTATGTCCATTCCCTCTACTTCCACTACTTCTATCTCAAACAGTTCCTCAGTATCTCTCCCTTGGATTCACTGCAATAAACCAAAGTCCTATCTTTGTAGAGTGTAGACTCTAACATCAGAGTATAAATTAGAGCGCCTCGAAATATGACCTCAGATGGTAAAGAATCTGCCTGCAATGTGGGAAACTCAGGTTCGACCCCAGGGTTGGGAAGATCCCCTGGAGAAGGAAAAGGCAACCCACTTCAGTATTCTTGCCCAGAAAATCCTGTGAACAAAGGAGCATGGTAGGCTACAATCCATGGGACAGCAAAGAGTCAGACATGACTGAGCAACTCACACAAAATAGAAATAATAAAAACTATCCTTGAGTAGAAAAAGAAGTTAAGGAAACAATTGCATTCACCACTGCAATGAAAAGAATAAAATACTTAGGAATATACCTACCTAAAGAAACTAAAGACCTATATATCGAAACCTATAAAACACTGAT
This sequence comes from Nanger dama, assembly GCA_917880005.1. Lineage (NCBI taxonomy): Eukaryota > Metazoa > Chordata > Mammalia > Artiodactyla > Bovidae > Nanger > Nanger dama. Next base: position 31,252,734 of record CAKJTW010000023.1, read on the forward strand.
GAAAGAAATCAAAGAGGACACTAATAGATGGAGAAATATACCATGTTCATGGGTCGGAAGAGTCAATATAGTGAAAATGAGTATACTACCTAAAGCAATCTACAGATTCAATGCAATTCCTATCAAGCTACCAGCAGTATTTTTCACAGAACTAGATCAAATAATCTCAAGATTTGTATGGAAATACAAAAAACCTCGAATAGCAAAAGCAATCTTGAGAAAGAAGAATGGAACTGGAGGAATCAACTTGCCTGACTTCAGGCTCTACTACAAAACCACAGTCATTAAGACAGTATGGTACTGGCACAAAGACAGAAATATAGATCAATGGAACAAAACAGAAAGCCCTGAGATAAATCCACACACCTATGGACACCTTATCTTCGACAAAGGAGGCAAGAATATACAATGGAATAAAGACAATCTCTTTAACAGGTGATGCTGGGAAAACTGGTCAACCACTTGTAAAAGAATGAAACTATACCTCTTTCTAACACCACACACAAAAATAAACTCAAAATGGATTAAAGATCTAAATGTAAGACCAGAAACTATAAAACTTCTAGAGGAAAACATAGGCAAAACACTCTCCGACATAAATCACAGCAGGATCCTCTATGATCCACCTCCCAGTATACTGGAAATAAAAGCAAAAATAAACAAATGGGATCCAATTAAAATTAAAAGCTTCTGCACAACAAAGGAAACTATAAGCAAGGTGAAAAGACAGCCTTCTGAATGGGAGAAAACAATAGCAAATGAAACAACTGACAAACAACTAATCTCAAAGATATACAAGCAACTTATGCAGCTCAACTCCAGAAAAATAAACGATCCAATCAAAAAATGGGCCAAAGAACTAAATAGGCATTTCTCCAAAGAAGACATACGGATGGCTAACAAACACATGAAAAGATGCTCAACATCACTCATTATCAGAGAAATGCAAATCAAGACCACAATGAGGTACCATTTCACACCAGTCAGAACGGCTGCGATCCAAAAGTCTACAAGCTCTAAATGCTGGAGAGGATGTGGAGAAAAGGGAACCCTCTTACACTGTTGGTGGGAATGCAAACTAGTACAGCCACTATGGAAAACAGTGTGGAGATTCCTTAAAAAACTGCAAATAGAACTGCCTTATGACCCAGCAATCCCACTGCTAGGCATACACACCGAGAAAACTATAATTGAAAGAAACACATGTACCCCAATGTTCACTGCAGCACTGTTTACAATAGTCAGGAAATGGAAACAACCTAGATGTCCATCAGCAGATGAATGGATAAGAAAGCTGTGGTACATATACATAATGGAGTATTACTCAGCCCTTAAAAAGAATAAATTTGACTCAGTTTTAATGAGATGGATGAAACTGGAGCCGATTATACAGAGTGAAGTAAGCCAGAAAGAAAAACACCAATACAGTATACTGACACATATATATGGAATTCAGAAAGATAGTAATGATGACCCTGTATGTGAGACAACAAAAGAGACACAGAGGTATAGAACGGACTTTTGGCCTCTGAGGAAGAGGGAGAGGGTGGGATGATTTGGGAGAATGGCATTGAAACATGTATACTATCATGTAAGAAACGAAGCGCCAGTCTATGTTCAATACAGGATACAGGATGCTTGGGGCTGGTGCACGGGATGATCCAGGGAGATGATATGGGATAGGAGGGGGAGAGGGCTTCGGCATTGGGAGATCGTGTACACCTGGGGCTGATTCATGTCAATGTATGGCAAAACAAATACAGTATTGTAATGTAGAATAAAGTATTAAAAAAAAAAAAAACTATCCTTGAAAAACAGCTTTTAACTTTAATAGAGGAAGTGCATGATATTGTACATTGTTATGAATATACAATCCCACTATATTCCAATTCTTCTAATTGTTCTGTCAGATAGTGTCTATCAACAGCCCTCAATTCATTTTAAAATTTCCTCTTCAAGAATACAGATAAGCTGACACTGCCTCTTGCCTGGCCTCCTCAATTGTACACTTCCTGTCTTTGACAATGATGGTTGGGAAAGCTTTAAAATCATTCACAAGAGATTTCCATATAGGTTTGGCTAGAGCTCAGTCAATAAAATGGCAGACTGAATTACCTCTACAATTCTTTTTTTTCTATCTCTTCCTATGTAACTGATTTTAAGTATGTTAAAAGCACACAGGATCCAGCTACACCTTTCTTTTTATAGTTGGTCTGGTCTCATACCCTTCTAACCCATTCACAAGGCTGTCAGAGTGATCTTTCTGAAACAGAAAACTCATGTTATTCCTCAGCTTCAATGGCTCCTGACAATGATCAGGACCAAGTCTTGAACTAAAAAGAGGTGGGTCAGGGGAGAAGAGAGGCAAAGGGAAAAGGTAGGGAAGTAAGGCGTGTCAAGATTGGGAGATGGGGCACAAAGGGAGAGAGGGAGGGAAAAGACAAGCTGGGGAAAGGGAAAAGAAGCTCCACCTCTCAGAAGGTCTACCATTTAAACTTTACAATGCAAATAAATCCCTGATACACCTGGGTCTTTATCATTTGCTTCTCCCTTTGCCTATAACTCACTTTCCACACACCAATCGATGTTAAAAAACTTACCTTCAACAAAGATCTATGGAGTAGTTGACACTGAAGAAAATCAAAAGTAAAATTGAGAAATTCTAATCATGATCACTAGAGAAAGAAAACTAAAACTTGGAACATAATTTTCCAGCATGAAAAATGGATGTTAGTTGCTAGGTTGTCAAGTCTGACCCCTTGGACTCACCAGGCTCCTGGAAAAATGGGTATTAGATATTAAAGAACAGTATCATCAATATCAGGCGCATTGTGGGATTTTGCTAACCACGCTGCAAATACAATTAGCATTTCTACAGGAAAATGCATTTCATGCTCAAAATAATTTTGGAACAAAATTTAGAATCTTTTAAATACACACCAAATTTAGACTAACACAGATGGCACTGCAAATCAATAAGGAAAAATGAACTTAAAGAAAGAAGAAAAGAAAGAAAAAGAAGTCATAAAAATACTAGAGAAGGTACTCCCCTGGTGGTCCAGTGGTTAGAATTTCCACATTTCCACTACAAGAGGCACAGATTCAGTCCTTGGTCAGAGAACTATCCCACATGCTGTGCATTGCAGCCAAAAACAAAAATCCAACTTAGAGGAAAATGTGAAAGCATTCCGTATGTAACTCTGCAGTAGGTAAAGCCTGTTTAACTAATGGTTCAAAATATCAGAAGCCATGACACATAAGATTAATAAATTCAACTAAATAAAAATCAAAACCTTCTGTACAGATAAAACCCCAAGAGCAAAGATTAACAGCAAGAATGAATTATCAAAAAGCCTAGTATATGAAGTGCTCCTATGAAAGCTCCAATAAATGAAAAAGAAAAAGATCAATGACTAAATGGAAAAAGCATATTAAGAGATCAATAGAAGGGACAACATGAATTGTTCTTAAAAACATGAAAAGATGCTCAGATTCAGTCATAATAAGAGAACTGCAAAATATACGCTCTGAGATACTTTCACCTACCAGATTACCAAAGACATAAAGAATAGGTTTTTTTCATTACTTACTGCTGGGAACACAAACTGGTACAACCACTAAACAGAATAATTTGGGAATATCTACCAAAATTAACTGCAAAATATCTTTGATCCAACAGTTCCACATCTGAGAATTAATAAAATCCTACAGATGTCACTGCATACAAGCAAAATGACATATATACTACAAGCAGTAGTCATAAACACAAAAGATTAAAGTCCATCAACAGGTGACTAATTCCATAACATGGTAATAAATAAAGTTCTATACTGATAGTATATAAATTGTTCGGGAAAAAAACTTAAATGCAAGAGAGTACTGCATACCATTAATCCATTTGTATTAAAGTTACAAAAATATGTCTCCTCATATTTATTGGTATATGCAAAATAATAATAGAAACTATGTTTGGGGCAGAAAATTTACTGAGAAACTGTGCAGATAGTGAACAGCAGTAGGAGGGAGGGTTTTTAATATTTAAAATTTTGGATAATGACTTGTGGTCTAAACATTAAACAGATATATTGCTATCCAAAAACACTATTTTTTCCTTTTATTTACTCATGTCATGACAGTGTTGTATGCCAAAACACTTCATAGAGTTGGCTGCCCAAAATGGGAAGTACATACTAACAGTGGTTTAATTTCTACTTTCTGAGATTCATCAGTTACTTAATATTCATAGTATGCCACAGATGAATAAATTGATGCCTACACATTTAAGAATGGTACTGAGCTATAAAGAAACACGGGATTTCTTTGGGAAAGGTAACTAAAAATGGAAATGAAAACTAGAAATACAAAAAGGGGCCTTAGGAAAGCACATCAAAATTTAAGAGAAATCAAATTTCTTTATATTCAAACAACAAAGATCCACAGGATGTCAAAATTAACGTGCATTAGAAACATCATTTGTCTGGCAATACACAAAAGAGGGAAAAAGGAATCTAAAACAATAGATTTTTATCTCTAACCAAGAAAAAAAAAGGGTGGCTTATTTTCCCAACAGTAATTTCTAATATAAGAAATTGTATTCATTAAAAAAAAAAACTCAAGATTTTAATTAGAAGTATGTGGATCATTCTGCACTAAAAACACAAAACAAAAAAGTAGAAAAGTTGTGTTTCAATAAAAAGAAAATTCATGAATTACATCCAGTACTGTTAAAAAATATTTGAGTGGACATCACTATTTGATATAAACGAATTACAAGATATTTTAAAATACATCTGCACTCCATCTCAAGAAAAATGTTTTCAAAATTTTCTGCACTTACCGCCATTATCTGTTCTTTTTAAAGCTCCATCCTTATGAGGACACAGTTCACATCTCTATTAAAAGGGGAAACAAAGAGATTTTTCAGATTACCAATGTATAATATCTTCCCTGTAACTTCAAAACTATTCAAAATGTGGTATGGCATTTTCTCTTAGCTGCCACTAAGAATATTTCAGAAAGATCCCCATCAACTAATTCTCTGTGATAAGTGATCATCCTCAGACTACCAGACAAGAACTTTTAAAAAGTAAAATTTAGTGAACAATAAAATGTTAACACTTTTTTCCGTCTTGCCATATTAATAAAAATTATCTGAACACAGTATTTGGGCACAGTTTTTAATATTTGCCTCTATGCCTTTACTGTCTGAGTAGAATTAACCAGAATTATTACATAGTCAGTTGGAGCTGATTTCTCCTGAAATAAAGAGGCAAATTCAAATTCAGAATTTTGATTTAAGCAGATTATGATCTCATATGTGCTGACCTGCCTTTGGAAGGCAAGAACTCCTCTAATTATTCCCATTATTCTTTTCATTCACAGCACAATGATACTCAGTAGTTATTATGGATCCCTCTCTCTACCACTTCCACAATTTAAAACCAGAAATAAACACCTAGCCAGTATTCCCATTTCTTTTCCGTACTGAAAAGAGTATGAAATAATTATAAAAATAATTAAAGAGTTTTCAGTGGCACTGTCTTACATTCCTAGACGTCATAAAGTCATATATAACTACTTATTATCTGTACCCTTCCTTACTCTCCAAAGAGGTTTAGAGAGTCAGTTCTTAGGTAGGTTAATGAGAAATCCAGGGGGCCTAAGGAGGAGAAAGGGGTTTGTGGAGGAGAATAGGACAAACATTTTACTCTCTACATTCCTCAGTCTTAGTCACAAAAAAGTTTTTTCTTTTTTTTCTTTAAGCCCTGAGCTAATGATTACACAAACAAACAACTCATCTTAAATTCTATACTAAGAATTATATAACAACAAAGTATCCTGCTTGAGGACATGTTTCTCCTTCTTAAGAACCATCTGACTAATCCTGTTATCTTAAAATGTAAATTGTGGGAGTGGGTCTGCTAAGACCTTTACAACCTTGAGACATTCTCTGATTTACTGTAATAACCAACTGAAAAAGCATCTAGCTGCCTTGCTAAAACTAGCAAGGGGGGTCTCACTAATGTCTACGTCAGAAGCCTTCTCTGTCCTCTTGCACTGTAATAAAACTTCTGCCACACAAGAGCCCTGAATGGTCAAGCCTGGTCCCTGATCCTGAAGCTAAATTTTCTTCTAAATTTTTCTTCTAAATTAAAGCTACATTTTCAGAAATGACGAACCCAACAGCGTTCACCATAAGCTATCAGTTTGAACCATATAATACCCTAAGATAAATGAGCTACAAAGGAAAATAAAGAGCAGGAAGTTAAGATAGAACAGTAAATCAGTACACAGCTTCCCTGGTGGCACAGACGCTAAAGCATTTGCCTGGAATGCAAGAGACCTGGGTTCGATCCCTGGGTCAGGAAGATCCCCTGGAGAAGGAAACTGCAACCCACCCTAGTACTCTTGCCTGGAGAATCCCACAGGAGGGAGGAGCCTGGTAGGATACAGTCTAGGGGGTAACAAAGAGTCAGACACTGAGCCACTTCACTCACTCAAACTAATTAGGGAGGATAAAGACCAAAGTAGTAAAATCATCCACATCAACCAGAAGCAGTTAAGGCATATACAAAACAATTAGATGTAATAATATTATATCAGTCATCATGACGGGAAGAGAATAGAAAATAAGGTATTTTAAAATGCACTTGAAATTTAAAGGTCCGTCTAGTCAAGGCTATGGTTTTCCCAGTGGTAATGTATGGATGTGAGAATTGAACTGTGAAGGAAGCTGAGTGCCAAAGAATTCATGCTTTAGAACTGCAGTGTTGAAGAAGACTCTTGAGAGTTCCTAGGACTGCAACGAGATCCAACCAGTCCATTCTAAAGGAGATCAGCCCTGGGTGTTCTTTGGAAGGAATGATGCTAAAGCTGAAACTCCAATACTTTGGCTGGATGGCACCACCGACTCAATGGACATGCTGCTTTTCATGGGGTCGAAAAGAGTCGGACACAACTGAGCGACTGAACTAAACTGAACTGAAATTTAAAGGTCAGCAACTTAAAACAATCCTATATATGTATACAGAGCACTATACCAAAATCTCATGGTAACGGAAAACCAACAATCTGTAATAGATAACATACATAAAAAACAAGAGAATCCAACCATAACCGAAAATATGGAAGTATGGAAGTATTAGTCATTCAGTTCAGTTGTTCAGTCATGTCCAACTCTTTGCAACCCCATGAATCACAGCACACCAGGACACCCTGTCCATCACCATCTCCCGGAGTTCACTCAGACTCATGTCCATTGAGTCGGTGATGCCATCCCGCCATCTCATCCTCTGTCGTCCCCTTCTCCTCCTGCCCCCAATCCCTCCCAGCATCAGAGTCTTTCCCAGTGAGTCAACTCTTCTCATGAGGTGCCAAAAGTACTGGAGTTTCAGCTTTAGCATCAGTCTTTCCAAAAAAATCCCAGGGCTGATCTCCTTCAGAATGAACTGGTGGGATCTCCTTGCAGTCCAAGGGACTCTCAAGAGTCTTCTCCAACACCACAGTTCAAAAGCATCAATTCTTTAGCACTCAGCTTTCTTCACAGTCCAACTCTCACATGACCACTGGAAAAACCATAGCCTTGACTAGATGGACCTTTGTTGGCAAAGTAATGTCTCTGCTTTTCAACATGCTATCTAGGTTGGTCATAACTTTTCTTCCAAGCAGTAAGCACCTTTTAATTTCATGGCTGCAGTCACCATCTGCAGTGATTTTGGAGCCCCCCAAAATAAAGTCTGACACTGTTTCCACTGTTTCCCCATCTATTTCCCATGAAGTGATGGGACCAGATGCCATGATCTTCGTTTTCTGAATGTTGAGCTTTAAGCCAACTTTTTCACTCTCCTCTTTCACTTTCATCAAGAGGCTTTTTAGTTCTTCTTCACTCTCTGCCATAAGAGTGGTGTCATCTGCATATCTGAGGTTATTGATATTTCCCCGGCAATCTTGAATCCAGCTTGTGTTTCTTCCAGCCCAGCATTTCTCATGATGTACTACTCTGCATAAAAGTTAAATAAGCAGGGTGACCATATACAGCCTTGACGTACTCCTTTTCCTATTTGGAACCAGTCTGTTGTTCCATGTCCAGTTCTAACTGTTGCTTCCTGACCTGCATACAGATTTCTCGAGAGGCAGGTCAGGTGGTCTGGTATTCCCATCTCTTTCAGAATTTTCCACAGTTGATTGTGATCCACATAGTCAATGGCTTTGGCACAGTCAATAAAGCAGAAATAGATGTTTTTCTGGAACTCTCTTCCTTTGTCCATGATCCAGCAGATGTTGGCAATTTGATCTCTGTATCCCCTGCCTTTTCTAAAACCAGCTTGAACATCTCGAAGTTCACGGTCCACATATTGCTGAAATCTGGCTTGGAGAATTTTAAGCATTACTTTACTAGCGTGTAAGATGAGTACAACTGCAAGGTAGTTTGATCATTCTTTGGCATTGCCTTTCGTTGGGATTGGAAACCTTTTCCAGTCCTGTGGCCACTTCTGAGTTTTCCAAATTTGCTGGCATATTGAGTGCAGCACTTTCACAGCATTATCCTTCGGGATCTGAAATAGCTCAACTGGAATTCCATCACCTCCACTAAGCAACGTAAATGCCCATCAATAGAGAAATGGATATAAAAGATGTGGTGTGTGTATGTAGGGGGTGTGTGCATGTGTGTGTGCACATATATACACATGAAATATTAGCCATTAAAAAACATGAAATAATGCCATCTGCAGCAACATGGATGGTTGTCCTAGAGATGATCATACTAAATGAAGAAAGTCAGAAATCAATTATCATATGGTATCACTAATATGTACAATCTTAAAAAATTATACAACTCAACTTATTTACAAAACAGAAATAGACTCTCAAACTTTTAGGAGAAAAACTTCAGTTAACAAAGGGGATGTGAGGAGGATAAATTAGGACTTTGGGATTAACATATACATACCACTATATATAAAACAGGTAAACAAAAAGGACCTACTGTATAGCACAGGGATCTATTACTCAATACCCTGCAATAATCTATAACGGAAAAGAACCTGAAACAGACCACATACATATGCATATGTGTGTGTGAGTGTAACTCAATCATCTTGCTACATACACTTGAAACTAACACATTGTAAATTGACTATACTTCAATCTAATAAAAGTTCAGTTCAGTTCAGGCGCTCAGTGGTGTCCGACTCTGCCACCCCATGAATCGTAGCACGCCAGGACTCCCTGTCCATCAACAACTTCCGGAGTTCACCCAAACTCACGTCCATCGAGTTGGTGATGCCATCCAGCCATCTCATCCTCGGTTGTCCCCTTCTCCTCCTGCCCCCAATCCCTCCCAGCATCAGAGTCTTTTCCAGTGAGTCAACTCTTCTCATGAGGTACCCAAAGTACTGGCGTTTCAGCTTTAGCATCAGTCCTTCCAAAGAAATCCCAGGGCTGATCTCCTTTAGAATAGACTGGTTGGATCTCCTTAATAAAAGTAGATGTAGCTAATTTATGAAAAACCATTTAGCCTCACTTATATCCAAATAAATATGAAAAGTCACGTAGAATAGGCATTTTTGCCCACTTAAGTTAGTAAATCTTTTCTTAAAAAATAATCTGTAATGTTCAAAATGCATTGAACATGTATTTTCATATAGTGTTGATGGCACTATAATCTAATTCTTTTGGAGAACAATTTAGCGATATACTTCAAGGAAAATACTGATTCAATTAATTCACTTCCAGAAAGTCAAAGGAAAATCAATAAAAATAGCAATTATTAAGTACCATATCTTAATGATCTTTATATTATTTATATACTTTAATCTCAAGACATGAAAACTACATGCACAAAAACAGTGTCAGACTTTATTTTTGGGGCTCCAAAATCACTGCAGATGGTGACTGCAGCCATCAAATTAAAAGACGCTTACTCCTTGGAAGGAAAATTATGACCAACCTAGACAGTATATTAAAAAGCAGAGACATTACTTTGCCAACAAAGGTCCATCTAGTCAAGGCTATGGTTTTCCAGTGGTCATGTAGGGGTGTGAGAGTTTGACTGCGAAGAAAGCTGAGCACCAAAGAATTCATGATTTTGAACTGTGGTGTTGGAGAAGTCTCTTGAGAGTCCCTTGGACTGCAGGGAGATCCAATCAGTCAATTCTAAAGGAGATCAGTCCTGGGTGTTCTTTGGAAGGACTGATGCTAAAGCTGAAATGCCAGTACTTTGGCCACCTCATGCATAGGTTGACTCATTGGAAAAGACTCTGATGCTGGGAGGGATTAGGGGCAGGAGGAGAAGGGGACAACAGAGGATAAGATGGCTGGATGGCATCACCGACTCGATGGACGTGAGTTTGGGTGAAGTCTGGGAGTTGGTGATCGACAGCGAGGCCTGGCGTGCTGCGGTTCACACAGTCACAAAGTGTTGGACACGACTGAGCAACTGAACTGAACTGTTAAAATACACAAGTAAATCCTGGTACACAGATGATTAGGAGATCACCCCCAAAACACACACATACACACGAGGTTACCTTTTTTTCCATTTTAGTTTTATTTTTTGATTCCACAGTCTCACATTTTACCAAGGGGGTGAAGGAGTAGAACGTTTTAATTGAAATGGTCCAAGCACATAGAAATTATATAAGATGGTTGTTTCTAGTGTAGTAAGAAAGCATACAAATATTTTCCATATTTATAATGTAGGCATCAATTTCCAAATACTTTTTCTACTTTAAATTAGCTTTTTTCCCAAAGTATGTTGCCAAGTCGCTTCAGTTGTGTCCGACTCTGTGCAAACCCATAGACGACAGCCCACCAGGCTCTGCGGTCCCTGGGATTCTCCAGGCAAGAGCACTGGAGTGGGTTGCCATTGCCTTCTCCAATGCATGAAAGTGAAAAGTGAGAGTGAAGTCGTTCAGTCTTGTCCGAGTCTTAGCGACCCCATGGAGTGCAGCCTACCAGGCTCCTCTGTCCATGGAATTTTCCAGGCAAGAGTACTGCAGTTGATTGCCATTGCCTTAAACTCATATATTAAACTTTTATACTTATACATAAAACTTTTTATACTTATCCATAATACTCACTATACTTCACTAAATCAAGTTCACCCAAAATACTGACCTTTAGGAAGCTGTAACTATATAACAATCCATTCAGCTATACCTAATGGTTTACTGTGATTGTGAACAACATTCATTATATATACAAAAAGCAGTAAGACTATAATTGCAACCAAAAAAAAGCACAGGCTAAATAAGAAGGATAAATTCAAGTTTTAAGTTTGATCTGTCTCATATTGTATGACAGATATAATTATGGCATGAAACATTTTTTGTTGGATAAAACATTTACCACCATTATCTCTTCTTTTAAGCAAAAGATAAAAAATAAATATAAATTAACCTATTTTCTTGTGTTTTAGAAAGATTCATGACTACAGCAGTAGAAATCAACACCCCTATCTCCCAGGCTGGAGTCTCCAAATTGCATTTCCTGAAGCAACCAGGACTCCTGAGAGAAGTGGATGATGGTTCCAGGTCTAGGTCAAGTATGCCCTAAATACAATGCTCTATTAAATAGCAAGGAAGCTGTAAAAGATTGCTTTAGCCCTGTCAAAAGGACCTATCTGAAACAGTCTAAAGAGGCTCCTGCTGGCCAAAGATGAAATCACTTAATGCTAAAAGAGATTAAAAACTGCAATAAATTGAAAGATACCAAATGTTTTTAAATCCATGATAAAATAAATTTATACTTCTAAAATGCCTAAGTAAGTTATAAGAAACAAACCCTTACACAGGATAAGCAGCCAGATACATGCTGGTTTCCCACCAGAGGTCAAAACTTGGAAGGGACCAATAAAAGAAGAGTTCCCCCTTTTCTGGGACTTTTAGTGTGAAGACAAGCCACAGTCAGCCTGTAGTGGCTCCTGCAGTCTTAATATCTAAAGAACCAGAAGTTCAGGAAAGTGACATCTGAATCCAGATGAGGAGAAAATCAGGAGCAGAGCCCCTGAATTTTTACGTATAGAATCTGCCCAAATCTCCCAGTGACCTTGGGCCAACCACTCCATGTAAAGGGCAGGCTAGAATCCAGTTAAGGAAGAAAAGAAATAAAATGAAATTCAAGCAACTGCTCAAAATATTTAGTAGGCAGCTTAAGTCCAACCAATGCAAGTGCCTGATAAAAACAGTGTCAATTTCTTCAAAATGATTTAATAGAATCAGACTTCCCACAAATATTCATAATATCTAGCAAACAATTTCAAATTATCTAATCTATTAAGAATCAGAAAACGGGTTGATCATACTCAAGATAAAAGGCAATCAATGAAAGTCAATCCATTTGACCTAGCCATTGGAATCACGCTTTACAGTAATAGCTACTAAGTTCTATGAAGTAAGTGAAAATATACCTAGAGTAAATGATACATGAGATCTCCACAAAAGAAAAACTACTACTGAACTAACTAAAAATTCTGAAACTTAAAAATACAAAACATGAAGTAAAAAATTGACCAGATGGGTTTAACAGCAGAATCAAGATGACAAAGGCAAGAATCAAAGAACCCGGGTTACTTTATCAATAGATAGAATCTATCTGAAAAAGAGAAAATAGTGAAAAAATGAAGAGCCTCAGGGACCTAACGAATAGTATCAAGAAGCCTAACATGTATAATACCAAGGGAATATTTCATGCAAAGATGGGCACAATAAAGGACAGAAATAGTACAGACATAACAGAAGCAGAAGATATTAAGAAGAGGTGGCAAGAATACACAGAAGAACTATGCAAAAACATCATGACCCAGATAACCACCATGGTGTGATCACTCACCTAGAGCCAGACATCCTGGAATGTGAAATCAAGTCAGCTTTAGGAAGCATTACTACGATCAAAGCTAGTGGAGGTGATGGAATTCCAGTTGAGCTATTTCAAATCCTAAAAGATGAATCTGTGCAAGTGCTGCACTCAATATACCAGCAAATTTGGAAAACTCAGAAGTGGCCATAGGACTGGGATAAGTCAGTTTTCATTCCCAACCCGAAAAAGGCAATGCCAAAGAGGTTCAAACGATCACACAATTTCACTCATCTCACACACTAGTCAAGTAATGCTCAATTCTCCAAGCCGGGCTTCAACAGTACATGAACCGTGAACTTCCAGATGTTTAAGCTGGATTTAGAAAAGGCAGAGGAACCAGAGATCAAACTGCCAACATCCACTGGATCATAGAAAAAGCAAGAGAGTTCTAGAAAAACATCTATTTCTGCTTTGTTGGCTATGCCAAAGCCACTGACTGTGTGGATCACAACAAACCATGGAAAATTCTGAAAGAGATGGGATTCCAGACCACATGACCTGCCTCCTGAGAAATCTGTATGCAGGTCAAGAAACAACAGTTAGAACTGAACATGGAACAACAGACTGGTTCCAAATAGGAAAAGGAGTACGTCAAGGCTGTATATTGTCACCCTTCTTATTTAACTTATATGCAGAGTACATCATGCGAAATGTCGGGCTGGATGAAGCAAAAGCTGGAACCAAGATTGCTGGGAGAAATATCAATAACCTCAAATACGCAGAAAATATACACTTATGGCAGAAAGCGAAAAACAAGTAAAGAGCCTCTTGGTAAAAGTCAAAGAGGAACGTGAAAAAGTTGGCTCAAAACTCAACATTCAGAATGCTTAAGATTATGGCATCTGGTCCCATCACTTCATGACAAATAAATGGGGAAACAATGGAAACAGTGACAGACTTTATTTTGGGAGGCTCCAAAATCACTACAGATGGTGACTGCAGTCATGAAATTTAAAAAGCCGCATGTTCCTTCGAAGAAAAGCTATGACCAACCTAGACAGCACATTAAAAAGCAGACACACTACTTTGCCGACAAAGGTCCGTCTAGTCAAAGCTATGGTTTTTTCCAGTAGTCGTGTATGGATGTAAGAGTTGGACTATAAAGAAAGCTGAGCACCAAAGAATTGATGCTTTTGAACTGTGGTGCTGGAGAAGACTCCTGAGTGTCACTGGGATTGCAAAGAGATCAAACCAGTCAATCCTAAAGGAAATCAGTCCCGAATATTCACTGGAAAGACTGATGCTGAAGCTCCAATACTTTGGCTACCTGATGTGAAGAACGGACTCGTTGGAAAAGACTCTGATGCTGGGAAAGACTGAAGGAGGAAGAAGGGGACAGAGGACGAGATGGTTGGATGGCATCACCGACTCAATGGACATGAGTCTGCGCAAGCTCCGGGAGTTGGTGATGGACAGGGAAGCCTGGCATGCTGCAGTCCATGAGGTTGCAAAGAGTCAGACACGACTGAGTGTCTGAAGTGAACATGTATAATCGAAGGCCTGGAACCGGCAGGCAACAGGATGGGGAGTGTACAAAGATGAGAATATGGCAGCAAAGAAAAGTTTGGAAAATAATGAATGAAAATTTTCTCTAATAGAAGACAAATTTATGGATTCAAGAACCACAGTGAACCCCAAACAAGCAAAATGGCTTGCTGAAAAGCAAGCAAAAGTCTTAAAGAAGCAGCCAAGAGAAAATGACACATCAAACACAGGGGAACCATAACTGAAGTAATAGCTGATCTCTCATCATGAATGGAAGCCAAAATACTAAGACGGACATCATCGAAATGCTTGAAGAAAAAGAACTGTTAATCCAGAATTCTAACTAAGATATCCTCCAAAATGAAGGTGAAATAGATATTTTTAGGTAAGAAAGAGCAGAGTTCACCATGAGAATATGGACTATAATAAAGGCTAAAAGAAATTCTTGAGAATGAAGGGAAATGGTACTAGATGAAAAACACATATCTTGAGGAGGCAAAGAAGAGCACTATAAATGATAAATATTTGGGTAAATAAAACAGACTTTTAGATCTTAAATTCTTAAAAGTACATATGATTATTGAAAGCAAAAATTCCAATACTGTCTTCTGCAGTGTGTAACAAGCAGATCTAATACATACCACAACAGTGTAAGTGATAATGGACAGAGGTGATGTGACGTGAAAGAATCTCTAGTTATATAAGATTTCTATGCTTTACAAAAGGTGATACAATACTAACTAGAAGTGCATAAACTAAGTAAACTGGGGACTCCCCTGGTGGTCCAGTGGTTAAGAATCTACCTTCTACATACAGAATGAAGTAAGTCAGAAAGATATTAACACATACATATGAAATCTAGAAACATGATACTGATAAACCTTTCTACAGTGCAGCAATGGAGATGTAGACATAGAGAACAGACGTGTGGCCATGGGGCAGGGATGGGGGTAGGAGAGGGTGGAACAAATGGAGAGGGCAGCATGGAAACATACACACTAACATATGGAAAACAGCAGCCAGTGGGGATTTGCTGTATGACTCAGGAACTCAAACCAGGGCTCTGTGACAACCTATAGGAGTGGGATGGGGTGGGAGGGAGGTTCAAGAGGGAGAGGACATATGTATACCTATGGCTGATTCATGCCGATATACCTCAGAAACTAACAATACTGTAACACAATTATCCTTCAATTAAAAATACAAATTAAAAAAAAGAATCTGCCATGCAATGCACGGGACATGTGTTCCACCCTGATGGGGGAAGTAAGATCCCAAATGCCACAAAGCAACTAAATCGAAGCACTGCAACTACTGAGCCCGCACTCTAGCACCTGTGTGCCACAATGAAAGATTCCACATAATGCAACTGAGATCTGACAGGGCCAAATAAATATTTTTAAAATAAAGACTATTAAAAGGTAAGGAAATATATTGAAATTGCCAGAGGAACACTAAAAACTGACATAAACAGAAACAGCTCTACAAAATAGATACCTTAAAAATTCTTCTCTACATGCAAAAATTAAGTTGGACACATTACTCATATGACATATAAAAGTAACCCAAACAGATCATATACTTAAATTTAAGAACTAATACTGTAAAACTCTTAGAATAAAACTGGAGCAAATTCTTCGTGACGTAGTGTTGAATAATGTTTTCTTAGATACAACACCAAAAGAAGAGGCAACCAAAGAAATAATAAACTGGAATTTTCCAAATCTAAAAACTTTCATCCCCCAAATTATACCATCAAGTAAAAATGCCATAGAAAAGAATACTGACAAGTTACATATCTCATAGGGACTTATACCCAGAATACATAAAGGGCTCAAAATCTCTGGCGGTCCAGTGGTTAAGAGCCCATGCTTCCACTGCAGAGGCCACAGGTTTGATTTTTGGTCAGGGAACTAAGATCCTGCATGCCACATGGCATGGCGAAAACAAATAAATACTTAAAAAAAAGATGCATATCCCAATTAATAATTGTGTCAACAACCCAAACAGACATTTCTCCAAAGAAGACATGCAAATAACCAGAAAGGCCCATGAAAAGATGTCTAACAAACACTTAACAAATATAATTCAACACCACAATGAGATACCACTAGGAAGGCTAAAATCGAAGGCTGGCTAAAAGCAAAAATAAACAATAACAGATAAATCCTGTTAGCAAGAAAAGTAGAGAAATTAGAACCGTCATATAACACTGATCAGAGTTTAAAATGGTACAGCTGTTTTGGCAGTTTCTCAAAAAGTTAAGCTAGTTACCACATAGCTCAAAAATTCCACACCCAAAAGAAATGGAACATACAAAAAATGTATGCAAATGCTCAAAACAACATTATTCAGAATGGTCAAACTACAGATAAATCATAAATGCCCGTTAACTAATGAGTGAACAAATGAAATGGGCTATTATCCATACAATGGAATGTTACTCAACAATAAAAAGGAATAATGTTCTGATATATGCTAAAACATGAGTGAACCTTAAAAACATTTTGCTACAAGAAAAAAAGCCACTCACAAAATAGCTGAAATTTTATGGTTCCAACTATATAAAATATCCAGAACAGAGATTGAGAGTAGATTAGTGGTTGCTGGAATTTAAGACAATGGAAAATGGGGAGTTGGCTTCTAATGGACAAAGTAGCTTCTTTTTGAAATGATGAAAATATTCCAAAATTGATCATGTTGAAGGCTTCACGATTCTGTGAATATACTTAAAACTACTGAGCTGTACACTTTAAATGGCTGAACTTTATGATATATAGATTACATATCATTAAAGCTATTTTTAAGTAATATTCAAAAAGATGAAACAAAATAACTTCATAAAATGACAAATGTAAACCCAATCATATAACTACATTAAATGTGAAGAGACTAACCTGAAGAGACTAGTTAAAAGACACAGTGTACTGGCACAAATATAAAAGTAAAACCCACCTGCATATCATCTACTAGAGACATCCTCTAAATAGAGACACAAACAGGTGGAAAACAAATGAATTAAAAAAGATATGCCATACAAATCAAAAGTATAAAATAGTGAGTAGCTATACTTAACATCACAGACAAAAAAATCCCAAGACCAAGAAAATTAGTGACAATAATGAGAGACATTTCATAATAAGTGTCAAAATAATGAAGACATAACTGAAAGACTCTTACTCCTTGGAAGAAAAGTTATGACCAACCTAGACAGCATATTCAAAAGCAGAGGCATTACTTTGCCAACTAAAGTCTGTCTAGTCAAGGCTATGGTTTTTCCAGTGGTCATGTATGGATGTGAGAGTTGGACTGTGAAGAAGGCTGAATGCTGAAGAATTGATGCTTTTGAACTGTGGTGTTAGAGAAGACTCTTGAGAATCCCTTGGACTGCAAGGAGATCCAACTAGTCCATTCTGAAGGAGATCAACCCTGGGATTTCTTTGGAAGGAATGATGGTGAAGCTGAAACACCAGTACTTCCGCCACGCCAGTACTTCCGCCACCTCATGCGAAGAGTTGACTCACTGGAAAAGACTCTGATGCTGGGAGGGATTGGGGGCAGGAGGAGAAGGGGACGACAGAGGATGAGATGGCTGGATGGCATCACGGACTCAATCGACGTGAGTCTGAGTGAACTCCGGCATTTGATGATGGACAGGGAGGCCTGGCGTGCTGCAATTCATGGGGTTGCAAAGAGTCGGACACGACTGAGCGACTGAACTGAACTGAATAATCCTAAATGTGCACTTAATAACAATCCTTCTAAATATGTATAGCAAAACCCATCACATGTAAAGGATTAAAGTACACAATTCCACAAATGCAGTAAGATATTTTAACATCTGTCTCAGTAATTGACAAAATTAGGATCCTCCTCCCCAAAAAAATCATAATCTGAGCTATTCTAAAACCACAACAAAACACATTCCTTTAAGGTGACCTTAGCATCTTCACCATGAAACACCATGTACTGGGTCACAAATGAAATGAATGAAGACACAATGATTTAAAAAGAATGAAATCATACAAAGTATATTCCCTTACTACATTAGGGAGGAAAGCTATAAAATTAACAACCTAAGATTCTACCTAAAGAACCTATAAAAGAAAAATGCAAATTTAACCCAAAGTGAGAAGAAGAAAGGAAAGAGTAAAGAGCAGAAAAAAATGAAATAGAAACACTAAAGAAAATTCAACATTAAAGATATTCCTTTGGAAATATTAATAAAGTTGATAAAACTTCTAGCTAAACTAATTTAAAAGACACAAAATTACCAATATCTGAAAAGAAGGAATTATCATTATAAAATCCATAGATACTAAAAGATAAACGATTATTAACTTTACACTAACCAAGTCAACAACTTAGATGAAATGAAAAAATGCCATGAAAATTACCAAGATGAAAGAAAATCTGAAGAGCCCTTTAAGATGAATCAATTATCAAAATCTTTCCTCAAAATAAAATCCAGGCTCAGATTTTTTTCACTGGTAAATTCCATCAAACACCAAGGAACAAATATTAATTTTATCAATCTCACACAAACACTTTCAGAAAACAGACTACTTCTGAAGTCACATTTCAGCACGAAAAATATCAATGAATATACCAAGACCATCAAAACCAAAAAAGAAAAAAAAATTGCAGACTAAGATCTGTCAAGTACACAGATGCAAAAAATTTAATAAAGTATTAACAATTTATGGATAATATACTATGACCAAGTGGCATTTATCCCAGGAATACAAGGTTGATAGAACAAATGAAAATAAAACAATGAGACTCACCGTATTAGTTTTGTATAAAACATATAATCATCTCAACAGGTGCATAAATTTCGTTTAATAAAACAACATCCATTCATGACATAAATTGTCAGAAAACAAGGAAGAGATATGATCTTAATCTGTTAATCATACCTTTCATTCTGTATTTTTCCTACGTGGGGGCCTTGCTGATCCCGGGGAGCTGCCCCTCCCAAGGTTAGCAAATTTCGGGAGACAGCAAACAACTCTCCAGCTTGCTTTCATATGCAAACCAACCAGTTCGGAGCCCATACCCCCAATCATTTCTATTTATTTTATACTGGCTATCTATTTCTCCTGCCCTAATCACCCCAGGGCCAGGTATCAGACAGCAAGCCCCCTGCCCCAAAGCCCTAGATATTCAAACTGCTGCTGCTGCTAAGTCGCTTCAGTCGTGTCTAACTCTATGCTACCCCAGAGACGGCAGCTCACCAGGCTCCCCCGTCCCTGGGATTCTCCAGGCAAGAACACTGGAGTGGGTTGCCATTTCCTTCTCCAGTGCATGAAAGTGAAAAGTGAAAGTGAAGTCGCTCAGTCGTGTCTGACTCCTAGTGACCCCATGGACTGCAGCCCACCAGGCTCCTCCGTCTATGGGATTTCCCAGGCAAGAGTACTGGAGTGGGGTGCCATTGCCTTCTCCTAAACCTGATTACCAAACTCCCTGACTATTCCTCCCCACAGAAACCAACAAAAGGCTCTGCATCTTAACTAAGGTGTTTCGCCATATATCTTTCTAGGTCACAGTATACCCAGTCTCCTCTGAGGAATTCTGTTGAGTACAACAAATTACCTTTTCAGTGGCAGTCATCTCCAGATCTGTTAGCCTTCCCTGCCATCTTAAGCAATAATAAAACCTATATTTTAAAACAACCTGATAATGATAATCAATAAGAAGTCTACAGCTAACATAATTAATGGTATAAAACTGAATGCTTTCCCCAAAGAATGAGACCAAGATTTAAGTGAATGCAACAAGTGAAGAAAAGAAAAAGAATCCAAATTGGAGAGAGGCAAAAAGTTTTATGGCATGATCACTATTAGAAAATAGAATTACATTATCTACAAAAAACTCGCAGAACCAACGTGAGTTAAGCCAAGTTTTATGACACAAATTAATAAACATAAGTCAATTCTATTTCCATATATTAAGAATAATTAGAAACTGAATTCTTTTAAATATCCCCTATGATAACATCAAGTGATATGAAATATTTAAAAATTAAGATAACTTTAAAAACCAAAGACATGCAAATCCAAAGGCTGAAAACTACAAAATACTGCTCATAAAAACACAAAGATGACCTAAATAAATGGAGAGACATGCCACGCTAATGAATAGGAATATCTAACATCGTCAACATGTCAGTTCCCCTCAAACTGACCTAGAGATCAAAGTAACTGCAGTCACAATCCCATCAGCCTTTTTGAGTAACGCAAAAGCAAATGTTAAAACTGTATACTGAAGTCCTAAGGACTCAGCAAAGTAATCCAGAAAAAGACTAAAGATTGAAGGGCTTAAAAATCTGATTTCAAGACTTTCTATAAAGTTACAAATAATTGAAAACAGTGTGGCAACGATACAAGGACAAACAGATCAATGTAACAGAATAAAGATTTCTGAAATAGGGCCCACTTCTGCAGCCATGTGATGTTTCACCAAAGCAATCCAGTGAGGAAAGGAGACTCATCTCAATAAAAAGGAGAAACAATCATATAAAAAACAAAACCTACAAAACTTTTTTTGAGATGTATCACAGACCTAAATTAGCAAAAAAACAAAAGGTTTTAGAGGAAACAAAGGAAATTACCTTCATGGCTTCAGGGTTAGGCAAAACTGTCTTAGCTCACAGTAAGCAATAACTATAAAAGAAAAAACTGATAAATTAGACTTCATCAGACTTAGACATTTCTGCTCATCCAAAGGCACAGTTAAGAAAATAAACAGAAAACGACAGACCTGGAGAAAGTACTTACAAAACACTCACCTAACAAAGGACTGGTATCCAAGACATATAAGGACTTATGCAATGCAAACAAAGAAAAAAAAAAACCACAATAAAAAAAGTAGACAAAGGAGGAGATGGCTAAAGCTCTCAACAAATTCTTCACAAGAGAAACACATGAATGGTCAATAAACAAAACGTACTCAGTATCACTGGTCAATATGAATATGCAAAATAAAGCCACACTTATCATCACTTCCAGTCAAGATGGAATGAAAGAGACCAGATTCAGCCTTCTGCGTGAAATAATAAAAATCTTACAAAATGTATTAAACAACAGTACTGAAGACTTTAGACAAGCAATGAAAGACAGTGATCCCTGGAGACAAACAACACAAGCCACACATGTGCCCAGCTTACTGCCTTGAGAAGTCTCCAGGCCGTGGACCAGGGAGAAGGAACCCAGGCAGAACCTGTGGGCTCCCCAAGTGGAGGAAATGGAGCTGGGAGTCCAAGGAAGTCAAGGTGGCTAGAGCTCACAAGGGAGACCAGCACTGAGTAGAAAGCTGAAGAGAGAGAAAAATGAAGAGATCTACAGAGGCTCACCCTAGAGTATGCTGAGTAACTAATCAGCACTTGCATGTGAGAGAACCATGCAAGGCCAGAGAAACACCAAAATATTTTGAAGTGACAGCACCCAGAACTCACACAAGGATACAAATAATGGCTGTTCTCAAAAGCCAGAATAAAAAACCTACTAATTCATACTGCATCATGAGTACTGAGAAGGGTAATTCCTCAGAAAGTGGCTAAACGTAGCTCTTGTCCATTCAAACAAAACATAAAAACAAGACCCAGAAGCAACAAATTGTTTTCCAATAGTCTAACCATGTCATAGAACAAAGTTCAAAAATATTTTTAGGCATAATCTATAAAACAGAGAATCTAGAAAGATAAAATTCACAATGACTGAAAGGTTAAAAAAAAAAAAAAAAACTTAAAAGACATATACAGAAGCAGGAAACTATACTCCATAATAAAACAAAAACTAGCCAAACCGTGAAATGTCAATTTTGAAACAATACAGAATTAGCAACAAGCTTTTCAAACAATTATTATCAACACAATCACTATGTTCAAGGACCTAGAAGAAACAAATATGTTAAGTAGTAATATCAAAGAATTCTTAAAAAGTGGACTTCTAGAGATGAAAATTACAAGGTCTAAAATGAAAACCACACAGTATGAGATTTACGGTGAAACGAAGTAATAGTTACTAACCAAAATGAAACACAGGAAAAAATGAATAAATTGAGTATAAAATTAGCTTTGAGATAACTTCAAGAAGCCAAATACACTTATAACTGGAGCCACAAAGGAGAAAATGTAGAAAAATATACTTGAAGAAATGTCAACCATTTTCTGTATTTGCTGAACACTATAAACAGCAAGACCAAAGTATTTCATTAACACCAAACAATATGAAGAATGTAAACCAAAACTTATTAAGTTCAAATTCCCTATAATATCTTTAAAGCAGCTAGAAAAAAAGGACATATTACATACTGCAGAAGCAAACAAAGCTGAAATGGTTATATTAATTTCATATAAAGAAGAATTTTAAAACTAACAATATTATCAGAAAAAAAAGATGATCATTTCTCAAAAATAAAGCTTTATTAACTCATTAAGATATGAAAAATCCAAAACATTTATTTACCTAAAAACAGCTTCAAAATACACAAAGTAAAATTAACAGAAGAAGAAAAGTTTCACAATTATATTTGGAGATTTCCACAAACCTCTCTCAATAATTGACAGAACCAATGAACAGAAAATCAGTAAGGATACAGAAATCTTGAACACTATCATTAACCAGAATAATCCCACCAACCAAACTGATATTAAGACATTTATAGAGCACTATTACAAATTAGCAGAATATTCTGTTCAAGGACATAAGGAACATTTACCAAGACTAATCATATTCAGAGAAGGAAACATCTCTTAAATTTAAATGATTTTAAGTCATAAATAGAATTTTCTCTGACCATAATCAAGGATGGAGAAATCTCAGTATTTGGAATGCAAATATACTTCTAAATAACAGATAGATCAAAGAAGAAATTAAAAGAGAAAATATACACCTTTTTGGGCCACACTTAGTATGCAGGATCTTATTTCCTCAACCAGGGATCAAAATTGTGTACCCTTCAGTAGGAGCACAGATTCTTAACCACTGGACAGTCAGGGAAGTCCCTGCAACATTTTAAAGTAAATGAAACAGAAAAAAAAAAAATTACCAAAACTTATGGAAGGTAATTTAAAGCAATGAATAAGGAGGAAATTTACTGCACTAAGTGCTTGTTTACTACAAAAGAAATCATTCAAATCAATGACTTCATCTCATACCTTATGAATATAGAAGAGCAAAGAATAAAGATCAGAGAAGAAACAAATGTAATGTAAAACAGGAAAACTAATACAGTCAACAATAAAATCAAAGGCTACACTTCCTCCATTTCTGAAAGGATGGACCAGAAAGAAACACTTTTTTCCAATCGCTCCTACTAAAAGTACAAGCAAAAACTGTGGACATTAAAAATAAAATAAATACATTCTGAAAGGTAGAAAGAAGGTAAGTTAAGTAGGGACCACAGGACCCAAGGAACAACATGGCAGTGAGCTCCCTGGACTTTTTTTTTGCCTAATATGTCCCATTCTCACGATGGAATAAGTCAGCAACCCAAAAGCACCACTACTTTAGTTCAGTTGCTCAGTCATGTCTGACTCTCTGCAACCCCATGGACTGCAGCACGGCAGGCTTCCCTGTCCATCACCAAACGGAGCTTGCTCAAACTCATGTCCATTGAGTCGGTGATGCCATCCAACCATCTCATCCTCTGTGGTCCTCTTCTCCTCCTGCCTTCAATCTTTCCCAGGACCAGAGTCTCTTCCATTGAGTCCGTTCTTCACATTAGGTGGCCAAAGTACTGGAGCTTCAACACCAGTCCTTCCAATGAATATTCAAGACTTATTTCCTTTAGGTTTGACTGGTTTGATCTCTTTGCAGGGATTCTGAAGAGTCTTCTCCAACAAAAATATCAATTCTTCAGCATTCAGCTTTCTTTACAGTCAGATTCTCACATCCATACATGACCAGTGGAAAAACCATAGCTTTGATTAGACCTTTGTCAGCAAAGTAACGTCTCTCTGCTTTTTAATATGCTATCTAGGTTGGAAATAGCTTTTCTTCCAAGGAACAAGCATCTTTTATTTCATGGCTGCAGTCACCATCTGCAGTGATTTTGGAGCCCAAGAAAATACAGTTTCTCACTGTTTCCCCACCTATTCGCCATAAAGGGATGGAACTGGATGCCACGATCTTCATTTTTTTAATGCTGAGTTTTAAGCGAGCTTTTTCACTCTCTGGTTCCTCTGCCTTTTCTAAATCCAGCTTGAACATCTGTAAGTTCTTGGTTCATGTACTGTTGAAGCCTCACTAGGAGAATTTTGAGCATTACTTTGCTAGAATGTGATATGAATGCAACTGTGTGGTAGTCTGAACATTCTTTGGTATTGCCCTTCTTTGGGACTGGGATGAAAACTGACCTTTTTCAGTTCTGTGGCCACTGCTGAGTTTTCCAAATTTGCTGGCATATTGAGTGCAGCACTTTCACAGATTCATCTTTTAGGATTTGAAATAGCTCAGCTGGAATTCCATCACCTCCACTAGCTTTGTTCGTAGTGATGCTTCCTAAGGCCCACTTGACTTCACATTCCAGGATGTCTGGCTCTAGGTGAGTGATCACACCATCATGTTTATCTGAGTCATTAAGATTTTCTTTGTATAGTTCTTCTGTGTATTCTTGCTACCTTTTCTGAATACCTTCTGCTTCTGTTAGGTCCATACGGTTTCTGCCCTTTATTATGCCCATCTTTGCATGAAATGTTCCCTTGGTACCTCTAGACTTGGTTCTCTCTTTTCTTGAAGAGATCTCTAGACTTTTCCATTCTATTGTTTCCCTCTATTTCTTTGCATTGTTTATTGAGGAAGGCTTTCTTATCTCTCCTTGTTTTTCATTGGAACTCTGCATTCAGCATTCAGATGGGTAACATCTTTCCTTTTCTCCTTTGCCTTTTGCTTCTCTTCTTTTCTCAGCTATTTGCAAGGCCTCCTCAGATAACCATTTCGCCTTTTTGCATTTCTTTTTCTTGGGGATGGTCTTGATCCGTGCTTCCTGTACAATGTCTGGAACCTCCATCCATAGTTCTTCAGGCACTGTCTATCAAGATTTAATCCCTTGAATCTATTTCTCACTTCCACTGTATAACTGTAAGGGATCTGATTTAGGTCATACCTGAATGGTCTAGTGGTTTTCCCCACTTTCTTCAATTTAAGTCTGAATTTGGCAATAAGGAGTTCATGATTTGAGCCACAGTCAGCTCCCAGTCTTGTTTTTGCTGACTGTATAGAGATTCTCCATCTTTGGCTGCAAAGAATATAAATCAATCTGATTTCGGTATTGACCACCTGATGATACCTATGTTTAGAGTCATCTCTTATGTCGTTGGAAGAGGGTGTTTGCTATGACCAGTGCATTCTCTTGGCAAAACCCTGTTAGCCTTTGCCCTGCTTCATTTTGTACTCCAAGGCCAAACTTGCCTGTTACTCTAGGTATCTCTTGATTTCTTACTTTTGCATTCCAGTC
This sequence comes from Nanger dama, assembly GCA_917880005.1. NCBI lineage: Eukaryota > Metazoa > Chordata > Mammalia > Artiodactyla > Bovidae > Nanger > Nanger dama. The sequence goes on from CAKJTW010000023.1 coordinate 31,278,537, forward strand.
CCCTATGATGAAAAGGACATCTTTTTTTGGTGTTAGTTCTAGAAGGTTTTTGTAGGTCAATATCTGAGATGCAGTACTTGGGTGCAATCTCAAAATGACAGAATGATCTTTGTTCATTTTCAAGGCAAATCATTCAATATCTCAGTAATAGAAGTCTATGCCCCAACCACTAATGCCAAAGAAGCTGAAGTTGAATGGTTCTATGATGACCTACAAGCCCACTAAGTAGAGAACAAAAAACGATCCTGACAAAAAGCCTGGTCCAGACAAAGGACCAAGAGGACACAAAAGGTACAAAGAAAACTTTTAGACAGTAGCTGCTCTACTCCAGCACACCACCAGAGAAAAAAACTGACCCCACCCATTTCTGCAATGATCAACTGGGGAATGAAACTAGACATCCACCTTTGTGAGACTAAATCATCTCAAGATTCCCAATGGGATAGTGAAAGAGCAGAGCAAGAAGGGAATCAGGACTTTCATCCTTGCTGGCAGGTAATGAGCACCTTCCCCCATGCTATCAATGCAGACAACATGGAAAGCCTGGACTTCAACCTCCATCCATTAATAATGAGCAAATGAATTGAAAGCGAAAGTCACTCAGTCCTATCCGAACCTTTGCAACCACATGGACTATACAATCCATGGAATTCTCCAGGCCAGAATACTGGCATGGGTAGCCATTCCCTTCTCCAGGGGATCTTCCCAACCCAGGGATCAAACCCAGGTATCCCATGTTACAGGCATATTTTTACCAGCTGAGCCACTAGGGGAAGCCCAAGAACACTGGAGTGGGTGGCCTATCCCTTCTCCAGGGGACGTTCCCGACCCAGGAATTGAACCAGGGTCTCCTGCATTGCAGACGGATTCTTTATCAGCTGAGCTACCAGGGGAAGCTCCCTGATATGGCATCAGGGAAAGTCTAGGGTTGAGTCAAGACTCCCACCAACACAAAGTGTCAAATGAGGCCACATGCATTGTGGAGATCAAGTATAGATCTATAACTCTGCTTGACATTAATAGGTAGTTTCCCTCAAACGTCAACAGGGGCCAAGTAGGAAACTTGAACTTTATCCCTACCTGGCATAAGGATATGGTGTCCATACTCTTCCTCTATCAGACAAGTGTCACAGAAAGCCAGTTAAAACAGATTTATAAAAGATGCAAAGCCCCTTAATATAAAACTGATCAAGTTTCAATCAAAAGTCAACACTGAGATGTTTTAAATTTGTTTGCTTGTTTTGTTTTTTGGCCACACCATGAGGCTTCTGGGATCTTAGTTCTACAACTAAGTACTGAACCTATACCCTTGACAATGGGAGTGCAGAGTCCTGACCACTGGACCTCCAGGGAATTCCAAGATGTTTGTAACTTTAACATATGATAGAGATGTTATTATTATCTAATAACTATAGACAACTGCAGATATTATCTAGAAATTATCTGATGAAGATTTTAAAGCAGCCCTGATAAATATTATTCAACACACAATTATGAACACAGAAATGAAAACTTAAGCAAAAAAATCAAAGATATAAGGAAGAACCAAATACAAATTTCAGAACAGAGAATTATAAGAAGAAAACCAAAGAGCTCACTGGTTGACTTTAAGAATGAAAAAAAAAAAAAGAGGAAAAGAATCAATGAACTGGGAAATACTACAAACAAGTTACTCAATGTAAACGAGAGAAAAAAGACTGAAAAAAAAAAGAGCCTTATGCATCCTTGGGACTACAAGAAAAAAAACTGGACATTCATGTCATCAATGTCTCAGGAAGGACAGGAGAAATAAGGTGGAACTTAAAAAGTCCTCAAATAAATAATAACTAAAAATTCCCAAATCTGGCAAGAATTTTAGGTTTAAGAAACTGACCAAACCTCAAATAGGATATTCCCAAGGACATCCACAACTAAACAAATCCTAAGTAAATTTATGAAATCTAAAGATAAGGAAAATATCCAGAAAGCACCAAGAGAAAAAAACATCATACTTACAGGCATACCCGAGATACTTTGACTCTGGTTCCAGAGTACTGCAATACAAGGATAACATGATTTTTCTAGTTTCCAAGTACATATAAGTTATGTTTACACTATCCTAGAGTCTATTAAGTATTCAACAGCATTATCTCTTAAAAAAAAGAAAAAGGCAATGTATATGACTGAATAAAAAATGCTTTATTGCTGGCACTTCCCCAGCCATCCAGCGACTAAGACTCCACACTCCCAATGGAGGGAGTGCAGGTTCAACCAATTCCCTGGTTGGGGAACTAAGATTATATACACAGATACTTTACTGCTAAAAAATGTTAATCACCTGAGTCTTCAGCAAGTCATAATAGTAACATCAATGATCACTGGTTACAAATCACCATGACAAATATGATTAAAGTTTAAAATACTCCATTTACCAAACTGTGATACAGAGACATGAAGTGAGCAAATGTTATTAGAAAATGGCAAAAGAGGGCTTTCTTGGTGGCTCAGTGGCAAAGAATTCTCCTGCCAATGCAGGAAACATGGGCTTGATCCCTATTCCAAGAAGATCCCACATGCCACAGAGCAACTAAGCCCATGCTCCACTAGTATTCAGCCTGTGCTCTGCAACAAAAAAAGCCACCACAGCAAGAAATCCGCACTCCACAACTCAAGAGGTAGCCCCTGCTCGCCTCAACTGGAGAAAAGCTCGAGCAGCAAAGAAGACCAACACAGCCATATGTAAATTTTTTTTTTTTTTTTAAAGGCACAGATAAGCTTGTCTGCTCGGAGAATTGCCACAAAACTTCAATTTGTAAAATATAAAAACAAAAAACATATATCTACAAGGCATCCCTGAGAGTTCAGTGGTAAAGATCTGCCTGACAATGCAGGAAACATGAGTTTGATCCCTAATCTGAGAAAATCCCACATGCCACAGAGCAACTAAGCTCCCGTGCCACAACTACTGAGCCTGTGCTTCAGAGCCCAGGAGCCAAAAATTCTGAGCCCACAAGCCGTAACTACTAAATCTTGTGCACCCTTAGAGCCTGTGCTCCACAGAGAAGCCACTGCAATGTGAGGCTTCGCTGTAACTAGATAAAAGTCTGCACAGCAACAAAGGCACAACAGCCAAAAATAAACAAATAATCTTTTAAAATATATATAACACACTGAAGCACAATACAAAATGTCTATGTAAGGAAAACCCAATTTGAATGAGAACCGATTTCTCATCAGAAACCACAGAGGCCAGAAAGACATGGCACAGTAATAAAAGAAAAAGCCTCCAAAAAAAAAGAAAACAGTAAAAGCCTCAAGGAAATTTTTTAAAAGTAGTCAACTGAATGAAAATTGCGTAACATTTCAAAACTTTAGGAACACAGCTAACCCAGCACTAAGAGGGAAAGTTGCAACAATGCACAGGAAAGTAGAAAAGTCTCAAATCAACACAGTAGTCTAAAATTCTACCTCAGGAAACAAAAAATAAACCCAAAGCAAGAAAAAAGGAAGCAAAAAATAAAATATAGAACAGAAATCAGTGAAGTTTAAAATAAAAAGAAAATCAACAAAACTAGATGGTCCTTTTAAAAGATCAAAAATTGATATATCTATCAACATTTGACAAATATGAGGAATGAGATAGGGGCTATCAGTACAAATCCTGTAGACGTCAAAAGGATAAGGGAATGCTACCAATAACACCACACACATAAGTATCACAGCTCAGACAAAATGGATTCCCTTATTGGAAAAACACAAACTACTCCAACTCACCAATCACAAAACTGGCAATTTGAATAGTCTTTTAACTTCAAGAAACTATCCAAAAAGAAAAAGAAGATAGTCCAGTTAGTTTCAAAGGAGAACTGTCTAAAATGTTTAAAGAAGAATTAACATCAATATTATGCAACCTCTTTCAGAAAATAGAAAATAAGGGAGCATTTTCCAATTCATTTTATAAAGGTACTTTTACTCCAATACCCAAACTAGACGAAGAGTAAAACTACAGATAATAAAACTCATAAATAGACACAAAAATCCTTTAAAAATACAATGCCTCTGAGGTCAGAACAAAGTACATCCAGTTTCATCAATCTTAATCAACAAGGTGCTGAAATAATTATGCAAGCATAACAAGCACATAAATTAAGAAGGAAGAAATAATCTTATTTGCAGATGACACTATTATCACTCTAACAAAACTCCCAGAGTAAGTGAAGGCAACAAAGTTGTAGGATGCAAGATAAATATAAAAATCAATTGTTATTTCCACATACTACCAATAAATGGGCTTCCCAAGTGGTGCAGTGATTAAGGATCTGCCTGCCAATGCAGGAGATGCAACAGATGAGGGTTTGATCCCTGGGTCAGGAAGATCCCCTAGTGAGGAAACAGCAACCCACTCCAGTATTCTTGCCTGGAAAATTCCATGGATAGCGGAGCCTGGCAGGCTACAGTCCATGGGGTTGCAAAAAGTTGGACACACCTGAGCATGCATAAATACACCAATAAATACATGGACATGAAAATTAAACATACAACACTATATAAATTGCTTCCCTCGAAATTAAATACTTAAGGTATGTATCCACAAAATGTGCACAGGATTTAGGCTGAAAATTATACAAAACTGAACAGAATAAACAAGACGACATAATAAATGAAAAGACACAGAATATTCATGGATTAGAAAATTCAACATAGTAAAGGTGCCACCCCACTCCAGTCCTCTTGCTTGGAAAATCCTATGGACGGAGGAGTCTGGAAGGCTGCAGTCCATGGGGTCGCTGAAGGTCGGACACCACTGAGCGACTTTCACTTTCACTTTCCACTTTCATGCATTGGAGAAGGCAATGGCAACCCACTCCAGTGTTCTTGCCTGGAGAATCCCAGGGGACGGGGGAGCCTTTTGGGCTGCCGTCTATGGGGTCGCACAGAGCCAGAAACAACTGAATTGACTTAGCAGCAGCAGCAGTAAAGGTGCCAGTTCTCCACAAAATGACATTCAGTTTAACAGTATCCTATCAAAACTCTAGCAAGATTTTTGGACAAAGACAGGTTACTCATATATATATATATATATATATAATTAAATTTAAACTAAACAGTGTAAAGAAACTAGACAGCCAAAACAATTTTGAAAAAGAATAAAGTGAAATGAATTGTCTAACTATAAATGAACAACCCAAACATGAAACTAAGGAAACAATTAATTGTATTTATAAGAGCATCAAAAAGAAAAAAACACTTTGAGAATAAACTTATCCAGAGGCAAAGAACTTGTACACTTAAAACTACCTAATGCTGCTAAAAAATATTAAAGATGACACAATTGTAAGTTTATGGATTAGAAAAATGTTGTTAAGATGTATTCACTATCCAAAGTGATCTACAGATTCCGTACAATTGCTACCAAAATCCCAAGAACATTTTACAAAGAAACAGAGAAATAATTCCTAAAATTCATTTAAAATCTCAAGGCACCCTGAATCGACACTAAAATCATGAAAATGAAGAACAAAGTCAGAGGACTTACATTTCCACATTTCAAAACAGACTACAAAGCTACAGTAACCAAAGTGGTCTGCACAGGCATAAAGGCAGACATATGAAACAATGGAAAAGAACAGAGAGCCCGGAAATAAATCCTTGAATGCATGTGCTCAACTCACTGCAACCCTGTGGACTGGGGCCTGCCAGTCTCCTCTGTCCATGGGGTTCTCCAGGCAAGAATACTAGAGAGGGTTGCCATGCCCTCCTCCAGGGGATCTTCCTGACCCAGTGATCAAATCCACATCTCCTGCATCTCCTGCATTGCAGGTGGATTCTTTATTCACTGAGCCACCTGGGAAGATCCAAATCCTTGCATACATGGTCAAATGACTTTTGATAAAGAAGCCAAGCCATTTAATAGAAAGGAAAAGCATCTTTTCAACAAATGATGCAAGAAAAAGTAGATATCCGCATGCAAACAATAAAGTTGAAACCTAACTACAGCATATACATGGATCAAATCCTAAATAAATGTAAGGGTTAAAACTTAAAAAACACATAAAAGAGAAAATATAAGGGAAATCTTTGTGATACTGGATTTGGCAATGATTTCTTGGACATGACATGGAAAGCTCAAGCATTAAGAAAAAAATAATTGATCATCAAAATTAAAACTTCTGTTCATCTAAGAACATTATCATTAAGAGTGAACAAACCCACAGGAGAAAATATTTATAAATCATATATATGATAAGGGTCTAGATCTAGAAGTAGACAAAAACCTCTTACAACTCAACAACAAAAGACAAACAGCCCAATTACAAAATGGGCAAAGAACTGAATAGGCAAATTATCCAAAGATTTACAAATAGCCAAAAAGCACAGGAAAAGATGCTCAGCATTATTAATCAGTGTGGAAATACAAATCAAAACTACAAGGAGATACCACTTCACACCATTAACATGGCTCTTATCAAAATAATGAGCTGGAAGGGATATGGAAAACGAGAACGCTCATGTGTTTCCAATAGGAACATAAAATAGTACAGTCACTGTGAAAAACATTTTGGCAGTTCCTCAAAATGCTGAACACAGAATTATCATATAACCAAGCAATTTCACTAATATATACCTGAAAAAACTTAAAAGAGGGACTCAAATAGATACAAGTACATCAATGTTCACAGTAGCTTTATTCACAATAGTCAAAAGGTTGAAACAATCCAACTGTCTATCAAAACATGAATGGATAAACAAAATGTGAGGCTTCCCTGATGGCTCAGTGGTAAAGAAACTGCCTGCCAAATGCAGGAGACTCAGGTTCAACCTCTGATCCAGGAAGATCCCACATGCCACAGAGCAACTAAGCCCATGCACCACAACTACTGAGTCTGTGATCTACAGCCTGGGAATCGCATCCACTGAAGGTAGCAAGCCCTAGAGCCTGTGCTCCACAAAGAGAACCCGCCGTAATAAGAAACCCAGGCATGGCAAAGAGAGAGTAGCCTCTGCTAACTGCAACTAGAGAAAAGCCCATGCAGCAACAAAGTCCCAGTACAGCCAAAAATAAATAATTATTATTTTTTAAATGTGATGCATACATATGATGGAATAATATTATTCAGCCATAAAAAGATAATTCTGACACATGTACAACATAGATGATGTTAAAAGTTTTAATAAAACTATGTGAAATAAGCTAAACACAAAGGACAAATACTGCATGATCACACTTAAATGAAGTATAGATAGCAGATAAATATCATGAACACAGAAAGTAGAATATTAGAAGTTACCAGGGGCTAGGGAGAGGGTGGAATGGGGAGTTCTACTTTAATGGGTACTTTCCATTTGGAATGATGAAAAAGTTCTGGAAATAGATACTGGTGATGGTTATACAACATTATGAATGTATTTAATGCCATTGAATTGCATACTCAAAAATGGCTAATGATCAATTTTATGTTGTACACATTTCACCAGAATTAAAAAGAAAACCTAACAATTGAAAAGCACTATGTTCATAGAGGAGAAGGCAATGCCAACCCACTCCAGTACTCTTGCCTGGAAAATCCCATGGACGGAGGAGCCTGGTGGGCTGCAGTCCATGGGATCGCTGAGGGTTGGACATGACTGAGCGACTTCACTTCACTTTTCACTTTCATGCATTGGAGAAGGAAATGGCAACCCACTCCAGTGTTCTTGCCTGGAGAATCCCAGGAACAGGGGAGCCTGGTGGGCTGCCATCTATGGGATCGCATGGGATCGCACAGAGTCGGACACGACTGAAGCGACTTAGCAGCAGCAGCAGCATGTTCACAGACTCACAGATTAAAAACTGTAAACTGATGTCACAAACTGATTTACAGAATTAATGCAAAGCTAATCAGAACACCAAATGGATTTTTCATGGAACAATATGATTCTAAATGGTTATCAAATGCAAAGAACAACAGGTAAGATAATAAAAATAAGACAAAAACAAGAGGCAACTATCAATGCTCATTTTATTTGAGAAGGAAATATCAATGATCATTTTATTTGATATCTCATGTCCAGATTTTAAAAAGCTACAGCAATTTTAAAACTGGCCATTGGCACAAAGATAAGACAAAAGTACAGAATAGCAAGTCCAAAAAGAAATCTACACATATATGAAAGGCTGATTCATGACATTGTGGCACAGTACAGTAAAATAAGAATGAAAGGTGTTAAAGTAACTGGATGTTCCCATTTAATATAATATGTAATATATATTATATGTATAATTTATATGAAATACATAAATATATAATGTACATAAAATATTTTTGCCCTATTTTATTCTATACATGAAATCAAATCCAGATGGGTTGGTTATAGACCAAAATGTAAAAAGCAGTTAAAAAAATAAATTCCTTTATAGGAAAATCATTTCATGACTTCAAGTTAGGACAAGATTTAACAAGTTGCAAAAAACATTAACCACAAAAAAAAGAACCAAAACACAACCAAAAAAACCCACCTGAAAATTCTGACTACACTGAAATTAAAAACTATTAGAAGAATTAAAAAAAAAAACACCACTAACCCAGAGAAGCCATCTCCAAGTCACAAGCGAGAAAATCTACATGGCCTATAAGTTTACAAAAGGGGTTTTACCATCATTATTATCAGGGAATTAAAGTAAAAATCACAATGGGACTAACAAAATGACTAAATTTAAGAAGACTGACATACTAAGCACTGTACTAAGGATGTTGAGGGAAGAAGCCATGCACTGATGGGAAAGTGAAGTGAAATAACCACTTCTGGAAAAGAGTGGCCTTCCTGGCAACCTACCAACTCCACCTCTAGGACATATCCTAGAGTAATTATTTCTCAAGCCTTCTTGATCATGAACCACTCTAAGAAATACACTTTTCATTGCAATTCCGTACACACACACACACACGACACTGAAAATGCACCGTCAATTTTTTTTTCTGTCCTAATTTTTTAATGCTGGTTGCTCCCTGCTAAATTGATTTTATGACCCTTTTGGAGCAATCCCAGCAGTTGGATCAGTTGTGAGCTAAATTCCTACAGTCGTACAAGTACATTCACAGAAGTGTTCATAAACTGCACAACACTGACAAAAACCTACAGGAACATCAACAAGAGAATAGATGGTGGTGTAATTCACATACTGAAATATTACAGAACAAAGAAAATGAATAAACTATAGGTATATTCATCAAACTGATGAATCTCAGAGAAGTACTGTGAATCAAAAAAATCAATACAGCATTATTCCATTTACAGGAAGTTCAAAACAGCCACAACTAAACAAAACACTGTTTAGAAATAAAACTGAGAAAAGAACAATACAAAATTCAGTAAAGTGTTTCCTTCTGATGAAGAGAGGAATGCACTCAGAGAGAGTCACACAGGAGTCAAAGGTATGGGCAATACCCTACTTATTAAAGCCTGGTTACTAAATACATACTCACTTGATTATTTTAAGTGGGTAGTTCACCCTCTTATTCTGCAACAAAGATCTTAGAATAAAAGTAAGTTAAAGTTACAGGACTTCCATTGTGGTTCAGTGGTTAAGAATCTGCCTGCCAAATGCAGGGGAGATCCTGCATCTCCCCAGGGATCACAGGTTTGATCCCTGAACCAGGAAGATTCCACATGCCTCAGGGCAACTAAGCCCAAGTACCGCAACTACTGAGCCCATGCATCACAACTACTTAAGTCCATGCACCTAGAGCCTGTGCCCCATAACAGGAGAAACCACAGCAACTGCAACTAGAGAAAGCCAAGGGGCAGCAATGAAGACCCAGCACAGCCAAATAAATAAATAAATATTTTTGAACACAATAAAAATTAAGTTATAATAATCCTACACACAAACACACACAAGTGAGAAAAGTAAGTTAAAATGCATAGTGTTGGTCCAAAGAAATTAGGAATCTGTTTGAATATGAATAAAATATCAATCCTTTTATGGCTTATAATGCACAACTATTTGTACAAATGACAAAAGAAATATGTTTTCACATACATATCCATATATCAAATAAATGGAGTGTGTTTGGGAAAAAATAAAACCAGCACTTTCCCCAAAAGTCAGTTGCCAAAAGCAGTCATCTATCCATAAACATTAATTGTATGTTGCCAAAGAAGTGAAGATTAAAAAAAAAAAAGTCTGGAAAGTCTTAAGTAACAAGAAACTGTAATTTTAAAGACAAAAGGAATAAGCTAGGAACTCAAGGGGTTGAAACATACATATACAATAGCAGAGAGTAATGAAATCACACGAAAGATCCAAACATGACAGAACAGTGTACTGATAGCTAATATACATTCTAATCCCATCACATTGATGTTATTTCATTTTCTATTCTAAAATAACATCAAGATGAAGATATTCACATATACTTATGTATTAACACCTGCAGCTACTTGCTTGAACTATAATCTGAAGTACAGTGCTTAACAACATCATCTCTAGAGTGTCCAGGGTTCAAAACTTGACTTGCCTACTTTTACCTGACCCTGAACAAATCATTAAACCTTTCTATGCCTTAAGTTGCCTCATCATTTCAAAAAAAAACCTCATTAAAATAGAACCTATATTTTGTCCTGGTGAGAGGGTGAAATATTCCTCTATACAAGCATCTGACAGTACCTGACACTATTATTAGAGCTTCCTGGTATTTCACACATGAGGAAACTGAAGCTTAGAAGATAAACTTGCCCAGTCATAAATTGAGTCCACTTGACTCCAAAGCCCATGATCTTAACACTACTACTATACCACCTTGATATCTCAACATCAGATTGTGGATTTCTTTCTATTTATCTTTCTTTCCTCAATTATCAAAAATGAGCACATCTGCACTACACTAAGAGCAAGACTTTTAAAGTTAGAAGACAACAAATATTCTGGGCTTTGGAACTTGAGAGAACAGAAAAGCACTGGCAGCATCTGAGAACAGCATGTAGAAAGTGATCATTTGGAGTAATCATTATCTATCTATTCATGGCTATGGGAAGATACAGTGCAGAAAGTAAAAAAGAGGAGGGGTAGGGACAATACAGATGGGAAAAGAAAATTTTATACCATGTTAGGGCAGCTGTAATTTCTACTTGTCTCTAGAGCTATATATCACCATAAATATCTGAGCCTACTATATATATACACACATATACAGAACTAAATTTTTATTGTTGGGGCGGGAGGAGGGGTGTCTACTCAGCTGTATCTTGTGCAGAAATTACATATGTGATAGTGAAAATACTGTGAACCTGAAAAGAAATCTTTGTTGCACCAACAGTTAAGTAACACTATAGGAAGATGGGAAATAACAATCATATTTGCTTTAGAGGCAATAACCTTGAGATATGGGTGGGGGGAGAGGAGACTCTACTGAAAGGAGGAAGGTAAAGAGAAAAAAGAAGTTCACTCTAAGAATGTGTAATATGCTACCTTTTTGTAGAAAAAAAAGAGTCTATATACGTATAAATAGGTACATACATAAAGAAACTAAGAAATGAATTAAAAGCTAGCTAACAATAGACAAAGACAGAAAGCAAAACTGGACAAATAATAGGTTTAGGGGAAAGAATTTTTACTGAATATCTTTTTATATATTTTGAGTCATGCCAAATATATCATCTAGACAAAAAATTAGGGCTTAGGTTATGTCAGTGACTACAGAAGTAGAGAAATTAAATTTATGATGCCTAGGATATAGTGGCAATCCACTCCAGTACTCTTAAATCCCATGGACGGAGGAGCCTGGTTGGCTGCGGTCCATGGGGTCACTAAGAGTCAGTCACAACTGAGCAACTTCACTTTCACGTTTCACTTTCATGCATTGGAGAAGGAAATGGCAACCCACTCCAGTGTTCTTGCCTGGAGAATCCCAGGGACGGGGGGAGCCTGGTGGGCTGCCGTCTATGGGGTTGCACAGAGTCGGACACGACTGAAGGGACTTGGTGGTAGCAGCAGCAGGATACCTAAACATAGATATCCAGAAGTGAAGTGAAGTTGCTCAGTTGTGTCCGACTCTTTGCCATCCCATGGACTGTAGCCCACCAGGGTCCTCTGTCCATGGGATTTTCCAGGCAATAGTCCTGGAGTGGACTGCCATTTCCTTCTCCAGGGGATCTTCCCAACCCAGGGATCGAACCCAGGTCTCCCGCATTGTAGACAGACGTTTTATCGTCTGAGCCACCAGGGAAGTCCAGAAGGCAACTGCAAATAGGGATCTGAAGGCTAGAACTGTCAGGTGCTAAGCGATCCCTAGACATATCCATACCCATGCATAAATTTACATAGGGTGAGGTAATCAAATAAACAGGCCAGAAAAGTAACATGTAAACTTAAAATTTTCTTCAAGAAGTAAACAAATAATGCTAAATAGGAATCCAAGAGGTTATGTTTAAAGAGGTAAAAGAAGAAAACAGTGTCTCAGAAGTCATAATAAAGTAAGTTGCAAAAAGACAGACTGATCAGTTTTAAATGCTGAAGGTAGATTAAGTTTAATAGAAACAAAAAAGCAAGTTTTGGATTTGGCCATGAGAAGCTAAAAGCAAAAAAATCAATAGAGTGACAGACATTTTAGCAGTCAAATGTAATGACTTGAAGAATGACCAGATAGGACTTTGTGATATTTTACTTATTTATACCTAAAATTTTTTTCAGAAAAGGATTTGAGGCAGACTACAAGTAAAGTACCTACATTATAAAAATAAGAAAATAGAAAAATGAACATTGAAAGCCAGTATGAGGGACATCCCCCTGATTCAGGGAAACTGCTCTTACCCCTGACTCCAACTATGTAGTTCTAGTGAGGGTTGTCATTCTTAGTACCCTCCCCACTCCAGCCACAGGGATGGTGGAACATGATCCAAGACAGGCCAATCAGAGTCCTTCCCAGGATTCTTCAAGACAGCCCCTTCTTCTGGTAGAAGGGGCTAGAAGATGAGAGCCAAGAGCTGCCAGCAGTCATGGTTCCAGCCTCATGAAGTAGAGAGTCTGTAGTATGAGAGAATGAAATCAACACGCAGAGAAACAGAGATAAGAGGTGAAGTCCTAAACCCCAAAGGATGAGGAGAAGAGAACAAATATACTAATAATCAGATTAACACAACTGATGTAACTAAAGACCAGATTTGGTTCTGGACTGCATGACAGCCAAAACAAAAAGAAAAACAGAATACGTATCATAGAGCTATCAAAAAGGAGGAAATATACCAGATCCTAAAGGAGGACAATTTTTCCTATGCTGTATTATATTTGTCGAACATGGATTTTTAAATAAATAAAGGTCATTGAAAGACAAAACAGACAATGTCCATGATGAAAGTCTTACAGCAAATGCAGATTACATACGCTACTGCTCAAATTGACCTCCCTGGCGGGCCAGTAGTTAAGACTCCTGCTTCTACTGCAGGGCGCCTGGGTTGGATCCCTGGTAGGTAAACTTAAGATTCCCCCATGCCACTCAGTGCAGCAAAAAAAAAAGAGAATTAAGTTATATGTTAATCATTAAGTACAACTAACAGGCTATACTAGGCAGCTGAAACAGAGGTATCAACTAATGGCTTTATTCTTCCAGAAGGCTCACTAGTGAAAGAGAAAGACAAAGGTGGAAAATGTTTTAAGGAAAACTAAAATCCATGGGAAGATTCAAAAACAACTGTGAGCTCAGTGTCGGGGGGTGTAAAAGGACAGAAAAAAGATAAAACAAGACCTTGGAAGAAATGGGAAAAGACTACATCATGAGCACAAGCAGTTAATTCCACTTAAAATTTAAAAATACCTCCTCTCCTTCTAAAAACTTATCAACTGAATGACATAAAAGGGCAAGAATCACAAAGAGAAAACAAACATAAAGGGAGACAACAATTACAAAATTGGGGGAGCTGGAAAGGAGACAAGCAGCAACTGACTTAACAGATCAGAAAAGGATGCTGCTGCTGCTGCTGCTGCCACTGCAGCTAAGTCACTTCAGTCGTGTCCGACTCTGTGCGATCCCATGGACTGCACCCCACCAGGCTCCTCCAACCATGGGATTTTTCAGGCAAGAGTGCTGGAGTGGGGGTGCCATCGCCTTCTCCGGAAAAGGATGCTGCAGTATGACAACTCCAAAAGCAATATATCTTAGACCACACAGCAGCAAAAACTAGAGAAACTTGAGGTACCACACATCAGGGGGTAGGGAGTTGCCATGCACAGTGGTGGTGTATGTATCCAAGAAGGATGGGGTCAAGTAAAGCTAAAATTGGGGGGGTGAGATAAAATCTGAGAAAACAACAACATCCGCCCTTTCACCCTTTCTCCCTACCCCCACCTACACGCATGCACACACACACACACACACACAAATGCACACACGTGCCAATTCCTTCACTATACACTACAAGGTAACTCGCTCTCCCTCAGCATAGAAAACTGCAGAAAGGGTAAACAAGAGGAAATCTGGACTTGGAGACATCACGCACATCTGAGCAAAGGGGTACTGAAAATCTAGTTCTAAACTGTGAAATTTCAGCAACCACTGGCTCAGAGTTGTAACCAGGTCTGTGAATCCCGAACAGATGACTGGAGGATTTTCCTCTGAATAAACTAACCAGACGGTGGCCTCCCGATAAAAGAACCCAGCCAGACTACCTATAATGAAGCCAATCAGCCCCCAATTTCTGCTATACATACAGAGCTTCCAGCCACCTCAATAGCAACTTGTCTTAAATTCAGATGGATGGCTACAAGTCACTAAATTTGTAAGCGAAGTCCCTAACAAGACAGGCCAAAACAAATGGTACAAAGGAACTCTGAGTAGAAGTCCTAAGAGCAGAAGAAAATTTCAGAAAATTGAAACAAAACAAAAACCGCCTGATCAACATCCTCATGAAATTAAGAGGAAATATGCACCCAAGAAACAAAAGCAGATGATAAAAAATAAACATTCAAAATAAAGAGTATAAAAGAGCCTTTGGAAATTAAAAGTATAATAAAATTTAGAAATTTAAGTGAAAGGATGGAAGACAAAAAGAAACTGCCTCAGAGAGTAAAACAGAAATAGATAAACAGCAAGATCAGTTCAAAAGGTCCAACATCCAAATAAAGAACAATACAGAAAAAGCAAACAATGACAACAAAACTGAGGACCTATCAGAAATAATTTCAGGGACGTCCCTGGTGGTCCCGTGGTTGAAAATCCACCTTCCAAGGCAGGGGATGCAAATTCAATCCCTGGTCAGAGAACTAGGATTCCATACGCTGTAGGGCAACTAAGCCCAAACACTGCTAGCAGGAAGCCTGCACACCACAACAGACTCAGTGCAATCAAAATGTTTTAAAAAAATTTTAATTAAAAAAAACAATTCTCCCTTAACTAAACTCATGATTCCTAACATGCTGTACTAGATTAAAAGGGACACTATGTACCCAGTACAATGAGTGAGGGGCAGCACACTACCATGAGAAATAGCAGAGATAAACTGGATACAGAAAACACCAAATCCAGAGAGAACAATCCTATACAAAGGATTAGAATCAGAACTTCATCGGTCTTCTTAATAAACACTAACAGCTAAAAAGCAATGGATAAGTAGCTTCAAAATTTTTAAGGGTAGTTATTTCCAACCAAGAATTCCATACTCAGGCAAACCATCAATCAAGATGGTAAAACTTTTCTATTTTAGAATTTATGAAGAATCAAAATGATAGACTACCTGATTCATTAAGTAAGTGGAAAATTATGTAAGAAGTGCCTACAAAGTATACAAAGATTTAGGAAAATGAAAATACAAGACAATTATTAATCCTAGGAAAAAGAAAAACTTTAAGAAAGCAATTATAGTATGCTTTTGACTCAGAAATGAATAAAAATACTTAGTCATAAAAACACGAAACTTTAATACTACTGGGCTAACCAAAGTTTGTGGTATACTGAAAAGCAATATCGAAAACTGATGTCAAGAAGAGCTGCTTCTGGACTTCCCTGGTGGGTCAGTGGTTAAGAATCTGTCTTCCAATGCAAGGATACAGGTTCAGTTCCTGCTCCAAGAAGATCCCCACACGCCCCAGAGCAACTAAGCCTTGTACCACAGCTACAGAAGCCTGAGCACCCTAGAGCTTGCTTCACAACAACAGAGGCACTGCAAGGAGAAGCCCAAGCAAGGCAACTAGAGAAAGTCTGTGCTCAGCTATGAAGACTCAGTACAGCCAAAATAAAAAATGAAACATTTTTAATGAATAGCTGCTTCTATGTTCCTTGCCAAGAGTCAAGCAGCAAGGTACTGTTTTGATGTGTGTGAAAAAGAATCTTTTAGTACAACTAACAGTGCATTTATCACTTGGATAAACATAAAAATTAAAATCTAAACAAAAAATGGAATAGACACAAAGGGCAATGTATCCATGTACCCCTATATTTTCATTTCTCTTACTAGTTATGTTGTTATGCTGTTGTTGTTATTTAGTCTCATGTCTGACTCTTTTGTGACTCCAGCCAGATTCCCCTTTCCATGAGATTTCCCAGGCAAGAATGTTTAAGTGGGTTGCCATCTCCTTCTCCGCTTCCAGACCCAGGGACTGAACTCAATCCCCTGCGAGGCAGACAAGATTCTTTACTAGTTTTGTAGGCAGGTTAGAAAATGATACAAACAAATGTTAAGCACTTAGCTCCTGAGAGCCATTATGCTAATCTTTTCTCACAGTTTTAAAAAAAAAAAAAAAGGAATTCAAGAAGTAAAACAATGGAAATTGGTTATTTGCTATTCTATGTATGGTGGTAAGCACTAAATCTGTTACTTTTTTAAATCACCTCTTTCAAAGTTACAGGAACTTAAGATGCTATGCTGAATTCAAAAACAAACAGAACGGGAATTCTCTGGCAATCCAGAGAATGAGGGTTAGAGCTAATGTGGTTAGGGCTCCACATTTCCACTGCAAGAGGCACAAGTTCCATCTCTGATGGGGAAACTAAGATTTCACAAGCTGAGCAGCACAGCATGGCCAAAAAAAGGGCAAATACTGGATATGAATCATCAGAAAGAGAAAAAAATGTTAGCAAATATTTGACTTTGAATTTAGAGTATATAGGCTAAAAAACCTGCACAAAATAAGAAAAAAAGTCAGTGCCACTGAAGATACTCCAGCCTAGCTTCCTGCACTCATAAGTCAGAGTAAAGAAAATAAATCTGAAAACAAATTTTTTAAAGTAAATCTAGTGATACAAATAAAAAATAACTTAAAAGCTTAAAAAAAAAAGTCAAAATTAACTGAAGCTGAAGCAGGCAATGAAAATAATCAATTTATTATGTACCTTAGAGGATTGAGTGTGCATAGACCCTAGATGTGCTGAACAGTTCTAACCAAGTTCTAACCAAGTTTGCTGTATAAGGACAGGAGCTGGTAAGGGCTGATCCTACCAAAAGGGAATCTATGCCCAAAAAAAAGATGTACTGGACCACTAAGATCAGAGAAAGCTCATTTAAGAGGATAACTCAGGTGAGAGGAAACCACTTTCGACCCTTCCTGTCCTTGTTTCTGCCTGGAACATCTCTGCAGTCATAGTGAATGCCATGCTGTGACCGTGCAACAATCATGAAAATGAAAACCACATGTTAAGTTTGGTATAACACGAAGACAGAAAAAGTCTGATTCCTAAAGATTTCACAGAAGGACTTCCCTGTAGTCCAGTGGCTAAAACTCTGTGCTTCCACTGCAGAGGGGCATGGGTTCCATCCATGGTCAGGGAACTAAGATCCCTCATGATGCAGCCAAAATTAAGTAATTAATTAATTAAAGATTTCGGAGAGCTGTCACAAAGCTTTAAAATGCCTTTCTGAATCCTTTTAAATAGGAAATTTGAAAAATGCTAATTTGCAGACCACTGTAATCTGGTCTTTGATACTAGCACCAAAAACAATTCTTAACAAATAACAGAGCAAATGCAAAAACTCCCCTCAGGGACACCTTCATAAACCCAAGTTATTAGCAGAAGAGGGATCACAAGGAAGACAACTCTTAAAGATTAGCTCACTGTCAAAAATTACAAAGTTTATGAGGACATCTGCCACTACAGTTAAAAAAACATAACAAATGAAAGAATTCCAGAATCTGTGAGGAGTTTTAAAATAAATATGCTTTAAATGTTCAAATAAGTAAAATAAATATAAATGTTAAGAAACAGCAAGATATTATGAAAAAGGCTAATTGAAAAATATAAAACAAATAAAATAAGAAATTCTAGCTATGATTTACTCAGAAAGAAATTCATTGACTGGATTAACAGTAAGTTTGAACACAGAGCTAAAAAGATTATCCATAACAAAGAAGTAATAGAGAAACTACAAGAGAGAAATTAAAAGACCTGAAGAAAAGGATGAGAATGCCTGTTAAACAACTAAGTAACTAAGTAACAGTTCCCGGAGAAGAAAATATAATGAGATGATGATATATTTGAAAAGATAAGAACAGAGTATTTTCCAAAATGGATGAGAGCAAATCAACTCTCAAGCAGGATAACAGTTAACAGATTCCTTATTAGCACAAATAGGTACCAGAAGACGAACGAAAGTCTTTAGTTATAGGAAAACTACTACTATTGTAGATTTCAAACTAGCATACAAGAGAGCAAAATAATGGCACTCTTAGACATAAAAAGACTAATGGATCTTACTCCTTACTAGCCACCAACCGTGAAAATACCACCAAAAACTTTCAAAAAGAAAATGACACAAAGGACAGCAACATGAATAAAAAGCTGAGTGGGGCAAAAACATCAGTAATGTTAAGTCCAAATTACAAATGATTATTTTTTTAAAAAACTACCACTGGAAGATTAAAAATAAGATGGAATTAAAATGTAAACAACAATAAAATAAGATTTTTGCCAGGAAGAAAGTGGAACACAAGGTATCCTAAAGTCCCTTGCTTTGTTCAAAAGGAGTACAAAGATCAAATCTTGGACTCAGAGAAAAAATGGAAAGTAGGCACATTAAAATTTTAAGAGCAATCATTAAAAAAAAAAAAAAAAGGACTAGAACATAATCAGCCCAGATTTTAAAAAAAGGAGGTGGGGGGATAAAGAACACTCAATCACTCCATATGAAGAGGAAAGGGTGGGGGGGAGGGAGAAGCAGGGTAAATAGGTAACACAAACTGAAAACTTAAGAAGTCCAAATGTATCAGAGATTATTATAAGCGTAAAACAAACAAACAACAACTTGCATGTTGGACTTCCTCTGTGGCCCAGAGGTTAAGAGTCCCACTCACAATGTAGTGGACTCAGGTTCAATCTCTGGTCTGGGAAGATTCCAGATGCCTCAAGCCAACTAAACTCGTGAGCCACAACTGTGCTCTAGCGCCTGCCAGCCACAACTACTGAGCCCACATCCTGCAACTACTGAAGGGCAAGCACCCTAGAGCCCATGCTGTGCAACAAGAGAAGCCACCACAATGAGAAGCCTGAGCCCTATAGCAGCCCCCCTCACCGCTGGAGAAAGCCAGAGGAACAGCAACAAAGACACAATGCAGCCAAAAATAAATTAATTTAAAAAACTTTCGTGATAATATTCTTAGACTATATTTTAAAAAAACAAGCTTCATTATATTCACAAGGATGTTCATTAAAATACTATTTGTGACTGTGAAAAATTGGAAAAATTGAGACAGTTGATAAAGGAATTAAATTACAGTACATTCTATGACAGAATACTAAAAAGCAGATAAAAAGAATGAACTAGATGAGTTTATGCGGTGCAGCAATCTCACAAGTAGCTGTATCACAGAACACATATATAACGTGGTAACATTCCTGTACAATATACTACTAGGTGGTGTTTATGGATATATACATGTAGTTAAAAGTATTAAAACATATATGATGGCTCTACATATATAATGAAATATTACTCAGTCTTAAAAGTAAGAAGGAAACCTTGCCATCTGTGACAACAACAGATGAACCTTGAAGGCATTATGCTAAATGAACCAAGTCAGACAGAGAAAAACAAATACTATACGGTTGGACTTAAATATGGAATCCAAAAAAACAAACTCAGAACAGACTGGTAGCTGCCGGAGGCAGTGAGTGATGGTTGGGGGAAATGGATGAAGGTGGTCAAAAGGTACAGACTTTCAGTTGTAAGGAAGTTCTGGGGATGTAGTGTGCAGCATGGTGACTGCAGTTAATGATTCTGTATTGTGTACCTGAAAGCTTAGAGTGTATCTTAAAGGTTCTCATCAAAAAAAAAAATTACAACTATGTGAGGGGATGGATGTTTACTGTAGTAATCATTTTGTAACATATATATATATATCAAATCATTATGTTGTATACCGTTAACATTCCAATGTTACATATAAGTATAGCTCAATAAACTGGCAAGAAAAATAGAGACTGACCCCACAGACACTAAAAGGGTAATGGCTAACTCAGACTGCAGAGAATACAAAATGTATTTCAACTCAATTTTTTAATTTATTGTTCTTTTTAAGCAGAAGGGAAGATCTGAAGCAAATATAAAGAATGGACATTTGTTCATTCTGGGTAGCAAACACACAGATACGCATTTTATGTTCTACTTTGCTCAGAACTATTTATGACAATCAAATGTATATTAACATAATTTGCAGAATTCAACATAAATAATTAGTGTGGTTAAGTATGTTTCACATGCTTTTACAGATTTATAGTGATTTATGTGCATTACATATATTCAGTAAGAAAAAAACTTAAAACTGAAAGTATAATCCTAGATCAATCCCTAAAACCCTATTCATATCCCATCCACCAGTTCCTCCCTAACAATGTAAAAAGCTAGGAGGAACTACAATAAAGAGCAACAAGAGAAAGTTACAGCTCAGTTCCTGGAGCAAAGGAATCATCTCTTCATTTACAGCCAGAAGAGCAAGACCTAAATAATGCAAATCCTTAATGGGCTTTTGGCCATTTTATTTTTCTGTACAATCCACTTTCAACGTGTCTTCCAAGTAGAATATCTAAAAATTTAAAATATCCTCTCTCTGTATCTTATTAACCCTGTACAAGTAGGTAAAATTTCTAATAAATCTCTTCAGCCTATGATACTTAAGAACACATTAAATATAAAAACAGTCGTCAATGAGTGTTTTAACCTCTAAGCACTATGATTGCAGTTAATAAACAAGGAAATCCAATCAAAGTATTTATTCACTTGAGGTGAAATAAGCAATTCAAGTGTTTTTTCCAGAACAATGAATGCCTATCTAACAAACAGCTTCCCTTAAAAAGCAACCAATTTTTTCCTCAATCACCATCTATTTTTATTTTCCTCTTTCTTTACTTTTTCAACATTTATTCTAACCCTGCAATCCCTACTATTTTTGATGTCCTGTAACAAGTGTTCTGCCCAAAGCAGGGAACTACAATCACTGTCTCAAGAACTTGTCTTGGGACATCAGCATCCCTGGCAGCAATGTACACTATCAACTACTCTTTAAAAAACAACTGCTTGTGTTGCTACTGGAACCTACAGTTCCTCCTTTCCTGACAGTTCATCAGTCATCCTTGGTAACTTGTTCTTACTCTACCAAATGTGAATATGCACCATAGTTCTGCCTTCACTCTACTTTACTAGAGTAAATGTTGTCACTTGGTTCCCAATCTTCCTACTACGCAGCTCCAACCCTAACTTGTCTTCATTACTTTAACCCTAAATTTCCAATGAAACATCCTAGCAGCATCAATACCAACACGCCCCAAATGGAACTTTCTTTACTCTTCAAATTTCCTCTCCATCCTCTGTTACTGTTAACAGTATCACTTTCCCAGAGTGTTGAACCATGACATCTCAGAATCATCTCTGATTATTCCCTTTCCTTCAGGCCACTTCCATTTTTGTCATTTCCTCCTCCAAAATGCTCCCTCCCTTCCTTTCTCCCCCCTTTCTACTCTCAAATTTTTATATAAACAGCAACCTAAGTCTTTCAGTTTCTAACCTCCCTTTCAAAACCATTCTATATACAACCAAACTATTTGAGTAAAAATACCACTTTATGGTTCTGGCTTTTCACTACTCAGTATCTATGAACTTGTAATTCCCCTTCTCTGAAAAGCAAGCTATCCCAAATCCACAGAAATTTCCCTGCATCTGACCAACTCATCTCTACTCTCTGCTGCTAAGTCGCCTCAGTCGTATCCAACTCTGTCCGACTCCATAGATGACAGTCCACCAGGCTCCCGATCCCTGGGATTCTCCAGGCAAGAACACTGGAGTGGGTTGCCATTTCCTTCTCCAGTGCATGAAAGTGAAAAGTGAAAGTGAAGTCGCTCAGTCGTGTCCGACTCCTAGCGACCCCATGGACTGCAGCCTACCAGGCTCCTCCATCCATGGGATTTTCCAGGCAAGAGTACTCGAGTGGGTTGCCATTGCCTTCTCCACCTCTACTCTCTAGCTACGGCTAACTAACTCATCCAGAGCTAGAAAAGCCAAGACAGAGTTTTTTCCCCATCAAAGGAACATGAGATTCGGACTGAAATTCAGTCTCTTGAGACAGGACCGAAGTATGGCCATCATTCACCACAGGAGGCAACAATACAACATACTGTGGTTGAGAGTTTAATCACAGCCCAGACTCCAAGTAGGTATGTATTTCTCTCAAAACTACCAGGTCTTTATCTGTAAAATGAGAATAACAAAAGGGTATCTACCTCATATATTTGACAGGATAATTAAAGAAGATAATTGATATAGAACATTCAGCACAGTATCTGACAGTAAACAATAAAAAAAGTTAGTTATTGAGAGAGTAACTAGGAGAGAAAATCTGTTGAAAGGAAAAGAATTAAGCAGATACACAGAGAAAACCAGAAATAACATTAAGACTAATTCAATTCCCATTCTAACTCATAGATTTATTTTCAGGCTAAGTTTCTTGGCTACTATATCCTTTTAACAAAAGGATGCATGTAAGTATATATATGAGTATATATTTAACTATATAAATATATAAAACTATGGCCTTATAACCCTACCTTTTATAACTGTACACTATAGGAATTCAGAAAAGACTGTGCCTATTTTTTTAATTAATGACCCCCACATCATGCCAAGTAAAGCTTAAATAAAACAAGTCTTCCAATGTACCTTTTAAGATATACCTTATTCACCTGGATATCCTGACCATGACCTCAGAGAGGAAAAGGCATAGAAACAGGCAAGAAATGGTATTTGAGGCAAATAATCCTGGCATTTCACCACTCCCATTCACCTCTTTATCCTCCCTCTCTTGATACCCACTTTCCTATTTTCTCATCTTTCTCTGGCCATGAAACTACTATGTCATGCCGTGGAAGAGCCTTACCTTACTGTCATGTTTACTAACAAAGTAAAGCATAACTTCCTTTGTGGTGACCCATCAACCCCAAACCATAAAATGTTACAAAGGGAGGGGGGGGGTGGGGGTAAATCTATACATAAATTAAGCCCTGAAATTTTTATAATTAATTTCATCCTCCACTTGCTAATTTCGATTTCTGTAATGTTAGAATAACTATAACTCTGCTACAGTGCATTCTCACACACAAACACCACATATTAAAACAGACTAGTGCTCTGATTTCACAATTCTATACAGGCTGCTGCTGCTAAGTCACTTCAGTCGTGTCCGACTCTGTGTGACCCCACAGACTGCAGCCTACCAGGCTCCTCTGCCCATGGGATTTTCCAGGCAACAGTACTCGAGTGGGGTGCCATTGCCTTCTCCTACTCAGCCATTATTTCTGCTGATCGAAAATTGCCCAGGCAAAACTAAAAACCTCCATTCTTGCTCTCCATGTAGGTAGAGGTTGAAATATTTGTTTTCTAACTTCTGTCAAATTCTCTAGTCAATACCAAGAGGAAGAAACCACCACACTGCAAATGGTAATCTTTCATATGATTAATGAAGATAAAATCTATTCTTCCTCATATTTCTAGACGTTCAATTGGAAAAATGCTTTTGGCCACAAAGAATAAACATTTCTCTCTCATTCTTACAGAAGGTTTACAGAAGTGTTCAGAAAGAAGGTTAGCCAGCCAAGTTAAAAAAAGGGAAAATTTTTCTATGCTTCTTTGCCAAAGGGCCAGAATATCTGAAAATACGGAGCAAAGTTAAACTATACATGTACAGATGTAATAAAAAGAAATATGAACCACTAAATACTAATGGTTTCTTTTTACTCCTTAAACAGAACCTAGCAGAATTTTCTCAGTATAACTTACATATGTCCTATTGCCATTATGGTCCAACCATGATTAGCCAATTTAACCAGTAGGCAGGGCCAATAAAGCCAAAATACAACTTTATATTTTATCCTTTCTAAGTAGCCATCAATATGCAGTTCAACTTGTCTTTCAGATCTTATAAAACCAGTTTAAAACTGCAAGTCAATATTTGGCCCAAATTCAATATTTGAGCAAGACTGAAAACCCTTCAAACTGAAACCTGAGTATGTAGCATCCTAAGCTACTCAATGAAATATTTTAAAGTTTTTGATAAACAGTCCTTACCACTCTGGCCGCTCTCTCCTGAGATTCACATTTCCTGCAAAACCATGGTCCTGTGGGTACTTGAACAATGCCATAGCAAGCTGTTGGAAAACAGAATGTTTGAAAATAAGTTAAAGGTTGAATAACTATGGAAAATCAAATATTGTATCAAAGCCCTATTAAATACCTCTGAAACTATTCAGGTAAACCAACTGCTTTGTAAAAACTAAAACATGTTATATTTATCATTTATCACCAAGTTACAATTATGACATTTTAAATATCAGAAAGGTAATCTTTTGCTATTTCATTTCAAAAGAATAAACATCACAAATCTTTCTTTTACAATAAAAACATTAGATAAAATTTAACACATTTTTACATAAACAACTTATTATTCATTCCTATGATATATGAATATTCACTAATTCAAATTCATTAATTCATTTCTATATCCTAAAGTTTAAATATTAAGCATTTTGAATACATGAAAATAAAAATTATTTTCAAATCACCTTTCAAAATAAACAAGCTATTGCAGGAAATGAAATGAAATGTAATGTTAGAAGTGAAATGCTTCTATTTAAATAAAATGTCCAGAATAGACATTTGCCCATCTATACAGAAAGTAGATTAGTGGTTGTCTAGAACTGGGGGAGTTGGAGAGAAATGAGGAGTAACTGTTAATGGCTCCAACGTTTCTTATTAGGGTGATGAAAATGTTCTATAAAGCTGCAGTAACAAATCCAAAACTGTGACTATACTGAACATCATTGAATTGTACATTCTAAGTGGGTTAACTCCATGGTATGTGAATTATATCTCAATAAAGTCATAAAGAAACAAACTGCAGGTTTATTTCTAATGTATAATGTTAATATTTCAACAAGTGATATGTATACATGTCACATATCTAAATCAGAGTCTAGTTACTTTAAAAATTGTTTCTATATTAACATTTACTTAACTCAAAGTTTAAAACTTGCCAAAAACCTAGACATGAATAATCCAATTGACATTTTCTCAAATGAACCTGCTCAGAGGAAACATGGAAATACATCAAATATTGGAAAGCATTTAAAGACTATAAAATCAACATAGATTTCTAAAACTCCAAAACTAAACTTTGAACCTCTGTTAAAAGTGGTAGTTATTCGTGTCCAACTCTTTGTGATCACATGGAATTGTAGCTGGCCATGCTCCTCTGTCCACAGAATTCTCTAGGCAAGAATACTGGAGTGGGTGCCTTTCCCTTCTCCAGGGGATCTTCCCACTCAGGGATCAAACCTAGGTTATTCTGCACTGCAGGCAGATTCTTTACGGTCCGAGTACCAGGAAGTCCCAATCCCTTTTAAAAAGTATGAGTAAAAATATTCTATCAACCAAGTAATGGCGGTCCAGTAGTTAAGACTATGCCTTTTAATGCAGGGGATGGGAGTTCGATCCCTGATCAGGGAGCTAAGATCCTACGTGCCTCCTAGTCAAAAAAATCAGATCATAAAATAGAAGCAGTATTGTAACAAATCCAATAAAGACTTTAAAAATGGTCCACATCAAAAAAAATCTTTTTAAAAAAATACAGCATGAGTGCCCCCAAAACTTGTATTTTAATTCAGAAACACAAGAGGGTAAATTTTCAGTCATAAACAAACATTTTCTAAATTGGGAGATGAGACTACTTAGCATCATTTATCACCCAAATTCATAAGAAACACCTCCACAAGTACCAGTGAACACTACAATAGAATATACCAGGTTCTCAGACCTTCAAATCAGTAGTTTCTATTCACACTGTTTTCACTTCTTAGAAAAGTGAGGTGTAAAATTGCGCCTCCTTGAAAGAACTGGGAATAAGTGCATCCTCAGGTTAGGTTATTTACTACCTCCTAGTCTCCATTCCCGTTCTGAGATCCCATTCTATGAAGACTACAGTTTAGTCCCTTAGGCTGAGACTTAACTCTCGTTGACTAGCGTCCAATACACTACTAAACAACATCTGCATCACTCAATGCCAGATTCAAAAACGGCAAGGGGTGCAGGCTGGTGCCTAACAAGAGGAGTACAAGAACCACCAAAAATTACCTAGGTTTTTTCCAACCTCAATTCCTTACCACCTGAAATGGAAAAAAACCAGAAACTTCCATGGCTAGAAAGCTACCTTACTAGTGTCCTTGACCTTTACCTACATTCCAAAACTCACCGAATGGTCACACCCCAAAATAATAGTAAGATGCTCCCCAAGTTCCTGGCGGCACCGCCACCTCCTCTTCTGTCCGGTCACTTAAGCTGCGGAAGCGGCCCAAGGCAGCCATCCCGACAAGCCTCAGCCTCCACCCCGGGCAGCTCAGCGCAGCTCGGCCCAGCCGCTCCGGGGGGGCGGCACCACTGCGGCGGCTGCCTTCCGCCTCTTCTCTGCGGGAAGCGCCAGTCCGCAGCGGCGGCGGCAGGGTCTGGGCCAGAAACCTTAGGGTGCGCGGCAGCCGGCGTCCTCCCCTCTGCCCCAAATCTAGGGCCGCAGGGCTGCCCCCGAGGCCCCCGACCCGCCCCAGCGCCGCGCGCCCGAGCCCGACTCCATGGCACAGGAAGTCTCTAGACACTGCGGCAGACTGAGCGGCGGGAGGGGGAGGGGGCTCCACGCTTCCCAGCCCGCACCCACGGCCGCGGGGAGCGCGCCCGGGCCCCGCACCCCTTCGCCGCCGACCCGCGGCTCCGGGCGCAGGCGGCGGCCGAGTGACACTTGAGAGAATGAGCGCTGGATCACATGACAGTGCAGGCCACACGCACTTTCTCCCACATGCACAGCCCACACCCCCTCCGCCCCGCCGCGGACCCTCAGAGTCAACCCTCGGCAGCGGAACGGGGCGGGGCGGGGGCGGGGGGAGAGCTGGCAGTTGCTGCCAAGGTGGGGGAAGCGGTGACGGTTGGGAGAGGCCGGGTTCGCCCCGGCAGGCGGTTGGGTGTTTACCTTGATGCACCGCGACGCTGCAGCCGTGCCCGTCGCAATAAACCAGCGGGTTCTCGGCCCAGCCTCTCTCGTCTGAGCAAACGCAACAGCCTCCAATCATCTCCTTCATACTATGGGAGACCTCGTCCTCCAGTGACACGGGCCGGTCGCTAGAGACCATCTAAGAGGGAGTTGGGGGGGACCATTAAAAACACAGGCAAGCCAGTGAGTGCTTCCCCCCACCCTGTACAGCCCACCGCGCCCCTGCTTCCTTCCCCGCGCCCCGGCCCCCCGCCCGCCGCTCGGCCGCTCGCTCACTCGGGCTTTGCCGCTCAGTCACTCACGTTCCGCACAGGAGTCAGGAGCCATGTCCTTGCTGACTCCCCCACCTCCCCCTCCACCGCCTCCTCCGCCTCCTCCTCCTCGTCGTCTTCCCTCCCCACCTCCACCCGGCCGCTAACGCTGGAGCCCGGAGAGGGCACACATAATCAAGCAGGCCTCCGCACAGGCGCACTGGGGGGCTCCCGCTGGACCAGGGGCAGCGAGGGAGGGGAAGGGGGTTGCGCTTCCTCCTCCGAGCGTCACTCAGCGTGCGCGCCCGCCCGGCGGCCAGCGTGAGAGAGCAGGCCCGGGAGAGGCGAGGCCTGCGTGCGCGCCGCCGCGCCCGACCGGCAGCCCAGGCCGGCCTCCCGGCCCTTCCCCTCTCCCGCGCCTCTCGCATCCGCCGAGGTGTGCGGCGGAGGGGGCGGGGTCTAGCGGAGCCGAGCTGAGCCGGCGGCGCGCCGAGGCCGGAACACGCCAACCGGAGGGCGCGGGGGCGCGCACGCGGGGGCGGGGACGTTGGGGGCGGCCTTCTGCAGCGCTGGCCGCGCGGGTTGCGTGTGCACGTCACGAAGAGGCCTCTTTGGGAGGGAGGGTAAAAGGGGAAGATGTAGAGAGACGAGAGGGAAGGCGGGTTTTGTCAGAGTAGCTAGAAGGGACTCCCCGGAGGCATCTGAAGACCAACCTGCCAGCCTTTGCCTCAAAAACTGGCCCGAGGGTAACAAGGGTTGGGCGAGTCGGTCGCCTTTCCAGAAGGGCGCAGTGAAGCATGGCTTCCTGCAGTTGGCCGCACGAACTTCACTGTATTGCCGCAGCCTGTCCCCCCATTAAATCCACATCCTGGGCTCTACCCAAAGTTCACCCAGTAAAAGTGCCACCAAGTCTGCCGCCCATTTACACACCACATTGGCCCCAGTGACAACTGAAAATGCATCGCAGACAAGATCAAAAGCCTAAGTTAGGGTTGTACTCGATGAGGAAACAACACCTGTAGTACCTACCCTCAGCTTGCAGTGTAGGAGTACAAATGGTTGTTAATCAAACAGTAACAATATAATGTGAGGATATGGAAAATGCAGTTTGAAGGAACTAAGTTCCTTCCTGCTTCTCTGCTGGCTCAGAGGTTAAAGCGTCTGCCTGCAATGCGGGACCTGGGTTCGATCCCTGGATCGGGAAGATGCCCTGGAGAAGTAAATGGCAACTCGCTCCAGTATTCTTGCCTGGAGAATCTCATGGACAGAGGAGCCTGGTAGGCTACAGTCCACGGGGTCGCAAAGAGTCGGGCACGACTGAGCGACTTCACTTCAAATTCTAGTCAGTCACCAAATGATAGCTAACACCACAGGACAGTGGAGTTCTTTCGATTGAGAATTTCTCTGATCTGGCTCTGTACTTCAAATTTACTCTTGCAAATTTGTCACTTTTATTAAGTGGTTACTTAAGTGGCAGAAAGATGGGAGCTTACTGCTCACAAACAAATAGAAAATGTATCAGGCCTATCTGAACAGATTAATTAGCTGGATATTGCGCAGTTTTGAGCTGTGAGATGAGATCTCCCACTGTTGCCCTACTCGCTACGTATCCTGTTAGCCCAATATTGATTTTAGGCAACAACAAAAAAGTGTCTAATTATAAGTTTAGCATGAAATAGGAATATAGATTGTTTAAATGACAAGCATAGTTAGAAGGCAAATTCATGACTTTGATGAATACCTTGCAGGTAACAAAATAACTGTTTATCAAGAGTTGGCAGTATCATGTGAGGACATAGAAAATGCAGTTTCATAAATGCTAAAAAATGAAGGAACCCAAATTCTCCTAGTCAGCAAAAGATAATGGTTTAAGCTCTAAAAGCATTCCAAGTGTTCTTATGGAGAAAAGAAAAATGGTGGCATGGCTGCTATTTCCATTTGAAATTAATTGCTAAAAATCTATTTAAGAATTATAACAGCTGTAATACAGTGCAAGCATATATTAGCAAATATATTCAAACACCCTCAATGCTAAGGGAGATAGCTACAGTAATGCAAAACCTTGAAAATATACACTGAAGAGACAAAAAATGAGAATTCAGTTATATTAGTGCATTTTTGAAAGGTGATTACAAGATTATATCATAAAATATATCTTTTGGAGCTTATGGTAATAATAGATTTCCGACCATATAAGAATGATATTCTTAAAATGCCATTGGTATTTTTAAAACTAAAATCACCTTCAATCTATACTGTTTCGTATATCTCTACCATACATCTTATTTTTACCCCTTTTAAAGGAAACCAGTCCAACATCCAATTCCTGCTCAGGTTCAGACTCCTAATGAAGAGTAATTTTTAGTTAAAATCAATTTGAAACTTCCCTTTTTGAAGACTGCAGTCAAACTTTAATGCAATAAATTATTTAAAAATACATTCATTTTATTTTGAATGCATTGGAGCTCAGTTCTTCTGATGGGATTAATGTATATATAAAGAATGATAGGTATTTTACTCTATTCTGTAACACTTAATCAAAGAAATGCAGGTAAACACTTGTCATTTTCAAAACAAAATTAAAAAAATATATTTGTAACATTCTTGAAATTTAGACAAATAGAGAAAATATACTCTTTCTTAAGAACAGGACTTTATATAAATAGTAGCATCAAAAACAGAAATTTTACTAAAGATGTACATATAAATGTTCACAATATATAAATCAAATTATTTAAAACTGATATTTAACATTAAATGTTGGGTTATGGAAATTGTAAGAAAAACATAGAGTATAAGTAGTTTATTCTAATTTTAGCTCATGTACCAGATATAGAACTTTTTATGTTATACATCAAAAGTATAATATTTAATATACTTCTATAAAATATTAGATGACAAGAATAACAGACATTACAAAGTAATTCAGGGATACAGTTAATTATTAATTCAGCAAGTATTTATTGAACATTTACTGTGAGCCAGGGAACATCTACTAGATACAGGAAATATAGCAGTGAGCAAGTTATATTTGTCCTTTGTGTGAGATACATATGCATGTGTTTGGTTGAATATGCTAGTTCTCATACCTCAGAATGGATAAAAATTATAGTTAAATTGCCAGAATTGCTAAACTTCACGTAAGTGTCTAGAAAAACATGGTAATTGTAAAAACATAAATAAGTTCTCAAGATTTATAAAATAATTTCACAGAAAACTACAATTTCAATCTTAAAATAGTTATCCTTTAAATCTGATTTCATGTTCTCAAAATATCCTTTGAAACATATATCCAGTACCTGTAGAATAAAACAAAAGCCTGTGGTCCCAGTACACTTCTTCACATAACAGCAACAAACTCAGTATTGGCTAATCTATTTCTCTGAACTAATCATCTGAGGCAAACCACAAAAAACTCAAGTAAAGTATTTTATGATGTAACCTCTAACCCTTCTATAATGGGAAACTACATTTTCTTCCTGTATGGGTAATATATCTTCTTATAATTTTCTTTATTCCTCAACCTAGTCACCAAATTTTTGGATTTTCTTTTCCATAATCATTTATGTTAGATATTTATGAACGAAATATTTAAAACCAAATTTGGTTCCTAGATTAGTACTGCTTATATGTATCTCCTTTTTAAAGTTTTATTTGCCTTCTGTTATTTTCCTCATGTTATGTTTAGTCTATTATATCTATTGTTGAAGCATATTTCTTTAATGGGATATAGAAATTGAAATATATTTCTATAATACTAAGACTAAATGCACTTCTCTTAACTCGGATTCTTAACTTCCATAAAGTATTTAAAATTCAGTACTGATTTTGATACTAAGGTTTTTAAACAAAAAGCAATTATAAGAACTCATTCATCTGCTAAACCTCATCAGAAACTGTAATTTTCTTTCTAGATAAACTAGTTGGAAAAAGCAATAAGGCAATTTCTTATGATTTGCACAAACTTTAAATTATACCCTCTTTTAAAAGAATCAATGAATAAAATTTTATTTTGCTCATTGGTACCCCAAATTTAATACTTTACATGAAAAGTGTATGAGTCAAATATTTATGCAAGTATGATTAAAATGTTGAGGTATTTCTGATACTAGTTTTGTTATTTATCTCACAATAAGTGAGCATTTTATCTCTATAGGTACAAGCCCACACATGGCACCTGTATCATGGACTACTATCAGAAATTTCATTAAAAGATATTCATTCCAATTATGTTTTAAATTGATAGTCCATTAATGGCTTTTGGAAAATTTCACTTAAAGAAGCATATTAATTAATCTTACTAGGTGATTTTAACTCAGCATACCACCCTAGCCAGGAGTGTCTTGTACGCACATAGTAGGCCTACAACAAGTATTTATTTAATGCACAATATTGGTGTTTATAAGCCAGTTGTAGTCTGAGCTTTATTCTTAGAGCAAAGCAAGGCTTTGTTTTCTATATGCAACTGAACTAAAATTTCTAAGTAATGAGAAATGATTAAGAAATTTTCAGATAAGTTGGTTTATTTAAAGGTTTTCAATAGCTGAAATTCATAGGTGAAGAGTTTTTATTTACCCGGTAATTTAGAATTGTCTGTATTTAAACAGTCCTCAAATGTTAGCCACCTCTCCATGTAAAAGTCATCATTTTTTTACAAAACAGACCCTAACTTAGAATCAGTCATAATTAATATTATTGTTAGATATACTTAATTATGTAAAAGTTTAGTTAGGTAATTCTGAAATTTAAATTGCATATAATCTAAATTTTAAAATCTTTCTAAGAATCAAGGCCTAATATTTACTTTAAAGGGTTTAGTGTGGTTAATCTTGTGTTTGGCCTCAGAGCTACTCCTTTGCTGTAAAACTGATATCCATTGGCTGTATTTACATTTTTGGGTAAAACACCGTGTAATTACCAACAGAAAAATATATCTAAAGGATGCCTTTAGATCTGCTAGGCATTACATAAACCTCAATAACAGTTTTAGAATTGCACTATTTTTTTCCATGATGCAATAATACTTAAAGGTGTTACACTTTTGACTTTTCAGAGTATCATCAATATAACCTAAGGGCAGGAGTGTGGGGTCCATGTTCCCATTTTTTAACTGACACTGAAGATTTGCATTTCTGTTATAATTATAGTGTGATTAAAGTGACATATTTAAGTGTCTGTTTATAGGATACAATAAGGTTATCTGAGTGAAAAGATTCTGGACATAGAAAAGAGGAAAATCAGTTTCTGAAATGGAATAGAACCTTGCAAGAAATGAAACATATCTGGGACTTAAAAGGAGAATCAGAAATTAAACTGAATTTCTAAATACTCTTTGGAGCAAAGATTACTTTTTAAGATTTAAATGTTTTCTTCTCTGAAAGGGGCCACTGCTTACCAAATCCAGAAACAAGTACAAGAATATGTTAATTAACTGCATTGTGTCCCAGAAAGAAAGAGGTTGACAAATTCATTTTTATTCCTTCAATCAAGAAAATGTTTGCCTAGTACATCTTAGATTTTTTTAATCTATAATGTGTATATTTACCTCTTGAAATTGTACAGTAACAGTGCCAAAGACCACCATGGCTCCATAGGGTGAATCTTATGAAGCTTAACATTCCTGGCGAATTAAACACACAAGACTCCGATCACTTTTTGTCAGTCTTTACTGTGGCACGTAAGAGCCAAACTGTAGGTAATTTTTATATGGTGGCAATTTATCCTAATTAAAAAGCAATGATCTTGGATGCAAGCACAAGTGAAAAATATAATGACAGAAAGCTAAAGAACGGTATTACAAAGAATGACCTGGAATGCTACTTGTCCCTCTCCATCCCTAACCCCATTCATGCCCCTTTTTCCACCCATTTGTTGTTTTCTCACAAGTATATCATGACTTGTAACATTTTTTAATTTAAATAACCCCCAAATGCCTGAAACACTAAAAGATGTAAAAAGATTCATCATCTACAATCAACTATGTAGCAGATAAACTTATAAAGCTATTCTAAATATTCAGACTTATTAAGTAAAAAATGTGAATTGAATCCAAGTAGCTGGGGAGGGGGACCATGGGAGGATGAGTGTGGAAGGACTGAACAGATTGAGGATATCTAATTTCAACACCAATTTTTTTTTCTGTTCAAATCTTTCCGTAGTTACACTTCCAATGGTTTCTTATATAAGGATTTCTCCCCATATTTTGAAAAAATTAAATGATTTCCTTGAGGAAATGTAAGTTTAGGAAGAAGAGTCTTATAATGAAAGTGTTAAAATGCAAACCACTTCTATAGCATTTCAAATGCAAAATCACAACCACTACTACCTTTAACTGACTCTTAAGGGTTCTTTTCAAACAGATACTATTTATGAACATTATCTGTTAACTTATTTCTTGTAATTCAAAACTCTTATCAAATGATGTTTTCATGATGACGTGTAAATATAATATTCCATTAGAGATCAATTCTAATTGGTTTTTAAAAATCCACCTTGGGAAACCAGTGCTGTATAATACACAGACTAGTAATGGGCATTTTACAAGGAATTTCCGCAAAGTCTGTTATAAATCTAAGTCGAAATTACTCTCTGGCCCTAGTTAGGTTTGAGCAAAAGAATTGAAATTATTTCTTCATGAGTTTTCAAGCACGATGACTTTACTCTTGTCTTCAAGACTTGCAATCACTTGTTGGAAATCTTCATTTTTAAAAACTCTGACGCTTGCCAGAAATATTTTTTCCACATGCCTCACAAAGGAAAACAGGCAGAGTTTCGTAGGTGTCTTTCAGTTCTTTCTAAAACGTGTCACAAAAGCAAATGACACGTTTTTCCCTTATGAATTTCAGTGTTTTTTTGAAAATGCACTTCACGTTAAGAATCCAAGCCTGTTTTTGTTAGGGGTAGCTCAACCCAGCCTTTAAAACTAAACTCCTTATATACAACAAAGAACTGAATAGTAACAAACAGCGAAACGTGCTTTTCCGAACTCCTTTGAACCCCGACATTCATTTTCGAATCCATACATTTAAAGAGGTTTAAAATAGGATATCATAGGCTCTAACTCTCTGGATCCAGAAAAAAAAATTTTTTGCCCACATTTGTCTCTAACTAGCCATCACTTTACAAACATATCTATGCGGCTTTCCCTCTTTTCGTGTGGAGTCTCAGGCTTGCCCAGCTTCCTCCAATTTAGCGGCACGTTGTAAAGCCTCCTTCCTACACGGTCTGGAGTTGGGAACCCCTCGCCAGCCGACACTGATCATAAAACTTGCCGACCCGACCCGGCCCGAGCCTTTTGCAGTTCGGGGAGCAGGGGGTGGGGGCAGAGTCCGATCTCGGGACCCCTCCCCGGGAAGGACGCGCTTGGCGAACTGCTGCGCGGCGGCCGAACAATGGGGGCGGCCGGGCGACCGGAGCCCGACTCCAGCTTCATCGGCGGCGCCGGTCGCGCGCCCGGCCCCCGCCCACCTCGGCACTCCCCGCCCGCGGTTTCGCGCTCGCACTGCCGGCGCAGCCTTCCTCCCAAGCGCCGCGGCCCGGCCCGGCTCGCCGCTCTCCCCCGCCGCCGCCGCGCGCCTGCTTCCCGGCCCTGGGCTGGCCCTCTTTCTTCCGACTGCGACACCGAGGCGCTGCCTTCGGCGACTCCAGTTTTCGCTGCGGCCGCCTTCCCGCTATTTCCTGAATATATTTTCTCAATTTCGCCTTTATTTTCAGAAGTGGTTGAGATGTCTCACTTCCACCTTAATTTTAATTTGCTGTTTCCCTCTGGAAAAGATCCCCCAGGAAATCCAAAAATCTAGAAGGAACTATAGCAAATCCCATAAAACCTTTAGCTCGAAATACATTTCTCTTTAAAAAAATTTTTTAATGCATTTATGTCGTCTACAGAGGCAAAATAATTCGCCCCTTTTTATTTCCTCCTTTAAATATTGTTACTTTATACTCTCCATCAAGTACATTTTGACAAGAGGGCAGAGAATGTGTCCGGCGGCATGCAGCAAACCAGAGGTTTTATCTTACGCCTCCCGGGACGGTAAAAAGTGGAACGTGGACGAGGGAAGCTTCTCGGGAAGAAGCAACACAATTCGCTGGAGAAGAAGCCAGACCGGGCGGGGGGAGCGCAGCGGGGGCGTCGAGGGCTCCGGGCAGGGGAGCTGGTCTGAGGAAGAGAGAAGGTTTTAAATAGCTGGGGCCGGGAGGGCGGCGGGCTCGCGCATGACAGGACTTTATGACACAGGATGGAGCAGCGGATGAGATTACTTTGCTTTCTCATACCCTAAGAAAAAAACTAAAGTTGGAGGGAGGCGGAGAGAACAGCCATCCTTATTTCCTCCCCACGTTTCCGCGGAAGGACCGGGGCTGCGGCAGGCTGGGAGAGGGCGCAGGACGAGGCGGACCAATAGCAGTCAACAGGTCCAGGCCGCGGCAGGGCAGTGGGGCCGGGCCGCCGCGCCCCCTCCTTTCGGGTCCCCTCCCCCGCCTTCTTCTTCCCTCTCCTCCCCCGCAAGCCCGGCCCGGCAGGGGAGGCCGGTTTTCCACTCCCCGCCCCACCCGGCCCGACTGCGGTCGCCTCGGCCCGGGCTCTCGGGGTGGGGGTGGGGCGGGGTTCCCTGCCGGAGAATCCTCCCCCGGGGCTGGCGGCGGGGGGGAGGGTGTAGAGGGGGGAGAGAGGAGATGGAATCGGGGAATGGAGGATTAAGGAGGACTCGAGCTCGGCACGAGCGCGACCGGCGCGAGGGATCCTGGGTAAAAGTGGCCGCGCGGCACCGGGAGAGCGCGGAGAGGAGCCAGGGTCAGAGGTCAGGGCCCTGGAGCCCGCTCGCAGAGCCCCCCACGTGAACGCAGCGAGCAGGAGGAACCTTTTGTTTTCGACCGCGCCAGCATGCTCCCCTATTGACCGAGCTGCTTTTCCCGGGCCGCTGGAGAGAGGAGCTCC
The DNA here is from genome assembly GCA_917880005.1 of Nanger dama. Taxonomy (NCBI): domain Eukaryota; kingdom Metazoa; phylum Chordata; class Mammalia; order Artiodactyla; family Bovidae; genus Nanger; species Nanger dama. The sequence continues at coordinate 31,315,180 of CAKJTW010000023.1, forward strand.
ATCTCGGATCTCCTAACCCCACCCCACCCCCGCCTTCCACCACCAACACACTACCCAACTCTACCCTTCCTCTCAGCTCACTTCCCAGCCCCCCGTACCGGCCTTGCAATAACGCAGTAAATTTGCTTTAACAACAAGTGGGGGTGGTTGCATTTACTCCTCCCTCTCCTCTCTCCTCCCCCTCCTCTTGCTGCGGCTCTTGACACTACTACAAACCAGGACTATAAACATAAACATGTGTCACTGTAACTGGGCAGGTAATATACGGATTTGGGGGTGGCGTGGAGGGGGGCTTGGTCGCCGCTGGGGGGCGGTAAAAAGATGTGTGTTTCACGTGCTGGCCGGCTTTGGGGGCCTCCCCACACACACCGATCCATTTATATAATGCCGATGGCACTCGGTCACTTACTTTCAGCCACACAGACCCACAAAGGCCGACTTGCCGATAACCATTGTACCCCAAAGCAAATACATTTATATACGACTCTCCTTTCCCAACCACTGCTGCCATTTCTTCTATCAGCAAACAGTAGCGTCAATACTTGAATCCCCTTTCCTTTGAACAAGATTATTTTCCACATAGAAACAGAGAACATTTCTCGACCTGAACAGTACGCCGCTCTTTCCCCATAGACAGTAACCTTCACATTTTGTGCGCAGAAATCCTTTCAAAAAGCAAGTAAGGCTATTTAAATGACTGAGTTTGAAATCTGTAATGTAAAGGTTCTTTCTTGGGCTTTCCCTTCTTGCATTTAGCAACTTCTAAAGTTGCTGGGGCTGGAGCTCTGGAGATAGCTACAGCAAGTCTTTATTATTATTATTTAGTCTATATTTACACTGCCGCTCAACTTTTCTTTCTAAGCTCAGCAAGCATGGCAAAGACTGCTTACGGTAGAGTAAAGCGAATCCCCTCGCAAGCTTTTTGGCTTGAAACAGAGGGAGATTCAGAAAATGTTCAGATGGAGAAGTGGTTCCCTTTGTTCTTTCATTGTTTCTCTAGGAACTGGTTGATACAAGGACAAACACTTACCTTCTCTTCTTTTTGCTTCCCAAATCAGACGTTCCCATCAGCCTTAATATACACAATCCACCTTGAAAGTAACTACGAATGTCGGGAGAGTTTGTATTCCATTCTTTTTCTCTCTCTGCCCTCTTTTAGCGTAGGATTAAGTTGCCGAGCACGTTGCTGCAAGCTGTAGCCCCCCGCCTTAGTGAATCGGTCACGTTTAGGACCCTCTAAGTCCATCCTAATTCTGCCAGTAGAATTGAGGGTATTGGAAGCTCTAAACTTTCAAAAGAAAAGGGGTCCGCAAGCATCCAGGGAATTTAGGTATCCTCTGAAAATGTTTACCACTGTATTTTTGAACCACATCACTTAAAAGAATATGCCAAGAAATACTAGATATTTGAGGAAAGTGTGTGTGTGTGGTTTTTGTTGTTATTTAAGTTTCTACTTAGCAACGCGCTGCTTAGACAGATGGAGTAAAAGGCAGGTTTGTAAGGACATTTAAGGGAAGGAGTGGGTTTTCCATAATGTTTGTTATGCCATGTGTTTTTTTCAAAACACTACTGGAACTGAGAAAGGAAGCAAACAGATTTGAATTATAGTGTTTTGGAATGGCTTAAAGAGAGGCACTTGCTTGAAATGAATTTGTGTAAAAACTGGCCTTTAAAGCAAAAAGTGAGCTTTTCAAAGTTGAAAGACAATTTTCACCCCGTGATTCCAATATTTAACAAGTGACTTTCCTGGCTAGCATGTGATACGTGTTAGTGTTTAGTGTCCAGCCTGGTGGGCATTACTTCCCAAACCTTGTTTAAAATCTGATTATAATGTGATTTGTTGAAGTCATGAATACGAAATGATCCTTGTGTATCCATAAATGCGAACTTGGAGTTTTTTGATCTCCCGCTTTTGTGTGCACCCAGTAGCTGTAGCAGTGGAAGACAGTGATTGGCTCCAGTGCTCCTAGAAGAATCTGGGCTGAAGCCAGGGGAACAGAACCAGAGGATTCCCTTTCCAGAGACCATCAGGCTTCACATGCGGATCTTTCCCTTCTCCCCTCTAGGGTGCTCAGAATTTCAATGTGGCTTAAGCAGCCCATAGGTAGGCCTCAACACTGAATGTCATCACTTCAGTTCCTACATGTTTGGCTCTCTCTGATGGGAAATAGGAAATAAACAAAAATCTGGGTATCCCAAATAAACTGTGGATCTTGAGGTTTGTGGGTTATTGAATACACCAACACAGAACTCTATACTTTCTCAGATTTTTTTCCCTTCATTCACGATCAATTGTAAGAGGCCCTGGTGTCTCATAGGGAAATATTGCAACAAAGCAAGATAATTGGGGGAAAGGCAGTTGCAGTAGGAAAAGTGGTTTTTCTTTGATAGCATTTAATTGGAATTAAAAGATTCTTGAGCTGTAAACATTCTTTATTTATTCAGCACACATAAGCAGGCATTGTTTTATCACTATCATAATTATGGTGTCCTTTAAACTGGCTGATAGCAGAAAAGATAAGGGAATGTGCCTTTACATTCAGATCAGGTCTTGCTCCTCTCTTTTCTTCCCTCCCAGCCTTCCTCCCCTCTCTCTTTACTCCTCTCCCACCCCATTCCTTCCATGATCACTAGGGTCTCCCACAGCCCTTGAGGTGAGGAAAGCAGGAAGATTGTGGCCTAACCATTTCTTACATCATGAAAGTGATTTGTACCATACTCTAATTTGACGCAATCTATAACCTTCTTGTCTCCCACATTTATAACTGCTTTTTGGCTTGCAATATGTGTTATCTGAAGAGTCGCCTATGTCTCACCTGTATAAACTCTTGTCCACCAGGGTTTATTGCTCTACCTTTGTCTAATTTAGAAAGCACACTCTTAAGGCTTTTTCAGAACAAAGCCTCACAAAACCCCCTCTACCTCCAAGGATTTGCAAATTTATAAAGGCTGCATTGAATTCAAGATGGGTCAAGGGGCAAAAAAAGGGTAGAAGGTCACCGCATTTTGATTATGGGTCAGTAGACAACATGGCATATACTCTGTGTCCCAAACTTCTGTTAAAAACAGGATTTTCAGATGCCTAAGAACAGAAGGATGGGCCCTTTTGGAGACCTGCACCGATTTGTTTGAAAGAGACAAAAAAGAAAAAAATTAAAGAAAATGTACTAAGTTATAATTTAAGTTGATCCTCAAGTTAGCCATTTCCTCCTCCTGCATTCTCATTTTCCCCTCCCCAAAAGCAGAGAACATGCAAAAGACATAAATTTAGGTAAAGAACTGTTGACTCTCACACAGGATTTTATTGTCCTATATCCTCAATTAATTCAGCCATATGAGTCATTATTATTATTTTATACTTTGTTATGTTTTATTATAGTTACTTTTGGCTGACAGTACAAGGGATTTCTTTTATTCTTCTAACCAGTGTACTTACATTGTGGAGGCCTTTGTGATGTTCCCTAGTCTTTTCTGTCTGAGTTCACGTTGAACAAAATGTGCCAGCAATCACTAAAACAAATGTATATGGTGAAGAGTTAGGTGATGGTAGTGGGGTGGGGGTGGGGGTTGTTCCTCATTTAAATTATGTATGTATGAGTGAAGGCTGGGAAGGGAAAGGATTATTTTAATGCTCTTCAATACTTTAATTATATGACATTGTAGTGTAGAAATGCAAAAGTACTCTTAGGTTTTCCTTCAGGTTTTCAAAAGAACTTTCCCCATTAGTAAACTACATCTGCAAATTGCTGTTGCATTTCCCAGCTAACCATTTAAAAGACTGCAAATGCCGTGTGCATTACTTCGCTGCCTAGGAAAGAGGTCAGACTGAATTGCAATGGTATTTAAACATAAAATACGGTGAAAATAAATCAAAATAGAACCTTTGAAGATAAATTTAGCACATTCACACAGGATAAGTAAAGACAAATATGTTCATATCTTCATAGCCCATCACTTTAAAAACTGAAAGTGCTGATTTTTTACAACAAATGCAGAAGTAAGGGGACATTAATATATTTCTATCTGTATTTGCAACAGAGGATTTTCCTCTAGCAAGCAGCTTTGTTTTCAAAGCTAAAATACTTTTTTATGATAGTGTGTAGATTATGCATTCCTCTCTGAGTAAATAATCGCATTTAATTAACAAACTCATTGCATATCTTATATATGCCTAAATTCTCAGTGAAGTAATTCCCTGGACCCTTGGAGATGAATATCCACATAAATGTTAATTTGGGCATATCCACCCCACATATGTATATGTGCTTCAGAAACACAGAATTTGATATATCTCTTTTGAGAAAAAAAGAATTTGAATACCGTCCATCATCTGAATGGGGTTCATCTTTGATTGTAGAGGCGGCTGACATGGTCAACATATTTATCAAAGAAACCCCTGGCTTTTGAAGAATAGTACTTTATACATCTGGATCTGCACATCCAGGCAAAGTAAGTAAATTATTGCATAACTTTAAGCATAATTGATAACAGACACCTTTAATTTTTCATCCCCATTCTTTTGGCCAGCTTTCACATTAATAATCTAAGCCATAAATGTTGGTAGCTATTGATCGAAATCCCCTGTGTGCATGCAAATCCATCTTAAAGTCCCCTGCCTTTCATGTGTGAGCGCTCAGGGGCCTCAGCTAGATCTTTTATAGGGATCGACCCCCAATGTGCCTGGAGAAGACCCCGGATATGCAACGTGTGCTTATGGCCACAAGAAAGCTGTCTGTCACATTCTGTGTGTGTATGTGTGTGCATGTGCATGCGAGAATGTGCACGCTCACGCCTTAACACACACACACACACACACACACACACACACACACTGATGGGGAAGTTAAAGGAACAAAAGAATGTATTAGACAAGAAGAAAGGTGTGTAATAGGAGTATTAAAAATGTATAAATGTGAAGGTATCTGAGTGCACATACAAACATACTCACATAAATTGTATATATAGACCCAGTTCCCAAATCCCTTGGCCTTTATTTTTCTTCATTTGACCCAACAGATGGTAACTTTAGTTTAAAACATACTATTCTGCTAGTTTTAAAAACCACCCATATTGCCAGTATTTCAAAGGTGAAAGAGGAGGAAGGAGAGGAAAAGGTGATTTTGAAATGGTTACTAAATCACATAGCCTTGTACAGGAGGAATAGGACTGTGATGTGTGTGTGTGTGTGTGTGTGTGTGTGTGAAAATCTCAATAGGAATCGAGAACAACTAGTACTACCTGGCCAAATTAAAAAAAAAAAAAAAAGGACGCTCCAGCCAACCTTTTGTAATGTGTTCTCAAAGGTTTTTTCTGAGTTTACTATTTCTTGGCTGTTTGACTCTTTGGTGGAAATCTTAAAGCTGGGGGAGGGGAATTGAATGGGGTGGGGTGAGAGGAAGAGGGTTGGCAGTATATAAGTGCATCAGGAGAAATTATAAAACGACATTATTGTCGCTGGCAATAGAAAGACACTGCTCATTCTACTTTCAAAAACAAACACCAGCATCTGCTTTTCCTGAAAACTTTGCTTTCTGCTTAAACCTCTTGCATTTTGCCTCCTGCGAAAGTGAAAGAAATACGCGGTGTGATACATCCAGATGCAAAAGAAAGCCAACTCGGTGGATGGTATTAGCTGTGACGAGGCATTGTTCATTGCTGCCTCTCGGTTACGTTTAAAGCCTGAAATATCACGAGATCCATTCAATGATCCTTCTCTCATTCAAGGGACAAAAATGTAATTTGCTGTAGCTCTGATTTCTTGGATGGAAATGCTAGCCTTAGATTTCAAAGGCAAGAACTAGACATCGCGGTTTGTACACACATTGATTAAGTTGAAGAGCGGCGATTACATCTGTGCTGAGTGCAACAGTAGTCCAGGGCTGACTTTTCAAATCCCAACCTCTGAGTTACAGACTCTCTTAAATAGACTTCCTTAATTTCCGGATGCACTTCTTGAAATTCCCAATTCTCTTCAAAATTCCTGGGAAATTACAAGAAAGATGAGGGTGGGGGGTGGGGAACTATGGCCGAGATTTCATGCAAACTACCTTTTGTGTGTCTGACTCTTCGGTTTTTAATCTCTCTCTCTCTCTCTCTCCTTCCCTGTCTCTTTGAGCCATACCTGTTTGTGCTAGTCAGACCAGAGCAGGGGAAGCTGGAAGTTTTGAATGTGAAGGAAGAAATTACAATTTTTTTTCTTGCAGGCTTAGAAATATCCGTTTATTCTTTTAACCACACGGATGTGTCTATTTTTGGAAGAACAAGGAAACATATAAATGCCTGGGCTGCATTCATGCTGTAGTTCCAACACCGAACAGTTAAGAAGATTTTGCCGAATTTTGCAAAGCAGCCAAAAACTGCCTTGGGATCGTGGTGATGCGACTGGGAAGACCTTTGCTCTCATCTGGCAATATTTTGGATATCCTTGAAAATGACACCAAAATATGCTTTGACTAAGAAGAGGTTAAACAATATTGATATTCATCCAAAGTGATTTAAAAAAAAAAGCAGATGCTTGGCGTTCATGGAAAAAATGGGAGTTGTGGAAGATTCATTTGAACTACCAACCAAAAGCATCAGCGACCACTGAAATAGTCTGCATCATACATCAGTACTTTCTTTTCATCGTTATTACGTAAAACCTCTGGAAGCACCTTGGGCGGTTTACCTTTTCTTTTCTTTGCTACAGAAGCAATCTGCTCCATGGAATTCTGACCTGTTGTGAATAGGACCCCGGCTAAGGCTGTGCTGGGGACTCTAGGACCATCCTGCCTCCAATCCAGCCTGCTTAATTGTGAAAAGTGTACACATTTCTGGCTTATCTATGCTTTGTTATGGGTCTGACGTGAAACTACCTCCTCCCCACTCCACCCCCCCAGCAGAGAACCAAAATTCAGTTGAATTGTTACAGTGTTTCGGAGCTGGAGCCTTGAACTGCTTCATTGGTCAAATAACTTTGTTTCTGGTTGTAAAAAGGCATTTTGGGGGTGGGGGAAACAAGGAAAATCGAGAGAAATTCAAAACGTAAGTCTGTACTGGGATGGTTCACCGCGCGGATTTAACTTTGGAGCTCCCAGCCGGGCTCCTTCCCCCACTCCCATAAGGGAAATACCAGGCTGTTCTGCACGTTTCGCTTAAGCTCCATTTTCCAAAGGAAAAGGGGGGTGGGATATATCTATTTAGGCTTGATAATGTTTTAAAAATGCTTTTCTTTGAAATGATAATAGCTATAGCGGTAAAATGCAAATAAAGCAAAAAATAGGCAATATTCCTTTAAAGGCGAATATACAAGGCTTTTTTTTTTTTTTTTTAAACGTACACACACTGCTTCTGATGAAGTCTGTGAGTCAGGCTGTTTCTGAGCTCCGATAGTTTAATGGAAAGATTTATATACCGACTGTATTATTTACTTTGGGAGGGAGGTGGCAGTATAAGGGTATGCTAATTAGTGGGAGATTTTGGGGGAAGGGGTGGAATATCAATTTTTATTGCATCACCTGTCAGGAGTGTCCAATCAGCGCTGGCTTTAGGGGAATTAATTGATGAAGGTGTCTCCGGACGAGCTCACTTCACTCTGTCATTTTATTTGTAGCTAAAGCAGCGGCGGGAATAGCAGCTGCATGTCTTTTCTCTTTCTCCTTCACATTCCATTATCATAGTGCTCCAATGGAGAAGGAAGGAATAGAGGGGCCCAGGTACTGATCTGCAGCGAGGACTTAGACCAACACACTGGCAAAGCAGAAATCGGATGGTTTTCCCCTCTTTTTAAAAAACGAAAACCAAAAAAAAAAGCAAGAATCAAGTCAGTGTAATTTCATAGGTTTTTTTGTTTTGTTTTGTTTTTCTTTTCCCCAATAATTTCGCCTAGAGTTTGGCACTCCCTTCGCCGGGAATAACAGTCTTTGTTATTTTATTAGCAGGATGCCTTGAGACACACGCAGCATCTGGTGGAGGATTAACATACATACATGTGTATGTATGCGTCACGTATATATTTACTGCAAATGGTGGGGATCGTTTAGTGCCCGACATGGGAGACCTGAAGTCAGGTTTTGAAGAGGTGGATGGCGTGAGGCTCGGCTACCTCATCATTAAAGGAAAGCAAATGTTTGCCCTCTCCCAAGTCTTCACGGATCTGCTGAAAAACATCCCGAGGACGACCGTGCACAAGCGCATGGATCATCTGAAAGTGAAAAAGCACCACTGCGATCTGGAGGAGTTGCGAAAACTCAAGGCAATCAACAGCATCGCCTTTCACGCCGCCAAATGCACGCTCATCTCCCGGGAAGACGTGGAAGCGCTCTACACCTCCTGCAAAACTGAGCGCGTCCTCAAGACCAAGCGCAGGAGGGTCGGCCGGGCCCTGGCCACAAAGGCGCCGCCGCCAGGGCGCGCCGCCGCCGCTGCCGCCGCCGCCGCCGCCGGCCCCCGCCCGGCTTTCTGGAAGGACAAGCACCAACTTTGGCGGGGCCTGAGCGGAGCCGCGCGGCCCCTGCCAATCAGCGCGCAGTCCCCGCGCCCGGGCGCCGCCGCCGCCGCCGCCGCGCGCCCAGCCGCCCATCTACCTCAGATTTTTAGCAAATACCCGGGCTCGCACTACCCGGAACTCGTGCGCTCGCCTTGCAAACCCCCTCTAAACTATGAAACTGCCCCGCTCCAAGGAAACTACGTCGCTTTCCACTCGGACCCTGCTTATTTTCGGAGCCTGCTGTGCAGCAAGCACCCGGCTGCCGCCGCCGCTGCCGCCGCCGCCGCCGCCGCTGCCGCCGCCGCCGCCGCCTACTACCAGGCGTCGGCGGCCGGGCCCCAGCCCAAGGCTGCAGCGGCGACGGCGGGCGCCGGAGGCCCGGTAAGCCTGACCTACCGGTGCAAGCGCAAGCGCGGGGGCGCCAAGGACTGCCTGCTCGCGCCGCACGCCGGCGCCCGCCGTCTGCTGCTGTTGCCCAGGTCCTACAAAGCCAAGGCGGCGGCGGCGGCGGCGGCGGCGGCAGCGGCGGCGGCGGCGGCGGCGGCGGCCGCCGGGGCTACTTGCCTGGAGAGGTTTCATCTGGTGAACGGCTTCTGCCCGCCTCCCCACCACCACCACCACCACCACCACCACCACCACCACCATCACCACCACCACCGGGCCCAGCTGCCGCAGCCGAATCACCATCCCCCTCATCACCACCGGCCGCAGCCCCATCTGGGCAGCTTTCCCGAGAGTTGCAGCAGCGACTCCGAGTCCAGCTCCTACTCGGACCATGCCGCCAACGACTCGGATTTTGGCTCCAGTGTGTCCAGCTCCAGCAACTCTGTGTCCTCGGAGGAAGAGGAGGAGGAGGGAGGGAGGAGGAGGAAGAGGAGGAGGAAGAGGAGGAGGGGGGCAGTGGGGCCTCGGATTCCAGTGAAGTCAGCTCGGAGGAGGAGGAGGACTCGTCCACGGAGTCGGACTCTAGCTCCGGCTCTAGCCAAGTGTCAGTGCAGAGCATCCGTTTCAGGCGCACCAGCTTCTGCAAGCCTCCCAGCGTGCAGGCGCAGGCCAACTTCTTGTACCATCTGGCCTCCGCCGCCGCTGCAACCAAACCCGCTGCTTTCGAGGATGCCGGCAGACTTCCCGATCTCAAGAGTAGTGTCAAAGCGGAATCGCCCGAGGAGTGGAATCTGCAGAGCTGGGCCCCCCAAAGCGTCTCCGGTGTACTGCCCGGCCAGCCTGGGGAGTTGTTTCACAGAGATAAGGAACGATAGGGTATCTGAGATTACATTCCCACAATCTGAAATTTCCAGTATTGTAAAGAGAACTGACCTGACAATTAACTGCCTGACGGAGGGGGCCTCTTCACCTAGCCCAAAGACAAACAATGCATTTCCACAACAAAGAATACTCCGAGAGGCTAGGAAATGCCTACAAGCAACTCCTACTACACACTGTGCAGATAACAACACAGTAGCTGCTAGGTTCTTAAATAATGATTCTTCGGGAGCAGCAACAAATTCGGAAAAAGATTCTAAAATCCCTCATTGTACTGAATTTGCTACGGATTTGCCCTCTTCTTCGCCAACTTATCCCGAGGTGGATACAGCAGCAGTAGCAGCAACAACTAAAGCTGAGAATGCCTGTCCTGATACCGGCGACAGGACATTGCCGTTTCTGCACAATATTAAAATCAAAGTAGAAGACAGTAGTGCTAATGAAGAATATGAACCTGACCTTATTACAAATAAGCTAAAGTGCGAGTGCAATGATACAAAGGGTGAGTTTTACAGTGTGACTGAAAGTAAAGAGGAGGACGCCTTGTTAACTACAGCCAAGGAAGGTTTTGCATGCCCTGAAAAGAAACTCCTTCCTTAAATCCACTGGCTCAGAGTCAGGGCCTTTCATGCACTTTAGGTTCTCCAAAACCTGAGGATGGGGAATATAAATTTGGTGCCAGGGTGAGGAAAAATTACCGGACACTAGTACTGGGAAAGCGACCTGTACTTCAGACACCTCCAGTCAAACCAAATCTGAAATCAGCTAGAAGTCCTCGTCCTACAGGTAAAACTGAGACACATGAAGGAACACTGGATGATTTTACAGTTATAAACAGACGCAAAAGGTAGCCAGCAATGTAGCATCAGCAGTGAAAAGGCCATTTAATTTCATGGCAAATTTTCCTTGTCCACCATCACTCATTATTGGGAAGGATGGGGATTTGTGGCCGGCGTATTCCTTAAACACCACTAAGGATTCCCAACCTCCTCACAAGGCCCATCCTATATGGAAATGGCAGCTGGGCGGTTCTGCAATACCTCTTCCACCTAGTCACAAATTCAGGAAATTTAATTCATAAAAGCGTTTTTGAAGATATTTTCTTGAACCATACCTTCCTTTTGTTGTAAACTGCACAGGATGGTTTGTACAAGTCCATTAATGTGTTACACCTCTTTTGGAGTCCTGGTTTATCGCATTTTGAAGACAGAAATCGGATTACTTTTTTTTTTCCATTGCGGGTTTTTTTTTTTTTTTTTTTTGGAGTAGGGTGGGGGAGGGGGTGGGAGAAGGGTTGGTTTACATTCCACAGACTATACTTCAGGCTAAAGACTCAAGTAAACTCAGTTATTACGGTAGAGCTGGAACACTTTACTGTTTCAATGCTAATAATGCACCCAGTACCTCAATTCAACTGCTACAAATAAATGTCAAAAGGTTGAATAATAAATATTACAATGAGCCATTAAGTTTATGCACTAGATTTCAGACCTAAAAGTGTAACTGTTAATTCAGTGCAAGTTTGTTAGGCTGGTTACATGGTTACACAGTGAGGTAGCAAGAAGTTTCTTGTGGGGTATCTTTTCTTTTTCTCCCCTCATTTCCTCTCCAAGAGTAGTTGCACTTATTTTTTTTATTGGAAATATTGGGGAGTCCTGAATGAATGCTGGTAACAGCTGCTTCACATATATCGAGTAAAGTAAATATAATATTGTCTTTTTTCTTTTTTTTTTTGTAAAGGGTATAATTTTACTTTTACGCCACTCCTTGTAATTGGAAAAGTCCTTTTTGCGTCCTCACCCAAAATTTTAAATTAGGTGACTCTTACTATTGTCCTGCTTACCTTGTAGTCTGAACATGACTCCTCAAAGTTGCAAAACAATTAAAATGTTTCTCATAATAGCAGGATATTTTATGGTCTGACTCTTTATAGTGACAGAGCAGTAAAAAAGCAACCAAGAAAAGGAAAATGGGTCAGAATTATTCAAATACCCCAAATGAAAAATAACAGTTATTTCAGGGCTTTTTGGTACCAGAACTCAGGCACTTGGATTTTATTACTTTTTCTTTCTCTGCATCTCTCTAAACTTCTGTTTTCAGACCATCCTGTGTATAGAGCAGGAGAGTTTCTACTGCAAGTGACAATCAGAGGTGACTATCTATATTTGCACTTAAAATCAAAGTAGTTCAACATGCAAATGGTTAGGGTCTAGCCCTTGGTAAGGGCCATGCTGGTGTACTATGTTGTGATGATGGAAGCAGTAAATCAAAATTATGGAAATTTGCACTGTTGAAAAGCATGCTTTAGCTTTATTTTCAATTAAAAACACTGTTTAAAATTCCTGGTTCCATACATTTCTACTTATTCCAGATTGAAGAACAGTTAACAGGAATGAATGGTTTTGTTGACATTTTCACTTGTAATGTTTTTGCCTGAAAGAAATGCATTTATTGGGTGTAGTGTTTTGTTGTAATACCATGTGATGAGGCCAGTCAGGTTCTGTGCAGACCACTGGTGGGTTTCTTCCTAAATAACAACAAAACTTCACAAACTTATTACAAATCAAGTGCAAAAGTTTCAGGTTGAAGAAAGTGAAGCAGAGATCACTTGCTATTTTGATGAAAGTTAAATCGAATAATTTTGGGTCCACCTCCCTAGTCTGACAAATTATAGATCTCAGATCTTTGCCATCTTAAACCTAAGAAGTTACATCTATAGATCATAAATCACAGAATGAAACAAAACATCAATGAAATGTTTACTGTGTGAATTTAAGTCACTACTTCTCATGGAAATTCAGTCTTTTTCCACCCCCCACCCTTAACCTTTTAATTCCTACTCCCTTTGAAATTTTCCTTTTGTCTATAAATGTTTCAGATAGATCTGGATGGTCTCAGCCCTAATTGCTGTATATGCTCTGTGGTTTTACTCTTTATTGTAAAGGACAGAGGCTGAGAGTACCTGCATCCAAATACATTTGGATGGAGTAAATAGATGCTTTGAACTGCCTCCCTTCCTTTCCTTCTTGAATGTTGCCAGATGTAGGTTCACTGGATCTTTTTTTTATTGGGATGATAGATATGGTCAAAGTAAAAATTGGGGGATGTTATCCTTGAAATCATATTTGTGTGTAATTTCAAAGACCAGTACAAGTTACAGCTAAAGCCCCAGAAAGCTGAGCCATTGGCTTCTCAGTCAGTTCTTGTCTCTTTAGAAGGCAGTACAGAATTTGGGTGCAGTCAGTTGTCCCCTGCAAAATCAATCTGTAAAAAGTGTGACACACACACACTGGAAGTCTGTAATTTCTACTCTTTAATTACTGCTAAGTCAAGAAAGTTTCAAGTATGACTACTACATTTAGACTAGTACTTTTCTTATTGGCTGTGGAATCATTTTGCCTAAATTATAAATTGAAAGTATATTTGAAGCCTATAGATCTTGGGTGTGGGAGGACTGTGAGCTGGAATAAGCACAATTTAAAACAAATATACCCTATGGAATCTCTGACATAAAATATCGGCCTCCAGCTTTGACACTTGGTCTCCAACCCTCAGAGAATCAATAGTTTCAGTTTATAGGAACTGGAGAATGAGCAGCAGGGAGGCCGAGGCATTCCAGAGTGATACCATCAAAAAGGAAGAAATGAAATAGTCCACACAAATTTCTCCCCACAGTACCACCACAAGCCAGCCAATCACAGCAAAACCTCAGTTGGGGCTTCTGTTAGGACAGTGTACCAAATAGTATTCAGTAACTTGTAAATGCAAAGTATTTCTTCCATTTTGAGGAGCCTCTTAGCTGTTTTCCTATTCTGCTGTATTCCTAGTACAGTTTATTTCATTTTGGTTGGTTTATGATTGATGATAAGATCTAGATTTTCTAAGATGCTATAAATGTCCTATTTGTTCAAAAACTTAAGACTTACAGAGAGAAAAACAAAAGTTATCTCCATTGATAGACTGCATTTTTACATTTAAATGTTTTCAGGTGAGAGGGGTTTTTTTTTGTTTGTTTATTTGTTTAAAACACTATATGGTTCCAGGGTCACTGATTCCTGTGTCTAAGACTCAACACTTACAGGCATAAGAAAAAAAATGAAGGAAAGGGCTCTTTTTCTGACTTTTTGTGGAAACAAGTTATTTTGGTCTCCAGTAAAAGTGGTTTCCTGATAAGACTGTGAAATGAAGATTTAATTATTTTTTTAAGAGATGTGTGTACTCTTGTCTTCCACAGTCAGGTTATCTGCCTTTTTAGCAGATGCAGTTTGCTCTTTCTCAACTATTTAGTTTTTAAAGTGGGTATTATTTTGTACTGGCTTACTTGATTACAGTGCAGTAATCTCAATAATGGTTGTTTATTTTAAAAATCAACAACAAGGAGCCACGACTAAACAGCAATAACATAAACTAGATGGGCTGGTGTGTGGATTTTTATCTTATCCATGTCTGGGTGACTTTCAATGGTCTAGAAACTCCTCAAAGTTTCAGGCACAAGAATTGGAAGTTTCTGCTGATATGTGAATGCTAGTTTTGTGTGCATGCAGGAAGAGATGTAGACTAATTCCTCAAAAGCATTTTTTGTTTCTTTCAAAGAAAAAAAAAATCCTCTATGGCAAAACAAAAACAAAACACAACTATTAAAAATAATAATAAAGCATTAGCATCTATAAAAGACAGAAAATGTGGTGAGTTTTGCTTCACCTTGAAAAACTTCCTGCTGGAAAAAAGAAAAATGTGAAAAGGGAGCTCCTAGAGCCACACTGGCCTGGGGGCGGGGGATAAAAGTCTCTCCCATCAACTAAACTCAGGAAACCTCAAGAAAACGGAAAGGAGGAACAGGGCGTCCACCTTAGGGAGTCCTCCGGTTCACCCTGGCCTTCCACATCATTTTCCCCTTCCCTGGAAGGAAGCGCTATTTTTAATGCTAGCTTGGTTTTGGTTTGCTCCCTAGGCCAGAGGGCATTTTGCAAACTAGCCTGGGGGTGGGGACGTAGGGCAGATCTAGGCGGTGGAGGGGGAGGGCTGCATTTTACCTGTTTGGCAGGCCCTCTTTTGCTGGGGGGGTGGGGTCCCAGCTTTGCCCATGCCCTAGGCCCCGCTCCTCTCTCGCTCCTTTTCAAACTGTGGCGGCCTCACAAGCTCCTACTTTAAAAGGCCTGAGATGTTTTGCATGAAGCCCTCACAATAGGGGTTGAGGGAATTGACAGTTTCAAAAACAAGGCGTTCAGTCCTTTCCAGCTGCCGGGCCCGCTCTCTCGCACCAACTCCTCGTCTCTCTCTGCTGGTGGCGTCCCCGGGAGCGGGCCGCCTCCCCCACACCGCCAGCCCGCGTTCCGGCCGCCCCACCCCGCCCCCAGGCTGTGTTTGTAAACAGGGGTCAGTGTCTAGGGGCTGCTGGCGCGGGGTTGGGGACTGGCGGGTTGGGGGACTGGGGGAAGTCCGGGGACAACCGATCGGGCCAAGGGGCCGGCCCGGGGGCCGAGGAGGCCGAGAGGTCCCTTTCTCCCCCGCCTGCTGCAGCCACCGCGCTGACCCAGGGCAGCTCCCGGCTCTGTGGCCTGGGCCACTGCCGCCACCAGAAAGAGGTGCAAATGCCGCCATTTTGCACGGTGGCAAACAAATTTCTTTGTGACTTTTTCTTCCCGCCCAGATCCTGCTCTCCTCCGAATGAACCAACCAGCTCCCCGAGCGGAAGACCCCCCGCACCCCTCTGCGCGCGACCCCCAGCGCGTTTCTTGCGGCCTCGCGGTCAGGCGACGTCGTGGCCGGGCCCACCCGGGGCAGAGCAGGGAAGCCGGGCGCGCAGCCGGCCTGGCCCCCTCCCGGGGTCGGCTCTCGGGGGCTGAACCGCCTCTGGGCGCTCCTTTTGTGTGGCCTGGAGTTATCTGCCACCCCCGCGCACGCACACGCCGCCTGCCTATTTCTCACCTCCTCGCCCAAGCCTCAGCTCTTCAAATGGGGCCCAGTTGGTCGCCTTTGGCGGAGGGCTAGCCAAGGCCTTCCAAATGCGCGTGCGGAACTCAAGTGGCGAAGAGTTGGGGCTTCACACTGGGCCGCCCGGCGGGGCTGCGAACGCCCCTAGGAAGTGGCCCAAGAGCCCAGGCCTGGAGTCGGGAAGGGCGCGGGCGAGGCCCGGCGGCACCCCCAAGTCGGGGAAACGTGCCGGGCCGGGCCTGCTTCCTTTGGCGCCGTGGTTCCCGTACCTTGGAACCGCTCAGTGCGTCTGAAAGTGGAATGATGACCGGGAAACGTGAGACAGTGACCTGGAAAACCACTCTGGGTTGGGGGAGGCTTGAGTGCAGCAATGCAAACAAAGCTGCTTGGAGAGGAAGAGGGGAAGCAGAGGTGCACCACAGACAGGTCACAGGAAAGTGCAACAAGCTTGTTTTCTCGGGTGTTTAAAATGCAGCCCCAGTTGTAAAGTGTGTGAAATTACGCACTGGTCTCTTAAAGAGTGCCTAATTTATAGTAAATAGCTAGGTCTTTGTAAATGGCTTTATTATGTTGTTTCTTGTTAATTGTTGAGAAAATCCCCATTGTTGAGTGTGAAAGACTTTATGAGCTAACCTGGTCCTGGCGCAATCAGAGGGCAGTAAATGGCCGCTCGGCCTCCGAGGCCCAGCGCGGAAGCGGACGCCCGGCCAGGGAGCCGCGGCGACCCTTGGAGATGCCGCCGGCCCGGGAAGACCGTGGCGAGAGGCTCCGGGCTTTCGGGAATGAGAAGGCGTGTTTTGAACTCGCAGGCCCGCAGAGAGCAGCTTGCTGGGTGCTGCGAGGAGACCCGGGCAGGCCAGGCGGCGAGGCCGCGGGCGGGCGCAGGGGACTCGGCGCCCTCTCCGGTCACAGCCTGGACCGCAGGCCGCCGGCCCCGGGCGCGGGCTCGAGCGGCCCTGGCTGGGGCGGGGGGCGGGTCGTGGTGGATTGGATCTTGGGCTTTGTCTCAGTTCTCCGGCCGGTTCGGCCACGCCTGCCGAATGCCCAAAAATGCAGGGCCGGGGGCCTGGAGAGACGACAGACCGAGCGGTCCCGAAGGAGGGCTCCAGACCCTGCCTGCGCCTCGCCGTCTTTTGTTTAACGCTTTCTTTCTCCCTTTCCCTCTCCCTCTTTCTCCGTTTTTTTCTCACTCGCCGTCTCTCTCTCCTCCCTCCACCCCCTCCACTAGGAACCTGAAATGGACCCTGAAGACAGGATAAATAAGAGGAACCGTTTTGGGGTGTGCGTGTGTGTTTAAACAGGGGAAAGAAAGGATTTCTTCTTTAATCTAAAATATTCCTATCTCCTTTTCCCATCTCCAGCCATTTGGGACCCCGGAAGTCTATGGGCCAAACCAGGCGGGCACTGGGTTCATCTGATTCGCTTGGAGCCCAGGACCCCGCCGGACCCTGCGGGACTGTAGAGCGCCCCCCTGGGCTCAGCCCCGCCGCCCTTCCAGGACTTAAGACCCAGTGGGTCGGAGGGAAAAGCAGCCTCAGGCTCCCCCGCAGCCTCTGAGCTCTGACAGTGTGGCCAGAGGGAAGGGAAATTCTTCGGGAGCCTGAACTGGGGGTGGAAAACCTTGGGTTAGGTGGACTGTACGTTACGGCTTGGACATTAACAAATGCAAATCACAAAGAAATGTTAATTCCAGTCAGAAAAACCTATATTCAGCTATCTTCCTTCCCTTCCAAGATGGCCCTCTGCACACTCTCGCTCTCTCACCAAATTAGCTATTACGTGAAATCCCCCTGGGTTTAAAGCACTTGTTTCGCGGATTCGCGTACAACCCATATTAACTATGCACTTTCTGCTATTCCTCTTGTGACTGTCCCTGCCTCTTCCTCCTTTGCGGAGAGTACGATGCATTTTATTTTAGTCCAATCGATGCGTGCAAATACTGGGATAACGCAACCCACACTTCTGCAAGGGAGGCTATTTTCAAAATTGAGTTTAGGGATCAGTACTAAGTCGGAATACTCCAAACTGTACGAATTCACCAAATTCAAGCCTTGGGCTCCCAAGCCCCTTTCCTGAGCAGTTAACTGCGATTCCACCGTTCCGGCTTCTCACAACAGGATGTTTTCCTCATGTGTCTTGGCTTTCCCTAAAGATCACTCCAGTTTGTTTAGAAAAAAACAGTCCCAAAATGTATAGAGTTAAACCCCTATCAATGGCTTCCATGCGTGAATTGCTGACTGCCATTCCTTTTCTTTCTTTACCTAGGACCCAACAGCAGCACTTAAGATCGCAGAGTGAGTGCTCACTTTGCCCAGCTGAATAAATGTTTCCTGGTCAGGGAGCAGCCCTGTCCTAGGCCACTACTTGACTCCCACGACTTCTTCCCCGGGCAGTTCAGGCTGTAGCACAGTGAACGAGCTCTCTATTCTTCTGCGGCTGCATCCAAGGCTTCAGGGCACACTGGTGCCTAACTGGGGAAGGGCACTGGTTGTGCCCTTACAGGGGATATTAAGGCCAGAGAGGTGGAGGGAAAGAGGTTTCAAAATGGAATTAGGAGAGCTTGCTGCCTGCAGATGTGTGTGTGTTTGTCCACAGAGTCTAAAAAGAAAAACATCTTTAGGGGAAGCAGGCCAAGTACCTGAGATGATCAGGTATTGCAGATTCCTTAGCTCCTGCTGCCTGGATCTTTCCCCAGTTGAGAGGACTGGAGCAAGACAGGAAGAGGTGGAGAGAGAATCACAGGCAACCTCGAGGCCCTCCAGTTATTCATCTAATCAGTGCCATCAATATGTTTGTGTTTGACCCTTTTGGATGGAAGAGGCTTAGCAGTCAATACACTTAGACCCTAAAATATCACCAGCCTCGCAGAGAACAACTGCTCATGGGTCTGCAAGGCCCTCCTCAACCAGGATGCTCAGAAGGATGGGGGGAAACAGAGAGGAAACCCTCTAAGTGGCTGCCTGCCCTCTTCCCCAAGCCATCAAAACAAACAAACAAACAAACTCAATTTTCCTGGAGTCTGGGCTGTTGGACAAGCACATGTGGGGCATGGAAGGGTTGGGATATAATTTCCATTGTGAGTGCTTGCTCTCTTTAAGATCAGTTTAAGTTACCTTTGGGAACAACACAATAATTGTGATAAGTGATGAGCAGTGGCAAGGAAAAACAGTAGGGAAGAGAGAAAGCACCAAGCTTAGGAAGAAGCCCCCTCCTTCCATAGAAGTTAGACATGATGCAAATATGTAAGAGATCTTGAAGCTTGTCAGCAGGCAAGGGTTTCAGTCTGAAATGACTGGAAAGGACTTAAATTCTTGGATCTCCCAGGAATAAAGGCGCATTTGACATTCATTCTCTCTTGTTTCTCTCTAGATTTCCTTTTTCTTCCTTTTCAAATGAATACCTTGTCAGTGGTGCAAATGTGCAAGATTAGTTTTCTTCCTCTACATTGAATCTAAATGTGCAAACTAGGGGATGGTTAAGCTTTCAAACACCTAGCTATTAGACCTACTCAACGTAAAAACCTGCATGCTATGGTAGAAATTGCCATAACAAGTTTTTTCATTTTTCATTATCATCTATTTTTTACCTTCTCAGCTTGTCCTCTTCTTTCCCGCTCCCTACCTAATCCTTGCACCCAGGAGAAGGCTTCATGGGGGAATACCAACAGTTAGCAACACTTTCTCCAGAGGTGGAAAGAGAGGAAGATCTGGACATAAAGCAATGCTGACAGAGGCAGCCTGGGAGCCTGCAGTGACCCTGAGCTTTCTTACTGGGGTGAGGGGCCAGAAATTCCCAGCCTCTTGTCCTGCATGTGTTGAGCTATTCCGGTTGGGCTATAAAAAACAGCGTGGAGGAGGGCTCAACTCCATAAACACACAGCTATGGTTCTAACATGGAGTACATTGCCAGATGCAAATGCAAAGAAGTACTTTTAATTTTGTTCCAAGTGTTCTACATCATGTGACAAAGTGGTCTTCAGAAAGCCAAATTTGATTTTTATCTGTTATAATAAAGGCTTTTTTAAAAAAACCTTAAACATCTATGATTGAGAATTAAAAGGGTGTATATCACTGCTACCAGAATGTTTCTCATCTGAGTTTAGAAAGAGAGGTGAAAAAAACAGAGAGATGGTACTTCCCCCGCCTCCTAAATAAGGAAAAATTTTAAGTAGAAGAGCTTGGTTAACATGTGAATTGTTCAGTTGCTTTGCTGATCATACAATTTCAGGGAAATAAAAATACTTTGTCTACGTTTTTTAAAAAAATCTTTTTACATCTGTATGTTTTGTAAATTCAGAAGTTGGGGAGGGGGAGTAAATTAGGGAATTCGTTATATAGGCCTGCCACCTTCTTTAGTAAAATGACCTCAGAAACATCTACTTTCTCTGAAATACCAACATTTCCTATTATACTATATATTTTGGTCTGCGGTTTGTAATTTAACATTACTATTGAATAGGAGAAAAACAGAACTTATTTCATATAATTTAAATGGGAGGAAGATACTTCATTATGCAGATTTAGGGAGGTTGCCAAGGGCTTCTAAAATCTTGTTCTTTGTATCAGTCTCTAGTTGATTTATCTGAATAGGATCCAATCCTACATAACATGTGGGCTACATATAATGTTCTGACAAGATGGAAGCATTTCTAGAGGAATTGGAAGCATCCTGATGGTGGATTTCCTATCTCTTCTTGTTTTGAAACATTAGGTAGTATATACTACAAAGCTCATTTAAAATGTGATCTCCTTCAAAGGAAAAAAAATGCAAAAATGATTATTAAAAACAGGAAATTTTTAAAATAAATACTGTTAGAACCATTGATCCCGGTTTCCTTCTATAATGTGAATGGAATCATTATGGCTGTTCCATTGACATGGTTTCTTCATTCAAGATCCTGGCCAAAGGAATAGCATGTCAATGTGTAAAATTCTAGCCAAAGATAAGCCATTACAATGGAAATCGCGATGTGCAAAGTCTTATTGAAGCCAATGAAATTGAGTGTAATATCCATACTGCATTCTCATCTGCTTGCCCCAGGATTTAGTATGCGGCTCTGCATTGAAATGAGATTATGCATATAAAATGCCAATATAGAATACAATGCCCAATAAAACATTAGAAAAGCAACTTACAGCCCACATACATGGGCTTTACTTAAATTTGAACTTCATGTGCAAAATAAACCATAGCTCCATCAGAACACTAAATCTACACAATGTCCTCACTCTGGTTTTTCCTGCTGCTTTCTGCATGATTCCCCCACAACCCCTCCTATCCAAACACAATTCTTTTAAGGGCACTCTTCAAATCATCTAACAATTCCCAAAGGGTATTCCAGGAGTCTCTTAAAGTGTCTTTCTAAATTAAAAGGCCCCAAACAATTTAAGTGCATTTTTCAACCAAAAATATCAGAAAGTATTTGGATTTGCAAACCTATGGGTGTGTGTAAAAAAGAAGAAAGGGACCAAAGAGAAAACGCCCCCACAGTGGATTACAAGGTTATGGGACAGGTCACTAGAAAAGGGAAATAAAACTGAATGTTAGGTTGGGCTTGTAAATTATGCACCTTTCAGGGAAAGCGGTTTTAAGGTCTCTTCACTCAAGGGTTTTTTTCCCATCCATTTTGCTATTAATTCTTAACTCTTGGTAGGCAGCTCTTTAATGAGGTTGTTTGTGGCAGGTTAATTTTCTCCAATCTACTGAGCTCCTCATTTTCCCTTTTAAGTGCAGTGCTGCCTAGAGCTTTCAGTATTTTCCATACCAGAAAACAAAATAAACGTGAAGTTGCTGGGGCTGGGCTGAGAATTAAAGGCGTTATGTGGACAGAAAAACAGGAGGACTTGGACAGATGGCAGTGGGAGGGTAGAAATCAGGCTGAGTTGAGGGCATGAAGGAGAGAGAATTCGGTCTTAGGAGAGTGATGACCCTGGGAGTGTAATATATTAAATATTGCTGCGATCGATTTCAATATCCCAAGTGGACACGGGAATAAAAATTCACCAACAAGCTGAAGTGATTAGGAATGCTTTGTTGCGAGGGAAAAATGTGATTTTCTTCAGATCCTTTTTGTTCAGGTTAGAAGAGGCATAGACAATCCATGTCTAAGCTCTGGACTCCCAGTTTGGGATATAACTCTAAAGGTTAGTCCTGTGTCAATGGCGCTTCTGCATCGTGAAAAGATGGGCCTTTGTACTAAGGAGGATTAACCATCAACCACAATTACGAGCTGGTGCCTCCAAGAGCTTTCCTCCCAAATCAGAGAAGGGTACATTTTGGGAAAGCTGCTCCTTGCCTGTGTATTAGTCTTTGTTTCAATCACTCTGGGATGAAGCAGTTGCAATCGCCCAGTTCTCTCACTAAAGTCCAGGGGGAAAGGCACAGTATGGTTTACAGAGGATTGATTCACAATAGCAGGACATAAGAACAGCCGTTGAGGCTTCGGAGGGGAGAAATATTTTTGAAATGTCATTCTGGGGCCAAAAGTATGAAACCCATCATGTATACAGGCACAAATACCCACTGCTGCACATGGTTTTGTGAGTGACTTCAGAATTGGGAAGGGATTTTCTATTCCTTTGCTACCAAATCCAGCTCTTAAACATTCATGCTATGGACTGTTTCTCTCAGTCCAGGAATCTGTTTAGGGATTTGGGGTAGTCGCTGAGCAGGCTGCTTGCGGGGGGTGGGTGGGTATGTTTCCAGTCACTGCCTAATGGGCAAGGCCTGGCTGGGCTCCTCACACTGGGGACACCAAGTCTGCTGCTGGGGACGCACTGCTGGGTGCCTGTATGTAGCGGCCACGGCCGCCACAGCTGCCCCTGCCTCCTCCTCCAGTGTGGTTGCCACAAATCTGGGAAAGAAATGCAGCATCATACAAAGGATTTCTTTAATGAGGATGAGTTCCTTAGAGTGACTGGGGGCTGTGGCTGCTGCTCAGGCCTCGCCTTCCCTTTCCAGACCTTTCCCTATCTGCTGTATCCTCCCTTATACACTAGTCTGAGATTGGAAAAGTCCCCCACCCACAACCCAGAGGATGATCTCTTTACTTTTTAATTTTTATTGATCTATTTATTTCCGGCTGCACTGAGTCTTCAGTGCTACGTGGACCTTTCTCTGGTCGCAGCAAGAGTGGGCTACTCTCTAGTTGCGATGTGAGGGTTTCTCATTGTGATGGCTTCTCTTGTTGTGGAGCACCGGCTCTTTCTAGGGCACAAGGGCTTCAGTAGTTGAGGCACATGGGCTCAGTAGTTGTAGTTCCCTGGGCTCTAGAGTGCAGGCTCAATAGTTATGACTCACAGGGCTTAGCTGCTTTGCAGCATGTGCAGTCTTTCTGGACCAGGGATTGAACATCTCATTCTCTGCCACTAAGCCACCAGGGAAGCCTTCCCACCCCCACCCCCACCCCCACCCCCAAGAGGCTGATTTCAACTTTACCCTAGAAGCTGAGTGAAGATGGACTGGAAGATCTGAGTAGGCTGGAATCCCTGAGCAGGGCAAAACAAAAAACATTTCTTTCTATCTATCTATCCATCTGCTACTTCCCCTCTTCCTTCTCTGTTGTCAGTCTTCCAGTCTTCTAGTCATCTTCTTCCATCCTAGTTAGGATGGCTAACTCTCACTTGGAGCATGGTCCTAGGGACTAGCCATATTTCTGTATGAAGCTCTTCTTACCAGGGATTAGTCAAGGAAGTAGGAGCCCTAAGTCTCCCATTTCCTTTGCCCCTGAGTCAGGCTGACCATGGTTGGGATAAGTCTGAAGTTTGTTGTGCAACTCAGCACTTGGGCTCCTATAGCTGGAAACCACCGGGTTCTCTGCAGAATGATGACCTGCTACAGGGGACCAAGCCAGCCCCATAAAGCTGTTCATTTCCCTAAAGCTACACAGCTCCTTCCCATCTTGAGGTTAGGGAGAGAGTGTGGGTTGGGTCCATACAGGACCATGAGCAAACTACCACTCAAAAAAGTTACTTTGAGAAGCTAGATTTTTTGAAACCAGTTACTTGTTTTCTTGAACGTGGGAAAGACTGAGTTAAGGGCAATTTGGATAAGAAAGGAATATTTCTGTTTTGCTATGATCCCCCTTGGCCTTCTTTTACTTTGCATTTCTTTTCCTTCTTCTTCTTCATCATCAATGTCAAGTCAGGAAAAAGGAAAGGTAGAAAGCACCAGTGCCCTTGTGCTATGAGGACCTGCTGAAGCTGACTTGAGGCTAGGCTGTGTCTGGGCAGGTGGCTGGGTGTGAGAGATCCCTGCTCTGGTATGAGGAGAGGAGATCTGGAGACAAGGTATCCCCTGGGTAGGGATGCTCCAGCCCAAGTTACTGAAGATTAGGTTCTGCATCCAGGCCCTAAGCTCTGGGGTCCTGAAAACCGTGCCCTGCTCCAAGGTACCTATTGCTTAAAGCTGGCTGGGGAGCCTATTGTGAGTCTTCGGGGTTAGGTCTGGCTTCCCCCTGGGGCTGCTGGATTCACCTGTCATTACGCTCACTGCCCAGGGACCCTGACAAACCTCCACAATGTGGGTATGAAAAAGGGCGCTTAAGGTTCACTGATCTGTGTGTAGAACTTTGCAAAACTGCAAATAAGCGAGGAAATTTGTCTGTTCTTGGTAAGGGAAATACAAGTTTGCACTTCACATAGAAGCATGAGAAAAGAAGGGGGAAAACTTCTGGCCGAAAGCCCCACTGTAATCTCCAGAACAATTTCATTTCCTCTGCAGCACCCTGGCTACCCTAGCCGAGGCCTCCGAGAGGTCAGGGAGGAGAAGGAGCTTAAAAGCGGGGGTGGGGGGACAGGAGACGTGGCGTGGCCCCAGGCAAGGTCTCAGGTGAGGGCCAGGCCGGCTGCTGACCAGGGGACCGACGGGCTGGAAGGCCGCAGAACGGGGGAGGGGCAGAGCCTCGTCTTTTGGAAGGTTTTGGTGTTTTCGAGAGGGGGGTTTTCGCCGGAATTCGCTTGGCCTGCCTCCGGGGTAGCTCGCTGGCGCTTTTCCCCGCCCCCTCTTGCCGAGCAGGTCGCAGGGAGCTCGGGTTTCCGCAGAGGCCCTGCTCCTGGGCCGCCCGTGCTCCGCCCGCCTCGGCGCGCAGGCCTTTCCCGCTTGCTGAGAAAGGGAAAAGCGCGCGCTCCGAGTGGTGCGGGCTGGTAGCGCGTCCGTCCCGAGCTAGCGCAGGTCCTCCGTGGGAGCCGAGCTGCCCTGGCCTGCCCTATAAACCTGGCAGGCCGCCCAGGCAGGAGAGGGGGTCCCCGGGCAGTGGCTCCTGTAGGGGCGTCCGAGACCCCAGCGTGTCGCGCGGCTGCTGGGAACCCGCCGGCTGCAGAGAAGCAGGCCCCGGGAAGCTGGTTCTCTCCCCCTCCAAAGGATAGCTGGTTGGAACTTTTGAACCTTTTGCTTTAACGTGATTGATCATGTCCCACCAGAGAGCCGCTCCACCCCCCGTCCCCATCTCCGCCGCCTTCCCTTGTCACCTCGGCTCTAACTGTGAGCAGAGAGACCTGCGGGGGCGAGGGTGGCGCGTTTGGAGATGGGAGCCGCCAACGCGAGCATTTGTGTATGAATGCTTGTCAAGCAGGCAGGGCCAGAGCGGTTGTCGCGGTTTTGGATGAATCCTGGTGTAAGAACCCATTACAGGAGGGCAGGATAGCGTCTCCGCACCCGAAGTCCTCTAAGAGAAAGACGAAAGAGACGCCTGCCTCCCTCCATGGAAGTCCTCGCAGGAGCCGGGCTCCACACTGGGAGCCTTCAGGGAACTCAGGATGAAGGCTCACAGCTTCTCTCTGACTTTGATCATTAATTTGGGCTGCTTAGAGCCAGTAACACACTCAACACCTCTGGCTTTGGGAACTGTCCCGGAGCTGGGATCCAGGCTCAGATGACCCAGGGCTGTGGATGGGAAATGCCAGTTTCGTAGGCTCTGGGATGCGTCTGAGTGGGCTGCGCAGAGCTCCCGGGGCAAAGGTTGGCTCTTTCTCGCCCCAAACAAATACTTGGTTAACTAGTGTAGACTAAACACATTAATGTTATTAAATGGGGTAAAATAGACGGGGTTGAAAGTGGGGGCATGCCAACTGGACCCAGACCCGGTCATACTTCTCTTCCGGTGACAAGCCAGGACGCTCCCAACATGAAAACAGAAATGTAACATTCAACTGGACGAATTAATTTTTGACGGATTTATGGTATGATTTTCTTTCAAGCGGTATTCATTGGTTCTTTCGATCTGTAGTGCAGTCCAAAGACAAAAATATAAACAAGCACTTTCTGCTTTGCGGAAACCCCTTAACAGTATCTCCCAAAGAAAGATCAAGAATTTTCCCTAGATAATGCCTCATATTCCGAATGACTGATCAGAGAACTTCGGTATTGTTAAATAAAATGAGAGGAAGGCGAGTGACGTGGGGAGTCGAACAATGGCATTTCTGAATCAGTTTGCTTGATTGACATTTGGGAGCTTCATGACCCCAGGGAATAGGACTCATTACGGTGAATACACCAAAACATCAACCAAGATTAGAACTCTAGATCCTGTTTTAATCCCATTTCAGTCTAAATTATAGTGGGAAAATATAAAATCCAAGAGACGAGAATTACTCCATCATATATTGACCTAAAGTTTTAATTGCTCCAAGGGGGAAATAAACGTGGAAAACCGATATTCTTTTCATCACTTTTAGGAGCAGCACTGACAATTAGGCAACGTGTATTTGGGAGGGTAGGTACTAAGAATTTTAAGCAGTTTAAAATATATTTATTTGGAGAGACATACTGAAAAAATGTATAGGGAGCTTTTATGCATCTATGAGAGAAAAAAAAATTCTTCTCTATTGGATAAGAAGCAAGGTTCATGAACAAATTGATGCTGAGAAATAATTAGATACCTTAATGGCAGAGTCTAAATTTCCATTATTATTTGGAATGCTTCTCTATTTCCTGGGAGAGGAACATTTTAAATGTCAAAAGTTGTGTTAAATGTAAATTTAACCCAGGAAATTGTTGAGAGCTGAACTGATCTTCAAGTTGGAAAAACGGAATGTGTTTGAGCAAAGTCTATTTTTAACCACAGAAAAGTGTGAGATAGTATGGGCTCTGTGTTAGGTGAGAGTATAGTCTAAGGCAACTTCAGTTTACAAAAAACATTGATTCTTCAATGGAACTTATCCTTAAATCTCAAAAACGTGGAAGATTGGAAGTTTTAAGTATTATACATCAAACAGAACTGATGAACACAGGCACATGAAACTGTGGTAAAAGATGTTAGTTATATTCTCCCAATTTTTAGCAGATAACCTACAGCAAAGTAGTAGGGGAATGTAACAGGAAGACATAAAGATAGACCAAGTATGTTATAAATGATGGCCTAGAAAGGGTTGTTGCACAATATAGGTTCACAATCTTATATACTGAGGGGTAGATTTTAATGGGAAGCCTCTCTGTTGCATGGGAACTGGGAATCATAAGAATTATTTATGCAGCAAGAAGGAACAAAAATTAATTATTAGGAGCTCAATAATCACCAAATAAACTCTGAGCTTTGAGGTTAAAAATAGATGACTATCTTCATGTTCAATTATACAGTATCAATTACTAATACAACTGATGTTTCAGAGTCTCAGCAAGACCAGATACCATCTTCTATGGAGATATCTTGGTATTAATTAATGACTGCTTTATTCTCATTATTCACAAGGAAAAATGGGGGTCGTGTCACACTAAAATTAAGATTATCTTAGTTTATCTGGGCTCTTAAACAAAGATCATTCAAAGTAATTATATTTTGAATTAACAGAGGTAGGCAATTTATCTCCCTATTTTTTGTTCAAAGACAGAAAATAAAGATCAGAAATAAGCAAAGTTTCATTCTGAAGACAGAAAGAACCAAACGTGTCTTGACTTTTGCAATATTTCCCTTGCTAAAGGGGGGAAGAGGGGACCGTAAAAGACGTGACTTTGCAAAGTCAAGTCCTTTTTAAAAGACTCGGATCGAAATTCTTGCTATGCAACAAGGATTCAGGTTTGATTAATTTTCTGCAAGCGACGTGACAGCGGTGTTTTAAAAGATTAATTAAAATTGAAGTGATACGGAGTAGGAATTCAACCTGCAGAGGCGTCCCAGGCGCCTTGGGGGCTTTTGCAAGCGACTCTCAAGCCCAAACTAACTGGCTTTCTCGAGCCTGGGACGTAACTCTCCGTCTCCTGGAGAGGAACGCGGAATTTGGCAAGGCGCCCGCCTGGCCGCCTGGCATTCCGAGCTGGCCGCCAGCTCTCAGGGGTGGGGACGGGGTGTGTCCCGGGGAACCCGCTGCGGAGAGAAATGCTGGCGCGGCTCTCCACGAGCCAGTAAGGTTCAGGGTCACGCCGAGAGGCCGGAGGAGACTCCGGGAAGCCTCCAGCCGGTAGCCCCGGGCCTCCCAATCTCCGGGCGGAGCGGGGAGCGGGGTACCTTCTTGGTAACCGGGCTCGTGCAGAGCCCATTCTACGGTCGCAAGAGCGCGGGGCTCCTGCCTGGCGAAGGCGCATCTCCAGCGCCTACGACGTGAAGGGCTCGGCCGCTGGGCCAGGCCGCGGGCGGGCCTGCTCCGGCAGTCCTGCCTCTTCGGCTCAGAGTCGGGACTCCGGGAGGCCCTGCACTGCTCAACCGCCCGGCCACGTCCCTCACCTCTCCGCTCAATTTCCCACCCCGGCGTCTGCCCTCCCCCCGCAGCCCTGTCCCCTCGCTCCACTGCGCGACGCCTTCGCCCGAGTAAGAAATTAGCTGCGTGCAGCTGTGACTGTACTGAAGGAGATACAATCGCGGGAGCCCTCGGGGTCGCGCGCGGCAGACAGGCGATGCGGGTGGCGCCCCAGAGAGTAGATGGGGGAAGCAGGAGGCGTTTGTTTGCAGTTCGCCTCGCCGGGGCGCGAACTACAGTGTCTCTGTCTCTCCACTTGGGGGCTCGGGTCCTGACCGCGAGACCGAGTCACGCGGGCCCCTCTCCAGACTGCGCGGGCGGGCTAGGCTGCGCGCGAGTAGGTGCACAGCCGCGTGGTGGGGGTGCCGGCCGCGCGGCCTCCCGGCTGGAGCTGCCCCTCCGCCCTGCGGCAGCGCCGGGAAACCCCTGCCTCTGCGGCGGGTGCCGGGGGAATGCGGACTAAAAGGGTCCCCGGGGATTCTCCGCGCAGCGGAGGCGACGTAGTTTCTCCTCCCCTTCCCTTCTGCCTCTCCCACCCTCTTCTCGGAGACCTCAGAGTGGCCGAGAAGTGGGAAGGGAGGCCGGTATACAGACGGCGAAGGCCTGGAAGCGGGAACCCGGGACTCCAGGCGGGACAGGAGGCACTGGGAGGCGGAAAGGGGGCGTGGGGCCAGGAGTACTCGGCTAAGGCAGGCTGGGCGGAGGCGAGGCGAGAGTCCCTTCCTCTCCGAGTAGCGCAGGGGGAACCTCTTCCCCGGGAACCCCCTACCCAGCAGCTCCCAACCTCGAGAACAAAGGGTCTGGGAAGCACGGTCGGGGTCGCGGAGCGGAGGTGGAGGGAGGCAGGAAGGCAGGCAGTGGGGGCAGGGAAGGACGGCTCGCCACATTTCCTCTCGCGGCCGAATGACGGAAAGCTCCCTCCAGCAAACGCCTCACAGAGGCCGCTTCCAAATCCGGGAGGGCTCGGGTTCCTTACCTAACGGCTGCACTCGCTCCCTTCCTCCCCCAGCGTCCCCACCCACTCCGGGGACCGCGGCCCTGGAGCTGCCAGGCAGGCAGCTCTCCTCGGCGAGGGCGGAACCGCGGGGCAGCAGCGCCTCCTGCAGGTGCCGGGCGCCTCCGCAGCCGCCGCGCAGCGCCGACCCTTAAGGTGGAACTGGCTTCGTTCCCCACCCGCGCTTTCGGCTATTCCGCAATCTTGCTTCCACCCGCGGCGTCTCCCTCAAGAAGCAGGCCTGGCGGTCCAGAAGGGTCGGCGTCTGATGGTTCCTGCTGCTATTTCCTTGATCCCTTGACCCCACTCTCTGCAGATCCTCGTCTGCGGATGCCCCGGTATCGATTTCGACAATCACAACTGATAATTCCCTGCTGGTGTAAAAGGATGCGTAAGTCACGCGTCTGGGCTGAAAGACCAAAACGGCGTTTCTTTAACTTAAAAGCAAACTTTTATTTTCGTTTATTAAAAACAGAAGGCCTGCAGGGAAGGGTCGCCGAGGGTTGTTGGCCTGTCCCTGGGTCTTCCGGATGCAAGGGTTCTGGATGAGCCTGGCGGTCTGGGAATTGTATTCAGCGCCCACACCCCGCAAACTCTCGGTCAGGTGCAGGTGCAAGACGCCGGGGAGGAGCGGTGGGCCCGTAGGGAACCCCTTCTTTGCATCTCCGGCGCCCCGGCTTCAGCTTACTCTCGCCAGGAGGGCTAGTTAATTTGATAAAAGCGAAGAACGTGGAGAGGATGGAAGAGCAGTTTTTCTTTTCGTTTTAGCTAGATGTGCGTGTGGGTATGAACTCATTGATTATTGGACAAGTGACCTCATCGAACTCGAGATTACTGGGGAAAGCCTACGAGGCCGGGACGTAGCCCGGGAAAACCCCGAGCAGGGCACGAACAAGCCAACTTTGGTTCCGGTGCCATCTGCAGTAAATTTCTTTCCTTTGCTTTTCTTTCCTCCGCATCTTGGAGAGGGGGTCCCTCAGGGGTTGTCCCAGGATTTCCGCACACCCAGGGTAGTCTCAGAAGAAAGCTCAGGTCCTGGCGCCGGGAGGGCGCGGGGAGGGAGGCTGCGCGGGCAGGGGCTTGGAGTCTACCTGTGAGGTGGGAACCTGCCTCCCCCGACCCCCAGCCTCGGCTCCGCCCCCCGGGGCCCCGCCCCAGCGGAGCCGAGGCCGCAGGTCTGGCCCCCGCGGGAGGAGCTCGCTCCGGCAGGTGCCGCAGGGTCACGCTTGCCCCGGGGGTTGCAAACCGCAAGCGAAAGTCGAGAAGGGTTGGAGCTTTGCCTCTAATCCGTTTTACACTGTGAAAACCGCAAAGCTGTCGCCTAGCCGGCCACTTTTTAATTGGGAGGCAAACAGACGAAAAACCAAAACAAACGCGCGAGCTGACTTTCCTTGTGTTTTTCCTTCTCACTGAAGAGCCCGTTCTCTGGTGAAGAGGGAAACAGGTCCGCACCCACATTTGCTCCCTTTGGGGTCTGGACTGGCGGCGCCCCCAGCGCGAGGGGCGGCCGGGACTAGTGCCTCTCCGCACCCTTTTCCCCCACCTCGTGGTTCTCCACACGAATCCAGTCTCTCCACGAGTCACTCTGGGGCCAAACGCGCCGGGATGGCGCTTTCTCACTGGGGCCGAAGGGCAGATAGATGGGGGTGCTTGAGCACTGGGAACTCGAAGCAGTGAATTATCCCCGGACCCAGGTTCCCCGGTCGCCAGGCGCGGGAGGAGGAGGGGGTTCGGGCCTCCAGTCTGCGGTCTCGGAGATCCCAAACTGACTACAAGAAGCACTTGCAGTCTCGTAGCTTTCCCTGGGGGAAAGCAGACTAGTAGACACACCGCGCCGCGCCTGAGCAAGTTCTCAACTTGCCGAGAGCCCTGCTGGGGGTGCTCCGCCCCGGGGGAGGCCCTAGAGAAGTAAGAGTGGGGATGCAGGAGACCTCCCGGGTCAAGTGGTCCGAGTTTCAGAATAGCCAGTGTCGCCTTATCATGTTGATATGTTAAGAAGGGTCCTTCGTGGAAAATCACTTTTAGTCAACTTTGTTGTCGTGGAGTTATAAGGAGGGAAGGAAAGCAAAAGAAAGGAGACAGACTTTATAAAAAAACTTGGGGAAATGGAGTGGTCAGATGGTGGAGAGGGAGGAAGGCAAGGAAGGATAGCGAAGGCTTTCCTTCTTCGTTCTTTAAAAGCCCAGCACTTTTTTTTTCTAAATCAAAATAGAGAACCAATCTTTCTTGGAGCATGGTTAGATAACTGAGAGATACTGTTCATTAGTTCACTTTTAAAGAATTTGCTGGGTTGAACAAAATTTTTAGAAGGATCTTTCTCACTCACCTCCTGCTTGAGCTCAACTCATTTTGATTTGAGATAAAAATTTCAGAAAAGAAAATGTGTGCATGTATCTGTACATATATACACATGCAACGGAGTTTATATTCCCTCTAGTCTATTTCTAAGACAAGCAGTTATATAAGAAATTACATATGAGGGCTGATTTTTTCCTAGTATTTTATGTTACCAGAGAGGAGTCTTGGATTATCTTTCTCTTCATTACCCATTAATAAATCTAAGAGAGAACTCATTGTACAATTGTGTCTCTTTTCCGTCTCTCTTTCTGACTTTCTTTCCCACACATTAACACACACACACACACAGAGAATACGCATTTTGTGCAGATTTTCCCCTAATCAACCTGTAATATATCATGTATAAATCCATGCCCATGTTTCCATCGAAATCTGGAACACGCTGAGGACCTAACTTTTGTTCTTTGTGATGTGTGCATTTCGTCAGAGATCTTTAGTAAACCAATAAAATGACTATCTTTGCTTTGAATTTATTTCTTTGTGATTAATGGAAAGTAGCATTAATGAATAGTTTAAACCATATTTTTATATCGAATATCAACAAATAATAATAAAAACTATAGTTTCCAAATGTTCAGAATGATGGCTTCCTATTTACAGTCATATTTTGGCAAAACTACTTCATGTTAATTGAAAATGACTAAAATATGCATTCTGTTTACAGAAGTTTATTCACTGAGATTCAGTTCTAACAACTTTAACTATCTGGATCAAATTACTTAAGTCATTCCTTAAGTCATTTGAAGGAGGGGTTGGAAAATGAGAAACTGTGGAATAATTTTTGTCCTTTTCATAAATCTCTAATTAAATCTGATTTTTGTGAAAAATGAAACTAAAATACAATTATCCGTTAAGGGGCCTTATACAATAATATGTGGTTATTATAAAATAAAAGAGTGCCCAATGTATATTTTAATGAAACCAGATGAATACAAATATAACTTTTGTTGTTTTACCAGTGATTTTTCTCTCTCAAATGTAAGACATACAGGACTCCAAAACATGCTCTTTACTGTGCTCCAATAACAAGAAAACCCTGCTGCTTTTCTCAGAGGAGCACAGTTATCTAGAGGCAATACCAAAATCATTACATAAGCCTTATCTTTCCTATCACATTATTGTCTGTATGAAATTCCATTTTAGGAAATATATAGGAATATTATATTTATTTCCAAAGCTTGAAAATATAATACAGTTTGAAGTGCTGAAAATATGATTCTTAGTTGACAGTATCTTAGAAGTTGTAAAAGTGTCCATCTTTTTTTTTTTAAATGACTTTAATAATGTTGGAAAGTAAGGAAACGTTTCAGTAGCAGGCAAGATGTGATGAATGGACACAAGGAACAATGATGCTATTGACAAAACACTAAGTTTTTAGAATTCTATCTAAATTATTATTTTTTCCTTCTAGTACAGAGGAAGAAACCTAAATGCATCAGAGTTCATCAGATCTAGGGTAATAAAAACGTGGGCAGGTGACAGTCAATGGACTGTGACAGCAATATGGTTGTTAGTGTAGGTGAGTGAGTGCACTGAAACATTTGTTCCTACTTTAAAAAGGTCTGTGGTCCTCAGTGGAAATAAGGGAATTTTGTAGAAAATTGCAGCTAAGAGGGAAAGAAGACTAAAAAAATAAATAAATAAAAATGTAAAAAAGGAAATTTCAGTAATTAAAAACCTGTTTGTTTTCTGTTTTAGATTTGATTTTAGTCAATTGTAAGCTATTTAGATGAAATAAATGGATTGTTGTTTAATAGGCAGATGCTCTGTTACATTTTCTTCTTAAAGGATCTGGTTCCTGGCATTCAAAGGAAACTAGGATTCAAGTTAGTATTAGAACTTGAATTTGTTCTGCCAGAGTGAAAATTGGTTCCATTAGGCGTCAGTCACAGCACTCTTATAGACCTGGCTAGAGCTGTGGATATGATCTATCCAACTAGCTGAAATAATAAAGTCTTAAGTAATGCTGGATGTGCTTTGGGAAGCCATCCGGGGGTTTAATTTTTTTAATGAAAGTTTCCTAATTTTACAGTTCTCATAAATCTGGAACAAATCTGATTAAGGTCATAAGGGCAAATGAAAACTTAATGCCTGACCCTTTGGAGATAACATAATAAGAATAACTTAAAATGCAAAATATTCGGTTGTGTCCAATCTTTAGTGTAGAATCATCCCTGGACATTTTTCTTATTCACTTACCGATGTTTCCTTCTCATTGTAGATTTATAGTGCTCTGGGAGAAACCTTCGTAAGAAGTGATATATTAGATCTATCCAAAGCTTTAAAGTTAGTGTCTGATGAATAAAAATCTAAACAACATCATCCACTAAAATGAAAATTAACTGTACCTTATGTGAACAATTATACCTTATATGATAAGAAGGATAGGACAAATATGCATGTTATACAAAAGTTCATAATTCATTAAATATAGGAGAATTTCAACTAAATTCAATTCTTAGTACACGTGTGGATTTATGTATATACATATAATGATCATTCCTAAATTAAATAAAATTGGTTGGAACCCTGATGTGTTCCTTATATGAAAATCTTTGATAGCTTTCATTAAATAATGAATTGTACATTATAAAAATTTTAAAAATACTATAGAAATAGAATACTAATAAGAAAAAATACTAATAAGAAATAGAATATTAGACTCAATATAAAAATTAAAATGAATTTAAATTCTCCTAGAATCTGTTTTCTGTTATTTTTCCTTTTGAATAGAAAATTTACCAACTTATTATTTTGGCATCAGTTTTTCCTGCTATGTATTTTGTTTTATTTACTTGTGAACCAATGTTATTAGCTAAATTTTAGCGCCAAATACCATAATCATAAAATTTCAGAGGCCATGTTTTGATGTGAATATTAATTCAAATTTAGATGTATTTATGGATAACTTAGAAAACTTACTTACTTTAATTATTTTACTATTCTGGACTCATTTGAACTTCTTTTTGTGTATAATGGCCAATTTTCAAGACACGTTAAAAACAGATACTATCTGTTTTTATCTGTTTTATCTTACAAATTTTGTAATCTGGAACTTGAACTGAACCTGCTTAGGTGTTTAAACAAATGGTTCAAAGTAGAAAAAGGGAGTAGTCTGCATTTCTTTTGCCAATTAAGGGAAAGAAATGAGGAATATTCCTGGGAGTAAATGTAGATTATTTTTAGTTCTCACAAAATATCTTCTGGCTCCAAAAATCACTGAACAACTTAAAAGGCCCCACTGACAGTTAATGGTCATCCAACTTTTAACAAGTAGCTCTGTAGAGCTAACCAGAAGCTGAATGTCAGAGTTCACTATTCTGTTTTTTTCTTTCTCCCCTTCAAGATTCATAGGAGACTGTTTTGTCCTATGGGAGGTTTGCTCTTCCCATGTGTGGGGAAAAAAGGCGATACAAAGTTCCATGAGTGTTGCTTTTGACAGCTTGTCTCAGAGGACTTAATATTCTAGGTGGCAACTGGCCAATATAAGTAGGAAACTTAGATAACTGCCAAGCTACAATACTGATTAAAATTCTTCCTAGCTAACTAGAAATCTAAAGGAAAGTTTTTACATTAAAAAGAGCTAGGAATTGGATGGCTAGTGGTGAGGGACAACTCTTCTTGGGGTGTGTGTGTGTGTGTGTGTTAGGAAATGATAAGCATTTGTCGATTTTTTATAATAATCTTACTTTAAAAGTTATTTGACAACTAATTTAAAAATATCGTGACAGGGACTTTCCGGTGGTTCAGTGGCTAAGACTCTGTGCTCCCAATGCAGGGGGCCCGGGTTCAAGGCCTGCTCAGGGAACTAGATCCCACCTGCCACAGTGAAGATCGAAGGTCCCACATGCCACAAGTAAGACCCAGCACAGCCAAGTAAACAAGTGAATATTAAACAAGTATTAATACAGAGTTGTTTGAGAATAACCTTTCTTGAATATTGCTTTCATTCATACTTTAGAAATCAGAAGCACATCATTAACAATACTTGACTTTGCCTGAGCTATGAGAATAAAATAATGCAGAATCATGAAAACTGTTTTAAAGGTAGCAAGTTTGTCCAGAATGCACAGCCCTTTTCAATGTGAGTTTGCTGCTCCCATCCAGAAGTGGAATCTATCCTCACCTCCTGGGACGTGGGTTG
Source organism: Nanger dama (assembly GCA_917880005.1). Taxonomy (NCBI): domain Eukaryota; kingdom Metazoa; phylum Chordata; class Mammalia; order Artiodactyla; family Bovidae; genus Nanger; species Nanger dama. Next base: position 31,351,008 of record CAKJTW010000023.1, read on the forward strand.
GTCTTGTGACTTACTTTGACTCATTGGAAAAGGTGCAGGCGATGTTGTACAAGTTTTAGAATTAAGGCCTAAAGAGGTCCAGCAACCCCACTCCTGGGCATATACCCAGACAAAGATAAAACATACATGTACCTCTATACTCATAGCAGCACTATTTACTATAGCCAAGACATGGAAACAACCTAAGTGTCCATCAGTAGATGAATAGATAAGGAAGGTGTTATATATATATTTATCACACATATGATGGAATATTACTCAGCCATCAAAAAGAATGAAATAATGCCATTTGCAGCAACATGGATGGACCTAGACATTATCATACTAACCAAAGTAAGTCAGAAAGAGAAAGACAAATTCTATATGATATCACTTATATGTGTAATCTGAAATACAACACAAATGAACATACCAGCAAAGCAGAAACAGATTCACAGGGGTACAGAACAGACTTATGGTTGCCAAGGGGGCGGGGGAAGGGAGGAAGGAAAGAATGAGATTTCAGGATTAGCAGAAGCAAACTACTGTATTGATCTATAGGATGGATAAATAACAAGGTCCTACTATACAGCAAAGGGAACTATATTTAATATCCTATGACAAACCATAATGAAAAAGAATATACATGTGTGGCTGAGTCACTGCTATGTAGAAAAAATGAACATAACATTGTAAATCAACTATACTTCAATAAATTTTAAAAAGGAGGCCTAGCGACTTCCCTGGTGGTCCGGTGGCTAAGACTCCACACTCCCAATGCAGGGGTCCTGGGTTCCATCCTTATTCAGGGAACCAGATCCCACATACTGTAACTAAGACTTGAGGCAACCAAATAAATAAATATTTAAAAAGGCCTGGAGAAACTTTGCACCTTCCATCTTTGTTCTCTTGGAATACTGTGCCACAATGAAGGCGGGGATGAAAGACTGTGAGGAGAGAGCAGGGCCTAGCTGTGTCTGCTGACCCCAGCTCCCAGTACCTCCACCAGCTGAACAGCACTGTGTGAATGAACACAGGCAGAATTAGTAGAGGAAACACACAGCCAACAGAATCATGAAAAACAATAAATCTTCTTGTTTTAAGCCACTAAGCTTTGGGGTGGTTGGTTACGCAGCAATAGATAACCACATTTGTCTTGTTAGCTGCAATCATTACAATCATCCAAAGTTGAGAGAGAATTTGTTGATATAGCAAGTGTCCAAATTGTGATTGAATTAAAGAGCTCTCCATATTTTTAAGAGCCCGAGTTCGAACATGTGAAGCCACCATAAGCTCAAGGATACTATCTGTGATTGTTATCATGATAATTAATTTTCATCTCCGAGGTTGAGGAGATCTAAGGAAGTCACATTATTTAAGGAAGTCACATTATATCTTCTGCACAGCAACTCAGTGAAGCAGGTAGGGTGGTTATGGTTATTATCTACATTTTAAAGATGAATAAATAGGCTCAGGAAAGTGACAGAAGTGTTGAGACCAACATGTGGCTTGAGAAGAGATATCCTGGGGGAAATGTCAATGACCACATTTTTCTAAGTTGGAAAATGAAAGGATTGGATTAGAGGATTTCTCAAGTTCCTTTAGTTATGTCAGAAGTCTCAGACTGGGTCACATTAATCAGAGCAAGTGGAGAAAAGAAGGAATTTGGGACCGTCAGGAATAGAAGCCGAGAGACCCCAGCCTGTGTGAGGATTTGATGGAAAGCCATTCATTCACCTCATTAATTCAACAATTTGCTGAATGTTTTTACATGCCCAGAACTGCTCTAGGCATTGGAGATGTAGTGGTGAATAAATCCCACAAAATCTCTGCTTCCTTGGGAGTCACAGGTAGAGGACTTATGACAACAAGGAAACAAAAACACCGATTTCGAAAAGAGATAAGTGCTTTGAAAAAAGTAAACAAGTAACCTAATAAAGAGTGATGGTGGTGGGTATGGAGGGCACCTTGGCTTAGGTGGTCAGGGAAGTCCTCTCTTGAGATGACATCTGACTGACATGGGTTCAAGTCCTGGTGCTGCTCCTTATTAGCTAGTGACATCAGACAACCAAGTGACCTCTCTGAGCCCCGGTTTTCTTTTCTGTTGGGACTAATCATAGACATTTGTTGTGTTGTGTAGAATCAACGAAGCAATGTATGTAAATTGTCTGGTGCAGATAAGTCATTCAATAAATACTAACTTCCTTTAACTCTTCTTTCTTCCAATCAGGGTAGCAAGCTCAGACATGGCTGTGGTGCTCTTCAGTGGGGACTCTATTGCAACTGGATAGGATAATTCTTCATCATGCAGGACTGCACATGTGCAGACCTGGTTTATATCACCTAAATGCCAATAGAATTTCCTAGTCATTTTGACATCTAAAACCACTCTGTATCTGTTAGTTTTTGCTGAGTTAACAAATCATTTAAAACTAAGTGGCAAAATAAATAAATAAATAAAACTGAGTGGTGTAAAGCACACACAAAAAATTGTTTCTCAGGGGTCACTGGGTTGGGGTGTGGGACTTCTACTTTGAGTTGAATTGACTGTGGATGAATGATCTAGAATGGTTTTCCTCACATATCTGGACGTGGAATGTCTGGGTCTTTCTGCATGGGGTCTCTTATCTAGGAGGCTGACCTGGGCTTCTTTACAAGGTGGATGCAGTGTTCCCAGCAACAAGGGAAGGCAAGTCCCCAAGACATAAACATTTTTCAAGTCTCTGCTTACATTACCTGTGCTAGTATCTTGTTGGCCAAAGTAAGTCATACGGTCAAACTCAAAGAGTGGACTCCGACTCTTGATGGGCTGGGAGTGACAAAGTCACCTAACAGAGAAACATATACACACAATGAGAAAAATCTGTGGCCATTTTTTTTTTTTTACAGTTTATTAAAGTCCATGCCCTGGCTACAAATTATTCATTTCCTCCCCACCTGTGAAATATACTTTTACACAATCCAAGACCCTCAAAACTCTCATGCCAATTGTGTCAGACATGAAGCAGTGAACTTTTGATCTTCTTCAGATATCAATGTGGCTGAGGCTCTTTGGGTATGAATATTTTTTTTCTTTAAAAAATTGTGATAAAATATACCGTACTTAAAATTTACCATTTAATCATTTTTTAAACTGAGGTACAGTTGATTTGTAGCATTATATAAGTTTCAAGTTTCACATAGTGTTTCATATTTTTTAAAGGTTATACTCCATTTATAGTTAGTATGAAACATGGGCTATATTCCTTGTGCTGTATAGTACATCCTTGTATCTTACTTATTTTTGACCCCTTATCCGTATATCGCCCCTCCCATTCCATTTCACCACTAGTACCATTTAACCATTGAAAATTATTTATTTGGCCGCTGTTTGTCTCAGTTGTGACATTCTGGATCTTTTATTTGAGCACTGAAAAACTTTATTTGCAGCATGGGGGTCGAGTTCCTTGACCAGGAATCAATGATGCCCCCTGCTTTGGAAACACCACGTCTTAGTTACTGGGTCCCCAGGGAAGTCTCCCGTTTAAGCATTTTTCAGTGTCTAGTTCACTGTATTAAGTGCACTCACATTGTACGACTGCCACTACCCTCCATCTCCAGACCCTTTCTCATCTTGCAAAACTAAAACTCTGTAGGTATTTTAAAAAATTAAACAAAAAATTTTTGGTCATGCTTTGAGGCATCTGGGACCGACCAGGGATCAAACTTACACCTCCTACACTGGAATCTTGGAGTCTTAACCAGTGGACTACCAGGGAAGTCCCAGACTGCACATACTAAACAGCTCCCTATTCCTCCCCTCCCCAAGCCTCTGACAATCACCATTCTACCTTCTGTCTCTATGTATTTGACTACTATAAGCACCTCATATGTGTGGAATCATACAGTATTTGTCTTAGATTATTTTTACTTAGCATACTACCTACAAGTTTCATCCATGATGAAGCAGGTATCAGAAGTTTCTTCCTTTTTAAGGCCAAATAATACTCCTTTGTATGTATAGATCACATTTGGTTTATTCAACTGTGGACATAGCAATCACTGTTTCATAGCAATTCTGAAATCCGTCTGGGCACAGGTAACCAAATCCACCTGCTCTGGGGACAGGCAATGTTCCTTGATCAGCACCTGGTTCTGCTCTGTGGAATGGCTTCTTTGTCCACTGCTTTTTGGAGGCTGTTAGTTCTACCCTTGGAAATCTTGACTTTATTTTCTGAGATATCTTATTTTCCATAAAAATTGGCCTCTGAACAGTTTTCTCATCTTGCTTCTGGGCCATAGAACTTGGGAGACAAAGGTCTACTTGTATGATCTCAGTCTTTTTTAGGTTTGAGTTGATACAAGACCCTTAACTTTATGGGCTTTCTATGCATCAGATTTATAGCCTACTCCATTAGATAAAATCATATCTACAATTCTGAGACAGGCCCACCCTTTAGACTTCTTCATAGCTATTTTAATAGCCTAGCTTACTTAGTTTGGCTTCTTTGGGACCATGTCCTTAAGATTTCACTATATATTACAATTTTTTAATTAGATAAATTAAGATTTTTAGCTGGAGTTTCAATATCAAATTCTCAAAAATTAATACAATGAGTATACAGAAAAGTAGAAGGATACAGCAGACCTGAAAAGCAATATGAACCAATTCAACATAATTAAGATTTACACGGTTTTCATACAACAGTAGGATACAAATTCTATTCAAGTCTTTATATACTATAAACTGCTGCTGCTGCTGCTGCTAAGTCACTTCAGTCGTGTCCAACTCTGTGCGACCCCACAGCCGGCAGCCCACCAGGCTCCCCCATCCCTGGGATTCTCTAGGCAAGAACACTGGAGTGGGTTGCCGTTTCCCTCTTCAATGCATGAAAGTGAAAAGGGAAAGTGAAGTCATTCAGTCATGTCCGACTCTTCGAGACCCCATGGACTGCAGCCTACCAGGCTCCTCCGTCCATGGGATTTTCTAGGCAAGAGTGCTGGAGTGGGGTGTTATTGTCTTCTCTATACTATAAACTAGAAGATACTAAACATGTCCAGGGACATAAAGAAAGGTGCAAAAATTTCACAATCTAAAAGTACTGAAATCATACAGTCTGATCTCTTATCACTGTGGAATGATGTTAGAAATCAATATCAAAAGATATTTGAAAACAACCCAAATTTTTTGACATGAAAAAATTAGCCTTATTTCTATACATTTACAATGAACAATCAAAAAGGAAATTAAAAAAAAATGAGTCCATTTAAGATATAGCACCAAACAAAAGGAATCTAAAAGAGAGTGAGTGGAGAAGGAAATGGCAACCCACTCCAGTGTCCCTGCCTGGAGAATCCCAGGGATGGGGAGCCTGGTGGGCTGCCATCTATGGGGTCACACAGAGTCGGACACGACTGAAGCGACTTAGCAGCAGCAGCATAGGGATGTGGATGGCTCCAGAGTGTGTCATACAGAGTGAAGTCAGTCAGAAAAACAAATATCGTATAATAATACATACTGTGGAATCCAGAAAAATGGTACAGATGAACCTATTTGCAGGGCAGAAATAGAGGCACAGACATAGAGAACAAGCATATGGACACAGTGGAATTTAGCATGATAGACAGCATGGGATTTAGAAAGATGGTAATGATGACCCTATATGCGAGACAGCAAAAGAGACATAGAGATAGAGAACAGACTTTTGGATTCCGTGGAGAAGGCGAGGGTGGGATGATTTGAGAGAACAGCACTGAAACATGTATATTATCATATTTGAAATAGATCACAAGCCCAGGTTCAATTCATGATCCAGGGAGCTCAGCACTTGTGCACTGGGATGACCCTAAGGGATGGGATGGGGAGGGAGATGGGAGTGGGGTTCAGGATAAGGAACACATGTACACACATTGCTAATTCATGTCAAGGTATGGCAAAAATACACTACAATATTGTAAAGTAATTAGCCCCCAATTAAAATAAAATAATTTAATTTAAAAAGAGAGTGGGATACGTGTCTTTTTATTACTGAGTCACTTTGCTGTACAGCAGAAACTAATACAACAATGTAAATCAACTATACTCCAATAAAAGTTAACTTAAAAATAAATAAAATAGAATCAAACAGAACAAAATGTTGTTGTTGTTGTTCAGTTGTTGTGTCCAACTCTTTGTGACCCCATGGACTGCAGCACACCAGGCTTCCCTGTGTACCACCAACTCCCAGAGCTTGCTCAAACTCATGTCCATTGAGTTGGTGATGCCAGCCAACCATCTCATCCTCTGTCATCCCCTTCTCCTCCTGCCTTCAGTCTTTCCCAGCATCAGGGTCTTTTCTAATGAGCCAGCCTTTTGCATCACATGGCCAAAGTATTAGAGCTTCAGCATCAGTCCTTCCAATGAATATTCAGGGATGATTTCCTTTAAGATTGACTGGCTTGATCTTCTTGCTGTGCAAGGAACTCTCAAGAGTCTTCTCCAGCACCACATTTTGAAAGGATCAATTCTTTGGTGCTCAGCCTTCTTTATGGTCCAACTTTCACATTGGTACATGACTACTGGAAAAACCATAGCTTTACTATATGGACCTTTGGTGTCTTTGCTTTTTAACATACTGTCTAGGTTTGTCATGGCTTTCTTAGGAATAAACTTAGCCAAGGAGGCAAATCACTTGTAACTGAAAACTAAAAATATGACTGAAAGAAATGAAGAAAAAAAGTAACCCACATAATTTCAACTGCACACATTTTTTCTTTCTGTAGACTCTAGGATGGTTTCTTCTTTTGAGATTACTTTTGTTCTGCCTATCCTTTAAATATTCATGTTAGAGTTAGATGCAGGCTGTCTTTTTTTTTTTTTTTAAGGCCACACTCTGCAACATGGGGATCTTAGTTCCCCTATTAGGAACAAAATCTGTACCCCTGCATTGAGATCACAAAGTCTTAATCACTGGACTGGCAGGGAAGTCCCTCCAGGTATCTTCTAGTCAGTGGTGTGCTGGAGGTGGCACACAGCAATTCTCTAGAACTAACTAGAGAGGGCTGCTGCTGCTGCTGCTAAGTCGCTTCAGTCGTGTCCAACTCTGTGCAACCCCACAGATGGCAGCCCACCAGGCTCTGCCATCCCTGGGATTCTCCAGGCAAGAACACTGGAGTGGGTTGCCATATTCTTCTCCAGTGCATGAAAGTGAAAAGTGAAAGTGAAGTCACTGAGTCATGTCCAACTCTCAGCGACCCCATGGACTGCAGCCTACCAGGCTCCTCTGTCCATGGGAGTTTCCAGGCAAGAGTACTGGAGTGGGGTGCCATTGCCTTCTCCGACTAGAGAGGGCATCTCTTCACAACTCCATGTTCAGTGATGACAAATCAGTAGTCTGAAACTGACTGGAGTATTTACACCACAGACATCAGCAAATGCTACAAATCAGGCTTCTTTCACTGGAGAGCTGATTGTTGAACTCTTAACAGTACATCACTTTTATTCTGGCTCTCCCCACCCTCAACTCAATAATCCACAGTTATGGTTTCAAGCACCATCTCTATATTAGGGACTATCTTTCATCTCCTGTTAAGATTTGTCTTTAGGCCCAGCTTTTCAATTACCTTCTGGCTTTCCTTGGCTGTTCCACAAGCATATCGTATCTCCCCTTAAAATAGCTCTTTTTGTTTTGTTTTTAAATAGTCTGTCCCAGTGAAAGGCACCATTCCTGCCTTCTTTCTCACTCCTTAACTCCCTGTTCCTATTCAAACAATCATCAAATATGTTCAGTTACTACTCTGTCTAAAATCCATCTGCTCTTCTTCATACCCATTGCAATAACCCTGGATCAGAGTTTCTCTTCTAGAACACTGCAACGACTTCTTAACTGACTTTCCTGCTTTTGGTCTTACTTTCTCACAGTTGGCTTCCTGCACTGCAGCCAACAGAAGCTCTCAGAAGCTCATATATGGTCATGTGGCTCCCTTGTTTAAAACATTTTAAAGGTGTTCCATCACTCTCAGGATAAAAGTCCACTTTCATTTACACGGTGCACAGACTCTATGATAATGTTTTACTTACTTTTCAGCCTCATGGCTTATCACAGCTTTCTCTGATGTTTTTATTCTAGCCATTTTACACCAAGATTTTTCACCCGTGGGGTTTTTCATGAGCATCTGAAGTGCTCTGTCTCTCCCTTCTCACCTTCTTTTTAAATTTTTCATTTATTTTTAAATGAAGGATAATTTCTTTACAATATTGTGTTGGTTTCTGCATACATCACGTGAGTCAGTCATAGGTATACATATGTCCTTTCCCTCTTGAACCTCCCTCCCACCCCATTCCACCCCTCTAGGTTGTCACAGAGCCCTGGTTTGAGTTCCCTGGGTCATACAGCAAATTTCCACTGGCCATCTATTTTACATATGGTACTGTATGTCTCCATGCTCCCTTCTCATCTTCTCCATCCACATCCCTCATCCTTCTTTCTTTTTTGATTTATTTGGCTGTGCCTGGTGTTAGTTGTGGCACACTGTACCTTCGACCTTCATTTGGCATTTGGGATCTTTAGTTGAAGCATGCAGCCTCAGTTGCAGCCTGCAGCTGAGGTCAGGGATTTAGTCCCCTGACCAGGAATTGAACCCTGGGCCCCCTGCATGGGGAGCTCAGATTCTTAACCACTGGACCACCAGGGAAGTCCTCCACCTCCCTCATCCTTTACTTAAAAATCACTTCTGCTGTGTAGTAGAGACAATGCTATGTGGCCACCAAGTCAATTCAATTTTTTTCTGGAGCCTAGGAAACCCATGTGACCTATTTCTTTTGCTAGGTGGGGCCATGTGGCCAGTCCTGGCTGGTGGAATGTAAATGAAAGTTATGTGTGTTACTTGCTGGCCCACAGTGTTGAGAATCTGATGTGCCTTCCCTTACACACCACCAGCCCCATCACCACCTGTGCCTTATATGCCAGGTGGGTGATGCTGGAGTGGACTTGAATGGTGAGGGCACAATGTGGAAGCTGTCCTTGGGACACCTTTGGAGAAGAACATTGGGAAGTCTGTCTGAGCTGAACAAAACAAAAATACTGACTGTGTTAAAACACTGACATTTAGAAGCTGTTTGTCATATCAGCTGGTAATAAATGTCCTAATTAAGGCAGTTTGGGAATTTATTCCTATATCCCCTTTGAGGCTTGATTGAATACTCCTCTATCTGTCCTCATAGCCCTCTGTACTTACTCCAAGTATAGAACTTCTCTCTATGTAACACAAATGCCCATTTTCTCATTTCTTTCTGCAGCTTAAGCTCTTTGAGGGCAGGGATTGTATCTTGCTCCTGGCTGCCCAGCATCTGGCACGACTGTAACTGGCTTGTCAGCATGCAAGATTAATACAGACACCTTATTTCATCCTTTCTATTAATCAACTGAAGCCCTGCATTTTAATGATGTCCAGAATCTCTACTTTGAAGATGTCCTCCCCCTGCCAATCATCTTGGCTAGGAGGGCCTTATTCAATCTAAAGGCATAAGTTTTGTTTTCTTTAAAAAAATATTTATTTACTCTAGTCAAGGCTATGGTTTTTCCAATGGTCATGTATGGATGTGAGAGTTGGACTGGGAAGAAGGCTGAGCACTGAAGAACTGATGCTTTTGAACTGTGGTGTTGGAGAAGACTCTTGAGAGTCCCTTGGACTGCAAGGAGATCCAACCAGTCATTCTGAAGGAGATCAGCCCTGGGATTTCTTTGGAAGGAATGATGCTAAAGCTGAAACTCCAGTACTTTGGCCACCTCATGTGAAGAGTTGACTCCCTGGAAAAGACTCTGATGCTGGGAGGGATTGAGGGCAGGAGGAGAAGGGGACGACCGAGGATGAGATGGCTGGATGGCATCACGGACTCGATGGACGTGAGTCTGAGTGAACTCTGGGAGATGGTGATGGACAGGGAGGCCTGGCATGCTGTGATTTATGGAGTCGCAAAGAGTTGGACGCGACTGGGCGACTGAACTGAACTGAAGTCTTAGTTGCACCACATGAGATCTTCATTGTGGCATGCAGGACCTTTCAGTTGCAGTGGAGGTTCAGTTGCCCTGAGGCATGTGGGATCTCGTTCCTTGATCAAGGATTTAACCGACATTATCTGCATTGAAGGCACATTCTTAACCACTGAACTAGTAGGAAAGTCCCAATGATTCTGTTTTCAAGTGTCAGGCAGAGAAAGAGCTAGAGAATTGAATCAGTTCATCAGTAGGCTCTGGGTTAAGGCTGCTGCTTCTTTAATCACTGGTCTGTGACCTTACTGCACAAGAATGGTTTAGCCCAGATCTAGCCCTCATGGCTGGAAGAATGCCCTTGCTAGTTCAGATCTCTGTGGAGGGCCACCTGTGGGCTCCCAGAGACCAGTTCTTCTGGTTCACATTCATGCCAGTCATTATTCCCTGAGGCAGAACCATGGGGACAAGGCAGCTGGATCCAGAGAGGTACAAAGTATGTGGGTCCATACTCAGGTTCACATTCAGTAGGAACTCTTTCTCCTGTGGCCTTCTAGGTGCTACTATGGGACCAGGGTCACCTGTGCAGAATTCTCCATCATGATGAGCTCCCTTCTGAAGCTGTTGACGGTCTTCGGTCCTACCAGTTCTCATACCTTCAGAGTGGTTGGCTGCAAGGACACCAACTCACATGGAAGGGGTCAGGGGCTGGATCACTTTCCTCCCAGGATGAATCTTGGTCCCCACGCAAATTTGCACACAGTGATCACCTCTGTATACCAAGCTTTTCCAGGCCAGAAAAGGTCTTTTACCTTTCCCCCTAGAGCATCAGGTGCCTGCTTTTTTGTATATTTTGTTCATTGTATTTTTATATAACTAATAAAGGCCACTAAGGGATTTTTCCAGGTACATTGTAAAGTGATTTTCTTTGTTCAATTAAACCAGCAACTCTCAAACTTTTCCATCTCCAGAACACTTTTTACTCTTAAAAATTATTATTATTTAAAAAAATTTATTTATTTAGGCTGCTTTGGTTCATCTTTGTGACGTGTAGGCTTTCTCTAGTAGGGAAAAGTTCCCTGACCAGGGACTGAACCCACGTGCCCTGCATTGGGAGGTAGATTCTTAGCCACTGGACCACCAGGGAAGTCTCACTCTTAAAAATTATTAAAATTTCATTTTGGAGTTCTGTCTATCTACATTTACTATGTTAGAAAGAAAATAGAGAAACTTAAAAATATATATATTCATTAATTCATCAAAAATAACAGTATTAAACCCTAAGCATGTTAATGTAAATAAAGTATACTTTATGAAAATAGCTTTATTTCCCAAAATAAAAATAATTTAGTGAGAACAATCATGTTGTTTTACATTTTTGTAACTCTCTTTACTATTCGGTGTAATAGAAGGGACTAGATTCTCATATTTGTTTGGGAATTCAATCTGTTGGAATATATCGTTTTGGTTGAAGTACTTGAAATATGGATGAGTGTTTTAGTAGCTTTTTAGGTAATCATAGCATTATTCTTTATGTAGTTTCTTAAAATTTAGATGCAGTGTAGAATCTGAAATCATATCAAACCCATTGAGCTACTTTTCACTTTGAATGGATCTTTTACCTACACATAATTTTGTCACATTTTGTACTTGTCACGTGGAAAAATATTGATCCACCCAGTTGTGCAGATCTTCCAAATGCAGACACACCTCCTTAAACAATATTAAAAGAACTGTACTGTTACTGTCACCATTGGTTTCAACAGAAAACCCTTAAGCTTTGGGAAACTGTTAAGCTCAGAGTAACTGCTACTAGTTTTCCAAAATTCTAATTTTCACTTAAAAGCTCAAATTTTATCACTGGGAATCAATACTGTCAGTTGTTTTCCTTGAAATAACAGGCTCACTTCATTTATGTTTGAGAAAATGTGCCAAATACTCAAGTCAAAATAATCATAGTGCGTCTGTCAGTTCTTTCAAGTAAAAATAATCTTCTATGAAAAAAACGTTAGTTCAACCCAGACCTCATACAATCTTGCAAGTGCTTTCTCTTGGGACATCCATCCTACTTGGGTATGAAGCAGAAGTGTTTTAGTTTCATTTCATCACATAGAGTATTAAAAAGATGTATAAATAGGATTGATATTTGATATAACTAAATGATGCCAACTAAAAGCAGCTTTATTTTTATCCATTGTCTTTTTTTCCCCCTGTGAATGCATAATAATGAAGAAAACAGGGAATTCCCTTTCTCTGGTGGTCCAGCGGTTAGGACTTGGTGTGTTCACTGCTGTGGACCTGGGTTCAATCCCTGGTCTGGGAACTAAGATTCTGCAAGCCATGAGGCAAAGCCAAAAGAAAAAAAGAAAACAATGACTACCAGTACAGGTTGGTGCTAAGTGGCCAGCATTTTACTGACTTCTTTGCTTTTGTACCATCAATGTAAATATAAGTAGTGGAAAAAGGCAAATGACATTTCGGTAATATCATAAAAACAGTTTTGACCTTGCAGATCCCTGAGAGGACTGTGGGGTTGCCCCAAGATTTTCAGATTTAAGAACTATTGAGTTATTTTCCTGTTCCTTTCTTCTAATTTTAAAAAAAAACTTCATTGAGGTATAATTGACATACAATAAACTGCATATATGCTGTTGGCTTCTTTACCCAGGAAAAGCCTTGAGTTCTACTTTATCAGGCATACAGCATATGGTACACTTATTCTAGCTTACCATGTATTCCCTGCCTCAGACTTGGAGCTAGCTACTTCTCCAAGGAGACTTGTTCCCATTTAGTTAGGGATGCTATTTAGAATGCAAAATCTGGGTACTAGGCATGCTCACTGCTGCTGGATTAACATTGCATCTAGGGACTTCTGTGGTGGTCCACTGGTTAAGAGTCCACCTTGCAATGCAGGGGACTCAGGTTTGGTCTCTGGTCAGGGAACTAAGATCCCACATGCTATGGAGCAACTAAGACCTGACAGACAAACAAATAACTAAAGTGAAAGTGCTAGTTGCACAGTCGTGTTCAATTCTTTGTGACCTCATGGACTGTAGCCTGCCAGCCTCCTCTGTCTATGGGATTCTTCAGATAAGAACACTGGAGTAGGTAACCATTCCCTTCTCTAGGGGATCTTCCCAACCTAGGGATTGAACTTGGGTCTCCTGTACTGCAGGTAAATTCTTTTCTGTCTGAGCCACACATTAAAAAAAAAAAAAAAAAAAGACTGCATCTAGGTCCTTTGAGTGGTTAGAACTAAGAGAACGAGAGAGAGTGTAGGGGAGGAAAAATAATCTTTCCCGCTGCTCTCTGTGTCTTGGCTGAGACTCCTGTAATAAAAGACAGATTAAAAGGAGAAATATGTAATAAGTATTTGTTAATACGTATACTTCAGTATTGTACATGGGAAATACCCAGAGAAAAATGAATAACTCTTAGAAGTAGCTTAAAACTCCAGCTTAAATACCATCTTCAGCTGACCATAAAAGAAATAAAGGTATGGGGAAGACCAGTCACGACGTGGCTATGAGGGAAAGCATGGTAAACAAGAGAACAGTTTGTTATGCAGATTTAGGTAGGTGCCTTCTTCACCGATAAGGGTCTAAAGTCTACAGGATCAACATTTGTCCTTGATAGAGAGAGAAGGGTCCCTTTCGTAAATTTGTGTCCTGTCTTATCGGGAGGGTAGGGAGCTCTTTTTGTATCTGTTTCATCTCAATTGCTTTCAGCTCAAAATAATGCTCATGTTAAAGAAGCATATTTGGGGGTGGCATATTCTGTTACTCTTCAACAGATAGATTTAAAAATCAAGTTCATGTTAGCATTTCAAATATAAGTTCAGGATATTTCTTTCCTCTTTTTTTTCATGCTCCAATCTTTTTTCTTTCATGCTGAAAATCTTGGTACCAAATAACAGTAATGTAACTATTTATTTTCTTGATCTTATAAGGTACCTGAACAGTCTTTGCTTTTTGGCCTTTACTTTTATTTATACATAAAATACTTTTATATTGGAGTATAGTTGATTTACAATGTTGTGTTAGTTTCAGGTATACAGCAAAGATATTCAGTTATACATATACATATACCTATTCTTTTTCAGATTCTTTCCCCATTTACATAATTACCTAAAAAGAATCTGAAGAGTAGACATATGATTGTGTACAAATACTGAGTAGAGTTCCTTGTGCTATACAGTAGGTCCTTGTTGATTATTTTATATATAGTAGTTATATGCTCTGTATGTTTATATATATGTTATATATATATACAGTTAATCTGAAACTTAATTTATCCCTCCCCTTCTCATGTATTTTTTTTTTTAATTGAAGTATAGTTGACCTATCCTGGAGGAGGGAATGACTACCCACTCCAGTATTCTGGCCTGGAGAATTCCATGGACTCAGGAGCCTGGGAAGGCACAGTCCATATGGTTGCAAAAAGTTGGACATGACTGAGTGACTTTCACACAGCTGACCTCTGTGTTAGAGAAGAAAATGTGTTGGAGATGTGAGTATAAAGGAGAATGTCCAAAAGTTGTCCTTTTTGGGGGCGTGGGGGGCTGCACCTCACATCTTGTGGGATCTTATTTCTCAAATAGCAACTGAACCCTGGTCCTCAACAGTGAAATCACCAAGTCCTAATTACCTGTGATTCAGTGAATGAACCACAAGGGAATTCTATCAAGTAGTCCTTTTCAAGAACAGGTAAGGGAATTTGCTAGGTGGTATAGCAGGATTGTCTGGCAGTGTTAATTCTGTACCTGAGATTTGTGGTCATAAATTTAATGTGGCAACAATCTGAACAGTTGTGTGATTTCCTGCAACCACACAAGCTGCTTACATGCAGTCATGGGATATATGCGTAGGAGTCTAGCCAGGGTTGGGGCTTTCCAGGCAAATATAAAGAAGAGAGGGGCAAGGGGATTAAGGGTATTTTCAGGGAGTAGTGCTGGATCATGGAATCTAAGATAAATAAAGAGGGAAGTGAGAACATGAGGTCAGTGATGGAAGTGAAAAAACAGGCCAACGGATTAAAGATTCTCTTGAGATCAAAAATAACTACAGCAATATAGGGAATCTAAAAGAAATGATACAAATGAACTTATTTACAAAAGTAAGAATTACAGAAACAGATTCACAGACTTAGAGAATGAATGAAGTTATGGTTACCAGAGGGGAAGGGTAGGGGGAAAGAGATAGGGAGTTTGGAGAGGATGTGTACACACTGCTGTATTTAAAATGGATAACCAACAAGGACCTACTGCATAGCACGTGGAACTCTGCTTGATATTATGTAACAAGCTAAATGGGACAAGAATATGAAAAAGAATAGATAAATACTTATGTATAATTGAATCACTTTGCTGAACATCCAAAACTATCACAACATTGTTAATCAGCTGTACTCCCATATAAAATAAAAAGTTTTAAAGAATAGCTAGAGCAAGGGGTTGAGAATAAGTCTGAAGGATAAGAATAACAAGGAGAGGTCAAAGGGTAGGATGCTTTGAAAATATGATTTTGTGGAAAATGTTACACAGGATAACATGTGAGAATTCAGCAGAAGTACGACACTGAAACAAGAGATGAGAAAAAATACGTTTCTCTCAAGAATCTCCAGAGACACTGGAGGCATGATCCTAGATGTCCAACCATATATGGGATTGTATTTAAGTCATTCAAATTTAAATATTTTGGTCGGAGTAAACCTTGCAGGCTGGAGGACTGGGAGACACCTAGGTGACTGCCTTCTTGGTTACATTTTAGGATCCTGTCTAGAGCAGTACCAGGTTCAGGCTCTAGAGCTAAGCTGGGAGTACATCTTTGCTAGGACTACCACACCTAACTGCTGGTGATAAATTAACTTGCACAGGACATTTTGATTCTTGACAAGACGTCCAAGTCAGAAAACTTATTGAAACTACTTGAGATGGTAGTTCACAAAGGGAAGTTTCAGGGGAAAAGAGTATTGTATATGCAGGAGTGCGTGCCTTTCGTAGAGGGATCAAAACTAAGAAATTCGAGAAATAGTTACTGAGAGAGGATCTTAGAATAGTGTGTGGATCTATAGCCACAAAATTCCTGAAAGGGGAAAGATCCTTGGCAGGTGTGCTTTGATTTGTCCAATATTCTTCTTCTTCTTTTTTAAAAATAAATTTATTTATTTGGCAGTGCTGGATCTTAGTTGCATCATGTAGGATCTAGTTCCCTGACCAGGGTGGGAACCTGGGCTCCCTGAATTGGGAGCACGGAGTCTTAGTCATTGGCCCACCAGGGAAGTCCCTGATCCAGTGTTCTTATCCTGCTGCCTTTGCTGAGAGTGGATCCCTTACAGGCTGGGCTCTTCTGCAGGGCAGGCAGCCAGACAAGCAGTAGAGGTCATATGCTGCCAGAAACTGGGGATATTGGATCAGGACAAGAGTTGAGGATTTCGATTTGTGACTTGGCCACTCCTCAAAGAAGCTCAGGGGTGGCAGGTCTCTGGGAAAGGGTAGTGAAGGACAAGGACAGGATGCTGGTCAAGGCCACATGTCCTTTCGGAGCTTTGGATGAGTTGGTGGCTATGACTGCTGGTACCACCCGGAGGGAGGCTGCTGGGATTCATACGTGACAATTTCTGACTGTGCACTAATGGGAAGTAGAAAAGACCCCTGCATTTGTCTTATGACTAAAGAGTTTTGCAGAGAGCTCTGAGACCAGGACAGGGAGCTTTAAAGGAAAAATAACCAAAAAACAGGCTGTATTTGAGCCAGTGACTGCTGCTACTGTTAACAGTGATGTGCAGCATGTGTGGAAGGCAGGAGTAAGAAATGAGCCCAAGAAGCCAGCGAAATCAAGCTTCCAGAAGAGGAAGTGACCACGAGAGACGTTAACCCCTGCTTCCTTCCAAGAATTCTTGCAGTTATTGGGAAGGACACTAGATTTCCCCCTGTATGCAGGAAGGTATAGTGACATATTTTTATAATAGTATTTTCTAAATCTCATTTGTAATTTTTTTTTGCTTTAAAAACTCTTATGTAATTGCTTTTTTTTAAATTAATTAATTAATTTGGCTGTGCCCAGTCTTAGTTGTGGCACTTGAGATCTTTAGTTGCAGCATGTAGGATCTAGTTCCCTGACCTGGGATCGAACCTGGGTCTCCTGAATTGTTAGCATGGAGTGTTAGCCACTAGACCACCAACAAAGTCTTTATTTTTGAACAGATATCATATACACATGGTATAAAATTTAAAAAGAGGTATACAGTGAAAAGTAAGCATTCTTCTCAGTTTCCTAGCTATTCAGGCCTCCATTGCCATCAATGTTTTGACTATCTTTTAAGAGATATCTGAAGCATTTTTTAAAATGTGAATTTATACCTTATTTTTTTCTCACACAAATGGTAGCTTACTTTACACAATCTTCTGCACATCTTTTTCACTTAATGATATGTTTTGGGTATATCTTTTAATATCTCCACAGAGAATTTTGTTTTTAAAATTTGGCTTAAGTAGCAACATTTCTGGAGAAGGCAATGGCAATCCACTCCAGTACTCTTGCCTGGAAAATCCCATGGATGGAGGAGCCTGGTAGGCTTCGGTCCATGGGGTTTGCGACCCCATGAATCGCAGTACGCCAGGCCTCCCCATTCATTACCATCTCTCGGAGTTCACTCAGACCCACATCCATCGAGTCCATGATGGCATCCAGCCATCTCGTCCTCGGTCGTCCCCTTCTCCTCCTGCCCCCAATCCCCCAGCATCAGAGTCTTTTCCAGTGAGTCAACTCTTAGCATGAGGTGGCCAAAGTACTGGAGCTTCAGCTTTAGCATCATTCCCTCCAAAGAAATCCCAGGGCTGATCTCCTTCAGAATGGACTGGTTGGATCTCCTTGCAGTCCAAGGGACTCTCAAGAGTCTTCTCCAACACCACAGGTCAAAAGCATCAATTCTTCAGCACTCAGCCTTCTTCACAGTCCATCTCTCACATCCATACATGACCAATGGAAAAACCATAGCCTTGACTAGACGGACCTTAGTCGGCAAAGTAATGTCTCTGCTTTTGAATATGCTATCTAGGTTGGTCATAACTTTTCTTCCAAGGACTAAGCGTCTTCTAATTTCATGGCTGCAGTCACCATCTACAGTGATTTTGGAGCCCCCAAAATAAAGTCTGACACTGTTTCCACTGTTTCCCCATCTATTTCCCATGAAGTGATGGGACCGGATGCCATGATCTTCGTTTTCTGAATGTTGAGCTTTAAGCCAACTTTTTCACTCTCCTCTTTCACTTTCATCAAGAGGCTTTTAGTTCCTCTTCACGTTCTGCCATAAGGGTGGTGTCATCTGCATATCTGAGGTTATTGATATTTCTCCCGGCAATCTTGATTCCAGCTTGTGTTTCTTCCAGTCCAACGTTTCTCATGATGTACTCTGCATATAAGTTAAATAAGGAGGGTGACAATATATAGCTTTGATGTACTCCTTTTCCTATTTGGAACCAGTCTGTTGTTCCATGTCAAGTTCTAACTGTTGCTTCCTGGCCTGCATACAGATTTCTCAAGAGGCAGATCAGGTGGTCTGGTATTCCCATCTCTTTCAGAATTTTCCAAAGTTTATTGTGATCCACACAGTCAAAGGCTTTGGCATAGTCAATAAAGCAGAAATAGATGTTTTTCTGGAACTCTCTTGCTTTTCCGTGATCCAGCGGATGTTGGCAATTTGATCTCTGGTTCCTCTGCCTTTTCTAAAACCAGCTTGAACATCAGGGAGTTCACGGTTCACGTATTGCTGAAGCCTGGCTTGGAGAATTTTGAGCATTACTTTACTAGCATGTGAGATGAGTGCAATTGTGCGGTAGCTTCAGCATTCTTTGGCATTGCCTTTCTTTGGAATTGGAATGAAAACTGACCTTTTCCAGTCCTGTGGCCACTGCTGAGTTTTCCAAATTTGCTGGCATATTGAGTGCAGCACTTTCACAGCATCATCCTTCAGGATTTGAAATAGCTCAACTGGAATTCCATCACCTCCACTAGCTTTGTTCATAGTGATGCTTTCTAAGGCCCACTTGACCTTACATTCCAAGATGTCTGGCTCTAGATTAGTGATCACATCATCATGATTATCTGGGTCGTGAAGATCTTTTTGTACAGTTCTGTGTATTCTTGCCACCTCTTCTTAACATCTTCTACTTTTGTTAGGTCCGTACCATTTCTGTCCTTTATCGAGCCCATCTTTGCATGAAATGTTCCCTTGGTATCTCTAATTTTCTTGAAGAGATCTCTCGTCTTTCCCATTCTGTTCTTTTCCTCTATTTCTTTGCATCGAACCCCATGAACAGTATGAAAAAGGCAGATTTAAGTTACCGTATTACTAAACCAGTTAGAAATGAACTGGATATGATTGTAACTAATGTTTCATACTTAATGATGTGAAAGTTGCTCAGTCGTGTCTGACTCTGCAACCCTGAGGACTATACAGTCCATGGAATTCTCCAAGGCCAGAATACTGGAGTGGGTACCCATTCCAGTGGATCTTCCCAACCCAGGTCTCCAGCATTGCAGGCAGATTCTTTACCAGCTGAGCCACCAGGGAAGCCTATTTCATATTTAACATCTATTTAATAATAATAACTATTCTCAATAAAGAAAATTGAGATCCAACTATACGTATTATGATTCTTCTGCCTCACAGGCTACTTTGATGAGACAAACTGTGAGCACTAACTATGAATGGGAGTTAGAGGAGGGTCCGGAGAGGAGAAGCACCCACACTGCAACGCATTGTCACAGAGAGTGTCCCCAGGCTTAGACTTTTTTTCTGAAACTTTTTGGTCGCATCTCATGGCTTGTGGGATCTGAGCTTCCCAATCAGGGATGGAACTCTTTCCCCCTGTACTGAAAGGCAGAGTCTTAACCACTGGACTGTTCTTTACTACTGTTCTTAGAGAAAATGTTCATTCTGTTGTAGCTGACAAGTCATCTTCTACACCAAATACTATCCAATGCCATGGAGGTGCCATGCAATAACTCCTGGGAAGCACCTTATACCATTTAGGAGACTTTAGGTCTCTAATCTGAAAGTGTTAAAAACGTAAAAATGTAGGAAAGTGTAATTATCTAATGAAGTTATTTATGTCCATGGAATGGGTTTGCTTGTCACTAAAACTTGTGCTGGTTAGAATTTGGTGTGTTTTATCTGCTGTGCTGAAATCTGCTGGTATTATCTATCAATTTAAGATTCAGAATCAATGACTAAAATATCTTTAAAAGAAAATGATATCATCACTTCTGTAACTCTTTTTAAAGGGAACAGATTTTCTAACATTTTGTTTATAAATAAAGCTATAATAACTATTTCTATACTTATTTTCCAAATGTGCTGTTATTTAAAAATGTATTCATTAATCACCTTATTTTTATTGCAATATAGTTAACTCATAATATTTTTAAATTAAAACAAATTTTTTTTGGTGTTAAATAGGATAAATCACTAAGAGTAGAATTGCTAGGTCAAATAAGTGCATAAGTACCAAGGTGCTTCAGTTGTATCCGACTCTGTGTGACCCTTATGGACTGTAGCCTGACAGGCTTGTCTGTCAATGGGATTCTCTAGGCAAAGAATAAAGATCAAATATATAAGAACAAGGGTGAAGTAAAGGTCAAGAATAAAGGCAAGAATAGGTCAAATAAAGGTGTGCTTAAAATCTTTTTCTTTAATTTTTAAAAGCATTTTGGCCATGTCACACAACATGTGGTATCTTAGTTCCCAGACTAAGGATTAGAACCCAAGCCCCCTGCACTGGAAGCACAGAGTCTCAACCATTAGACCACCAGAGAAGCCCCTTGCTTAAAATCTTAACAGCCATTGCCAAGTTACTCTCTAGATTGGTCATACCAATGTGTACTTCCACAAGCTGATTTTTTTCTCCCATGCAGCATAGCTTTATTTAGAGGCCAAAGAACAGAGGCTAATTTTAATCTTGAAGTACAGATTGTCCCTAGATGACTGAAAGATTTAGGGTGAGCCAGACAGCTGAAGTTTGCACTACATAAAACCAATCTGTCTCTTAGATATATCTTTGGGAAATTTCACACCTCTGGCTACTACTCTTGTGGGTCATACCAGGGGGCATTGGATACCTTGCCATGCTGTTCATTAGTTCCTTTTGCTGGTTTCATATCCTCTGTCTACCCTTTAAGCATCTTTCCTTCTTGCTTATCTGTTTCCCTTGGTGATTTGACTCTTTCTATGGTTTCATGCCTCATGGAGGCCGTCAAGAGCTGTACCTTTCGATGCAAACTCATGGACTCTTTATTCCCCTTTGTATTCTGCTCTGTGCACACTGGGAAAGTCCAGGATGCACACAAGATTAAATTTTGATGTATATGAAGAAAAGTGAAGGAATATTCTAACTTGCCTGAGGATGGAGTGGTGTATAAGCTTCAAGAGAAGTCAACGACTAGGACTTCCCTGGTGGTCCAGTGGTTAAGAATCTGCCCTGCCATATTTCGGACCATTTTGTTTATGAGAATGCAATGACAATGCACAGCTAGCCTATATGTAGGCTTGAGTTCGTTAGAAGGAGGCCGCTACCCAAATCCAAGATAAATATTTTGGTGGGACATGAAAGATTAATTTTAAAATGTGTGAGAACAGTTTGAACTTTGAGTTTTAGAAATAGTCTTTCAGCTTCTTTCTTTCAATTTTATTCCTACTTTCTGTGTATACATATATAGACTGGTAGGAAAAGTAAATGTAATAATGAAATCATGATGTTTCGAGTTTCTGTTTTCTCTCTTACCTGGTATGATTCAAATTTCAGAAAAAATACTGTCTTATAGCAGTTTTATTTATCATGAGAAGTCACATTCTTCAGCATGAAAACAGATAACCAGCTATGATCAAACCTGAAACTGCATTCCAATATAAAAATGTTCTTGCTGTCTTTCTGAAGAGTATTGTCACGCTGTTCAGGTTTAAGCAAGGCAGGTTTCTTCCCATTGGATAGCTGGGGGATGTAAAGCAGTCCAGCTGTTTTTGTATCAAGTGATTTAAAAAAATCCTGGTGACCTTTTTCTGCCCTCAAATAACTTTAAGAACAGTTGGACGTAAAAACCTCAAACTTTACATATTCATGGCTCTCTGAGGAATACAATCGTTGTTAGTTTGAGAAAAAGCTGAGTATTTTTCTGAGTTGGAAGGCTCTAATATTACATGTTTGCACATGCTTGGTATGTTACTTGTAGTCTGCTGATGAAAACTGATATGAGACTTTCATAGCATATGTATAGATGCTGGTTTTTACTTTATTTACCATGTCATAGAACTTACAAAGGCATATGGAATTTATGCTGTAACCTTTACATTGAAGTTAAAACTTTACATCTGTTCAGCAATATAAAAACAGAGATCCTACTTCGACATTGCAGAAGTCATAGAATACCTTACGATGGTGACTCCAAGAACTGATCTCAGCTAAGTTCATACCCCATCAAAGGAGGCCTGAGTGTTCTGGTGCTCCATGGGAAACGGTTTTTGGAAGACTCCATAATAGATCTTCACACACATTCCAGATAGAGCCCTAAGTAAAGACTGTTGACTGCTAGTGTGGTCAGGCTTCTGACACTTGGGGTTTAAAAAATAACTTTCATTAGAGTTCCATTTAGAACGCAGAAGGCAGTTAATTCTTCACGGCCATATACATAACCCCTTGAATGTTTGGCCGCCAACCAAAATGCAAGCCCATTGTATCATCTCCTCTGGTTTGAGTCCCATATTATTACATATTCTCTTTTTCCTATTCATCTTCCAACTGTTATACTCTGATCTCTGGAATCTTTTCCATCGAAAGCAAACCCTCCTGCAACCTAAGCCTCTTTCCTGGAGTCTTTCTCCATTTACTCACAGAGATACTACTCCTTCTTTACTGCATACATTGACAGCAGTGTTACTTTACTGTACTCTTCATTTCTGTAAAAAACTTCATAATGTTAATATTGAGTAATTAAAGGAAATAAAAAATAAAAATTATTCTTATCCCTCAACCAGGAGATAAACATGATTACATTATTTGTTTTTGGCTGTGCAGTGCAGCATGTGAAATCTTTAATGCTGGACCAGGAATCAAACTTGTGCTCCCTGAAGGGGAAGCATGGAGTCTTAACCACCGGACCACCAGGGAAGTGCCGTGGTTGCATTTTTGAGCATATCCTTCAGAACATGAGTAATGATTCTATTATGTGTATTTTTCCCTATGTAACAATATACTGTAAGCTTCTTTTAAAAATTTTGCTGTGAATTATTTCAAATATATATAGAAAAAATATACGGAACCCCAAAAAAGAATTAGGGTTAGGGTTAGGGTTGCATATCCAGTTGCTTGTTTTATGAATTGTAAAAGAAAATCTACTGGATATCTGCTGCATATCACTCCAGGTTCAATCTTTACCTTTCTGCATCCTGCAGAGAAGCCCCAGGAAGCTGGCTGGTCTGGGCTGATCCACTGGCTCATTCTCTGACTTATAATTGGTTTGCCCTGTGGGAGGAACCTGTAGGAGGAGACGGAAGGTGAGTGAGGTCAGGGCACTTGTTCCCTCCACTCTTCAGTTCCATCCCTGCTGTCGTTGCTTGTTAGCTGAATCCTTTTACTGAAAGCCCTAGTTCCTATGGGCTTCCCTGGTAAAGAATTCGACTGCAATGCATGAGATGCAGCAGGAGCTGAGGGTTTGATCCTTGGGTCAGGAAGATTCCCTGGAGAAGGAAATGACAACCAACTCCAGTATTCTTCCCTGGAAAATCCCAATGAGAGAGGAGCCTGATGGGCTACAGTCCACAGAGTCGCAAAAGAGCAACTAAGCAACAACAACAAACCTGGTTCCTATATGACAGTTGTCTCCACCTAGCTCCTCTTTCTAATGGTTCTGATAATCTCGTCATGCTCTCTGCTGTAATCAGCTCCAGGTTACAGCGCCATCCTTTGGTGGCTTTCTCAAATGTTGCCCACAGCTATTATGGGTTCAGTGATGTCCTTCCAAAATCCTCATGCTGAAGTCCCAACCACCAGGATCTCAGAATGCGATGTTTTTGGCGATAGGATCCTTATAGAGAGAATCAAGTTAAAACAAGGTCATCAAGGGTGGGCCCTGATCTAATATCACTGGTGTCCTTGTAGAAAGGAGAAATCTGCATTCAGAGACAGACATCCAGAGAGAAAAAGATGCGAAGACAGGGGGAGAAGAAGCCAACGACAGGTTAAGGAGACAGGCCTGGGACAGCCCCTCCCCTCCTCACAATCCTCAGGAGGAAAGCAACCTTGCCAACACCTTGGTTTTGGATTTCCAGCCTCCAGAATTTTGTAACAATAAAATTCTGTTGTTTAAACCATCTCGCCTTTGGTACTTTGTAACAGTGGCCCTGCAAATACAGCACCTTTATAAATAGTCCCTTTGTTCACAACATTTTTAGATGAAATATTCTGTGATTCACTAGATGTGACATTGTTTTATCTTATTTTTGGCTGTGCCACCCAGCATATCAGGTCTCAGTTTCCCAACCAGGGATGGAAGCAAGGATGGGGCCTGGCCATGACCTACTTTCCTGTTAATGATGTATGTGTGCACAACACTCGAATACATTTAAGGAGCCTGATTTGGAGCACTCCTCTGACATCAGCCCACATCTAGACCATTTCCACCCACAGGGAGCTGGGACGCCTCTGGAGCTTCTGACCCTCCAGGGTGCTGTCGTTTATTGGCTACTTTGACCAAAATCACCTGTGGAATCACCTGGTAACAATACTATTTCTGTGCATAAGAATATTTTTGTGGTTGTTGCTGTTTAGTTGCTAAGTCGTGTTCAACTCTTTGCAGCCCCCATGGACTGTAGCCCGCCAGGCTCTTCTGTCCATGGGATTTCTCCCAGGCAAGAATACTGGAGTGGGTTGCCATTTCCTTCTCCAGGAATATTTTAATCACCCTCAAAATTAGACCAGTAAGCAACTGTTGGCTTACTGACAACCAACACATATGTTTTGTGGAAATCTGTTTTATTATAAAGAGACAATATGTTTGTCTTCACATTTCACCTAAGGCCTTTTAATTTCCAAATTATTTTCTTATTTGTTCCTAATAATTCATTAGATCTATTTTTCTTTTCTAAGAACATCACTAAGGAAGAGGAAACTTTTGATGTTCTGGACTGCTAAAAGGGGAGCAAAATGCAAAAAGCTTTTCACTGGAAATAACCTATTAACACAAATAAAACTCTTCTCTGCCAAATTAACAGTGTCGAAGGTAGTGAAATCAAGTTTCATGCTCACTTGCCTACCTTAGATAATTAGCGAAGTGGCTCTTTTGAACAGAATTAACTGAAGACGAATGAGCAGTTTAGGAAAAAAGAAATTTAACAGCCTTGGGGAAAATATAACTGGAAATTGAAAATTCAATCCATATTACATTTTGAGCTACTGAATGTGATTTGACTATATGGAAAAGTAGCCTGGTAAATCCCCCCAACCACCGTCCATCTTAAAACACAGCACTGAAAGCCACGCTCATCACTTAGGTTAGTATTTCACTGTGGCTTTCAAGATAACATGCTGTCTATTTTAAAATAACATTTAACATGTTCATCTCCCTTTGACTGAGCACTTATAGCAAAATTATTAGTGCTTATGGCTTACTGCAGACAGTATTTATGCTGTTTCCAGAAGCCACTTTTATCTGTTGGGAAAAAAAAAAATCCCACTGTAGGATTTCCATCCTTTTAGGCTAACGTCTGACTCTATTAGCTCCTGAAGAGAAGAACCATAAATAATCTTCCCATTTTACATTCTATGCTTTTAGCTAAAGCATTAATCACAGAGGTTTTTCCTTTGCCTCATGAGAAAAACCAGTCTTACAGTTTGAAAATTTGGTTTACAAAATACGGTTTTTAGGGTAGGGAAGAGTGGGGGTTGGATATAAGAAGAAGAAAGGGTCGTTGCAGGTCTTTATGAAAAATAAAAAAAAAAAAAAAACCTTAGGGAACAAATGGGCCTTTTTCTTTCCAGGATCAAATAATATCTCAGACAGCTCCCTAGTAAGACATTTGGGGGAGGGGAGTCATATTAACTCTTTCAGGTCAGAAGGTGTTATTTATTCATCACAGTAGAATCATCCTATGGCCTGAGTAGCTGATGTGGCTCTGGAAGAGCTTAGTGTTTAAACCTGCTGCACAGGGTAACATTAGAATAAGATTAAGTCTGATTAACAGTGTTTCTCTAAAATTCATATGCATACAACTTAATTATTATTGTCATTTTTTTTGTCATTGAAGTGACAGGTGTTCTTGGGTATACTTGAATCATTAAATAGGCATGTACTTTTTCTTACTAGGTGATCACGGGAGAGCAGTTTTGAACACAATTCTTGATTTCTCTCTTTCTTTTCCCAAAAGGCACTACGTCATCCTCAGGAGTTAGCCTGGCAGGGCTTGATGGTGCTAGTTCTGGTTTAGCCATTAATTCCCTACATCATTTGCTTCTTGAAATAGGTTTCTGTTAGGCCTGTTACTCATTCCTGAGCCTTGAAAACTGCTTGTTTGATTTGATTTTACCTATTGACAAAATTTGCCTTTTGATTTTGTTAATGCTTCGATATGATTTCTGATATGACAGACGGTTAGGTTAACTCAGACTTTTAAGGAACAATTTCAACGGACTTGGATTAATAGCAGTAATAATTTACTAAATGGCAGTGTTATTCATCCTTAAATATATACCTGTTCTTAAAGCCTCCAATTTCTGTAATAGCTGTAAGCGGGAATAAAATGACTAAACTACCACGTACATATATTTCCTATGCTTCTCAAAATTGCTTTAACAAACAGCACATTTATATTTTCTTTCTAGTTTTCGTGAATCTCAAAGAACTTTATTACATTCTTTTAACTTCAGTATTTCTTTTATCTCATTCTGTTCACCATTAAGCTGCTGGTCTCTCATCACTTAAATATTTTTGTCCCCAAGAGACTCAGTTGATAAATAAGCAAAACATTCTTTCCATTAAGGAATTATAATTTTCTTTTTGCCTGAGGTCTCAGAGCTAGACCAAAACCTGGGTCAACTTGGTTCTAGTACCAGTTCTTTTGTTTTTTTTTTTTCACTGCACTGCAGGGCATGTGGGATCTTAGTTCCCCAACTAGTTAGTTCCTGCCCCCTGCATTGGAAGGGTGGAGTCCTAACCATAGGACTACCAGAGAAGTCCTTTTTTTTTTTTTTTTCCTTTCTGATAGCATGAACTATAGGGGCTTCCCAGATGGCTCAGTGGGTAAAGAATTCCCCTGCAATGCAGGAGACACAGGAGACACGGGTTCGATTTATGGGTCAGGAAGATCTCCTGGAGGAGAGCACGGCAACTCACTCCAGCATTCTTGTCTGGAGAATCCCATGGACAAGAAGAGCCTGGCAGGTTACAGTCCATAGGGTTGCAAAGAGGTGACAGGACTGAAGCGATTGCGCACTGAGCACAGAATGAACTCCAGAATCCCAAATTTCCTCCTTGCCTTGGCTACTTGTGTGCTTAGAACAAAAGTCTGTTCTCAATTCTTAGAAACAGTTTTTTCTTTTTATTTCCCACTCTTGATTCTGATTTTCTTTGTGTTTTAAAGCTTTTGGTATAGATATCTTTGTCATTCTAATCATTTTAAGAATGTGGTGGGCTACAGATAAAAAGCCTTTCTAGGTGTTTTTCCTAAATCAGTAGACCAACAACTATTTATTGAGCAAATGGAATGCTGTAAAATCTGTATCAAACAATCTGAGGAATGACTTGCTTTTCTATTGCTTTGGTAGAAAGTTCCATGGCATCTTGACATGACAGGGAAGGGGGTGGGAAATCCTGAACAGTTAATGTTTTTGTCAGACTAATGGAATGAGGACTCAAAAGAAAATTTAAGGTATAGGAAATACAGAAAGTAATATTTATTAGTTGGGCTTCCCAGCTGATGTGATTGATAAAGAACACACCTTCCAATGCAAGAGATACAAGAGACTTGGGTTTGATCCCTGGGTTGGAAAGATCCCCTGAGGAGGGTATGGCAATCCACTCCAGTATTATTGCCTGGAAAATCCCATGGCCAGAGGAACCTGGAGGTCTATGGTCCATAGGGTTACAAAGAGTCAGACACTACTGAAGCACCTGAGCACTCACGTATATTTATTAGTTGCCTCAGACTGTAGATTAAGATCAATGCCCACTACTTACACTGTCCAATAGAGATGGCCCTCCACATGTCTAGGGGGATAAGGTCTGGGATCCAGATAAACAGACTCTGTGAATTCAAAAGTCCCTTAGATGAAAGGGTCTAGTACAGTTGGCCCTCTAAATTCTCAGGGTCCATATCGAGGGATTCAACCAACCTTGCACTGATTTTGTTCTAAATTGATTCGTGGTTGATAGAATCTGCAGCTGCGGAAGCTGCGGGTAGAAGGCAGGGTTGAGTGATTGTAATGTTGCTGTTGAAAGAAGGGACTGTCAAGTTCAAATAGTCCTGTTTCCTCATTTTGTACTGATTCTCAGTGACAGGGTTCAGGATACACTGCCCTAAAAGAAGGCACCTTGGCATATGGAATATATTAAGCTGAAGACGTTTGAGAAACAGAAGATGCAGGAAGAACTCTCTGACCTATCCCATCTCCCCTGAAGCAGGTTTTGAGACCCTCATGCAAGAGATGGCCTCCCCATATCTAGAGGAAAGGACCATCCTTATCTCCTAAGACAGAGGGACTGTGAGAGGAATTTGAAGATCAAGTCTTGCTGTCTCCCCAGTTTTCTACCTTTAGCTCATATCTTTTTGTCCTATCAATTTTTGTGCAAGTTCCTACTCTTCATCAAACAGTGTAAAAGGCTCAGGTTTAACCACTTCTTTGGATTTCCATTTCCTTATGAGGGCTCCTGTGTCATGTAAATCTTAGGTTAGATAAATTTGTATGCTTTACTCCCGTGAATCCAACTTACAGGGTCCTGGCCGGAGAACTATTATATAGATACCAGAAGAGAATTTTCTTCCCCTACTCTGTCTCTCCAAATATTTTTAACATACTTACCTTAAACTCTTTTTAAAATAGTTTTACTAAAACCATCCTCGGGTATAAAGGACCACCTTTGTCCTGTCTACCGACATTTCCTCAGTGGTTTATTTCCTGGTGTGGTTTCTGATTTTCACTATGAAGTTCTCTTCAGCAGGGGTTGTTCTGTTTTCTGTGAAAGCTCTTGTGTGTTGGCTTGTTGGAGAGTTCCTACAGGATGTTTTACTTTCCCCCTGACTGGGGACCTGTGGGTTCTGTAGTGTCAAGCCACTTTATACTTTTAATTTTTCAGCCTTGAGGTTCCAGTATCACGAAGAGTGTGAATTTCAATCTCGTTTTCTGCACAAGCCAAAGGTCTGGGTTTCAAATTTCTCTCCAGTGACTGTTTTTCCATCCACGGGAGTAAGTTTCCTTGCTGCTTCCTCAGATGGGTGGGAAAAGTTTTCTAGGCTCCATTTCACAAGGGCCAGCCCTGTGTGAGTCTTGCCTTGACCTAGAGTCCTATGCCCCTGTCCTCACATAGGTGTTAATGTCACAAACTGTTAAGGCCCATACTCAACTCAGATTCCTCTGTGAACATTTTGACTTCAGCTCCCAATAACCATCCTAAATTTTGCTGTATTCCTAAGAGTTTCACTTCTTGACTTCAAACTCACTTATGTCCTAAGATTAAAAAAAAAAGTACAATATTTCTATGAGGTCAAAGTGGAAGGATTTCTTACACTGGGTCAGTCTGCCAAGCTGACTAGAAAAGCTAATTTATTAATGAGGAAAATAAGGCCTAAAAAGGCTGAACTATCTTGTAGGTGAGGAAGAGAGTGTTATGAAGCTAAGGTACACATAATGCTCAGATTCTACTTTCTTTAAAACCTAGAATACCTAGAGTTTTACATTGTATCCTTGGACAAAAAAACAAACAAAACCCCCCAACACCCTGTATCTTCCTTTTCTATTGATTATACTTTCATAATGTTGTATGTCATTACTTTGAGAATTGTATTTGGATTGAGGGATACAGGTGTAAGCAACACAATGGTGCCCTGGGAAATTACTTGCTGATGCTATTTAATTGAGATCCTGGATGAGTTGGAGAAGAATTTGGAATAGGGGCTGTAATAAGGAACTTCAGTGGTCAAAAATTTCTCATAATAAGAAGAACGAACGGAAGCAGCAACATCATATTGAACCAGAGGTATGAGAGGAAAGCCTAGAAAATCAAAAGAGAGTTTGGTGAAATGTTCACACAGTCCATCAATTGATAAGGATAAAACAAAATTTAAGCTCTCAGGATGTAAAGACGGAAAGTTCCAGGTGATTGGTGGGGCAGGAAATCCCCAAAGTGAGTAGGTAAGGACTGACAATAAGTAGGCACCTGGCCTGATACACTTGACTCAACTTAGGGTTATCCAAAGCACCGGCAGGTCCCAAGATCTGGCCAGAGATTCTGGGCTTCAGCTGCAGAACTAGCTGGTCTCACATGGTGACTCTGCCTTACTCTGCACATAAGTGGAGGTACAGTCTGAGAACAAACTCAGTCTCATAGTAAAGAAAAATCAAGAGTGTGCTATATTGAATATTCTCAGCCATGTGTTTTAGGAAGAGCAGAGACAAAATGACTCTTGGAATTGGAACTGGGACTTATTTGAAACAGCTCTTTTACTGGAATGAACATACAATTTGGAATTAATCAAAGTTTGGTTCTGACTTCAGGTTTTCTATTTCTGGTTTTATATATTTGGGTTAATTGTTTGACCTTCTTGAACCTCATGTATTTCATAGGTGTTTCATTAGCAAAGTGGAGATGATGCAGAATTGTTTTCTGTGAGAATTAAATAAGGTACCTGGCACCAGCAGAGTCTCAATAAATGGTACTTATTATCATTTGGGTAAATACTTCATAAGAGGTAAGTGTCAGTATTGAGGAAAGTTAAGAATGTGATGTCCTTAAAGAGATCATGCTTGGCCTTCAGTCTAAATTAGTTTCCCTCTTATATTCTTTCATAAAGCTCTGTATTTTCCCTTTATAGTGTTTGCTGCTATTGGTAACTGTACATTTATTATTTCTGTGACTGTTTAACATAGCAGTTGCACAAAGTGCTGAGTGAGGGAGATTGCATGAGTGCTGGGAAGAACTCAATGTGTCCAACCAGGGCAGTTCCCACTTGGATCTGCTAGTTGTTCTTTTCAGGGAGCAAGGGACTCAGTGCTACTAGATTTTCCCATTTTTCATATAACCTAGAATTGTGACTTTTTGTGGGAAAGGTCCTGGTCTTAAAATGTAGGGAAATAATTCACTTTAAAAAGACATGGTGTGGGCCAAACAAAATTCATTTGTGGGTCATGATAGATCTGAAAGCTGCCAGCTTGCAATCTCTGGTTTATAGCTGGCCCTTTGACCAGTGCTATGACCGTGCGTGTTATGCTCAGTGCTGTTTGTGTAGTGCCTGGTTCAGGAGCACACATAGCAGGCACTCAATGTTAACTGAAAGGAACACAGAGAAGGAAGGAAAGGAGGGAGGCAGGGAGTGGGAGAGAGAGAAAAGGATAAAGAAAGGGGAAATAAGAGGAAGGAAGAAGGAGAGAAAGGAAGAAAGACTGCAGCTGGAATTTCTTTTCTTTCTTTAAAATATTATATTGGAAAAATTTCCAATATTGAGAATAGTCTGAGTAAGCTGATAGATTTCATATTTAGGAGTTCTAAGTCAGTTAATATAAACTATAAGAAAGAAAAACCATTCACTGCTTCTCTGTATTATTTTTAGGAAAAAATAGAATTGTGAATTTTGTTCCTTTATAACCAAATATTAATAAAAATGAAAAGGTTTTGACTACTTCAGAAGCATAATTTGCCATATGTGAGTATTGTATTGAACAAACTGTGGGTTGCATATTGTCAAACCAATTTTTGTCTGCTGGGAAATAGACTTTAATCTCTGACCTCAAGTTTTATTGTGTAATGAGCTCACCAAATACACTGAATTGCAGATTTCCATGGTAGTATGATTTGTATACTGACCTGAACTCTGGAAGTCATTGCAGCTGTCATTTGGTATAAAATAGGAAAAAAAAAAGGGGGGGCTTTGGGGAGCTTAGATTTCTAGAGCCAGTGGAAGGGGAGGAAACCTCAAATGCTAGATTACTTAGAAACTGTCTAAACTGAAGTAGCTATCTTTGACATATTTGTAAATTTAAGGATTCCTAGAGATTTGTCTATAGGGATAGAAAATATGCATCAGTAACTAGAGTGGTCTGTTGGCCAGATTACTGAATTGCAAAACTGAAGATCAACGAATGTTCCTAATAGATACTTACTGTGAACCCTGCACTACATTAGGTACTAAAGCTCAAAAGTAAGTATTAGGAGTGGTGGTGGAGGGGGCCATCTCTGTGCTCAAGGAGTTTACAGCCTAGTTGGGGTGCCAAGACAAATAATTGAGAAAGGATAAAACACTCTGTGATTAAGGGCTAAGCCGTGTGTTAAACTGTAAGTCTAACAGGAAATCACAGGGTAAAAATCACAGCAGGCTTTATGGATTAGGTAAGACATCAGCTAGCATTTCAAGAAAGTATATTTTAGAGAAGGAAGTAATATATGTCACTATCTCTTTGCCTTTGAAAAAGTATGTATGTTAATTCCTATCTTGGGCTTTTCTTTAAATAATAAAAAAGTTGTTTCTTTGTCTATTAACAATTTCCATATTTACTTTTCCCTGTAACTCTCACATTTTACTGTCAACAAATTCTAGGGTTTCTTTATTCAAACTGTATCTTACCAATAATACCCTAGTTGAGGGCTTTTCAGCAGCATGCATAATAATTTTTTAATAACATTTAAAAAACATTTATTTATTTGGCTGCAAGGGTCTTTGTTGCTGTGAGTGGGCTTTCTCTAGTTGCAGTGTTTGGACTTCTCATTGCGGAGACTCCTTGTTGCGGAGCATGGGCTCCAGGGTGTGTGGGCTTAGTAGGTGCAGCATGAGGTCAGCTCTAGAGCAAGAGGTCAGCAGTTGTGGCAAATAGGCTTAGTTACTCTGCCACATGTGGAATCTTCCTGGACCAGGACTGAACTTGAGTCCCCTGCACTGGTAGGTGAATTCTTAACCACTTGGCCACCAGGGAAGTCCCCTGCATTGATTTTGGTTTGTTTAACTTCACCCAGCCAGTAGGAAAGCCAGGAGTAGAACCTGAATCCTGTGCTTTCTCTCTGATTATATGGTGTGGCCCACCCTCCACAGTCTTAAAACATGCTCTACTAATGGGTTAAGCCACAGCACATTCTTCTGAAGGAGTACTATGCAGTCATCAATTATGATGTATGTTAATACTTATATTTATTGTTATGGAAGTCATTCACAGTAAAAGCAATTAGTAAACATAATCCCATCTTTGTCAATACAGGTTTTTATGTGTATGTTTGCATGGGAAAGATCTGGAGTTTTTTTTTTTTTTTTTTTTAGGAGATCTGGAGATTTTCTAAACCATTAACAGTAGTTATTCTTGGGACTTCTCTGGTGGTCCAGTGGTTAAGAATCTGTCTTCCAATGCAGGATACACACAGGTTTGAACTCTGGTCGGAGAACAAAAATCCCACATGCTGTGGGGCAATTAATCATGTGTGCCACAGCTAGAGGGAAGCCTGCATACTGAAATGAAAGATTCCAAGTGCCACAACTAAAACCCGATGCAGCTAAATAAATAGATATATATTTTTAAAAAACCACCAGTAATTGTTTTTAGTACTGGGATTTTACATAATTTAGATTTTTTTCATTGTAATTTCTCATTTTTGACATTGATTATTATTTGTGTAACAGAAACAATGAAGGACTCCTTATTGCTTATAGAAGTAATTAGAAGGATTAGATACCCTGGTTGCCTATTTTAATCACCAATTATGATTATTAAAAAAATAAACAACAGTGCTCAGGTTCTACTTCAGACTGGTTACACTGAAATCCCTGAGGAGTAGGGCCCTGGCTTTGGCTTTTTGAGAAGCCTTTTGGTGGTTCTAATGTGCATCCAGCATGACCTGGGAACATATTAGAACTGAAACATCTCAGGTCCTACCCCAGATCTGCTGAGACAGAGACCCTGGGACTTGGGCCAAGCAAAGTTGTGTAAAAGTCGGCCAAACTTTGAGAACCATAGTGTATGGGCTGGGCTTGATACTCTTCTGCATCCAGCCTTGATTTCTCCACACTTACTCTACTCTTTTTCCAACCCATAATTTGCACTCCAACCTAGAGCGATTATTGTATGTCTCCTGAGCTTATGGGACCAGGTCCATCTCTTTTCCCAGCTCTTCACTTTTCCTAGCATGTCAGCTTGCTTTCCCTTTGAGACACTCAAATTTTAGCCATTCTTCAAGGCCTAGCTTAGGTCTTCCCACTTCCATGAAGCCTTTCTGCAGCTCTCTAGTCTACCTACAACCACATCTTCCTCTTCTCTAACATTTATTTCTTCAATAAGTATATATTTAATTCTTGTTTTTTTTCTTCCTTGGAAGAAAAGCTATGACAAACCTAGTAGTACATTAAAAAGCAGAAACATCACTTTCCTGACAAAGGTCTGTATAGGCAAAGCTAAGGTTTTCCCAGTAGTCATGTACAGATGTGAGAGTTGGATCATAAAGAAGGCTGAGCACTGAAGAATTGATATTTTTGAATTGTGGTGCTGGAGAAGACTCCTGGGAGTCCCTTGAACTGCAAGGAGATCAAATCAGTTAATCCTAAAGTAAATCAACCCTGAATATTTATTGGAAGGACTGTTGCTGAAGTTCCAATACTTTGGCCACTTGATGCAAAGAGTTGACTCATTGGAAAAGACCTTGATGCTGGGAAAGATTGAGGGCAGGAAAAGGGGATAACAAAAGATGAGATGGTCGGATGGCATGATTGAGTCAATGGATATGAGCTTGCACAAACTCTGGGAGATGGTGAAGGACAGGAAAGCCTGGTATGCTGCAGCCCATGGGGTTATAAAGAGTCAGACATGACTTAGGGACAGAACAACCACCACACTGCATGGCTTGTGGGATCTTAGTTTCCTGACCAGAAGCTGAACCTGGGGGCCATGGCAGTGACAGTGCTGAGTCCTAACTACTGGATCTCGAGGGAACTCCCTCATGCCTATTACTTGTGAAGCACTGAGTGAAATGTAGGAGAACTATGCCAGAGTCCTTTTAAAGGGCTTTAACTTGTTTATATAAGGGATTAAAGATGGGAAATCAGACACTGAGGAGATGAAATGATAGCCAATAGGATGTGAGGTTGAAAATATGAAAAGGGTGATTGAGAAGAGCTATGAGACAGGGGCATTGATAACTTGAATGTAGGTTGTTATGCTCCAGATGACAAGTGAAGACAGGAAAGGAAGAAGCTCTTCCATATACCATATTTTTAAAGGAACATTTTTTTCTACTATTTATAAAAGCAAGGGATTTAGCATAGGAAATTTGGAAAACAGAAAAAAACAAACAAAAACATCACTTGCATTCCTACTGCCTGAAGATAAACACTGGTGTTAGTTCTTTGCTGTGCATTTTTGTCTTTAAAAAATGACAATGTATATTTGTGGTTGTTTAGTTGCTAAGTTGGGTCCGACTCTTTTGGCCCCATGGATTTATCCCACCAGGCTCCTCTGCCCGTGGGATTTCCCAGGCAAGAATACTAGAGTGGGTGCTATTTCCTTCTCCAGGGGATCCTTCTGACCCAGGGATTGAACCTGTGTCTCCTGCATTGGCAGGTGGAGTTTTCACCACTGGGCCACCAGGAAGCCTGACAATGTGTGCAGCCATAGATAAAATATATTTTATACTAATATAATCATATTTAGCATAATCCAAATTTTTCTTAGTAAAGTTTTAAAATAAATACAATTTCATATATTTTCATATCAGTTTTTAATGATCATAATAATTGTCAGTGGTCATGGAGTACTCAACAATTTAGCCAGTCTTTCTATTGGACTTTCATTTGTCTACTTGTGAGTTCCATTTGCTCTCTTTAAATTCTCCTTTAAAATGCTCAAGCAATTAGCATAGTTTTATGAATCAGTTGTCCAGTTTTTGGGAACCAGCTCTTTCTCCTCTGTCACCCTTCTGTAGCTTTTGCTCATCTTTCTGGGAAATTTCCTCAATGTTAGTTTTCAAGTCTTTCACTGAGTTTTAGCTTCTGATAACATATTTATAACTTCTAAAAACTTTCTTTTCCTTGATATTTCATCTTTTAAAAATACTCTATTTTTGTTTTGTGGTAATTCTTTTCTCTCTCTAAGGGTTTTTGTTTGTTTTGTTTTTTAAAACTTTCTTCTCCTTACAGTGTTTTTTTTTTTCTCCTACAAGTTGCTGTCTTTCTGTTTGTTGCTTTGGTGTCTGTAAATAGTGAGTGAATAGTGCACAAGATCACTCTCACTTCTGATACCAATTCCAAATTCAAGGGTTCCTAAGACTATCCTTGGGTTTGATACTTCTCTAAAAGTACTCACAGAACTGAAGGCCATGGTTTGATATTCCCTGGATAAGTGGATAAGAATCTGTCTGCCAGTACAGGGGACATGGCTTCAGTCTCTTGTCCGAGAAGATTCCACACGACAAAGAGTAACTAAGCCCGTGTGCCACAACTACTGAGCCTGAGAGTCTTGACTACTGAAGCATGCATGCCCTACAGCCCATGCTCCGCAACAAAGACCCAGCACAGCCATAAATTAAAATAAAATGAAAGCTTTTGTTTGGGACAAAGAAGGATGAGAGGGTGCAGCGCGATAAGCCTTTGATTCCTGGGTGGCTACAGCATCACTCATGGTACGGAATAGCAACACTGGTGTCATCAGTTACTGGAGGTAAAAGTTAACAATGGAATTTAGAAATGATGAATCCGACTCCAAGGAGCAGACTCACTGAATGTATCAGTAGAGTTCAGTTCAGTCTCACAGTCTTGTCTGACTCTTTGCAACCTTATGGACTGCAGCACACCAGGCTTCCCTGTCCATCACCAACTCCTGGAGCTTACTCAAACTCATGTCCATTGAGTCAGTGATGCCATCCAACCATCTCATCCTCTGTCGTCCCCTTCTTCTCCTGCCTTTGGTCTTTCTCAGCATCAGGGTTTTTTCCAATGAGTCAGTTCTTTGCATCAGGTGGCCAAAGTATTGCTTCAGCATCAGTCCTTCCAATGAACTGATTTCCTTTAGGATGGACTGGTTGAATCTCCTTGCTGTACAAGGTACTCTCAAGAGTCTTCTCTAATACCACAGTTCAGAAACATCAATTCTTTGGCACTCAGCTTTCTTTATAGTCCAACTCTCACATCCATACATGTGACTGGACACATATGGAAATGCAAAATCACAAGAAACAAGCTAACTATACAATCCCTTGGTTATTATTATTTGAAACAGCTAAAATTAAAGTAAAGGAGAATATTGGGGCAGATCCTGACTCAAGGCCAACCTGGATTCTGAGCTATAGCTGCTTGCCTCTGGGGCATTACCAGAGGAAAAGGCACACTGAGAAAACAGATAGTGAAGAAGGTTAGAGAATGCGGAAAAGAAAACAGAGTAAAGAACTCACCCCAGCAGGACAGAAATCTCTAAATGGCGATTAAGAAATGGGATAAAGAAAGTAGAAACTGATAGGGTCAAAACAAAGGTCTTAAGGCAGCACTCTTGGAACCTGAGTGGGTCATATGCATGAAGAGCTCCTTTAGGTTCCCCAACCCTGAGAGGTTCTAAACAAGTCTGCTCTATCCTAAGTTTGGAGAAATTTAGAAAGCCCAAAGACAAAGGTGACAAACAGAAACCTGATCCCCAAACAACCAGAGATAAGTTTCAAAGGGGGCCTAGATATCTTGGCCTGACTTCTGTCTGAGGACTCAAAGCCAAGTGCACAAGAGTGGGTAGAATAATCAGAGGTGGAGAAGAGATTTTCCTAGGATTCCTGGACATGGGAGCCCAATGCACAGTGATTCCAAAATCTGTCTGTGAAGTCCTAACAAGGCACACTGAGATGTGGGAATAAAGTGGTTGATAGGATCAAGGTGAAAATTTGGATGAAAACTGGAATGACTGAACAGAGTTCACGTGGAATAGAAACAGTTTCTGTCTTCTTTACCTGAGTGTATTATGGGGATAGATATTGTGTCTGGCTGAAGAACACTTCTCCTACTTAGTATTGTAAAACAAAAGTCATGTAAATCTGCCCTTCAGCCAATATTGATTTGACATGTTCAACCATGGCAACCAACAAGATTGCCCAAGCCTACACAGGATGTTGATTTGAAACAATATAGAACAACTGGTGAACAAAAAAGACTGCTACTTTAATTAATGCCTTGTTAGAAGCTGGCTCAGATACATTCTCTATATGATAGCTTTATGTGAAATCTAGACTGAAGCTTATGGTGACCAGTGACCAATACCCAGCCAGTGACCACAACCCAGCAGTGACCAATGGGAGTCGGGAGGATAAAATTTCCCTTTGAGAGATTATCACTAGCCTTGCTATGAGATTTCAACTGAAACTGCCTGTATGATCGAAGGACATAAAATAATCTTGAAATTTGAAATACTCCAAATATTTCAAGTGATGTTGAAGAAATATTTTGGGACTTTCTTGGATGTCCATTGGTGAAGAGTCTGTGCTTCCATTGCAGGGGGTACAGATCTGATTCCTGGTTGGGGAATTGAGATCCCACATGTGGTGTGGTCGAAAAATTACTACTACAACAACAAAACATTCTAATGGGGAAAGGCAGTGCCCAAAAGAGCTGGGCACAATAAAATGAAAAGAGTCTGTTCAGGGACATATCATGGGAATGCTAGGTACTCATTGTTTTGCTATTAAAAAGGCTTGCCCAAAAACAAAGGAGTGGCTTATATAGCAAAGAATTTAATTTTTGCTAAAAACCTTCTGGCCCTTGCCTTAGGCTTCTGGGAGGTAATCTTTGAGCCTGTGGAATGTCACACTGATGGGAGTGTTTTTGTTTGGATGAGGCCTTTGAGCCACGCCAACATGATTTAGAGTGGGTGCTGTGGATCATGTCAAAGCTCTGGAAGACAGGATGAGTTTTCCTGGTTGGCAGTACTCTACCATTGCTACACATCATCCCTGGACATCATGGGGAAAGGACAGTTAGGAAACCCTGTGTTTGGACCCTGTCCTATGCATTTCCTCTCTTGGCTGGTTTTAATCTATATCCTTTTGCTGCAGTAAACCATAACTGTGTGAGTATAACAGCTTTTAGTAAGTTCTGTGAGTCCTCACTGGAGAAGGCAATGGCACCCCACTTCAGTACTTTTGTCTGGAGAATCCCAGGGACAACGGAGCCTGGTGGGCTGTCGTCTATGGGGTCACACAGAGCTGGACATGACTGAAGTGACTTAGCAGTAGCAGTGAGTCCTTCTAGCAAATTAAAAAACCCTAAGGGTGGTCCTGGGAACCCCCAAATTTACAGTTGGCATCAGAAGTGGAGGGGGTCCTCTGGACATTTCCTTCTAATTATGCAGTTATATAACTCTTTCATATTAGAGGGTTTCCTTGGATGCTTGTTGATACTTGAGGGTCAGCTCCCATGGATAACTAAAAGCTGCATGTGGTACCTACACATGGACTGCACTCACAATAGGGTGGTTGTTTAGCGGGGAAACCTCTGCGTAGGTCTTTGCTCTTGGGCTGGGCACATTCTATAGAAAAGACTGTCAAATCCCACTTGAGGGAGATGCCTGGTTGTCAAGGTCTTGCAAGTCCAGGAGAAGGAAGGGTGGTGGTCTCAGTCTCCAGTATGCCTATGCTAATTCCTCTGTTTTCCTTTGCTTTCAGTTACTCCTTGGTGACCCCTGAGTCCCAAGCTCCTTGCCATTTTCCTTGCAAAAATGAAATCTTTTGTGGGGATGAGGCAGTAGCTTGACAGTTTATAGCTGGCAAGGGAAATGAAGATCTGATTGTTTCTCAGACAGACTTTCAACTCTCTCTCTCTTTATTCTCCTTCCCTGCCTCCCCAGTGCCCCCCGTCTCAGCTCCTCTTCTAGCAGTGTCTGGGGCCACCAGTTCCTGAGCCTTTGGGGGCTTCTCTGCTGTAAATCTAGATGCTTCTTGGCTTTCTTCACTGCCAGTGTAGGATTTAGTTTTTTCAGGGTGCTAAATCATTTGTCACTTAATGATCTGCTTTCCAGCTTTCACAGTTTTCATGCTTTGTTTTCTCTCTTCTTTTTCTTTGTTTTTAAGGGTTGATTTATTTATTTAAACCCTTTGGGTGAACTGGGTCATGTCTGTTGGTTCAGTAGGATCTTAGATTAGGATTTCATTTGATTTTGCCAAAGATTTTTGGCATTGGGACTCAAAATTGGAAGGGACGTGAGAGAGCATATATGGGAACTGCCCCCTCTTTCTCACGAGGTGAAGTTGCCGTTGGTTGTGAGAGGGGGAAAGTCTGTCTTAATATCATGCAGCTAGCGAGAGGTAGAGCTGGGACTGGCCTCTGGATCTGGTGATTCCTAGGCTACCAGTTCTTGCTACTACTAAGTCCACCATCTTCTTAGGGATAAGAAGGAAGCCCCATCACAGAGTTTAGCCCAAGGTTTTCAAACCAAGGTCTGTAGAGATGTGTTGGGTTTCTGTATACATCTGACTCAAAGAATAAACTGGGAGATTGGGTTTGACACTGTGTGTGTGTGCTTAGTCACTCAGTTGTGTCTGATTCTTCGTGATTCTTTGGACTGTAACCTGCCAGGTTCCTCTGCTTATGGGATTTTCCAGGCAAGAATACTGGAGTGGGTTGCCATTTCCTTCTCCAGGGAATCTTCCCTGACTCAGGGACTGAATTTTAATCTCCTGTGTCTCCTGCATTGCAGACAAGATTCTTTACCTGCTGAGCCCCTGGGGAAGTCCCCATATACACAATACTCT
Organism: Nanger dama; assembly: GCA_917880005.1. Classification (NCBI taxonomy): domain Eukaryota; kingdom Metazoa; phylum Chordata; class Mammalia; order Artiodactyla; family Bovidae; genus Nanger; species Nanger dama. The sequence goes on from CAKJTW010000023.1 coordinate 31,391,884, forward strand.
ATATAAAATTGGTAACTAATAAAGACCTACTATATAGCACAGGGAACTCTACTCAATATTCTGTAATGACCTATATGGGAGAATAATCTGAAAAGAGAGGCTATATGTACATATATTAACTGATTCACTCTGCTGTACAGCAGAAACTGACACAATGTTGTAAATCAACTATACTTTGAGAAAAAAAAAATTTTTAAGCACTAATGTTTATTTATTTATTTTTTAATTAGAAACATTTTAAATGTTTGGTTGCACCACATAGCATGGGGGATCTTAGTTCTCCGAATAGGGGTCAAACCTTTACTCCCTGCACTGGAAGCATGAAATCAATCACTGGACTGCTATAGGGAAGTCCCAGAAAAGCATAAATGTTTATATTTTGCCAATTTATACCAATAAAATGTTGTTTTTACTATGTTAAAAATCCCTATACTGTTCCTGTAGCATGATTTTAGGAGAGAGTTCAGTTCAGTTCAGTCGCTCAGTCGTGTCTGACTCTTTGCCACCCCATGAATCGCAGCACGCCAGGCCTCCCTGTCCATCACCATCTCCTGGAGGTCACTCAGACTCGCGTTCATCGAGTCCGTGATGCCATCCAACCATCTTATCCTCTGTCGTCCCCTTCTCCTCCTGCCCCCAATCCTTCCCAGCATCAGAGTCTTTTCCAATGAGTTAACTCTTCGCATGAGGTGGCCAAAGTACTGGAGTTTCAGCTTTAGCATCATTCCTTCCAAAGAAATCCCAGGGCTGATCTCCTTTAGAATGGACTGGCTGGATCTCCTTGCAGTCCAAGGGACTCTCAAGAGTCTTCTCCAACGCCACAGTTCAAAAACATCAATTCTTCAGTGCTCAGCCTTCTTCATAGTCCAACTCTCACATCCATACATGACCAATGGAAAAACCATAGCCTTGACTAGAAGGAACTTAGTCAGTAAAGTAATTTCTCTGCTTTTGAATATACTATCTAGGTTGGTCATAACTTTTCTTCCAAGGACTAAGCGTCTTTTAATTTCATGGCTGCAGTCACCATCTGCAGTGATTTTGGAGCCCTCCCAAAATAAAGTCTGACAGTGTTTCCACTGTTTCTCCATCTATTTCCCATGAAGTGATGGGACTGGATGCCATGATCTTCGTTTTCTGAATGTTGAGCTTTAAGAAGTATATAAAAGTTAAATTCTTCCATCTTTGCCCAGAAGTCAGGACTTTGTTTCCAGTATCTCTCCTTCTGTCCATGATGATTTAAGGTGACAGCAAGGATATGGAGGATAGATAATAATGCTGCGGACTAACTTTTCAGGAGGTAAAATAAAGGTGGTCTAGTAAAACGACTCCTTATTTTTTTTTAGTTATGTGGATGATGGTGTTTTGCATTTTGTCCTTGGTAATGTGTTTATGCTGCCTGATCAATCTTACCACAAAAATGGAAAAACACACAAACAAAGAAACAGTGTCTGGGTAGGGGGAAGTAAAAACAGAAGGATGAAAAGCTATAACAATAATGGGGAGAAAACAGAAGTGAGAGGATGTCCTTTTTGCCTCCCCTACCCTCCTCTTCTTTTTTTTTGTTTGAAGAGCATAGTCCAATTAAGAATTCATTCTCAATGCCACGTAACATCGAGTTGAGTTCCCTGTGCTATATAGTTGTTGCTGTTTAGTGGATAAGTTGTGTTTGGCTCTTACGACCCCATGAACTATAGTCCAACAGGCTCCTCTGTGCATGGGATTTCCCAGGCAAGAATACTGGAGTGGGTTGCCATTTCCTTACCCCAGGGAAATCTTCCCCACCCAGGGATCAAACCCACGTCTTCTGCATTGGCAGGCGGATTCTTTATCGATGAGCCACAGGAAGCCCACGTTATATAGTAGGACCTTGTTAAAAATCACCTCTTTTTAAACTTTTTAATAGGTCTTTAAGGAGAATTAAGGTCAGGTATTATTGATTAGAAAAAGACAAGAGATAGGGTTATATCTCTTAAGTACATTGTTATGTCTTAAAAAATTCAACACTTACTAGAAGATATAGACTTTGTTTGGACTTTGGTTTGACCAAAGCAACTATAAAATATCATTTCTCAGCCAAATCAGGATATTTGATTTTGGTCTAGGTGTTAGGTGACATTAATTTTGTTTTTATAGCTGATAATAGTGTGGTTATGCATAGTCAGAAATGCCCTAATGTATACAGGTGCATGAGGACATGATGTATGAGATTTACTTGGAAATATTAAAATATCACTGCAATCAAAATCAAGGAAAAGAATGCAAAAAGGAGTACATGAAACAAGCAGGCAAAGATGGCACTTCAAGTATGACACTTGGATTTGAGGAAGAGCTCATGATACTACTCTGTATGCAATCCTTCAAAATATAAATTTAAAACTTTAAAATATACATATTTTATTTTTATTTTTGGCCACACTGCAGGCATGTAGGATCTTAGATCTCTGACTCAGAGAACGAACCTGTTCCCCTTGCACTGGAAATGTTGAGTCTTAATCATTGGACTGCCAAAGAAGTCCCTAAAATGATATTTAGAGTTCTGTAAGTTAAGTATGGCTGCTTCCTCTGAAAAGATTTGACTGTGCATGCTGTAAATGAAAATCCAAAAGCATAAATAAAGAGGGAATGAAAATTTTTAGGCAAAACAGCAAATGAGGTTATGGATGCTGACTCTACTTGTGAAAGGAATACATCAATAATGTGTAGAAACAAAATGAGAATACTAATATTAACAGTAAAAATAGCAGCTAACACTTATAATACATAGGCTTAGCAATCTTGCTGCTGTAATCAATAATATAGAATAATTGCAAGATCCTCATTCTCCTTAAAGATCAATTGTAAAGTTTTTAAAAGGATGATTTTTGAAAAATTTATACTGCCTCTATACATCAGACACAATTATATTTATTTTTAATACTCATCTCACTTATATGATCCTAATAATGCTGATGATCCCCAAAATATTGGAGCTAGACAGTGTTAACAGTACTTTTGACATTACGTGGAAACTGAGGTACACAACTCCTAAGTGACCTGCCCAAGGTCTCCTGCTTGGGAAATGGCCAGCAAGGATTCTCATCCTGCCTGGAGACCATATTTTTAACCTTTAAAATTCTGACCAAGAGAAAAGAAATTATTTTTGGAATGCACAAAGCCATGGCTATTTTGATCAGGGAGATTTGTTAGATGTTTTATAGATACAATTTATGGTACATTGAAAAAGTCAAAATGCACCTGCAACCCAACTGGTGTGCAGGTAGTTTCTGGAAATTTGTAGGATAACTGTGTTCAGAGTCACCTCTAGCAGTTGTGATTTGATTTTCCCAGGTGGAAAATATGTCCTTTCTCACCCATTAGTGACTGCCAGGTAAACTCAGCGTCCCTTTGCTGCCTAAAGGTGACTCCTAGAAGAGGAGAGGTTGGCTGCAACCAAAGCAACTGACGCCAGTGGCTCCCCGTCACACAGAGCTTCTGCTGCACACATTTTAACACTTTTTTTTTTTATCCATGGCAACAGAACCATTACAGAAATTAGCTGCTATAGAGTAAGACAACAGAGGATGAGACCACTGGAAAATGAAATCTATTTGGGAAAGTAGAAGCAACCTATAAATGAGCTCTTCTGTTCATCCTCAAGCGTGCTGTCCACTGCACTTATGTGGGCCCATAGTTAACGAAGCTCTTTTCTCACAAACAAGCAGCAAGTGTTCTTTTGGGAAAAAAAGAAAAGAAATATTAGTGATTTTAAAAAATGCTGAATCCTAGGTGTAGAGGGCTTCAAAATGTCTCAGGTATGTATTTCATGCCTGAGTTTTTGACTGTGATTTTTGCATGAGCAGGAAGAGGAGGACCCAATCTTGATATAAGATAAAGATGTCTTTACTCACAGATCATGTCATGGGCTTCACAAGGCGGCATTTGAATTGTGAATACTGTGGTCATAGGAAGAGAAGAATGAAAATAAAAGCAAGGAATGAGGAAGATGGGGGAAGATTATAGGTTGTGCCTACGCAGTTTATGGCAAAGGAAAGCAGTGGCGTCTGGCTCAGGACAGGGTTATGTGTAAGGGAATAGCTGCAGGTAGTAATTGAAATTTATATAGACTTTGGCTAAACTGTGACCACCACCCACATTATCCCTATAGTCTCCCAAGTCAGACATGCCATTAAGTGTGATACAATCACTCTCACAACAGGGGCTACTAGTTAGAGAGAACTCCAAGATGGTTCCTGAAATGCCTGATGAAAACAAAGGACAAAAAGAACACCTCGATGCTCAGAAAGAAAAACAGAATTGGTTTGCTGCAGGGCCTCTGGACGTACCATGTGACAATGTAAGGGGCATTTCCTTTCACAGACTCTCCAGGTCAGGATCCACATGGTGTAGAATAGAGACAGCACTGATGAGAATATGTCAGTGACTGTATTCATTGTGATATTATGACTTTTCTTTCTTTTGCGGAGACATACATATGGACCACTACCAGTATAATGTATGTGTGTTATTTGCTCAGTTGTGTCCTACTCTTTTCGACCCCATGGACTGTATGTAGCCTGCCGGGTTCCTCTGTCAGTGGAATTCTCCAGGCAAGGATCCTGGAGTGGGTTGCCATTCCCTTCTCCAGGGGATCTTCCTGACCCAGGGATCAAACCCAGGTCTCCACATTGCAAGTGGATTCTTTATCTGAGCTATCAGGAAAACCAGGGTAATAATAATCAATAAAAATGATCATTTACTGAGTGGTTACTATGAGCTGATACATGACTTGGGAAAGACATGAATCCCCAAAGGGACGGACAAAAATAACAGCGGCCCACTATAGCATTACCATTCTCTTTCAATAGAAAAAGAATCTGAGGCTCAAAGGGGTTAAGTAACTTACTCAAGGTCACACAGCTGGTAGGTGAGGGAAGCCCTGGGCTTGACGCCTCATACTTTGTGGATATATCCAGGTGGCACAATTCTGGGAATCATGTCCTTTGAACGCATTTGTGTACAATATAATAATTTCTATATGTTTAAATATAAATATAACAAAGACATTCTGAATCTTTGTTTCCATTGCTTCTATCAGGGTATTTCTGGGTTCCCTGAACCATGGCCAGGGAAGGCCCAGCTGTTTGCATCTTTATGACTGTGTTAGGTTAGGGACATTTCAGACCTTGGGAAGGTGGCCTTTGGAGGAGATGTCCTGTGTTTCCCCACAGCACACTCCCTCTCCTCACCTGAGTCATAAGCTCGGGGTCCCCCAAAGAGGGCTCTCGCGTCCTTCTTTGGGCTGACTATGAGGGCGGTCTCGTGGGCTTGGTTGGCCCCTTGGTCTGGTTGGTTGCCAGGCCCTGCCTCATGAGGAGGCACCGGCTGGCTGCTGGTCGGCGGGACCAGGGCATGAAGTGGTGGCTGAGGGTGGACCCCAGGGGACCTCAGGGCTGGTGCTGCCTCCTGGCGGGTCACGGTCCAGAGGACTCCAGGCTGTCAGGTGGAGCCAGGTTCTGGGGTTTGGTGGCTGAGACAGTAAAGCGTCTGCCTACAATGCGGGAGACCCAGGTTCGATTCCTGGGTCAGGAAGCTCCCCTGGAGAAGGAAATGGCAATCCACTCCATCACTCTTGCCTGGAAAATCCCATGGATGGAGGAGCCTGATAGGCTACAGTCCATGGGGTCACAAAGAGTCGGACATGACTTCACTTTCACTGGCTGCACGGCCCAGGATCCCGGAGCTGGTGTTAGAATGCTGGTGAAGTGGGGCCGCCCCTGACACGGTCGAGTAGGAAGTCCAGAATGTCCCGAAGCTTGGGTGGTTCAGCTGGTGGGGTCTGACCTGCTGGTGGGCAGGCGGGTCCGCAGGCTGTGGGACGGTGATTTCACCGCATCTGGCGGCTGCCCCTGTGGGGAGGCTGGTGGGAGGCTAGAGGGGCTCCCGGGGGCGGGGCCAGGCGCAGGGGATTCTGGGACCGGTCCAGACCACTGGCCGGCCAAGCTGCTCTTGGGCAATCTGGTGGCCCCGGCACTGTCTCTGATGGTCTTAAGGCAGTCTGGCTGTGAGGAGTGGCCGTGTTATATCCTGAGGAGTCCCATCACTGGTGCCTACAAGATGCTGGGCTGGGGCAGGGCTCGCTCCACAGCTAATAAGCTAGAGGAAGGAATCCATACGCTGGCAGGCTTGCCAGCATCAGTGTGCCAAAGACAGCTACCAGCGTCTGTGTCCCCAGAGTGAGCTGCGTTTCCTCCTGCCTCTCCTAGAGATGCTCTGAGACCAGCAAGTAGGTCTGACCCAGGCTCCAGTCGGATTATTGCTCCTGTCCTGGGTCCCAGACGGGGTGAGATATTGTGTGCACCCTTTAAAAATGGATCTTCCCTGTAGTTCAGACGATAAAGAATCTGCCTGCAAAGAAAAAGACCCAGGTTCGATTCCTGGGTCGGAAAGATCCTCTGGAGAAGGGAATGGCAATCCCCTCCAGTATTCTTGCCTGGAGAATCCCATGGACAGAGGAGCCTGGCGGGCCATGGTCCATGGGGTTGCAAAGAGCTGGACACAACTGAATGACTAACACTACTTTAGGAGTGGAGTCTATTTCCCACAGCCCTCTGGCTTTCTTGAAAGTAAGCCCCACTGGCCTTCAAGGCCAGATCCTCTGGGGTCTTGTTTTCCTGTGCAGGAGAAGCTCTGCAATGTAATTCTTTTCCAGTTTGTAGATTATCCCTGGGAGTATAGGCATGCATGCTAAGCCGCTTCAAAGCAAGAAAATAGAGCAGGTTGCCATTCCCTCCTCTAGGGACCTTCCCAATCCAGGGATGGAACCTGAGTCTTTTATGTCTCCTACATTGCTGGTAGGGTTCTTTACCACTAGCGCCACGTGGAAAACCTAATATACTTGACTATATCATGTGTCTGCCGTTCCTACTGTTATCAAATTGGTGCATGGACTCTCACTAGGGTCCTAGGCTGGGTGGAGACCCCTTGTCTTGGCCAGGGTGGTTCTTTTTCTGCCCAAATTTGCATAGCCAGTAACGAAACTGATGCTGAGACTGGAACAGCACAACTTTATTCAATGGCCAAAATGGAGAAGCTGGAACTTAGTTTGCAAATCAACTTCTCAGCCTGACTTGGTGGAGATATCATATGTATAGCAGGGTCGAGATCCAGGTCTCCTGCATTTCAGGCAGACTCTTTACCATCTGAATCACCAGCGAAGACTATAAAAGGAAGGGAATGGAGAAAAGAGAAGGAGGAATATTCATGAAATATCTGAGAACAGGGATCTGGACTCTGACTACATCTCTGGATAGAGTGTCAGAATTGCATTAAATTAGAGGACAGCGTGCTGGTGTCTGAGAATTCCTTGTTGGTGTGGGGAACCTCCCCCTGTACACGTCAGAATTCGGTCTCTTTCATGAGAGCCTCTTAACAAGTCCTGTAACAGGGGTGTTGTGCTGTGCTTAGTCATTCAGTCGTGTCTGACTCTTTGTGACTCCATGGACTGTAGCCCACCAGGCTCCTCTGTCCTTGGGGATCCAGGCAAGAATACTGCAGTGGGTTCCCATGCCCTCCTTCAGGGGATCTTCCTCACCTGGGGATCAAACCCAGGTCTCCTGCATTGCAGGTGGATTCTTTACCATCTGAGCCACCAGGGAAGCCCAAGAATACTGGAATGGGTAGCCTCTTCCTTTTCCAGGGGATCTCCCAACCCAGAAATTGAACCAGGGGACAGGGGTAATAGCCAGTATCAAAATACATGATTTCTAGGGACTCTCCTGGTGGCCCAGGATTTGAAACTCTATGCTTCCAATGCAGGAGGCATGAGTTGGATCCCTGGTTGGAGAACTAGGATTCCACATGCCACATGGTGTGGCCAAATTTTTTTTAAATGTGAATTCTAACCAGCTTTGTGTTCATGCCAAGTTACTTTGCCTTCCTTGAATATTTATATTCTTATCTTTAAATGGGCAATAAACACATCTGTCCCTTAAAGATTGTTATGTTGACCAAATAAGAAAATATTTGTGAATAAAAAGCATCTTGCAGAAATGTATGGTACAATTGAAAAAAAATTAGATTTTCCTTCTTTTGAAATTAGTGCCAGTTAGGCAGAAAATAGCAAAGTAACACTTCATGTGTTTGGCATCAGTGGAAGATTCATAAAAGTGAATTTTCTGGGTTAGTTAACTCTTTGAATGCCAGCATAAGAAAATTATACTCTGCATTACTGACCATATACTAAGTGAGGAATGTCCCAAATGATCATGGGGTCACTTTATTCCTCTCCTACCCCTTGTAGCCAATTACCAATTAAGTTACGTTCGACTTCGCAATTTTGCTTTATTGTGAGGTTTTATTATATGTGGTCTTCTGTGTTCTTTACTTGAATATGCTGAAAATAATTTAAAATGTCTGGGGTCTTAGTTATCATTAAATACAGTTGGGATATGATCCAGGAGATTCTATTCCTACAGATTGGTAAGATTTGTTGAATTATTGAATTTGCTTTTTATGGTTTTCTGACACTTCCTTTCTGCCAGGATTTTTTTTTTTTTTTTGTCATTCTTCTTTTTCTGCCAGGCTTTCTTGGTCATTTTAGCTTTTGTCAGAGATCTGAGACCCAGTAGTTCTTTTGCTTGCTTGGAGATGCTCCTTTAACCTGTTATAGGTTAGAAAGTCAGTAAATCAAGCATATTAGAATTACATATGCTTCCCAGGCCATGAGCCAAGGGGAAAAGGCTATTTTAACAGGTTATAAAATAAAAAACAAAAAGAAAATAGAAACAGCCTAATAACAAGATACTATTTTGGTGTCTCAGTCCTCACTTGCACTGTTGTGGGAACCCAGCATTCAGATCTTTCTCTTTGAACTCAGAAAAGCAAAGAAATTTTCAGGTGCCATTCACACTTCCTTCTTTATTCACCAAGCCATGGGCTCTTGCCTTGTGTGTGGCTGATGCGGTGCCTGGCCATGCTGGAGGTACTGGGGTGTCTGATGTGTGGCTGTGGCTGCCCTAGGAATGTACACCCCATTATACCTATCAGACTGACCCCAACCCCAGGAGTGTACTCCAAGGCATTGGGGTAGATTATTACAACCACAGCTTCAGTGAGCCAGGCCTCTCTGTTGTCTCTCACTCCCTTTCAAGCTAACTTTGCTACTCTCTTTGTCCAGTGGAGTCTACCACTCCACCTATTAAATTGAAGTATAGTTGATTTACAATATTGTGTTAGTTTCAGAAATACAGCAAAGTGATTCAGTTATGTATTTTATTGTTGTTGTTTAGTTGCTAAGTCATGTCCAACTCTTAGTGACCCATGAACTGTAGATGCCAGGTTCCACTGTCCACAGGATTTCTCAGGCAAGAATACTGGAGTGGGTTGCCATTTCTTTCTCCAAGGGATCTTCCTGATCCAGGGATCAAAGTAGTGTCTCCTGCACTACAGGTGGATTCTTTACCATTGAGCCACCAGGGAAGCCCCTCAGTAATGTATATATACATATATATTCAGATTCTTTTCTAAGTTATTACAACATATTGAACATAGTTCCTTGCAGACAGTAAATCCTTGTTGTTTATCTGTTTTATAGATAGGATTGTGTATCTATTAATCCCAAACTCCTAACTGATTCCTCTTTCACCTCCCTCTCCCTTTGGTAGCCATAAATTTGTATTCTATGTCTATGAGTCTATGTCTGTTTATAAATAGATTTGCTTGCATTACTTTTTAGATTCCACATATAAGTGATGTCACATACTTGTCTATCTCTGTTTGACTTAAATCACTTAGTGTGATAGTATCTAGGTCCACCCATGTTGCTAAAAATGGCAATATTTCATTCTTTTTTTAAATCGCCAAGTAGCATTTCATTCTATATGTATACACCATATCTTTATCAAGTTACCTGTTGACAAATATCTAGGTTGTGTTCGTGTCTTAGCTATTACAAATAGTGCTGCTATGAACATTAGGGTGCATAGATCTTTTTGAATTAAGAGTTTTTGTCTATTCTGGATATATGCCCAGGAGTAGGATTGCTGGATCATATGGTAACTCTGTTTTTAGTTTTTTTTTAATTAAATTTATTTTGTTTTTAGTTTTTTAATAAACATCCATAGTATTTTCCATAGTGGCTGCACCAATGTACATTCCTATCAGTAGTTACTGTGCCATCTCTTGTATCCAGGCTGCTTTGTGACTTGCTCTGACTAGCAAAATGTGGTGGAAGCGACACTGTGTAACTTCTGAGGCTAGACCTTGAGGGGTCTTGTGGCTTTGCTTATCCTCTGTTGAAACACTGCTGTCTTGTGAACAAACATGGGCCGGCCTCTTTGAGGACAAGAGGCTGCACAGGAAGACTTTAGCTGCCCCAGCAGAAGCCCCAGACATGTGAGTGGGAACACTGGGACAATGGCAATACCACTCCAGTATTCTTGCCTGGAAAATTCCATGGACAGATGAGCCTGGCGGGCTACAGTCCATGGACTCTCAAAGAGTCAGACAAGGCTGAGCATGTACATGCACACGCCGTGCCAGCCAGCTGTCAGCACAGGCACCAGCTGACTGCAGCTTCACGCTCACCCTACCTGAGAACAGAAGAAAAACTGCCTAGCTGATCCCTGCCCAAAGTGCACAGTTTCGAGCAAATAAATGGTGTATTGTTCGAAGTCACAGTGTTTTGGGATGATTTGTTATGGAGCAAAGGATAACTTGGGTTTCCCAGGTGGCCCAGTGGTAAAGAATCCACTTGCCAATGTACTGAAGAATTGATGCTTTCGAACCGTGGTGCTCGAGAAGACTTTTGAGAGTCCCTTGGACTGCAGGAAATCAAACCAGTCAATCTTAAAGGAAATCAACCCTGAATATTCATTGGAAGGACTGTTGCTGAAGATCAAATACACTGGCCATTTGATTTGAAGAACCAGCTCATTGGAAAAGACCCTGATGCTGGGAAAGGTTGAAGGCACAAGGAGAAAGGGGAGGCAGAAGATGAGATATGGTTAGAGAGCATCACTGACTCAGTGGACATGAATTTGGGCAAACTCTGAGAGATGGTGGACAGAGGAGCCTGGTGGACTACAGTCATGGGGTCTCAAAGAGGCATAACTTCAGCGACTGAACATCAGTAACAAAGGATAACTCAAAGAGGAAGATAAGAAAATTCTTCATTCGCATCAGCCAGAGTGTTTGTGCTACTCCCAGAACTCTGCCTCCAGTCGTATTCATTTCACACAGAATAAGTGGGAAAGATTTTGCTTCACTTTCTCCTCTATTTTGCTCTGTTGTCCCTCAGGCACCGACTCTTTTCAGAAGTGCCACTTGCTGCCACCCAGCCCTCATGCTCATCAGAGCCTCCCCCTGACTTTCTCCACCTGAGCTGTACCTGGAGTGCTCACAGGGCTCCACTCCCCCGTAACTGAGGGGTCTTACTCTAATGGCTGGATAGATCTCAAAGGACCCTTAGAAACATGAAGGACCAGAGCAACCACCTCAGAATACCCTCCAGACTCTAGTGAATTAGCCCAGCAGACCCAGTTTCTCTCTGTATTCTGGGACTCTGTTCTATTTACCCAGAGAGAGAAAAAACTGACAAAGGGTAAAACTCAAGTGGTTCTGTTTTGAGCAAGATGTTTCATCTCTTTTCTTGGACTGTTCAGAGGCCTTTTGTATTGTCAGGATACTTGGCTATACCCTGATTAGCTAAGGTTCTTTGGTAAGTGATAACTTCCAGATAAATAGTTTTCTGTGTAAGAAAGGTCTATTTTAAAACTAGAATTTCTTGTGTTCTTGCCACTCCATGCAGGAGAGTTTAGCCAAATGAGATTTTATCACTAGCATAACTGTACAGAAAATGGATTCCTCAGAGAAACCTTGTATGGCCTTGTTTCAGAGTGGGAATAAAAATGATAGGAATTTTAATCTCTTAGTAACTGTCCTCACTGTAAATTTGTCACCAAAATATTAGTCAGAAAATGACATAATTACAGCTAATAATAAAAAGTTGTTTTTCATTTATTTGGAGATGGTAATAAAAGATTGTAAAGAACATTTTGAAAATACAAGCGGTAAACAATTTAGACATAACTTTGCTGACAAAGGTTCATATTGTCAAAGCTATGGTTTTTTTCTCTAGTCATGTACGGATGTAAGAGTTGGACTGTAAAGGAGGTGGAACACTGAAGAATTGATGCTTTTGAACTGTGGTGCTGGAGCAGACTCTTGAGAGTTACTTGGACAGCAAGGAGATCCAACCAGTCAATTCTAAAGGAAATCAACCCTAAATATTCATTGGAGGGACTGATGCTGAAGCTGATGCTCCAGTACTTTGGCCACTTGATGCAAAGAGCTGACTCACTGGGAAAGACCCTGATGCTGAGAAAGACTGAGGGCAGGAGAAGAAGGGAGTAACATAGAATGAGATGGTTGGATGGCATCACCGACTCCATGGACATGAGTTTGAGCAAACTGTGGGAGATAGTGAAGGACAAGAAAGCCTGGTGTACTGCAGTCCGTGGGGTCACAAAGCCTGGGACATGACTTAGCAACTGAGCAACAACAACAATTTAAAAAGGAAATCACTTAACCTCACTTTCAGAGATAGCTATTGTCCGTGTTATTTTCTACTGTGTCCCTCTAGACTTGAGTGCACATGCTCACTGCTAAGAGTGTCCTCAAAAGATAGAATGCAGGTCAGGTGTTTTTTTGTTTGGTTTTTTTTTTGCTTCCTCAAATTTGTATTTTATTTGATCATTCAGTTAAAAGGTCACTAACTCAGGAATTGTCTATTTCACTGTAGACAATTAGGTGATTTTTATAGCAGCTTATTCATCATGCTTTGGAGAGGAGTATAAAATATGATCTGCAAGACTAGGAATCTAGCTGTCTGAACTCCATACAAAGGAGCCTGCACACTAAGGAAACACTTGTCCGTTATAAAAGAACAGGGTCAAGTCAACAAAACAGCCTGTCAGTTGACTATACTTTTTCTCTTCCAACTGTAGACCATGTGAATATTGGTTGTGGTCCCAAAGAGGGGACTATTACTCTGAGAGAACTACATTTACTCCACCTTGCTTGAGTATGCTTTAAGGCATTTACAATTTATTGGAGTCTGAAATGAAATGAAGAAAGCAAGCAAGCCACTGTAACAGACAGGTGGTTTTCATTACATATAACCATTAATCTTGTCCTGATTATTTATCAGACTATGTTACATTGCAATGTTTCCTTAATCGATTGATAGGCTATCACCACAAAATATGTCACTGAAGTAAAATAATTGTTGATGTGTTAATGAAAACCATCAGGGAGACCAGAAAGCCTCCCCTCCGTAGAATGAGGGCAATGAGGAATCTATTTAGGAAGAAAGAAGCAACTGTTGATACTAATCAGATTGAACTACCTCTTTAATTGAGTCGTGTTTAGGATTGTGGAACAAAAACATGGAGCTGTTTAAAGACCTGTTGAATCACAGGAGCACTTCTAATTGAGCACTTTACAGTGAAAATCTGAGTTTTACAAAAGCCATATTTTAAAGGGATGATTATTTTACAAATGACTCACAATATAGTTAGCAGTACTATATTGTATGCATAAAAGCTTGCTACAAGGATAGGTCTTATGTTAAGTGTTCTTATCACTAATAACATTACTAAAATAAATGATAAATAAGAGGGCAGGAGAAAACTTTCAGAGGCAATGGATAGGTTTATGAATTAGATTATGACGATGGTTTCACAAGTATATGCTTGTCTCTAAACTCATCAAGTTGTGCACATTAAATATGTTTAGCTTTTAATATCTGAAGCCGCCACTGCTGCTGCTGCTGCTAAGTCACTTCAATCATGTCTGACTCTGTGAGACCCCATAGACGGCAGCCCACCAGGCTCTTCTGTCCCTGGGATTCTCCAGGCGAGGACACTAGAGTGGGTATATGTGAAGCATACCTCAGTGAAGGACTTCCCTGGTGATACAGTGGATAAGAATCCTCCTGCCAATGCAAGGGACATGGATTTGATCCATGGCCCCAGAAGGTTCCACAAGCCTCGGAGGCTGCAACTACTGAGGCCCGGGCACCTAGAGCCTATGTTCCATAACAAGAGAAGCCACCACAATGAGAAGCCTGAGCACCGCAGCAAAGAGTAGCCCCACTCGCTGCAACTGGAGAAAGCTCAAGTGTAGCAAGGAAGGCCCAGTGCAGCTAAAAATACAAAAGAACAACACACACACAAAGAATCACACTAGAGATTTTTTTAAATTTATTGTTCAGTAAATTTAGCATTTTGATTTAAAAATTTTGTCAATAACATACTGGGAACATATTTAAAGTGGAAAATAAATAAACACAATACACTAAGTTTACAATGGAGGAAACAGGTGGAAGGATGAAGCTCCTTAGCTTTATCTGCTGGGTTCAGAGCACCTTTTACACACTGATTAGCAAAGGAGAAATTATACTTCAGCTATATTTCTTCTCTCATTTCCATAGTGTATATGGAATTGGAAGGGACTGAGTGAAACCTTTTTACTATTAATCAAGGAAACTGAACTCAGAGAAATTAAGAGATTGCCTAAATCAGCCAATGAATGGCTGGTTCTCAACACAGAAACACAAGTTAAGGCATTTGACTGCCAAGTTCAAGTCCTGGCTTCTGACCCTTTTAAGCTACATATTCTTGGGCTACTGATTTCATTTCTTTGGGTCTAGGTTTTCTTATCAGTAAAGTAGACGCTAAGCTTATCTCCTGCAGAGAGAGACTGTGAGAACTGAGAGATCCTCCCTGTGGCATACTTGGCGGGATGCCTTACTGTAGTAAACACTCAGGTTTAGCTGTGAAGGCTGCAGCATTCTCAACAATAAAAACCAGAACTAGACCCCAACTTTCTTGACCTCCCCTTCTAGGGTCTTTTCCTTTACACATGTAATCACAGATGATACTAAAATTTTTATCATGGCCTGGGCACTAACTGGTCAGAATGAACCTAGACTACCAAGATGGCAGATTTCCTGCCTGGCAGGAAAATACACAGGACAATGGATGGCTCTGTGGTTCTTAGAATGGATGTATGGCTGCCCTTTGTATTATTTTAGGGAGGCATTAATGACTGTAGAGTAGGAATTACTTGTAGTGGGGCTGTCACAGACTGTGACACCTCAGATAAACCACACAACCTCTCTGTAGCTCACACTTAATGCTCCGAACACCGTGCAAAGTTGTTATGGGGATCAACACGGATCAGAAATGCAAAAGCCCTTTGAAAAAGGGTAAACCATTACACAAATGCAGGAGATTTGTGAAATGCCTAAACCTTCAAGAAAACAGGTTCCAGGGGGAAATCAGCTAAGATCTACATACTTCTTCCACTTTGTAACAGTTTACACTAAACCTATCTATGGCCTAAAAATGTCACATTCTATTTCTTCATTGTTTTACATTGGACAAGTCTATCAAAATGAAAGATTTTCTGTACTTTTCTTTAGAAAGTGGAATTCTTCCTATTAACCAGAAATCATTTCTCTGAAATTTTCCTATTAACTGGTAATCATTTCTCGGAAATTTTCCTTATTTCTGTAATGCAATGCAGCTATTTTATAATAGCTTAAGTTAGTGAAATTTTCACAAATTCCATCTGCAAACTAGAAACTCTGTGTGTTCTTTAGTCTTATTTTTTTCTTATGCTTGACCAAACTTCTTTCACATGTGTATGATGAGTATCTAAACTCGTTCAAGGTTGGTAAGCACTGCTTTAAACCATATTACAGAATTGGTAATTTTTAAACATCACAGCAGCATGGTAAAGTTATAACCAGTGCTAAACATCTATTTTCAATTTATGGCATTTGTGCCTCTTCAATAACACGTTGGCCTTTTTTCCTCTTTTGACTCAACTTCGTTTCTGTTTCTTATTCGCGTTATAGATTGTTTCAATCTGTCTCACTTCTGAGCCAACATTTCTGAGATTAGGATACCATTTGAGATCTTTTACTTACCCGTGTCTTGTGGACAAATACCTCCACAGACATTTACATGAACACACAGTCACACAGAGCTCATCACACAAGGACTCAGCTCCTATTTTTGATCATACGTGTGCTCACAAATATACAAAGCGCTACTGGAAATAATGAGGCAGTTTTCAAAGTTGCTCACAACAGATCTGTTTCTTTACCTTAAAGTGACATCTCACTCACTCTTCAGCATGTTCTTTATTCAGATTCTCAGAGGTGCAAAAATTGTTTTTGCAAGTGCGTGTAGTTGTAGAGTGGATTGAGAGCTGAAGAAGTCTTGACTCTGCAGAGATGATGACATCACACATATATGAAAACAATAAAATAAGACTAATTTAATTCTCACAATGAAGCCCCAATTTTCAGGTTCTCTCTCCTCTGTAGTGCTACTGTTTTGCTGTGTCTGAGGAGCATACTTGGTCCTCCTTTGGAGTCATCAAATTTCGTTCGTGCATCCATAACCATGGGGTTTCCTTGGTGGCTCAGTGGTAAAGAATCCATCTGCCAACACAGGAAATGTGGATTTGATCCCTGGGTCAAGAAGAATCCCTGGAGTAGGAAATGGCAACCCACTCTAGTATTCTTGCCTGGGAAATCCCATGGACAGAGAAACCTGGTGGGCTACAATCCCTGGGGTCACAAAGAGTTGGACATGACTTAGTGACCAAACACCACATCCGTAACCACATAGATGCTGTGGTTCACATCAACCCTCCCCCAGGTGCTGGGCCTCAGACCTTTCTAATGGTCTTTGTTAGTTTCTAGGAGGTATCTTGGAGAAGGCAATAGCACCCCACTACAGTACTCTTGCCTGGAAAATCCCATGGATGGAGGAGCCTGGTGGGCTGCAGTCCATGGGGTCTCGAAGAGTCGGACATGACTGAGCGACTTCACTTTCACTTTTCACTTTCATGCATTGGAGAAGGAAATGGCAGCCCACTCCAGTGTTCTTGCCTGGAGACTCCCAGGGACGGGGGGGAGCCTGGTGGGCTGCCGTCTATGGGGTCGCACAGAGTCGGACACGACTGAAGCGACTTAGCAGCAGCAGCAGCAGCAGGAGGTGTTTACTTTGTGGCACTTCCTACTCTTCCTTACTGTTTTTCCTTTCTCCTCACCACTCAGAGGAGGCTCTTAGCTCAATTACTTCTTATCTTGGTCCCTATCTCCTTGTTATTAGGGGTTGGGCTGAGGTGCAACACATGCTACCTCACAATATGGCCCCTTGACATACTGAGTATTTTTGATGGAAGGAATCTGGGGTATAGCAGTTGCAGGAAGGATTCTCTCATCCCCGCTATTCCCTACAGTGGTTTCATGGGTGGGTCTCCTCATGTGAGAAGTGCCCTCTTAATACCCAGAGGAAAGGACCATCTTTACCTACACAGATGGAGTGATGCCAAGAGGAATTCAAATGAACAGGTCTTGCTAAATTTCCCCCAGTTCACCACCTTTATCTCATTTCCTTTTGTCCCATCACATTTTCCCATGCTTTCCACTCTTCATCAAACCAAGTATAAAAATACTTGGGCTTAACTGCTTCTTCTGGTCTTCATTTCCTTATGAGTTCTCTTGTGTCACGTAAAACTTATATTAAATAAATGTGTATGCTTTTCTTCTGTTAATCTATCTTTTGTGAGTCCAGTTTACAGGCCTCCAGCCAAAGAATATAAGATGAGTTAGATGAAGAGATTTCTTCCCCCTCTCTTGCTTCCCAGTTGGCATTGGAGGTAAAGAACCCACCTGCCGATGCAGGAAACATAAGAGACATGGGTTTGATCCTGGGTTAGAAAGATCCCCTGGAGAAGGAAATGGCAACCCACTCCAGTATTTTTGCCTGGAGAATCTCTAGGACGAAGGAGCCTGGCAGGCTACAGTCCACAGGACCACAGAGAGTCAAGACACACCTGAAGTGACTTAGCACGCATAAGATAACGATTCTATTCTAGTGCATAGTGAGGACAGAGACTCTGCAGGGGTCTGTGTCATTTCTTTTGTGCCACTTGCCTCTGCCCTTTGAGGGAAGGGTGGGCTGGAAGCCTCACTTGTGAATGTGTTTGTTCATTCATATTTTTCTTACTCATCATTCAGTGACTGTGGGTTTTGAGTGAAGACACCATTTCAGGTACTGGAATATTTTGCACTAAGGCCAGTGTGGCTGCTCAGACCTCAAATAGATTCCTCCCTCAGACTGGGGACAGAATGTCAGACATTTAACAGGCACAACACAGCGGAGATTATGGCAATAAGGAAAATATAAACAGTAACCATATTCAGAGATACCACACTCACCTGGGGTTTTTGTCCTGGTCTGCAATACAGTTCAGAAAACTCAGGTTTTCAGTAATATGAGAATGTGTCTAAAAATCACATATACAGTGGCCACGTACTTTTACCTTGGGTGTCTGAACCACAGCTATTTCATTTTGACTCTCAGATGCATCCCCTTCCTCCAAGGCCAAAGCAGATGTATAACCACATCAGAAAGGCCATAAAACAGGCTTCTCTGATCAGCAAACTGTAAGTTCAACCATGTATAGGCCTTCTGACATCCCCATACCTCAGTGTGTACAGATCTTTCTATCATTCCCCCCACTCGCTTTCTTTAAAAATTTTATTTTGTATTGGGGCATAGCCGCTCAACAATGTGTGATAGTTTCAGTCAAACCTTGATGTTGGTGTCCTGGCTCCTACCCCGGGTTCAGAGCTTGTCCCTTGGTACTAGATCTCCTTTATATTTGCCTAGTCAGATCTCATGAGCAGACTCAGAGAGTTGTGTTAATGGGGGAACACTTTATAGGCTATACATTTTATTACTTCTACCCAGTTGTCACATAAGCATTTTACATGTGCTTTTAGCAGCAGATCTAAAGCAAGGAGTGTCACACTTGATAAGTAGTTATATGTGTGTGTGTGTGTGTGTGTGTGTGTGTGCGTGCATGTGTGCATGTGCACACGCATATGTTCAGTGGCTAAGTCATGTCCAACTCTTTGCAACCCCATGGACTGCAGTATGCCAGGCTTCCCTGTCTTCACTATCTCCTGGAGTTTACACAAATTCATATCTATTGGGTCAGTGATGCTATCTAACCATTTCATCCTCTGCCTTCAATCTTTCCAAGCATCAGGGTCTTTTCCAATGAGTCAGCTCTTCACATCAGGTGGCCAAATTATTGGCCAAAGTATTGGAGCTACTGTGACAGTTTCACTGGATGATTTTCTTTCCATCTAGAACATCAGGACAAAAGTATGGCTAAGACAGTAACTTTCATAAATATAGACCTCAATCAACAGATCTAAATTTAACATCCACTGAAACAGAAAAGACTCTTGAGAGTCCCTTGGACTGCAAGGAGATCCAACCAGTCCATTCTGAAGGAGATCAGCCCAGGGTATTCTTTGGAAGGAATGATGCTAAAGCTGAAACTCCAGTACTTTGGCCACCTCATGAGAAGAGTTGACTCATTGGAAAGACTCTGATGCTGGGAGGGATTGGGGGCAGGAGGAGAAGGGGACGACAGAGGATGAGATGGCTGGATGGCATCACCGACTCGATGGACATGAGTCTGAGTGAACTCCGGGAGTTAGTGATGGACAGGGAGGCCTGGCGTGCTGCGATTTATGGGGTCGCAGAGTCGGACATGACTGAGTGACTGAACTGAAGCATAATATTGTTCTTTCTAAAATTATCCTCATCTCCATCAAATACAGCCAAATCAAGACTAACCTGTCTGCAAAACCAGGCTGATCAGTTGACCAAATAGACTCCTCCAAGCTGGCTGAGGGGGAGCTCATCAGGAGTCCTGGGCTGAATTCCCCAAAGACCTCTCAAGTACAGGAAAGCCATGCCAAAGGTCTGATTGATTTCTCTCTACTAGAAGCGCCCCCCCACCTCCAAGTTTTGAGATTCCTGCCCTTGCCAGGAGACAATCTCCTTCATTCTCCTGGTAAGGCCACCTGGAACCCGAGAGTCTGATTTCTGGGAGGACCAGGTAGAGAGAAGAAAAGAATGCATCAATTCTATCCACAGGTGTTCCGTTCAGTTCAGTCGCTCAGTCGTGTCCGACTCTTTGCGACCCCATGAATCGCAGCACACCAGGCCTCCCTGTCCATCACCAACTCCCGGAGTTCACTCAGATTCATGTCCATAGAGTCAGTGATGCCATCCAGCCATCTCATCCTCGGTCGTCCCCCTTCTCCTCCTGCCCCCAGTCCCTCCCAGCATCAGAGTCTTTTCCAATGAGTCAACTCTTCACATGAGGTGGCCAAAGGACTGGAGTTTCAGCTTTAGCATCATTCCTTCCAAAGAAATCCCAGGGCTGATCTCCTTCAGAATGGACCGGTTGGATCTCCTTGCAGTCCAAGGGACTCTCAAGAGTCTTCTCCAACACCACAGTTCAAAAGCATCAATTCTTAGTTTACCCATTTGCTCTAAGTCATAACCACCTTGAGGGCAAGGGCTTCCCTCTATTTGGAAAACACAGATTAGAACCAGTAACAATGCAGACAAAACCCAGAAGAATTATAACCGTATTCACCGGTTCACTCAGTAATCAGTCCTTTTGTTAACTTTTTAATGAAGCCATCAGGTTTTCCATTAGGATCCTTTAAATTCTTTACCCAGTTCAGCAATATAATCTGAAATTTATCAAAGACCAGCTATTGTCAGAATGTCTTTCCTATGAATCTTCTTGAAGATGAAGCACTTTTGCAAAACTAGGAGAATAAAACAGTAACTGTTTATAAAAGACAAAAGACTTAAAAAGATATGGTTAAGCAACAGATTACAATGTAATTGATAAAGAAACTTGGTTACAGTAACTAGAATTATGACTAATTATAATGTTATACTTTATTTTATTTTTTTAGTTTTTATTTTTACTTTAGTTTGCTTTACAGTACTGTATTGGTTTTGCCATACATTGACATGAATCTGCCATGGGTGTACGTGAGTTCCCAATCCTGAGCCCCCCTCCCACCTCCCACCCCATATCATCTCTCTGGGTCATCCCCGTGCACCAGCCCCAAGCATCCTATATCCTGTATCGAACATAGACTGGTGATTCGTTTCTTACATGATAGTATACATGTTTCAATGCCATTCTCCCAAACCATCCCACCCTCTCCCTCTCCCACAGAGTCCAAAAGTCTGCTCTATACATCTGTGTCTCTTTTGCTGTCTCACATACAGGGTTATCATTACCATCGTTCTAAATTCCATATATACAGTGCCATCCATTTTCAGGGCTAGTTGATTCGGCAGGTGAGTTGTTACACACTCCTTAGCGGATTCTGACTTCTATGGCCACTGTCCTGCT
The DNA here is from genome assembly GCA_917880005.1 of Nanger dama. Lineage (NCBI taxonomy): Eukaryota > Metazoa > Chordata > Mammalia > Artiodactyla > Bovidae > Nanger > Nanger dama. The sequence continues at coordinate 31,413,193 of CAKJTW010000023.1, forward strand.
AATGCTATACTTAAAAAAAAATTTTTTTATGGGGGATCTTAGTTCCCTGACCAGGGATTGAACCCATGCCATCTGCATTGGCAGCACTGAGTTCTAACCCCAGACCTCCAGGGAAGTCCCAGATGGTAATATTAACCCTTAAAATCCTTAATCTCTGGCAAAAACAAGAAACAAGTAACTGTTTCCTCATCAAAAAACTCAGTGCTTTAGTCTTCCTCTGCTAAGCAGGCAAAGATCAATAAACTGAGACCTACTCAGCAATTCATGTTGCAAGATTTTATCCTATTTGAAATGATCCAAGAGTACTCTTCTTTTAACTTTAGTTTCAAGTTACATAATATGGAGAAACTATTTTAGATATTAACAAAACAAGGACAGCCACCACAAGCCCCGCATACTAGTAGACAGCCACCCCAGGGTTTCCCCTGCAACTTTCAGGATCACCCCTGGAACTTTAGGGCCCCAGGTGTTAATGAACGGCTGCCCTGGAGTTAACACCTGTGGCTTTCGGGCCTCACCTGTTAGTGGACAGCCCCTGCAGCTTTCCATTCCCTGGCACTCTCAGGAGTTTCTTCAGTCTCTCAGCTGCTCAGCCAGTGGTGGGGCTGCACCCCTCAGAACTGTGAGGCCTGTGAAAGAGCCGGGAGCCAGCAATCAGAGACACTGATGGTTTAACGGATGTGGGAGCTTAGGCGACTGAAGCAACGTCCTGGAAGGACACGCCACTCTGAGTGGAGGACAGCAGGCAGGAAGTGATGCAGGGTTCCTTCCCAGGGTGAGGAAGGGAGGAGTACCTCTTACATTTGAATTGAGGCCAGGTGTGCTCATTAGTTGCCAGGGAAACCAGAGCCCCTCACTGCCTCTTTGATAAACTCTCACTAGCTGGAGCCTGGGGCAAACATGTAGGAAGGTCAGTCATGTGAGTAGTGTATAGGTGAAGCAGGTATTGGTTGGACAGGGAATATACAGAGAGCAAGAGAACAGCCATCTTGAATGGCCTATCAAGTGTGTATATGTCAATCCTGGTCTCCTAATTTGTCCCTCCCCCTCTTTTTCCCCCTTGGTAACCACAAGTTTGTGTTCTGTATCTGTGATTCTGTTTTTGCTTTGTAAATAAATTCATTTGTACCCTTTTTAAAAATTCCACATATCAGCAATATCATATATTTGTCCTCTGTCTGACTGACTTCACTCAGTGTGACAATCTCTAAGTCCACACATGTTGCTGCAAGTGGCATTATTTCATTCTTTTTATGGCTGAGTAATTCCATACTCAGTGGTGACTCAGTGGTAAAGAATCTGCCTGCCAGTGCAGATGTGTGTTCGATTCCTGGATTGGGACTGGATTGGGAAGATCCACCGGAGAAGGAAATGGCAACCTACTCCGGTACTCTTGCCTGAAAAAGGATGTCTAAGGGTCAAGAAGAGTTGGACATGACTGAGTGACTGAGCATGCACAGATACAGTATTTCATTGTATATATGTAACATTTCTTCTGTATCCATTCATCTGTTGATGAACATTTAAGTTGCTTCCATGTCTTGCCTATTGTAAATAGTGCTGCAATGAACATTAGGGTGCATGTATCTTTTTGAATTATAGTTTTCTCCTGGTACACACCCAGGAATTGAATTGCTGGATCATATGGTAGCTCTATTTTTTTTTTTTTAAGGAACCTCCATACTGTTCTCCATGGTGGCTGTACCAATTTACATTTTCATCAACAGTATTTCCTTTTTCTTCACGATGTTTTCAGCATTTATTGTTTGTAGACTTTTTAATAATTGCCATTCTGATTGGTTTGACGTGATGCCTCATTGTAGTTTTGATTTGTATTTCTCTAGTACTCTCTGATGTTGAGCATGTTTTCATGGCTTTTTGGCCATTTGTATGTCTTGCTGATTATAATGGACTGTTTGGCAGAGTTTGGAAATGCTAATCGCCTTTGAATTACTCTGGCAAGGTGGATCCTTTGGTTCAGTTGAAATTAGTGGTTTCCTGCCACATGCTGTAGTCCAGTGGAATGGCTCCAGAAGTCATGAAGGTCATCACTGGAGAAGAATCTCCCTCTCTTTCTGTAATAGTCAGGATCCATAACATATACTGTGTTCTTTTCACAGTGAAGACATAATCTCAGTTGGGAAAAAATATGTAAAAGAGTGTTCCAAAATAGTTCCCAATTGGGAGAATATTTTTTTTTGAAGATACATGTAGAATCATGTCATCTTTATAGTAAGAGGAACAGTTAGTATAACTCAGTTTTATTTTTCATCATGCCATGTAGAGTGTAACCCAGAAAAGGCATTTGTCCTTTTCTTTTAGTATTGATTAGCCCTCTACACAAGAAAACTAATCCTCAAAACAGGTTTAAGTAATTCTTAGTAGTTATTCTGATTCTGTGGGGTTAAAGCTTGAGGAAAATTCCTTATAATTAGAGCTAAGTGAACATACACATTCTTTCCCTGTAGAAAGCAGAGTCCCACAAAAATCAACCAGAGACTAGAAAAGATGACCTATTACATGAAGTTTCTTGTAGGTTTGCTATTTTTCCCTTTCCTCTCTTTTTTTTGGAGGAGGGGGTGGTGTTTGCTTTAGGGCTAAATGACAGATCTGTATCATCTGTAACCATCAAGGGCTTATTTTCTTGGGTGCAATTCCATCACCTAAAATGGCCTTTGTACACATATATATTTCTCTTCTTTAATAGAAACCTGATGAACTTCAGAATTCATTTGAAATATGTATTCAATATAAACCACTCTTCATTGTTTATGAACGTAGAGCAGCACAGCAGTCTTCATTTGTTCTCAAAAATTTCTTCCTATTCTCTCATCTCATTTCTCACAACAGCCTTGTTCAGGCTGAGTGGAAATATTGATAAACGTGAAAAGATGCTCAACTTCCCTAATAATCAAAGAAATGCATATTAAAATGAGGTAGTACTGTTTCCTCTCTCACTGGGACAGAAGTGAAGAATATTAATCATCTCTGTTGTGGTGAAGAAACAGGGCAGAGAGAACTCAGCACACGGGCCCCCGCCTCCCACACGTCACCCTGCAGCAGTCCAGCTCTGGCCCTTTGTAAGGCCCCTGCTCTGCTCCATCCTGTGCGAGGGTCTGTGAACCACCCCCTATTCGTGCAATAAATCCTTTCTCTCTCTCTTTTTTTCACTTTTGTTTTTGCCTTTTGTGTGTGCATGCAAGGAGTCTTAATATAATGTATACTTTTGCCTTCATTTCAAGCCATTTTCTCTTTCTGGTATTTGTTACTTTTACAAATTATCACATGCCTCCATTTCATTAAGGACCAAACCATTGCCTCCATTGCATTAAGGATACCAAACCATTTCCTGATTTCTTTCCTGGATCCTGTGCAGGATCATTTTTCAGTTGTAGGTGTTTTCTGTGAGCTCTCTGGGCATTTTTCCTTTTTCCTCTAAGAGTGATTTCACAGACCTCAAGTTTCTCACTAACTCCTTATCCTTTTCCTGAACTTCAAACAAGAGACAGGGATCTATTCACACTTGATGTTTGCTCTCAGTCCTGTAATTGCTGTGGATTGTCCTTGGCTCTGCTCACTATATGTACTTCCCCTTCTGAGATATAGAGCTGGAGGCAGATAGATACACTTAACCCTCTGCCTGTGTCCCCAGAGAAATTAATCTAGGGACTTCCCTGACCTTCCAGTGGTTGAGAATCTGTCTTGCAATGCCAGGGACACGGGTTCAACCCCTGGCGGGAGAACTGAGATCCCACATGCCACGGAGCAACTAAGCCCCGAGCTGAGTTACAATTCCTGAGCCCAGAAATCACAATTGAGTCCGTGTGTTGCAACAAAGATCCTGAGTGCTGCAATGAAGATTCTGAGTACTGCAACTAAGACCTGATGCAGCTAAATCAATAAATAAACATAGGAAAAAGAGAAATTAATCTAGGGAGTTCCTGAGGTGCTCAGGAATGAGGCCTTCCTAAATCCTCCTGATTAGTCCTTTGATTTTTTGAGCCACTGGGACACAGAGACAATTATAATCCTCAGGATGGACCACATCTTCCAGGGTAGCTTGCAATCCCCATGATCTGCCACCCAGACTCTTCTCTTTTCTGATTTAACCTATAGAATTTTGTCTGTGGGGTTTACCTCCCAGGATGCAATGCATCACTGCAATCACTTCTTCTCTCTTGTCCTGAGTTTTCTGGCCAAGAGACATGGGCCACAGAGGCATCTTATTCTGCCTGCCTTACAGCTCATTATTTGTTTTTTTTTTTTTTTGGTAGCCACAGACGCTCAGTCTCTGAAACAGGAAGTAGAATCCTAGGGAGGTGTAACATGTCTTATTGCTTTTTTAGTCTGGCTCTGGTTAGGCTTTTTCTCGACCCAGCTCCATTGGCAGTAACAGTGGATGGAAATTTCTAACAAGCTTTGGCATTAGATTGTCTCTCAGTGTGAGTTTTCACTAGAGAGGAGGGAAGCTGATGAGGAATCCAGTTATCCTTTGCACGGGACCCAGCAATGTCTTCCTACCGCCCTCCACATGACGTTTACCCCACTCCCCCTGGGTTTCAATAGTCTGCACAATCTGGTCTAATCCTGTAATCCATAACCTCTGCTCCAAGCAGCTGGCCTCCTTCGCCCATGTATTCATGTCTCTTTTCTTCCTGGCAGGGTCCCTTTTTCTGTTCAGTTAAATCCTTCCATGTAATGCTGAGATCAAGTTTTATCTCCTTCTTGAAGCCTTTTGATGATCACAGCCTACATCGAAGTCCTATATTTTCTTTCACTCATTTATTTATTCACTGAACAAATATTTGTTCCATGCTTGGGCTATGTCCTTCACCATGTGTTAAGTGGGAATCCCTAGTAAATAAGGTAGATTTGTTCCCCACCTTCATGGGACTGAAAGTTTAGGTGTAATACATGCAAAAATCACACAATAATAGATCCTTTCAGTCCTCTGTATAATCTTTATTAATCTGGGTAATTTTTTTTTTTTTTTTTTGGCAACCAGCAAAACCAAGTTCTGGAATACAGGCCCAAATATGAATTTCTTGGGAGAGTCCTGGGGAACCTCACAGAACTGAAGGAGAGCTGAAACTCTGGCTTCTGGGGCTCAAGGAGAGAGAATCTCTGGAGATCTCAGCAGTGGAAAGGTTTAGACTCTGTAGGGCAGTTCCTTGGCTCCAAGAGCTGCTTTTTGGGTGTGGATGCCGAGTTTCATGTCCCAGGAGAAGCTGGTGTGTTTAAGTTTGGGTCAGGTGATTTAGATCCAGGAGCCAGGTGGAGGTGGGTGAGGAAGCTGGGGCCACTGGGGCTTCCCTTGAGTACGAGGAGGGCTTTCCCATAGCAGGGGAAGTCGTTGTGACCTGGAGCCGCCCTCCCGTGGCTGCTGTGTTGCCCAGATGGCCCCTTCAGGATCAAAGAACCTATTCCCCCAGCTGCTGGGAGTGTCCAGGTCAGGTGGAGAGCCCCTAGCGGTCAGCCTACCCTGGGGAAGCCACCTTTCTCTCGGTCAAGCTCCCCATCTGGGCATCCCACTCCCAGAGACTGGTGGGAATGTGTGGTACCATCTGCACGCATAGCATGCACCATTCCGAAGGGACCTCTCAGCGTCAGAGCTTCCCACAGACACAGCCCAGTCCAGCTTCTCTGTAAGCCCAGGCTGAGTCCTTCTGTTCCCCAACAGGTGTGGCCCCCTTCCTCCCAAGAGCACTCCCCAAGACCTTCCCGTGCTCTAATCTCTGCCTGAGTCTCTTCCTGAGGAGCCTAGTCTGCAGCACACACCATGGAATTCACAACATCGGTGATGGTCGCATCCTTCCACACCTTATTATAGATTGTCTGGCTCAGTTTGTTCATTACTGCATGTCTTACTCATGCCTGCCAAACTAGATTACAGACTTCCTATGAGCAGAAACCTTAACATCCCTGACATGCAGCCCTCAACCCAGTTACTTCATGAGGCACCTAGGTATCGCTCAGAATTCACTGTTCACTGATCGATTGTGCTCAGGTGAGGGACATGTCACAAAGCCTGCTGTTTTAGATGGGCCAGGGATTTATCATGTCAAAAAGTACTCTTTTAAAAGAGATTCAAACTGTAGTCAAGAGGTTTTGTCTTGTTTGTTTTTTGATTGTTTTCATCTGATTAGTGGCCAATGCATTGATTTTTAAGAGCAGAAAATTCTGATTAGGGAGAATAAATCCCTGTGTGATAACATCATTTTTCCCCTCTGCTGTCTAGGTTCTCCTTTTTTTTCATCTCTGAGGGATGCAGCCACATAACCTTACCAAACATGCTTAAATATATGATTTTAAGAGCTGTTTCATTTCGTTTTGAGTATGTGTGTGTGTGTGTGTGTGTGTGTGTGTGTGTGTGTGTGTTTTGAGGGGAGCAGGGAGAGGAAAGAGTGTCCTAGACTGTGATGTCATATGTCCCAGTGACTTGATTTGAGTGCTGGCTGGGTTCACAATAGCCATGTGCCAAGAGGAACAAATGGAAAGTTGGTGAAGGGCTCCCAGGCTTGAAGCTTTAAAAGAAGTGCTTTTTTCAAGAAGAGGAGATTTCAGAATAAGCCATCTCCAGCAGCACTTTTGTAATCATCCCATTCTGAGACCAATAAAGTGAGATTCCTTGTGCCTAGAGAATATTCAGTTTTAAAAATGAAATAAAAGCATGACTTTCTGGTCCTTTTTCCAGTCTCTTAAACACTCCCACTCCTACTGTCATTCAGAGGTGACACTTACAAAGGGAAGTGATTACCTCCTGTCCATCAGTCACTGTATAATTCTGACAATGTAACAGTATTTCATAGAGTAGCCCCATGATGCTGGCCTTTCCTGCACTCAGTACGCATGTGTAGTTTCATTTTAGAAAAGTTGTGCTGTGAGCAGAGTAAGGAACCCTATGTTTCTTCTCTTATAAATGTGCTTTTATGATATATTTTTTAATTGATTAAAAAGTGAGGGTAATAAATGAACATCTGATCCAAGTTTTAGCAAAGGACCCTTTATTGAGGTACAGGTTCTAAAAAGTTATTTTAGGCAAGTTCCCAGAGGCAGTTTTTTTAAACCACCAGGCTAGATGAGGAGACTGTGATTCTAATGAATTCTGCCACTCCTTAGAAATAAATTAAGAGTTTCCTTCCAAGTAGAGTGGCCAGTGGGCTGAGAGGTAATATTTTTAAATAGTTGAGTCCAAACATAAGCTGGATTTACATTAAAAAAAAAAAAAAAACCCTATAGTTTGCTTTTCCCATTTTCCCTCTTCCCCAGTGACTCTGGCATTGTATGGTCCAAGTGGCTTTCTCTCAGAGGTACGCTGGGTTCATTTTATGAGGTGTGGAATAGAGAGCCGGCCTGGTGCTTTGACTGGCTGAACTTTCCATCCTGCCTTAAACAACCTGGGAAAAGTCAGTGTGATTTATGACAGTAGTTACTGCTACCCTTTTACTTAGTCAGAAAATACTCTCAGCTATCAAAAAACCCAAACAATCCCAGCCTCCCAAACTGGTACCTTCTGAGCAGTGTCATGCCTACATCTAGACTAGTTATCTAAGTGATTCATTAATTAAATAAGTTTATCCAGCTAAGAAACCTTCCTTGTAAGTGAGGGTACAGTGAAAATCAGTAGAGAGATCTTCTGACTACACCCAGTATAATCTTAAAGACAGGGAGGGTCTACTAAACAGATGTATGGTATGAGACTGCTTGGTTATTTTCATGAATTATTCCCATGTGTTGGGCACAAAAGTCCAAGATCATGCAGGTGCTGGCTTCTGTAACATCCACTGAGGTCTTTTTACCCTAGGGTTTTAGGTTATGTGAATCTATGAAGCAGAGATGAAAATTAGACACAGACATAGACAGACTCACATACCTCTCTACCACTCAAACAGCACTCTCCAAAAGACCTAAACAGACATTTCTCTAAAGAATACAGATGGCTAACAAACACATGAAAGGTGCTCAACATTGTTCATTATTAAAGAAATGCAAATCAAAACCACAATAAGATATCACCTCACACCAGTCAGAATGGCCGTCATCAAAAAGTCTACAAACAGTAAATGCCGGAGAGGGTATGCAGAAAAGGAAATGCTCTTGCACTGTTGGTGGGAATGTAAATTGATACAGCCACTATGGAAGATGGTATGGAGATTCCTTTAAAAACTAGGAATAAAGCCACCATATGACCCAGCAATCCCACTCCTAGGCATATACCCTGAGGAAACCAGGGTTGAAAAAGACACCTGTATCCTATTGTTCATTGCAGTACTATTTATAATAGCTAGAACATGGAAGTAACCTAGATGCCCATTGACAGATGAATGGATAAAGAAGTTGTGGTACATATACACAATGAAATATTACTGAGCCATAAAAAGGAATACATTTGAGTCAGTTCTGATGAGGTGGATGAACCTGGAACCTATTATACAGAGTGAAGTAAGTCAGAAAGACAAAGATAAATATCGTATTCTAATGCACATATATGGAATCTAGAAAAATGGTTCTGAAGAATTTATTTACAGGGCAGCAGTGGAGAAACAGACATAGAGAATAGACTTATGGACATGGGGCAAGGGGAGGAGAGGGTGAGATGTATGGAAAGAGTAACATGGAAACTTACATTACCATATGTAAAATAGATAGCCCATGGGAATTTCCTGTATGGCTCAGGAAACTCAAACAGGGGCTCTGTATCAACCTGGAGGGGTGAGATGGGGTGGGAGAACTGAGAGAAGTTCAAGAGGAGGGGATATATGTATACCTATGCTAGTAAAGTAATACTCAAAATTCTCCAAGCCAGGCTTCAGCAATACGGGAACTGTGAACTTCCTGATGTTCAAGCTAGTTTCATAAAAGGCAGAGGAACCAGAGATCAAATTGCCAACATCCACTGGATCATCGAAAAAGCAAGAGAGTTCCAGAAAAACATCTATTTCTGCTTTATTGACTATGCCAAAGCCTTTGACTGTGTGGATCACAATAAACTTTGGAAAATTCTGAAAGAGATGGGAATACCAGACCACCTGACCTGCCTCTTGAGAAATCTGTATGCAGGTCAGGAAGCAACAGTTAGAACTGGACATGGAACAACAGACTGGTTCCAAATAGGAAAAGGAGTCTGTCAAGGCTGAATATTGTCACCCTCCTTATTTAACTTCTATGCAGAGTACATCATGAGAAACGCTGGGCTGGAAGAAACACAAGCTGGAATCAAGATTGCTGGGAGAAATATCAATAACCTCAGATATGCAGATGACACTACCCTTATGGCAGAAAGTGAAGAGGAGCTAAAGGGCCTCTTGATGAAGGTGAAAGAGGAGAGTGAAAAAGTTGGCTTAAAGCTCAACATTCAGAAAACGAAGATCATGGCATCCGGTCCCATCACTTCCTGGGAAATAGATGGGGAAACAGTGGAAACAGTCAGACTTTATTTTTGGGGCTCCAAAATCACTGCAGATGGTGACTGAAGCCATGAAATTAAAAGACGCTTACTCCTTGGAAGAAAAGTTATGACCAACCTAGATAGTATATTCAAAAACAGAGACATTACTTTGCCGACTAAGGTCCGTCTAGTCAAGGCTATGGTTTTGTATGGATGGTCATGTATGGATGTGAGAGTTGGACTATGAAGAAGGCTGAGCGCTGAAGAATTGATGCTTTTGAACTGTGGTGTTGGGAAGACTCTTGAGAGTCCCTTGGACTGCAAGGAGATCCAACCGGTCCATTCTGAAGGAGATCAACCCTGGTATTTCTTTGGAAGAAATGATGCTAAAGCTGAAACTCCAGTACTTTGGCCACCTCATGTGAAGAGCTGATTCATTGGAAAAGACTCTGGTGCTGGGGAGGGATTGGGGACAGGAGGAGAAGGGGACGACTGAGGATGAGATGGCTGGATGGCATCACGGACTTGATGTATGTGAGTCTGAGTGAACTCTGAGAGATGGTGATGAACAGGGAGGCCTGGCGTGCTGCGATTCATGGGGTGGCAAAGAGTCAGACACGACTGAGCGACTGAACTGAATTGAACTGGTGGCTGATGCATGTAGAGCTTTGACAGAAAACAACAAAATTCTGTAAAGCAATTATCTTTCAATTGAAAAATAAATAAATAAAAATTTAAAAAATTGCAAAACAAAACAAAACAAAGAAACAAGCACTCCCTGCTCATCAGTCTTTCTGAAAGATCAAGATGCCAGGCACATGTTTGCAAAAAGTCAGATGATCATCAGTACTATTGCCTTTTGGGGTTTCCCAGGTGGCGCTAGTGGTAAAGAACCAGCCTTCCAATGCAGAGGATGTAAGAGACATGGGTTTGATCCCTGGGTTGGGAAAACCCCCTGGAGGAGGACATGGCCACCCACTCCATTATTCTTGCTTGGAGAATTCCATGGACAGAGGAGCCTGGTGGGCTGCAGTCCGTAGGGCACAAAGAGTTGGACACAACTTTGTGACTAACACACACATTCCATTCCATTTGTCCTTCAGTCTTTATGATGCTGCTGCTGCTAAGCTGCTTCAGTCGTGTTTGCCTCTGTGTGACCCCATAGACGACAGCTCACCAGGCTCCACTGTCCCTGGGATTCTCCAGGCAAGAACACTGGAGGGGTTGCCATTTCCTTCTCCACTGCATGAAGATGAAAAGTGAAAGTAAGTCTCTCAGTCCTGTCTGACTCTGAGTGGCCCCATGGACTGTAGCCTACCAGGCTCCTCCGTCCAAGGGATTTTCCAGGCAAGAGTCCTGGAGTGGGGTGCCATTGCCTTCTCCATCTTTATGCTAGTACCACACTATATTTTGATTACCATAGCTTTAGAATAAGCCTTGAAATTAGGTGTGAGTCTTCAAATGCTGTTCTCTTTTTCAAGATTGTTTTGGCTATTTGAAGTCCCTTGAGATTCCATATGAATTTTAAGATGAGATTTTCTCTTTTTGCAAGCACATCATTGGGAGTTTGGTAGAGGTTACACTGAATCTGTAGGTTGCCTAGGGTATAGTTTCTATCCTAACAATAATAAATCTTGCATTCAAATGTTTTGTTCTCTTTGATGCCATTGTAAATGGAATTGTTTTTGTAGTTTCCTTTCTATATTGTTCATGATTAGTGTGTAGAAATGCAATTGATTTTTGTGTGTTGAATTTCTATCCTACTATTTTGCTGAATTAATTTATTAGCTCTAACAGGTTTTGTGTGTGGAATCATTAGAGTTGTCTACACATGAGATCATATCATCAACAAACAGAGATAACAAACTTTTTCCCTGTCTAATTTAGGTGACATTAATTTATTTCCCTTTTGTCTATTTGCTCTGGCTATCACTTCCAACACTAGGTTGAACAGAAGTAATGAAAATAAGCATCCTTGTCTTTTTCCCAATATTAGAGGAAAAGCTTTCAGTCTTTCACTATGGAGTATGATATTTGCTGTGTTTTAATATATGGTTTTATAATATTGAGGAAGTTTACTTCTATTCCTAGTTTATTGAGTATTTTTATCATGAAAAGATTTTAAATTTTGTCAAGTGCTTTTTCTGCTTCAACTGAGATGATTGTGTATTTTTTTCCCCTTCATTAGGTAATGTTTATTACATTGGCATTGATTTATTTTTTTTTTGTATGTCGAACCACCCTTGCTTCCCGGAATATGCTGCTGAATTCAGTTAGCTAGTATTTTGTTGAGGATTTTTATATCAGGGTTGATAAGGGATACTGGTCTGTGTTTTTTTCTTGTAGATTTTGTATGGCTCTAGTATCAGGATAATGCTGGCTTCAAGGAATGAGGAAAGAATAAGTTAGGAAGTGTTTCCTCGTCTTCAGTGTTTTGAAAAAGTTTGAGAATTATTGGTATTAGTTTTTCTTTGAATGTTTTTTAGAATTCACCAGTGAAGCCATTAGTTCCAGGGCTTTTATTTTGGGGAGATTTTCTTCTTGTTCTTCTTCTTTTCCATCTTTTAATTGTTGTAGGTCTGTTTAGATTTTCTATTTCTTCACAACTCTGTAGGTTTTGCATCTGTGAATTTGTCCATTTCATCTAGGTTACAATTGTTGAAAGTATTTTCTTATAGTTTTTTTTCTCTGTAGAATCAGTAGTAATGTCTCAAGTTTTATTTTTGCATTTGAGACCTCTCTTTTTCTCCTTGTCTTTCTAGCTAAAAGTTTGTCATTTTTTTATCCTTTCAAAGACAATCTTTTGGTTTAATTTATTATCTCTATTGTTTTTCTGTTCTCTGTTTCATTTATCTGTGATTAAACTTTATTATTTCCTTCCTCTGCTAACTTTGTGTTTAGTTTGTTCTAATTTTCTGGTTTCTTAAGTCACAGAGTTAGGCTGTTGACTTGAGATCCTTCTTTCTTTTTAATGTAACCATTTATAGCTATATATATTTCCCTTAGCACCACTTTTCCTCGGTCCATAAGTTTTGGTTTGTTGTGTTTTCATTTTAATTCATTTCTGAGTATTTTCCAATTTCCTTTCTGATTTTTACTTTGCTCCAATGGTTGCTTAAAACTGTTTTGACTAATCTTCAGAAATTTGTGAATTTTTAAATTTTGCTTCTGCAGTTGACTTCTAGCTTCATCCTGTTGTGGTCTGAGAAGATGTTTTGTAAAGTGTCTATCTTTTAAAATCTATTGAGACTTAATTTGTAGCCTAAGATATGGTCTGTCATGGGAAGTGTGTCACGTTCACTTGAGAAGATTGTATATGCTGTTTAATAGAGTATTCTGTATATGTATGTTGGGTAGAGTTGATTTATTGTGTTGAGTTTTCTATTCTTTACTTCTGTTCCATCTAGTTGTTATACTCTTTATTGAGAGTGGTGATGGACGTGTTCATCTATTATTGTAAAACTGTCTATTTCTCTTTTTAATTCCATCAAATTTTGCTTCATATATTTTGATAGTCTCATCAGGTGCATAAATGTTTATAATTTAACAGTTATAACCTATGGTACTGAAAATTTTATTAACATAAATGTCCTTTCTTATAAACTTTTTTGGTTTAAAGTCTATTTTATCTGATATTACTGACAGCTCCTTTTTGGTTACTATTTGCATAGAATATCATTTTCCATCCTTTCATTTTCAATGTATTTTTGTCTTTGGATTTCAAATGAGTCTCTGGTAGACAGCATATAGTCAGATCATATGTTTTTAGGTATTCTGCCAATTTTGTCTTTTCATTGGAGAGTTTAACACCTGTTTACATTTAAAGCAATTAGTGACAGGGAAGAGCTTACCCCTGTCATTGTGCTATTTGTTCTCTGTATACTTTATAGCTTTTTTTTTTTCATTTTGTCCCTCATTTCCTGCATTCTGTCTTCTTTTGTGTTTGGTTGATTTATTTTTTATTATGAAATATTTAAATTCCTTTCTTATTTCCGTCTGCGTATATTCTGTAGCTATTTTCTTTGTGGTTACCATGGGAATACATTTAACATTCTAAGTTTATAACACTCTAATTTGAATTTATACAAGCTTGACTTCAACAACATACAAAATTCTGCTCTTTTACAGCTTTGCTACCACCCCTTTTTGTTGCTGATGTCACAAAATTATATCTTATATGCTCTGTGTGCCCCAAAACATAAACTAATAATTCTTTTAAATGCATTAGTCTTTTGAATTATGCAGAAAGCACATTTACAGTTACAAACTATATTCTTTAAAAAATGTATTAGTGACTTATGTTAAAAGCAAAAATTACAAACCATTGCTACAGTAATACTAGCTTTAATAATTGCTTCTTTACCTTTATTGAGATGCTTATTTCTCCATACAGCTTTAAGTTACCCTGTAGTGTCCTTGCATTTCACCCTGCAACACTTCCTTGTTCATTTCTTACAGAGCATCAGTTCAGTTCAGTCGCTCAGTTGTGTCCAACTCTCTGCGACCCCATGAATCGCAGCATGCCAGGCCTCCCTGTCCATCACCAACTCTTGGAGTTTACTCAGACTCACATCCATCAAGTCAGTGACGCCATCCAGCCATCTCATCCTCTGTCGTCCCCTTCTCCTCCTGCCCCCAATCCCTCCCAGCATCAGAGTCTTTTCCAGTGAGTCAACTCTTCTCATGAGGTGGCCAAAGTACTGGAGTTTCAGCTTTAGCATCATCTAGTGGTAATGAACTTCCTTAGCTTTTTTATCTGGAATATCATAACTTCTTCACTTCAAAGGACAGTTCCACCAGGTATAGAATTCTTGAAGTGAAAGTTGCTCAGTTGTGCCCAACTCTTTTCAACCCCATGGACTATACAATTCATGGAATTCTCCAGACCAGAATCCTGGAGTGGGTAGCCTTTCCCTTCTCCAGGGGATCTTCCCAACCCAGGGATCAAACCCAGGCCTCCCACATTGCAGGTGGATTCTTTACCAGTTGAGCTACCACTCAGTTGACAAATTTAAAAAAAATCACTTCAGCTATATTGGCCCCCTGCCTCCTGAGCTCCAAAGTTTCTGATAAGAAATACGATAATTTATTGAGGATCCCTTGTGTGTGATGAGTCACTTCTTTCTCGTTGCTTTCAAGGTTCTTTCTTTGTCTTTTGAAGGCTTGATTGTAATATATCTTGGTATCTTGTTATCTTGGTGTGACTCTCTTTTGAGTTCATTCTACTTGGAGTTTGTTGAGCTTCTTTGAGGTTTGTATTTATGTCTTTCATCAAATTTGCATTTTTTCAGCCATTATTTCTTCAAGTATTCTCTCTACCCCATTTTTTTCTTCTTTGGGGACTCCCACAGTGCATATGTCAGGCTGCTTAATTATGTCTCAAGGTGCCTGAGGCTCTGTTCATTTTTTACAATCTTTTTTCTTTCTTTTCCTCAGACTTGATTATTTCCATTGTCCAATCTCTAGTTCACTGATTCTTTCTTTGGCCTGCTCAAATCTGCTTTTGAATCTTTTTTGTGTGTGTGTAGTGGGCCCTTTATATTAAAATTAATTTATTTTTTAATGAAGGATAATTGCTTTACAGAATTTTGTTGTTTTCTGTCAAAGCTCTACATGAATCAGCCATAGGTATACATATATCCCCTCCCTTTTGAACCTCCTTCCCATCTCCCTCCCCATCCCACCCCCTCTAGGTTGATACAGAGCCCCTGTTTGAGTTTCCTGAGCTATACAGGAAATTCCCATGGGCTATCTATTTTATATATGGTAATGTAAGTTTCCATGTTACTCTTTCCAAACATCTCTGCATCTCCTCCCCTCTCCCCGTGTCCATAAGTCTATTTTCTATGTGTTTCTCCACTGCTGCCCTGTAAATTCTTCAGTACCATTTTTCTAGATTCTGTATACATATGTTAGAATATGATATTTAAATCTTTTTCTTTCTGACTTGCTTCACTCTATATAATAGGTTCCAGGTTCATCCACCTCATCAGAACTTACTCAAATGTGTTCCTTTTTATGGCTGAGTAATATTCCATTGTACATATGTACCACAACTTCTTTATCCATTCATCTGTCAATGGGCATCTAGGTTGCTTCCATGTTCTAGCTATTGTAAATAGTGCCGCAATGAACAATGGGATACATGTGTCTCTTTCAATTTTGGTCTCCCCAGGGTATATGCCTAGGAGTGGGATTGCTGGGTCATATGGTGGTTTTATTCCTAGTTTTTTAAAGAAATCTCCATACTATCTTCCACGCTTTTGAATCTTTATAGCGAAATTTTCATCATGGCTGTTCCCTGGTAGCTCAGGTGGTAAAGTATCTGCCTGCAATGCAGGAGACCTTGATTTGATTCCTGGGTTGGGAAGATTCCGTGGAGAAGGGATAGGCTACCCACTCCAGTATTCTTGGGCTTCCCTGGTAGCTCAGATGGTAAAGAATCCACCTGCAATGTGGGAGACCTGGGTTTGATTCCTGGATTGGGAAGATCCCCTGGAGAAGGGAAAGGCTACCCACTCTAGGATTCTTGCCTGGAGAATCCCCATGGACAGAGGAGCCTGGCAGGCTATAGTCCATGGGGTCTCAGAGTCAGATACAACTGAGTGTCTAAGCACAGCATGGTACATTGTACTTTTCAACTCCAGAATTTATTTTTGGTTTCTTTTTAGGTTTTCTAACTCATTGTTGATATTTCCATTTTGTTCATACATTGTTTTCTTGAATTTCTCTATATCTTCTTTTAGTTCTTTGAGCACATTTTTTTGGTCATGCCATGTGGCTTTTGGGATCTTACTTCTCTAACCAGGGATTGAACGTGGGCCACTGAAGTGAAAGTACCAAGTCTTAACCATTGGACCACCAAGGAATTCCCTCTTTGAGCATCTTTAACATAGCTATTTTTAAGTCTTTGTCTAGAATATCTGCCACCAGGTCTTTGGGGGACAATTTCTATTAGTTTATTTTTCCCCTTAAATAGTTGCCTGTTAGTTTGTATGATTTGTGATTTTTTTTTTTTTGGTTGAAAACTGGATATTTGAGTCTAATAATATGGTAACTCTGGAAATCAGATACTTCCCCTTTTCTTGGGTTTGCACTTTTTGTTATTTGTTCTTGTTTATTTGATTGTTGTAGGGTCCCTCTGTGCTGAGGATAAGCCTGTGGTATAAAGTTAAGGTCTTCTCAGATCTTTTCTGAGCCTTTCCCTGTGTATGCATGATTAGTTTCTAATTGTTCCTGTTTATTCAATTTTTGAATGTCCTCATCTTTGATGTTCCCTTTGAAGAGGGGAAAAAAGAAATAAAGGGTTAGGGGAAGGGCACTAACCTTACCTTTTCTGGAATTCTCTGGAGCTGGAGAGGTAGCTGCTTGCAACAATGAGGAGGTGCAACAACAGTGGCTGCTGCCTCTTTGTCTGCACCTCTGTGATCAGAATCAGCGATCCGCAATCAGAGCACAGGTCCCAGATATTTAGAGGACAGGGTCTTTCTGCCCACCCTGGCAACTCCAGACGGTGTGCAGGCTGCTCCACAAACAGGTGCACACCCCCCTGCCATGTGGCTGGGGTGAGCTGCTACTGTGTTAAGAGTTGGCACTGACTGAAATCAATCACAATTTAACATTCAAGTCTTCCCCTGGGATTTCCAAGCCTTTAGTAGACTCCAGAGTTCCAAACAATTATATCAGACAGATTCTGGCAGTGAAATTGTTGTTTAGGTGGAGGAGAGAGAGTTCCTGGTATTTTCTATTCCACCATCTTCCCAGAATTCTCCCTTTCTCCCCTTTATTATTATTAATTTTTAAAGAAATATTTGATAAGAGTGCCAGAGACTAACTTCCTATGACTTATTTTACACCTAATGCCAACATCCAGGTGTCAGGCCCTTCCAGCTGAGGACTCTTGCTCCCAACTTGGCCAGTATAATTGGATCAGTCACTTTTGAGGGTCAATCAGTTATGAGGATATGGAATGTTTACCATTTAATTTTTTTTTTTTTTCCAGAATTCTCCAGGATGAGCATTTATGGAGCTTTGGCTTGAGATGCAGATTCATACATGAGTGCAAGCGCTGACTCATGATGTAAAGTGTGTTTCTTGCTGTGGATCATGACCCAGAAAGTCTGAAAACCACCAGTACAGGATAGGAGAGAGAAAAGGGGAAGGGGAGTGGGAGGAAGTGGGACTATGACAAGGGCTCCCAGTGGACGATGCTGGTGTGACTTTAAGACAGTGCTTTCTAGATGGGTGGGATTGGGGGTGGGGAGGGAGCTTCGAGGGAGGTTCAAGAGGGAGGTGCATGTGTGCGTGCTCTCTGCAACCCCATGGACCGTAGCCTGCCAGGCTCCCTGGCCATGGAATTCTCCAGGCAAGAATACTGGAGTGGGTTGCCATTTCCTTCTCCATGTTTACCATTTAATAAGCACTCATTTGCTATTAGGGCTTCCCAAGTGGTGGTAGCGGTAAAGAATCTGCCTGCCAGTGCTGGAGACATAAGAAATGTGGGTTCTTTCCTTGAGCTGGGAAGGTCCCCTGGAGGAGGGCATGCACCCCACTCCAGTATTCTTGCTTTAGTCGTGTCAGACTCTATGCGACCCTATGGGCTATTGCCCCCCAGGCTCCTCTGTCCATGGGGGTTCTCCAGGCAAGAATACTGGAGTGGGTTGCCATGCCCTCCTCCAGGGGATCTTCCTGAACCAAGGATTTAACCCACGTCTATTGTGTCTCCTGCACTGGCAGGCAGGTTCTTTATCACTAGCGCCAAAGGGTGACATGCAAATTTTTCAAGTATTCTACATTTTTCTAGCCAGACTAGTTTATGTAATGTGCTCTAGATAGATTCTGTACTTTCCTACCACTATGCTCATTAGAAAAAATGTTTCAGCTGACTAGAATGTTCTTCCTATCTCTGTCTGCTGAAATCCGAAGACGCATCTTACTCGCCTGTGCTTTGTTCCCACCTTTCCTTATCGCCTCATCAGTATAGTGATCTCTCTCTTCTCTGAAGCGCCATTGCATTTTAATCATTCTTTGATGGCATTTAGCATGTGTTTTTTGCTCTGAATGCTGCAACTAAAGATCTTGCGTGCCCGGCAACAGAACATCCCAAGTGCTGCAGCTAGGACCCAGTGCAGCCATAAATAAATAAGTCTTTTAAAAAACCCAACAATATGTCCTCTTTTGTACTATTGTTATTTGTGTTTGTGATCTAGCAGACTATAACTGACATGAATTGGGAAGCGCTACCCCCAAAATATGTCACTTGGGTATAAGAATTATTTTGAGCTGAAGGCATTTATGTTCCTGAAATCCCTTATGTGCCGAAAAGCAGAGCCTCCTAAAATAACTCAATTGTCCTCAATCCCTTAGAGCAACTCTAATCTTTTTTATCAGGAGACAGAAGTCCAAAAGTCTAGAAACAGCACAACAAACTATCATATCTCCCATCTATTCTCTTATGATCTTATTTATCTTTTAAGAAATCATTTGTGTTTTCATAAATGCCTTTTCTGCCTCCTTCTAAAAAGTTATTTAGAATGAGAGAAAAGAGAAGAAGTGGGGAGGGGCAAGATAGGGGATCAAGAGGTATGAACTACTATGTAGAAAATAGGCTACAAAGATACAGATACATAGGACAACACAGGGAATATAGCTCATATTTTTTAATAACTATAAATGGAATATAACCCTTAAAACTGTGAATCACTGTTTACATCTGAAACATATAATCATATTGTACATCAACTATACCTCAATAAAAATATAAATTAAATAAATAAGCAGTAAATATATATACTAAACAAAACAAAAAAATTATTTTTGTTTTCATAAATGCCTTTTCTGCCCCACTTCTAAGAAGTTATTTACTCTCCCAGAAGTGATTCCTCTATTCTCCAGGCCCACTCTAGCCAGCTCCTTGAGTCACCTTTTGTGTGAACTCTTGTGTACATTCACACAAACCTGTCATTTTTCTTGCTAACCTGTCTTTTGTCAACTTAATTTGTAGACACCTCATTGCAACATAAAAGGATAGAAAAAGCGTTCTTTTCTTCTGGACATGACTTTCTTGTTGGCAAAAGAGACAGTACATGTAGCACTGAAGATTTAGACAGAGTTGAGCATTTTAATTTTTTAGTTTAATTAAAAAAATATTTATTTGGCTCTGCAGGTCTTAGCTGGGACACGCAGGATCTTCGGTCTTCATTGCAGCATGGTGGAATGCAAACTCTTAGTTGCGGCAATGTGGGATCTAGTTTCCTAACCAGAAATCAAATTGGACCCCCTACATTGGGAGCACTGAGTCTTAGCCACTGGACCTCCCAGGACGTCCCAAGTGTTGAGTATTTTTAAATTTCTATATTGCCATCTATCTTGAGTAAGTTATCCAACCTGTCTGAACCTCTGTTTACTTCATCTGTAAAGTGGGATAGTGACTTTACCTATTTCTCAGAGTTTCTGTGAAGGTTAAATCAGATAATGTATGTGAAGTGCTTAGCATAGTGTCTGGCACATAGCAAGTATTCATTAAATATTAGGCTACACTTGTTCACATGATCTTTGTAGCCTTGCTGCAAAGTTTTGATATATAATGACTTTGATTACTATTGAATTAGTTTGGATTGAATTTGGCATGTTTGGACCTGTATGGGAGGAAAAATAATTTTCCCTCTAACCTTTCTGAGTCCTTGGCAGAGCCCCCTGTAATGAAAGACAGATTGACAAGGCAAAAGAAGCCGTTTATTTATTTATTTATTTTAAAAATTTATTGTGTTGACGTATAGTTGATTTACAATATTGTGTTAATTTCTGCTGTACAGCAAAGTGATTCTGTTATACAAACATATACATTATTTTTCATATTCTTTTCCAGTATGATTTATCACAGGATATTGAATATAGTTTCCTGTGCTATATACAAGACCTTGTTGTTTATCCATCCTCTATATACTAGTTTGCATCTACTAATCCCAAACTGCCAATCCTTCCCCCACCACCCCTTTTGCCTTTTGGCAACAGCAAGCCTTGTTCTCTGTCTATGAGTAGAAACAGATGTTTATTAACAGGTATACCTCATGTATACATGGAAGATACCCAGGCATAGATGAGTAACTCCCCCAGGTGGCTTAGAATTCAGACGTAAATACCATCTTAACAGGGAAAAGGGAGAGGGAATGTAGGTCTCTCAGGAGAAAGTAAATAATTTTTAGAAAAGATGAATGGACACTTAGATGTTGAGTTGATGTGACATGATAGTTTGTGACAAAGTTCGTCTCGTCTTCTGTGATGAGTCAGTCTTCTTTGGTTCATGAAAGTGCACGGCACAAGATTATTGACAACTGGATTCTTTTTGGAGGATCTGTCTTTAGGTAAATAAGGGGAGTTCAGGAAACACCTCTTCCTACATCTGCTGTTTTTCAACTACCTACAGCTCAAAGTAATCAAAATACGAAAATGACATATTGTAGGGTGTCCTGATCTCTATTTTTGGATTCTATAACAAGACTTTATGTAACCAACCAAAAGAATGAAAAAACCAACAGAAAGAAAGTTTTAATTCTTTCTTTCCTTTGAACTTCAGTAGCCTTTAAACTCTCACGTGTGAAAAAATGGTTTTGTTTCATCTCCTCTACTTAAGATCCTAAAGTTTCTTGAGCCCAAGGACTATCTGTGTATATTTCCTGTAGGGTTTAAAGTAGGTAATCACTATATATTTTCTTAACAAATGAATGATTGTCTTGCTGTAATTTGCCCTGAATTTACTAAACGCACCAAATAATTTGTGTTGGAGAGATCTAGCCTGATTTCTTAAAAACAGTTCCCACTGATCTCCAGTGGCCTTGACCTGCAACGGCTTGGGTCGAGGCAGTGAAAGCACCAGATCCTAGCCACTAGACCGGTGGTCAGTGACAAGGGCGCTAGCCTTTCAACTTTGCAGAAAAGAATTCCCACAAAGATGGAAAGTAGTGAAGCATGTAAAATATTTATTAAGAGGAAAAGAGTGCAGTGCATTTGGATAGACACATGGGCAGACTCAGAGGGAGAGTCCCTGTACTGTGCCCTCAGAGTGGCTTGAATTAATTTTATGGGGCATTTTTTGGGTTTCCTTTGGCCAATCATTCTGATTTGCCTGGTTCACAGTCCACATTTGGTAGATCTCAGGATCCTCCATTTGTGTGCATGCATCTCTTAGCCAAGATGGAGTTTACTGAAAAGGGTCTGGGTAGAACATCCCAGTGGGAACCCACTCCAGTGTTCTTGCCTGGAGCATAGTGGTGGTGGTGTGTGTGTGTGTCATCTACCTCCTGCTTCACTCTCATCATAGAGGCATCATGATCTTTCCTGAGAGGAAAAATCTGCCCCAGAAAAAGACAATTATTTTTAGAACCAGAAATGGAACTCAGGAGTCCAGGCAAGCAGTTAAATCATTTAATTCTCACCTTTTTATGGATGTGAATTACTGGTAGCATTGAAAACACTCAAACTGCAGACTGGTCAGGCAGCATCATTGGGATCAGATCAGGAGTTTGTGATGGAAAAGGTGAGTGAGTCATCTGGCTTCTATTCCTTTTGGTGCAACTGCAGGGCCCGATGGTGGGGGTGGGGTGTTTTCTTTGTATGTTTGAAAATAGGAGTGGAATGAGAAAGCAGGGGACTTCGAGGGTATATTTGCATGAGAATAGGGGATTGGAGAGCTAAGTAAAATCAGGGAAATTTGTGTGTAAGGCCACTGGGGTGTGTGAGAAGTATCGAGGTAAGCAGAAACAGAAGAAGCACAAAAAGAAGACCAAAACAATTTTGTCTGAAATATCCTTTTTTCCCCCTTCTGATCGAGAAAATGACATGTCCCTCCTAAACAGTTGGCAGCACTGAAAACCTTTGATTTGATCCATCTTTTTGTTTTTTTCTTCTAGAGCTGAGAAGTATTTCTAAGTAATTGACACACAACGTACACTCAGAGAGCTTATTAAGGCAGCATTTGTAGGGTAACGGACCTTCCTTGCCTGGTCCACCCTTTCTAGGCACCGGACTCTGGATCATCACTGTTAGCTAGGGGTTTTCTCTGAATGTGGCTGTAACAATACCTGGCGGGTTCATTAGCATAGAATTTCATAGAGCTAATGAAGGTGTTAATTAAGATTGCCAGAACACTCCCATGGAAGGAGACCTAGTTCCAATTTACCCTGTGCTGAATGTAAGCACCATTTTTAAAAAATATAACAAAGAGATACCTTACAGTGCGATTCTGCTATTAATTTATAACCCTTCGCTGCTGGGGACTTGGGGAAACCTTTAGCTGTGTGTGCCTAAGGGAAGGGTCTCGGCTGTGTCTATTCTCCTCTTTTGTCTGCTGACCTTTTCAGAATGTCTCAGGCCACTCTTATCCAGCACCATTTTGCGCTGGAATGGTGGCTTCATCCAATCAGGGTCCTTTCCTTTTTCTACTACTAATTGAACATTTCATACAACAAAAATGCTCCCTTTAGAGCTTGAATAACAGAGTCCTTGTTACTGAGTGAAGGCTGTTAGACAGCTCTAGCGTGTGTGGTTAAGTGCCTGTTGTCTACTTTATGCCAGGAAAGGGTTTTCTCTTATTAAAAAGAGACAACAGACCCCAAATGGGGTCACTTGTGCTAAATCCACGTCAGTGAACCAAGACTTAATACTTAACCTAATTGTAGTTCTAACCTCATCTGGGGATATGACCTTTCTCTGGAATTACCTGGCAGCACTAGTGAAGTTATCAGCTTGAGGGACCTCTTCCTTCCACCCCAGGAAGATGACTTTCCTTGAAACATTCTACTCTTTGCTGCTGCTGCTGCTGCTGCTAAGTCGCTTCAGTCGTGGCCAACTCTGTGCGACCCCGCAGACGGCAGCCCACCAGGCTCCCCCGTCCCTGGGATTCTCTAGGCAAGAACACTGGAGTGGGTTGCCATTTCCTTCAATGCATGAAAGTGAAAAGTGAAAGTGAAGTCGCTCAGTCATGTCCGACTCTTAGTGACCCCATGGACTGCAGCCCACCAGGCTCCTCCATCCATGGGATTTTCCAGGCAAGAGTACTGGAGTGGGGTGCCATTGCTAGAAACTTCCTTTTCCTACCCTCTTATGACTATGAACACCTTCCATTTTGTATAGCTCTTTAGAGTTCCTTTCTTTTGCTACATGGGGGTGCTACCCCATTCAAATGAATCATTGCTGCTGCTGCTGCTGCTAATTCACTTCAGTCGTGTCCAACTTTATGCGACTCCACAAATGGCAGCCCACCAGGCTCCCCCATCCCTGGGATTCTCCAGGCAAGAACACTGGAGTGGGTTGCCATTGCCTTCTCCAGTGCATGAAAGTGAAAAGTGAAAGTGAAGTCGCTCAGTAAGTGTCTGACTTCGTGACCCCATGGACTGCAGCCTACCAGGCTCCTTTGTCCACGGGATTTTCCAGGCAAGAGTACTGGAGTGGGTTGCCATTGCCTTCTCCGCAAATTAATCATTAGGTAAAGCCAATTAGATCTCTATATTTTTTCAGCTGAAATTTTCTTTTAATAGTCTGTAACTTTTTACTTTTAGAAATGTTGGGAGAGCTCTAAATTCTAAGCAGGTGCCGTTTGCCACCTCTTGGTATTGTTTTCTGGTGGTTCATGTGCTCTTGAAGTCTGCTCCACCCTACAAAATGTTCTCTGAGCTCAGCTTGTACTGTAATTAATTTTGTGGCTAGTTGTCACAGAGTGCTTGAGCTTAGTTGCTAGGCAGCAGGTGGGATCTTAGTTCCCATAATCTAACTCATGTCCCCTACTCTTTAAGCCACTGGACCACCAGGGATGTCCGTCTCCTGTTCACTGTTCTATCTGCAGCATCTGGACCCACATCTGTCCCACAGAAGGCCTTCCATCAGTGGCTGTTGAATCAATGTTTTCTTCACACTGAGGCAGAAGGAAGAAGCCTATATACTTGCTTATTTTGGGAAGAAAAAGAAACTTCCAGGCTGAGTTTGACTTAAAAAGATTTCCCATTAGGAAGATTCCTGGATGTAACGATAAATTGATGTCGCTTTAACTGCAGACCCTTTAGAGTTTTTCTGTTTAACCCCTTTGTGCTCAGGATCTTTATAATTTTTATTATTAATTTTGAAGGGAAGAGATATTTAACAAAATCAAGTGATATAAAGAATTTTAGAAATTATCCAGTTAATTCATATATATGTTCAAACATAAAGCAACATTGGATATAAAACCATATCCTTTTTTGTACAGTGAGAATAATTTTTTCAACTTGAATATGCAAAGTTCTGGGGATGTCAAGGAAATAGTCCAATGTCTACTCATTGTATTTAATTATTTAAAGTTACATACAGGGATGGAAAAATTTTAATTTATGCTATTTCAGACATCTTTGGCATCTTTTTTTTTTTTTCATTATTACCAGAGTCACAGTTTTTCAGAGTACTTTGTATTTCTGTCTAAATTGTTTGAGACAGAGCACTTTTTGAATCCATGAATGATGGAGGTCACTGGAAATTCAACCCCAAGTCACAAGTAGCCTTTCATATCATGTGGGTTTTTATTTCTCGAATTGGCTTTCTGACTTACTCTGTGCTGGCCACAGCCTAACTACTTCAGTATTGCTTTTGTATTGATTTTTGAAAGGTTTGATTACAATGACATCCAACACTTGTAATTTTTATACCTCCAGACACTTAATGTATAACAACTTACCCTTTAAAAAGTTCATTCCAAATGGATCCAGTCAAATTCAAGTTGGTTATATCTATAAGCATCCAAACTAGTGTTTTTTTTTAAAAATTTGTTGAAGTATAGTTGATTTACAGTGTTGGATCAATTTCTGCTGTACAGCAAAGTGATTCAGTCATACATATATATATTCTTTTTCATATTCTTTTCCATTATGGTTTATCCTAGGATATTGAATATAGTTCTTGTGGTATGCAGTAGGACCTTGTTGTTTCAAATTAGTATTAATTAAAGTTAGGTTAATATGTGTTTTTCAAACACATATTTCATTCAAACATTCAATTTTTCACATTCAAACACATTTTTCATTCAAAATAAAATAATGGAAAGAGTACTTTATAATCTGAAAGACTTCATGAGGACTCAAATATTAAAATTTTGCATTTTTTCTGAAGGTTCATTTCAGAAACGTGTTACCTTGTGTTTGAGCTTATGAAGCATTTCCTACTGGGTATTTTGGGGGTGTTTCTGTGCTCTAGGCATTGCCACTCCCCACCTTCTTGAACTTGCCTCTTGCCTTCCTAAGACTTAAAAAGCAGTCCTCCCACTTGGCTGGTCTCAACTTATGCCAGGCACCTCTGTCTTACTAACAGTCAGCCCCTAGTGGGACCTGCTCTTTTCCAGAGATTCTCCTTGCTCAGGTTTCTGGGAGATAGATTGTGAGATGGAGATTTGCATATACAAGTTATGTTGAAGAGTGGGCTTGGTGTCGGAGCTTGAAAGAAGGAGACAAGACTGAGTAGGAGGAGCAGGGGAGCTGCAAGGCAGTGAGCAGGGCCTCAGCCAACCCCGAGGGGAGCTCAGAGATGGCTCTCTGGGTTGTCCAGATTGAGTGTCTTTGTACCAGGACACTTAACTGTCATTGGTGTGGTTGTCTTCTAGGGACGGGGAAGAAATGCAACTGTGACTCTTAGCAGCCAACACTCCCAGCAGCTGGGGGAGTGATGTCTGTGTTCTGTGTTCCCCACTGCGCCCCCCCACCCCCGCCAATCCCACCCCACAAGAGGGTACTGGGCAGTGCGTCGCAATGGGCAGTGCAGGGCTAGGGCCTTATCCTCATGCCTTCTTGGAGCAGGATCTTGTCGAACTTCTCGGAGAAGATGTCCTCCCCTTTGAAGTGCAGTCATCTGTTTTGTTCTGGGAGATTTTCTCTTCTGATCACAGCATCTGGGCTTTTCAAGAGTTTAGTCATTGAATTATACAGGAATTATTAGATTGGCCAAAAGGTTCGTCATGGTTCCTCCATAAAATACAATGAAAGAACCCGAATGAAAGTTTTGGCCAACCCAGTACATGCGAAGCTCTGACCCAGGCCTGGAGAGGGCATGGAAAGGTGAATTACACTAGGTGGTTTTCCTCAAAGGGATTCACAAGCCGGGAAACGGAATGCGCTGATGAGGGCAAGGGTCATAGAAAGTGAGGCGAGAGGGGAGGGCATGGTGCAGGCAAAGTGAAGAAGTCTTTAGCACTGAGGACTGAACCCTAACCTTGTCTCAGGTGAATTTTGCCTGGGCAGCATAATGGACACAGCCCGTCCTCTCAGGTGCAGGCTTGGAGGGCAGATTTGGGGGAAGGCCATCTCCTTTTTTAACTCAGAGGATCATGCATTTATATTACTGAAAAACTAGAATATGCAGAGAGTAGAAAGGAAAAACCCATGATCTCCCACCCAGATAAAAGCATTGTTAATCTTCTGATGCATTTTATTCCCCCCTCTGTCCCTCTCTTTCCTTTTTGAAAATGTGGGAGAGATGATCACTTTCTCTAATTTTTGCACTCTGCACTTTTGGTTTAACACTGGCAAAGTGCAGGTAGACTCCAGAATATTACTGCTTGGGTTCAAATGCCAGCTTCCTCACTATCCATGTGACTTTGGACAAGTTAGTAATCTTTCTACACATTACTTTCTCGTTCCTAAAATGGGAGCAATGAAAGGGCTTTTTCCAACAGGACTCTTATGAAGATGGAAAGAGCTAATGTGTGTGAAGCCCTTAACACCATTCCTGGCTTTCAGAAAGTACTCAATAAATGTTAGCAGTGATTACTTTCCCTGTATTATTGCATCTTTCTGTATCTCATATATGTCTACGTAATAGTCTGTCCCATGGTTGAACTCTGGTTTACTTTTGTTGGACATCCAGGCAGAATCCATTCTTTTATTGTTATAAAAAATGTTACATTGAACACTTTTGTGCATAAACAATCCAGGAATCTTGTATTTCTTTAGGCTAAAATCCCAGGAAAAGAATTATTAGGTCAAAGGGTAAGCTCTTGACTTTATATGAATGTGTTTTACTGTAAAACACATTTTTCTACAATTAAAATTTTGTTTATTTAATTGTGGTAAAACCTATGACATACTATTAGTTAATTTATTACATATGTTTCTAAAGCATTTAATAAAACATGTAACTTAATGTGTTAAGAAAGGGTTTAGAGAGTATGGAATCCATTCTCCAAATTTATTTCCTTTTTCCTACACAGTCATAAACTAAAGACAGAAACCAGGCTACTCCTTATCTGATACCATCAGTTTTGTTCTGGGCATATTACTTAGGAAGGGTCTAGAATCTTTGAATTTTGGTTCCTAAACTCAGATTTCTTAGACATTTCTCTACATTTTTGCATGGAATGTCTTAACATTGATTTCTACATATATATTCATTTACTTGCATGTTAGTCAAATCTATAGATATTCAGATAAAAATGTCTGGAGCAAAAGATACTCATATAGTTGATTGCCTTGCATGTCAATGGAATTTCTAGATGATAGTATCTGACAAATGTATAAAGTTTGTTCACTGAGGAACCTTCCCAACACTTCAAGCTCAAGTAACTTAGGAGCACAGGGACTTTCCTGGCAGTCCAGTGGTTAGGACTTGGCACTCTTACTGCCCAACCTCCGGTTCCGTCCTTGGTCAGGGAACTAAGATCCTGCAAGCCACATGGTGTGACCAAAAACAAAACAAACAAAACCCCAGGAACACTGAACTAACAGAATTAGATTTTTATGGATTCTTCACGACTGTATGTTAATAATTATTTCATCTGTGTTCAAAGATGGTTTTATTTATTCTTTCCAATCTGTTTTATTTCAGTAACTAAGAACTTAAATAAAACGTTGAATAGAAGTGGCAAGAGTAGACAAAAGAGTAGATACAAGGTTATTTAGACTCTTTATTTCTTTTGTATTAATTTTGGTAAGTTATATCTTTCAGAAAACTTTTTCCACTTTATTTAAATTGTCACATTTGTTGGCATTAATTTTTTCATAATAGTCTCTATTGTCCTTTTGATATCTGTAGAATACATAGTTTGTTTGTGCTTTCAGTTCTAATATTAATAATTTGTGTTTTATCTTCTTTTTCCTGTGATCAGTCTATCTAGAGGCTCATCAATTTTGTTTATCTTGTCAAAAAATCAAGTTTTGGTTTTACACTATGCATATTTCTAGTATATTGATTTCTGTTTCATTTCTTTGAACCATAAGTTATTTTATAGTATGTTTCTTAACATTAAAATAATTGGATATTTCACATATTTCTTTTTTATAAATTTCTACTTTAATTATGTTATGGTTGGCAAATATACTGTGTATGATTTCAGTCCTCTTCAATTCATTGAAACTTATTTTATATCCTAGCATATGATCTTTACTGATGAATATTCCATGTCACTTTAAAAAAGGTATATTCTGGTTATTAGATGTGGCTTCCATAAATGTCAACTGATTCAATTTGATTGATTTTGATAGTGAGGTTTTATGTGTCTTTACTGATTTTCTGACACCTCTTCTGTCAGTTACTGAATAAAGAGTATTGAAATCTTCTATGGGAAATGAGGATTTGTCTATTTATCCCTTTGATTCTATCAGTTTTGCTTCATGTATTTTAACACCTTGTTTTTAGGTACACACAGATTTATAATCACTATGTCTTTGTGATGAATTGACCTTTTGTCAATATGAAATGTCTCTGTTTTCCTCTGATGAGATGACCTGACCTAAAGTCTGCTTTGGCTGATATTAGTATGGTTGTTTCAGCTTTCTTGTGACTAGTGCTTGCATACCATGTCTTTTTCTATTGTTTTACTTTAAACGAAACTACATCCCTAATATTAAAGTGGGTTTCTTATAGTCTGCATGTAGGTGGTCCTAATTACAATAAGCATGACAGATTTTAGTTTTATTCAACCTAAAAATACAGAAGGAATGCTATGTTGTGTGTTAAGTCACTTGAGTCATGTCTGACTTTTAGTGACCCTATGGACTATAGCCCGCCAGGCTCCCTGTCCATAGGGATTCTCCAGGCAAGAATACTGGAGTGGATTGTCACACCCTCCTCCAGGGGATCTTCCCAACCCAGGGATCGAACCTGCATCCTTTAGGTCTCCTATACTGGAAGGCAAGTTCTTTACCACTAGCACCACCTGGGAAGCCCAATGCTATGTTGCTTTATTTAAATATTTAAATAAATTTAAGTAAATTTATTATTTTAGATAAACAGTTGGATAGTATTTGACATGAAAAATATGGCACTCATATTTGAAAAATCAGCATACTTCACTATTTGCTTTTTGTTTGTTTATGCCCTTCATTTTCCTCCTCCCCATAAGCCAGGTGGTTAAGAATACAGGCTCTAGGTTCACATCAGCAGCAGTCTAACTGTGGCCCAACCCCTCTTTAGCCAGGTCTCTTGGGCAAGTGTCTTAACCTCTCCATACCTCAGGCTTTTTAATCTGTATCGTGGGAATAATATTACCTTTCTAAGTGTTATTTTGACAAATAAATGAGGTAATTTATGCAAGGCACTTAACCCAATGCTTGGTATATAATAGGTGCACAGTAACTGTTAGCTACATTATTATTGTGATTATTATTCTTATTGCTTCTATTACTAAACTTACGATTTATAGGAAAGCAGAGATCTGCTTTCTACAGCAACTTTATTAACCTTTACTTTACTTGGATTTACATAGTCTATATTATTTATTTCAAGGAAATGGTACATAGGATGTACTGTAGTTAGATAATCAAGTTATTAAATGTCAAAAGGGAGTTCTCTTCCAGGGAGTGGGCTGCAGTGGATTATACTTGCCTTATGTCTCAGAGCAATAGAAAAACTCATGAATGAATCCTGGGATCATAAATGGAAGGTTCCTTCTTTTGCAGAAAACTGAGCCTCAGACCCAGGTCAGTTTTGCTGAAGCCTGTCATGCCCCAAGTCCACTGACAGAGCAGGAGAACCTTCCCAGATCAGAACACAGATAGTTAAGTTAGGAAATGATCTGCAAGTGGAAATTCGATGGTGTGAAGGCTGAATATTTACTGAAAGCACAAGAGGCTGGTTGGCCAGGAACAGAGAAAGGGCTTCTGCCCTGAGTAAGAGTTTAGACAAGATCGGACTGGTCAAATGATCTCTGGCGAAGAATTATTATTATTTACCTCCCAGTCCATTTTGCACTGTTTATAAAATATAGTAAAAATGAGTTGTTAGAAAAATACATCTAAAAAGCAAAGACATACAGAATACAAGTCTAACTTTTTCTTTCTTAGTAATTCAACAGACAGACATAGTCTACCAAATTGTTATAAAAGTTACTACATACTTATTCTCAATTTCTTAACATATTTTGTTGTGGATCAGTAACAAATGGTTTGCAGACTGGTCCTGTATTTTGGGGACCTCCTATAGTGTACATTTGTGTTTTTATTAAAAACTCAAACAGTTGTGCCTTGAATTTAAGGGGAACTTCTCACTTACATATCAGTTAATTTTA
The DNA here is from genome assembly GCA_917880005.1 of Nanger dama. Taxonomy (NCBI): domain Eukaryota; kingdom Metazoa; phylum Chordata; class Mammalia; order Artiodactyla; family Bovidae; genus Nanger; species Nanger dama. The sequence goes on from CAKJTW010000023.1 coordinate 31,444,095, forward strand.
AAAAGTATTCATTTAAACATTTTTAATGTGTTTATTTAAACCCCATCAAAGGGACTTCCCTGGTGGTCTAGTGGTTAAGACTCTGCACTTCCACTGCAGAGGCAATGGGTTTGACCCCTGGTTGGGGAACTAAGATCTTGTGTGCTGCTCTGGGTGTGGCTAAAAAAACAACCCAAACACCTTTCATGGATGGATTAAATATATGCTATATATGAAATTAAATCAGAGATGATTCCCTCTCTCAGTAACTTATTGGCTAATAGAGGCGTGAATATCCCTGGCTGTGATATGGAAGGGAAGGTGGTACGCCCAGGAGCACTGTGGGTGTGCTGCCAGGGGACCAGGGTAAGAAGCATCCCTCCCATCAGTGGAGGAGTCTGGCGAGCTCTGGAGGAGGTGGCCTTGGGAAGATGCAGGGGCAGGCATGCTGGAGGAACGAGTACCTCTCAAAAACTAAAACATCTCTGTGAGGCTGAGAGATGTTAAGAACCTCCACATAGAGAGAAATCGAAGCACAAACGTGCAATGGTAGAGCTCGTAGGTGGCATTGAGCAGTTTGTTATGGAGTGAATGTATCCCCTCAAAATTTATATATTACAACATGATATACTACCTCCCAATGCAATGGTGTTAGGAGGGGCCCTTTGGGAGGTGGTTAGGATTAGATGAGGTTGTGAGAGTGGAGTCCTCGTAACAGGATTAGTGCCTTTTAAGAGTCAAGAGAGAGTTCGTGCTCGTTCTGCTTTCTATGAGGATACACCCAAGAGGCAATATTCTGCAACCAGAAGAGGGCTGTCACCAGGACTCCACCATGCTGCCCCTTTGATCTTGGATTTCCAGGCTCCAGAACTTGAGAAATAAGAAAGTGAAAGTCGCTCAGTCCTGTCCAACTCTTTGTGACCCCATGGACTGTACAGTCCATGGAATTCTCCAGGCCAGAATATTAGAGTGGGTAGACTTTTTCTTCTCCAGTGGATCTTCCCAACCCAGGGATTGAACCCAAATCTCTCGCAGTGCAAGCAAATTCTTTACCAGCTGAGCCACAAGGCCTGAGAAATAAATATCTGTTATTTATAAACCTCCAACCCCCACCCAACCCAGTCTGTGGTACTTTGTTATAGCAGCCTTTGAACGAAGACACAGGTTCTCTGGACTATTTAAATCTTTGTTTTTTCAACTGTGAAATGAGCCTAATAACATTAGCTTTGTCCACAGGGTTAGAGATAAATGCATAGACATTCTGTTCCTTTATAAATGTTCATATACTTATATCACAAAGTTCTGACATATTATCTGATACATAGTAAGAATGCAACAAAATGTGACAATTAATAAGTTATTATTAAACAACTGGCCAAGGACCATTTGTCAAGTAAGAACTAGGGCTATGGTTGAGGTCATTTTTGGAGGTGGGGGTGGGGATGGAAGGATTCTTCTCAGCATTCCTTCCCCCATTCTTTTGGTAACCTTCCCCTGGGGAACTGTCAGTCACCCAGGGCACTGACATTAGGAACTAACTTCATTAAGTTCTCATGGGTCTGCTTATCCACTGGCCACAGGGACACATGTGAGCCAGATCTGGCCAGCTGTAATGCTCCATTGCTCTAGCCACCGTGATTGGCTGAAGGGTGGACACTGAATTGAAATCTGGACCAATCAGAATCTTTCACTGAGGTTTATCTATAGGCATGTTGCAAGAAAAAAATTACCTTCTCATTCAGGCTTTCTAAGCTTGGCTGAAAATAACTGGGTCTGTTACGAATAGCAGAGCTTAGAGATGAAAAAGGAGGAGGGGAGAGGGAAGTGAAAATCCCATTAGGTCTCTGAATTTACACCTCAACTTTCCAGTTATTTGAATAAGTACATTCCAAATTTTCTGTCTGTACACCTCTGACTAATGCAAGGACTAGCTCAGGTTTCCAGATTCTTGTTTCAACGTGTTATTTGTTAGGTCAGGGCTTTTAAAAAGACATCTCCATGATATACTAATTACTCAAGAGAGATTCTGGGGTAAAGTTGTTGCATCAAGAGAATTATAAACTGGGAAGTCCCTGGCTGTCCAGTGGTTAGGACTTGGTGGTTTCACTTATCAGGGAACTAGGATTTTGCAAGCCATGCAATGAGGAAAAAAAAGAAAGAAAGAAAATAGCAGTGACCAACTAAAACACACACACACACACACACAAAACAACAAACAAGAAAACCAAATCTAGAGAGTAGCATTGGCATATATATATATGCTACCATGTGTAAAATAGATAGTTAATGGGAAGCACAGGGAACTCAGCTCGGTGTTCTGTGACGACCTAGCTGGGTAAGATGGGGTGGGGTGGGGGAGGTCTAAAAGGGAGGAGATAAATGTGAACATGTAACTGGTTCACTTCGTTGGGTAGCAAAAACTTAACACAACACTGTGAAGCAATTGTGTGTATTAGTGTGTTAGTCGCTCAGTCATGTCTGACTCTTTGTGACCCTTGGACTGTAGCCCACTAGGCTCCTCTGTCCATGGCGTTCTCTAGGTGAGTGGGTAGCCATTTCCTTCTCCAGGGGATCTTCCCAATCCAGGAATCAAACCTGCATCTCCTGTGTTTCCTGCATTGCAGGCAGATTCTTTACTGTCTGAGTCACCAGGGGAGCCCTGTAAAGCAATTATACTCCAATTAAAAAAAATAATCAACGAAAAAAAAAGAGAGAGAATAAAAAACCCAATTTGTGTCCTGCTATGTGAGAGCCTTAAATCCCACTGAGGATGCAAAACACTAAGAAATTAACGAAGGGAACAAACTGAGCTATGACAAATGCCAACAGATATGTGCTAGGAGAGTCCAGAGAAGGGGGAGAGGCTCATGGTATCTGGGGACTAGCTAGAGCTTTAAAGAAGGATGCACAGCTTCCCAGATGGCTCAGTGGTTAAAAAAAAAAAAAAAAAAGAGATGCGAGTTCAGTCCCTGATTTGGGAAGATCCCCTAGAGGAGGAAATGTCAACCCACTCCAGTATTCTTGCCTGGGAAATTCCATGGACAGAGGAGCCTGGCGGGCTATATATACTCCATAGGACTTCAGAAGAGTTGGACATGACTGAGCATGCAGGCATGCAGGATTTGAACTAGGCATGGAAGGCAGTTCAGAAACGTGCCTTAGGAGAGAGCTCAGTAGCTGTGGTGCCTGGGCTTAGTGCTCCATGGCATGTGGAATCATCCTGGACCAGGGATTGAACCCATGTCACCTGCAGGTAGATTCTTCTCCACCAAACTGCTAAGAAAGCGTCCCCTGCCAATTAAAACAAATCCCAGATATCAAATTATTTTACCCTTAGTGAAAGTGAAAGTCGCTCAGTCGTGTCTGACTCTTTGGACCCCATGGACTATAAAGTCCATGGAATTCTCCAGGCCAGAATACTGGAGTGGTAGCCTTTCACTTCTCCAAAGGATCTTCCCAAACCAGGGATCAAACCCAGGTCTCTCACATCGCAGGCAGATTCTTTACCAACTGAGCCACCCTTTAGTGCTTCATTATTATCTTTAAAAGGGAAGGACCTCTTTCCCTAATATGAGCACAACATTATCATATTTAAAAGATAAAAATAATAAGTATTTAACAATAAGTATATTCCTTATATACTCTCTATGTATCTTCAGTCCATGTTCAGTTTTCTCCAAGTGTCTCAAGAACGTCTTTGTACTGATGGTTTGTTTGAAACAAGATCTAAAGAAGGTCCACACATATATTTGGTTGTGTTTTGTGAGTGGCTCAGCTGGTAAAGAATCTGCCTGCAATTCTTGGGTTCGATCCCTGGGTTGGGAAGATCTCCTGGAGAAGGGAAAGGCTTCCCCACTCCAATATTCTGGCCTGGAGAACTCCATGAACTGTATAGTGCATGGGATCACAAAGAGTCAGATACAACTGAGTGACTTTCACTTCACTTCACTTGAGTCTCTGGATGAAACACAAGCTGGAATCAAGACTGCCAGGAGAAATATCAATAACCTCAGATATGCAGATAATACCACCCTTATGGTGGAAAGAGATGAACTAAAGAGTTTTTTGATGAAACTGAAAGAGGGGAGTGAAAAAGCTGGTTTAAAATTCAACATTCAAAAAGTGAAGATCATGACATCTGGTCCCATCATTTCATGGGATATAGATGGGGAAACAGTGGAAACAGTGTCAGACTTTATTTTCTTGGGCTCCAAAATCACTACAGATAGTGACTGTGAAGAACTTTTAGAATCTTTAGGTTAAAAAAAAAAATTGTAGTAGTTTGATGTTAGAGAAACAAGGCTTTTGGGATAATGAATTTCTCTTTGTTGTAAATCATTGTATTCGTCTTTCTGTAAAAATGTAACTTCATTTAGTGCTTTCTGAGAAGGGCACTGGAAAACTCCTAGGTTAAGAGTTAAACCTGGAAGGCAGAATGCGCCGCATAGCTTTCCCCCTTATCTTGATGACTCAGAGCCTCCTGACTGCTCCCTATTCTTAACTGATAACTTGTGACTTAGTTTCCACTGTGTAACTGACCTTTCCTCAAAAATGCATTTCCCCCTGCCAGGCACCACCGGGTGAGTCAACTGTCTCTACTAAATTACCTGTAAATCATCCCCACCAATCAAATGTCTCCACTTCATCCCAAGACCCCCTTATCGCATTGTTCCCTACATTCCGATCTCATTCCCAGTTGTCTTTGATCTTTCTGCATAAAAATCCCTCTCAGTGAATGTTGGGGGTTCACTCCTGGAAACGGGAGCTCGAACCCCAGCGCGCTGGCTAAATAAATCCTCCTGCTGATTGCATCGAATTCGAGTCACTGTGGTCTTTGTGGCGACGCTTCCCGAGAAAAGGCCGTGAGGTCTTACATTTGGGGGCTCGTCCGGGATCGCCTCGCTCACTCAGACCCTTTTGGCTTTTGAATTCGGAGGTATGCTCGAGCAATTCTGTGTCTCCGTGTAAGTCTGTAAAAGGTCTGTGACTAGTCTGCTCTGTGTTAAATCTGTATTGTCTCACTTTTCTCTCCTGCTGCTTGACTTAATCCTTCGGAAGTTTCAGTGAACGGGCGAGCGGTTGTGGGGCAACTGATTAGTCCCGGCCAGGGCTACTCCCTGGTGGACTTTGAAGGCCTTACGACAGGTGAGCCCCAGTAACTATCGCCCGGCTGGGTGAAACTTCCCTGTCCTTCTTGTGAGGATCTGGCCTAATATTACCTATTTGTGGGCACGGGTCAGGCACTTAAAAGCCATTAGGGCGCCTGCCACTTGAAGACTCCCGTGACAGGATAAGGGGGTCACGGAACGGGCCAGAAGCCGCTAGGGCGCCCGCCCCCAGCAAGAAAACTTCCGTGCAACGGCATAGGCACACGAGTGAACTCAAAGCACGCCATAAGTCCACCTCTCTGGCCGCCACCATTCCCGGTAGGATTTTTGGTGGCTATCCTCAGTAATCTTTCTTTTCTTCCTCCTGGTCTCCTCCGGCTGCTGAAACAAGGATCTGTGCCCTCGCGCACCTGTCTGTCTGTATCTGTGGGGCGCGCCTCTCTGTCTGTATCTGTGGCGTTTGCCAGGGACGCCTGGAACGCCGACCTGGGAGTGGGGATCGTGAGATTCCCCTCCGCCTGAATTCTGTATCTGTGGAGCTAGGAAGCTCATCTGCTTAAGACTTGCCGAGGGCAAAGGTTTACAGCAGCCGCTCTTATCTGATTTTTCCACTGCTACTTGTCTTACTTAGTACTCGTTAAGTGTTCATTTTTTGTGACAAACTGACGATGGGACAGACCGTGACAACCCCGTTGTCTCTGACGGTAGATCATTGGACAGAAGTGAAAAATCGGGCCCATGATCTTTCCATGACAGTGAAAAAGGGAAATGGCAGAGCCTATGCGCGGTTGACTGGCCCAGTTTTAAGACCGGCTGGCCGCCGGAAGGGTCATTCTCTTCAGAACAAGTCAAACAGGTTAAAACTGTAATTTTCACCCCTGCTACTGAGCACCCAGACCAGGTGCCATATATTATGGTGTGGGAAGACCTGGTCCGCTCACCCCCGGCGTGGGTTCGGCCTTTCGTTTTCCCCACAGGGAAGCTGTTGGAGCCTGCTGCAGAAATCTTTGCCTTAAGATCCACGGCAAAGAAAGAGGGGACGAAGGCCCCCGTCAAAAGTATATATCCAGACCTGCAAACTGATTTCTTGCTTTTAGATTCTCCCCCACCCTACCTACCTGTGCAGGTCCCACCTCCGGCACCTCCAGAGGGCACAAGCGATCGCCTCGCCTGAACAGCCAAAAGAGGGAGAAGAAATGGGCCCGGCGGCAGGAACGCGGAGCCGTAGAGCTGTCACCCCGGACTCCACCGCTCTCTCCCCTCCGGGAGAACGGGCCCCCTGATGACCGCGGGGTTCGGCCACTCCAATATTGGCCGTTCTCTGCCTCTGACCTTTATAACTGGAAAAATAACAACCCCTCTTTTTCTGATAACCCCCAGGCGCTGACCTCTTTGATAGAATCTCTTGTTTTCTCACATCAGCCCACTTGGGATGATTGTCAGCAATTGTTGCAGACCCTGTTAACCACTGAAGAGAGACAGCGAGTACTATTGGAGGCTCGCAAAAATGTGCCAGGAGATGACGGACGTCCCACAGTGCTTCCTAATGAAATAGATGATGGTTTCCCCCTGACGAGACCTGACTGGGACTACAATTCTCCGGCAGGTAGGGAGCACCTGAGGGTCTATCGCCAGGCTCTGGTGGCGGGTCTCCGAGGGGCAGCAAGGCGCCCCACTAATTTGGCTAAGGTAAGGGAAGTGACTCAAGGGCCTACTGAGTCACCTACTGTATTCCTAGACAGATTGATAGAGGCATTCAAGAGATTTACCCCCTACGATCCTACATCTGAAGAACATAGGGCTACAGTGGCCATGGCCTTTATTGATCAATCAGCCCTAGATATTAAGAAAAAGTTACAGAGACTAGATGGGTTACAGAGATTCTCTCTTCAAGATCTGATCAAAAAAACAGATAAGGTGTTCAATAAAAGAGAGAACTTATCCCGGGGACCCTTGGGGATCCCCATTGCCCTTTACCGGCCCAATTCAAGCCTTTCCTGTAAATGTTAACCCGGGGGAATAGGCTGGCAGCCTGGTACCCTTGGGAGGCCAATGATTTAAAAGAGCTCAAAAGGCAGTGGCAGAAAATGGCCCAAACTCCCTGTGGGCAGAAACTATTCTCCGGGGCCTGGCTCATCAATCACAAGAGGGACACTTTAAGAAGGAGTGCCCTCAAGGCAGGGGAAGACATACCAGTCAGAGACCTCCCACTACCCCATTTATGTGCACCATCTTAGGGGTCATCAAGATTTACCTGGATTGCTTTCAATGGGAAATTCCCGGCCAATGCAGCGGCCTCCCTTACAATCCAAGCTTGTAACTTACAAGATGCCTATGATCTTCACGATCTTACTCATATAAATTAGAGAGGGCTAAAACCCAATGTGCTGTGGCAAACTGATGTAACCCATTATTCTCCTTTTAAAAAACGTAAGTGCCACCATCAAAATTTAAAGGCTTAATTACAAAAACAAAAAGGGGGAGTAAGCCCTCACCAGCAACTTGGAATGGCACTCTTTACTCTAAACATCTTAAATTTTTTAAAAATGAACTGATACCATGTTTTCAAAAACATTGGTCCAACCAAGAAATAAAACCTGAAATACAAGTGAGATGGAAAAAAACCCATCACTGGTCAGTAGAAGGGGCCTGATCCACTCCTTACAATGGGGAGAGGATTCAGATGCATATTCCCCATTGGGGACCCCAGCCCTATATGGGTGCCAGCAAAAAAATCTTAAATTTACACCACAAGAGAGGTCAAATCTCAAGAGCTGAAACAGATTAAAGAGACATTCACATATTGAGCCCAAGAACAAAATGTTCTTGAGGCGATCTTTTCTTCCTTTTCAGATCATCCGATGCAACGACCCTGCTGGACACCGCTCCTGGTGATCGTCGGATTACCTAGCCTCTCCGTGCTGACCTTCCTCATTGCTGTGGCTGTGCAACAGTTTTTAAAATCTTTGAAGCCTGGGTTTAATGGCACAAGGCCATCAACCATGAGGGTACATCAGTGTCAGCATCCATGCTGGGAGTTCAACAAGCTCAAACCATCGAGATTATAAACAACACATCCACTGCCTCTGCTCAGGGATTTCAAACTAGCTTGAATATCTGAGATCTGCTCTGATGGGACTCCAATAACAGCTTGATCTCCATGCTCTCCATGCCAGAGCGATCGAGGCGTTGTGTTCTGGCACTCATAGACTGCGACATGAGATACTCCAGCTTTTGTCTGACAGCTTTTCCAATGTTAAATGAGACTCTTAACAGGTAAAAAAGGGAGCAATGGATCTATGGGACTGGATACAAACTCGATTCACCTGGTTTAAAAATGCCTTCTATTTGCTTGTTTTTGTTATTCTGCTTGTTGTAGTGTTAAAAGGGTTATGCTTGCCCAGGTCATGAAAGAGGAGCCCCACGTTGGGGACCCACAAAACCCCTGGATTAATTTAGCCCTTCAAGAGATTAACCGAGACAGATAAATAAAAATAAGAGTTCTAGATGCTCATCATCTAGAGAGATTCCGCCTAGCCCCCAAGAGGTGGCTGGATAGCCAATGACGGGTAAGACCCTCAGAGGAGGGCAACCTAAGACAGGCACAGCCGCGAGAGGGGCTGGCGAGGCTGGAGGTTGGCCGCCTACAGCTCTATGCCTTGCTCTACAGAACAGCAATACAAATGTCTCGAGGGATAAAAAAAAAGGGGATATGTGGGGCCCTAAATGGGAAACCTTAGAAACAAAGGGGCTAGCTTTGCGGTCAAAAACCTAAAATGGCGCCTGGCGAAAGAGATGCGGGCAGGGTCTATGTTGTCTGTCAAAGTTTTTAATTGGCTCTTGTAGACAGTGCCTACCGAGTCTTAAATGACACCAACCCGGAGGTTACAAAATCTTGCTGGCTCTGTTACACCGTCCCTCCGCCGTATTATGAGGCCACTGGGATAATAGGGATTACTGGATTTAGATATCCTAGATCATGTGTGCCTTACCCCTTTATGATTTTGGTTGAAAATGTTTCTGTTAATGTCACCCAGAATGTTTACCATATGTCTTGTTTTAATTGCACTCTCACTAATTGTATCAGAGGCATGAGCGTCGGAGAGCAGATATTAGTGGTAAAACAACCCGCTTTTGTTATGCTCCCCGTCAAAATAGAAGAAGATTGGTATGATTAAACGGCATTGCAATTACTACAACACATCAATGCTGCCCTTGGCCGCCCAAAAAGAGGCCTGGGATTAATTGTTCTGGGTGTGGTTTCGCTGATCACCTTAATAGCGACCGCTGTTACTGCCTCTGTTTCCCTTGCTCAGTCCGTGCAAGATGCCAAGGTTGTTGATTCTCTGTCTTATAATGTCACAAGGGTTATGGGAACACAAGAGGATATTGATAAAAAAATAGAAAATAAGCTGTCTGCTCTGTATGATACCCTCAGGGTCTTAGGAAAAGAGGTCCAAAGCTTAGGACTCAGAATGAAAATTCAATGTCATGTTAATTACAAGTGGATCTGTGTCACAAAAAGCCTTATAATATATCTGACTTCCCGTGGAAAAAGATCAAAAAGCATTTACAAGGCATATGGTATAATTCTAATATTTCTCTTGATTTACTGCAGTTACACAATGAAATATTAGATATAAAAACGCGCCTTCGGCCGCTTTAGATGTTGTTCAAACTGCTGAAGATTTTGTAAAAATTTGTTTTCTAACCTTCCCAGTCTTCATTCTTTGTGGCAGAGCATGGCGGCTGTAGGCATCGTGTTAGTCACTATCCTTGCCCTGATGTGCCTAGCACCGTGCCTTATTAAAGGCATTGTAAAAGAATTTCTGCACATAAAGATGCTTGTCTACCGAAACATGCTGCACCATCACCATCTATTAGAGCGCCTAAAAGATAAAGAAGAAGGGGCTGAAGAAGATTGCCTGTAATGGGTTAAATCTTAAAAGCTGCCTGACCTGAGTAACAGCCCAGGCTCCCTGACTCGCCTCCCCCGTTTGTTGTTTATGATACCATGACTATTCTTGAAATCATAACTTTCTTCATCTTGTAGCTTTTGCATTTTTTTTTTTTTAAGTAGCAGTACGACGCAATCCCTCACTCTATGATTTCAGGATTGAAATCATGGACAAGAAGAAGAGGGGAATGAAGAACTTTTAGAATCTTTAGGTTAAAAAAAAAAAATTGTAGTAGTTTGATGTTAGAGAAACAAGGCTTTTTGGGATAATGAATTTCTCTTTGTTGTAAATCATTGTATTCGTCTTTCTGTAAAAATGTAACTTCATTTAGTGCTTTCTGAGAAGGGCACTGGAAAACTCCTAGGTTAAGAGTTAAACCTGGAAGGCAGAATGCGCCGCATAGCTTTCCCCCTTATCTTGATGACTCAGAGCCTCCTGACTGCTCCCTATTCTTAACTGATAACTTGTGACTTAGTTTCCACTGTGTAACTGACCTTTCCTCAAAAATGCATTTCCCCCTGCCAGGCACCACCGGGTGAGTCAACTGTCTCTACTAAATTACCTGTAAATCATCCCCACCAATCAAATGTCTCCACTTCATCCCAAGACCCCCTTATCGCATTGTTCCCTACATTCCGATCTCATTCCCAGTTGTCTTTGATCTTTCTGCATAAAAATCCCTCTCAGTGAATGTTGGGGGTTCACTCCTGGAAACGGGAGCTCGAACCCCAGCGCGCTGGCTAAATAAATCCTCCTGCTGATTGCATCGAATTCGAGTCACTGTGGTCTTTGTGGCGACGCTTCCCGAGAAAAGGCCGTGAGGTCTTACAACTGCAGCCATGAAATTAAAAGACGCTTGCTCCTTGGAAGAAAAACTATGATTAATCTAAGCAGCATATTAAAAAGCAGAGACATTACTTGGCCGACAAAGTTCTGTCTAGGCAAAGCTGTGGTTTTTCCAGTAGTCGTGTGGATGCGAGAGTTGGACCATAAGAAAGCTGAGTGCCGAAGAATTGATGATTTTGAACTGTGGTGTTGGAGAAGACTCTTGAGAGTCCCTTGGACTGCAAGGAGATCAAACCTGTCAATCCTAAAGGAAATTAGTCCTGAATATTCATTGGAAGAACTGATGCTGAAGCTGAAGCTCCAATATTTTGGCCACCTGATACGAGGAACTGACTCATTAGAAAAGACCTTGATGCTGGGAAAGACCGAAGGCAGGAGGAGAAGGGGCCACAGAGGATGAGATGGTTGGATGGCATCACTGACTTGACAGATATGAGTTTGAGCAAGCTCTGGGAGTTGATGATGGACAGGGAAGCCTGGTATGCTACAGTCCATGGGGTCACAATGAGTCAGACACGACTGAGTGAACAACAACAAATTGAGTCTCTTGAGTCATCAACAATAATTCTCACTTACTCTTTTCAAAAACTATGTATTTGTTGAAGGAAACTGCTCATTTTTCCCATGGAATTTTCCACATATTGGATTTGGCCGCTTGTACCATCCGGGTTCAGTTCAAAATTCTCCTCTGTTCCCTGAGTTTCCTGGAAATTGGTCATAATGAGGTCCAGAGGCTTGATTTGATTCTGCTTCAGTTATTGTTGTTATTTTGAGGGGCGAGAATATTTAATAGATGGTGCAGAACAGTTCCTAATGCATCTCATTAAGACCATAATATTAATATCTGGCTACTCCTTTTTAGTGATGTTACAGTTGATCAGCAAATTTTAGCTAAAAATGCTGTTGTGGCTTTTTTTTTTTTCTTTTAACTTTCTTTCTGTACCTCTCTGGGATTCTGAGGCTGTGAGGGCTGGGCTGCTGGACAAATCTAATTCACAGACCAGAGCTGCACTCAGAATCACCCTTCCTCTGGGATTGGGGAGGCTTTTTTCCTGGGCCAAGCTTACGACTGACCTTTGTGCGCTTCCCTTGGGTGGTAGAATTTCCCAGGAAGCTATTCAGGCCCTCAGGCAAATAAGATTCTTGCCGGCCAGCCTACCAGTCTGTCAGACACTTCTGAATCTCTGAATGAAGTGAGGAAAGTCCAAAGAGATTTGTCAGGATGTGTGATATTAGATTTCTTTAGCAGGATTGCTTGTCACTTTGCCACTCTCCAGTGAAAAAAATTCCCACAGATTGTGTCTAAAGATGCAAAATAAAATGAAGAATCAAGGCAATTTTGCAGGAAAATATGAAGCCATGGAAACTTACAGGGCAATACAGTGGGACTTTTCTTTTCCTTGATGGTCTTGAATTATATAGCTTGCCCTTTGAACTGGATAATTTGATTATGTAGCCGAATCCTTTGGGTAATTTAGCTTTGCCCCTTAGATGATTATGACTCTCCTGCCCTCCATGTAGGAAGATAATTGTGTCAGCTTCCAATTTTTTTAAACCTAGAGTAAAATTTGTATGACGTTAAGCTTTCAACAGAGGAAAATGGTTTTATGTAGATTGGTGAACGTGATGATTTAGTTTTTCATTCATTTGATCCAGCTGCTAGAGTTCAGCTTTAGAAATTAAAAACTCTATACATGCTTTTGTCTTTTATAGGATCTTGAGATCCTTTGCGAAATACCGGGTAATAGGAAGCAAATGCATCTGCTCTGTCTTCATGTTCTCTCGTAATGCCTTGTGTTTGGGGATGGTTCATCTCTGTGTTTGCCCTGAGGGCCTCTTCTGTGTTGGGTGATATGCTGACCTGCTCCTGGATTAATTTCCACATTCAGGCAGACTTTCTTTTTCATAAAACATTAGACAAAATGAACAAATGTTGTGATGTTAAAATGTTTGGAGAGGTGTAACGAAGCATTTTTTTGTTTTTCTGCATCTTTTCATAAAGTAGGCTTCTATATTTATTTACTTCATCTTAGGCTTTCTTTCTTTTTTCTCTTTTTCACTGAAAGCTGAACTAGATGGCATCCCTCGAGGAACTTCATCTTATACATCATCGTTTTCCCAGTTCAGAGCACAGTGCCTGGCCCATGGCAGGTGTCCAGTGAATATTTACAGAATGAGTTAATGAGTGAAAATGAACTTGGGGAATTTTCTTCCCTCTTTCCAACCTCAGATTCCCCAACCAGGGCACCTGGGTTTATTCTGATTTTTATGAAACTCTGGATATCAAATTATAACCCATTCCTTTTGCCTAGAGAGAGCTAGAGATTTATTTTTCTTAGATAAATACTCCCCTAAATTCAAGTTGCTAACTCCAGTGTCTGGGTAATCCTAGAATCAGGTTGGAACATTATGGCCATGGGCTGTGGCTATGGAAAAACTTCCAAGACTGAAGTCAAAGATAAAGTCACTGTATTAATTTCCTGCTATAAAGTTACTGAGGTGGCTCAAAACAACAGGAATGTATTCTGTCACAGTTCTGGAGGCCAGAAGTCTGCAATCAGTATCCCTGGCAGAGAGTCCCTCTCGAGAGGCTCGAGGGGAGAGTTTGTTCCCTGACTCTCCCAGTGAGGAGATGGTGCCTGAGGCTGCCAGCGCTGCTTGGCGGCTGCACCTGAAATATTTATCAGTTTTATTCTGAAAGTGCATGGACAGAAAAGAATGCAAAATTTCAAGATAGAAATATGCCATTAAAAATTACTCTTTGCAGCAGAAATTGCAACTACTTGCTAGTCTCCAATAGTCAAAGCTGTGGTATTTCCAGTAGTCATGTACAGATGTGAGAACTGAATCCTAAAGAAGGATGACCACTGAAGAATTTATGCTTTTGAACCGTGGTGCTAGAGAAGATTCTTGAGAGTTCCTTGAACAGCAAGCAGATCAAACCAGTCAATCCTAAAGGAAATCCACCCTGAATATTCATTGGAAGGACTGATGCTGAAGCTGAAGCTCCAGTCAATATTTTGGCCACCTGATGCAAAGAGCCAACTCATTGGAAAAGACCCTGATGCTGGGAAAGATTGAGGACAGGAACAGAAGCAGACGAGTGACAGCAGATGAGATGGTTGGATAGCATCACCAGCTCAATGGACATGAGTCTGAGCAAGCTCCAGGAGCTAGTGAAGAACAGGGAAGCCTGGCGTGCTGCAGTCCATAAGGCTGCAAAGAGTCGGACACGACTTAACAACTCAACAACAGCAGCAGCAAGTACCCCTTTTCTTTTGTTGTGTACCCCCTCTTCATGAACTGTTAGCAGGCAGAGATGATGGGGACCAGCCTTTTTGCAGCAGGTGGGCTATACAATCTAGTTCTCACTGTTTGAGTCATCATTTTGGAGTCTCTTTGTTATAGCAGCTTAGCCCACACGTGAACTAACACAGACAAGATTAGGAAAGAAGCTCATTTCTTGGTTTCCACTACTGCTGTTTGTCTATTTGCTAAGACATGCTGGATGACAGATGTTAATGTGGCTTTGCATCGCTCGTAATTTTACAAGGACAGTTCTTCATTGCAAAAGAAAATAGTTATCACAAGCCGTGTTTGTGTAAGCTGATTATCTTGTCTCCTACACTGGGTTCACTTATGCTTGCTTAGAAAGACCTATTTTCCTGTGAATTGCTACAGTGGACTTTTCATTAGTTAGTATGAATGTATCACCACTGTGTGTTGGTCCTACAAAGCCTTTTGGGGACTCTCGAAAAGACTTCATAAGAAATACAATTTCTCCTACGTGTGTTTAAATTCACAAAAAATAACCTCAGGGACATTGGCTAAAGAGAATCTCTCTTAAACCCTATTGAAAACAGATCACTTCTTTTTCCTTTATAAAAGAAAAGATTAAGAAAAAATGTTTTACAAAGGCAACTCATTTCAATTATTAAGAAGCAGTGAATACAAAAAAATTTTTAAAAGAACAAAATAGAATGAAAAGAAAACACAAAAATTTCACAAGCCTGCTATCCAGTTAACAACTTGATATGTATCCTTTCAGTGCTTTTTCTATGAACATATGTATACTTACTAAAATCAGACTGTGTCTTTATGTTATTTTTGGCCATGCTGGGTCTTTGTTGCTGCACAGGCTTTTCTCTAGTTGCGGAGTGGGGCTTCTCGTCACAGTGCTCGGCTTCTCATTGCAGTGGCTTCTCTTGTGGAGCGTGGGCTCTAGGGCATGCAGCCTTCAGTAGTTTCAGCTCCTAGGCTCTAGAGCGCAGGCTTAACAGTTGTGGTACTCGGACTTAGTTGCTCCCGGGCATGTGGGATCTTCCCTGACCAAGGATCGAACTCATGTCACCTGTATTGGCAGGTGGATTCTTTACCACTGAGCCACCAGGGAAGCCCCAGACTATATCTTAGAGCACTTTGTAATTTCTTCCTTAAAAAAAAAAAAACACCAAGTATTTTTGGTAAATATCTCACTTTGACTAAGATGATTACCTTGGTAGCTGCAGAAGCAGACAGGGCTCTCATGGAGGTGTGGTGGATCTCCTATAGGGTGAACTTGTGTTTCGTATGTAACGTGCATTTTCCAACCGTAAATGGTGTGAGGTAGGGGCACTGTGACCTGTCTGTAACCTGTAGAAGCTTTGCTCATGATTTATAAGTATGAGAATCTTCTTAGCCTGTTGATTCAACTCTGAATCACAGGCTAGTTATTTATTCTTTCTTTTACATGATTGTAATGAGAGAGAGTTGTTTGCCTAATTCATTCAGAATAAGGATCTGATACTGTGCCTATGCTTCTTGCCTCTTTTCGTTTCGAAAAAGTAAGAGGAATAGAATGTAGCTGATGTGCTGAGCATTTATCAGGTGCTGGGCACAGTTAAGCATATCATACAATAGCATTTCAACCTCAAAGAACCCTGTGGGGTAAATATTGTTAGTCCCTTAGTCCAATATCATGTTGCAAACTGGAGACTCAGAGAGATTAAGCAACTTTTGCATGTTCTTAGAGCTAGTAAGTGTCATCACTGAAATTTAAACCCAATCTGTGATTTCTAAGCCTACCTTTTAATCATAGTGCTTATTGTCTCCCAGAATGAAACTGATTTACTTTTGCATCTTATTCTTCAAATAAGATTATTCTTCAATCCCATCAACTCTTTAAGACTACAGCTTGTAACACATATCATTAGTTCATGTTCTAGTAACAAAGAAAAGTGCTGCTAAACTATAATTGTAAGATGCATTTCAATTTCTGAGAAGTAATCATGTGAAAAGTAGGTAAGTCTTAGAATCGATGTAATATGATAAAATTATAGAACTACTTTTCATAGAAATAAGAGGTTAATGCTGTGTTACCCACTTGCCTGAGTGGTCCTGACAATGTAACTTCTTGCCGGGTCTGGTATATTCTCAGGGTGACTCCTCAAAGGCAGGACCATACATAATTTGCAAGTTACTTGCAGAAATGTTGATTGTGTGGTTGGATTTGTTGCTGCAGTTGGATAGGTCATTATTATTCCTGCCAATGGTCCCAGAAGCTTGGAATCACCAAGCTGCCTAGAGCTGCTTGAAAATAATAATAGAAAAAGAGAACAGGGGCATAATGGATGAGGTATGTACAGCCTGTATATTTGTGATTCTGGATGTAGGATGTGTACTTCTAGCAATTCTCTCCCTGCAGTGATTTATTGAACAATGACAATAGCAATGTTTTGTGGTTTCTAGGAAATATCAGCCAAAAAATGATCACTGAAGAAGGAAATGAAATCAGTCCGGCAGAATTATTCCAGGAGAGTAGGATGAGACCAGTAGAGTGAACACTGAGCCTTGAGACATGCCTGCAGAGAGGGGGTGAGAGCAAGAAGAGAAGGACAAAGGTAGGAAAGGGAGCAGGTAAGAGAGAGGGAGGTGTGGGGAGAAAACCACAAAGGGTAAATCACAGAAGCTGAAGAAGGATAGAATTTCTTAAGGCAGAGTTGGTCATTGGGGGTCCAGTGTGATAGAAGGGTTCATTGGCTAATGACTATTTGTTGGTCAAAGTGCCAGAAACCAAAGAGGAACTAAAGAGCCTCTTGATGAGGGTGAAAGAGGAGAGTGAAAAAGCTGGCTTAAAACTCAGCATTCAAAGAACTAATATCACAGTATCCCATCCCATCACTTTATGGAAAATAGATGGAAAAGGAGTGGAAACAGTGACAGAGATAATCTTTTGGGGCTTGAAAATCACTACAGATGGTGACTGCAGCCACGAAATTAAAAGACTTGCTCTTTGGAAGGAAAGCTATCAAACTTAGTGTATTAAAAAGCAGAGACATCACTTTGCCAGCAAAGATCAGTATAATCAAAGCTATGGTTTTTTTCAGTAGTCATGTACAGATGTGAGAACTGGATCATAAAGAACGCTGAGTGCCAAAGAATTGATGCTTTCAAATTGTAGTGCTGGAGAAGACTCTTGAGAGCCCCCTGGACAGCAAGGAGGTCAGACCAGTCAATCCTAAAAGAAATCAACTCTGAAGATTTATTGGAAGGACTAATGCTGAAGCTCTAATATTTTGGCCATCTGATGCGAAGGGCTGACTCATTGGAAAAGACCTTGATGCTGGGAAAGACTGAGGGCAGGAGGAGAAGGGGATGACAGAGGATGCGGTGGTTGGATGGCATCACTGGCTCAACATGAGTTTGAGCAAGCTCCGGGAGACTGTGAAGGATAGGGAAGCCTGGCATGCTGCAGTCCATGGAGGTGCAAAGGATCAGACATGCCTTAGTGACTGACCACCAACAAAAGAGAACAGAAAGCAACTGGAAAACAAAGAAGACTCTCTTCCCCTTTATAATTTTACCAGAAATATTACTGATAGAGAAGTAAGGGTGGGAAGTTTCCACATAATTGCTGGATGCGACCTCCTGATGTGAGTGTCTGTCTTATGGGTCTTCTAACACTGGAGCTCACCTTCCTCAGCCTGCTTATATCCTGCCCTCCCTTAAGACCAGGACTCCTCGCTTTTGGATTACTTCCTGCCTCAGGCTGAACTTTCTCAATCACCTTGTCTGGATTATTTCCCCTCTTCCTGCACCTTCAGTATGGACTCTCCCCATTTTTTTCCCTTAACCCTTTTCTCTCCCCTCCCATTTATATGCTGTCTTTGGAAAATCCCATTTATACCCCTGGCTTCAATGATCATTTATTTTCCTGTGCTGCCTGAAACACACCTCTAGCCCAAACTCTCTTCTCAATTCCTGACTCAGCCTCCCGTCCCTTCTTCCCTCCCATCTGTTCTATCTGATAAATTTTGCAGCCAGGTGTACATGGCCCAAGAGAATGTGTACTTCAGGCACTAATTTCACCCTTAGCCTGATCTTATGTTTTCTGCTTTCATTTTCCCTCTCCCTCTCCACTATCTCTTACCTGGACTTCAATCATTTTCCTGTCTTTCATCTCAGTTTGCTTTCGTTCTCCCAGTGTGAACTCTGTAACAGGCAAATTGGATCAAATCGGATGGAAATTCTTTAATGTCTCACCACTGCCTACAGGTTAAAACAAATGCCTTTCCCTGGGACACAAGTCCCTTCATGACCCGGCCTCTGATCCGGTCTCTGTCTACTTATCTGGTTTCATCTGTACCTATTTCCCACTCAAGTTTTGACTCAGGAATGCTCAGGAATTCTTTCCTCTACTTAAACAGAACCACCCACCCGACCGACTCCATCTGCTGGACCAACTCGTGCTTGTCCTCAGTTCTCTAACTCCCAGTCTAGATGCCTCATTACTCAAGCTCCAGTTGTACTTAAAAAAAAAATTAATGGATTAATTCATTTGGCTGCACCTGGTCTTCTTTGCAACATGCGGGATCTTTAGCTTCAGCATGCATGTGTGGTCTAGTTCCCTTGACTAGGGATCGAACCTGGGTCCCCTGCATTGGGAGTATGGAGTGTACCTCTGGACCACCAGGGAAATCCACGACCCTACTTTTGCGTTTCCCTTTTACATTCACAGTTGCCTTATTACTATCTGCTCTCCCCTGCTAGACTATAAGGGTTACAAGAGCAAGGAATCCCATCTCATCATTGTGTTTTTTTGCTTAGTACTGTCCTAGTGTTAAAGAAGACATTTTTGGTGTCTCTAAGGATAGTTGTGTCCACAAGGAGTGCATTTGGGTGTTTACTCTGATTTTTGAAACAGTCGTTCATTTAGGCAATATAAAAAAAAAATCAAATTATTTCTCTTAAGGTCAAGTTATATACTCATTTTGTTGATAAATGTAGGGACTTCCCTAGTGGTCCAGTGGCTAAGACTCTGCACTCCCAATGCAGGGGGCCCAGGGTTCAATCCCTGGTCAGGGAACTATATCCCACATGCTTCAACTAAGAGTTTGAATGCTGCAACTAAGAGTTTGAATGCTGCCAGTGAAAAAATCCCATATCAGAATGAAGATCGAAGATCCCGTGTGCCACAGCTAAGATTCAGAGCAACCAAATAAATTAACAAATAGTAAAAAGAGAAATCTAGCAAATCTCAACATTTCAAATGTAGGATTTAATATTTGGTCCCATTTACAAAACCAAACTTCTGTGCATTCGAGACTGTAATTATGACCAAAAGTATGTCGAGCCCCTTTTTAAGTACTTTAGACATCTGGCTGTTAAACCTACCTCAATGTTTAATTCCTATCAACCCAATAATTAAACATGTGACCACCAATCACGTGTAAATCATCCATTGTTTTCCGGGTCCAGCCTACGCTAGCAGCTTGCTCCCTGTCTGCTTCAGCTACAGCAGCCATGGTTGGGAGCCCTTCCTGACCTTTAGGCTGGATATCCTGGCTTCTTCTCTGGAAGCTGGCCTGGACTGTTCCCCGGGGCTTGTCCTCTTCTGTCCATCTGCAGAACTCTTCTCCCTCACTGAACAGCACCCCAGACACCTAGCACAGTGTATCAGGGACTTCAATAAACTGTGCAGTGGGTTCGTGGAGAGTTAAGGTAGAGAGTATTTATCTTGTGAACAACTGCAGTGATAACACTGTGGGTTAGGGAGCATCTTCCCTGTTTAGAAACCTTTTTCCTGAGAGTCGCCGCTGGCACCTCCCAGCATTACCGTGAGCTTAGAGGCACTTTTAGCTGCTTCAGAGGATAAGACACAGCCCATTTAACTTGCCAGAGTTCTTCTAACAGAGACCAGGTCTCTGGGTATGGGCGATGCTTGCCTTGTGGACCTGTAAAATGAAAACGTCCCTTTTCATAATGAGGTTTCTGAAGTAGTCCTTGTTTTACAGAAACTCTAGCAATTAGCCAAGTTGGAACTGGCAATCCCCAGTGAAAGGACCAGATATTTGCTGCGCTATTGTTTCTATTTATGACAGAGGTGGCACAAGATTACTGGGGGAAGGAAGATTTTAACTGTCAGTCTACATTTTATTCCCTTGTGTGTGACCTGGCAGAATCCTAACATTGTGATCTCCTTGAAGGTCATCTTGAACCTTACATGTGCCCTTAACTTTCCTTCCAACCAAATGGCAACAGCACAGCCTGTTGGCTATATCATACTTATGTATATTTATATCTTACTCGCTTTTAGCAACAGCAAACCACAAGCCATCCCACTTCAGAAAAATCAAGATGCCTTTCATTTCTTTGGCAACTGCACTCTTGGCTTTTTTAAATTTGTTGAGAAGGTAGTAGAGAAAAAAAATGGTTATCTCACACAGTACGTAGTTATTTTTTTCAAAGCAATCTTATACCTGAAAATAATTTTTTTCTTGGCCATGCTGTGAGGCACGTGGGATCTTAAGTTTCCTGAACCAAAGAACCAAACCATGCCCTCTATAGTGACAGTACAGATGAAAATAGTGGGAATTCAATAAATGAAATGTACTATAATTCTTTCCTATATTACTCTCTTATATATCATTGTACCTGCTTACCACTCTTTTGCTTCCAACGCTTGCATACACATTAAATAATTAAGTATGATCCTAAAAGAGAAAATAACCAAAGATATATTAAGTATGTACACTGCCTGTTAATGTCTACTTATTTCAATGTTAATGTAATATCAAAAAACTCAGAAAACAGATTATACACTAACAGGTTAATGGTAATTTTTTATTATACAAGGTAATTACTTAAGCAATTCACATATCTTAATCACAATTTGGAATAAACACTAATCTAGTCTAGCAATAAGCTGGGTACTTGGTTTTGTAAAAAAAAAGAAGTCAGGCATCGCTACTGAAGAAAAGCAGTGGTGAAGACTCCTAGTTGTCTGCCAACTCCATCTTCCCATTCTTCCTTAGTATTAGAATGGTGCTGCATTTCCAGGGACTGTGTTTCCCACTCCCCTGCCTGAATCTTTACAGCAAAGATTGGCCACGTGATGCAGTGCTTATTAATGGAGCCTGTGTGCAAGTTTTGGAAGCAATTTTTAAAAATGTATTTATTTATTCGATTGCATCAGGTCTTAGTTGCAGCATGTGGGATCTATTTCCCCAACCAGGGGATCAAACTCAGGCCCCTTATACTGGGAGCTCTGGGTCTTAGCCACTGGACCATTAGGGAAGTCTCTTGGGAGCAACTTCTGATTCACTTGCTTACCAGGGAACTTCTGGTCCTGGACTCACCTCTTTCCTCCTTTCTTACAGTCTGGCCTTGCCACAGCTTGGGTAACCTTGGAAACCCTGTGTTGAAGAACTGCCATCTTCAGGCCTAGAACGGGGGTAAACCCACTTGGAAGTCCCACACTGGACTGTTAGACGGGCAAGAGCTGAAGACATAAATCCCGGAGCTCCATTTTCCCCTCTTTTAAATATGCTGCTCCTCAATCTCCTTCTCTGTACAGTTCCTTCTGATACCCTGGCCTGTGGTTGGTACCGCCTCATCTTTTCATACAAACTCTTGTTAGGGCCTCTACTCGCGTCCCATCTCTTTGGGGCACCTTCTGGTCTTCAAGCCTGCCCTCCGCACAGCAGCTGAATGAGCTCCCTGAAACTAAGCCTGAAGAGATCTCATCTCAGAAAAGGGCTGTGACACCCTCTCAGCCCCTCCCATTCAGCCCTCCCAGCTCTCCTCCATGGATGCTTTTCTAGGTAAGGAGTGAATTTGCCTGATCACTCCTAACAGGTATTTTTACAGGTTGTTTTTTTCAAATTAGCATCTAAGCAAGTATTAGTATCTGCATTTGATTTTTCTTCTAAGTGTATTTTCCCCATGTATCAGTGCTCATCTCCCATTCCCTGCTTTCACTGATTTGTTGCTAAAACTAGGTCATTTGTCCTACCTAATGAATATACCCTAGATTTGTCAGATTTCTTTGTTGTGAGGTCATTTAATGTATTCTTTGTGTCAGCTCTTTTAGCAGGCATGCTAGTTTGGCCTAGAGAACAATCTATGGGGTCCTGGTTGCTGATCTTATTTCAGTGCTTTAGATAAACCTCTTATGTTCTCCATATGTTAATCCTCCCCTTTTCCCCTGCCAGCTCCTCCATTCCTGTCTTTGTTTCTCTGTCTGAAAAAAAGAGGGTGACAATAATATGTCCTACCTTCAGGATGGCATGAGAGTGACATGAGGCGCTTTATGGAGTATATATTAAGGTTCTTAGGAAGAAAGCACTATACAAGAATGATAAGAACAACTTTTCTTAGGCTGCTGGGAATATGGAGAATTTGGCAATACAGAAGCTTTCGTGCCCCATGGGAGGAGGCATGAAGTCACTGGATATAGAGATCCATACTGTTCTTTTCCTCCCTGCATGTATATCATGGTGTCTAGCCCTAAATGGTAAAGGAGGTTGCAAAAAGAAAGCAATACAATTAGAAGTGTCACATCACATTAAGCCTTTTCTGTTTGTCTTCTTCATTACTGCTTCTAGTAACTGGGAGTGCCGTGTAAGGATCTAGTTGGCTCTTTACTCTGGATGGTGTGATCATAGCAAAATTGGATGAAAAGAACATTCTGGTATGGGAAACTGCGTTGCAGATGATGATGAGAAGTCTGGAGAGGGGGCCGATGACCTCTCAGTTTGCTCAGTAGACCCTGGAATCTCAGGTCAGGGATGGCCGTCCAGTGCTGTTCTGCCATCCTCCTCGCCATCTGCCTGCACTTCGAGCTGCTCTCTTTACGAACCCGGATTCTTGAACAGTCTGCCAAGGGTCCCCTCTCCTGTTCCGGTCAAGGCTGGAGCTGTCAGCGTCTCCCGCCCTAAGTGAACAGGGGAACACTTGGTCACAAAAAGGCTGGTTGCCATGTGTTCTGCTGAGATTTGACACCATAGCCAAATAGAAAAGCTCAGGGCAGTCTTTTAACTTTGAAAGACTGAAAAGTAATTTCAATATTTAGAAGACACAGAATAGCATTTCTGCTTCAGCGTTTGCTCCGTGTTCTGGGGAGACTGCTTGCAAACCTTGGCTCCCCCTCCTGGCATTAGTCACCGTGTCACATCCTTTAAGCAAGAAACCCTGGTTAATCCAGACAACACTTGCTAAGGGCCTTTATAAACGGAACATGATACTGAGCAAGAAACTTTTTACTTGGTAGAGTGGGCTGCATGGTGTCCCCCCTGAAAGGGGAATGTATTTGATTTACAGTGTTTACCTGGAACCTCAGATAGTGGTCTTATTTGGAATAACAGTCTCCAAAGATGTAAATTACGGTAAGAATCTGGAGACGAGATCACCCTGGGTTTGGGTAGGCTCTGAATCCAATGATGAGTCTCCTTAAATGAGGCAGAAAAGTGGAATACAGAAAGGCAGAGGAGGAGAGGCTCATGTGGAGACAGAGACAGAGGTCAGGGTGATGCTCCTTCAAGCCACAGGACATCTGGAAGCACTAGAAACCGGAAGAAGCAGGAAGACTTTTCCCCCAGAGCTTTTGGAGGAGTGCCATCCTGCCAACACCCTGATTGCAGGCTTCCTGCTTCCAAAATGTCAAATTTTTTAAAAATTGGAATGTATTTGCTTTACAGTGTTGTGTTAGTTTCTGCTGTACAACAAAATGAATTAGGTATGTGTATACACATATCCCTTCCCTCTTGGACCTCCCCCATCCCTACTCCTCTAGGTCATCACAGAGCTCTGAGCTGAGTTCCCTGTGCTATATAACAGTTTTCCACTCTTGTTGTTCAGTTGCTAAGTTGTGTCCGACTCTATGGACTGCAGCATGGCAGATTTCCTTTTCCTTCACTACCTCCCAGGATTTGCTCAGATTCTTGACTTGAGTTGGCTATGTCATCCAGTCATCTCATCCTCTGCTGCCCTCTTCTCTGTTTACCTTCAATCTTTCCCAGCATCAGGGTCTTTTCCACAAGTTAGTTCTTTGCATCAGGTGGCCAGAGTATTGGAGCTTCAACTTCAGCATCAGTCCTTCTAATGACTATTCAGGGATGATTTCCTTTAGAGTTGACTGGCTTGATCTTGTTGCTGTCCAAGGGACTCTAAGAGTCTTCTATCTATTCTACATTCGGTGGTGTTTGTGGTGATTTGCTTCAGCTATCCTAAGAGACTACCCTTGGCCTATATGAAGACTTTACCCTTTGCCATTTGGTCACTTACAAGGAATTTGAACTTGAAAAATTATTTCCCTGTCCAGGTAAACTCCAAGTCATACTTTTCCATGAGCAAAAGCTGACAATTCTTAGAACAGTTCTTTCTAAAAGCTGAAGTTTTAGAAAGGGGTGATGAAGAGATTGTGATGTTTGATCCATCTGATCAGTTAAAAGGATCTGAAAAAAAAAAAAAAAGAAGAGATCTTACATGTTTGCAGTGTCCTGGTGATTCAACCATGGTCAAAAGCTATTTCCTCAAGTTTACAAATTCAGGAACAGGTTTTTTGTTTTCTTTTTTTGTCTACACTGCCTGGCTTGTGGGATAAGATTGAACCTGGGTCCTTGGCAGTGAAAGCACAGAGTTCTAACTACTGGATCACCAGGGAATTCCCAGAAACATTTATTTTTTTAAATAGAGATATGGATGGGTTCTTGGGGGTAAGTTGCAATAAAAGTAAAATCATGATAGAAGTGTTCGTTGCTTAGTCATGTCCAGCTCTTTGCAATTCCGTGGACTGTAGCCCGCCAGGCCTCCTCCTCCATGGGGATTCTCCAGGCAAGAATACTGGAGTGAGTTGCCATTCCCTTTTCCAGGGGATCTTCCCAACCCAAGGACTGAACCTCCCACATTACAGGTGTATTCTTTACCATCTAAGCCACCAGGGAAGCCCACATGGTAGAATTATAAACTAAAAAGATGATGTGTTAGGATAGGAGACACGGCTTCCTGGGGATAGAAATGCTCATATACATTATTCAAGGCTCCCCTTTCTAGATTTGAATTTCAGGCAAACCAAGTTAATCATTGGGAAATTGCTCGAGGCTCACCCATGTCCATATTCTCACCATGCTGGGCATGGGGGCTGAAAGTTCTTCCCACTGGAATGTGAACAAAAGTGAGGTGTTACCTTTGGGCCAAGAGTCTGAAGAGTGGGTATACTTTCTTTACCCTCTCCCCTCCTTCCACCTGCTCCAAGGACTCAGGGGAGGATGGAACCACAATATTAGACAGTCCTGAGTCCCTGAAGGACTGTGTGAAGCTTACCTGCGACCCCCACTGTCACTGGAATGAGACACGAGACAGAAAGTTTCATTGCTTAAAGACAATGTGATTTCAGCATTATTCACTCAGGCAGCTAGTAATACCTTTGGTGAGCATGAAATTAGAGCAAAGGGATTTGGGTAGTCAAGAACATTCCATCCAGATGTGGTGAATCTGGTGAACTGCTCCTTCCCCACAGTGGAGTCCAGGTCTCAAGGAACCAGCATATTCACATTCTCATAGCTAGTGGCTCTCTATTTGGACAGTACTGGATAAACACTGACCATGCTTCCTCCTTGAGACTCTGATTTTTTCTGGTCTCCACCCTTCTTCTGCTAAAACATCCTCATCAAAATGGTCTAAGCTGCAGGCTCCTTATGGTAGAATCACATCCAGTCATGCTCTTTATGCTCTAGTCAGTTGGATTAGATTTGGAGATTCTCAAGTTTCCTCTTTTGAGCTGTCTTTTCAGATGAGTGATCTTAACATTTATATATCGTTAAACACATAGCTTTCTTTTCACTTGTTTTACTTATAAAATTAGTGTATGACATGGTAAAACACAAAAGATAAAACAAAAAAGGTAGAAATCTCCTTTCCTGCTTTCCTACCCATCTCCAAAGGGCAATACTAATAATAGTCTTTTGTTTATCCTTCCAAAAATTTTGGATGTGTATACATGCATGGGCTTTCCAGGTGATGCTAGTGGTAAAGAACTTGTCTGCCAATGCAGGAGACATAGGAGACCCAGATTCGATCCCTGGATCAGGAGGATCCCCTGGAGGAGGGCACAGCAACCCACTCCAGTATTCTTGCCTGGAGAACCCCATGGACAGAGGAGCTTGGCTGGCTATGGTCCATAGGGTAACAAAGAGACAGATATGACTGAAGTGACTTAGCACACGTACATACATGCATATACTTAAAAACACAAAGAAATGGTATTTTTGTCCCTTGTTTTTTACCTTGCATTTTTCACTTTCCATTCTGTAATGTATCTTGGGTATCCTTGAAATAGCAGAGATGAATAAACATATTTCCTGCCTCTGAAAGTATGGCAAGGGGCATCTTAAGAGGGAATATAAGTCAACTGAAAACTAGAGTGGCTCATCATTGAACAATGTGGGAGGTTAGGGGCCCATTTCCCCTGGTATCCTTGGGGGATTGGTTCCAAGACCCACTGTGGAAACCCACGGATGCTCAAGTCCCATTGTTGGCCCCCAGTCTCCACAGTTCTGCATCTGCAGATTCAGCTGATCCCATGGTACTATCCTCTTATGCCTTGGAAGCACAGAAGCCCAATTTATCAATCTGTGAATTGCGGGGAGTGGAATGTTTCTCAGGGGTGGAGTCCTATGAACCAAACTCAAAGAGTGATGGAAAAGCCAAAGTAGCTGCCAATTTCTTATGACTAAAAGGGCCAAGGGGACTGTATACTAGCAGTCTTGGCCAACAGCAAAAGCAGGTTACGTGGGAAGTCAAATTCTGTAAGAGGAAGTTGGCTTAGTGACCACAGAAATTGGAACAAAGGGAGTTCATTTTATAATTTGGATGTTTAATGATGCCAGGCTAAGATGATCTGATTCATCCATCCCCATGGAGGGAAATACCTGCCATCCCACCCAGGCAGGAGAACTGATGGGTGAGATCATGTCTCTTTCCCCTTGGTGTAAGGCCAAGTGCTAATCAAAAAGTTTTGACAAAACTACCAATCATAGGCTACAGGAAGTTTATCCCAACAGAAATCTTGGTTGTAGGAGCTGAGCTCAGAAAATATTATGCTCGTTTTGACATTGTAAATCAACTATACTCCAATAAAAAATTTAAAAATAAAAAGAAATAAAAATGGTTAAAGTGGTTAAAAAAGAGCGAGAGAGAGAAAATATGCTTATTTTGGGTAAATAAGGGTAAATAATTCTACTGCTTTCCGAGAAAGGAGAGACCATCTGTTTCCTTCAGTTCCATGGTTCTCTGGTCCTCCTTGACTTTTCACAGATACCCAGGTCTTCTCCTTGACCACCGGGAGGGCCCTCACCTCCCATTATCATTTCCCCTCATATTTATCCACTGGGTCAGGCACTCAAGGGTTGCACTTCTTTTACTGACAAAGACTGCTGTTTCAGCTGCAGCCAAGTGAAGAAACATCTGCAGCCCCAGCAGTCAGGCTGATTCATCGTCACAGGTGTGCAACGTGGCACCCCCGCCCGCAGCTTTTTTTGAACAGAGGAACTTTGAATTGACATCAGCTTGAAACCAAGTTGCCTCACTAACGATGATCCGTATGGAACTCTGGCCTGTTACTCACCAGAAATGCAAACCCCAGAACATTCTAAAGGCTTTATTTTTGACCTCGACTGAGCGACTGAACTGAACTGAAGACAATAATGTAATTTGAGAAGGAAGGGGGAAGCATAAGACTTAAGTGGCTGGTCAAATAATGGGGTCCTGTAACTGACTGTTCTGAGAAAGAAAAGAAAATAATGCTGACTATGTACTTCACAGGAAATAGACTGTTTTTATACTGTATTTTGTATAGAATTTGCAGTATCAATTCCCTTTAGAGTGTGTTTTCAAAAGCCAATTCTAAGTGTGTTTACCTGGGACTTCCCTGGCAGTCCAGTAGTTAAGATCCCGTGCTTTCAGTGCAGGGGGACGTGGGTTCAATCCTTGGTCAGGGAACTAAGATCTTGCATGCCCTGCAGCATGGCCAAAAAAATAAACAAATAAAATCAAAACAAATAGTCTAAGTGTGTTTACTTATCTGTTTAGTCTAAACTAGTCTGCATTCTTAAAGTTTATGACTGTACTATGAAAGTATATTCCTTTATGTGTACGTGGGGAAGGGAGTTAGACACTAATGTTTTTCTGGAACATTCCCTCACCTGATGTCAAATTTTCTATTGCTAATCCCATATCTGGATTCCTCTCCTAGGGAATCTTGCATAACCCCAAACCTGTAGATCTTCTGGGCAAAGAATGTTGGCTGACAAAACACAGGTTTTGATGTTTTAAAGTGACACCAGGAATTTTTGTTCTTGTCTTTCAACAAGCTGCAAGATGATTTTTATCAATTTGATTTATCACTGTGAAAGTAATCTCATGGTAGATTGAATTTCCTCTGAATTTTTAATGTGGTAAATGAATAAATTGATCCTTTTTAAAAATGTATATATCAGAGAGATGTTGCCATAGTTATTTCTTGATTTGCTACGTATAGGTTGAGTACATTGTGTGAGTATTCCTGGTAATTCAATTTCTTATTATACCTCAGGGGCAGCGATACCCTCCTGATTTTGTTTTGTTTAAGATAGCATTACGTTTATTTTTAAAGCATGTTTTGGAGATTTGCATATGTAAGACTGCATTCCCATATCTTTTTCTCTCTTCTATTGTGATTTTGCACATTTGTCTCTGTTTCCTGAGATCCTCATCCAACTTAAATCTTTGGAGCTACATTTTCCCTTGGGAGCTTACATTTTTACAGTTCCCTAAAAGAAAACTCTTCACTGATAATGAGGGAAATGCAGACTATACCCACAAGGAAATACCACCTTATAACCATAGGATGCTATTATTTAAAAAGAAAAAAAAACAGAAAATAACAAATAATGATGAGGATGTGGAGAAATTGGAATTCTTGTGCACTGCTGGAGGGAACGCAAAATAGTACAGTTGCTGTGGAAAACAGTATGGCAGTTCCTCAAAAACTTAGACAGAATTACCATGGGATCCAGCAGTTCCACTTCTGGGTATAAACCCAAAAGACTGAGAAGCAAAGACTTGAACAGATATTTGTACACCCATGTTCATAACCAGCATTATCCACAATAGCCAAAAGATAGGAGAACCTGTACGGAGACAATGGAATATTCAGCCTTCAAGAGGAATAAAATTACAATACATGCCATGATGTTCATGAACCTTGAAGACATTATGCTAAATGAAATAAGTTACAAAAAGACAAATATATGATTTCTTTTACTGGAGGCACCTTGAGTAGTCGAATTCATAGACACAGAAGTAAGAAGGAAGAATGGTGGTTGCCAGGGACAGGGGAATAGGAACCTGGTGTTTAGTGGGTTTAGAGCTTCAACTGGGAGAGATGAGTCCAGCCTGCCAGGACTAGAGAAAGAGTCTCGATGGAGAGAAAGGCAACTCACACTTAGACAATGAAGGGCAGGTCCTTGTTTCACAAATTTGTCTGATCATCAAAATCACCCTGGATGATTCCCAGCTCCACCTTCTGCAATCAGAACATCACAGGCAGGTACTGGGAATTTGGTTTTGTTTCTTTTTATTATTTATTCATTTTTAAATCATTTTGGGCTCCCTTAGGTCTTGGTTGCAGCACATGGGATCTTCCTATGTGGGCTCAGCAGTTGTGGCGTGCCGGCTTAGTTGCCTGCTGTATGTTGGACCCTAGTTCCTGGAGCTGGGATTGAATCAATGTCCCCTGCATTGGCAGGTGAATTCTCAATCACTGGGTCACCAGGGAAGTCCCTGGGTTTGTTTTAGTTGAGTAATTTAAGGGATTCCTAATGATCAGAAAAGTTTGGAGTTATGAACTGAATGTTTGTGTCCTTGCAAAATTTGTGAAGTTGAAGCCCTGACACCCAATGAGTATTTGGAAATGGGGCCTTCAGATGTACTTAGGGTTAGGTGAGGTCATAAGTGTGGAGCCCTGATCTGATGGGACTAGTGTCCTTACAAGAAGAGACAACAGAAATTGTATTTTCTTTCTCTGTGTGTGTGTGCACACCCCCCCACACACACGCACACACACACACATACACACACACACACACACACATGGGGGAAAGGCCATATGAGGACACAGTGACAAGGCAGCTCTCTATAAGCCAGGAAGAGTGCACGCACCAGGAACTGAGTCAGCCAGCACCTTGATTTTGGTGCGTTTTGTTATAAACAGTATTTTTGGCCGATTATTTGCCAGTAACTAGTCCTTAAATCCACATATTCATCTATATGCTTATTGGTGAAGTGAATGATTACATAACCTTCCTAACATTTCCTTCTTCAGGAACAAATCATTGGTGATATGCTGCCGGTGAATTTGTGTTCTTTGAATAACTTTTGTTCCCTGCACCACGTATAAAACACAAGCAAATTAGAAAATGTCTGGGTTACCTTTAATATACATACAACATTGTTTTAGATGTAAAATCATGGGTTTGTTGCCTTTCAATTCTTTATCCCAGAGTCCTTCTCTATTGGTAATTGGGAGTGGGTGGGGTAGGGTGGGATTTAAGATCTTTTGCTTTACCTCAGTTGGATTTGGTTAGGAGCCACTGCTTTAAATCAAGACTCTCAGGAATTGACTATTTGAATATACATTTATCATGAGTGATTTTCCTATAAATCAGTGACTCTCAAGCTTTTCTGCACATCAGCCTCTCCTGGGAAGTGTGTTTAAAATATTGATGCAGAGCCCAACTTCAGGCTGATTGAATGGAAATACCTGGATGTGGAGGCCAGGCGTTGTGTTCTTTTAAAAAGCATCCTAGGTAATTAAGAGGCTTTGGTGAATGCTGAGAATTCGTATAAATGTACATTCTTGAATTCTTTGGGTCTATAAAAGAAACAGCAATCACCCTTATTATTAAGGAACAGAAATCTTACAGAGATGAAAACATTTAAAGGGCATATTTTAAAGGCATTGTTTTGGAAGAAGTCACTGGTTAAAGGCAACTAATTCCATGGCAGTCATAGTAAATAAAGAAAACAGTGTCATTCATGCATGAGATCCTCTCAACGTGTGTCTTCCGCTTACGATGATATCACCCAGTGCTCCCATGGGATACAGGATAAGGGGAAGGGAGGGGGCAGGAAGAGGGGCAGATGAAGGAAACGGTAGGAGAGGAAGCAGGCAGAGGGTAATATCAGGAGATGAGGGTGACAGATGGGAAGTGACATTTCTGAGGGCAGGTGACCAGGGTCATGGAAAGCCAGCGAGAGACCAGAGGTGGGGCTGAGGCCAGTGCGGGGGAATGTGACCCAGGGGTTGGCCGCAGTGGTGTCGAGGCTGTGAGGCACAGGGGCTGGGATTCAGGGGCCAGAGGGGACAAGAGAAGCCAGAAAGGACCTGGGGTCAGGGCATGGGTGCTAAGTCGCTTTGGTCACGTCTGACTCTTTGTGACCCTATGAACCATAGCCCATCAGGCTCCTCTGTCCATGGAATTTTCCAGGCAAGAATACTGGAGTGGGTTGCCATACCCTCCTCCAGGGGATCTTCAAGACCCAGGGATCGTACCCTCATCGCTTATGACTCCTGCATTGGCAGGCGGGTTCTTTGCCACTAGCACCACCTGGGAAGCCCCTGGAGTCAGGACAGCTGTCAAATGGAGCCTTGGCCACAAAAGAGATGGAGCCTCAGGTCCTCTGACTGGGGCTTAAGTGCAGGGCTCCATCCTGTGCAATCAGTTGAGAGCCCATTCCCAGGTGAACAAGCACTGGAGGGAGGCAGCTGAGTGGTGAAACCAAGAAAGATCACCCCAGAAATCTAGAAAGGTCCCCTTGCCTGGGACACTCTTGGGACCAGAGCCTGCAGGTGCAGTAGAAAAGTAATTTCCCCTTTCCGATTCTGACTGAGTAAAATCCTCCTTGTCTCAACAAAGATCCTGTCCACCTGTAGAAATTCTGTATCCATCAGCTTTCTCTTCCTGCTCAGCCATCTACGGTCTGGCTCTCCACCACAACCCTCAGCTCCTGAGATAAAGGGGTGTGGCTGACCCATTTGGCTACCTCTTCTCCAAGATAGAGAGGGTGCTGGGGTTTCCTGAATCGAAGAGACAAATGTTTGCACTTTCCTTTCATCTCCTAACTCATAACAGAGGACAAGGTGAGTTCACCTCAGGTACTCAGTGGAGATGCTGGCTCAGAGATGTGACCCAGAGGAACAAAGCCAGGCTTACTGTGGAAAAGCCAGGGAAGCCCCAGTGATGCCGAGAGTCTACTGGTGTAACTCAAGGCACCAAATTCCCTATCGCAGGGGAAGGGGCGTTTAGGGAGAGAATGTATGTCAGTCAGCCAGTACGGCAGTTGTTTGAACTGGGCGCTGGCCATGAGAATCGCAGCATTTTAAAAAACAAGACTCTGATGCATTTGGTAGATCTGAACCTGGGCACAGTGGGTCTGCTTTTCAAAAGCCTCTGGTGGTTCTGGGCACACATGGCCAAGTTTGGGGGCTTGTTCTGCCAGCAGTCAGAGGCTTTTACCCTGCGCCTCACCTCAGCAGCACCTCTGGTGGCCCAGCCCGCTTCTCCTGGCACAGGCTTGCTGGCAGCCCCAGGCTAGGGTGATGACAGGGCTTCCTGGGGCCCCCCAAGTACCTCTCTCTTGCTTCCTCATCTTCTGAGGGCTTCCTCTGCGTTCACTCAACTTGGACAGGGCTGTGTGCGTGCACGTTCCGGTGTGGCTGGTGAAATCTGTCCTTGGTCGACGTGTGAAACCCCATCTCGGCTGGCTCTTCTCCAGCAGGCTGTCTCTTGGCACCAGCTCAAGAATTCTGGCACGATGGAGGAGAATCCTTTCTTTTGTGGCTTCTGGGGTGAATGCCCATCACCCAGTAAGGAGGGGTTGGTGCAAGGGGGCCTTAGGGAAGGTCAGCTTTAGGCCTAGAGTCCAAGAGAGAGAGACAGAGACAGAGCAACAGACAGACAGACACACACACACACACATTGACTCATTAGTATCCAGTAACATGTTAGCGTCAGCTTCCCAGGTGGCTCAGCTGTAAAGAACCTGCCTGCCAATGCAGGAGACACAGGAGACATGGGTTTGCTCCTTGGGTCGGGAAGATCTCTTGGAGGAGGCAATGGCAGCCTACTCCAGTATTTGTGCCTGGGAAATCCCATGGACAGAGGAGCCTGGTGGGCTACAGTCCATGGGGTCACAAAGAGGCTGACTTGGCTTAGTGACTGAACAACATTTTAGTGTGGACTAAACTTTCACTTTTCACTTTCATGCATTGGAGAAGGAAATGGCCACCCACTCCAGTGTCCTTGCCTGGAGAATCCCAGGGGACGGCGGAGCCTGGTGGGCTGCGTCTGTGGGGTTGCACAGAGTCGGACACGACTGAAGTGACTTAGCAGCTTAGCAATGCATCAGAAAGATACTTATTTTTATTATTATTAAAAAAATTTTTTTTTGATCACAAGGCGTGTGGGATCTTACTTCTTCAACGAGGGATAAAACCCATGTCCGCTGCATTGGAAGCTGAGTCTAAACCACTGGATTGCCAGGAAAGTCCCAGAAAAGGTATTTATTGCCAGTGGTGAGGAAATGAGACAGCACAGATAGGTCTTCAAGGACTGTGACAAGTGTGAAAAAGTCTTGTACTGAACTTTGGAACAAAGGGAGGGGATGGATGGTGTCCAGGGCCCTTCATGCTCTGGCATCTGTTTGTTCTGCCACCGAGTATCCATACTGATGCTCCCTCGGTGCAGTGGGCACTGTTCTAGGTGCCAGGGACACACCCAGCAAACAGAGCAGAGCCTGGTACCCACCTTTGCAGCTTCCTGATAAAGGTGGTCCTGCCGCTGGCCACTCCAGGGGCAGACCACTGGACACCGGCTGAGGCTGAGACAGGTGTCCTTCCTTCCATCATCCTCAGGTGTGCTCTGAGTGGGAGCAGATGCCTGGGATAGATGGTGTCACTCGGCCGCACTGTGAGGGCAGCTGCTGGCTGACCCCTGGAGCCCCGCGTCCATGGAGAATGTTTCTGGGCACTTCAGCCCAGTAGGCGTCACTGTCCCTCTATGCTGCTCTGGGGACACAGGAGTCAGCCTTCTGTGTTGGACTGAACAGGACTGAAAAAGGTTGAAGGTCGGAGAGACATCCGAAGGTCGTAAGGAATTAAAAACAAAAAAAACATCTAGAAATTCAACGCTAGGTTTCCGTTTAAATAGACAGGTCATGTCATACCACACATTCTGGCTTTGGATTTGTAAAGCCTTGGGTTCAATAGCAAAAATCTGTCTGTGGCTTTTACTGTGTAGGAAACTGGAGGTGTAAAGGGAGCATACAAAGGGATACCAGGAAACCAGGAAAGAAAGGAAAAGAATGGCCAATTAGTGTACTTATAAGGAAGCTGATTTTCATATGAAAAACTGAGAGATTCTTACTGGAGAAATCGACAGTTACTAAGGGCCGGCATTTGGTTATTTGCAGTCTCTCCTTTGTTCTCCCAGGGAAAATGATTCAGTTTCTCTTCCTTTTTCTCATTCCTCGCATACCTTCTCTTTTACCTCTCCCCTGGCTCAGTTCTGCAAATGCCGGCATCCAAAAACTATTATGCTGCTGCACAAAAGCATCAGCTGTTTGTAAAAGTCCTAGGCTCACGTGGCCGATGAGACTGGACCCCGGTCCCCCTTCTTCTCCTCTGCCTGCTGACGGCATTGCACCTGACTGGCCCCAGAAGTTGGCCTTCTCCATGTTTTGTCCAGAGAGGCCCTTGTCTCCCTCGGTAACTTATCCCAAGCCTGATAACCTCATTGGCAGAGATTATTTCTAGCTTAAGTCACTCCTATGGAAGCCGAAGCTCATTTCCTTTTGTTCAGCCCTCGCTGGAGACCGTGACAGCTGGTCTCCAGTCCTCTGAGGAATATCCCTTTAAATCTCGCAGGCCTTTGTGAAATGGCCTCTAGACTTTCTCTTCCTCAGACTGAGAATCAGAGCTTCTTTTCCCCAGCCCTCACGGGTCCTATTTTTCTGTCCCCATGGGTCCTATTTTCCAGCTCCTTTCACATCTTTGTTCTTTGAATGCACTCAGATTTTTCTAAGCTATCCCCCTTTGGAAGTTATTTGAAGGAAAACACAGAAGGCTCTTTAGATATACTCAGGACTGGCTGCCCTCTCACCTGACCACCAAGTTTCTTGCTCCCGCTGTCTGGGTGGTTTCTGGGGCCTTGACCCTCAGTCGTGGCTACGCCTGAGGGCTGAACAGCCTGTCAAGAGACCAGAGGGCACATCGGCTGGGCCACAGGCCAAGAGCGTACGCCCGGCTCAACAATGGGCTCACCTGTACTGAGAACAGCTCCTGCAACTTGTCAGGCATCCTAACACTCGCTAAATGAATTCTTATCCTGAAACTGTCCCATCTAGACTTCTCTTGAACAGCAAGAGCAATCTAAACCCTGAGTGCTAATGTAAAAATCCCTTTGTTTAAGAAAAGAAAGAAAAAATTAAATTCAGAAAAGTCCTAAGGTTATGTCGCAAATGATGCTTTGGGCACCTTGCCTTGTTAGTGCTGATGGGGGTAGAAGTGACCAGGAAGTGGAGTTGGTGGAGTCCTCAGTGCCCTGGATGTGAGACTGAGGTCCCAGATGGAGGACTGGGGGATGGGGATGGGGAAGGTGAAAGCCTGTAGGGTATGTAGAGGAAAAGATGTTCAAATAGAAATGAAGGACTCTGCTTGTCAGACTTCGGGACAAACTGGTGATGGAGGCAGTAGGGACAGGCTTGGGAAGTGACTGGTGTGAATGGAGACTGGGTCGCTCATGGGAATCAAAAGTGGAGAGAGGCAGCATGGCTGGGCTCACTGTTGCCCTTGGCTGTGGGGTTGTTGTTGGCTCCAAGGCCACAGCATCCATGACGAACTCACTTCAGGTTGTGTGTGACCACTGGGTACGTCTATTTGTCCCTGTGAGATTTGTCTTTGGATGTTATTTAGACAGAAAGGATGATGAAAAGCTAACTGCCTTCTGGAACAAGAGTCTGTTATTAATATATGTAGTATATATTAATATATGAAGAAGTCACCTAGAAGTAAAGGCTGCAGCTGAATTACAGAATGTTCACACTTTTTAAATTATAAGAGAAATAAAAACACATTTATTATTAAAAAATGTGGGGAGAGAGAGAGAGGGACATCCTGGTGGTCTAGTGGCTAAGACTCTGTGCTTCCAATGCAGGGGGCTGGGCTCCGTCCCTAGTCAGGGAACCAGGGAAGTAGCTCCTGAATGCTGCAGCTAGGATTTGGCACAGTCAAAGAAAGTAAGTCTAAGGTGAGGCCTGACATCCCAGGATACGGCCAGCAAGGATATTAATAAACTCCTTAGAATATTGTTGGCCTGGAATGAGGGTAAGGAGAGCTCATTCAGAAAGAGCTTCCCTTTGTCAGAGACCAAAGGCTTTAAAATGAACTTTACTTAGAGGATCTGTAAAAGTGAGCTAGAAGGTCAAACTAGAGATAACCAAGACCCTCAGGCAAGTTAGTTCAAGTCGTTGGATGCTATGCATCTGTGACTTAACTAATGAGTGCAAGAGCTGTGCCTATGACACCATAGAATGTTTAAAAAACAAAGCATAAACAGTTAAATAGTTGCTGGCTGTCACCTTTAAAGTCGTCACCTGGGGCCATTTGTTCAAACAATATTTTTATTTTTTTCTCTGTTTTTTTTTTCTTTAACATTATTTAATTTTATTATCTATTTACTTATTTGGCTGCATCAGGTCTTAGTTGCTGTGCACAGGATCTTTGTCACATCACATGGTATCTTTTGTTGTGGCACACACTCTCTAGTTGTGGCTTCTGGGCTTGGTTGCTCCTGGACATGTGGAATCTTAGTCCCCTGACCAGGATTGAACCCATGTCCCTTACATTGCAGGGCAGATTCTTAACCACTGGACCAACAGGGAAGTCCTTTGGCTTTTTTTCCTAAGCCTACAACATAGACAGACTTTCATATACCTTTCCTGGTGGGAAACCTTCATCTTCTGAGAGTGTATTTGATTTTGAGAAACAGTTGGAAGTGACTGGAGCTAACACTGGGGAAAAGATGACTGATCCGGCTGGGAAGTGTTAAAGAAAACCAGAGCCAGATAGAAATTAGAGGCCTGAAAGTAGATTTTATTCAGGAACAATTGTAATGGGGTAGAGAGACCTCAGTGCAGAACTGGGCTCCATTCTGAATGGATGAGTTGGGATTTGTAGCCAAGGAGTGGCGTCAGTGAATGAAAAGTTACTAAAGTTACATCCAGGTAAAGGGGAATTCTGGCTAAATGAACTTAAGAGTCTTGCTGAAGGCAGGCCAGGGTGATGTGATACCAGCCAAGCATAGAAGATGAGAAATTCGATCCAGTATGGAGGGTGATCAGATATTGAGGGTGAGGATCCTTGCTAAACCAATTTAGCAGGAATTTTTCTAAAACTAAGCAACATAAAGACTGTTGTAATATTCTAAAGGTTGAGGCCAAGCTGAGAAGAAAGTTCAGAGAAGCCTGACTAAAGTTTGGTCAAGGAGGGTGTCTTATCAGATCTTTTTCTTTTTTTTTTTTTAAATATCAAAAGTATTTTACAGAGGCTTAGTCTGAGTTGAAGCCTTGAACTAGAATCCCCTCTTTCTGCAATGTTGAGAATCTCAGACTTTGGAATTTCTTCATAAACCTGATGGATTGTTTGACCCCAGGAATGAATTCTGCATGAACAAAGCCCCTGATGTCAAAGGAACCAGTCCTTTCTTGTCATCGGTTGTGATTTCGCTATATCAGTGTTGTAGGTGATCCTGGGGTTTGGTGAGAACCACTGCAGACCCTGACACTTATTTTCCAGGTCATATTGGAAAACACATGGTTCATTGCCACTTACTCTATTCCTGAGGAATGTACCATTTGTTCAGCTGTCCTTAAAAGATAAGGACAAAAGAGGCAGAGATCTTTTCCATTTCTATCTATCACTCAAATGTGTATGGTGCAACCTTCATGTTCAAATTTCTCTAAGGGAAGAGTCTGTTTCTTTATCTAAATTTAACTCTGCAGCCCGGTTAGTCACCCAAGTGAATCAGCCACAGTGCTGACTTCCTTAACATTTTTATTGATCTTATGGATGCCATTCCTGCCTCTTAATTTGTTTTTGTTTAAAATGATTGTTCTGGAACAAACTCCATCTTTTTCCCAAACACATCCTTTACGGTTTAATTTCATTTGGTATTTTAGTATTCTTTGCACTCAATGATACTTATACATAGTTTCAAAAGAAATAAAATATATTTCGTGATCATAATTTCTTAATAATGATTGACCAGTCTTGAGAGGAGTAAGGTTGGAAGTGGACACTGGAGCCAGCTTTTGTTGAATTGTTACTAGAAGCCAGGAACAAATTATTTTCTCATTAAAACTTTGGGGACTTCTCTGGTGGTCCAGCGGTTAAAAGTCTGCCTTGCAATGCAGGAGGCATAGGTTCGACCCCTATTCGGAGAACTAGGATCCCACATGCCTTGGAGCAACTAAGCCCGTGAGCCACAACTACTGAAGTCCACGTGCTCCTGAGCCTTCGTGCCACAACTAGAGAGACCATGCACAACAGCAAAGATCCCATGTGCCTCGACTAAGACCCGACACAGCCAGGTAGGTTAAAATAGCTACAAAAACCTAGCAGGTAGATATTATTATTCCCATTTGGCAAAAAGAATAACTGAGACTTGGAGAGATTAATTGCTACTAAGCAGTAGGGTTGGGCTTCCCTGGTGGCGCAGATGGTAAAGAATCCACCTGCGACGCGGGAAACCTGGTTTGGGAAAATCCCCTAGAGAAGGGCATGGCAACCCACTCCAGTATTCTTGCCTGGAGAATTCCATGGACAGAGGAGCCTGGCGGGCTACAGTCCATGGAGTCTCAGAGTCAGACATGACTGAGCAACTAAGCACAGCACAACACAGTGGTAAGGAAGGATCCTAACTCAGGGGTTCTAAATTATAGGACAGTCTAAATGTTTTAGATACCAAAAATCCGGTTCTTAGTATCCTATATTGTCATTAAAATGTTCTGTCTTGTTGCATAAGGAAGCTGTCTCTTCCCTCCTCCACAGACCCAGCCTCCCCGTCAAAGAGCATCTGTTGGTCATTCTAGAGGCAAGCATTTGGTCATTGGTTGGTCCTGTCTTTCTTCCAATCAATACAACTTTCTTTTCAGGACTGATTTTTCATGCTTTTTAATCCATAGTACACTTATTTGGAACTCCCTAATACATTCACAGTAGCATTAAAGAAAACCCCCAAACATCACGGGCCACAACAGTGAAATATGCTTACACAGGTCAGGTCAACTCAGAGGACAGCGGTGTGGTTACCTCCTGTGTGAGGGTCTCAAGTTCCTGTTAGAATGTTGACTTCCAATATACATCCTGCCTCCAATCCAATAGCACTGGACTGTTGACTTACATACAAATATGCAAGTGTGTGTATGTATTCATTTGCACACACAAACATATATATTGTGTGCGGTGGGGAGGTAACTTTGGTCCCCATATCTTTTCTACGGTTCCTGCCCTTTCAACATGTGAAGGCTGAATATAAGCCAGCCAGAAGCAGAGTGTTTTCATGAAGGAAAATGCATCAGAGAAGCTTTGAGAAGAGGAAAAGAAGATTTTATTCGATATTTGTTAGCTGGGGGAGTGTGGCTCAAGATAGCATTGACGAGGCAGCCAGGCACCAGCTAATCTTAAGACCGTTGTATCAATTAACTCCCTTGATCCTTACAGCAATTCTAGAAAGCAGGTACTATTAGTGTCCACTTTTTACTAATGTAGAAACTGAGATCCAAAATGTTAACTTTTCCAAGGTAGAGGATGAGATGGTTAGATAGCATCCCCAACTCAATGGACATGAGTTTGAGCAAACTCTGGGAGACGGTGAGGGACAGGGGAGCCTGGCATGCTGCAGTTCATGGTGTTGCAAAGAGATGGACACAACTTTGCAATTGAACAACAACAAGGTAGTTCACTTAATAAATATTTGTTGAATGAAATCAAAAGCACTAACTTCATGGTGTTGATTTGAACTCGGGGAAATCTTTAATCCTCAGCATGCAATTGAGTTGATTTCTGGATTGTTTTAAATACCTTAAAGTAACTTTAAATACCTTAAGACAGTGGTCCCCAACCTTTTTTGGCATGAGGGACTGGTGTGGAAGACAGTTTTTCCTTGGACTGGAGTGGAGAGTGGATGGTTTCAGGATGTTTCAAGCACATTATATTAATTATGCAGTTTATTTCTGTTATTATAACATCAACTCCACATCAGATCATTAGGCATTCGGTCCCAGAGGCTGGGGACCCCTGCTTTAAGGTATAAAAATGTTTCTAGTGAACTGATGAATGTACCTTCTTTCTCTTTCAACAGTGATTTATTGGCAAGCGAATGAATTTTTGTTTGAATGTTACTTTACTTCTCTGTAAATTGATATGGTATTATTAACTCTTAGATTCTGGAAATAGCAGTGACTTAATTTCCTAAGCCATGATGTCTCAATTCCTACCTATTTCTGTCTTCAGCAGTAAATCGTGGCTCTGTCATCACCTTGGGCCAGTTACTTAAACACTCAGCACATTAAAGAACCAATCAAGTCTGATGAACAAGACACTGGAGGGTAACAGATGTTCTGTATACTGTCAGAACCTGTTGGAGTTCTTCACAGATTCCAAGTCTGAGAACTCTGCTATGGTACAAAGAGAAATTCTGATGATGGTACTTGCTTCGGGGGACATTAGTCATGGTTTTACACACATTCAAATATTTTAAGTGAATGTCATCAAAGTACACAATATTGCTTTAAAAAGGACACCTTGATATCTTTCTCTTCTTCATTTCATACCCAGTGCATCTTTCTTTTGGTTTTTGCCTTCTATTTCTGGAATCCTCCCATTTCTCTCCCTCTCTTGTCTTACCACTTACCTTGGCTTTCATTCTTTCTCTGTTTTTCGTCCACACCACTTGCGGAATCTTAGGTCCCTGACCGGGGATGGAACCACTGGACCCCCAGGGAAGTCCCTTTGGCTCTCATTATGTCTCACACGAATTGCTTCAATAGCATCATGACTAGTTTACCTTCCCCCATTCCAATTCCTTCCCTCTCATCATCCCACAGTGTGATACTTGACAGTCTCATCCTGATCCTCCCCTTCAACGGCTTCCTGATACCCTAGTGCTAAGGATGCGGCTCCGGAAGCCATCCCTACAGATCCTGCACTTGGAGTCCTTCCCTCTCCAGCCTCATCCTCCCCTGCCACATGCTCCTTGTGTCCTGTGCTCCCCCAGGTAGCCTTCCTGGAGGCCTTGTATTACCATCTACGCTCTCCTTGCACTTTTATTCACTTATCTCCTCTCCCGATGCCCCCAGTCCTCCACATCTCAATGCAGGGATCACTTCCTCCAGGAAGCTCGCCTTGACTAAGTTGGCATCCTGTTTCTTTATGTTTACTTTGTGTGGTTATGGATTAATGTATATCTTGTCTGTAAGAATTTAGGAGGACCATGCCTTTTGTGTTTCTTTTCCATGGGGATGGTCTTGATCCCTGTCTCCTGTACAATGTCCCGAACCTCATTCCATAGTTCATCAGGCATTCTATCTATCAGATCTAGGCCCTTAAATCTATTTCTCGCTTCCACTGTATAATCATAAGGGATTTGATTTAGGTCATACCTGAATGGTCTAGCAGTTTTCCCTACTTTCTTCAGTTTGAGTCTGAATTTGGTAATAAGGAGTTCATGATCTGAGCCACAGTCAGCTCCTGGTCATGTTTTTGTTGACTGTATAGAGCTTCTCCATCTTTGGCTGCAAAGAATATAATCAATCTGATTTTGGTGCTGACCATCTGATAATGTTCATATGTAGAGTCTTCTCTTGTGTTGTTGGAAGAGGGTGTTTGCTATGACCAGTGCATTTTCTTGGCGAAACTCTTGGAAAAGAAATGCAAAAAAGCAAAATGGCTGTCTGAGGAGGCCTTACAAATAGCTGTGAAAAGAAGAGAGGTGAAAAGCAAAGGAGAAAAGGAAAGATATAAGCATCTGAATGCAGAGTTCCAAAGAATAGCAAGAAGAGATAAGAAAGGCTTCTTCAGCGATCAATGCAAAGAAACAGAGGAAAACAACAGAATGGGAAAGACTAGAGATCCCATGGACGGAGGAGCCTGGAAGGCTGCAGTCCATGGGGTTGCTGAGGGTTGGACACAACTGAGCGACTTCACTTTCACTTTTCACTTTCATGCATTGGAGAAGGCAATGGCAACCCACTCCAGTGTTCTTGCCTGGAGAATCCCAGGGACGGGGGGAGCCTGGTGGGCTGCCGTCTATGGGGTCGCACAGAGTCTGACATGACTCAAGTGACTTAGCAGCAGCAGAGATCTCTTCAAGAAAATTAGAGATACCAAGGGAACATTTCACGCAAAGATGGGCTCGATAAAGGACAGAAATGGTCTGGACCTAACAAAAGCAGAAGATATTAAGAAGAGGTGGCAAGAATACACAGAAGAACTGTACAAAAAGATCTTCACGACCCAGATAATCATGATGATGTGATCACTCATCTAGAGCCAGACATCTTGGAACGTGAAGTCAAGTGGGCCTTAGAAAGCATCACTACGAACAAAGCTAGTGGAGGTGATGGAATTCCAGTTGAGTTCTTTCAAATCCTGAAGGATGATGCTGTGGAAGTGCTGCACTCAATATGCCAGCAAATTTGGAAAACTCAGCAGTGGCCACAGGACTGGAAAAGGTCAGTTTTCATTCCAGTCCCCAAGAAAGGCAATGCCAAACAATGCTCAAACTACTGCACAATTTCACTCATCTCACATGCTAGTAAAGTAATGCTCAAAACTCTCCAAGCCAGGCTTCAGCAATACATGAACTGTGAACTCCCTGATGTTCAAGCTGGTTTTAGAAAAGGCAGAGGAACCAGAGATCAAATTGCCAACATCCACTGGATCATGGAAAAAGCAAGAGAGTTCCAGAAAAACATCTATTTCTGCTTTATTGACTATGCCAAAGCCTTTGACTGTGTGGATCACAATAAACTGTGGACAATTCTGAAAGAGATGGGAATACCAAACCACCTGACCTGCCTCTTGAAAAATCTGTATGCAGGTCAGGAAGCAATAGTTAGAACTGGATATGGAACAACAAATAGGAAAAAGAGTACGTCAAGGCTGTATATTGTCACCCTGCTTATTTAACTTGAATGCAGAGTACATCATGAGAAACGGTGGACCGGAAGAAACACAAGCTGGAATCAAGACTGCCAGGAGAAATATCAATAACCTCAGATATGCAGATGACACCACCCTTAAGTGAAGAGGAGCTAAAAGCCTCTTGATGAAAGTGAAAGAGGAAAGCGAAAAAGTTGGCTTGAAGCTCAACATTCAGAAAACGAAGATCATGGCATCCAGTCCCATCACTTCATGGGAAATAGATGGGGAAACAGTGGAAACAGTGTCAGACTCTATTTTTGGGGGCTCCAAAATCACTGCAGATTGTGATTGCAGCCATGAAATTAAAAGACGCTTACTCCTTGGAAGAAAAGTTATGACCAACCTAGATAGTATATTGAAAAGCAGAGACATTACTTTGCGACTAAGGTGCATCTAGTCAAGGCTATGGTTTTTCCTGTGGTCATGTATGGATGTGAGAGTTGGACTGTGAAGAAGGCTGAGCGCTGAAGAATTGATGCTTTTGAACTGTGATGTCGGAGAAGACTCTTGAGAGTCCCTTGGACTGCAAGGAGATCCAGCCAGTCCATTCTGAAGGAGATCAGCCCTGGGATTTCTTTGGAAGGAATGATGCTAAAGCTGAAACTTCAGTACTTTGGCCACCTCATGTGAAGAGTTGATTCATTGGAAAAGACTCTGATGCTGGGGAGGGATTGGGGGCAGGAGGAGAAGGGGACGACCGAGGACGAGATGGCTGGATGGGGGCAGCCACTCTGTGCAGCTCACGACCCCACGGGGTCATGATCCCTGAGGCTGGGCCGTGGGGGGCAGTAGGGACCACGGAAGGGTGTTTCTGCATAAAGAAAGGTGTTTCTGCAGCAGTGCCACCTTTGAAAACTCTAGAGATGGATCCTTGTACGGGCTGGAGGGACAGTGGGAAGGGGAAGATTGGAGTAATAGAAAGATAAGACAGGCCCAGGTGAGGCTTTGATTCTCTGTTACTTTTTTTTTGTTTTGTTTTGTTTGTTTGTTTTTTTTTTTTTTAATATTTTATTCTACATTACAATACTATATTTGTTTTGCCATACATTGACATGAATCAGCCACAGGTGAACACGATCTCCCAATGCCAAAGCACCCTCCCACCTCCCACCCCACATCATCTCCCTGAATCATCCTGTGCACCAGCCCCACGCATCCTGCATCCTGCATTGAACATAGACTGGTGCTTCGTTTCTTACAAGATAGTATATATGATTCTCTGTTACTTTTAATAATAGTGACATTGTAACTGCTGGGGAGTACAGGTGGGGGGCTGGGGTGGGTGACTGAGTTCTTGGTTTCCTGCTGTTGTTGTGGGGTTCTGGGCTATTTTCTGCAAGCCTACATGAACACAGACTTTTTCCTGAGGTGATGTCAGAAACTTAATTAAAGTAACAAGAAATAAAGCTTTTATAGGCAAAGGGTGG
Source organism: Nanger dama (assembly GCA_917880005.1). Taxonomy (NCBI): domain Eukaryota; kingdom Metazoa; phylum Chordata; class Mammalia; order Artiodactyla; family Bovidae; genus Nanger; species Nanger dama. The sequence continues at coordinate 31,488,970 of CAKJTW010000023.1, forward strand.
CAGTGGGAAAAGATCCTATTTCTTGTCCCCATGATGCTCATCCATTTCTGAGTTGCTTGGGAAGGCCTTTTCCTGGGCATCTTTACTCTCCTAGTGTTTGTGTTGCTCTCTGGGTTCTTTGGAACATTAGGAGACCAGATCTTAGATACTGGCCACTGAAGTCCAAATCTGGGCAAGTCAGATATAATTAAGACAGTGAAGGGCCTGGTAGGTGATAAAGAGTGTGAAGACTATCATCAAGACAGTGTGCTGTTTTTTCCTAACAGAGTCACACAGATACTAAGAACAGTACTTAGACGGAGACGAAGTGTCTGCCGTTGATGGGAGCAGGCTCACTGAACTGTCTCTATGATCCCTTTCTGTGTCAGCAGCGGACCTTCTGAGCATCTCAGCCACGTATTTAACTTCCCTGAGTTTCCCCCCACCTAGTTTCCCAAATGAGCCAATGCAGTGCATCCCAGGAAAAGTGTTTCAGTGAAGAAAGTGCCGGCATTATTATAAGGATTGTTCCTGGCATGGAGCATGACAGTGATGATGTGTTAATGCAAGAAAAGAGAACACTCTGCCTGGTGGCTATTCATTCAAAGGAGGAAAAAAGTCCATCCTAGACCACTCCACTGGCCCGTTGACCTTGGGTCATTTATCTCTGGGCGCTCCCTTTGCCCTCCTTCCCCTGAAGTCTATAACAAGCAAGGGCCTGTCTTCTTTATCTTTGTGGAAAGAGGAGCAGATGGAGAGGATGAAATTCCACAGTTCTGAGGTTAGAACCCAGGCAGGCCCCTTGAAAAATTGTCTCCATCTCTAAGATTAGTTGAGAAGGATATGAGAGAGACTGTTAGTACCAGGGCTTCTTAATAAACTTTTTTTTTTTTTTTAAAGATCCTTCTTATTTGTTTTTTAAAAACATTTATCTTTATTTATTTATTTGGCTGCGCTGGGTCTTAGTTGCAGCACACGGGATCTTCGATCTTTGTTGTGGCATGCAGAATCTTTTAGATGCAGTATGAGAACTCTTATAGTTGGCGGCATGTGGGATCTAGTTACCAGAACAGAGATAGAACCTGGGCCCCTTGCCTTGAAAGTACAGTGTCGGGAAGTCCCTCTTAATAAACTTTAAACATTACAAAACATATCCTTATATATTTGTTGTTTTGAGTGAGAATTTATATCATTTCAAAAGTGTGGAAGTAAATCTGTTTTCATGTACTCAGTCTAAACATGAATGGGTCAGTGGTGGAACAGAAGGTGTCTAAAGAGAAGACAGTGTCAAGGAGAAAAACCTTCTTCTCTGTCCTGTTCATTGTTTTCCTTCAGGGCCTGCAAATTAAATAGAGAAAAGGCTAGTTAGCAAGAAAAGAAAACAGATTCAATTACCTACGTGGGCAGGGGTGTTCACAAGGCAATGTGACTCAAGGAGGTGGTTGGATTTTAGGGTTTCTGTACCATCATCTTAGAGGATGGGGAGGGACAAAGGGGCACTTCTGGGAGAACAATTGCTCTTTTGAAAGATAAGCGGGCTCACAGGAGAAGAGATGGGTGACACGGTGTTTCAGTGACACTCTTTGCTTGGGTGAGGTGCTGTGTCTCTAGAAGAGACTAGAGTTGCTCTCTGAAAAGGGATTAATGGCAACTGAGTTCTTGGAGAAAGCAATGCTTGTAGGCAGATAAGCGATTCCAGGAATGCAAATGCCTACAACTTAAAATAATTCTTATTTCAAAGTGGCATATTTTCAGGTGGCAGGTCCTGTTCAGAGTTCTAATACTACCAATTCTCTGTTCAGGACTCTGCAACAGCTTCTCGTCTTACTTGCCTTAAACCTGAGTTCTTACTGCAACCTCTCTCCTCCACCCCAACCAATGCTGCTCTTCAAAAGGGCTGGAGTCAGGGGGCAGGTCTTGACTCTGGACTCCATTGGTCCTCTGCCACCGGGACCGCTCCCTGATGGAGTTTCCAGGATCCCCAGAGAAGAAGCCTGGAGCATTCTATTCTTGTCTTTCCACTTTCTTCTTAGCACCTCTTACATCTGATGTATGTTTACCTGTTTAGTCCATGGGAAGGAAAGTTCCCTGAGAAAAGGATTTTGTTTTATTCACTTCTCTGCCCCCACCCCGCGAAACATCGCAGTAAATTGTGAGCAGGGTGGACCCTCCTGCTGCCCCCACAAGAGCTTACTGTTTAGAGGGCTGCAGAGAAGGCAATGGCACCCCCACTCCAGTACTCTCGCCTGGAAAAAGGAAAAGGACACCTCATTTCTGGCGCCATGTATACCAGGCAGGGCACATGCCTGGCTTGCCCAGCATGGGAGGTGGAGTAGAAGAGTGCATTTCTGTTCTTCTCACCTCTCCATCTGTTCTAGGTACCAAATGCACCAGGTTTCTAGAATTAGGCTGAGTGATGGCTCTGAAACAAGTTCCCTATGGAAGGTCCCTTGGTAACAATGGATCTGCTTTTTAAGTCTGCTTTGACTTAATTCTTGGAAGATTCAAGTATCATCATTTTTTCAGTGTAAAAAGGACATTCTTGTTTGTGTGGTATTTGTATGAACTATGGGTATGGTTTGTATGAATGAGGATAATACTGTTATCAGTCAGGAGGTGTGGTGGATTGTAACAGCCAGCACTGACATATCTCATTTTCTAGGTAGCGTCTTTTCTCCTTCAGCAAACCCCTCTGTGACTCCATGGGGTGCACAAGCTAATAAATTATTCTTCAGCCAGCCTCATTTGGGAATCTGTCCCTTGCAGGTGATAGACTAGTATAGGGGCTATATTGACAGTGGGTTCATAAATGGATTGAATGAAGATAGTTTTTTCTGACATTTGTCTATGGCCTCCTCAGTATTTGGTATGACATTCAACATCGAGTAGGTTGGGAAATCCCAGGGAGGGGGAGCCTGGTGGGCTGCCATCTAGGGGGTCGTACAGAGTCGGACACGACTGAAGTGACTTAGCAGCAGCAGCAGCAGCAGGTGCTCAAAAAGTTAGATGACTTGGGACCTCCCTGGTGGTCTGGTGGCTAAGAATCTGCCTTGCCATACAGGGGACACCGGTTCCATCCATGGTCGGAGAACTGAGATCCCACATGTTGAGGAGCAACTAAGGCTGCATGCTGTAACTACTGAGCCCGTGAGCTGCAACTAGAGAGTCTGTGTGCCACACTGAACGATCCCAAGGATTCAACGAAGATCCTCTGTGCCTGCAGCGAAGACCCCAAGCAGCCAAAGGAAAAAAAAAAAAAAAACTTGAGATCCTTAACAAACAAACATTCACAAAGAGAATACAGAAGTATATTTTGGCTAAAGCTGCAATCTTGGATGAGTATTAATTAGGAGGGTTTTGTTTTCTAATGTGGTATCGTTATAAAAATCCAGTGATGGCAGGATATATACCCCTAGAAGAATCATTTCTCATTTTCATATTGGCTAAGACTAGCCTTCATTTGCTTGCAAATAGCTGTCTTGCAGAAAAGATCAGAAGATAGAACCTCAAAATGAATTCCCGGAGGGAAGGAGATGCAGTCTGATGAGTGTAATAGTAACAGTAACCATAATTACAGCGTAGCGCCAACACTGCGAAGCTGGGGTTGAAATGCTTTACATAATCCTCTCGCGGAGTCTTTTTGGCACCTGTCCTGTAGGAATTCTCATTCCCATTTTACCGAAGAGGAAACAGAGGCTTAGAGAGATTGATTTAAATGAAAATTGGAGCAGGAGCCTAGAGAATAGCCTGGAATTCCTGCAGGGCTCCCTTGGGAGCTGTCCCTATTGCTGGAGGAAGATCATTAACCTCTCAGGGCCTTCGCTGCAGATTTGGGATTGTTTTGCCATCTCAAAGGCTTAAGGAGATTTATCATTGCTTTTAAACTTTCTAAGCTCAAGGTGCCTGTGCAAACAGTCAGGGGCTGTGATTCTAACCCCAAGTGGCAGGAACAGCTTTTCAGACCTGAATCCAAAACACTCTACACGTAGGGTGACTTGTGTTACAAGGCAAATGCCCTGGTAAATGAGGTTCATCAGAAAACTCCTCAGGTTTCCTTTTCTCTACCTTACAACTTTGAAAGTCCTCTAGAAGTCAATCCATAAATGCCCTGTAGACTTTTAGCAACTTCCACCCCAAGAAACTGCCCAGGGGGATGTGACCATCCTTGGACACTACTTGCTTGCCCCTTCTGATTTCTACACGCACTTTCTTTTCTCTAATAGCAGCTTATCTACTTTCAGACCAAGTCGGGGATGGGGAGGTGAGTTATATTATCTGAAATCCTGAATCAAGAATCATGATAGGCAGATTTCATTTCTCCACCCCCTAGGCTCAAAATCATCTCTCATCAGTGTATCAGGTTGTGAAAAGCCAAACTGACTTGGTGATGGATTGATACTGAGATGAACCAGGTTAACTCAATCTCCTTTTGAGTAACTGAGAGTTTTGGGAACATGGACTGTGAACATTCAGACAGTGTTATTCACTGTAAGGATACTTCCTCCATGTCCTAGGGGGAAACGCACAGTCCTCACCTTCTGAGGTGGAGTTAGGAAGACTGGGGACATACATGCACGATTATCAGGAATTTGAGCATATTGGCCCATCTAAAGCACCAAAGGAATTCTGATTCTAAACACAACTGGGGTTTTATGGATGCACTGAATGTGCAGCAAACTGGGTGTCAGTCACCGTTAATGGGCCATGACCGATGGGAACCTTTCTGCCTCTTTCATCTTCACCCTGAAGTGCTTCCACCCCCTACTCCAATGAAAACGTGCTAGAGGGAAAGGAGCTGGGATAATAATTTCCTTTCTTTCCCTCCTCTTGGCTTCTGCTGGCAAGTTCTTCTTTAATAAAAAGCATGATGGGCAAGTGTGAGAGAGTCTAGCTTGAAGTTGGAGACAAAACCCCATCGGAGAATGCCAGACGTCCACCGGGGGAAATTGAAAACTGACTCCTTTCCCCACCCAAGGCAGCCCCCACCCTCCCCACTCACTCGGCTGTACTCGCTCTTCTACACCCAGACCCTTGAAGCTGAAGATTTTTCAAAGAAGGAGGGTGTGTCGATGCAGCTGCGGCATCAAACAAAAGCAAACAGATTAAATTAATTTAGGCTTCGAAATCAGTCCCATTCTCTAATTCATAAAATACTTCAAACACGGCGAGAAATGTCATCTCCCAGATGATTGAGGCTAATCCACTTTATCTCTTTTTTTTCTCTCACATCTGAATGCAAACTATCAAGACATACCTCACCAGTCAAAATAAACTCCTCATTCCAAACGCTTCCGTCAGCTTTTAATAAGAGTCTTCTCCGCTCTGTACACAAAACAAACTCCTGTTTCGGTCACGCTTAAGGGGCTGCTTGCAAAAAAAAAAAAAAAAAAAAGGGGGGGGACAATGTACTCATTACAGTCTGTTAAGTTGCCAGCACTCGGCAATTAAAAGGTATGGCCCATGGAAACACTGCAAAACAGCAGTTAGTCTCATTGTCTTCTCATTAACAAGATTGTTATTTTAGCTCTCCAGGTACCAAGCTTCAGAAACAAAGCATTCTTGGCTCCTGGGGTACTCCAGGAAACCAGGGAGCTGTTGACAGCTAGGACTTGTGGAAAGGACCATTTATACTATAAATAAATTTGCACATCCTTGTGGTTGCAATAAATACACTTCCACACCCATGCTGTTGGACTAGATGCAGAAACCATTTAAAGGGACATCAAAAAGTCTTACCCCAGCAAAGGACTTTTGTCCTGCTTACGAAGTCAAAGCGGGTGCTGCTGAGTAATGAATGCCTCCCCCTCAGCACACAGAAATTTGGATTTTTACCTGCAGACAGGCTCTGTGGTCAACGCCACAGGCACAGGGCTAGAAGGGATGGTGGAGGCTGTTATTTGCGCTCAGCCTGAGTTCCTCACTGCTTGGCAATCTTAAAAAATGATGACCCAAATCTTTGCCATTTGCCAAGTGTGAGTACTTTGTAGCCAAGAGGAATGAGGCTCTTTGATTCGTGCATTCCTCCTGGTTTCCCTGTGTGGGTGGGAAAAAAGGCCAAGAATGTGAGTGATTCGAATTCTCTTATGTTCTGAAGAAACCAACGGAAGCCATGTTTCTTTCCGATTCTGCCAAGACACAGTTTTAAGTTTGATGCCCATATGATTTTTCTTTCATGAGATGGAGACCTTCATGACTTTCCTTACCACTTCACCAGAAAATGTAAAACACTGTTTTTCTATTTAGGTGAGTAGAGGAGGAAAAGTCCTTTTAAGAGACTAAGTACAAGGAATTTTTTTTTTCCTTAATGATAAAGACAGTATTTACTGTAAGATGAAAAGTGTAATTGCAGTTGCTTAAGGCTTGAACGGGTTTCAGGGGAAAAGTCCCTAAAGTTACTTTCTCAGTAAATTTCTCAGGCGCCTATTGTTTATTTTAACCCGAGCCGTAAATTTTCTTCCTAAATGCAGTCTTTTTGCATTGATATTGGGCTGTGAGGGAGACCAAGATCATCTCGCAGTTTTAATGATACACTGGTTTTAATGCCCAACTTCCATTTTCAGGATTTTGCTAGATAAGACTGTACGCTGCTTTGTTAATTAAACTTGATCTTGGAAAACGTGTACATCTTGTGTAAAATAAACACACACCCTGAAATTGGTTGTTTTTGATGAAAGGCTCTCCCTAGATATATCCTGTGTGGAGAGAAAAATAAAACCACTTTCAACTAGCGAGGACCAAACAACAAGTACCTTGAAAATCAGATGTCTTGCTCCTTATTAAGTCAGATTTAAGACCATTACTAACTTCAAGCCTGACTGATTTTTTTCCCCACTTTTTGGAAGAAAAACAAGTCTGGGCATTAAACTCGTAACAGCAATTATTATCTGCATGTGGGTTTAATTATGAAAAAAAATCAGGTTTTTATTTTTCATAATTGTCATCACCATGATCCAATTTCCATGTCAAGCTTGGCGCTGAGTGGGAAGGCTCACAGGCTGCCTCCTACTCTCCCAGGCTTCTCAGTCTCCATGCCTGCCCTTCTCCTTGCCCAGTAGTTCTTTTAGCTTCTAGTGGGACCTTCTGAAAATGGATTATTGGGAGGAACTTAGCAAAGCTCTAAGGGAGAAGAACGACGTTAATGAGTTCTAGGCGAGAGGAATCCTCAAGACCCAGGACTGAAATCCAGTCTGGGGAAATGTGATGATTCCTTTTGCTCTGACAATAGCTCTGTGCATCAGGGTAGAATATCTGTGCAAACACCAGGGAGGGTTGTTCCAATTTCCTGTAGTCTTGTGTGTGTGTGTGTGTGTGTGTGTGTTGAGAACTATAGTGAATCCAGTGGCCCTATTTGCCACTCTTTAAAGTTAGATTTTTAATTTTAAAAATATTTATTTTAATTTTATTTATTTGTTTCACTGCGGTGGGTCTTAGTTGTGGCATCTGGAATTTTATCTTTGCTGCAGCATAAGAACTCTTACTAGTTGCAGCACGTGGGATCTAGTTCCCCCCACCAGGGATCGAACTCAGGCCCTCTGCATTGGGAGCATGGAGTCTTAGCCAGCGGACCACCCGGGAAGTCCCAATGTTAGACTGTTTAGAATCTGCTTTCTTTTAAAATGGATTTGAGGCAACTTCCCAAACAAACAAAATTGGGTAAAAATCAAGACTGGAAAGAAATAAGTCTAGAACAAGCTTGGGGGCTTTTGAGTCCACACAGTTTCTGGTATGAGTATCAACTCTGTTCTTTGCCTAAGCAGCCGTAGAAAATAGTCAAATCATCTATAGTGTTCCCTGGACCCATAAACAGGCAGCAGGCTGGATGTGCCCATAGGCTGTCATTTTCTGACACTGGTCTAGAATCAGAATCTTAAAATTAAGCTACAGAAAATATTTAGGGTGAACTGTACAATCCGAGGGCCTGCATATTTGCTCAACAGGGTATAAATTCAGTTGTGAGTTTCCTAAAGGTCAAAGCAAAGAGGAACACTGGCCTTATGTTTAAAAATCACACTTTACATGAGATGAAAGCATATCAGTTGCTCTGGAGAAGTCCTGGCTTTGTGGCTTTGATTATGTCCTGAGAAAGGGGCAATAGGTGGTACAAGGGGAAACGTCCTCAGCACTGTAAATTCAATAGCCAGATTCATGGAGCTGCTGATAAGCATCCCACCAGGCCAGGCAAGGGTGTGATTCTAAAGCATGGCCCAGAAAAAGTGGACTTTTGAGGTCATGAGACACCTTACTCGGATTGCTGGTGGTCTAGGCTAGAATTAGTGTAAAACAGACACTGTTTAGCTGAAGGAATGAGTTGCCTGCTTGTCCTCCAGACAGCCTCTCTTGAATACTGAATCGTTCAGCTCCCACACAGCTTCAGGCTGGTGTCAGGATTCCCCAGTGGCCGCAAGATGCTCATTCAACCGGGAACAGTTAGGTTCCTGCTCCTTCTTTCAGGTTCAGGGCTGATCAGGTTTAGGTCCCCATTCCTGCGCTATCATAAAACACAAAAAGAAGGCAGACGACGATTATTTTTGTGTCTTGTTATGACCTCACCCCCTGGATGACTGGTGTGATAGTGATCACCATTTATCCCATGGTTTCTAGGTGCCAGGGATTTACCTAAGTACCCTCCATACATCATCTCATTTCATCCTTCCAGCCTCATGGGAATACAGGCTACTATTCTTATTCCTTTTCTTTCAGTTGAGAAAACTGAGGCTCAGAGAGATGGTAGCATAGTACTCATCACTCATTAAGTATCTGGACTTGAACATAGGCTCCAAGTGATTTTATTTTTACTTTTTGGTCTTTTATTGAAATTGAAGTATTGTTGATATATAATAGTATGTAAGTTATCGGTATACAATATGATTCACAAATTTTTAAATAGTTATGCTCTATAGTTATTATAAAATACTGGCTGTATTCTCTGGCTCTACTGAACATCCTTGTAGCTTATTTATTTTATACATATGCCTCTTAAGTCCCTACCCCTAAGTGTCCTTCCCCCTTCCCTCTCTCCACTGGTAACCACCTGTTCTGTATATTTGTGAGCTGGCTTCTTTTTTGTTCACTAGTTTGTTGTATTTTTTTACATTCCACGTATAAGTGTCTGTCTGACTCTTAACCAAAGCCCTTCACAACCATCTCTCTCAATGTTGTTCTCATGACTTCCTGGTTTCCTGACCTTGACCTTCCTCTGTGTACTTCTCCACGGTCTTCAGATTTCCTGGATGCTGAGGCTCACTTGTCTGTCACTGGTTACTTCTGGGAGTGGCTCCTAGAAACTTTAGTAGGCCTTGGTGTCTCAAAGTAGTAGAACCTGGCTCCGGTTTTCACCTCAATTACTCGGTTCTTGACCCTTTACTTGGTTTCTCCTTCCAGGTAGAAACCACCACCTCCCCACCACCCTTTCTTGGTCATACTTGTCATTACCGCTACTGCCACCTGAAGAAAAATGGGCTTTTTCAGTTCTTGTGCGATTCCTGTAGTCTTTAACAACTGGAGTCTAGATGTGGTTCTCTAGTGACCAACAATAGTAGAGGCGTATGCGAATGTGAGACTTGGACCATAAAGAAGGCTGAGTGCCAAAGAATTGATGCTTTCAAATTGTGGTGCTGGAGAAGCCTCTTGAGAGACCCCCGGGCTGCAAGGAAATGATTGACCCCCGGTCAATCATGAAGGAAATCAACCCTGAATATTCACTGGAAGGACTGATACTGAAGCTGAAATGCCAATATTTTGTCCACCCGATGCAAAGAGCTGACTCACTGGAAAAGACCATGATGCTGGGAAAGACTGAAGGCAAAAGAAGAAGGGGGTGACAGAGGATGAGATGATTAGATAGCATCATGGACTTAATGGACATGAATGTGAGCAGACTCCTGGAGACAGTGAAGGAGAGGGGAGCCTAGTGTGCTGTAGTCCATGGGGCTGCAACGAGAGAGACATGACTTAGTGACTGAACAACAACCGAAGAGGCGGGAATATCAGATATTAGCAGAGACTTCATAATAATGTCGGTTGCTTTTCATTGGCTTGGCCATGTGCCACAAGTGGAGAATGTTGGTAATTTTCCATGACCAGCTCTGGGCTACAAAGAATGTTATTAAATAAACCAGTAAAGATAGAAAGATTCCTGAAATGGCAAGCATTTTCTGTCCCCAGCAATGAAAACTAAACATGCTATTCACATTGCAGACATGTATAACCCATTTGGACTGTTTCAGAAACACAATGGGATGGAATCAATGACTAAGAGAGAATAAAAAATAAAATCCATTCATTCATCCAATCATACACAGGCTAAGAGAAAGTCAAGATCGTAGCTTGGAAGATAATCTGAGGGCCAAGTCTAAAGAGAAGGGACAAACCAGAAATGGAAGAATTTGCAATGATGTAAAAAGCCAGAAGACATGAGAGCTGCTTGGAATGTGGCCTGAGGAATGGGTCAGGGTGAGGAGTTCAAAATTAAGACCCTGGCCAGTGGGAGCACTAAACTCTATGTGGCATGGGGGCCAGCTTGGCTGCCTGGAGCATAGGGACCAAGTGTGGTGAGTCAGTGGCCCCTGAATGGGGTGATTAACAAGTCAGAAGAATTACTCCTTGGCTGTCAACTGATGTCTTACTCCATTCTCACAAAGTCTGAAATCGCATTAAAATAATAACTTCAGACACTTCCTGGAAGTGGAATAGCTTATCTTGAAAAATTTCAGTGGTGCTTTGAAAGTCGTACTGATTATCTACTGGTTAAAGGTACATTTTTTATAATGGTGAATCTGTTCTTTGAAAAGCAGAAAATGAAAACAGTCCTCTTCACATTGCAAACTTGAACTTCACATAATGTCATAGTGACCCAGCTAGAATGACACTTCTTAATGCAAAATGCTCAACCAATTCACCAAATCAAGGCAAAAAAATGTCATGACCTACTGTGAGTTGTGTTAATTTTACACAGAACTCGGTATGATTTGAAGTCCTTGGTGTTGATGGACCAGTCACTGGGATGTTGGCTGATATAGGATGGGTATTGGTCTCTTTTTGCCCACCTTTGAAGAAGCTGTTTCAGAGAGAGGGAGACTTCTCTAATCCCTCAGGGGAAAATTTCTTCAGAGCAGAACCAAGTTGGCAAGTCTCTGAGGTCTGGAGTGAAATACAATAAAATTTGCATTTATATAGCACTTCTTATGCTCTTGCTTTATATGTGCTATCCATATTAAATAAAAACACAATTAAGAGTTAGTTCTAAAATACCAGGTCAAACATATCAAACAGAATCAGGAATGGCAATTAGTGCTAGAATACCAGAACAAACAGATGGCTATTGAGTTTGGATTTAAGAAGAGAAATAGGATGTGTCAGCTGCATATCAATAGAGGAGTAATTCTGGAGCTTGGGCAGACAGAGGCTGGAAGCTGGGCCACAGAAAGAGCCAAGTTGGGACAGTGGTAAGTCCTGTGCAGAGGGCTTATTAGAAGTCGTGAAAATTCAGTGACCCCGAAGTTGTTGGGGATGTACTAAGGGTCAAGTGCTCTGCCTTGTGCTGAGGACCCAAAGACAATCAGACTTGAATGCTGTCTGCAAGCCACTTAGGATCCAGTTAAAAAGAACGCATGCGTGAAACCCCTTGAGGGAAACTTCAATCTTCGTGACTGTAAAAGACTTTATTTCAGATATTAAATAAGTCTGTGATGCTCAACCCAAAAGCTGAAAAGAAACTCAGCTCAGATCCCTTCAGTTCAGTTCAGTTCAGTTCAGTCGCTCAGTTGTGTCCGACTATTTGCGACCCCATGAATCGCAGCACGCCAGGCCTCCCTGTCCATCACCAACTCCTGGAGTTCACTCAGACTCACGTCCATCGAGTCAATGATGCCATCCAGCCATCTCATCCTCGGTCGTCCCCTTCTCCTCCTGCCCCCAATCCCTCCCAGCATCAGAGTCTTTTCCAGTGAGTCAACCCTTCACATGAGGTGGCCAAAGTACTGGAGTTTCAGCTTTAGCATCATTCCCTCCAAAGAAATCCCAGGGGTGATCTCCTTCAGAATGGACTGGCTGGATCTCCTTGCAATCCCTTACCTGGTTCTTATCTGCTCTGAAACCCAAAACAACTCTGAAAACCAAAAGATTTTCTTAAGGTGGAGCTCAAACTTTGTGATCTTCATTGGTCCCACTTGGTGTGAATATTCGTATGATTCACTGCAGAAATATTGATGTATTTGATTAGGGGATCTTATCCCTGACTCTGCTGGCTGTGTTACATCTAATCTATTATGGTGGTGTGCATTTGCATTGTTGCAGGAAAGGGACCCCTTTCAGGGCCCGAAACTGGGCTCTTGTCTAACACTTGGAAAAGAATTGTCTGAGGAGACACGTGCTGACCAAGCAAGAGATTTTATTGGGAAGGGCACCAGGGTGGAGAGCAGTAGGGTAAGGGAACCCAGGAGAACAGCTCTGGCGTGTGGCTTGCAGTCTCGGGTTTTATGGTGAAGGGATTAGTTTCCGGGTAGTCTTTGGCCAATCATTTTAATTCAGAGTCTTTCCTGGTGGCACACACATGGCCCAGCCAAGATGGATGTTAGCGAGAGGGGTTCTGGGAAGTGGACGGACACGCGGTGTCTCTTTTGACCTTTTCCGAACTCTTCTGGTTGGTGGTGGCTTGTTAGTTCCATATTCCTTATCAGAATCTCCTGTCATAAGACAACTCATGCAAATGGTTACTATGATGTCTGGCCAGGGTGGGCGGTTTTAATCAGTGTGCTTTTTTCTAACAACTCTTCCCTGAGAGACTTCATACTCAAGATATTTTTTGGGAATTGGGGCGAAGCTCTTTTTTGGGTAACTTTTTCCTGTTGTGCATGGGCGTAGGCCTGTCCAGCAGAGCAGAAGTCTTTCTCTATCAGATCTAAGTCAAGGTATTTTTTGGTCTGAAACCAGCATTTTCCCTTGTAATAACAGCAATTTAGTTTGAAACTGTTGGCCCCTCTCAGAGATGAAATAGACAGGGGCCAAACAGGAGCCCTAACAGGATGGTCATCTCTAGTCCCCAGATACAGAAGGCAACATTTGGGGTAAGGGTTGTCGGGTCTGTGGCCCTTTTGACGGGTTGGTGGTGAGGCAACAGAGCTGTGTTCCAGGAATCTTGCGTTTAGTTTGTAGTTCCATCTTTCATCTGGGTGGGGGCTCTAGTTCTGTAGAAGAGCTCAAGGTCATTGTCATGCATATTTTTTTGAGTAGGAACCAAGACTGTGTCTGGAGGCTGTACCAACCTTTGATTTTTTTTTTTTTTTTTCTGTTTTTGTATCCCCTCCCTTCTCTGATTAGCAATTGTTTGAATCTACCCTTTGGAACTCAGGGAAGGTCAAGGAGGCTGAATGAAGCCTATGGGAGTTGTTAGGGGAAGCAACTGATTGAAACCGCCCACCCTGGCCAGGCACCATAGTAACCATTTGCGTGAGTTTTATGACAGGAGATCCTGATAAGGAATAGGGAACTAATAAGCCTCCACCAACCAGAAGAGTTCGGAAAAGGTCAAAAGAGTTGTTCTCCTGGGTTCCCTTACCCTACTGCTCTCCACCCGGGTGCCCTTCCCAGTAAAATATCTTGCTTGGTCAGCACGTGTCTCCTCGGACAATTCTTTTCTGAATGTTAGACAAGAGCCCAGTTTCAGGCCCTGGAAGGGGTCCTCCTTTCTACAACAGTATTACCTTTCTAAAATTCAAAAAGGTTTGAATTCTGAAATACATCTGACTCCAAAGATTTTGGATAAAGGGTTATGACCTGTCATAAAACGTTTTCTTCCTGGCTTCCATTTCTTCACAGTGCATCCCCTAGTCACTCAATATCTGGTTTTGTTCTCCAGGATCCAGCTGAAATTGCTCTCACCATTAACTCTTTTTGCCAGAGTCCTTCCTTGAATGTTTGTCCTGTTTGTTGGTGTTTAGTCGCTAAAGTCATGTCCGACTCTTCAGCGACCCCATGGACTGTAACCCTCCGGGCTCCTCTGTCCATGGGATTTCCCAGGCAAGAATATTGGAGTGGGTTGCCATTTCCTGCTCTGCTGCATTGGCAGGCGAATTCTTTACCCTCAAGTCACCGGGGAAGCCTTACTTCTCAGTCAGGGTACTGACTCTTGGCGTCATTCAGGATGCTGTAGTAGTTACACAACCCTGCAGCCTCCTGCCCAAACCCCTGTTTTTGTCCTCACCTTTCCTAGGAGGTTCTAAGAAATACTTGCAGTGAAGGAACTCTCCAACCTGCATCTCCGGTCTGTGCTCACTGCACGCCACTCTCACCCCCACCCCACCCCCTCCCAGCTCATCTGTTTTCAGATACCCCACTGGGCAGGGGTTCTGAATCTACATATGCAAGTCTGCCCTGCCACCAGAGTTCCTTTTCCATTGTTGCCTATGCTTACCTATCTATTTACTTAATTGTCTTGCTAGCACCTCATTTTCAACATCTCCCCTCAAAAGTCACCACACACACTTGCATATGTGTGAACTGGTAGGAAGGGGACAGGGTGAGTGGAGTGGCTGTTGGAGAGAGATTTTGTAAAAACAAACAAACAAAAAAACAAAAAAACCACCACCCGATATCTTTTGATTATTGTACCGCTGCAGGTGATATTAAAAAAATAAATAAAATAACTTATCTTTCAAAAAGGAAAGGACTATATGACATTCTGGAAAAAGCAAAACCATAGATGGTAAAAAGATCAGTAGTTAGTAAGAGAGTGGGGGAGATGGTTAAAGGGAGCACAGGGAAGTTTTAGGGCAATGAAATGATACTGGCTAATACTGTAAGTGAGGGACATGTGTCACTATAGTCTGTCAAAGTCCACAGAATGTACAACACCCAGAGTGAACCCTAATGTAAGCTGTGGACTTTGGAGGAGGCTGATGATATAGGTGATGTGTCATGCAGGGTCATTGATCAGAATGAATGAACCACTTGTGGGGGTGAGGGTGTCTACAGTGGGTCAGGTGTACCTGTGCAGAAATGGGGGCAGATGTGGGAACTTTCTGTACTTTCCACTCAGTTTTGCTGCACACTAAAAGCTGCTCAAAAAGATAAAATCTATTAATTGAGAAGAGAAAAGAGCTTGTAGGAAGCTTGAGTGCTGGAATTTTGCATGGGAGGCTGACTATATTTACTAATTGTAGTCTGTGTGGACAAACTGGATGATTCCTAAGAGCAAGAAAGAGTCTCCTTCTGCCAGCATCCTGTCTCTGTTCACTTGCTCCGGCCAGGTCTTCTGGAGGCCCTGTTGACTCTGTCGGGTCCTCAGCTCAGTTGCTCAGTCCAGCTCTTTGTGACACCATGGATTGTAGCATGCCAGGCTCCCCTATCCATCATCAACTCCCAGAGCTTGCTCAAACTTATGTCCATTGAGTTGGTGATGCCATCCAACCACCTCATCCTTTGTTGTCCCCTTCTCTTGCCTTCAATCTTTCCCAGCATCAGGGTCTTTTCCAATGACTCAGTTCTTCACATCAGGTGGCCAAAGTATTGGAGTTTCAGCTTCAACATCAGTACTTCCAATGAATATTCAGGACTGATTTCCTTTAGGATTGACTAGTTTGATCTCCTTCCTGTCTAAGGGACTCTGGAGAGTCTTCTCCAACACCACAGTTCAAGATCTAATGAATCTGGGCCTCTGTCCCCTTCTTTTGGAAGGGTCTTTGCACTTGGCTTTGTGTGTGACTTCAGGGCCATCTCTGTGGGTTAGGCTCCCTTGAGTTCAACCCTGGAATTTTCCAGAATTAGACATTTCTCCTAGACTTTCTGCCTCTTTTTTCTACTGTCCTAATCAATATTGCCAGATAAAATACATTTCCCTGCTTTCTTTACATCACTTCTCTCCTCAAAGAAACCTATAATGCCTCTCACATCAAGTAAGTCTGGGCTCCTTCTTGACTAGGGAGACCCCCGTTTGCCATCTACACCTCCTCACCTCCTTGCCACCTGTCTTTCTTAGTTCTCTCAATTTACTGCCCCCTACTCCTCTCTGTCTCTTGTAACTCTTCAGCCTGCAAATTGTACAATCTTCCTCCCCCCTTCACTCTCCATCTCCAGTCCAATTCCAGTATAGACTTAGAATTATTTTGTTCCTCTAGAGCCCAGGGCCATGTTGGAAGTGTAACACTGAACTCTAGTCTTTGGGTTTGGTGCTCATAGGAGTATGTGGGTGTAGAAATGAGAACTGCACACCTGGAAGGGACAGTTGTGTGACTTCTGCTCTTGTGTCCTGTAGCCCAGGCTACTGCCAGTTTGCTGAGAGGGCGTCATTGGGATTTCTGCTTGTGGAACAAATCTTGAAAAGGACCTCAGTGACCATAACTTGCAAGACTGACTTAGGTTCTAGACAGTCTCCGGCAGAAGGTTACTTCAAAACTGGCCTCTTCTAGGTTCTCTAGAGGACCCTGTGACTTCTCAAGAGAGGCAGAAGTGTTCCAGAGATGGGGCACTATGGTATAAGATTAACC
Organism: Nanger dama; assembly: GCA_917880005.1. Taxonomy (NCBI): domain Eukaryota; kingdom Metazoa; phylum Chordata; class Mammalia; order Artiodactyla; family Bovidae; genus Nanger; species Nanger dama. The sequence continues at coordinate 31,505,430 of CAKJTW010000023.1, forward strand.
TCTCTGAGTTGTGGTCTATGTATTTTTGTAGGTCCATGTATGTTTGTAGGAAGTGGGTTTTACACTTGTGCCCCCAACTTTTTATAACTCTTACAAACCTCAGGAGAGGCAAGAATATGAACGGATCATGTGAACTATAGGCAGAATTCAGCCTGCTGCCTGTGTTTGTATAGGCTGCAAACTAAATGATTTTTATATTTTTAAATGTTGAATAAGATGAAAAAGAGGAGTCCCTCATGACATGTGAACAGTAAATGAAATTCAAATTGCAGTGTCCATAAATAAAGTTTTATTGGAACGCAGTTGGAATATGCAGACTTATTGTCTACGACTGCTTTATGCTATCACAGCAGGGGTGAGAGGGGCCAACAGATGGAGTGGCCTATAAGAGCCAAATAGTAACTGTCCGGAAAGTTGTCCACCTCTAATCTGAACACTTAGGCACAAAAGCTCTCTGATCCGTGCCGTGATGTTTCTGAAGGGAACTGGGACTTTGAGCTTTCTAATTGCCAGGCCCCGGGCTGCAGGGCCCCGGGGAGGTGACATTCAACACAATGGGAAGAGTGCCCCCTAGAGGAGGCCCAGGATCTGATGCAGCCGGGGCAGAGCGGGAGAGGCCTGATTCTGAGCATGGCCCAGCTAACTCTCCTGCTGTGCAGATGGTCAAACTCTTCTAGGCCTCAGAGCCTCTCAGCTGAACTCTCAGGAGCTCTCAAAGTCCGCCCTCCCTCTCTGCTTCTTCCTAGCAGAGTCTTCACTCACATGAATTCTCACACAGAGTCCCCACATAGAAGTGGTCCTGGCCTGGGTCCCTCAGTGGGGGACGGCCCAGGAGGAATGTGACAGCTCCTCCCAGGCCTCTCCGGTAAGGGTTCTGTGGGTCTAGGTCCCCCCCTCACAGGCAGCCCAGACCCACAACTGGACCAGACTGCTTCTCTTAGGAGAACTGATTGGTGCCCACTGAGCGATGCCACATACTCTGAGGCACATTTTCTGGCACAATCAAATAGAATTTGCCCTGGTGCCAGCTCTTCCCTTCAAGGAATCAGTCATCTCTCAGATGCTCTTAATCACAACAACTAGAGAGTATCGTGCTTGGTGAAATAAGTTAGACCGAGAAAGACAAATGCTATATGATATCATTTACATGCGGAATCTAAAAAATGATGCAAATGAATCTATATACAAAACAGAAATAGACTCACAGACACAGAAAGCAAACTTACAGTTACGGAAGGAGAGGGGAGAGAAATTAGGAGTATGGGGTTAAGAGACAGAAACCCCCACACCTAGAATAGATTGTTGTTTAGTTGCTAAGTCATGTCTGACTCCTTTCGACCCCTTGAACTGTAACCCACCAGGCTACTCTGTCCATGGGATTTCCCAGGCAAAAATACTGGAGTGGATTCCTGGAGGGGATCTTCCCTACCTAGGGATTCAACCTACATTTCCTACATTGGCAGGCAGATTCTTTTTTAAAAAAAATTTATTTATTTTTAATTGAAAGATAATTACTTTACAGTATTGTGTTGGTTTCTATCAAACATCAGCATGAATCAGCCATAGGTCTACCCATGGCAGGCAGATTCTTTACCATTGAGCCACCAGAGAAGCCCACATAAAATGGATAAATAACAGGATTTACTCTACAGCACAAGGAATTATATTTAATATCTTGTGATAACCTGTAACAGAATATAATCTTCAAAAAACACCCAAATCCCTACACCTGAAACTAATGCGATTTTGTAAAGCAATTATACTTCAATGATGAAAAAAGCAGCTGAAATTTCCTGAGTACTCACTCTGGCTGCAATGATGTGTCTTTTGTCATTTAATACAGACAACAACCCAACAAAATAGGTACTGGAATTGCTCCGCTTTACAAATGAGATTCAGAGGACACAGTTGTAGAGTGTTCTGCATGAGGTTTGGAGGCTGAATATAGACCCAGGCAGTGTGACGTCAAAGCCAATTTCTTTACAGGGAGCATGGATGCCTCATTTCTCTGAGGCTATTTTTAGTCAACAGGTAAGACAATTTATTTATAACTCACTTGCTGTGGGACTCTGGGGACAGACTTAACCTTTCTAAGCTTCTGTTTCCTCATCGGTCAAATGGGAATAATGATAAGATCAATAATATTGTTGTGCAGATGAGTGGGATAGAACATTAGTGAGTGAGAGTTAGTGCCTGGCATTACTCAGCACCAATAACCATTACCTTCTGTTACCATCACTGATCATCATCCACTGTCTCTTGTTTTTTTCTGTCCCTGTGAATGTGAGGCTCAGAGCCTTTAACTGTGTTAAAATATATTTTAAAAACCAAAACATAAAACAGAAGCAATCTTGTAACAAATTCAATAAAGATTGTAAAAATGGTCTGCATAAATTTTTTAAATAAAATTATTTAAAATATGGGCTTTATTCCCTGTGCTATACAATATATCCCTGTGGCTTATTATTTTATACATAGTAGTTGGTACCTTTTAATCCTCTACCCCTGTCTCGCCTCTCCCCTCTTCGTGTCCACTGATTTTATGGAGGTCATTTTAAAAGACTCAGTTCTAGCCTGCTTTCTTCATGGGGAGGATTTTCTTTGCCCTAATGGCCAAGGTAGCATCTTGTTTTATTGAACCTCTATCAACAACACATCAGCATATGGATGCTCATTGATTGTTCTCTGTGTGTGTGTCTTCTCTTTTCATCACTACCACTGTGTAGGGACAGATATTGGCTGCATAGGACAGTAGAAAAGACGGGGGCTTTTTAGTCAGAAATACCCAGGGTTTGAATTCAGAATCTACCCTTGACCAACTGGGTCCCTGGGTATGTTTTCTAAACTCAGCAAACCTCAGTTACTTCATCTGTAAAAAGGGGAAAGTAGTTCTTTTCTTACTAGTTGTTGTGAGAATGAAATGTAGTGCAGTGAAAAGTCCCTGCCCTATTTTTGCACACGTGATGGGGCTGTGCACTCCTTCATTGCTGTTTAGTCTCTAAGGTTTGTCCAACTGTTTTTCGACCCCGTGGACTGTCAGGCTGGCTGCCAGGCTCCTCTGTCCAGGGGATGTTCCTGGTAAGAATGCTGGAATGGGTTGCCATTTCCTGGTCCAGGGATCTTCCCAGAGTATACTTCTTAGTTGTGCTCTAAAAACCATTTGATCAACTGGTAGCTCATGTTGCAAGAAGCAAGGTCAGTTTAAATATTTCTCCAAGTTAACAATCAGCAGTGCAGTGTGTCCCAGGGCGGCGGGACTCAGTTCATGCTCACTCTCTGGAGGGTTTCATCTGGAAGGTGCTGTGGGGTATGTAAAGATAGAGGAGATCCTGTCCTGGAGGAGCTGAACATCTGATAGAAGGCAGGAGACAGGGGTGTGTATAGAGTGTGCTGGGACCTCAGGCCAGGGCTCCGGAAGTTCAGAGAAGGAACAGTCCTGCCTGGTTCTTGTTCCACAGATGCGCATAGCCTAGCGGGGCCGCGAAAAACCAGGTGCAGGAAGGAGAAACAGTCTGAGTGAGGAGGAGCCTTGGTGGCAAATGGAGGGTCAGAGATAAGAAGCAAAGACCTTAGCGTTTAGGAGAGGGACAAGACTCTGAGGCATTCTCTAGGTTGGGGGTCAGGTGTGTGCAGGTAGAATATTCAGCAACAGAGTTCAGTTGTGGAGGGTGTCTAAATGGACAAGTCAGATTTAATTGCTCAAGGGTGCCACCTGGACCAGCCCAATGTGGGGCCTTTTAAATTCTATCAACAAAACTTCCTGTGGTGATGTTTATGTCCAGTGTTGTAGCCACCAGACCTGTGTAGCCACTGAGTCATTGAAATACAGCTAGTCTAAATGAGGAACTGAATTCTAACTCATTCCAATTTAAATGTCAAATAGCCACATGGGGTTGGTGGCTTCTTACTTGGATGCACAGGCCTAGAGCAGTTAGGGTGAGGTTTGCTACTGCGCTAAGCTCACTCTTTGTATACCTTACATGGTTTCATTTAACCCTGGGAATAGCCCTGTTTCACCAGTGAGGAAGGTGAGGTCAGAGGTTAGGGAACATGCCCAGGGTTTCATGGCCAGGAAATGATTGAGTGGGAACCAGATGTGATGCTCTTCATGAGAGATGAAGTTGTGCCCAGGCAAGGCCAGTTATGAGCTTTGAACATCAGAGGGTTGCCTGCCCAGTTGTCTTTTAAATAAGTAGGAAACCAGAGACCCCTGCCAAGGGGAACAGAGATGCTGGGAAGCATTTACCTGGCCTCACTTGGCAGTCATGGAGCCAACAGGCCCCTGATCACTGAATTCTAGCAACACAACCTCAAATGGGGGAAGGGTCAACATGAAGACCTTGGGTCACCCCACACTGGATAGCTTAACCTGTCTCTGACCCTCATTTGGCACCAAACCTCCTCCTCCCTCTGATTGTTTCTCCTTCCTGTGCCTGCTTTTCTGTGAGCCTGCTAGGCTGTGAGCATCTCTAGGGCAAGAGCCAGGCAGGACTGTTTCTCCTCTCTGAACTTCTAGTGAATTTTGGCAAGGTAAAATATTCCAGAACAAAACTTTGGAAGGCACAATGGGGGAGATCACTGAAGGAGTATTTTGGGCTTTGGAGTTATCACTGAACTTGGGTTTGCCTAGCCTCACTGATTGGAGCTCAGCCTGCAATAGGGCTCCAACATACTGTGTTTAGAGACATAAAGCCATCTTATTTGCAGTCTATCCTGGAGAAATTAGAATGATAAACAGGTCCAGTAGAGTCTGTGGAAACATGGAGGGGAGTCCTTCAGGGCTAGACCCTAAATGGAGATGGTGAGTCTGAGTTTGCCAGAAGAAAGGCATCCATCCAGGGAGTCTGCCTTTAAGGGAGGCTGTAGAGGATGAGATATTTGGTAACAACCAGAACAGCCTCCCTCTTGTCAGTGGGAAAACGTCATCATAATGGCAAGGTCAAGTAGGAAGAGAGTGAGAGGAACTGAGAATTCTGCACCCAGGAGGCCCAGAGGACTTGTGAGCAAGGTTCAGCCGCCAAGGGTGTGTTAGAGTTTGCACCCTAGGGGATGCTCTGTTCTCTGCCCTGGGGTCTGTCTTGTTTCTTTGTTATTGCTGCACCACAGAGCAATGCTTGGTAGAGGCTGTGGGGCATAGGGAGAGATGGTGCTCTCTTCAAAGTCAACAGAGATGGAGTACGGATGAAACCCCAGCATCTCAAACTGGATCGCAAGTGTACCAGGCTTGCAAGGGTACCAGTCCAGTGATGCTGAATCCCTCAGATCAGCTCAGGGGAAGGAGTCCCCCACACTGGGAATTTTACCCATCCCATTCCTTTAGGACTATTAGAGAGTTTAAAATGAAGTGTCAGTCGCTTAGTCCTGTCTGATTCTTTGTGACCCCATGGACTGTAGCCCACCAGGCTCCTCTGTCCATGGAATTATCAGGCAAGAATACTAGAGTGGGCAGCCATTCCCTTCTCCAGGGGTGCTTCTTGACCCAGGGATTGAACTTGGGTCTTCTGCATTGCAGACAGATTCTTTACCCTCTAAGCCACAAGGGAAGCCCTGCCCACCAAATAATTTTTAATTGAAGAATAATCTGCCTGCTGTGTGGAAGATCTGGGTTCGATCCTTGGGTTGGGAAGATTCTCTGGAGAAGGGAATGGCTACCCACTCCAGTATCCTGGCCTGGAGAATTCCATGAACTGTATAGTCCATAGGATCGCAGAGTTGGATATGACTGAGTGACTTTCACTTTCCCTTTTCAATATTATGTTAGTTTCTACCACAAATCAACATGAATCAGCAATAGGTATATACATGTTCCTCTGGAACCTCCCTTCCACCTCTCCCCATATCTCTCATTCCATTCCCCTCTCTAGGTTGTCATGGAACACCAGGCTGAGCTCCCTGTGGTATACAGCAACTTGCCATAGAAAGTTTATTCTTAACACAGAAATGGAAATCTATTTCCCTGAAGCTCCCTTAGATGTTTATTCCCCTTTGGGGAAAGTGAATTCCCTTTCTGTAGACTGGCACCCAAAGGAAGAGTCCTGCTTCTTTGGAACCTTTGTCCTGGTTAAAGTGTTAAAGGTTGGTGCTCACAGTTGCATATCAAGTCCTGGATGTGGTCTGTTCAGAGTGGAGGTGGAAGGGGTGGGAGAAAACTCCCACCTCCCCACAAACCACTGTTCTATTAACCTTGTCCAAGAGGCTGAGAGCCCGCTGGTTTCCCCGCTCCCAAGCCACTTTGGCTGGTTGTCAAATTCTATTATTTGAAACCTCCAATCAATGAATAACCCAATTTGCCTTCAGTGAGTAGATGCTGAGTCAAATCTCCTCTCTCTGGTACCTGGGCATCTGTTTGTTTGTTCTTGTTGCGGGGGAGAGTAAAAAGGAAATTTTTCTATTTTGCAAATAAAGAGAGAGATGGCCAGTGTGGTCCTGGGCTTAAAGGCAGAATTTATCTTGCAATTAATGGTAGTTATTTAACAATAAGTTAAAGCAAATGTGCATACAGAACTGCCCAGGGAGGATGGATATAAAGGACTCTCTTAAGAGTGACCAGCAGGGACTGAACAGTTCACACTGTTCTTTCACTCTGATGATCTCATTCATTCTTCAAGATAATGTCAGGAAGGAGCTGTTCACGTACCCAATGTACAGATTCAAAAATCAACTCTGTCCATGGAATTTTCCAGGCAAGAGTACTGGAGTGGGTTGCCATTTCCTTTTCCAGAGAAAGGAACAAATAGCTATCAAATGGAAGATTTGGAACAAGAACAAGGCCAGGCATTTTGCTTCCAAATTCTGTAGGCTTTGTACTACCCTCCTTAATACAGATACTTCTGTTATGTAAATTGTTCAGACCAAAGAAGTCCTTACCAGAACCCACTAAGATAGTATAAAGCATACAGTATATAAGAGGGTTGAGAGACTTGCCCTCAAGGAGTTCATGACCTTATGTGGTGAAACAAGATTTATCCACCAAGCCATTAGGAAGATATGGAAAACAGGCTCAAACTCAGATTATAAGCTTGTACAACGGTCTGTAAGTGCTATACTAACTTGAAGATATGCCACTTAATGGGAAATGTTTTATAGAGGAAACTTCAGTAGCTTACAGCAATTTCTGAGCAATTTAGCCCAATTAAGAAATTAATATTTATCACAGAAGGATGGCAGAAATGTGTAGGGGAGTTGCAGTATCACTTATGTCCACCAGATGATGCCACTATTCAGTGAAATTCCAGAGAGTTTTGCTTTGGGAATACAAGTAACAGTTGTTTAAGTTTAAGATAATGGCTAGAAAGATGGGTGAATCTGTTTCAGACATTAATTATTTTCTTAATGTAACTTTTCATGAAGTTCAGGCGCATCAGCAGTAGAGAACCTGACAACAAACAGCTACTCAACTTTGTCTTTAAGTTCTGCACATGGTCTCATTTGCTGGGTCTCACCACCTTTTACTATTTGCTCTATGCAAATAAAGTAACCATGAGATTTAATAGAAGGCAGCAAAGAGCCCTTCTGGAGACGAAGGCTGGAACAAAGGGCTACCACCTTGAAAGTAAACTTTTTACTCTGTTAGGCACTGGTGCTCACTCTATATGCAAATATATTCCCTACAGCAAATCTTGGTAAACTACAGTCAGCGCGGTGAAAAAACCAGTACGGACAGCTTGATGCAATTATATTCAGCTTTAATGAGCTGTGGTCTCCATCCTAATGTGTTGATATTTTGTAATATTTGATAATGAAAGAGAATGGAGGCTTTGAAGTCAAAACATTCTGGTGTTGCCGGATATTTTAAACTATGAACATTCATTATTTTGTTTGACAAACTTACCTGCTTTGGAATATTAAACATATAGTCTTTAGAGGGTGAAGGAGATGAAAGCAACTGTATCTATTGTGCTCGCTGAGGGTTTCCCAAGAAGCCCACAGCTCTTGCAGAGTTTTATCCAGGAGATCCCTTCCCTGGGAACCCAGCCCTTTTCTCTGGAGCTGGCTGTGACAAGCACATTCACTTACATCCTCTTATGTAGGGCCCATTTGCTTGAGCCCAGCCTGCCTGACCAGCCAGTACTGCTCTGAGGACTCAGGCCAAGACACTCTTGGGGGTGCCCTCATGCAAAGCCAACTGGGGAGGACAGATGACAAGTGTCCCCAGTAGGAACTCGGAAACCCCTGTAGTGTTTCTTTGCCTCCCTGTGAGAAGCTCAGCTTCGGCAGTGCCCCAAACACACTTTAGATGGAATTATTAATCAATAATGATTATGGCAACTAAAGTCCTTTAAATAGTCATTATCTTCTAGACATCATACACGGAGAAGGCAATGGCACCCCACTCCAGTACTCTTGCCTGGAAAATCTCATGGACGGAGGAGCCCGGTAGGCTGCAGTCCATGGGGTTACAAAGAGTCGGACACTTACTGATCAACTTCACTTTCACTTTTCACTTGCATGCATTGGAGAAGGAAATGGCAACCCACTCCAATATTCTTGCCTGGAGAATCCCAGGGACGAGGGAGCCTGGTGGGCTGCCATCTATGGGGTCGCACAGAGTCGGACACGACTGAAGCGACTTAGCAGCAGCAGCAGCAGCAGGCATCATACAAACTGCTTTGGAGCTATTATTTTACTTAATTCTGATAATTGCCTATGAGTTATATGCAGACCCCCAATTCACCTACTCCCTGGTTAGCAGTCTTTTTTTTTTTTTTATGTAGACCATTTTAAAAGTCTTTATTGAATTTGTTACAGTATTGCTACTGTTTTTCTTTTCTTTTCTTTCCTTTTTTGGTCACAAGGCACGTGGGATCTTAGCTCCCGTTCCTGTACCCTCTGCATTGGAAAGCAAAGTCTTAATCACTGGACCACCAGGAAAGTACCCTGGCACAGTCTTAATTCTATACCTTCCACTCTCTGAGTAGCCATGCTCTATGGGAGGGGTGACTGTCAAACACCAGGGCAGAGTCATGATTGGCCAAGAGTTGAGCCAATCAAATCCTTGGGATGTCATTTCCTTTGCCAGTGATTGGTTTGGAATGAGCATGTGGTCAGGGCTGAACACCACACAAAGGCACCACTCACATAGTGGCCCCGTCTATTAACTGATGACAATGTTCAAGCTTGAAGACTCTGGCTGAATCATAAAGAGGCTGTCTCCCCTAGACCTTTCTGTGATGACAACCACATGTTCTGTGTGTTCCAATTCAATAGCCACTAGCCACATGTAGCTACTGAGCACTCGAAATATGCCTGGTGTGACTGAGGAACTGACTTTTAAATTTTATTTAATTGAACTTAGATTAAATTTAACAAGTCCTGTGTGACTGATGGCTGCCATATTGGACAACGCAGTTCTGGAGCATGAATCCATGTCAGCACCCTCCACTGAGAAAGCATTTAGGAGAGCACTGTCAAGAAGCAGCAGCTGGGTGCCCTCAAAGCCACATCTTGTTTGGGGAAGAGGTGCTTTTCTCAGTTTGCATAAAGGTGGGGTATAGGCCAACAACAGCCTGCCCCTGAGAGCGATCCATCACTGGACAATGAGAAGGGGAGGAGAGAGCTGCTGGAGGCTTCTGGGAAAGCTTCTTTTTTTCTGACCCAGAGAAACAGCTCCCCATTCCCACCTGCCCCCCACCCCACCCCATCCTTTGGTTGTTGCCATTATGCATTTAAAGTGTTTGTAACGGCAGCAGCCACGGTGCTGCTCTCCTGAAGAGGAAGCCTACACAGAGAGGCTGAATCGCGGCCCTGATGCGCGGGACTTAGAGGCTGCTCAGAGTTTCAATTCCCGGTCACGTGAGATTAAAAAAAAAAGCTGCTTCTTGGTTAAGCCATTGATTTCGGAGTCTCCATTATTTGAAGCTGAAAGCAATTTAACAGACACAGACATTTATTATATTGATTTTATCTTTTTTTTGCCTTTAAACTTTTTAAATATAAAAATACTCATAAACAATCTCCCAAACACAACTTCCGACCTTAAATACTATTTCCCCCAGCTGGTAATTCTCAAATCTATATTTCAATATATTCCCCCAGATGAAATCACTGAGGTTCAGAGATTTTTTTGTCCAAGGTCATCAAGCTAGTCCATTGCAGATTTGGGCGGGAGTCACATACAAGTCTGGCTGACTGAAATCCACGCTCTTAATTAACGTGCTATAGTACCTTCTGAGTGGTTACCAATTCCCTGCATTTCAGTGTGTAGCCTTTCGCTCTGTTTCCTGTGCAAGCCTACAAGTTCCTGCTTCTCTGCTTCCAGCGGTGGGTGGTCTTAGACCTGGACATGGCCTGTCTTCTGGGTCCTGTTTGGCTGTCTGTCGCCAGGACCCACTTTGCAGAGATGGCTGCTCCTTCCTCCCAGCCCCCAAAGGCAGGTCTGGGGGAGATGGGGCTGCAGAGCCACAGCTATTGCTGCCAATCCCCTGCAAGCCACCTGCAGACCTGGTTTCCTTAGACAGTTGCTTGTGACTCAGAATTCTCAGTTGCCACTGACACCTGCAGGGAGAACCTCCCTCAGGGATCTGTGGAGGGAGAGAAGGAGGAGGAGCGGCACAGATCCAAGGACCAGGACAGGCGTGCTGACCCTGGCCAGTGCCCACCAGAGGCAGGATGAGAAGGGGGAGAGAGTGGCAGCCAATCAGACCCTCTGGTTCCCATCTTTTCCTCTCCCCTGGGGATGGCATTCCTCCTGGATCTTCAGGGGAGGACTCCCATCTCCTCATCTCCTTGGGCTCAGCGAAGGGCCCAGGTCCTCATCCTTAGGTGTTTAAAGGCACTTCGAACTCCAAAGGTCGAAAACCAAGCTCAGGATTTTCTTTTGTTGAGTGATTTTAACCATAGTGCTTTCCCCAAAGGTTTGGGATTATTTAAGAAGAGACACAGGCAACAAAACGGAGGCATCGTTTGGCTTAAATTTCTGCTCACATCTCTTAAGAACGCACATAGCTCATGTTTCAAGTGAATGGGAATAAGGGCTGAGGACACTGTCTGCTGGAGGCAGTTGCATGTTCCAGTCTGCTCTCTGCCTCTGCGGGGGTAGGGGTGCAGGGCGATGGCCCAGGCCTCTTCTGGGACTCAGGGCCAGCAAATGCTTCTTCTCCGGACCCTCACATGGTGGACACATGCTGCCTGAGAGGCCCTGGAGATGGCCCGGTGCTGTCCTAGGACACATTCCGGGACCGATGGAGACGCCCTTTGTGTCTCATCTGTGTCTTTCCAGCTCTCACCTCTGCTCTCAGCTGTATCCCTATGGGACCACCTCAGCGAAGACACAGAGTAAAGGGGATATGCCTCCAGCCCCAGTCAACGTCCAAGCTTCCAAATGCAAGACTGGGAACAGTTTCTTCAAATGTAGAACCTGGAAATAGAATAAAAACGGGATTAAATGGGATATGACACATGAAAGTACTTAGGAATGCCTAGAATATAGCGGGCTTCCCCAGTGGCTCAGCCATTAAGAAACTGCCAGCGATGCAGAAGACACAGGAGATACAGGTTCGATCCCTGGGTCAGGAAGAGCCCCCTGGAGGAGGGTGTGGCAACCCACTCCAGTATCCTTGCCTGGAGAATCCTGTGGACAGAGGAGCCTGGTGGGCTACAGTCTATGGGGTCACAAAGACATGACTGAATCGACTGAACGTGCACACACGCTGGAATGTAGTAGGTGTTCAGCTGCTGTTGTTGTTATTATCTTATTGTCAGGCGAGTGTATGCTCCTAGGTTCTGTCTTGTCACAACAAAGAATTGGAGCGACGGACATTAAAGCCCTCAGTGTGTCACAGCTCTCAGGTCTTGGACAAACCGTGTTATAGCCCCTAGCAAATCAGTGTTACAGCTCTATTTTATTTAGAAGATAGCAGGAGAATCCATCCTGGAAGCGTGAGGGCAAGCCAACCCAAGGCGGTGAAGAGAAGAGAGTGGAGGAGCGAGTGGAGGAGCGAGCCAGTGCGCAGGGGAGGGGGAGAGGGGGGAGGGGAGGGGGGAGGGGAAGGGGGGAGGGGGGAGAGGGGGAGGGGGGGAGGGGGAGGGGGAGGGGGGGGAGGGGAGGGGGGGGGGGGGGAGGGGGGAGGGGGAGGGGGAGGGGGGGGGGGGGGGGGGGGGGAGGGGGGGAGGGGGGGGGGAGGGGGGGGGGGGGGAGAGGGGGAGGGGGAGAGGGGGGGGGAGTGGGAGAGGGAGAGAGAGCACTTTGGTTCCTCTTTTTATGTTTTCCCTTCCCCCTGGGCCTGCCCTATGCAAATTGGGCTTAGTCAGGAGTGCTGTTCTACCTGAAGTCCGGTCCTCCGTCCTCTGACGGACCTTCCTTTGACCTTCCTCTCTTCTCCGGCTTTTCTCTTCCTTGTCTTTTAGCCACCTCCATTTTGGACTCCTTTTCCCTATTCTAACTACCTAACATTATCATTTTTATTATTATGCAGAGCATAAAATACTGAACTGAATCTGTGCACCCACTAAAGACTCAACACATCAGCACCTCTTTACCCCTCCCCACCTCAGCCCCACCCAGGGACCGTGGGAACTGTTTTCAGATGGACTTTCCTGCCCCTACACTGGAGGAGGACCCCACTCTGGTTAGCTATTGCCTTCGTGTAATCTCCTGTCTGGGTAATTGTCTCCAACATGCTATTAGAATGTCTATACTGCGCATTTAGAGAGCAGTTTGTAATCATGCTGTACTGGAAATCACCACACTCGCCAGCAATTATTCCAGAATCATAGGCTGGAAGGAAGGACAGATGGTATTCAGTCCAGCCCTCAGCCCCCATCCCTCAACTCAGACATAAGCTGAGCTTTATCTCACAAATGAGGGTTTTCTGGGTAAATTTCTTATAAAAAATATGACCTTGCATCCGTTCACTCCCTGAGAGCACATCCGGCCCTGTACATCACTGCCAGCAGCTTTGAATGCGTGAAAGGCCCAGTTTTGTTTTTATTCCAGCTGAGTTCTGCTTCTCCTGGTTTCACTGGGTTTCCAGCCCTGGCACTGTAGGCTCTGCAAGGCCAACACTCTCCAGAGGCCCCATGGGCCACAGGCCCAGAGCCAGCTGTGTCTGGTGGGCAGCAGAGACTTACACAGCCCAGCCCTCCCCCAGCCCAGGGAAGAGAGGGTAAGGTTGTTTCTAAGTTCTGTGCCCCATGGCACCTTCTTGTGTTGTGCAAAGGCATTTTTTCCATCACTTTAACCTCCTCCCTGGCGCAGCTTTAGCTGATGGCAGATTCCAGGCCACATCCATCCTCCTCCGACATTTTCCCCAGGCCGAGGTCCTTCATTCTTGGGGTTCATCTGAGCCGTTTCCATAGTGACAGTGACTTGTTGAGTTTTCAACCTCCCATCGAGGTCCTTGCAATTTGCCAGCTAAGGCACCGATCAGCAGGCCTGTGTGCCAGGTTAGTAAGACAAAGTCCGTTTTATTTCATCTTTGCCTTTTTTGTCTGCCTTCAGCTGGGGGCAGCCTCACAAAAGAGGGCCTTTTGGCTTTCAGAATTCTTCAGCCTCTGCTTATTATCTCAGGTGCTAGTTTGGACTGAACCAAGGTGGGGTAATTTCCTTGCTGTCGACCTGCCACCCTGGCCCCACCCTGGAAACAGGAGGGAGCATACTTCAGGCTTGGGGGAGGCCACTGGGAACTTCTTTTAGTTTGCATGTGAGTGTGTATTAGAGCTGACACTCCTGCCCTTTAGGCTAAAGGCAGGGTGCTCACGATAAAAACATTTCCATCATGTTGCTCAGGGTCCAATTTTTTTTTTTTTCCTATTTTTCGCTCCACCCAGCAGTGTGTGGGACCTTTGTTCTCTGCCCGAGGATCAAACCTGTCCATGCCCCTTGCAGGAAGTGTGGATTTTAACCACTGGACTGCCAGGGAATTCCCATCAGGGTCCATTAAAAAAATAATAATCATTTTATTTATTTTTTTATTTGTGGCTGTGCTGGGTCCTCATTGTTGCATGGGCTTTTCTCTAGTTGTGGCGAGTGGGGGCTACTCTGGTTGTGGTGTGTGGGCTTCTCATTGCAGTAGCTTCTCTTGTTGTGGAACATGGGCTCCAGGGTGAGTGGGCTTCCTCAGCAGTGATTTCTGGGTTCTAGGGCACAGGCTCAATCGGTGTGGCACAGGGACTTGGTTGCTCCATGGCATGTGGGATCTTCCCAGATCAGGGATCAAACCTCTGTTTCCTGCTTTGGAAGGCGGATTCCTTAACCCTGAGCCCCCAGGGAAGCCCCCAGGGTCCATTTTTGAAGGTTAGAACCGCAACAATTTTACTTCCTTTTTAGACAATCCTCTGTCACCCTCCATGCACAGAAGCACAAATAGAGATGCCTGGGAGCCTCATGAGCCTAGTTGCTCTGATGCTTCCTTTGTGTACAAACCTACCTCATCCACCATTTCCTCAGGGTGTGTCTAGCTTAATAGTGTAAACCAAGACCTGAAGAAAGTATTAGTGATTAAAACGGACACGTAGCCCCGCAAGTAGAACAACCAAAGGAAGCCAGATCAGAAGAGGATCAGAGATCAAAGCACCAGCGCCATTAACTCTCTCTCCTCAGTGACTCAAATGGAAGTACTTCCTGTCTTCCTGGCTACGGCCGCGCTTCTGCACGCCTTGGTGGGATTTTTAAACATGGAGAGAGCTTATTTCTTCTAGCGTTTTGCACGTTACGCGGCAAGATTTTATTGTTCGCTGCCTCGAGCCTCTAGAAGAATCTCTAAAGAAAATTCCTGCAATCTGAATATGGGCTGTTTTGTGCGCGACTGGTTGAGGGAGGGGCACGCAGAAAGGCAGCCTTCTTGGCTCTCGGGAGCCACTAGGTACAAGTCTGGGTGCCAAAGAGTAGGGCTTAACTTTCAGAAAAATGCCTGAAAGCCCTGCCTGTCCAGTTTCATCACAGGTTTTAACTGAGTGCTTGGGAAAACAGAGGAACACGACGCTCCAGAGCCTAAGTCTTCTTGGCTGCAAACCTACCAAATACTTGAACAAATGAACAGGGAAAATCAAGGGCAGTGTGTAGAGCGGCATTACGGCACTGATCTATTTTAAAGGCGGGCAAAAGGAAAAGGGGGAAATTATCTAAATTAGAAGGAAATGTTTCTAATTGCCAACAAGAAAATGGAGAACGTAGTGATAGAAGAAAGGAGCCTGTCAGACTGTGTCTGGAGCCAGCCGGCCCTGTTGCCCGTTCTGGCACATGGCGGGGGGCCCTGGGCTCTCTCCAGAGCCTCCTCCGCCTTCAGGAAAGTGCCTCTCAAGCAGTTGGAGTTGGATGGCCCACTCCCATCTGGAGTTGTCCTCAAATGGCCAGAGGCTGCAAAAGCCTGGATCCTCAGATGGATTGTCTCCTTCTAAGGCTTTCTGGAGACCTCACTCACAAAAGAATCCTTTCGTCGGTTCAGGCAATAGGGAACCACACTGCTTTGCCTAAGGGGAGGGCCCAGACCTCAGGCAGGACTAGGCCGGTTGGACCCAGTCATTCAGCCATATCACCAAGGACGCAGTTTCTTTCTCTCTTCCTGTTTTGCCCCTCAGTGGTATCGCATTGATTCCGAGGCTGGCCTCTGTCTGGGTGGCAAGGTGGTTACCACCTCCCTTTGTCCCCCGGCTTCCCTTATTCATGGGCTTCCCCGGTGGCTCGGTGGTAAAGAATCCGCCTGCAATGTAGGAGATGCAGCAGGGGCCTGGGGTTCGATTCCTGGGTCGGGAAGATCCCCTGGAGGAGCAAATGGCAACCCACTCCAGTATTCCTGCCTGGAGAATTCCATGAGCAGAGGAGCCTGGGAGGCTGCAGTCCATGAAATCACATCGAGTCTGACATGACTTAGCGACTGAGCATGTGTGCTTCTTATGCATGTTCTGAGTGAGCTGGTGAGAGGCTCTCTCTCCTTCAAATATCACACCCAAGTCTGCCTGTGTCCTCCCCACCCCCAGGTGTGAACTTGCAGTCCCTCCCTGTGGCCATGGAAATGTCAGAGCTGATTGGTTTAGGCCTGGTTTCCTACCTGTCAACACAGGCCCAGTTACCCTCAGGAGCCTTCCCACTCAAACGATCCCTCTCTTTTCTGACTGGCTCAGCTGCCTAGGGGTCTCACCTTCTGCTGCACCTCTCTGCATCCCCTCACTTCAGCCTCAGCCTCAGAGGCAAGTTCCATGCAAGTTTCAGCTCAAGTCAGTGTCCCACCTCTCTGCACACCTCGTATCACTGTGCTTTCTGCCCCAGGATGCACAGGCTGGAGGTTCAGGGGAGTTAAAACCCGAGTGGCTCATTGATCAACATAGCTTACACCCTGGTACATACTTTTAAAGGATTTTTATTGTGAAATTGCACGGTAGCTCCTCAATGTGCACCACTGCTTCCAGCTGTCTTAACCTCTCTGCGTTAATCGCTTCCTGCTCTCAGCTTGGTTCCCAGCTTCCCTGGTCTTTTTCCAATCCCTAACAGACACACTCAGCTGGGTATCATACTGACCCTTAAACATGATGCTCTCTCTGCCTGTATGTGCCTCTCAGGGGTTGTAAGGAAATGCCCGTGAGCTATTGTTCTGTTCAACTTGTGGGATAGTCTGGTAGGGCGTGGTGTGGCTGGAGCTCCTGGGAGAATCACTCTCAGGCTCCAGTTGATTTGTTTGGGACCCCTGAGAGGAGCAGAGTCTGACGACTGTCCCTTGGGCCCTGAGGTGGAGGGCTCCAGTGACACTTGCTTTCTGGAACTCACCATGGTCTACCTTGTGGCTAAGGGTTGACCTCAGCAACCTGCTGCAGAGTGGGTCCCTGCTGTCATGGACAGGCAACGCTGGTGCATCCAGTTCATGTTTCAGATCCCCAGGATGAAAGTCACCTACCCAAGGACTGGACTGTCTAGGGGTACGGAGTGGAATCCAGGAGCTCCTAGTGAGTGCAGCTCCGGGAGTGGTCCTAATCCCTCGGCTTATGCAGTTCAGATATTACATGAGAAATGTAGTGTCTACATACCAATACCATTTGGATGATTCAGTTCCTCAAAAACTCTCAGCAAGAATTACAAGATCCAAAGCAAATTCACCTAAACTTGAGTGGAACTTATTTTCTATCTCCCTGTAAGGAGGCTAATATAAAGTTATCTATTTATCTATCATCCATCTATCTATATCTACTATCATCTATTTATCTACCAATATATTTTGGCTTTTCTTCTCTGCCTTTAGTGCTGCTGTGAATTTCCGCCTATTCTGCCAGGGGCATTTACTTGCCTTAGGGAGGATTAAGATTATTATGCAGAAATGAAAAAGAAAGGACGAATCAATGTTAAGTGTTTGATATCCAAAATAGGATGTTTGAATCCACAGCAAGACTATTGAAAATCAGACTTTGAAATAGAGGAAGTGTTTTCTAAGTTTCTAAGCTCCTTTTAATGCATCAAAAGCTGGGGGATTTGAACGTCAGTCTTCTCCATAAGCCAAGGCTATGATATATGTGGGAAGTAGTAGAATCTGGCGCCGTTCAGTCCCAAGGATGTAGAATGAAGAAGCACAGGAAGAGGAAGCCAGCATCAGAAACATGAGTCCTGACTTCCCTCCTTGGATCAGGATCCCAGGTTTTAGATGAGGAGAGAGGGAAGCTGAAAGTTAAGGAGGCTTTGTATAACCTGATCCCCATTTTGAGATCTCTTGGAAAAGAAGACATAAGATCACACTCACAGGCTCCAAGTGGATGTGACTTTTGGGGGAACACTTTTCAATTTACTATGCGGGCAGAGGAAAAATTAAACATTGAAATTTCACCTAACAGAAACTGATCTAACTGAAATGGATTATTTAAACCTGATGAGGTCAAGATACTACGAACTGGCAGATTAAATAGCCCTTCCCTCACCCTGTCTACTACCCAAGTGGATGGGGGCTCATGAGAAGATGAAATGGTTATAGAAAATGAACAAGTTACATCTTCTAGTTGTATCTGAATAGCATTGAGGTTAAAATAGCCACATCACTAATATATCTCTCTAGCTACTACTTGAAAAGGAAATAAAAGAAACAGCTACTACCAAATCATTACAATCAAGATAGAAGATCACAAGCACAGAGAGTGTATTTTATGGGAGCATAAAGTGGGGGAGCAAGAGGAGAAAATGATTATAACTAGAAAACTAAGTTTAAGAGGAACAATTACAATTCATCAAAAAGTACTTCTTCTTAGCCCTGGGTTTCTTAGCAACCAAGAAAAGAAGGGAAAGATGAAAGATTATAAGGACCTTATTATGTAGTACAAGGAAGCATACCTTAATGCCAAGAGATGAAAAAAATGCTTTAAAAATACTGGATATGAGAGAGCTCTGTCATAAAGGGCATTTATAGAAGGAACAGAGGCTATCATGAAGTGTGATTTCTTTAACAGGAATTCTGTAGGAAATTTAAGGATGTTTTTCTTTTGGCATTCCTTATATCTAACCTTAAACTAAGGGTATAGTATCAGTTTGAGGTGTTGAAGGCTTTTGTGGGAAAAGCTAGAATAATATAGTCTGAGTATATAACTTTCTGGGAAACAATTTAGAGACTCTAGACATTGTTTTTATATAGACATTGTACAATATAGCAGGCACTAGCTACTATTTAAATTTGAATTAAGATAAAATTAAATAAAAAATCCAATTCCTCTGTTACACGTGCCATATTTTAAGTACATGTGTCTAGTAGCTACTGTCTTGGACTGTGCCAAGAAATTTCCTTCATTATGGAAAATTCTATTGGACAGATCCTAGAGGAATGTATGAACGTACCTTTTGGGTAAGAATTGTTTTGCAAGCAATTCAGTATTGAGCTCCCTGGTGGTTCAGATGGTAAAGAATCTGCCTAGAGTGGAGGACACCTGGGTTCGATCCCTGGCTCAGGAAGATCCCCTGGAGAAGAACATGGCAACCCACTCCAGTATTCTTGCCTAGAGAATCCCATGGACAGAAAAGCCTGGAAGGCTACAGTCCATGGGGTTGCAAAGAGTCAGACACAACTGAGCGACTAACACTTTCTTTCCAGTATTGAGATTGTGAAAAGTATGTTAAAATACAAGATTTAAGATAAACTCAGGAAATAGTTGGAAGGGCTTGTAAAGATAAATTTAATATTTTAATAATCATTTTAAATGGTACTAAATAAAAATTAAAGTGTTTAAATAAGATCTTCCCTTTACCTAATACCATATACAAAAATGCACTCAGAATAGATCAAAGACCTAAATGTAAGACCTTAAACTATAAAATTGTTGTAAGAAAACATAGGGGAAAAACCTTACGATGTTGAGTTTGGCTGTGATTTCTTGGATATTACACCAAAAGCACAGGCAACGAAAGAAAAGAGTAGGCAAATTGGACTTTAATCTAAAATGTTTGTGCATGAAAGGATACTATCTGCAGACTAAAAGTCAACCCACAGGATGGGATAAAATATTTACAAATTACATACCTGACAAGGGATTAATATCCAGACTATATAAAGAACTCCTAAGAAACCATAACAAGAAAACAAAACAATCTAGTTCAATGAGAGCAAAGGACTTAAATAGACATTTCTCCAGAGAATATCTACAAGTAGCCGATAATCATATGGAAATATGCTCAATATCATTTATCATTAGGAAATGCAAACCAGAACCACAGTGAGACATCACCTCACTCTCATTAGTGTCAGTCCCTCAGTTGGGTCCAACTCTGGGACCCCCAGGGGCTGTAGCCAGTCTCCTCTATCCATGGACTTCTCTAAGCAAGAATCCTATAATGGGTTGCCATGCCCTTCTTCAGGGGACCTTCCCAGCCCAGGGACTGAGCCTGCGTCTCCTACAATGCAAACAGATTCTTTATCATCTGAGGCACCAGGGAAGCCTCAGACCCATTAGGATGACTGTTCCTAAAATAACAGAAAACAAGTGTTGGTGTAGAGAAATTGGCGCCTCTTCTGCATTCCTGGTGGGAATATAAAATGGTGTAGTCACTGTGGAAAACAATGACTAGGTAATAGAATTATCATTTGATCCAGTAATTTCATTTCTGCACAAAAATAACTGAAAGCAAAGCTTCAGATAGATATTTGAGCACCAACGTCCGTAGCAGCATTATTAATGTTAGTCAAAAGGTGTAAACAACCAAAATGTCAATTATGGGTGAATGAAAAAACAAAATGTAGTATGTACAAACAATGGAATACTATTCAGCTTTAAGAAGGAATGAAATTCTGATACATGCTATAACATGAGTGAACTTTGCAGCTATTATGCTAGGTACTATAAGCCAGACATGAAAGTACAGATGAAATCATGATTCCTTTTACATACAGTACCCAGAATAGTCATTCATAGAGACAGAAAGTAGAACCATGGTTACCAGGGGCTGGAAGGAGAGGGAAATGGGGACTTATTATTTAAACGGGGACAGAGTTTCAGTATGAGATGATGAGGAAGTTCTGGAGGTGAGTGGTGATGATGGTTGCACAACAATGTGAATGTACCTAATGTCATTGAACTGTGTAATTAAAAATGGTTTAAATAGTAAATTTTATATTATGTATTTTTGTTGTTGTTCAGTCGCTAAATCATGTCCAACTTTTTGCGACCCCGTGGACTGCAACACACCAGGGAAACCAACTCCCAGAGCTTGCTCAAATTCTTGTCTGTTGAGTTGGTGATGCCATTCAACCATCTCATTCTCTGTCTCCCCCTTCTCTTCCTGCTGTCAGTGTTTCCCAGCATCAGGGTCTTTTCCAGTGAGTTAGCTCTTCACATCAGATGGCCAAAGGATTGGAGTTTCAGCTTCAGCATCAGTCTTTCCAGTAAATATTCAGGACTACTTTCTCTTAGGATTGACTGTTTTGATCTCCTTGCAGTCCAAGGGACTCTCAAGAGTTTTCTCCAGCACAACATTATAAAGCATCAATTCTTTGGTGCTCTGCCTTCTTTATGGTCCAACTCTCACATCTGTACATGACTACTGAAAAAAACCATAGCTTTGAAAAAAAAATTTGAAAAACAAAGGGAATCACAAAGTAAAGAGCAGTCTCTTTTCTATTGACTATGGTTGTACCTTCAAGAGCTGCATGTGAATTGCTACAATTATCTGGCAACAAGGAGCAGTGCTAGTCTGTAGACAAGCCAACTTACTGAGGATGGTGAGGCAGAAAATTGGAAAAAGCCCATGTCTCTGGTGGTGTCAGTGAGTCTCCAAACCAATCCTGGAACTAGCCTACTTCCATACTTCCTGTTATCTAAATTTTCTTTATGCTAAAAAAACACAAACAACTTCACATATCTCTACCTGAATTTTAAATAATTCACTTATATTCAATAAGGCTAAAAATTGTCATACATAAAATGGACTTTTTCTTTTACTTTACAGCTCTGTTATTTAAACATAGCTATAGGGATTTCCTTGATGGTCCAGTGGCTAAGACTCTGTGCTCCCAATGTAGGGGAATCCTGGTTGAAGACCTAAGATACCACATACCACTTCGTGAGGCCAAAAAGAAAAAAAAGTGTAAATATAAATTATTGACTTAACTAAACTTATGATATAATTACTTTGGGAGATTGGAGAGTGGAAAGGGGGAGGTGGTGGTGTGGATGCTTATCTACTATAACAGAAAGTCCATAGAAAATATTTACTATTAAGAAATCACCATGCAGCAGTATACATACATAATTTAGTAATAAGAAAATAAATATAAGAATAAGTTTAAAGAGTTTAAAGTTGTGACTCCCAAGGTTTAGGCCAGTGAAGTTATGGGAAGGGATGGGATGGAAGATTGCTAGTTTTTGTTATAATTCTTTTAGGTAAAAATTAAAAATAAATTACATCTTCATAAAAGCACCCTTTTCTCTCATTATTTTCTTTGAGTTCTGTAACAGTACTTGGTAAATGGGAATAGACTTTTTGTATTTCTGCTGGAACATCCTTACACTGAGGGTGGGGGAGTGCCCCATCCTCAGTGGGGCAGGATGGAGAAAGGAGCACAGGACAGTGTGTGCACCTCTCCTACCCCAGGGGGTAGGGGGTGGTTATGAATATTTAAGGTGATAATGCATGTAAAGTGGTTGGCATGGTTCCTGGCATGTTGTGAAGATCCAATACCTATTGGTAGCTAATAATGTTAATATGATATATCAGCTGGAAGTGCCTACCTACCAAGAGGCTAGATTATGCTTGGTCTTGCAGGTTGACAAACAGGCTACTTCTTTTTCACCAGGGATTTGGACATCTTGAATGAATGTCTACAGTGTTTTTTTGTTTGGGGGGTGGGGATGTGTGTGTGCTATGCCTCATGGCTTGCAGGGTCTTAGTTTCCCAACCAGAGTCAAACCCATGCCCTCCGCAGTGGAAGTGTGGAGTGCTAACCACTGGACCACTTGGGAAGTCCCTCCAGTGATCTTTAACCACACTCAGCCACTTCCCACTCCTGGCATGGGGAGCTGCAACAGATTCTAACTGGAGACTCACCAGAGTGTGGCAATTAGCTTTCTTAATCAGTCCCCGGATCATTCATTCCCTGAGGTGTGCATGGCTGAGAAACCCAAGGCCACAGGATTCTAGACCCTCATGAGATTAGAAATTCTTGAGACCTCAGACCTGGCCATGAGAAGGAGCCTGTCCAGTTTCCAAGGCAGCAATATGTTCAGGGTTCCCTGTTGCTTTTTTTCTTTCTGGTCCTCCCTCCTCTGGCCCTTGAGAACATTCCATATGTCACTTTGCCTGTGACTTGCTTTACAACCACCTTAGGTAGAGGTATTTGAACAAATGAATCCTTTCTCCAGTCCTGGCTTGAAAAACAGCAGTCAGTTCTTTTAGCCACTTGCTATGATGAAATGCTCTAGATACTCTGCACATACAAACTGCCTATAGATTGTTATAAAATGCCTCCTTTCTTACTGTTCAGGTAAGTTGTGTATCCCTCAGCCAGTACAACAGAACATTTTTTAGAGGAAATAAGGGTAGATTTAAGAACCAAGATGTGCTGAGAGAGATATGGGTTTGCAGATCGTGGTCTGATTTTATAAAACTTCACAGTCTTAGTCTTTTTTCCTTTCTTTAAAGGTTTGTTTTCTTTCTTTGTTTGCCTGTATATGTTTTGGCTGTGTGGGGTCTTTGTTGCTGTGCCCCGACTTGCTCTAGTTGTGGTGAGTGAGGGCTACTATCTAGCTGCGGTGCTCGGGCTTTTCACTGCAGTGGCTTGTTTGTGGAGCCAGGCGGTACTCAGGCTCCGGTAGCTGTGTGTCGTGGGCTCAGTACTTGTGGCACCCTTCTTATTTGCCTCGTTGCATGTGGGGTCTCCCTGGACCAGAGGTTGAACCTGTGTCCCCTGCGTTGGCAGGCGGATTCTTTGCCACTAGACCATCAGGAAAACCCCACAGCCTTAGTCTTTTAATTCTTCTTTGATGCTGCGTAGGGTTGTCATCTTCTCGCTGGCCATACTGGATCCAGATGCCCTTGTGACCTGATTTCCCTGCAGGACATGAACCTCCTCATCCTGGATCTTGCTCTCTAGGTGTGGAGGAAAATTTCACAGGCCAGTCTCTCTTTCCAGCCTCTAGCAAATGACTTCTTATGACCATGACAATTAAACATCAACATCAGAGCATTTGGCATGAGTATACACTAAGGACATTTTTCTATCATAAAGACAAGGATGTCAGATGCGATTGTGTTAGTGCTGTGCTGATGCTTTGCAAAACATCCATCCACTCATGGGGCTCCATGTAGGGAGAGATGTTTCCAGATGCTGCAGGAGGCAGAACAGCCTCAGATGTGCCACATGGGAACAGAATCTGGGAGCTGAAGGAGTTTGGTCCACAGGCAGCTTGTTGGCCTGGCTCAGGCTGGCCTGGTCTCTTGCTCTTCTTTTTTTTTCCTCAGGCAGCAGTTTTCTAGTTTCTGACTCTGTGAAGGAGGAGTTCATTGCATGTTAGAGAGATACTAATATAAAATCAGGACAGAAGCTTGAATGTATGCCCAGGAATAAACATGTGAAAGGATAGAGAAACATGTTTCAGTCTGGGAAGAAATCCCCCTTTTCACAAATCTGTGAAGCTGATAAAAATAAAGCAACAGAAGGGGCAGGAAATATGAGAGTGAAAACCCAGAAAATGGGCTCAATAAAAAAATGCTGCACATGCCAAAAGTTGTAGACAGTTTGGGGGAGAAGTTCTGATACTGTTTTTCTTGCCCTGTTCTGTTTCTGAAATGAGTGCTCCCCCTGTTCTGGGGGGACATCACTAAAGACACTAAATCCAGGAAATGGAACTTCGTTGATGATGTTTTCCTCTAATCTTAAGATTTTTCTGATATCATAAACTAGCCAACACTGAGAGATGATATTTTAAATTCTGAGCTTGTATCTCTACTTGTTATTAATTTTAAAAGCATGAAAAACTGCTGGGCATACACACCGAGAATTGAAACCAGAATTGAAAGAGACACATGTACCCCAATGTTCATCGCAGCACTGTTTATAATAGCCAGGACATGGAAGCAACCTAGATGTCCATCAGCAGATGAATGGATAAGAAAGCTGTGGTACATATACACAATGGAGTACTACTCAGCCCTTAAAAGAATAAATTCGACTCAGTTCTAATGAGATGGATGAAATTGGAGCCGATTATACAGAGTGAAGTAAGCCAGAAAGAAAAACACCAATACAGTATACTGACACATATATATGGAATTTAGAAGGATAGTAACGATGACCCTCTATGTGAGACAACAAAAGAGACTCAGAGGTATAGAACAGACTTTTGGCCTCTGAGGGAGAGGGAGAGGGGGGAATGATTTGGGAGAATGGCTTTGAAACATGTATACTATCTTGTAAGAATGAAGCGTCAGTCTATGTTCAATACAGGATGCAGGATGCATGGGGCTGGTGCACGGGATGATTCAGGGAGATGATATGGGGTGGGAGGTGGGAGGGGCTTCGGCATTGGGAGATCGTGGACACCTGTGGCTGATTCATGTCAATGTATGGCAAAACAAATACAGTATTGTAATGTAGAATAAAGTATTAAAAAAAAAAAAAAAATTAAAAAAATAAAAGCATGAAAAAATAAATCCAGTAATAATTTTAAAGATATTAAATGTTACTTTTATATTTAATACATTAAACCTAATGACTGCTATTTTCTTCTTTTTAGCAAAACAAGTGATTGATTTTCTTCAGCTATATTTCTCTGCAATGAATCTTTATGATCTTAAAATAAAGAGGAATTTATACTATGTAACATACATTGAAAAACTATAAATATGGGCATAATCCAACTGAATATTAAGTTTCTAGAGTTTCTAACTTAGCTGGTTTGAACTTAGAAAATGTTCCTGATAGAGTGACCTCAGATGTGGAAAGGTGGTTGCTGTGCTGTGCTTAGTTGCACAGTCATGTCTGACTCTTTGCGACCCCATGGACTGTGGCCCACAAGAATACTGGAGTAGGCAAGAATACTGGAGTAGGTTGCCATGCCCTCTGCCAGCGGATCTTCCCAACCCAGGGACTGAACCCAGATCTCCTGCATTGGAGGCACATCTGAGCCACCGGGGAACTCAAGGAATACTGGAATGGGTAGCCTGTCTCTTCTCTAGGGGATCTTACTAACCCAGGAATCAAACCAGGGTCTCCTACATTGCAGGTGGATTCTTTACCAGCTGAACTACCAGGGAAGCCCCGGAAGGGTGATTAGGCCAGTCTATATAATTCTATTTAGCTCATATTTTATGGTATCACTGGATATTAACTGCTGCTGCTGCTGCTAAGTTGCTTCAGTCGTGGCTGACTCTGTGCGACCCGTAGATGGCAGCCCACTAGGCTCCTCTGTCCCTGAGATTCTCCAGGCAAGAATACTGGAGTGGGTTTCCATTTCCTTCTTCAATGCATGAAAGTGAAAAGTGAAAGTGAAGTTGCTCAGTCATGCCCAACTCTTTGCGATCCCATGGACTGCAGCCTACCAGGCTCCTCCGTCCATGGGATTTTCCAGGCAAGAGTACTGGAGTGGGTTGCCATTAACTACCACTTACAATACTTAAAAAGTAGAAGAATAGTTGATTTTCAATATTATATTAGTTTCAAGTGTAAAACATAGCGATTTCATATTTTTATAGATTATACTCCATTTAAAGTTATTATACAGTCAACAAAAACAAGACCAGGAGCTGACTGTGGCTCAGATCATGAACTCCTTATTGCCAAATTCAGACTTAAATTGAAGAAAGTAGGGAAACCACTAGACCATTCAGGTATGACCTAAATCAAATCCCTTATGATTATACAGTGGAAGTGAGAAATAGATTTAAGGGACTAGATCTGATAGATAGAGTGTCTGATGAACTATGGACGGAGGTTCATGACATTGTACAGGAGACAGGGATCAAGACCATCTCCATGGAAAAGAAATGCAAAAAGCAAAATGGCTGTCTGGAGAGGCCTTACAAATAGCTGTGAAAAGGAGAGAAGTGAAAAGCTAAGGAGAAAAGGAAAGATATAAGCATCTGAATGCAGAGTTCCAAAGAATAGCAAGGAGAGACAAGAAAGCCTTCCTGAGCGATCAATGCAAAGAAATAGAGGAAAACAACAGAATGGGAAAGACTAGAGGTCTCTTCAAGAAAATTAGAGATACCAAGGGAACATTTCATGCAAAGATGGGCTCGATAAAGGACAGAAATGGTCTGGACCTAGCAGAAGCAGAAGATATTAAGAAGAGGTGGCAAGGATACACTGAAGAACTGTACAAAAATATCTTCATGACCCAGATAATCACAATGGTGTGACTGCTCACCTAGAACCAGACATCCTAGAATGTGAAGTCAAGTGGGCCTTAGAAAGCATCACTACGAACAAAGCTAGTGGAGGTGATGCAATTCCAGTTGAGCTCTTTCAAATCCTGAAAGATGATGCTGTGAAAGTACTGCACTCAGTATGCCAGCAAATTTGGAAAACTCAGCAGTGGCCACAGGACTGGAAAAGGTCAGTTTTCATTCCAATCCCAAAGAAAGGCAATGCCAAAGAATGCTCAAACTACCACACAATTGCACTCATCTCACACACTGGTAAAGTAATGCTCAAAACTCTCCAAGCCAGGCTTCAGCAGTTCACCTGAGCTGTGAACTCCAGATGTTTAAGCTGGTTTTAGAAAAGGCAGAGGAATCAGGGATCAAATTGCCAACATCCGCTGGATCATGGAAAAGCAAGAGAGTTCCAGAAAAACATCTATTTCTGCTCTATTGACTATGCCAAAGCCTTTGACTGTGTGGATCACAATAAACTGTGGAAAATTCTGAAAGAGATGGGAATACCAGACCACCTGATGTGCCTCTTGAGAAACCTATATGCGGGTCAGGAAGCAACAGTTAGAACTGAATGTGGTACAACAGACTGTTTCCAAATAGGGAAAAGGAGTACATCAAGGCTGTATATTGTCACCCTGCTTATTTAACTTCTATGCAGAGTACATCATGAGAAACACTGGGCTGGAAGAAGCACAAGCTGGAATCAAGATTGCCGGGAGAAATATCAATAACCTCAAATATGCAGATGACAACACCCTTATGGCAGAAAGTGAAGAGGAACTAAAAAGCCTCTTGATGAAAGTGAAACAGGGGAGTGAAAAAGTTGGCTTAAAGCTCAGCATTCAGAAAACGAAGATCATGGCATCTGGTCCCATCACTTCATGGGAAATATATAGGGAAAGAGTGGAAACCATGTCAGGCTTTATTTTGGGGCTCCAAAATCACTGCAGATGGTGACTGAAGCCATGAAATTAAAAGACACTTACTCCTTGGAAGAAAAGTTATGGTCAACCTAGATGGCATATTCAAAAGCAGAGACATTGCCAACAAAGGTCCGTCTAGTCAAGGCTATGGTTTTTCCAGTAGTCATGTATGGATGTGAGAGTTGGACTGTGAAGAAAGCTGAGTGCGGAAGAATTGATGCTTTTGAACTTTGGTGTTGGAGAAGACTCTTGAGAGTCCTTTGGACTGCAAGGAGATTCAACCAGTCCATTCTGAAGGAGATCAGCCCTGGGATTTCTTTGGAGGGAAACTCTGGTATTTTGGCTACCTCATGCCAGGAGTTGACTCATTGGAAAAGACTCTGATACTGGGAGGGATTGGGGGCAGGAGGAGAAGGGAACAACCGAGGATGAGATGGCTGGATGGCATCACTGACTTGATGGATGTGAGTCTGAGTGAGCTCCGGGAGTTGGTGATGGACAGGGAAGCCTGGTGTGCTGTGATTCATGGGGTCGCAAAGAGTTGGACACGACTGAGCGACTGAACTGAACTAAAGTTAATATAATATATTGGTTATGTTCCCTGTGTTGTATATTATATTCTTATATCTTATTTAATACATAGTAGTTTGTACCTCTTGATCCCCTCTTCATATCTTGCCCATTCCCCCCACTCTCTCCCTACTGGCAACCACTAGTTTATTCTCTGTATCTGTGAGTCTGTTCTGTTTGATTATATTCATTTGTTTATTCAGTTTTTAGATTCCACATGTAAGTGAAAACATGCAATTTCTGTTTTTCTCTACCTTAACTTTATTATGCATAATGCTCTCCAGGTTAATTCATGTCTTTGCAAATGGCAAAATTTCATTCTTTTTTTCATGATTGAGCATATATATATATTTCACACACACACACACACACACACACACACACATATCCTTCCTATAGGCTTCCCAGGTGGCTCAGTGTTAAAGAATCCACTTGCCAATGCAGGAGATGCTGGAGACATGGGTTTGATCTCTGGGTTGGGAAGATCCCCTGGAGTAGGAAATGGCAACCCATTCTAGTATTTCTGCCTTGGAAATCCCATAGATAGAGGAGCCTTGAGGGCTACAGTCCATGGGGTTACAAAGGGTCGGACTCTACTGAGCATGCATGCATGGTATATACCCACAATAGTTTTAATGGGAAGTCTATACTGGCTTCTGCCCAGGCTTCATCCTCCACTGACCTAGGGAGAGGAGTCAAGGCCCCATGGGCTCTGACAGATGGGAGTGGTGTATGTGGAGATCCTAGAGAGTGGATCCCAGAACTTTCAGAGGAGTAGCACTCCAGAGATTCTAGGTTTGAAAGTCTTGCAGGTAGGTCCTTCCCACGAGCCTGCAGAGAGCTAGAGAAGGCTGAGGGGGAAGCAAGAGAGTAGCTGAGACCAGGGCTAGGAGGTCGGGACAGAGTTTCAGAGGTGTCTGTTTCACTGAGTATCAGCAGCAACTGACTCGATTCCCGAAGAAATAACTTGATCTCAACAAATGACAATTTCTGAAGATTTTTTCTTTTTAATTAAGACTAAAATATTCAGCACCCAAACATTAGGCCAAAGAGCACTGTAATGTGCTTGTGAAAAAAAAAAGAAAAAAAAACGTAAGATGGGTTATGCCATCTCACTGGGGTAAAGTGGAACAGAATTGGGGTTCTTATTCAGAGACTTTGGGTGGTAGAGATAACAACCTGGGCATCTCAAGATAGGAGATTTGGGTGCATCAGAATTATTAAAGCTCTGTAACTTTATCTATGAAACAAATAATGTATCTACCTGAAAAAAATTTTCTAGTGCAGTTTTACTCTATCATAGAAACAAGAGTTGCAGGGGTGTAGATCTAATAAAATGGTACTAAATCCAGGAAGGCTTTGAAAGGGAGTTTAGTCAAACATGCTGTAGCCCTGGGTTTCCTGTGTTGTCAAGGTAACCAGAGCCTTCGTTTTCTTGGTAACCTGAACCTGCCAAGCCAACATCAGAGACACCTCACGCTTTAGCTAGTCAGCCACCTGCCACTGAGTTACACAGGGTTTTTTTGGGCTGAGTTTCCTAAAAAGAAAAAGCCAAGGTTTTCCTTTTCTTCTACCTGCCTCTCATATCCTTCTTTATTTTATATATCCTTCAGTTTTTATTTTAAATTTCTTATTGATAATTATAGATTCCCATATAGTTTAAATAAATAATAGAGATAGTCTTGTAAAACTTTCACCTCAGTTCAGTTTAGTCCCTTAGTCATGTCTGACTCTTTGTGACCCCATGGACTACAGCACGCCAGGCCTCCCCTGTCCATCACCAACTCCCAGAGCTTGCTCAAACTCAGGTCCGTTGAGTTGGTGATGCCATCCAACCATGTCATCCTCTGTTATCACCTTCTCCTCCCGCCTTCTATCTTTCCCAGAATCAGGGTCTTTTCCAATGACTCAGTTCTTTGCATCAGGTGGCCAAAATATTGGAGTTTCAGCTTCAGCATCAGTCCTTCCAATGAATATTCAGAACTGATTTCCTTTAGGATGGACTGGTTGGATCTCCTTGCAGTCCAAGGGACTCTCAAGACTCTTCTTCAACACCACAGTTCAAAAGCATCAATTCTTCGGCACTCAGCTTTCTCTACAGTCCAACTCTCACATCCATACATGACTGCTGGAAAAATCATAGCTTTGACTAGATGGACCTTTGTTTGCAAAGTAATGTCTCTGCTTTTTAGTATGCGGTCTAGGTTGGTCATAGCTGTTTTTCCAAAGAGCAAGTGTCTTTTAATTTCATGGCTGCAGTCACCATCTGCAATGCTTTTGGAGCCCAAGAAAATAAAGTCACTCACTGTGTCCATTTTTCCCCATCTATTTGCCACGAAGGGATGGGACCGGATGCCATGATCTTAGTTTTCTGAATGTTAAGTTTTAAGCCAACTTTTTCACTCTCCTCTTTCACTTTCGTCAAGAGACTCTTTAGTTTCTCTTCGCTTTTGCCATAAGGGTGATGTCATCTGCATGTCTGAGGTTATTGATATTTCTCCCAGCAATCTTGATTCCAGCTTGTGCTTTATCCAGGCATTTCGCATGATGTACTCTGCATATAAGTTAAATAAACAGGGTGACAATATACAGCCTTGATGTACTCCTTTCCCAATTTGGAACCAGTCTGTTTTTCCATGTCCAGTTCTAACTGTTGCTTCTTGACCTGCATACATATTTCTCAGGAGGCAGATCAGGTGGTCTGGTATTCCCATCTCTTTCAGAATCTCCCACAATTTATTGTGATCCACACAGTCACAGGCTTTGGTGTAGTCCATAAAGCAAAAGTAGACGTTTTTCTGAAACTCTCTAGTTTTTTCAGTGATCCAGTGGATGTTGGCAATTTGATCTCTGGTTCCTCTGCCTTTTCTAAAACCAGCTTGAACATCTGGAAGTTCACAGTTCAGGTACTGTTGAAGCTTGGCTTGGAGAATTTTGAGCATTACTTTACCAGTGTGTGAGATGAGTGCAATTGTGTGGTAGTTTGAGCATTCTTTGGCATTGCCTTTCTTTGGGACTGGAATGAAAACTGACCTTTTCCAGTCCTGTGGCCACTGCTGAGATTTCCAAATTTGCTGGCATATTGAGTGCAGCACTTTCACAGCATCATCTTTTAGGATTTGAAATAGGTCAACTAGAATTCCATCACCTCCACTAGCTTTGTTCATAGTGATGCTTCCTAATGCCCACTTGACTTCACATTCCAGGATGTCTGACTCTAGGTGAATGATCACACCATGGTGGTTATCTGGGTCATGAAGATCTTTTTTGTACAGTTCTGTGTATTCTTGCCACCTCTTCTTAATGTCTTCTGCTTCTGCTAGGTCCATACCATTTCTGTCCTTTATTGTGCTCATCTTTGTATGAAATGTTTTCTTGGTGGCTTTAATTTTCTTGAAGAGATCTCTAGTCTTTCCCATCCTATTGTTTTCCTCTGTTTCTTTGCATTGATCGCTGAGGAAAGCTTTCTTATCTCTCCTTGCTGTTCTTTGGAACTCTGCATTCAAATGGTTATATCTTTCCTTTTTTCCTTTGCCTTTTGCTTCTCTTCTTTTCTCAGCTATTTGTAAGTCCTTGTCAGACAACCATTTTGCCTTTTTGCATTTCTTTTTCTTGAGGATGGTCTTGATCACTGCCTCCTGTACAATGTCACGAACCTCCATCCATCAGATCTAATCCCTTGAATCTATTTGTCACTTCCACTGTATAATTGTAAGAGATTTGATTTAGGTCATACTTGAATGTTCTAGTGGTTTTTCCTACTTTCTTTAATTTAAGTCTGAATTTGGCAATAAGGAATTAATGAACTGAGCCACAGTCAGCTCCTGGTCTTGTTTTTTCTGACTGTATAGAGCTTCTCCATTGGGTTTCCTACTCTGTGGAAACGTCTCCTCCTTCACGACTCCCTCCCCAGACAGGTCTCCATCCCTAATTCTTTTGTCTCTCTTTTTGTCTTTTATATTTTGTCCTACCTCCTTTCAAAGAGAATGGGCTGCCTTTCTGGGTGCCAGGTGTCCTTCGCTAGCGTTCAGAAGTGTTTTGTGGAAGTTGCTCAGCATTCAAATGATCTTTTGATGAGTTTGTGGGGGAGAAAGTGGTCTCCCCATTCTATTCCTCTGCCATGTTGTCTTGTCCCAACCTTTAACCTCAGTTCAGTTCAGTTCAGTCGCTCAGTCATGTCCGACTCTTTGTGACCCCATAAATCGCAGCACGCCAGGCCTCCCTGTCCATCACCAACTCCCGGAGTTTACACAGACTCATGTGCATCGAGTTGGTGATGCCATCCAGCCATCTCATCCCATCCTCTGTCATCCCCCTTCTGCTCCTGCCCCCAATCCCTCCCAGCATCAGAGTCTTTTCCAGTGAGTCAACTCTTCGCATGAGGTGGCCAAAGTACTGGAGTTTCAGCCTCAGCATCAGTCCTTCCAATGAACACCCAGGACTGGTCTCCTTTAGGATGGACTGGTTGGATCTCCTTGCAGTCCAAGGGACTCTCAAGAGTCTTCTCCAACACCACAGTTCAAAAGCATCAATTCTTCATCACTCAGCTTTTTCACAGTCCAGCTCTCACATCCATACATGACCACTGGAAAAACCATAGCCTTGACTGGATGGACCTTTGTTGGCAAAGTAATATCTCTGCTTTTTAATATGTTATTTAGGTTGGTCATAGCTTTCTTTCAAGGGTAAGCATCTTTTAATTTCATGGCTGCAATCACCATCTGCAGTGATTTTGGAGCCCCCCAAAATAAAGTCTGACACTGTTTCCACTGTTTCCCCATCTATATCCCATGAAATGATGGGACTAGATGCCATGATCTTTGTTTCCTGAATGCTGAGCTTTAAGCCAACTTTTTCACTCTCCTCTTTCACTTTCATCAATAGGCTTTTTAGTTTCTCTTCACTTTCTGCCATAAGGGTGATGTCATCTGTATGTCTGAGGTTATTGATATTTCTTCCGGCAATCTTGATTCCAGCTTGCGCTTCTTCCAGCTCAGCGTTTCACCTTTCACCTAGTTCCTGTTAATTAACACTTTGCTTAATTACAGTACAACAATCACATGTTAAATGTATACAGGGCTGTGTATCAATTACGTCTCAATAAAAATGGAAGAAAAAAAGTATAACAAGGTATCATCGTGATGGAATTGTTAGGTGTTTTGGCTACAGTAGTAGTCACATGACTCTATACATGATAACATTGCATTTAAATATACACACAAGTGCCCGAATGTAAAATTGGTGAAAACTGAATAATGTTTGTGGATTGTGTATATATTAATATCCTTCAGTTTTATTGGGATTTAGTTGCCTTACAGCACTGTATAAGTTTAAGGTATGTAGCATATTTGACTTGCCTCAGCATTTTTAATGAGCATCTGGGAACTCATATAGATGCCAAATTAAATAAATAGAAAGCATCTTTTTCCTTGTGATGAGAGCACTTAGGATTTACACTCTTAACTTTCATGTATAGTGTACATCAGCATTAATCATATTTATCATGTTGTACATTACATCCTTAGTATTTATTTATCTTGTAACTGAAAGTTTGGACCTTCTGACTGCTTTCATCCAATTCTCCCTTCCCCATTCTCCTTTATTTAAACCGAGAGCTATATTCACCTTCATGAAATTATAAAACTGGATTATGACTGAAGCTTTTAGAAGCACAGCTATCTGACGTTTGTTCACCTTGGTTATGTTATAAGTGCCAGTCCACACAGTCATCTTTTTTCCCTGAAATGACTTTATAGAAAATAAGGCAATACCTATCTGGCTTTCTCTTAGCTGTGTTGAGGTTGACATAACACAAGGCCAGGCCACAAGATACCACACTATAAGTCAAGACTTGTTTTTGTTTTGCCCCCTGGGAAAATTTAGACTGAAAGAAAGAGGAAAGTTCATGAACTGAACACATTTATCCAGAGGCTTCAGTGTTTCAGGGATTCTTCTGGTTGCATCTGGGATGCAGGGACAAAGATGGTTTAGTCTCTGTGCTCAGTGATGTACAGGCTACTGAAGGGTTTAAGACAAAAACAAACAAATAAACAAACAACAATAAATCCAGTACTTTGGCCACCTCATGTGAAGAGCTGACTCACTGGAAAAGACTCTGATGCTGGGAGGGATTGGGGGCAGGGGAGAAGGGGACGACCGAGGATGAGATGGCTGGATGCATCACTGACTCGACAGACGTGAGTCTGAGTGAACTCTGGGAGTTGGTGATGGACACGGAGGCCTGGTGTGCTGTGATTCATGGGGTCGCAAAGAGTTGGACACGACTGAGCGACTGAACTGAAATAAAGGTAGAATATAATTAGGGGACTTCCCTGGTGGCTCAGTGGAAAAGAATCTGCCTGCCAATGTAGGAGATGTGGCTTCCATCCCTGGTCGGGAAGATCCCACCTGCCGTGGAGCAACTAAGCCTCTGTGCCGCAACTGTTGAGTGTGTGCTCTAGAGCCCGGGAGCCGCAGTTACTGAGGCTCGTGCACCCTAGAGCCCGTGCTCCGCAACAAAGCAAGCTGCTGCAGTGAAAGCCTCCCACTACAGAGAGCAGCCCTCACTCGCTGCAACTAGGGAAAAGGCCATGCATCCATGAAGACTCAGCACAACCAAAAAATAAGTAAATTATAAATGAACAAATTTATATATAAAAAGAATAGAGTTAGGGTCATCAGAGAGATATGAAAACCTGAAGAAAATGCTGCATAAGCTCCAAGGAAGAATAGACATTAATTTGATGGGTGTAGCCAAGAAAGCCTCATGGAAGAATTGAAATGGGCTTTGACAAAAGGGATGTTTTTCAAGGAGGGTATTGAAGATGCAGGGTAGAGATGTACCCACAAAATCATCTAGTTCAGAGCTGTAAGAGGTTAAGTGTGTAGGCTCAGGCTCCAGGTTGCCTGGATTTAAATCCCAGCTCTGCTACATTCTACTTTGTGACCTTGGGCTAGTCAGTAACTTCTCTGAGCTCCAGTCTTCTGTCTATAAAGAGGTGAGGATTTAATTCTTTAAGATATGTGAAACTCTTGGAACTGCTCTTGATTTATAATAAATGTTTGAAAAGTGTCAGCTATTATTATTGTTGCTGTGGTTGTTATTATTGTTAGTGGAGTTTAGAAGGAGGTGCAGTGCTTATGAGAGTGGAAAGAGTTTGGGTTCATTTTGTGGCCACAAATATATCAGATTGAAGTTTGTACTTAATTTGATAGGTGATTATTTTTTAATTATTAAAAAAATTTTATGTCGGTAAGTAAACGGATTGAAGGCAGGAGAAGAAGGAGACGACAGAGGATGAGATGGTTGGATGGTATCACCGACTTGATGGACATGAATTTGAGCAAACTCTGGGAGTTGGTGATGGACAAGGAAGGCCAGCGTGCTTCAGTCCATTGGGTTACAGAGAGTTGCACACGACCGAGTGACTAAACTGTAGTAAATAGCACCAGAACAACAAAACATCAGGAAGCAACAACAGTGGAAACTTCAGTTGTTGAACATCTGGTGTAGTCTTTTTGTATTTCCAGCCATTGCCCCCAGCTGCTAACCATGCTAACTTTTCATTAGGTGACCGTGAGTGGCGTTGGGAATTGATTTGATACAAAACACCTGTAGAAAGAATTACTGAACGCTAATCTTGTACAGGTGAAGAGAAAATCGATTTGGAGAGGAACAACTTCTACTTTATCATACAAATAAAAACTCTGGGGCCATGCATGTCAAAGCCAGTGGCCTTGAACCCTTCTCTACCATAAAGGGCTTTGAGACAGTGCAATATATCATTAAAAAAAAAAAGTCATTTCTTTTCCATGTTGTAATATGTTGTGAAAGATTTGACTGATGACCTATATTTCAGGAAGCATGAATGATCTTCACGTCTCAGATGAGGTAGGCGTGTCATAAATCAGTACATGATGTAGTAAAACGCCTTTTCTGCCTTGGTGCCACCTTGGTCCCTAATTATAGGTGCAAACAAGGTAAACATTTTATTTTTTAACAGCTGGGAATCTTTAAGAATTCTAGTCACTCCAAATGTTTTGATTTGCTCTTCTCAGTTCAGAGATGCTAGCTGATCTACTGCCTCGAATGACGAATGGCAGCTCATATTCATTTTTGGAGAACAATTGCTGAGTTCTGAAAACCATGCTTCCGGTTGTTCTGACCTCTGGATGTATTTGTGTGACCTTTTCGAGGCCCTTGTTCTTTGATCTCCGTAGATCTGCTCCTTTCTCTCTGTGCAAGATGTTGGGCGTTGGTCATACCTCACAGTCAAGCCTTGTTTGGCCTCTTCTGGAGGAAGCCAGCTGTTCCGTGGCTCTTCCCTCTGAATAAAGTGATGACTTTCAAGAGTTCTGAAACACTAAGGGAGAGAGCTGCTGAGCCACAGGTCATGGAGGAGGATCTGGCTTCTCTAAATCCATTAAAACTGGTTTGACCTTTTCTAGTCCCATGGTTCATGAATACTGGCGAATTTCAACTTTCCAACCCAGACTCCTTCCCTCAGCTTCAGAGTTATATATCCTGCTGCCTACTCAGCACCTCTTGGATGTCAAATAAGCATTTCAAACTAATATCTAATAGAATTATTGACTTTCTCATCTAAACCTACTTGCTCTCCAGTGTTCTCAGCAAACGGTGCCCCATTGCACACATTTGCTAAGGACAGAAATCTAGGACTTGCCTTTTGTTCCTGTTTTTCCTTCATATCCCACATTCTCTTGTTTACCAAGTAGTCTGTTTTCAAAATATAACCCTGGGGTCCAGTGGTTGAGAATTCTCCTGCCAATGCATGGTTCAATCCCTAGTTCGGGAAGATTCTACATGCTGTGGAACAGCTAATCCCTAGTGTCACAACTACTGAGACTGTGCTCTAAAGCCCGCTCACTGCAATAAGAAAAAGCCCATGCCAGCAACAAAGACCCAGCACAGCCAAAAGTAAAATGAAGTACATCCATATATATATATATATATATATATATATATATATGCACACACACGTATACCCCAAACATGATCACTTTTCGCTTCCGATACCACCACTGTTTCAGTCTCAGCTGTAATCACCTCTCCCCTCAGCTACTGCAGTTTCCTAATAGGTCCCCTGCCCCGACTCTGGCTCTTCAGTGGCCCATTTTCATATAGAAACTGAAGTGATTGTTTAAAACTGTAAGTCACTCTCCTGCTCAAAACTTTGTAGTCTTCCTAGGGCACCTAACATCAAATCCAGGTTTGCAGCATGGGTTAGAGACCTACAAGATCTGGTTGCTGCTTTGCTCTCTAACCTCATTTCCTACAATTCTTCTTACTCATTTCTGCTGGTCACACTGGTTAGCTTTTTACCTTGGACTTGGCAAATTCGTTTTGCCTCAAGGCTTTACTGCCTCTTCCAGGGGGCTCTTACTCCAGGCCATCACTAGTTTGCTCGTTTGCATCGCTGAGCTAGTTGCATCTTCTCCCACGGCTGAAAATGCTGCCTCCCCGACATCTATCTTCTTATCCTCTCTTATTTTCTTTACAGCAAACACTTCTAGGGAGTTTCCTGGCTTTCCAGAACTTCCACTGCAGGGAACATAGTTTCTATCCCTGGTCAAGGGATATGTATTTTCTTGTTTCCTGCATTAGAATATGAGTTCCACGAAGGCAGCTACTTTGTCTTGCTCATGACTGTGTCCCCCAGAAGTGCCTGCCACAGACTGAGTTCTTGATAAAAGTAAGGAAATGAGTTTGAGTCTTCCTGTTTTCAGCAGTTTATTACAGTGAATCAACGGATTTTCCTTTGTTCCATGGATGCTGCTTCTTTTGGACTGAAAACACAAAACAGGATTGTAATAATTTTCAGTTTTATTGAATGATTAAGAAGAAATCAACTTGCATGGAGTTTGTTTTCATTTTGTAACACATTAGTGACTAGTGGTTTCCAATTTGTGGACAAAAGCCAAGTGGTGTTGAAGTGAGCCCTCTCAATACAAGAAGGAACAGTGAGACTGTTGACATGTTCAATCTTGAAACCACCACTCTCTTGACAGGAACTTAAATGTTAATAAGCAATGTCAAAAACTCAGAAATACAGCATGCTAGGAAACTTCTTTTTAATTTTTGGTCTTGGTCTTTTTTTTTTAAGTGAGCAGTTACTGTGTCCCATGTAATGTGCTGTATTCAGCATGCATGCTCAGCTCACTTTTATAACCATGCTCTAGGACAGGTATTATTACCCCTTATAGAGATAATGAAATTGAGAATTAGAGAACTATGTACTTACCGGAGGTCGTAGTCAAAGGCAGAACTGAGATTCAACCCCTGCCCTGACTCATTCCCAAACCCCAATTCTTTATAATCTCCCAACACTGCTTCCCACGGGGGAAACTCGAGTGAGACTCTCATAGGTATATCTGAATTATTTTTATGGGCTATCAAAATTCCAATTTAAAAATGAAATTGAATGTGTGCATCTAAAAATGCCACAGCAGGGATCTCCAACCCAAGAGATGGAATTAGCTGATGAACCATGAACTGGAGGAAGAAGAGTTGATTCATTTTGAAACATGTTGTCTGCCAACTCCATTTGCAGGCTTGCCACCCCAGGCAGAACAACGTGAAGGGAGTTAAGTGTAAAAGGAAGTTTTCTGCTATGGACAATTTCTGACAATGTCAGGCCACCATCTGAGTTTTATTGTGTACCAGCCAGGTTTACCACCGACCAGCTTCTGTGCTGGGAGGTATTATCCTTGTTTCTTTCTTTCTTTTTTTTAATGCATGGAGGGGCATGACATGCTCAGGGTTACCAGCTGGTGTGTTATAGAGATGTGACTGAAAGCTAGGTTCATCTGCTTTTGTCCATACCATTCTCCATTTGGATATATCCCCTCCTACTTACTTTATAGACACATATTAGAAAGGAAACAACTGGGAGCAAAGCCACTTAAAATAACATCATTTACTCTCCAGTGATAGGATGGCTGAGAGAGTTCCAGTGTATGGTGTAATGGATGGTTTTGGTGAGGGAATATCACAGCAGATTGTTGTTAGATGTAACACTTTTTTCTTAAAATCTCTGTAATTCAGAGGAATTACTAATACATTCCAGTTTATTTATTTTTTTAAAACATATTTTAAATTGGTGACATTTTATTCAGTTCAGTCTTTCAGTTGTGTCTGACTTTGTGACCTCATAGGCTACAGCACACCAGGCCTCCCTGTCCACCATCAACTCCAGGAGCTTGCTCAAACTCATGTCCATCGAGTTGGTG
This sequence comes from Nanger dama, assembly GCA_917880005.1. Lineage (NCBI taxonomy): Eukaryota > Metazoa > Chordata > Mammalia > Artiodactyla > Bovidae > Nanger > Nanger dama. The sequence continues at coordinate 31,544,940 of CAKJTW010000023.1, forward strand.
ATATCATCCAACCATCTCATCCTCTGTCATCCCCTTCTCCTCCTGCCTTCTATTTTTCCCAGAATCAGGGTCTTTTCCAATGACAGTTCTTCCCATCAGGTGGCCAAAGTATTGGAGTTTCAGCTTCAGTCCTTCCAGTGAATATTCAGAACTGACTTCCTTTAGGATGGACTGGTTGGATCTCCTCGCAATCCAAGGGACTCTCAAGAGTCTTCTTCTGCACCACAGTTCAAAAGCATCAATTCTTTGGCACTCAGCTTTCTTTATAGTCCAATTCTCACATCCATACATGACTACTGGAAAAACCATAGCTTTGACTAGATGGACTTTTGTTGGCAAAGTAATGTCTCTACTTTTTAATACGGTGTCTAGGTTAGTCATGGCTTTTCTTCCAAGGAGCATTCAATTTCATGGCTGCAGTCACCATCGGCAGTGATTTTGGAGCCCAAGAAAATAAAGTCTCCCACTGTTTCCATTGTTTCTCCATCTATTTGCCATGGAGTGATGGGACTGGAAGTCATGATCTTAGTTTTTTGAAGGCTGAGTTTTAAGCCAACTTTTTCACTCTCCTCTTTCACTTTTGTCAAGAAGCTCTTTAGTTCCTCCTCACTTTCTGCCCAAAAGGTGGTGTCATCTGCATATCTGAGGATATTTTTCCCAGCGATCTTGATTCCAGCTTGTGCTTCATCCAGCCCGGCATTTTGCATGATGTACTCTGCATATAAGTTAAATAAACAGGGTGATAATATATAGCCTTGATGTACTCCTTTCCCAGTTTGGAACCAGTCTGTTGTTCCATGTCCAGTTCTAACTGTTGCTTCTTGACCTACATACATATTTCTTAGGAGGCAGGTCAGGTGGTCTGGTATTCCCATCTCTTTAAGAATTTTCCACAGTTTGTTGTGATCCATAACAAATTTTATTATATTATCTTATATAGAACTTGCAAGAGTCAGGTCAGGTTAGATTATTCTGTGATAACAGTCTCACATCTTAGTGGTCTAAAACAATGAGTTTTTTTTCCTCTTTGAGAAAAAGTCATGGATTCATGGGTGGGGTAGGGGGCTCTGCTTTCTGTTGTCAGGAAAATTGAGAGTATGATTATATATTGATCAGTCTTTGATTTGTTAAAAATAAAACCTTTCTAAAAATGCGAGTTGAGGGTGTGTATCTGGGGGAGGGTGGGAGGCGGAGTGGGAAGAGGAGGTATTAGTTACAAGTAACAAAGTTTATGTATATATTTATAAGTGAAGGCTCTATAAATTCCAAAGTAATCAGGACTGACTTAAAGACTAGAACTTTTGGAGGGGAAGAGTGGCAGGGTAAAGTGGGAAATTGGGATTGACAATATATACACTAATATATATCAAATAGATGGGCTTCCCAATGGCACAGTGAGCCAGTGCAGGAGAGGCAAGGGATGCAGGTTCAGTCCCTGGGTTGGGAAGATCCCCTGGCGTAGGAAATGGCAACCCACTCCAGTGTTCTTGCCTGGAAAACTGAATGGACAGAGAAGCCTGTCTAAGTCAATAGGGTTGCAAAGAGTCAGCTTTGACTGAGTACACATATAAAATAGAAAACTAAAGGTACCTACTCTATAGCACAGGGAACTCTACTCAATACTCTGCAATGGCCTACATTTGATTTTAATCTCTATTTAACAAGCAAGCACTTATTTATTTGTGTAACAGGCAAGGTCACCAAACTTGGCAAAGTAAATGGGAAAGACAGCTTTATAATAATGGCTACTATTGGTTGAAATTCTCATTTGTGGAATAATTGTCACATCTATCATGAAGCGTCAACAATCCTAGGGTGAGTAGTATTAAATCCGTTTTATGGGTGAGGAAACTGAGGTTCAGAGCAGCTAAGTACCTTATCTAGAATCATAAAGCCAATAACTCACAGAGGCTGGAGTTGTGAGATTCCCCTAATGCTGCATTTTTCCAATAGAGGATCCTATCAAGATTAAGGGTTTCAGATTATTAGAAGACAATTTGTATTTAGAACTTGCTGGCCTCCCTGGCAATATCTGGGAGAGCTGCTCACCACCCTTAAATAAATAAACAGCTGCTGCTCCTCACTGAGTGAACTGTATAGAGTTACCCCTTGTGAAGAGCAGCTCCTTTGCAAATCTATGCTGTAATTTGGAGGGTGTCCCTTGTGACTTTTCTCTGGGGCTCATGTTTGGTTTGTTTTTTTCTGCCTTGAACTATGGCTGGCTCTCACCTCTCTACTTGGGAGAATATTCTAGAATTTCTCTCCAGGCCCCCTCAAGTCCGTTGTGTATATATTGCCTGATTTGGTGACCACTCCCTTACCAGTTTCAGCTTCTCTGGGGATGCCAGCTTCTGGGATGCTGGACAAAAGTGCTCGTCAAAAGTATGAATACACCGTGGAGTGGAAGTGAAGCTAATGAGGCTTAAGCAGGGCTCCCCAGGGTGTGATCCCTTCCCAGAGGCACTGTGTTCCTATGGCAGTTGTTTTAGTGAAATTAGCAAAAGTAAGATTTTTCCATTGCAGTTGGTTGGGACCATTGTCTCTTCTGACTTCTTGTCATACGTCCCCTCAGGTTGAGTGGTCTTGGAAGTGGCCATAGGGCTTTTGCGGATCTGGCTAAGGGAAGCTGAGTTGGGAATATATTTAGAGGGGCTTCCCAGGTGGTGCTAGTGGTAAAGAACTCACCTGCCAGTGCAGGAGACATAAGGGATGCAGGTTCGACCCCTGGGTCAGAAAGATCCCTGGAGGAGGGCCCGGCAACCCACTCCAGTTTTCTTGTCTGGAGAATCCCATGGACAGAGGAGCCTGGTTCATAGCGTTGCAAAGGGTTGGGCATGACTGAGGCGACTTAGCATACATAGTGGGTTATACTTATGTGGTTCAGAATTAGGCTATAGACTAACAGTTGCCAGCTGTCTAGTGCAACAGTGGGCATAAAATACCCTCCCACCTGTTGTAGGGAGAAGTCAGTTCTGACTCCATGTGGAAACTGTTTCTTTGACTTCCTTTTCATTGCTTTTGTTATAATCATACATAATGGCCTGCCTCAGAGAATCCTGCCCCTCTGCTTGACCTATAAACTAAAGTGCTTTTGTTCAGAACCCTGTCCACTTGTAGATGACAGGAAGGAAAAAATTAACACATCCCCATTTCTGAGGCTAGCCATTCTTGGAAATATTTGCAAGGTTAATGGCCTTTTACTTTGTTTCCTTGCCTCCCCATCGTCTCTGATCTATAAAAGAACCTGGTATCCAGACCCCGGTAAGATGGTTATTTTGAGACATTAGTCTGCCATCTTAGTCAGCTGGTTTTCCAAATAAAGTAATATTCCTTGCCTCAATATCTCATCTCTCAGATTTACTGGCCTTCTGTGATGAGCAGAGTAAAAGCTTGGACTTGGTAACATGCCCACTTTGCCAACTGGCCTGATATTGTAAAGGAAGCTGTGGGGCCAGAGGCCAAGTTGTGATAGAAACCTGTCCTCTGGTCCTGGTGTTTCCAGGAGGCATGGAGCAGAGGAGAAGCAAGTAAAGTTGGAAACCGGTCTGTGGATAAATATTGTAGTGGTGGGTCAGCCAGGTCATGACAGATTACACTGACTTTTCTGGATTTTGTTATATTTGTGGTATTTGTCTAATTTTAAATATCTGTTATTGGCTGGGAATTCTTTTCTCATTCTAAATAAATATTTATTTTTATGCTACATTTTGCATTCATGATATTCTTTTTCTTAAAGAAATAACCTCTCTAAGTTATATAGATTTCAGGCCCAATAAAAATTAAGTTCTGTCCCTTAAATTGCATGGAAATTATTTTCCAGAAGCAGTTGCTCCAGAGAGTCTTCTGAAGTGAATTTCACAAACACCATAAAATGGCTATAATAAGACAATTTAATATATACATTCTTTTAAAATTTCTATATATGCATGTATTTCCTTCCCTAATGGCTCAGCAGTAAAGAACCTTCCTGTCAATGCAGAAGATGCAAGTTCAATCCTTGGATCAGGAAGATCCCCTGGAGAAGGCAATGGCAACCCACTCCAGTATTCTTGCTTGGGAAATCCCATGGACAGAGCAGCCTGGTGGGCTTCAGTCTATGGGGTCACAAAGAGTTGGACACAACTCAGCAACTGAGCATGCACATATGTATGTATGTATTTAATTGAAATATAGTTGATGTATAATATTATATAAGCTAATATATGCATTCTTTTAAAAAGTGTTTATTTTATTGACATATAATCGAAGTACTGTGTTAATTTCTGCTGTACAGCAAAGTGATTCAGCTATTTATATATATTCTTTTTCATGTTCTTTTCCATTATGATTTCTCAAAAGATATTGAATATAGTTCCCTGTGCTATACAGTAGAACCTTGTTTTGCATTCTATATATAATAGTTTGTATCTGCTAATCCCAAACTCCCAATCCATCCCTCCCCCACTCTCCCCCCTTGGCAAGTCTGTTCTCTGTGTCTGTGAGTCTGTTTCTGTTTCATAGATAAGTTTGTTTGTGTCAGATTTTAGATTCCACGTATAAGTAATATCATAAGGTAATTTTATTTTTCTGATTTACCTCACTTAGTATAATCTCTAGGTCCATCCACGTTGGTGCAAATGGCATAATGTACACATGTCTTGATTTGTACAGATCTAGCAAAATTTTATGTGAATATGAATGAACAGAGAAATCAAAACTTCATTTTAATTATTTCGATCTGACCTTCTTCCCATTTTGGGCATCAGGACTCTGGCCAAGTGGCAGCAGATGTCTGTTCATGGGGTTAGAGGTTTTAGGGTAGGATCAGGTGAGGCGAACTGGGGGTAGGTATGGGTATCACACTCTATTGCCACTCACAGGCAGGTAAAGGGTCCAGGGAGGCAGCTGGATCCCTCCTTTAGTTTATTGTTATTAGTTTTGTTTTGTTTTGTTTTTAAAGAACACAGGATGGTCTCTTCAAATAATTTAATGCCAAGGGTCAACCTAAAAATACCAACAATGGTTAATTCTGGGAGATTGAATTAGAAGTGACTTTTACTTTTTCCTTTTTAAGAATAGTTTCTGATCTTTCTGTAAATAGAATGTGTTAGCAGTAAGAAAAAGAAGCATTTGAAGACCCCTTTGCCCATGGCACGCACAATCCCATCTGTGTTTGTGTTTGTCTGTGTGTGAGACAGAGAAAGAGACACATTTTACTATGGAGTCATTTTTCTTCCTTCCTCTCAGCCACCCTCCCTCTTTTTTCCCTTAGAATAAATCCATAAAGGCTTACTCGCATCTTAATAACTCTTTGGAAACTTCAAAGAATGCTTTATTTCATACCTTTTAAGACTGTGTGTGAGATACAAATTTTTTAATTTGAGAAAAACATAAGATAGGAAGAAATTGCCTTTGCCTTTGACTTTTGGTGTGCAAATGTGAGATACAAGCAGAGAGAGATTCACGAGTAAATTACCAATTAGTTATTGAGAACTGCAGAACGTTGGAGCAGAAATTAGGATCTAATTATCTTCTCTATGATTGTCATTCAAGACACGAATCTGCCGAGTTTTATAATTGTGGGGCAAATCTATTCCGCCTGAGACAATTCCCTTACCACATCAAGATTTTTATGAAAGTCCAGGAAAGGTGGATGGGTGACTTTTAAGGATGCCCCCTTCCTTTCCTTCACGAGTGATGAGAGTGGCTCAGGCCAGTACCAGCCCGGGGCTGGACTCCCTCTGGGCATAAAACAGAAAGGACAAGCAGGTATATAAGGTGTGGATATTTCTTTAGTGCTTTTAAAGACAGAAATGTTTCTAATAAAGATAGAATGCTAATGCTGCTGCTGCTGCTGCTAAGTTGCTTCAGTCATGGCCGACTCTGTGCGACCCCATAGACAGCAGCCCACCAGGCTCCCCCCGTCCCTGGGATTCTCCAGGTAAGAACACTGGAGTGGGTTGCCATTTCCTTCTCCAGTGCATGAAAGTGAAAAGTGAAAGTGAAGTCACTCAGTCGTGTCCGACCCTCAGCGACCCCATGGACTGCAGCCCACCAGCTCCTCTGTCCATGGGATTTTCCAGGCAAGAGTAGTTCATTTAAAATATAAACTCCATTTTCATATAAACAGCTTCTTTCAGACTGTTTTTAGAGATTTCTTTATTTACTCTCTGCTCTTCGGGCTGCCCCAGGCCTCCTTCTGCCCTGACTCTGCGCCTCAGGACGTTCTCACTGTGACGTCCTTAGAGCCCTCCCTACATGGCTCCTTAACGCTCCTGCACTGCTCGCTACTCATTAGTGCCTCCTCCTGTTTCCTTAAACTCCCTTAGACTGGTGTCTGCACACAGTAGGTATTCGGATGGGTGGTCCTGAGTATGCATTTCACAGGTACTGTCCTTAGGTGTGAGCACATGCCTCTCTCCAGCCTCCCCAGCCTCCACTCGCCCCTTCTTCCACCAGCACCACCTCTGCATGTGTGTCCAGTCCTCTCTAAAATCCACTTTCTCTGGGTGCCTGCTACTTGGAGGCTGAGCCCTCCGCATCCTAAAAGAGCCATATCAGTTTGCAACAAAACAAAATATACTTCAAGAAAATAAAACCATGAAACCATATTTTAAGAAAAAAACAACAACCACCATATTTTTTTCCTGCCTTTGTTGACTATTAGGGTGTAAAGAGGAGCTCCACAATAGACCAGCATTTTCAGTCCAGCTGTGGACGATAGTCAGCATGAAGGGCTTGGATTATTGTGTGGTTAAATGAGCTAAGACGTGGATGACTTCTAACATGGTGCCTGGCATGTTGCTGACGCCCCAACAGTAAATCATTTCCTGCCTTTTGTCATGGCGGTCTGGTTACGTTTGTAGCTCTGTTACCGTGTGTAGCTCTGCTCCATAAAGAATCACCAAGAACTTAATGAGCTGTATTTCCTCCAATGCCATGGGCTGTGTCAACACAGTGTAAACATTGTGACAATTTTTGACTGAATTAACTGACTGAACGTTTTGAAGTATTGACGCAGCAGCTAAAAGAGGGAGGAATGTAGTCAAGCCAGCTATTCTGAAGGATGAGAACAGCAACCATTTCAAAACTAGAATAAAATGTGAGAAGCCAGTGGCAGGTCAGTAGCCACAAGGCCATTGGAAAACGCTTAGGAAAGGAGGGAAGACACAGAAATGAAAATCTGAAGATTGTCCTGGGTCACTATGGAATTTTATCCTTTACCAAAGCTTCCTTAATTTACTCCAAAGGAACAGAAGTAGAGAGTGGGAAGTGTCACACAATCTTGAGAAATGATGGTGATAGTTCATTCATTCTGTCCTTTCACCATTATCTGCCTTTAATCCCTTCCTCTGATAACTCTGAGGATGAGTAGAAGGTTGGAGCTGTGTCCCAAAATGTGTTGGGTGTTGGAAATCTTTGCAAGGAACTCTGGGGCAAGGATTGCCCTATTTGGGAGATATTTGTACTTCAGTTTATTCAATGAATTTTCTAAAAGATTACAAAATTTTGTTTACAGGTATATATAAATCTACAAGTTGTTATATTGGTATGTAGATATTGTATTCAATATATAATAATATATTCAGCATTTTCTCTGTATGATACACATAAAATATACAGTGTTATACAGAGAGTACATATATGGTATTATTTTTCAGATATATAGAAATAATACTATATGTACTGTGTATATAATTGTCGTCGTTGTTTAGTCGCTAAGTCAAGTCTGACTCTTTGCAGCCTCACAGACTGTAGCCTGCCAGGCTCCTCTGTCCATGGGATTTCCCAGGCAAGAATACTGGAATGGGTTGCCATTTCCTTCTCCAAGGAGTCTTCCAGACCCTGGGATTGAACACATGTCTCCTGTATTGGCAGGTGAATTCTTTACTGCTGAGCTACGAGAGAAGCGTGTATTTAATACTGTGTATTTACATATAATGTACAGTAATATATATATAATAATAGTAATAGATATATAGCATAATATATAGGATGGGTGGAGAAGAAGCAAGAATGAGAGAGAACTGAGTAATTTTAACCCTGAAATGTATTTATTAGTGTGGATAACCTTATATAAGAGCAAGTACACTTGATGCTAACTTGGTGGATTATTTCTGAAAGACTTCTGACCCAAGCATCATTAAGAAATTCCATTTCCCCAACTACCTTGAGGGATGAATGAAGCCATACCAAAATCAGTTTGTAATAACTGTTAGCTGGAGGATCCCTCTCTAGCAAAAAGATCTCTTGCTAACGGTCAACTTGGTTGACAGAGGGAACTTTTGACACAAAATTTTACCTGGACTCCAATAGGTTTCTGAAGTTGCTGTAACTGGGTTTGGTGTTGCTATGTAAGAGGAGACCACAGCTAGTTGGTTTTCCTTGTCAGGGAGGCAAGAATGTTAATAGAGCCAGTCTAGGGACTTCCCTAGTGGCTAAGACTCCATGCTCCCAATGTAGGGTGCCCTGGTTTGATCCTTGGTCTGGGAACTAGATCCCAAATATTGCAACTAAGAGTTTGCTTGCCACAAATAAAGATCCCACATGCTGCATCCCAAGCTGAAGATCGAATGTGCCACAACAAAGTTCTGGCGCAGCCAGGTAGATACAACAGATTGTCGCACAGCAGAAACGGACACAACATTGTAATGCAATTATTCTCCAGTTAGTAATAATTAAAAAGGAGCCAGTTGAGGTCAGTTGGGGTCAAGGGTTTTGACTGTATGCATCAGTCAACTCAGTGAGGTAACTATTTTCACTGTGTTTTTCCATTCCCGGATTTTCCCTCCCTACATGACTTTGATAAGAATGATTGAATTACTTGGTGCAGATGAGGCCTTGAGACTTAATCCCTCATCTACTTTCTTCTGTGGCCTTTCTTCCCACTCAATGTGTTACAAACAGTGACAGTCACAGAAAACCCAAAAGAGGATGTAGGTCATGGTTTTGGCTTTTTGCCACAATATTTTACAGTGTTTCCAAAGAACCTAGAGGGCAAGCTTAAAACAGTAAGTGCGACCCATCTGCAATGAGCTCCTGCTGGCAAGGATAGCTATAAATGTCAAGCTGTAGGATTTTAAAGACTTTTTAGTAGCTCATACATAGCTTGTACATTTATAAGCATTATTGAGTTGGGAGATAATGACACTCACATGTTGAGAATAGAATATGACATGTTAACGTATGTTCTTCCTCTCTGTGAATCTCCAGAGTCCAATTATTGAAACTTAAAAATTAGACCCTTCAGTGCATGACTACAGAACCAGTGGGAATAATTAATACTAAAAATTTTAATCTATTTACAGGCCTTACAAAACACATAGAGTAACAGGGGAAAAACATGTTTGACAAAGACATTTAATTGTATGATTTTCACTTTGAACTTTTGAAAAACTGTGTATTCCTATTTAAAAATGCCTGCCACGTTATATGACCTCATGTTAATTTTATTTCTGTGCCTTGGTGTAATGAGATAAATGTTGTCAAATCCATTAGAAGTGTATGTATTATGCTGAATAATCTGGTTTTATCAGTTAGGATGTTCTCCCTCCAAGGAGCAGAAAGCCCAACACAGATGATCTTAAACAATAAGAACATTTATTTGTTGGCTCGTGTAACTAAAGAAATGGTGGGCCTGAGGATCAGTTCATCCTGGTGGGTCTGGCTTTGTTTGGGGCAAATTCCATCATCTGTACTCTCTTTTGGGTGTTGGTGTAATTCTCAGGGTATTTTTCATGTTCTGATAAAGAGGCATAGTAGCGACAGTTTAGATGGTAGTGTATCATTGGTCTTAAGTCTGGGGGTGTGGAGACGGTCACCAGGTTGGTACAGCAGTGCAACCATCCCTTCCAGACCCAAATTCTTTCCATCTTTCTGCTCCCCCAGCCTCAGTCTTCATGTCTGCTACCTCATGGTCTCAACATGGCTGCTAAGCCGATAAGACTCATGTCCATGGTTCAGGAAAGTCAAGTCTGCCCACTTATACCAAAGGAAAGACAAAACTTTCCTGAAAGCCACACCCAATACACCTCTGCTTTTGTGTTACTGGCAAGTATTGGGTCACATGGTTACTGAGGTGTAGATTTCTGGTTGCCTGCCCAGTGTCCACTTCTTCCTCTTCCTTATCAACAGAACCTGGACTTTTTCAAAGTTGCAATATGGCCCTTAAAAAAATACACATCTTCAGGGACTACCCTGGTGGTCCAGTGGCTAAGACTTCACACTCCCAATGCAGGGGGCCCAGGTTCCATCCCTGGTCAGGAAACTAGATCCCATGCGCTTCAACTAAGACCTGGCACGGCCAAATAAATCAATAAAGATTAAAAAATTACACATCTTCACAGGTTAGACTTACTAAATCTACCCCAAACAAACAAAAACAGGATGCCCAGCATGAGGCACCCGTACACAAAACATGGCTTGTGGTTTGCCTGAAATTTGAGTTGAATGGAATGTCCTATATATTTTACCTGGCACCCTTACCCCAGGCTTCTTGGAAGGTAGCATGACCATGAAAGAGATAGTCTGCTCGAGGGGGCTTCCAGAAAAGCTTTTGAAGGAAGGGACCACACATGTCAGACACAGTCCTTTCATCCATTGCACTTTGTCTTCCCCCTTCCACTTGCCTGGACTTTGGACAGAATTCTCTAAAGCCATCTTGCAACCAGGAGAATAAAAGTTGTTTAAGGATTGCAGAGAAATAAGGAGGAGAAGTGTGGTTCTTTGAGCAGCTCTGAATTGCCTACCCTTAGATTCCTTGTTATATAAAAACAAAGCCCATATTTGGTTAAGTCATGGTAGTTTAGTTTCAGCCACTCGCTGCCAAATGCAGTTGTAACTGATACAGCTACCCCTTACTGGAAGAGGGAAGGAGAGGCTGGCAGGTGGCTCACCAGACTTTTGTTTTCGTCCTGCCACATAGCTAGACTACACTTCCCAGCCCCTGCGGTTAGGTGGGGGCCATTTGACTGGGTTCTGCCCAATGGAATGTGCGTGGGAGTCGTGCATGTGACTTTCAGGTCTGAGTCCACACTCCTGCTTTTCCCTGCATGTCTGCAGCAGAACAGGGGCCCTAAGGAATAATGGAGACAGCAGATTGAAGCAACCTGAGCCCCTGATGACTTTGTAGAGGAGACCCTCCCCACCTTGTGCTGATCTGCATTGTTTGTTGTTATTCAGTTGCTAAGTCGTGTCTGATTCCTTGTGAACCCACGGACTGCAGCATACCAGGCTTCCCCGTCTTCACTATCTCCCAGAGTTTGCTGAAACTCACGTCTCGCGTCCACTGAGTTAGTGATGCGATCCGCCTATCTCATCCTCTTGTCGCCCCCCTTCTCCTCCTGCATTGTACTGTAATATGAACAAGAAATAAACTTGTCTTAAGTCACTGAGATGTTGGGTTCCTTGGGGTCAACTAAGTCAATATTGCCTGCTGTAAGAGATGCTGCTTCAGGCCTCAAGTTCCAAGTAGGAATCACGAGACTCGCTCTCATTGGCTCACACATCTTGGGTCCACCTTTTAATCAATGGACTGGACTTTGCTGATGGCTTAAATAAACCATTCCAAGAGTGGGGGCTGGGGCCAGCTTCCCCCAGGCATTTGATGAGTCAAGGTCCTGGCAGGAAACAGAGTAATTTGAGGAGAGTTTAATAAAGTGACTGCTTACAAAAATTGGAGTGGGTGTAGGGAGACCATATGGTGCAGTATCCTGAAGCTAGTAAGAGCAGAGCCTTGGCACCCCTAGGCCAGAGGGTGGGTTGTGTTGGTGAAAGGTTTCCAGAACCTAGAGACAAATGTGGGCTTCCCTGGTGGCGCTAGTGGTAAAGAACACGCCTGCTGATGCAGGAGACATGAGATGCAGATTTGATCCCTGAATGGGGAAGATCCCCTGGACGAAGGCATGGCAACCCACTCCAGTATTCTTGCCTAGAGAATCTTATGGACAGTTGAGCTTGGCGGGCTACAATCCATGGGGTTGCAAAGAGTCGGACATGACTAAACTGACTTAGCATGCAAAGAGACAAATGTACCATAGGAAAAGATAGGCTGTGGACAGAGGGCTTTGTTTCCAGTCCTATGATCTTAGCTAGTCTGCAAGGAGGGGGCCAGAAGGAACAATATCTTGACCTTGCTCTTATCCTGCCCCCCGATCTTCTGCAGGGGTTCCCCATTATCCAAACCTGACTGGAAGCCCAAAGACTTGGGTGCTCATGACGTAATCTATGCAGGTCAGGCTCCCAGGTCAAAGCGCAGTGGAGAAGACCTGGAGGAGACATCCAGCACAGGCTGGGTATGCAAGTCCATTACCCAAACCAACTCTGGCTTTGTCAGGATGGCAGAGGGAATAAGGAATAGTAGGGAGCAACCCATAGTTCTACCTTTCTGGTGACCTCTCAGGCCCTGGGAGGGGCTAACTCCATGACTGTAACTTATTTTGGAGATAGAAGTCTTTTGGCCATATGACAAGTACATGGAAAGAATAGCTTCTGAATTTTCACTAACACATGAAAAATCCCAGGATCTGTAAGATGCTGAATGACTTATTTATTAAAGCATTAGAGTTGCCAGGACAACAGGATTTAATTTAGTAGTGTTCGATTTACACATTTGCTTTAATTCTGCTGCCATAGCTACTTGTTTAATTCTGTTTCCTTAGATTTTAAAAGTGTTCCTGCTAGGAGTAATTATGATATCAATAATATCTACCGCTTTAATATTTTTACATAATCCTGTGTCTGTTTTACTGGCCAGTACCTTTTGATCTCTTGTAATTGGTTTTATTCCAGGACATCTTGTTGCAGGTGATGCTGAAGACAATCTTAAGTTTGTGCGTTTAGTATTGAATGAGTCCCCATATTGATTCACACTTGATGCCTAATTGTTCATGCATAATCTTAGCATTATTTTTGTGCCTACTATGATTAATCGTAACAGCCCTAGTAGTGCATTGTTAAATTATATGTTAAATTGTTCTGGAGGTTGTCATATATCTTCTGCTATGAAAAATTTCCTTAACTGGATGTTTATGGAGTTTTTAGTGACAAGTTTTTTTATATTATAATTTTTTTTTGAGTTAGAGCAGGTAGTATTATTATATAAAAATAAGTAATTAATGCTTAGTAAGGAACAATCATAAATATGTCTAACTATAAGGTGAACATAAAAATCATCTTTATTCTACTACTTCAATAAAACATTGATTGATATAGTTGCTGCTGTTCAGTCACTAAATTGTGGCTGATTCTTTGCAACCCCATGGATAGCAGCATGTCAGGCTTCCCTGTCCTTCACTATCTCACAGAGTTTGCTCAGATTCATGTCCACTGAGTCACTGATGCCATCCAACCATCTCATCCTCTGCCACCCCCTCTCCTCTTGCCCTCAGTCTTTCCCAGCATCATAGTCTTTCCCAGTGAGTTGGCCCTTTGAATCAGGTGGCCAAAGTACTGGAGCTTCAGCTTCAGTATTAGTCCTTCCAATAAGTATTCAGGATTGATTTCCTTTAGGATTGACTGATTTGATCTCCTTGCAGTCCAAGGGATTCTCAAATTTTGAAAGGATTATATAGCAATATATTGATTAATAAACCCACGTATATATAGACAATTAACTTACAACAAAGGAGCCAAGAACATCCATGGGGAAAGGACAATTTCTTCAATAGATGGTGTTGGGAAAACTGGACCACAATCTCACACCATATCCAAAACTTAACTCAAAATGGATTAAAGATGAATGGAACACCTGAAACTCTAAAACTCCTAGGAGACAGCATAGACAGCTTGCTGTTTGATATCAGTCTCAGCAATATCTTTCTGGGTATGTTTCCTCAGGCAAGGGAAATAAAGCAAAGATAAACAGATAAGACTGCAGATGTCTCTTCTTATAAGGAAACTAATTCTCTTGGCTCGGAACCCCACTCCAATGACCTTGTTTACCCCCTAATTACCTCCTCACTCCAAATACTGTCCTATGGGGGGTCAGGGCTCCAATGTAAGAACTTTGAGGGGCACATACATTCAGTCCATAAGTGAGAATAAACCCTCCAGTAGTGGAATACTGAGGCTTCTTCTGCTCTGTCTCCTAAAGATCCCAGCACGACTGAACCTTTGGGGCTCACGGGGGTAACCTGTTCACCAGGGTTTGCTGGCTCTTTGGCTTTCTTCTTTTGTCAAACTTTGGGAGATGGCAGCCCAAATAAACTTCTTGTCTTCAGATCCTTATCAGAGGGAATCAGACTTGATAGGTTCCTTGGACCAATGGGCTTATTTCGGAAACAGAGCTGCTGACACTGCAGAAAGAGCAGGCTGCACACTTCCAGCTTCTTGCTTGGGGTCAGCGACTGGGAGGGGAGCCAGTTTACCTGTCAGGACGCTAGCTCCAAGGGAGCATAGGAAGGCGAGTATCAGGCAGTCAGCGGAGTGTTCAAACACTGGGCAGTCCGAAAGAACAATAACCATTCTTTAGGAGGGGTCTCTCTGTATTTTTGCTGGGTTACTCTCTTTTCCCCATATGGAAACAGGTTGTGTTCAGACCTGTTGGAAAGCCATTGTTAGTATAGAAAATACGGATGTAATTTTCTCCTTTTGTTCTATACCATTCAGCACCACTCTTCTGTTTCAATTACAAAGGGAGTAATAAGGCATTTGCTGCAGTTCTGCAAAAATAGAAAATTATCTACTGACCACTCTTAGGCTAAGAGAGAAATGAAGTGAGAAATTCTTCTCCCCAGATAAACACCCACGGGGTTTCAGTCCACAAGTTGGAGAACTTTTTTTTTATAAAAGCAATTTCTCAGTCCTTTTACACTAACTTATATAGATGACTGTGGATCCTCTGGGAAAATACTTAGCTCAGGATTTCTGAAGTTCTGATGTGGGAGCTGTTGGCCATCTGGGCCTGACTAATGACTGTACAGAGAAGGTCTCTGGAGAGAGACACAATTTGTTGGTAATGGGGGAACAGCACAGTAGCATTCTTCTTCGAGAATCTTTCCTGTGAGAGAACAAGCAGCATGTTAATCAGGGCAGATTTTTTTTTAAAACATCTACAGTCATGGCTTGATTCAGGAATCTTCAAGATTCAAGGAATCTTCAAATCTTCAATTTGATTCCCAAGAATCTTACTCCCAATTCTGCAGTGTTAATTTTTAAGATGAATATGCAAATATGCTTCCGATAAATGCCTTGCCAAACCTACTGATCCTAACGTGCTGTTCCTCATCTGTAGGGAGTTTTCTGTGGTCTGAGCAGAGATTCTTTGGAAGCAAGGTAAACTGCCCTAGGTATACATTCACCAATGATAACATTACTTATTAAAGAAAACATTTTCAAGTATATATATATATATATATATATATATATAGTTCAAGTAGAGTATATATTTTAACACATACTTTAGAAACTGAAACAAAGGTGAATCAACTATTCTGTCCAAGTTTATTGCCAGTTATGTGTTGTATGTGTTTCTAGAATGTGGGTGAATTGATAAGGGTCTCAGGGCATCCTTTTTACCTTGTAAAAAATAATAACTGTGATAAAAGCAGCTACCAGTTATATGAAACCATTATAAACACAGAAAAATTAGCTACCATTTACACGGGGCTTCCCTGGTGGCTCAGATGGTCAAGAATCTGCCTGCAATGCAGGAGACCCAGGTTTGATCCCTGGGTCAGGAAGATCCCCTGGAGAAGGGAAATGGCAACCCACTCCAGTATTCTTGTTTGGAGAATCCTATAGACAGAGGAGCCTGGCAGGCTACAGTCCATGGGGTCGAAAAGAGTTGGACACGACTGAACAACTAACACCCCCACCACCACCCCCCCCATTTATAAAGTGCTGTTTACATTTATTCGCATTTAGTCCTTACATTACACAAAGTGAAACAACTTTATGAGGTACTTAGTGTGGGTGTTATTCTCTGTGAACTTCACAGGCTTTCTCTGGTTGCCAGCACTGTTTTTTAAAATTAATTAATTATTTATTTTTGGCTGCGCTGGGTCTTTGTTGCTGCACACGGGCTTTCTCTAGTTGTAGCAAGTTGGGGCTACTCTCTAGTTGAGGTGCACGGGCTTGTTATTTGGTGGCCTCTCTTGTTGCAGAGCACAGGCCCTAGGTGAGCAGACTTCAATAACTGTGGCATGTGAACTCATGACTTGTGGTTCCTGGGCTCTAGAGTACAGACTCAATAGTTGTGGTATGGGGGCTTAGTTACTCCGAGGCATGTGAGATCTTCCCAAACTAGGGATTGAACCCATGTCCTCTGCATTGGTAGGCAGATTCTTAACCCCTAGACTGCCAGGGGAAGTCTGAGCCAGCATTGTTGATTGTAGATACAGGGATAGATGCTGACTCATGAGAGGACACTGGAGGACAGTGAAAGGTGCTAGAAAAATGTCAGTAGAGGAGCGAGTTTGAAATACATGGAACTATAAGCTTCTCTGTAGAATATTCTTTCAAATCTATGTGAAAAAAATCTGACTGAGGTTCTTTTCTCAACTTTCACGACAGTCCTAAAATTTTACCTGACGTTACCAGAAGTTGAAAGAAACTTTTCTAAGCTATCAATAGTAAAATATAACTTTTGGTGGTGCTGTGGGGAAGAATATTGGTGTCAAAGTTATAGTGAGTGGAGTAGGTGGCACAGAAAAGGGACAGCATGCCTTGATGCAAAAACATGAAGCAGAGAGGGGAGTCTGGAGGAAGGAGGAGCTTCAGAACTGCTGTGGACTGAATATTTGAGTCCAGGTTCCCCCACCCCCACCCTCACCTACCCCCTGGGCTTCCCAGATTGTGGCAGTGCTAAAGAACCCGCCTGCCAATGCAGGAGACCAACAACTCAACTGAACATCAAGTTCGATCCCCGGTCAGGAAGATCCCCTGGAGGAGGGCACATCAACCCACTCCAGTATTCTTGCCTGGAGAATCCCATGGACAGAGGAGCCTGGTGGGCTACATGAGGGTTGCAGAGAGTCAGACACAACTGAAGCAACTTAGAATACACACACGCACCCAAAATTCATAGACTGATGCCTAATCCCCAATGTGACAGGGTTTGGAGGTGGGGACTTTGGGAAGTGATTAGGTCAAGAGGGTGGAGCCCTTCTGAATGGGATTAGTGCCCTTATGGAACAGACCCCAGAGAGCCCCCCTCATGCCTTCCTCTACGTGAGGACACAGTGAGAAGATAGATGTCTGTGAACAAGAAAGTGGGTTCTCACAAGACACTGAATCTATGAGAGACTTGATCTTGGACTTCTCAGCTTCCAGAACTGAGAAATAATGTTTGTTGTTAAGTCACCCAGGTTATGGTACTTTTGTGATAGCAACCTGACTGGATGCAAAGACTAAAGAGTCTAGGAAATACGCCAGGTTCTACCACTCCCTCTCCCAGTAAATCTCAAACATCTGGGAAAGGAGTCTGAGTTTTTCCCTGTTAAAGAAAAGGAAAATTTTTTTAAGTTTTTTTTTTTTTTTTTTGATAAAGACTATTTTAAAAGTCTTTATTGAATTTGTTGCCACATTACCTCTGTTTTATGTTTTGGGTTTTTGGCTGTGAGGCATGTGAGATCTTAGCTCCCCTGCCAGGGATGAAACTTGCACCCCCTACATTGGAAGACAGAGTCTTAACCACTGGATCACCAGAGAAGTCTCAAAGAAATGGTTTTAAGTCAGTTTTATTAAGCTCTCAGAGAAGAAGGACATCTCAACAAGCTGAAGGACGTGGGGACATCCAAGCAGCAGACAGCTGTGTAACACTGGAGAGGGTTGTATTCAGAAGAGATCAGCAAAATGTGTGATAACCAGGATGCAGGGCTCCACAGTGGCTCAAGGCTGGACCCCCTGCTGTCTGTATTTTACTTACACAACCCCTGCTCCATCTGAGTCATTACATAAAAATATAAGTCAATGTTGAATTGCTGCTTTCAAAACTTAGGCATTACTTCATCTTTATCCTCTATTCCCTAAGAAGAAAAGCTTTTAGACATATTGTAGAACAGCAGTTCTCCGTGCTGGCTGCCCATCACAATTACCTGTGGAGCTCTTAAATATACAAGTGCTAGCTGCAGATTCAGAATTTCTGGCAGCAGGGCCTTGGGCATCTGTATGTTTAAACAACCTCACAGGGATTCTGATGCACAGCCAGGGCTGGGCGCCACGGCTGTAGAGAACCATTTGATAAAATTCACCAGAAGAGAAATAATCATTTTTCACAAGTTGAAGATCAAAATTCAATATGTCATTATTTTTAGTGAAATCTATGCCAATGTAGCCTCATCATGCTTTTAGTCGGTAAGTACAAGATCCACCATAACTGCTAACTGCAAATGTGAGAGAATGAAATAATGTCCTAGAAAATTGCACTTTATGGAACATGCTGTTGTGCATTTCCTTAGCAGCGGAGCTGAGGCATATATTAAAGAAGAATAGGATTCTAATGAAAAAATTTAGAACAAGATCCTGAGCTTTCTAAGGAATGTCAGTTTTATTACTCATAGTATGCTTACTTCTGAGACTGGGTCCAAGTGACACTGATGAATGGTTTGAGAGAAAAAAAAATTTTTTTCAAATCAGTTGTTAAGAAGAGTCCTGGTGCAGGACAGAAGCCGAACAGTCTTTGAAGCCAACGGAGTTTTGAGATCCAAAATAGCTATTGCCAGCAGCAGTAGTGTGAAAACAAAGGCAATGAAACATGCTCTTTTTTTTTTTTTTGACCAGGGATCAAACCTGCACCATGAGGTGAAATCTCAGAGTCTTAACCACTGGACTTCCAGGGAAGTCCCCAGGCAAACTCTTTAGAAGGTTTGTATAGGTATAATTTCAGTTGATTACTTAAAATTTGGCTGTGTGACACAAAAAATATAGCCCTTGTGAAAGAAATTTTAACATTCTTACCAGAATCCTTATACTTGATATCAAATAGCACCAATATTTTCATTTTGTTATAGCATATTTTGGTAATATTGATTTACTTAGTGCTAATAGAATAATAACATGTTTATTTTAACTCCAGGGATAGTGAGAGGGAGGTGTGTGGTTACACAATATAAAAGCAGTGAAGATGGGTCTATTTTTCAACTCTGGGAATTAGTTATGCAATTAAATGGCTGACATCCAGTATTTAGCTAGTCATTGAAACCTGTCTCACATTTGAAGTGGCCTGGCAGGTTCATGGGTGGAATAAATTCAGAGAGTAAAAGTCCTTTCTGGTGACAGATAGTTGATTTAATTACTAGAATACGTTGTATATTTGGATATGTTGTGATTTTTATGCTGAGTATCACCCTGACAACTTGGAGATTTATGTTTTTTTAAAAAAGCCTCCTAAGTAGGGTAATTTTATGGCTGTCACTCAAATTGAGCCAGGTGCATTTCCTCATTTGTCATCATCTACTTTTCTTCCTTGTGGTTTAATCTTGCTGAGTGATGTCTCTCCAAAAATTTGAGGATCTCACTCTCATAAGGATGGCTGTATCAACCTGACACTTCTTGGAGAGACTGTTGGAGTAATTTGACAATAACCCTGAGGCGGGTGAAGAGAGTGAGCCAGGCATGGGGCATTTCTAATTTTATCAGTTAATAATTTATGAGATTCTAAAGGGTGCTTCCTGGTGGCTCAGGAAGAACCTGCCTGCCAAGGCAGGAGATGTGGGTTTGATCCCTGCGTCCAGAAGGTCACCTGGAGAAGGACATGGCAACCGCCTCCAGTATTCTTGCCTGG
Organism: Nanger dama; assembly: GCA_917880005.1. Classification (NCBI taxonomy): domain Eukaryota; kingdom Metazoa; phylum Chordata; class Mammalia; order Artiodactyla; family Bovidae; genus Nanger; species Nanger dama. The sequence continues at coordinate 31,564,642 of CAKJTW010000023.1, forward strand.
AAAATCCCATGGGCAGAGGAACCTGGTAGGATACAAACCATGGAGCTGCAAGAGTCGATGCAACTTACTGGCTAAACAACAATAAAGAGCACTTAGAAATGGGACTCAGTTTAGATTATGCCCCTCTCCTTCTGCACCGATGTCCCAATTTGTCTACTCAGGTCCTATTGAGCTAGTCTGGCTGTTGACCACCTGTTGAGTCCATTGTGGTGCCTCATGGGACAAACCCCATTCTTTTTCTTAAACCGTGTCATTAGCTTCTTATCTGATTTTCCTGAATTGGATCTTTCGGGTCTGACCATTTTGCTCTGTTAGGATCATTTTGGTAGCCAGGAATTTAAAATGAAAATGGAAAACCAAAGTATATGATGCAAAAAAAAAAAAGGTATTTATTTTCTCATATAACTGAATTGTGCAGGAGTAGATCTCAGGAGAGGCTTGACATGGCCTCAAAAAATAGACACAGTTTCCATTTCTGGTTTCACTCTCAGGGTTGCTGCTGGCTCCTAGAATGGTCTTGTGAGATTTTGGAAAAAGTACTCTTCCTGAAGTAAACATATAAGTTATTACACTTTACTTCTCTGATAAGAACAGTGATTACAAAGTTATTCTGTAAAGTTATATAAGTCAAATTATTCTATCTGAACTCATAAAAACTAGTAATTAGCTCCAAGTTAGTGAAGAGAAAATTGAAGTCTATACAATTTGATAATTTGTTGTAAAACAGTTAAATGTTTTGCCTTTGGTATGAATGCTTATTTGTTTCAATAACTTGTTTTTTTATTAAAGAAAAAGGTTGCTAGATTTGACAGTATTTCCTGTAACTTTGTAAAAGACAAAGGATTCATTGCATTTGAAGAGAAACATGAATATGGATCTTGTAACTTTGTAGAATTTAAATATTTAAAAATATGGTTTAGTGTTGAGAAGCTACTTTCCTCAATGAGAAGAAATACAATAACTAGGTATTTTGTCTTTGAATCAGGAACATTGAAAAGTAACATGCATGTAGAAAACGTCTAAATTTTAATAGCGATGAATTTTCGTGTTGAAGAAATCTTTTGACAACAAATAAACAGTGCTACAGTATAAGTGACAGCCCACACAGTGTTCCTTACAGGACTGTGTAAAGATTTAAGGGCACAATGCAGAGAAAGCGTAGAATACTGTGCTTGAGAAAGTCCTCAATCAATATTGGCTATGATGTGCTATGTTCGGTCGTGTCTGACTCTTTGTGACCCCATGGACTGTGGCCCGCCAGGCTCCTCTGTCCATGGGATTTCCCAGGCAAGAGTACTGGAGTGGGTTGCCATTTCCTGCTCCAGGGGCTCTTCCTGACCCAAGGGCTGAACCCACATCGGCTGCATTGGTAGGCGGATTTTTATCACTGCACCACCTGGGAATATTGGCTGTATTTATTATAGATCATTACTCAGCCTTCGGTGGTGGAATCCACAGCTTTTTCTCCTTTTGTCCTTCTGGTTCTCAGTGGTTGCTCTAGAATTCTATAGAGAGGAGCTTTGGACAAGTAATCTGGCTGAAAAATGCTCTGTAGGACTTGGCTTGAAGCCTTGCTTGCACAGCAAGCTCATCCCTTCTTCACTCTTGGATTGCGCTACGTTACTGGGTGTGTCCCCTTTGGTCAAAGATCTTGGGCTTTTGACTCTGGCTTTCTTAATTGCTTATAGTCATCATTTTTTGGTCCAGGTCCAGCTGCTGGCTGCATTTACTCAGATCTCTGACTTCTTGAATTCCCTAGCCTGCTGCCCCTTCCAGGTCTCCAGGAGCCAACCCCGCCCCCCACCGCCCCGCCCCCCCACCTCCAATATTTCCCCCTACCTCCTCTTTCCCTGTTTACTCTCCCCTCCCACTAGGGTGACTGGCTCACCAATTCCTGAGAGCATGGGCACCTCCTCAGGTCATCTGCATGCCTTCTTCCCTCGTGTCCTTTCCCTTCTCAACTGTCCAGCAAACTTCTTATCCTTGAACACCCAACTCTGGGTCAACTGTGGAGATTTTCCATCTCTGCAGTGAGGTTGCCTTAGAGAGCAATCCCTCCAGTACTTTCCTGGTGGTCTCGGGTTAGAGAGCAATCCCTCCAGAACTTTCCTGATGGTCTCGTGGTTAAGAGAATTCACCTTCCAAAGCAGAGGACGTGGATTCGATCTTCAGTCGGGGAACTAAGGTCCTACATGTCACAGGGCAACTAGAGAGCCCTCATGTCGCAAAACTACAGAGCCCACATGCTGCAGGAAAGATCCCAAGCGCTGCAACTAAGACTTGATGCAGCCAAAAGTAAATAAATAAGTACTAAAAAGAAAAAGCAATCCTTTTAAAGGGCTCTCACGGTGTGTCACTGGTATTGAGGATGTTTGAATATTTTATGTTTTATTGTTTTTAGACTGTGAGCACCTTGAGGTCAGGAATTTTGTCCTTTAACTTTTTTTTCATTCCTGGCGCTTATTCTACCCGCCCCCCCACCCCCCCATACACCTTTGTTGAACAGGAGGAATGAATGAAGTGTCTAGAAAACCTAGAAGAACCTGCCTATACAGAAGTAGATTTTGTGAAAACATGGGAATGATGACTTACCCATAAGACACCCTCCATTGCATAAGTCATTAAAGAAACAAAAACCTCTGGGGCTTTTTTGAGAAGAGCAATCCATCACCCTCTTCCCTGTAACGCTCCTGCTAAGCCTATAAAAGAGAAACTCTAAAGACTTGGCTTTACAGACTTTTTACTGTCACTCTTCCAGAGCCTCCTGTGTAATTTCCAGTTTTACGAGTTAGGGAAGCTTCCTATCATTAAAAGTTTTCTGGGAAAGCAGATTGGGCTTACTAGGGGTGGGGCTGGGAAAATGACCTTGAAGTTGACGGGATTTTTTTCTTCTTTTTATTTAATAAGAATGACTCACTGTATAGAATGTCTTCACCTAAAAACAATAATATTTTAAAAATATACCTATTGTCCAAGGCTTTGGGCGTACAGTCAAATAATTACATAATAGGATTACAAAAGCCAGCAGCAGACTCTGGGTTCATTCTTTGCTTGCTGAACAGGCTTCTCCTACATATGCCAAAATAATAACAATGAAAGTTCCAATCAGTAAACTCAGGTGTTGTCCTGGTCATAGGACAGGATATCCCAACGATAAGAGCTTTCATGGATGGGAAAAACTTCGGGCCTGACCTAACCTGGTATCCAGGTATCAGAAAGAAATTTCAGTTCATTCCAATATTGAACAGTGGATAATTCAAACTCAGACATCAGAAGGCTTGAGTTTAAGCTCAGCTTCTTGCATTTATCAGTTGTGTAGTTTTGGATAAGTTGCTTACCATCCGAATGTCTCAAATTCCTTCTCCATAAAATGATACTACTAGTGTAGAAAATTATTAGTGAAAGGGTAAATTACCCAGTATATACGTGAAAGGTTTAGATGTGTGCCTGGCATATTATAAACTTTATAGAAGCATTAATTGATGCTATGCCAGATTTAAGAATGCTTGGGGGAGGGGCCCCTGCTGGGAAATTGATAAATTTTATAAGAACAGCAGTCCATATTCCTGAACCAGTACTGAACCTCTTCAGAACTGCATCCCTCTATTGTGAGTAGTCTTTAAGTTTTCTTTGCCAATAGAAGATACTTACAAAGCATTACCAGTTATAAGGGGGAGGGCAGGTAAGAAATAATTACAAGGGAAAAAAATTATCAAAGAGCGGTGCCCAGTTCCTTTATGGAAATGTACCTATTTTCATTTCTCAGAAAGAGGGGAAAGTTGAAATCTGAGATGGTAATTTGGAAGCATTTGGATATCATGTCCCTCTAACACTAAAATACATAGCTGGTTAGTAAAAAGGACACATCTATTCTATAGTTTTATTTACTTGCTAATAAAATAAGCATTTTATTTCATTCTATAAAGGCATCATAGTAGTTATTCTATGCTCTATGAATTCTATAGATACATTTCTATATCAATATCAGTTTGGACTCCTAGATTTTTTTGTTCTTAATGAATCTCTCCTTAATTATCCTTTAAATACTTAGTATAAGCAGATTATGACACTCATAAATTGCATTAAGAGATCAATTACATTGCACAATCCACTTCTACTAGTAAACAAATGGATCATTTGTGCTTTAAGTTAACTTTGAATAATCCTCCTTTCCAAATTCTTATCAACTAATCTGAGAAGGTACCAGATCCAGGATCTTTTGTTATCTTTTCAGTCAATTAGTCACCAAATATTGAGCCAGAGGAGAAAAACACCTTATCTACAGAGAAATAGAAATAAAAGTCATATTGGAATTATCTTCAGAAGCCATGCAAACAGAAAGAAAAGTCAAGTGAAACATTTAAATCTGTTAGAAGAAAATCCCACCAACCGAGGATTCTGTATTCAATGAAATTATCCTGCAAAAGCAAAGAATTAGAACTTTCTCAGACAATCAGAGGTTGAGGAAATTTGTTGCCAGTGGACCTGCTTTGCAAGAAATATGAAAAGAAGTTCTGTAGAAAGAAAGAAACCTGTGTATGTCAGGAAGTCAGGTCTAAATAAAACAGGAAAAATGTTAGAGAAGGAATAGAGGAAAGTAATATAAAACATTTATTTTTATGTTCTCAGTTGATAACAATTTGTTCAAAATAATAATAGCAACAATGTTTTCAGTGAGTTTAGTTTATGGAGAAGTATTAATAAGATGACTAACAGCCATGTTATTAATATAGGGACAGAGGGGAAGAACCAGGAATTCTCTGTTGTAAGTTGTTTGCATGACTCTTGAAGTGGTATAATGTAATTTGACAGAGGATTTGGGTTAGTTGTAAATGTGTGATGGAAATTCAAGGGCAACCACTAAAAGTTTTTAAAAATTTAATTGATACTCTAGGATAGGAGAATCATATGAAATGCTTAAAAAGGGAATCATATGAAATGCTCAAGAGAGAAAGGAGTGAAAGACAAAAAAAAAGAAACTCAGAACAAAGGCAAGGAAGAGCGAACAGTTATAGATATAGTGGCTATTAGTCTAAATATATCAAAAGTCTTACTAGACTTTTATAATCAAAACCACCCCTCCTAGTGAGGTGATTAAGAGCAAGGGCTGCAACTAGACTGTCTAGTTTCTGGGACTTTGTCCTCTTTCTTAAGCTCTGTCTGAATCATCATTGAAAAGGGTAGAATAGAAGTACCAAACTCAGAATGTTGTTTTAGGGTTTAAATTAGATAGTATATATATAAAACCTTTAGTATAGTGCCTGGCATATGAAAAATATTCAGTAAATGCTACCTACTATCTTTTTTTTTGGATAGAATTAGAAAAAATGTTTAAGTACCTACAGTGTATAGACATAACATTGGTGATAAACTGCTACAATTTGAATTGTGTTTATTAAATAAAAATACTATGCAACATATGCGTTTAGAAAAATTAAGACATGCTGTGAAAGTGCTGCACTCAATATGCCAGCAAATTTGGAAAACTCAGCAGTGGCCACAGGACTGGAAAAAGTCAGTTTTCATTCCAATCCCAAAGAAAGGCAATGCCAAAGAATGCTCAAACTACTGCACAATTGCACTCATTTCACACACTAGTAAAGTAATGCTCAAAAATTCTCCAAGCCAGGCTTCAGCAATACGTGAACCTTGAACTTCCAGATGTTCAAGCTGGTTTTAGAAAAGGCAGAGGAACCAGAGATCAAATTGCCAACTGGATCATAGAAAAAGCAAGAGAGTTCCAGAAAAACATCTGTTTCTACTTTATTGACTATGCCAAAGCCTTTGACTGTATGGATCACAATAACCTGTGGAAAATACTGAAAGAGATGGGAATACCAGACCACCTGACCTGCCTCTTGAGAAACCTATATGCAGGTCAGGAAGCAACAGTTAGAACTGGACATGGAACAACAAACTGGTTCCAAATAGGAAAAGGAGTACGTCAAGGCTGTATATTGTCACCCTGCTTATTTAACTTATATGCAGAGTACATCATGAGAAACACTGGGCTGGAAGAAGCACAAGCTGGAATCAAGATTGCTGGGAGAAATATCAATAACCTCAAATATGCAGATGACAACACCCTTATGGCAGAAAGTGAAGAGGAACTAAAAAGCCTCTTGATGAAAGTAAAAGAGGAGAGTGAAAAGGTTGGCTTAAAGCTCAACATTCAGAAAACTAAGATCATGGCATCTGGTCCCATCACTTCATGGAAAGTAGATAGGGAAACAGTGGAAACAGTGTCAGACTTTATTTTTTGGGCTCCAAAATCACTGAAGATTGTGATTGCAGCCATGAAATTAAAAAACGCTTACTCCTTGGAAGGAAAGCTATGACCAACCTAGACAGCATATTGAAAAGCAGAGACATTACTTTGCCAACAAAGGTCTGTCTAGTCAAGGCTCTGGTTTTTCCAGTAGTCATGTATGGATGTGAGAGTTGGACTGTGAAGAAAGCTGAGTGCGGAAGAATCGATGCTTTTGAACTGTGGTGTTGGAGAAGACTCTTGAGAGTCCCTTGGACTCCAAGGAGATCCAACCAGTCCATTCTGAAGGAATGGGTGTTCTTTGGAAGGACTGATGCTGAAGCTGAAACTCCAATACTTTGGCCACCTCATGCGAAGAGCTGACTTACTGGAAAAGACCCTGATGCTGGGAGGGATTGGGGGCAGGAGGAGAAGGGGATGACAGAGGATGAGATGGCTGGATGGCATCACCGACTCAATGGACATGAGTTTGAGTAGATGCTGGGAGTTGATGATAGACAGGGAGGCCTGGCGTGCTGCAATTCATGAGGTCACAAAGAGTCGGACACTGAACTGAACTGATCAAGTATGTGTGTGTGTGAGAAAGAGAGAGGGAAGGAAAAAACCCTACCACTCTTCAAAAACCTTGATCAAAAATGCCTTGATAAACACTCTTTCAGATTCTTTTAATGCATTTAGTTAAACAATTTTTAAAGGGGATTGGTTTGCACGTTCTGTTTCATCTGCTTTTTCACTTCACATTCAATGCATCTCTGACATCTTTTTATGCATAAAGATACATTTTTTAAGTTCTAAAAGCGTGCACTAATTTTATCAGAAGTTTGAAGATTTGAAAGTCACTTTTTGCTTCAATGTTTTATTAAATGATGGGAATTTAGAGAGATGCAAATGGGAATTACAAAATAACAATTCACTCCCCAGAAATAGAAACCACTGTAGACCAAATCTCTGATGCCTTTAGTGAGCTTTCCTGGGAATTCAAGCAGCAGCAGAAATATAATTGAATTTTCCAGTTTCAGCTGAAATGTGGGAAAGTAAAAAAAAAAGACAAAATGAAAGGTCTACACAGGTCAGACATGAGAATTTTCCAAATAGCAAAATCTATTGCATATACTGCTGGAATTTTTATGAAAGCCATTTATGTGTCATAGGGTCTGAAGAAAATGGAGCTGAAAGAGAAGTTGAAATTACATATGCTTAGGTTGGTGGTGAACTTTGAGAATCCCCCACCTCCCTCATTCCCCTGACCACCAGGAGTCCCAGGAGAAGGTGAGACCTATATTTCTCCTCCATCAGCTTTTGCCCAGCACGTCTTAGCAGTCTCTCTGGGAGATGGTGACCTCTCCATGCCCTGGGGCTCTTGTCAGTAGCTGGAACAGGGACTGTAGGATGAGAAGCTTGGGTGTTACCAGGCACATTCTTTAAAATGTGAATGAAAAAAAAAAAAAAGCCTACACCCTAAAATCTGTCCTGAAAACTGGTCATTACTTCCTCTTGGTTCTACCTTTCTCTCTAATGGAGCAAATGAGGGACCATTTGAATGACAAGTGGAGCTGTGGGTTTAAATGGCTGTGATGGAGCCTGATGGAGCCTGGGTGGGGTGGAGCCTGTGGAGCTGGCATTAATGTTAGACACCAATCTCAAAAACAAAGCACCTTTATGCTCCATGGAAGAGGTTTTTTTTTGGATACAATAATATTTATTGTAGAACATTTGTACAATATTTGGAAAATATAGATAGAAAGGAAAATGTAAACCAACTATAATCCCACCCCTGAGAACATTTCAGCATTTTCTGTGCTCATTTACTTATATAAAATTAACAAAAATGAGATCATAGCGAACATGTTTTTATAACCTGTTTTTTTCATTTAACAAAATATCAGAAACATCTTTTCATGTCATTAAACACTCTTTAACATTATGCTTTACCTTTTCACTTTAATTTTAAGAGGTACTCCGTTATGGCATTAAGCCTCCGCTTTGTTTTATTTGAGCTTTAATACCTATTTTTATTGGACGAAGCTGCTGTAGCAGCAGCAGGAGGGGTTCAGGTTTCCTTTTATATAATGAAGGCACTTTCCTCCTGCCATCTCTATGTAGTGAGTTGCATTTGTCTCATTTCATTTATATACATGACTCATGCTGAAGAGCACTTACTTGCTCTGGTACCTACTGCTAATGGGCACCGTCTGTAAAGTGCATGTTTGTAAAAATGGTTAGGAGAAGACGCCCAACTTCTTTGTTTGGTGAGTCATCATTGCAAATGAAAGGGAAAACCACCTTTCTGATCTTTCCCTGAGATCTTGGCCTCTTTGCATCTGGATGGGTTGCTTCTGATGGAGTTTTGCCATATAGCATCTTTTGCTGCAGTGTTTGAAACGGGAAAAGCTCTTCCACTGAAACATGATACTTATGAACGAAGTGAAAATGAAAGAAAAAAGTGTTGATCACTTGAACTGCTAGTTCACTTTCCATTAGAACAGGTCTTTATTTCTTCACTCATGAAAAATGTGCCCCGCGATTATTTTCTCCTTCTGTGAAGCCTTCCCGTGGAGCTCATTACCAAGACCTCAAGTACATTCATCAACTGAGTTGATTTGTTCATATGAAGCAAAACATATTCTACTTCTGTCCGCTATGGAAAGGGCATTCGTCCTTGATGCCTCTCTGTTGATTTTTCTGGGTGTTTGGTTTTTATGAACTGTGTTTCCGGGCCTGGCGATTTCAGCCCCGCTGTGGTTCAGGGCAGCAGGCAGGCCTCCCTCCTGAGTTTCTCGGGTCCTTTTCCCTTTGTTTGCCTCTGTAATCCCCTTTGGGCACACTGGCAGGTTCCTGAACGGCAGCTCCCTCCCACGCATCACCATGCCCTTTCTGGGGCTGTTCAAGCTCCTCCTGCACTGTGGTTCCAATGCATGCCTTGTCCTGCATGGTTTCCTTTCCCATCTTTCCTCCCACCCTTTTCACTTTCTTTCTTCCTTCCCCAGCCTCTGTGCTCTTCTTCCCTTTCCGCACCTCCCCTCGCTGCCTTTTCCAGGCTGCCCTGCCCCAGCTTGACGTCAGCAGAAGGTGACGCTCTCCCCAGTGTCATCATTCTGGCCTGGAGCCCTCTAGAGCAAGCAAGCACTCACCCCTGGCTGACCCTGTTCCTGCTACCTGCTTTTCCCATCTCAGGTTGAACAAGTACTATGCTGTCCAAGTGGCCACCAGCGGCTATTAAATGTGTGATACATGGCCGGTCACAGTGCAAGGTGCCGTCAGTGTAAAACACACTGGCTTTCCAGGTCTCAGTATGAACAGGAAGAATAGTAAGCTCTCTCATTAATTAAAAAAAAATACCGATCACATGTCAAAGTAATAACATTTTGGATAAATTAGGTTAAATAAAATATATTACTAAAATATGTTCCACTTGTTCCTTATTACTTTTTAAAATGTGGCTGTTAAATAATGTGAGGTTGGACATGAGGCTCACATTTGCGCCTCTCAGTTGGCTTCTCTTGGGCAGCACATGTACAGGTCTTTGAATGGTTGCTCAGAACTTGCCATTTTCCAAATGCTAAGGGCTCAGAGCTTTGTTTTGAGGCCATTATGACTTCTTTGTTCTTATTTACTGTTGTTCCTTAGAAATGGGAATAGTATGTCTTAAAGACAAGAGTGTACACACACACACACACACACACACACATATACACTTCTGCTAATTTATTGTAAATTTAATTTAAAAGGAAAAAAATTCCCTGTAGCCACATCTTACCTGGGTTTAGATTTTGATCTATAGTCAGATCCAGATTTTAAAATACAAGTCTAGCCCTTCCCTCATTTTTGTTCTCAAGCTTCCCGTAGTATTCTTGATGGGTCAGGCCACCAAATACCTACCAGGTCCTGTACCTTGGGGGACCTTGTCTAAGTCCCTCCCGACTCTTCCTCTGGAGCAGCTTAGATCTGATTCTGGGTCCACCAACAGGTGGACCAACAACCCAGAGATGTGAAACCATGACCTGAGTCCATCAGCATGTTTTTCTGATCTGAAATTGGGAAAGAATAAGGTTGTTGCTTGTAGGAGGTAAAGATGAAAAGATGCTAAGAGAAGCGGTCAGGACCTTGTGTGGCCACGGCCAGCTAAATTGCTAAGGAAGACAGTATGAGTCAGTGAGATCTGTGATCAGGGAAAGCTATCTATGGGGAAGCAGGTAAGATGGACAGGATAAGGGTGAGAATAAGCAAGTTGGTAGTGACAGGGAGAAGGAGACTTGGAGATCAGCTGAATTTTCCCTATGACAAGTGTCTTAGTCTGATTCGGCTGCTATACCAGAAAGACTGGATAGTTTATAGAACATCACTATGAGTTTCTTCTCATTGAGAGGATTTGAGTGGCTCTCTTTTCCATGAAACCAGAATCTAAAGGAAACACCACCTTTGTTTGCATAATATTTAGAGTTAATATATCCTTTTCCCATTAAAATATCTTTGTGCTTTAAATACTTTTCAGCAGCTTCCCACTCCCACCTTGTTAGCTCCACACAGAATTTTAACCAACCACTCTAATCCTAGGCTTTTTAAAAATACTTAAAACAACCCTCCATCAACTGCCCCTAAACCATATAATTTGATATGACTTCATAATGGTTAAATTTTATTTGCTTTTGAATATAGTAAAAGGAGGATGATCCCTTAATTTGTCACTGAACATAATTGCAATTCTTACCAAGCAGGTTAGAATTCTGCTTTCCTTTGAAGTTCAAAACTGTTGCTAATTAGTGGGTCAGAGCTTTGGTATAAAAAGTATAAGCACTTACTACAAGGTGTCAAATAAAAATTGTCACTCAGCATCTGTCTCTACAAGGATTAGGTCCCCGGCCACTGCAGTCACTGACCAACACAGCCTGAAAGGAGTTCGGGGTGGAGACCAGGAAGGAGGAACTCTGTGCTCTGGGCAAAACTGGTAGAACAGCCCTTCACATAGTTACATATTTTCAGAAGATTTAATGAGCCCCAATTCTTGTCTTTTCTCATGTCTAGAAAAGACTAAAATCATTAACGGAGACATCTGTTCCTTGTGACTAGCAGCAAGTCTCTGCCAAAACATGTGCTTGACTGTATATACCCCTGTTCACTAAAATCATATATAACCTGACCCTCCCTCACCTCTTTGGAGCAGTTTCTCAGAGCTTTCTGAGAGGCTGTATCTGGGGTGATAGTCCTCATTGCCCCCAATAAAATTTAACTCACAACTCTCATGTTTTGCATTTTTTTCAGCCAACAAAGGAATTAAGTTTTTTTCCTATCACTATTTTTATTGGTTAACAAGAGAATTTGCATCAATTTAATTCTTAATTGTGGCTTTCCTGGTGGCTCAGATGGTAAAGAATCCTCCTGCAATCACCCAGGTTTGATCCCTGGGTGAGGAAAATACCCTGGAAAGGGAACGGCTACCCACTCCAGTATTCTTTGCTGAAGAATTCCATGGACAGAGGAGCCTGGTGGGTTATGGTCTATGGAGAAGGGGATGACAGAGGATGAGATAGTTGGACAGCATCATTGACTCAATAGACATGAGTTTGAACACACTCCGGGAGATAGTGAAGGACAGGGAGGCCTGGCGGGCTGCAGTCCATGGAGTTCCAAAGTGTTGGATATGACTTAGTGACTAAGCAACAACAATATTCTTAATTAATTCATTATTTCAGTGACAGAAAGCAATCTTTTAACTTTTATTGAGCTATAACTGATATATAATATTAGTTTCAGGTATACAACATAATGCTGGAGAAGGAAATGGCAACCCACTCCAGTATTCTTGTCTGGAAAACCCTACGGACAGAGGAGCTTGGTGGGCTACAGTTCACAGCGTGACAAAGAGTTGGACATGACTGAGCTTGCACACTCATACAACATAATGATTTGACATTTGTATATTGTGAAATGATCATGATAAAATTAGTTAACATCTGAAACATACACAGCTACAAATCTTTTGTGATGAGAACTCCTAAAATCTACTTTCTTAGAAACTTGTAATGATTTCTCACCAGTGCAGCAGATGTCAGAGAAATGGGTTTGATTCCTGGGTTGGGAAGATCCCCTGGAGAAGGAAATGGCAACTCCCAACTGTATCCTTGCCTAGGAAATCCGATGGACAGAGGAACCTGATGGGCTACAGTTCATAGTGTTGGAAAGAGTCGGACACGACTGAATCAACTTAGTACGAAAGCAGGTAGTATATTAGTTATCTCGGACTGCCATAACAAACTACCATACAGTGGATGACTTAAACAATAGAAATTTATTTTCCCACAATTCATGGAGCCCTTTCATGACTTGTATGATGATGAAACTTCTTAGAGGTTTGTTATAGAAGAGTCCAAAGTGGATATGATAAATTGCTAAGACAAGGCAGTGAGTATGGTAACAGATTCATCAACTCTTTTGGAGATAAAGTTGACAGGACTGGGTAACTGGACAAGTTAAGAAGAGAGGAAGGAGTTTGGGATTTTTAGGGTTTTGGCTGGGAATATATGGATGTTACTCCTTGAGTTACTCTAAAGATGATGAGAAGAACCTGGAGAAAAATGTGTTGACTTTTTGAGCAACCCAGCATGTTTGTATCTACATGTGAGAAATTAACTGGAGAAGTGAAGCAATTATCTGAAGACTTGCAGTAAAATAGGCTCTTTAATTAGGATGGGGGAGAGAGTGTGATGGCATATTATGCTTTAAACTACTTTGCCTTAGGATCTTTCCATTGGAGACATCAGTGGTGAAGAATCACAGTTATCTTGACTTCAGCTGGTTCTCTCAGCAGTCCTGAAACTCAAAGTGGTCCTGAAGACAGAAGAGAATTCACACAAAGGATATATTATTAACTTCTTATTGCTGCTGTAACAAATGAATTTATTGGCTAAAACCAACATAAACTTATTGTCTCACAGTCCTGAAGGTCAGAAGTCCTAAAATCAAAATGGTGACAGGGTTGTGTTCTTTCCGGAGGTTCTGCAAGAGACCCTGCTTTCTTGCCTTTTCTGGCTTCTAGAGGTGAAAGAGAAGAGTGAAAAAAGTTGGCTTAAAGCTCAACATTCAGAAAACTAAGATCATGGCACCTGGTCCCACCACTTTATGGCAAATAGATGGGGAAACAGTGGAAACAGTGAGAGACTATTTTTGTGTATGGCTCCAAAATCACTGCAGATGGTGACTGCAGCCATTAAACTAAAAGGCGCTTGCTTACACCTTGGAAGAAAAGTTATTACCAACCTAGATAGCATATTAAAAGGCAAAGACATTACTTTGCCAACAAAGGTCCATCTAGTCAAAGCTTTGGTTTTTCCAGTAGTTATGTATGGATGTGAGAGTTGGACTATAACGAAAGCTGAGTGCCGAAGAATTGATGCTTTTGAACTGTGGTGTTGGAGAAGGCTCTTGAGAGTCCCTTGGACTGTAAGGAGATCCAACCAGTCCATCCTAAAGGAAATAGGTCCTGAATATTTATTGAAAGGACTGATGTTGAAGCTGAAACTCCAATGCTTTGGCCACCTGATGAGAAGAACTGAGTCACTGGAAAAGACCCTGATGCTGGGAAAGATTGAAGGCGGGAGGAGAAGGGGATGACAGAGGATGAGACGGTTGGATGGCATCACCAACTCAATGGACATGAGTTTGAGCGAGCTCTGGGAGTTGGTGATGGACAGGAAGGCCTGGCGTGCTGCAATCCACGGGGTCACAAAGAGTGAGAAACGACTGAGCGACTGGGCTGAACTGAACTGAGAGGCTCCTATATCCTTTCCCTTGTGGCCCCTTCCTCTGTCTTCCAGACCTGTGGAGTCACGTCTTCATACCTCTCTCTGACTTCTGCCTCCACTGTCGCATCTTTGTGAGTCTGACCTTCTCCCTCTCTCTTATAAAGATGCTTGTGATTACACTGACCCACTGGGAAAATCTAGGATTATCTCTCCATCTTAAGATTCTTAGTGTTTATCACATTGCATTGTAATTCATTGCTTATTTCTCTGTCTCACTGGATTTAATTATAAGCAGAGATCTTGCCTTATTCTCCATAGCATCCCCTTGTGCCTAACATCTTGCCTACTAATAATTTTATGTTGAGTGGGTGAATGAAAAGTAGTAATTGTTTCTATAACAGCTTCTGAATCTTGCATTTCCATGAATCTTTTCATTTTACATTTCTCATTGATCCACTGTTGTTATTCAGTTGCTCAGTCAGGCGATCCCATGGACTTCAGCACTCTTTGTGACCCCATGGATTGCAGCACACCAGGCTTCCTTGTCCTTCACCACCTCCCAGAGCGTGCTCAAACTCATGTCCATTGAGTCGATGATGGCATCCAACCATCTCATCCTCTGGCGTCCTCTTCTTCTGTCTTCAATCTTTCGTAGCATCAGGGTCTTTTCTAATGAGTTGGCTCTTCACATCAGGTGGACAAACTATTGGAACTTCAGCTTCAACATCAGTCCTTCCAATGAATATACAGGGTTGATTTCCTTTAGGATTGACTGATTTGATCTCCTTGCTGTCCAAGGGACTCTCAAGAGTCTTCTCTTAACACTACAGTTCGAAAGCATTGATTCTTTGGCCCTCAGCCTTCTTTATGGTCCAGCTCTCACATCCATACATGACTACTGGAAAAACCATAGCTTTGACTAGATGGACCTTTGTTGTCAAAGTTATGTCTCTGTTTACTAATATGCTGTCTAAGTTTGTCATAGCTTTTCTTCCAAGGAGCAAGTGTCTTTTAATTTCATGACTATAGTCACTGTCTGCAGTGATTCTGGAGCCCAAGAAAATAAAGTCTGTCACTGTTTCCATTGTTTTCCCCATTGACTCATAGTGGTACTATAATGATAAATGGGATAATTTCTCAAAAGTGCATAAGATCTTTGGAGAAATGCTTCATTAGGCTAAGGCTCATATGCAGCTATCAAATGAAATTGTGAATTAAAATTTACTATTTTCTAGTCTCACCTCCCAGATTGTTGGCTAAGAAAACTTGGTGAATTTGAGCCAACTGAAAAAAGTGTACACAATTTTACACAATGTCTGACAAATACGATTGTTGTTGTTGTTTAGTTGCTCAGTTGTGTCCCACTCTTTGAGACCTCATGGAATGTACCTGCCAGGCTCCTCTGTCCATGGAATTTACTAGGCAAGAAGACTGGAGTGAGTTGCCTTTTCCTTCTCCAGGGGATCTTCATGACCCAGGGATCAAACCCAGGTCTCCTGCTTGGCAGGTGGATTCTTAACCACTGAGCCACCTTGGAAGCCTGACAAATATAAGGCATATAATAAAACTGTGTGATGAGAGAAATAATCATATATTATTCAGTAATGAGAGTGATGCTTTATTACCCTATTTTTTAAAAAATGAATTTTTGGTCACACCAGGTGGCCTGTAGGATCGTAGCTTCTCTACCAGGGACCAAACCTGTGTCCCCTGGGACTGCCAGGGAAGTCTTAGCTTTACTTCTAATGTGTATTTTAGGAAAAAAAAACAAACCCACACTGAATCTTGTATGTAAATCCATTATTTCCTTATTGTTGTGATGAAACTGAAAGCATGCTCTTCAATTCCTGCCATTGGTCTATCAGTCAGCTTTTGCTGCAGTAATGAACAGTCCCTCAAATTTCAGTGGCTCACAGAAACAATGATTTCTTCCTTTATGTGAGGGTTGTGGACTTGCTGTGGCTTTGCTGGGCATGACTAGGCTTACTGAATTCACTGGGCTGTACTGGCTAGACAGGTCTTTAAGCTCTTGGACAAGAGTCAGAGAAGCAGGCACTCCCTGGGATATGCTCTTTTTACAGTCAGGTGCCAAAGCTTAAGAAGGGGGGAGAACAGAGGCAATCCATGCAAATGATGTAAAGCTTCCACTCTGATATGACATACAGCATGCCCACTGGAATTCCATTGGCTAAAGAAAGTCACATGATCAATCCCAGCATCAGTGCAGTGGAGAAATACACTCTGCCTACAGGAACTGCCTTCAGGAGCCAGGCTGAAGAGGAACAAAAACTGTGAACCGATACAATCCACCATACTCTGCATCCTCTGTTTGTCAAAGACACTATTTGGCCTTTTGTAATATTAATTACTCTTTAAAGATTTTAATTTGGAGTTCAATTCACGTAGCTTAAATAATATAGGTAATTATAGGGACTTCAATAGGATCTGTATATATAGGCCCCAGAGGTAAAAGTAAGCAGACTTGGGAAATTTAACTAAAGAAAAATTTAATTTTTTAAGAATATAAATGTTTTCATAGGAGTCATGGTGGTAAGTTTTTCTTTACATCTATGGATGTCCAAGCCAGCAGAAAAGGATTTAATTGGTGTATAGTTACCATAAGGACCGATTTCTTGACTAGTCAAGTGAAAAAGACATGAAAGGGGCAAAAGTTCTCCCCAGTGGATAATTAAATCATTCATCTGTTTGAAAGAGGAAGGCTGGACCAGATGACAGATTTCTGCCAATTCTCTGTTTATAGTACTTTGAATTTTGAAATAAAGAAGCCCTTTAAAGGCAGATGGTATTAAAACTCCTTTTACACCACCAGTAAAATGGCAGTAAGAAACTTAGAAGCTGGCTTAATGTAGAAAATAGCAAGCAAAACAAATATGAGAGGAAAATATAACTTGAGTATTTACTATTTACTTTTGAGAGAATAAAACACCATAGTTAATTCCATTTTTAATACATTCATTGGTCTTATACACACTTTCAAAAAACATTTAATAAGTTCCTACTGTGTGTTGAGCATTGTGATAAGTGCTGGTTGGCTAAGAAATTATATAATTCATAGTTAAAAGATCTGATAAATCAGCTAGAAATGTCACAGAATCAGTATCATGCTTCCTCAGAACTTTCTGCTTGCCAATTAAAAGACAACAGAATTTTAAACTATATTTTATGATGTACACTTATGAAAATCTAAGTGCTAAAAATTACTGTCTTCCAGGTGATCTATATACCTTTTTCTTCCTCAGGCATTTCCTTTCTTTTTTTTTTTAAAAATTCAATGTAGGTCCTTCCCCCTCCCAGTTTTACTGTGGTATACTTAACAAAATTGTAAGATATTTAAATGTACAGGGTGATGATTTGATGCATATGATTTGATACATTGTGAAAGGAAATCCCCATGGAGATAACACATCCATCACCTCTCATATTTTCTCTTTTTATTTGGATGAGAACATATAAGTTCTACTTTCTTAGCAAATTTCAGTTCTACGATAACATGTGCATGGAATATCTTTTTCCATCCTCTTTCAGTCTGTATGTATCTCTAGGTCTGAAGTGGGTCTCTTCTCACCATGTTATAGGTAAGATCCTGAGACCTTATTCATAACTGGATATGATAACCATTAACCAACCTCTCCCAATTTCAGTGCCCAGCCCCTGACAACCACTTTGTACTGGCTATGAGTTCTACTTTCTACCTTTTTTTTTTTTCCCCTCTAAGATTCCACGTGTAACTGACGTCATGTCTGGCTTCTTTTACTTAGCATAAAATCTTTCACTTTCACCCATGGCCTTAAGCATTTCTAATGAGCTCTGAGGTGTTTTTAAATGACAAGGGATCCTCTCTGACAGCAAATTATTGTTTCATTTGCTTTCGAGGTTGACTTGTGAGCAGGCAAAGAGTGGTTCAAAGGCTGCTGCGGTGGTGGATGGATCTCTTTTAAGAAATAATCTCTTTAGAAAAGTCGAACAGCACAGCCTCAATCTGAATGGTATTTCATCAGCATGCCTGCCTGAGGAGCTCAGAACTTAGTAGCTTTCTTTTTCCCCGAAAAGCTCCAGCTATGATTTTTTTTTTTAAACAACTAATATTTGCTACAGTAGTTGCTGAGTGGCATTGCTGAATCTTAATCTGTGTACCAGCAACTGGAATGTGTTTGCTTGTTTGTTACAACTGGCCTGTGATAATCCTTGCTGACACTTCCATAGTGTTTACCAAAAGCCAGGCAGGTTGAAACACTTCAGAACTGCTGACTCATAAAATCCTCACACTAGGAGACCAGGAACTGTTTTGCTGTGCGATGTTATTCCCATTTTGCAGATGTGAAAATTGAAGCATAGAGAGGCTATTTTCGTAAAGTTATGTGACAGTAAATGGGAGGGTTGGGCTTTCAATTCAGGCCGAGTAGCTCCATTCTGCTGCGTTTTACAAAGCGAGTCCAATGACCTTATTAAAACAACAACAAACCGATTCTAATTACATTTGATGTCCTACACTGGGCCTTCAACTTGATTTCTGGCCTTTCTGGTTAGGACCAGGAGTTTGTAATTGCATCCCTTAATGGAGGTGAAGAACTTTTCGTAGACCCTACGTTAACTGCAAAAATACAGCTAAATGAATGATGACCGTTTAATTAATCAGGAAAGACTTGATTCGGGTCTAAGATGACCAATCGTTCTCCAAGAATAGATATAAAAAGTGCAGTGGTGGGGAGCCAGTGAGGACCCCATCCAGGGTCCGAGGACTTCACGCGGCACGCGGGGGACGCTTTCTAGGGTAGAAGACTCGTAGGAACAGGCGCGGCACAGCCCAGGGCGCTTCGGGGACGTGAATCCCCAGGTTCCCCGCAGGTCTCCGGGCTCCCGGGCCCGAGCGCGTCGCTGCGCGCTCCTGGACCATCCTCTGCCCGGGACTGGGCGCTGCGCCGGGCGTTCCTGCGCCGCCGCCCGCGACCCAAAGCTGGAGGAGGAGGGTGGGCGTACCTCTGCCCCGCGCTCCGCGCGACCTTTGGGTACCAAGAACGTCAGTCTGCCTGGGAGTGGGGGTGGGGTACCGGCTGGGGCAGGCGAGAGGAGAAATGGGGGCAATGAGTGCGCGGGCTTGAGCCCTCCCCGCCCCCCGTTGTCCCCCAAACCGCCCCCGCCGCCCACCTGGCCGCCCCCGCTGCGGCAGCGGCCGGAGGCGCGCTCCCAGGCCTCCGGGTCGCGCTGTCTGCGGAGCTTTCCGGGCGTCTGCCCTCCCTCCTCCCCCGCTTCGCCCGCCCTCCCCCGGGGCCCGACGTGCTCGTTCCCTGCCACTTCGGTCGGGGCGCGCCGGTGGGTTTGGCCTGCGCCGCGGCGGCGAGGCGGGGGAGCGAGTGAGCGCGAGGGGCGGGAGCGAGTGTCTGTGTGAGTCACCGGTACCTGGAGTGCGAGCGGCGCAGAGCGAGCGGCGCGGAGCCCGAGCCGGAGCCGAGCCCGAGCCCGAGAGCGCGGCCGACCCCCCGGCGCCAGGCCCCGCTGCGCACCCACCCGCGCCGCCGCCGCCTCCCCGCGCGCCGCGCCGCCCGCTCGCCCCCGGCCCCGCGCCCGGCCGCCCGCCGCCCTCCCGCCTGCCCCGAGGCGGTGCGGGGCTCGCCGGGGGATGTCACAGCGGCTCCTCGGAGCCCCCAGCCGCCGTCGCCGCCGCCCAGACGCCGCCCCCGGGAACCGCGACAATGAACCCCCAGTGCGCCCGCTGCGGAAAGTCGTGTATCCCACCGAGAAAGTCAACTGCTTGGATAAGGTGAGCGAGGGGACGCTGGGCCAGCCGAGACCTGCCGGGCTCCGGGCTGCACCTGCTCGGAGAAGTTTTGGCATCTCGGTTGAAAAGAGTGGGTTTGTGCCTGTGTGTGTGTGTATGTGTGTGTGAGTGTGTGTGTATGTATGTCTTGGCATCGGGTGAGGGCACACGAAGACGCCCGCAGGAGTGCCAGAGAGCACGCGTGGCGACCGTGATGCTGGAACCGGGAAAGGCTTTTGTCGGGGTGCGGGCGGCGGGGGTGCGGCGCTGCGCCGGCGGCGGCAGAGCGGCTGCGGAGGGCGCCTGGCCGAGCGCGGCGCGGGGCCGGGAGAGCCGGGGCTGGGCCCCCAGGGGCATTTCGGCTGGCCGCACCCCTCCCACCTCCACTTGGACCCCTCCTTGTCCTGCACCCGCACCCCAAGAATCCGCCCGGATCCCCACCTCACCCCCGCCCCAGCGCCTCCCACGAAGGCGGCGAGGTGGAGAGGCAAATAGTAATTAATATGTCATGGGGCAGCCGCTGCCGCATTGCTAACAATAATCCCCGCCGGAGAGCCCGGGCTGAGCGCGGCGAGCCAGACCCACGGGAGGCTAATCCACCCGGTTGGGAATTCCAGAGGAAGTGGCTTTAGCCCAGCCCCTGCAGCCCTGCTTTCCTACCCTTCCCGGGCGTGGATGGAGTTTAACAGCCCTGGAAAGAGACCCTGGCTCTATCCTCAGTGACAGTTGAACTCGGCCGAAGGCGGTCCGGTGAAATTTGCCTGTGGTCACACAAATGCCTCTTAAGAGCACGCCATCATCCCTATAGTCATTCCAGACAGAGTCCATCTTTCTCGCAATTTAGTGGAAGCTGGACAGGCATGAGGAGGCCAGGGGTACCTACACAGTGCGCCTCTTGCCACCTCGGGTTGCCTGACTTGCAGTGGACACTGTTTATCAAGATGCCCTGGACAGTTTAGGCGCTTTGAACTGGATTCATTTTCCTTGAGGCCACTTTACAGTTTCTATTTCTTCATTAACCAGGCGCAGAATTCCTTTTTGGCTGCTCACAAAAGTGTGATCCGGGCAGAGCCCTTGGCATTTCTTCCATCGCAGTCTGTAAACTGCGGTGGGGATTCATTTAAAACTCAATTTTTATACCTACCGGCGTTATTTACTTAACTGAAAGTCCGAGACATCCACTGGTACCTACAGTCATTTTGTTCTAGTATTTTCAGATAGGAGGACTAAAAATGTCTATTTTCTGTACCCATCCTGGAAAGAACTGGCATTGTACTGACATTTAAACATTTATATTTTTTTCAGTATTGGCATAAAGGATGTTTCCATTGTGAAGTCTGTAAGATGGCTCTCAACATGAACAACTACAAAGGCTATGAAAAGAAGCCCTATTGTAATGCGTAAGTATTGTCAACACAGTGTGCCAGGTGCGGGCACAGCAGCAGAGCAGAGAAGTGGGTGGATCGTGGATCTGCTTGTTCTGAAGAATTGGCTTACTGTTGTCTCCCAGGTGTGGCGGTGACCAGTTATCTGTTTATGCCACAGCCTCTGAGGCCATGTACTTTGTAGAAGGTCATTGCATTTTTGTCTTTCTGATGTGCTGGGTAATTTGTGTGTGTCTTCAAACAAGGTTAGTTCTTGAGATTTAGTGTTGCAGTTAGAGACACTGGTTAGAAGCTGAGGAACTTACACACCTGAGAACATGCAAGCTGTGAAATGCATGTCAGATTTGCATTTTATTCATATGCAAGTTTCCATTTTAATCACACGGTATGGCCATGCTACATTTTCTGCCCCAGCCTAGTCTCTTGGAGAAAGGAGTCTTACTCCTTTGGCCTTAGCTGAGACCGCTCCAGAGATGCTGGAGCTAAAAAGGAAGCAAAGAATTGAGACCTGGGTATTCCAACTGGTTAATAGTAGGTCTGTTGGTGGGGATTAAAGTTGGTAAGTTATCTTTGGTGGGCTTTACTGTTGGCATGCTTCCAATCTATGGTAATTGTGATTATGTAGCATTTATACAGTGCTTGGAGAAGGCAATGGCACCCCCACTCCAGTACTCTTGCCTGGCAAATCCCATGGATGGAGGAGCCTGGTGGGCTGCAGTCCATGGGGTCGCTAGGAGTTGGACACCACTGAGTGACTTCACTTTGACTTTTCACTTTCATGCATTGGAGAAGGAAATGGCAACCCACTCCAGTATTCTTGCCTGGAGAATCCCAGGGACAGAGGAGCCTAGTGGGCTTCCATCTCTGGGGTCGCACAGAGTCAGACACGACTGAAGCGACTTAGCAGCAGCAGCAGCAGCAGCATACAGTGCTTATCATGTCTCAGGCCCTATTCTAAGCGCTTTGTGCATACTGACTCATTTAATCATTACAGACCTTACAGCTTAGAGGGCTGTTATTATTCCCATTTGTCAGATGAAGGAGTTGAGGCTTTGAGAGGATAAGCCTGGGAAAGGGGCTCAGATTACTCCTGGAGCCTGCAAATGGTCAACATAGCCCAGTGTGTCCAAATGGCTACCTTGCCACCCTCTGCCTGTGTTTCTCCACTTTTGAGCATCCTCCCACTCAGACTGTTTTTGACTATGGGCTTTTGGCCCTGATTGCTGAACCTTTTTCTTCCCGGTTCCCTTGTGAGGGCTTATCCAGCCTGGAGGCGGCAGAGGAGCCCTAGCCTTCTGGCTGGAATATTGCCAGAGATTCATTCTCCCTGGAGTTTTAAAAACAGGTTCGTTCAGGTCTCCTGGAGATGGAGGGCCTGTGGTTCATTCCTGCTTCACTCATGGGAGTGATTTTTTCATAGATGGTAAATTTTTGGTAAATGGATGTAATGTGCTCATACCTCTCTGGTGAATAACTTAATTAAGAATCTCTTTGTTTTTCCTTTGGTCCTAGTTTAGTGTTTACAAATAGACCAGAAGCATGAAATGGTAGCACTGAACAGAATTCATGATTTGAATAAGTGACGTTCACAGATAGTCCATTGATGTTTTCAGCCCTCCTGTATCACGCCTCTTACTAGAATAACACAGAGCAATAGAGGATGTCCCAGTGTCATGAGATATGGAGGGTTGGTTAGAGATTAAAAGCAGGCAGCAGTGACTAGAATGGACAGTACCCCCCCACCCCCACCCCACCATCCCACCCCTACGACCCATAAGCAGGATGATTGTTCTTTGGTTAAAGGAAAGTGAACCCTGTAACTCTTCCAGCCTGTGGCCTGATTCCATCAGGCTGCTTGGGGCACATCAGGATTCTTTATAGCTTCACAGTCTGAAGTTTAACCCACTGATAAACTTTGGTGGTCCTGGAGGAATGGGGAGGGTAAGGGGAAAGGCAGGAAGAGGAAAGCCAGGAAGAGAAAAGGAGAAGACAGCAGCAAATATATGTATATGCATAATGTATTTATGTGTATATATATATATGTATGTAAGATATATCTATACTGTATACATATGAGCTTCCCAGGTGGCTCAGTGGTAAAGAATCTCCTGCTTTCCAAGCAGGAGACTTGGGTTCCCTTGGGTGGGGAAGATCCCCTGGAGAAGGAAATGGCAACCCATTCGAGTATTCTTGCCTGGGAAACCCCGTGGGCAGAGGAGCCTGGTGGGCTGCAATGGTGTCTCAAAAGAGTTGGACACGACTCAGTAACTAAACAACAACAATAAATATATGTTTATAGACATACGCATATGCTCACACACACAAAGAACTGAATGAGGGAGAAAAAAGATGACAAAACAAAAAAGGACAAAAAAAAGTGTAACTCAAGTGGAGTCTTTGACTGCTTTGGGTCACTTGAAAGTTCAAAGCTTACTGCTGAGTTTTAGTTCACTCCAGTTAGAAAAGACCATCAGACTCTGCAGCAAGTCATAGTTGGCTGGTTGGTCCCCTGACTTCAGTGAACTAGTGCCCAGAACTGTGGAAATTTGGACTCCCCCAAACCCAAACCCTCTCTTTGTAGATAGGAAATATCCTGCTGTGTTGTTTCATAGATCTGAGTCTTATTTTTAATACTTTAGGTGTATCTAAATGGAATGCTTACAAGTTTTCTCTCTAAAATTTCTTACGTACTTTCTAGTGCTTTGTTATTAGGTTTAGGTTGAGTTTTGGGGGTTAGCAGCATGTCAGATGTTTTGCTTAATGTCGGAACTGGTAGTCCACTTCATAGAGCAGTGAGACAAGGGAAGACAGAAATCCATCTTTAGTGAGTAGAGTTGACGGCTTAAATGTTTAATTGAGTTTTACATTCATGTCACAGCTTGATATGCTGTCTCCCAGAAAACAAGCCCTGGCAAGCTTGCAGGTTCTGTCTGCTGTTCCAGGCTGGTAGGCCCCTATTCTTGACCCTTATTTTTCCAAGGGCACAGACTGCCACGTAAATTCACTGGTCAGCGTGGATTACCCTCTGGAGATCCCAATGCCTTTGCTCTAAATCAGGTGCTGTGTGTCAGTCAGCTGTTCCCTGTGGTCTTGGCCAGAAGGGCTGCCATCATTTCTCTGGGTCACTGGTGGAAAATTGATTCTCTGAAGCATACTGCTACCGGAAAATGAAACATTCTATGTCCATGTAAAGTAATATTTTATCTGCCCCTGGTTTGGCTCAGGAGTGAATATATATACATGCTTAAATGAAAACGACTGTTCTTCACTCCCTGTAACTTTTTATTGTGAAGATTTTCATGCATACAAAATGATTCAAAGAATAAGGCAATGAACTTCCGTATACCCTCCACTGAGATGTAACTGTTCTTAACGTTTTGCAGTATTTGCCTCATTTGTTTATGTGGTTATCTATCTAGATATATTTATTATTGTTGGGCCATTCATCAGTTTTAGGCATCATGTTAGTTTCATACATCAAGATATTTTATCCCTAAAAATGACATCACCCAGGTGCTAAGACTAAGGATGTTTTTCTTAAGGAATTACAGAGCCAATATCACACTTAAAAATTTAACAAAAATTTCATATAGCTTTGAAAATCTTGTTCATATTCACATTTTCTTCACTATCCTCAGGATATCTTTTGTAGCTGTTTTTTTTTTTTTAAATAAATTTAAATCCAGGATCCAATTAAGGTTCATACTTTACATTCAGTTGTTATAAAAATGACAACTTTTCTTGATTACTGGAAATTCACCATCAGTTGTTTAATTTCTGCTGTCATTTCTGTTGTTTTACATAACCTGTCAGAGCTTTCAGGAAGAGGACTTAAGTAGCATTTCTTGTAAAAATAATGCATGTAATTAACTTAAGAACCTTTAAAGTAAATATTAAAATATGCTGAAAAATTTGAAAGCATAAGCAGACGTTTAGGGTTTTTAGGAAAACATAAAGGCTTTTCATTTTAACTGATACCCAGGGGCAATTTTTTTAAAAATGGAATAAAGTAGTGAGTATTTTCTTTAGTTTAAATGTGTTGCTTGTTTATATTCTCATGTGTTTAGAGAAGAAACAAGTTTTCTGTTTGATTTCATGCAAAGAAGAACATGTGTAAAATATAATTTGCATACTATTTAAATTTTGATCTTTTGATAGAAAGATCAAAGAATAGTGCACACTAGTTGTAAGATTAGGCATGATACACATTTAGTTCCCAATGCAGCGGTGTACCCTATTAGAATATTTGAAAACAAACTGATCAACTTGAGCACATGTCATGTTTCCACAAGCCTTTATGTTTTGTCAGCAGGCAGTGGATTCTTTTGCACATTCAAGATTTCTTCCCATCACGGAACTTGCAAAGAAAAGAGGACTAGGCGATATTTTTATTGCTCATAAATGCTGGGAACATAACACTAGCTGATTAGACAAAAAACACTGCTCATATCTGTAGGTGAATTAGTATGCCAAGTTAAACTATAAATGTATTGCTAGTGCCCTACAGAGAACATAAACCCCTTAAGGCTGTTTGTTAAATAGAGAATTTAATGTATTGTAAGTGCCAGAATTGCATTTATTTTATGTTTGCAAAGAACAGATTGGTTCTTAAGATATTCTGAGCAGTATCATCACTTCGCAATGCCAATGACTGGCCATTTCATGTACTATTACAAAGCAGTGCGTTATTTTAGGTCAGGGGAAGGGCCAGTTTATGATGCCATCTCTTAGTGCAACACTGCCAGTAGTTTCCCCAGATCATCACTTTTGCAGGGATTTTGGGGGGCTGCCCATTTGTCCTGACCTGCCCACATTTAATATCCCTTGTATCTGTGTCAAGTGTATCTTCAGTTAGGGGCCTGAAGGAACACAAGTGTCTGTACTAAATATGCTTCGTTATCCTTCCAAAGAAGCTTCCTTCTCACCAGATAGTTTCACTTAACATAATTTTGGAACAATTTAAAAATAAACCAGCAGGAGCCGTTTGCTGTGTTTACTTTCACTCTGCCTGTGTTAGCATTCTGTCTTGTGAATATTTATGGACTGTCTGCAGCCTGGATGATGCTGGGCAAGGTGCTCCTGGTTACGGGCCACTCAGAACGGTCAGCTCCGTTCAGCCAGCTTGCCGTGAGGGGGGTGTCTAGGCCAGCGACCCAGCGCCTCTCATCTCCTCTTTCTCTGTTGTGACTCTCCACCAGTGCCTTTACTAAGGGGACCTCAGAGGACACCGAAGGAAATTGAATTTAAACCTGAGAGGTTTTTCCATCACATATTTGCCTTATCTCTGCTGACGCCTCCCAAACCTGGTTCCATAACACTCCAAGGACTTGAGTTATCTCAAGGGGACTTAGGAAATTCTTGCTATTAGGTTAGCTTTAATTACTTAAGAACTTTTCATGAAAGGCACAATGGGACAATTGGCGCATTGGAGCCAGACAGAACTAAACTCAAATCCTGGTTCTATCATGGTCCACTGATTCTCTGATCACTGAGCTTGTCTTTTCACCTGTGAAATGGGTATATATGTGTGTGTGTGTGTGTGTGTGTGTGTGTGTGTGTGTGTGTGTGTGCACGTGTGTACTCAGTCATGTCTGACTCCTAAAATGCGAATAGTAATGCTTAACCTGCAGATCTGAGTGAGAATGACTGACACTGGGCATGTCAGGGCTCCAGACCGGTTTCTGGCACATCACAGACCTTCACCAAAGTGTGGTGCTCTTATTTCCTTGGTGGTGCTTTACTGAGGGATGAAGGAGGAAGAAAAGGATGGAAGGCAGTAGAGGAATTTCTCTAGTACCTGGTTCCAGGACCTCCCCTCAGATACCAAAATCTGAGGCCGCTCAAGTCCATGGTCAGCTCTCTCTGCATTGGTGGTTCTGCATCCTTAAGTTCAACCACCTGGGGATTGGGTTCCACTGTAGTATTTATTGGAAAAAATCCATGTATAAGTGGATCCTTGAAGTTCGAACTTGTGTTGTTCAAAGAAATGATAGTCACACCTGTTAGAAGGTTTATACCACTATTTTGCACACTGTGGGTTGCCACCTGTTTGAGGGTTGTATCTAGAACTTAAAGAATGAAGAAGAGCATGTACACTCGTGGCAGTGTATAGCAAAACCAACACAGGATTGTAAAAGTATTGTAAAGTAAAATAAAGTAAAAAAAAAATTAAAAAAAAGAAGAATGAAAGAGAGAAGGGGAGACAGAAGAGAAGAGAGAAAATATCAGAATGCATTTGAGTAGTGGAAGGAGTACAGTTTTGGCAAAGATTTTTTCAAGTCATATGTGTAAAGTGTGCATAGCATCATGATGTAAAAATATTTTTACTGGAAGATGTAGTCAAAAAAATCTTGAGAAACCCTAGCTTAGTTCCCTATTCTTAACGCCCCACACATCACAGAGCGTTGGAACTTGCCAGTATGTACAGTGCTGTGCCGAAAGTGCATGAATTCAGACAGCCACTGCTTTCACTCTCTGTCTGTGCAACCACACCCTCTCCCATAGCCAGCTGTCCTTCAGGACTCAGCTCAGCCGCAAGAGCCCTCACCATCCTGTGGAGGGGCCGCGAGCCCTCTTCCTGCGTGGCGTGGCTCTGAGGGCAGAGCTGTCTGGCCTCTCTGGCATCTGCAGAACCTGGCACTCAGCGCTCAGTAGAGACTGGCTGCCTCAGTGAGTGTGATGGTTATGCTGCAGCCCAGAGTGCGGTCTCTGGCCTCCTCCCCCAGTTCAGGATGTGGTCCAGCAGAGCTCCTTCTGAGCCTGGCCATCTAGAGGAGCTGGTTTGAGAATAGACCTTATAGAACCTGAATGGTGGTCCGGTGGCCAAGCTTCACCAGATCTGAATACCAAAGGATAAAGTCTCCCCGCTGGAGGCATAGACTCACCTTTGCCAATCCAAAGTGAACATGATGGGATTTCCTTTCCGTGCTAATGGGCTCGGTTTCAAAATATGGTACCTTTCTAAAAGATTCTATATGGATGCTCATTAATTGTCTTCTGGGTTTAATTATAATCTGTAAAATGGGATAGTTTCTACCTAAGAGGATCGTTTATAGAAATGAAAAGGAGAAAATATTTGTAAGCCTCGGCACATCAGATAACACCTATTAGTATCCAAATGTTGGTCCTCTCCCTTATTTATAATAAATTGAAAGTTGCTTATTTCCCCTTTAAAGAAAGAAGAAAAATGTCACATTGTTAAAAGCAACTGTGGGAGGACATTGTGATACATAGAGGTTCTAGTTTGCATCAATTAGAATTCTGCCTTGTCTGACTTTTCCCTTGCCTACTGCATAGAGATGAGACCTTTTGCATATAGACCTGACGTGAGAAGCTGACAGTTGTTTTTTGTTTTTCTTTTTGCTAAAACTGGATGATTGAAAGTGAGGGAAGGAGACGCTTTATTTGAACTAAATAAAAGGTTCCAGTGTCCATGCAACCTGATCTGATTCTCAGGTACCTTATGGAACCATTGACGACATCGGATGAATTTTAGTATCCTTTGAAATCATTGTAGAAACCTCTATTTACATGTCACGCCCTGAGTTCTGCCACATTTGGAAGTATTTCCGTCTCTTTATGATGATCTGTGTGTTACAGAGTGATGTCAGGTTAGAAAAGATTTGGGGCTAAAGCACAGCATTACTTCCTAAATCACAGTGAGATGCAAGGTTAATGCAAGATATAGATGTGTGCGCTTAAAGGGGTATTGATTATGTGTCAGGGGCCTGTGTAAGAGTGCATTTCAGTACGCCTTTCTTTAAACGTTTTCACATGAGTGCTTTAAAGGACGCTTGGTTCTTGGGAACATCAAGAGGGTGAATGAGGCAGACAGACCCACACATGACACCTCCATCCTCCAGAACTTCACGGCCCCCTCATAGCTCAGTCTCTAGAGGCACAGGAAGTCAGATTTTTTCTTGTCCTTTCTGGTTCTGTTCTCCTCTAGTCTGTGTTACTAGAAGAGCTACGCTTTTTACAGTGGGGGAAGTGGGAGCTAGAATAATGTTGATGAGCTGAATACTCAACATTTTGAGGATTTGGTAAAAGGATAATTTTTTTGGTTTTATTTTTAATTGAAATATAGTTGATTTTACACTGTTAGTTTCAGGTGTATGGAAAAGTGATTCTGTTTTAGAATGTGATGGTGGTTTAGTCACTAACTTGTGCCTGACTCTTCGCACCCTATGGACTGTAGCCCGCCACACTCCTCTCTCGAGGGGCTTCTCCAGACAAGCATACTTGAGTAGGGTGCCATTTCCTTCTCCAGGGGATCTTTCCAATCCAGGGACTGAACCGAAGTCTCTTGTTTCCTGCACTGGCAGGTAGAATGTTTACCACTATCACCAGCTGGGAAGCCATATATATGTATATACACACACATATACATATACACACACACACACTCTTTTTCAGATTCTTTTCCATAATAGGTTAATACAAGATTTGAATATAGTTCTCTTTGCTATACAGTAGATCCTTGTTGTTTATCTATTTTATATATAGTAAAAGGATGATTATTGATTCTAATGTTCAGCTAATCTATGAAAGGGTTCTGTAGCCTCTCTTGCAAAACTAGACATGGGGCACAAACATAACCAGCAGTCAGGAAGCCGGGGAAGGACCAGCTCTGAACGGCAAGGATCATTTATTCCAGCACTGGAAACCCAGGGTTCACTTTATCTGTGATCACCTGTGTGTTTTTCTTAGTCCTTGAGAGCCTCTCATCATGTTCAGCTTCTGTTTACTTTTCCACACTCTCTGCTGACTCATTCCCATTGAACCGTAGGAGGACCTAGAAGAAAACTAGTTCGATGTGTGTACTTTTGAATAGCCTGAGATCGATGTGTAGACGGGGTGGCCTGGTGGTATACTTCTGCTTCATTTCTGTAGCCTGAAAGCCTTTTAGACAGAAATCCTTGATCAACTCTTCTGATGCTCATTTTCCATCCAGAGCAGGGGCAGGTCAACCTCACAGAGAGGTAGAGACACGGGATGGCCGCGCGTGGCCGTGGGTCAGAGATCTGGGATGTGGAGTTAGATGGTTGCCTGCTGGGACTGAATTCGGTCTTGAAATCTGACTTCATGATGTGTTACTGGATCAAAAGTGTGAACTGCACCAAGGTTCAGGCAACACACAGGAGCATCAGGAACAGTGCAGTGAATGCACACATCAGTACAGAAAGACGTATAAACACGTATTTTTGGTGGTCTCTTCGGATGCCTGCATCATCTTCTCCTGGCTTCTCATCCCACTGTCCACCCAGAGCCCCATGTATCTCTGCCATAGTCTACACTCCCTTTTCCTTCTGTCCCTCTCCACACGTTTATCCTCTCTGTCCTCGCCCTGCTTCTGGCTCTCATACTGTTTCATCAGTGATCAGAGCATTGTCCCCTACCTGATCTCTTTGTTCTAGTCTTTCTCGCTTTGTTTTTTTATTTTTGCTACACCATGTGGCATGTGGGATCTTAGTTCCCTGACCAAGGATCAAACTTGTGCCTCCTATATTGGAACCACTAGACCACCAGGGAAGTCCCTAGTCTTTTTCTTGTTGAATGCTTTTTCTGTCACTGCAGTTTATCTTTTGAAACCACAGTTCTGGCCATATTATTCCCTTATACACACACTTCTGATGGCTCCCCACTGCATACAGAAAAACCAAAAGGGTTTCTGATAGAAGCCCAGGGCTTTTCACACTTTCTCCATTTCCTTTCACACTCCTCTCAGACCACACTGGACTGCCAGCTCTGATGCCTTCATCAAGTTTCTTAGCTGAGGTCTCAGTATTCTTACCTGTAAAATGGACATCATAACAGACTCTGCCTCATAGGATTAAGCGTTTATTAGCATATCATTCTCAGAGAAGGCGATGGCACCCCACTCCAGTACTCTTGCCTGGAAAATCCTATGGATAGAAGAGCCTGGTAGACTGCAGTCCATGGGGTCACGAAGAGTCGGACACAACTGAGCAACTTCACTTTCACTTTTCACTTTCATGCATTGGAGAAGGAAATGGCAACCCACTCCATTGTTCTTGCCTGGAGAATCCCAGGGATGGGGGAGCCTGGTGGGCTGCCATCTATGGGGTCACACAGAGTCGGACACAACTGAAGCTACTTAGCAACAAATCATTCTAAGAAATGTTTAGCCACAGTTTCAGGCATACAATAAGGAGGTATAAAAGTTAGATTTTCATTGTTATTAAACTTGACATGGTGATTTGACCTTTTTCTCACACTATTCTTACACTGTGTTCTATCCTCCCTTCTTTTAAAATTGCTTTGGGACCTCCCTGGTGGTCCAGTGGTTAAGAGCTCACCTTCCATCCAATGCAGGAGGTGTGGATTTGATCCCTGTTTGGGACATTAAGTTCCCACATGCCCATGCTTCATGGCCAAAAAGCCAAAACATAAAACCAGAGCAATATTGTAACAAATTCAATAAAGATTTTTAAAAAGTGATCCACATTAAAAATACTTTAAAAGACACCAAAAAAATCTTGAAAAAATGAAATTCCTTTCACATGGCCGTAACCACCTTTGTGAAGCCATTCTGCACTCTTAGTTAATTCAGTTCAGTTCATTTGCTAAGTCATGTCTGACTCTTTGCAACCCCATGAACCGCCGCACGCCAGGCCTCCCTGTCCATTACCAACTTCTGGAGTTTACCCAAACTCATGTCCATTGAGTTGGTGACGTCCATCTCATCCTCTGTCATCCCCTTCTCCTGTCCTCAATCTTTCCAAGCATCAGGGTCTTTTCAAATGAGTCAGTTCTTTGCGTCAGGCGGCCAAAGTATTGGAGTCTCAGCTTCAACATCAGTCCTTCCAATGAACACCCAGGACTGATCTCCTTTAGGATGGACTGGTTGGATCTCCTTGCAGTCCAGGGGACTCTCAAGACTCTTCTCCAACACCACAGTTCAAAAACATCAATTCTTTGGCGCTCAGCTTTCTTTATAGTCCAACTCTCACATCCATACATGACCACTGGAAAAACCAGAGCCTTGACTAGATGGACCTTTGTTGACAAAGTAATGTGTCTGCTTTTTTAATATGTTGTCTAGGTTGGTCATAACTCTCCTTCCAAGAGCAAGCGTCTTTTAATTTCATGGCTGCAGTCACCATCTGCAGTGATTTTGGAGCCCTCCAAAATAAAGTCAGCCACTGTTTCCACTGTTTCCCCATCTATTTGCCATGAAGTGATGGCACCGTATACCATGATTTTAGTTTTCTGAATGTTTAGCTTTAAGTCAACTTTTTCACTCTCCTCTTTCACTTTTGTCAAGAGGCTCTTTAGTTCTTCTTTGCTTTCTGCCATAACGGTGGTGTCATCTGCATATCTAAGGTTATTGATATTTCTCCCGGCAATCTTGATTCCAGCTTATGCTTCATTCAGCCCAGCGTTTCTCATGATGTACTCTGCATAGAAGTTAAGTAAGCAGGGTGACAGTCTACAGCCTTGATGTATTCCTTTTCCTATCTGGAACCAGTCCATGTTCAGTTCTAACTGTTGCTTCCTGACCTGCATGCAGGTTTCTCAAGACGCAGGTCAGGTGGTCTGGTATTCCCATCTCTTTCAGAATTTTCCACAGTTGATTGTGATCCATACAGTCAAAGGCTTTGGCATAGTCAATAAAGCAGAAATAGATATTTTTCTGGAACTCTTGCTTTTCGATGATCCAGCAGATGTTAGCAATTTAATCTCTGGTTCCTCTGTCCTTTCTAAAACCAGCTTGAACATCTGAAAGTTCATGGTTCACGTATTGCTGAAGCCTGGCTTGGAGAATTTTGATCATTACTTTATTAGCGTGTGAGATGAGAGCAATTGTGTGATAGTTTGAGCATTCTTTGGCATTGCCTTTCTTTGGGATTGGAATGAAAACTGATCTTTTCCAGTCCTGTGGCCACTGCTGAGTTTTCCAAATTTGCTGACATTGCTTAGTTAATTACTGGACTCTTTCTTTGTGTACCCACTGTAGTCTTTATGTCTCAGTTTTATCACTTATCAGGAACCCTCCCTTGTACTAGAACCTCCCTCTTCAAGCTGGTTTCCTGCTGAAATTGGGCTGTGAAGTTCTCAGCTGGTGTTGGAGCTGGGTTGGATGTGGGGAGTTTGGTCAGCTGCAAGAGCTTTGCTTTTTGAAGGGATTATTTCTCATGTGTGTTTCAGGAATTGAGAATATGTTGCAATGCTGCAGTGCAGTTCTTTAAAAATTTTTTTAAAATTTACTCTTGGCTGCACTGGATCTTTGTTGTTGCATGAGCTACTTTTAGTTGAGGTGCTCGGGCTTCTCATTGTGGTGGCTTTTCTTGTTGAGAAGCACAGGCTCAGTAGTTGTACACGGGCTTAGTTACCCTGCAGCATGTGGAATCTTCCCAGGAGGATTCCTGACCACTGGACCACCAGAGAAGTCCTGGAAGTGCAATTCTGATGCATCAGTGAAGGGTGCCATCTTCAACAAGACAGCCCTTGCTTCAGATGCTGCTGGAAGTTCAGGCGTCCCTCCGACCAGCCAGCTACAAATTTGGAGAGAGGGGGTCCCCAGCCCGTTCAGATTTGACAGTTTGCTAGAGCGACCCACAGAACTCAGAAGAGTCTTATACGGGAGATTATTGTTTGATCAGGACACAGGCAGGACCAGTCCAGCAAGGAGACACATAGGATCCGGTGTGGGAGGGTTCTGGACCTGCCCTTGCACTGTGGAGCCAGGAGCAGTCTGCCTTCCTCCTGCCCTCCCCACACATCCATGCATTCCCAAACCAGGGATCTCAGCCAGATATGGAGCTTTGGGGTTCAGAGTGTTTAGTGAGGTTTCATTGTGCAGGATGATGACTCTTTGGCCATGAGATTATTCGACTCCAGCCCCTTACCCCTCCCTAGAGGAAGTCCAGTCACATCACCCAACGCAAAGCTCCAGCCCTCTAATCGCATGATTTCTGGAGCAGCCAGCCCCATCCTGATCATCCTGTCACAACAACTCAGGCATGGAACCCGGGGCTCGTGAATGTCAAAGATATTTCCAATTACTTGTGAAATTCCAACTATTTAGTGTGTGTCCCAGGAACCAGGGACTAATGCTACTCAAATTCATGATTATACAACAGGCCTGCTTCTCACCGTCCTCATCGGATGTCCTGTTTGCGTTGTTGAGACTGTACTGCCCTTTCATTTCATGAATGTTCCTATCCCATCACGATGAGAAGGACCATCTCAAACCCACCGTATCTATGTAGTCCCATCAGTAGAGGCTGGGGAGGACATGTAAGCCGTTGACAGCCTGCACACAGGAGATGGGTGGGAGGACCTATTTGTCGAAGGACCCTTGATGTAACTCTCTAGGTTTGGTTTTTCTAAAGAAGCAAGTCTTTCCTATCAGCAAATTACATTCTTGAGGGTGGCAATGGTCCCAGTTGCCTTTGTACCCTTTGGTACCTGCTGTGTGCTTGCTTACTCTCCCCTCATAGTGCAGATTTCACAGCAGCTCTGTTGGGGGTGCAGCAAGCCCCTTTAGTTGTCTGAGCCATACAGCTCAGCCTCAGGCATCCCTCACTGAGAGCAGGCTCAATAGGAAGAAACAGACTTTCTTTTCATGAGGATCCATGCGGTGATCCCAGTGGAGCGGCCATGCTTGGGCTGACAGTTCACATGAACAACAGCTACTGCTTTCTCTGTTTAGGTGGAGTGTGGAAATTTATAGCTAGATTATTGGCCACTGACACGCAGTCAAAAGGTGACGAGAGGAGTGCCATCTGCAAAGGTAGTTGGCGAAATCACTTGGTCACAACTACATTTTTCCAAAGGTCTCAGGAGTGACTCCTGTGTTTTCTTTGTTTTTAAACTCGTTTAGAATGAACTTTTCAGTCAACCCAATACTTTTGGCCACACCACATGGCACGTGGGACCTCCCCTAACCAGGGATCGAACCCATGCTCTCTGTGTTAGAAGTGTGGAGTCCTAACTCCTGGACTGCCAGGGAAGTCCCTCGCTCCTGGGTTCTAGACATCAGGCCATGTTTTCATTCACTTGCCTATCCATATACTTTTTATTTCTGGAAATAAGTATGATTTATTTAATCCCTGAAACAAAATATAATCAGGGATTAATTAATCCCTGCTAAATGAAAAAGTCTTTACATTGTTTCATGGGGCTCCTCTGGTGGCTCAGACGGTAAAGAGTCTGTATGCAATGAGGGTAGATCTGCGTTCTATTCCTGGGTCAGGAAGATCCCCTGGAAAAGGAAATGGCAACCCACTCCAGTATTCTTGCCTGGAGAATCCCATGGACGGGGAAGCCTGGTGGGCTACAGCCCACCGGGTTGCAAAGAGTCAGACACGACTGAGGAACTACCGCTTCACTTCACTTTACTTCATGGAAGCATTTAATTTTCTTTAGTGACTTTCTTCACTGTCTTTTCTTCCAGATTTCCAGCCTTCAAAGACAACTCAGCAGTGATCTGTGCTTCTTCCCCCTCCCCCCGTGCCAAAGCTGGAGTACTCTCTGTCCCCCTCACCCCCACCCCTCTCTCTCTCTCTCTCACTGTGTTAAACTCTTCTGTGTTGCCACTGACGTAGTTCTCTGGTTTCCTTAACATTAAGTGAAATTCTATTTTAAAGTGTCTAGATGTTT
Organism: Nanger dama; assembly: GCA_917880005.1. Taxonomy (NCBI): domain Eukaryota; kingdom Metazoa; phylum Chordata; class Mammalia; order Artiodactyla; family Bovidae; genus Nanger; species Nanger dama. The sequence continues at coordinate 31,600,438 of CAKJTW010000023.1, forward strand.
AAGGCACATCATAATTAAGGGTTATTCCTGTCAGGAATAGAAGCACCATATTAGAACAGTTCTTCCTTGGAGGCTGCTAAAGAAGGAAAATCCTGTTTAGAGGGTTTGCCTCTGGTGGGGGTTTTTTTTTTTTAATGGTAGTTATGTAACATCAGGTTTAATTGGCCAAGAGTGAGGAAGCTGGTTTGATTGTGTGCCTCCTGGTCTGTGTACCCGAGGAGATAAGTGGTCAGCACAACACCCATAATTTGCACACGGGAGCTTCTGCCCAGGAAGTGTCCTGCACAGTGGCGACTGGACAGATGTTGAAAGAGAAGCAGTTTGGTTTTGCTTCCTGCCATGATGAGTATGTAAGGGCCACTGAATAAACACTTGTGGACTGACTTTAAAATCCCATTTGTGCTGGATGGGATATAGCAGTCCTCTGTTTGGTAGTAAACCTCCTAATGCTGGCATCTCTCTGGCGTAGCCTGGCGGGTCAGGAGAGAGTGCTACTCAGGGTTTAAAAGTAATTCCCTGAACTCTGCTCAGTGTGATGTGGCAGCCTGAATGGGAGGGGGCTTTGGGGGAGAATGGATGCTAGGTATGGCTGAATCCTTTCCTTGTTCACCTGAAACTATCACACCATTGTTAACTGGCTGTATATAACTCGATACAAAAATAAAAAGTTTAAAGTTAAAAAAAAAATAATTCCCTGCAGGAGAGAACAGGTGGTAACATAAAAGAAAGATCCCAGTGTACAAACTGTGGGGTGTAAGATAGGTTCAAGGATGTATTGTACAACATGGGAAATATAGACAATGTTTTGTAATAACTGTAAATGGAAAATAGCCTTTAGAAATTATATAGAAATGAGAAAGAGAAAAGAAGAGGAAAGGTTAGCAATCATTTTGAAGAGGTGGCAGAGCACAGGGAGTAATAACTGTGGAGCCAGATGGCTTGACTTCAAATCCCAGCCTCCCCACTCACTAGCCGGGGAGTGTCACTCAAGAGTTCTTTGTCACAGTTTCCTAATCTGCCCTTATCTGTAAGTGGGAGGCAGTGATGGTTGAGCACATTATTTACAGGGAATTCAGTATAGCACCTTATACCTACAAGTTCTCAGTATATAGAAACTTTTCTCTCTGTCCCTCCAGATCTCTTTAGGTAAAGCTTGGCCTATACCTGTCACTTATTTCTAGAGTAAGACATATCCACAATGGTGGTGTGGTACCCAGTCTCCATGTCTAAATGTCTTTGTATTTTGACCAAGAGTGGAGGAGAGGGGAAAGCCCTCGGAAGAAAATGGTGCTGGGATGCTGTGTATGGTGTTCACTCTCAGGGCAGACTCTGTAGAAGTTAAATTTATAGTTTGATGATACCCCATTTTATTCTGTATGAGGATAAAGAATCTGTATTCAGTTCAGTGTTTATCATTATTGGTATGGGTTTTCTGGCAGGGGGTGTCTCCATCTAGAGAATGTAAATATGGGGTCTCACACTACACTTGAGTAATTCAACTGAACAAATATTTGTGGAACTCAGATCCAGAGTGCAAGGCAATCTTGAATCATGTACAAAATTCTGAGGGACGTAAAGACAGCTATGAAACAGTTCTAACCCTTGGGTTTAAACAATACAGCCTATTGAACAAGATAAAAAGGAAAAAAAAAAGAAGTACCTGTGTGGAGGATGAGGAAGGATTGAATAATCCTCAGAAGAGACCAACAGGGGAATATAGTGATGATCTTACCCATCTGCACCAAAGCATAGATGCTAATGAAGGTTCACTGGATCCAGAGGTATTATGGGTCTGTGGTGGGGACAGGCTAAGTCAGTCCTGGTGGGGCTTGCTGTGCTAAAAAGAAACCTAATAGGTGGGTCCGTGCATAGAAGGAAAGAGAATGGAAGGTGAAAAAATGATGGAGAACTTTTGGAGGAGGGTGAAAGGAAGGAGAAGCCAGTTTATGGCAGACCAGGGGCCACTTAACACAGATACAAAAGATAACTGGTGGTTTCTCCACATGCGTACACTTTGGCACAGAGGCTGGATGCTGTCTAAAGGGAGCCTTTACTGAGACAGCTGTTCAGAGATTAAAAATATCAGTTGACTGTTCGCTTTGCTTTTGTTTACAGTTTCCCTGTTTTCAAGCTGCTTCCAACTTAACGTGGAAAATGAGGAAGGGTGGGCTGGAGATACCCTATCATGGTTGCGAGGATATTGGAGCAAGTGGTCTCTGCTCCCTTGATGCTCACCAGAGTGAGAGGAGAGATTGCTGGTCCCACCACATCCCAGACTTCAGGAAGCCTGTTCACAGTGTGTGAGAAGCAGAGGGGCCGTGTGGGCTCAGGGAGCCCTGGGCCCTGAGGCAGCAGCCACGGAAAGTTCAGTATCCACTGCGCATCCAGGGGCAGGCACGGTCCTTGGCTCACAGCTTGGCCTGCCTTAACAAAGAATTAGTGAATAAATGAAAGAAGGAATAAAAATAAAGGGGGCTCCGTTAACTAGAAGACTTTGAAACATAAAGTTCTGATTGAAAACGTTAATTATTCCAGGGAGGGAGAAAATGAGGAACAACTCTTAAAACCAAAACACACAAAAAAAACAACATAGGGCACCACCCCCAGGAGTCTTTTGAACTCTGATTAGCATGACACACAGTTTCAAAGATGGGAAACTGAGAATTTAAAAATGCGAGAACAGTCTAGAACAGGGTCAGGAAAGCGAAAGGCTGATATGAGCAATGGCTTGTGAAAAATTCTCGAGACAAAAGAATTTTAAAAGCTTTTATGTTCCAAGAAGGAGCTGGTTCAGTGGTAAAGACTCTGCCTGCCAATATATGAGACACAGGAGATGTGGGTTCTATCCCTGGGTCGGATAGATCCCCTGGAGGAGGAAATGGCAATTCCCTCCAGTAGTCTTGCTGGAAAATCCCATGGACAGAGGAGCCTGGAGGACTAAAGTCCATGGGGTTGCAGAGTCAGACAACATTGAGCAACTGAGTACACACATGGTTCAAGAAAAAAAGGTGAACTGTGGCTTGGGGAAGATACTGGAATAATAAAAATGACATAGGAAAGAGAAGACATCAAGCCATTCTTCTTGGTAGTGAAAGAAATTGGAATCTCTAGGTCCAGATGAACCTCTAGGTCCAGATGAATGGCATCATAGGGTCCTGAAAAGGCCCTGTGGACATTGTCCTGGAACTGAAATCATGGCTCCCTTACCCCTGATGATGAAAGAAGATGTGATGGGGGAGTTACGAGATGGATTTGGGTGCTCAGCTAGGTTAGTTACTTCCCTTGGCTCTGCCTCTGGGCTCTCATTTGTAAAATGATGTCCTGTCAGCCCACCTGTCAAATGATCAGTGTCTCAGATTATTGATAATAATAGCACTTACTACCTCTTCTGGTTATTGTAAGGAATAAATCAGATAACCCGTGTAAACAGTTGACAGAGTTGATATCATCTCAGTATCTGTTACACTCATTATTCTTTGAGAAATAATGAGTATAATTATTGTTCTCTTTGAGAAATTATCCACACAGGAGAGCTTTGGAGATGGAAAAATATTTCAAGTTTTAGAAAGGAGAAGAGGAGACAGATTGTAGAAATTACAGCCTAATAAATTTGACATTAATTCCTGGCAGAATTCTCATGTGGATAAGTTTAGAGATGCTTGGGAGGATCAGCATAAAGAGTCCTAATGTCTTCTGTATTAGTTTGCTAGGCCTGCCGGGTGGACTACCACGAACAGGTGGCTTAAACAACAGGAATGTATTGTGTCATGGTTGTGGAGACTAGAAATCCAAAATCAAGGTATCCCCAGGACTGGCTTTTCTTGGGGGTGGTGGGCATGAGGGAGAATCTGTCTTGGGTCTTTCTCCTTTCCTTGTAGATGGTTATTGTCTCCCTGTGTCTCTTCGCATCATCTTCTCTCTGTGCGTGTGTTGAAATTTCTCCTTTTTTAGAAGGACAGTGGTCATATTGGGTTAGGGACCACCCAAATGTTATTGTTCAGTTGCTCAGTCATGTCCAACTCTTTGAGACCCCATGGACAGCAGTACACCGGGCCTCCCTGTCCTTCACCATCTCCCAGAGCTTGCTCAAACTCATGTCCATAGAGTCGATGATGCCATCCAACCATCTCATCCTCTGTTGTCCCCTTCTCCTCCTGCCTTCAATCTTTCCCAGCATCAGGGTCTTTTCTAAGGGGTCAGTTCTTCATATCAGGTGGCAAAGTGTTAGAGTTTCAGCTTCAGCACAAGTCATTTCAATGAATATTCAGGACTGATCTCATTTAGGATGGACCGGTTGGATCTCCTTGCAGTCCAACGGACTCTCAAGAGTCTTCTCCAGTGCTACAGTTCAAAAGCATCAATTCTTTGGCCCTCAGCTTCCTTTATAGTCCAACTCTCACATCCATACGTGACTACTACTGGAAAAACCATAGCTTTGACTAGATGGACCTTTGTTGGCAAGGTGCCTGTGTTGAAATTTCTCCTTTTACAAGGACAATGGTCATATTGGTTTAGGGCCCACCAAATGACCCCACTTTAACTTGATTCCCTCTGATGTTTCTGTACATAGAGCCATGTTCTGAGGTCCTAGAGGTTTAGGAAATAAATTTGAAAAATTCATTTTTTTTATTTTAAAAATATTTGTTTATTTATCTGACTGTGCCAGGTCTCCGTTGCAGCACATGGGATCTTCATTGCATCATGTGGGATCTTTACTTGCAGCACACGGACTCTCTAGTTACCGTGCCAGGACTCAGTAATTATGGCTCATGGGCTTAGTTGCCCCTCGGCAGGTGGAATGTTAGTTCCTGGGCCAGGTATCAAACCCACATCCCCCACATTGCAAGGTGGAATCTTAACTACTGACCACTAGGGAAGTCTCTTAATATTTTTTTAAAGGGAAATTCAGCCCTTAACAGATTCACTAACAAAAGTCAAGTCAAGCAAAATAAGCCTTACTATTTTGGTGGTATAGAAGAAGAGAAATATATACAGAGTGAACGTAGGGTTTTTTTTTTTTTATAAAGGTATTCAATACTCTTAATTTTCACAGATGAAATTTATGGTGAGTATATTCCCCCTCTTCCCACACAGGCACTTGGTTTGGTCTGCATTTGAATTATACACCTTGGCTCCAGTGTCTGCCTCTTCACTTGCCTCCATGTTCTCAAGACCTCACCCTTATTTTCAAGGCTTTCTTCTCGTCCACCCAGGGCCTTTACTTTGTGACATTGTGTGCCTTGTAAGCTTGTGAAACAATTATGAAATTGTTCTCTGATGGATTGTTCCTGCTCACAGGAAAGTGGCATTAAAATATTTATAGAGAAATGAATTTCAGTTTCCAATGGAAAAGGCCAGAAGAAATATGGTTGAAAATTTCATAGAAAATGACACCGTTCTCATTATTTTATTTTGAAAAGGAGGAGAAAAAAAAAAAATCTCCCGACAGTGACTTCACCTTTTAGTTCACGTGAAAAATTCCAGTGTGGAGATTTATCATTGTAATATTTCTACCACTGAGGATTTATATTTTCATTTCAGAATTTAATTATTAATTTGATCATGAAACTTTCTCAGAACTTTATTAAAACCCCTTTTATTATTTTATTAAGTAATGAAGAAGTTCATTTGTGTTTCAAGAGGTGGTGGAGTAGGCTGGCTTCTGTCATGCTGGCATTTATGTGTAGGCGCTGGGCTCCTGAGAAGTACACGTCCAGGCCTGCAGGACAGGTGGCTCCTGTGATAAGACTTGTGTGGGTCCTGCTTTGTTTTCAGTCGTGCTCCCCTGCTTAACCTAGTCTCCCAGGTGAACCTTATCACCTGATAGAAATCTTATCCATTCAGCGAGTTCATGTGTATTTTGAAAAGCAGCACTTCTCCTCCACCCTCACCCATTGACTTTGAAAACAAATCCCAAACACACTCCTCCTTTTTCCTCCTCATAATCAGATATTAACTTTCAATGCCTCCCAAGTCCTGTTGATGTTTCTATCTTGAGTTAATTTTTTGGTAACTCTTTGTCTATTTACACGTGGCGTCCTTTTGCTCCACAAGAAGCTGAATGGAAAGCTCTTAGGGCCTTAACAAAAAGACCTAACCCACCTTTCTCCAGTTGTCCTGGTGTCTTTTTCTCCTCCTGTACATAAAGGAATGCCTCTAATTTTGTTTTCCTTTGTAGTTTCTGTTGGTCCTTACTGTTTTCACCACTTGAGTGGCCAGGAATTCAGCCTTGCTGTATGATGGACCTTTCTAATTTTTCTAAAAATCTTTGACCCAATCAAATAGGATTGCTGGGCCTGGCCTGAGACCATAGTGCAATGACCTGGCTGGCTTTTGAGAGTCAGCAGAGGCTGGTGGCCTGGGGCCTGTCCACCTCTGGCCTCATGCAGTGGGGTGGCTAGTCTCTACAGAGGGATTGATAATGAGAGGAACAGAAAAAGTGTTTTATAAATATCAAGGCACAGCACTACATCAGTGGAAGCAGGAATGACCGCCTGACTTGCTTTTCCAAGTGTCTCTTGCCCAATCTTTCTCTTCCTTCTAGAGCTGGCCAATGCTTTATCCAGTCCACTGCGCTAGTCTTCCTTTCAAGTGTAGCGATTGTGTGAGCCTTAGCAGTGCAGCAGTTACTTGGGTTTTGAGTGTGCGTTTTAAAGCTGAAGTGTTAAATTTTTATGGGCACAGTACTCATGATTTCAAAAGCGTTCTTTTCCAAAAGTGTATTTTTCAAATTGGAATATGCCTTTTCACGTTATTTTAAGTTTTCTGTAGGACTGAGATTTTGAATGAGAGTTTGAGAGGGGAATAATTTTTTTTTTTCTGTTAGCTTTAAGCTTCAATTAAAAAACAATCTTCATGGTTAAAATCTTAAAGATTTATTTTATGATGTTGTTAAGAAAGATGGCACATACATCATCTCTTTAACATTCTGAATCATGTTGAGAGTTGCAGTGTTTGTTTTCATATTCTGTGTATAGGTGCTATGCAAGGCCAGGAGTGTAGCAGGCAGAGAGGAAAACCTCTCGTTTACATTGTGGCTTCCTTTCTAAGTTTGACTTGAGTGTTTGCTTTAAAGAGAGAATTTCTTTTCTGTATGAATAATATCAGGCATTCTCTTCTGAACTGGAAAATTGTTCTTTTCACAGTTTTTACCAAACTTTTTTAAAAACAGTGAAACATTTCTGAAACACGTGTCATGAATTGTTCATTATGAACTTTCCTATTTTGCCTGTTTTAGTCTATGTGACTTTATTACACTATGCACCATTTAATAAATATAAATGCAGTCCTGCATCTTTCACAAAGACTTGCATATTATTTTTGTACATCAGTAGTCTGCTCTTATGCTGGAGGATACGTTCTAGACCCCAAGTGGGTGCCTGAAACCGTGGATGGTACTGAATCCTATGGACACTATGTTTTTTCCTATATATTTGAATATATATATATATGATAAAGTTTATAAACTTGGCATAGTTGGAGATTAACAATGATAACTAATAATAAAATAGGACAATGATAATAATACACTGTAACGAAAGTTATATGAATGTGGTTATTTCTCTCAGAATATCCCATTTTATAATTTAAAGCATTTTCCATCTTACCTAAGCACTTATGCACTGTGGCCATAACCAGTTTCAGGTGCAACAGCAAAACACGAAGATTTCTTTTTCCTTCTTCATGATTTTACAGATAGATTGTTCATGCTGTAGCTCATTGCAACTTCAATCTACGATATTTTTCCTTTCCTTATTAAGTCGGGAACTTTCACCTCTCACAGAAAATGCTTAATGGCTTCTCTCTGGCATATTCAAATCACCAGCATCCCAACTCTTGCACCTAGGGGCCAATATTAAGTGACATAAGGTCACTTGTACACAAGCATTGTGACACTACAATCACCGATCTGATAACCCAGGTGGGTACTAAGTGACTAATGGATGGGATACACTGGCCAAAAGGATGATTCACACCCTAGGAGGTGAGACCAGGTGGCTCAAGATTTTATCATGGTACCCAGAATGGCACACAATTTTAAACTTATGCATTGTTTACTTCTGGATTTTTTCCATTTAATAATTTTGGACTGTGGTTGCCCGTGGGTCACTGAAACTTTGGAAAGGGAAACCACGGATCAGAGAAGACTACGGTACTTTTGAGATTTGTAATACCTTAGCCTCTGTAAGGGCTTCCCTGATGGCTCAGATGGTAAAAAATCTGCCTGCAATGAGGAAGACCTGGGTCAGGAAGATCCCTGGAGAAGGGAATGGCTACTCATTCCAGTAGGGCTTCCCCGTGGCTCAACGGTAAAGAATCTGCCTGCTAATACAGGAGACACAGGTTCGATTCCTGGGTCAGGAAGATCCCCTGGAGATGGGCATGGCAACCCACCCCAGTATTCTTGTGTAGAGAATCCCATGGACAGAGGAGCCTGGTGGGCTACAGTCCATGGGGTTGCAAAGAGTTGGATACAGCTGAACGACTAAACTTGTTGTATGAGGTAGTCATTAAGAGCCCAAGTTTTGAAACTGAACTTTTCAGTTTGAGCTCAGGACTCAATCAGTTATTACTTCATTTCTGCAGCCTCAGTGTCTTTTTCTTTAAAATGACAATAATAATAGCAGCTACCAACTGGAGTTGTTGAGAGATTTAGTTGAAGATGTAAGTGTCTGACCCATACATGTTAGCTGTTAACCATTGACAGTGTGCATTTACGAGATAGAAGATACATGATGTGGGGTCACAATTTGGGACTAGCCAAGATGTAGGATTCTAGGCTAGAGAAAACCACGAAGGATGGAATGGGAGGTTGAGACTAAGGAGAGTAAGACCCCCTTGGTTTTAAGTACAAAAGGCAGTGTTGCTTTTCTCTTGGATTATTCTATTATTCAGATTGTCAAAAGTAAGAAAATGGATACAGAGTGTATTTATTTAAGATTTCATTGAAAATTTTTTATTAGAGTAGACTTGCTTTATAACTTTGTGTTAGTTTCTGCTGCATAGCAAAGTAAATCAGCTCTCTGTATACATATATCCCCTCTTTGTTGGATTTCCTTCTGTTTAGCTCACCATAGAACACCGAATAGAGTTCTCTGTGGTATACAGTAGGCCGTCACTAATTATCTGTTTTATCCATAGTATTAATAGTGTATGTATGTCCATCCCAATCTCCCAATTAATATTTTTCACTTCAACAGAATAAATAGGAAAAGGTTTGTGGTCATTGGATTCCTGGACCGGAACTTGAAGCATCTATGTCCTTGTTCTCTCAGAACAGAAAGCTGAATTACTGTTCTGAGTAGAGTTTGTGTCTGGAACCAGATATGTCACCTGATCCACACTTGGCTGGGCCAGTTAAATGTTTGGATGAAGTGACAGCCTTCTCTCTTTCTTTCTGGAGGTTTCTATTCTGGATTAATGTTGGATATTTGTTGATGGGAGTTGGAGGGTGGCTTGTAATTTAGAATCAGTTGGTCAGGGAAATCTAATCCTTACATTTGAGCAAAACTTGGGGAGGCCAGAGAATGAGCAGAAGAGTAATGTGACGTGTGACTGAAGTTTTTTTTAGCGGGATTGCTCTGGCTGTTGTGAAAATAATGTACAAATGGCCCCCAAAGGGCTTTTCCTGGGATGTGGATGCTGAAGGGACAGCCACACATAGGGTGTGTTGATGTCATCTTTAGTGTGAACAAGGGTGTAATTTATCATAAAAATTAACCCAGAGTTCTCCTGAGGCCTCAGTCCTTAAGGGAGTTTTATCCCTGGAAGTTGGCAGGTCATGAGGATTCCAGAAAAGCGACAGAGTAGGGGGTTTCCATTATCATGGGTGACTAAGTACTGCTTTTGATTTAAGCAAGGTGGATATTTGTGGGTATTGTTTTATGTGAAAAAATAGACCTTTTATTTCCTGAATGTACTATAGGCCTGGATTGGTCTAGAAGGAACTTGGAAAAATACTATAGAATTATTGAGTCCTGTTGATTTTCCAGCAGACGACCTTATTCCTTTCCTTGCCTTCTCTCATTCCATCCTCGCCTTTCCTGCCCTTCTGTGATGACCAGGGCTGAGGGCATTGCCCTAACAGACTGTATATTTCTGAGCGGTGGTCATTAATTTCCTTTGGCTTGGCTGAAGAAATGTTCCTGTCACCTCTCTTAAAACATAGAGTACCACTTTGGCACACATGTGTTTTGACAACGGAACCTTGTTCTGCAGCTAGAGGCTGGCATGGTTCTACTTCCTATTAATTTTCTTGTGCAATTAAGGCACCTAGGAAAACATTTGAAGAAAGTTTTCATTTTGTGGCCTCATAATAAATACCATAAAGTGATTTGCCAGTCTGTTGGCTTTGGTGGTGATTTTTGTACATAAGGTATGCAAACAATGGTTATCACAGAGGTTATAATTGGGAGAACATGATGACTCTTATCTTTTGAACCCTTGGAATATGGAAATGGATTAACACAGATAACTGTTTGAAGTTTTCACATCTCATTTTTGTATTTGCCAAACACATCCCCACTGGTTCAGTTTCTTGGCAGTGCATGTGTTTGGAGACGTGTGTTCTCCAGCAGTCATGAATGACTTTCCCCTACATACTGCAGTTCTGCAGGTCTGCACAAACTGGAGGGGAATTCTTAGTCCAAACTGGAGCCAAAATGGGGGATTCTTAGTCCATCATTTCAGTTTTAATTCCTTGTAAAATATTAGCAGGAAGGCAAAGTTATTTTACATCAAAGCGACTATTTTGGGGAAGTGGCAAATTAAAGTTTATGTCTGCAGCTGTGCTGAATGGAATTTGTAGGAAGCTGAAGAGAAGGGAATGCTTACAGCACTGTGATTTAAACCCTTAGTTTAAGAAAAATGCAAGCTGTGAATAAACTAGGGTATTGAGATGTAGAAAAATATTTTTGTAAAGATGTGTTTTAAAACCTAGGTCCTGTTGTTTTAGCCTCAGTCTTTCAAAAACAATGGCTGCTCTGATTTTGCAAAGGGTGTCTTTGTTCAGAAGTCAATATAACAGGCTGGGAAAAAAAGGGTAACTTAGTAGAGAGTGTTCCTGATGGTGAGTACAGTCAGTCTTCTGTGTCTGCAGTGTGTGCCTCGGTGGATTCCACCAATCACTGCTAAGGTATGTTGAACCCTTGGAAGTGGAACCCTGTGACTATGGGACTTGAGCTCCCATGGAGTTCGGTATTCACAGTGGGTCTTGGAACCAGCCCTTCTTGGATACCGAGGAATGACTGTATCCCTGTAACAGAGTGTGGCCAAGAGCAGCCCTTAGCAGAGGCCATTACTGTGGGTCCTACCCACCCCTCCCGTTACCAGGCAGTGGTTACCAGGGGACCATTAGTGGCCCTGCTTCGCCATTGGTCAGGTCAGTGCCAAAGTGGGCCCCTCCCATAAGCAACCACCTGTCAGTGAACGATGGTTGGTGGTCCTGCTCAGCCATTGGTTGGCTCCAGGTCCCTCCCACATGCAACCAACTGTCAGTGAAGGGCCCTTAGTGAAAATGTGAATGAAAGTGAAAGTCGCTCAGTTGTGTCCAACTCTTTGAGACCCCATGGATTATACAGAATACTGGAGTGGGTAGCCTTTCCCTTCTCCAGGGGGGCATTCAGCAAATGGTCCATGGAGTGAGTGGTGGTCCTCCATGGGAAGAGTGAGGTAGAGGCAGATCTTGGCTTTCTCCCTAGGGACCTGCAGCTCACCCAGCCTCAGAGCAGCGGGTAAGTTGGAGGGCCCAGGGAACAGGCTGGGGGTTCCGTCCTGCAGGGCTCTGGAGCCCTCGCAAGGCCACCTGCTGGCTGGGCCCAGGCCTTCAGACAGCAGTGACCCTCTCCCCCATCTTTGCCTCTGTGACCTCATGGCAGTGCCATCTGTATAGGATGCAGTCTATGGACCTGGCCCCCCACTATTTGGGCAACGTGAGGAACCTGAGGGACAGTTGGGTCCTGGGCACCTCGGCCATGACAGCTGGACAGAGTCTGGGGACCTGGCCCGAGGGAGCTGCCAGCTGAGCTCTGCCTTCTCTCAGCCAGGATTGGACCTCAGAGAGTGAAAGTCATGACTTGGGAACCTTTCTTGTCAGAACAGAGAATAACATTCATTTGGTGGAGGTATACAAGGAACATCGTTCCCTGAACTTTGGCCTCACTTCAGGAACAAAGGATCTGACCCCCAAGAATTTTGTAACAACTCACGCGCTCCTCCCTCAGCTTTCCTAGAAAAGGTCTTTGGTGAGAGCTTTCAGGGAATTTGGGGTTTTGAAGGCATGGGCCCCCATATCCTTGTAGAGCCCTCAATAAACGTTTCTCTGCTCCAAACTCTGACATTTTGCTGCTGTTTGGCCTCACTGTGTGTCGGGTGTGTGAACTTGCATTTTGGTGACATCACAGGTAAAGAAGGTGAGAAGGAGCAGGACCTTTACCGTATGTTGTTCCTTTTCTTTAAATACCTCCTTCCTCTCCCAGCCCCCCACCACGTAACTTTGGTTAGTCTCTATTGTACACTTTTCTAGGTGTATATAGTTCTCCATAGCACTTATTTTATGCTCATTTGAATAATGTGTTATTCTAGGGATTCCATGAGATAAGGGAAAGTTTCATTATTTTTGTTATTAATGAGTCATCATTGCCTATAGACAGTGCCTGGCACAGTGATGCATTTTGGCTCTTGATAGGGATTTGTTTGAAGAAATCCATGAATGGTTGAGTATGGGAAGCAACAGGAAGGTCTCTTTCTACTGAGAAAGATTTAGGCTCATGTCTGAGAGTTCAAATGCTTGGGGCCAGGCAGTGCAAGTAAGTGAAGGAGACTGGTGAAGTGCCTTGTGATGTGATGGGCCACCAGATAGAAGGTCCTGGACAGCTGTCGGCTTGGTGGGTATTCTCTTTCCTCCTTCAGTGGGAGCTAATTCTTCTCATCATTGGGGTGTATGCTTGGACTGTGATAAATTTGAAGGACTCACCCCAGCAGATGGATTAGGTTGGGGTGGACTTAAGTAGTAGCGAAGACTGGAAGGAAGGCTGTTGGCAGACCTCGAGTGCCAGGATGGTTTTTGAGCGGAGATGAGAAATCATCAGATGAGGGAGTGTTTAGAAAGAAAATTTGGCAGCCAGGGATGTCTTCATGGAGAACAGAGGCCTAAGTGGGTTTTGATGCTAGCATAAAGTCTTCACTAGAGATAAATTAAGCAAGCACTGGGAGAAATGTGGTGGTCAGACCAATAGTTTAATATCTAACAATATTTTTGCAAAGACAAACATATCAGAAAAGCGGATTTCTAAAAAGTATACTGCTATTCATCGAAGTCTTTCTGGAATCCACAGAAATGGTGACTGGGAGAGGAAATCATGAGTTAAAGTCAGATTGCTGTGGGTTGAGGGTTGAGTGGGATGTGAGAAAGGAAAGCCAGTGAATGGAGACTCCTTTTTCGAGAAGTTTTTCAAAAAAGGAAGAAAAGAGGCTGGAGCATAAACAGGGGCAGTGGAAAATACCATAAGATGCAAGGGGTGGGAGGGACTTAAAGCACCTGTGAGGATCCCTCTTCCTGAGATAGTGGAAGCAGGGCAGAGTGGGTGTTGATGCCCAGCTCCTGAGGTGGACATGGCCAGTAGACAGTGAGGCGGCATCAGGAGGCAGGGGAGTGTGCAGGGCACTTGCTGAGGAGAGTGAGCAGGGTTGGGGTTTCTGTCCTTGTGTGTAGGAGAGAGTCCTGAACTGCATTTCCATTTCCACTTTTATCACAGATTTTATTAACAGGTGGTAAAAGAATATTCTTGGAAAGATTGAGGGAAAGCTTCTTTTGCTTTTTTCCTTCTGACTTGAAAACTCACCAGAAGCCAGCAACACTTCCAGAAATCTTGAAAGAAGTGGTAGTGTTCAAAACTATGTCATGGAGGATATTTTGAACCTGTGGAAACCCAGACACCATTGCTTTTCTGTGAAGGAGCCTGGTTTGACTACAAGTCCAAGTCTAAGGCCTGTCTCGCAGAGCTGCAGTTAGTCTCTCAGTCAGATAACTGCATCTGAAGTGCTTTGGAAAATAATAGATTGGTACTGAAGTGTCATAAAATATTATGATACTACTGTAGACGTTTAGTAATGTCTTTGGAATCTGGTAAAACCTTAAGTTTACGAGTACTTTTTAATTTAAAAAGTGTTTTTGCTTTGCCAGACTATTGCTGTTTTTCCATCAGTGAATTTTGGGCTAAGGTCTTTACAGATTGTCTCATATTAAGTCAACAAATCTATTTCAAATGTGTTTGTTACTAAGCAACGGTTGCCAAGAGCTTGTGTAATTAAGATGAAACTTGCAAGGTAACAATGCCCAAACATAGTACCATTTTCACCATTTTCTGATAATGTTGAGAGTAGGATGAATACAAGTGAAAGAAGATGCTATTTCAGTAAGAGCCCAGCATCTGAAATTTCTGAATATGTTGGCTGTCCCCTGGCTCATCTGGGACAGAGTGTTTGTGTTTTACAAATCAGCCTGTGATTTTTTCTTTTATGTCTGACATCCATATTCCTGATGTGAACCAGTAAGCACCCCCTGTGCAGCTGTGGCACAACTGGCCGCGTGGTACCCAAACCCTCCTTGTCTGGACTGTGCTCTGGCAGGCAGGGTGACCAGAGTGAGCTTCCATGACTGACCTAGATTAAGCTGCGATGCAGGCATGCTATGTACTTTGCTTACCAACAACACAGTTGTCTGTTTCTTCTGGTGATTTTTAAAAGAAGGCTCAGATGAATTTTTTCCTATTTGTTGTGCTTGGCTCATAGCAGGCGCTTTACAAATGCTCCTCTTTCCCTTCCTGGTCCATTCTGTTCCAGGGGCAGGGGAGTGGGGGCAGGGTAGAGTTTCCATGACGACCTGGTATTGAATGACCTCCTTTCAGACCTGTTGTTAGATGCCCAAAGGGCCAGAGTAGAGGTCCAGACGGCCAAACCTCACCTCATGGATGGCTTTGCTGATAAAAAGGAGTCTGTCCCAGTCAACAAGAAATACCGAGTGACCCTCCAGCCAGTTATAAACTTGGCGCTTCCTCGCTGGGGTTTCTCCCAGCTTGGTCTCGCTGCAGGCAGACTGTGTGTCAGTCACCCGAAGAGCACGGACCAGTACTTCACGAGTATCATCTTGGGCAAGGCGTGATCACTTTGAGCTTTAATGTCTTTGCCCTTCCTCTGGGGACAGAAATCCTTGCTTGGCTCGTGTAGTTGGATTTTCATAGGAATTAGATGAGATAAGATATATGAAAGTGCTGTGAAAAGGTGTATATGTATTCATTTATCCAACAAATACTTAGTGAGTGGCTCCTGTGTGCCAGGCACTATTCTGGTTTCATAATGTATTTCATACCAGAACAGATAAGTAGATCTATTTACTCCTTTTACCTGGCACTTTAATATTCCATGGTATAGATGTTCCATAATTTCTTTAACCATCCCCTAGTTAATGAACATTTAAGCAAACAGTGCTACATTGAACATCTTTATGCATATGTTTTCAGCATATGTGAGAACACTTTTCTAGGAGAGTATTGCAAGAGATCAAAAGGCATGCACACTTAATATCTTTATGGGTACTGTCAAATTCTCCCCAAAAGGCAAATTATCTTTTCACCTGACACGTATAAGAGTAATCATCTTCTTATACCCTTGCTAATATGATCTTTAAAATTTTACTGATCTGTTGGATGAAAAGTAGTATCTAATAGCTGTGTTATTTTCAAGTCCTGATTATTAATGAGCATCTTCTACTGTTTATTGACCAGCTTTCCTTCTTCTATGATTAATCTTTTTAGCTGTCTCTTTATCTGTTGGGAGATACATATTTTTCTTATTAATTCAAAGGGACATTTTATACATTTAAAACATGTTTGTATATACTTTTGAGGTGATAGGTCCAGTGTTAATCACTGTTTTACAGGGGAGCTAAGAGGCACATGAAGTTAAATAGCTAGTTACAGGTCACGCAGCCAGTTGATGATGGGGCTTGGTTTATAGCCAGGCTCCTCCTAGTCCAGTCTGCTTTTATTTGAGCAGAGAGGTTATTTGGGAGGCTTAGGCCAAGGAGGGTGAGTTACCTTCGTGTTAGATGGCTGGAAGCAGCATGAAGGAGGCCTCTGGGTCACAGGGGGCTGAACACAGGCTTCTCCAAGTGCCAGCGGCCCTTCCAGAGTTACCTAATCCTGGGAAAAAGTGAAGACTGGGGGCTGATGACTGTGTCTTTGTTCCTTGGGAGGTGGATACAAAGGCAGAGGAGAGTAAGAGTGGCAGCCCCTGTAGGGTGCTGCCTTTCCTTCTTCCAAGGACATGAGTGCCCTACGCTTCAGCTGCCTCTGCACTGCAGACACTGGACGGTGTTACTATTCTTGATAATCACAAGAGAAGCAGAACAAAGATCTTCTCCTTATTTGAGTTTTCTGCAGCACTTCTTTTGAATAATCAGAACTTTTTTCTTTCTGATTGAATCATTACCATTTCCTTTTCTGTGTAAACTGAAGTTTTTCTGAAATGGCTTTATTTTAGGCTTTTCTCTTCTTATCCTCATCTGGCTTGTGATGTATGTTCAACAGGGCATATCCTAGGGTACAGATTCTAGCTTTTTTTTTTTTTTTTTTTTAAGGCTGGAAGCAACCTTAGGGGCCATCTGGTTCAATTCACTTATTGAATCTAAGATCTTGTGAAGCAGGGTGGTTTGCCAAGATTACCCAATTATTCCAAATCAGAGACTAGGACTGGGGACTTTTCAACTCTGTTAGGACTTCTGGAGCCATTTGACATGTTTCTGAGGTTTTTCTATTTTTTTCTTTCTTTTTCTTTTGGATTTCTTACCTTGAAAGTGAGGCTGGTGGTACTTCATTAAACTGCTGTGCTAAGTAGTTATTTAAAAAGCATTTTCACATTTGAATTTTAAGCCCATTTCTGCATATTTTTGAAAACCTCTTTTCACAGCTTCCATTATGCATATAACATGAACTTAGTCAACACTTGTTGAATTAATGAAAGGTTGATGTAGTTGTTATATATTTCTCTAATTCAATCACACACACACACACACAGACACACACACTTAATTTCAAAGTCACCACTGTATAACCATTTCAAAGTTATATAGTCTGGCTCTTGGTTTCAGACATGGAAATATTTTAAATACTCAAGAGTAAATAAAATTCTCCCAAGACTTTGAAGAATTTACAGAAGGGGATACCATGGCTTCCTTTCAGCATTCATTTTGATTTTTAATAATTGATCTTGTTAGGAGATTTCTTTGTGTTCCAGTCTCTGTTTCACAGGCTGCTGTTGCCTCCAGAGCATGCTCAGGGTAAAACCAGCTGGAGTCTGCACAGTTATAGGTGGTGGGGTGCCTCGGGTGGTGCTAAATAGTTGAGGCTGGTACAGCCCAGGGTGAAGCTGCAGTTGGTTTGTCTGTCTGGTTGTGGGCTCAGAGAAGGGCTAGGCACATTTGAAGTCAGATATCTATGTACTGGGAACACCACCAGTAGGGAGTGCTTAGGAATGGGGGCTTGTATTACCAAGGAGAACGCTAGGAGAATTACTGTTCCTACAAGTTTCTCCACTGAATGAGGTCTTTTGTCCTGTTACAAAGAGTGATTCACAATCCTTTGATCCTGGCCTGTCTGGGGTTGATATCTGGATCCCTAGGCATTGGACCTGCCTTCTACCTAGAAGCATTTGGTATTAGGCCAAGAGGGAGATTTTCCTGAAGAAGAGTTCTACTGAGGAGGATAGGGTGGGGGAGATAAACCTGAGCCTCAGCCACCCTGTTGAGTTAAACTCTGGGGCAGATGTTTGCTGTGGGCATCCCATGCTCTTGGCATTAGAGCCCTCATCTCAGGGGATATAATTGACTTTCGGGTTCAAAGTAGAGGAAAGCTTAACGTGCTTTAAATAATCCTTTCTCTAATTTCCCTTTTGTCCATTTTATTCAATCCAATTTTACTCTCTCAGATTTACTTTTCTGGTTTTTAATCATCTTTTTGTGCTTCACTATCAGTGGGTTATTTTTGATGTCAAAGAGTGGCTTAAAAAAAAAACCCTATTACTTTAATATTAGTGTTTCTTTGAAGTTTTAGAAAGCATAATATTAGATATATAGAAAAGTTGCAAGAGTAGTACAAAGAATTCCTGTAAACTTTTCCAGATTTCTCAAATGATGACATTTTATCCCTTTTTTCTTTTTTCTCTGCTTTTGTTTTCTGAAGCATTGGGCTAAGTCAGACACGATGTCTCTGTCCCTAAATACTTCACTCTGTATTTCCTAAAAACAATAAAACTCTCTACTTAAATACCACAGCCTTATCAAAATTATGAAATTAACATTAATATCATCCTACTATCTAATCTACAGACCTCATTCAGATTTTATGAATTGAAACAATAAAGTCATTGTTAGCAAAAGGAAGTCCCAAACCATGCATTTTATTGAATTGTCATGTCCCTTTGGATGTCTTTAATTTGAAACAGTTCTTTTCTTTTATGACAGTGACATTTTTGAACAGTACAGACCAGTCCTTCTTTCTTTCCTTCCTTCATTTGTAGAATGCCTCTTGTTTTACATTTGTTTGATGTTTACTTGTTATTAGATTCAGGTTATTCATTGGGCTTCCCACATAGCACAGCCAGTAAAGAGTCTGTCTGCAATACAGGAGACTGGGTTTGATCCCTGGGTTGGGAAGATCCCCTGGAGAAGGAAATGGCAACCTGCTCCGGTATTCTTGCCTGGACAATCCCATGGACAGAGGAGCCTGGCAGGCTACAGTCTGTAGGGTCGCAAGAGTCAGACACGACTGAGCAGCTAAGCACACAGCACACACATTCGTTTTTGGCAGGACTAAAATGACTACTCTTCTTAAATGATATGAACTTTTAATTAATATTGATTTATTAAAGTTGAAGACTAGATTTATTTTTAATTTGTGCCTTTATTTTACTTAAAATACTTGTTATTCTTTATGTAAATCTAGTAAGTAATGTATAAAATAAGAACAAACAGTTTTTGGATGTTTACTTTAAATTATGGCCAGTAAACTCAAGTTGGACGGACTAAATTCCCATTAATCAATTTCATTTAGAAGTTAATCACATTTTCTTTAATCTGTAAAGGCTCATTTGTAAATGAATATATCCAATCTTCTTTTTAATTGCTTTAAATGCCTAGAAAGCAAGCTGAAAGACCTTCACATTGTTCTAAACATTCTAATATTGTTGGAAAACACTTATGTTTTTCACTTATAGTCACAAGTCTGTTACAATCTGGCATGTTCCCAAAGATGGCAGGTTCTCAAGCATTCCATATAATTTAATACCTAATGTACAAAGATGATTCTGAACTCAGTACAAATTATTGGCACTATTGCTTTTAGTTACGTCAGTATCTCTATACTTAATTCAAGACGCATGCTCACCAAGGGAAGAAGATTATGTGAGGCTGGCTGAGGTTGCCATGCTAATGGTTGGGGTGACTGGGCCACCATGCAGTTGTTTATCTGACAGAGATTTGGAATTGAGGAGGCATTTATCTAGTTCTCTTAGAACTGCTTCCTGCATAGCTCAGTTGGTAAAGAATCTGCCTGCAGTGCTGGAAACCTGGGTTCAATTCCTGGGTCGGGAAGATCCCCTGGAGAAGGAGATGGCTACCCACTCTAGTATTCTTGCTTGGAAAATCCCAAGGACAGAGGGGCCTGGCAGGCTACAGTCCATAGGGTCCTAAGAGTCGGACACAACTTAGCACTATCTTTAGAACTGCCAGTAAGTCCATTTAATAATTGCTATGACAACAGAAGGCTAAATCCTATATAGTTGCTATGACAGCAGATGGCTGTCCACACCCTTCTGATAAGATGGATTTTTCAGCCTTGGTCTCCTGTATTGATAACCTTATATCCTTTCATCTGATTTGGGTAGACACACTTCTGCATCCTTATCCAGGTTGCAACTAATTTCCTCTATTGCTTGATTACATTCTGCACTTCTTTAGTTCTTGGCAGCATTATATAGTCATTTTATTCTATCTGATTGGATTTTGCATTTCCTTTCAAATTTTTGGCCACAAGTCTAAAGCTTCACGCTAATGAAAATGTCTTTCTCTAATTTCTCCATGTTACTTTGAATTATAGCCTTCAGAGATTGGCTTGGATTCCCAGAAAGAGTTCACTAGTGCTATGTAATTTGATTTGAAAATTCCTAGGCCAGCCACTGCTCTTAACATCTGAGAGCTCTGTGTATATATTGTAACTAAAGATGACAAAGTATGTTGTTTTTGAATTTTGTTATTGACTTGCTTTTGAGCAGATGTGAAGGCTTAATCACAATTGAGCAGATAGGATCAAGTAGGAATAGATACTGTATAAGAATACCGGAGTCATGAATAGTGGCTACTGCTTATTATGATGTGCTATTTACCTTTTAAAAATCTAACTTCACTTTGCTTACTTCCAGTGTCTGGGGTAATAGTAGTCTGTTTTCTTGGCAGGTATTCTGCCCATTATCCTCTTTTCTAATTCTCTACATTGCCATCCTTGTTGTGTTCTTGTCATCATCCATTGCCTTCAGTCTGCCTCACTTCCTCCTTTGGCATCTCATCTTGTTGAACTCTGACCCTTCTTTTGATTTTCCTAGAAGCCAAGCGTTGCTTGTATTTGCTCTGTGTTTTTTACCTTATAATTATGGTAGAAGCATAGTTGAAGGCCTGTTTATTGGAAAAACTTCTTTTCTATGTCTCCTGGGGAGCCCCTCAGTTTTACCTTTTGAGTCACTGCATGTTGAACTTGGTAGGAGCCCAAAGGCCATGAACTGTCTCTGAAAGCTGTTTTCTTAAATGTGTCTGTTTTGTCTTAGTCTTGGAAATTTGCAGCAGAAAATGAACACATTTTCTAGGTATTAAGTGTGAGTTGGGACAGTGCCATCGATTGTCCCAGTAATACAAGACTCTCTTGGTTTCTATTGTTTGAAGTAGGCAGTTTTATACTTCGTCCTTCCTTGAATACTTCGTCCTTCCTTGTCTTCATGATTTTAGTCATCATTACCCTGTAGATGCTTTTGAACTATGGTGTTGGAGAAGACTCTTGAGAGTCCCTTGGACTGCAAGGAGATCCAACCAGTCCATTCTGAAGGAGATCAGCCCGGGATTTCTTTGGAAAGAATGATGCTAAAGTTGAAACTCCAGTACTTTGGTCACCTCATGCGAAGAGTTGACTCATTGGGAAAAACTCTGATGCTGGAAGGGATTTGGGGCAGGAGGAGAAGGGGATGACAGAGGTTGAGATGGGTGGATGGCATCACTGACTTGATGGACGTGAGTCTGAGTGAACTCTGGGAGTTGGTGATGGACAGGGAGGCCTGGCGTGCTGCGATTCATGGGGTCGCAAAGAGTCGGACATGACTGAGCGACTGAACTGAACTGACCCTGTAGAAGAGGGACCTGGCAAAGAGGAGCTGACCACCGACTATTAGAAATCCTGCTGCCCATGGTTCTCCTGTTGCTCTGCTCCTCTCTACGTGCTCCATTTTGCTTTTGCTTATGTGGTACCATTAATAGGAAGTGGCTGAGGCCATAACCTCAGTGACCTTGACCTTCAATGAGTTTTCAAGGCTGAAAGCCCAGGAGGAAAGGAGTAGCAGTAGCCATGGTATCCTTAGACACTGAGCCAGGATCGTTTGGCAACCTGGACTAATTCTACAAATCTCTACTTGTCAAAGGCAAAACCAGGTTGATGATGACCAATGTTTCCCTCAGGTTTTAGAGCTGTAAATGAACACCACGGTGATTTGAACAATTGACCATGGAGACTAAGCACATGAGTCTAGTTTTGTGTAGTTGAATTCAGTGGAGTTTAGATGTTTGGATGAATACTCATTGAGTACTCATTGAGTTTGGATGACTACTCGTTATCTACTTATTCTTATAATGCTAATAATAATAACTGTTTGTTAAGTACCAGAGACCAGATGTTTTGAAAAACTTTTTATTGAGTTAATAATCTCCTGAAATAAGTGTTGTAATAATCTCTGGTTTTATGAGTAAGATGTTAAATATGTTGGTCGGTCATGTCTGAGCAAGACTTAGAGTAGAGTCAGGACTTAGATCCATGTCTTCCTGGGACCAAAGACCATGCTTTAATCACTTCCCTATAGGCATACGTTATGAGGAGTTATGTAATGGCTATTGTAGAAGGAGTTTTCCTCACCACATTAAGGTTTTGTGCCAGTCAGGGAAGTCAGCAGAAAGCACTGACTTAAGGAATAACCCTATGAATCCCCAAATACTTTCCCTAGATGTCTATTAATTCCAGCAGTTAGTGACTCATTTTGGTAACAAGCAATTCTTCCTTACCAAGAAGAGTAAGACATCACATTAGTCATTTTGCCCTAGCTATGAATTAATTTATCCAGATTGCTTTCCTAGCAACAAACTGCAATGTACTATTGAATAAAAGATCAGATGGTTGAGGGAGAAGAGATTGAAAAGTAATCTGGGGACACAGAGACTGCTCAGAATAGAACATGTCTTCATGAGCCTTGTCTAACCAGAGGACAGTCAAAGGTAATGGATTAGAAAGGGAGGAGAGAGAAAATTTAGAAGCTGAAAAAGGGCAGGTATAGAGAAAAGTGGGGAGCCTCCAAATCAAGTTCTTTTCTCTTCTGAGGATTCCTGTTACTGGAGTCCTGGTTGAGCCCTGAAGCCTAATGGACGGTGAAGGAGAGGGTGTGAAAGAAGAAATAGAGAAGTTCAATATTCAACAGACATTTGGGGCTTTCTTAATAAATGGAGGTTTCTGAGCTCTACTGCTAGAGAATCTCATCCAGCAGGTGTTGGGATGGATCCAGGGACCTAGATTTGATCAGCCTCACTAGACGATTCTAATGCAGGTGATCCAAAGACCAAACTTTTAGAAAATTTGGATTGCAGTCTCTTCCACTGAGCTATTATAAAGTCTGCAGCCCAACGGCTTCTGGGAGGGTATTGCTTCCCTCGCTGGAAAACTGAAGGTGCTTGAATAAAAGAAGGAGCTTTCTTTCCTTGAGAACTGTACTGGATCTAGCTAGTCAAAACCCTTTAAGATCCAGAAAGTTCTGCCTCCGGGATAAGGTGCCCTGCTCTTCCTCACCTCTTACTAGTTTCTGGTCTCCTCTTTTGTCCTGGCCCAGTTTAGGGTAAGAGTTCCATTCAGTTGCTTAGTCATATCAGACCCTTTGCAACCCCATGGACTGCAGCACGCCAGGCTTCCCTGTCCATCACCAGCTCCTAGAGCTTGTTTAAACTCATGTCTGTCAAGTCAGTGATACCATCCAACCATCTCATCCTCTGTTGTCCCTTCCCCTGCCTTCAGTCTTTCCCAGGGTCTTTTCAGATGAGTCAGTTCTTTGCATCAGGTAGCCAAAGTATTGGAACTTCAGCTTCAGTATCAGTCCTCCCAGTGAATATTCAGGACTAATTTCCTTTAGGATGGACTGGTTGGATCTCCTTCCAGTCCAAGGGACTCTCAAGAGTCTTCTCCAACACCACAGTTCAAAAGCATAAATTCTTTGGTGCTCAGTTTTCTTTATAGTCCAACTCTCACATCCATATGTGACTATTGGAAAAACCGTAGCTTTGACTAGATGGACCTTTGTCAGCAAAGTAACATCTCTGCTTTTTAATGTACTGTCTAGGTTGGTCATAACTTTTCTTCCAAGGAGCAAATGTCTTTTAATTTCGTGGCTGCAGTCACCATCTGTGGTGATTGGGAGCCCCCAGAATAAAGTCTCTCACTGTTTCCATTATTTCCCTATCTATTTGCCATAAAGTGATGGGACCGGATGCCATGATCTTAGTTTTCTGAATGTTGAGTTTTAAGCCAACTTTTTCACTCTCCTCTTTCATTTTCATCAAGAGACTCTTTAGTTCTTCTTCACTTTCTGCTATAAGGGTGGTGTTATCTGTATATCTGAGGTTATTGATATTTCTCCCAGCAATCTTGATTCCAGCTTGTGCTTCATCCAGCCTGGTATTTCACATGATGTACTCTGCATATAAGTTAAATAAGCAGGGTGACAATATACAGCCTTGACATACTCTTTTCCCAATTTGGAACCAATTTGTTGTTCCATGTCCAGTTCTAACTGTTGCTTCTTGACCTGCGCATACAGATTTATCAGGAGGCCGGTCAGGTGGTCTGGTATTCCCATCTCTTTAAGAAAAGGGTAAGAGTAGCCAGTTGCAGAGAGCTGATGGTGGTAGGGTAGCTGCTGAGAATATAAATCTTTCAGTGTTGAAACAGAGACAGTCGTAGATAGCTAGGAGGGTTGACCACTCTGTTAGCACGGAAGCCTTCACTGTGTCAGCTCATCACACCTCTGCTTAGCACTCAGAAGGACTGTCACGGCATCTCGGCCAGATGTGTAGCTCGACAGGTACATTCTCGTGTCAGTTGGAGCTGTTTCTTTTCTTTAGTGGAGAGCCCTTTTTGTAGCTCTTCAGGCTCATTCCCTGCAGGTACAGGAGGCCGAATGCAGTGACTTATCAACGCCTCATTTTTGTCAGATATTATTATGCCAAGAACCATTGCCAGCTTAACATTTTTTTTTCATTCTTTACTGAGGCTGTAACTAAGATATTTGTTTCCTGAGACTGAAGGAATTAGACCTTAAAACAGCCCCTTGGGAGGTTAAGAATGGGGAAACATCAGAGAAGGGGGTTCAGGGAAGATGGGCGGTCCTGGTGGCAGAGGCCCTGTGGCCTCACCTCACCCAGTGGATTTACTCTTTTGTTAGCTTAGAGTGACCCTAGTATATTCTTCCTGAATTCAGTTTGGAAGAGGAAAATGTGTTTTCTTGAGTGAGGAGTATCCTGCAGGTGGAGTTCAGGCTGCTTTGTTCTCAGCTTGGGCTCTGGAATGAAACAGGATCTATAGACATGGCTGTGTTTGAACTAAAATAATGCACTAGGGGTGTCCAGGGAGGAAGTGAATGAGTGTGTTGGAACCTGGACCAGTGATGTCCTCAGTTGAGGGAGTACAGGGCAAATGAGCCAGCTGAATAAACCCGTTTTTGGTTTTTAAAAAGAGGTGTAAGATATTGAAATGTGTGTACATAGATAACAGAGTCTGAAAGGAAGTCTTAAGAGGAATTCTGTGTTTTATTTTTAAGTCTATTGAATTTGTTACAGCATTGCTTCTGTTTTATGTTTTGATTTTTTGTCTGTGAGGCATGTGGGATCTTAGCCCCTGTGCGTGTGTGTGTGCTCTGTTGCTTCAGTTGTGTCTGACTGTATGTGACCCAAGGACTGTAGCCCACCAGGCTCCTCTGTCCATGGGATTCTCCAGGCAAGAATCCTGGAGTGGGCTGCCATGCCTCCTCCAGGGGATCTTTCCAACCTAGGGATTGAACTCTTACACCTCCTGCATCGACAGATGGGTTCTTTGCTACTGGTGCTGCCTGGGAAACCCCTTAGACCCCTTAGCTCCCTGACCAGGGATTGAACCTTCACTCCCTGAGTTGGAAGGGGGAAGTGTTAGCCATTGGACCACCAAGGAATTCTGTTTTAAGCCAAAGGATCAGTGTAGAATCAGAGTGGCATACCTCCCAGGTGGGAGGGGAGCAGCAAACCCCGGATGAACATATCCTGCTATTTGTGCCCACGGTGTCAGAGCTCAGTAATCACCCAGGATGGAATTTGATCCCAGAAGTTTTCCCATCTAATAATATTTTGCATTTGCTCATATTTAAAGTAATTTACTGTTGTTAAACACACACTCGGAGAAGACAATGGCACCCCACTCCAGTACTCTTGCCTGGAAAACCCCATGGATGGAGGAGCCCGGTGGGCTACAGTCCATGGTGTCGCTGAGGGTCGGACACCACTGAGTGACTTCACTTTCACTTTTCACTTTAATGCATTGGAGAAGGAAATGGCAACCACTCCAGTGTTCTTGCCTGGAGAATCTGAGGGACGGGGGTGCCTGGTGGGCTGCCGTCTATGGGGTTGCACAGAGTCGGACACAACTGAAGTGACTTAGCAGCAGCAGCAGCAGGTAAACCTCAAAGTTTGTGGAAAACAAAACAGAGAGTGACTTGTACACAGAACAAAGATGACTGTCAGCAAAATGTGGTCCCCAGTGGTAGCGGGCCTCCGGGGCACAGGAACACCACATGGGATAATCAGAGGTGTTGTCTTGCAAGCCACATCCTTGATCTGGCCTCTGTTGTTGTTCAGCCGCTAAGTCATGTCGGACTCTGAGACCCTATGGACTGCAGCACACCAGGCTTCCATGTCCTCCACCGTCTTCTGGGGTTTGCTCAAACTCATGTCCATTGAGTCTGTGATGCTATCTAACCATCTCTGTTGCCCTCTTCTCCTCCTGCCCTCAATCTTTCCCAGCATCAGGGTCTTTTCCAGTGAGTTAGCTCTTCTCATCAGGTAGTCAAAGTATTGGAGCTTCAGCTTCAGCATCAGTCTTTCCAGTGAATATTCAGGGTTGATTTCCTTCTACTGTGCTCTTATTTTGAGACCTATATTTCTTTGGAAACTGTAGCCCTAGGATTACTGTAATTGGATCTTTACTGGTAACAGTAGCTAACGTGGACTTGATGCTCACAATGAGCTGTAAACTGTCCTGAGAACTTTGCCTGTATTAACTCATATAATCCTTGCAACTCTATTTTTTCTCTCCTGGTTTTAAGATAGGGAGCATCTGGGTACAGAGAAGAGAGCAACTCAACTCAGAGTCACACAGCATGTAAGTAGTAGAACTGAGATAGAGTCTGGCTTCAGAACTTGAACTAATGATTTGTGTACTGCCTCCCCAGTGATTTCATTTTGTTAAACAATAATACCTCCTTCTCTTACCTTGAAGCAGCAATTTGCGCTGAGAAATTATGTGAGGGCTGCAGCCTTACAAACAGACTGAAGATGTCAGAAAAAGAAAGCTACCAAAAAGATGAAGTGGGACTCGTAACTCAAATCATTAAAAAATATTAACTCAGAACTTAAAGTTATAAAACTCTTAGAAGAAGACAGGTATAAACCTTTATGACTGTAGATTAGGCAGGGGCTTTATATATGACACCAGAAACACAGTCAGAAAAGGGAAAAATAAACTGGACTCCATCAGAATTTAAAAACTCTTATGCTTCAGAGGGCATTCTCAAGAAAGTGAAAGGACAACTCATAAAATGTGAGAAAGTGTTTGCAAATCATATATCTGATAAATGATTTGTATCCAGAATATATAAGGAACTGTTACAACTCAATAATTAAAAGCCAAATAACCCAGTTAAAATTGGGCAAAAGATTTGAATGGACATTTCTCCAAAGAAGATATATAAAGGGCCAATAAACAGAAGGAAAGAGGCTTAGTTTTTAAGCACATCAAATGTTGAAATGCACGTCAAAACTACAGTGAGATACCACTTCATACCTGTTGGAAAATACATAGTCAAAAAAATGGACAGTAACAAGTGTTGGAGGAGAAGGCAGTGGCAACCCACTCCAGTACTCTTGCCTGGAGAATCCCAGGGACGGGGGAGCCTGGTGGGCTGCCGTCTATGGGGTCGCACAGAGTCGGACATGACTGAAGCGACTTAGCAGAAACAAGTGTTGGTGAAGATATGAAGAAATTAGGAGTCTCACAGTTTACTGGTGGGAATGTAAAGCAATGCAGCTACTTTGGAAAACAGTCCAGCAGCTATTCAAAAGGTTAACACAGAGTTACCTTAAGATCCAATAGTCCTGCTCCTTGCTATATACACAAGAGAATAAAAAACATGCATTCACACAAAAACTTGTACCTGAATGTTCAGGGACCACTATTCATAATAGCCCAAAGTGGAAGCAGTCCATCGAAAAAGAGGAATTCATCAAAAGTGGAAGTATCCATCACATTATGAATAGATGGACAAAATACACAGAACATTGTTGTTGTTCAGTCAGTAAATCATGTCCTACTCTGCAACCCCATGGAGCCTGTAGCATGCTAGGCTCCTCTGTCTTCCACTATCTCCTGGAGTTTGCTCAAATTTTTCTCCCTTGAGTCAGTGATGCTACATAACCATCTCAACCTCTGCTGCCCTCTTCTCCTTTTGTCTTCAATCTTCCCTGACATCAAAGTCTTTTCCAGTGAGTTGAATCTTCAAATCAAGTGGCCAAATATTGGAGCTTCAGCTTTAGCAACAGTCCTTTCAATGAATATTCAGGGATGATTTCCTTTAGGAGTGACTGGTTTGATCTCCTTGTTGTCCAAGGGACTCTCCAGCGCCACAATTCAAAAGCATCGATTCTTTGGTGCTGAGCCTTCTTTATGGACCAGCTCTCACATCTGTACATGATTCCACTGAAAGTGAAAAAGTGAAAGTATTAGTTGCTTAGTCATGACTGAGCATGGGGTCCGAATTCTTTGGGACCCCATGGACTGTAACCCACCAAGCTCCTCTGTTCATGGAATTCTCCAGGTAAGAATACTGTAGTGGGTAGCCATTCCCTTCTCCAGGGGATCTTCCCGACCCAGGGATTGAACCTGGGTTTCCTGGCAGATTCTTTACTGTCTAAGGCACCAGGAAAGCCCCACATGACTTTATTCAGCCCTAAAAAGTAATGAAGTACTGACACATGGTGTCCCATGATGAGCCTTGACAACATGAAGCTAAGTGAAAGAAACCAAACCCCAAAGACAGAATACTGTATGATGCCGTACAGTGGAAATGTCCTTGTCAGGCAAATCCACAGAGACAAACTAGACAGATTAGCTTTAACTCTTGGGTAAAGGGGAGAATGGAGAGTATACTGATGCATACAGCATTTCTTTTTGGGGTGATGAAAAATTTCTGGGATTATATACAGGTGATTTTTTGAGAATGGACTAAACATCACTGGATTGTGCACTCTAAAAAGGTGGATTTTATGGCATTAGAATTACATCTCAGTATGTAATTAGTTGCTCAGTTGTGTCCAACTCTGTGACTCTTTGGTCTGTAGCCTGCCAGGCTCCTATATCCGTGGGATTTCCCAGGCAAGAATACTGGAGTGGGTTGGTATTTCCTTCTGCAGGGGATCTTCCTGACTCAGGGATCAAACCTGTGTCTTGTGTGTCTTCTGCATTGCAGGCAGATGCTTTACCTGCTGAGCCATCGGGGAAGTCCTTTTATATCCATATATATATATATATATATATATATATATATACACACACAAGAAATAAAATAAGAAAGCTATATCTGCTCTTCTGGAAAAAGCTGGAAACAAGTCACTACTGACCATTCAAAAAGCTCAACAGTAGGACATTTTACGAACTTCATTTGGAAAATAGGAACCAAGGAAACTAGGATCCAGCTCCTTATCAAATGAATTTTCTTCTCTTCTGTTTTTCTTCTCCTCACTCCCTCTCTCATACTTAGCTGTTGGAAGAAATGACTAGTTCAGTAGGGGAGAAAAAGATGGTGCTTCTGTTTCAATCACAAGGCCAGTGTTCCATGTCATGACCTGTCAAACACTCTGGAGGTTCCAAAATGTATTACAAAGCAACAACATTTTGCAATGTCGACTCTCTCCTCACTGCCTTTATTAGTTTTGTGCAGTGCTGTGCTTTTCTCTGGCTGCCTTGGGTTTTTTTTTTTTTTTTTTTGGTTTGTTTGACTTTGTTACTTCTGCTTATTTGTTTTGACAGAGAGAAATCCTCACAGTGAGCCAAGTAAAACCCACTGAGACCTCACTGTGGATGATACACGAGGTCATTCTTTCAGAAACTTTGTTGTTTCTGGTTAATATGCATGGGGCTCATCTGATATAGGACATAGCCCACGGTCAACCTTAATCCCAGCTTGTCCTTTTTTCATACTGTTCATTAGAGTTGGGGATCAAGTGGGACTTTGAGCCCTAGGTTTTTAAAAAAGTTGAGATATAATTGACATGTAACCTTCTATTAAGTTTTAGTGTGCACTATAATGATTTGATACATGTATATATTGTGAAATGATCACCACAGTAAATTTAGTTGACAGCAGTCATCACATACAGTTACACGGTTTTTTTCTTGTGTGTGATGAGAACTTTTAAGATTTACTCTGTTAGCGACTTTCAGATATACACTACAGTATTATTAACTCTCCCTGGAGTAGGAAATGGCAACCTGCTCCATTATTCTTGCCTGGAAAATTCCACAGAGGTGCCTGTCAGCCTACAGTCCATAGGGCTCATGACTGAGCCACTGAATGTTATTAACTGTAGTCATTGTGCTGTGCATTACATTGCCAGAATCTGTCTTAAACTGGAAGTTTCTACCTTTGGAACCTCTTCACTCGTTTCACCCACTCTTTAATCCCCACATCTAGCAACGACCCATCTCTTCCTTGTATCTACGAGTTCAGTTTCTTTCAGATTCCACGTATAACTGAGATCATATGGCATTTGTTTTTGCCTGTCTGACTTATTGCGCTTAGTGTAATACCCTCAAGGTCCGTCCATGTGTTGTTCATGGCAGGATTTCCTTCTTTTTCATGGCTGAATAATATTCCATTGTGCATATACATCGTGTTTTCTTTATCCCTTCATCCGTCTGTAAAGCTGAGGTTGCTTCCTTATTTTGACTGTTGTGAAGATTGCTACAATGAACAGGACCAGCTTCTTCCCCACCCCCTTTCCCCTACAGTGTTATTTCTGTGCTTTGTGTATATTCTCACTTTTGTCATACTTTTTCCTTCTTTTTAAACAATCCTGGGCTACACTGAAACTTGGGAAAGGTGTTGATAGTGTTCTTTGTCTCCCTGGATGCTGCTTTTGCTGCCTCATTTCCCTTTTGAACTTTCTTTTCCAGATACTCATTCCTTTCATCTTTTTACTAATTAATTATCCTGATGGTGAATTTTATCCCCCTCTACTTTTGTTGATTCTTAACTGTTCTGTGTTCCATTTCTTAGGACCTGGGTTAAAGACTAAATTTCAGGTGTCAGGGTCAGAATGGAAATTCCTAGCTCCATCATTATTTCTGCACTTATTAGTTTGACTTCCTTTATGTGCATGAATTTTCCATCATCAATTATTTGGTTATCCTGAGATATAGTTTGAAAAAGAAAAAAAGTATACATTATCCAGTCTTGCCTTTTCTTTATCAATTGTCAGAATGATAAATTTGGGGCCCTAGCATCTTTTACTAGTAGTCACCAGTGAGCTCTCCTCTACTGTTACGAGAGTGGAGATGGAAGGACAACTTACCGATTCATTGTAAACTCGTGGGCATTATAGATTTGAAGTGTTTGAATCAGTTGCAGTCAGTTTCTGATATTCAGGTTGTTCCGACTTCGGCCAGCGGAGGCTTCTTCTAAATGGCTTGCACGTCTTATTGACACCACCCTAGCAGTCTGAGCCATTGACTTCAGGGCAGCACTTTCCACTTCGTTAAGTAATTGGATTAGCTGGTCTTTAACATTCCCTTTAGTTCTAGCTTCCCTTCCAAAAAAGCCAATTTTAATAGCCTACAATAAACTCTTTTATGCTGAAAATACTATTTTGAGTTTTTTCCTTTTTGAGTTCACACGGTGGGTGAATTAATGCATTGGAGCATATGAAATGTTTTTTTTTTTTCCCTCTTCTGTGATCTTTTAGCTCCCACTTATGTGACACTGGCTCAGGACACTTCCACTTCCACTCTCAGCTCAGTATCTGGGCAGAAAACAAAACAAACAGTATAAACATTTCCAAATTAAGGCTGTCCTGAGGCTTACCAAGGAAATGCTTGATTTTGCAGATGGGTTGTTTTCAAAATATACCAGCATTATGGTCGTTATTATATCAAATGTGATCATTTTTCTCACCTTCTAGTTGGAACACTGGCAAGAAGAAGGGATAGCTGCATTTTATGTAGCCCTGGTAAGGCAGAATGGGAGATGGCGGGGGGGAGGGGCTTGAAGCACCCCAATGAGCTATTCAGGGGAGTCCAGAAGGCTGCAAAGCCAGCCAAGTCTTGCCAGGTGGCTGCAGAAAGTCAGCCCCAGTCCTTATGATCCTGGAGCTGGAGCACATCCATCCAGGCAGTGTATGAACCAGATCCAGGTGGCTGGGCCAAGTCCCTGCAGCTATCCCTGGGACCAGAAGGTATCACCAGAGGGAAGCATGGATTTAAATTCCAGGGCATAAGACAAAAGCTCATCATATCTGAGAAGAAGGAGCTGAAAACGACTTTTTAATAAATGCTGGAAGGACACTGTCTCATACTGAACCGCATATAATAAAACTTAAGAAGTGCCTGATTTTTGTTTCTGTCTGTGCCTTGTGGAGCACATGTGACTTCAAAGGCAACTCTGCAGGGTGCAGGGAGAACAGATCATGGTTTTATTTCTAATTTTGGCACAAATCCTCCAAAGTATTTTTGACGGCTAGGAAACAAAACTTACATCCCTCTAGATTCACTTGCGTTTAGCAGGCCCACCTTTGTTTTCCAGCAGCGACAGTTTCCACTGCTTTAACGTGTGCATTCTCCCTACTTTGAGACTTTATTCTGTAGGAAAAAGACTAAGGTGACACTAGATGATTTCAAGTGAAGCCTGGGACAGCCTGGTTCATCAGTTGCCCGACCCCCGTGCCCTTCCCCCAATTTTTTCTTCCCACCATAATAAATGTCTCCAGAATTTAAAACAGTGTTGTGGATAAACAACAAAGCCGTACTGTATAACACAGGGAACTGCATTCAATATCCTGTGATAAACTGTAATGGGAAAGAATATAAAAAGTCTGTATGTGTATAACTGAGTCTCTTTGCTGTACAGCAGAGATTGGCACAACATTGTGAATAAACTATACTTCAATAAAAATTTTTTAAAAAGAATTTAAAACTAGTTTATAAGAATGTTCAAAAAGAAACACCCTTTTAAATACAAGTCTTAGGATGTGAATGGAGAAGGCAATGGCA
This sequence comes from Nanger dama, assembly GCA_917880005.1. Taxonomy (NCBI): domain Eukaryota; kingdom Metazoa; phylum Chordata; class Mammalia; order Artiodactyla; family Bovidae; genus Nanger; species Nanger dama. Next base: position 31,633,347 of record CAKJTW010000023.1, read on the forward strand.
CCCCACTCCAGTACTCTTGCCTGGAAAATCCCATGAACTGAGGAGCCTGGTGGGCTGCAGTCCATGGGGTCGCTAAAAGTCAGACACGACTGAGCAACTTCACTTTCACCTTTCACTTTCATGCATTGGAGAAGGAAATGGCAGCCCACTCCAGTATTCTTGCCTGGAGAATCCCAGGGACGGGGGGAGCCTGGTGGGCTGCCGTCTATGGGATCGCACAGAGTTGGAAATGACTGAAGTGACTTAGTAGGATGTGAAAAGGAGCTTCTGACTTCATTCCAAACTGATGAGACTACCTTGTTGATGAGCGAGTATAGCTTTGACCTAACGTATATGCACGATGTGTGAGTTTGTGTGTGTTTGAGTTTGTGTGAGTTTGTGTGTTTTGTAAGTGTCTTAAGTCCCAGAGATTCCATTAATTCTAGAAATGAGAGGCCTCAAGGTTGTTTTCAATGACTCTGTGTCTCCCTTACCAGCACAAGATGGTTCTTTCAGGCATATTTTTGGGGCAAGTTTCCTTTGTGGCCTTTTCTTTGTGGCCCCCAGCTACTCCTCCACACTGAGGCATCCGTGCAGACTGATTCAGGTCCTGTGTTTTTATTTCTTTTGGCCTATTTATTTCTGATCAGTTTTTATTACTCTTTTCCTAACTCTATTCCCTATTTTGTTTGAAACTTTGGATCATGATATAGTTGGGTAGTGGTTCTGTTTGACCTAAAGAGTGATCCTAATGAACCTAACTCCTTGGAAGGAAAGTTATGACCAACCTAGACAGCATATTAAAAAGCAGAGACATTACTTTGGTAACAAAGATCCATCTAGTCGAGGCTATGGTTTTTCCAGTGGTCATGTATGGATGTGAGAATTGGACTGTGAAGAAAGCTGAGTGCTAAAGAATTGATGCCTTTGAACTGTGGTGTTGGAGAAGACTCTTGAGAGTCTGTTGGACTGCAAGGAGATCCAACCAGTCCATCCTAAAGGAGATCAGTCCTGGGTGTTCATTGGAAGGACGGATGTTGAAGCTGAAACTCCAGTACTTTGGCCACCTAAGAGCTGACTCATTTGAAAAGATTGTGATGCTGGGAAAGATTGAGGGTAGGAGGAGAAGGGGACGACAGAGGATGAGGTGGTTGGATGGCATCACCAACTCGATAGACATGGGTTTGGGTGGACTCCTGGAGTTGATGATGGACAGGGAGGCCTGGCGTGCTGCAGTTCATGGAATCACAAATAATCGGACACGACTGAGTGAACTGAACTGAACTAAATGAACCTAAAGTGACTTTTTTATTGCCATGAGGGTATTATCACTTCTCAAGAAGAGGTGGCACTGGTCTGATTACTCCAGGTGTGCAAATGAAAGGCAAGATATTATTAGCTCCAATAACTTTGGTATTAGACTTCTTTTTATCCCTATTAGTATCTCATAACTCCCTGGTCTTCCTTTTTTTACTCATTGTTAGTGATGTTTAGTTCAGTTCAGTCACTCAATCGTGTCTGACTCTTTATGACCCCATGGACTGCAGCACGCCAGGTCTCCCTGTCCATCACCAATTCCCAGAGCTTACTTAGACTCATATTCCCATTGAGTCAGTGATGCCATCCAACCATCTTATCCTCTGTCATCCCCTCCTCCTCCTCCTTCAATTTTTCCCAGCATCAGGGTCTTTCCCAATGACTCAGTTCTTTACGTCAGGTGGCCAAAGTACTGGAGTTTCAGCTTCAGCATCAGTCCTTCCAGTGAATATTCAGGACTGATTTCCTTTAGGATGGACTGGTTGGATCTCCTTGCGGTCCAAGGCACTCTCAAGAGTCTTCTCCAAAACCACAGTTCAAAAGCATCAATTCTTTGGGGCCCAGCTTTCTTTATAGTCCAACTCTCATACCCATATTTGACTACTGGAAAAAACATAGCTTTGACTAGACGGACTTTTGTCAGTGAAGAAATGTCTCTGCTTTTTAATATGCTGTCTAGGTTGGTCATAGCTTTTCTTCCAAGGGGTAAGAGTCCTTTAATTTCATGGCTGTAGTCATCATCTGCAGTGATTTTGGAGCCCCCCCAAAATAAAGTCTCTCACTGTTTCCACTGTTAGTGATGCTACTTTAAATTATGAAGAACAGCAGAGCAGTAATAGGTATATAAATATGCTAAAAAATTTACCCCCATCCTCCATCTTCCATTAAGATAGAATCTTCCCTGAGGAGTTAGGTGGTGAGTAGAATGAATATGTGTTGGTCTAACAAGCAATATTATGATCTAAAGCATTTATCAAGGGTCCAGGTATAGAAAGTATTTTGTGAAATTCTATAGATATGAAGAAGCATTTGCATATATTGTCTGCCTTCTATAAGTAGAAAGTTGCATAAAATGGTGCCAGTGAGTGCACATTTGCACACATACACACACACAAAGACACAAACAGACACATAAGTGTGGAAATTTCCCTTAAAGAATTTATTGGTATATTCCCATAAAGGGGAAAAAAAAGGTTAACTGAAATGCTTGTTGAATAACATAAGGAAACTTAAACTTAAATATTCAATTGATGGAGGCTGCCTATATGTAAAATTATCAGAATTCAGAGAAAGGAGATAGTAGTGTATATGAATTATAGATACCACATGGAAGGGAAGAAGAATTTGAATTATTTGTATAGTAGGGGAAGGGAGAAATTTAGGCAAGTGATGAGGATTTATGGGCCACAGGGAAGGTCAGGATAATTTGAACTGTGGCTTTATGGACATAAAAATTTAGTGAACCTTTTACCAGTTTTAGTGTATGAATGGAGAAGGCAATGGCACCCCACTCCAGTACTCTTGCCTGGAAAATCTCATGGACGGAGGAGCCTGAAGTAAAAAAAAAAGCTATCAAATTATAAGCATTTGTATTAGCAACTACAGTGGAGTACCCTAAAATGATTCAAGACACAAGTTTATCTTTGACCCTGCAGAAGATGGTTACAATACTGTAAGATCTACAAGAGAGAGGACCTTGTCTGATTTAGTGTTCTGTCTCCCAAGAGATGCATCTTAGCCTAGTACCTTGCACACAGTGAATTTTTAGTGGTTTTCATAGAGTGAATGAAGTAGTATAAAGACATCCTTTGGTGTTGGCCTCAAAGAGGCATTATAAATGATACCCCAGTGTACCCTTAGAAGGTGGACTTTATTGTCTAAGAAGTATGTGTTGGTCAAGTCCCACTACTACTGGATTTTTCATAAATAATTTGAGGTGGTTATTAGAACTAGCCAAAATGATTGTATTGAGTATCTTCCATGACTCTAGTAACAGAAGGTATGTGAGACTTGATTCCCAACATTACAGAAGTTGTGGATAAGAATATTCATTAAGGAGATTCATGTCAATGTATGGCAAAAACCACCACAGTATTGTAAAGTAATTAGCCTCCAATTAAATAAATTAATTAAAAAATTAGAAAATCAAAAGATAATATATAAGGCAGAAATATTGGAGGAGAGAATAAGGAGGATAGCTTCACTGCTGCTCTTTTCGTCTTTTCTCTTTTCCTTAGGAAATCGATCTATGTCATATTTTCACTGATGTTACTGTCAATGACTCAATTTGAGTGACTCAACTTGATATCTGTTCTGGATTTCATACCTGGACACTGAGCATTTTTCCATCAATTCAAACCTTTTACTTCTAAACCTAACCAGATTAAGTTCCTTTTCCTTTTCTGTAATTCAGTTCAGTCACTCAGTCGTGTCCAACTCTTTGCAACCCATGGAATGCAGCATGCCAGGCCTCCCTATCTATCACCAGCTCCTGGAGCTTACTCAAAATCATGTCCTTTGAGTCAGTGATGCCATCCAACCATCTCATCCTCTGTCATCTCCTTATCCTCCTGTCTTCAATCTTTCCCAGCATCAGGATCTTTTCAAAGAGTCAGTTCTTTGCATCAGGTGGCCAAAGTACTGGAGTTTCAGCTTCAGCATCAGTCCTTCCAATGAATATTAAGGACTGATTTCCTTTAGGATAGACTGGTTGGATCTCCTTGCCATCCAAGGGACGCTCGAGAGTCTTCTCCAACACCACAGTTCAAAAGCATCAATTCTCTGGGGCTCAGCTTTCTTTATAGTCCAACTCTCACATCCATACATGACTACTGGAAAAACTATAGCTTTAACTAGATGGACCTTTATCGGCAAAGAAATGTCTCTGCTTTTTAATATGCTGTCTAGGTTGGTCATAGCTTTTCTTCCAAAGAGTAAGTGTCTTTTAATTTGATGGCTGCAGTCAACATCTGCAGTGATTTTCAGTTCAGTTCAGTTCAGTTCAGTCACTCAGTCGTGTCTGACTCTTTGCGATCCCATGAATCACAGCACGCCAGGCCTCCCTGTCATCACCATCTCCGGAGTTCACTCAGATTCATGTCCACTGAGTCAGTGATGCCATCCAGCCATCTCATCCTCTGTTTTCCCCTCTTCCTCCTGCCCCTAATCCCTCCCAGCATCAGAGTCTTTTCCAATAAGTCAACCCTTTGCATGAGGTGGCCAAAGTACTGGAGTTTCAGCTTTAACATAATTCCTTCAAAAGAACACCCACGGCTGATCTCCTTTAGAATTGACTGGTTGGATCTCCTTGCAGTCCAAGGGACTCTCAAGAGTCTTCTCCAGCACCACAGTTCAAAGGCATCAATTCTTCAGCACTCAGCTTTCTTCACAGTCCAACTCTCACATCCATACATGGCCACTGGAAAAACCATAGCCTTGACTAGGCAGACCTTTGTTGGCAAAGTAATGTCTCTGCTTTTCAATATGCTATGTAGGTTGGTCATAACTTTTCTTCCAACGAGTAAGCGTCTTTTAATTTCATGGCTACAATCACCATCTGCAGTGATTTTGTAGCCCCCAAAATAAAGGCTGACACTGTGTCCGCTGTTTCCCCATCTATTTCCCATGAAGTGATGGGACCAGATGCTGTGATCTTCGTTTTTTGAATGTTGAGCTTTAAGCCAACTTTTTCACTCTCCTCTTTCATTTTCATCAAGAGGCTCTTTAGTTCTTCACTTTCTGCCTTAAGGGTGGTGTCATCTGCATATCTGAGGTTATTGATATTTCTCCCATCAATCTTGATTCCAGCTTGTGCTTCTTGCAGCCCAGCATTTCTCATGATGTACTCTGCATAGAAGTTAAATAATCAGGGTGACAGTATACAGCCTTGACATACTGCTTTCCCTATTTGGAACCAGTCTGTTGTTCCATGTCCAGTTCTAGCTGTTGCTTCCTGACCTGTGTACAGATTTCTCAAGAGGCAGGTTAGGTGGTCTGGTATTCCCATCTCTTTCAGAATTTTCTGTAATAGCACTGTTCTAATCACCCAGGCTCAAAGTCATTAATTATTTCTGTATATACATATTTCCTTATGTTTATCAGTTGCCATGCCACTCTGTTCTGGATTGTGACTAGATCAAGAGAATAGAAGGGATTTTTAACCAAGTGAGCCCATATATGCAGCACAAGTGTGGTGGACAGAAGGAAATAAACTGATGTCCTTGGGACTCTGATGGAAGACATAGATAGGAGAGTTTTGACTTAGTGGTACTGTGAAAGGTCTGTTTCAGGGAAAGAAATACAGAGGGAGAAATCACCACATTATTTGGCCCGAAACTTATGTTAACTTGCTTATTATTGGTATATCAAATTTGGTAGTAAGAGTTTGTTTTAAATGTTTTGGAAAATCTTAGTATTGAAAGGAAGTCTATTATTAAATTTGCATTTTTCTACTACTGTGTTTTTCTGGCTTACTGGTAGCTTTACATGCAAAGCACATTGGTTCTTAACTCCATGGTCTCCAGACTGTCATATGTTGAGCTGATGACTAGTAGAATGAATATCATGTGTCCTGGGCTGTCTCTTGCTGGTGGTATTTAAATAGAGATGGCATTGCTGTTTCAGGTATTGAAAACATGCTCCTGGCATTGGGTAGGAGATTAGACTAGGTATCTATGACCCCTTTTAAGATTAAGATTTTATCCTTTTATAGTGATTTATAACAATTATTCAGTAACTTATCTCTACTGTTATATATTGGTAATAAGTATACATTGATTTTGGCTTTCTCTATTGCACCTTGGAAAGTATAAACACTCACAAATGACATCCGAGAGTGGCGCCACTGTTCATGAGAGTGTTCATGATTACACTGTGAATATTGAATTAAACTAAAATATTCTTTTGACTTTTTAACGTGAAACTTGGGGGTGGATGTTGAACCTTGGAAGCACCAGCTTTAGCATTTCTGTGGCATTAAAGTGGTCTGAGGGGATTTCCAGGTGGTGCAGTGGTAAAGAATCCACCTGCCAGTGCAGGAGACCAAGAGATGTGGGTTCAGTCCCTGGGTTGGGAATATCTGCTAGAGAAGGAAATGGCAACCCACTCCAGTATTCCTGCCTGGGAAACCCATGACAGAGGAGCCTGGTGGGCTACAGTCCATAAGGTCACAAAGGAGTCACACACAACTGAGCAACTAAGCATGCACGCACACACACACACACACACACACACACACACACACACACACACACACACACAATAGTCCGAAGACAATTAGCCTGATCAAGTTTATAAACTTATATTAAAGGCTCAGAGTGTCTCTCCATAGGAGAGGTAGAAGGGGGGTAGAGAGAAATACCTTTTTCTTCTTTGAACGAAAGCCATGCAAGATGAAAGGGTTTGATTTGGAGGTGCTTGATCTATATTGTAAAAAGAAATAAGTTTCAGAGCCAAGCACACTTTAGGAATGATCTCCTGTGTTTTTCAGGCGTGTCCAGTTTTCTGTCTGATACTTTCATGGTTTCTCCCCCTGCTTCAGGGAGGAAGCTAGAGGTTATTGTATGAAGCTTGAAAAATATAGTTCCTTTAGATCCTTTGCCAATATTCCATCATCATCTTGAAACAAAAACATGGTAAACATCCACAGCTTACACAATGGGTGTATTCCTTTGAAGCTGATCTACCAAAGAGAGAGTATCACCATAGCATCAAGTGCAGAGTTGTGTGTATCCAGCCCTAGTGCCAGACTTCATTCAGGCATGTGCCTTTCCTCTGGAGTGTCTGGTTTCCCCAGCAAGCACTTTCATTCTTGTCCTCACCCTCTCATAGAGGTGGTCCTCAGTGGTTTTACAATCACAAAGTGTTTTCAAAGGGTGCCTATCAATAAATGTAGATGGAATGATGGAAGAGAAAATCCTCATTTTACAATCTTGGTAATTAATAAGTGATTCAGGCAAGAATGATCAGGGGATGATAAAGTCAGCAAGTAAAAGATTGTTGAGGAACACAATATTCTCAAAGGGTTGCCCTTTGGACTATTTGATTACAAGGGGAAGAAGGCACCTTTAGGATGGAGAATACTCCATACTCAGGGTGTGATCAAATTTAAGCAGTCTAACATGACCAAAAGAGGAACAAATGGCTGTCATGTACCAACTGATTTGATAACCATGCCTGTCATTAGGTAGCATTCTTGCCTCATATGTTTAGCCTGTACCTAATCATGGGAAACAATTCAAAAGTGAGGGCTTGTTTTCTTAAGAAATGCCAGTTGTTAAAGACCAAAAAGCAGGGGAAGCTATTTTTGATTTACGAGGCTAAAGAGATATGGCATCTAAATGCAGTATAGATCAGGGAAACAGCTATTAAGAACGTTTATTGGGTCATTTGGGGAAATTTGAAAATGGATTTGATGGAATTCCAGTTGAGCTATTTCAAATCCTGAAAGATGATACTGTGAAAGTGCTGCACTCAATATGCCAGAAAATTTGGAAAACTCAGCAGTGGCCACAGGACTGGAAAAGATCAGTTTTCATTCCAATTCCAAAGAAAGGCAATGCCAAAGAATGCTCAAACTACCGCACAATTGCTCTTATCTCACAGGCTAGTAAAATAATGCTCAAAATTCTCCAAGCAAGGCTTCAACAATACATGAACCGTGAACTTCCAGATGTTCAAGCTGGTTTTATTTTTTTTTATTTTATACTTTATTCTACATTACAATACTGTATTTGTTTTGCCATACATTGACATGAATCAGCCACAGGTGAGCACGATCTCCCAATGCCAAAGCCCCCTGGTTTTAGAAAAGACAGAGGAACCAGAGATCAAATTGCCAACATCCGCTGGATCATGGAAAAAGCAAGAGAGTTCCAGAAAAACATCTAGTGCTTTATTGACTATGCCAAAGCCTTTGACTGTGTGGATCACAATAAACTGTGGAAAATTCTGGAAGAGATGGGAATACCAGACCACCTGACCTGCCTCTTGAGAAATCTGTATGCAGGTCAGGAAGCAACAGTTAGTACTGGACATGGAACAACACACTGGTTCCAAATAGGAAAAGGAGTATGTCAAGGCTGTATATTGACACCCTGCTTATTTAACTTCTATGCAGAGTATATCATGAGAAACACTGGGCTGGAAGAAGCACAAGCTGGAATCAAGATTGCCGGAAGAAATATCAATAACCTCAGATATGCAGATGACACTACCATTATGGCAGAAAGGGAAGAGGAACTGAAAAGCCTCTTGATGAAAATGAAAGAGGAGAGTGAAAAAAGTTGGCTTAAAGCTCAACATTCAGAAAACAAAGGTCATGGTATCTGGTCCCATCACTTCATGGGAAATAGATGGGGAAACAGTGGAAACAGTGGCTGACTTTATTTTTCTGGGCTCCAAAATCACTGCAGATGGTGACTGCAGCCATGAAATTAAAAGACGCTTACTCCTTGGAAGAAAAGTTATGACCAACCTAGAGAGCATATTCAAAAGCAGAGACATTACTTTGCCGACTAAGGTCCATTTAGTCAAGGCTATGGTTTTTCCAGAGGTTATGTATGGATGTGAGAGTTGGACCGTGAAGAAAGCTGAGCGCCAAAGAATTGATGCTTTTGAATTGTGGTGTTGGAGAAGACTCTTGGGAGTCCCTTGGACTGCAAGGAGATCCAACCAGTCCATTCTGAAGGAGATCAGCCCTGGATTTCTTTGGAAGGAATGATGTTAAAGCTGAAACTCCAGTACTTTGGCCACCTCATGAGAAGAGCTGACTTATTGGAAAAGACTCTGATGCTGGGAGGAATTGGGGCCATGAGGAGAAGGGGACAACAGAGGATGAGATGGCTGGATGGCATCACTGACTTGATGGATGTGAGTCTGAGTGAACTCCGGGGAATTGGTGATGGACAGAGAGGCCTGGCGTGCTGTGATTCATGGGGTCGCGAAGAGTCGGACACGACTGAGTGACTGAACTGAACTGAACTGAAAATGGATTACATATTTGAAATAACATTGTATCAATGTTACATTTCCTGAGTGCAATAATTTTGTGTATGTAAGAGAACATCTTTGTTCTTAGGAGATTCATATTTAATATTATTATTATTTAGTATTTGCTATTTGTCATGATAAAATATATATGATAATTTTTATATTATTTATATAATAATAACTCAAATATAATGCAATACTTCAATATTTTATACATATTCACTTTGTGTATTATTCACATTTTATATATTATACGTATTTGTGAGCATGTATAAAGCCAATATGGCAAAATGTTGCCAATTGGTGAGTCTAGATGGAAGGCGTATTCACTGCATTGTTTTTGAAATCATTCTGAGATTTGAAATGTATCAAACTAAAAACTTGGGGAAAGAAGAATTTTTATTTTAGGGATGAGGTAATGGAGAAAAATGTTGAGCTGTTAAACTCATGTTCTGAGAAAATGACATTTTATTACTGTTGAACAAAGCAAAGTTAAGAGATACAGTCCATTGAAAATAAGTATTTGCAAACATGAACTGTTGAGTGAACTTGACTCAGATAGTCTGGGATTAAGTATATTTAGTGTGGATAAAGGCTTACAGTTGGACGTCTTAGTCTTTTCTCTTTTGTTTTCACAATATTGACTTTCTCTTGTGAGTGCTTAGCTCACAGGATTATTGTAAGAATGAATGAGATAATGTATGTGAAAGTGCTTTGTAAGCTGTGAAAATAATGTCTCCAAGTTCTTTGGGTTTGGGGTATTATAACTTGTGTTAAATTAGAACACACAATGTTTATCGTTATAGAGAATATGCATTTGTAGGAAGACAGATTGGGTCAGTGACTTTATTAAGACTCATTCTGCAACATACGTAATTTAGAAAAGTGAAGCTGCCCCCATGTAGATGAGGTTAGCATAGTGCTACCTTATGGCTTGTCTAGAAACACTGTCTAAATATGTATAACAAATAATAACTTTTTCAGTAATGAGATAGAACTTAACTTACTTTTTATGCTCATTTAACCAGTTGCACTTATGGAAAAATTTTTCCCCAGAGATTGGAAAAGAGCAAATAGGAGCGTTCACATAAGTTAATAGAGCATTAGAGAAAAACTCACAGTTGCTGCTGTGCTATTATCTTGTGATAATTTCAATTTAGGTTTTTAAGTATGCTTTTAGAATTTTATTGTTACACTAAATATAAAACTGAGTCAATAAATATAGAGTACTTGGAATGAATATGGAAAATGAACATTTTGCTCCTTCAGAGGAAGACAGGCCAGGATGTCTCTAAAACGGTGGTATTTTGACCCTGACTGAAAGAAAACTATGTAGAAAGAAAGATGACAAGAAATGAATTAGGAGGGAACAAATATAACCCCGTAGCTCAAGATGTTCTTGTCAGTTATTGAACTTGAGAAGATTCTTCAGCTAGTGTAGACAGTTCAGGTATACCATGTGGTGGGTACAGGTTTCGCTGATAATTAGCCAGAGTGACACTCGGTTGCTGCCTTTGTTGTTTGGCATATGAGGTGATTATGATGATGAATATTTTAAATGACAACAATCACTGAGTAATTCCTGTATACTTGGAGCAATGTTAAATGCTTTATTTGTGTTTTCTCGCTTAAATCTCACATCTCTATAAGATAGGTATATACTTCTAATATTTTTATTTTACAGATAAGCAAAGTGGACTCAGAGATGTTAAGTAACTTGTGTAAGGTCAAGTTATTTAACAAAGTTGCTACTGATCCCAGGTTGTCTGATTCCAAACCTTGTTTCATAACTACCATCCTATACTTAACTCTCTAAAGTTGATATTGGATAGTCAGATTAAGGAGATGTGGAAACTTTTTAGAGATGAGCATGTTTTCAGGGATGAAAGATTAAAAGGGACTGGAATAACTCTCAAAACTTAACAGAGTAAAAATAACCAGGGAAAATATATCATACAACAATTTTCAGACATTAGACAAGTAGCACAAAGCAGTCATCTTTCAGAGAAGGGAAACAAGATTGCTGTAGCTTCCTGTCTGGATTATGTATTTTCAAGTATATAACAGCATCCAGCTATTCCCTTCAGTTGAGAAAACAGTTCAGAGTTTGAAGAGGCTATGACTGCTAGAATTCACAGGCTAAAGTCCTGGATGAGAGAAACTATAAAAAGTCAGCTCCAGAGAGCTGCAGAGTTTTCAGTGAATAGAAAATTGCTTAAGGCCAGGGAAGGACATGGAGAGAATCAGATAGACTCATTCCTGAAGCTCAGTAGTTTATATTTCACCATCCAGAATGTAGAGGAGCTTCCCTGGTGGCTCAGCGGTAAAGATTCTGTCTCAGTGCAGGAGACACAGGTTTGACCACTGGGTCAGGAAGATCCCCTGGAGAAGGAAATGTCAACGCACCCTAATATTGTCTGGAAAATTTCACTGACAGAGGAGCCTGGAGGGCTACAGTCCATGGGATCGCAGGGTCGGACACAACTTAGCGACTAAACTACCGGAGTGTGAAGACCTCCTAACATCCAGGGTATTGATTGGACGTTCTCAGAAGACCACTGCCTTGGTTGTATGGCAAAATTAGCCCTTAGAGTGGCCTTGCTTAACAAAGCTTAAAAGCAAACCATGGAAGGATTTTTCCAAATAAATTTATTGCATCCAGCACAAAGCCCCAAAGTATTTAAAGGAATATAAAACAACTCCAAAATGTAAAATTCACATTGTCTGGCAACGAATCAGAAGTTACCAACTTTCAAAGAAGCATGAAAAATGATCCATAATGAGGAGACAAGCAATCTATAGAAAAAGGTCCAGAAATTGCACATAGGAGCAGAAAAATGTATTCTTTTCAAGTGCACATACCAAGATAGACCATATTTTGGCCATAAAACAAATCTCAATCAATGCAAAAGGATTTAAGTCATATAAAATATGTTTTGGATCACAGTGGGGTTAAATTAGAAATCAATAACGGAAAGAAAGATCTGCAAGGAGATCAAACCGGTCCATCCTAAAGGAAATCAACCCTGAATATTCATTGGAAGGACTGATGCTGAAGCTCCAATACTTTGGCCACCTGATGGGAAGACCTGACTCATTGGAAAAGACTCTGATGCTGGGAAAGACTGCGGGCAAAAGGAGAATGGGCGGCAGAAGATGAGATGGTTAGATAGCATCACTGACTCAATGGACATGAATCTGAGCAAACTGGGAGATAGTAAAGGACAGGGGAGCCTGGTGTGTTGCAGTTCATGGGACCTCAAAGAGTCAGACATGACTTAGCGACTGAACAACAGAAAGATATCTGGAAAAACTCCAATATTCGGAAACTATGTAACATACTTCCAAAAAACTACTGATTAAGAGGAGATCATAAATGAAATTAGAAAATATTTTTAATTGAATGAAAGTTAAAACAATGTGTTACAATTTGTGAGTAAAAAATAAAACAGTGCTTAAAGGGAAATTTATAGCATGAAATGCATATATTAAGTAACTAGAAGGTTTCAGAATCAATGACCTGAGGTTAAACCATAAGAAACTAGAAAAAAGAGCAAATTAAAGCCATAGCAAGCAGAAGGAAAGAAATAAAATATAATAAAATATGAGTAGAAATAAATGAAATATAAAATTTTTTAAAAATAGCAAAAAACAACAAAAGCAAAAACTTACTTTCTGAAAAAAAAAATTGATGAATCTCTAACTAGAGTGACTAAGCGGCCAAATAATCAATACTAGGAATGATCGATACGGCTTTACCACAGATTCTATAGATATTAAAAGGACAATAAGAGAATACTATGAACAGGTCTTTGTCAATAAATTTGGCAACTTTTAGATGAAATGGAAACATTTCTTGAAAGACTTATATACTACAAAAACTCAAAAAGAGGCAAATTGAATAACCATATTTCTATTAAAAGATATATTTTTATTTAAAAATGTTCCCACAAAGAAAGCTCCAGACCCAGTTGCTTTCACTGGTGAATTCCAGCAAACAATTGAGGGGGAAAATATCAATTCTACACACACTTTTTCAGAGAATAGTAGAGATCATGAGGCCAGCATTCAGTTCAGTTCAGTTCAGTTCAGTCGCTCAGTCGTCTCCGACTCTTTGCGACCCCATGAATTGCAGCACGCCAGGCCTCCCTGTCCATCACCAACTCCTGGAGTTCACTCAAACTCGTGTCGATCGAGTCGGTGATGCCATCCAGCCATCTCATCCTCTGTTGTCCCCTTCTCCTGCCCCCAATCCCTCCCAGCATCAGAGTCTTTTCCAATGAGTCAGCTCTTCGCATGAGGTGGCCAAAGTACTGGAGTTTCAGTTTGAGCATCATTCCTTCCAAAGAAATCCCAGGGCTGATCTCCTTTAAAATGGACTGGTTGGATCTTGCAGTCCAAGGGACTCTCAAGAGTCTTCTCCAACACCACAGTTCAAAAGCATCAATTTTTTGGTGCTCAGCTTTCTTTATAGTCCAACTCTCACATCCATACATGACTACTGGAAAAACCATAGCCTTGACTAGACGGACCTTTCTTGGCAAGGTAATGTTTCTGCTTTTTAATATGCTGTATAGGTTTGATATTTTAATTTCATGGCTGCAGTCATCATCTGCAGTGATTTTGGAGCCCAGAAAAATAAAGTCAGCCACTGTTTCCATTGTTTCCCCATCTATTTGCCATAAAGTGATGGGACCAGATGCCATGATCTTCGTTTTCTGAATGTTGAGCTTTAAGCCAACTTTTTTCACTCTCCTCTTTCACTTTCATCAAGACGCCCTTTAGTTCTTCTTTACTTCCTGCCATAAGGGTGGTGTCATCTGCATATCTGAGGTTATTGATATTTCTCCTGGCAATCTTGATTCCAGCTTGTGCTTCTTCCAGCCCAGCGTTTCTCATGATGTACTCTGCATAGAGGTTAAATAAGCAGGGTGTCAATATACAGCCTTGACGTACTCCATGTCCTATTTGGAACCAGTGTGTTGTTCCATGTCCAGTTCTAACTGTTGCTTCCTGATCTGCATATAGGTTTCTCAAGAGGCAGGTCAGGTGGTCTGGTATTCCCATCTCTTTCAGAATTTTCCACAGTTTATTGTGATCCATACAGTCAAAGGCTTTGGCATAGTCAATAAAGTAGAAGTAGATGTTTTTCTGGAACTCTCTTGCTTTTTCCATGATCCAGCGGATGTTGGCAATTTGATTTCTGGTTCCTCTGCCTCTTCTAAAACCAGCTTGAGCATCTGGAATTTCACGGTTCACATATTGCTGAAGCCTGACTTGGAGAACTTTGAACATTACTAGCGTGTGAGATGAGTGCAATTGTGTGGTAGTTTGAGCATTCTTTGGCATTGCCTTTCTTTGGGATTGGCATGAACACTGACCTTTTCCAGTCCTGTGGCCACTGCTGAGCTTTCCAAATTTGCTGGCATATTGAGTGCAGCACTTTCACAGCATCATCTTTCAGGATTTGAAAGAGCTCAACTGGAATTCCATCACCTCCACTAGCTTTGTTCGTAGTGATGCTTTCTAAGGCCCACTTGACTTCACATTCCAGGATGTCTGGCTCTAGGTGAGTGATCACATCATCATGATTATCTGGGTCATGAATATCTTATTTGTATAGTTCTTCTGTGTATTCTTGCCACCTCTTCTTAATATCTTTTGCTTCTGTTAGGTCACTACCATTTCTGTCCTTTATTGAGCCCATCTTTGCATGAAATGTTCGCTTGGTATCTCTAATCTTCTTGAAGAGATTTCTAGTCTTTCCCATTCTGTTCTTTTCCTCTATTTCTTTGCATTGATCGCTGAGGAAGGCTTTCTTGTCTCCTCCTTGCTATTCTCTGGAACTCTGCATTCAGATGCGTATATCTTTCCTTTTCTCCTTTGCTTTTCGCTTCTCTTCTTTTTCACAGCTATTTGTAAGGCCTCCCCAGACAGCCATTTTGCTTTTTGCATTTCTTTTCCATGGGGATGGTCTTGATCCCTGTCTCCTGTACAGTGTCACGAACCTCATTCCATACTTCATCAGGCACTCTGTCTATCAGATCTAGTCCCTTAGATCTCTTTCTCACTTCCACTGTATAATCATAAGGGATTTGATTTAGGTCATCCCTGAATGCTTTAGAGGCCACTATTACCCTAACTCTAAAACTAGATAGAGAAATATAAGAAATGAAAATTATAGACTAATCGGTGCTAATACAGGAGACATAAGAGACATGGGTTCAATCCCTGGGTTGGGAAGATCCCCAAGGCAACCCACTGCAGTGTTCTTGCCTGGCGAATCCCAAGCACAGAAGAGCCTGGCTTGCTTCAGCCCATAGTGTCACATAGAATCGGTCACAACTGAAGTGATTTCGGAAGCACACACACATCCTTCATAAACATGATGTAAAAGTTAACTAATCAAATTCAAGAGTATATGAAAAAGATACTATATTATGTCCAGATAGGGTTTATCCCAGTAATTGTGGGTTGTTTCTAAGTGAAAAAATTGTAAATGTTATCCATACCAGCAGAATAATAAAATAAAACCATATGTATATGTTAATAGATGTAGAAAAAGCATGTAATCACTTTAACATCCCTTCCTGATAAAAGCTCAGCAATCTAGGAATAGAAGGGAGCTCCATCTTGATATGGGGCATCTATGAGCTTCCCTGGAGGAGGAAATGGCAGCCCACTTTGGTTTTCTTGCCTGGAAAATTCCATGGACAGAGGAGCCTGTTGAGCTACAGTCCAGGGGGACACAAAGAGTTGGACATGACTGAGCTACCGAGCATGCACACACACACACACACACACACACACACACACACACACACACACACGACATTTGTAAAGCTAATGTCTTTTTGATGGTGAAAGAGTGAAAGCTTTCCCCCGAGATGAGAAGCAAGGCAAAGATATCTTTTTTCACAACTTCTATTCAACATAGTACTGGAAGTTCTTGTCAAGTCAGTAAGGCAAGATATAAAAATAAAAAGCACATAGGTTTAAAAAGAATGATCATTGCCTTTATTTATAGACAATATGGCTTATCTATGTAGATAATCCAAAGGAATCTAAAAAAGAAAAGCTACTAGCACTAATAAGGAAATTTGATAAGACTGAATGATATTTTAAGATCAACATACAAAAATTATTTGTGTTTCTCTATAACAGTAATGAGCAATTGGAACTGTTATTGGAAATATTATTTATTATTATTGGAAATATTATTTCCAATAACAGAAAAAATGTGAAGTACTTTGGGATAAATTTAAGAAAGATGTGCAAAAATAAGACCTCTACACTGAAACCTAGAAAATGTTGCTGAGAAAAATTCATTAAGGCTTAATAAATGGGTAGATATACCATGCTCATGGATTGGAAGCCTCAATATTATTTTAATAGTTCTCCCCAGACTGATCTGTATATTCAGTATTTTCTCAGTTGAAATCCCAGTAGGCTTTTTATTTTGTAGAATTAGACCTGCTGATTTAAGAACATAACTTAAAAAACAAGAACTAAATTGGGACACATACGATCTTGTATCAGGACTTATTATAAAGTCTTGATGAATGAATCACACTACCTTGATAGTAGTGTGGTGGTAGCATAAAGGTAGGAGAAATATAGAGCAATGGAGAGCAACAATTTTCCATAAAGATGGCAAATTAGTTCAGCTGGGCAAGGAAAGATCTTTCAACAAAGGATACTGGAAGAGTTGCATAGCCATATACATAAGAAAGCAAAAGGACCATAAACCTTACCTCACACTACATACAAAAATTAACTTCAAGTAGATTGTAAGCTTAAATGTAAGAGTTAAGACAAATTTCTAGAAGAAAGTGTAGAAAAAAATTTTAGTGACCATGAGTTAGGCAAATATTTAAAAAGTATGACACCCAAAGCAAAAACTATAGGAAAAAAAAGATTACTTCATGAAAGTTAAAACTTTTTCCCCTAGAGGTACTAAATGAGAAACTTAGAAAGATAGAGACTGGGAGAAAATATTTGTGAAGTATGTATCACCCAAGGGACTTGTGTCCACAATATGTAAAGAACTCTTAGAATTATATAGTAAGAAGTAAAAAACCTCCAATAAATATGGCTAGAAGAGTTGGAGAAGCATTTAAAAAAAAACATGATTAGTTATTAGGTAGATATAAAATAAAAACAGTGAGATACCACTGCACTCATGTTGAAATGGCTAACATAAAAAGATTGGCTGAAAAAAAAAAAAAGGATGTGGAGAAACTAGAACTTTCAAATGTTCCTGGTGGGTATATAAAATGTGAAGTATTTTATAAAGTAATTTAATAGTTTCCTAAAAGTTGGATACTATACATACCCCATAGCCGCTTCACTCTAAGATAAGTTATCCAAGAGAAGTAAAACATATGTGTACAACATATGTGTATGAAGACTTGTTATCAAATATTCATACACTTGTATCTTTTATTTCCAATAGCGCCAAATTGGAAACAATCCAAATGTCCACCAACAGGTGAATGGATAAAATTTGATGCATATATACAATTTGATACTATGTATCAAAAGGAACAAAATATCAATACACTCAATAACGAGCTGTGCTAAGTTGCTTCAGTTGTGTCAGACTCTGCAGCCCTATGGACTGTGAATCTTAAAATAACTATACTGGATGAAAGGAATCAGGCAGTAACGTGGACATGCTGAAGGATTCATTTAAAATAAAATTCTGGAAAATGCAAACCGATCTGTAGCAACAGAAAGCATTTGCTGGTTCCCTGAGTTTGGGTTAGTGGGGAAGGAAGAGAAGATAGATTACAAAGGGATATGAGGAAATTGTTATGATGGAAATGTTCATTATGTTGATTGTGATGGTGGTTTTGTGGCATACATATGTCAAAATCCATTACAGTGTACATTTAAAATAGGTGCATTATATTGTGTGCCAATTATACCTCATTAAAGCTGTAAAAAGAACCCAACTGATAGCACTGGTGAGACACTGAGGTAGCATGTTAACAACTGTGGTAGAAGCCTAGACATTTAGAGCAGATGAGATCTTAGAGGGGATCTCTGTCATCACTGAGAAGTAAATGATTTGTCCAGGATACTCACATATCATTCAGTTACACTTATTTAAAGGCTACATCTCATGACACTCCCCAAGGATGTTAGTTCCGGGAAGACTGGCATGTCCTGTCCATCTTTGTGGCTTCTATCTATTTGGTACATGGGGTGCTTAGTAAGTATACTCTGGTTAGTTGAAAGCATGATGTTTCCTAAGCTGAATTATAGATGAGAACTGCTTCACTTTCTTGGTATAGTGGAAAGATGTACTCAGTTAAGTGGTAGATCTTATTACAATTTCCACTTATTAAATTTTGGAAGTTTCCTTTGGGCACAAAGTTGTTTTATTGTCGTGCTTTGGTCTAGGAAACCCTCTGAGATAGAACACATCCCCCATGTTACACAGGATCTGCAAGTGGCAGAGAAGCCAACTAACAGCAGCTTAGACAAGGGGGAAGTGTATTTCTTGGTCACCTAAGTCTACGAAGCCGTCAGAGACCCAGGCTCATCTTGTTTGTCCACCATCCCTTTGTCTTTCCCTTATTCAGATGTTTCATGGTGACTCACCATGTCTGCTTGCCCTCCAACAAGAAGGCATCGAGGTGATGGGAAACAGGAACAATGACCAGGAAGTTTCATCTGTCACTTCTATGAAGATTGTTTTGGCCAGAGCTGCCACTCGGTCACACCTGCTGCCAGTGAGCTGGATGTGAAGTCTTATTTTGGAAGAATAGAGAGTAGATATTGTGGGGTGACTAGCAGTCTGAGCCACAGGGAAGAATCTGAGTATCACAGGAGCCTTAGACTTACAGATAACCGAAGGTGAAGAAGGTCACAATATTGTAACGTCACCAAATTCTTCCATTTTTGGTTCACTTCACAAACGACAAAGAGAGAAGAGCCTGAGGGGTGTGACTCAGTCTTCCATCCCATTGCTAACACACCCACTGCTGTTTCAGGCTGTGAATAATGAGGATTACTTTCTCTTCTCTAAAGTTACATTCCGATGGTTAATATTTCTGCCTAAAAGCCACAGAATATTCTCATGGAAGGTCAATAGGCAGGAGTGGAATCTCTGATAAGAAAAACTGCTACAAGGGACATCTGAGGAAGACTGGCAGGAAATGTGTTATTACCGTTTAATAACAGATGGTAGTTTAATCATTGCTGCTTCTGCTGCTAAGTTGCTTCAGTCGTGTCCGACTCTGTGCGACCTCATAGATGGCAGCCCACCAGGCTCCCCCGTCCCTGGGATTCTCCAGGCAAGAACACTGGAGTGGGTTGCCATTTCCTTCTCCAATGCGTGAAAGTGAAGTCTCTCAGTCGTGTCCAACCCTCAGCGATACCATGGACTGCAGCCTATCAGGCTCCTCTTGCCTTTTCCAGGCAAGAGTATTGGAGTGGGTGCCATCGCCTTCTCCTTAATCATTGCTGAGGACTTTGTAATACTGTTTTAAAAAATCAGTTGCATACAGTTTTGTGAAACAGTTGATTTTGATTTTCATTTGTCCAAGGGTAAGAAACCGAGTCATAGAAGGGTATATAATGAAGCGGCTCTGTTTAACGAGTGAATGCGTGGCACAGATCAATCCTGGAAACTCAAATTAGGTTTTTTTATCCATTTCTTTGCTCATTAGGTCATCTTTCTTTTATTGTCGTGGAAAAAATGAAAAGTGATGTGAAGAAAAAGAAAGAAAAATTAAGAACTTCCCTCCCCAAGCCCTGTATTAATAGAGTTGACATTTCTCCTTGATTGTCCTGAGGTTGGCTCCCTAGAGTTTATGGGGGACTGGACTGCCTGGCCCTCAGAGCCGTTCATGGTGCTCTTTATCTTTTACACAGGGTGCAAAGGTGTTGCTTAGCAACAGTGATTCTTCCAGCTCTCACAAGTGCTGCAGCCTGAAGAACTGACAATAGAGTGGAGTTTGAGAGTGAGGTTCTCATTTTTCAGCTTCTTCATTGTGGTGAGGGGGGGAATAAAGAAAGAAAAGGCAAATAAGATGAAAGAATCAAAACCAACAGCATGGTGCAGAAAGGCTTTTGGCTGATGGTGGAGAATGGTTGAGCACCATGAATCCCACACATAATTAATAAACACTAGCCAGGAGAATTAAAAGGAAATAATCACATGGCAGCAGAGGTTAATTAGAGAAAGTAAAGAGACAGTAGAACCAGGTGGCCAGGCAGTCTGGAAGCTGCTGACCGACTGGGTGTCTCGAGCACTTTCATCTTCTGTTTCAGGGCTTTTTGTTTCCCTTTTTTTTTCTTTTGGTCCAGGTTACTGAGAAAGTTTTTAAAGGGATATAGAAAGGATGGAGGGAGGCTTTTAAGTTTTCCCCCGACTCAGTTATTGGCCACTCTGAAAGTGGCTTAAGCAGTCTCTTCTTGAGTTCTAAGTGTTTGAAAAGATGTTCAGGACGACGACTTTCAATGGTGATCTTGGGTTGGTCTGTCTGTGGCTCGTGTGCTAGAGCTGAACATCACTGGACACTTGGAAATGCTCCGTGGCCTTCGAGGTAATTTTAATGTTAGAAATGCCCTCATTTCCTGGTTCATAGTCTTTCTCGCTCTTTCCATCATTTTCATGGAGATAAAATGGAGGAGCATGTGCTGACCACTCA
Source organism: Nanger dama (assembly GCA_917880005.1). NCBI lineage: Eukaryota > Metazoa > Chordata > Mammalia > Artiodactyla > Bovidae > Nanger > Nanger dama. Next base: position 31,654,295 of record CAKJTW010000023.1, read on the forward strand.
TATGAGATATTTCAGACCTGAGAGATTACAATCTTTCATATCAAATGCAGTCACAGCCCTTTGTAGAGCAGTTTTCTGAAGTGAATCAGATGGGTTTTTCAGAGCTGAAGGAAGTCAGAGGATGAAATAAATAAAAGCAGAGAGGAAATTGAAAGGGGTGTGTGTGGGGGAAACATATGTTTTCAGATGATATTTTAAAATAGATGGAGAGCTGATGAGACAGAGATAGTGAAGACTGACTCCAGATGGCGGGAATAGCAATGGCAAGCTGGTGTGAAGGGACAGAACGCAGGCTGGCACCAGGCGGGGATAGGAAGCAAGGGGAGAAGGAGAAAGAGCCTGTGGGGAGGCTGAGGCAGGCCGCCATGCTGGTGGGCGGGGCGCTGAGGACTTTTGAGGTTATATAGGAAGAGACTAGAATTACTGAATCCACACCCACTGCTCTCAGTTTAATTATTTACTCAGCAAGTTCATGTCTTATAACAGACCTTTATTATGTTTATGAAAAAGGCAGATTTGACTTTGACTTCTTTGCTGAGGCTGTGGTTATAGGCAAAACAACATTTAAATCATCACCGATGAGAGGCTGTGGAGGAAGTGGGCCAGGGAAGATTCTATCAAATTTTGTTTTTTTCTGTAAAGAATCAAATTATGGTGGTACATATTGAAGAATATTTATGCTTTCGTGTAACAGTCTTGTTGAGTCCTGAAAGATCTGAATTCATCTTTATGGGTTGATGATGGAGGTGGGGGAGAATTTTGAGAGAGAGGAAATTGAGAAACAAGAAATTATTCCAATTCTAAGCATTAAGATGGTCAGAGTGGCTTCCCATTACTGAGAGGTAGAGAAATCCATTCACCTTCGCTTTGTGTGAAATGATGTCATTTTATTTGCATAATGATTTTTTTTTTAACATCACTGAGTTTCATGACTCTGAATTTGGCATTATGGTTTCTTTCCTTCTGTGAGCATTTACTGACAGCCTACTGTGTGCGAGAAAGAGGTTAGGGCTGCAAAGAGGAAAAAGTCATAGCTTTTGGCTTGGCCTTCTGTGTGAATGAGTGAAAATGTTTCCTTTCTCATACGGTACAATATCTGTGTTCTCTGCATGTACTGCTGTGTTATCCACCTGAGAGGAGCCTACAGCTTGAGTCCCAACAACTGTCATAAGTCTACACCCACTCCACTCTTTTTCTGGACCCACTTCTTTTCAGCTGACCCACTGCTACCAGTTTCTGCCTTTTCTAACAACTGTTTACACTTAGATAATTGTTGATAGCAGCACTTTGCTATCAAGGTTACAGAAAACATAAAGATTCAAAAGATTATTATAAGTGTTCATTTTATGGAGGGCTGTGAATTAAAAAGGCAATCCTTGTCTAGTCCATTAAACAAGGAAAATAATTTGTATGCCGAAGGTGACTGCCCTTGGGTCATTAGAGTCTTTTGCATGGAGCTGTAACTATTATATCAATAAAAACTAATGTCTTCATTTATTGTATGGTTCCTGTCATGTTTCAGGGAAATGCCAGTAATTTCAGTGGTTGCTTTTGGGAAGGTTGCATTCCAGTGTCATCAGAAATGGGTTTAGCCTTATCGTTCCAGTTTACATTTCTCTTGGACTGTTTCATTTGCTCTTGTTTCTTGCCATGGAAACCTGTTTGTAAATCTTTTGTTGGTGATGATGTAACCAGAATAGAACAGGCAGAGCCCCTGGTGCCTGGCAATATAAAAAATGACTAGTTTGGCTGAAATGGAGGCAAGCCTATAGCTATAGAGAAGAGAAGGGATACGCCCTGTTATTGAATTCATTTTATTTACTAAGAGCAAACAAATAGTTACGGTGGATTTTATATGGAAACAGTAAAGAATTGACCATGTGTGAGCAAAAATTCCCAAAGCAGTGGTAGCTGAGAAGGTTAAAACTCCTACAAGTTAATTAAATGAAATGTATAACCTGAGAGGTATTACTTTTTGTCTTTAAGACAGTTTGCTGGTTATAGATACTGTGATTAAGAAGGGTAGAGGAACAGGTGGGGCAGCTAGGATGAAAGAAATGGGCCCAGAGTGAGGTGAAAAGTAGAGACAAGTTAAGGAAAGATAGACTGATGTGATGAAGCCAGTCTAAATCTCTTACGTGAAAAGATGCTCAACATTTCTCATTCATTATTCAGTTCAGTGCAGTTCAGTTCAGTCGCTCAGTCGTGTCCGACTCTTTGCGACCCTAAAATCATAGCATGCCAGGCCTCCATGTCCATCACCAACTCCAGAGTTCACTCAGACTCATGTCCATCGAGTCAGTGATACTATCCAGCCATCTCATCCTCTGTTGTCCCCCTCTCCTCCTGCCCCAAATCCCTCCAAGCATCAGGGTCTTTTCCAGTGAGTCAACTCTTTGCATGAGGTGGCCAAAGTACCGGAGTTTCAGCTTCATCATCAGTTCTTCCAATGAACACTCAGGACTGATCTCCTTTAATGGACTGGTTGGATCTCCTTGCAGTCCAAGGGACTCTCAAGAGTCTTCTCCAACACCACAGTTCAAAGGCATCAATTCTTTGGCACTCAGCTTTCTTCATAGTCCAACTCTCACATTCGTACATGACCACTGGAAAAACCAGAGCCTTGACTAGACAGACCTTTGTGGGCAAAGTGATGTCTCTGCTTTTCAATATACTATCTAGGTTGGTCATAACTTTCCTTCCAAGGACTAAGCGTCTTTTAATTTGATGGCTGCAACCACCATCTGCAGTGATTTTGGAGCCCAAAAAGATAAAGTCTGACACTGTTTCTACTGTTTCCCCATCTATTTCCCATGAAGTGATGGGACCAGATGCCATGATCTTTGTTTTCTGAATGTTGAGCTTTAAGCCAACTTTTTCACTTTCCTCTTTCATTTTCATCAAGAGGCTCTTTAGTTCTTCACTTTCTGCCTTAAGAGTGGTGTCATCTGCATATCTGAGGTTATTGATATTTCTTCCGGCAATCTTGATTCCAGCTTGTGCTTCTTCCAGCCCAGTGTTTCTCATGATGTACTCTGCATAGAAGTTAAATAAGCAGGGTGACAATATACAGCCTTGACATACTGCTTTTCCTATTTGGAACCAGTCTGTTGTTCCATGTCCAGTTCTAACTGTTGCTTCCTGACCTGCATATTTGCGACCCTTAGAGAAATGCAAATTGAAATTACAATTTCATGAGGTGATACCTCATACTGGTCAGAATGGCCACCATCAAAAAAAAATCTACAAACAGTTAATGCTGGAGAGGGTTTGGAGAAAAGGGAAACCTCTTGTGTTGTTGTTGGGAATGTAAATTGATACAGCTGCTATGGAGAACAGTATGGAGATTCCTTAAAAAGTGAGAATAAAACTTCCACAAGACCCACCAATCCCACTACTGGATATATACCCTGAGGAAACCATAATTGAAAAAGACACAGGTACCACAGTGTTCACTGCAGCACTATTTACAATAGTTAAGGGCATGGAAGCAGCCTAGATGTCCACTGTCAGGTAAATGGATAAAGAAGTTGTGGTTCATATATACAGTGAAATATTACTCAGTCATAAAAGGAACACATTTGAGTCAGTTCTAATGAGGTGGATGAACCTAGAGCCTATTATATGGAGTGAAATAAGTCAGAGAAAAACAAATATTGTGTATTAATGCATATGTATGAAGTCTAGAAAGTTGGTGCTGATGAACCTATTTGCAGGACAACAGTGGAGATGCTGACATAGGGAACAGACTTGTGGACACAGTGGAGGAAGGAGAGGGAGGGACGAGTTCAGAGAGTAACATTGAAACATATATATTACCATAGGTAAAACAGATAGATAGTGGAAATTTGCTGTATGACACAGAGGGTTCAGACCCAGTGCTCTGTGACAACCTAGAGGGGTGGGATGGGGTGGGAGATGGGAGGGAGGTTCAAGAGGGAGAGGATATATATATATATATATATATATATATACATACCTATGGCTGATTCATATTGATGTATGATTGCCGGGAGAAATATCAGTAACCTCAGATATGCAGATGACACCACCCTTATGGCAGAAAGTGAAGAGGAGCTAAAAAGCCTCTTGATGAAGGTGAAAGAGGGAGAGCGAAAAAGTTGGCTTAAAGCTCAACATTCAGAAAACAAAGATCATGGCATCTGGTCTCATCACTTCATGGTAAATGGTTGGGGAAACAGTGGCTGACTTTATTTTTCTGGGCTCCAAGATTGCTGCAGATGGTGATTGCAGCCATGAAATTAAAAGACTCTTACTCCTTGGAAGGAAAGTTATGACCAACCTAGACAGCATATTCAAAAGCAGAGATATTACTTTGCCAACAAAGATCCATCTAGTCAAGGCTATGGTTTTTCTAGTGGTCACGTATGGATGTGAGAGTTGGAATGTGAAGAATGCTGGGTGCCAAAGAATTGATGCTTTTGAACTGTGGTGTTGGAGAAGACTCTCGAGAGTCCTTTGGACTGCAAGGAGATCCAACCAGTCCATCCTAAAGGAGATCAGTCCTGGGTGTTCATTGGAAGGACTGATGTTGAAGCAGAAACTCCAATACTTTGGCTACCTGATGCGAAGAGCTGACTCATTTGAAAAGATTGTGATGCTGGGAAAGATTGAGGGTCGGAGGAGAAGGGGACAACAGAGGATGAGATGGTTGGATGGCATCACCGACTCAATGAACATGGGTTTGGGTAGACTGGGAGTTGGTGATGGATAAGGAGGCCTGGCGTGCTGTGGTTCATGGGGTCGCAAAGAGTCGGATACGACTGAACGACTGAACTTAATTGACTGATGGCAGAAACTAACACAATATTTTAAAGCAATTATCCTCCAATTAAAAATAAATACATTTATTAAAAACATACTGTCAAGGGACTTCCCTGATGGTCCAGTGGCTAAGGCTTCCACTTCAGGGTGTATGGGTTCCATCGCTAGCTGGGCAGCTGAGATCCCAAATGCTGCGATCACAAAGAAAAAAGCCCAGCAAGCAAACAAACAAAAAATATATCGTCAACATTGAATAGCACTAAAAAATTGTGCTGTCCTCTACAGATTAAAAATGGTCTGTCCTTTTAGACCCTTTAAAAATATATAAATGACTACTTGAGGCTAATCTAAGACTACACTCAGCAAAACTTTTTGAGGACTAAATGTCCTATTCAACTCATGCCCAGTTCTGGCCTCTTTGTGGAGGACTCTGAGGACTGGTGGGGGAGGGAAGCATGAGAAAACCAAACCCAAGTCTTCCCAGTCACTTTCTCCAAAAGCTGACCTCTGTAGACTACGGCTGAGACAGAATGAAGCTTACCAGTGGCCAGGAGATGAACAGCACTGGGTTATCCTTCTGAGATGAGGCCTTGGAACCTGTTTTTTATTTATTTTTAAATTATGTGAATTAAAAAATTAATTTATTTTGATTGGAATTGGGACCTGTATTTTAAAACAAACTCTAGTATCGACTTTGATGCAGGTGGTCCACGAACCACAGTGCTTCACAGTGTCAAATTTTGGCTGCAGTAATATAAATCATAGGGACACATACTTTGGATAGGTTTTACTTAATTATAAGGAGTTTGCCTGTGCTATTCTAGCCACTGGTTCTGTCTGCTGGCCCTCTTCTTTGTTAACACTTAAGAGTAGCTGATGAAGAAGAATTTCAGTTTCTCATGCATATTATCATTCTTCCAGTTAATGAATCTGGTTCAGTGAATTTCACTTTCAATACATGAGGCTTGGAAGCCAAGAGGTGACCATACTGTATCATCTGATGTTAAAAGAAACCTGTAAAACCATGCTACCACCAAAGAATAATGTTTTAGAAGAAATAGGTTTTAAGCAATACCTGACTGCTAGTCTTCTCTAGACTCTTAAGAACTCATAAGAGCAAATTAAGTTGAGTAATGATGCTTAAAGTGTCAAACCACACAGATAAATAGAATTTTCTGTGGAAAGCTTGGAATGGAAAATAGTCTTTCACAAAAATGAGACAATGTTTCCTGGTTCTGAGGAAAAAAAATCTCTGTTCAAAAGAAGGTCAGCAAGAACTTTGGTGTGATTCGTACAGTATGAAAAAAACACCTGCTGTAGAGGCTTAGGAAACTGGTCTAGGACATTTTAAACAAGTTTTTCACAAGGTGTATATTGATTTGTGTATGAAGCCGTAGATTTTTCAGGAAAAAAAGATTTTTCTCTGCTTATACTGGGTGAACTCAGATGTGTTTGATCAAGGTAGAGATTGGTGGATACAGCAGCCAAAGAGGGCCTATGTATCTTTTCCCTTTTCTTGATTCTATCAACTCTTTAATCTTGAAGAAAGCTCTTAAAACATTTTGACCACAGAAAGTTGCACATTTTTTCTCCTATTTCAGCTTGTTGGCAAGAGTGGCATTTTGGAAATGTAATTCAGTTTTCACGGGCTTAGCAGACTGAATAAACACTGATGGAGGTTTTTTTTTTTCACTGCTGGTGGATGGCTGATGAGCTTGGCTCTGGGTTCTTAGTTCTTTCCAAGTGCTGTGTGATGGGAAGAGGAGACCAAAGCAAACTGAGAGAGATCACAAGCCACCTTCTCCTAACCTACTTCTCTTACTTTCTACCCACAAGATGTTATCTCACTCATGGTCCTCTGGTAAAATGCCTCAAACATTCTGGGCCAGTAGAGTCCATGTGTTTCTTTGTATACTACTCCTCTGAGTCACCAAGATAGACAGAGCCAGGTGAAAAGAGACCAGATCTTGAGGAATCTTCATTTGTCTGTGTTAAAATGATAAAATGGACTGACTGATTTTAAATGACTAGAGATGGTCTGGAATTTTTCTCCTCCTTTTTCATCCTCTTGGAAGATGCATGAGAAGCTGAGAAAAAATAAAATGCAATAAGTTGAAAAAAGCAATCTATATTCCGTCCTATTCTCATGTTACAAACTTTCCCCACATCACAGAGAATCTTACTGTGTGTCCACTTTGGACCCTGTCCACATGGGCTAGTTACTGCAAGTTTCAGAAAGACTTTGTTGTCATATAATTTCACCAGTTGCTTGGCATGGGTCCCTGATAGACAGGGCCAGAAAACTGATAACAGAAGCTGGTGAAAAGGCAGAGGCTTTTAATGTCTTATTCAATTCACTCTTCATAAGAGATATCAGATGTGAAGGGGCCTGGAGCAGTTCCCAGTTTTGAAGAAAGTAACGAGAGTCCAAATAGAAAAAGAGTTAAAGAGTGCTTTGAAGAACTGTAACTATTTGCGTTAGTTGGGCACGCTGCACACTGAAGGAACTGGCAGGTGTTATTGTTAGTATTTTTAAATTGTAGAGATAAAGAGAAGTCCCTGAGAATTAAAATATGTTAAGTGTTATGACTAGCTTAAAAAGACAGCCAAAATATTGATTGACTTTACCATGGAAATTATAGATAACTCTAACATCGAATACATAGATGATAAATAAAAGGCATATCAGATCAAATTGTCAAGTAAACTACTGTCATGTCTAGAGGAAACTAGTTACCAGCTGAGTTTTGCATAAACTAAATAGCAGTTGACTAATCTAACTGCCTTCTATGCATAGAACAGGTAAACCGTGGGACAATAATAGATATGTTCCTCTTAATTTTAGTAAGCTGATACTTTCTCTTGATTGAAGTAACCGTATATAAATGAATTAATAAAAGAATGCCACTTCCATGAACATCTATCTTTGTTCCCACAACCAATGAAGTGATATGAGGAGGGATAGAACAAAGGGACTAGTTATGCTTAATATATCCAAAGGTAATTTGTTTAAGAACTGGAGAACATGACATTAAGTTAGCAGATTTCATGGAGTCACTGATGCTCTGTAAAATGTGAAAGAATTCTAGTTGACCTTAACAAGTTGAAAAAAATTATATGCTATATGATTATATTTGTTGCTGTTTAGTCGCTGAGTCATGTCTGACTCTTTGTGACTCTTTGTAGCCTGCTAGGCTCCTCTGTCCTTGGGATTGTCAAGGTAAGAACACTGGAATGCATTGTCATTTCCTTCTCCAGGGGATCTTCTGGATCCAGGGATTGAACCAGAGTCTCCTGCTTGGTAGGATTCTTTACCACTGAGCCAGCCCAAGAAGAGAAGTGAAATTACTCAGTCATGTGTGACTCTTTGCAATCTCATGGACTGTACCCTACCAGGCTCCTTTATCCATGGAATTTTCCAGGCAAGAGTAGTGGAGTGGGTTGCCATTTCCTTCTCCAGGGGATCTTCCTGACCCGGGGAGTTGAACCCAGGTCTCCCACATTGCAGGCAGATGCTTTACCCTCAGAGCCACCAGGGAAGGCCAAGCCAGCCCAAGATTATATTGCTGCTGCTGCTAAGTCGCTTCAGTCGTGTCCAACTCTGTGCGACCCCACAGACAGCAGCCCACCAGGCTCCGCCATCCCTTGGATTCTCCAGGCAAGAACACTGGAGTGGGTTGCCATTTCCTTCTCCAATGCATGAAAGTGAAAACTGAAAGTGAAGTCACTGAGTCATGTCTGACTCTCAGCGACCCCATGGACTGCAGCCCACCAGGCTCCTCTGTCCATGGGATTTTCCAGGCAAGAGTACTGGAGTGAGGTGCCATTGCCTTCTCCAAGATTATATTAATTATGGGTAAAATGTCAGTAGCAAATACCTGATGAAGAAGAACTAGTTATCCTATAGTAGCAATATAAGCATAAGGTACAAACATTCTCAGTCGGAGGGATGGAGACCAAATGATTAAATTTGGGGAAAATTTTAGAGACTTGAAGATACTTGAAAGCTGATTGAATAAAGATGTGTTTTGGTTTTGTATTTTGTAGGCTGCTTATTAGTCTCATACTCCATTTCTTTGCAGTAGAAAAACATAGAAAGAACTTAGCTTTGATTCTTGAACCTTTGTTCTTTCATAGATTGAAATGTCATAGCCACATTAAACACTCTTGAGATTTTTTTTTTTAAGGAAAATAAGGATTTAAGTTCAAATGTTCTAAAGGGATAAAAGTTATAACTGAGATATTACTAGGGGCAACCCTTCTCCCCCAGCAACACCAGAATTGCGCTTGTAGACATATAAAGTCTTCTTAGCTAGTCATGAAGTCCTCCCTTGTTTCCCTGCTTCCTTCTGTTTAGGAGCTATTTTAGGAAGCCAAGCGAGAGGGGATGGAAGCTCGGATCCAGACAGTAGAGGTAGGAATGGAAATATGCAGATAGAGCTGAGCGATTCAGGAGGTGGAATTGGTCTTGGGTTGTAGAGGAGAGGAAGGAGTCAAAGTTACGCTGAGATTCTAGTTGGGATGATTGATCAGATGGTGGTGGGACGTTGTGTGTGTGTGTGTGTGTGTGTGTGAGTGTTTAAGTGTAAGTGTAATGAACTTGCTCATGTTGAGTCTGAAGTGTCTGCTAGCCAGTTGGATATGTATATCTAAAGTTCAGTAGAGAAATGTAATTAGGCTGAACAAAAGGAAGTGAACGGAAGGGACCAATAACCATGAACCATGATTTCTGGAACCAAGTGGGAAATGGCTAATAACCCAACTAGATGGGGACAGGGAGGTTTCTCAGCTTTCCAGTTCCTAACAGCTGGCCCTTGGCCCCAGGTGACTTGGTGTAACACTGGTCACTGAGGTGGATAAGAACTAAAATAAAAATATTAAGTGTGACTAATTTGTTTATTATAAAAATAGATTCTTATAATTGAGGGGTAAAAACAAAGGAAGGAATAAACAAGTACTTGTGATTGAGAAAATAGACATATTATCTTTGTTTATAACAAGAATCCATGTTTGCAGTTTTACTAGGCAGAGATTCTTGGGGGTGATACTGTTTTGTTAACAGTTCACCACAGAGCATAGTGGCTCTTGAACAACATATTTTTAAAGATTTGCTTGTTATTTGTTTTACTTTTTGTCTGTGGTGCGTCACTGCTGTACACAGGCTTTCTCTAGTTGCAGCGGACGGCGGCTACTCTTCATTGCGGTGTGAGGGCTTCTCATTGCGGTGGCTCCTTTTGCTGTGGAGCGCAGGCTCTAGGGTGCATGGGTTTCAGTATTTGCAGGCTTAGTTGCTCAATGGCATGTGGCGTCTTCTCAGACCACGGATTGAACCGGTGTCCTCTGCATTGCCAGGCAGATTCTTAACTACTGGACCACCAAGGAAACCCGAACAACTTTTAAAAATTTTATTTTATTGAAGCATAATTGACTTAAAATGTTTGAACAATTTAAGTAATATATTTTTCTGACTCAACAGGAATTTCATTTTCCTGGGGGTCACAGTGCTCTTGAGGGGGTGCAGTCGTCACCCTTGTACAGGTTAGGTTTGAGTGGTGAGCAGGATCCCCATGGGACAGCCAGAAAGTGGGTGTAGAGAGCTGAGCTGGAAGTACAAGCTTACGAGTCATCAGTGTGGAGGCAGTGTGTGTTCTTTGTATCTTTCAGTTCAGTTCGCTCAGTCGTGTCTGCCTCTTTGAGATCCCATGGACTGCAGCAAGCCAGGCTTCCTGTCCATCACCAACTTTCAGAGCTTGTTTAAACTCATGTCCATCAAGTTGGTGATGCCATCCAACCATCTTATCCTCTGTTGTTCCCTTCTCTTCCTGCCTTCAGTCTTTCCCAGCATCAGGGTCTTTTCCAATGAGTCAGTTCTTTGCATCAGGTGGCCAAAGTATTGGAGCTTCAGCATCAGACCTTCCAATGAATATTTAGGACTGATTTCCTTCAGGCACTAAAACGTGATATGCAGTCATTTTTAACCTTAAAAGAAGTCACAGTTCTACAAAAGATTAACTTAAATATTAGAACCATAAAAATACTTTTTAGGAAAACATCTGTGTTCGTCTTATTTTAACCCTCATGGAGACTTTCTTTCTGAGGAATGGGAGGGAGGGCTGTGGGAGGAAGGCAGTGCTGTCCTTGGGGTGTGTTGGGGAGTTAAGGGTGGTCTCTGTCCTCCCACCTCCCATTTGCTCTTCTAGTCACCGCCCTAACCATAACCTCCCGACTTTCCCCTGCTCTTCACAAGTCACACGTGCCCCACTGTGAGGGTAAACTCAGAGGCTTCTCTTCAGGCCATCTTTCATGGTCTGCGTCCAGCTCCCTCTCCCCATGCTCACCTCTCTCCTTTCTTCAGTGCAGTTTCCCTGAGCTGTGACCTGTCTTCTGTGCTTCCCACTCTGATTGCCCCCTGAACAGGCTCATTGGACCCCAGACTTCAGTTGCCATCTCTAAGCTGATGGCCCATTTTTGGTGTTCATCTCTCACCTTGAGTTCCCCGTCTGTGCCCTGCACACACCCCAGTCAGATGTCTAAATGTGGGTCCCACGAGGGACTCGGACTTCATGTGCCTAGGAGTGGCCTCGTCGTTCCCCCGCAGGCCTGCTCCTCCTCCTTTGTGCTTCATCCCTGAATGTCAGTGTCCTCCAGACTCCCCAGGACAGAAAAACACATGTCAAGTCTGATTTCTTCTCCTTCAACCCCTGTAAGGTCCAGTCAGATCAGCTGGATCTCCTTGCCATGTCTCACTTTTTCTCCGTCCTCTGTCACCATGTGAGTCCCGGCTCTGTCCTCTGCACCGGGAGTGCTGTGTCGGCCTCACGCGAGCCGTTCCACCCGCCTCTGGAGCTCTGCATATGCTGCTGGTTCTGCTACAGCTTTCCCCTTTCCTTACCTGCCCAGGGCATCACCTGTCCTCACTTCACATGTTACTTCTGGGCAGTCTTTCTTTAGCCCCTAACTATGGATTACCTGAATGTACAGAAGAGTTGGCAAATACTTAGTATTTCATCTGCCATCCTCAGTCACTTTTTCTGGAATGTTGGGGTCAGAGAGATTCTGAAGTCACATCTGTTCTCTATGGGAAGAGGGTGCTATCACTATTCTTTGTTGGAAACACCTGTGATGGTATCTGCATCCCTTCTTTTACAGTCACTCTCATGGATGGTACTTCTGTCGACCAAATATTCCAGTTTCCTTTCCCATGGTTCCGTCCCCTGCAGAAGGATTGCTCCTTCCGACCTGGCTGGACTCAGGAGTGACCACTGACTTGTCTTGGCCAGTGGAGCAAAGGCAGAGGCGATGGTATCACTTCTGGGCAGAAGTTTTATTGACCAGTATATGGTGCTCTGCATCTCTTCCTGTCCACCAGGAGTGACAACACGGAAATAGATATTTGGCTCCCCCTCTGAGGATGTGCACCTTTAGGTAGTTCATAACAGACATATAGCATGAGTGTCAGTGTGAGACACTGATAATTTGGGGTTGTTTGTTCACACAGCTTAATCAGGTCTATCCTGATTGATGGGCAGTATCTACGTACAGTAGTTCAGTGGTGTTTTCTGTTTTTATAAATGGTCAGATTCAGTACAGAAATTGATTAGCCTATTTCAGAATATATCAAGAGCCATTTAATTAATTTTAAACTTCCAGTTCTGGGCTGATTTCCACATGACTTTTTCTTCTAATGATGGATTATGGCAAATCATATTTCAGGTGCTTAATTATTATAAAATCTCAATTATGTGGAGGTCAGGACTGCAAACCAGGGTGGAGAGCGTGTCATGTAATTCCTGGGACCTCAAGCATCTGAAGTGGTTGTCATGCATTCCAAATGCTGGAGCCCCAGGACATTATTATTTTATAGGCGCCAATTCAAGAGCTATTCAGTTTTAGTTGCACAGGTTTAACAAGCTTAGTTATCAAATTCCTCTGCCTTTAGCAGATTAGAGGCTACTAATTAAGAGAGATGGATTGTGAGTATGACTCGAGGCAGTTTTACAAAAACAGGGTGAAGAAAAAGTCTGGGAAAAAAAAAAGGAGAGACAGAGAAAACTTAAGAAGTGATTTAAGATTTTATAAATCCCTGCCATAGGGAGGCTTTTAGGATTGCATCAGGCAATCTTCTATGAATCAGTGGCCAGAGGGCCTCAGTTATAGTTTATAAAATGAGGATGAACTTGAGTCATCAACAAAGTAAGTTTAATTATTAAGATGTATTATACCCCTAACAGGGCAGAGCTGTCTTATGAAGATTAATTTCAAAAAGTAGAAATGAGGTAAAACACAGTGTTAGTTTTCAGAAACCCCAGTCCTTCAGTTGTTCAACATTTATTGTTGATAACATTAGACACTGCTAGTCACTGGGGTCACAAAAAGATGTTAATAGCTATCTCTGTCCTCCAGGAGTTCCCAGAGGTAGAAAAATAAATGAATGTGACACTGTATCGTGTGTTTCCCTGGAGGTGTACCCAGATGTGATAGAAACTAAGAGGAGAGGCAGGCAAATTCTTGGTGAGGGAGAGTAGATGCTGGATTAAGGGAGATCCCTTGCAAAAGATCCTAAAGGTACTCAGTCCAGAATATTCATTGGAAGGACAGATGCTGAAGCTGAAGCCCCCATACTTTGGGCACCTGATACGAAGAGCTGACTCATTAGAAAAGACCCTGATGCTGGCAAAGATTGAAGGTGGCTGTGGCTGATTTATGTCAATGTATGGCAAAACAAATACAGTATTGTAATTAAAAAAATAAATAAATAAAAATTAAAAAAAAAGATTGAAGGTGGGAGAAGGGGATGACAGAGATTGGATGGCATCACCGACTCGATGGACATGAGTGTGAGCAAGCTCCGGGAGGTGGTGAAGGACAGGGAGATCTGGCGTGCTGCAGTCCATGGGGTTGCAAAGAGTTGGACAAGATCGAATGACAACAACTTGCAAAAGAAATAGTTGGGAGTCTAGATGGATGGTTTAGCAGAGAAACAGCTTGGTTCGGATTGACCCTGGGGGGTGGGGGTGGGGCAGATAGTGAGCATCAGGTTGCCCGGGCGTGAAAGTGTGTGGCATGTTTGTAGTGAGGGCGGGCATGTGGTTCTAGAGGGAGATGAGGTTGACTTGCCATTTTCCCTGGGCTCGGCAGTTACACAAGGTGTGACTAGATTCCATAGCACACTGGCGATTACTCTTGGTTTTTAGTTTCACTAGAAGTCTGATTTCTAATTTGCACTTTCAGAAACACAATTGCCAGGCCATTCTTTGGTATCAGTGTTTTAAAGACGATTTTTTTCTCACGTTTGAGAGGAAACAGCTAAGGAGCATTGATAACCTTGTAGAAGTAGCATCCTGCTATTTGAATTACGGGGTCTTAATGCAGTTGCTAGAGAATTAGAAATCTACCATGTCATTGATTTCTCCTTTCACAGTTGTACAGTTTTGCATAAGCTAATATTGACTGTGGGATATTTCTAAACACAAAACACTAAATACAAATGAGCTCTATTTTATGTTGGTCCTAATAATAAACAGCATAGAATTGAACCTTTAAATTTCTGTGAAAATTATGGTGAAGCACAGCCAACAGTACTGCTCCCATCTCTTTTGTTTCTTTTCTATATCACTGCACCAGTCGAATACTAAATACTGACTAGTGAAAACCAAACATTTATGGATTTTTTCAAAATACATTTTATCAAAGGAGTATTGTGAAAATAAGGCAAAGTACAGATATAGCCCATTTTAAGAAAATCTTAAATGAAAAGTGCAGATTTATATTTTTGCCTGCCCCCAATGTATCTAAAACATTTTTATGTTTATTCATGATGTCCGAGTGCCTTGTCTACCCTGTAGAGTGTGATGCCAGTGAGGAAGAAATATTTTCGCCTCCTTTCATCCTGTTCTCTGGCTGTCATGAAGTTCATTTGTATATATGTATTTCATATTTATATATTTATATTAGAATAAAATTTTACTTTAACAAATGTAAACATTTTAATCTTTATGGAGAAAAACCAATTTTCATGTATTAATTAAGTGAAAATTTACATCTTTGGTGTTTTAAAACATACCCACTGAAAATGTGCTATTGTAAAAATTCAGTGTTTCTAAAACAATGAGAAGAAAGCTAATGTAGCTTAATAAAGTCTCTGAAGTACATTATAGTTTTGGAAGAAATACAGAGATTTCAGGAATAGAATGTGATGTAGTGTAAGAAAGAAAACGGTTCTTCCCATGCAAGGTGAGCAGCTTTAGAGGGTGGGCTTTTCCAAATCTGTGGTCATTTGTCTTCCAAGTGTTCACGGTGTTGGTTCATGGCTGTGAGGAATCTGTTTAGGCCCAGCAAGGGTGACAAGCACGGTGATGCTGCCTGAGCAGAGAGGAGATCAGATGGGTATAACCCCTTCACATTTTTCTGCACTAACCCACTGGTCTCTTCTCTAAAAGCATTCATGTGTGACAGAGCTAGCCATGCATAAACTCCCCACCGGGCTTCCTAATGAGTTGACCAAGAACCATGACCAGACCAGGTGGTTAAAGTCACATCAAGGCTTGGCAGTGAACAGGCGTGCTTCGGGCTGGTGTGTGTGACCCCAGAGCTTTGGCGATTGTTGCTAGGGATTTAACAGGAGGGAGACAGCTAGGCTCCTTCATTCACTCAGTGTTTCTTGGAAGTCTGTCCTGACTAAGGTGCCGTGAGTTTGTAATGAGACTCTTCAGCCATTGTTAGTCTCATTTTTTCATCTAGAGCCTTGAGCTTTAGTGTGATCTTTTTATTCTTGGATAACCATTCAGTTATGCTTATTGAGTGTCTACTCAGCTATTTGCAGGCAGAGAAAAAGGAAGTCTGGGTTCTTACCTGTAAAGCAGTTAAAGTGTATAACTGAGGAGAAAAAGTGTGTTAGTTGCTCAGTCATGTCCTACTCTTTGTGACCCCATGGATTGTAGCCTGCCAGGCTCCTCTGTCCATGGAGTTCTCCAGGCAAGAACTAAGCAGAGGGGCAGTACAAACATAAGGCAACTGGGGAACAAGGCAAGGATGTACATAGCTGCATCCGGTACTCAGACTGTAAACTGATGCACTGAGTGGGACTGGCCATTTGGGGTTAAACTAGAGGAGCAGAGGAATCTGAGGATGACTCAGGGCCATTTCCATTCTCTGGACTCCAGGATGTAGTCTCCTAGTCCCATCAGTCTGGGGCCTCAGTGGCTGGTTTATCCATCCAGCAGTTGGTTTGGCCCTGGAAAGCTGCACATGGTATCCAAGTATGTGGGGCCTGGTGCTGGAAATGCAGGTCGCACATTTACAGCAGAGACTGTCTTTTCCAAGATGGCAGCTGTGTTAGTCCTGATGCTGTGGGGACAGGCGAGAGAAACTCCATAGTGGCTTCAGTAGGGGAGGGAATGCTGTCTCTGGAAAGGTGTCAGATCTGTTGGAGGCTCCTAGGAAGAGCGGTGACCACAGTACAAAGAGAGAGCATCTTTCTTTTAGCATTGTATACGTGTTTCAGGAAGAACTCAGATTTTGGGTCATATGTATCCCTTAAACAGATGACTATTGTGGGCAGTGGTGGGGAGGAGTGGAATCTATTCCTAGAAGAGGAACAGGGAAACTTCCTGAACAAACACAATAGCTATACAGTTCAACCAGCTTAAATAGACTCTTTCTTGCCCTGAAGTTATGTTGTGCTGCTCCAGGTCTGCCCAGATAAGCTCTCCTAACTTACTTTGTCTTATTATGCTCTAAAGAATCTTCAAAGCTTTTATACCCTAAGGGCCTCTGATGGGCTTTGGTGAATGTTAATGTTTCTTCTCATCACCCTGGTCCTGGGTCCATGAAGCAGTCAACGAGAAAAAGGCACATCCCTTTTGCATTTCCCATAATTTCCCTTTTTAGATAGATGTGTTTTCAAGTCCTTAGGGATGGGGACAGTCTTTTTCCCTCTTATGCTGGTTCATTGTTATGGGACCAAGCAGTGGAGTGGGATGAGGTGATGGCCAGTTTCAGCATCAAACAATTTATTCTGCTCTCTTTTCACATTTTTGTTTTAAACCTTTGTTGGGGGAAAGATTTCAAACTTAGGAATTTTTAAGGTATAATATAGAAAACATTTCTTTCTTTCTTGCCCTTGAACCATTTGAGAGTAGGTTGCTGGCACCATGCCCTGTCATCGCCACCAGGCGTTTTAGTGTGACTTTCTTATAAACCAGGGCCTTCTCCTACATAATCACAATACAGTTATCGAAATCAGGAAACTAACATAGATTTGTTGCTGTCATCTGATCCTCAGCTCCCATCCCTATTTTGCAGCTGTCCTAACAATACACTTTATAGCAGAAGTGCCCAGTCCAGAGTCATGTTTTGCTTTTCCTCGTCATGTTTCTTTAGCTCCCTCCAACCGGCAGCAATTCCTTAGTTGCTCAGTGACTTTCACCATGCTTTTGAAGGCCAGCTGCTATTCCTCAACTTGAGTTTGGCTGATGTTTCTCCATGATTGTATTGAGGTTAGGCATTGGCAGGCAAGGGCTTCCCTGGTGGCTCAGCTGGTAAAGAACTTGCCTGCCAGTGCAGGAGCCTCGAGAGATGTGGGTTCGATTCCTGGTTTGAGAACATCCCCTGAAGAAGGAAATGGCAATCTGCACCAGTACTCCTGCCTGGAAAATTCCTGGGACATAGGAGCCTGGCAGGCTATGGTCCATGGCATCTCACAGAACTGGACACGACTGAGTGACTAACACTTTGACTTTCATAGTAATATTTGTCATCCTGGACCTACACACACACACACACACACACACACACACACACACACACGTCAGGCAGGGTTTACATAGCCATGGTGCTGTATTCTTTTCATTGCCTCCTACACACGTTTTTGATTTGTTTCATTACTGATGATGTTCACTTAGTCACTTGATTAAGGTCGTGTCTGCCAGGCTTCTCCACTGTAAAATTATTTCTTTCCCTTTTTAATTAATATGAACTTTGTTAAGAGTCCTCTGAGACTAGATATGTGTCCTAGTCCTCATCAGACTTTTAATTTGTTCACTCATGTATTTTTATCAGCACAGACTGATAATTTCCTCTTTCATTCAGTGGGTTATAATCCATCACTATCATTATTTATTTTGATCCTTCAGTGGTCCCACATATGGCTAGTGTGACTCCATATAAACAGGTTTCTGTGTCCTTCTGACACAGTTCTGTCATTCTTTGGGTGTCTCCTTAGGCTCTGACACATTAAGATGTTTTAGGTTCATTTGATATTTTCCCTGTCCATCTTTGGAATCATCTATTGATTCAATGATCCCTGGTTTCTTTTAGTGAATAATGGTTTTAGAAACCAAGCATTAGGGCTTTGGTATGTTTATTGCTGTGGGGGTGTTGCTATTTCCAAATCTTCTTAGTTGTCAGGGCTAGGAAATATATATATATATATATATATATATATATATATATATATATAAATGATATTTATGATATATATAATGATATATATATTAATAAATTAATGATATTTAACACACATTAAATATCATTAATTTCTCTACCTATGAGTTCATGCCAGTATCTTCATTTCCACTTTTCTCCTTTTTCATGTTTGTAACTGGCTTCTTTGCCAGTGAGAAGCCTGGCTCCTGCCATTTTCTATATATTTACTTATTTGACACCCTCCCCCCAATATGTAATAAGTTGCTTGTCACTGCTGCTGGCTGTCCCCTCCAACCACCCACCAGTGGGAGGCTCTGCCATTCTGTGCCAAGGCTCAGCTCTCCCCTACTTTTAATGGTGGCCACATTGATTTTTAGGCCAACTTAGGAATCACCTCAGATATGCAGATGACACCACCCTTATGGCAGAAAGTGAAGAGGAGCTAAAAGCCTCTTGATGAAAGTGAAAGAGGAGAGTGAAAAGTTGGCTTAAAGCTCAACATTCAGAAAACGAAGATCATGGCATCCGGTCCTATCACTTCATGGGAAATAGATGGGAAAGCAGTGGAAACAGTGTCAGACTTTATTTTTTGGGCTCCAAAATCACTGCAGATGGTGACTGCAGCCATGAAATTAGAAGACGCTTACTCCTTGGAAGAAAAGTTATGACCAACTTAGACAGTATATTCAAAAGCAGAGACATTACTTTGCCGACTAACGTCTAGTCAAGGCTGTGGTTATTCCTGTGGTCATGTGTGGATGTGAGAGTTGGACTGTGAAGAAGGCTGAGCTTTTGAACTGTGGTGTTAGAGAAGGCTCTTGGGAGTCCCTTGGACTGCAAGGAGATCCAACCAGTCCATTCTGAAGATTGGCCCTGGGATTTCTTTGGAGGGAATGATGCTGAAGCTGAAACTCCAGCATTTTAGCCACCTCATGCAAAGAGGTGACTCAAGACTTTGATGCTGGGAGGGACTGGGGGCAGGAGGAGAAGGGGACGACCGAGGATGAGATGGCTGGGTGGCATCACGGACTCGATGGACGTGAGTCTGAGTGAACTCCGAGAGATGGTGATGAACAGGGAGGCCTGGTGTGCTGCGATTCATGGGGGCGCAAAGAGTCGGACACGACTGAGCGACTGAACTGAACTGACCTGAGGAACTTCCCTGGTGGCTCAGATGGTAAAGCATATGCCTGCAATGTGGGAGACCCAGGTTCAGTCCCTGGGTTGGGAAGATCTCCTAGAGAAGGAAATGGCAACCCAATCCAGTATTTTTGCCTGGAAAATCCCATGGACAGAGAAGCCTGGTAGGCTACAGTCCATGGGGTCACAAAGAGTCAGACATGACTGAGCAACTTCACTTTCAGGAAACAGATGGAAAGATTTCTTATCATTCAGTATCATAATCTATAAGTGCAATTTTTCTGGGGTTGGTAGATCTGATGGTGAAGTGATACTAGATCACATTTTAAAGTAACACATACCAGAGTGTTACTCTCTGGGCAGACATCCTTTGTTGGAGAAGCCCTGTTGGGAGGTCACATACTCATGCCATTGAAGTTGCTGTTGCTCAAACAGGTTTGGAGCACCTCCTTCTGGGACTGCTTTTATAACTGCTTACAAGCCAGTCCAGAAACCCAGCCTTGTTACTCTCCTGCTGTCATCCTACTTAAAAGCAACCAGAGCTGCTTAAACAGCTTTGGGAAAATTGTATTATTTTCATTGCAATTATTTATTTGTATGCTCATCTCCCCCATTAGACCATGAGCCCCCTACGAGCTGAGACTCACTTCATACTGCATAGTGTCCAACTCAATAGTTGTTGAATAATTCAATGAATGAATCTTATTTTTGGTTTGGTTTTCTCTAGCTTATGTGCCCGATTTAGTTCCAAATGACTCAGCTGTTTCCAAAAATGAAACCCACCGTCAAAGTATGAGTATTTACCGTAGTTGAGGAGAATAGAAAAGTACATGTCTCAGGTATTGAATGGGAGATCAGAAGAGGAATTTTCACAGAGTTTTGAGCAGTCTCAACAATGTGTTTATAATGTTCTGAAGCACCAGTTTAGACGGTGATGATATTCTGTCATTGTACTTATGAGTTGTGGTGTTCGTTAAAAGATTAGCATCATTCTTTAATAGTCAGTTGTATTTTATATGCATCATAAACTGAATGCTGATAGTAAGGTCACAGCCACCGGAAATACCTCCCTATGCTTTTATCTTCGCTGCTGGTGATTTATGATCAGAGTAGCTGTAATGTCACAGAATGCTGTTCTCATCACTAAAGAGTGTGATGCGTGTTGTTCAGTAATATAATAATTATTGATGTAAAACATCCATGTTCTGCTCCTCCCCTGAGGAGTCTATCTTGTCATTGTTCAAAGCTTCCGTCACATCCCCTCATTATAGAAAAAAGGAAAGACCACAGTAGACCAGAGAGAGCTTCCCTGAGGGGCTGGGAGAACACAATAATGAACACAATGAATGTCAGTGTACGTTGCTTCCTCCGAATGTTTATGTGGCTGAAATCTTTAAAACACTTAACAACTGTGGCAGTCTTGAGGGAAGAAAGCAAAGTTGAACAAAGGGAGGGATATGCAGATCAATTTGCGTGGTTATGTGTCTGTGGGGCATTTGAGGAGCGGGTAAGTGGAGACGGCAGCCACGGACCTTCCCTAAGGGCAGCTGCCGCACTTCAGTCCTTAGCGCTGGGTTAGAGGTTGCTGGGCCTCTGTGTGCACTGGCCATGGGAGATCGTTCAGAGCCCCTGGTGTGTCAGGACAGCGTGGGATTTGGACTTGGAGAAGGGGATGAAGCGCTAGTCCTCAAGCCATGAATTCTAACTGCGTGTCTGCCCTTGAGCCGGTTACCCCTATGAACCTCCCATTTCCTGTTTTCCCATTCAGATGGTCGCACAGGTGTGTTGGGAGGCTTAATGAAAGCACCCACCAAATAAATCACATAAATGAAAGTCTATCAAAGTGTTGTTTTCCCTGCATTTTTTATTATTAAAAAAAAAAAGATGCTTCCTTTCCACCAACTCATTTGCTTTCCCAGTCCGGGCCCACTCATGTTTCTACAAACAAGGGTGGTGCCCCAGATCCTTTCCAAGATTGCCACCCTACGGGAGACTCTGGCCAGAGTCTGTAATGAAGGTTTCTCAGAGACAGGCTGAGATAGGCACTTGGACAGGAAAGTGGGATATCTAGACAGAAAAGCAAGGGAAGGTTCCAAGAGAAGGTTATTTGCCACAGAACTTACCATTTAGATTTGGGAGTGATAGGAATACAGACATTCTGATATTTCTATTAAGGCTGTCAGGGCTTAATAAAGTTCTTCTTGGAGCCAGAATCACACGTGCTTATTATGGTTGGATCAATTGATACACCCATCCCCCGGATCAGGGAGCAAACTGGAATCAACAGTGCCACCAAGTGGCCCCAGGCTAATCAGCAAGTGGAAACTTGCTGTCTTAACAGCAGCTTCCTCCAGTACAATGCCCAAGTATCCATCTCTGTCTCTTTCTCTCTCTCTCAAAATAAGATCAAGTATATTTTCCTTGGCTGGATGTAGAGAGAATGATCTGGAAAATGAACCTTCCTCGGGCATGTGGAATAGTATAGATAGATGATTCTTCTTTACTAAGCAAAGGAAGCTGTTGAAGGCCTGTCCAACTGAGCATGTCATGGAGGTAGAAACCTCTGCATATGTGTATACAGGCTATTGATAAAAACAGTGGCATTGAGCTCTGTGTGTTGGGATTTGAGAAGTATTTCAAGGTGTATTGACCAGGAATGAAGGTCCAAGATGATACATATTACTATAGGTAATTCTAAATAGCACTGACACTAAAAAGGACTATATTTAGGAAAGGAAAACATTTATTATACTCTGTGGTATTTTCATTTTTTATTTAGAAGATTTGTTTTTCTGCTTGTAAAAGTGTTCATTGTAATCATTTGGAAAATTTATTATTTAAGACACAATGTGTTTTACTTGTTCAAATACTTTGTGGAAAGTGAAAATGAAAGTGCTAGTCGCTCAGTCGTGTCCGACTCTTTGCAACCCCATGAGCTGTAGTTGGCCAGGTTCCTCTGTCCATGGTATTCTCCAGGCAAGGATACTGGAGTGGGCTGCCATTCCCTTCTCTAGGGAGTCTTCCTGACCCAGGGATCGAACCTGGTTCTCCTGCGTTGCAGGCAGATTCTTTGCCATCTGAGCCACCAGGGAAGTCAATACTTTGTATGTAACACAAAATGTTAATATTTTCAAGATATGCAGAAACCTACTTCATCCCTGTTCATTCTTCCATCAGTAAGACAAGAATATATTTGTACTTATGCTGCTGTGTTTATTTTTAGGCCTATACTTATATGCAAAATGTGAGATAAGCTTCCAGCCTTGGTTGTTGTTTTCCCCATTATTTATATATTTTTCACCGATAGAACATATTTTCTATATTCATCTTCCCCTCCACTCCTGGTTCTCAAAAGAGTATCTGTGAAAAGAGGTTCTAGAATCAGTCTCTCAGTGTCCCTGCTATGACCCTGACTCTGCAGTATTCATTTTATTCCATAGTTTGGCAATTTGTGGTATTGCTTTTCTGTGTGCTAAAGCAGTTTCTTGTGGTCATGAATGGTGTTGGGGAGCCCATAGGTTGGGCTGCTAAAAGGTTTTTATAAAATTCTGTTGCACCTAAGAGGCATAAACCCCAGAGGAGAGAGATTTCCTCCTACCTTCTGGGAGTGTTGAGGGGAGGGACTGGTGCTGGGGGATTTCTGAATGGACATAAGTGAGACACAGAACATGGGGACGGTGAGTGGAGCCAGCAGAACATCGGGTGAATTCTGTGAAAATGGCAGTGGTTTTATTTTTACTATCAAAAACAACTTACCTTACTGTGCAGCAGATGTGAAAGGGATGAGTGAGGGAAGCTTTAATTTACCACCCCCCCGCCTTTTTTTTTTTAAAGAAAGATAGATGAACTTGATTTTTCAGTACTGCACAGAACGAAAATAAGATGGACTCTAACAATCTTAATTTAAAAGTTAGTGTTATAATGTAGGTCAGTTTTGGACTTGGATGGCTCTTATTTTGTATATAATTTTTATTATGATAAAATACACTTTAAATCTGCCATTTAAACCATGTTAAGTGTCTAGTTCTGTGACATTAAGAACGTTTGCAGTTCACATTGTGGTCTAGTCATCGTCACCATCCATCTCTAGAACTTTCTGATCTTCCCAAACTGAAACTCTGTACCTATTAAACAGTAACTCCTCATTCTCCCCTCCTTCTGGCCACTGGCAACCACCATTCCACTTTCTGTCTTTATGAATTGATCACTGTAGGTACCTTATACACATGGAATCGCACAGTATTTGTCTCTTTGTGGCTGGCTTAAATCACTTAGCATAATGTCTTCAAGATTCATTTGCGTTTTAGCACGTGTCAGAATTTCCTTCCTTTTAAATAGTATCCCACTGTATGTAGACACCACACTTTGTTTATTCACCTATCAGTGGGCACTTGGGTTTTCCATTTTTGGCTATTGTGAATAATGCTTTACAAGTGAGGTACAAATATCTGTTGGACTTCCTGCTTTCAATTCTTCTAGGTATATACCCAGAAATGGAGTTGTTAGGTCATACGGTAATTCTGTGTTTAAATTTTTTGGAAACTATCTTACCATTTTTCACAGTGGCTGCACATTTTATACTCCTACCCACAATGCACAGGGGTTCCAATCTCTCCACATCCTTGCCAACATTTGTTAGTTTCTTCTTCTTTTTTAAAATAACAGCCACCTTAATGTGTGTAAAGCGGTACCTCATTGTGGTTTTGGTTTGCGTTTTCTCTGATTAATGATGTTGAACATCCTGTCATGTGATGAGTGGCCATTGTAGATCTCCTTTGGAGAAATGTCTGTTCAAGCCCTTTGCTCAATTTTAAGTTAGATTGTTTGTTATTTTGTTGTTGAGTTGTGATGTATTCTGGATATCAGTCTTTTATCAGATGCAGGATTTGCAGATATTTTCTTAGGGTGGCTATATTTAAGTGGATTGTTGATTTAAGTGGATGGTAATGTTCTGGGCTGAGAAAATCTACCATTTGAATGATGTAACTTAGTAGACAGCTGCTGAAGCTAATGTTTGAAGAAAATGAGGGTTACCCTCTGGATAGGTAGCCTGTGCTGGAGAGCAGGGACAGAATCTTTTCCTTTTGGGTGACGACACCATCTCCAGGGAGGACTGGTTCACAAGGGTAAACAGCTCCTGCTAAGTCCCCTCGGTGTGACTGGTTGGTTATGTGACATTATTGCCATGTGGTATAATATCACAGGTCTAGATGTAACCATGTGAGACCCAAGTAATCAAGTTAATGATGGAGCTGGTCTTGTTATTTCAAGGAACTGAAGAAAATGAAACAGGCTCTCTGTTTACAGCTCTCCTGTTATCAGCCAGGAACAAAGCCCAGTTAGTATCCAACCATTTTAAAGAAATGAAGAAACTGGTGGGTGTTCCAGAGGTGTTTACCTCTTAGCATTTATTTATGTAAGTAGCTCTTGCTAGGTCCTTTCATGTGTTTGTAATTCAAAATGTTATTGTATTTTGAGAGAGGGTGTTCTACCCTTATTTCAGAATAGAGAAACATTTCTTCCATTTTCTTTTCTTCTTTTTTTTGGGGTGATAATCCTGAAAGAAGTAAAGCAGATAAATGAGAAGCAGCATTTGACTGGAGATGCACTAGTGGTCTCTCAGTTAACAACATCCGCCACGAGGAGGACAATATCGGTTTCTAGGAGGAACCTATAGAAGGTGTTGGCAGGATCTCCGCCTGTGATGAGCCACCAGTCTCCCTGCACCTGGGTCTAAAAAGGCACATGATGTGTGGAGGAAACATATTTATACGTACAAGCTGACACAGTTAAAATCATGCATGTTTATGCTAAAGGGAGTGAACTGGGATGATCCATAGGCCGGAGGGTAGGGTGAAACTATAAATGGGTGAGGATTTTTGAGTATAGTTTTGAAAGACAGCAATAACATGAACTGGCATTAAAAACAAGATTATAGTTGTAGTAGGCATTTTATACTGTTGTCATCTCTTTTCCTCCTTGCTACATGTAACAGGATTCATGGAAGTCCATTAGATCTGAGGAATTTTGGAGGATAGTCGGAGAAAGAAAGTAGGGAGACTGTTGAATATAATAAACGAGGGTTTTTCTCCAAGGTGAGGAGTGCACCACCTCTCGAGCAGTCATGGAAGGCCTTTCCAGACTCTGTGGTCCCTCTTACGGAGGCCACTTGCATGCTCTGCTTTGTCCCAGCCTCTGTCCCAGCACAGGGGAGGTCCCAGCTCATTTTGTCTGTAACTGGAGTAGAGTTGACCTGACAGCGGAGTGCTGAGCTGCTTGTGGGAGCTGACCCAGAGCCACGTGGCGTCCCCTTCGTGTGCTCCGCCTTCTGTTGCTTGTCCTCCCTGTGATGACAGCTGAAAGCCCTGTGGCCTATCTTGCCTCTGTGCAGTGCACCTTTCCATTGTCCTAGCACCTGTTTCAGAGGATTTTATTCTTGGCTTCTGATAAAAGTGGCACCTCCACGGGAGTGGGTCTAATGGCGGCCCCAGTTATGTCCATCAAGAACCTCAGAATGTGATTATCTTTGGAACCGTGGTCTTTGCAGATATAAGGAAGGTACAGCTCTCTAGATGAGGTCATCCTGGATTAGGGTTGGCTCTTAAGTCCAATGACAAGCATCCATCTAAGAGACAGAAAAGAAGTGGACACACAGGGACTAAGGCCACGTGAAGATGGAGGCTGAGACTGGAACGATGCAGCCAGAGCCAAGGGTGGCCTGCAGCCCCCAGATGCGAGGATGAGAGGACAGAGTCATGGAACTGATTCTCTCTCAGAACCCCCTGCAAGAATGAACCCTGCTGAAATCGATGTCAGGCTTCAGGCCTCCAGAACCGTGGACAGTTTTATTGTTTTGTTTTCAGCCTCCAGGTTTGTGGTAATTTGTTTGGGCAGCACTAGGAAACAGCCCATTACTTGTGCTGGACATCCTAGCTGCATGGTCCGTACATGAATAGCTGGACACAGAGAGCTTCAGGACTGAAAGAATCCTAGAGACGTTAATTCAGTCATTAAAGAAAAAACAAAAAACAAAAAACAAACTCTGGCTGCACATTAGAATCATCTGGAGAACTTTAAAAAGGTTAGATGCTGGATCCCTAAACCCAAAGCAGGCAAATCAGAATCTCGGGGACCAGGGGTAAGGGGTATTATTTCTGGAAGCATCCTGGGTGATTAGAATGCATAGCCTGGGTTTAGAACCACTGATCTCGTCTGGCTGTTGTATTTTACAGATGAAGAAGCCGAGACTGGGTAAAGCTGCCCTGTGGGCCAAAGAGGTCCTGAAAACATCCTTCTGTGAAGCCTGAGGAGGGGGGAGAAAAACTGCTCCTTTGGGCAGAAGAATGAGTGTGTTTGTAAAATAAAGATTTAGAGGGAAAGGGGGAAGAAGGGAGTGAATTCATTTCATTTCGGGCTTTTGTAGGCACTAGCAATGAAGAAGGAGGAGGAACTCATCTGCTAACATTTTCCAGGGTCCTCCCCCAATCCTGTTATAAAAAGACAGTTTGTGCACACAATACAAGAAATGTACACCAGTGGAAAGTATTTATGAATATTATTACCTTAATGAAGATTTTCAGGTGCTTTATTCCATTAAGAAATTTAAATAGTCTAGATTTCTCTTTGGCAAAGAAGATGAATAGTTGTGTTTAAAGTCTTATTATGGGTGAGTGTTTTAGTAAATAACATAGAAGATTTAATGTTCAGAGTAATTGTTGGGGAAAAAAAAGAGTGTCTGCTGAAACAGGACCTTGGATCAGGGCTGTGGTATTAAATCTAATCACCCCACTTAGGCTCTCCCTCCTTTGGAGACTCATAAAGATAAGGGTAACAGGATAATTGGGATATTATGTACTCTTTAAAACAGCGTGATTTAGTCCAAGTAGGAATTGCTGGGGCTCTAAATTAATCCCCTGGGGAACAAATGAAAAATATATATGTGATATATTATTGAGGTATATATTTTGGTGGTTTGATATCTTGGAGTGTCTCACATTAATCTGTCATTAATTTTCACCAGGGCAGTCTGACGGTGATTAAAGCATACCTAGATAATCAGAAGCTAAAGAAGCCCACCGAGAGATTTACTTAAATGATCTAATCAGCTTTTCTTTTCATAGAAGACACAAAACTGAGGTCCTGATGACTGGAGGGCATTAACAATCCCAGGGCACTTTTCATAAGAGTCCGGGTATTTAGCCCCAGTGTCCTGGCCAAATTCCAACTCAAGTAATGCCATTTTGTCTCCCGAAAAGTCCCCCTGCAGTTCCCAGTGGATACAGTATTATTCTTCCCTTCCTGTCCAAAGTGTGAGGCTTTGTGTGGACGTGGCACTGTGTGCGGCAAATCCGATGCTTCATTTCTTTTACGAGTGCCTGCGTTTTGGTTAAACTGCCATAAGTACATGGTAGGGGATATTTACAGGACTTGCACTCACAGAGGAAAATGTCATAAGATTTATTCTTTGGCAAGACTTGTTTATATCTTCTGTAAAAAATGATGGTGTGATTAATTTTATTAGATAGTAATCGGATATGAAAGCAATTACGTACATTTTAGTCTCTTTGTACCTTCCTTTGTTCTATAGAAACAATTATGGTTGCCAGTGATCCATGCCAGGATGTATTAAAATGTGTACAATCAAGCATTTCTTAGTTTGTTTGTAAAATGTAAGTAAAGATTTAGAAATGCTCAAAAAACATTAACGTAGAGACTTAAATATGGAGTGATGAGAAGATTTTGGACACCCTGGTTAATGGACCTAACACTCATTGAGAAAATTCTGATTCAGGGAGCAAAGAGATTAATTCTTTTGGCCTGGGCTCTGGTTTCATAACAGCAAACCTGGACAGCTTGACAAACTATTTCTGGAATCCTGTTCCTTTTTTTTTTTTTTTTAAGCATGCTGTTCACTTAGAGGGGAAATTTTCCAGTTGGTTTGTGTGAGTGTGATGCCACAAGGGACAGTTGGCTGCTCTGCATGAACAGGATGGCTGATGATGCTTGGAAGTGCCCGCGGCATTTTTGTCCTGGGAGATTGAGAGAAACCAGTACAGAACCTCTTGAGAGATTAAGGAAACCAAGGCAGAAAGCTGGGAGAAAAGCTCGTTTAGCACACATTGGAAAATAATCATGATAAACATGAGAAAGTTCAGATGGTACCAAGAGATGCCCTAAATATTTTAGGTTTTAAAGGTTAAAACTTGAAGCAAATTATATTATTAGCTGGATTATTAGATTGGCTGCCATCTATGGGGTTGCACAGAGTCAGACATGACTGAAGCGACTTAGCAGCAGCAGCAGCAGCAGCAGCAGCAGCAGCAGCAGCAGCAGTATTTATATGTTCAAATTCCCTTTCTCATTGTTTCCTCCTTTGACATTGGTCAGGACTTTTTGGTTACAAGTGACAGGAACGCAACACTAGCCTAAAGCAGAAGAGAGGATGTACTGGCTTGCTGCCTGATGGCTGAGGAGCACAGGTGTCAGTGGGTCCTGGGGTTATCATCGGGTTTCAGCTTTTCTGTCTCTTAACTTTTTCTGGGTAGACTCTTTCCTTGTGATGATGGCAAGATGGCCTTTTAGTAAGCTTCAGCTTTACATCCTAGCTGGCTCTGCAGAAAGAACTTTCCTTCTCTAATAGTTTGAATGCACACTCCACAATTATTTGCTGGAGTCTGATTTTAATCACGTGTCCATCTGTGTGGCCAGGAGGATGATACAAACTGAAGGGGGTGAGGGTTCGACCAGCCACACGCAGACCAGAGGGACTGGATCATTCCAAAGGGAAGATAAAATTGATGCTAACAGGAGGGGGAAAATGGATGCTGAGCATCAGATTGCAGATAGACATCACTGACATGTAAATGATAATGCATTTATTTGAAAGAGTTCACCTACAGTGTTTTGCCTTTGTAGAAGGGGTCATACATATGACTATACATATGTAAGATGGAGCATCATGGAGCTGCCCTCAGTCTTGTTGCCTACCTAGTAGAGAAATTCACAATTTCAGTGTCTGTGCTAAATGGTCCTTCAGCTTCTGCTTAAATCCTTGGAAGATAATAAGTTTGTTACTCCGTAAGTGAGTATATTCCATTAAAGATGTGTTTATCATTTATTTATTTTCGACTGGGCTGGGTCTTAATTGCTGCGTGTGGGCTTTCGCTAGTTGAGGTGAGCAGGGACTACTCTCTAGTGGTGCTCGGGCTTCTCACTGCGGAGCAGGGTCTCTAGGCATGCGAGCTCAGCAGCCGTGGCTTGTGGGCTCTAGAGCGTGAGCTCACTAGTTGTGGCACACAGGCTTACTTGCCCTGCAGCATGTGGGAGCTTCCCGGACCAGAGATCGAACCCATGTCCCCCTGCACTGACAGGTAGATTCTTTACCATTTGACCGCCAGGAAAGTCTCAGTATATTCCATTTTAATAGGAAGCTTTTCTTTCTCACGTTAAGTTGAGAATTTCTCTTCTCCTCTGTTGCCTTTGGGCTAATGGGCCCTTTTCTGCATTTTGGAGTCATATGGAGTAAATGTAATCTTTCTAAGCCACAGTCTCATGTGTGGCTCTTTCTTTCTTTCTTTTTTTTTTTCCTTTAAATTTTTATTTATTTATTTATTTTTTAATTACAGTACTGTATTTGTTTTGCCATACATTGACATGAATCAGCCACAGGTCATCCTATTTTATCTCTTGGCTACATACACCTATTCTGTTCATTGTACCTTCTCTCCCCACCTCCTTCTGCTCTCTCTCTCTCTCTTTTAAAATTCATTTATGTATTTTAATTGGAGACTAATTACTTTACAGTATTGTGGTGGTTTTTGCCATACATTGATGTGAATCGGCCATGGGTGTACATGTGTCCCCTGTCCTGAGCCCGGAAACCTTACAGGTGCACATTATTGGAGGAGACTGTCTCCCCAGTTTCATGGCAGTTGTTGGACATGTAGTTCATTTTTAGACGTTTCTCAAGTTTCTCATGAATTATAGTTTGGGACTTGATAATAGAGTTTATCCTGAAAGTGAATTTTAAAAATAGCACTCTCAAACATTGATGTATTCAATTTTAAAAGTAAAGTTATTTCAGAAACATAGGCCTTTAAACTTTTTTGGTGTGTGTTCTAAACATTCTAAAGATGGAGCAAATGGGGCATGATGACAATAATTCTGAAGTGTCCTTAAATAGTCCTTGGATACAAATATTTAGTAAAATTGTAAGAGATTAGTGATTTTGTAGATCAGAGTTAAGATTCTAATGCACACGTGACCTAGTAAATGAACTCTTAACAAGGGATGTCTCATTGTTCTCCCTTGTATAACTGTGTTTTTAGTATGGTAAATCGAAGCCAAGGATATTAAAATCTTGGCTTTTAGAGGAAATTCAGAGGCTGAAAATAAAACTCTTTTATTACTGATTCTCTACCAGTCATTTACATTTCTGGATCAGCGTCATTTTCCTTTAGCTAAATAGCTTAGATTTGTCTTAGAGAAGATGTATATTGTTTTGTTTCCTGTTTTTTCTACTTTAAACTGGGCCTCTTTTAATCAGTAAATTTTGTTAATTCTTAACCTTTATTTTTGTTTATAAACATCAGCATGAATAAGATTGATCAACATTGAATTGCTCTTGCCTTTATGGGAAATATAGTAGTAGCAAATTTATTCATTTATCTAGGTGATGACTACTGTTTTCATGAAAAGGTCACTAATAATTAACATTTTGCCAAGAATGGCAATATATAGTATGCATTGTGGGTGAAAGTCTGGGGGAAAGGAAATTTGTCATCTTTAAGAAGCATATACACCTCTTATAAAATAGGAAGGAGAAGCCTAATGGACTTTAAATGTTATCTAAGCCTATGAGAATGGAGGGAAGTGACCCAAGTCTTAGGAAGATTGTTCTGCACTCTCTCGTTTTCCACACAGCTTAATGCTGATGTGGAAAGATTGATGGATCTTGAGTTGGCAGAACTATTAGTCTAAGAGGAGGATGAATTGAGGATGCAGGTGTGGAAGGAGAGAGAGGAGGGCTAACACGGTACCGGGTGGAAGAAGGGTGTGCAGCTGCTGATGCTAAGACCAGAAGAGCAACTTGTCACATGCGATTTCGACTGAAACCCATCACCCAGCTTTGTTAATGTTCTGACCTAGTGCAATTTCTTTTCCAGTGACTGTTCCAGGAATCACGTGCCAGATGGAGTGAAAGTGTTACTGGGCCCTATTACTAGTCCCATCTGCTCCCTCCCCTGGGGCTTTGCAGCTGCAGGATTAAAGACTAATCCTGAGTGACAGATGTAGAAGGGGGCAATCCTTATACATAGTAGGTGCTCAATAAATGCCATTGGATTTGAGTGAAGACATTAGTGATTGATGGGGCAGCTTGTGCAATAAGAAACATGAGTCAAGACATGAACATGTTTTAGAACAGTTTCTGCCTGCAATTCAAAAGGCAACATTCCAATCCTTCCCATCTTTCTTTCTTCTTAAACAAATACTTTCTGAACACCTGCTAAGTACTTAATTCATTTTAGGCAATGTGCATGGAAAAGCAGTTGCATAATCCCAGTTTTTTTTTCCTTTTTATGAAATTGAGGCTGTGTACCTACTTTTTTGTCCTGTAACATGTGCTTTAAAAAGTCATCTCAGATCCTCCCGAATTACTGCCAAGTTTGAAGAAAACAAAACAACACTTTGATTCATTTGTGTGTAGAGTGTATTAAGCAGAAAAATGTGATCAAGTTCATGATGTCAATAACAAAACAGACTTGAAAGAATTCTGTGTCTCTCTGAAATTAAAGCAAACACTGTGGGTCAGATTTTTCTCTTCACTCAGAGTGAGGTTTCTCCCTGTTCCTTAAAGGCGCTTGTGTGTTTAGTTCAGTGCCTTCCAGGAATAAACTCTTTCAGTGAGTCATTATCAGGCAGATTCAGATACACAGGGAGAGCTACCTATATTTGTGCTAAATATTTGTAACGACACACCTTCCTAATAGCAGTTAAAAAGCCCCTCTGCAGCTTATTTCTTCCCCCAGTTGCCTATCTCATTCTCAAAGATTATTTTTCTGCTTGCACAAATCAATTTCCTTGCTTGGGCTTCTTCCTCCCCCTACCCCACAAACCCTACCCCCAGACCTGTCTGCACATCTCTATGGCACCGATCACCATAGCATCCGTTTAGTAGTATCTGTGCTAATTATCCTGTCTTTAAGACACAATGTCTTGGTTTGTTAGAACAGAATTTATACTGCATTTCCAATTATGGGCATTTATAGATAATTGCTTAATTTTGATGTGGTAAGAACATGGGTTGCAGTATTTTTAGAAATAGTAATTAGAAATGCATTTCCCTAAATCATTACTTTAAAAACATCAATAACACTTAATGAAGAATTAGAATAACCTAATTAGTAAAAGTTAATAAAAACTTTCAGTTGCCTTAAATGGTCAATAAAACTAAAGGGGATTGTGTATATTGTTAATTTTTTTCTTAAAGTTGGGTCAGAGCCCTACGTACTGAATGTGAACTCATGAATTTTCTTTTTCTGTATCCTTGGCCATTGTTTTTACGATTATTGTGGTGGTTGGCTTGAATTGTTTTTCTGAGTAGGAAACACCCTCAATAGATAGAAATCAGCACTTATCTTGGCTTTGCAGTAAAAATCTCAAAATAGCATAAAAGTTTTTAAGGAGTGAACAAATCTGTAGAAATCAGAAAGGAAATATTTATATATTTTTAGAAATCTTATTTGAATTCAAATTGTTTTTTGACCTCTACTATATATTTTAATAGGTACTAGTTTTCTATTTAAAGCTTCCATCATTGCTGTGGTTTTTAAACAACAAAGCAAAACAAAAATCGCGAGTGGAAAAAAATCCCCAAACTGTAATTCTGGAGATACTTAAAAGCATTTCTGTTTTGCAGTGAGAATCAGGGGGAAAATATAACCAACACTGGTGTTCTGGGTTTGAATAGAGAACTTTGATAATCTCAGTCGTGTTTCTATAGATTTCATTAAAGAGACCTTCCAACCTCATGTTACTCATTATGATTTACTTATTAAGTTTAATTAAATGTTATTCTAATGTTAGTCTAAAATATTAGGTATCTAGTGACTTAGTGATTTGATATTAATTGCAAACTTAAGAGTGTTAGGTACCCCGCAGGACAGAGTCCACAGCCCGTGTCCTTGATGGCCCTTGGGGAGCGATTTGGGAGGACAGGGCTGTGCATGTGATGTGTGCCAGGGTGGACACCCTAGGAGGTCAGAACTAAGGTGGAAAGGTCTAAGGGAGCAAGATCATGACTGTGTGTGTGGTTGAGAGTCTTTTTCAAATGCCAGGGGTTTCGTGGAGTCCTTCTTCAGTCCCTGGAGCAATTGAGAATATATAGTAATGTCTCAGGTGTCCCCTAGGTGAAATCATTCCAGCTCTCATATACCTGTGGCCTCTTGTGCAGCCTTTGTTTCTGATGCTTTATCTTCTGTATACTCAACTTTTGGTCCTCCTTTGCAGCAAAATCACAGATTCCTCTTCCTGATCACAGGTTGGCCACTGATAAACTCTTCTCAAATATTCAAAGCACCAAAAACATTTGATGGCACAGCACTCCTCCCAGAGACCCCTTTACAAGTTCTAGTTCTGCTGTGTTGTGATAGACTAGTGGGGGCTTAGGAGTTGGCCGGATAACACACATATCTAAATCCCTCAAATATGGAAACAAAGGAACACAATTTCTAACAGCACTCCTGGGCATACGTAACAGATTCCTTTAAAAAATCTCATATCTTTCTCTTTATTGCCTTTTCCGTCTTCCCCTCCCCCTAACTTACGCTGTCTCTCACCCTAACATGTTGTGATAGAGTTTTCTTAGCTCAGTGGCTAAGAATTTAACTATATTGATTTGTCACATTGCACCTGCTGAAATTCTAACGGAAAAAAACTTGGCACATGAAATAGAACTCAGTCTGATAAAATTAAACCTCACAAATTATGCAGCAGCTGTGTACATACAGAACCCTACCAGAATCTTCATCACCGACGACTTCGATCTGCTTGTTGTAGATCTTGGCTCCTTTCACTGGGCTTGCATTTTCCATGTTGGGAAAGCACATTTTGGGAGGGTCATTTCATCCTGAAGAAGCAGACACGTGACTCACATCTTTAGCTTCTGTGCATGGAGAATATGGTTTACAGATTATTGTCTGTAGAGGAGAGCTGATTCAGGTACAACCTCTGCAGAGGAGAAACTGATGCTGAAGAGTCACTTGGTGTAGGCAGCTCAAACCTGAGGAACTGTGAGGCCAAAGAGGACCCAGCATCTTTAGGGGCAAAATATCATTTAAGAGAAGAATGACATTAGTGTACTTTGCGGTAAATCTGAAGAGTGTTACTTCTTCCTAGGATCTCTGAACTTTTTTTTTTTTCCTTATAGCTACAATGTTTGTGGTGCTGAAATAAAGCTGTCAGTTTTGAGGAAACTAAGACATTTTTTGGCTTATATACACTCTAAGAAAAGCACTCTGGGATTCTCTCCATTATGATCCCTGGTTACAGGCACTGAGAATGTTGTCTTGACTGAGAGTTTGGAGAAATTTAGATAGATGAACTTGCAAAAAGCTGTTTATATAAAAAGCAAATATCACTTCCTATTACGAATTTCTACCTTTAAAAAATTTTATTTGTTCACTGAAGACAATTGTTTTAAGTGTCTGCAAAGCCCAAGGCCCAGTTTAGAAACTGGAGATATAGCAATTCCCTTGTCATGGTACTTCATTCTAGTGAAAGGACACAGATTTTTTTTTTTTAAGGTGAGTAGCTCACAAATCACATGGTGCTCGATGCTATGGAAATGCTAATGCAGTGAAAGAGAATGGTAGGTTGAGAGGTGGATTTCTGTTTTATGCAGGATGATAAGAGATGGTCCAATCAAGGGATATTTGAATAGACCTGAAGTGAGAAGGTGAGCTGTGATATTTGGGGGAAGAACAGATATAAAGAAAGGAGGTAAAGCATGGAGATATGTTGAAAAAAGTAAGAACAATGAATGGAGAGTATAGGGCAGAGCATGTAAGGGTTGGAAGAAACAGAAATCATAAAAAGTCTTCTGGAAGATTTTAAGAATTTTGACTTTCACTAACTGAGAAGAAAAGAATGATGGTATCTGATTTATGTTTTAAAAGTTCTGTCTGGTTACTCTGTTGAGGATAGGCTGTAGGAGGCAGGGGGTATATGCAGGAAGACCCATCAGGGGTCACTGGCAGTAATCCAGGTGAGAAATGATGGGGTTTGTGCCTTGGTAGTGAGAGTGGACGGAGAAGGCAATGGCACCCCACTCCAGTACTGTTGCCTGAAAATCCATGGACGGAGGAGCCTGGTACACTGCAGTCCATGGGGTCGCTAAGAGTTGGACACGACTGAATAATTTCACTTTCACTTTTTACTTTCATGCATTGAAGAAGGAAATGGCAACCCACTCCAGTGTTCTTGCCTGGAGAATCCCAGGGACAGGGAAGCCTGGTGGGCTGCTGTCTCTAGGGTCGTATGGAGTTGGACACAACTGAAGTGACTTAGCAGCAGCAGTGAGAATGGAAGAAACTGGAAGAGATCATGTTCTAAAGATATTTTGGAGGTAGAGCCATCAGGGTTTACCTTTGAGATGTGGGTTATAGAAAATACAAGGAGACAAATATCCCTGTTTTTTTGGTCTGAGAAGTGGTTCATTGAGTAGTAATTTATGGAGATGGGAAAGACTGAAGAATGCAAGGGTTTTCTGGGGAGAGTCAAGTTTGGTGTGGGACTGGTTAGGTTTTAGATGTCCATCAGACATCAGCGATGTGTGAAGAAGGCAGGTGGATACATCAGTCTGGCAATCAGATATCAAGTCTGGGCTGGAGTCAGCATAGAGAAGGTATTCAAAGCCATGAGACTGGTTGAGATCTACGGATATATACAGGAAGGAAAAGAGGTACAGTGATTGAGCCCTGAGCCACCCCAAGATTAGAGAGATGAGAAATGAGCCATAGATACTTAGGAGATTTAGCCAGTGTCTTACTTTCATACAGCTGCCATAGCAAAGTACCAAATCCTGGATGGCTTCAAACAATAGAAGATTATCGTCTCATAATTCTAGAAGCTAGAAGTCTGAATCAAAGTGTTAGCAGGACCATGCTACCTCTGATGGCTCTAGCGGGGAGCCCCCCTTGGCCTCTTCCAGCTTCTGATGTTTGCTGGCAACCTGTGATGTTTGGTGACTTGTAGACGCTTCACTGTAGTCATGTGGTCATCTTCTTCTTGTGTATCTTCACTTCATGTTCCCTCTGTGCCTGTGTGCATCCAAAATTTCCCCATTTCATAAGGACACCAGTCATGTTGGATTAAAGCCTACCCTAATGACCTCATCTTAACCTGGTTATATATGGGAAATCTGAAAAGACCCTACTTTCAAATACGATTATATTCTCAGGTCCTGGGGGTTAAGACTTCAA
Source organism: Nanger dama (assembly GCA_917880005.1). NCBI lineage: Eukaryota > Metazoa > Chordata > Mammalia > Artiodactyla > Bovidae > Nanger > Nanger dama. The sequence continues at coordinate 31,691,125 of CAKJTW010000023.1, forward strand.
TATATCTTTTAGAGGGACAATTCACAACAGCCAGCAAGGTGGTAAGAGAACCAGGAGAGTGTGGTATTCTGGAAGCCAAGTGAAGAATGTGCTCCAGACAGGATGGATGGATAACTTGAGTCAAATGGTGCTGATGGAGCAAACAAGATGGGCACTGAGGACCGACCGTTGGCTTGATCACGTGGGGGTCATTGGTGTCCTTGCAATGAGGGGTTTCAATGGAGTGAGGAGGGTAAGAGATAGCAGCATGCTAATATACCAGCGTGTAATGAACCAACAGAGAGGGGGAATATTACAGAGAGAGGGGGACAATTTTAGAGAGATGTCTTTGAGTTGGAAAGAGGATGTGGAATCTAATAGCCATGCAGAGGATGACTTTGTTGACAAGTTCTCCAGCTGATATTGACGCACGCCCAAGTTGGAGAACTGCTTTCCAGATGATCTCTAGGGCCTGCTAAAGTTCTGTGTCTTGTGGTGTATCTTACCCCATTAGTTGTGTATGAAACCCCCTTTTGTTTAGAATAATGACTATTGCCTAGATATGTTATTATTGTCTAGATATCATTATTAGAATAATGATAAGTGTACGAAGGGTGAGTTCAGATGGATATGGCCACAGAGCACGTACAGGGAGTTGTGCCCTAGGAGATGGTAGCTCTCTGACTGTGCTTTGCTCTCAGGGGCTTAATAAGCTCTACTGTCTCTTTAAATTACAGTTTCTGCCATTTAGAGGCACCTCTTTAGCATTGCCTGGGAGATCTGGCTGCATCCCCTATTGGTATTTTTAGATGACCTGCATCAGACCCCAGCAGAGTGACTATCATGAATGAGCAGGACTTGAAATGTTTGTGTTCGGCAGGACTCAAATGCTGTGTGACAAATTAATGTCCTAATACTCAAATGCTGTTATATCACATTTTTGTACAGTGAGTTCACATAAAACAAGGACTAGGATTTCCATTAAAACTTTCCAAAGAAAACCCTCTAGTTTGGCTTGTCTGATGAGTGTACAATTTTATTTTGTTCACCCAAAATTGTAGCTGAAGGTTGGTGTTATCACCTTAACACAATGGGTCTTTGACTCACTTTTATTCCAAAATATACAGTTTCCAATAAGAGAACCATACTTTCTTTCTCAAGTCACTTAATGTTCACTTTCATTTTCCTAATACTAGAGGACTGAAGAAAGTTAAGACATGGGAGGGTTTTAATCAAAACAGCAATTGACTTTGGTTTTAGTAAAATAACTTGGTGTGAACAGATGTCTGGCCAGCCCAGAGAATCATGCTTTACTACGTGTTGAAACTAATTTGAGAATATTGACTGCACATTATTTGGTAGAAAATATGCAATTATTAGGGTCATATATCCCCCACTTTCTGAGATTTACTTTTATCAAGAGGACATTTATCCCCCTTTCCCCTTTGTAGTAGTCAGAAAGGATTTGAGTTACCTTTCAGTACTAGAAAGTATTCCTCTATTCCTCTGAATGTGTCTAAGAAAATCTGGTAGGAGACTTGCCTTTTAATACCCTGGGATTTTGTATCCTGTTTGTCAAATGTTAACTTTTTTTTTGTATTGGGACATTCATCAACATCCCACAAATGAGCGTCTCTCTGTGCCCACCACCAGAGACACAGAATTTGAGGGGCGCCCGGTCTCGTGGGGCTGACAGTCTGGTAAACAGCCTTTGCAGCACATGTAGCAAGCGCACCAGTTGATGCAGGCATGGGCGCTCCGGCTGCCTCGTGAGGGGACTTACCCCAAGTGCTGGGTGCAGTGCTCGGTGGTAAGCATGGTGAATACGGAGATGTGGTAGCGGAGCTTTTCCAATATATGGTCTTTTAAATACTTCATAATAAGTTATAATACCATGTCACATTTTTATATTTAATTACTTTTATATCCGGACTTCCCTTGTGGTTCAGATGGTAAAGCATCTGCCTACAATGCAGGAGACCTGGGTTCGATCCCTGGGTCGGGAAGATCCTCTGGAGAAGGAAATGGCAACCCACTCCAGTACTCTTGCCTGGAGAATCCCGTGGATAGAGGAACCTTGTGGGCTATAGTCTGTGGGGTTGCAAAGAGCTGGACAAGACTGAGCGACTTCACTTACTTACTTACTTTTATATCCATCTGTTTTATCCTCATAAGCAATCTACATATAGGCAGACTGGGAGAAAAGACACGGCTTCGTGCCTTTGACCCACCCAAGTTTAGATGTCCTGGGCTTAAGTCTTAGCTCCTATAGTTACCAGTTGTGCACAGGAGTATGGGATCTAAGCCTAAAACCCAGGGCACCTGAGTCCTGGTACAAATGTTTTACACCCATAGGTAAGGAAATCTTTGGTTCTGAAGTGAACGCAAGCAGGTCTAGAACAGCTGATGGCTCGGCAATTACTTAAAGGATGTTTGAAATGTTTTTAAATTTTTGTAAAATTGTTAATCTTTACATGCAACTCTGATAGTATAATAGCTTTGCAATGTTTTAAGAAAGTTTAGCTTGAGGTTTTGGACTGAGATAATTTTTTGTTTAATGTGGCATTTGATAAGCTTGCCATAAACTAATGTTGATTCTTTTAGTAGAAGTTATTTTATAAATGTATTATAAAACTAAATGCATACTTTGTCATTTCCTAAGGAGAAGTCAAAAAGACTTGTAGTTTCTCAAATATGGAATGTTATGGTATATAGTTTTCCCCCTTTCTTGTTCACGCCTCTCTTTCCTTGTATTTTATTTATTTATTTGGTTGCACTGGGTCTTCGTTGCAGGCACATGGGACCTTCAGTATTTGTGGCGGCATGCAGAATCTTGAGTTGTGGCTTGTGGAATCAAGTTCCCTGTCTGGGGATTGAACCCAGGCCCCCTGAATTGGGGGTGCAGAGTCTTAGTCACTGGGCCACCAGGAAGTTCCTCTCCATATTTTATTTTATTTTATTTTATTTTTATTTTTATTTTTAATTTTTAAATTATTTATTTATTTATTTTAAATTACAATACTGTATTTGTTTTGCCATACATTGACACGAATCAGCCATAGGTGAACACAATCTCCCAGTGCCGAAGCCCCCTCCCACCTCCCACCCCACATCCTCTACTTGAATCATCCTGTGCATCAGCCCCATGCATCCTGCATCCTACATTGAACATAGATAAAGCCTCATCTTTATATAGGGTTGGAGCCATTTTGTGTGTGTTTGAAATTATTTTTGATTACTTTAAAACTTGTAATAAAACTTTATCAGAAAGAATTGTTAAATGCCATGTTTAGCTAAAGCACTTTCCAAAAGTCTAGAAGAGCAAGGGTGGATCATATGTATTTCTCCTGGAGCAGAGAGAATGTGCTGCTGTCAGGATCACAGGCAGAATGAAAGGAGACGAGTCTAGCATATTTTAACCAGCCTTGCCTCTTGACCAAAATGGGGAGAGCTGATGAACTATGGCACTGTTATTCACTTTGATAGTAGCTGTTTTTAGTCATATTTCTGAGAAGACACACAACACTGATTGAAATTGACTGTTAACATCTTTTGAAGTTTGTCCTTTTTTTTTATAGTTAATTGATGTATCCTCCAATAGAAATAGATATAAAGTTAGAACTTCTCCTTTGGTAGGAGAGCAAGCTGATTTTCAAGAGTGTATGATTTACTGAAGAAATTTGAAGAAACAATGTTAAGTCTAGTTTTAAACATTCTTTTCGTGTCAGATTATATTGTGAATAAATTAAGACTACAGGCCGAAGAATTAATGCTTTTGAACTATGGTGCTGGAGAAGACTCTTGAGAGTCCCTTGGACTGCAAGGAGATCCAACCAGTCCAGTCTAAAGGAGATCAGCCCTGGGTGTTCTTTGGAAGGAATGATACTAAAGCTGAAACTCCAGTACTTTGGCCACCTCATGAGAAGAGTTGACTCACTGGAAAAGACTCTGATGCTGGGAGGGATTGGGGGCAGGAGGAGAAGGGGACAACAGAGGATGAGATGGCTGGATGGCATCACTGACTCGATGGACATGACTTTGAGTGAACTCTGGGAGTTGGTGATGGACAGGGGAGGCCTGGCGTGCTGCAGTTCATGGGGTCGCAAAGAGTCGGACACGACTGAGCGACTGAACTGAACTGACAGGCATTTCTAAGACAGTCTTACTGGGAACTCAGACTTGGAGAGTTAAGAGGCTATTGGGGTCATCCAGACTCTTAACAGATCTCAGATTTGGGAATGAGTTTGTAGTAACCCGTATCTCTGGCAACATGTTAAGCTAAGACAAGGGTCCAGACTGGACTATTTGGCATTGCTTGGACATCCCCAGTGTCCTTCTGCTGCCCTCTTTCAAAGTGTTGCTTTCTCTACCCAAGATGCCCAGTCACACCGTTGCTACCTGTTCAAAGGTATTAACCAGTTTTACAGCAAGAGTCAAATAGCAGCCCTCTTCAGCAAATTGTTCTCCCACCTGATGTCATCTCACTTTTCTCTGAAACTTCATATAACCTTTGTACTTTTCAAAATGAAATTACTTACATTAAAGCCCCTAGTATGTACCTGGCACATAGACACTTAAGGAAGGTCAGCTTTCCATCTCATTTTATTTTGCCTTATTTTGTGACTGTGTGTAAGACTATTTTGCATTTAGCATTTAATAAAGTTGATCTTTTCTGCTTGTTTTAACAATACTTTATTATAGAAAATATGCATGCAAAGGACTATAAATTAAATGCACACTTTAATGATTCAAAACCTGTGGTGGATTCATGTCAGTGTATGGCAAAACTAATACAGTATTGTAAAGTAAAAAAATAAATAAAAAAGAAAAATAAATAAATATACACTGCAGTATTATTAACTATAAAAAATTTAGCATCTGCATAGAAGTTGCTAAGCTTACAAAAGGGGTGGCCATATTGCATGGAGCCCTCTGTCTTAGTCCATTCAGCTGCTGTCACAAAAATATCACATCTTGGTAGCTTAAACAACAAATGTTTGTTTCTCAGTTTGGAGGCTGGGAAATTCAAGAGCAAGGAACTGGCAGGTTCAGTGTCTAGTGAGACTCACTTCCTAGTTCATAGCTGTCTTCCTGCTGCGTCCTCATGTGGCCAAAAGGATGAGGGTTCTCCCTGGGGCCTCTTTTGTAAGGGCAGTAATCCCATTCCGAGGGCTCCTGACCTAAACACCTCGCTAGGACCCCACCTCCTATTACCATCACATTGGGAATCAGGATTTCAGCATGTGAATTTGGGGGGACCTAAACATTCAGTCCATGACATCCTCTTTGACCACACCTCTCTCCTTCTTGGGATAACTGCAATCCTAAATTTTGTGTTTATTATCTCCTTGCTTTCTTTTGCAGTTAATCTGCATATGGATAATTCCATAAAGAATATATTTCTTGATTTTATCTCTTCTTGAACTGTATATCAATACCAGTAGAATGAAACTGTGTGTTCTCCTGACTTGCTCAATTCCACTCAGTATTATGTTGTTGGGATTGAATTGTGCTGCTGAGATTTTCAAGGTTGTGTAGTATTCCAGGGCACAGTGTACCGTTTCTTAATAGACAGTGTGGGTATAAATGTGAAAGAGTCTGAGTCTAGAGAATGTGCCTCTCAATGGAGTTGCTGGGTCTGTGTGTATTTCCAGCATTTCTGAGTATGCTGCTACTTTTGTTTTCTAAAGCAGTTGTACTAAGTTATTCTTCCAGCAGCTGCATATACTTGTTTCTGTTGCTCCAGACTTTTTCCCCTACTGATTTTTTTTTAAGATGAGCACTTTTTTTAATGTTTGTTTATTTTTGGCTGTGCTTGGTCTTAGCTGCGGCACACGGGATCTTTGATCTTTGTTGCGGCATTTGGGATCTAGCTCCCTGACCTGGCCTGGAACCTGGGCCCCTGCTATGGAAGTGTGGAGTTTTAGCCTCTGGACCACCAGGGCAGTCGCTCCCAGCTTTAAAGTGCCAGAGGGTCGTCCTCATAGTGTTGTTTGCATATCCAGTTTTCAGCATTGAAACTTTCTCAGATTTGGCAAATACTGGATTCTAGAATTGAGTAAATTTCCCTTTCTTCATGTAGGAGAAAGTCCAAATGGGAAGCAGGGGTTTCCTGGAGTGAGCTCTGGGCCCACGCTCACTAGCTTCATGAGGCAGGATATTCTCCGCTGTGGAGAACAGAGAGTCATCCTCACATCATGCTGCGGCGATGTCTTCACAGCGTCTAGCCACGTCAGAGCGCGGTGACTACCAGTCGCTCTGTGCTTCCTGTCTAACTCTGCTCCAGCGCTGCTGCGGCCGGTTTGAACATGGTTCATCGGTCTGTGTTGTGATGAATCACCCAGAGACAACTAAGCCTCAGGACAAACAAAGCATTTGTCTGTGTAGCCGCAGGGCAGCCTGGAGCCAAGCTCCTCTGGCTGATGCTAATGTGTGTGTCACCATGGTGCATCTACTCTGAGTCCTTTCTGGTAGTTTCTTTTCATTTTCATACGAGAGTCTCCCTGAATTATAGGAATTATGGCTACCTTGGGGGCTAATTCGATTGGATCATTCGGGCTGTGGGTATGTCATAGAGTTGGGTGGTGGAAGCAGTTGTGTAAATTGTAGTTTTTGAACACAAACCACTTACCGTGTGCCAGACCTGTTTAAAGGACTTCATTCATTCACATCATCTTGTAACAACTCTGTTTGGCGCTTACTAAAGGGAACTGAGACCTAGAGACATGAAATACCATGTCCCAGTGACAGAGCTGGTGGGTGGAAAAGCCAGGATGCAGCTAGACAGCTGGTGGTTACCTGAAGCTAGTGAAGCAAGGGAGAGGGAAGTGTCTTTTCCTGTATGTCACATGGCCATTGTGTGCCCTAACCCTGGTGTGTCAATACAGCATTGACACCAAAGTTAAGGCAGCTGTCACTTTAACACCAACCCCCACCCCCGATCCCAGCCCTGCTTCCTTTCTGTATGTGAATTAGCGGATTTAAAAAATTACAGCCAGCTGAACATCATCACCCTTTTTATAATGTCTCCTGAGGTCTCAGAGAATTCTTGCCAGTCCTCAAAACTGTAAATATTTTTCAGGAAATATAGTTACTAAACATATCCGACCTTACTCTGCCATAAGGGATACTTTCTGTTTTTCTTGTTAATAGTAATAACAATAAAAACAAACAGAAAACCAAAACCAGCATAAATAAGATAAAATATCCGTGGATCCATAAGCACCTTTGTACTGTGTCTAGCTCTTTAGCCTCAGCAGTATCTTTCACAAGTTGGTTAGAAGCTCTTTTGAAAAAAATATTTTAGCCAAAGTTTTCATGTTTTCTTGTTTTGCTCATTTTACTCTGATTAGGCATATTTGTTGATTTTTGCTTTCTAATACTTACAAACTCTCACATTGATTTCGCTCAAATCTCAGGGACACTTTTAAAAATGAACTCCTAAATTAATGTGCATGTTTCCTTGGGGTTTGTTATAGTAAGGGACCATCGAATGAGCTTTACAAAGAATCCAAGGGATTTGCTTATTTTTGTATTGGAAAAGCGAAAACAGCTCTACTCTCTCTCCCCCAACTATTAACACTCATTATAAATGTTTTAAACACTATAAACGAGAAAAAAAACTATCCGAAATTCCCACCCTCCAGAAACAATCGTTGTTAGTATTTTTGTGTATTCCCTGCCAGACTTTTGGAGTGTGTGAGTGCTTGTGAACGTGTGGAAAATACCTAGAAGGATAGACACTATTTAAAAAAGTGGGAGATGAGGTTGTAATTAAGAAGTTAACATAATACTTCATCCCTTCTTTTTCCTTCTCAGGAATCTCCAAACTGCAAATTTTGTATTGTACATGGTCAAGATGAATGGGGATCAAGAATGTTGTCAGTGAATTTTTTATGGTGATCCCAGCTCCTTTACTGCTGTCACCAGAGGGCAAGGCCAGAGCAGATGGGTCTTGAGCATTTCCTCTCTGCATTTAATGCTGGTGCGGCCACATTTAGCTGTGGCTTGAGCTCTCGTTGGATGTGGGCAGGTGGTTTTCCATAGATAGTAGGCTAGAGAGGACCCATTCTGTAACACCTGAAACTATTCCAGGTCTGGAATGAAACTGCTCTTCCTGATTTTTGGGGATTTCACTGGGTTATCCACATAGTTTCAAGACAATGTCATTTAATCTTGGTTCTAGCATCTCTTTAGACTTAGCCCTGTGTGCCAAGAGCTTCTGTGTGCAGATGTTTGATTAATGACAATCAGCTGGTGACTGAGTTCCTCCTGTAGGGATCATCCCCATGTAGGGAGGAATTCTGCCTCCACACTTCCTTCAGACTCCAGCTGCGGTATTCAACACTTCTTGCTGAACTGGCCTTCAGATTTTGGATTTCCTGTCCCTGTGACACAATAGTAAAGAATCCATCTGTCAATGCAGGAGACAAGAGTTTGATCCTTGGGTCAGGAAGATCCCCTGGAGGAGGAAATGGCAACCCATTCCAGTATTCTTGCCTGGAGAGTCCCATGGACAGAGAAGCCTGGCGGGCTGTAGTCCATGGGGTCACAAAGAGTTAGACAGGACTGAATGGCTGTGCATGCATACACAATCACGTTAGCTGATTCCTTAAAATTTCTCTCTCATTTTATATGTGTGTGTGTGTGTGTGTGTGTGTGTATAGTGGTGGTGGTTTAGTTGCTAAGTTGTGCCTGATTCTTGCGACACCATGGACTGTTGCCCATCAGGCTCCTCTGACCTTGCGATTTCCCAAGCGAGAATACTGGAGTGAGCTGCCATTTCCTCCTCCAGGGGATCTTCCCAACCCAGGGATCGAATCTGGGTCTCCTGCATTGCAGGTGGATTCTTTACTGACTGAACCACCGAGGAAGCCCATATATAAAAATATAAATCCTCCTGAGTCTTCTTTTTCTGGAGAACTTGACTAATACAGCAGCGTTTACATCTTTACCACTTCGGTGTTTTAAAAACTCGTGTGGCGCTAAGATCTGTTGTTCACTTTTGTTTACCAGTCCCTCCCCCTCCCCCCTCCACACTACCACAGGAAGAAATTTACCACGTCTGAGTAGAGTGGCCCTTGAAGGAAGAAGTGCACTCTGGGAGATACTCTGAGTGGCAGCCATCAAGAGCCGTCAGGGCACGTCTGTATTTACATGTTTTCCAGCCATGTTTCCCCAGCATGTTGCGGATCTGTGACTCTCCTCGGAGGAATTTGGTATTCAGAAGTCAATAAACAAATTACATTGATCTGTAATGTGGGGCTGTCACAGTGACTGATGGAATACCAGCTCTTTCAGAACAGTGTGTGAGGGAAAAACAAGTCTGAAGGTGCCCATGCAAATGACAAGGGATGCTGTAAGAATTCGGTGCAGAATGTTCCTCTCGGTGGAGTTGCCACCATGGAAATTTTTATCTTGGAAAGCTGCTCACTTTGCATATTGTGACATACAGAAGTCTTTTGTTGGGTAGTTTCTGGATTTATCAGTTGCATAAATATTCTACAGTGTTTGCATGCCTCACAAAGAAAGGAAGCTTATAAGCTGTATGACAGCATCATTGTGGGATAAAAGTGGTCCTCTTGGCAAAGTGAATAATACTTGAAATTTATATATCCTTTCATGATCTATTTCAGTTGATAGCCTTTGACAACATCACTCAGGCATGTGGGAAAGATATTACAACCCCTCTTTACAGTATGAAGAGAGGAGCCTCTTGAGATGAAGTGACTTGGTCAAGGTCACAGAGAATTAAGACATCTCTTCTGATTCATACAATAGTTGCTTAGGTTATTTAGGGGCCAAATTTTCATAGAAGTCATCCAGTATGTTGTTGAGTCCCTACTGGGTACTTAGGAAATATTTACTTTATATCAGTCTTATTTGTGGCAAAAGAAGACTATATTAAAAAAAAACCCAGTTCTTTTTATAAGTTCATTTGGAACAGTATTAAATACAAAGAGATCTGTTATTGAATGGCTTTAAGTGTTGTTAAATTTACATTTGAAGGGGACCTTACATTTCTAACAATTTATGAAAACTTACATTCTAATAAATCAATGTGAGTTTATTATTGATAGAGACTTCTTTTGAAATAACTAGAACATTGCTAACTCTGATATATATTTTCATTGCTTTCTGTCCCGTTCTCCTCATCCACTACCTGACTGGATATTGTCTTTGGGTTTAGAGCTTCCAGATAGGATGTGATTCATTCAAGTATTGTCAGACATTTTGACAAGGGATGGCTCAGTCATCACCTTGTCCATGACCATAGTCAGTGTGTGTAACTTTCAGCCATCTTTTCTATTTGTTCCTGGCCTTCCTAAATCAGCAAGGCCTGGCGTGCTGCGATTCATGAGGTTGCAGAGTCGTAAACGACTGAGCGACTGAACTGAACTGAACTGAACTGAAATCAGCAAGACTGTGTATGTGTGTGGAGTATATGTGTATTTAACTGACAGTGTTAAGTAAAAGTGACTAAATTTATGATCTGCTTTTCTACACAGTTTAGATTTGCAGCTTTTTCATTATAGGGATGTTGTTAGTGATCAACTTCTAGGGTATCTGAAAAGGCCACTTGACAGACATAGGCATAAAATTAGTATTTGGTAAACCATGCTTCCTTGAACATAGAAAACTATAAAAATTTACTAAAATTGTATGTATACTTTTCTCCCCATTCAAATTGGATATTTTCCCTTTAATTATTAAATAAAGTAGCAAGTGATAAAATTATTAAAATTAGGTTATAACTTGGCACAAAAGAATCCAAATTTTTTAAAAGCAGGAAGCAAATGAGAGGTCACATGTCTGCCTTTATTTCTTGGCCAAAGAGGATTTTTTTTTAAGAAGTTGGACATTCACAGTGCTTTTGGTGTCTTCTGAGTTTGTGAGGACCAACGTAATAGCATTTTGGGATGGGTTTTCAATTTTTAGCAGTTAATGATGCAAGATTGGGATTTGATACCCGAAAGAAGATAAGCATGTTTCTTTAAATGTGTAAACTGAATTTTCCAACGAATTATTATTTGTTCAGTACTTGCGTGGTCAGAGCATAAATTTTTGGTTTCTACTGATTTACTGTAGTATTTCCTACAATTCAGAAACTATAAAAGATGTTAGTGACTTTAAACAAATGGTGCGGAGTGAAAGTAATAATTTTAAAGAATTTTAAAGATATAGTTTAAATTTTAACAATTTATGGAAGCCTTTAAGCATCCAGATATATTGGAAGTGAAAAGCTTAATTCCTATTTGAGCAAAGTAGTCTATAATGAACATTCTTTTGAAAATGTCTACTTTGGATCAGTTATACTTTTTTTTTTTTCTACCAGTTTCCAATGAGCTGTTCATTGTATCATTCTTCCAGTTAATCAGTCTTTTAGTCACTCATCTTTCCATTGAATAGTTTTCTCAAGTTCCTTTCCTTCCCACCAGGAAGCATGCAGGCAGTTAGTGGTAATGGGATGTACACACATTTTGTCGTAAGCAGGTTACACAAGTGCTGCTTTGAGTGTGTTACTGGGAGATCAGAGAAGGGTTTATGGAACAGGGGCACGTGAACAGGGTCTGAAAGGATGGATCAGCCATTCGGCAGAGCACATTCAGAGAAAATCAAAAGCAAATGTATCTGGCTGGAAATCTTAGTGCTAACCAAGGAGTCTGTGAACACTTACGTGAATTTATTTTCTATTCTTTTAAACTCTCCTTTCCAATATACATACTTAGGCCAAAGTGCTGCATAAATGGGCATTTCTCAGGATATGACCCGAGGAACACCAGTTGTGTGAGATGTTTCTGGCCAATGAGGGCCAAATCTGAGCAGTCCTGCATTAAAGACTTGGTCAATTCAAATATATTTGATGACAGAGTACCCTCACACCTTTATTTTGAACAACAACTTGTTAACATCCCATGGAGTCTGTTTTCCATGGAGCATTATTTATGGAACATTGGTCAGCAATATTATCCAACCTTAGCTTTCTTATATTTCCTACCTTGTTTTAAAACAGTTCTGTAGAAAGGACCTTCAGGTAGCGGTACTCATGTGGCGATAGACTAGTGGTTCGGGTGTGTATATAATTCACTTTACATTTCTCTCTTCCCACCTTGAACTTTGACAACTTTGATATCTGATTGGTGATAATAGAAGCAAATATATCACATATATATAATATATGTGATTACATAGCCTGATGCACCTATGTTGAATAAATATAACAATGTTGTTGTTAAATACCTAATCTTTACTTGTTGAAAGGATGAAGGTTTTAGAGACAAGACTTCAGTGTTCTGGCTTGGCAGATATTTTACTGAGGAGTAACAGTTACAGCATATGCAACCCTCTCAGTAGGAAAGGCGATGATATTAAAATATTCCCAGCTAGAATTCTTTTTGAGAAAATAGAAATTTAGTTTATTAATAAATTCATAATTCCTTTAGTTATGTATGTATGTACAGATATGAATCACATGCATGTTATTTTGTTAAAGAGAAAATTAAATTTTGGAGAATGATATCTAACAGTTGTCTCTTCTAAATGGAAAAGTTAAGCCTTCAAGGAAAGGAGCTAATTATCTTGTTCATTGTGCATAGAAAGCACACTTGGAGATCTTGGATTTTTATGATTGCAGGCTTTCAAAATTCTGACAAGGCTGCTTCTAAATTAGTCAATGTCAAGTGCTGTCTTTCTGTAGATTGACAACTGGTTGGTGTTGCTTCATTTTACTGAAAGAAAAGGATCAAAAATGGCTCCACCATCTGTTGTTGGGAATCGGGATGGAAGGGTGATAGTATCGGATGAGGAAAGGGTACTGCTGAGCTGTAATCTCAGGCCCTTTCTAAGATACAAGTTTTATTACATTCGGAAAGGTAACTAACTACTGTCAGGTTTAAATCTTCTGTAAAAGTGGTTATAGCTTATAGGAAGGTACTGTTGGAAACGCGTTCCTTTCTTGTTTGTTTACAGAGCAGCCTCTCCCCCTCCCCTTCATTTCCTGGGAAGTGTTATTTTTGAGCCAGAAAGGCAAAGTCTTCCTCTGAGAACTTAATTAAATGCTTCAATGGAGTGAACTACTTTTACTTTTCATGTGGTTTAATTTTCTAAGTAAAAGCAAAGCCTGTCTGTGAAAGCCATTTGTTTTTGTTAATCAAAATTAATGTATAATGCTTATCAGGTGGAAAAGAAAATTATAGCGTTAAGAGCCTGTGGTCTGCTCTGTGCTGGTAAATGTGTAACAGTCGGCTCTCTGGGAACAAAAAGTCAAATTTCCAGTGTTTGCCATTTTCTGTGGTGAAAAGACTCCCACCATGGGTTAATTTCAAGTCACCAACCAGACATCACAGAACATGGAGTTGGAAAGAGATACACAACAGTACAGATTATATAGTGCTTTTCTTTACAACACAGTAGATGCAAATAATCCCAAGAGCACAGATAATAAAACACAGTGTGGTAGAATAATTATGAACTGGTGAGATTTGAATATTTATTACTTTAGGTTGTATTATAATTTATTTAACTCTGTTTATATAATTTAATTTTTTTAAATGGCTGTATTAGCAGCTTGCCCACAACATTCCTTAAAAATTAATGATTTACTCTCAGAAGGTAGCATGAGTTGGCTCTAGTGGGGCAGACCACTGGTGGAGCAGACCTGCGTCTGACACTTACTGGTTGTTTGATGAGTACTTACCTCATAGGGTTGTTGCTGCTAAATTGCTGCTAAGTCACTTCAGTCGTGTCTGACTCTGTGCGACCCCATAGATGGCAGCCCACCAGGCTCCCCCATCCCTGGGATTCTCCAGGCAAGAACACTGGAGTGGGTTGCCATTTCCTTCTCCATAGGGTTGTTAGGATGATTAAATGAGATATTGAGTACAAGTCCTTAGAGTAATGCCTGACACTCTAGTTAAAGTGTTCAAAATATGCAAGTAATTATAATGCTTGATCTTTTACAAGAAAGGAAATGCACAGTGGCTCTCTGTATAGGTTTCTTTCTAGTTGTTTTAAACTACAGATGACCTTTGAACAATGCGAGGGTTAGGGGCACCATATTCTGTGCAGTTGAAAGATCTATGTATGACTTTGACTCCTTCCAAAACCTTACTAATAGCCTACTCTTAACTACCCCTGACATAAACAGGTATTTTGTATGTTATACATATTTTGTATATGTATTATATACTGTATTCTTATAATAAAGTAAGCTAGAGAAAAGAAAATATTATTAAGGAGATCATAAGGAAGAGAAAATACATTCACGGGACTGTATTGTGTTTATTGATAGAGTAAGTTTATGTCATCTGTTCACAAGATGAATTGTCTAAAAGTACCAACACCCATATGGTCTTATATGATGTATAACACAGTAGATGTTGTATGTATTATAACACTTGACATCAAAAGTGAAAAGATGATGTGAAAAAGAATTTCATATTTATTTACAGCAGTGTTCTATGCACTGATAATGAAGAAACAGCAATATGATTGCTTCATGATCACTTAGTGTCATTGATAGAATTGCTCACAGTAGCCTAGACTATGCACTAATGAATGAACCATTATAAGATCTCTATGGCATACAGTGTTGCAGTCAAGTCCATAACACATAACTGGGAACATCCTTACATAAAACTCTCTTACCTGTGATGATAAACAGTTTCTCTACTTATGAGAGAGAGAGAGGCAAACCATATGGTACTGTAATTCTTTGAAAGCAAAATGATAAAACAGTAAGAAAACTAACAGTAAGAAAATTAAACAAAATAGTAAAGCAGTAAGAAAACTAAACTAAAACAACTTATGCCTTTCTAAGGATAGATCAACCTAGACAGCATATTAAAAAGCAGAGACATTACTTTGCCAACAAAGGTCTGTCTAGTCAAGGCTATGGTTTTTCCAGTAGTCATGTATGGTTGTGAGAGTTAGACTATAAATAAAGCTGAGCACCAAAGAATTGATGCTTTTGAACTGTGGTGTTGGAGAAGACTCTTGAGAGTCCCTTGGACTGCAAGGAGATCCAACAAGTCCATCCTTAGGAGATCAGTCCTGAGTGTTCATTGGAAAGACTGATATTGAAGCTGAGACTCCAATACTTTGGCCACCTGATGCGAAGAACTGACTCATTTGAAAAGACCCTGATGCTGGATAAGATTGAAGGCAGGAGAAGGGGATGACAGAGGATGAGATGGCTGGATGGCATCACTGACTCGATGAACGTGAGTCTGAGTGAACTCCGGGAGATGGTGATGGACAGGGAGGCCTGGCGTGCTGCAATTCATGGGGTCGCGAAGAGTCGGACACGACTGAGCGCCTGAACTGAACTGAACTGAACTGAAGGGGCCATAAACTTAATTAGTATAACTTATTAAAATTTAATTTTTGTTGTCAGCAGAAGCAATTTCTCTAAATAAAAAATTCTTTTTCTCCATAGCTTTTTCCATGTAGTCTGGATTTTCCATCAGTTTTAATGGAAAATATGGCATTGTCTTTATTCTGTCTGCACAGTGCTATTGTGGTATTGATGCCAGAGTATCTTTGTAAGCTTTTGATAAAGGAAGCATCTGTAGCTTTAGAATGAAGCTAGCAAGTTATTTAGAGTCCAGAAAAGACAAGTGAACATAGAGGCTACAGTGGGGGCTTTGACATATGAAGTAAGAGAAAAAATCAGTTATTTAAAAATCAAATCCTCAATAAGATAATTAAAGTCTAAATCATTTAATATTAACCACTGAAAATACTGAAGCTTTATACAGTCAGCTCCCGGTCAGAGCTTCTCCGGTAGCTCTATACAGTCAGCAAAAACAAGACTGGGAGCTGACTGTGGCTCAGATCGTGAACTCCTTATTGCCAAATTCAGACTTAAATTGAGGAAAGTAGGGAAAACCATTTAGGTCATTCAGGTATGACCTAAATCAAATCCCTTACGATTATATAGTGGGAGTGACAAACAGAATCCGGGATTAGATCTGATAGTCAGAGTGCCTGAAGAACTATGGATAGAGTTTCGTGACATTGTACAGGAAGAAGTGATCAAGACCATCCCCAAGAAAAAGGGATGCAAACAGGCAAAATGGTTGTCTGAGGAGGCCTTACAAATAGCTGAGAAAAGAAGAGAAGAGAAAGGCAAAGGAGAAAAGGATATACCCATCTGAGTGCAAAGTGCCAAAGAATAGCAAGAAGAGACAAGAAAGCCTTCCTCAGTGATCAATGCAAAGAAACAGAGGAGAACAATAGAATGGGAAAGACTAGAGATCTCTTCAAGAAAATTAGAGACACCAAGGGAACATATCATGCAACGATGGGTACAATAAGAGAGAGACACTGTACAGACTTAACAGAAGCACAAGATATGAAGAAAAGGTGGGAAGAATACATAGAAAAACTGTACAAAAAAGATCTTCATGACCTAGATAACCATGATGGTGTGATCACTCACCTAGAGCCAGACATCCTGGAGTGTGAAGTCAAGTTGGGATTAGGAGGCATCACTATGAACAAAGCTAGCAGAGGTGATGGAATTCCAGTTGAGCTATTTCAAATCCTGAAAGATGATGCTATGAAAGTGCTGCACTCAATATGCCAGCAAATTTGGAAAACTCAGCAGTGGCCACAGGGTTGCAAAGGTCAGTTTTCATTCCAATCCCAAAGAAAAGCAATGCCAAAAAATGTTCAAACTGTCACACAATTGCAGTAATCTCACATGCTAGCAAATTAATGCTCAAAATTCTCCAAGCCAGGCTTCAACAGTACATGAACTATGAACTTCCAGATGTTCAAGCTGGATGTAGAACCAGAGGAACCAGAAATCAAATTCCCAACATCTGTTGAGTCATAGAAAAAGCAAGAGAATTACAGAAAAATATTTACTTTTGCTTTATTGACTATGCCAAAGCCTTTGACTATGTGTATCACAACAAACTGTGGAAAATTCTGGAAGAGAGGGGAAAACCAGACCATCTGACCTGCCTCCTGAGAAATCTGTGTGCAGGTCAAGAAGCAACAGTTAGAACAGGACATGGAACAAGACTGGTTCCAAATCGGGAAAGGAGTACATCAAGGCTGTATATTGTTACCCTGCTTATATAACTTACATGCAGAGTACATCATGTGAAATGCTGGGCTGGATGAAGTGCAAGTTGGAATCAAGATTGCCGGGAGAAATATCATTAACCTCATTTATGCAGATGACACCACCCTTACGGCATAAAACAAAGAGGGACTAAAAGCCTCTTGATGAAAGTGAAAAAGGAGAGTGAAAAGCTGGCTTGAAACTCAACATTCAAAAAACTAAGATCATGGCATGCAGTCCCATCACTTTATGGCAATAGATGGGGAAACAGTGAGAGACTTTATTTTCTTGGGCTCCAAAGAAAATCTCTGTCTTGGGCAGACAGAGACTGCCACCATGAAATTAAAAGATGCTTGCTCTTTGGAAGAAAGGCTATGACAAACCTTGACAGTATATTAAAAGTAGAGACATTACTTTGCCAACAAAGGTCTGTCTAGTCAAAGCTATGGTTTTTCCAGTAGTCATGTATGGATGTTGGACTATAAAGAAAGCTGAGCACCAAAGAATTGATACTTTTGAACTGTGGTGTTGGAGAAGACTCTTGAGAGTCCCTTGGACTGCAAGGAGATCAAACCAGTCAATTCTAAAGGAAATCAGTTCTGAATATTCATTGGAAGGACTGATGCTGAAGCCCCAATACTTTTGCCACCTGATGCGAAGAACTGACTCATTGGAAAAGGCCCTGATGCTGGGAAAGATTGAAGGCAGGAGGAGAAGGGGATGACAGAGGATGAGATGGTTGGATGGCATCACTGACTTGATGGACATGGGTTTGAGCAAGCTCGGGAGTTGGTGATGGACAGGGATGCCTGGTGTACTGCAGTCCATGGTGTTGTAAAGATTCAGACATGACTGAGTGACTGAACTGAACTGATTGAAATATTTTCAAATAATTAATAAGCACCGTTATATTAAGTTGAACATCACTAATTTAGAATCTGTAAATTCAGATGAAAGTCATTAAAGTTTTTTTAATTGAGTAAATCATTCAAATTATTTTTCTTGTCTGAACTTCCTGGATTTCATGGGCAGGCAAAAATTGGTCTAAAACCAGAATTCTTGGACTTTCCTGGCAGTCCAGTGGTTAAGACCCTGCACTTCCAATGCAAGGGGTGCAAGTTTGATATCTGATTGGGAACTAAGATCCCACATGCCACATGGCATGGCCAAAAAAAAAAACCACACCCAGAATTCTTTAATGGGTAGCTTTTACTTTGGTCCAGTAAATAGTTTTGTTGATTAGAATGTTTATGGCTTAAAGTGACAAAATTTCACTAACAGTAGTTTGAACCAATGGTTCTGAATATTTTGGAATCAGGATCCCTTTAAACTCTTCAAAATTATTGAGGAAAAGTTTTGGTGTTTATTGATTGGTATTTACCATTTTAGCAATTAAAAACTTTTTAACATTAATATTTATGCAATAATTATAATTAAGTTTTCTGTGCTTTGTTTATAGATTGATCCTGCAAAATTAAATCTTATAAAACAACACTGAAAGTTAGGTTTTATAAATAATCTTCCTGGGAGAACAGATATATTTGTGGTTTGGTTCAGTAAGAAGGAAATATAATTAAGTCCCAGTCCAGAAGTAAAATGTACCAGAAATGTAACGTTAATTTCCTATAATGACTTAATTTCTATTCAAGTCCTCACTCTGGTGGGGTAATGAAAACCCAGTGTTAAATGAATGTAAGATTTCATCCCCCTTTCCCTGCGATTGTGGCTGAATTACTGGGAGGCTGCTGCCAGGACCGTAGTGGTCTTTCTGACCTGGTTCTCAAGGCCAGGCTCACACAGGTCACCCCTGAGATGTCTCGTGTCCCTTTGTCCTCAGCCTTCTTGGCTCCAGTGGCTCTGTGTCCTGTCTGGAAGAACACACTGGGCCCCTGTGGCCTCCAGACTCCAGAGGCCACTGGCTCTCAGGGCTGCCTGTGGCCCTTCCTGCTGAGCCGGGCCTAGGTGCATAGCTCCCTCTCTGTTCTCTTTATTCCCTTCCCCTCGTCGTCTGAATGAACTCTATTTGTGGCTGCCGCGTGGGGTCTTCATTGCTGCTGGGTTTCCTCTTTGGCTGCAGCAGGCGGGAGCTGCTCTAGCTGTGGCGCACGGGCGTCTGTTTGTAGCGGCTTCTCTTGTTGCTGAGCCCAGGCTCTAGGGCGCATGGGCTTCAGAAGCTGCGGCAGTGGCCTCAGAAGTTGGCGGCTCCCGGGCTCTAAGCACGGGCTCAGGAGTGGTGGCGCACGGTCGTAGTTGCTCCCTGGCATGTGGGATTCTCCCAGATCAGGAATTGAACTGTGTCTCCTGCATCAGCCGGCAGATTCTTTACCACTGAGCCACCAGGGGAGCCCTGATGTTCTCTTAAGGGCGCCCTTCTCTCCGTGATTATTTTCCCCCTCAAGGGCCAC
This sequence comes from Nanger dama, assembly GCA_917880005.1. Taxonomy (NCBI): domain Eukaryota; kingdom Metazoa; phylum Chordata; class Mammalia; order Artiodactyla; family Bovidae; genus Nanger; species Nanger dama. The sequence continues at coordinate 31,710,583 of CAKJTW010000023.1, forward strand.
CTAGCATCATCTCCTTAATTGTCTCAGAAATCAGGAAATACAAAAGCAGAGACTAGCCGGCCCTTTCTGCGTTCTTCCTGTCATCTGCCAGTGAGACTGTGAACTCTGGAACGAATCAGAGTGAGCAAGAGTTTGGGGAGATGGAAGGGAAAATACTGGGAGAAAAAAAAAAATCAGTTGGCATTTCAGGAGTCCTCTCCAACCATGTCATTCTGTGCCTTTAAATCCTGCCAGTCACCAGAGTACCCCACACTTTGAGGTTGAGTGGATCCTCACTTTATTTTTTTAGTGATTTTTAATTTATTTTTTTCTTGCTTGCTTCTTTAAGTTCTGTGTTTTTCAAGCCGTGGATTGGACCCATTCCTGGGCCAGGATATTGATTTAGTGGGCTGAGACCAGCATTAAACAAAAAAGGCTAACGGAATATGCTAGAACAAAGTAGAAAATGTTAGAGACCATCAGACAAGATGGATGTTGTATTGTTTGGACACTTCCGTCTTATGTACACCTGTGTGTATACTGGGTTGTGGGGTAAGATGCATTGTTTACTGTGAGCTCTAGTCAGGGTTTTTAAAAACATATTTTTAGCTGCCATTGAATTTGGTATATCTTACATTTTATTGTTGGGCTTCCCTTGTGGCTCAGCTGGTAAAGAATCTGCCTGCAATACGGAGACTTGGGTTCGATTCCTGGGTTGGGAGGATCCCCTGGAGAAGGGAAAGGCTACCCACTGCAGTATTCTGGCCTGGAGAACTGCATGGACTATACAGTCCATGGGGTTGCAAAGAGTCAGATATGATTGAGCGACTTTCACATTCACATTCAAATTTTATTGTTATCGTGGAAAATGTCCCATTTTAATATTTGAAAAACAGAGTGTGTTGGTTGCAAACTTGAGTTAGCTTCACTGAAAATGTCCTATTTTTGTCTCATAGCTTGAGTGAGTGAGTGAAGTGAAAGTCGCTCAGTTGTGTTTGACTCTTTGCGACCCCATGGACTGTAGCCTGCCAGGCTCCTCTGTCCATGGGGATTCTCCAGGCAAGAATACTGGAGTGGGTTGCTATGCCCTCCTCCAGTGGATCTTCCCAACCCAGGGATTAAACCTAGGTCTCCTGCCTAGGCAGATTTTTTACTGTCTGAGCCACCAAGGCTATATTGATAAAACTATTTACCTTCAAAATTTCAAAGCCATACTTTTCTCATAAAACTGGTGATATTATAACTTGGTAGGCAGACTTTCTCTCTCCCTCCAAGGATTTCTGCAGATTTTCTTTATTTTTAGAATGCTGAAATCTCACTAGGGCATGTTAGAGTTTTCTTTTGCTAAGTGCTGCTGGGCGCCTAGTTTTCCTTTAGAGCTGAAGATCACTTCAGAAATCTCTTTGGCTGCCCCTTTGTAGCCAGCTCAGTCCCTTCATTCCTGGCCAATGTGAGTCACTAATTTCAATGAGTATATTTTTATTTGTTGATTTTCTGCTAGCTCTTTGGTGTTTTTGGTTTCTCTTTTTTCCTTAATAATTTGTTATTTGTTGATTTAGCTTGATTATGTTGTAATATTCAGTGTACTGTGATATTATAGCCTCTTGAATGATTGTCAGAGTTCTCATGCATAAATTGTGTTTCCTTCAGGGCTTGCTGGGTTCTCTTCTGTTCACACACACACTGTCTCCCTCACATTTACATCTTTGTTCTTTTCTTTCTTACTGTTGGATTATCTTGCCCAGTTGAGGTTTGATGCTGTCTGTCTATTTTTATGATCGAGGAGGAGTCTGAAGGGTGTTGTTGTTGTTGTTCAATCACCCAGTCTTGTCCGACTTTCTGTGACCCCCTGGACGGCAGCACACCAGGCTTCCCTGTCCTTCACCATCTCCCAGAGCTTGCTCAAACTCTTGTCCATTGAATAGGTGATGCCTTCCGACCATCTCATCCTCTGTTGCCCCTTCTCCTCCTGCCCTCAGTCTTTCCCAGTGTCAGGGTATTTTCCAATGAGTCAGCTCTTCACATCAGGTGGCCAAAGTATTGGAGCTTCAGCCTCAGCATCAGTCCCTCCAATGAATATTCAGGATTGATTTCGGTATGGTGTAGGTATGTCTCCACTGTAGCTGGGATGGTTGCTTCCCTAGCAGGTCTTACCTAGAGTGTGAATGCTGACAGTGGCCTTCTCCAGGTGCTGTGAGTTGCCGGTGGAGTCAACAGGCCAGCATCCTTAAGGTGACCAGATAGGACCAGCTAAGATGGAGAATCCTTCAGTTTTTGGAATAAACAAGATAAAAACAAACAAGCAAAGGCAAGGAGGACTGGATTAAGTGCTTTAGCGTATTTAACTGACCACTCCAGTGTCCACATCAAGGCCTGTTCTGCTTGTCTCAGACCTCAAGACAGGATTTGTCCACAAGCTGATCACTCACTTTATTTAGAGATAGGCCCAGTGTCTGCTGGGGATTACCTCTCCTTCCAGAGTGATTACCTCTCCTGCTCTGAATGGCAAGTAAATGGAGAAGGGAAAGAAATAGCCAGAGGAGTCGGCTGGTTCTTCTAATACAGTGTTGACTCTGGTGACAGTTCCAGAGCCCCCTTATATGTGGTTGACAGTTCTGACTCTGTTCTGTTGACCATCAACTTAGGTGTCTTCAATCTTTCTTCTCTACATTCTGTGTTTTTAAACAACTGACAATCTCTCTCTCTGTATGTATGGATATTTATCATACATGAGTTGGACTGTGAAGAAGGCTGAGCGCTGAAGAATTGATCCTTTTGAACTGTGGTGTTGAGAAGACTCTTGAGAGTCCCTTGGAGTGCAAGGAGATCCAACCAGTCCATTCTGAAGGAGATCAGCCCTGGGATTTCTTTGGAAGGAATGATGCTAAAGCTGAAACTCCAATACTTTGGCCACCTCATGCGAAGAGTTGACTCACTGGAAAAGACTCTGATGCTGGGAGGGATTGGGGGCAGGAGGAGAAGGGGACGACCGAGGATGAGATGGCTGGATGGTATGTCGAGCTGGATGTCCATCGAGGCATCACTGACTCGATGGACATGAGTCTGAGTGAACTCTGAGAGGTGGTGATGAACAGGGAGGCCTGGCGTGCTACGATTCATGGGGTTGCAAAGAATCAGACACGACTGAGCAACTGAACTGAACTGAATGAAACTTCAAGTTTCTAATCCTTTTAAAAAACATTTTTATTATTGCATTAGCAAATGATCATAAAATACTTCTTTTAGTAGACCCTGAAGAATTGATCCTTTTTAACTGTGGTGTTGGAGTCTTAAGAGTCCCTTGGACTGCAAGGAGATCCAACGAGTCCATTCTGAAGGAGATCAGCCCTGGAATTTCTTTGGAAGGAATGATGCTAAAACTGAAACTCCAGTACTTTGGCCACCTCATGCGAAGAGTTGACTCACTGGAAAAGACTCTGATGCTGGGAGGGATTGGGGGCAGAAGGAGAAGGGGACAACAGAGGATGAGATGGCTGGATGGCATCACTGACTCGATGGACGTGAGTCTGAGTGGACTCCAGGAGTTGGTGATGGACAGGGAGGCCTGGCGTGCTGTGATTCATGGGGTCGCAAAGAGGTGGACACAACTGAGCAACTGAACTGAACTGAAAAAATATTTCTGCTGGACTTTGTGTGGGAAGTGCTTGGCTTGCCACTTGAGTCAAATATATGGAAGGTAATAACTATATTTCTTTAAAAATACAGCACTTCATCCAGACCTTTCACAAACTCTCTCTTTTTTCCCCTGTACTATTAACCTGTGATGGAAAAGGGTTAAAGCTGCACATCTTTCTCTTCATCCATGGCACTGAACACAGTGGCAATGTAATGACCTATTGTGTTTTCGTTTAATTATATAATCAATAGCCATAAAAAGTACATTTAAAGAAGAGTTGATCTGTTTTGTGGTTAGACTTCCCTTCAGGAAGAGTGGTGTGAATTAGTGATGTCTGCCCTGAGCCTGGGGTGGGTAACATGCAGGTGAAGTCTACACCACTATGCCAGTGGTGGCTCCTTTTCATTCCCACATTTCATCTTTCCCACAATTTATTTGATTTCTTTGGCCATAATTTTTCTATGACTATAACATTTTTATCAAAAAATTCACAACTGGATATAATATCACATTTTTAGGTTTGCATAGATATTTCCAAAATATAGAATTATTTTATGCTTCCCTCATCTTTAGGCTTTAAATAATTATTTTTATGGATACAGAGCATTTATCATAGGAATTATATTTATTATTATTTTTAGCAATGGAAGATAATGTGATCTTATGTTGTTAAAGTTCTATTTTTCTATGAACTTTGTTTTAAATATTAATGTTTTTTATTTTATTGATTTTTAATTGAAGGATAATTGCTTTACAGTGTGTTTCTGCTGTACAACAGTGTGACTCAGCTGTATGTTTACATATATCCCTGCCCTCTTGAGCCTTCCTCCCACCCCCACACTCCATCCTATCCCTCTAGGTCGTCACAGGGCACCGATCTGAGCTCCCTGTGTTATACAGCAGCTTCCCACCGGCTATCTGTTTTACACATGGTTGTGTATATGTGTCGGTCCTAATCTCCCAATTCGTCCCACCCTCTCCTTCCCACACTGGTGTTTTTAATATCTTTCAGACTGTGGTAATGCCTCAGATACGTGAGTCCCAGTTCTGCATGTGTTCCTCTCGGCTCTGGGCATCAGTGCCTCTCAGCGTTCCCGAGCGCAAATCACAGAGCTGCCCAGCCGCACGTGCACGCCTGTTTGTGCATTCCCACCGTCAACACTGGCAACAGCACAGGCACAGACTCTTCTCCACCAGCTTGTATTTTTCTCAACAGCATCTAGGCGTGCGTGTGTGTGTGTGTGTGTGTGTGTGTGTGTATGAGTGTGTGTATTAATTTCTCACCTTTTACACAGTAATTCAAAATCTAGGTGACATGTTCCAATAGCTGATAAGCATTTCATAGTGTGGTCGGTTTACCGTGTAATCCCTTTGATCCTGCCTTCTTTTGTAAACACATGATGGAGGTTACAATGGAGTCCCGCTAAGGAGGTAAATCAGAGGGTGGCAGGTTTTTGACCCTTCCAGCCAGAAAGAGAATTTGGTAAATCGTTAGGTTATTGACTGCCCTTTAGAGAGCCAGGGGTTTGCTTTCTGCATCTCCTTTCAGCTGGGCTTGTATGTCATGTACGGGAGGCCTGCATTATCATAATCCATTTTTGCTTTTATGTTATCTACCAGCGGCTCTCGTAAGTAAGCCTCCTTTCTGAAGAGCATTCCCCATTTACTTGCTCTAATTCACCATCTTTTTTAAAAATCATAAATTTGATGTTTTGCAACCAGTGGCATCATTTGTGAGTTGTTTATGGAGGTGCTACAGGGAAGAAGATTGGTGGTAGAATTAAGAACGAGATGATGGCTATGGAGAGAAATCCATGAATAGACATCACATCAGTGATATAGCAAGAGAACAAAAGAAGCGTTTAAATTTGAATATGTCTTTAGCTCATGTTGAATAGCATTCATCATACACTAGCAAATTTATACTTAAGGGTGTTATTAGGTAGGGAATGTCCAGATTGACCCCAACATGTCAAAATGGTACTATCTTAAAATGCCTCTATCCATTAGATATTAGTTTGCCTGGCAGCACTCAAACTGGAATATTAGTAAAAAATACTGTAGAATGGTTTTTACTCATCATCTAAGTTTTAAAATATTTGATATGAAAATTTCTTAACATATTATTGACTGGAGATGTCTTATGGCCACAGGTGTTTGCTTATACAAAAATTCCCTGGTCAGTAATGTGTTAATTTTCTACATCTGAAAAGATAATAAAAATAGGATTATTTTTGCAAATTATTAATAATTATGGAATTTCCAAGAACTTTTATTCAAGGGAAAAAGACTTCCAGGTTTTTGCCTTCTTTGACACAGCGTGTCATTTTCCATGATTGCTCTTTAACAAACAAAATCCTTACAATAAAGTGAATGTAAGTTTTAAGATTTTCTTTTGGAGAAAGAAATAAAAATGGAGACTAGGCATGTGAGACTCTACATGCTTCGCCCTTGAAGAACCAAACTCAGGGGACTTACCTGGTGGTCCAGTGGTTAAGACTCCATGCTTCTACCGCAGAGAGTACTAGTTCTCTCCTTGGTCAGGGAACTAAGGTTCTGCATTATGTGCGGAGTGGCCAAAAAAAAAAAAAGAAAAAGAAATCCAGTGAGTGGCTTTGGGTGTTCAGGCTTCTGAGATTGGGGCTCTAGGTAGGAAAGAAAGTGGCGGGAGAAACCCCCTGATGTGTCTGGCAAAGCGTGCTCAGGCAGCAAAAACGCTTACACAGGAAGGCCCTTGGCAATTTGGAGCTGGCTTCAGTTCACATTTTTAGGCAGTGGAGGAGATCTTCCCTAAACAAATCTGTTAACATTTTAGTTTGGGGGAACACAGCACAGTGTAGCTGTAAGTGCACCAGTTCCTACCTTTGTCCGAGTAGCTCCATCTCACCCTCCTGAGGCCCCATCCCGTCATGAGTAGGTCTGGTTTGGTCCAGTCTTCAAAGCTGTCCCTGGCTCAAGTGTCCTCACGCTGCATTCGTCTCTGTTGCTCCTTTGCTCTGGAAACCTTTCTGTGCAGTACATGTGGCTCCGGGGACCCCTGCTCCACGCCTTTTCTTCCTGGAGGTCGTTGCTGTGTTAGCAGTCGTTTCTCATGTTCAGTGTGTGATGGCAGATCCCAGGCTAGGTTACCGTCTTTCTCTCTTTCCTTCTTCCTCTTCCCTCTCATCCACCCCAGTTTCATGCTGTTTCCTTTTCTCACTACATCTGGGCTCCAAAGCAGGCATCCTCAGGAAGCTGTATCCAATAGGGTAGGATCCACGTATGAAGAGTTGATGTTATAGCTGAGACAGTTTTTCCTTGCTTTTTATGATTCTGCTGTCATTCCTTATGGGACACGTTGGCCTCCTACTTTTTCCTGCATTGGAGGCGGACTGGTGATCCTAGGTTCACACTGGTGAGTCCTGCCAGTGGTGCATGGCTGGGCCAGCTCTGAGACCCCTTTTGATTCTTGGGCGCCCACAGTGTACTTACTGGTTGTTAGAGAGGTTGAATACCAGCCCTGTGTGGAGACTTTAATAGTGTTATTGTCACATATTTCATATTTCACATATTTAGTATAGTTACTCATTTTGTGTCTGCCTGCTTGACCTAGCAATGAATGGGAGAGGGGTGTAGAAATCTCTCACTATGTTGGTGAATATGCCAGTTTTCCCTGCCATCAATTTTGCATCTGCACACAATCTCTCTCTCTTCCTTTCTCTTTCCATTTAGATGTACACACATACACACACACATATATTTTAAAAACTTTACACTTAAGACAGTGTTTTTGGTGAATTGTCTTTATCACCATATAGTATCTCTATTCTTAATAATGCCTTTATTTTTAAAGTATATTTTGTCTCATTTTGAGATTGCTATTTTTATAGTGAAGTTTTAAAATATGACGATATATTGACTGTTTTGCCAGCAGATGTAACCCATTTACAGTTTTGTGATTATTGAATTGTTTCTCCCAACTGTTAAATTTCTGTGCTGCTTTTTGTTCTCTTTTGCTTTTATTTGCTATATTTGCTTTTATTCTCTTTATGCTTTTTATTTTCTATGCTGCTATTTATTCTATGCTGCTTTTGTCCTTTCTGTTCTCTTTCCGGTTTTAATTTTATTGTTAGAGTTTGGACACTTTAAAAAATTTTGATTTTTCTCTTTTATAGGATTTGAATTTATGTGCTATATATCTTTTTGGTTACCCTTAGGGTTTTATCACATATGTTTACACACAGTTTAAAATTCAATAATGTCTTAACCTTTCTCCTAAAGAATAGAGGACCTCCAAATGCTTTATTCTCATGCTACCTGCTTTTCTTTTTGTCAGGTATTTTTACTTTGTCTTGTTTCATACTGTGTTTGTGTATGTGGGTGTATGTGTTCATATGCATGTGTATGGTGCCTTGCATTTAGTATTTTATTTGCTCACCATTCCGTTTTTGCATTTTAGCTTATCCTTCTGGAATTATTTTCTTTCTTTCTGAAGCATATCCTTTGTAAGTAGCTTCATAGAGAACCCTGGTGGTGGGCCTGATTAGTTTTAAATGTTTTATTTTTCATTCTTTAAAGATAATTTTAAGTGATGTGAAACAGTTATTATTGCTACAAAATGGAGTTGTTCATAGTTGGAAGAAATATTTAAAATTATGTACAAACCTTCTGTCATCTCTCCACTATCCAGTACAATTCAGATCTTGACCTTTGGATAAAATAACCTCCTTGGTTAAATTCAGAACATTAAAAAATGGTCCAGAGAAAAGTCATCAGGCCTTCACCTAACTCAGAAAGGTCGAATTGAAGAGCCAATTTAATAACGTGAGGTCAGGCCTTCTGCCGTTTAACTGTTTTTAAGAAGGTTTTCCTGGTGGCTCAGTGGTAAAGAATCTGCTTACCAATGCAGGAGACAGGGGTTCAATCCCTGATCCAGGAAGAGCCCACTTGCTGTGGAGCACCTAAGCCTGTGTGCCACGACTATTGAGCCTGTGCTCTAGAGCCTGGGAGCTGAAACTAATGAGCCCAAGTGCTGCACAGCTGCTGAAGCCTGCATGCCCCTGAGTCTGTCCTCTGCAACAAGAAAAGCCACTGCAACGAGAAGCCTGTGCGTTGCAACTAGAGAGCAGCTCCTGCTTGCCACAACTAGAGAAAAGCCTGTGCAGCAGCGAAGAGCCAGCACAGCCAAAAATAAATAAATATATAAATATTAAAAATAAATGTTCTTAGAGATGAAGTTGCATTTTCTTAAAGTAGATAATGTATTAAAAATGTGAACACCCTTCCTCTTTCATGAGTGTTGTTAAGCAGAAGAGGGCCTGAGGTCCCCAAGATAACTCCTAGGTTTGATGATTCTCTAGGGGATCTCCCAGGCTTCATGACTGTAATTTATTATAATGAAAAGATACAGAAGCAGCAAAGGGAAAAGCCGCATGGGGCAGAGTCCTGAGGAAACTGAGCAGAGGCTTCTAGAATCTTCTCCCAGAAAGTCAACAGGGGCGGCTCTGAGTCCCCCTCTGTGTCAAATGTTGCCAACCAGCTGAAGCTCATTAGAGACTTCACTCCCAGAGTTTTCACCTGCGGGTTGTTTACATAGGCACTTCTGTCTGGCATGTACCCAAACTCCAGACTCCCAGAAGGAAAGCGAGGATTCTGCTTCACCGTATTGTCTGTGCAAACAGCTTAGGCACAGTACCTCACTCTTATCAGCTAGTGGTAGCGGGAACGTCCCTCTCCCACTACCATCCCTCCCCGGCCCCCCGCCCCCAACCCCAGTGGAATCCAAGTTCTTAGACACCAGCCGAGGGTCGACCTTGAAAGCTGGCCTTTCATAAATAGCATTGGGGCCTGCTGTATTTACTCTTCTGCTCAGGGGCCTTCATGAAATAATGATATAATAACAAATGCTTTTGACACCTGAGCTCTGTTCTTAGATTTCCTAGTTTGAGTAGAGCTGACAGTGATCAAGGAAACAAAAAACTGGAGAGGGTGGGTAGGCTTGAGTGCCGGTGAGGAGGAGAGACTGACCCAGATTGTGGACAGGTTTAGGGGGAGATGGCAGGCCATTTGACTTTGCCAGGCAGATGAAAATTAAAAAAAAAAAAAAATCAGAGATTGGCTAGAAATAGCTAGCAGTCTTATTAGTGGCCTCCTATAATGTTAGAAATTGGTATTTATTATGTAGAGTTTCCCAGCGTTGACACTCTGACATTTTGTTTTGTTTTGTTTTTAAGTTTTTTGTAATATAAGTTTATTTAATTGAAGGTTAATTACTTTACAGTATTGTATTGGTTTTGCCATAGATCCATATGAATCCACCACAAGTATACATGTGTTCCCCATCCTGAACCCCCTCCCTCCTTCCTGTCCATACCATCCCTCTGGTAGAGTATTATTAAGCTATCAGAAGTAGTAATCTGGTTTTACAAGCAATAATATATGTAGAAGTTAACCATAATTTTGAGTGTAACAATATTAAATAGATGATAGCTATTGAATAATAATAGTTTTTATTTTTTATTTTAATACTTTATTCTACGTTACAATAATGTATTGGTTTTGCCATACATTGACATGAATCAGCCACAGGTGTACACGATCTCCCAATGCCAAAGCCCCCTCCCACCTCCCACCCCATATCATCTCCCTGGATCATCCCGTGCGCCAGCCCCAAGCATCCTGTATCCTGTATTGAACATAGATTGGTGCTTCGTTTCTTATATGATAGTATACATGTTTCAGTGCCATTCTCCCAAATCATCCCACCCTCTCCCTCTCCCTCAGAGGCCAAAAGTCCATTCTATACCTCTGTGTCTCTTTTGTTGTCTCACATACAGGGTCATCATTACTATCTTTCTGAATTCCATATATATGTGTCAGTATACTGTATTGGTATTTTTCTTTCTGGCTTACTTCACTCTGTATAATTGGCTCTAGTTTCATCCATCTCATTAGAACTGAGTCAAATTTATTCTTTTTAAGGGCTGAGTAATACTCCATTGTGTGTATGTACCACAGCTTTCTTATCCATTCATCTGCTGATGGACATCCAGGTTGTTTCCATGTCCTGGCAATTATAAACAGTGCTGCAGTGAACATTAGGGTACATGTGTCTCTTTCAATTCTGGTCTCCTTGGTGTGTATGCCCAGCAGGGGGATTGCTGGGTCATAAGGCAGTTCTATTTGCAATTTTTTAAGGAATCTCCACACTGTTTTCCATAGTGGCTGTACTAGTTTGCATTCCCACCAACAGTGTAAGAGGGTTCCCTTTTCTCCACATCCTCTCCAGCATTTATTGCTTGTAGACTTTTGGATCGCAGCCATTCTGACTGGTGTGAAATGGTACCTCACTGTGGTCTTGATTTGCATTTCTCTGATAATGAGTGATGTTGAGCCTCTTTTTGTTTGTTAGCCATCCGTATGTCTTCTTTGGAGAAATGCCTATTTAGTTCTTTGGCCCATTTTTTGATTGGATCGTTTATCTTTCTGGAGTTGAGCTGCATAAGTTGCTTGTATATTTTTGAGATTAGTTGTTTGTCAGTTGCTTCATTTGCTATTGTTTTCTCCCATTCAGAAGGCTGTCTTTTCACCTTACTTATAGTTTCCTTTGTTGTGCAGAAGCTTTTAATTTTAATTAGATCCCATTTGTTTATTTTTGCTTTTATTTCCAGTATACTGGGAGGTGGATCATAGAGGATCCTGCTGTGATTTATGTCAGAGAGTGTTTTGTCTATGTTCTCCTCTAGGAGTTTTATAGTTTCTGGTCTTACATTTAGATCTTTAATCCATTTTGAGTTTATTTTTGTGTGTGGTGTTAGAAACAGATCTAGTTTCATTCTTTTACAAGTGGTTGACCAGTTTTCCCAGCACCACCTGTTGAAGAGACTGTCTTTAATCCATTCTATATTCTTGCCTCCTTTGTTGAAGGTAAGGTGTCCATATGTATGTGGATTTATCTCAGGGCTTTCTATTTTGTTCCATTGATCTATATTTCTGTCTTTGTGCCAGTACCATACTGTCTTAATGACTGTGGCTTTGTAGTAGAGCCTGAAGTCAGGCAAGTTGATTCCTCCAGGTCCATTCTTCTTTCTCAAGATTGCTTTTGCTATTTGAGGTTTTTGTATTTCCATACAAATCTTGAAATTATTTGTTCTAGTTCTATGAAAAATACTGCTGGTAGCTTGATAGGGATTGCATTGAATCTGTAGATTGCTTTGGGTAGTATACTCATTTTCACTATATTGACTCTTCCGACCCATGAGCATGGTATATTTCTCCATCTATTAGTGTCCTCTTTGATTTCTTTCATCAGTGTTTTATAGTTTTTGATATATAGGTCGTTAGTTTCTTTAGATAGGTATATTCCTAAGTATTTTATTCTTTTCGTTGCAATGGTGAATGGAATTGTTTCCTTAACTTCTTTTTCTACTTTCTCATTATTAGACACTCTGACATTTTGGAGTGGGGGCTATCCTGTGCATTGTAGGGTGTTTAGTAGCCTCCCTGGCCTCTGCTTGCTAGATGCCTGTAAGCATGTGCCTCCTCACCATCTCCCCAGTTGTGGCACCGAAAATGTCTCCAGACATTGCCTGTTGCCACCTGTCCTCCAGGGACAGTGATTGAGAACCATTATTACAGAATTTACGGTAAATAAATCCACACTGATCTTAGCTTTATATGTCTAAGTGGTTTACTCATAACTCATATTTATAGAAGCTTTCCATTTCATGTATTTCTAGCAAGAAGCTCATGAAAGAGCTCGGGGTGTTCTATTGTTGTTACGTAGATGAAGGCAGTGAGACGCACAGGTTAAGCTGCTTTGCAGTAAAGCAATGAGAAAGTGATAGTACAAGTAATAGTAACAATAATATTTTTTGTCATTGATTGAGTGCCTGCTCTGAGCCAGACACTGAAATGCTCTACAGGTGTTCATTTTGCAACAAGCCTAGGAAGCGCTATCATTGTGTTAATTTTACAGATGAGGAACTTGAAGCCAGAGAGATCAAGAAACCTGCCCAAAGGCACAGTAGGTGAAAAAGCCAGGTCCAAACCCAGGCTGCTTGGCTCCAGCGCGCTCATGAACCGTGGGCTCTGGGTAAAAAGTGAGAGGCTCTGGGTTCTTGATAGTGTTCTGTCTCATTACTGTCCCCGTGGAGGTTGTGCTGCTAAGTTGTTTCAGTCGTGTTCAACTCTCTGTGACCCCATGGACTGTAGCCTGCCAGGCGCCTCTGTCCATGGGATTTTTCAGGCAAGAATACTGGAGTGAGTTGCCATTTCCTCCTCCAGAGGATCTTCCTGACCCAGAGATCGAACATACGTCTCCTGGGTCTCCTGCATGGCAGGCGGGTTCTTCACTTGCTGAGCTATCAGGGAAACCCCCGTGGAGGCTGCCGTTTGCTTATTACCCCCTTTTCCTCACTCTGCCCAGCTCTGGTCTCCTGTTTGCATATAATTTTCCTATATTATCAACCAAATCTCACAGAGATGAAAAGATTCAGAAGTCTTGTTTTTGTGACCTAACTTTGCCGTTTTGGTTGTAGTCTTCTGTCATTATCTTGATTCTTTCTCTTTTTATTTATTTTTAATGCAGCATTTCATGGAAGCATGGATTCGTTGCAGCTGTCAGCCTCATCTTGCCACATACACTTTGTCCAGTTCCTGCATACTTCAGCTAAGAGGCTTCTATTTATGATGCTTGAACATTTTATGATATTCTTCAGATCTTTCCACCAGCTCATAACACATAAGAGAAATATGTGTTATTTCTCATATTTCCATGATTCTATATTATTATCCAGGAAATTTATTAATGTACCAATTCACCCACTCCATCTTTTGTAATTTTTTTCTTTTTACTTTTTTACTTAGTCCCTTTGAACATTCATTTTTCATGCTCCCATGCCTTCTGCCCCATGTTTTGATCCCTAATATGGACAAGGAGAAAAATGTCATTCTTTCTCTAAGCCTAGTGAAGAAATGATCTTTCCTGAAACTTTCTTTCTGAGACAGTTATTTTGTCTCATTTAAATGCAGTATTTGGGAAGAGCTAGAATTAACTATATCCATCAGTTTCAAAATGCTTTGCTTCTCTGTTCCTGTGATCCCACAAGGGATCGTTCAGCCCTCATTTTTTTTTTTCTGGGTCTGCTTTTCTTTTGGGAGTGGAGTGTTGGGTGAGTGGGAGTTGAGACTATGATTTCAGAACAGAATATCATCACATTAGTTTAGATGGACATTGCTATATGAACATGATGCTGAGAAATCCAGGGTTTTCAGATGTGTCCAGTTTGGCAAAATTAATTAGGCTTCTCTAGATGCTGTAATTATTATTTTTAATATAAACAGTGTGTGCAGCCTTCTCTGTAATTACATTTATTACGTCTGTGTCTCATGGTTCCAACTCATGAGATCACTCTGCTGTCTTTTGCTTGTCAGGCATTTCCCCCAAGACCATACTCACTTGAATTTTGCTAGCTCTGAAGATAACTTTGGTCCCCAAAGTCTTAGGTTTTAATCTGTTATACTACTCATGACTCCTAGTAGTTTCAGATATGAATTCGACATTTCTGCAGCATTTTTTTAAATATTTTGGCTATTAATACTAGATTGAATTTTTCTTCTATGTCAAAAATTTGGGTAGTTTCTTCTTGTAATGCATCTTTAGAGAAAGTTATATTACCTGTAATTACAAAATCATTAAATTTTAGGATTAGGAAGATATTGGAAAAAATGCAAAGCATTGCAATCTGTTTATAGTCCTCAATATAACTGTACTGTGTATCAGTAAATGTGTTGTTTTGGCTATCAGGTGAGCAGAGTATGTCCTCTTTAAAAAAAAAATAAAAAAATAGTAGAAGTTTTTCAATTTGTTTTTCTTTTCAAAAGTATAAATCCTTATTCCAAATAGAACTTAGTTTGGGTTGCTGATTTCAAACATATTTAAGTGGTATTTTATTTACATTCAGGTATAAGTTCGAATCTATCACTTTTTCCATTATAAAGTCAAAGGATGAGAATAGATTATTTTCATGAAATGGTTACTTTAAAATTGAGAGATAAGTGTGACAAGTGATGTTTTGTAAGTATCCAAGTAGACATTTTTGCCTAGTATGGACCAAATGCCAAATTGAATCCCCCCACCACTGCCAGTTCATTTTTCTGTACTAGGATGCTGTTCAATAAAAATTCTGTTTAGTTTTTAAATTATGTTTCCTTAAAAATTCTGTTTAATAGTTATTTAATAGTTATTAAATAACTATTTAGTTATTTAAATAAATAACTAAATAACTAATAAATAACTACTAGTTATTTAAATAACTATTTAATAGTTATTTTGTGTTTAAAACATAATTTTTAACTTTTAAATATAATTTTTAATTAAACATAAATGGCAGGCAAAAATTGTCCCCTCCAAATCTTCCCCTAAACTTTCTGTAACACAGTTGAGAGTAGATTTTAATTACAGTTTCAAAAGTCATTAAAATACATACATACACTTTTTGAATTAAACATTATGGAAGTCCTGAAAATCTCTGTGAAACTTTATTTTGCAGAATGTATTTTGAAAAAGGAAATATGTTAAGTTGTTATTTTAGCTTTAACAAATAGCAGTACATACATATTGGCTACATGTCAAAGTCCAGTTTAGTTCAGCTTCCAACATGGAGTTGCAGATGGTCTGAAACACCCATACTGAAGTTGTCTGTTGAGCTTCACCTGTCTGGAGCACAGTTGCTCCCAAGTAATCTATAAAAATAAAGAATCACTATGTTGTACACTTGAAAGTAATGTAATATTGCAAGTCAACTGTACTTCAATAAATTAAAAAATCCTTGTAGTAGCCCCCTGTGTGGCTGACACCAAGTCTATGACTTCATGATAAGGAGGGAGACCTTGCCTTATCACAGCTTCCTCACTTGAATCAGTAACTCTAGTTTTACCAAGATTTCAGTAAACTTGACTGCTCTCTACTTCTTAGTCTGGGTTAGAAAAAGGAAACCAGAAAGGCAGAGGACTGTGGAAGGCTGACTTCTGTGTATGAGAAGTACTCTCTTGCCAGTCAACAGGCATAAAAGTGATCTAGTGGCATTTAGGCCATCCTGACCTTTGTAAACTTTGAAAGCACTGCTGTTTTGTATCATGGTCTGATCATGTCTATTTAGATGACCCTGAGTTATCATGAACAAATTTAAATTAGGTTTGTATCTGCTCTAAAGAGCAAGGAAATTATGGTGAAATAGTGTGGTTTAGAGGACTTTTGGGAAGCTGCAGGAAGAGATGGAGGGTGGGCATTACCAAGAAGAGGGTCCAGGGAGAAGGAAGTGGAAGGATGGGAGCTCTTTGAGGAGTGGCTCTGAGCTCCACAGCTTTTCTGTTTATGGAGTCACAGGAAACAGATGTACCCTCCGTGCCAGCTGGGCATAGGGAGTGGAGGCACTCACTAATGTCTTAGCCACACATGGGAGGAGACGCCCTCACTTCACCACCAGGAGGGCCTGTGTGCTTGCATACACGCCATTGTATATGACGTAATGCAGTGAAGCTGTTCTGTGGCCTGCCATGCGTTATGGTCTTATAGCTTGACCCTCTCTCTCTTACCCTCCTCCCTCCCTCCTTTCCTCTCTCCTTCCTTCCCTCCTGTCTCTTCTTCTTTCTACAAATATTTATTGAAATCATACTCATGCTGAGACAGACCGCGACAGATGTGGAGTGTGCTCTGACAAGGGAAAGATAGCCTGTCTTGCTGCTGCAGGACTTTCCTTGTACTGTGAGACAGAGTTATGTCAATAGGAACATACAAATGAATATGAAAAAAATTATAATGGGATGAAAAGTACATTCCAGGACACATTTGTGAGACCAGAAGTTTTCTTTGAGGAAGTGCAATCTAAGGTGAGAACTAAGAGATAAAGAGGAGTTAACCAAGAAGTGGGGTGTTCCTGGCCAGGGAGAAGCATGTGGGGATAGAGGTAGGAAAGAGCAGGGTGAGCTCCCTGGCCAGAGCGTGGAGTGTGAGTGAGAAGTTTGCAGAAGACTGACCATGGAGGCCTTGGGGCACGGGAGGCTGGGCTATTTTCTCTGATCAGTGGGAAGCATTGGGAAAGTTTTATTCAGAGGAGTCAGATGATCAGGTTGGCATTTTGGAAAGTTTGCTTTGGGGAGTTGGATTAGAAGGGCAAGACTGGCAAGCATGGTAGTTACCTAAAAGATAAATGTGGCCTTTGAAGAAAGATTCAGTGAAGACAGAGAGCTGTAAATAGAATCAAGACAACATATTTAGAAGATGGAATCAGTAGAGTTGGCAATGGATTAATTAGAGATGTGGAGTCAGGGTTACTCCCGGGTTTCTGGTGTAGACAGCTGGACATGAATGGGTGAAAGAGAGAACGCAGGGGAAGGAATTCCTTTTGGGACTGTAGTGGGGCGATGGACTGCTGGTTATCACTGAGTTTGTGGTAAGCATGGGCTGTACACAAGTGGAAATGCCAGTGGGTCTGAAATACAGGAGAGAAAGCTGGGCTAGAGATGTAGATTTGGGAGTGATTGGCATGATATCGGGGGCACCCAGAGCTGTGAGAACAAATGAGATCACCCTGGAGATCACTAAGAGAAGAAAAGCCTGTTAGAACCGTGAAGGAGGGTGAGCAGAGAGGAGTCCCAGGAGACAGAGGAGGAACAGCTAGAAGGGGAGAGGCCAGGCCAGGAGTATGGGGGTCAGAGACACCGGTGGAAGAGGACAGTTCAAGTCAGGAGAGGCTAAGCAAGAGGAAGACCAAGGGATGTCTGTGGGATCCTCTGTGCCACTGGAAGACGTGACCTTAACCAGAGCAGTGTGTGAAGACAGGAACTGGAATGCATAGCACTGACGAGAGAGTTGGGAGAGATGAGCAGAGACAGTGAGTTGAGGCCTCCTTGTCAGGAAGTTTGGCAGAAGGGAGAGAATGGACCCTGGAACCTCACGCTAGAGTAGTGTGGGTGGAGGGAAGATGGAGTCAGGAAAGCCTTGTGCGTTCTCAGGTGCTGATGGGAAGAAGCTCACAGAGAAGCCGAGGGTGAAATTCTGGGAGACAGTGGGGATAAGTGGGTCACAGAGGGTCCTGAGAACAGAGGAGGGCTTGGGATCCACGATAGACAGGACCTTATCTAAGAGGAGAGACACCTCTGCCATTGTGACAGAAAGGTAGAATAAAATGACTGGAGTAAAAACGTTGTTTGCTGTCATAATATTTTAATTATGTTCTTTAAAAAAATGTCTCCACAGACACTACCCAAAGCAGTCCTTCACCACGGTGGCAGATACACCTGAAAACCTTCGCCTGAAGCAGCAAAGTGAATTGCAGAGCCAGGTAATTTCTGAAAAGCCTGTTTTTGCGACTGATTCTTAATAGTATTCATAAGACCACTGTTCAGTTGTTGGACTCTTCACACCGGGTCAGCAGCCAGTGTGCAGGCTGAAAGCGAGCCTGGGCGGGCATTCCGGGAGCAAGTGCCCAGCGTCTGTTTTATTCCTGGTTTTGGATCACCCTGATATTCTTGGTTCTGTTATCCACATGGGACTTGGGCAAGTAAATGAGTTCTGGTCAGAGGAAGTGTTTTCCAACAATATTGATTTATTTGGTCCTAAATATTTAAAAACATTTTATAAATAGCTTTTCCACACTGCATATGTAGGGGAAAAAGAGGTGTTAACTTGACCCAGTTGCAGAGAGTGCGGGGCTAACACCCTGTCTGTGTATCTCACACCAGCCACTAGCTTTGTTTTCATCCTGCCACTTTATTCATATTTCTTTCATATGTCACTCTGACAGCATGAACAAAGATTAGAACGCCACGATTGGCTCCCAGTCAACCATTTTGGATGGAAATGTGCCTTCAATATGGAGAAACACATCAGTTAAGACTAGGGATTCGAATGACAGTGTTTTCTTCAGGGACACGCAGTCACTTCTTGAGAAACCTAGGGCACTTTCACTCAGCGAAGTTTTCTTGCCTGCCCTGGTGTAGGACGATGCTCAGTGGCTAACATGAGAGCCCACTGGTCAGCATCGAGGTAAAATAACACTGAGGCACGGGGAGGGAAGGGAAGGCTGAGTTGAGGCCCCCCCTTCCACTGTTGATGGGTTGTGGCCTTGGGCCAGCCACTCTCGTTCTTTGTGCCTGTGTAAAGTGAGACAGTCTATCTGATCTTGCCTACCTGTCTGGAGGGTGGCTGCAGGTGTCAAATAGTAGTTAGGCGTGAAAGCATTTTGAAAAGTTAACAGAAGATGATATGACCATGGAGGCTGATGATTATTACCATGGTCCCTGAGAATCCTCGATGTGAAAAGAGAGAAGAGAAGACTTTGTGAAGGAGGAAGGGGGTCTAGCTAACACTCTCTGAAAATGTCAGTTGTAGCTGTTTGTAATGAGAGTAGTCAGCTCTCAGTTGCAATGGATCTAATTTACGTTCATGCGGGATTATCTGATCACGGGGGAGATCGTAGTTCCCTTCACCCCTCTTTTTTGGGGGACTTGGGACCACTTCTCAGTCCACTTAATTAATGGGAAAAAACTCAGAATACAGTTTACTGTTGGTTAACAATGCCATGAAGACTTGGTTGGCAGTTAGTTTTTGGTTTATGTAAAATGCTAATTTTCTGTGTGCTAAGCCATTAGTTCAAAAATTGAGTGCCGGCCAAAGAGAGGCACTGTTGCAAAGCCGGCAAGAACACCCCTTGCTCATTCACACCACAGAGGGTGCCAGGACTTGGCTCCCGTCTGTGCAGATCCAATATGCCTTTCTTCTCCTCAAGTTAGGATTAATTAGATGATTCTGGAGAAGTACTACGAGCACATTGGAAAACAGAACTAAATCAAGAAATCAAATATTTGTTTCCTTCCTATTACATGTCCTTGTTATGTGCAAAAGAATTTATAATTAGTTAATCCTTCCTTCCCGGAGCTCATGGGATGTCTGAGGAAATAGGACTAACATGCTCCCCACTCCACTAAGTAAGCATGTTTCATTTACAGTGAGGATTCAGAAGGGGAGGGATGAGTATGGCTTGGTCTGGTCATGCTTCATGCTAGAGGGGGTTCTGAATGGAACTTGATGGTTGACAGAGAATCTGATATGAACCTTGTCTCCTTCCTTGAGAGAGAGCACCTCTCTCCCTTTGGGTTCAGTTAGTGGCTACACATGCCATCTACTTGGTCCAGAAACAAGCATTTATTGTTTTCCTACCACATGCCTAACTCTGGCAAAGCAAAAGAAAAAAGGAGCTCACTGTTTCATGAAAGGTTGATTTTATTCTCCGTCACGTAGGTAGCAGGCTGCAAACAAGGCAGAGCATGAATGTAGTTCATGGCCAGCGGGTCAGTTCATAGAGGGACGTACAAAGTGCTCTATGGTCTCCAAGTACTGGTCAGGTGAAGGCATCAGATTTTCTGTATGATTTTCCTCAAAAAGCATCTTCTCCAGAAAGAAAATGTAGGACTTCATCAGACAGACAGCATGGAGAAGTTCAACCTGATTCAAGAAGCATGTGTTGACTACTTATTATGTGCAAGGAATTGTGCTAGGAGTGGGGGAAGGCAGGGAAGGAAAATCACCATCCTCGCCCTTATCATCGTCATCATCAGTCTTGTTGCATTCAGGGCACATAACTTTACATGCACTATTTCATTTCCTGTCACACAGCCCTATGAGACAGGAATTTACTACTATCCCTCTTTAGATGAAGCATTCAACCTTTAAAGAATTTAGAGAACTTGCCCTTTCGAACAGCAAGGACTTGAACTTGACATACAACCTAGATCTGTGAGCCCCAGGTGTCCAGTCTCAACCAGTACTCTGGTCGCATTACTTGGAGAGTGCCTAGAAAAGGAGATGTGTAAGCAAGTACTTGAGGTGCCAGCTGATAGTGCAGTGTGTGTAAAGGTGGGATTTTGCATAAAGGGCAAATGTCACACATAGGAAGAAGGCCTTTCTCTCTCCTCTCCCTCCCCTTCCTCTCCTCCCCCTTCTCTTCCCCGTCCTTCTTTGTGAGAGATGCAAGCACTTCTAGAGTATTTCTGCCTTTTGCAAAGACATGGAAAGATACCTGCCCTAATGGTAGTATTCATGACTGGCAATTCATTTAAAGTTAGCATATTAAATGATTTGATTCTGTGGGAGAGCATTTCCTTTGAGTTTTGATATCAAGAATTCGGAATGGCTCAACAGTTTTGGTGGAAAATTGGTTATTAATATTTTATTTACTTGTTTTGGTAACCTATGATGCTAAATGAGTCACATTACTCATCTGTTCATTACTCCGAGTTTTGAAATTCTGAAATCCTTTGTAATTGTTTGGTTAAAATTAATTATTTTCTTTTAGTTCATTAGCTTACCAAATGAGCCAAAATGAAGGAAAAACAAAAGCAGTTGCAGTCCAACTTAGGAAGTTATTTATGGTTACATGTTGTTATCTTTTCCTTTTTTTTCCTCCTCTGTCCTCTCTTTGAGGGGGTTATGAATTTTGCCAGCCCCCATTTTTTTTTTTTTTTGCCTGAGTGTTAGATCCTCTCAAGCTTTTTTGGGATCTGTATTAGGTGCCAATTGTCATAATAAAATGATATGAAATACCAGAGGATAAACAAGGAAACCATGAGTTAGCTTTTTGGAACTGGTGACAGGCAGTGGCTGCAGGCATTATCTAGCTTGCAGATGACTGGTGCCTGCCCACATGGCCAGCCACTGACCCCAGTGGACGTGGACGGCCCTGGAAATCACATCTCACAGGATGAACTGCCTTCAAGAAATAACAGAACTGGAGGTTAGGCACCTCCTCTGGCCGGCAAGAACCCGTTCAATGAGGTGCAGAAATGTAAACCTTGCCTTCCAGTGGTATTAGTGACATTGTACTTTACCTCTGGAGCATCCGGCTTTCTCTGCATGCCTTGGGACAGCAGAATGGCATTGTTTTTGTGGGGAAGTGAGCCTTGAGTTCCAAAGACTTGCCTGGTAAACTAAACTTCCGGAACACAAACTTTTCGTAAGTTGGGCAGTCCCTTTTTAAAAACTTCAGGTGAAAAGGCCCCTTAGGAGAGAATTTTTAACTTTTTATTTTCACATGATGTTGTAGCAAGTGTTTTTCTTCAGGCTGTGTAGAATATTCTTAGTGGAAGAAAATGGACAGATGTTTTGAACATTTTTCATTGGATGTCTGAAGACTTCTTAAAGCTGGGCAAATCGTTCTTTAAATGGAATTTTGAGGGGAAGTCTTCCAAGAAGAGAGCAAAACAGGACAGTTGTGGCTGAAGCAAGGGAAGGGGGGGTGCAATCTCCCCTCCCTGTGTTCCCTTTGCTTCTCCCCATCCTCCGCCTCCAGGGCCTTGGGGTGAGTGTCTTAGGAAACCCTGGGCCTCTGTGGGGCTGAGTTCTGAAAATCACCGCTAAAACAAAGACACTTTCCCACTTGACTCAGTTGTTTGCAGTCCTGAAAATAATGGAGAATTGGGGTTCACTGTATTCTTAAATGGAGTGTGTATAATTTATGAGTCCTGATAAGATGGAATTGAAGACGATGATGAATCGATTACGAATGATACTCGAACCTTTGGGCCTTCATTTTGTAGTCTGTGTTGATTTTTTAAAAATCATTTTTGGGTTTTATTTTTTTAATACTGTTAGCACCTTTTAAAAGTTTTTCTCTTAACAGAATTAAGTGAAAATTTCAAAACAATGTGAGGATAGCAGTTTGGGACACTGTGTCCTCTTATTAATGTCTTACTGTGATGTTAACATAAATTTGGTATCATTGCTATTTAGTTGCAGTTTGTCACAACAGATTCATACTCAATAGAGACTAGCAGTAAAAATCTATGGTGGTTTGCTGAATGACAGAGGATGAGCTAGATACAAATGTTTAGGACGGAGATTGTGGAGGTCAAGTAAAGGAATAGTGATAACACCTATGACCTGTTGCATCTGGTTCCTTCTCTCTAAAATGTGTATGGTATCTATAACACAAGGTTTATTTGAAGATTAAATTTTATGACATATGTATGCTGCTGCTGCTAAGTCACTTTAGTCGTGTCCGACTCTGTGCGACCCCATAGATGGCAGCCCACCAGGCTCCCCCATCCCTGGGATTCTCCAGGCAAAAACACTGGAGTGGGTTGCCATTTCCTTCTCCAATGCATGAAAAGTGAAAGTGAAGTCGCTCGGTCATGTCTGACTCTTAGCGGCCTCATGGACTGCAGCCTACCAGGCTCCTCCGTCCATGGGATTTTCCAGACAAGAGACATATGATTCTTTTTTATCTTCCATGTTTCTGTGGAGGCATACAAAACATGGTGCATAGGGAACAGGATATATGATTCCTATATATATGTAGGAAGGTGAGAAGGTAGGGTGATGTTTTTTTAAAAATAGGGAATAGTTACACATCTCTGTGGAATTAATGAAGGCATGTGTCTAATACATACTTCGGGAAGGTCAAGGAGGTAAGGCTGTATCCAGCATTCCCTTTCTCTAGCTTGCCCTTGGCACCTTTCTGTGTCTCCTAATTCTGTTTTCCGTTTCCAGAGGGTTTTCTCTCAGTTATCTGTCATCTAACCATCCAGGAAGTTGTTAAATTATTACCTAACACAAGACTCCCCTCAGGTAGCAACTGCTTTTTAATAAGGTATCATTGACGATGGACTTCCTTCAAAGCAACGAATCCATGACTGGGGGACATCACTAGTTGTCAAAAGACAACCGAAGGGCTATTTTGGAGTTCATCCTCTGTATGTCTGTCAAATCTCACCCCAGAGGTTCTCACTCGATCAGAAATTTGACCTGAATTTTTCATTTGCCACCAGCACCAGTGATATGCCAAATTCTGTGCTAGATTTTGGGGATGCCGTAGTGAGCAAAACCAGATAAAGCCCTTACTCTCCAGAGATTTATGGTCTAGTAGGGGAGAGGATGATAATAAAAAGTAACAAATGTTAACTAATGTAGGAAAAATTGCAGCTGTGACAAGAGCTGAAGAGAGAGCAGTGTGTATGATAGTTATGCTTAAAAACATTTTCAGGGTGTTAGAGGCCTGAGTGCTTCTCAGCAGACAGATACATAATGGGATCTCAGAGTGGCCTGCTGCCTCCTGCCCAGATGTGGATCCCATTTCTAAGTGTGTCTGTCTCTCTTTTCTTTTTCCCCACTTCGCAATCTTAGCTGACAATTCTTTGCTCTTTGCTGGGTCCTCTTACCATTCCTCATCTCATCTGACAAGCTCAGACTTCTAAACAGAAGATTGTCTCTCCAGATAGTTTTTGTGGGTAATGCTTACATTACACTGCTCTCGGACAAGAAGCCTTTCATATTTGCTTTTTAATTTTCCATTTTCTTTGAACTTAATTTTGGCAGCTTTATAGTTCCCATCTTTTGATTCTTCACCATTTGATGCTGTGTTCTGATCCTACGGTGATGCTTCTTATTTCTCACAATAAGCGCTTTCTCATGTATGTAAAGGTAAAAGTTCACAGGGAGAAGCTTCGGCATGTTTCTTTTCAAGGTTTCGAGGCAGTGAAAATGATGAGAGATTGTGTTTCACATATAGGAAGGGCTGAATGTGAATCAGTACTTCAAAGGAGAAATATTAATTCACTTGATGTGGCACATTTCTTTCAGGGAACATAACATGCTGTGCAGATGTTAACTCTCACCCCCACCATCTCCCACAAGTCAGATTGTTTTTCTCTTTCACTTCTGGATAAAATGATGTAAGAGGCAAAAATGTCAGTAGTGACGGACAGCAAAATAACCAAGATGTTTTGATTTGCTATGTCATGATGGAGTTTTAGAGCCTTTCATCATTGGAGTCTGGTCTCCTCCTCATCCTCCTGAAATGACCCATATTCTTTCCATCTGTTCTCAGAGTCCCAGCAGCATGGTTCTTTGGTACCCTGGGCTCATCCTGCCCCCCCCCCACATCATTCCCACAGCCCATGGTGGAGGTTGGAGGGTGGAGGTGGGGTTCTCTGGGAGGGCAGGCAGCAAGCTACTTGTTTTTATTCTGTGGGCCAGAGGCAGATGACTTGTCCTTTAATTAGGCATTTGAATATATAGCCTATCAATATTGTGGCTCTGGGGTCATGGTGTAACAGCTGTGATGAGGAGGCTGTCTTGAAAATACATCAATGTGGTTTTTATCTTTGTCTTCTATAAATCATGTTCTGCCCTACTATTTCACACTTATGGCTCCAGAGAAAGGAGAAGAGCAACCCCCTCTTTGAGAAGGAGGAAATATGGTCCCAGGTGAAGGGGACAACTGTCTTCCCTTCTGGCCATGGTAGCTTGTAGAAGGAAGGTGGGAAAAAATCAGAGGCTGAAACGTGACCTGCCTTTTCTCTTCTGGCTTAAGTCTCTGAAAGGGAAGATGGGGGAGGCATGGAAGATGGGTGGAGAAAGGGCAGAAGACCACCCCACAAGACATCCTGCAGACCTCCTCCCACCTCCATGGTATACTTGGGCTTATGGGGCGTGCAGGCAGGGAGGGAACCTGAGTCCTGTTTCTCAGCGTCTTAGTCTCTCATGTGGGGCAGAGGGGGATGAGATGCCGGGGTGCTTGCTGTGGAGCTGGCATGGGCAGTGCCATGGGCAGTGCCATGAAGGAATAACGGGCCCCAGGAGCCAGGGATGGTGTGCGGGCAGGCAGGACCAGTGAGACCTCGGTGAGAAGCCAGGAGAGACAGGTATGGTGCGATGCCAGCAGGCCTTTTCTGAGCTGGGGAAGAAGACAACATGAGGTCCCCAGCCATAGTCTTCGGCAGGGACGCCAGCAGGGGCCCAGGGAGCAGGAGGCCAAGGAGATGCCACTGAGCTCAGAGGAGTTAAAGGAAAAAATGAGTGGGCCTGGGTCCAGCACTCCACCCTTGCTTCCCTCCGAGGTCACTGTCTGATCATGGAATCAGCAAAACCAAATCTATTGTCCACTATTGGACTCTGAGAGGTCCTCTTGGTAGTAGCCAGCAGCACACAGTAGGCCTGATGAGCACCCTGAGTCTTTCAGCTCTTATAAAGTCCCTGTGTGTTCTCTTGCCAGAAATTATTTGGTCTAATTATTATTTCATGTTATTTCAGAACTTTGCTTGTAGCATCCGCTGTCTTCAGAAGGACTGCCTGCTGTAGTTCTACATGGTCCTTGTACAGATGGAAACTGACTTGAGAAATTCTATGCAGAAAGATGACTGTGATGGCTTCATTCTTTAAAAAGCTTTCATTTGGAACAATTACTGTGTTGTGTTCTGAAATGAGATCTCTACTTAAGCTTCCAAAAATGTTGGTTGTACTTTTTTTAGTGGGTGAGGAGAGCAATTAGAATTCCCCTCCCTTCCTTCATCCTTTCCGGCCTGTCTTAATTTTTTGGTGGTCAAGCATAAGGGTGATAGTAGATCAGAAGTTGAGGTAACCCAAATTTGATCCTAACTAGAAGGGACATCTAGGCTCCATTTGACTGGTGCTCTGAATTCCTATTACTATGAAATTGTTTATATTTCAAGAGAATCTATTCTCTGCAAACATCTTCTAAGGAAAATTTAACAAGCCCCTTTAGCTACAGATTTAGCTTAAGCACACAGTACTTTTAGACACCAAGCAACTAAATATACCAGATTTCACATACTTAAAACTACGGAAGTGAAGAACAGTGAAACTAAGGATCCTACTTTTGATTAAACAATCTTAGAGTTCCTATACAGGACTTCCTGGTGGTTCAAATGGTCAAGAATTTGCTTGCAATGCAGGAGACCTGGGTTCGATCTCTGGCTTGGGAAGATCCCTTGGAGAAGGTAATGGCTAACCACTCCAGTATTTTTTTCCTGGAGAATTCAATGGACTGGGGGGCCTGGTGGACTATAGTCCATGGGATCACAAAGAGTCAGACATGACTGAGCAACTACCACTTTCCCTTTTTCAGAGCCCCTATACGGATTTTAAAAATCTCTAGTATGGCTGCAATACTTTTAATCATTAAAACTAAAAACAAAGTAAATCTTATCTGCGTTTCTTCTATATGTTTTCTAAAGATTTGTTTAGAACTGGATAATCCCCAAGGCTCTGAGAGAATTTTTGTTCTAGAATATTTTATTCTCTACAGGAATACCACTTAAGTCTTAGGTATGTATATATACTACATATATTATTACACATAACACATGTAAAATGTTTATATGTATGTGTATATATATGCACATAACATATGTATATACATTGTACATATATGTATACACATATATATATATGTATGTGTGTAATATGCAGACACACACATATGTATACAATATATAATAATAAAGCTGACTTAGAGAGACAATGTTTAGAAAATAGTCTCCTTGAAAACCTGTAAGACTAGAGCCTGTGAGTCTTCTTTTCTCTTTTGTTATCAAATGACTAAGTATGATTTAATTCACTGCTGGACTCTGAAACAGCTGCACCGTTCGCAATCTTAGTTTCCATCATGTAAATGAACTCTGCAGTTCCTGTGTCTTTTAGCCATTCCATATGTTTTAGGAACTAGCTGAGGTGAAAAGGAATAACAGAGCTGGTATTATTACTGGAAGGGAGGTAATGAGTACTCTTTCAAAATATCACCTATTCCAGAGGGCAGATCACTCACTTTTCACAGTATAAGGAGAAGAGATATCATTAAAGCTTTACCTGTTTTGACAGGCCTTACTCACTCTGTAGTTTGTTAATCAGTTTAATGTTTTTTTTTAAATATCTGTTTTCTTTATCCTTTGTTTCAGATTTTAAATCAGAAGCTAGAGGTCTTATTAATGTAGTGGTTATTACTTGATAATGCAGCTAAGCAGTTCTGGATTATATTTATACTGTTTGATGATAAGGGTGATAATGTATGAAATGAAATAGAAACAAAGAAAGTAATTTCATGGAACAGTCTTATAAGAATGAAGAATTAGATACTTTCTTGAGAAGTAAACAGATGCTTTTCTAATTGTTTCTTGGCATTAGTTACAAATTAAGGAAATTCAAGACCTTTTTTATTTCAAACCTTTACTAGCAAAGTAATCTCATGTAAGGACCCACACGTACTTCCTGTAATTTAATTCTCTATAAAGTTGCTTCGATTATTTATTGGTTTAAACTACATTTACTGAATGCCTCCTTTGACCAGACACTGCCTGCTCTTGGGGTGAAGGTGTGTGTGGACAGAAGCCAGCAGTGTTGAAGAGGGGGACATGACCCCTGACTTAGAGGCGTTTATTGAGTTGCTCAACAGATATTCTCCCAAATTCTGTAAACAGTTTTTTTTTTTTCCTGCACTCTGTTTAGTCTTCCCCTCACATTCTCCGATGAGACATTTACCTTTTCTTTGAATGGAAGCCCAGAACGACTCTCTTTTCCTTTATATAGATCAAAACCAACTACTCTGAGAAACTATATATTGGAGAGGAAATGATCTTTAGCTGGTTTTGAAAATAACTCTGCAGCACCTGTGCCCTTTTGTAAACTGTTTGTAGAGGTTGTTCCTTCTTAAAATAATGTTGATAAAACATTATTAGTTTAGTTGTTTGATGGACACAGAAAAGCTTCTCCAATAAAATCCACTTTTGGGGGATTATCATCAGGAGAATTAAAGCATGTCATCAGCGATATCCCAATCCTCTTGTTATTCTGCAGACTCCAGAGCAGTGGCCTCTCATTCTTTTTGGGTCATGGGACCCCTCTGGAAGTTTGATGAAAGCCATTGAAATTCTCCTTTGGAAAAGGTATAGAAGTACAAATATGCGAACTTTATAATTGTAGGGAGTTTATGAGTTAGCAAAGGTCATCAGGGCTCCAAGTTTTAGGGAGTGTGGTCAAGTCAGCCAGTGGGAGGAGCTGAGAAGAATAGGCTGAATTTAGAGGCTGGGTAGAGGCTAGAGGCTGGCACAGAGAGGTTTTGGAGTTCACTGCCCTCTAAGCCCAATTTTATCTTGATTAAAATATTAACTGTTTTGGAAATGTGAAATGTTACTCCCTTAAACAAAGCAGTCTGGCATCAACTGTTAAATCTTAAAAATATACATACTCTTTGATCCAGCAGGTCCACTCCTGGAAATTTCTCCTGTAGTAAAAGAAATATCAACACATAAGGCATATGGTCAAGGATCTCTCGGTCAGCATTGTTTGTAGCAGCAAAAACTGGAAACTGAAAGCCCATCAACGAGGTGGTAGTAGAATAAATTAGGATAACCCAGACCAAAGAATATTATGCAGCCATTAAAATTTGGGATGTCCATATGATATTGCCCAATGAGAACTATAGATACAGAAAAGTGTATCAGTTAGAAAACACTCCCTCTGTGCATGTCTGTGTCTGTATTTCTATATGTCTGATTAACAGTATATATGCAGGGAGAAGGCAATGGCACCCCATTCCAGTACTCTTGTCTGGAAAATCCCATGGACGGGGGCTGCAGTCCATGGGGTCACGAAGAGTCAGACACGACTGAGCGACTTCACTTTGACTTTTCACTTTCATGCATTGGAGAAGGAAATGGCAACTCACTCCAGTATGGCAGGATGGGGGAGCCTGGTGGGCTGCTGTCTGTGGAGTCACACAGAGTTGGACACGACTGAAGTGACTTAGCAGCAGCAGCAGCAGCAGATGTAGGGAGAAAAATATGAACTAATATACACTAAGGTGTTAGAGTTTGTTCTGGAAACCTATCCATGGTGAGCCAAACAAAGGGGAAAAAAGTAGAAATAATTAAAAAATGTATATTATAGCATTAATGCATTATTATGCAATTATCTCTGTTATATCTATCTACCTATCTATTATTTATCTGTTGGTGGCTATATATGAGAAGAAAAAAAACAGTGATTTCGAAACATAATTGCTTGTATGTAGTTAGCATTTCATTGTTTTACTTCCTTCACAGCTGGTAACACCAGACATTTTCAGTTCAATTTTGTGGGGTTACTAGGGATCTCCCTGATGACTTTCTAAGAGGTGAGCTTACTGCTCTAAAGTTACTTGGTCTGTAGCAAATGTTTGTTGGATGTCTATTTTACATCACATACTCAGCTTTTTGCTGGGGAGACTCGAAGAACTGAGGTTTGTGCCTGTCTGTACAACTCAGGGACTGCAGCTGCATTTGAGCTTCCTCCCCTCAATCTGCTATTTATCTGCGTGTTTGCTTGTGGGTGTGAGAAAGAGAGCCCAGGTGCTGCTTTCATATTAGTAAGAACCTAAGAATTTGGAGTAAGATCTTTTTAAAAAAGTAGATTAAAAAAATTGTTTATGTATTTATTTTGGCTACATGGCATGTGGAATCTTAGTTCCCTGGGTCAGGGATTGAACCCACCCCCCCACATTGAAAATGGGGACTCAGCCACTAGACCGCCGGGAAAGTCCCCAAGTAATAAAATCGTGATGTTTCTTCTTTTGTTCCATTAAAGGACTATTATCTAATTCTCCCGATTTACCTCAGAAATGCCCAGAGACTTCTAGAAAGGATAGTACTGTAAGGATTTTAGAGGAGAAAGGAGTGAGAAGTGTGTCCTGTAGATTAGTGTCTCTCAAAATTGTGGTTTCCCACATCACAGTTGCCTGGTGAGTGTGTTGAAAATACTCATTTGTGGGCCTGGCCCCAGACCCACTAAGAAGGAAAGTCTGGAAATCCACATTCTTATTAAGAGCCCCGTGTAATAATTCTTACACACGTTAATATTTGAGATCCAGTTTCATCACATTTTGCTGCAAATAATGAGCCCTCTGGCATCTCTTCCCAGAATTTGCCAAGAGTTTCCCATATCCTTGGTCTCCTTTCCCATGTGGAATGCTTAGGTTTTTTGCCCCAGAAATCGGTCCACATTTCCTGGTTTCTCATACTGCCACTGTGTTGGATTGACCTCGAGTCGTGCGCTGCTACCAGGCTTCTGAAAGTTAATGCCGCTGCTCAGGACCCCAGTCCAGGGGACGTAGACAGAAGGGATGTTTTACTTCAGTTTTAGGACTTTTAGGTATTTGACTCAGCTGATATTCTTACAAGAACAAGAATTTTTCTAATATCAAAATGGCTTTTTATTTTCCTCTTTTTATTCTTTAGTGATGTTTGCATTTTGAAGGAGCTTTTGTGAAGAGAAATTTCAGACAACATTGTCACTACCAAACATAGGATTTTATTTTGAATGTAGAGAAATCAAGGTAGGTCAGAAAAAGACTAGAATGGTTTGAAAAATCAACAAATCTGATGGTCAAACTCAAATGCTTTTAATTAGGGTTAGAGTTAGAGTCAGTATATACACACAAATAAGAGAGAATTTCAGGTTACAATACATTTTGTTTGTAGCAACAGGCGTAAAACCAGGATTCGTGCACATGATGTAAATTTTTTTGAAATTCTTGAGTCTTTGGACTGCTTCTGGATTATTTATGCATATTCATAGTACAATCAAAAACTGAAAGTGTTTTTCAGACATCTTAGATTTATCCCTTTACACCAGTTTGTTCCTCAATGCTTTTATCTAAAATGTCAAAAAATAATGGAAGCAAAGGCTAGTTCTTATGAAGAAACAGAACTGAGTGACTGTTTTCCTGCATTTCTCATGTACCATGTAGACAATGACCTTAGTACTATTCTGATTAGAAAGCCCTGTCTGAGAACCTTTTATCTCCACAGCAGGATATATACAATCCAAGTCGATGCTAGACACCCATAACATCATCCCTCAGTCAATAATCATCGATTGAGTAGAGTTGGTTTGGGGGTGTGTGTATTAAATACCAGAAAGGGTACAGAAAGAAGAGTCATAGTATCTGCCTTTGAAGAACAGTCTAATTCAGAAAATAGTTCAAACGTGCATGCTATGACATGGTTCCATAACAAAAGGCTCTTTCAACAATACTAGAGAACCCAGCTTAAAAGAGGTGAGGGTGGAACGGGGAGGGGTTGTTGGAGAGCAGACACATGAGTCGGCAGAGAGATATAGCTGAACAGGAGCAAAACATGCAGAAAGGGGTGAGCATAATCCATTCAGTATCTCTGTCCAAAAACATCAGCTGGAGGGACTGGGCGGTTAGTCATGGGGTCTGTGCTCTGGAGGGTGGAGAAGCTCCAGAAGGAAATGAGGTGTCCTCAGTCAGGGTAGTGAAAAAACTATTGAAGAATTATGATCTAGGGATTTTATGAAGAAGTTCAGCATGATGAAGTGAGGGGGCTAAATCAGGATAGTGGCTATGAAAACAGGGAAGCAAAACTTAGAGACACTTTTGGAGGACATCATATATTACAGATAAGTTGGAAAAAATAAAGCCGTACGGTGAAAATATTTGTGAAGGTATTAAGCTCATCAGTCTGAGACATTGTACTCTAGAGGGGAAACACTGGCTAGTGGTGGGGAATCAGCCTGATGATTGACTTTTAACTTTTCTGTGGATTTATGATCTTTAGAAATTCATTTATGAGACTACAAATATCATTGAATGGATCTTTCACATGGAAATATTCCACGGTTTAGAATAACTTTGTAGGCTTTCATTCAGTAGGTGGTGAATAAGTACCAGATGACAAATTCTGGTGTTTATCTTAGAAAGTCATCTGTAGTTTTGTGAGACATTTTTTCCTGCCTGGGACACAAAGCTCTGCTACAATTATTTGTGAATAATTTTTTACGACTAATGTTAGTAAGAGTATTGTCAATTGCCATTTAAAAGAACAATGTTTCATCAACATAAAAAAAAACCCCTCCCTCCTTCCCACATCAGAGCTATTTTCCTCTTGTCTAAAAGGTGCATACTTCTTTTAGAAGTTGACATTTACAGAGCTAGTACCTTTTTCCTTTGGATAAGAAAATAATTGCTTAGAAAAACCCAACTAACCAAACAAATAACCTTGATTACTACCTACAGAGAAAAAAAACCCTGGCATTATTTTTTCTCTTGTGTATGTTTTTAGATCAATCCATATATGAAAAATAGTTGTGTTAGGAACTATTTGGATATTTGCTGTAATGGGTATAGGAGAATGGATACATTAAATTGCTATCTAACAGAGCAAGGAAACCAGTTCATATTTTCTACTGGAAAAAGTATATGATGATTAAAAAGAAAAATAAAAGACTTAGGGTTGAAAGTGTCTTGAGCTGTCAAGGAACATTAAGCTTGTATAGTTGGTATGTGGAGTGCTATCAGTCACC
The DNA here is from genome assembly GCA_917880005.1 of Nanger dama. Lineage (NCBI taxonomy): Eukaryota > Metazoa > Chordata > Mammalia > Artiodactyla > Bovidae > Nanger > Nanger dama. Next base: position 31,743,333 of record CAKJTW010000023.1, read on the forward strand.
TCCTAATTACTGAGAGGGCTTTACCAATGATGGTAATATTTTCCTGGGTTTTCATTTCCCTGGAGTATCTATGATAATGCTGTATAGTATGCTGCAAATAATTTATTCAGATAGGCCATGAAATTATGTCCACCTTGCAGCTTGGAAAACCTTTGGGTAGGAAAAGTCTTTTGTCTGTGTCTCACTTTGCAGGTTCTTAGGCTCCCACCTCCTCTGAACCTGTTCCATGGAATGTTTGTTGACACAGGTGCCTACTCCACACATGCGAGTTGTCCTCTGGTGCCAAGTCCTGCTTCTTCCCATGGGATGTGGTGGCTAGGCAGTGTCAGCTTTTGGTCAGCTAGCTAGCCCCGGTGTCCAGGTCTGACTTTATCCTTGCTTTTTCCTGACAACCTTCATCTCTCTGCCATCTTGCCCATGACTTTCTGGAGAGAAAGTGGGATCCATGGAAGCTAATGGGAGGATGCTCTGCAGGCTCTTCACCCTATTCTCTGTTCTTCCCAAGCTTGTCTTCTCCCTTTGGTTTCCAACAGGGACACCCATGACCATCTGATCACTTGCTTTTTTAAACATAAGTAACATTTTTATTTAAAAAATGGTAGTGAAAAGAGTGACATTGTTTTATATGTTTGCCAGTTTTATTGTCTGGCTTTATAATAGGCAGCTGTATTCTCATATTGTTTCTTCCTTTAATCTTTTTGTGAGATCATATAACTTCTGGAAAACTCCACTGTGTACTCATGAGAGAGTGAGAGAGAAAAGAGTTTCACTATAGAATGATAGGGACAGAGTAGGTGATTAACTAGTTAGTCCTATCAGGGGATTAGAATCTGCCTGCAATGCCGGAGACCCGGGTACCTGGGTCGATCCCTGGGGAAGGGAATGGATAACCACTTCAGTATTCTTGCCTGGAGAATCCTATGGAGAGAGGAGCCTGCAGGGTAGTAAAGAGTCATACATGACTGAGTGACTAACACTAACATTAAGGGGATTGTAAGTTTCTTCTTTGCACTTGGCTTTGCCTTTAGGGCATCCCTTCCAGATCTTTGTCCATCTCCCAAGAGGCAAAGCATCCTGAAGGACTGGAGATTTGTGCTCTGGTGTCCATGTGAAGCTTTTGCTTACTTAGATACATTCTGGGATAGGACTTTCTTGTTTCAAGGGCTTTTTTTTTCCCTGTTTGCAGTAAGTATTTGACCCTTCCATCTCCAAATGTTCAGAGTTTAGATTTAAACAGATTCTAAATATGCTTGATTTTTTTCTGGCAGCTATTTCACTCTCTCTTTTGCAAATGCTGACCTGTGAGTTGCTTGTTTATCCAGGAATGGCTTCTCCCTTTTCTATTGTTTGCAGGAGGTCAGCGTCTTGCAATTGTTCGTAGACAGGGTGACAGGCTGTCTTTGGCCAGGAAGAGTCACTTTTGATTGAGGCCATGAGTCAAACTAAAATCTTCTTACCATGCAGCATCCAGGCACTCGGTTAAACCACCTGCTTCAGCTGTGGCTTGTATGAACCCTGTGTGGCTCTTCTTATGGATAGTGCTGGGGTAAAACTGGCACTTCTCAGCAGAACAGTAATATTGAATAACTCCATCATGGTGCCCACAGCCCTCCTCAGCCCCCTCTGCCTAGTGGCCAGAGTCTTTTCTGAGTTAAGAGATTCACCATTCATGAGGATGGTGACAGTTGGCATCCAGCATATAACAATTCATGGCTGCAGTTAGAGCTTAATTTCCCCCAACCTTTCATCAGGGAAGGAAGCACTTTATAGTAAATGATGGTATTGCTTGAAGTCATCTGCCCGTGGAGCCTTCATTCTATTCCTTAGTCATTATGGCTTGCATCACACGATCTTTTCTCAAACATCAGCCTGGTGAACCAACGATGAAATTGCATTTCTTTGAATTAGAGTACAGATTATTATGGGAGGGAAAATAAAAGACTTCAAAGGGGAAATGTTCGTGTTTATGTTTGTATAAATGTGAAAGCTTAATGGCCTCAGAGGCAGTTAAAGCAGAGGCTGTAAGAGGACACGGAACCGTGGCCCCTCATTGCTCTAGACGTTTCTCTGAATGAGCGCAAGCAAAACATACGCACTTCTCAAATCCGGGATTTATAAATCCCGGGCATATCGTTCAGTGTGTGTTTCTTGTGTGGGAGGAGTGCACGGCATAGTTCTTATTTTGATTTGTTCTTATTTTGATAGTTCTTATTTTGATTTCAAGGCTCCAGTACACATGAGGCAGTCAATCGATGATTCTTGAAATAAATTGCAGAAGTATTCACTCAGAGAGGCACCTCCTCGCCCATTTCTTGCCCCCAATACCTAGACTTCTCCATGGCTTCTGTATGGTTAATAGCAGGCCTAGGGTTGGGAACTGCAGATGGGAATAAGCAGTTCAAACAACAGCCTGGGAAAGAGAGGTAATGCTTGCTTGGACTTCTTTATTTGGCTCTGACCCTGGGCCTTATCTGACCTGAATGTCCAGCCTGATCACTGGTTCCAGACACTGACCTTGCCTTGCTGCCAGCTTTTGGACCCTGTCATGAGTGTGACCAACTCCTGCGTCCCTCATTGTCATCCTGCCCATCTCACCTTTGCTGCTGTTCTCCTTATCTACGTACTGGACAGATAGGACTCACTTAATGGAAAAGGAGGTCATTGAATCAAGTGACTTAATTGGGGCCAATTACAGAATCAGATTGTGGCTTTTACAGGGTATCCGAGTCAACATGTTGCAGAGTGCTAGAAGCAAAGCCAGTTGGATTTGGAATGTAATATGCAGAGAGATAGTATTATTTCTGTGTGCTTTATTGTGATTTCTCTTTTTCCTCACAGCCATCTGCTGTGTTATCTATTTGTTTATTCTGATATTAAGGATGAGACATAGATATAGCATTTCTATTAATTCTACTGTTCCTCCTGCCCTCTTTCACCTGCACAATTCTTGTAGCAGTCAGAGCCTGTGGTTTCTAAATGCCTGTGTTGTAAGAACTCCAGCAAGGATAGAGATCATCTCATCTTTGTTTTCCCCACAGATTCTAGATGAATAGATGAGTGAGTGAGCGGAGACAACATGAGACATTATTTAGTGAGGAATTAGGATGCATTTTGTAGAATGTGTCGTTAAGTCTTCATGCTAACTTCCTTAGGTAAACATGCTCATTCTCATGCTGTAGGTATGGAAGCTGTGCCTCAGAGAGGTTGAGCAAACCACCTAGAGTCACACAGCTAGCTGGAGCCCTTGTCAGCAGTCAGCCTTACATCTTTCTGACTCCAAAGCCCAAGCTGTTCCTTACCAGGCCAGGCTTTCTCAGTGTAGCCACTCTTATGAATGACATTTCTGTGATTTCAATGCCATATCATAGCAATGTCCTGCCACTTTAGGTTTAAAATTCTCCAAGTTTTTTCTTCATGAGGTAAAATTTTTATATTTGGATTTTTAAAGTTGTAATTTCTGATAAATGTCTATGGTTTCATTTTATTTACTTTTGTGGTTATTTTGACACTCAATTTGGTTTATATCATTCCTGGAGCTATTAAATACTTTTAATTGTTTAAATTATGCAATAACTTTTTGTTTACATGTCAGTGATTTTAGCCAGTTATTATTTTAACAGCTCTGATATTTTATTATAATTTGTGTTGAATAAATGTTCTCATGTTTTAGCTTGTCAGAGTAGTTCTCAAATTTCAACTTACTGAGTTTTAAATTCTCATCTATTATATAGGTTCATACCTCATGCATAAATTTTTAAACTTTTTATTTCTATACTTCGACTGATCAGAGTATTGCCACTTAATTTATTATGAAACTGATGAAAGAAAAGTAAATTAGTCGCAGTTCAAAGACATTTTTGAATTAGGCTTGATCACAGAAAATACTGTTATATTAGAAATCTGAGTTTCAGTTAGCTATATTTCACCAAATAATGACAAGAAACTGGTTAAACACATTCATACACAGTGTGCTGGAGAATTGGTGGCTACTTGTAAGTTCTTCAGGAGCTAATTTTTATTGACAAAGGTGTTTTCCATTTTGTCATATCCTTTGTCTTTCTCTTCTGAGACAACTCGGCGACCCAGAGCACTCATTTTCTCCATGGCTGCTATGGTGCTGCTTCCAGGAGCAATGACATTTTGGTTTCCAACTTTGCTCGGCTCTGAGGAGAGAAGCTCCCCCAGCTCAGTGCCTACAGAGTAGAGTCAACAGGGGATGCTCCGAGAGGGGCCACGTCACTGCCGTGGGTTGGCCAGGGCTCACTAGGCATGTCCTTATGCGCACACCTGCACGCCTGTATGAGCTTCATCCTGTGCTCTGCTGGTGCCAAAGAGGATTTACGATCACTTTCAATGGAAAATACTTTAGAGGATATTTATGGGTATAATGAGAAAGGAAGCATGGCTTTTGAGAGGAGGAAGTGCTTTAATGGAGGACAGGATTTTGACAGGTGGTGGGAGATATAGCAGGGCCCGGGAAACTGTGGGTGAAGCTGGGACTGTGACAGATGTGTTTACTGATCGTCAGTGGACCCGGGAACCTCACAGAAGACACAGAAGAGGAAGTCTGGGTGTAAAGCACTTGAATAGTATGCTGAGGAGTCTGGGCTGTATCATCAAGCAGGGAGCTACCAGTTCTCAGGCCAGGGGAGTGGTTTGCTGAACATGACATTGCAGCAGGATTAGTCAGGCAGCAGAGTGAATTGGATGGGGAGAGATCAGAAGGAGGGAGCCAAGTTAGGAAATGTGTGCTGTAATGAAAGCAAGTGGTACTCAAGCAGATCATCAAGGCAAAAGAAAGGACAGAAGAGTGCACTCTAAAGGAGGCGCAGAATGAAGACTGTTGTATGTGAGGGCAGAAGGCGTTGGGCTCTAGAGTTTCTTTGGGAGGACCTTTCAATGAGCAAACCAGTTGGAAGGGGGAGAGGCCCTTAAGCCACATGGCTGGATGCTGTGTTCATATAACAAGTTGCTGCTTTTACTGAGGTTGAGTGTTGACTTGGAGTTTGATCAAACCTGGGTTTGATCCCTGGGTTGGGACGATCCCCTGGAGAAGGAAATGGCAACCCACTCCAGTGTTCTTGGTGGGGGGTTGTCTGATGGAGACTGTGGCCACTTACCTCCCTATGCTGTACCCTCTTGGTGGTGCCACTGGGAGAGAGAGAGAGTCCAGTGTGACTGAGGCCCTTGAGTAGCTGGAACTATTGTCAGGCCTGTGATCAAAGATAGATTGTCCAGGGGCCATTGCCTCTGTAACCCCACACCATAACATTTGAATGAATACAGGATTGAGAGTGAGTGAGTTCAGGATTAGCACTGCCTTGAAGAGTTCAGTGATTATTTAAGGGGAACTGACTTCCATACGGATGGATGAAACTGACACTCAGGAGAAAGCCAATTATTAATGATGGAAGCTTTCTAAAACCACATGCAGTTGCAATGTAGAAGGACTGATTTTTGAAAAGAAAATGTTGATTATACATAGATAAGTTACAAAAGTGTTGTATAGTTATACATAACAAATTGTTATCTAGTTTGAACATTTGTGAAGTGCCCAAGATGGTAATTGATTGCACACACATTTCAAAATGTGTTTTGAGGTTTAGAGAGAGAAAGAGAGCTGAGAAGAACCTCAATATTGAATCAGTGCTGATTCTGATTCTTTAAATTCTTTAAAGATTCTTTAAATCTTTAAAGAGCAGGATATCTGCTCTTTAAATTTCTTTAGCTTTGCCATTAGTTTTGACATTAGTGATATATAAAAAATACCCCTGTGAAACTTTGGGTAATTTTGGAGTGGTTTTAGGTGATCTGTGGCATTTTTAAGAAGGTACCTTATGCAGTTTAATGGCTTGGCTAGAAAGCTGACCAGTAGACAGTCTAACCCCGAAGAGCAAGTGGAATGTGAAGGAAAGAATAAGGGTTTTGGAGTGATTTAAACTAGTGAAAGTGAAGAAGGATTCCCTGGTGGCTCAGGTGGTAAAGACTCCACCTGCAGTGCAGGAGACCTGGGTTTGATCCCTGAGTTGGGAAGATCCCCTGGAGAAGGAAATGGCAACCCACTCCAGTATTCTTGCCTGGAGAATTCCATGGATAGAGGAGCCTGGCGGTCTGGGACAGTCCGTGAGGTTGCACAGAGTCGGACATGACTGAGTGACTAACACTTTCACTTTCAAACTTGGGTTTCAACCTCTTTCCATCACTTAACACTATGTGGTCTTGGACAATTTTCTTACACTCTTATCTACTTCATTTTAAAAAGGTGATTTTTCTCTCTCTCTTCAAAGGTTAGCATGAGGTTAGCAATAAAATCTTCTGCAAGCAGGCCCAATTCAGGTCTTGGCGCACAGCAGGCACCTAGCAAGCATTAACTGGAATCGCTTTGTCCAAGATGCTACATAGTTCACTTCACTGCACATAGGGTGATGCTGATCACTTTTGAAAATGACAGCTGTCTCCTTAATTTTGAAGTGAGATGGGGCTTGTGAGCAAGACAGGCATTCTGGAGGTAGCATCCCCAAATCCTGTTCATTGTCTTCACCTTCTCGAGAAAACTCACTCCTGAAACTTGGTACAGGGAACCTATAAGGTAGAATGAAAGAGCATGGATTCAGGTCTGGGTAAAAATACTTACTGTTTCATGCTAGTTATGTGGCTTTGGGAAGTATTTTAATTTTTGAGTTTGTTTCTCCTAAGTGTAGTTATGGTAACCACACACATGGATGTTGAAAGGATTGTACAGAATGATGTGATGATGTGTATCTGAAGAACAGGAAGTCCTATGGGGCTGGACAGGGTAGAGGGGGTTAAAACGAAGAAGGAGAACTGGATTATGGAGATGGTCTAGGGCATGTTTAGGTGTTCCTGTTTAGGTGTTACTTGCAAAGCTCAAAAAGAAAAAAAGGGGCCAAAGGAACTACTTGTTCATCATTTTAAAACTTAGTGAAATCCTGATTTATGAAAAATAGTGAAATTACTTATTAAATAATTTATCATGGATGGTTAAATAATCTATTAGTTTATGGAAAATATCCAAGGAGCAGCAGTAATTTGAGAGTTTAGAGACTGATGATAGTCTCAGGAGAGATTATTAGGGAAAAGTTAAATCAATCAGTTACTTCTCATGACCTGGATTGTCCCTTTCAATGAAGGAGTGTTGACTTAGGTAAGTCAACACTTTTTGATGAGTTGTTGAATTAGTGGAATTTTAAGAAGGCAGTAAAAAGAAATATAATGCAATAAGTCCCCTATATATGAACAAGTTTCATTCTGTGAGTGCATTTTTGTAAGTCCAATTCATTTGTTAAGTCCAACAAAGTTAGCCTACATACCAACTAACACAGTCGACTATATAGTACTGTATTGTAATAGGTTTGTAATACTTTTTACACAAATAATACATAAAAACAAGTACGCAAAATAAAACATGTTTAATCTTACAGTACAGTACCTTGGAAAATACAATAGTTCAGCACAACCCCTGGCATACAGGGGCTGGCATCGAGCGAAGAGGCAAGAAGGGTTACCGGCAGGAGGAGGGAGAAGAGGTGGAAGACGGTAGAGCCGAAGAATCGTCAGCCGCAGGAGATGGAGGGCAAGCTGCAGTTTTGCTCATGCTTGGTGTTGATGGCACAGGTTCTGGTTCATTGCTGGATTCAATTCTATCAACCCTCTTGAAAAAATGATTCAGTGATGTCTGGGGAGTAGCTCTTTTTTCTTGTCAAAGATGACTCAGTGGCACTGGATTGTGTTCTGAATAGCTGCTGCAGCCTTCAAATTCCATTCTGTGTTCACGTCCTGTACTTCAAAACCTAACAGTGCTTCCTCAAAGAAAGAAAACCCTCTTGCCATTTCTTGCATTGTGAATCTCTTTGGTTCTTCAGTTACTTCTTCCTCTTGTCTCTCTTCCTCCTTTCTCTGGGCCTCCAGTTCCATCATCTTCATTAGTAAGCTCCTCATGTTGCGCAGCAACAGTACTGTACTGTGTAAAGGACACTCAAGCACAGCCACTTGCAGAGGAGGCAGGTGCATAACAGTGCACATCAGACGCATGAACTAACGTATGTGATTGGATATGTGAACGCATGTTGCATCATTCAAAGCTCAAAACTTGAAGGTGTGTATATAGGAGACTTACTGTAAAACAAGTAATTTTTGTAATCCATAAAAACCTAGGACAAATTGTAAGCTAGGCTTATTCTTCTGTATTGAATGACTTAAACCAAGAACAAGGTTGAAAATCACAGTATTTTGTTGAACAAATCAAAGTCTGTTTATGCCAAAAGGCATTCTGAATGGTGGATCTCAGTTTCCTGAGAAGATATAGCAGTTTTTGTGTATTCGCCGTAAAGCAGAATGCTATACAGATGGAGATGCACTATCAGTTCAGTTCAGTCGCTCAATAGTATCCGACTCTTTGTGACCCCATGAATCGCAGCACGCTAGGCCTCCCTGTCCATCACCAACTCCCGGAGTTCACGCAGACTCACATCCATTGAGTCAGTGATGCCATCCAGCCATCTCATCCTCTGTTGTCCCCTTTTCCTCCTGCCCCCAGTCCCTCTCAGCATCAGAGTCTTTTCCAGTGAGTCAACTCTTCACATGAGGTGGCTAAAGTGCTGGAGTTTCAGCTTACCATCATCCCTTCCAAAGAACACCCAGGGCTGATCTCCTTCAGAATGGACTGGTTGGATCTCCTTGCACTCCAAGGGACTCTCAAGAGTCTTCTCCAACACCACAGTTCAAAAGCATCCATTCTTTGGTGCTCAGCTTTCATCACAGTCCAACTCTCACATCCATACATGACTACTGGAAAAACCATAGCCTTGACTAGATGGACCTTTGTTTTGCAAAGTAATGTCTCTGCTTTTGAACATGCTATCCAGGTTGGTCATAAATTTCCTTCCAAGGAGTAAGTGTCTTTTAATTTCATGGCTGCAGTCACCATCTGCAGTGATTTTGGAGCCCCCAGAATAAAGTCTGACACTGTTTCCACTGTTTCCTCATCTATTTCCCACGAAGATGCCATGATCTTCGTTTTCTGAATGTTGAGCTTTAAGCCATCTTTTTCACTCTCCTCTTTCACTTTCATCAAGAGGCTTTTTAGTTCCTCTTTACTTTCTGCCATAATGGTGGTGTCATCTGCCTATCTGAGGTTATTGATATTTCTCCTGGAAATCTTGATTCCAGCTTGTGCTTCTTCCAGCCCAGCATTTCTCATGATGTACTCTGCATATAAGTTAAATAAGCAGGGTGACAATATACAGCCTTGACGTACTCCTTTTCCTATTTGGAACCAGTCAGTTGTTCCATGTCCAGTTCTAACTGTTGCTTCCTGACCTGCTTATAGGTTTCTCAAGAAGCAGGTTAAATGTTCTGGTATTCCCCTCTCTTTCAGAATTTTCCACAGTTTACTGTGATACACACAGTCAAAGGCTTTGGTATAGTCAATAAAGCAGAAATACATGTTTTTCTGCTTTTTCCATGATCCAGCGGATGTTGGCAATTTGATCTCAGCTTCCTCTGCCTTTTCTAAAACCAGCTTGAACATGTGGAAGTTCATGGTTCATGTATTGTTGAAACCTTGCTTGGAGAATTTTGAGCATTACTCTCCTAGCATGTGAGATGAGGGCAATTGTGCAGTAGTTTGAGCATTCTTTGGCAGTGCCTTTCTTTGGGGTTGGAATGAAAACTGATCTTTTCCAGTCCTGTGGCCACTGCTGAGTTTTCCAAGTTTGCTGGCATATTGAGTGCAGCACTTTCACAGCATCATCTTTCAGGATTTGAAATAGGTCAACTGAAATTCCATCACCTCTACTAGCTTTGTTCATAGTGATGCTTTCTAAGGCCCACTTGACTTCACATTCCAGGATGTCTGGCTCTAAGTGAGTGATCACACCACCAGATTATCTTGATTGTGAAGATCTTTTTGTACAGTTCTTCTGTGTATTCTTGCCACCTCTTCTTAATATCTTCTGCTTCTATTAGATCCATACCATTTCTATCCTTTATCGAGCCCATCTTTGCATGAAATGTTCCCTTGATATCTCTAATTTTCTTGAAGAGATCTCTAGTCTTACCCATTCTATTGTTATAGACGCATGGTACAGTTAGCAAAAAACATGACTTGGAACTGACTGTGACTCAGATCATGAGCTCTTTATTGCAAAATTCAGGCTTACATTGGAGAAAGTAGGGAACACCACTAGACTATTCAAGTATGACCTAAATCAATTTCTTAGGATTATACAGTGGAAGTGACAAATAGATTTAATGGATTAGATCTGGTAGACAGAGTGCCTGAACAACTATGGACAGAGGTTCATAACATTGTACAGGAGGCAGTGATCAAAGCCATCCCAAAGAAAAAGAAATGCAAGATGGCAAAGTGGTTGTCTGAGGAGGCCTTACAAATAGCTGAGAAAAGAAGAGTGAAAGACAGAGGAAAAAGAGAAAGATACACACAACTGAATGCAGAGCTCCAGAGAACAGCAAGGAGAGATAAGATGGACTTCTTAAGTGAACAATGCAAAGAAATAGAGGAAAACAACAGAATGGGAAAGACTAGAGACCTCTTCAAGAAAATTGGAGATACCAAGGGAACATTTCATGCAAAGATGGGCTCAATAAAGGATAGAAACAGGAAGGACCTAACAGAAGCAGAAGATATTAAGAAAAGGTGGCAAGAGTACACAGAACAACATACAAAAAAGGTCTTAATGAACCAGATAACCATGATGGTGTGGGTCACTCACCTGGAGCCAGACATCCTGGAGTGTGAAGTCAAATGGGCCTTAGGAAGCATCACTATGAACAAAGCTAGTGGAGGTGATGGAATTCCAGCTGTGTTATTTCAAATCCTAAAAGGTGATGCTGTTAAAGTGCTACATTCAATATGCCAGCAAATTTGGAAAACTCAGCAGTGACCACAGGACTGGAAAAGATCAGTTTTCATTCCAATCCCAAAGAAAGGCAATGCCAAACAATGTTCAGGCTCTGTATAATGGTACTTATTTCACATATTAGCAAGATAATGCTCAAAATCCTTCAAGCTAGCCTTCAACAATACGTGAACCAAGAACTTCAAGATGTACAAGCTAGATTCAGAAAAGGCAGAGGAAGCAGAGATGAAATTGCCAACATCTGTTGGATCATAGAAAAAGCAAGAGAATTCCAGAAAAACATCTACTTCTCCTTCATTGACCACTGCTTTGTTGACTGTGTGGATCACAACAAACTGAAAAATTCTTAAAAGTGATGGGAACACCAGATGGCCTCACCTGCTTCCTGAGAGAACTGTATGCAGGTCAAGAAGCAACAGTTAGAACCAGACATGGAACAATGGACTGGTTCCAAATTGGGAAAGGAGTATGACAAGGCTGTATATTGTCACCCTGCTTTTTAAACTTACATGAAGAATACATCATGCGAAGTGCCAGGCTGGATGAATTACAAGCTGGAATTAGGACTGTGGGGAGAAATATCAATAACCTCAGATAAGAGGTTACCCTAATGACAGAAAGCAAAGAGAAACTAAAGAGCCTCTTTTTTAAAAAAAATTTTTATTTATTTATTTATTTATTTTTAAATTACAATACTGTATTTGTTTTGCCATACATTGACATGAATCAGCCACAGGTGAACACAATCTCCCAATGCCGAAGCCCCCTCCCACCTCCCACCCCACATTATCTACCTGAATCATCCTGTGCACCAGCCCCATGCATCCTGCATCCTGCATTGAACATAGACTGGCGCTTCGTTTCTTACAAGAAAGTATACATGTTTCAATGCCATTCTCCCAAACCATCCCACCCTTTCCCTCTCCCTCAGAGTCCAAAAGTCCGTTCTATACCTCTGTGTCTCTTTTGTTGTCTCACATATAGGGTCATCCTTACTATCTTCTAAATTCCATGTATATGTGTCAGTATACTGTATTGGTGTTTTTCTTTCTGGCTTACTTCACTCTGTATAATCGGTTCCAATTTCATCCATCTCATTAGAACTGAGTCAAATTTATTCTTTTTAAGGGCTGAGTAGTATTCCATTGTGTATATGTACCACAGCTTTCTTATCCATTCATCTGCTGATGGACATCTAGGTTGCTTCCATGTCCTGGCTATTATAAACAGCACTGCAGTGAACATTGGGGTACATGTGTCTCTTTCAATTCCGGTTTCCTCAGTGTGTATGCCCAGCAGTGGGATTGCTGCGTCATAAGGCAGTTCTATTTGCAATTTTTTAAGGAATCTCCACACTGTTTTCCATAATGGCTGTACTAGTTTGCATTCCCACCAGCAGTGTAAGAGGGTTCCCTTTTCTCCACATCCTCTCCAGCATTTATTGCTTGTAGACTTTTGGATCGCAGCCATTCTGACTGGTGTGAAATGGTCCTCATTGTGGTCTTGATTTGCATTTCTCTGATAATGAGTGATGTTGAGCATCTTTTCATGTGTTTGTTAGCCATCTGTATGTCTTCTTTGGAGAAATGCCTATTTAGTTCTTTGGCCCATTTTTTTATTGGATCGTTTATTTTTCTGGAGTTGAGCTGCATAAGTTGCTTATATATCTTTGAGATTATATATCGAAAACTATAAAACACTGATGAAAGAAATCAAAGAGGACACTAATAGATGGAGAAATATACCATGCTCATGGGTCGGAAGAGTCAATATAGTGAAAATGAATATACTACCTAAAGCAATCTACAGATTCAATGCAATTCCCATCAAGCTACCAGCAGTATTTTTCACAGAACTAGATCAAATAATCTCAAGATTTGTATGGAAATACAAAAAACCTCGAATAGCCAAAGCAATCTTGAGAAAGAAGAATGGAACTGGAGGAATCAACTTGCCTGACTTCAGGCTCTACTACAAAGCCACAGTCATTAAGACAGTATGGTACTGGCACAAAGACAGAAATATAGATCAATGGAACAAAATAGAAAGCCCTGAGATAAACCCACACACCTATGGAACCTTATCTTCGACAAAGGAGGCAAGAATATACAATGGAGTAAAGACAGTCTCTTTAACAGGTGGTGCTGGGAAAACTGGTCAACCACTTGTAAAAGAATGAAACTAGACCTCTTTCTAACACCATACACAAAAATAAACTCAAAATGGATTAAAGATCTAAATGTAAGACCAGAAACTATAAAACTCCTAAAGGAGAACATAGGCACAACACTCTCTGACATAAATCACAGCAGGATCCTCTATGATCCAACTCCCAGTATACTGGAAATAAAAGCAAAAATAAACAAATGGGATCTAATTAAAATTAAAAGCTTCTGCACAACAAAGGAAACTATAAGCAAGGTGAAAAGACAGCCTTCTGAATGGGAGAAAACAATAGCAAATGGAACAACTGATAAAGAGCCTCTTGATGAAGGTGAAAGAGGAGGGTGAAAAAGCTGGCTTAAAACTCAACATTCAAAAACAAAGATCATGGCATCCAGTCCCATCACTTCATGGCAAATAGATAGGGAAACAGTGGAAACAGTTAAATATTTTATTTCTTGGGCTCCAAAATCACTGCAGACAGAGACTGCTGCCATGAAATTAAAAGATGCTTGCTCCTTGGAAGAAAAGGTATGACAGACCTAGACATCATATTCAAAAGCAGAGACATCACTTTGCTGACAAATGTCTGTATCGTCAAGGCTATGGTTTTCCTAGTAGTCAGATGTGAGAGTTGGACCATAAAGAAGGCTGAGTGCTGAAAAATCGATGCTTTTGAACTGTGGTGTTGGAGAAGACTCTTGAGAGTTCCTTGGACTACAAGGAGATCCAACCAGTCAATCCTAAAGTAAATCAATCCTGAATATTCGTTGGAAGGACTGATGCTGACGTTAAAGCTCTAGTACTTTGGCCATCTGATGGGAACAGCCAACTCATTGGAAAAGACCCTGATGCTGGGAAAGATTGAGGGCAGAGGGGGAAGGGAGAAAGGAGGATGAAAGGGTAAGATGGCATCACAGAATCAATGGACATGAGTTTGAGCAAACTCTGGGAGATAGTGAAGGACAGGTAAGCCTGGCATGCTGTAGTCCATGGAATTACAAAGAGTCAGATACAACTTAACGACTGAACAACAACAGACTTCTATAGGAAGGAAATACCTTAAATGGCTTGGTATTACCTAATAATTCTAAAGCTCTGGGCCCTGAGGATGCAGTTCAGTGGTACATAAACTGATTTTGCATTGTTCCATGGAAGAGTCCTCTAAAATCTCAAACTCCCAAGGCTCATGATAAGTGTGAATGGTCCGTGGATGCCATGTTAGACTTGGCTGGGTTATGAGCCAGAGGGAGCTGTGGTCCAAGCCTGCTGGCAGGGATTAGTGGTGTAGAGGAAGCTGGGCATGGAAAGGGGAGTGCTTCCTTCTTAAGATTAAAAATGGAAGTGTGTGTGTGTATGTGTGTGTGTGTGTTTGATATACTGTAAAGGGAAAAGAATTAGTACCACAAAGAGTAAGTGGGTTGAGACAGCAGGAAGAATTGCTGCACACAGCATCTAGCTCATAGCTAGCCTTATCTACTCAGAGATAATTATTTTCAAACCGAGCAGCATTTGCAGAGATAGCTCCCGAACAGCTGTGTCAGCTTTAGAATGTGTGAAAACGGCTCAAGAATAAACCATAAAAGTAGGTTGTGAAAATTAAAAAAGAATTCAGGGATGTTTTGATAGGTAGAGGTTATTAGCAACAGTTTACAAAAATATAGAACAGGAAACTTGGGAATTCATTTCGTTTCCCCAGCATCTTCCTATTTATCTTCCTGATAGATTTGTCTCCTCGGTTACCATAGCGCTGCTCATTGGTATTCCTCAGCAATGCGGTGCTGCTGCGGAGTCCCTTCGTAATTGCACTGAACTCGAGAATCTTCACTTTTTAGGCCTTGCCTGAGCTGAGGGTCCCTTTGCTTCTGTGTGGCAGCTTTAACCTTGCACCGAAACGACAGCGACTGTCCTGACAGCGACTGTCCTGCTCCTTTGTCTCGCTGGCAGGATGGTCAAGCAGCCACCTTCACATCTGATGCAATTACTAATATGTTTCCTTCTCAAGAAGGCGGTGCTCGTTTTCCCCACCCCTGGGGACTATAAACATCATTTCTTCTGATATCTGTGCTGCAGGCTGGTCAGCCCAGGGCTCCTCTTTCGTTACTGAGCATTTTTCGGAAGGGAATAACCATTTCTTTTCAGGAACGTTTTCCTTTTGCATTTCCCTGACTTTCAGCCTTTGTTTCAAAGGTGAGGGTTTTCCAGCACCCTCAAGTTTTTCCAACCCAAGATGTGTGGGTGCTTGGCTTTAGGAGAGGTATTTGTAATAAAGCACCACTTGCTAATTACTACTACGAGTTTGGCTTCTTAGATTATGAGCAGTGAAACTGATTATATTGTAGTCTGAATTTTGAAGGCAAAAAGCCACTGAGTTAGGGACTTCTTGGTGGTCCAGTAGCTCGGATTCCTCACTCCTAATTCAGGGGCTGCTGGTTTGATCCCTGGTCAGTGAACTAGATCCCACATGCTGCAACTAAGAGTTCGCATATTGCAATTAAAGATCCTGAGTGCCATAAAGATCAGGATCCTACATGCCTCAACTAAGACCTGGCACAGACAAAGTAAATAAATATTTTAAAAAGACCCTGAATTAGTTATGCTTGATCATCTTCCTATTAATTACCACAGTGCTTGTCAGCGCTTTAATTAATGTATATTATAGATGCAATTACTCTTTTTGGATCTTATTGATTAAGTTCAATGAAAGATCCTTCTGGAGATGTGTTAGCCATACTTTGCCTCTAGCTCCTCTTACAAGGAGTCAGTTTCATGTTCAAATACATTTTGTCTGATAAATTGACTGCACATGGAAGAACTAAAGAGAGCAATTAGGTATGACATCAAATAAATGACTCAGTGACAAAGTATATTCCATTTAGGTCAGCACAGTTCAAAATGTGAGAAAACATGATTTAACTGGCTGGGCTGAAAGACAGTTTAAATTACCGTACAAAAAGAATCACTTTGCCTTCTGAGGTTTGGTAATTGGAGATATGTAATATTTATTGTGTTTGCTGGGAGAGGACTCTGTTATGAGATGGGTGCAGTTGTTTCTGTGGGTATTGTTTAATATGACAATGTGCTGGCCCAATCTTTACGCATAATGTGTGTTGCTTTTGGCCACAGTGAGGGCGGTGAGTGAGTGATGTGACGCTGAAGCCTGGTAAACCATGATAAGCGAATATAGTTTGCTCCTTAGAGAGCTAATGAGGGTGGCGGTGCCCTGGAGTAGGGAGGGGATGACTTCAGCAGTTAACTGCAATGTTTTCTTCCATCCTTCACCTCTCCCTTTTAGAACTGTGCCCACCCTTTTCCATGTGATTTTGTAGGGGCTTCAATTCAAGGAGGTACCATTGCCCCATTGATGTTGGGCATGACTGTGTACTTAGCAGACATGATGCCTGCAGAGATCTTAGATGTGCTTCTGTGGTTGGTTTGGCCTCTGGTGCTCCTGCATCCACTATGAGAAGAATGTGTTCTGGATGGCTGCTGGCCTAAGGGGGTCACGGGGGCACATGGAACAGAAGCAACACCCCTTGGAGCCAAGCAGATTGAGACATGAAGACCTGTGAGCAAGAAAAATAAATGCTTAGGATCGTAAGCCACTGACTTTCGGGCGAGTTCATTATGAACCATAATTTTGGAGATAGCTGATAGATATGCATGCTAAAAAATAAATCCCTGCCTTTGTAAGAATTTCATTTGCTCCTTTTACGTTAAGGTCCTCATTTTCACACCCTTCATAGGGTGTGGGTTAACGTCATTCAGGATTTAGTGGTGTTCTTTGGCTACCATGCAGTGATGTCCTTTGCTGGTTAGATTTCGTGACCAGAGGTTGAATGAATATAAACTGTTAGTTGCTCAATTGTGTCCAACTCTTTGTGACCCCATGAGCTATAGCCTGTTGGCTCCTCTGTCTGTGGGATTTCCTGGGCAAGAATACTGAAATGGGTAGCCATTCCCTTCTCCAGGACATCTTCGTGACCCAGGGATCGAACCTGGGTCTCCTGCATTGCAGGCAGATTCTTTACCATCTGAGCCACCAGGGAAGCTTATAGATTAATCTAATTAGACACTCCTACTTAATTATGTTTTGGGGGACTTTACATATTTTAAAACTTTATGTTGGCTCTTTGATGGCTTTAAAGAGGAAATTTAAAAACTCAAATTTTGCTGGAAAAGAGTTTTTAGTTGCATACAATTAATTTCACAATAGTTTAGGGAGGCAATAAGTTTAGTAGAGCATATTAGGTAGTTCAAAGATGGTGAGGACAGGAGAGAGAAGCCCGGAGACTAAGCTGACAGGCTCAGCGCTCCCAGAGTGAACCACGAATGTGTCAGCAGGGACCCTGGTATGTCTGGTGATGCGACCTCACAGCTTCTGTTGCCTCATGGGCCACTGGACCCTCAAACCTCTGCTACTAATGTCCCTGCTGCCCTGAGCCCGGGAACCTTTGTCATCACCCTTTTCAGAAAGAAGATTCTGCTTCCTCAAGTTCTTTTCTTCATCAAAGGCTCTTATGGGTACATCTGGTTGGTGGTGCCTAGATCGCAAGCCTGTATCCTAGCTGCATGGGAACCTGAGGAAATGAGTTTATAGCTTCTTCCTTAGGAAAGCAAGACTTACAGTGTGGAAAAATACCGAAACTTAGGTAGGTTGTTCAGAAGATACCATACGGTCATAAAGCTTGAAAAAAGTCTACATAAATTGGTACTGTTTTAAAACCAACCTTTACTACTAGTAATTAGTATAGTAATTTTTAAAAGGTGAAAATAAATATAGTTTATCCAGTTTTTTTATAAAGTGATCATTAATATAAAGTAAAACTTCAAAGAACCTCTGACCTTATATATTTCTCAACTGGGTCCTTTCTACAAAATATCCCAGAAAGTCAGATATCAAGTAAAAAATTTTTACATCAAAATCTCATTGATTTAAATTCTACTTACTCAAAATTTATGATAATCAATTTGACTAAATTGGTTTATTAGTTTCACAACATGGCAGTGTTTGTAACACTAAGTTAAAAATATTCTCAAAACTTTGGAAACACCTATTTATGTACAATTCTACTTACTTTAACATTCTTCTTTTTCACTAAGCTAGGTAGCATTGTTTGATTTCCATTAGGGCTTGGCAGTCTTGACTCTGCCTTTAAAAATCTGCTATCTAAACTCTTCATTAAGTCAGAGATTCAATTCCCCATTTAGTAATGGGAATGAATTCTAGAACATTTCATTGGCTTCAGAGAAAATTGTTAGATGAACCTGTGAGGAAATATCCACATCTCTCTATATGCCTTGGATGTTAATTTATAGCCCTGTGTCCCTCTTGGGAAAAGCTGTCACGTGTAAGACTGTGTTAGGATGCTAATTTGTTGTATGGAGCAGTGTGTATTTGCTGGACAGGATGCTTCGGATGTGCCAACTATAGCACCCAGGTGTGTAGCAGGGAGTGTGGAATGGGGGAAGAAGAGAAAGCTGTTTGAAGAAGTCCAGCAGAATGTGAAGAGGATGGAGCAGTCAGACTGGTAATTAGAACACCAGAGAGGAGATGAGTAACCTGCAGGAGGATTATGCACTGACAGAGTAGGAGCCAGAGATTAGTGAGCACGTCACACTGGGAGTGAGACAGGAAGAAGACTGTCATTCTTTGGGCTGGCTGAGCCCCATTTGGTGAGTCATTTTAATCTGTATAAATTCTTTATCTACCTAGACTCAGTGCTCTGAGTTTTCTTTGGCCTGAAGACCAGCATCTGAGCGTTTGGGCTGCTATAACTGATAGCACAGGATGGGTGGCTTACATAGCACATGTTTTCTTGTAGTTATGGAGGCCAGGATGTCTCAGATCAAGGTGCTGGCAGACAGTGTGTCTGGAGAGCAAATGCTTCCTGGTTCATAGAGGGTCGTCTTCTCAATATGTCTTCACGTGGTGGACAGAGAGCTAGCTCTCCACTCCCTTTTTATAAAAAGATAAGGAAACATAAGCTTCAAATGACACAATAGAACAGAGAGGTAATATAGGGCATTCTACCTGAAAGCAGCAGAATACTTTCTTCTCAAGTGCACATGGAACATTCTCCAGGATAGACCACATCTTGGGTCACAAATCAAGCCTTGGAAAATGTAAGAAAATTGATATTGTATCAAGCATCTTTTCTGACCACAATGTTATAGGATCAGAAATCAGTTACAGGAAGAAAACTGTAACAGACACAAATACAACATGGCTAAACAGTGCTCTGCTAAATAACTAAGTGATCATTGCAGAAAGTAAAGAGGACATAGGAGGATGAGATGGCTGGATGGCCTCATCGACTCGATGGATGTGAGTCTGAGTGAACTCTGGGAGTTGGTGATGGACAGGGAGGCCTGGAGTGCTGCAATTCATGGGGTTGCAAAGACTGAGCGACTGAACTGAACTGAAGAGTCTCGATGGTGTGGTGGAAGGAAAGTTTGCTTAGAATGGGATCATGACTGAGTAAGAGGAGAGAAATAGGAGTTGTGAGCTTCTATGACTATTTGAGGATTGCTGCTATAAAAGGAGCAGAAACCCAGGGTTCTAAGGTATACAGTGTATTTGTAGGCCGTGATTCAATAGAAAGAAAATTTGATGGTGGAGGGGCAAAGAGCAAAGTCCCTGACTGAGCAAGAAGGGATAGGACCCAGTGCATGAGTGGAGGGGTTGCCTTATCTAGCAGTCAGCACGGTTAATCCTGCTGTATGAGAGAGATGGCAGAGTCCTGTGGGCACAGATACAGAAAAGTTAATAAGATTTTTGGTGGAGAAATAGAGAAAATGAAGTTTTCTTCTGATTAGTTCCATTTCCGCAGGGAAATAAAAGTAATCAACAGGGAATAACTGGCCCAGGGACCAAGAAATTATCAATAAAACAAAGCAGAAGGCTCCCAGTGGGCAGGGGGTGGGTATAGAATATTGTAGAAGAGTTCAGAAATAGTTTTTCTGAATAGTGAAAAAATGATGAACTTGGGACAGCTTGTAAGGTTGCCAGACAGAGCTGAGGGTCCAGTTGAAATGATCAGATATTAAACTGTGTTCAGATAGCACAGTTGTGTGTTTTCCTGTACCACATTGGGCCTTTTGTATGCAAAACAGAGTAGCCAAAGAGTTGGGTTTTTGCCAGGGCTGGGTTTTGCCAGAAGAGTACATCAAAGGATGAGAGGAGAAAAATACTTGAGGGTAATTGCTGGGAAGAGATTGTAATGATAATCCAAGATTTATGTAGAAGGTATGAAGACATGGAGAGTGATGGACAGTAAGCAGTAGGTAGGGTCAGAAGATTGGAAGTCCTGATGAGGTTAGAGAATTGTTGGAGTTAAAGTAATGAGAAGAGTGACTTCAAAAGTAGATGGTGCTGGTGATTGATTGGGAGGCTTGAAACAGACTTTGGAGGTTGCACAGCTCTTGGCATCATGCTCCAGGCTTTGGCTGTGGGAGTGGGAGGATGAGATGAGTGGAGGACAGAGAAGAGTTGCTCAAAGAGAGAGGAGCCAGGATGTTGAATGCGTTGCATGGGTGATGTTGAATGCATTGCATGGGTGATGCTGAGGCCCCTTAAGAATGTTGACAGAGTGGAAGTAGAGGGTGGCGTAGTGAGTCAGTGGTTAAATGAGGGGATACGTTGGTGTGATGGCTGTAGAAAGGGTGGAGTGGGGTGTCATCCAGCACTATGTACCCTAAAAGAGCTGGGAAGGAGAGAGGAGTAAAAGCCTGGAAGCAGCGATGAGCAGTAATAGGGGCCACTCACCCCAGCTTTGTGGGGCCTGGGAGAAAGTATTGCCATCACTTGAAGAGCTTCATGGAAAACCACATCCAAAGAAAACAGCCAGGGATTGGCTAGAATTAATCCTACAGCTATCATGAGGAAGCAGTGGTCTTCTTCATAGCCACACTAACACCAATCCCGTAGACAGTGTATGTATAATCGCAGCAGCACAGTATAGCATACTTTAGAAAAAGTAGATTGGGGGCTTCTCTGGTGGTCCAGTGGTGAAGATTCTGTGCTTCCCATGCAAGGGATGTAGGTTCAGTCCCTGGTTGAGGAACTAAGATTCCACGTGCTATGGGGTGTGGCCAAAAAGAAAAAAAATGGATTGATTTTTATCCATTTAATCCATGTTTAGTCCAACCAGTACTTTAAAAATGTAGTATCAAGAGTAAACGTTTAAATTAAAAATGAATGGTGTTGCTTTGGGCTGGCTAATATAGGACTCCAAGATAGTAAGTTGATAGTGTCTTTTGCTGGGGAGGTGGGTTGTTAATAACTGCCCATAATCAAATGAGATAAAAAGAAGTTCTTTTAAATATAAAGCAGATGCTTGGATTTATTTTCCTGTTTCTTTATTTTAATGTTTGGAAAAAATATTGTTTCCCCTTTTCGTTCTCATGTGTTTCATTTTTAAATTTTCAAATAAGTTTTGACTCAGATATATCTAGAAATTAATACTCAAGAGAAAACAAGGTTCTAGGTCATTGATCTAAACATATGTAATGAAATTATGAAACTTTGACTTACTCATTATGATTCAATGCTAGTTTACTTCAAAACTTAGAGATCATGTATGTGTGTAGCTGTGTTTTGATATATTAATTAGAGAACCACAGAATTTATTTTTGAAGGAGATTTTATATATCATTTAATTTAATCTTTCTTAAGCCATCGTTTAGGCTAATTAAACTATTGCAATGCCAGCACACTTGGAAAGATGACTGGTCTTGGGCTGCCTCTAATCCTTATATTGAGTTGCCTCTGTTAGGATCTAAACCAAAAGTACTTTGGAAATTGTGGAAAGAGAATAGTTATTGAATTATATTCAACTTAATTATTTTGCTCAGGTCAATGTAATATGTGAATTTCCATTATTGTTCAGTTCAGTTCAGTTGCTCAGTTGTGTCCAACTCTTTGCGACCCCATCAATTGCAGCACGCCAGGCCTCCCTGTTCATCACCATCTCTCGGAGTTCACTCAGACTCACGTCCATCGAGTCCGTGATGCCACCCAGCCATCTCATCCTCGGTCGTCCCCTTCTCCTCCTGCCCCCAATCCCTCCCAGCTTCAGAGTCTTTTCCAATGAGTCAACTCTTCCCATGAGGTGGCCAAAGTACTGGAGTTTCAGCTTCAGCATCATTCCTTCCAAAGAAATCCCAGGGCTGATCTCCTTCAGAATGGACTGGTTGGATCTCCTTGCAGTCCAAGGGACTCTCAAGAGTCTTCTCCAACACCACAGTTCAAGAGCATTTAATCTTCGGCGCTCAGCCTTCTTCACAGTCCAACTCTCACATCCATACATGACCACAGGAAAACCATAGCCTTGACTAGACGGACCTTAGTCGGCAAAGTAATATCTCTGCTTTTGAATATACTATCTAGGTTGGTCATAACTTTTCTTCCAAGGAGTAAGCGTCTTCTAATTTCATGGCTGCAGCCACCATCTGCAGTGATTTTGGAGCCCCCAAAAATAAAGTCTGACACTGTTTCCACTGTTTCCCCATCTATTTCCCATGAAGTGATGGGACTGGATGCCATGATCTTCATTTTCTGAATGTTGAGCTTTAAGCCAACTTTTTCACTCTCCTCTTTCACTTTCATCAAGAAGCTTTGTAGCTCCTCTTCACTTTCTGCCATAAGGGTGGTGTCATCTGCCTATCCGAGGTTATTGATTTTTCTCCCAGCAATCTTGATTCCAGCTTGTGTTTCTTCCAGTCCAGCATTTCTCATGAGGTACTCTACATAGAAGTTAAATAAGCAGGGTGACAATATACAGCCTTGACGGCTGTTCCTATTTGGAACCAGTCTGTTGTTCCATGTGCAGTTCTAACTGTTGCTTCCTGACCTGCATATAGGTTTCTCAAGAGGCAGGTTAGGTGGTCTGGTATTCCCATCTCTTTCAGAATTTTCCACAGTTTATCATGATCCACACAGTCAAAGGCTTTTGCATAGTCAATAAAGCAGAAATAGATGTTTTTCTGGAACTCTCTTGCTTTTTCCATGATCCAGCAGATGTTGGCAATTTGATCTCTGGTTCCTCTGCCTTTTCTAGAACCAGCTTGAACATCAGGGATTTCATGGTTCACGTATTGCTGAAGCCTTGCTTGGAGAATTTTAAGCGTTACTCTACTAGCGTGTGAGATGAGTGCAGTTGTGTGGTAGTTTGAGCATTCTTTGGCATTGCCTTTCTTTGGAATTGGAATGAAAACTGACCTTTTCCAGTCCTGTGGCCACTGCTGAGTTTTCCAAATTTGCTGGCATTTTGAGTGCAGCACTTTCACAGCATCATCTTTCAGGATTTGAAATAGGTCAACTGGAATTCCATCATCTCCACTAGCTTTGTTTGTAGTGATGCTTTCTAAGGCCCACTTGACTTCACATTCAAAGATGTCTGGCTCTAGATTAGTGATCACATCATCATGATTATCTGGGTCGTGAAGATCTTTTTGTACAGTTCTTCCATGTATTCTTGCCACCTCTTCTTAATATCTTCTGCTTCTGTTAGGTGCATACCATTTCTGTCCTTTATCGAGCCCATCTTTGCATGAAATGTTCCTTGGTATCTTTAATTTTCTTGAAGAGATCTCTAGTCTTTCCCATTCTGTTCTTTTCCTCTATTTCTTTGCATTGATCGCTGAAGAAGGCTTTCTTATCTCTTCTTGGTATTCTTTGGAACTCTGCATTCAGATGCTTATATCTGTCCTTTTCTCCTTTGGTTTTCGCCTTACTGTTAGCCCTATTTTAAAGTCTGTATTTGTTTTTGAGTAGGCTCATCTGGTTATTAAAACAACTGAATTAACTGAACTGTTGGGTTGCTTTGCATTAGTTATATATATGATATGTGAGTCAGTAGATATGCTATTTGCTGCTGTTGTTTAGTTGCTAAGTCATGTCTGACTCCTTGTGACCCCATGGACTATAGCCTGCCGGGCTCCTCCTATCCATGGGATTTCCCAGGCAAGAATACTGGAGATGGTTGCCATTTCCTTCTCCAGGGAATCTTCCCAACCCAGGATCAAACCTGTGTCTCCTGCATTGCAGGCAGATTCTGTACCACTGAGCCACCTGGGAAGCCCTAGGATATGTTATGCTATATATATATATATATATATATATATATATATATATATTATATGTATTATATAGATAACCCATATTTATATATGTGGATTGCTTTGCATAAATAACATGTGATTATCTGGTTATATTTTACTTATTTGGAGAAAGCACATATACATAACTACATATATATTGGAGCTTTGCAGGAGGACAGTCAATTTCAATGTATGTTTTCTCTGATTCCTTTTAGCTTTTCACTTGCTTTGTAGAGCAAGGTCAGCTCTCCTTGCTTGTAGTGACACTAGGTCCAGAATATACCATTACCTTCTACCTGAAGGGATGTGCATTTGTACTTTTAATATATTGTACAAGTAATTTTATAGCAGTAATGATGGAAAAAATTCTGAAACCACCCAGAGGTAATCTGATCTATCAACATTTTTATTCCTTCTAGTCTTTTTGTATATGGATGCATGCTTAAAAAATCCCCACAGTTTAGTCATCACTTACATATATCTCTTTACTCAGCACTGATCTCCACTCTGAATATTGTATGTTTAGCAGAGATGAGCGCTTGTAATTATGGAAAATGGTTTTTGGTTTTGTTTGGTTTGTGTTTTGTCAAATATAACAGTTTTCCCCACACTTTGGGTATTCCTGACTAACCGAAATAGCAGCAGGGCTCAAGGAGAAATTTTGAAGTTCATCTGATATTTAATTGGCACCTTAGTTTGAGACTTCATTGTAATAGAGTTGATCCATGTCCTAGTATTTTATGTGGGGATAATTTGCAAGCTGCAGTCCATGGGTTAGCAAAGAGTTGGACACGAGTTAACTACTGAAACACAACAATCTTATTTGACTGTCACAGAGCCCAATTATAAAAAAATCTTTTGAGCACAATTTTCATTGGCTGAAGGCACCATCCTTCCTCGATCACCTTGCCCATGGGGATGCCAGGATCTAGGGGAGATTTATGACGTTATAGAAATGGGGGCATTTTCCTTAGAGCATAAAATCAGGGTAAGAAAGGCTGCATTGGCCAGAGCTCAGCAGTGCCTGGGAGGAGACTTTCCAGGGCATCTTGTAAACTTTAGATGAAAGGAGTGAGCCTGGCTAATAGAGCCCTCAATTCTCTTTTCTTCTTCAAGAAAAGTTGCCTTTAAAGTTTGATAGGGTAAAATTTTTGATTGTCAAAACCTAATGAAACAAAAAGATGTCCTTCTTGGTCAAGTTGAAAATTTTTAACAGTTTGCCACTTCCCTAGAAGTAATGGTTTTAGTTCAGAATTTTATTTTGTTCTCTATGAAAAACAAATACCATTCCATCCCACTAGGTTATTTAGTTTTGCCTTTTGGACCCTGTCAGACAAAATGACAACTACGTTGTTCAGATAGCTTGCAAACAAATAATTTTGTTACTAAGTTGAAATAACATCACGATAATTTGATTTAAAATGATGGTGGAAGTCACTGTAGCGTTCACAAGTTTGCTATTAGATTTTTACTATGTGTTCTTTGTGTACCTGTTTTTAATATAACCTTTACTTATTTTTTGTTTTTTTTTTTAGAAGTTTGTGGAGTATTTTTTTTTTTTTAACTTCTGGTTGTATTTTGAAATGTTTGCCTGGAAAGCATCAATAGAAGTTGCTTTTTTTCTTCTTTATAGGTTTTGACTAAAATTTCATTGGGTGAACTGTTTAATATTTTTAGTTTTTGATAAATGACATAGGTTTACAAAATAAATAAATTAAGGTAAATTACTTTCTCTTTAAGAAAGTAATTGCTGTAAAAGAATTTTAAATACCAGCTCCCCGAGGCATTTAAAACAGGACTTGATTAACTAAAGTATAACCTTACAGTTAACCATAAGAAAACACTATTTCTTAGCATTTGGTATGTTTAGGCAATTTTTTTCTTGGCTGTGTGTATCATGTGTTGCATTTTTCTGGAGCCTCTCATAGCAGAGGTAAGTGCATATGTCTCATTAGTTTGTGGTGGGGCTGCCCAGTTGGCCCGTTCAGTTTATTAATGGGGCCAAGTTTCGAGTTCTATCCCTGGACAAGCCAATTACTGTAGTTTCTCTCTACCCTGTACACATTAGATTGCACTAGTTATCACTGGATGCCTGTGAAGACTTAGGAACAGATATTTTGGGCACAACTCTTTGCAATTTGAGAACAACTGTTATGTTTATTGCTAGAGAGAGCTGGAGTGATTAAGGAAAGAGGTATTTTTCCAAGTTCAGTGTTCTGGTTAGCCAAAGGTTAATCAGAAAACTCCCTGTACTTCACTGATGAGTTTTGAAAAGAATCCTAAAATATACTGAAATGAAGCATGGTTGACGTTTGGTGCACGCTTTGCATTAGAATGGAAGCGTACTCATTATTTTTGTTTAGTGCTTACTATAAGCTGTCTGAAGATAACCATTCTCACCATCTTTCATGGTTAATTCTCTAGATAGTATGGGAGGCACAAATGCTTACTTGCTACAAGGTCTACTGGGATCATCCATTTAATTTTCTCACCTTACAAGTGAAGAGAGACGAATCTCAGGGAACCTGCTAGGATCACAAAGCTTGTTAGGCCCCCTCCAAGTTTAGAATCCAGGTACCTTCACCAGCTTGGACCCACTCGCCACTGCACTGTTCCCAGGGTGTGGAGGTTCCTACCACCCAGGTATCAGCTTCCAGCCTTAGCGTTTTCCTTGTTCTTTACTAGGGTTATGGTTGGCCCTCTGTATCTGTGGGTTTGCATTTGTGGATACAGAGGGCTGACTGTAAGGGACTTGAGCATCTGTGAATTTGGGAATCTGCAAGGGGTCCTGGAGCCAATCCCCTCGGATACCCAGGTATGACTGTATAGGTAAAAACATTCTAGTGAGTACTGTGAGTTCCTAAACTGTGAACCTTCCTAAGTTTATTGCCAATCTGCTTAGATCCATGTAAAACTTGATATTCTTATTTACTTAAGACATAATTGACCCAGTATGAGAATTTATCTGTTATTCTTTTAATTAATTAAATTTTGCCACACTGCAAGGCATGCAGGATCTTAGTTCCCTAACCAGGGATCAGACCTGTGTCCCCTGCAATGGAAGTGTGAAATCTTAACCACCTGACTACCAGGGAAATCCCAAGAATTTATTTTATCTTTATTTGGACATTTCTAAACAAAACTGTGATTGAAAAAAAGAAAATATCAAAATGGCTAGAAAGAAGAAAAGATAGGAAAGACTTTGGGGAGGAGGAGATAGTGAGAACTTTCAAATACTGATTACGTGCTCTGTAATTCAAAAGGTTATAAGTGAAATGCTTGCAACTTCCTGTTCTTAGGTTTTTAAGAATTCTGCGTAATGGAGAAAACACCTTTCAACAGACACAGTGGGTGTACACAGCTAAATGACAATTACACTGTTTTCAATCATTTTGTGGAATTACCTCCTCTTCAGAAAATTGTTTTAAGAAACATTCTAGTTATGTATTGTTTGCTCTGAAGTATGGTTTTTGCCAGCATCTCAAATGGTGACATCGCAGCCAGTTCTGGAATACAGAGTTCTTGCTCAAGTTAACTGTACTGTACTAATTGCAGTCACTTGGGGGAAAGGGACTCCCATCTGAGGAGTTGTTAAAAATATTTAAACAGTGTTTTATGACTTTTTTGTTTCTTTAACTTTGGATTCCCAAACCACATGCAGGTGATTTGCAGGTATCTGCTCTTTAGGATTACCAGAACCACTTTTCTGTTGGTGTGTATAATTGAGCTTTAATCACAAACAGCTGTGTTAAGTCAGCTCAACCAACGAAAGGTATGATAGTGAGAGGAAAGTAACCTGGAAGGCTCTAAACCTGCTTAGAAATTTTATCTACTAGCAAAATGTATATGAGCATATTAATTAGGACTTTTTTTCCTTGCAAGTGCCAGAAAACGCAGTCCAACCTGGCATTATTATTTTTGGCACAGATGCTGCAAGAGCCCAGGGGTGAAACTGGCTGTAGGGCAGGCCTTCCTAGAGGGGCTCAGAGGGTTTCACTGGGGCCCAGTTTCTCTCCATCTCTCAGTCCTGTGTCTTCTGTGACAGCTCCATTTTCAGTCTAGCTCATATGTGGCTGAAGGACAGTGGCCATGCCTTTAACCTACATCTTTGTAGGTACAAGTTCAATGACAGAAAGGCCCCCACCGATGAGCTCACTCTCTCTCTGGTCCTGGTTGGATATTGTATCCATGGTTGAAAAATTAGTGAGATGAGGGGTACACTACACTGTCCGGCCATTTCCAAGTTACATGATCCACCTCTAGAGAGAGCTGGGGAAAACTGGGTCCTCAAAAGAAAGGAAAGGTGTTGTACCCAAAGAAGGGGTGATGGTTGGTGGGTGGTCAGGGAATAACAAAGAGTGACCACAATATAGGTGTTCATTTGTGTTTTCCACACCATAAAGTAATCATTATGTGATTCTGCACTTCTTGTGATATATCATAGAACCTTTCATTTCATAATACTAGGAAAGGAGTGAAAGAAACCAATTTTCTCTATCTGTGAAGCCAGTATTAAAATGCCTTTTGTGGGGGGGCTGGTATTAGTTTTTGAAGCCACTTTGGGCAGGCTGTCCTGCTGATAGGACCTTTTCCTGAACTGATAAGTTAGTTTTTGAGTGTCATGTGTTCTCTAGCCCATTTTTCTCCCAACACGTGAGGTCTCAGGTTGTACCCCTGTAGTAAGACAGTAAATGAAATCACCTGTGTGTTAAAGTTAGGGGATCCACAGGATTTCAGAGAGGTGGGGGACTTCAGTGGATTGTACAGACAGTTCTGACCAGACTTGGGGAAATAGGAAATTCTTGCCCGTTAGAAGGGAGAAATGATAAATCTAAAATATGCTCCATCTGTTAAGATGAAGGCAGGAGGAGAAGGGGACGACAGAGGACGAGATGGTTGGATGGCATCACTGACTCAATGGGCATGAGTTTGAGCAAACTCCAGGAGATGATAAAGGACAGGGAAGCCTGGTGTGCTGCAGTCCATGGGGTTCCAAAGAGTTGGACATGACTGAGTGACTGAACAACAACCTAAGATTATTAAAAAAAAAAAGATCCTTAAATAGATACCAGCTCTTGCTAACAAAAGCAGCAAGAAGAGTTGGGTCCTGCAGCAGGGCTTGCTAAGCCTCTGACCAAAGCCATTTGTAGGCTTCAGGGTGATGCTAACAGTGCACAGATCCTTGTCCTCAAGGTGGGCGAGCTCTCTCCTGTTAATGGGCCTCGCTGATGGATTGCTGAGTTTACTAGTGAGGGCTCTGGTTAATGGTGGTCACCTCCCTGCTTTCCACGATGGCCATGCCATCCATGCCTACATATCTATAACCTTGATGAATCTGCTGTAGATCTTAGTGCATCTGCCTGTTTCCGTTTCTGCTTTCTTCTTCAGTTTTTCCCCTGCTTTCTCAAGCCCTCAATTTTTTCCTTCTTTTTCCTGGTTCTCTCTTTTCTGGAGCTTAGTGATCACTAGAGCTGGACAGAGGTAACATTAAGCCTGTTCACAGATGACCTTTAGCTCTTATGGCCATTACCAGTCCCAACACTGTACGTTGCTGTATTTTTTGTTAATGCTGTAGGTTTTATCACATGTAAACAAAGCAAGTCTATCTTGGCTCATAATCATAACATCACATACACATCTCCAATACTCCCTTTATCACAGAGATTTCCCATGTGAAATCAAGCCTGAGTTTTTGTTACAGTAATTGATTGAGAGTATTTATTGGTGACAGATTATGGGATAAATATGCAAAGTATTGACCGTTCTTATCAATAATAGAAATAGTGACATCATATCTACCTTTGTCTTTGCCATGATGATTTTATTTCTCAGTGAAAGAGAAATTACTATAAGGCCAGATTTGGAAAGATAGCTCAAGCAGTGCAATAAAGAAATTTGCTTCTTTCTCCTTTAAAATTGTTTTGAATGGCATCTGTATTTTATTTTAATTTTTGTCAGCGTTTCAAAGTATATAATTTTTGATTGTAGTAAAATACAGCAGTCCCCTCTGTATATCTTTATACTTCTAATTTCTTTTCTTCAGAGACAGCCACTTGTAAGCCTTTGTTTTTCTTTGTAGCATCTGTCTATTCTATGCATATATTGCTATTTGTAAGCTTAATTTTTTTAGAGATTATCTATTGATTTTTCAGTATGGAAGAAGATTTATTCTTTGTTAAACTACCCCCTCCCATCCACCCAATATAGTTATGTCACATTTTTTGGATATTCAGAAACCTTTGTTTGCAGGCATACCTCAGAGATACTGTGGGTTGGGTACCACGATAATATGGCAACAAAGTGAGCCACATGAATTTTTGGTTTCCTAGTGCATGTAAAAGTTATGTTAACACTATGCTGAAGTGTGCAGTAGCATCGTGGCTAAAAATATGTAGATAACTTAATTAAGAAATACTTTTTTGCTAAAGAGTGCTAACTGTCACTGAGCCTTCGGTGAGCTGTAATAGTAACATCAAGAATCATTGATCACAGATCACTGTAATAAATGTGAAAATTATGAAAAAGTTTGAAATGTTGCAAGAATTACCAAAATGTGACACAGAGATACAAAATGAATACTGTTGAAAAAGTGGTGCTCATAGCCTTGTTGAAATCCAATTTGTAAAAAAAAAAAAAAAAATAGTGATGTTTGTGAAGTGCAGTAAAGCAAAGGACAATAATATGAGTATAATTAGATTATTTGTTGTTCCTGGCTGAGCCAGTGAATGTACTATGATTATACTTTCTTGAAAGCCATCTTTCTTTTTTTCCTAGAGTAGCTAATTTCTTTTATATGTCCACAGTCTGATAGTTTTAAAAGTTCTTTCCTTAGGTCTGCATGCATTTAGTAATCTATCAGTTCTATAATCTATTTCTTGAGACATTCCTCCTGGAGCTTTTTGTCCCCAACTCTAATCTGAACTGCTTTTTCTCTGGGTTTATTGAATAGCTCTGCCCTGGGATTCTCCTTCACCATTACTCTTGGTTTTCCTTTGCCTTTAAAAAGAACCCTTGGATCCCATGTCATATTTCTTGGTTTACTTCCTCATTTTGATGGAATACATCCTTCAGTAGCTTTCTGAGAAAAGGTATGTAGTTGATAAATTTTGTGTCCTTATGTGTCTAGAATCACCCTACCCTCACATTTGGTCAATAGTTTGGCTGCTGCTGCTGCTGCTAAGTCGCTTCAGTAGTGGCCAACTCTGTGCAACCCCACAGAGAGCAGCCCACCAGGCTCCCCCATCCCTGGGATTCTCTAGGTAAGAATACTGGAGTGGGTTGCCATTTCCTTCTCCAATGCATGAAAGTGAAAAGTGAAAGTGAAGTTGCTCAGTTGTGTCCAACTCTTCACGGCCTGGTGGACTGCAGTCTACCAGGCTCCTCCGTCCATGGGATTTTCCAGGCAAGAGTACTGGAGTGGGGTGCCATTGCCTTCTCTGATAGTTTGGCTGAGATTACTTCAATACTTTTCTCTTTTTAGGTAAAAGATAATTCTGGTGAGTTGTGTGTGTGTGTATGAAATCATTTTTGTTAAGAGTTTTAAAGGCATTTCTCTATTAATTTCTATATTAAGAAAGAAATTTATATAATATCTAAAGCACGGATTTTCTTTTTATCTGTTTTGCCTTTTATGATGATATGAAATAGGCTGGAATGAATGTTCTAGCAGTTTTGTATTTACTTGAATTTGTTGTTGAATTTAGTTGGACACGACTTAGTGACTGAACCACAACAACAAACCTGATGTTAATAAGCTGAATATTCTTCATTTAGAAAAGTGAAAGGATTTGGTATTCTGGTTATTTAATCCTGGATGAGCCTTTTCTGGGACAGGGATTAAAAGGCTTCAGACCAAGGCCATGGTTAGGAAGGTGGAGTATTAATGGTTGTGTGAATTTAAATCTAATCCCAGCTAAAATTTTTTTCCTCTTTTCAGGTAAAAAATAATCCTGTTGATTTTCCCTCTGGTTTGGTTTTCAAATGTCACTAAAGGAATGATAGTTTCATAGCTTGACTTCAGGTTGTCTTAAATAAGAAACATCACGATTTAGTCTCATTTGCATCTCCATAAAAATCATATTTTAAATAAACACCTGAGTGCATCCTGTATATTTTAGATTGACTTTTACTGCCTACTGAATATTCACATATCCATCATATTTTTGTCAAGTTTATCATGTGACATTCCGTGGATAATACCAGGCATGCAATGATCCATAGAAATTTCAGTTGTGCAGAATTTGTCTAAATATTTTATGGATTTTTATTGCTTTCATACTTATCTTCCCCATTTCTTTTTAAAAAATAAGTAGTAGTGGTGAAAGTATGGAGAGAAGTGGGTTGCATTTGAGATACTGATGAGGGAAAATCATTAGCATTTGAGACTGGGAGTTGGGTAGGATGAGATGAAGGGAAAGAAATGAGAGGAAACTGGAGACCTGGAAAGCAGCTTGTTAATTTCACCTAGAAATGTCCAGAGTAGGATAGACTCACAGATAAAGTAATCCAGTACTGATAAGATGTATATTCTTCCTTTAGAAAACTAAAAGGATTTGGTGTTCTGATTAGAGTATTTAATCCTGCATGAGCCTTTTCTGGGCCTGGGATTTCAGATGAGGGAGTTGTTTAGGAAGCTGGAATATTTATGATCAGGTGAATTTAAATCTGATTTCAGTGTGTGTCCTTTACCTGGGGAATTGTCTAATTACATATATACTTTTTCATATTTATATCCTTAATTTCTTCTGCAGTGTTTTCCAGATTATTAGAGGCCTGGAACATTTAAGTGAAGAAAACAGTTTTTTAAAGGCTTTTTTTGTTTCAGGGCCATGATTTAAAATTAATTTTTAAATGTGAAACATTACCGCAAAATATTTTATTCTTTTTTGGCAACATTTTCCCTGTGTGTTCCTGAGCAAATACTAGAGATGAGCATTTGGCTTGAGTTACAGACAAAACCAGGGATGTATCTATTGGTGCTTGCATTGTCTCCTGAATTAAGACATAGTCCCTAACAACCTGACAGTGTATTAGGGCAAATGGTGGTTGGCAGGGGACTTTCAAAGTACTGTTCTATGCTTTTGTTCCAATTGCCTTTTAAGTTAAATGCTAGTTGGAGCGGACAGATACCACTCTTTTCACAATTTTTTTTCACCCCCAGTGAGAGGCCTTTTGGTTGTTTCAGTCTCGGCAGAGTGAGAGCTGCAACTGGGTTTGGTGGAGTCAAACCCACCACCACTCTTTGTCTGGCTCTGGCTTCTCCTCCCCTTTCTGTGGGCTCCCGAGCCAGGATGCCTGTAGGGACTCCCTCCTCTCCTGCAATCACAGCTTTGCAGTTCTTTGTGTGAGCTGTTATCAGTTTCAGTGGATATGGTTTGTTACCTCTATTTGTACTATAACTAGAAATTTGATAAGGTTATGTGCCTGTCAAATGATTTAGATGTCAGGTGCAGATGCAGCAAAGCAATTTTGACAAGTCAAACATTGTTGCAAAGAAGGGGGTTGAGGATGACCTGCTGATAGAAGAAAGTAAAACCTCTTCTGGCCTCAGTTTCTTTCTCTTTTAACTCTAGGTCAGTACTCTAACCTCTTTAATTTGTCCCTTCTTAAGTGAATGTGACATGGTGACTTCCAGCTTCTATCTAAAGGGCAGTGAAATGGAGGCCTGCCGCTGGAAGGTGGATGCTGGCATTTAGGGAGATTTGACTTTGGGTATTCTGATAAAAACAGCTGGGTCTGGAAACTTTATCTTTAACTGAAGCTGAGATTAAGGTCTTAGAAGACAAGGTTTATTAATGCCAGTGTCTGTTCACATATACGTATTGCAGAGAGCCTGGTATTTTTAGTAAGCAGTGACCCTTTCTTTTTGGTGGAGGAAAGGGCCCTGTGCTTTGCAGGACATTTATTGTCCTGTGTTCTGCGATTCAGGCACGATTTGATGGGTTTTGCTCACTGATTTGTCATACTATCTTTCTGGCCACTTGATGCAGAGAGCCGACTCATTGGAAAAGACCCTGTTGCTGGGAAAGACTGAAGGAGAAAGGAGAAAGGGGCAGCAGAGGATGAGATGTTAGATAGCATCACCAGCTCAGTGGATGTGAATCTGAGCAGACTCCGGGAGATAGTGCAGGACAGGGGCGGGAGCTTGGCATGCTGCAGTCCTGGGGTCGCAGGGAATCAGACATGACTTAGTGACTGAACAGCAATGACTGTTGGATGAAGAGTCGATTGAGCTTAGGATTAATAGGTTTAAGTTTCTTAGGCCTTTCTGTGTTTTACTTCTTTGATTAAATAACTGCATCTCTGAGTGATTCCGATATCTAAATATGTTTACTGTCCACATCGAATATGTAGCTTTGCCTTGGTATCTACCTCAGCAGAAGAAAATTCTCCATTTTGCCAGAGGCATGTGGACAATAGTTATCCCCTTAAAGGTGAATATGATCAAGAGAGGCTGCTGGAGTTGTAGGCATACTTCCAGTATTTTGCCACTTGGTTTTGTGAAGTTGTGGAATGAATGTAAGCATTCAAGTGTAACTCGTCTTGACAAGGGTTTCATTATGCTCTGCAAGCACAATTCAAAGAAATAATGAATTTATATTCAGAATAGTTTTGTTTGAGTTTATTTAAAGAAATGAAACACACACAATCCCTATAATAGCTCTTGCTACTGAAGTATTGATGGTGCTGACAAAGAGAAAACTCAGACCAGATGGTTTCCAAACAGTGGAACCACCTGGCTCCCTGGCAATGCCAACTTATTCCTGTTTCTCAGATAGCTGCACTCTCCCGGACTGTGAAATAAGTGAGACGTTCATGGGCTCAGGCAGAACAACATTCCAAAATTAGAATTATTAAGAGATGTTAAAACACTTATCCATATCAACTCAAACAGGCTGTTCTCTTCCATTTACATTTTTTTCCCTTTCTCATTGTAACTTGAAAACCCACATTACAAAGGAAAAATGCTATTTCTTCTTGAGATGTTCATTCTGGAGGGACAAGAAAGACTCTTTGTCCTTCTTTTAAAAAGGTAGTACTTATTTACCGGTGGTGCGGCATGCAGGCTCTTAGGTCCTTCAATAGGGATTGAACATGTGCCCCTTGCAGTCGAAGCATGGAATCTTAACCACTGGACCACGAGGGAAGTTCTCCTTTGTCCTTTTGAGAAATGAACTCAGCCAAACTCCATTAGTGTTTTTTGACCAAAGAGGAGACTTTTAGATCAGCAAGGGAAGAATAGGATTATACCTATAGCATCATAAAATGATACTTAGTCATGAAACTTCATAGGAATATAACCAAGATAATATGTTAATTGATGTGCAGACATGCAGTAACTTTTAAATGATCACATTTAAGTTAAATTTGGGGATTTTTTCCAGTTACTTAGTATCTGATTTTTTTGTATTGGAAATTAGAGTGAATTTAAAAGTGAAAGTATTGAATCATCTATGCATGTTTCTAAGTTGATGCTTAATATGGTCATCATGTTAAAGTTTCATCTTGAAGTGGTTACCTTAGTTTTTTTACTCACTCACTTGATGAATACCTACCAAACATCTAACTGATGCTGTTTGTAACCATTAAAGATTCAGATTCCCAGGAGAAGGATATGGCAACCCACTCCAGTATTCTTGCCTGGAGAATTCCATGGACAGAGAAACCTGGTGGGCTACAGTCCATAGGGTCGCAGAGGGGAACATGCCTGAGTGACTAACACACAGACACACAGACACACACATAGCCTAATGTATGTAACGTGTAAGATAATTTAAAAATTAACATTGTTGTTTAAAATTTAGTCTTTTTAAAGAAATAATGATTATTTTCATCAAAATTGTTTCAATCTAAGTGAAGATCTTTAAAGTTTTCAAAGTATTCGAATTACTATCTTGTGGTGTGATAGGGAAAGAAGAGCAAAGGCTTCCGAGGCAACAGATGTGGGTTTGGATCCTGACTGCAGCTCACCAGAATGTGATGTTAGGCTTGTGTTTCCTTTTTTTTTTATAATTGGAGGAGAATTGTTTTACAATGTTGCATTGGTTTCTGCCATACAGTGATGTGAATCAGTCATATATATATATATATCTCCTCCTCCTGAGCCCCTCTCCCCTCTCCCATCCCACTCTTCTAGGTCATCACAAAGCTCCAGGCTGGGGTCCCTGTGTTATATAGCATCTTCCCACTAGCTGTCTGTTTCACACATGATAGTATATATACATGTCGTTTGTGTCTTCATCTCTAAGTTAGTTTCTTATATTAGGTTGGGTTCTGGGCTTCACGAAGTGGAAAACGCAACTCTCATTCACTTGAACAAAATGATGATTTCTTTTGAAGATGTTAGAGTATACAGATCCATGGGCAAGAATGTGCCTGTTTGAGCTTTAGGAACAGTGTGGATCAGGACTCAAATGCCACCAGGCTGGGATTCTCTTAAGGCAGATGGGGTGTATCTGCCCCTCTGGGTTCTGGTGGTGGCAAACCTGGCTGTTGATAGTTCCAAGGCTTTGTACCTTAGAGTTTCACTACCAGAGGGAGAGTCTCATTCTACACTTTGGGTCCCGAGACTGCAAACCTCCAAAACCTATAGACTTGGACTAGCTTGGGCCAGATGATTGGCTGCCTTTGGGACGATCCTTGGTTGGTTGGTTAAGGAAGTGTGTCCTATAGGGAAATGACAGTTCTTGAGAATAACTGCATGGATGGATGAGGCCTGGGACCATTACCCAGAAGAAGGAGGTTGTGGGTGGACCCAAACAATAATGTCCACTACATCTCTCATCCGTACAAAATGTAAAAAGATATTTCTTTGCAGAGTGATTTTGAAGATGAAGCAGGATGGTCTGTCAGATGCCTAATATAATGTCTGATACCTTATACAATAGCTCTTTAATAAATCATAACTGCTGTTCCATAGCAGGAGGCAGGAAGCCAGCATTTCTCAAAACTGATGCCTGTAATCAGTGTGAAGCTCTCACTCTTAACTAAGAAGCATAAGAAGCCATAATTCTTCACTTTGTTCTTCAGCACCACTCGGGTGTTTATTTCTCATAGCTTCTTCCCTGTGGAAGACCTGAATTAGGACTACATTTCTAGTTGTATTATCAGTGTGTTAATAACCTGCAAACATTTCTAGGAAATTTATGTTTTAAATAAAATTC
Source organism: Nanger dama (assembly GCA_917880005.1). NCBI lineage: Eukaryota > Metazoa > Chordata > Mammalia > Artiodactyla > Bovidae > Nanger > Nanger dama. The sequence goes on from CAKJTW010000023.1 coordinate 31,780,663, forward strand.
TGTATTAAGGATTTAATCTTATTATTATTTTTTATTAAGACTGCTGATGAAGATGAGTGGAGGTAGGGATTCACCCAGTGACGGTCAGGACTTGTACTTTGGCCTGAGTGTCCTGAACCTCACCTATGAAATATAACAGTTTGTTTTCACACAGAAATGTAGTTACCAAGCCAGTGACATTTGCAGAAATAATTGATGTCCCCCCACTCCAGTAAACCTCTACCATACCACACACAAAGAAAAAGCCTTGCTGAGATCCATGGGTTTTTCTGGGTAGAAAAACTGTCTATCTTTGAAGCTATTCTCACTGTCATTTGTGTGCATAGTAAGTATATAATGTATTTAGATTTATTCTTCTTTTACATTCTTTTTCCTTTGTTTTTGCTGTGTTATAGTTTTTATTTTCCTTTTCTCCCCAGTTTTGCAGAAGTGGAAGAAGCATGCTTTCTTTTAGAAAAACAGTCAATGTTGCCTGGCGGATAATGCCATTGCAGGTGTGGGAGGATTGTTAAGGCCAATTTTAATGACATTATCAATCTGTTAGGAAGCAGGAACATGTAAGAAAGTGGCGGGGGGGGATCATCTGTCACTTTCGTCAGCTGTGACTCTGAGATTAAGAACAGGTTATTTTCACTTTCATAACTGTTTTGTGTTAGTTTCAGCTGTCTTTGTTTACATTTTCTTGGTTCCTGTTTTTATTCTTATTTCATTTCTTTACTGTAGTTTGAAGGTAGCTTTCTTTTCTGAATGACCGATTTGCTAATTACCTTTATCCTAACTGGAAATTGCCCCAGCTTCTAATAGTTTATAAATCAGAATATGTACACAGGAATGTTCCCTATTGTAACTTATTATTCTTTCCTTAATTTAACCTTGCATGATATCGTCTGGTTCAAAATAATTTGAATAAAATTCTACTCTGTGTGTGAATTAGACTGTTTATATTTTAAAAAATCATAATCATGTAATGGGATGAGACTGGCTCTCTCTAAAGGATTAATAGTTAAGAGAACACGTGTCCAGAAATCAAAATTCAAAAATTGTCTGAATTATTATATGTTATTTAAAACGTAACAGGGAAACATAAATCAGCAAGAGTCAGACTCTGAGTCAATTACTCTTCAGGACTAAATCAGGTATTAGAATATTAATTGTTTTTTGCTTCTTTAGTACCTGAATAGTTAATTGGATGGTACTTTAGTTTCCTGGAAAAGTTAATCATCATTGCCAAATACTTAATGTACTCCCCCAGAGTAATCCATAACTCATAGACAGAGTTTGGTAGATTAGTTACATTTCTCTATTGTGAGATTCTTGCTGAAACATGCATATTGTGTATATATTTTGCACACCAGTTTTCTCTGTCAATGTAGATATGATTTTTTGGTTTGAACCAATAGTCCCATCACTACAGGCATACCTCTTTTTATTGTGCTTTTTTTTCCTACTGCATTTTGCAGATATTGAGTTTTTTACAGATTGAAGGTTTGTGGCAACCCCATGTCAAGCAAGTGTGTTGACACCATTTTTTTTCCTGGAGAGCATTTGCTCAGCTTCATGCCTCCATGTCACACTTTGGTACCTTTCACAATATTTCAAACATTTCCATTATTGTATTTGTTATGATGATACGTAATTAGTAATCTTTGATGTTACTATTGCAACTCACTGAAGGCTCAGAGGATGGGTTGGCAATTTTTGTAGCAATAAAATATTGCTCAGTTGGTAAAGAATCTGCCAGCAGTGCAAGAGACCAGGGTTCTCTCTCTGGGTCAGGAAGATCTCCCTGGAGAAGGAAATGGCAACCCACTCCGGTATCCTTGCCTGGAAAATCCCATAGACAGAGCCTGGTGGGCTGCAGTCCACTGAGTCACAAAGAATCGGGCATGACTGAGCAACTAACACATGCTATTCTAAATTAAAGTATGAATATTGTTTTTTAGGCATAAAGCTATTGCATGTTTACTAGACTACAGTGGAGTGTAACATGGCTTCTTTATTCATGGGGCTCGCTTTATGGCGGTACTTGCTTTATAGCAGCAATCTGGAACGGACCCACGTGTCCCCAAGGTCTGCCTGCACCACAGCTCCGGCAACAGCCTTCCTCCCTGGCCTGGCCCTCAGTAATAGAACATTCAGATAATTATTTCCTTCAAAAGAAATTCCTGAAAACACATTTTGGGTGAAAAAGCAGGAACTGTAAAAACTTTACTTGGGGTGATAATTTTTGTCCCTTTTATGGCACTGCAGGTTCCAATACAGATAATGAATTGGCTAAAATTTTAATTTATGCAAATATTCTGGCACCCTAAGAAATATTCAATGACTTCCACTTTCCTCTTTGCTTGTTTATAGGACATCGTTTGTATTAATATATGTGTTCAGCTGGATTTTTTCATTTTGGCATATTTTTCATTGTCTGATGAATTGAAAGACAATGTTGGGAGATGCCAGAGAGAGACTGCTGCCTCCTGTTAGCTCTATAACCTCCTCAAACTCCCTTCCTTCAGAAATAAAAATGAGCACAAAATTGTGTCCCTGCTAGGATTTATCTGAAGATGATATAGATAGATAAAGCACAGTCTCATTTCTATTTATTTATTTATTCATATTCTATTTTGATCTTCAAAAGACTGAAGCAGCCCTCAGGTGCAGGTGACATAGTGCCGGGCGTTCTCTAGGACGTAGGAAGCATTCTATAGATGCTGAGGTGCTGTGAGTTAACACAAACTTATGGAAACTGAGTGCTGCGCTCTCCTTACACATGACCTGCCAGCCTTCCCACCCTGGCCTTGCTCGTGTGATGCATAAACACTTGGTGCAGTGCCTGGATGTAATGGAGAGTTAGTAGATGGCAGGCATTATTGTGATCATCTTAGTTAATTCTCACAAACGTGTTGTCAGTGTTGCACCACGATTATGCTTATTTTTGCACTTGGGGAAACTGAGGCTTAGAGAGGTTAAGTAACCTATTTAAGGTCACACAGCTGTTAAGAAGTGGAGTTTGTAAAAATTCTAGCCCAGGCTATTAACCTCTAAGCTACACGTTAGTATCTTAGGGGTGATTTTAAAGTTTTTAGCTTACTGAGAAATTAATTAAGATGTGATTTTTATTATGTATTCAAAGTATTTGTTTAGAATAAACTTTAGACTTTAGTGATTTTAAGGTACAGGAACTACAAAACTGATGAAGTTGGGTTGTGAATATACTTAGAATACTGACAAATCTGTAATTATTTAGTAAGTACCTCTGCACATAGAGTGGAAAGCTAATTGAAGGCTTAGAGATCTATGAAAATTATTTTTAATGCCTTTTAATTATGTTTAAAAAGGTAATTAAAGTTTTAATTCTATTTAATTAACCATAAATTTACAAATTATGAGATTAATTTATAAGAAAGCAAATTCACTTTTGAGCTTATTTGACTTAACATTTGTTAAAATTAACTTCACCATTAAAAAAAGGCCTTAATCAGATTTTCCTTTGTAGTTGTTTTATTCCCAACTAGCATTGCGAGATTAGCCAATTTTCTGCATTTTAGACATTAAAAATACAAAACTGGATAGTAATCAATCATGAAATAGTTATTAAGCTTTTAATATATGCTTAGCACCAAGCAGAATGTGATGAGATAGAAAGAAGCATATGGTACACATTCTCCAGTAGTTTGAAATCTACTGAACTATATAAGATGGTACATAATTGAGTGAATTTTGCAGATCAAACTAAGAATTTTGCATGTAGTTAGAAAATGACATGACCCTCCCCAGCCTCCCCTGGAAGAAAAGTAAAGTAGCCATCATGGCATGAAAGATCATAAAACCGGTCATTGATTTTATTGTATCAGATGGAGACTTTAGAATGTGTGAGATAAAGAGCAGAATAATATGAATCAGTCATAAATATGCCTGTAGATTTTAGTCTTCGGTTAAACCTTTTGGACAAGGTAAGCTGCTTTAAAGCTAAATAATATTCTCCTTTTGCTTCCTCTTCTGCCCCTGGATTCTTCTTAGCCCTCTGGTTGGTTGTGATTTAGCAAGAATCCCCTCGTACCGCTACCATTGCTCATTAATCCACGTTTGGAATCCTGTTAATCCTCTCTCAAGTTCTCTTTTCCTGCCTTTTGCTTCATTTCAGTATTTGCCAACATAGTAGAACAACTTCATTAAGATGAAGAAACTTAGAAAGACTAACTTTCTGCCTACCATGGCCGCTGACTAGGTCACTGGCCACTTACGAAAAACGTATGCCTTGTCTGAAAGCTAACTTAAAGTATCAGCTGATTCCTGGCTCTGAGATTCTTTTTCTGTTTTCTTGCTCATGATTTTTCTTTACCCTCTGGTAAATTCAGCTTCCCCTATCCATTTGAGGTTTTAAAACTCTATCCCTGCGTTCTTTGGAAATACTTTTATTGTAAAATGTTTGATCAGTACAAAAGACTATAAGGAGCATCCATATAAGTTTTACATCTTGATAATAAAAGGATGGCACATGGATCTACCTTCCAACTGAAGAACTTGAATGTCACGTGAACAGTGAAACTCCCAGGGCATCCTTCCATGATCAGGTCTCCTCACAGCTCTTCTGGATGTTATGCATATTGAATCTCTTCCCTCATTTACTTACCACCATATGTGTCTATTCCTGGCTTGTTTTCTCCTTCACCAAAATGTTTCTAAGATTCAGCCATACGGATCTATGTATCTGTAGCTCATTTATTTTTACTCCTGGATAATATTATATTTTATGAATATACGATAATTTATTCATCTTCTGTGGACTGATATTTAGGTTGTTTGCATTTTTTTTTTTGGATAATACAAGTGTTATATTGAACATGTTGGTCTATATTCCTAGCTGCTCATGGACAAGTGTTCCTTCAGAGAGAAACATACTTGTGGGTAGACCTGTTGAACTGTAGGACATGCCCATCTTTAAGATCTCACTTAATCTCCTTTTGGTTCATCATTCAACATTTTACCAGTCTCTGGTTCACTTGGCTTTTTTCCATCAGAAATGACTTTCTGCCTCAGAATGACCTTTTTCATTAGTCATTTTTATTTTCTTCATTTATTTACATTTGTTATAAGATTAATAATTATGGCATTGGGGGAGAGAACTTATATCTCAGAATTAGCAAATAATTCAGTTGACAGCTCTGTTCATTGTTTTGATTTTTACATTTTCCTTTTCAGTCATTGTAAGCCTTTTTCTTAAGCTTTGCCAGGCTCTCTGTGTCTGAACTTGTGAGTGTTACTTACTGATGACTCCAAACACAAAATATCACTGAGCATGCACATGTTGGCAGAAATCATCATACATAAGCAATAAAGGTCATTTTTGAAATTTATTAAGAAGGAGTAAACTAATATTTGCTAATGACCCAGTAAGGGCATGTCCCTGCTTGATGTTTCCACATTATTTATGTTAACCCTCCAAACACTATGTAGCACGTTACTTTTTTTCCCCTTTTCTTTTTCCATTTTATAGCAGAGGATGAAGAATGTTAGAGAAACTGAACAAATTATAAAAGATCACAGGACAGAATTAGGGTTTAAATTTAGGTCTTTCGGTTCTTGATTTAGGGTTCTGATCTATAATACAGGAAGAGAAATGTGTGTGTGTGTGCACATATTCATTTACATGTGTATGTAGCATGTCAAATGTAGTAGCATTCAGTATTTGAAATACATTTTAAAGATACTTCTGAAGAAAAATATGGAAATTCGCATTGCCCACTGGGTATATTTCTTGAATTTGATTTTTAAAAATTTAATATAATTAGTTTATTAAAAAATTGGAGTGTGGTTGCTTCACAATGTTGTGTTAGTTTCTGCTGCACAACAACATGTATTATTTGAGTTTAAGAATGCATTTTCAACATGTGTTTATTTAGTCTTGACGGGATCAGCATACGGGACGAAAACTGCATCGCCTCCCAGGCACTGCATGTCCTTTCGCTGAACTCAGTAGTGTCTGGACTCTGTACTCTCTCTACCTGGTCCTTCCTGCCATTTCTGACAAGAGATGCATTTCACCTGGCTAGGTCTCCCAAGGAGGCCAGCTTCTCAGGCTGGGCCCAGGAAGTCTCCCTGACTTCTGTGGTCCTGGAACATTTCTTTAATAGTGGACAACTGGGGAGGGAGGGGAGATTCCCAGGTGGCTCAGTGGTGAAGAATCTGCCTGCCAAGCAGGAGATGTGGGTTCAGCCCCTGGGTTGGAAAGATGCCCTGGAGGAGGAAATGACAACCCACTCCAGTATTCTTGCCTGGAAGATCCCGTGGACAGAGGAGTCTGGTGGGCTACAATCCATGGAGTCACAAAGAGCAGGACATGAACATGCATGTATGGGGAGAGAGGACCAAAATTTCCTGCCTTCTTGCTGGTCTCCTGCCTCTGTTTTGCTCACATCAGTGGGCTAATGCCAGGGCCAGAAAGGGCCTGGTAAAGCAGCAGCCCAGCATGTTGCTACAGCCTTCATCTCCTCCTGATCTTACTCCAGTGTCACCTTCTCACTGGGGGCTTCCTGACTACTCTCTTTAAAAGGGCAGCATTCCTGACCCTTCTCCCCTCACTCTCTGCTTTATCTCTCTCTCAGCACTTACCACTCATGTACCATTTATTCAAATTATATAAATCTCATGTCTTTTCTTTCTAACGTAAGCTCCCCAAGGCAGAGGCCATTTCCTGTTTTCTTTGCTGTGTTGTTCTCACTCCTGGAACTGTACTTGGCTCATAGTAGCTGCTCAGTAAGTATTTGTTGAATGAACAAAGGATTAAATATGTAAATATTTGAGGAGGGCATTCCAGAAAATGACATTCCTGGAATAATTCATCATTGTTACTTGTAGAATCGTTATAAAATACTTTTAACAGGATACAGGACAAGAGACCAGAGATGATAATTTTTAATCCAATGCTGAAGGAAAGAAAAGGGATAGGGCAGAAGTTTGTAATAACAACTGATATGAGGTTCACTGAATACTTGTTGAGTTCATGTTGAGTGAGTTAATTTATAGGAGTGCTGAGATGGACTGAATGTTTCTATTCTCCCAAAGTTCACATTCAAACCTAATCCCCAATGTGATGATGTTAGGAAGTGGAGCCTTTGGGAGGTGATTAGGTCATGAAGGTGAAGCCCTCATAAATGAGTTTGGTGCCCTTATGGAAGAGACCCCGGACAGCTCCTTCATCCCCCACCCCATGTGAGACTACAGTGGAAAGATGGCCATCTGTGAACAAAGATGCAGCCTTTCTTCAGACACTGAGTCTATTTGTACCTTGATTTTGGATTTTTCAGCCTCCAGAACTATGAGGAATAAATTTTTGCTGTTTATAAGCAACCCAGTCAATGGCATTTTTTGTTATAACAGCCCAGATAGACTAAGATAAGCACCATGAATAGCAATTTCTTTCCAAATCAGATCTAGATCTGTGTTTCTTAGCTCGATCTCCCAGCTCTCCCTGTTTCTTCAGCCAGTTGGAACCAAGTTCAGTGCCCAAATAGGAGGTTCCTCTTGTACCTCTAGGCTTCCCAGGTGGCTCAGTGAGATGAATCTACCTGCAATGCAGGAGATGCAAGTTCGATCCCTGAGTCTGGAAGATCCCCGAGGAGGGAATGGCAACCCACTCCAGTATTCTTGCCTGAAAAACCCCATGGACAGAGAACCCTGGTGGGCTACAGTCCAAAGAGTTGCAAAGAGCTGGACATAGCAACTGAACACAGCACTTGGATCTCTAGATCTGAGCCACCTTCCCTTGTCTGTGTCTGCTCCCTTTCTTTCTTTCTCCCCTGCTCCCACCCTTCTTCCCTTTCTTTCTTATTTATTAATCAACTTGCACAGGTCAGGTGCTATGCCATGACTTTGGATCACAAAGCTCAATAAAAGTTTGCCCTTGTCCCTGAGTTCTACATCTTCTAGAGCAGGGACTGTGACTCCACTGTGATTGCAGTTCAGGGTGCTAACTGCTCTAATAGGAGGTGAAAAACCATGACATTCAGGACTGGGGAAGACCCATCCAGCACAGAGAACATCACCACTGGTATTGAGCTTTAGTGAATAAATGCATTATACTTCCCAGGGGCTGAAGGTAAGAATCACTCTGTCAGTGACAAGGAATTCTGAGTGATCTTATGAGAGCTCTCTTCACATAGTTCTTACAGGTTTGCAGAGCTGGCAGCATGCCTCTTGGCAGAGACAGATTGTCACCCAGCACCTGCACAGATGGAATTCAGGATTCATCTTCACCTGTGTGGTCACCAGATGACATATCCAAGGTGTTTTTAGGAGTCTGATCATTCATACAAATCGAACAAAAAATAAGTACCTATCCTAGAATAATAGTAAAATTTGCAAATGTAAACTAATAGCTGATTCTTTTAAAAAAAAATAAAATTATTTATTTTAATTGGAGGCTAATTGCTTTACAATATTGTGGTGGTTTTTGCCATACATTGACATGAATCATTTGGTTTTATTAACCATGATCTATCTGATTGCTATAGAACTGTTCTTTTTGATGTCTCATGACAGATATTAGGTAATCCTTTCAAGTCAGGCAAAACCAGTATTATGATGATAATACTGGACATTTGCACACACACACAAAAATGCCTCATACCTTCTAAAATTCCTCCCTGTGATTTGCCTCATTCAGTCCCTACAGCCTTATTAGTTAAGAAATTACCAGACTCTCTAATTAAAAATGAGGAAATTTGGGCTTACAGAAGCTAGAAGACCTGTGAGGTGGCTGGTAAGTGACAGGGATGGGATGTTAAGTCTAGGCTCTTTCTCTGTTACGATCCTCTATTTTTATAAACTCTTAAGTCATGTGTCATAAATAGAACCAAAGCATAGAAATAAGGAGAAATTCACATGTCAGTATTTCTGGGAACCTTGTTGTTTATGTGTATACCTTGTAGGCATGGTGGTGGTGGCATATTAATCAGAATTCTTCTGGTTATTGAAGAGAGAGATATTAGCTCACTCATCCGGTAAGCCTGGTGGTTCTGGCTTTAGGAAGAGTTAGATTCAAGTGCTTGAATGATGTCGGGAATCACTCTTGGGGTTTTGCTCGCCTCTGTGTTGGCCTCATCATCATTGCATACTTGCCAAATGAAGGCCAGCAACTTCAGTTTTACAGTCCACTAAACAGAGTACATCATGTGAAATGCTGGATTGGGTGAAGCACAAGCTGGAATCAGGATTGCTGGGAGAAATATCAATAACCTCAGATATGCAGATGACACCACCCCTATGGCAGAAAGCAAAGAGGAACTAAAGAGCCTCTTGATGAAAGTGAAAGAAGAGAGTGAAAAAGCTGGCTTAAAACTCAACATTCAAAAAGTGAAGATCATGACATTCTGTCCCATCACTTCATGGCAAATAGATGGAGAAACAGTGCAAACAGTTAAAGATTTTATTTTCTTGGGCTCCAAAATGACTGCACACAGAGACTGCTGCCATGAAATTAAAAGATGCTTGCTCCTTGGAAGAAAAAGTATGACAGACCTAGACATCATATTCAAAAGCAGAGACATCACTTTGCTGACAAATGTCTGTATAGTCAAGGCTATGGTTTTCCCCAGTAGTCATGTACGGATGTGAGAATTGGACCATAAAGAAGGCTGAGCGCTGAAAAATCGATGCTTTTGAACTGTGGTGTTGGAGAAGACTCCTGGACTGCAAGGAGATCAAACCAGTCCATCCTAAAGGATCAGTCCTGATGTTTATTGGAAGGACCATGCTGAAGCTGAAGCTCCAATACTTTGTCCACCTGATGTGAAGAGCTGACTCATTAGAAAAGACCCTGATTCTGGGAAAGACTGAAGGCAGGAGGAGAAGGGGACAACAGAGGATGAGATGGTTGGATGGCATCACTGACTCAATGGACATGAATTTGAGCAAGCTCTGGGAGATGGTGAAGGACAGAGAAACCTGGTGTGCTGTAATCTGTGGGGGTTGAACAATAATCCTGAACAACAATGAAATGAGCCAGACCATGGAGAAAGAGTGGCACTTTCCCATGAGTTTCTCCCACAGTCCCAGGTCTGGGATTCTTGGACACACACTGGATGATGTGTATGGGTTGATTCCTGAGTGCAGAGTGCAGGCACTTACTGGTTGGGTGGGGTCATGTGTGGGCAAAGGAGACATCTACAACCGAAAAGAGAAATCTCCCTCTCTCTGTTCTCTGAGCTCTTCTTATTTTTTAAAGTAAAAAAATTTTTTACTGTGGTGAATGTCACATAAAACATACTATTTTCACCATATTTAACTGTACGGCTCAGTGGCACTAAGTCCATTCACACCGTTGAACAACTCTTGCCATCATCCATCTACTGAACTTTTTACCTTCCTAAACTGAAAGTCTGTCCCCGTTAAACACAAACTCCCCAATCCCTACCCCTGCAACTCCTGCCCTTGGCCCCTGGCATCTACTATTTTTGTATCCAGCTGTCTCTCAGAATCAGACTGTGCATCCTTGGCAGACCATCGGATATAATATTTAAAATTAGACCTAAGAAGAGAGATAGGATATAAGTGGCTGGGAGTATGGAAAAGAGAGACTGATGAAGGGCTCAAAAGCTCCCTGTGAGCTGTCAAGATTTACTGCATTGACTGGTGCTTGTGTTGGTGCTGAGCATGGTTGTGGATCACTCCATTAAAAAGGATTAAACATCTAAAAACTCGGCAAATCAATTATGGAGATAGTTGTATATTCTTTAAAACTAATCACTTAACGAGGCAAGCCCTAATCAGATGAATCTTAGTGTCTTGTGAATGTGGAAAGGACTCTTAAATGGTAATTAACTTGAAAGCTATGATTCTGGAATTAAACAGTTTTTCTTTTCAGTTCTTCCTTTGGAAATTGCCATTAAAAAAACAAAGAAATGGATGTTAAGGATGTTAGAACTTGGCTTCTAGATTTTTATTCTTACTTCTTCATTCCCCTTGCTCTTATTGTAACGTTGCCATCTTTCTTTCTTTTATTACTTTACTGCTCTGCGCCTAGCGTTTACTTCAAGCAAAACTAAATGGCTTCCCTGCTTAGTTAGGCACAAAACCCTGAGAATGTGCCCGTGTGCATCTTCACACGTGCTAGGAGATTAAGGGTTAGGAGGCTAATCTCACTCAGCATTTTCTGTAGCAGAAAAACAATGCAGTTTATTTTACCTTTTACTTATGGAAATAAAGTAAGGATTTTAGTACTTTTAGACATTTAAATGAAAATGTGGAGAGAAAATTAGATATTCTTAGGCTAAAAGTGATGAGAGTATGTGTATCTTTTTATTTATTGTCATCTGGGATTTTTTTTTTTTCAGCTCTTCAGATAAAGGAAAACTTCCAGTAGCCTCAAGGACAGTAATGCCTGGGAGAACGAAGTCTTTAAAAACAAACGTGACTCAACAAAAACAGTCTTTCCATGCTCAGCTAAGGAGACTTTTCAGATTTATACAGAAAGTAACACTTGCAGAAACATTTTTTTATTAGCTACCCTAAACATTAATTATTCAGTTCAGTTAAGTTCAGTTGCTCGGTTGTGTCCGAGCCTCCTTTTCCATCACCAACTCCTGGGGTCCACCCAAGCTCATGTCCATTGTGTCGGTGATGGCACCAACCATCTCATCCTCTGTCGTCCCCTTCTCCTCCTGCCCTCAATCTTTCCTAGCATCAGGGTCTTTTCAAATGAGTCAGCTCTCCCCATCAGGTGGCTAAAGTATTGGAGTTTCAGCTTCAATATCAGTCCCTCCAATGAACACCCAGGGCTGATCTCCTTTAAAATGGACTGGTTGGATCTTGCAGTCCAAGGGACTCTCAAGAGTCTTCTCCAACACCACAGTTCAAAAGCATCAATTTTTGGTGCTCAGCTTTCTTTTATAGTCTAACTCTCACATCCATACATGACCACTGGGAAAACCATAGCCTTGACTAGATGGACCTTTCTTGGCAAAGTAATGTTTCTGCTTTTTAATATGCTGTCTAGTTTTGATATTTTAATTTCATGGCTGCAGTCACCATCTGCAGTGATTCTGGAGTCCCCAAAAATAAAGTCAGTCACTGTTTCCATTGTTTCCCCATCTATTTGTCATAAAGTGATGGGACCAGATGCCATGATCTTAGTTTTCTGAATGTTGAGCTTTAAGCCAACTTTTTCACTCTCCTCTTTCACTTTCATCAAGAGGCTCTTTAGTTCTTCTTCACTTTCTGCCATAAGGGTGGTGTCATCTGCATATCTGAAGTTATTGCTATTTCTCCCAGCAATCTTGATTCTAGCTTGTGCTTCTTCTAGCCCAGCATTTCTCATGATGTACTCTGCATAGAAGTTAAATAAGCAGGGTGACAATATACAGCCTTGACGTACTTCTTTTCCTATTTGGAACTACTCTGTTGTTCCATGTCCAGTTCTAACTGTTGCTTCCTGACCTGCATATAGGTTTCTTAAGAGGTAGGTCAGTTGGTCTGGTATTCCCATCTCTTTCAGAATTTTCCACAGTTTATTGTGATCCACACAGTCAGAGGCTGTGGCATAGTCAATAAAGCAGAAGTAGATGTTTTTCTGTAACTTTCTTGCTTTTTCAATGATCCTTTGGATGTTGGTGATTTGATCTGTGGTTCCTCTGCCTTTTCTAAAACCAGCTGGAACATCTGGAAGTTCACGGTTCATGTATTGCTAAAGCTTGGCTTGGAGAATTTTGAGCATTAGTTTACTAGCCTGTGAGATGAGTGCAATTGTGCGGTAGTTTGAGCATTCTTTGGCATTGCCTTTCTTTGGGAGTGGAATGAAAACTGACCTTTTCCAGTCCTGTGGCCACTGCTGAGTTATCCAAATTTGCTAGCATATTGAGTGTAGCACTTTTACAGCATCATCTTTTAGGTCCTAAAATTAGGTGCATTAATTATTAATATGTTTTAATTTGAAGCTGGTAATTATGAAAGTGAAAATGGGGGTTATATGAATTATCCAAAATATGTTTCCATATTTCTTTATAGTTAGGCTTTTAAAGAAATAAGAACCGTTCAAGTGATGTAACCGTCTCAGTCATTAACAAGCAGAGCATTTAACTGGCATCACAGCTATTGTCACGACGCTAATAATAGGATACGGGACCCTAGTAAGATTAGGGCGCTGGCTGGTCTAGTTCCCTGAGGAAACTGTAAAATTCAGCCTCACTGGGTTATAATTAGAAAGAAATATACTTAAAGACTGAAAAAAACTTTGGTACCTCAGTACACAGTATGCCAAGGGCATGTGCTTAAAGCCTTTTAATCTCTAGGTGTGGCCTGTTTTATAAATATTTCCATAAGTATTTACATATTCAACATTTGGCAGTTAAACACTGTATAATCATACCTATATGCTTTGCCTTATGAAATGAAATGAAAACTTTGTTAGGACAGGGCTGCTGCTGATAACGTTGTATGTCTCCCTCATCCATAGTGCAGTCCAGGCTCAAAATGATACTTGGTCATTGACAAAACAAGCCATGGGACCAGAAGATTTAGCTTTCTCTTTCCACATTTATTTTTCAGTTTTATTACAACTGTTAATGATGATGATAATAAATATTATGGAGCACTTGCTTGTTTTCTATGGGCTCAGTGTGTGAACTAAGACATTTGATATTATCTTTCAGTCTATTAAATAGCATTATTTAAATACTAGGGCTTCCAGGCGGCTCGGAAGTAAACAATCATCCTGCCAAGCGGGAGACACGGGTTTGATCCCTGAATCAGGAAGATCCCCTGGAAAAGGAAATGGCAACCCACTCTGTTAGTCTTGCCTGGAGAATCCCATAGACAGAGGAGTCTGGTGTGGGCTACAAGGGGTTGCAAAAGAGTTGGACATGACTTAGCAACTAAACAGCAACATTTGCCAGTATCGTTTTATGAATTAGACCACTGAAGCACAGAGTGGTTGGAGTGACTTGCCTAAGGCCACAAAGTGGTTGCTGGGACACAAACCAAGCAGTCTCTCTATTCACTGTATCACCTGTTAGTAGAGCTGTTCCTGGAGATGCTGCTTCCAATTTTAGCAGCTTATATGGCCTCTGACTATCCTGAGTGGAATTAATGATTCTTTTGTTTACTTTTCTTTTTCTTTCTTTTTTTCTTTCACTCCTAATTTTGTTAGGTCAAGTACAAAAGAGATTTTGAAGAAAGCAAAGGGAGGGGCTTCAGCATCGTTACAGACACTCCTGAACTACAGAGGCTGAAGAGGACTCAGGAACAAATCAGTAACGTAGGTGACCATTTGTTCAGTGACGTAATAACCCTGACTTGTATTTCTGGTGAGAAAGTGAAATTGGACAACTTGGAAGTGTTCTTATTGCTGTAAGATGCAAGCAGTACTCAGTGTCCTCAGAAAATGTGCCAGGTTCATCTACTGAATTGCTTCCCTTTGATTTCATCACAGTTATCAAGAGCTTGACATTAATAGCAGTGACTACAGGCATACCTACTTTTACTGGGCTTTACTGTTTTTACATTTCACAGATAATTTTTTCTTTTTTTACAAATAGAAGATTTGTGACAACCCTGTATTGTCAGACGATGTTTAGTGTTTTTTAGCAATGAAGTATTTTTTAATTAAGGTAGATACACTTTGGCCACCTGATGTGAAGAGCCAGCTCATTGGAAAGACCCTGATGCTGGGAAAGATTGAGGACAGCAGGAGAAGGGGGGTGGCAGAGAATGAGGTGGTTGAATGGCATCACTGACTCAATGGACGTGAGTTTGAGCAAGCTCCGGGAGATAGTGAAGGACAGGGAAGTCTGGTGTGCTGCAGTCCATGGGGTCTCAAAGAGTCAAACATGACTTAGTGACTAAACAATAACATGTTTTTAGACGTTTTGCACTATTGCACACTTAGTAGATGACAGTATAGTGTACATATAACTTTTAGATGCACTGGGAAACCAAAAAATTCGACTGTCTTTGTTGTGATATTTGCATTATTGAACTGGTCTGGAACCGAACATGCAATATTTCTGAGTTATCCCTGTGTATTTCTGAATACACTTTTAATTTATTTAATTGGTTTATCAAGTAAATTGGTTTATCTAGCAAATCAATTTAATTAAATAAATTAATTGTGTATTTAGAAATAATACTCATTGCTATTAAGAGATGTTATTGTAACAACATCTTATTTCACTTCAAATGATTCTAAACTTAAAAATTTTTACAGAATAGAACTTGTATAGGTAAATGTTAAAGCCTATCAATTAGTTTTTTGTGGTAAGTAAGCATTACAGAATATACATATAAGGTTAGGTATCTGGAGAAATCTCACGTTTGCTCAATGTGTGCATTCAAGATTTCATATTTTAAATTAGATATTTGTTGAAATGGTATATTGCATCTAATTTCTGAAATAAACATTTACATATGAAGTTGCTTTGAATTTGAAAGCTGCATCTTGTTTACTACTAGCGTTTTCTTGGAAAAGAAAATTGAAACTAGCAGAAGTTCAAAACATATTAGGGACCAAAAAGTGTTGAGTACTTATTAAAGTGGTAATTATGTTTCTTTATTATATGAAGTGTGTCAAAATTCCTTTTTTTCTAGAAATAAGTTAATTCAGTATTAAGTACTCCAGAGGAAATATGAATGAAAGTCAGCAACCATTTATATTATATAAAAGTATGAACAAATATGCACGACATTTACTTTTTCACAAGAAGTCTACTTTGTGTGTTTCATGTACAGTCACCAAAATTTATGTGTCTAAATGTTTTAAGTTACGTAGCCTTGATCCTGGGAAATGTTTAGTTGGCAGGTTGTTTTAAACTCACTGGTATTTGGCTGTCTTCGTTACGTACCTACATATAGTCACAATTTGCAGATAAAATCATAGCATACAATCTGAGAATGAATTTTGTCAAAAGTTTAAAAACAGAATTATCCGATATTTAAAAATTTGTTTAGGGAGTAAGAAGAGACAGAGATACTTTGTTTTGCCATATTCCCTAAGGTTTATCCATTGTTTGCTCTTTAAATGGGCGTTTTATTTCAGCAAGGACTTTTTCCTTTGAAGAGAAAGAGTTGAATTTTAAGGATTCAAGGCTTCTGTCCCTTAGTTTTTTCCACCCCATCCTTTCAACTCACCGATCACGAATACTGAAGATTGCCTCCATCGTCTTTCTTCCCCTTCATTCTTTCCTTAAATCAAAACCCTATTTTTGTTTTCTAAAATGCAAATTAGAGATATGTTTCACTGGCAGTTACATTCAGTAATGTTTCTGATTTTGGATTATTTTTGGAGAATCTTTTTAAAAAATAAAAAGTGTTGCATAAAACAAAGTTACATCATAAATCTTCAACTATCACAAATTTATTTCAAAAAGAACTAAACAGTTCTACTTAAGACATCCCTGTGACAGCTCACATAAGGACTGCAGTTGATTCAAAGGTAAGCCTTTTAATTTATATTCAAATTAAGTCATTATTCATATTTAATAAGAAAAGAACTGATCATTTCATCAACCTTTATCCTTAGCAGGAATATACATTTTATTCAATACCAGAGGCTGTTTGCAGATCCATTCTTAATTACGCAAAACCCTTATAACACAGGTATGTATAAATTTATGTTTATTATATACATAGCAGTATATAAAAATACTGTTTAAGGTATCTTAATCTAATCTTAACCTATAAAATAGACAGTGGTGATTTTAAAAAGTATATAATTTAGATAACATCTTTTGAAACAAATTTATACAATAGTCTTGGAGAAGAAAATGGCAACCCACTCCAGTAGTCTTGCCTGGAGAATCCCATGGACAGAGTAGTCCGGTGGGATGCAATCCATGAGGCTGCAAAGAGTCGGACTTGACTGAGCAACTAACAGACTCACATGTAACATTCTTGATGTTATCAACCATAGCAGTCTTATAAGTAGTTCTTTTAGCCATGATGAGGCATATTACTATTTAGATAGCAGGAAGAAAACATAAATTTCCTAATATTACTGTTAGGGATTTATCATTTTCTTTAGTTTTATTGAGAAATAATTAACATACATCACTGTACAAGTTTAAGCTGTATAGCATGATGGTTTGACTTACCTGTATTGTAAGATAATTACCACAGTAGGTTTAGTTAACATCATCATCTCAAACAGATACAATAAAAAGAAAAAGAAAAAAGAATTCTCCTTGTGATGAGAATCCTTAGGATCTACTCTCTTAACAACTTTCTTGTATAATATACAGCTATGTCAACTACAATCATCATGTTGCACATTACATATCTAATACTGATGTATCTTATAACTGGAGGATTGTACCTTTTGACCGCATTCTTTCAGTTTGCCCTCTCTCCAACCGTCTGGTAACCACAAAACTGATCTTTTTTCCTGTAAGTTTGGTGCAGGTTTTTTGTTTCTTTTTTTTTTGGAGGGAGGGCATAACACATATAGCTGAGATAATATAGTATTTGTCAGTAAGTCTATTTGACTTATTTCACTTAGCATAATGCCTTCTAGGTCCATCAATGTTGTTGAAAATGGTCGGATTTTCTCCTTTTTATGGTTGAATAATATATTTCTTTGTGTGTGTGCGTGTGTGTGCGCGTGCATACATACTTGCATACATCTTGAAATTTCTTTATCCATTTATCCATTGATGGATACCTAGGTTGTTTCCATGTCTTGGCTATTGTGAATAATGCTGCAGTGAATATGAGAATGCAGATATCTTTTGAGTTAGTGTTTTTGTTTCCTTTGGATACATTCCCAGAAGTGGATTTGTTGGATAATATGGTAGTTCTATTTTTAATTTTTGAGGAACTGCTATGCTGTTTTTCATAGTGGCTGCACCAAATTACAGTCCCACCAACAGTGCACAAGAAGTTAGGGATTTACTGTTGGAGAGAAGAAGCTGTTAAATATTTTGAGGTCTAGTGAGTTTATTATTCATTTATAAGGCTACAACTTCATGAACTTTTCCTGTGACCTCCCAGTTTTCCATATTACTCAAGGATCTTTTTTTTTTCTGTAAGAAACATGGGTAATCTGAAAGGTGATATTTTGACTAGTCCAGTTTTCTGCATTACTTTCAGATAAACCCAAACCACTGAAATGTATTGGCCAAATCCAGACAGATGTTTTTGACCATGGTCTGGATTGTGTCTGTTTGCGGAGGAAAAGATCAGATAGAGACACCAGAGTCTTCTCCTGATGCTGGAATGGAGTGGGTTTATCCTGAAAATCACAAGGGATATGAGATTTGAGCTCTGGGTTTAAAATAGGTTGATGTAGGTATGTTAACTAAGTCAGGGTCTTCGTAATCTTTATTTTTCCGTTTGCTTCATTTCCTTACTTGTATTTAGTTTATCTTTGAATATTGTCCAGATCTTTCTGAACTGCCTTTAATCCCTTTTGGACTAAGGAAAGTATAAAGACATAAGTATAAAGACATAATATAGTGGATATAATGACAGCTCCTAGGTGTTTTGGATAATATGTTATGGATGAGTGGGCATTTTTGATTGCTTGTTACTGTGTTAGTATTATGAAATTTTTTTCAGACATTCTCATATTCATTTGTCAAAGGCTTGAAATCATTTGGAAATGCTTACTTAGTCTGCGTGTGTTACCAAGGTGTGGGATGAAATACAAAATAAATTTGAAATTGTGTGTAATGAAAAGGGTGAGAGCAGGTTTAGCCTTAACTTCTTTCTTTTGGAGTCTATAATGCCAACATATTGAATCTGGGAGATTTATTAAATGCTGCAATTTAAAATTCTTCCATTATATTTCTCTCTTAGTATAGCTGCAGAAAGAATAAGAAGAGAGGCAAGATTTCACAATTAATGGAGTGGTTGGAATGAAAAAAGAACTAGTTCCCCAAATAAAAAGTTTTCCCATGAAATTCCAGAAGATGTCTGATTGCCTACCCCACATCCCCAGTTCTAGAGTATAAAGTCAGGAATGGCAGAAATGTCTTGGTACATGTTCACATTTTCTTTACTTAGTGATATTTCAGAAAAGTGTTCTTAAATGACAACTTATAAACATGAATTGAAGAATTCCTGTGACTTCGAACGTTAGAAAAAGTCTTTCTTCTGTTGTCCTTTTAGTTCTGGCATAATTGTAAAGGCAGTTTCTAATCCATGTGGTTACCACCTTCAAGTTTATAAGCGGTGCATTCAGGAAATCTCCAGCAGGATAGTAAGGCAGAATCACCCCCAGACATCTAAGGGACTCAGTCTAGCCTGGAGAAGTGTATTGATGTGCTTTTCTGTTTACACACTAATATAAACTGCATTTTCAATTAGCTGAGACAGTCTGGGGATAAATTGTGAAATAAAATGATGAAGTTCAACCCCTAGAGACCGTGACAATCTTAGTGCTGTAGATAAAATCGAGATGTTTATTTTCTAATTTATTTCAGGTGGTAGAGAAATATTGTATGAAGGGGAAGGGAAAAAAAAAGACCCAGATGACAAATCTTGTATTTTACAGAGTGACTAAAATGGTAAGTATACCATTATGTGATTTGTCAAGATTTGTGCCTTGACTCACAGAAGAAATATTCAAATATGTGTGTGTGTTGTATGTGAGTGTGTGCACATGTGGGAATCTTTAGAACTCCTTTCCTTAGATCACTGGCCTGTAGACAATAGGATTCTCACCTGTTCTATATTTAGTGCCTTACCCATAGCATCTGTCATTACGGTTATCTGTCCTGTTCCCAAATATCCCCTTTCATTACTATTTTCACATTTAGCATACTGAGAAATGCCTACTTGCTTTACAAGAAAAGTTCAGGTTGAAGCCCTCTCTCTCTTTTTTTAACATTATAAAAAAGGGTCTGTCTGTAATTTGATATTAAAATATAATTGTTTTTAGTTTTTAAATTTTTCATTGACTTCTTAGAATGCAAAATAAATTATATGCCCATTAATAAGCTCACATGGATACTGCTGATTTAGTTCCCTAAGATTTTGTGAGTTGGTTTCAGAAATATTAGATTATTGGAGATAAACATGGCCTAATAATTGAATAGCAGTGTCTATGGACTATTAAAAGATTTGATTCAAAGGTACACTGAGGATAAAGGGTGAGCGTGAGGGTAGAGTTGATTGTCTGAGATCTGGTCTCTGTTTGTAATTTAAATAAATCACTTTGACAGAGACTGACTGTGGCCATGTTCAAGCTGCTGATGGTGTGAAATTGAGTTGTATGGTGGACAGAAGACAAGCAGTGAAGAGAAATCCCCAAAGGCAAAATTTGTTATGTAACTGGGTCAACTCATGCATGAGAAATGCATGCTAATTGTAAACCGGTAGCAAAATTATAGTGTATAAGGCAGTTAAGTCTTATATGAACCTGAACAACTGACATAGAATTTTTCTTTCTTTTTTATATTGAGCAGACATAAAATGGGATTTTTTTTTAAAGGCTAGAAAGGTAAACACCATACAGTGTTGAAATGGATTGTTACTCTTATTGCTCATACAAGAAGCATAACTGTTTTGTAACTAATGAAAACTTGATAGAATCTTCTGGTTTTGAGTAGTGAAATCTAGTACACCAGGTAGTTTGAAAGGAGAATCTAGTAGTATTTTTGTTGTAGCTCCTAACTGGGCTGATTAACATAGATGATTAGCGATGAGGTCAGTGGTTTGGATTTAAGCCCTTAAAATCTAGTATTTTCTCAGAATGAATCTGTGTGTTACTTTAATGATCCATGCTTTATCTTCAGCTTATCTCACCAGTAACTCCCATGAATTCCTGAGTAACGTAGGTCAGTAGCATTGTCTTTAAAGCAAAGATTGAGTATGTAGAAAGCAATACTGCAATAACATATATTTTCCTTATAATACCTACCACATGTAGGAATAGTTTATTTGCTTCAATACACTTTGACATACCCAATCTAATTAGATCCTCTGAACAACCTCTCCTTAGGGAAAGTATTTCTATGAGGAATACTTATACTTTCATGAGAAAAATGTACGGAAAATTATGTCTTGGTTCTTTCTCATCTAAATCCGTGGTTTCCTTACACCTGGTTTTGTTTTATTTTTCCACCTATGGCAGAACTTCAAAGGTTAATCTCTTCTTTTTATCCTCAATTTTTACCCACAGTCACTTAAAAAACAAATACATCCCAGACCAGTAATTACTTGTGCATGGCAAGTACAAGAGTTTTCCTTGTAAAATGGCATTGTCTAAACAGGAGGTTTGGGAAGGGCCCCCATAATAAAAGAATTAACACATATTACTTCTTTTTGGAAACAAAGATTAAGGACTCAGCAAACAGTTTCTGAAGATCTTTCTTTTGTGAAATCCCTTCCTCCCAACATTCCTCTCTTTTCAGTCCTGCTGTGTTCAGGCCTTATCCTGCCGAAGTTATTACAGAGGTCTCCTAATTGGCCTTATCTCCTTTCAGGCTCTTGTGGTCCTTCCGTTGTATCTTAAACACTGTCACCAGATGACTCTTTCTAAAATACCTCTTTCATCATGACCCTAATTATGACCCACTAAAAAACTTTCCCTGGACCTCCACTTTCAGTAGGATAAAGTCTAATCTTCTAAACTCCTTAATTTCTGACTCTAAGGACCCTCCACAGTCTGTTCCTAAATTATTTTTTCACCTTATCTTTCACTGGCCTTCAGCACTATTCTTCCATTTCTTTTAGGCCTGGCTCCTTACTCTGTTCTGGGCTTTCACGAGTCTTTCCTCTGATTTGGAACAGTTTCACATCGTTCACCACATTTCCACCCGTTGTTCTCAGACATACTTCCAGACCCCAAAGAACAGTGATTTTTTTCTTTTAATTGGAGGATAATTGCTTTACAATGTTGTGTTAGTTTCTGCTGTATAACAAAGTGAATCATCTGTGTGTATACATCTATCCCCTCCCTTTTGAGCCTCTCTCCCACTACCCCGCTTTCCCACCTTCTCTGGGCAACACAGGGCACCGGGCTGAGCTCCATGTATGTTATACAGCAGCTTCCCTCTAGCTATCTAGAGATCTTATCTCTGAGTCATGACAGTGCTTTGACCATAGCCCTTTCACCTGTACCACCGAACTCACACATTGCATTCTACTTTTTGGCTTTAGTTAACATTTCATGTGTTATGTGTTTTACCCCTCTAACTTTGTGAAGATGAAGGTTATCCATGACTTTCTTAATTTATATGTTGTGTCTCCAAGATGGTGTTTTGCATGTTACCTTTCTTGTCACTTTCTTTTTCTTGAAACCTTTCTTTGAAAGAGAGTTCTTAGCTTTTAAGATTGCTTTGAGTCTGTTTTTATTTTTCTTTTCCTTTTGTGCTGCTTGATAAACACTTATTTTTTACTTTCTCCTATTTTTACTTCAATAGTCAGTGATTTATGTAGTTTTATCCAAAGATTATAGTAGTATTCTCTAAGTAATGCAGGACCATTTGGTTTCTAATGTGGCATTGAAGAATCTTATTATATTAGAAATGCAAGGACTTGCCCTGTTTTAAAAGGTTGTAGTCAAGGAACACTTTTTGATGAGTAAGTACCTGAAAAAAATAGGACTTGCAGTAATCTATTATTTGGGCCACCATAACAAAATATATTATAGGCTGTGTGGCTTAAATGGCAGATATTTATTTACTCATAGTTCTAGAGGCTGATCTGGCCCCATCACTTCATGGGAAATAGATGGGGAAACAATGGAAACAGTGTCAGACTTTATTTTTGGGGACTCCAAAATCACTGCAGATGGTGACTGCAGCCATGAAATTAAAAGACACTTACTCCTTGGAAGAAAAGTTATGACCAACCTAGATAGCATATTCAAAAGCAGAGACATTACTTTGCTGACTAAGGTCCATCTAGTCAAGGCTATGGTTTTTCCTGTGGTCATGTATGGATGTGAAAGTTGGACTGTGAAGAAGGCTGAGCGCCGAAGAATTGATGCTTTTGAACTGTGGTGTTGGAGAAGACTCTTGAGAGTCCCTTGGACTGCAAGGAGATCCAATCAGTCCATTCTGAAGGAGATCAGCCCTGGGATTTCTTTAAAGCTGAAACTCCAGTACTTTGGCCACCTCATGCGAAGAGTTGACTCATTGGAAAAGACTCTGATGCTGGGAAGGATTGAGGGCAGGAGGAGAAGGGGACGACAGAGGATGAGATGGCTGTATGGCATCACTGACTCGATGGACGTGAGTCTGAGTGAACTCCGGGAGTTGGTGATGGACAGTGAGGCCTGGCATGCTGCGATTCATGGGGTCACAAAGAGTCGGACACGGCTGAGCGACTGAACTGAACTAGAGGCTGAAAGTTTCAGGTCGCAGTTAGTCTGGGTTGGGTTCTGGTGAGAGCTCTCCCTGGCTTGCTGAAGGAACCTTTCTTGCAGTGGCCTTTCCTCAGTGCATGTGCATGAGAGAAAGAGGATTCTGGTGTGGTTTCCTCTTCCTGTAAGTGTGCCAGTTGAATTGCATCGGGGCTCCACCGGTATGACCTCATAAGTTGCTTCAGTCGTGTCCAATTCTTTGTGACCCTATGGACAGTAGCCTGCCAGGCTCTTCCTGCAGGCATGAATACTGGAATGAGTTGCTATGCCTTCCTCCATGGATATTCCCTACCCAGGGAGGGAACCCATGTCTCTTATGTCTCCTGCATTGGCAGGTGGATTCTTTACCACTAGAGCTACCTGGAAAGCCTCATTTAACCTTAATTACTCTCTTAAAGGCCCCCATCTTAAATAGTCATATTGATGATTAAGGCTTTAAGATATGAGTTGGGTTTGGGGCAAGATTCAGTCCATAGCAGGGCATAATGAAAAATGATCTACATAAAATCACAGAGTGATTTTGAGATAGGTCATATACACTTTAGATATGTTTAGATATGCAGGTTTCTATCATAAGCCACTCTCTTTAGTGGAGGTAGATGATACTGCCCATTGCTATTCTAGGAAAACTTGTACATTCAGTTTTTAGGTTTTTTCCTATTTTGAAACAGAACAATCTTAACTAAAAAAAATTCCTTCTAGTCCTATTTCTCATCCTTAATTTGGGCCTTTCAAGCCTCTTTTCACTTGTGATTTTATGCCATAGTCATTTATGGAAACAAAGATAAATCATAGTAATAGTTATATTTTTAAGTTTTCTAGGCCTCAGTTGAATTACATAGCTCAAAATATAGATTTCACATGTCCTGTGCTGGCAGTTTGACTTGGGTGGATGTGAAGAAAAGGAGGCCAGAGATGTGACAATAGAGAAGAAATATTCTATGCCACAGGAAAAATCTAATAAAGAATAGCTTTTAAAAAAAATAAAAGTCTCAATTTCCAGTGCATTATACAGATTTAAAACTTAAAAAGTATCTGAATTTTCTTCCAGATTTGCTTATACCTCTTGGGACATATCTATAGTGAGCACATACTGATTACTAAGGAAAACCCAGACATCTTACCAGATACATTTGTGGAATCCCCAGATGTGACTGTCATTAATAATTATGCCACATAATTATCATTTCAATGGATTTTTGGAGGTAGGTTTAAAACCTGTTGTATTTTTTCAGTTAATAAGTGTAATAGTCAAATGTCATTTTAACTTATTAGGAGGTCATGAGTCAAGGGAAACATTATACAGAGATTTAATTTAAACCCATCAGTAACCTAAGCCAAGTTTAGACAATTAAAGAAAATTGCATGATTGGAAGTTAGAAGCAATGATTTTTTTCAAGTATATGCAGATACATTCTCTAATTTGCATTTTATGTTTTCCTAGAAGAGTTATTTCATGAAAATTACTTTTATTTTTGCTTATGCTTCCTACCATAGCTGTCTTTTCTTTTACTGTTGTCAGAGTGGCTTTTCTTCTTCTGTACAGAATCCTGTGCAATGATGCTCGTAGAAGGATTGCTTGTAAAAGGACCTATTGCTTTTGGAACATACCCCCAGGCTTTTCCAAAGACAAGAAGCAAGAAGTTACAGTCATTTTTTTTGTTTGCTCATATTTATGATTTAGTTTTCCTCTTGTGGCTATATTAGCTGTAACAAGGCCAACTTGTAATTTGTTTGAATTAAGCCTTTTGATCATTTCACTTTTAGAATTATGAAAGAGTTGGGATTTGCCTGTGTTTTGTAAACTGTGAAAAAGAATACAGATTTAGAAGGAAGAATAAAAGAAAAACTTAAAATATTCTGTTCTTAACACATTATTTTTGATAGAATTTATTTCCCCCAAAGTGATTTAAATATTTACTTTTGATCTGTAGTTATTATAGGTCTTTTAAGGGCAATCAGCATTTCCTGTTCATGTTTGAATCCTCCATAACACAATACCTTGATTATAAAGGATAAGATAAAAGTAGAAGCTACCTTCACTGTTCCCTTACCTGTATATGTGTTTGTTAAACAGTAAACATTTGCTGTGGACATCATATTGCACCAGGCCCTGTAGCTTGCAGAAAGAAATGAGAAACTACTTTTTGCATGCATTTATACTCCATGCTAGAATGTGTGAAGTGTTTGGAAAATGCTTTCATGAAGGAGAGCCTTAATGCAATGTAAAGTCCTAAATGAGGGAGAAGATGAGCAAAAGGAGAAAGGAATGAATCTAAGGTTACAAACACCCAGAATCTACTTGTGAGGGTGCAGAAAAAGACACTATCACTGAAATGTAGATTGTTGAAAGAGTAGGGTTGTATTTTCAAGTGTGCAGATTTCAAATGTGTATATATAGATCCCTTCACCCTCCAGATTCTGCAAAGGAAACCACTTTTCAAACAATTACTGACTTAACAGACATTTTGAGTGTTTACTCTTAATATGTGCCAGGTACTTTTGCTAGGAGGTGGGAATATATGAGGAATAAAACAGATACGACCTTTGACCTCTTGGAGCTTGTCGGTCCTCCCTATAAAAGGTGAGCACATGTTTGCAGCACAGTGATAAAGTACGTGATGGTGTGTTAATATCAGAGGGATAACTAACCAGGTTTTGGAGGTAAAGGAATTGAACCCTTACCATCACTATTTGAAAATAGTTTTTGAAGAATTTTATGGAATCATTTTTTTGAGCAGTGATTCATACAGGTCATTTGTATAGTAGGTGCTATCAATCTTGTTTTTAAGTTTTCCTGTCTCCTGTGTTTGTTTTCCCTATCCCCTGTTTGGCTGTCAGTATGGGCTTCTAGAAAATATCATTCAAAATCAATCAAACTACAGTATTATATAAAAAATGTAAAAAAATGCTCATTTATAGAAGAGTATTGATCAACTTATTGATTTCAGGATGGCTTAAGAGATCAACACATATATATTTGCATACATTTGAAAGTTAAGATATATGCTCTCTCTGTTTTGGTTTTCAGTGCTTAAGAAGTTGAAGGCTTTGCGTGTATGTGTGAATGAATATTCATTTATTTGTTCATTTATAATTTTTCTGACCATCAAAGTTTATTTTATTTTTAATTCAATTTATTTAAACAAAAACAGTCCAAGAATACTTTGGAATATTATTAAATAGAAAAACTATTTCCAAATATGAAGTCAAAATACTGTAATTAGAAGGTGTTACACTTCAGTGTTGGCCTTTAAAGAGAGTGTAACAGATACTTACTAGATAATAAAAAATAGAGGAAATATGCTTGTTATGAACAAGCAACTGAACAACAATATTATGAACAAACAATATCGTAATGAACAATCTCTATTAAAAATAGAATCTATATTGATTAGAATTCATTGATTACTTTAATTTTTATTGCAAAATGTAACTGTTATATATTGTATCATGTTAGAGGTTATAAATGTAGTCTGCCATAGATTGGTAAGTAAACACCAGAGGATGGTTTTCATCTGCTGGTTGAAGGGTTTTGAAAGTAAAACTATAGCTGTTTTTTTCATCTCTTTCCTGCTCCCAACCTCTGTAGCTATAGTTTTGATTTAAAAATCAAGTCCAAAATATTGATTTTTAGTAGAGATTGTTCATTACAATATTGTTTGTTCATACTATTGTTGTTCAGTTGCTTGTTCATAACAAGCATATTTCCTCTGTTTTTTATTATCTAGTAAGTATCTGTTACACTCTCTTTAATCACACTCCAAGTCCAAAATATTGAGAAAACATTTTGATTTTAAAAACATACAAGGATCTGAAAGACCCATATATACACATGTGTCAGTTAGCACACATATGTGGAGTGCAGGTATGGGTGTGAGTAGAGAGCTACTGAGAGGAATGGCTAAACATCGGTTGATGCTATTTGGTTTCCACCTTTGGTGTTCTTGGCCCAGTCTGTGCTGACAACGAACCTCTGGGACGTCCCCTCAGTGCTGTGGGGTCTTTTCCTGCCAAATATTGTTCTCTTGCAAGATTAAATAGCTGAATCAGTGTGGCCTGAATCTTGATCCTGCTGAGAATATTAAGACTCCTGCAGGTTGTAATACAGATTAGCTGGTGAGAGCTCTGTTGGAAAAATAAAGTGAGTTTCTCTAAATGAATTTAACAACTGCTGTGAACCTTTTTGTGTCTTCCAGCATGAATGTGTATCCTGGCAGTTAACCATTTATTTCCCTCATTTTCTCCCAAAGTTGCTCCAATCCACCCCTGGGCATTTACTGTAAATGTTTTCATAACTTTATTTCACATTTATGTTTCACCAGATAAGGCATTTATTTGATGTGTTAAATTGCTAAGTACTGTGAAGGGTAAGTCATTATTTATTAAGAAGGAAAACCATTTTTTATACTTATAAAAATAATTTAATGTCACGTATGTAATTAGATGAGCCACACCACTGAGTTATTTAGAGTAAACTGACTAACCTATTGCATTCTGATCATAGGTTTTATATTACCGGTCAGAAAACTATGAAGTATTTAGTACAAGGCAGGACAGATGGCTAAAATTATTTGCACTGCTTCCAACCTCTATTCCATGACTATTTCTGCTTCTAGGCCTAGATGATGATGAACTTTGAAGTGTCTAAATTCTTAAAGATTATGGTGCGTGCATGCATGCATGCTAAGTTGCTTCAGTCATGTCCGACTCTTTGCAACCCCATGGACTGTAGCCTGCCAGGCTCCCCTGTTCATGGGATTCTCCAGAACACTGAAGTGGGTTGCCATTTCCTCCCCTAGGGGATCTTCCTGACTGATTGAACCTACGTCTCTTACGTCTCCTGCACCATCAGGAGGGTTCTTTACATGGTGCTTTCCCTTAAATGAAATATATTTGAAAGTGAACACTAACAATGCTAACTAAAGCACAGAACATACAGATAACCTGAAAATGATAAGTGGTTTGTTAGATTTTTCTAATTGCAGACTTCTGGATAGCTTCATCAAACTCTTTTCTGTTTTTTGGGGTCCCTCACCTCACTTATATTTATGAAGCATGTACTCTGTCTGCTCATGAGACAGTCCTTCCATCTGCTTCCTGCATTAGTACCCATTTGTCTCCTGACACCTCCTGTGTGTGCATGTGTGTGTGTGTGATTTCTCAGTACAAATGTCTGTGACTATGATTTGTAAATACCAAAGCATGACATAGCTGCAAGACACTTAACCTGGTGAGTGCTGTGGTTACTTTTAAAGATTGCTCCTTAGATCATCACTGCAATTATTACAGTAACATCTTTGAAATTAAATAGCTAGTTATTATTTTATAATTTGCCACCATAAGCACACCAGAAACTAACTGGGGGGCTAAAGAATGTCCTGAGAGGCGCTTCACTGGCAGTCCAGTGGTTGACTCGAGGCTTCCACTGTGGGGACCAGGGGTTCAATCCCTGGTTGGGGAACTAAGATCCCTCATGTCCTGTGACACAGCCTAAAAGAAAAAAAAAAAATGTCCTGAGAAAAGGCACAAGAGGAGAGCAGTTTGGCAGCTTTTAGCCTGTCTTCACAAAATAGCCAATACTTTGCAGTTACTTCAGATAAGGGTGTCAGAGTACCGCCGGACCTTGAGTTTGTGTTGTTCTAAATACTTTGAAAGTTAATTTGCAGTTCTACCACACTGTCAGAAAAATAACTGAGGCTCGAACCAAGGTCTCTTGACCTCTAGTCTATTTTGCCCTTTACTTAGGATGCATGACTCTGAGTTACATTGGTGAGCATGGTTGAAATTTGCAGTCATTTAGAAATAGACTTTTGAAGTGCATTTTAACAAGGACTCCTAATTATTAAACTGTAATTCCTCTAAAATACCATCAGAAGCTCAAATAAAATCCATCAGTTCAAGTTCACAAAATATCAATGTGTTATCCTTAGTAAATACCATCAGGATTTCCATGCCTAGGACACAGATTCCAGTCTCTGAGTATTAGGTTGGCACCCACTTTTAAATTGTAAAATCTATTACACAAAGAAAACTGTCTATGGACACTTATGTACAGTTTAAATAATTACTATAATAAAACGGGCATTCATATACCTAGTACCCCAGCTTATGGAAGAGAGTGTTTTGGAACCCTTTGAAGGCTCCTTTGTTCCCTTAGGTTTATGCTCATCCTCCCTGACTAGCTACCAGCGACACAAGGCCCACCACATCTTGAAAACACAGATTTTTCATGTGAAAGTGATGAGAAGATGGTATGAAAGCACAATTCCTGTGCATGGGAGCAGAGTACAGGTTTTAGAGAAAAACCTGATTGGCTTTTTGCACCATTAAAGCACACGCAGTCTGCAGGTTTATTCTTACTCAGCTGTTCAGAACTCAGGTATGAGAGTGTCAGTCACTGTGACTCTGTGCACCCCTGCACCCCTCTTTGTATGTAGATGATGCCTCCTCCTGAACACAGGACAGACGTGGGGACAGATGCTCATGAAGGGCTCACTCGGTGCCAGGCACAGTCTTCCATACTTGTTATTTCGTTTGTTTTTGCAACAATCCTGGAAATAACTGTCATTATCATGTCGTGGATGAAACAATCCCAGAGAGCATAAATAAATTTCCTAAATGCATACAACCAGTAAAGAACAGGGTGGAGATTTGATTCCAGGATTTGTTTTTGTGTGTGTGTGTGTCACTTCAAAAATACAGAATTTTCCCTCTACAACAGAATTTTGAGTTTGATTGTGTGTTCTATCTGGAGAGCAGATGTGAAAGATGTGAGCCTTTTTAAAAATTTTTATTTTATCACACCATGTGGCTTTCAGGACCTTAGTTTTTTGACCAGGATTGAACCCAGGCTCCAGCAGAGAAAGTGCCAAGTCTTTACCACTGGACTGCCAGGGAATTCCCAGGAGCTTCTTTTTGTTAATTCAGCAGCTAACTCATCCTTAAATGGAATTTTGGAGGCCACGTGTTGATATTAGGACCACATATAGAAGTTCCAACTTTGTTAGCACTGGAAACAGAGCTTTGTCACCAATGGGTGGCATCTCCCCTTCAAACATTCCTTTCTGCACTGGGGTACAAGAAGCCTATGCATTATCCCAGACAGCGTGAGCATGGTATCATCCATGCGATACTTGATTAAGACTGCTTCTGTTTCAGGATGTGCTTACCTTTCTTGTTCTCCCTACCTCTGAAGGTGCCTGCTCTGTGCTTGACACCGTGCTGTAAGCTGGGAACACACTATCTAAGCATGGATCCCTCACAGCCCAGATCATGCAGCACAGCCAGGTCAGCATGTTAGGAAAGAGAGGAGGTTTCAGGGTTTGAGTATCATAGAGTCAGGCACCCAGCCCTAGTGGGATATGGTGGTGGTCGGAGGTGGTCACAGAAGAAGCTGGAATGAGATGTGTTTGAAAGAATGCATAAGGATAGAGGCAAGCAAGGAAGAGATGATAGTGAGTGGTGAGTGGTGAAAACTCCCCCATAAGGGACCAAGCATACAAGGAGTCAAGAATGAAATTGCATGGTGTGTGTGTGTGTGAGGAACTGCAAACACTCATTTTATCCTAACGATTTGGGGGAGTAACTAAAAGATATTTTTTAGTAAGGAAGTGGCCCTAGACTTTCGAGTCATCATTTGTCCAAATGTTGGCAGTAGTTTATCTAGTCCTCTTGTCAGCTTGGACCTTTTATGCATGGGGTTGTACTGCACCTGTCACCATAGGACCCTGAAGTACATGGCGTCCGGTTGTTAGGCCCGGGGTGATTTATTTGTAGTATTTGTAGGGCTTGGCTTTTGCAGGACAAAAAAATTTTTGATTTCTTCTATCTCTGTATTTTTAAACTATGCCAATTAAAAAGGAAAAGAACATAAGCAGTTTTGTAGCATGGATTTAGAACTGAATGACAAACATTGAGCACAGGTGTCTGTATGGTATGTAAATAGGGTGGCGGTGTGTTCACGCCCCAACTGTGATACAAGCCTGGATGGCTAGTCTCAGACACAATGTCAGGTTGGCAGGTCTGAAAGTGTAAACCCATAATAAATATGTATGCCTTTAGCATTGCCTGCAGATGCTACATTAGCTCCATACAAATAGGGTGCGACAATTTGTTTCTAAAATGACTGCAATTGGTGTATACTTATTATGTTTTAATAAAGGTTAAGTTTAAACTTTTTTGCTTTGTTTCTAAAAGCTAGATGACAAACCAGAGTGCACTCACTTTAGCTCAAAAACTTAACTTCCTCTTGCTCATTGAATAGGCCAGAACTCATAGGTATCAATCAGCACAGATGACTATGTTATACATATAGATGGGCCAAGAGATGACCTGGGGTTCCTGTTGTCCTCAAGACACTCTCTGGAAATAATCTTTCCTGGGAGCTTATTAAGGATCTCTGTCTGAGACTGTTCACCGTTGGCTCCTCCGGTCAGAACGCAAAGGCACAAAATAATTGTTATTGAATGGTTTTGAATGACTTAGTTTTTATGTGTGTAAGAAATGGAGGACTTGATCCTAGTCAAAAGCAAAGGAAGAAGGAAGTTAGTTTTGAACTGTAGCAAGATATGTGGATAAGAAACAAGAAATAACTTCCTGCGATATGTGGTTTATATGATAAAGTCTTAAGGTTCTTTCAGCTTTTAAAATGACCTGTTTCAGCAGAGCATTATATCTCAATCATTATATTTCTTTTCTTGTACATCTCAAATGGAGATGATAACACTTGAGCCTGATGGAAGCCTGATGGAAAAGCCCTTTGTATGACACAGAAGAAAGGCACTGTTGAATAAAAATGTGAAATCAGGTTCACGGGGAGCGGTACATGGAGGGACAGTTGGCTTTCCTTTTTGGTTTTTCATAATTTTTTTAAAATGTCATTGAGAAACCCAAGGAAAGCAGTGTAGTCTGGCTTGGGAGAGTCAGAGGGAGATGTGTTTGTGTAGAGGAGGGTACACTGGGCATACATCACTGGGCTGCTCTGCACTTGCCAGATGCTCTCTGAAATCCCTCCAGATCACACATTGAAAACCAAGTGGCAGTGATTATCGCTGAGGATCCCAAAATGTTATATTTTGAAATGGGGATTAATACTGGGCAAAACTCCTCTGTTTTATGAAAGATCCCATTTTCCTCTTCCTTATGGTTTTGTTAAGAGGAATATTTGAAATGAACTGATGTTTCTGGCCCTGAAAAAGAGGCAACTTAACCTTATTCAAAAGGTGGGAGGATGTTCAAGTCTGTTGAACAGTGTTGGATGACAAGGTCATTTTGAAGGACACAATAGTCAATAATTAGAACAGACAGAAATTAAATGATAATGAACAGTAATCCTAAAGAAGATTAAAACACGGAAAACACTGCATTATTTATTTGGATTCAGTGTGAGCGTGCCAAGGGAGAGGCAGCTGGCTTTCTGCTTTTTGGAATGTTTGTAGACTAGAGAAGAAGCTGTCAGTCAAATTTAAGCTCTCACTTGATTCTTGCTCTCAGGTCAGATCTAACTGTAAAGTAAAATGGGGAACAGACATGGTTAACGATGTGACTCATTCCAGGAAAGACATAAACCGTAGAGATAAGCTGACCTGGGCTTGGATTCTTCCTATATGTATTTCCTTATCGCTACCTGCTATTTCCTAGGCTCTGTCCTCAGCAGAACTTTGGGCCTTATGAGCTGGTTTTAGAGGCAGAAAAGACTGGGGTTTGAATGACAACATCTCCTTTTATCACCTCTTTTTCTCGAGCAAATAGAGTCATAAAGTGTCTTTGCTTCATTTATTTCACTGTATCTAAGTTTCCACATCTGTAAAGTAGAAATTAAAAAATACTTTAACTTGCATGATTATTATGAGAATTAAATATTAGCTCTTGTAATTAAAACACTTGGCATAGTGTTCAGTGACTGATAGTTTTGTAATTATTGTGAAATAAACTGAAAATTGAGAAAAGATTTTGGCATGAAAATGTTTAAAGAGTCATTTCATTTTGTTTTTGTGGAAACAGTATCTCCAATCTTCAAATTTGTTACCATGTGTAACCACTTTTTATTTTGTTTGGATATCCTCAAAATATTATTTTGGTTATGGTCACTCATAGTTTTGTATAAAATGTCTTTATTAAACAACATGGCAAAATTTTCCTGGGAACTAATGTCTATTGTAGAATTTCCATGGATGACTGTAGAAGTTGGTCCTTTCAGTGACAGTGTGCATACTGATTTAATGATTCTCATGTATTGAGGTAAAAAAAAGAAAAGATCTCATTAATGCAGCTCGGCACAGCACATGTTATAAGTTTGCAAATGAGTTGTTTCTCAGTTTAGACTCAGAAATCTAAGATTTTTAGACAAATCTCTAGTGATGTTTGGCTTCCTCACAAGCATTATCATAAACATCAGGGTTATTTAAATGCTGGCTTTTAAAAGGATAGAGGAGGTAGGTGGAGAATGGAGAAAACCCATCTTTCTGCTGGAATTCTGTATTTTAACTTAACAGGGTTGAAACTAACACTTCAGTCCTGTTTCTGCTTCATCAGAAGGCACAGATTCCAGATTCGGTATTTGATCTGCAGGAAGAGATCTGTCAATGTGCATGGCTTTGTCCAGGTGATATGGAGAGTCTAGGGCGGGTTGCTGCAGGGGGCTTGCTCGTGGGGGGTTGGAGAGGGTGGAGATGGTGGAGGGAGGGTGCTGCCTGCAGTTCTGTTATTTCTGTTCTTCCCCTGCGGTGCTTAGCGACTTCGATAAAGACATGTCAGGAATCATTGGCAGCGTTAGTTAATATCAGCAGTACTTGTATGCTCACGGTTGATGTTTGTCGTACTTAACACAGTCATGGTAGAGTCAAAATTTCTGTTATTTTTCATCCAGAAATGGATTTGTTTCATGACCTGTGTTATGGATACCCATGTTGTGTATTACACAAAATCCACATCTGAGAGGGGATTGTCGCTCCTTCCTCAGGCGACTTTTATAGCATTTATCACACTTTGGGGAAGAACTGATTTAATTTTCTTTCTCCCCAGTCAGCTAGACTGTGCTTCCTGAGCCCAGGGCATGTGGCCTGTCGTATATTTAACCTCAGCACCAGACATTGTGCCTGGCATATGTTAGTATCCAATAAATGTTTTAATGAATAAATAAAGCTCTGCGACACTTTACTTCACCGATGCACAGCATGTAAGTTTATTTTTCTACACTCCTTGATCTCCTCTTCTTCCATTTGGCTCCTAGAAGAGATATGTGGCAATGTCTTAAAGATTTACCTATTAAGGAAATGGTAGCTATATTGTGTGTGCTATGGTAGCATATTATATGAGTTGGAGTAGATGAACCATTGAAATAGACAGTCCTCAAATCTGAGCATAATAAAGTTTATTCCTCCAGTGCAGTGGTGGTGGTGGGGGGGTGTGGTGTTTAAGGGCTCTGCTCCATGTAGTCATTCAGTGATCCAGCCCCCTTCTATCTAGTGTTTCTGCTCTTGCCTGGACCTTGGACTTCCCCACTATAGATGAGCTACATCTGGCATGCAGTCAATCAGAGAGGAACCACGGTGGATCATTGAAGGTGTTAGGGGCTTGGTCTGGCAGTTGTGTATATCACACCCATCTATATTTCACAGGCTAGAATTCAGTCCTGTGAACTCATTTAACTTCAGGGGCTGGAAATATGGAGTAGTGGTATGTCAAGGAGAAAGGCAAAAAATGGGTATTAGTGGCTATGGTCGGTTTCAGCCCTACAACCTTTTATCAAAAATCTGTCTTAGTTCAGTTCAGTTTATGTGCTCAGTCGTGTCTGACTCTTTGTGACCCCATGGACTACAGCACACTAGGCCTCTCTGTCCATCACCAACTCCCAGAGTTTGCTCAAACTCATCGAGTTGGTGATGCCATCAACCATCTCATCCTCTGTTGTCCCCTTCTTCTTCCGCTTTCAGTCTTTCCCAGCATCAGGGTCTTTTCCAGTGAGTCAGTTCTTCGTATCAGGTGGCCAAAGTATTGGAATTTCAGCTTCAGCATCGTCCTTCCAATGAATATTCAAGGCTGATTTGCTTTAGGATGGACTGGTTTGATCTCCTTGCAGTCCAAGGGACTCAAGAGTCTTCTCCAACACCACAGTTTGAAAGCAT
This sequence comes from Nanger dama, assembly GCA_917880005.1. Lineage (NCBI taxonomy): Eukaryota > Metazoa > Chordata > Mammalia > Artiodactyla > Bovidae > Nanger > Nanger dama. Next base: position 31,816,081 of record CAKJTW010000023.1, read on the forward strand.
CAATTCTTCGGCACTCAGCTTTCTTTATATTCCAACTCTCACATCCATACATGACTACCGGAAAAACCAAAGCTTTGACTAGATGGACCTTTGTTGGCAAAGTTCCTAGTAGAGACAGAAAAAGTGTCAAATGTTTTGTGTGTCCTCTCAGGCTCTAAGATGCTCATCATTTTCTCATAGAGCTGAATTTGAGTTTCAGGGAGAATTAAGCACTCTCCATAGAAGAAGTGATACTTTGGCTTGAAAACCCTTTCAGAACTGTGGACCTGTCTTTTAGGTCTGGCTCACTCATGGATGAGACTAATGTCCAATCTAAAGTGGTTAGTGAGATCTTGCAATAATATGATAAAGAGGATCTAAGAAGTTTAAGTATGAAACGCAGACTCGATTTTTTCAAAGTTAATGAAAAAAATAGTCTAAAGTCAATCTGTGTTTTCCCCAAAGTACAAATATAAAATGAAATCCATAGTGTACCCAACTGGCCATTTATTGAGCTGAGAAGTCCAAAATGGTCACAAGGAAGTTAATTCCTAGTCACCCATCTCCCCCAGATAAGAATTTTAGCCTGTCCCAGTTTGAAATTGGAAGCTGGATGGAGGACAAGAGCCTACTGCCAATTGTGCTGTATCCAGATTTACTAAACTGTGGGGCATAGTGTATTGGGGGGGTACTTTTAAAGTTTACATTTACCTGACACCCCTAAGGATGAATCAGATGTATAAAGTAATAGTATACAGCTAAGCTTTTAGGGTAGTGTTTTATGAAAATTACTTTTGATATATCTTCTTTATGAACAATTTTCTGAGTCTTTTTGGTGACCTTAAAAATTGACAGTTCATTTGAGGTCATGGGTAACCGTTTATAAATTTACTCTGAGAGAACTTTAGCTTTCAGACCAGAAGAGATGCATGCAAATAGTGAAGTGTAAGTAACCTAAAGGCTTCAACTAGTTTCTGTAAATTCCTAGTTTACACCTATGAAACGGCAAACACATTGAGAGAATATACCTCTTCTAATGGATTGCGCCTTTTTTTGGTCATTCAAACTTGTGCATGTATTTTATGAAGTGTTAATACAGTTAGTATCTAATGTTCCTAATTTATGCAATTGGGTATTTCATAAATGGGTTTTCTACATGCAAGCATTTGTACACATTAATATTTATGCAAGTATTCAAATCAATGCAAGGGCATCTGTCTGGGTATGTGATAAAAATATGCATATGCATGAACATTTGCACCAGGGGATAAGGCCCCAAAGTTAGTGATTGCTGAGGTTACAGTTTTCAACTTTTGTCCTTTTAACAAAATTTCCTTTACTGGAAAAGGCATACGCAGAAATAGCACAAGCACTAATACTGACAAATGAAATGGTTTTATTTAATGGTATTTAATAGATGTGTGTAACAGGTCTAAAGACTTGTTAACAATGTGATATTTTAGAGAATAGAATATGTATTTTAGAATATGTAGCAATTTTCACAAAGGGCTTTTATTCTCATACATTGCCAGTACAAAAAACATGCTATGAGTAATGAACTAACTTTTGTAAGAAATATTCTATTGCTTCATTATTTATTTCTTTATTTTAGCTTGAAATTGACTCCAAGAAATATTTGGCTCAGAACAGGGCTTCCTTTACTTTTTAAGGGTGCATGTGAGAATGTAAAAGATTAAAGAATGGGTGGGGGTTGGGTAGAGAGGAAGGGTTCCAGTTTCACATTCAGCATGGTCATTGTTGATATGCTTGTCCATGTCATCTCAGGTGAGTCTGACTTCTGGAATCTTTCTCACACTGGAAAGCCTGGTGTCTGGGGTTCAACCTCATCAGGCAAACTAAGGAGTCTCCCCAAGGAGACCTGAACATTTCCAGGAGACTGCCATGAAGCACAAGGGCTAACCGACCTTACTGCTTGGTAATCTACTGACCCCCTTCCCTGTATCTTTGCTAATCTAGAGGAAAAATCTCTCTTTGGTCTCTTTATAGTTCTAATTCTGCTCTTTCTCATTATTAGGGTCAACTGGCAGAGTGTTTTTCTTGGTTTATAAACTTATTTGCTGGTAAACTTCCAGCTCCCAATGTGAACAGTTCATGGTAGGACAAGAATAAACAGAGTTGACTCTGAAATATCAGTTTTGTAGTTTAAAGATGTGTGAGAGGTTTCTTTTTTGCATCTTACTGGCTAGGAATTTAAAAGCTACCAGCTGTTTGGAAGAGACTGAGAATGATGGTGTGTGTCTTTGTCATGCTTAAGCAATATCTTCCCAGTGAAATTTTACTTAGCTTATTTTAAGCTGAAATGCCAGGGAGTGAATTAGTGAATTCTTTTTCCTATGGGAAAGAAAGGATTGAGAGAACTATGAGTGACTTAGATGTGAATTTGAAAGGAACTGCTTGCTCAGAGTTAGACTGTCCTTTCTTGAAACCCAGATAGTCTTTTTTTCCATGATTAACTGGGTGAAGGTGAAGATTTTTGTTTCTGTGCTTCATATGTGGAGTTCAAGGCTATCATTATTCGAATAGCAGAAATGGCTAGTTAAAATGTTCCAGATCTCTGGCAGGCATATAGTATTACCTCTTTGAACATTTTCTAGTTAAATCATTCTAGGAAAGTCCTATGGTATAGCATCTGGAGACTAAATCACATATTCTTCTCTGTGTTGGAGGAGGCTTGGAACCTTTTACAGAGAGGATTTTGTCTTCCTTGTGAGTATTTGCTTGGTCAACCTCTAAGGAGAGGCCATCTATTTAGGCTCAAGACAGGAGTAGCTAGTGTAAAAATTTTGCAGTAGGAAGGAGTTTAGTATGTTGCAGGCATGAAGAGAAGGCTAGAGAGAACAAAGAGCGAAGTGGCATAGGATTAAGGAAGAGTGTCTAGGTTGGGACTTTACTGTGACTATAGTGGGAGCTGTTGAAAGTGTTAAAGTAGGAGTGTGACCCAACTTGATTTACATCTTCAAGAAGATTACTTTGGCTTACAGATGGAAAAAGTGGATTGTGTGTAGCCAAGAATGAACATAGGGAATAATTATGGGGCATAAGTAAGATAGAGTAGTTTGGACTAAGCTGGTGACAATAGAAATCAAGTGAAGTGAATTGAAAGTCACTCATGCCCAACTCTTTGTGACCCCACGGTGCACACAGTCCATGGAATTCTCCAGGCCAGAATACTGGAGTGGGTAGCCTTTCCTTTCTCCAGGGGATCTTCCCAACCCAGGGATGGAACCCAGGTCTTCCTCATTGCAGGTGGATTCTTTACCAGCTGAGCCACAAGGGAAGCCCAAGAATACTGGAGTGGGTAGCCTATCCCTTCTCCAGTGGATCTTCCTGACCCAGGAATCAAACTAGGGTCACCTGCACTGCAGGTGTATTCTTTACCAACTGAGCTGTCAGGGAAGCTGGTGGCAATAGACATGAGGAAGAGAGGACAGTTTCAAGTTTTACTTTGGAAATAAGGCTCCTACAGCCACATACTGAAGATGAGATATTTAGAATGAAGGAGCAGAGAAGAAAACAAAGATGTCTCCAGAATTTCAGTTCTAACAAATGGTTGAATGGTGTGGCCATTTAACTTAAATGAGGAAGACTAGGGAAAGAACAAGTGGAAGGCAGAAATTTTATTTGGATATGCGCATCCAAGTGGAGGCAGCCATTAAGCTCTTCTCTCTACATCATGACACTCAGGGGACAGGGCAGGAAGGAGGTATACATTGAGAGAGTCATCAGACCTTGGATGGTACATATGGTATTTCAAACCTTGAAAAATGGCTGAGGTCACCCAGAAGAAAGTGTAGAGATGAGAAGTGGAGCCAGAACCAAGCACCAAGCTCTTCACCCTTTAGAAGTCTGGTGGGAGAAGGAGAACAAAGCAAGATGGGTCTCGTGAGATGACAGAAAATTAGGTAAGTGAGAAACAGAAGCCAGGAGAAGAGAGTTTTTTTAAAGGTCAGAGGTCAACTGGCAAATCCTGTTAAGATGGCCAAAGGGAGAATGTTGAAATGCTCATTAAATTTGCCATCATCAAGGGAGCTGTTGACCTTGGCAAGGGTAGTTCAGTGGAATGGAGGTGATGAATTGGAAACAGTGAATAGAGGCCAGTTGTTCAAGAAGTTTTGCTGGGAGAGACTGGAGGTGGAGGTTAATTTGAGGTGAAAAGATGTGTGTGGTATGTATCACTTTTGTTTTTGTTTGGTTTTTGCCTGTATGTCTGTGCCAAGTTGTTTCAGTCGTGTCGGGACTCTTTGTGACCACATGGACGGCAACCCACTGGGCTGGGAATTCTCCTCTGCCCATGGGAATTCTCCAGGCAAGAATACTGGGGTGGGTTGCCTCACCCTCCTCCAGGGATCTTCCCGACCCAGGGACTGAACCTGCATCTCCTGTGGCTCCTGCATTGTGGGTGGATTCTTTACCACTGAGCCAGCTGAGAAGCCCTTTTTCACCTGTGGGAACTACCAAGCTTTGCTAACAGCAAAGTATATTGCTTACATATTGAAAGGATGATAATTTGGATATGTAGAGTTAAACCATATCGTTAAATTAATTTCAGTTGATTTTTAAAATTTTCTTTTAAAAAGTAGTTATTAGAAAAATTAAAGTAAGACTCACATCACATTTCTATTGGGTGGCACTGTTTTGGGGCTGTGCCTGTAAGAAAGGCTTATATCTTAGGTGTATGCTTGGTCATGCCTAAGAGCAGTTCATATCTCACCACAGCTCAAGAAATGTGGCCTCAGAGGGTTGATGCTACTTGCTTAAGGTCTCAGGGCTGTAGAACTGGGATTTGAACCCTGGCTCTCTGGCTGCCTGCAGGCTGTGCCCTGGGCTGTTCGTCACATGCAAGTCATTTTGTGCATTCTTTCTCTTGAGTTATTTCATGTTTATACTAGCAAAGGATATTTACATGGACACTTAAAGGACAGAATTTGGTTTTGAACTCAAGCAGTTGAAATTATGAGTCTCCGGGTATGGTTTTAATGTACTGTTAACTGACTTTGTTTTGATTTAACTGAGGATACACAATTTACAGTGAGGCCTCTCCCTGGCCTTGAACTCAAGGACTAACAGTCAGCTCTTTCGTGTTTCTTATTTACTGCTACTGATGGCCACTGTTTGCTCTGTGCACTCCATCTGCTCTCACCAGGTGCTGGCGTGCCCTTAGTCCATTTCCCCATATTTGATGATGCACTCCTTTTGTCCCGAAAATTGTTAAGCTTTCATTAAGGATCCTCATGAAGAAAAGAGTTATTTATTTTTTATAGGACTAATTTAAAGTTAATATAAATTTAAAATTATGATCTACCACAGTTATCTATGGGCATCTGAAGGTCAGTGCATCTCAGACTGAGCTCATTATCCATTCCTCCTCTTCTTGTTCATTCCCTGCCTTGTTTAATGTCACTGTTGCACATCTAGACACTGGTCAGAAACCTCAGTTATCTTCAACTCCGATTCTCTTCCATCACCCCCTGTGAGCCATCCTCAATTGTGGTGAAGTGATTCTCCACGTCCTTCCTGTCTTTCCCATCCCTTTTTCAACCCACTGCCACTGCCAAGTTCAGATCTGCAACATCTTTAACTTTTCTTCCTGCTCCCATTCACTCATAATTGTTTACGTATTTATCATTCCCATTCATCAGTCGCCGGAGAGGGGCCTTTGTCTCTTTTATCTTTGCGTTTTTAGGTCTTAGCTGAGAGCCTGTGCTGTTGCAGGAATGTTCACAGGTTGTGATCCTCTCTTCATGTGCACCCTTCTCTCCCTCCCTCCTGAGTGCTGTTAGCAAAGCTTACTCAGTGTAACTCCCAGCTGGATGCATAGTCAAGCAGCACTGTAGCAAGCCCTTCCTGAATGTAAGATTGCACGCTGTACCCACGTTCCCACTTGGCTCACGGGGATCCAACGAAAATCTCCCTGGCTACTCCAGCTAACGAGGGACAGATTGCTTTCTTGAAGCCTGAGTAATGTCTCTAGGGAATGGAATTGGATAGAAATCCCTAGAATATGATATCTGATACTCCATAACCTTGGGACAAACTGTGGATGATTTCCATGTAGGTATATAGGCAGAGCATTTGGCTCACTGTTATGAGCCAAAGCTTGCAATAGAAAACTAAAGAAAAAGTAAAAGGAGACTCTTAAGGAAGTAGAATTCCATATAATCAAATCACAAGTTTAAATCCTCTGAAAAATTAGTCAAATTTCATAAGGACAGCAAAAGAATGCTCTTAATATAAACAATGCCTGGAGTTCCATGTTACCAAATTACTTCAGCATCTACTTTGGTTCTTTCTCCAAAAGGGGTATAATTTCAGAAATGAGTCTGTATCCCTTCTGCCCCTGGTGAAAAAGGAGCAGTTATTTCTGTCTATAATGTTGCAGCAAGATGAGAATAGCCACTCGGGCAGGTTGCTGTGCATCTGATGAAGAGATACTGCTATTTGTATATGGCCTATAGGATTTCATTAGAAGTATAATAGTTTAGCTAAACAATGTGTTCTTTTTCTGCTCTTTCTCAATTTTCTGGTGGCAAGTCTCAGAAAGGCGGGTCCCTATGTTATAAATACCCGTTTTTACCCAGGTGTGAGTGATCACAACCTGCCTACTGAATAGGCAGTATTGCCTACTGATCACGGACAGCCTACTGAATAAGAGTATTCTAAAAAAGCTTAGAACTTTGGAACAATAATTAGATGTTTAGCCAAAGAGAAAGAAGAAACTGCCCAAACTAGGGTCAGTTAGAGGAAACTCTGTCAAGATTCTTTGACATGAGTCAGCAGTCAATATGGTAACCCCCAGCTCAAAATTGTGTGCCCTTGATAGCTTCTGTTCTAGCTTCTTAAAAAATTTTTTTGTTATTGTCCTCCCTGGAATTATAGTAATTGTGTTGAAGTTCATTAGCAAACATCTCCTTTTCTAAATGTGAGAGTTAAGGACTTGTCTGTAGTACATGTAATAATTAGTATGCATCAGGTTGCTTTCTTCACAATAAAGTTGGTGAGCGAGGCCAACCAGTCTGAAAGGAGGGAGGTGTGTTTGGTGGAGAGACGTACCTGCTTAGCAGGCTGGAGGCTTTGGGAGAGGGGACAGAGTGGAACTGGTCAGTAGAGAGGAAGTGAAGCGTTGGGCGGCTCTGCCCTGAGGACAGGAAAACCTTGGGGTCTGGGGTTCTGGAGTGTAAGAGGGGAAGGGTAAACAACTGCTTTTTCAAAATGTTCCCAGGAGCCATCCTAATGCTGACACAGTGGTACAGCCATAGGATGGAGTATTCTGTAGCCTTTAAAGAAATGAGGTAGACTGTGTAGTATGCTTCCATTTCTGTGTATAAATTTGAAAGATTATATAGGCACATAAGGGCCTTCCCTAGTGGGTCACACAGTAGAGAATCTGCCTGCAATGTGGGAAGATCCCCTGAAGGAGGGAATGGTTACTCACTCTGGTATTCTTGCCTATGCATGTATCTGTGTGTGTGAGTATATGCCGAGAGTGTTTCTGGAAGATTTGTATAAATGGTAACTTGGCTCTGGGAAAGGAGGCTGGGGACCTCAGTTTGAGAGAGGATTTTGTGTGTGTGTGTGTGTACAATTTTTTTAGTACAGTTTGAATTTCTATGCTCTTTGCCTTTAAAATAAGAAAAGAGAACTAGTTAAATTTCTAGCCTTACTCTCTTACCCATAGGAAAATTGGTGGGGAGGGGGCAGTGGAGGGGGAATTAGGGAAGTGGGGGACAGATAATCCCTGTGTCCTTCTCGCTTCTGAGTCACAAAACTCAGGGCTCTTGTACCCTAAGACTGCTTTGGTTTTATTACCTCAGCTGGATTATGGTTAAATAAGCTTTTCTGGACTGACCTGGAACTGAACTACTCTTTATAATCTTTCTATGGGAAAACTCTACAGTGTTCCAGAGAACATGCTAAACTAAATTATTTCCCTCATTCTTTCTCAATTTCACGTCTATTACCTTTATTTAAAAAAAAAGAGAACTTCAGACTTATTCCAGGAGACCTTATCTGACCACATCCTCACTCAGCTCATCAGAAATGACAGAAACACTTTATGCAGTTATGTGCTTGAATACCTGCTAGTTTTTTTGTTTGCTAGTTTGTTTCCAACAAAATACCTTATGTTTTGCACTTTCTTCTCTAGCTGTCTTGTACTGTTTTTCAGAGGAAGGGTAATGCTCTTTTACTTGTTTGCATACCTGGTAGAGAGCGAAAGGCAGGCAAACAAGTAAAAAGCAAACATCTGTTGGATCATTAAGTTAAAGGGTGGATGCCTAAGCAAGCTGGTCACTGTAAACTCAGAGCACTGGCCTTCTTGACATGAGTACTATAGACATCTTGGGTGGGATAATTCTTTTATGGCTCCACTGTCCTGCACATCACACAGAATTAGCAACATCCCTCCCCCAAACCACTGAATGCTAATATGAACCCCCAACATCGGAACAATAAAAACATGTAGACATTACCAGATGTCCCGTGGGGGCCACAGCGCCCTTGCTGGCAGTCATCGATTTGGAGTGATGTTAGATTTGGTCTTCAGTCTCCAAGGATTGCTCTTTATTGAAAGAGAAGTCTGCAAATCTTGGAGACCTAGAGGTGGGGCAAAGCAAATCTTCCTGAAAGTGTATAAAGTGCTTCTGTGCAGAATTAGAAGAGGCATCTCTCTATGCAGATGAATTAGAAGAGGGCCAGTGGGCTTCCCTGATGGCTCAGATAGTAAAGAATCTGCCTGCGGTGCAGGGGACTCAGGCTCAATCCCTGGGTCAGGAAGATCCCCTGGGGAAGGTAATGGAAACCCACTCCAGTATTCTTGCTGGAGAATTCCATGGACAGTGGAGCCTGGCTGGCTAGTGTCCATGGGGTCGCAGAGTCGGACAAGACTGAGCGACTAACACTAGGGGCTGGGGTGGATCCTCCCGTTTGTCCCTCCTGTTATTTCCACTGGCTTTTTGGCTGCGAGGACTTGCTGTGTCCTGGGGCTATGTCTGGCCGCGTATATGAGTTGGTAAACAACAGATTTCGAGAGCAGCTAGGAACCCTGCGGAAAGATGGGGATGGAGCGACAGCTTTAACCAACTCTTTAGCATTCAGTCAGCTGAATTGTGGTCACTTCCAAACAGCTATCCAGAAAACACTTCCTCATGAATATGAATGAGAGGCAGATTACACTTCTTCGCTGTGGTCACCTAACCCCCTGTTTACTGAGGAGTGACCATGTGCCAGAAGGGAAAACAGTCTTCTCCACTCCACCCTTATTTCTGTGTGAAGTGTTCTATTTCTGCATGTTTGGTATGATCATTTTATTGTATATGATTCAGAATCTTTCTTATCAACATAAAGCCTTCTCTTTTTTCCCTTGCACTTAATTTACTTGCTTGCTGAAGGACCAATTATAATTAAAAGAAGAGGAAGAGCAATCAGAGGATGGCTGCAGTTTTCAGCATCCGCCTTAGCTGTGTGTGAGTGCTGAGTGCACACACGCTGGGCTACCTGCTGGAGACCCTTCTCAGCTGTCCTTGTATTTATAAGTTATCTTACCGTGCACTGGCGAGTCAGCTGCTAAGGCAGTTTGTGGACTCTCCTTCCCTGGAGGTCTTTAAAAATAGAGCTAAATACCCATCTGTCCAGAATGGTTTTGATACGGTCCCGCTGATTAGAAGGAATAGGCTAGATTGTTCTGTCAAGATTTGTTTTTGTCTTGAGTGCTCTTAAGTGAATCACTTTGCCTTTTGGTGGGGGAAGGTGGGATGTAAAGTGACACTCTGTGAATTTATTGACGCGTCATGGTACACATCCTGGTGAAACAAAATACATTATATCCCTCTGGTGCTTTTAATGTCTCTGAAGCACTTGGTGCATTTGGAGCCTCCCAGCGACCCTGTGAGGTGGGTGGAGCCCTTCTCCAGGTGCCAGTGTCACAGAGGAGTTGGCAAGGCATCCAGATGTTGGCTTATTGGCCCAGAGTCACAGTCTGCCTGATGCAGAGCAGGGCTGCCATTTCTGGCTGTCGGCTCTCCAGGTTCACGACCTTATCTCTTGACCCTTGTACTTCTTTGTGTTTTTGGTGTATACTTTGTCATAAGGTGTCCAGACATTTGATTTGGAGCTAATTTTCCCTTTTTTTTTTTTAAATCTTGGGATTTAAAAAAATCTTAGGACCAATACTTACTCTGTTTTTCCTTCCAAAAAAGTGCATTTTCAGATGAAATTGTGGTAAGGGTTATTGCCAACTTCACACAGACACGTATGTTCATATTTATGTATTTTATATGTATGTATATATGTGATTGTGTGTGGATATGAGAATATAGGAGAGTATGTATGTATGTTTAGATGTGGATATGTAGGTATAACTCTGTGTGTGTGTGTGTGTGTGTGTGTGTGTGTGTGAGATCAGGGTGCAGAAAAAACAGTAAACCCATTTGATAGTAAATACATTTACTGGGCTGTTGAGGTTGTTAACAGAACGGGCACCCAAAGACTCAGAGAGTCATGACCGCATGTTGGACTAAAGCCTGAGAACTGGAATCATGGTATCATAGCTGTGAGGATGAAGCTTGTACCAGAGGTAGGCCAGTGCAGGAACGAGGGGTCGGGCAGGAAATACCCCCACCACTCCCTTCCTCTACCTCTGACTCCTTTCCCTGCCTTCCGCAAGTAGAGAGCCTGCCAGGAAGTCTAGGAGATGGAGTGCTCAGGGTTTTCCTCATAAGGCAAATGGAGAATAACAGGTGTGTGTGTGTGTGTGTGTGTGTGTGTGTGTGTGTGTGTGTGTGTGTCTGTGTGTGTGTGTGTGTCTGTGTGAAAGAGAGAGAGAGAATCTGTTCTTACTTTTCTAATTTTACCTTAAACCTGAAAAATTTGCCACAGATCAGCACTATTCTGGATTTTCTTAACAGTTTAGGTAAAATCTAGACATTTGTTCCCTGAATTAGAAAAAGGCATAAATTCACTCTCTCGATGATTATCTCAGTCTGTTCATGATCACAGATTGAAAATAGTCTTTTAATATCTTGATACCCATACTTTCAAGAGTCGGGCATCCATTTTTACTGGGTTGTCATTACATCTGGGCTTTCCTGGTGGTGCAGTGCTAGAATCAGCCTGCCAATGCAGGAGACACAGGAGATGTGGGTTTGATTTCTGGGTGGGGAAGATCCCTTGGAGAAGGAAATGGCAACCCACTCTAGTATTCTTGCCTGGAGAATCCCACAGACAGAGGAGGCTGGCCTGCTACAGTCTGTAGGGTTGCAAAGAGACATGACTGAGCAAGCATGCATAGCATTGCTTCTAAACATTTTCAGTGGACAGGGCTAATAAGCATGTATTTATAAGAAAGAAAATGTAATATTGGAAAAATAACAATGTTAGTGATACCAAGTATACTGAATGCAGCATGTCAGAATACTAGAAAGAATTCTTTTCTGTGTGGTTATGCTAGTTAATTTGGTGCATAGTTAGGTCCTTTTTTTTTGTTTTGTTTGGTTTTAAATTTTGGAGGTTGCTTTTTGTAATTTTTGGTTGTATTTTCAGTTATATAACATGTTTACATGATTTTCCAAAATCAGTTCAATTCAGTTCAGTTGCTCAGTCGTGTCCTGACTCTGCAACCTCATGGACTACAGCATGCCAGGCCTCCCTGTCCATCACCAACTCCTGGAGTTTGCTCAAACTCATGTCCGTTGAGTCAGTGATACCATCCAACCATCTGTTGTCCCCTTCTCCTCTGCCTTCAGTCTTTCCCAGCATCAGGGTCTTTTCCAGTGAGTCAGTTCTTTGCATCAGTTGCCCAGAGTACTGGAGTTTCAACTTCAACATCAGTCCTTCTAATGAATATTCAGGACTGATTTGCTTCAGGATGGACTGGTTGGATCTCCTTGCAGTCCAAGGGACTCTCAAAAGTCTTCTCCAACACCATAGTTCAAAAGCATCAATTCTTTGGCGCTTAACTTTATTTACAGTCCAATTCTTATATCCATACATGACTACTGGAAAAACCATAGCCTTGACTAGATGGACCTTTGATTGTCCAAAATCAAAACTATGAAATGATGTATTTTGGGAGAGATCTCACTTTTTCTCCATTTCTTCCTTCTTGGTTGGTCCCTTTCTTGATAAATATTTTATTTTTTTTTTTCTGATCAGTTTTGGTTCCTCTTTTCCTTGTTTCTTCTCAAATATGTAAGTTATTGTTGAGGCATGAAGTCATGTCTGATTCTTTTGTGACTCCATGGACTGTAGCTTGCCAGATTCCTCTGTCCGTGGGACTTCTCAGGCAAGAATACTGCAGTGGGTTGCCATTTCCTTCTCCAGGGAATCTTCCTAACCCCATGGATCAAACCTATGGGATCGAGCCCGCCTCTCCTGCATTGGCAGGAGATTCTCTATCATTGAGTTACCTTAGACGCCCGAGATATGTAAGTAGTTGTGTTTTTATAGCACCTAATATTCCCTGTATGACATTCAGTACCCGGTCTTCTGTACTTTGTTTTTTCTGTATTCATGTATCCTGGAGAGCAGTCCATAGCAGTATATGGGGATCTGCCTTATGTATCTGACAGCTCCCTTGTGTGGCTGTAGTTTATTTAACCAGTCCCTTGTTGTTGGACATTTGAGTTATTTCCAGTCCTTTGCTGTTGGTCTTACTACTACTTTTGGGGGTTGATTTTTATAAGAGGAATCGATTGGTCATAGAGTAAATCATATGTAATTTTGATAGAAACTGCCCAATCCACCTCCACTGGTGTGTTCCCAACAGTAAATATATAAGAGCTAGTTTTTCCCATCAACAGAGTATGTTGTAAGCTTTTGGAGCTTTTGCTAATTTGAAAGGTGAAAATGGGATCTCATGTTGTTTTAACTTGTACTTCTCATATCATTAATGAAGTTAAACATTTTTATTATGCTGAGGACCATTTGCATTTCTTTTTCTATGAACCGTGTGTTCATGTTTTGTCTGAATTGGGCTATTGATCTTTTCCTTCTCAGTTGTTAGAAGTTCCTTATAAATTGAGGCTATTATTCCTGCATGATATATTACAGTTTTTTCTCTATTGCCATTTACTTACAATGTTTTATTAAGTATAAGTTTTAATTATTACTTATTTTTATGCAGTCAAATTTATCTTTATGTGGTTATTCTTTTCCCCATTGGATCTGGATTTTGAGATAGGAATAGCTTCCCACTTCCAGGTTATAAAGTAAGTCCCAGCTGTTTTCTTCCATGTTTTCATTTTGTACATTTAGATCTCATTTGGAATTTATCTTGGTATGAGGTATGAGGTATGAGGAGTGGATCCAATTAAATATTTTCCCATGTTATTCTGACATTATTTACTGAGGCATCTTCCTTTTTCCCAATTGCTGGAACATCCTTTATCATATGTACTTGTGTCTGCCTCTGGATAATTTATCTTATTTTATGTATTAATGCTCCAGGAGCATCGAGTTCTAATAACAAAAGCTTTATGTGTCAAAAATATTTTTAAACAAAAGTCATGATGCCTTGATTCCTGTGTTTATAGAAACATGAAATGCAAAACAGAAACATTAAAAAAAAATACACTCGAATGAGCTACTTTATTATTTCATTTTGCAAAGATGGGAATTAGGGCTTCCAGAGGTCATATAGACTCATCCAAAATTACCAAATGATTACCAGAGAGCCAGCAGTGAGACTAGAACCCATAGTCTCCGCTAATACACTGCATGATTTTCTCATAAAAATTTGATTTTCTCAGATAATATAGGTAACTAGTCTCCTAGGAATGACCTAGACCCAGGTCGGATACCTTCTCTTGTTACAAAATGTTTTCTTAGTTTTGAATATTTAAAATAACTTAAGATTTAGTTTATTTTACTTATAATATGTTCATTTTAGAACATTTAGAAAAGAACCCTACAACTGATTCCCAGAAATATATTAATATTTTGGTCAGTTTCTTTCTGGAATTTTTTTAAATGCCAAAATCTTTTGTTTATTATGAGAGTGTTAAGTGAAAACAATTTTGAGAGGATGACAATAACATTAAGCATTTATTAAGTACTTTCTTAAGTGCACTGATTAAAGTGTTCTAAGTACATTCTCTTATTTAATTTTCACAGAATCCATCTAGGGATGCGGTCTTTTATTATTTCAATATTTCTTATGAGGAATGCTTGGCTCTGAGATGCACAGTCTCACAGAGCTGGTAATAATGTGTTCTTCCAGCCCCTATATTTTAACCACTATGCCACTATATCCCATATGTACGATTTTGGACCCTATTATTTTATTAATATTTTAATGGGAATGTTTGTTCTTGCTTCCTCAATGGTCATGTTAAAGGTCATTTGTAATACCACCTTGCTCTTAATGCAATTAAATTGGTTATATCAGATTATAAGAAGATGGAGTTAAACATATTTTTTCTTATGTTTTTTCTTCAGATATTATTTATAAGATCTTGGCATCTACACAAAGATGTATCTTGAAAATAAAATAGAATTATTATGGCAGAGGCCAGTGTGAGACAGAAAAATGTGTTGATTTCTATAGACATGGTTGCTGCTCAACGTTTTACATAAGGTTCAGAGGGAGTTTACTTTCCTATGTTGACCGAACAGTCTCCCTGCAAAGTTTGTTTATATTAAATTTGCATAGCTACCTTTTTTCCTCCAGTCTTTCCCAGATCCAAGTTGTCTCAAATTCTGAGTTAGAGATGAGGTACACTTTGCATAGTGATGTGTGGCTAAAGAGTGAGTAGTCTGGAGCTCTATGTGCAGTCAGAAGTAAATAGAAATTTCTTGAACCTGCCTCAAATTGCAACCTAGCTCAACACTGTTTGATTCAGAGTTGCTTAAAAGATTTCATAATAAGACCACAGATATTCCTATATTTAATGTTTTTTAGCTTAAATGTGATAATTTGCTACTCTTTCTACCCTTCCTTCTTCTGTATTTGTTCCAGTTAGTTCTGTTTCAGAATTATATAGATTAAAAACTGGGAACTCATAAACAAAATTCTGGTGTGTAGTTCTAGAATTCTGACATTTAGCAATCTATACTCATCAAGCATCTAGTCAAATAAGATGACTGATTACTCACCTTATAATTCATTATGTTTCACTTCTCCCTAGAAAAAAAAAAGCTAGTTATTTCTAAAATTAGGGATGACTCAGTTAATAAGGATTATAATATAGAGATAATCTTTTATGTCTTACTGGGCTTCCCAGATGGCACAGTGGTAAAGAATCTGTCTGCCAGTGCAGATGCAGGAGATGGGGGTTCAATCTCTGAGTTGGGAATATACCCTGGAGTAGGAAATAGCAACCCACTCTAGTACTCGCCTGGAAAATTCCATGGACAGAAGAACCTGATGGGCTACAATCTATGGGGTTGCAAAATACTGGACATGACTGAGCGCACATATACACATATACTATGTAACTGATAAGGTTATTATAACATTTGAAAATGAATTTTAATAATTATGTTTTTATTAGAGTGTTCACTTACTCTTTAGACCCAAATATATTCTATTAGCGGCAGGTCTAATTTAAAACATCAACCTTGAAATTTTTAAAGCCTAGTGCCTTATACGGGGCTTCCCTGATAACTGGTAAAGAATTCGCCTGCAATGCAGACGACCCTGGTTTGATTCCTGGGTCAGGAATATCCCCTGGAGAAGAGATAGGCTACCCACTCCAGTGTTCTTGGGCTTCCCCTGTGGCGCAGCTGGTAAAGAATCTGCCTGCAGTGTGAGAGACCTGGCTTTGATCCCTGGATTGAGAACATCCCCTAGAGAAGGGAAAGGCTACCCACTCCAGTATTCTTGTCTAGAGAATTCCATGGACAGTCCATGGGGTTGCAAAGAGTCAGACACGACTGAGTGACTTTCATTTTCAAGTGCCTTTTATAGTTAAATGTCTAAAAAGTATTTGTTGATGAAATATTATTATAATGATAAGTTCACTTATTTTTATTCATATTTCATTAATAGATCCCAGCTCTATACTATAAAGTTTTATTAGGAAAATATATATAAAAATAAATCTTGAGAGCTAGTTTAATAAATGTATGCTTAATTGGCTATTAAAGTTGTTCTGAAAATTTGAAATCATATCCATTATTTTTACTTTCATACATTTCTTTTAAGGTTTGAACATCTGTTTGGATGTGTAGTTACCTCTAGTTTAGAGTGATTAGCTTATCAAGCAGGTAACAACCCATAATAGGCCCTTAAGTTAATAAATCTGGAAAATAAATAAAATAGATTTTTAAAAGAAACATGTAGATTACTGAAATTGATACTAAGGGAGTTAGAAAAGCTGAGCAAAGTAATAACTAAGGAAAACATTGAAAAATGTCATGAAATAATTATAAAAGCCTCCTGTCCCTGATCTTTTCTTAGGGATGTTTGATTCTAAGAAATGGCTAAAGAAAAAAATGGATTTTTAGGCAGGATCTAGGATACTCTCATAGAAAGCAGTTGTAACATGTAAGGCTGAACTTCATGGGAACTGTGAAGTTCTTAGAAAGCAAATCTCCTTCATCATGTGTTCTAGGGTTCATACGGTTCTTTGCCTATTTTTCTGAACACAAGATTTCTTAGCTTGCTTATTAGCATATGGATGAAAAATAGCCACCCACCTGAATCTACCTGACCTCTTAGCTCTAGCGCTCATCACCATCTGATTATCTGCAGCTTAATGTCTTTTGGTTCAATCTCATAAACCCTGTCTTATTGCTCTTTGAATGGCCAATGCACTTCTCCCTGAGTGAGGTATTTCTGAGCAATAGCTGAACAGTCAGGTCATGTGAGTCATAGTCTCATAAGAGCCTGGGACCTGAGAGTGGTTCACATAGGTAAATTTATTGATATGTTTGCTATAGCTTATTGACAAGTCCACCCTATTTTCAAGGAACAGCTACTTCAAAGATGCATAAATTGGCAGAGAGCACACAAAGAGGTAATAGCCTCAAAAGAAACTCCAGTTTATAAACATAAATGACTCTAGTCATGAACACATTTACACATGTTTGTCTATGTATTATTATATAAACAAATGCTATAAAATTGTATTTTTCAAAGAATAATCTGTAAAAAGCAGTATGTAATCTGAGAATGCAAGGATAGTTCAATATTAGGACACCTGCTAATATAATAAAACCAATATGCTGTCTGTACTAAAAAATCGAATAAGAAATGCTATCTGATGCTGAAAAAGTATTTTGTACTTTTCAACAATTCCTGACACAGTATTTCAAAAACTTGGCTTTTATGATTTTTGCTATTTGCAGAACACTATGAACATTTATTATTTTTATTGTTTTTTGTTTTTTTTTTTTTTACTTTACAATATTGTATTGGTTTTGCATTACATTGACATGAGTCTGCCACAGGTGTACATGTGTTCCCCATCCTGAACCCCCCTCCCACCTCCCTCCCCAGCCCATCCCTCTCAGTCATCCCAGTGCACCAGCCCCGAGCACCCTGTATCATGCATCAAACCTGGACTGGCGATTCGTTTCACATGTGATAATTTACATGTTTCAATGCCATTCTCCCCATATCATCCCATCCTCACCCTCTCCCACAGAGTCCAAAAAGACTTCTATACATCTGTGTCTCTTTTACTGTCATTAATTATTTTTATAACCGGACAAAAATATGTTTTTAAAAGCCCTTTAGGGCAGATATATATTTTTTGTATTCAAAATTTCTTATTCATCCAGTAGTGTCTCAATAAATATTTTAAATTACACGTCCCATCAAAACAAAGTAGTCTAGGTTTTGAGAATTGTTAAGAAAACGAAATAGAATTTTTCTTTTTCTCTCAGAACAGCTTGTTTCAGAAGTGTACCTTTTCCTGTGTACAGCAAAAATGACCAATAGTGTCCTTGAGGGTGAATTGCTTTTCTTTAGAAGATGCCTTTGAAAATTGTTCTGTCTTTCTCCACGATTTGCCGCTATGGACTCTGACCTCTTTTCCTGAACTAAATCAGTGCCCTAATCTGACAGCTATGCATATCTAACTGATAACTGATACTCCATCTGAACAATTCCATCTTAGATTCAATATACTTGTGTCTGAGCCTGTTTCCTTTTTATCCAGACAACTAAAAATTCCTTAGAACAACCTCTCACTCATTTTCACATCTTGTCTGTTGCTCAGGCTGCATTTTCAGTGTCTTCTGAATCTTTATCTCCATTAGCTTTCATGACCCTAGGTATAGGTTTTTATTTCTTGCCTGGACTGTTTTTCAGAAGTCTTCTAATATCCTCTTTCCTTCCACTTCAGGGTATTTTACCCACATTACAATTAGAGTACTCTTTAAATATTGGATTTCTTTGTCACCCCCCTGCTTAAAACTTTGTGAAGAAACATTTCTGATTGGATTATGTTTTAAATGACTGGCCTGGCATCTGAAGCTGCCTTCAGTACTGCCTTTCATGTATTCCTTACTCCTACGTCTTCCCCATGGACGCTGAATTCATTCCTCATTGGGGCCATAGTGTGGTCATTCTGTTGTCTTTTCTCATATTGCCTTCCAGCCTCCCTTTTCTCACTTATGAAAAGCTAATTCATCCTCAGAAGGTGCAGATCCAAAACAACATGCATGAAACTTTAGAGACTCCCTGATACTTGTGATTTCCTTTATTCTCTGAGCAGTCACAGTGCTCTGTAATTCTCTGGTGACTTCAGTGTATTTTCTAATTGTTTTATCTCTGCTGCTAAGTTGTTTCAGTCGTGTCCAACTGTGTGTGACCCCATAGACGGCAGCCCAGCAGGTTCCCCCATCCCTGGGATTCTCCAGGCAAGAACACTGGAGTGGGCTGCCATTTCCTTCTCCAATGCATGAAAGTGAAAAGTGAAAGTGAAGTCAGTCATGTCTGACTCTTGGAGACCCCATGGACTGCAGCCTACCAGGCTCCTCTGTCCATGGGATTTTCCAGGCAAGAGTACTGGAGTGGGGTGCCATTGTCTTCTCTGGAGGAGGTCATTAGGCATTCATTTTAAAATACTACAATTTGATAATTTATAGAGGCTAGAAACATAATTCAAAATTTCATAAAGGTATATTAAATTAAAACCACTTTAGACAGTTCAAGATCTCATTGACAAAGTTCATTCAAGATGATAGTTTTGCTATTGTGTTACTGTTCCCACATAATATCATCTCGTCTCAATTTCATCTGAAGATGAAATTTTTATCTCTACTCATAGATTAAAAGCTTCTTGAGTATGAAAACTAGATTTTATTGCTTTGTATTCTCATAATGCCGAACATTTATATATAATAGTTCAAACATTAATATTTTGAATCAAATACTGAATTATTTGAAAATAATGTATTTATGAGCAGTATACATTTGTATCTCAAATTTATCAGTGCCATTGACTCCTGAAGCATCCTTTGGGAGATAGTAATACAACTGAAAATATAAAACAAAACTAATAAAGTTGATCATCTATTTTGCATTGGTCATCTAGTGTCATTTTTTAAAAGTTATTTTTATTTTTTTCACATTTACATTCATATTTTTAGGAAACAAATATTATTAGTGTGAAGAATAATAAAAGTCATTATTATAACCTTGAGAGAGTATGTTAATTAAATTAAAGGGTAAGGAGAGGTAGTACTTAAGATAACAACTTCTTTCTCCATTTGTGATAACATGAAAACTTTATTTCTTTATACTGAGTCAAACTGCCAAGAAATTCTTGCAACAGATTGAATGCTATGATAAATATCTGCTTTTTAGAGCTTTGGACAGTGTCATTGCTTGAAAAGCTAGCTTGAACTCCCCATGAGATCATTGGAGAGATAAATGCTTAAAAGCTTTTCAAAGCAATACTCGGCTCTATCAGAATTTAATTTCCCACTGATTATGTTTATATCAATTTTGGAACACATGGCTAGGAATATACTCACCATAGTTACACCACCAATGACTCCCATACCTTGGGACTACATCGCTGTTTTATGTGCATATGGAATCCACTTATATTTTCTTATATATAAGTACGTTGGGTTAAATACTCTGTTTTTAGACTAGACTATGAAAATGTTCTTGTACTGGTTTAAAAGCTGTGTCTTTTTAATACTTAAAAACATTTTGATGTGTGTAGGAACGGGCTTTATAAATATCCTGTACTTTGTCAGCTGCTCAACCATACCTGATTAGGTTCTGACCTGTAGTCAAAATACACAGGGTGTTTTTAAAAGTAGATTCCAGCTGTATGACTTCACGGGTTGAATTCACACAATGGATCTAAATGGTGTGGCAGTGCAAAAATATGTACAAGATCTTGGTCCTGATGATATTTTGAGCAAATACTGCATCCTTTTGAACTTCAGTTTAGGGGTCCTGATAGCATTTACTTTCCAGAGAGTTGGTGAGTATGCCAGGAAGTGAAACGTGTAAAGAATGTAAAGAACTTACCCTAGTGTCTACTATTCAACATAGGTGCCTTCTGTTTCTTTTGACCAAAAAAGCAAAACAAAACAACTGATTTGATCAAAGAATTTGTTGATAATAATGTTGTCCTCTTTGAATGTTTTGTACTGAATGTTTTGTACCTTGGTGATTAGTAGACAAGGTAAATTTGGTAATCAGATCATCATACAATCTCAGAACTAGAAAGGCTAGCCTATTTTTTACAGTTGAGAATATCAAGGACCGAGGATGTAAGTTGAGCCCCCCAGCCACCATACAGCAGCTGAATAGCAGAGTGGGGTTTTGAACCCAGATCTTGGGACTGCTCCTTCTGAGGTGCATTTTCCAGCCTGCATGTCAGAACGCCTCCTTCCCGAGTGATGCCTCTCTGACTGCAGTTCATTCACCGAGCAGTTAGCGGGCTTCGAGTCTCTTCTGTCCTTAGTCATTCTTGCCTGGCCACTTGTACTCTTTTTGCCAACTTAAAAAAAAAAGTAGAATAAGTTCTGCTATCATTTTGGTGTGGAATATGATCTGATGCATGTGCTCTGTTTTTTTAGTATAACATAGACTGAGCGACTGAACCGAACTGAAACTTAAGCAGAGAAGCCCCATTCCAACTTTTTTCATGAGTCAGTTATGATCGTCATCAAATCATGGCCCCAATACAACCCTGGTCCTGTCTCTGAGATACAAACATTATAAAAAACTGTAATTTACTTTAAAAGATACATTTTTGATGATATTTTGAAAACTATTTAGTCCTTATAAACATTTGAATAACTAAACAAAGATAGTGTTGTTTTTGGACAAGTAAAAGAAAATGCTGAACTTAAGATATGATAAGATAAATGAAGTATAGAACTAGTTAAAGCATAGAGACTTTCTTTACAACAAAGTCTTGGCAACTCCATCCCAGTAGATTTCATAATACAGATAATTTACCCCTTACAGGAATTTGCATTTTGAGTTGGCCACATTTAATTGGCAATCAGGTAGTCTCTAAAATAATCTTATAAAGTTTATTTAGATAAACTAAAGATATTATAAAATTTATTATTATATTTAAAAACCCATACAGATGAATAAGAAATTATACAATCTAGCTATTTAATCATTAAATTAAAATATGTGGTTACCTTATTCATGACTATTTGTACAAGGGAATAATATAAATACCATAAATAATTGTCAAAGGAAATAACATATCCAGTGATTTTAAATCATAACATAAGAAACTGAGTACAGCCTTGATCAAATGCACATATAGTAATATTTCTATAGGTAAAAATATAGGATTATGACAATAGTGATGTAGTATCAAAGCTCAATTAAAAATCTTGAAGCAAGATGTCCTTGTAACTTTATTAAAGTATGTCAGCAAAATAACCTGCTTTTCAGCAAACTTTACACCTAAGTAAAATTTTGACATAAAAAGAAAACCTTCAAAGTGGGAATACTCTTTTTAAAGTTTACTTTTTGGATAGCTTATAATAGAAAAGCTTAAAAGTAGCTACTTCATCCTTTAAAAAATGTAGCTTTACAAGAAATGGCTAGAGAACATGCATTTTAAAAATTATCCATATTGGTAAATGAAGTTCTTGTTTTCAGCTCAGGAGTACATACATATAAGGCCAGTATTTCTTTTATACAATTATGATTGCTCTTAAATTTGGGGATGAATTATTCCTAATATCCTAGTCTAAATCTAGAGAATGTTTTAGTTTTTTTCTTTGTAAGTTATCTTCATCAGTTTTGTGTAAATCAGAAAACTCTTACCATAAAAGTCACTACCATCACACTATTTTCAATGACTACCTACTATATTCTTCTGAACTGTTAGGTATTAAATCGCATTAAAAGAAAATACAACAGATCTTTTTGGGTGTCAAGGCTGCTATGCAGAAAGGGTAGGCTCTATTTGGATGCAATAAAATCTGCCTGTTAGATTATTTTCTATTCTGCTTCCTTCATTTTGTATTGCTATACCTTATATGGATCTGAATCATCATTAAGAGGACCACAAACACAAACTTTATGATCTCAGTGTATGATGATCAGAAGAAAAAAAGCATGACACAAATAAATTTTAAATCTTATTGTTTAGAATGATTTCAACATGCAGGTAAGGAACAGAACTGGAGAAGGTAGTTGGCAGTCCACTCCAGTGTTCTTGCCTGGAGAATCCCAGGGACGGCAGAGCCTGGTGGGCAGAGCTGCCATCTATGGGGTCGCACAGAGTCGGACACGACTGAAGTGACTTAGCAGCAGCAGCAAGGAAGAGAATAGCACTAGGGCATAATGGTTTATCTTGACATGACTATTTTGAAATTTGCAAGGCTTGTCTCAGATTGCCTGGCCGCTCGTGGTCCATTTACTATAGGCTTTTGTTGTGGTTGCTCATGGTGCCTCATGTGTGGTGCTTGTAAGAGCTCATCCCGTTCAGCTGTGCTCCACCCTCCCTCCTTCCCGCACTTCCTTCTTTCTTTCCATTCTTTCGCTGGGAGAGATGGTTGTTAAATATTTGCTGGATCACTATTGCTTATAAGTGTACCATTAATGAATGGAAAGTAGGAAAGCTTCTCAGATTAGGTTCCTCATGGTTTTACTGTTACCTGCTTCTAATTTGCTTCTAACTCCAAAGCACAAGTACTCTTCCTTTCAAGAACCATCAGTAATGACCATCCCTCTGAAGATGGAAATTGAAAAAGGAAACAGAAAATAATATTGCTAAAAGAAATCAGCTAGTAAGTGCTCTCTCATTGCTCTGTGTTCTAATAGGTTTTATACTCTCTGAGTAATAATGCAGACATGGGTGTGACTCTCTTACTGTGAGGACTGAAGTGGGTTCATTCTTCATCTCAGTGTCTCATCTGTGGAATGGACGTTGGGAGGATTAAGCAGGCTTCTATATGTAACGCAGTGCTTTGCTTATGACTATTACCCTTTCATGTCCTATCAGACATGTCCTTCCTTCCTTCCTGGTAGGAAGCAGGAGAGGGGGCTTCTAAGAGTTCCATTTTTATATGCAGTTCATTTTTTCTCCAAAATTTTCAACAGAGTTTATATGAGGGATACACAAATGAAATTTTAGGCTTCGGATAGCATTTTATGTAGCAGCATTTTTGATTCAACGTGCTTCATGGCATGTTGATATTATTAAAGACTCAACAGTTTAAAAATATCCATTTTATGTCGGAGAGTGTTTGCCTATGTTCTCCTCTAGGAGTTTTATAGTTTCTGGTCTTACATTTAGATCTTTAATCCATTTTGAGTTTATTTTTGTGTATGGTGTTAGAAAGAGGTCTAGTTTCATTCTTTTACAAGTGGTTGACCAGTTTTCCCAGCACCACCTGTTGAAGAGACTGTCTTTACTCCATTGTATACTCTTGCCTTCTTTGTCGAAGATAAGGTGTCCATAGGTGTGTGGGTTTATCTCAGGGCTTTCTATTTTGTTCCATTGATCTATATTTCTGTCTTTGTGCCAGTACCATACTGTCTTAATGACTGTGGCTTTGTAGTAGAGCCTGAAGTCAGGCAAGTTGATTCCTCCAGTTCCATTCTTCTTTCTCAAGATTGCTTTTGCTATTTGAGGTTTTTTGTATTTCCATACAAATCTTGAGATTATTTGATCTAGTTCTGTGAAAAATACTGCTGGTAGCTTGATGGGAATTGCATTGAATCTGTAGATTGCTTTAGGTAGTATACTCATTTTCACTATATTGACTCTTCCACCCATGAGCATGGTGTATTTCTCCATCTATTAGTGTCCTCTTTGATTTCTTTTATCAGTGTTTTATAGTTTTCGATATATAGGTCTTTAGTTTCTTTAGGTAGGAATATTCCTAAGTATTTTATTCTTTTCGTTGCAATGGTGAATGGAATTGTTTCCTTAACTTCTTTTTCTACTTTCTCATTATTAGTGTATAGGAATGCAAGGGATTTCTGAGCGTTGATTTTATATCCTGCAACTTTACTATATTCATTGATTAGCTCTAGTAGTTTTCTGGTCGTTTTGCTGGCTCCATTAAGGAAAGAAGCTGGATTTTCTGTGGAACAGAAACAAGAGATTCTGTGTTTCCCCTCATTGCTCCAGATCTTTTCTGTTGAGTATTTGAGAAATTCATGTTTTTAATATAAAGTCTAATTTCAGTAAAATACTTAGGTTGTTTAAGTGATCTATCAGTTTCTTTATTAAGATCTCATACTTCATTATGACACTGCTTTACAACATGGTTTAAAAAGAACTTACCTGGCCAAACTGATGAGCAAATTGGTGGCCTGAATTGCATGATGTGAGTTAAAAAAGAGAGTATTGATGGAGATATTTCACCATTTGGGCTTTGTTATTTAGACAGAGAGAGTGAATATCTATTATTTGTTCACATAATTATCTATTTATTAAATATTAAGGAGTGAATATTTATCCCCAAAACTGCTGGAACTTTTAAGTGTGTCATTCTCATTAATGAAACAAGATAGCATTTTGAAAATACACCTTTGGTGAAGTTAATTAAAACATAATTTAAAGAGTTAATTCTTTATTTATAATAACAATTTAAACTTCTAATAAAATACATTCTCATGTAAAGAACTCTGATTTGGATAGTTCTGGAAACTAAAATAGATTGTAGTTTTTATTGCTTGTTTATTAGGATTCTGAAATTCTCATCTTAAGACGTTTAATTTTAAATGTACTTTTTATTTTCACATCTAAGGTATAGATGTGGAGAAGGAAATGGAAACCCCCCTCCAGTATTGTTGTCTGGAGAATCCCATGGATAGAGGAGCCTGGTGGGCTACAGTCCATTGGGTCACAAATAACCAGACACGACTGAGTGACTAAACAGCAAGGTATAGATGATCAAAAATGAAAAAAAAAATAGCTAGTGATTTCCAGTTTTATAGCATCATGGCACAGCTCTATTGTCCACTTTGGAGCTACTATCCAGTAGGGCTTGTCTGAAGTGAGGTGTGCTGAATTGAAACACACTGAATTTCAGAATATAAATAGGGTAAAATATCACAATACTTTCTATACTGATTATATGTTAAAAGATAAAATTCTGGGTATATCAAGTTATAGAAAATATATCATTTGTCAATTTAATCTGTTTCTTTTGTGGCAACTAAAATACTTAAAATTACATATGTGGCTCCCATTACAATTCTGGACAGAGATACTCCAGAGAATGATTTTGGAAAGAGTTAAAACAACGTAAATAGACTTTACCTGGGAAAAGTCACTTTATGAGCCAATCAAAAGTAGGCCAAGCATACTGGGGTTATGAAGAAAAATCTTGCATACACAATTTAAGAAAAAAAAGGTAGATGGAGAAAACCACTTTTAGATGTAACTAGTGTACAAAATGATAAAAATTGATAGCTACAAAATCATTTGAACATTGATAAAAAGCTTTTAAAGCATGCTGCATCTTAAATTAAAAAAAGTTTTATTGTTTAAAAATTTAAGTATAGTTGATTTACAATATTGTTAGAAATTGTAGCTTTTTAAAATCCAACGAATTGAGGGGGCTTTGGCATTGGGAGATTGTGTTCACCTGTGGCTGATTCATGTCAATGTATGGCAAAACAAATACAGTATTGTAATTAAATAATAAATAAATAAATAAAAATAAAAAAATAAAAAAAACAACAAAAAAATAAAATCCAATGAATTTATCATAGTATTAAAAAGGTATATTTTAAATTGACTATACTAATGAATATTGATTTTCACATGTATATTCAGTATCTGAAATATACTGGAGATATATACAAAAGCTAGTACAGCGCATTATAAAGTTTATAGATGCTCATTACATACATGTTGAGCAAATATGTAATTGAAATAGGAAGTGGTAGAGATTTTTGTTGATGTTATTCACCAACATTATTGAGGATATTAAAATAGTACCAGACCCATAGAATGCACACAAGAAATATTTGTGAAATGAATGAAGTTGGACAGACACACACTAAATCATACAGGATATAAAGTCCTCAGAGAGAAATTAACACCAATATATGTTAAACTAGTTCTCACTAAAAGGTACCAATTGTTTGAAACATCACTAACTTTATAGCTGTCTTAATGATACATTTACTTTAATTATGGTCTTATTTTGATAGTGTCTTATATTTTGAGTTACACATGAAGAAAACTCCATGAAAACAGTTGGAACAAAACTCAGGAGTTAGTGCTTAAAAAGTTACAAACTCGTAAGGGTCAGTTGTGTTGTTTTCCTGGTCTTAACCTCATGTGAAGAGTTGACTTATTGGAAAAACTTTAATGCTGGGAGGGATTGGGGGCAGGAGAAGAAGGGGACGACAGAGGATGAGATGGCTGGATGGCATCACTGACTCGATGAACGCGAGTCTGAGTGAATTCTGGGAGTTGGTGATGGACAGGGAGGCCTGGTGTGCTGCGATTCATGGGGTTGCAAAGAGTCGGACATGACTGAGTGACTGAACTGAACTGAACTGAACTGAACCAATAATGAAATCATGACTTCAGGATAGAAACACTTAGCCAGCTTAGGTACAGTAATTGGATGCTTAAGGTTCAAGTCATGAAGAAGGTAGCTCAGTCGTGTCTGACTCTTTGCAACCCCATAGACTGTAGCCTACCATGCTCCTCCGCCCGTGGGATTCTCCAGGCAAGAATACTGGAGAGGGTTACCATTTCTGTCTCCAGGAGATCTTCCCAACCCACGGATCAAACCCGGGTCTGCAGCATTGCAGGCAGACGCTTTACCATCTGAGCCATCAGGGAAGCTCAAGTAGAAGTATCAATAATGCTTGTATAGTAAAAAGTAGAAAAAAAAGTGCATTTTAATGATAGAATTGTAATTATAGCAATGTAGAAGTGTGAAACTTATAAACAACATTTAACATAATTTCCATTTAATTGGGGGATATATAATACAAATGTATTTCCCTTGCGTATTTTTCTTCATTAGGTACAATTGGGGGTAATTTTTTCAGTATGAGTCTTCATAAAGTCCAGGTAAGAGGAATATTTCGGTTGGCCAGTGATAAAATGAAGGGATAAAAATTAAATTGAAGGCACATGAAGGTGTAAAGTAGGTGTAAAGATGTTTCTGCGATTAGTTGACCAGGAAATGTGTTATTTTAAAAGTCTGTGACTCAGACCTACTTAGGATCACTGTGTTAGGTAAGTGATTCCCACACTCACACTACATGGAGTTCTCCCTGCTGCCCTCATCTCTCCCCGTTTTATGCTCCAGTGACATTGAAATCTTGGTTCCTCCAACTTTATCTCTGGGTCTCTGCAAATGTTCTTTGGATGTCTTCCATACACCCCATTTCTTTGCCTAATTCTGGCTTAAGTATTCTCTCTAGGGGAGATCTGCCCGTTACTTGGTTTCTGTTAGATCTTCTTGATCTGAGCTCATGTAACTCCCTACTTGCGTTTTAGAGACATTGTTATACTTTCTCCAAAAGGGCTGAATTATTTCATGTGTGTTTACACAAGTTATTGTTCCAGTGACTGTTTTCAATATGGCTTCAAGTCCAAAGCCTTTCCCTTTTTCCTTGACTATAAAGACTTCCTCATTATTTCCACGTTTTAATGTATGATTCTTCCCGTCTGGAAACATGACAGAAACAGCTTTTCTCCATAAATGACTAGGAAATTATTTACTGTGTTTTCATAAAATCCATAAATCATGTAAGCAGGACATGCTATGAATTAATTGGGAGGGCATCTACCTCTGAAGGGTTAAAGAATTGCCAACACTGATCAAGCCCACACTCTGGCTCTTGATATGGTGTTGACAGCCAAGCAAAGAGCTTCTTCAATAAATCCACCCTCATATTCAAGTTTTTCCAGATGTGAGAAGTAATTAAGTCTTTGCATTTATTGAAGCCTTGTATGCTTTTCAAGAGGAAACTGGCAGCTGTGATGAATTAACTCTGCTTGAGTGCATGTGTGTGTTATGTGTGTGTGTTTTGCGTGTGAATGTACATATATACAAGCACACATGTGGCATTTGCCAATAGTCAAATGAGATCAGACCTTTTAAAAAAGCAAGACAAAACAAAAAGCTGATTTTCATATACACCAAAAAATTTTACAGCTATAGGTCACAATTTAGAGAATATGGCTTTATCTAATATGACTTTATTAATTTTTACTTTTACTGTATATCAAAAGGAAGAAATAAAATTATTTGCATCTGTTAAAGGGTTTTCTTAAGGAAAGGTGAAATCATGATTCTAATAAAACATAAAATGAACACATTTCAAAGATTTTAACTCATTAATTGAGGACACCAGAAAGATATTACAACAGGTTAAAAGGTGAATTTGAAGAACCAAACATAAATGAGTAATGGGGAATGATGAATTGAGTTTATAGATAGCTATAAAAGGATCTATCAAGAAGCCAATAATCAATTACTCTTCCCCAGGACACAATTAGTTTGCATTTGTATGACTAAAACATCATTAGCATTGTTATCAGTTTTCAATAATTTATGGTGTGGGTAAGTAGTTTAAAAATGGTGAAAGGCCAAATTAACCAGAAGGTAATGCTAGATAAGACAAGATGTAATTTTTTTTTCCCCACCAATATCAGAGTCTTTCACGTTTTTCCCTGACACCTCTCACACAAAACTCTAGGAAAGGCATACTTTTTCAGAATAGTCAAGCTGTTTTTTGTACTTGACACTTTGGTTCTGATTACAAGCTACACAGAAGCCATTCAAACCTTGGGCTTCTCTTGGTGGG
Organism: Nanger dama; assembly: GCA_917880005.1. NCBI lineage: Eukaryota > Metazoa > Chordata > Mammalia > Artiodactyla > Bovidae > Nanger > Nanger dama. The sequence continues at coordinate 31,845,260 of CAKJTW010000023.1, forward strand.
AAGGATTCCAGAAGTGCTTATGGTTTTGGCTTTGTTGTTATTAAATTGGAACAAATAACTCAAGTGAGTAGCAAATTGAACCAAAGTCTTCTTTCAGTTCACTGGGTACTTATGTTAATATAGACTCTGAATAAGAGGACTCTTTTTCCCCCTCTTGTCAGTATACTTAGAAGAATAGATACTTAAAATTTTGGCATCCCAACCATCCCTAACCTGCAAGTTGTTGTGCCAAAGATTATTTGTGGTTTCTTGTTCTTCTCTTCCTCCAACACAAGTGTAGATGTGTGGCTTTCATTTGTGAGTAGGATCCATGTTTGTAAAAATAGGAAGTTCAATACAGAAAAACACTATTAAATCTTATTTTAGCAGAGTTCCCTGTGGTATCCAGGCAGTCCTTATTGGTTATCTATTTTAAACATAGACGTGTGCACATGTCGATCTCAGTTATGTGGCAGCATGGATAGGACGTAGCCGAGTCGGCTCTGCTATGATACTGTTGTTGCTGTTTGGTCGCTAAGTCATGTCTGACTCTTTGTGACCCCATGGACTATAGCCCACCAGGCTCCTCTGTCCATGGATTTTTCAAGCAAGAATACTGGAGTGGATTGTCATTTCCTTCTCTAAGGCATCTTCCCAATTCAGGAATTGAACATGCGTCTCCTAAATTGGCAGAAGGATTCTTTACCACTGAGCCACCAGAGAAGCCCCATTAATCAGTTATACTCCCATATAAAATAAAGTTTTTAAAAAATCTTATTTTTAATGGCAGAATTGGTAATGGTGACAATTATTCAGTTGCTTTGCATCCTTTAGATTTCTAATTAACAAACAGTAATGAAATAGCCATTAAAAAGGAGAGGATAGACTTAATGAGTGTTAACTGTAAAAATAGATTGGGCTAATAATAAGCAGGACTCTTCTCTTTTATAAAGAAGACAAATTGCCCTAGAGAGCTTTTATTTCTTGTTTTAAGAAACGATTTCTCCCCCTCATCTATTAGTAAAGTTCTCTTTTAGATAGATGCCAAACGGTGAAGAAACACATAAGGCAAAAGTAAAATAATCAGGGATTCAACTGAGAAGCAAGAACCTTCTGGGGATAGTCATTAAAAAAAAAAATGAGTACTTGAAAAGACTGCAAAGCAGGCAAGCTTCTCTCTCATTTACCACGTATGGGGAATATGTTATAATAAGATATGTTGAATTAATTTTTAAACTGGAAATATCAGTTTATCTCTAAATATCCCTCAACACAGAGCTGAATCTCAATCTATTTCAGTTGTTTATTATGGCATTTCACTTGCAAGTCACTCATCACCATGTTAGGGAAGAACCGCATGTTCCATCACTGCAGAGAACAGAAAGGAGAAAAAAGTGAAATAAATATGAAACACTTCTCAAAATTCAAGAGATTCTTATTATATGTGACCTTAAGAACAAGAAGACAGTCAGACACTGCATGGCTCGTGATGATGGTGTAGGCTTGCTTCCTTGGCCAGGGTCTGTGTCTCCAGAGACCTGAATTACCCCTGGGACCTGTCAGTTGTTACAGAAATAGATTTGCTTATACATAAACATCAAACTATGAAAATATGGAAGACTTCTAGTGCTACGAATACTCAAGTTAGCTCTTGTCTTTGGGTTGTTATGCTGCATGAAGACTTCCTGGCCTTTAAAAACATATTGAAGGTTTAGAATTTACTCTTTCAAATGAGATGATCTTTCAATATCAAGTTTTTGCCTGGAACTGTGTATCTTTATTTGATAGTTGAAAACTCTTGTGTTTGTAAGGGGCTTTCCTATTTTTAGGTGCTTTCCTTTTATTAACTTTGGGCAATTCAGTTTTTCTTCTTGATGATGGAGACTTTGAGCCAGAGAGGGATTAAATAATTTTCCCTAGAGGATGTAGGAGAGCCGGACCTGGACCTTAGTGGGTGTTTGGCAGTAGATAATGTGATCCCATGCTTGGTCTCACCCTCAATCAGGACATGGGTAGAGTGGGAAAGTAAAAGGTAGATGACAGAAGTGAAATACTCGGTAAGTCAAAGGGCTTAACAGCTATACAGATATTCCCTTTTGGCTCAGTCTAAGGTGAAAATATGTATTAAAATACAGCATTTAACATGGTTTAAAAAAAAGAAAAGAAAATTGGGGAATTTTGAAACATGATAGCTATCCATGAAGAACACTTCCTTCATATCCCCAAAGTCCCATTTTGGAGCTATTAAGAAACCTTTACTGTGATGAAGTTCAGGGCTTAAAATGTTTAACAGAAATTTTTACATGAATTTTATATTATACCTACAGGTAAATGGAAAAAAATGCATTCAATCAAAAGTAGTAGTGTATCTAGCTTGCCAAACATTCCATTAAGGAGTTCCTATAGCAAGTCTTAGATGATTAAAAAATTTTTCCTACCTCATTTTAGCACAAATTAAATTTTACTCACCATTACACATCTAACATCAAATTCAGTGCCTGGAATAACCACATTTCTTTGAATGAATGAACGTAGGGCTCTAGTTAAATTTTGGTCCTAATGCTCCCTAGGTAACTTTGTGAATAAGACAAATAATTAATTTCTGTTGACATCAGTTTTGTTCTGTGTGAAAGAAAGGGCTTTAGCAGGGTAGACTTCTTAAGGACTCTTATAGTTTAAAAATTCTGATTTTAAAACCTTACATGGAAAATTTGTGTTTACATTGTATATGGCATTTGTTTTTGATTTCCAAACTTTTGTGCATAATCTCAACAGATTATTTTCTTCCAGCACAGTGGAGAGACAATAAGAATTTGTTGTATGACGGAAAATGAGAAAATAGCAGCCACTGAAGTCTGACCAAGGTAACTCACCATAGAGAGGAGGTGTCACCGTGAGCTCTGCAAGTACTCTCTCCTCAAACACCAGCCAGGCAATGCATCTTAGGCAGCTTTGGCAAGATTTTCTTCCTATGCTTCTAGAAGTTTGCAAGAAAAGATTATTAAAAATATGCTTTTCCTATTTCCAAATAAAGAAAAGTTATGGAACAAATATAACATACAGAGAATTTCCTCACAGAGTTCTCTACACTGGCATGACATGACTATGATTTTATTTTTGTTTACTTGTTTATATTTTCTTGACCACGCCATACAATAGTTGGGATCTTAGTTCTCTAACCAGGGACTGAATCCTCACCCCTTACATTGGAAACATGGAGTCTTAACCACTGGACCACCAGAGAAGTCCCCATTACTATGATTTTAAAGTTAAAGTTTCCAGTTTCAGAACCCTTGGGGCATTTCTTTTGTCATTTTGCTGGTACGCAGGTATATATAATGCCACTAAGTTTGCATTAAAAGTCATTTCATAAAACGATCAACTCTTAATAGAACACAACCATTTTTTCAGAATAAAACAATGTTTCCTAAGTAATATTTCACAGAAGAATGTTAATTTTCTTCAGTATCAAATGTCAATAAAAGAACAGATAGGTAGGTAGGTATGTAAGTAGGTAGTAGATAGGTTAGATTAGATTAGATGAATAGGCTTTCGTTTTGGGGAATTGCTGGGTTAAGCAAACTTAAATAGTTTTCTTGGTTGTGGGTCTTCTAAGGTGTGGTGTGGGAGCTTCTAATGTGTCATTATGCCTTGTGGATTTCTAAGTGGCAGGGATATAGATTAGTATACAGGTTTCCCCAGACATGTTTGTTTAAGAAACCCCCTTTTCTCCTTTAGAGTATTCTGCAGAATTTTAGCCTCATACAACACAATTTGAAACATCTATACATGATGATTGTATAGAATTTTTTCTTTTTAGAATTTTTAGGCAAGGCCAATGCAATTTAAAAAAGTTAAAACTAAATATGATACTAACACAACATTGTAAAGCAATTATACTCCAAAAATGAAAAAAAAAAGCAACTAGATATGCTATTAAGAGAAAACATTATTATACTTTTCTGCTTGGAATGTATTTTTTGATTAAAGTTATGTTTTATATAACTTGTTTCATTATTCACCATAAGGTACTTTTTATTATGTCCCACACTGATATGCTATGGCTTTATAAATGTTAATTTATCCTAGGATTTTAAAAGACAAATCGATAAATTGAACTGTATAGTCTTAGAACTACCTCAGTTGACATTAAAGGATTTGTTTGAGAAATACATTTTAAATTTTATAACTGGTGATACATACTGCATTGTAAATATTATTATATTTTATTCTTCTAAACCTTTCCAAGCATGTATTACACATTGAGAAATATACAGATATCTAGTGAAATATGTAAGAATTGACCCTATGGGCAGAATTGAAAGAGGGTACTTATTATTTTTTGAAATAATGATGTTTCTAGAATTCTTAAATAATATATCAGCCTATGTTAACTATAGCTTCTCATGTTTAATGATGTTTACAATTAAAATAATACAATAGCAATGTATGATTAACAACCATAATTAACTCAGAATAGATTCTTCGAAGTGGTTCAAAGGGCTTTCCATGATAAATTACTAGCCTTTAATCAGCTAATATAAAGTATTTTTTAGACTGAAAAAGTATATGTATGTCTCATAAAAATTTTAATTTAATTTAATGAAATGAGTTTAATGATCCAGATTCACCATACTAACTCTGGGGTATGTCTGACATTCCAGTGAAAGCTTTATTTAGATGGAGTTGAGGAATCTTTGAGATAGTAGGCTTTCCACTGTGTTATCTTGAGTGTTATAGCTGAGTGGTTGTCCCAGAATCTCTGAGTCTTGTTCAAACTATTTTATGAATGAATTGAACTCATGAAATGTTAATAAACTTGTCTCAGTTTAAAGAATGTTGACTTTAAAAGTTCACAAAATTGAATTTTGCCTATTAAAATATTCTTTCCTCTTATGAGGCTAGTCCTTGCCAGCCTTAGTGATCTGGTTCTATCCACTCACACGCAACTGTGATAAGGAGGGTGAAGAGTGAGCTAAATAGGGAGGAGGCCTGGGCAAGGTCATTTCTGCCAGAACACAGAGATGCCAAGATCTCAAGGGTGCTGCAGGATATAAAAAGGTGCTGCACTTGTGAATTTTATACATATATAAAGAGTAAAAATGAGGGTTCCTGTATTTGAGGATGTGAAAGATGAAACTGAGGAAGAAAAAACAGGGGAAGAAGAAAATGAAGAAGACAAGGTGGGTGAGAAGCCGCTTGCTGAGGTGTGGTGTTCATCCCTTAAAGTTGATGATGAGAAAAATGTTTCTTTTCCTTTTTCCCTGGACAGGTATTCTTTAAGCCTGTTATTGAAGACCTCAGGATGGAGTTGGCCAGAAGGTGCACTGAACTCATTAGTGATGTAAGTGGCTTAAAAATTTTTATCTGTTTTGCCTTGCATATGTGGCATGATATATCATAGAATCAGAGAGCTGAGGAGAAAACCCTGAAATCATTTATTTAAAACTGAGTGATTTTCCAAATCATGGAATGAAGTCCAGAAATGTTAGATGGTTTTCCCAAGGTCACCTAGACAGAGAATTTCTGTGGGGACATGTCTCCATGTTCCTAAGCCAGAATCTTGTCCCTTCCTGAACTTCACTGTCACTCTGGCATAAAATCATAAAGCATCAAATTTCTGAACATATTCCGCTGAGAATACAAAGCCTTTTACAATTTGTGTAATGATGTAATTTGTTTTGAGAGGATCTCTATCTAAATGAATGGTTTTTAGCATTTTGAGTAGCTTTTATGGAATCTGATGAATCCAGTAGTTTTCCAGACCAGAAGCATGAATGTTTCTATGTGCATCTGACATTTATTAGCAATTTAGGATTCACAGCTTACTGAACTGCATATTGAGAACTCTGAACTGGATGTGGATGATACTATTAGTGAAAGGATCATTGTTGTTGTGACTTTTTTGTTAACTGGGATCAGTTTATGTTGTATATTGAGGGAATCCTAGAATTATAGAATTAATTGGGCTTCCCTGGTGCCTCAGACAGTAAAGCGTCTGCCTGCAGTGCGGGAGACCTGGGTTCAATCCCTGGGTTGGGAAGATACCCTGGAGAAGGAAATGGCAACCCACTCCAGTACATTAATTAATATGGGTAAAGTGGGAGATAGTGGAGGACAGAGGAGCCTGGTGTGCTGCTGTCTATTGCATCGCAAAAAGTCAGACACAATTTAGCCACTGAACAACAACAATCTATGTATTTCTGTCTACCTATTTATCTATAGTAAATATGTAAGCTAGGATGGCAGAAGCAAGGGCAATGGGTTCTTCTCTTGGGATGAGAACTTAGATGATCCTCACTAGAACAGTTAGAAGAGAATTGCTGGTACACAGGGAAGATGGCTCATGAAGCGTGAGCAGGTGCCTGTCTTATCTAGAAAGGGGAGCAGAAAACTGGTTGTTTCTGCTGTTGTTCTTAAGCAAGATGATCAGAATAGTTTACAGACTTTTATTTGCAGAGGAAATCAATCCTGGGCCATATAGTCAGTGTTCTCTGAAATCAGCCTGCCTGAGTAGTTTAACGGGCAGGCTGGCAGGACACAGTTCCTCAAGCGAAGCATTTAAAATACTAAGATTAAGAAATAATAACACATTTGAAGTGTTTAGTAAATTGGCTGGAACATTGTGAGTAATGAGATGCTAGCTGTTATTAACGATTGTCTCTATAATTTTGTATCCATCCAATCACATTTTATATATGATTCCGTGCTCCCTTCTGTTAGCAGAGCTGAGATGGTGGAAATCAGACTCCTTCCTGTATACTTGACACATAAGGACGGATCGGCAATAGCCGGCTGCAGACATGTTACATTTTAAATTGAGTGTTTCTCTGTGCCATTTCTTAATATTCATCACAAGCTACTATGTGTAAAAGTTCTTTGTAAACTATAATAATAATGAAATGGTAATGGCAACAGCAGTGATAGTAGCAGCAAGAGCGCAGATTTATTGAGGACTAAGTGCCAGGCAGTGCAGCTTGTGAGGCAGGCTCTCTTGTGTTCCCGTTTAGAGGCGGAGGACAGGAAGGCTCCGCCCGAGAGCTTAAGTAATTCGCCTGGATCACACAGGGAAGTAGTGGGGAGTAGGACTTGAACATGAAGCCCTGCCTCTTAGCCAGTCTGCCATGTTATCTGTCCTCTAGCTTTCATGCAGCGTTTACCTTAGCTTTATTATTATGTATTACACAAATATTAGTAATGTGACCGTTTAAAACTTCACGTTCTGTAGCTCTGGAGATAGTACCTCTTCCAGTGTTGTTTTGTTTGAGGTGTATTTGTGGTTGGGTCAAGTTATATAAACTATTAAAGTGACAGTTTTAGCTAGTAAGTGATAAGAACATTTCTCAGTGACTTCAAAACCAATCTTGTAGTAAGGGACGATGGCCTTTACTGTTTTGACAAAGCAAAAGCCGTGTTATTTCCCTCTCATGTAAGTGAAGTCAAATATGTGAGAGTAATTTCTGTTTATTATAGGTTTATATTGCACAGCCCGTTCTACTTAAATATTTAGATCATATTACTATGGCCTACTTTATATCTGTGCACATGTTTACATTTTGTTTCTAAAGAGAATTTCATATTTATTAAAATACTGGTTCAATTTTTGAAATTTTTATATTTACCAATGAACAGTCGGAACAATTACTTTCTTTGTTTCTTAAAAATAAAAGAATTAAGAGTTTGTATGATCATTTTTAAATCAGATTTTAATTTACCCTTTCTGGAAGAGTTTCAGGGATTGGACTGAATCAAATTTCTATTGTTTTTAGAAATGTAATTAAATAGTATTATTAAGTAATAATTTGTTCATTCACACTGGTATCATCAATGTTTTTATATGGAGCAGATTAACTTAAATTTGAAATTCTTTTCTATGTTGTGTTGTCTGCATGACTAGATGGTGGTCTAAAATGTATATTTGAAATTGCATCAATACAGAGCTAAAAGCAAATATAGAAAGGACGAATTGAGTTAGATTGGAGTTCCAGTCAAGTCTTTATTATGTCTCTGATAGTGTCCATCTGTTCATGTTCACATTTAATTTAGTCCACCAGTCTTTGCCCCAGTCTCAATCTTAAAGTCTCAGTCTTCAAGGACTTTAGTTTTGTTTTATAATCCTTTATATCCCAAGGGGGAAGTCCATGTGTTTGCCTGAGCCTTTCAGTTTGTCTGAAGGCAGTCTGTTTGCAGCTCGTCACCATGTGAATCTGGTTTTCTGTCTGCCTGCTTTGTGGAGTCCTGCATCTTGACGCTTTAGGAAGCTGGCCCACGTTTTCTTATATTTCTTTAGCTGCATCGTGTGTTTGTTGCAGCATGTGGTATTTTTCATTGCAGCATATGGACTCTCTGGTTCTCCATAGCATGTGGGGTCTTAGTTCCCTGTCCAGGGATTGAACCTGCATCCTTTGCATTGCAAGGCTGATTCTTAACCACTGGACCACGAGGGAAGTCCCAGGCTTACATTTTCTTGATCAAATCACACAGCTAGTGAGACACTGACCTGGCATTTGGAACAAGGTCTATCTGACTCCCAAACTAAGGCCCCCACGATGTCCTTTCTCTGCTGTTGTGTGCAGGCCCTCCACATGCAATACTGTATTTCATGCCACAGTGAGCTAGTGCCTTAGGCCCCGTGAGCCTGACTTTAGAGGCGGTGAAGCCGGCAGTGCGTAGCTTGTCCTTGGCCACCTGACTAGGCAGGGCTGGGGACAAGAATCAGGTTTAGATCTGGCCAAGTCCAGTGCCTGGCTGGTAGCCCCTCACAACTCTGCTCCATTTTCCATATGAGAAGGTGGGTTTCATGGATTTCTCTTCATGGCACAGTCTCTCTGCATCCCCTTCATTATCATTCTGAGCATTCCTCTCTGGACCTCTTTGAGGTTTCATGTGTCTTTATCAGGATATAATAATGAGAACTGTGTGCAGAGGTCCAGATGTGGATGGCTGTGATTATGAGTAGGGAAGCATGCTGTTTCCTGCCTGTTTTGTGATGATATTTACAGTTTCTTGGACTAAGGGGCGGGGGGCTGGAGAAAGCCGTTAGCTCAGCCTCAGTAAGGACAGCATCCTCAGCCATTTCTAGTCCTAATTTCTGACTTGCAGCTGATCATGTAGGGCCCATCCTCTTTTAATAGTCCGAGTGATTTTCCCTCGCTAGGGATGATCTAGTCTGTAGTGGCCCACCCTCTTGCACAGCCCTTTGAGAGCTTCTGCAGTTTGTCTCTTTCAGTTTACCATCTCCCTCTCCATAAGAGCGTGAGGTCATCAGCAGACCTGCAGACTTCGCTGTATCATGCCCCTGCCAGATAATTCATTAAAATGTTAAGTAAGAGTGGCCTAGTGATAAGTCCTGGAAGGCTTGCACTGTTTAGAATTCTCCATAGAAAGAAATGTCTGTTTTTCAGATCAGATGGCTTCATTTTGGGGATTAGGATGAGGCATTTAAAGCAAGTTTTGTTTTTTTTTTTTTTGCCTTGCCTAGTTTCTGCTTTGCACATGCTCTGCCCATACTGTGAGTTTTCCCTCTACATAGCTCACTTCCCAATCTTGAAAGACACCTGATTCTCTGAGACAGCCTTTTAAATTTTCTCTTAGCCATGTAATGCTTTTTATTTCCCCAGATATCCTCTCTTTGGTATTTTGTCCTGTTACTCAGCTATCTAATCAATTCCTTGAATAAATCAAACCCACTGACTACACTGAGCAGTCAGCATCATGGATCTGGGAGCCTTTTGTAGGGTGGTCATAAAAAATAGTAGGTTAAAAGGGACCCTTTGTATGTTTCTTGTAAATTAGGATAAAGAATCTCTGCAGAGCAAGTGAGCCTGCATCTGCCAGAAGCCTCTGACTCAGTGTTTTGATTCAAACCTTTTAGGGTGTTCATTTGTGTGGCAGCAGGAAGAACATTTTCCAGGCAAGTGAACATTGTTTATTGTGGGTAACCCTTCCCGATACTGAAAACATGGGATTCCATGGTTACCCCTCCAGAGAAAGCTCCAATGGTGTTTAGAAACCTGGGAGAGCAGCCTTGGCTCTGAGCACCTCAGTTAACACACAGTGCTGGAGCCGCAGTTCTGTCTTCCAGGGTTCATTGCACTTGGCCAATGTGGCTCCATTTGTGAAGAGACTTCCTAGCTCCTTTTGGTTAAGAGTGCTTGTAAAAGGAAATACCCTCTAACATTTCTACATCTGTCTTCTGCTTTTGGCCATTAGCTGGTCTCATACTAAAGTGAAAGAAACTAGACTAAGAAGAGGAAGCACACTCAACTAATTTAAGTCGAACTGTAGTTGAGACATGGTGGGATTAATGGGTGAGGTCAGCAGAAAGTAAATTATTTGGGGCATCTTATTGACATTAAGTCATCAACTTTGGATTGTGTGTTGGTTGTGAGTGCAGATGGCTGCACAGAACCCGGAAATCCTAGCACAGGGGCTTGCCAGATAGATGACTATTTTTTGAGATGAATCCTGGATGGAGGGGCTGCAGCCTTGATGTTATCAGTCTCTCGGGCTCCTTTCCTTCTGCTCTGCCATCATTGGTGTGGTGGTGTTTTATCTTGTGATGGCCTGGTTCCTGCTGTTTTCCTGTGGTTGGGGAAGACAAAAGGTGGACAGGCGAGGTGTCAATGGGCTGTGTCAGCAAGTCTCTCCCCTTGTACTAGCTTCACCAGTAATAATGCTGGGGAGACTTCCAAGAATATCTCATGGCCAGAGCTGGGCACCTGTCCTCCCCGACCGATCGCTGGCCAAAGGGAATGAGAAAGCCATGCCTGTCTCAGAGCAATTTGTCCTTTGCGGCTGCAGTAGGGGCATATCTCCTCCCATAAATACACTTGAGTTCTATTGTTAGGAAAGAAAGGGATTGGAGAGACAATCTATCCAATAGATGGGGCATCTGTTAGATTTGGAATTGACTGTCTACTCAGCGATTTTTATTTTACCTAAGTTTTAGTATTAATCATTGACGTAGTTCCCTTTCACCTATTTTTTCCAATTCTCCTAGTATACGAAAGCTACTAATTCATGGTATTCTTTATATAAAAATTTAAGATCATATGCTTACTGTCTCTCATATTGTAAAATTCATTAGAAATACAATATGAGTGACAATAAGCATATAGTAGGTGTATGTGTGTGTGTGTTTATCTTTTAAATAAAGACCAAAGAAAGGAATGGAGAGCACACTTAAAACTGAACTATTTGCCTGCATAGCAGAGGAAATAAATACTTCACCTTTATCCCTAGCTCCTGTCCTGAACATTCTGCTCAAGTCACAGCTTATTAGAGGCTGTAGCCATAGCACATACCGCTGCTGCGAAGAATGTGAATGGGAGAGGGAAGAGATGGTGGCGAAAGATAAAAATAATGAGCCAAACTTAAGCCTAATGATAGCTTATTTTCTCTCATGCTTTAATTATATAACAGAGATACTTTTTTTTCTCCTTATGATCAAAATAGCCTACTATTTATCATAGTGCCATTAACGGTTAAATTACTAGTGACTGAGGACGGTGATTTGCAGAGACCTAAAATTATGGCTAATCTCTGAGAAGAAAAAAAAAAGCAATTTAGTGCTCAGATAAGATAAATATGTTCTAATGTTGATTTCATGAATAAAGCAAATGTTTAATGTGGTCAGCATCTAATATCTGAGTCATCGCCGTGAAATACGGGATTTAAAATACTGTTACTCAGTATGTTTGTGGCTGGTTATACCTCAGGTCAAATAATGCCCCTTAGGTCTGTTCAAATATGGTAAAATCTCTATGTCATGTTAAAGTGTAACATCAACATTAGTCATGTTCTTTAAGAACCAGGTAGTGTATACCGTTAAACTTCACTTTTAGGCTGTAATTAGGGAGGCCATGTAATTTATCATCTGAACTATGACATTTTTTTCAGTCTAAGTATTTACAGTCTTGGGTAGATAAACATGACTTTATTACAGGGTGATACAACTTTCAGCAAATTACCTTCATCCTCTCAAACAGTCATAAGTTTTGCCTGCCCAGTTTTCGGAGAAGGCAATGGCACCCCACTCCAATACTCTTGCCTGGAAAATCCCATGGATGGAGGAGCCTGGTGGGCTGCAGTCCATGGGGTCACTAGGAGTCGGACACGATGGAGCGACTTCACTTTCACTTTTCACTTTCATGCATTGGAGAAGGAAATGGCAACCCACTCCAGTGTTCTTGCCTGGAAGATCCCAGGGACGGGGGAGCCTGGTGGGCTGCCGTCTATGGGGTCGCACAGAGTTGGACACGACTGAAGCAACTTAGCAGCAGCAGCAGCCCAGTTTTCAGATTGGATGGCAGTTAGTGTGACAGTGGGATTACATTTCAGGTCCCTCTCTATAGTTCCTGACTTCTTTTGACTTATCTGCCCATGTGGGATCTTCTCGCAGAATAATCCTGCCTCTCCTGAGGGGAGAAAGAGTGATTCCTCTCACTAGTGAATTGGAAAGAGGAAATGAGGATTGCCCAGCTAAGCCTTTCTGGACTTTGTCCCATTTGTCTGCCTGCCCTCACACGGGGCATTCTGCAGTGACCTCCTTAGGTGACAGGCTGTCTGGGTGGGTTCTATATTTGGGGGAGGGGAGGAGGTTGGGGGAGGCCTATGAGTTCTCATAAATTGGACATTCAACCTTTGATTTGAGCATAATTAATTAGTAACCAGAATGCCACGGTGGCCACAATTTATGCCCCCTCCTCTAATCCAGCATGTCTGGGTAATGAAGCTGACAGTAATCTCCATTTGTTTAATTTTGTCCTCTTCTTAACTGGTCACATCTGTCCTGATGACTCCTAACTTTAAACCCAGAGGCAGGCAACTGTATTTCTGTTTGACCATAGGCTTACCTGTTAGGGTCTGTGGCTTAAAGTAACAATAAATTAGGACAATTGTATGAGTAAAATGGAGAATTTTTTTTTTTGAAGATGTGAGTTAAAGTTTGTGTGTGTGATATGACACACCGAAAATGTGTAAATTGGATATACCTATTTTATATACATCTGCTCTATTTATTCCCTCAAACATGTTGAGGGAATATTAGTTCTCAGTATTCAAGTTATTTTGAGAAAGGCCATGCTTAGCACAGAACCAGGTTTATTTATTGAGAAATTTTAGCATGGTTTGAATAAATCAAGTGATGAAGGAGTGTGCTGAGTATGCATGCAATGCTTTGTTGTTGTTTAGTTGCTAAGTTGTGTCCAACTCCTTACAACTCTGTGGACTGTATCCCGCCAGGCTCCTTTGTCCATGGGATTTCCCACTGGATTGGGAAAATCTGGAGAAGAAAGTGGCTACCCACTCCAATATTCTTACCTTACCATTGAGCCACCTGGGAAGCCTATGCCATGCTTCTTTTTAAAATGAAGAAAAAATTATTTCTAAATTAATTTTTGTTGGTGGATAGTTGCTTTACAATGTTGTGTTAGTCTCTACGGTACAGCAAAATGAATCAGCTGTATGTATACATATATGCCCTCTTTTTGGATTTCCTTCCCATTTAGGCCCCCACAGGCACTGATCAGAGTTCCCTGTGTTATACAGTAGAGTCTCATGAGTTAGGTATTTTATATGTGGTACCAATGTTTCTTAATTATGCTGAAGAAGCTGGACAAATAGGACCCACAGTCAGTGTGGGTGTGACGTGCAAGATGCTTGATGGTAACTGTGCCCTTGCTTATCTAAAGGGCAGCCTTTTTCTTACCCTGCCTCATCCCCTTTGTTGTTCTGAGCTGGATTTCAGTTTATTTGATTTGGCTTGTTTTGAGCATCATTCCACATTGGAGTATTTATTTCAGAAAATAGACTTGGGCAGTTAATTCTTCTGTTCAAAAGCGAGCATTAAAGTTATTTTTTCCTCTTATATAAATATAAAATGTTCTCTCTTTTTAGATCCACTATAAAGAAGAATATAAAAAGTCTAAAGACAAGTGTACATTTGTGACCGACACGCCTATGCTAAACCATGTAAAACACATTGGTGCTTTTATTTCTGAGGTAAGGTATCAAGACTTTTTAAATGGCTTGGATTATTTTCTATTTATGTAGATAAAAGTTTATGTATTAAAGAATAATGTTTCTGATAATACCACTGAATGTTGATATTAATCATATCCGTATATGTAATTCTATGCATTATGTCAATTAACTTATGTAAACTGGTAGCTTATTATCCATTGTTGATATGTTTTGTTATATATATCTATATTGACTAACCTTTTTTTTCAAACATCAAATTAAAAGGAGATATTTTTATTTAATAGAAAGTACTGGCAGAATAGTCTCAGAAGTTCCATTATTTTATTTCTTAACAGACTTATTAGATATAAATGATCCAATCTCATTTAAAAATAAGTCAAACTTATCAGCAGATTCCATAAAATATGGTATCTTTGGTAAGTAACTTCAGATCAATTTGAACTATTTTTGGTTAGGATCAGTTCAACAGAGATACCTGCTAAGAAATGCACCACGTTCATTTTCCAGCTGAAAAATTATATCTTTTTCTGAGCGAATGTAGAACTGCAGCTTATGTTGTCTTATAAAGCACAATGTTAACAGTGGTTTCTGTGATGAGGCAATGCCAGTATCTGTCATTTTGAAGAGAGGAAACTCGAAAAGAAGATGATTAGATAGTGTTGTAGATGACTGACCTCTAGTGTTTCGTAAGTTATTGGAAAAAAATCAACATGATATTCTTGGGATTATTTCTGCCAACATGAAAGCATTTGGAAGAAAACTGGTAACTTTTAAGTATGAAAATCTGAAGAGTTATGGGAACACAAGGCTTACAAACAAGCTATATGCTCAATGATTCAACACTCAAATCTGGTAGGAGTAACATCAGGGACTTGTGGATAGAGTGGGCAAAGCCACAGTTTTGCTTACTTGTGTAAGCTATTAAATATTATTTCTCCTTCACAGAGAAATGCTTGGTGTTCTTAATTATTAATTGAGTCTTTTTCCTGAAGGAGTTAACTCCAGAGGGGAAAAAAAAAGAAAGAGGGCAATCTGTTACATTCCTTTGAACCTAATCTTCCCAAGAGGAAATAGTGAATGAGTGTCTCTCTTTATGAGTAATGACTGAGATCATTTAGAGGCAGTGCAGATTGTATGTGGGAAAGTGCAAAAACAGCAAAAAGCTCCCCCACCTCAGCACCCTGCCATTGTGGTGGAAGAAGTTAAGAAGACTTGAATAAAGGAAGGCTGTCCTTTGTGTTCAGGTTCTAATGACTTGTGTTTTCTGGAACAGCTCAAATATCTCATTCTCACATATTTTTTGATGATCAAATATATGAAATTGTTGATACACAAGTAGAATAAGTGTTAGAAATGTGCATGGGTTTAAGTAGAAAAATAGCCATTATTTAATTAGATTTATTTAATTAAAATTTTCATTTGAGGTCTAATTGACATGGACTATTAGTTTCAAGACTCCATATTTGTATGCACTGTGAAAGGACCACCACAAAATCATCATATGGAGTCACACATCTTATTTCTTTTTTTTCCCTTATGATGATTACTTTTTGAGATTTGCTTTCTTAGTGACTTTCAAATATGTGGTACAATTTTATTAACTATAGCCACCATGCTAGATTTTATGTCCCCATGTATTGATTTTATGACTGGAAGCTTGTACCTTTTGACCACTTTGCACCCATTTCTCCCATCCCTCAACCCCCTCTTCCAGTTTTTATTTTCTTGCATGTTTGATTTAAAGGTTTTGCCATGATAAATTGGATTTATTTCTTCAAATATGACCATCGGGTTCAGTATCTGAGATTAAAGTTGACTTTACATATTTAAAAATATTTTATTGGAGGATAGCTGCTTTACAATGTTGTGTTATTTTCTGCCGTACAACAAAATGAATCAGCTATTTGTATACATAGATCCCCTCTTTTTGGATTTCCTTCCCGTTTAGGTCACCACAGAGCCTGAAGTAGAGTTCCTGAGCTATACAGTAGGTTCTCAGTAGTTACCTAGTTTATACATAGCAGTGTATATATGTCAATCCCAACTAATTTGTTTCCTAAGAAAGTAATTTTCTTTATTCTCTTTAAATATTCACAGTAAAAGAAAACTAAGACATATTTATTTTTCCTTTCTTTCTTCTCCCCTAGGCAAAATACAAAGGTACCATTAAGGCGGACCTTTCCAATTCTCTTTATAAGCAGATGCCAGCCACAATTGACAGTGTCTTTGCCAGAGAAGTTACACAACTACAGAGTGAGGTATGGTTCTCCTAAATTATTATATAATTATGTAAATCAAATATATACCTAATACACATTGTTAGCATTTTATAAAGAGTTGTTTATCTTAGATATTAAATATGGAGTGAAGCATTGGAAGCAACTGATTCATGTTCTGTCAGCAGTCACTGATAGTGACGGTCACTGATAGTCACAGATAGTGACAGGGACCTGCCAGTGTGTTGGCTACATGATACAGTCTTTCCTAGTCCCATTCACCACTACTAACAGAGCAAATACGAATCATACTTAGATTATAATCTTATAGCAAATATTAAACTAGTCTTTGATTTAACCTGTGGAGAACATCCCCATAGCTTATTAAAAGTCACATAAAGAATTAATGGTTAAAGTCAGGATCCACAGATCTGTGCTCCCTCAATTAGACAAGTGGTTCCTGACTTTTTTTTTCTCATGGATGGTATTTTCACTTAGACTATATCAGGCTCCCAAAAAGCCTCCACCAGGTGGAAATGGCTATTTTAATGATTGCAAGTTGCAGACAGACTTAAGAACTATCATTATGTAAACTCATTTTGAATCCATGAGAGTTTAGGAGTAATTTTCCTTTTAGAGTGCATTAACACAGAAGGAATCCTTAATGCATTTAATCTATTGTGTTCCTTAAAACAGAATTTCAAAATAGAATATTTCGCCTCTTTCTCACTCGTATTATTGCTATGTTTTCTTCATAATCCACTCTGATTTTTTATTTTTGGTTACTTTATTCACCCATAAGAGAGCAGGAGCCTCATCTGTCTTGTTCCCTGCTCCATCTCTGTGCTTAGGAGTCTAGGGACTCCTAGAACACAAGGGGTGTTCAATAAATACTTGTAAAATGGATTTTTGTTCAGTTGATTGATTTTTTTTAAAAGAAATGTTTCCTTTACATAGTTATATTTTTCATGCTACATTTTTGGTTAATAATAATAAATACATAAAAATGCTCACTATGTGTCAGGTACTGTTCTATTTATTTCGCATGTATTTATATCACTTGATGCTCACAACTCCATGAGATAGCCTCATTTTGGAGATGTGAAAACTGAAGCTGAGAGAGGTTAGGTGACCTGCCCAAGTCATACAGCTAACAAATAGCAGAGCCAGCATATGAACATGGGTAAATTTGCTCTAGAGTCTGGGTTCTAAGCTATATTCATTACCACCTCTTTCTTACTATTTCTACCCCTCTTTTTTTTTTAATTAAACAAGTTCACTTCTTTCTCCAGAATCCTTTTATTTTTAAGTAGAGGATACATAGATAATTTTAAAATAGTCTGAAAATAGATTACTCTTGAACAACACCAAGTATAGTTATTCTTTGCAGAATATCTTTAAGTACTTCATTATCACAGACTTAAATGTCCACTGTGTACTCAGCTTGGCAGTAAGCTAATCTCAGCTGTGCAACACGAAGCTAAAAATATATGTCAGGGCTCTGCATGGCTGACCATGACTAATATGCCCACCCTTTTTTTCCCACCCAACATCTGGTAACCCAGCCACTTACTAATCATACAGAGTACTTTATAAAGCAAATAATTATAACATTTGATATTTGACAAGATTTTTGAGATAATAATAATAATAATAAGCAACAGTTATACAATAAAGAAAAGAAAATCTTTTCTTAGTTTTATACTTACTTGGGAAGGTAACATTTTTAGATATTTACATTCTTAATTGCTTTGGAAGTGCACAACTTTTCTCAAATTTTTATAGCGTAAGTATGTCTATAGTACACGACTATGTGTACATAGAACTTAACATAAAAAGTAATCCATATTGGACATTTTGGAATCTGTTCCTATATTTTTCCAGAATAGATTGGCGCTTAACTGGTGACAGGTATTATTCCAGAGGAGAATATGCACCCTAAGAAAGAAATATATGTGCTCTCAAGAAGCATCACTGCCCAGGGTCATAATTAGCCTTTGAACTTGTTAGAAAGGAAATACCTGGATTCTGAAGAACATGTCTATTTCAAAGATTTACGTAATTGTAATAACATTTCTTTAGTTACACATAAATCTATTTTATTATTGTTAAAATTGGAATTCTCAGAGCTTACCTGATAATGACAGGCAAGAAAGTAGAACAATTTAATAGTATTTGTGATAATTAAAGAACTAACCTTTTACTGTGTTCAAATAGTATCAGATTTGTGGCAACCTGAATTAGAATATGAGGCAAATTCTAAAATGTAAGCATGTTCCAGTTTCTGGTGAAAAGTATCCTAAACTTTTGATATTGGGACAGATTATTATCTTCAAATCAATTTTGCTGCTGCTGCTGCTGCTGCTGAGTCGCTTCAGTCGTGTCCAACTCTGTGCGACCCCAGAGATGGCAGCCCATCAGGCTTCCCCATCCCTGGGATTCTCCAGGCAAGAACACTGGAGTGGGTTGCCATTTCCTTCTCCAATGCATGAAAGTGAAAAGTGAAAGTGAAGTCGCTCCATCGTGTCCGACTCCTAGCGACCCCATGGACTGCAGCCTACCTGGCTCCTCCGTCCATGGGATTTTCCAGGCAAGAGTAATGGAGTGGGGGTGCCATTGCCTTGCAAACGTTCTCAAATGCTTATATTCAGACTGAAGTGACAAGGTTAATGCTCCTTATAGAAAATGACTGATACACAGAAATCCCTAAAAAAAAAATAGAGAGAGACAGATGTGGAGATTTTAGGAGGACATATTGTTAGATAACTCTCACTAAAAATTTTACGAAGATCACAAAGAAAGGTTCTGGAAATGGATGGACTGTGCCATGAAGTGGTGAGACCCTTCTCAAAGGGGCTGTCTCACGCTGAAGCTAAATAATCCCCTATCACAGAGGCGATACAGGCTGCTCAGGCATCTGAACGGTGAAGATTTATGAGAGCTTCTGTTTGTATCTACAGTGGCCACAAGGTCCTGTTTCCGGAGCTTCAGGGTTGCCTGTGTTATGAGATTGGCTTCCCTGATAGCTCAGTTGGGAAAGAATCTGCCTGCAATGCAGGAGACCCCAGTTAGACTCCTGGGTCAGGAAGATCCGCTGGAGAAGGGATTAGGCTGCCCACTCCAGTATTCTTGGGCTTCCCTTGTGGCTCAGCTGGTAGGAATCAGCCTGCAGTGGGGGAGACCTGGGTTCAATCCCTGGATCGGGAGGATCCCCTGGAGAAGGAAAGGTGACCCACTCCAGTATTCTGGCCTGGAGAATTCCATGGACTGTATAGTCCATGGGGTCACAAAAACTGTACATGACTGAGCCACTTTCACTTCAGTACCTGTATAGTAGTTATGAAATATACTGCAAATCAGAAATATAATACATCTTTTATATGTAGAGATGAGATATAAACATATAAGATGAAATATATGATAAATGTATATATTCCTTGTGTAAACATATTTACATAGAGTTTATATAAGATGACTGCGAATATCTTCCCCTAGTTAGGTGTCCAGGGCCATAGCAACCTTAACTCACAAGGTATGAAGAACACAATGTTAGCCTGGGGAAATGCTACACAATAATGACACATCCTAAGAAATCGAATTTATTAGAAAATTGATTAGCTCAATATACATTTCCATTAGCTATTTTAAGGATGAAAATTAATATGATAAATTAAAGTTCAGCTGCTTCCAATTTGATGTAATATTAATTCTAAAGTGGTGCTTAGTAGCAGCTATAAATGAAATGACTATTTTAATGCAGCAAGTAGAAAATTACATAGCCTTTTGAAGAAAGAGTGCTCTTTAAAATTGTGTTTGATGACTCACTACTTCTATGATAACCCACAAAACAATCAGCTGCATTGGTTATGTTTATAATGTCAGAGATACCACAGTTAAAAACACAGAATCAACCCGGTATCCAGCAGAAAGGAGACAGGCATATGCTAGTTCTTTTACTTATAGCAGAGCTCATAAAAGTTGTTCCTTGGCTTAAGAGACTTGGCCACCCATTAAACTCCTCCCCCCACCAAGTTATAGAATGTAATGGAACTGGGATGATGTGCTTTCTCAGCCTGAATGGAGGTTCTTAATGGGTTTCTGTTTAACATAATTAATTGGTGAAGATTTTAAAGGTATGTTCATCAAAATTAGATTTCCTGATGGATTAAATCAGTGAACAGACTCTAGCAAGATGAATTATCCCTGAAATAACATGAGGTTCTATATGGGAGGCTTAATAATCAGATGTAGGAACAGAGCTAAGCAGGAGTGAACAAGACTTAGGGGGCATTTGTTGACAGAAATCTCAACATAGTAATCAAAAGGCATGATCTATGGATGTATTAACAGCATATAGCACATTAGAGATGATAACCTAGATTAAATTGAAGAATTCTAATTAGGACCAGTCAGGCCATATCTGGTATATTGTAGACACCTTAACAAAGAGGTGGAACAGCTGGAATTTGTACTTTTGAGAGTGTGTAGAGATTACAGCAGAGAAGGGAATGGCACCTCACCCAGTACTCCTGCCTGGAAAATCCCATGGATAGAGGAGCCTGGTGGGCTGCAGTCCATGGGGTTGCCAAGAGTCGGACATGACTGAGCGACTTCACTTTCACTTTTCACTTTCATGCATTGGAGAAGGAAATGGCAACCCACTCCAGTGTTCTTGCTTGGAGAATCCCAGGGATGGGGGAGCCTGGTGGGCTTCCATCTATGGGGTTGCACAGAGTCGGATACGACTGAAGCAACTTAGCAACAGCAGCAGCAGCAGAGTATACAGGGGTTTAGTGCCTTAATCTGCACAGATAGTCTGGGAGTGGAAATCGCTGAGAGCTGGGTTCCCACATTTAGAGTTCTGTCCTGTGAACTAGTATCCTCCTGTGTGGCCAAATGGTTGCATTGCTGGGGAGATAGATTTGAGTTTCATTAAAGGAGAAACTTTGTGTCAGAACCTTCAAAATTTAGAAACTGTGATGCCCAGGTTGAGTTCTCTTTCACTGGAAGTTAAAAAAAAAAAAAAAAAAAAAAACTTGGGTGGGGAAGTCAGAAAAGAGACTTGAACTTAGATAGTTGTACTAAGCACTAAGCACACACATTTTGCACCAAGTAATTCCAGTTCCATTTAGCATCTTATCATTAACCTTTTAACATATATTTCAATTTAAAAGTAATTCATTAATTTATTCTTGTTTTATTCTCATTCATTTATTTATTAATTTATTCACTCACAGAGCAAATGTTTATTGCAGTTTATGTCAAGCATTATTCTGGGTTATAAGGGTTTAGTGAATTAGTTCCATTCTAGTAAGAGAAGACAGAAAATAATTTTATAAAAATGAAAGCTTGCAATTTAAACTTATGAAGGAAATAAACAGGATAATATAGGAATAGACTACCTGGAAGGGGTTAATTTGGTCTTAGGGATCTTCTTTAATTTTTAACTCTGTTTTTGAGTTTGGTTATTTCTACTTCTGAAGTACTTCTGGTTATTCTCACATCTTCTCTCCAACCAGGTGTGGGGCAGATTTAACATGTTAGTGATGAGTGGCATTGCGAAGGTGCTTATTTCTCTAACAGAGAACAAGGCTTGATATATATGAGACTTGCATTGTATTTTTCTCTCATAGGTTAGGACTTTTAATAAGGTTTATTTAATATTATATTTGTGCCTCCATAAAATTATAACAGTCAATTAAAAAAATGAACAATTCACTTTTAAATATCCAATTGTTTCCCCAGTTTTGTCATTTACTTTCCCAGGATTTAAACCTTGAATGTATATTACCCTAAAACCTCTCAGTTGTGGAAAGATTTCCCAAAACTGTGGATGAGATTTAAGCTAGAGGAATACAAGTATGGATTTTAGCGTGTGGACAAAAACTTTTGAAATAAGTGACACAGAGTTGGAATTAGTCTAAACAGAAACACAAAGATTAAAGTATTGTATATATTATTTTGTTATAAAAGCTTAGGCAAATTTGACCAAATACTACGTAAAATCCTAGCAAAACACTGAAATTTAACGGGTAAGAAATTTCATACACCTCAAATGAAACTAACATTTATTTGTTTTTTTCTTCAGATTGCCTACAGGCAGAAGCATGATGCTGCCAAAGGAGTCTCAGATTATGCCCACATGAAGGAGCCGCCTGAGATCAAACATGCCATGGAGGTCAATAAGCACCAGAGTAATGTAAGCAAGCTATTCCTCATGATTTTCTGGAAAATTGTAGTTAACTCGCGTCAGGGCTAGTGGATAAATGTTACAACACTCCTGTTCAAAAAGGACTTTAAATCTTTTTTTATCTTTATCTCTCCATGTCCATTCAGAAGCACATCTGAATTACTCTCTCAATGGTTATCAGAACCTTGTAGAATGCCTTTAAAATGTGTTCTTGCAGACCTGGAAATCGGGTTTCCAACAGCCTTTCCTATAGCTTCCTTGTCATGATGGCGACGCTCCCGTGGTTTCCAGTCTAGAACTGCAGAAGAACTGGGATGCTAGGGAGACTAAACCCCACTACGATTTCTTCTGGAATGCATGTGGGGGCAGACGGTCACAAGACCCAAGAGGAGCAGGAAGACAATAGATGCCTGATGGCCAGCTTAGAAGCAGAAGCCCAGAGAGAGGAAACAAGCCTGTAGCGAGCACATTTCTTCTTTGGCTATAAGGTAGCTAGTACATCAACACTTTCATGTGTTTAATTAGCTGTCACTACTGTCTTGGGGGCCTAGAATATTTTTTTCCTGAAATTTCAGTGGAAGCTTATTTGTCTCCTTAGTCCACTCCAGTACTATTGCCTGGAAAATCCCATGGACAGAGGAGCCTGGTGGGCTACAGTCCATGGGGTCGCAAAGAGTCGAACGCGACTGAGTGACTTCACTTTTCACTTTCACTTATCATGAATTCTTTGCTTTCTAGAAGGAATGTAGGAACTGTTTGTCAGGTTCTCTATGGGTTAGAATCATTTAAGAAAGTGTTTGCCTTTGTTGGGTCAGGAAGCTCCCTTTTCTTTGCAAAGTACCTGAAGCATCTTTGTCATCTGGCACAGGCTCTGCCGCATCACTTAGTTCTTTTACTGAATTGTGCCTCCAGAGCCCCAGCTGTGCAGCATCTCTTTGTAGAATAGCAACAGTCATCTGATATTAAATTGCAGGTCAATGCTTAAGTAAGAACTGAATGAGGTTTTACATTTTAATTCAAATGTATAAACATATACCAGTACCAAAAGTGCTTTTCTAAGATGGTTTAAGATTGATAAGAGATGAAGAAGCTACATGTCTGTAATTACCAGCAAGGCCATTTTATCAGGAGGCTTTATAAGAACTTCTGCTTACACGACGACTATCACAGCCATAATAACAACCACTTAGTGAGCACTGCCGTGCACGAGGAACTATGCCAAGACTTTGATCATTTCCAGTTCTCACAGAATCCATGTACGGATTCCCATTTGTAGATGAAGAAAATGAGACTGAAGAATCAAACTCCCCAGTCCACTCTTTCTGTTACAGTCTGCTGCCTCCCTCTTAAAGGTCACTCTCTGGTTATTGTGTCAATATTTTAAATGAACTTTTAAAAATATAGGTCAAAATAGATTATCATTAGATTTCAAATCAATGGATCCAGTGCTCTTGTGGGAGAGAAAAGCTGAGACCCTGAGCCTCCACTGTTTTGAGCTGAAGAAACTTTGAATTTCTGTAAATGGTGTGAGTTAGAGGGTGGTCATGGTGGTCTGGGGAGGTGGCTGTCATTTTACAGACCCTCAGGAGACACTATCTAACTCTATCATTCAATGAAATTCAAATACAGAAGTTCCTTATCATGGAGCTGAGGTTATTATTTTAACTCTGCCTTTTCTTTGAAAAGGTCTTTGATTGAGGGATTGAGGGAATAGAGTAGAAAGCCTCTTTCTCCTCCATTCAATACTGTGTACTTACGGGAGAAGGATGTGTTTACCTACACTCCTCTGCCTGCTCGGCTCAACCTTTACATGCAAAGTTTGTACATATAATAGGATTTAGAAAGTGTTTAAGACTGTTTACTCAGATTTAAAGTGAGAATGATATTTGTATTCTACCTGTGAAGTAGCTGATATTCCCCTAGAGTCAAGCCACTTAGAATAATACATTTGTTGTCTCTACGATATAAAATTTAACTGTGGGTCTTGAAAAACACAGGAAAGCAAGAATGTCTCTTGGTTCAGTAGGTGAGGCCACAGCATCTCCATGAAATACAAAACTGTGTCTCCCATAAGACTTCAGTAAAATGAAATTCATTTGTAGAGAGTTTAACTAACAGAATTACCTTTTCGTAATGTGAAATGTCTCTTGGCACTATATTAATGACTTACTAATTTAAAACAAAATGTGTTGTCACATGTGTATCTGATTTCCCTAGAAACAATACATGTCAGCATCTTGGCTTTTCATGTTTCCACCAAAATCAAGTCAACTTTCTGATGTCTGTTAGAGAACCAAGAAACTGGGACAATTACAGTTGAAAGCTTTTAATTTCTACCTCCTTTCTGGTCAGACTTTTTATTAGAACATTGATCAATGGGCCAGATGGAATCATTTTTCTTTCAGAAGCTGACTCTCCTTTATACCTTTGGAGATGTGAATAAGCAGACTGGGAGGAGATTCTTTGTGACTAGCCGATTAAATTTCCACCTCGGAATAACTGAGAGTTCCAAGGTGAAGAGTATTCTGGGGGCAGTGGTCTTTTCTTTCACCCCCAAGTTCAATGATCATGAAACAGGAAGAAATAATTTCTCATAATATCCTCCACTGTCACATAGGTCAGAAAAGGAGTTGGGAGTTGGGCCAGGGATAAAAGGCTTCTTTTGCCACATGTTGCCTGGATAACCTTGGACAAGTTACACATATCTCCAAATCTGTTTGTTTTTTTTTTTTCCCCATACGTAAAATTGGGGAAATGAAATCTACCTCAGAGAGCTCTTGCAAGTGATAAATTAGATATGATATGTAAAGGGCTCTGTTGAAGAGCAAGTTCAGGAAATACTAGTTCTGTTTGGTCCTCCTTCAGTTTTAAAGAGTGATTTAGGAGTTTAGGTGATATCATTGTTAATTCAAAACAATGAAACGAGGTTAGATTTCTAAGAAGGCCAAATCAATATGAAATTTATGTTAAGAAGCACTTAGGTCAGAAGGGCATATGAACCCATTTAACCACCTATCTTGTTGATACTGTCATCAAAAAATGATTAAAAACAGCTCATCTGACTTATTCTTTTTGTATCTTCAGGGATGTACCCCTGCCAAATTTTTCTAATGTAATTAAAGAAACTGGAGATATTCTGTCCTGTTACTTTCCCCTAAAGATGGATTTGAAATGAAAACCTCAGTAACATTATTAGTTTTCATCAATCTTATCAGAGGCATGAAGAGCAGTACTTCTAAAGTTAAGTTAAACAAATTTTAGCTGCCATTTTAAGTTATATAAATAATGTGATTTGTGTAGATCTGTGATGAAATTAGAGTGGTAAGCTTTCCCAAAATACCATATTGGTAATCAATTCAATGTGTATTAGAAAGAGGTATTCATCAGGGGAAACCAAAGACATAATGCTCTTTTCAAGAATGATATATGTATTTTCTTAACATTAATAAAACTTATCAGTAGACAAAATTTCTATTCCATCAGAAAGAGAAAAATCTTAAGGACAAGTAAATCACTAAAAAAATTGGAAAAATATTTATCATCCTGTAATTCCCTGATGTGACTTACAGAAACAGTGCTTTTAGAATTTAGTATTAAAATAGGTATATTAAGTTTTGTTCATTTCTAAGTACAAAAAGATCTTCATGACCCAGATAATCATGATGATGTGATCACTCACCTAGAGCCAGACATCCTAGAATGTGAAGTCAAGTGGGCCTTAGAAAGTATCACTATGAACAAAGCTAGGAGGTGATGGAATTCCAGTTGAGCTATTTCAAATGCTGAAAGATGATGCTATGAAAGTGCTGCACTCAATATGCCAGCAAATTTGGAAAACTCAGCAGTGGCCACAGGACTGGAAAAGGTCAGTCTTCATTCCAATCCGAAAGAAAGGCAATGTCAAAAAATGCTCAAACTACCACACAATTGCACTCATCTCACGCGCTAGTAAAATAATACTTAAAATTCTCCAAGGAAGGCTTCAGCAATATATGAACCGTGAACTTCCAGGTGTTCAAGCTGGTTCTAGAAAAGGCAGAGGAACCAGAGATTAAATTGCCAGCATCTGCTGGATCATGGAAAAAGCAAGAAAGTTCCAGAAAAAACATCTACTTCTGCTTTATTGACTGTGCCAAAGCCTTTGACTGTGTGGATCACAATAAGCTGTGGAAAATTCTGAAAGAGATGGGAATACCAGACCACCTGACCTGCCTCCTGAGAAAGCTATATACAGGTCAGGAAGCAACAGTTAGAACTGGACATAGAACAACAGACTGGTTCCAAATAGGAAAAGGAGTACATCAAGGCTGTATATTGTCACCCTGCTTATTTAACTTATATGTATCATGAGAAATGCTGGGCTGGAAGAAACACAAGCTGGAATCAAGATTACCAGGGGAAATATCAATAACCTCAGATATGCAGATGATACCACCCTTATGGCAGAAAGCGAAGAAGAACTAAAAGCCTCTTGATGAAAGTAAAAGAGGAGAGTGAAAAAGTTGGGTTAAAGCTCAGCATTCAGAAAATTGGCATCTGGTCCTATCACTTCATGGCAAATAGACGGGGAAACAGTGGAAACAGTGTCAGACTTTATTTTGGGGGCTCCAAAATCACTGCAGATGGTGATTGCAGTCATGAAATTAAAAGACATTTACTCCTTGGAAGGAAAGTTATGACCAACCTAGACAGCATATTAAAAAGCAGAGACATTACTATGCCAACAAAGGTGCATCTAGTCAAGACTATGGTTTTTCCAGTAGTCACATATGGATGTGAGAGTTGGACTATAAAGAAGGCTGAGTGCCAAAGAATCGATGCTTTTGGACTGTGGTGATAGAGAAGACTCTTGAGAGTCCCTTGGACTGAAGGAGATCAGTCCTGAGTGCTCATTGGAGGGACTGATGTTGAAGCTGAAACTCTAATACTTTGGCCACCTGATGGGGAGAGCTGACTCATTTGAAAAGACTCTGATGCTGGGAAAGATTGAGGGCAGGAGGAGAAGGGGACGACAGAGGATGAGATGGCTGGGTGGCATCACCGACCCGATGGACATGGGTTTTGGTGGAAGTCCAGGAGTTGATGATGGACAGGGGAGGCCTGGCGTGCTACGGTTCATGGGGTCACAAAGAGTCAGACACAACTGAGTGACTGAACTGAACTGAAGGCAGAATAGTTAATAATATCTATTCTGCTTTCTTCATAAAATTGTGGTGGTGATAAAATTCATCATAAATATGGAAAATTTTATCAACTCTAAAATGCTTTTATGAACAATGATAATACTGCCAATAATGATAAAGCTCCATCATTTAGAAAATTGGAAAAAATGTGTTTTCTGATGAATATCAGATCCTCTGTGTACTTATATTTAGAGATTTATATTTTCTTTTAAAAATAATGCTTAAGACTTAATTATTTAATAGTTTTTTACATGCAACATACCTAAATAGAAATAAGCCTTATTAAGATGGAATTTCCAGTCAATGTGCCTACTTAATGATACTTGAGTGCTTCTCTAATGTGAAAGTTTACTACAAAAGAATTTCTTGAGGATGACTAAACTGGTGTTTTGAGATTATGACTAAATACAGATCATACTATTCACTTCTGTCCTACAAAGTATCCTATCCAGCAGTTTTTTCTCACCAAGAATTGTGTTAACTTTCACCAGAGTAGTAAAGGGAATGAATAAGTTTGGGGTCAGTTGGATTTGATTTCTTTTACTCTATCTGCTCACATTGCCCTTGGCTCCATAGGTGTCTATCTGTGGTTTCCATGCTGCCTGCCATCCCTCAGTTCTCAGTCTTCACATCTCCAAGTAATTGCATTTCACTAAGGACCATCATGGTGGAGGGTTGACTTTTTTCTAGTTTGTTAACTCACCTATTGGAGAATCTCAGATCACTGTTGTCAAAACATGAAAAGCTTGCTGCAGAGTCACTGGGAGTCCTTTGCTCAATGCTCAGTCTGGCTGTACATGGATAACAAAGGCATCCATTTCACTTCATTTTCAATATCTAATTGAAAGTTTCTCTTATTGGCCAAGTCCAACCAAGAATGATACAAAAAGAAGATTCTTCTGGATAACTAGTTCCAGCCTTGGGAGGGAGTGTTGATGGAGCTGAGTTGAGTACAGGCTGGCACAACAGTGGTGGGGTAAAGATTGACTAAATTCATGTTTTTAAAGTGTTCAGAACTACAGTACCTGGCACATACCCTGTGTGAATGTAAGGAACATGCAAAAGATATGGCCTTATGAAACAAAAGTAGAGAGACTATTATGGGGGAATAAACCGAGATTAAAAGACAATAAAATGAGATGAAAATGCAAGCTGAGAGGGAAAATGAACATGGTAATATAAGGAAGAAATTCCATGACAGATTTCGATAGAATTAAAAAATTTAAAAATTTAACTATAATCGATTGATCAATATTGTATTAGCTTCAGGTGATAGAATTAAAATCTCTATTGGAGGCAATAAAGAATAGATTTGACATTGCAGAAAAACATATGAAATGGAGGCTTCATTTGGAGTTTGTAGATTCAGTAACAGAAATCCATCTCACATTAGCTCAAGTGAAAAATGAGAATTTATTGGTTTGCGTAAAGCTACCTTCAGGCATAACTGGCTCCTAGGCTCCACAGTGTCACGAAGACCCCCTTCTTTCCCTCTCTCTTGGCTCTTCTTCCTTCTCCATGACTTCATTTGCAGATCAAATCTGTCTAGCTGGTCTGAAGGCTGATAATTCCAAAACTAAATCATCTTCACTGTGGCCGATCCCAGAGGAAAGGACAGCAGTTGTTTCTCCCCCAGCCTCAGATCCATCGATGACTCTGACCTTGCTTGTTTATGTGTCTGCCCTCTAATCATAGTTTCCAAAGGGTTGGGGTGTCTGGTTGGATAGCCTGTCACGTGGCAACTCCTGTCACCAGAAAGGAAGGCTGCTTCTGATAGCCTCACCAAATCACATGGAGGGAGAAAGGCGGGGCAGTTTCCAAATAAAAAGTACCTGGAAGATTTTTGGGTTTCCCAGTGGTAATGAATTCGCCTGCAATGCAGGAGATGAGGGTTCGATTCCTTGGGTGAGAAGGTCCTCTGGAGAAGGAACTGGTAACCCAGTCCAGCATTCTTGCCTGGGGAAATTCCATGGCCGAGGAGACCAGTGGGTTACAGCCCACGTGGTCGGAAAGAATTGGACATGACTTAGTGACTAAAACAACAACAAAAGGTGGATTAAAAAAATAATAAAGAACACATGTCCACTACAAAGGAACAAAGGAGTAATTTAGGAAAATGATACAGATTCATGGAAATGGGCAAAGAAGTGAATTCACCGGGGGTGGGAAAAAGGCAAGAGAAAGAGATCAAGCATGTAAAGTAATAATTCTAGGTGCTCCTGAGGAAGAAACCATAGTTGGTCTTTTTGAAAACATTACACACTGCCAAAATATTCAGCAGTTTATCTTGAGTACAAACTAAATGTATAAATGTGATATTAATGTCATGACTGAGCGACTTCACTTTGACTTTTCACTTTCATACGTTGGAGAAGGAAATGGTAACCCACTCCAGTGTTCTTGCCTGGAAGATCCCAGGGACGGGGGAGTCTAGTGGGCTGCCGTCTATGGGGTCGCACAGAGTCGGACACGACTGAAGTGACTTAGCAGCAGCAGCAGCAGCAGCAGCAGCAGGACCTATAGAAGATAAGGATGAAACTTCATTGAAAGTTATAATAAGAGATTTAAAGAAATGGAGAAATATACATTTTCCTTCTGGGGACAGACTAAAATATTGTTGAGATATAATTTTCCCGAAAATCATTTGGTTGGTTTAGTGCAGTGTTCATTAAAAGTCCATTTGTTTCCTTTGTGGAACTTATTAGAATTAGTCTAATGTTCATTAGTGAGAATAACTAGCTTAAATTAAGAAAAAAATTGAAATAGAAGAGTAATAAAGGCAACTTGGGTTTAATGAATATAAATCCTCATGAGTCATTCATTTAAGAAATGTGTAAGTGAGGCAGTGAATGTGAAGTCCTTAATATGTACCTGGTACATAATAAACAGGGCTTCCCTGTGGCTCAGCGGGTAAAGAATCTGCCTGCGGTGTGGGAGACCTGGGTTCGACCCCCGGGTTGGGAAGATCCCTTGGAGAAGGGAAAGGCTGTCTACTCCAGTATTCTCGCCTGGAGAATTCATGGGGTCACAAAGAGTCAGACATGGCTGAGTGACTTTCACTCACTCACACCCTAAACTGCCTAAAATGACTTCTTATTTCTCCTCCTCCTTCCCCATCTTCCTCCTTCTTCCCTCTTTGCCCCCTCCCCTGTCATTGCTCCTGCCTCTGCCACGCTTTTCATTCTCTCTCGTCCTCTGAGGACACGATAGGGAACAAAACATTAAGTAAAATGAGGTAAAATAAATCATGGGCCCTCAGGCCCGCACCTGTCCTGGGATGATGACTTTTAGAAATCCTTATCTTTCTTCTTATTCAAAGCAGTTTTATATAGAACATTATCTTGCCATGAGAAGACTGCTGGAGAATAGGAGCGCATCCATTGTTCCAGTTCAGTGAGCATTTAAGGTTTGATCATTCAGAAAATACTGCATTTAGGGTTTAGATTATTCAGAATATATATATATATATATATATATATATATATATACACACACACACACACATGTCTATATATACATATATATTATATATAAAATATATGTAGATACATATATATTTTATATAAAACTGAATATATATATATTCTGATATATATATACATACACACACACATATTCTTCTGCATAACATTTTTATTCTTTCCTGGTTCGGATGGGCTGAAGAAAGGAGAAAATGCACAGTGCAGACATTTGAGAACTGTCAGATGAGTTTCCCTCAGCCCTAAGTCACAGGTGAGATGGAGGAAGGTGAGTAGTCTGCTCAGGGCACATTGTCTCTACACCACCCATGTTCAGACATCCTTGCAGGGAGCACAGAGCAGGAGCCTGTGGCTCTGTGTGCCTCAGCATCAGCCCCTGTTCCTAGGGAGTATCCCCAAGCCTTGATATCCTGGGAGATCCGTAGAGACCAGGCCCCTGGGCTTTTCTCCTGT
Organism: Nanger dama; assembly: GCA_917880005.1. Taxonomy (NCBI): domain Eukaryota; kingdom Metazoa; phylum Chordata; class Mammalia; order Artiodactyla; family Bovidae; genus Nanger; species Nanger dama. The sequence continues at coordinate 31,876,746 of CAKJTW010000023.1, forward strand.
GTGGCTCCATGGTGTCCGCTTGTTTGAATGTGCAGCTCACGTCAATCTTAATATTTGTTTTGAGTCACATATGCTGGCCTCTAATTTGCAATTTACATGGATGGTGGGGCCCCATTCATTGTCCCAGTCCTGCCGCCTCTGTGCTGTTCACCTCTCTCCACGCAGTCATTAGGCTGAACAGCATATAATTAGGAAACCCATGTAAAGCGTAGATTTCTGAGAGGTTGCAGCTCTTTTCAAAAGTAAGGGTTTCCATTTTTACACTCATTCTTTTGTAAACAAAAAGACATTCCCCCTATGGCTTTCATCTGAACGTAGTAACTTAGAAACAGTCTTCTAGGTGGGTAGTAATTTTGGTTTGTTTTCACCTGAGAGTCCGTTTTTTGTTTACACAGCTTGTGTTTAACTCTGGGCAGCCTGAGGTTGACTGGCCATCATTTGTAGATAAGTGTGTTGCTTTTTGAAACCAATCAAAATTGGCTTATTTTAAATCCCTGAAGATTTTAAATTTACCCAACCAAATAACTCAGTTTTCAGCTTATATCTTTTGCTACCCGTGCGCACAAAACTGTCTTAAAATTGCTTGCTAAGCCTATGAAAATAGAAGCAGTGAAGAAAACAGCTGTTCTTGCCAAAATTATGCTAATTATATTTAAGTTTTGTTCACTTGTTAGACAGGTTCATGATTATAGTTTAGTCGATAGTGAAGCCAGTGCAAGATCTTAAATAGAAGTGTATATACATGCTTCATTGAAATAAAATAATATAATGCATTAGGGAGCCTATGAAAGTATTAACACATTATCATTCTTTATACTTGATACTATTTTTAAAGAAGTAAAAAGTATATTTTTTAACACTGTAGGGTGGAAAGGATGATAACAAGATACATTACTGTTATCTAGAACACTGATTTTTAGTGGTCAACTGGGGAATTCATTAAAATGCAGATTTTGGGGGCCCCATTTAGCAAAATTATATTACAGAGGATTGAGGATGGACCTCAGGAATCTAAATTTTTAATAAGTACTCTAGATGATGCTATTGCAGAAAGTCTGCAGGCAACATTAGAAGGACTTGTTTTGAAGAATTTCCTAGAGGTCCAGTGGTTAAAGACTACATGCTTCCACTGCAGGAGGGTTCAATCCCTGGTCAGGGAGCTAAGATCCAGCAAACTGTGTGATGCAGCCAAAAATAAAAAAAAAAAAAAAGGATTATGTTTTGGGAAATTTGTGGGAATTCCTTAGGACTCCAAGCTTTTACTTCAAAGGAGTGGGTTCAATCCCTGGTCTGGGAACTAAGATCCCAAGGTCCCACAAGCTGCACAGTGCAGCCAAAAGAAAAAAGAAAAATAAACACCCATTTTGTACAAATGCAATGAATTGTGTATTCTTTATAAATGTTCAATTGTACATTTCTGTGTTCTACCTTTTATGTCTTGAAAAAGTAAAGACGGGTTTTGAAAATGACCATTACTACATGCTTTGCATTGTAAATGTAATAAAATCTAATGTAAGGGACAAGTTGACCAGCCCACCCACTGATGAATTTGCCAAATAGAGCTTCATCTTTTCAGTTCATGACTGGTCTCAGGAAATAGAGAAGCAGGTAGACAGTGAGATGTTGCCCATTAGGGGTTATATGAGTTGGCTTCTGGTCTCTCCTCCCATTTGTCAGTCAAGTTATTCTGAATGACAACTGTCACCTGAAGCATATTTGGCAAAATTTATATATATATATATATATTTCTCTTTACATCTCTGTTTTCTATACTTTGGTTTGATTGTATCTAATGTGCATTCAGAGGACACCTATTTTTCTTTTTTTTTTTGATGGCTATTTCTTAATGTGAATCCTTTTGTTATTGGAGGATCAAGTCATTGCAATGATATTTACTGGAATAAAACTGTTAGCACCCATCATTAGGCCTCCCAGATAGGGGCATTTGAAAAGTCCAATCAGGAAAGGAAGAGAAAGGTGTGATTGGGAGTGTGCAAGGCAGAGTTCCAGAGTTTCACACACCCTCACCCCAGGAAATGACTTTCTATATTTGTGTACTGGAGCTTATCCTGTATCCACTGGGACTCAAGACTGTGTGATTGACAAGTTAATGACCTTGACTGAGGACACTCTATATGTGAATATGCCTATATACATTTATCCATAATGACATACTTTTAAGGGTAGTGTATGTAAAATCCTATAAGCTTGGTTTTGTGCCATGGTCTTGGAATTATATTTTTATGTTGTATGAATTCAGTTCATACGCAATAATGTCAACGAGTCATTGGTATAGTAAAAGAGAATATAGTTATCCAAATAAATGTTGCACATAATAAAAATTTTTTTAAGTTGTGATCAGTGACTTTCTTAGATGATTATGGTGAGGATAAATTACATTAGGGACATTAAAACTAGCAGCTGTATGACATTACTCATTTCCTTTTTCTTTTTCGATCGAAACTGTCTCTTCCATCAGATTTTTTATAGAAAAGACGTACAGGACACCCACATGTATAACGCAGAGTTTGACAGACCAGACATCAAGATGGCGACACAGATCTCCAAGATCATAAGCGATGTAATCTTTCTTTCTTATTTTGAGCAGAATTGATTTCTTATTTTGGTGGAAGACAAAGCATGGCTTTGGTAGTTGGGTGATTACTTTAATTAGTGAAATTTATCAATCTGAATTAATGATGTCTCAATTTTTTATCTGAATTATCTCTTTGTGTAAATTATTTGGATATGTGCAGAAATTGATAAAACTTGACTTGACTATGGCTCGTGTTGTAATACTTAAAAAAAAAAATACTACTCAGGCCTAAGATAACATTCACGTGTTTCAGCCTGAGAGTCAAGTTTGTCATTCATCTGGTTTCATAATTACCTCTCATCTTGTCCCAAAGAACTTCACTTTGGACCTTTTTTCCATCTTGTTGCTGTTAATTGTGCAGGTTCTTGTTAGTCAGCATTTACCCATGCACATTTCCTGTGCATCATGGCTATTTTTCTCTTCCCTAAGACATCCGTCTTGGCAAATACCATTTACTTAAACATATCTTACATTCTGGTTTAAAAATGATGACTTAACTTGAACCAAATGATTAAGTAGCGTAGGCTGTACTCGTCTTTAAAAATCAATAATTATTTACTAAATTCAGCTGCATGTTAACCAGATGGAGTTAGATCAGTTACTAAGACTAAACATAAAAGACATTATGCAGAATGTAGGGTCTTAATTATCTAGAAATTCCTCCTGGATATAATAAACACAATGATGATGATGACTGGATTCACAGACTCAAACTTAGTGATTATTTTACTACAAAAAAACATTGTTTTTATAAAATCAGTTTCTTCTTAGCAGTCAGCATTTTAGAATCTGGTGAGTTGTCAGGAATATTTTTTATGGGCTGACGGTCTATTAATTTTATTTTGGCTATTGTTAGTGTAATTTTTCACTAGAAAATAAAAATATCTGACATTTTCTTATTCATTTCAGGCTGAATACAAGAAAGGGCAAGGAATAATGAATAAAGAGCCTGCTGTAATTGGAAGACCAGATTTTGAACATGCTGTGGAAGCTTCTAAACTTTCTAGTCAAGTAAGAATCTAGCGATATTTCACAATGATTTTATTCACAGATTTTGTTTCTAGCAGCACTGAAAAATATTTTACTTTAGATAATGTCTTTAATGGCAAGAATATACAAAGATAATGTTCCTATAACCATATCAGATAGGATTACAATAATTGTAAATTTCACTAAGGGATACAATATGTCGTTTTGAGCATGAAACTAAATGTTCTTTTCTCCTGGCTCAAATTCTAGCTTTTTCCAATGAGTTCAGCCATTTTGTCACATTTCCTAGAATTTCTGGAACTTAGCAATAGTCATATCAATTAGATTAGATTAGATGAATAATTAAATTTCTATCTATATGTTCATAAACAGAATTTTTAACTTAGAAAAATGACAATTTTCTCAGTGTTTAAGTGCTTTAATCACACATTTGAAACTAGATAATGACAATAAAGAAAACACTGAAATCATTAAAAGGATCTGAAGAAGTGTACAGACATGTGGCTGAACATGTCAATAGATAAAAATTACAACTTTCCCCAAATTAATACTTAAATATCATGCAATTTCAGTTAGAATCCAATAATATTTTTGAAGTATGGATAAATGATCTTAGAGTTTGAAAGGAAAGGAAATGCCTGAAAATAGCCTTCAAAAGTATTAAAGTAAAGACCAGTGAAGGGGAACTTACATTGTGAGTTACTATAACATAGTATAAAACCACTGAAATTAAATCAATATGGAATTGATATATAAGAGATAAAATAATCAGTAGGTTAGACTAGGGAATCCTGAAATAGACTCTAATGTGTATAAGAATTTAATATATGATAAAAGTTTTGGTTTAAGTCAGTGGGAAAAAGTTATATTAGTTAATAAATGGTGCTGACATAACTGGCCATCCTTCAGGGTAAAAATAAAATTGGACCTGAATCTTAAACCATCTACAAAATAAATTCCAGATGGATTAAAGATATGAATGTAAACAAAAAAATAATTTTAAAATCTTAAAAGAAAATCCAGGAGACTGTATATGCCACATAGGGATATATATGGTATATACAGAGGGATAACCTGAGTTATTCTTAAAACTGGAGATGCAGAAACTCCAAAAGGGTAACTAGACAGGCTTGACTATATAAAAATTAACACTTCTTTTAATGGAAAAAGGTAACATTTATAAAGTCAACAGTGGCAGCAAACAGTAATTTTTATGCATGCATATAGTGTTTTCAACTTTGAAAATGTCCTTTCTTCAAGTTGCAAATGTCTTAATTGGGTTACATTTCAAAATGGAGAAACGTAAATGAGGAGAACTATAAAATCTACCTGAAGAACATAGCATAGTGTCTGGACAATTGAGAAGACCTGCTGTGTTCTTAGCTCTGGAGGGCCTGAGAAGGGCCGTGATACCAAACTTTGCTCAGTCTGAACACTTGCTGAAATGGGTGTTGACACGCACCTGGTAGGTAGCTCTTCCAGTATCGCTTTAGATTTTCTGACTTAGGATTTCAGCCTTTTCTGGGGGCACAGAGGTCTATTGGTGGTGTAGAAAAGCTGTGCAGCTTGGCTGGGTAATTAATAAAAGGGCTGTGGAGCTGGACCCCTGACCTCCTGGTTTTGCTACTGGCTCACTGAGTGACTTTGAACAGGTGGCTTAATTTCTCCATCTGCAGTTTCCTGACCTGTAAAATGACATGGAGCAGTACTGCTTCTTAGGGTTGTAGTGAGGATTAAATGAACTACTGTGAGCAACTTAAAATATTGCCTGATCCATTGAAACACTGCATCATTTCCCAGGAATAATTTTACCATAGCTATTCAGAAGAATTTTCCACTCTGCTTTTTTTTTTTTTTTAATGAATTCATGCACAAAATGAAGTGTAGTAAGTGAACCCTTAGATTTCAGTTTAAAATTTTTTTCTTCAGTGTTATTTGTGAGTCCTTAGAAAAACTTTTAGGGGCTTCCCAATGTCTCAGTTCAGTTCAGTTGCTCAGTCGTGTCTGACTCTTTTCAACCCCATGAATTGAAGCACGTCAGGCCTCCCTGTCCAACACCAGCTCCTGGAGTTCACTCAAACTCATATCCATCGAGTTGGTGATGCCATCCAGACATCTTATCCTCTGTCATCCCCTTTTCCTCCTGCCCCCAATCCCTCCCAGCATCAGAGTCTTTTCCAATGAGTCAATTCTTTGCATGAGGTGGCCAAAACTGGAGCTTCAGCTTTAGCATCATTCCTTCTAAAGAAATCCCAGGGCTGATCTCCTTCAGAATGAACTGATTGGGTCTCCTTGCAGTCCAAGGGACTCTCAGGAGTCTTCTCCAACACCACAGTTCAAAAGCAGCAATTCTTCATTGCTCAGCTTTCTTCACAGTCCAACTCTCACATCTACACATGACCACTGGAAAAACCATAGCCTTGACTAGACAGACCTTTGTTGGCAAAGTAATGTCCCTGCTTTTGAATATGCTATGTAGGTTGGTCATAACTTTTCTTCCAAGGAGTAAGCGTCTTTTAATTTCATGGCTGCAATCACCATCTGCAGTGATTTTGGAGCCCCCAAAATAAAGTCTGACACTGTTTCCACATCTATTTCCCATGAAGTGATGGGACCAGTGATGGGATCTTCGTTTTCTGAATGTTGAGCTTTAAGCCAACTTTTTCACTCTCCTCTTTTACTTTCATCAAGAGGCTTTTAGTTCCTCTTCACTTTCTGCCATAAGGGTGGTGTCATCTGCATATCTGAGGTTACTGATATTTTTCCCGGCAATCTTGATTCCAGCTTGTGCTTCTTCCAGCCCAGCGTTTCTCATGATGTACTCTGCATATAAGTTAAATAAGCAGGGTGACAATATACAGCCTTGATGTACTCCTTTTCCTTTTGGAACTAGTCTGTTGTTCCATGTCCAGTTCTAACTGTTGCTTCCTGACCTGCATATAGGTTTCTCAGGAGGCAGGTTAGGTGGTCTGGTATTCCCATCTCTTTCAGAATTTTCCACAGTTTATCGTAATTCACACAGCTGAAGGCTTTTGCATAGTCAATAAAGCAGAAGTAGATGTTTTTCTGGAACTCTCTTGCTTTTTCCATGATCCAACGGATGTTGGCAATTTGATCTCTGGTTCCTCTGCCTTTTCTAAAACCAGCTTGAACATCAGGAAGTTCATCGTTCATGTACTGCTGAAGCCTGGCCTGGAGAATTTTGAGCATTACTTTACTAGCATGTGAGATGAGTGCAATTGTGTGGTAGTTGGAGCATTCCTTGGCATTGCCTTTCTTTGGGATTGGAATGAAGACTGACCTTTTCCAGTCCTGTGGCCACTGCTGAGTTTTCCAAATTTGCTGGCATATTGAGTGTAGCACTTGCACAGCATCATCTTTCAGGATTTGAAAGAGCTCAACTGGAATTCCATCACCTCCACTAGCTTTGTTCATAGTGATGCTTTCTAAGACCCACTTGACTTCACATTCCAGGATGTCTGGCTCTAGGTGAGTGATCATACCATTGTGGTTATCTTGGTCATGAAGATCTTTTCGTACAGTTGTTCTGTGTATTCTTGCCGCCTCTTCCTAATATCTTCTGCTTCTGTGTGGTCCATACCATTTCTGTCCTTTATCGAGCCCATCTTTGCATGAAATGTTCCCTTGGTATCTCTGATTTTCTTGAAGAGATCTCTAGTCTTTCCCATTCTGTTGTTTTCCTCTATTTCTTTGCATTGATCACTGAGGAAGGCTTTCTTATCTCTTCTTGCTATTTTTTGGAACTCTGCATTCAGATGCTTATATTTTTCCTTTTTTTCCTTTGCTTTTCGCTTCTCTTTTTTCACAGCTATTTGTAAGGCTTCCCCAGACAGCCATTTTGCTTTTTTGCATTTCTTTTCCATGGGGATGGTCTTGATCTCTGTCTCCTGTACAGTGTCATGAACCTCAGTCCATAGTTTATCAGGCACTCCATCTGTCATATCTAGTCCCTTAAATCTATTTCTCACTTCCACTGTATAATCATCAGGGATTTGATTTAGGTCATACCTGAATGGTCTAGTGGTTTTCCCTACTTTCTTCAATTTAAGTCTGAATTTGGCAATAAGGAGCTCATGATCTGAGCCACAGTCAGCTCCCGGTCTTGTTTTTGCTGACTGTATAGAGCTTCTCCATCTTTGGGTGCAAAGAATATAATCAATCTGATTTCAGTGTTGACCATCTGGTGATGTCCATGTTTAGCATCTTCTCTTGTGTTTTTGGAAGAGGGTGTTTGCTATGACCAGTGCGTTCTCTTGACAAAACTGTATTAGTCTTTGCCCTGCTTCATTCCGTATTCCAAGGCCAAATTTTCCTGTTATTCCAGGTGTTTCTTGTCTTGCATTCCATTCCCCTATAATGAAAAGGACATCTTTTTTGGGTGTTAGTTCTAAGAGGTCTTGTAGGTCTTCCTAGAACCATTCAACTTCAGCTTCTTCAGCATTACTGGTTGGAGCATAGACTTGGTTTACTGTGATATTGAATGGTTTGCCTTGGAAATGAACAGAGATCATTCTGTCATTTTTGAGACTGCATCCAAGTACTGCATTTTGGACTCTTTTTGTTGACCATGATGGCTACTCCATTTCTTCTAAGTTTGATTCTTGCCCACAGTAGTAGATATAATGGTCATCTGAGTTAAATTCACCATTCCAGTCCATTTTAGTTCGTTGATTCCTAGAATATCAATGTTCACTCTTGCCATCTCTTGTTTGACCACTTCCAATTTGCCTTGATTCATGGACCTGATATTCCAGGTTCCTATGCAATATTGCTCTTTACAGCATCAGACCTTGCTTGTATCACCAGTCACATCTACAACTGGGTTTTGTTTTTGCTTGGGTCCATCCCTTCATTCTTTCTGGAGTTATTTCTCCACTAATCTGCAGTAGCATATTGGGCACCTACTGACCTGGGGAGTTCCTCTTTCAGTATCCTATCATTTTGCCTTTTCTTACTGTTTATGGGGTTCTCAAGGCAAGAATACTGAAGTGGTTTGCCATTCCCTTCTCCAGTGGACCACATTCTGTCAGACCTCTCCACCATGACCCGCTTATCTTGGGTGGCCCCAACTGGGCATGGCTTAGTTTCATTGAGTTAGACAAGGCTGTGGTCCATGTGATCAGATTGACTAGTTTTCTGTGATTATGGTTTCAGTATGTCTGCCCTCTGATGCCCTCTCACAACATCTGCTGTCTTACTTGGGTTTCTCTTACCTTGGACGTGGGGTATCTCTTCACAGCTGCTCCAGCGAATCGCAGCTGCTGCTCCTTACCTTGGACGAGGGGTATCTCCTCACTGCCACTCCTCCTGACCTGGAACGTGGAGTAGCTCCTCTAGGCCCTCCTGTGCCCACGCAGTCACTGCTACTTGGACGTGGGGTAGCTCCTCCCAGCCATTTTCCCTGGCCTAGGGCGGTGGGTAGCTCCTCCTGGGCGCCACCCCTGATCTCAGATGCGGGGTAGCTCAGGTGGGTTAGTGGTAAAGAATTTGCCTGCCAGTGCAGGAGATTTGGGTTTGATCCCTGGGTTGGGACAATCCCCTGGAGAAGGAAATGGCAACCCACTCCAGTATTCTTGCCTGGGAAATTCCATGGACAGAGGAGCCTGGTAGGCTAAGGTCCATGTGGTCACAACAGTCAGACATGACTGAACTGACTGAGCATGCTTGCACTTCTTTTAGGCAGACCTAAAAAAAAAAAAATCTCAAATTATTTAACAGCTGAATGATCAGATATTTAAGCAGGTTTTAATTTGCAAGTTACATTGTATCTGTAATCTTCGTTTTTTAGTGAACTTTTGCTGATCTCATGGTGTATAAACTCATCAGAAAAGGGAGAAACTGGGCAGATGAATATTCAGAACTTCTGGAATGAACTCAGTATGATCTTTTGTATTTTCAGGTGTGTTGACTAAAAGCAAAGACAGAAAGTGTAGTTTCTTATTTTCAACTTTGAAGATCATGTATTCTCTTGCTCCTGAACTAATGACAGATAATGAATACAGGCACACACAAAGGCAAGCAGATATGCAGAAGGGAAATAATTTAGGGATGTAGCAAGCTGGGAAGCTCGGGGCAGAATGCAGGATGTCAGGGGGAAAGGGCAAGACAGGACTGTGAGAGAGGAGGCGATGATGGACGGTGCCTGTGGTGTGGAGAGATAAGACACCTGATGACAAGACACAAGGAGAAAGCGAGAGGGCACAATTCTCCCATTTTATCTGGAAACTGAGCTCTGTGGGACTGAATCCAGAAAGGTAATGAATGGAAACAAAACTCATTCCTATATTAACTTGTTCAATAGCTCTGCTTTCGTAGTTGTAAACTTTCCCTTTTTAAAGTCTAGGGGGAACATAAAATAATGGCCAAGTAATGAAAAGAAAATCAGTAAACAGTAAAAGTGAAATTTCATCTGCCAAGATAAAGAGATATATTTACAAGTATCTTAAGTATTAGGGCAGTAGTTATTGAAGTCATCATCTTAAAAAAAAATCCTTCTGAGTGATTGTTTTGTTAACATATTCATTTATCATCTTAATATATGAATTGAAATTTGTTTCTGTGATGAATGAAATACCTTTTGTTTTATAATATCAGAGAAAATTTTATATTTATAATAATTAGTATTTGTTCTCAAATTGCATGTGATGTATTTAAAAGAGAGAGTTTTAAACCTTAGCATTACTTCTTAGATTGCTGTTAAAACTGAAAAATAAGTATTGTCCTTCAGTTGTAAAGGGTATTAATTGGCTTGAAGGATCTCCCATTCTGGGCAAGCATATACCCTTCCAGCCTCCTTCCCCCAAACTTTTGGCTTAAATGTCACATCCTTGACTTGCTGATTTAAATTATATTGCTCTATTCCTCTTTATTCTGCTTTTCTTTATAGTTCTTAACACAGTGTGTATTAACCATATAAAGGTGTGTGTGTGTGTATTAGATATCTGCTTCACTACCACTCAACAGGCTCTGTGGGGACAGAGTTTAATGGCATTAGTGGCACAGATTAGGCTTTCAAGAAATATGCAGAGACCGATTAAACACATTTCTCTAGATCATTCACAGTTGATACAAAGTCGGTAAAATATTATTTTGTTATGAAAATAAGGGCAGGGTATATTTTGTGTAAAATTCAGACTTAGACACACTGATTTTATGATGACTTCTATGTAAAAATCTGTTTCTACTCTCCTCCTCAACAGCCTTTAGTTCAGTTTCATCCAAAATTGGAGGCAGTTGCTCCCATGGATGTGGGGCATTGTGTTGTTTACTTTTCATTTTCACTGGTAATTAAGTGCACTGATCCAGGTTCCCGTTTCTTTCCTATTGTTTGCTTCTGTAGCTCTGATGAAAAGCTTTCATTCAGGGTCTTCTCTCTTTCTGCCCTTTGTGAATCAGAGCTATAGGTGATGCCATAAAGCCCAGTACCCGTTGTGCTGAAAGCTTTGAACTGCTGAGTTGGGAAATCAGACTTTAGCCATTTAAACACAGCCGTGCCAGGATGCAATTATGTGGGCTGCCGTCTGTGGGGTCGCATAGAGTCGGACACGACTGAAGTGACTTAGCAGCAGCAGGTTAAATTCAGTCATTGTGGTTGAGCAATTCTAGTGTTTTCTCTTAATTTGAACCTCTGAAAGTTCTGCTAAGTCTGTGAAACTTCCTTACTAAAGTTTTAAGTTTCATCCCATTTGCCTACCCTGCATTTTTCAAAAGTTGGTAGATCAGAACCATTGGACATATTTATAACATGAGTAAAATCAGTCATAGGTGGAACTTTTCGTTTGTTTCCAAAGTGATTGATTTATGTGTAAGGGGTAACATTGTGCCCTAAAACCATAGTTCCAGGCAAGAGTACTGGAGTGGGTTGCCATTTCCTTCTCCAGAGGATCTTCCTGACCCAGGGATTGGACCCAGGTCTCCCATACTGTAGGCAGACGCTTTACCATCTGAGCCACCAGGGAAGTCATAGCAAAGGCACCAAACACCTATTTCCTCTTGTCTCAAGTGGTCTTGAAACCAGAAGGAAAAATACCATGTTCCATGGTTGAGTCACCCATTATAACGAAAGGAAAGCATCCTGATCCCTTAGGAGATGTGTGTGTACATGAGCAGGTAGACACTTAGATGTGTGAACCATGGATTGATAGTAAGAAAGAATGTTCTGTGTGTGTGTAGTGAGTGAGTGAACCAGTCAGAAGGTGAATGGATAGGACCTGTTTGAACTATTTGGCTATTTTCTTACTTCATTTATATGCAAACCTTATAGCATGATAAGAAACAATTGAGTGTCAGCGTCTGGTAAATGTATTTTTTATGGAATTCAGTTATTTTACTTTTTGGTTAATGAGAGAAGCTTGCATTCTTGTTCTTTAGTTACTTTTTGAATCAGATAATGCAGAGTTCTGAAGTTTAGGATAAGATACATTTCACATAGTTTGCTGATTATTAAACTCATTAGAAGTACATGGGGACAGGCACACATTAAATAATTAATCTTTAAATAATCTGGAAAGGTTATTTCCATTTTAAAATTCAAATTTTAAGGTCTATAGCCCCAGGCATAACTTTAAGAATAAAGTTTTCATAAAAATCTATTACAAGGCTATTAAAAAATTTGGAGACACTATGGAAGTTACCTGGTCCTGATTTTCAATGAAATAATCCTTTCTCAATGTAATCCATCCATTTATTCATTCAAGCAAAACAGTTACTGAACAGATATTACGTCCTTGGGGTTAGATTTTCAAGGGTGAACAGGAAAGATATAGCCCATGTCTTCAATGAACTTAGAGTCTAAGGGGGAAGACCAACAGCCAGAGACAGTTTTACAAAAAATTGCAGCAGTGCATGATGAGGGACCACATAAATGTGGAATGATTCAAAAATGTGTCAGCAGTAAGTATTCTAGATTGGAAGGTCAGGGCTTTCAGAAAGAAGTTACATCTGGGCAACTGCAAGATGTGTAGAAATTATTCAGGTGAACATTGAGAGGAGGTAGAGAGCAGTCAGACACGACTGAGCAGCTTCACTTTCACTTTTCACTTTCATGCACTGGAGAAGGAAATGGCAAGCCACTCCAGTTCTTGCCTGGAGAATCCCAGGGACGGCGGAGCCTGGTGGGCTGCCGTCTATGGGGTCGCACAGAGTCGGACACGACTGAAGAGACTTAGCAGCAGCAGCAGCAGGGAGCAGTAATTGAGCAGGAAAGCAGAAGATAGTTCTACTATTGGACAGAGCAGCTGATAGAAAACTTCTGTTATAATCGGCAGAAATCTTGGCTACAGCTTCTACCTGTCAACACTAACTTTACCTTTGGTTGCAGAACAGATGCTGTTTTTCTATTTTTGCAAATATTTGAAGACAGTTTCCCACTGATTCCCAGATCTCTTCCAGTATAGCATTCTTTAAGGGTAGTAAGTGATGCAGAGTGTGCACTAGATAAGTAATTCCTAAATGAATTAGTTAATGAGGAAAAGTATGGCAGGAACTGCCACACTTTTAAAATACATATTTATATGTATTTAGTATAATATAGATGCAATATATTATTTTTATATCTATTGTTTTTCATTTCCTTTTGCCTTTTTTTCTCTTCCCAATAGATTGTTGTTCAAGTCAGTTTAGCAATGACTGTGGAGATTGTGTGTTGGGGGAACAGATTTGGGAAATCAGAGTATTATAGTTCCAACACCTACCTGCAGGTGTGAGTGTGAAAAGATGGTTGATTGCTTATCATTTTCATCAATAATCTATACATTTCTTTAAAGAACATATATTAAGTGCCAGATCCATTCAAAGTACTGTGTTGGATACTAGGGATACAAAAATGAATAGAAATCTATTTCCTGCTCACTGTTAAATGGGAGAGCAGATAATTCAACTATCTCCAAAACTTAGAAAATAGTCTAATCTCATATTTCCAGGGAAAACTCACCGTTAACAATAGGTTACTATTCACAACAATATACTTGTAAAAATATACTTCAGATTTATCTTCTATATCTTTCAGAAATCGATGAAAATATTCTACTTAAAAATAGTTTACTAAAGTGTGTCCTGTAAAACATCAGGTGAAAAAAACGCAGCGTTCTGTTTGTATTGAAGTATTTAAATCTAATCAATTAATTCAGCTGAGCAGTGCTGGCTTGCATCAACTTTTCTTTCAGTTATTCATATTCTTAAACCTCAGGTATACCATGAGTGTCTTAGTTATAAACTAGCTAAATGGCAAGAATAGGTTACATGGTGCTTGAGCACAGAGGGTGCATCATTCTACCTTTGTACTACCCCTGGTAGTTCTCAGCACCGTTACACTAGGAGCAGATACAACACAGAGTGGGAGTGTTAACTTGGGAATTCATCTGACACATTCTCAGCTGTTATTAAACCTGGCATTTGCTCTTTCGGAGTAAACGTATATTTCTGAAAAAACTGTAACCAGTTCACTGATGATGATTCCTTCCTTCCTGTATTCATTAAACATTGAGCCTGCATTGGATCCCTATTTTGAGTTAGGATGAGTTTCCTGCCTGAGTTTGGGAATGCTGATGTGAGCCCAGACACACTCCCATCAGGCCTGGAGCTGGTAATCTCTTCCAAAAGCAAATCTGATGGAGTCACATACATGCTTGAACTCTCTTCTGCTTGGGCTTATCATAAAGACCAGGATCCCTGACATAGCAGCGGGGTTCAGTGGGACCTGACATTCTCAAGTAATTTTTCCTTCCATGTTGCCTCTGGGCTTAGTGTGGTGGTGCTGAGAACTACAGGGGGTACAAAGGCAGAATGGTGCACTCTCTGTGCTCAAGGATCATGGAACCTATTCTTGCCAGTTAGCTAATACATAACTAAGACACTCGTGGTGCCTGAGGTTGGGGACTTAGGAGTGACTGAAAGGATACTTGATTCGAGCCCATGTTACACAGCAGGGTCAGTTGATTAGATGGAAAGAACTTCCAGCTGAGAGTGTTCCTGGCACCGCAGCACTGGGCAGAATGTTTTCCTTGATCGCTGGACAGTGTTGGTGGATCTGGCTGAGTCGGGAGTGCCATTCTAGAGGAAGTTAGTTCAGAGAGTCTATGACTATAGTCAAGTGAGTATCTGTCAGGCACTAAAACCTAGAAGAGACAAAAACACAGATTAGAATGTTGTGAAAAGTGCCACAGCAGCAGGGTGTTGAGCAGTGGAATTGTGTGTTTAGCAGAGGACCAGGTAGGGATGATCTTGGCTTTGGTGCCAGTTACTGTGGACTGTAGTGAAGGAGATCTAAATTGACTTCACTGGTGGTGGTGTCCCTCATTTCAAGATAAAATAATCTAAAACTTGAAGCTTTTCTTCTTTTAGGGAGGCCTCACCTATTAATTATAATAAGTGAGATTTTGCTTGAAATTATAAGATAATATGATGATCAAAAAGTATTATTAGCAAATGAAACTGCAACAGAAACTGTTGCATGTGAACCGTCTTGAAATGTTTTCCAAATGTATTCCCACCAGGATTTTTACCAGCTCCCTTCTGGAGGCACCAGCATGTACTCCTGATGGAGACCATCACCCAGTACACACTAGATTCAAAGAGTAACATGAGCCGTTCCCAAACCGCCTTTTTTCTAAAGGTTTCTTCAAGGCAGGGTCTTAGGATGTGTGGATAAATGTGCATTCTGAAGAAAGAAATAAGATAGTGTAAGAATCATAATATAATAAGATATAAAAGGACAAAACAGTTTACTTTTGATTTTGCCTGCCTGCATCCTTTCCGGGCTACAGGAATTAAAACAGTTAAACAAATAAATGAGACTCGCTATTTTTGTTTTATTTTAGTAAAGAATTGTTTAGTTGTGTTCGACTCTTCGCAGCCCATGGACTGTAGCCCACCAGGCTCCTCTGTCCATGGAATTCTCTAGGCAAGAACACTGGAATGGGTTGCCATTCTCTTCTCCAGGAGATCTTCCTGATCCAAGGATTGAACCCCGGTCTCCTGCTTTGCAGGCAGAATTCTTTACCATCTGAGCCACAAGGGAAGATGTTTGGTTGCCTTAAGACTAGTTAAAAAAATCCACAGTGAAAGTTGGAGATGGTTCTGCCACTGAACACAACTGTGGAGTGAAAGCAGGGGAATAATAAATGACATTAAATAGGCCCAGGATGTTTCAGAATACGTAATCCCTAACAAAGAATTTTTTAATAAGTGGGAAATGATGAGAAAAACCATGTTAGGAGCTCTGTCTTGCATTTGCAGTCATTCTTTTAGGAAAATTCGTATTCAAATTCTGATATTTGGGACCTGTTTTCTAAATTGATAGATGTTAAGACATTTGTGCTCTTGATTTCTATTGATCATAGATGTTAGGAATGCACAAATGGAAACTGACATTTTAAAATCCTGAGATTCTATATAATTCTTGTTAATAGGATTTGAGTTCATGCCTAATTGCATTTATGATCCATGTTTTTTAATTAAAAAAATCCTTTATGCCTAATTAAGCTTTATATGGGGGAAAAATACCAGGTATTTAAACTCTACTGCCGTACATTTTTAAGGTAGCTTTTATCTGATCTAATTAGAAATCAAATGTGTTGCTTTGAAAGGTTGAAGGTAAATGTGCTATGTTATTTTTCCTGTTTTTTTTTCTTTTATGGCAGATTAAATACAAAGAAAAATTTGATAGCGAAATGAAGGATAAGAAACATCTTTACAATCCTCTTGAAAGTGCTTCTTTTAGGCAAAGTCAGTTGGCCACTGCCCTGGCGAGCGATGTAAGTTGCTTTTTGCCTCATGATTGGTAATTTGCAGAATATTATTTTCAGTATGTTTTGATTCTTGTTTTGATAGACTTGGCTGTGTGGGAATTATGATACTTAATCAAGATCATGTAATTTCCAAATAATTTTAGAAAACACTGACGCCTATTTTCTTGAAGCTTTTCTGGGGAGAAATAAAAAGTGTTACTGATTACTAATTAATAAGTAGGAATAGTTTTATTAGCAAAACTATTAGTATTATAGTTGATCAAGAGTAGAAATAGATTATAGAGTTTTTCAGAAAAATAGTGTGTTGTATCATAAATTAATGATTATAACAATAGTTAGCAAATGTAATTATGCTCATGAAATTGTGAATATTGTAAAATATACCTGAAACATAGTAGTATATCAAAAGGAAATTTCCAGAAATTGTGCTTGAGATGGCTTACAATTTCTTTCTTATCTCTTAAGTAAATTCTGTGAAATCCCCCTTAATGAGATTTGTTTTCATTTCATATCTTTAAAAATGGAGTTTCATTTTAAAAAATTGAACTTCATTTAAAATGAAGTTTCATCTTAAAAAATTAAGATACCTTAATTTTTATTAGAATTAGGAAGAGTATAAAAACAGAAACATAGAAAAAATTAATTACTTTACTATAGTTGAATGATGCATAGAGTACCTTTTTAAATATTAAGTTTGACTGTTGTTGAACTGTTCCTTTATTAGAGCATTTAAACGTTTCAACTCCTGTTGTATCTGGGGAACTTAGTATACTTTACTTTCGTTCCTGTTTAGAAGGTACTATAATTTGTGTTCATTAACCAGATATGGTTATCATCAACTTAAATGGGTGCTTCTGTCTTTTGGAGAAGGAAATGGCAACCCACTCCAGTATTCTTGCCTGGAGAATCCCATGGACGGAGGAGCCTTGTGGGCTACAGTCCATGGGGTCGAAAAGAGTCAGACACAACTTCACTTTCACTTTCTGTCTTTTAGGACCTTTGGGAATATTCTAATAATTCATTTTTTCTTATTTGATTATTTGTGTGTATATACAAGCATAAAGCAAATAGGGCAGGAATATACTTAAAAGAACCTCCAGCATGGTATTGAAAGCTCAAGGTTTAGAGTCAGTTGTCTGGATCTGAATCTTGCTCCACCACCTAATGTTACACTTTTGTCTTTTTGTGTCTCAGTTTCCTCCTCTGTAAAATGGGCATACTTAAAGTGTTTACTTGCTAAGATTATGGAGCGTACTTAATACATATAAAATGTTTAAACAGAAAAGTGTTTGACTCACAGTAAGTGCTTGATGTTTTCTGTTATTAACATTTTATATTTCAAAGCAGTTGATTGAAAAGAAAAGGTCTGCATAGTAATAGGATGAAAACTAACAAAGGTTCTAAAATTGACATGAAATATAATTGGAAGACAGTGGTAATTTCTAAAGAGTAAAGCTTCTGTTTTCTTTATTTTCTGAAAGTAGAGTTTCAGTTAAAGTTACTTGTTTCTGTTGACATCACTGAGCACATAAACAAAAGGAGTTATCAAAATACTTTCAAGTCCCTGGGAAGAACTTTTATTCATTCAGTAGTAAATGAGCACCATCTAGTGGCTACTTGTGAAGTCATTTAATTTAATATCATTAAATAATACTTGGTTGTGTTTAAAATAATAATGGCCATAATGCAAAAGCATAGTGTTTTCTTCTCCTAGATGGTATTTTGTTCCGTGTTATTTTCATAGGTGAAGTACAAGAAAGACTTTCAGAATATGCATGATCCAGTTTCAGGTCTCCCAAACTTGTTCTTAGACCACGCTTTGAAGGTCAGCAAAATGCTAAGCGGAGTAAGTGGCCGTTTGTTGGCTAGTGTAGACCTGTGACTCCGTGGCGCTCACGTGTCCGAAGTGCTTATGAGCGCACCTGCTTCCTAAGGCGAGCCTGGCCTTCACTGCCGCCTCAGTAACTAACGTCATGGAAAGTAGTGTCTGTTGCTTAAATCCCACCCAGGCTGCTGCTTTACAAAGCTGGCTCTTTAATATCTCTTGAATACAGACTTTCTTGTGAAATAACGACTCTTCCAAATGTTTATGTGAGCACCCTTTCTGTCTTTCTCCTTCCCCTTTCTTTGCAGTAGACTGAAGTCACTTGGAGGTCAGGCTCTTAAGTCAGCGATCTTTTATGCAGGCCAGAGCAGAGTGTCTGGTCCTCAGAAGGTCTCAGTAGCATACCAGTTGTCTTAGTCTGAATTATGTCTTCTCTGAAAATAAATCTCAAGAGAGTTTGCACTGCTGCTGTACTTTTAGTCTTGTGAAGGTTTCCATGTTTTCTTCAACACAACAAGGAGGGGAGGGTGTCCTAATTAAATATCTGTGTCTGCTGCCCAGTGGCCCATTGCATCAGAACTTGGCTCTTATATGCTCTTTCCAACACACAGTGTGTCTGAACCCTGATGTCACTGGCTCTCATTACTGATGACCCTGGTCACCTGTGCCTCTGTTTCCTACACCTCAGAATGCCCTATGTCAGGATGATGAACTCTAATTTGACCTCAAGTTATTTCTATGCCTATTGTAATAATGACTCACTCAAAAATTATCTGCATTTATATCTATCTTGGATCCAGCACAGATTTGATGGCAAAGTATATCGTCAAAGAATGTTAAAAAGTGAAAACAGTCTTCTTCAGGAGATGTGCCCACAGTCATGGATGAGAAAACTCTGTAGTTATAACCTGCTTCCCAAACCATTAAATAATGAGATAACAACTTGAGTTCAGGTTTAAAAATGTCTACACTTGTCTTTGATATGCTGAAGCTTCTGTTCATTATTTTGTAAGCCTGTTCTTGAAATGTTATCTGTGTGAATTCATATTTATGGAGGAAATTAATTAATTAATTTTCACTGGTCTTTGGAGGAAAAGCAGCCCCTTATTCTTTCCCATCTGTTGAGCAGGGATGAAGGCTGGGAGACTGTCAGGTGCAGAATTAGACTTGGTCCCTGGTCCTGCTGTCCTGCCATCTCAATGCTCATCCTCCTCTGTACAGATGCTCCTGTTTCTTGAGCGACTCTGCTTCACTTGCACATTTTTAACCATGACTCAGAGATGTGCTTCTAGAAATCAGTATGTTTCTGAGATCTGAGCCTTTGCTTTCTTCATAGGTAGTCTTTGCTCATCCAGCTTGATCATTGCATTTGCATTTGACCTTGACTCTTCCTCATCCTTGTGTGGGTTAATTTCCTTCGAATGTGAGGATTCATGTATAAATAAGTCAGCAAAATGTCATGGTCGTAATTCAAAAATTTGGATTACCATGAAGAATGTAGGCCACTCATAGGCAATATTTCTTTTTGAAAATATTGACCTTTGTTTTATAATAGTGGTGAAAAACAGTAATAGTATTTGTTTCTATTTTCTCTTTTGAGAAAACCTATCAAATTCATGTATTACACTCGTTTTATATATCACTTGTAAAGTTTAAACCTTCATTTTTTCTAGATCATATTTTTTTTTCCATAGAAAAATTGTAGCTGACTGGTTGCTTCATGAAGAGAAAATGTGAGTCAAAAAAGGTGTTACTCTGAAGTCTCTACTTATTAAAGTTACACGATATTACATTGGTTCAAATTTATTATATGTCAGAATTGCCTTCTTTTAAATTTTAATGTAAAGAGAATTAGAATTTTGTTGATTTATAAAGGCAACTTAATTTTAGTAAAAGATTGAGTAAGAGAATGCTTAAACAGGCATTCTACCAGAATTAGTTGTCAGTTTGTTATAAATGGCTGGTTTTTAAAGACCTCTAAATGTCTTTGATATAAATCGTAATTTGAGAAATTTTACTGTGCAGAGTAAAATTAGTGCCTTATTACTTTGTACAACCATACTGATTAAATTGGAGGGGATATTTTTCTTTGAGAAATAGAACACTATTTGCTTTTTCAGTTTTTTTTTTTTTTTTTGTAACTGTGTAAATTAAAAAGCGTATATTGTGTCACTCTGTGTAACTCCCACTAGGAGGCAACAGAGACTCATATAAGAAAAAGCAAGTTTTGATCATTCTTTTGCAGATCTTAGTTCAAATAGGGTGATTTTCTTTGGTTTTAAAACAGGAGTTTCTGAAATTCTCTGTAACTAAAATAGATCATTAAGTGACGGGCAGTATTTTTTGACCTTTTCTCAATCTATAACCATTATTCCAGATACAATTCTAGACTATTAGTTCTGGATTTTAATTGATTAATGGAATGTATCCTAGCTTGTTACGTGCATTTCATATCTATTTTATAAATATATTTTATAAAATTACTTCTAATTAAATCATAACATGTCTAAGTAATTGTTATTCTTTGAAATTAGTTTTTAAAAAAATTAGCAGAGAAGCTAAAATTCAGAACTTGTTCTCTTTGGTCAAGATATACTGTGTGAACATTTTCATGAGCTTCCTGGGGGTGCTATTCTCCCTTAAAGTATTCTGGTTAGAGTTTGGGCGATACATGTCTTAGTTCCCTAATTGACTGAAAATGCCTTTGGGGACCTTGCTGTGTCCCTAGGGAAAGCAGTTTTCCTGTGTAGGCCACTCAGAGCTTCTGTCCTTCCCATCCTTGGCACTGAGGCCTCCTCTGTTTCACTCTGGATCACTGGAGCATATCCTAGGCCTAAGTGTCCTAGCTTGTTCCTGCTCCCTTTCTAATGCTGCTTACCTCTCCCTCCACTCTGTACACTAAATTGCCATTTTCACTGAAATCCCCATTGTCTAAGAAGCGACCAACTCTAGCTTAAGTCTCTGTATACCTGAGTCTTTGAGAGTTACCATTTACCTCTAAAAGTTTTCCAAATAAGGCAAAGTTACTAAGTGTCCAGTCTCCAGTGGTAAAAATCATAAAGCAATGTTTGTCTTCATGCTGCCTGCTGTGTTTAGAGTCCTACACTTGCCAAATTTGGCATTCTTATCCATTCTGTTCTCTTCCAAATTCACCTTTTTGTCTGTATTTAAAAAGTGCCTTAATCCTTAAAAATTTTCTTCACCTTAAAAATTCAACCAATCATACCCAGATTCCTTGGTTTCTCTTTCAGCCACCTCCTACCTTCTCCTTTTAGGAAAGTTAGTTGAATTATTTCTCTCCCTCTCATTTTCCTTATAATCCATTACATACAACTTTTTTTTTCCTTTCCTGATTCCAGCTTTCCTTTCATCTGTTCTTCTCTTTCCTTCTCTTCTTGTAGATGCAGTTATTAATAAATCCATTTCTGTTCTAGGATAAGGGCAAGACAGATTGCCTTTATTTTGCCCACTTTGCCTGTTCACACACGTTATGGGCTTTTCCACTGTGGCTTCCTAGTGCTGCAGATATTATTTATGTTGTGTTTAGAGCTAGTAGCCCTCTGCTTCTCTTGAGCGTTTTAGATGCTGTTCACATGGACCACCTAGAACTGGTCTATCTCCCATTGCCGCTTTAGCTCAGGGTCAGCGATCTACATGACCAGTTGATAGCAGATGGGAACTTAGGAGCAGCTTTGCAGCTCTTGTTTGCTTGCATTTTTTCAGTGTGCCCTCCTAAGTATTAGTTACTTTTGACAGACCCTTCTATTCTTACTTTATTTTTGTGTTCTTATTTTTAGCGAGAATATAGAAAAGGTTTTGAGGAAAACAAAGGCCTGTATCATTTTGATGTGGATGCTGCGGAACACCTGCACCATAAAGGCAATGCCATGCTCCAGAGTCAGGTACGAGGCCTCCCCTGCCTGGACTCAGTAACACTCCAGGGCCGGCACCTCCACCGAGAACGTGTAGCCGCTGCAAAGGATGTGCATCGTGAGAAAAATCTCAAACTCTGTTCTCTCTATATTTATTAGGTTAGGGAAGCTTGAACCATGTTTCGACAGGCAGGCATTTCATAATACTGTAGTTACTATACACAGTTAAAAACTTACAAGATATGAGTTAATTAATTAATTAATGGTCAAATCTCATAATAATGAAAACTTTTATAGTATGCTGGTCATTTTGAGCTGCAAAAGTATAATTTTCCAGGCATAAAGTTTATTATAATTTTTCAGCTCAGTTGTAAGTGTATTAAAAATGGGAAATTATCTTACTAGTGTATTTTGCCTTAATGTTTCTTTCAACTATGAAATTCTATGTACTTTCTGAAAGAAACTTTTAAAAGTATCTTTTTCCTTGAATAAGATAACTTTTTAAAGTTGATAACTTTTAAATTCTGAATTTCAGTAATTGAAAAAATATATTATTTCCAGCATCTATTAAGATAAAATTTAAATCACCCTTTTATATAAACCCCATGGAACATAAATTCCATAATGATTTGATACCTACCTTCATTTATTTAAAAAATATACAAACCAGCTCTCCTTTAAGGTATGGAAGTATACATTTTTTTCTCTTTGCATTTTAATTTTTATTTTGTTTCCCCACAAAATTTTACCATAACATAGTGTTCACTTTCATAGTTCACTCTCATTGATTATTTCTATTATACTTTTCTTAAACAAAAATATTCCTAAAAACAGGAATTAAAAAATTCGTTATATATCCTGCTACCACAAAGTTCTGTTTTGAAAAGATTCTTTTGGATTTAAATATCATTAAAATTATTTTTATTATAATGCAGCTTAAGAAACAATTTCATTAGTAATTTTTATATATAAGGATTTTAGCAAAAATACATCTCAATAAAATGAATCATGATCAAAACTATGAATTTAATTTAAAAAGGTGTATTGCTAAAAAAGCCAACCACTCTTGCAGCTTGCAGAATATAATTCTAGTTTTTGTTTTTAGGAGATAGAAAATATTGATCATTTTATAAACCAAAATAGATAAAGGTTGGTTATAATGAATAAATAATTCATGATATGATATGATTAAATAACGCTTAGCAAAACTGAAGGAAGTCACATAAAAGCTCTGTGTGTGTGTTTTACTCAATATCTATGGGAAAATTCAGCAGTCCTAAAGAACACTGTCTTTCCTTTGTCAGAAAGACAGTCACAGTTCGGGTTTTCTTTTTGTTCATGATTTGCTGATAGGCATCAAAGTTATCACAGTGATCTCTCTTTGTCTCTTATATCCTCTGTCTCAGCCTCTCTGAGTCTTATCTCTCTCTCTATATATATGTACCTATGTACATATGTATATATGTACCTATACATGTGTGTATATTAATGGCATGTGTGTATACATGTATAACTCCACGTGTGATATATATCTATCCCAGCTGTCTACATATACATGTCCTAGAACTACATTATTTAATTCTGAACCATTCACATCCCTTAAAAACTTTAATATGTTACCTGTTTCCTTTCTTTGTACATCATTAACCACAGGGATCAACCTGGTGATCAACCTAAATGGCTAGAATATTGTGATTTTTAGAAAACAGGGTGATCGATTTTGCATATACAGTTATTTTGCTCTGCTCTGTTTGTATAAGGGCTTGTGAGCTTTATGTGCCATTTATACTTTTTTTCAATGAAGGTGAAGTACAAAGAAGAGTATGAGAAAAATAAGGGGAAATCGATGCTTGAATTTGTTGAGACACCGTCATATCAAGTTTCAAAGGAGGCTCAGAAGATGCAGAGTGAGGTGAGTCTTTTGTTTTGCTATCAACTGTTTAGTGCGAATTTGATGTTTTGTCATTGAAAGGAATCATTACAGTGGTTCAGAAGGCTAGTGTGTCTAGAAGAAAGTATACTGCACTGGCCAGACTAAGGAATCTGCGCTATAGACCCAGGCATCTAGTCCAGGTCACTGACTTTTTTTCCTGGCCCTCAGTTTCCCAGTTTTTCCCATTTGGCAAATATGAATCCTAGGCCAGGTGAGCTCTTGCATTCTGTGATGATAAAATTGATACTTTCAGGCCGCGTCCATGTGAAATTATGACGAGCAGATAAAAACTAAAAGGGCTGGTTCCTTTACTTACCTTTTTTTGGTAATGAGAATAGAGCTAACATTTATTTGTTAAGTACTTACTTTGTGCTAGGTGACAGGTTGAATGTTTTATATATGCTGGCTCATTTAATCCTCTCAAGGTAATGATGCTAGGTAAGTATATTCCTAGACTGATAATGCATCCACTGAAATTAATTGTCTTACCTAAAATTACATACTTAATAATAAGTGCTAATGGGTAAAAGTCATAAATGATTCCCTTTTTCCTGTTAATTTATTTAACTGATTCTCCCCCTACCCCTGGCTAATAATCAGGGATATCACAAAGTTTCAAGGAAGTTTCAAGACATCAAGAGATCAATTATAAGCTGTTTATTTTTTTTCTACTTATCCATTTAATTCTCTACTTAAGATAATGCTAGGTCACATCCACGTAGTCTCCTGACACTGGTTCCTGTCTACCCCAATGAGATTTCTTCTGAGGTGGGGAGTGGGGGTAAGTGCGAGCAGAGGGGAATCAGACACTAGACACAGATGGTTTTGTCTACAGACACATCCAATTTCTGTGGGTACAACCAAGTTTTTACTTCAAAGGGACAGAAGTAGTGGGCAGTTACTATCAGCTGGTTACAACCAACAGTGCTAGACTCCAGACATGCTCAATGGGCAAATCTTTTCTAGTTTTTAATAACAACATCAAAACAGGGAAAAATGATAATTTATTTATTCTTTTTATTTGGCTGCACTGAGTGGCTTGTGGGATCTTTGTTCTCTGACCAGGAATTGAACCTTGGCCCTAGCAGTGAAAGCACGGAGCCCTAACCACTGGACCTCCAGGAAATTCCCAAGAAATGATCATTTCTAGACAGCAAAACCCTCCTAGGAATTTAGTAAACATTACATGTGCTTTGTTGAAATGTTATGATTCATATTCTCAGACAAAGGGCAGGTAAAATACTGTGGCTTGTTGAATTTCAGAGCTGTTTAATTTCTTCTTCAGGGGAGAGAGGAGAAAATAATTACTTGTATTTTTCATATCTCGTGTTTTCTTGAGCCAATAAAGGGGATTTTGAACAAGAATGGTTCAGTGACTGTTTTACCCGAGTCAGTCATTTCTTTTTAAGTGAACTGACAGAGCAGGTAAACTTGATCAAAATTCAAAAGCCCTACAAAAACTCACATTTAATGGGATGGCTCACTGGAATATCTTTTGTTCTAGTCTGTTTGGGCTGCTTTAACAAAGTACCACAGACTGGGTAGCTTAAGCAATAGAAACTTGTTTCTCATAGTCGTGGAGGCTGGAGGTCTGAGGTCAGGGTGCCAGCATGCTGAATTCTGACTGCCGCCTTGTATCCTCTCATGATGGAGAGCAGGGAGAGGAAGGCAGCAGGCTTGTTAGTGACTCTTTGAAGGACATGAATCCCATTCATAGTCTCTCATGTATGATGGCCTCATCTAATCCTCATCATGTCCTGAAGGCCCCACCTCCTGATGTCATCATGTTGTGGGTGGGGAGGTAGGGGCTCAACATACGGGTTTTGGAGGCACATATTCAGTCCATAGCACCCTGTCTGCATTTTGAAAAGAGTATATACAGTATTGTACGTATCCTTCACATCACCTTCTTCTCTTTCATTGCTAGTTGCTGTTGGTGCTCATTCGTGTCCGTCATTGCTAGGGCCAGATTTCAAATTCATTTGCCTCTGTCTTGTCAGTGATCCACAGCCCAGATAAAGGTTTCTACTTTCATGAGCCATTTGGCTTCTCTGGAAGTTTAAGACTATATGAAATTGTCAAGTAAATGTACCTGAGAGACGCAGGTCTCAAAACTCATGTTACTTTTCTGACAACCACATGAAGAAGGAGGTACTGGTGTCTCAGGCTTACCCTCATTCTCTCCTGGCCCTGCTGCACTCCACTTCCCTGCACCTCTTCTCCAGTCACTGGAACACTCCATTCTGGTCTCAGGTTCCTTGATTTTTTTCCTGTACTAGTTCACTTGCTTTCCTCTCACCAAGAAATCCTGGAATGTAAATGCATGATTAATACATCCTACTGTTACATTTCTGTATTAGGAATGATGGTAGCTTATGATCTGAGATATTATGTTAAGGTTGGAGTTGTTTTCCTGTTATTAAGAAGACTCAGAGGTGATACAATTATATAAGAAAAACATCAGTTTTGTTCCAGGAACTCTTTTTCTGTTATCTTTTCAACTTTCACTGGTATTTTCTAAATTTAAAATTATGTGGTCTTATTTTACAGAAAGTTTACAGAGAGGATTTTGAGAAGGATATTAAAGGAAGGTCATCAATGGATTTGGACAAGACTCCAGAGTTTTTACATGTAAAGTATATCACCAACCTTCTGAAGGAGGTATGATCCTACTATTTACTCTGTAGATCTGCAAAAGAAAT
Organism: Nanger dama; assembly: GCA_917880005.1. Classification (NCBI taxonomy): domain Eukaryota; kingdom Metazoa; phylum Chordata; class Mammalia; order Artiodactyla; family Bovidae; genus Nanger; species Nanger dama. The sequence goes on from CAKJTW010000023.1 coordinate 31,903,431, forward strand.
AGCCCAGAAAATATGCACTAATCAGTTCTCTACTAATTCTCTAATTCAGTGTTTGAGTTATTCATCCATTACTCTTTCCTTCACTTTGACCTTTACTAATAGAGTTTTATGTTTTCATTAAAAACAGGAAAGTGTTAATATTTCCATTTAATGTTGAAGGAAGAAATTACCCAGATTTCCTTGAAAAACTTGAAAAATACTTTGATTTTATGTTTGGCTTGTAGCTTAGAAGCTCTATAAGTAGCTTTATAGCAGTTAGTTTTTAAAAAAACATTTTCAGTGTGGATGAGGTTAGCTTGATTCTCTCAAATTTAGTTATTATAAACCACATATTAGAACCAGCTTTTTCTGTAACTTCTCAGCAGCGTTCTCATGACATTTGATATCAGAAATGAGGTGATGTGTGAAAGTCTGGAGAAATGGTACATTTATAAGTGGCTTGTGTTCTAAGTAGGGAAAAAATAATATATTTAGCATGTACAGCATAAGAATTCATTTCCATTTTTCATTTTATACTCAGCAGCATTTCCCCCAACCCCTAAACTTAGTGGTACATTTTGGCTCACGATGTTATTAAATTTGTTGAACACTAAGGCCCTCAAATCTAATAATTAAAAATATCATGTTCACAGTTTAAAACTTTTTTGTTTCTGCTTTTTAAAAAAAAATAGTTTCTAGGTAACTTGAAACTCTTCCAGTTCTTTGTTTAAATAGTTTCTCTTTACGTTAAGAGAAAGCATCAGAGAACCATTTCATCCTAAATTTTGAACTGAAGAAACTATCTCTGAAAGAAGTATTTTAAACCAGTGGAACAGAGTATAATTACCTGCATAGATGTTAATCATCGTGAACTTCTTTAATAATGAAATACCAACTGGCTTTAGCATTTAACTATTCGTAGAAATTTAATGTGATTCACTGTTGTAATGTATGCTGGGCTGAAGTAGGCATATCATGGAAGAGAATTTTTGCTACCCTATCTCTTCTCACTTCTAGTTCCTATAAAATTTTTTGAAGTTAAAGGCTGACCACATGACAACTGCCTGCTATTATTGTCTTCTATTTAAATAATATGCACTATTTACATGAATTTTTAAAAAGAGAGTCTTTTTATTATTTATCTACAAATGAAAATGTGAGATCTATTTTGAGAATTGTAAATGACTTTAATATTCATGCTGTTGCCATTTTCTTTTATTTTTCTCTGTGAATGAATCTTATTTTAGATTTATTGATTTAGAATATTGCATCAGTATAAGAAATAAGCCCAGAGACTATGATTAAAAATCTTTTAATTAAGTTACTGATACTGATATCTAATTTTAAAAAGAGACTCATGACTTAATTAAATTGTGACTTCGTTTTAAATGTGTAAGCATTTAGCTTCAAATTGTCTTTGCACTCTTTATGGTTTTAGCATTTCTGTTGTGATATAATGTATCTTTTATACTTAATTTGATTCCCTCAATTGTCCTTGATACTGGTATAGCAAGTATTTTTATTTTCATTTTGTCCATGTGAAAATCAAGGCTCAGTTACTTAAAGTCCTCTTGACGGTCACAAGACCAACAAGTGAAAGAATCCAGGTCATCTGACTCCAGAGCTCTTTCCAAAATTACATGCAGGTCATTACAATGTCTTGTAGGCTATTAGTTAAGCAGAGGACCAGCTAATTTAATTAAACTGGACAAAGAGAAAATAACATCAAATGAACCCTAGAATTAACTAGAACGTGATTTCTTATCCTTAAAGGAAGTTTCATCTTTCATCTGACAAGTTAATCATAAAGGCAACTTAGCTAAATTAGATTAAGATAGACATTGTTTTCATAATTCAATTAGTAAGATAGAAATTCATTAGCACAAACCAAAAAAAAAACCATATTATATGTACAGATTAAAGACATTTGGATCTACTTAAAATATTATGTTAAAATGGGTGAAATTCAGACTGTATATTATCAGTCTGTAGGAAATTATTTGGTTTTACAAATCTTTGAATAAAATGGAAACAAAATATTGGCTACATCAGTCCTTTTGATTTTGTAATTTTTCATTCTTTTCCAATTATGTTCTTTTAATGATTCATGTTTTATAGACAGCTTTCAAAGAAATACTTCAGGTAATTAGTAAGAAGCATGCATTCTTAAGACCTTCCTTACCATTTAAAAGGAAGAGGGGTGGGATGGGTAGGGAGATGGGGGCGAGGTTCAAAAAGGAGGGGATATATATATACCTATGGCTGATTCATGTTGAGGTTTGACAGAAAACAGCAAAATTCTGTAAAGCAATTATCCTTCAATAAAAAAATCAATAAATTAAAAAAAGGAAGATATCTTTAAGAAATATGGCTCCAATATGGTACCAAAACATGTGGGAAGACAGAAAAGAAAAAGATTGATAGTATTGGCAACCACGCAACCATGACTAAAAAGAAAATGAAGTATCTGTAGGAAATAAAGAGCAGGAATGCTCAGAAATCTGGTTCATTCCTTTCTAGAAATATTTTCTTTCTGTGGTCTGAGGAAACACATGTAAAACAGTATATAAATTAAAGAGTTTCCCAGTAAATTTCAAACAGTAATATTCTTGTTTCATAGAAAGAATATAAAAAGGATTTGGAAAATGAAATAAAAGGGAAAGGAATGGAGCTTAATTCCGAAGTACTTGATATTCAAAGAGCAAAACGAGCATCTGAAATGACTAGTGAGGTGAGTTCATTTATTTAACGATTGAGAATATATGAATTTTCAGCTGATTTCCTTGTCTATAAGTCTTTCTCAGAGATTATACAGTTGGCCTTTGGACAAAATGGACGTAAACTGTGCAGGTCCACTTATACATACTTTTCAATTGTAAATTCTGCAATCCTCCACAGTCCATGATTGGTTGAATCTGTGAATGCTGAGGAACCTCGGATGTGGAAGAACCTCTCATGTGGAGGGCTGATGATAGTAATCGGGGAATTAACCTTATTGTTTGTGTTCAGTTCAGTTCAGTTGCTCAGTTGTGTCCGACTCTTTGCGACCCCATGAATTGCAGCACGCCAGGCCTCCCTGTCCATCACCAACTCCCAGAGTTCATTCAGACTCATGTCCATTGAGTTGGTGATGCCATCCAGCCATCTCATCCTCTGTCATCCCCTTCTCCTCCTGCCCCCAATCCCTCCCAGCATCAGGGTCTTTTTGAATGAGTCAGCTCTTCGCATGAGGTGGCCAAAGTTAATTGTATATAAACGTTCCGCAGCTTTTATGTGTAAGATGGTAATAAGCAGTTATGTCCTAGTAATCTTTTTGCAGTCAATGCATTTTTAAAAAATGATGCTCACCATCTCCTGTCTATGTGGTATGAGAGAAATGAACATTTCCTTATTTCAGAAAAAATTCTATATACTTGACCAAAATAATTGAATAAAATTTAACATCATCTTTCAGACAAGTGAAAGACAGATTAGGAAGGTGGTCTGTTAGTAACTATAGCTTAAAAGTTCACATGCTCACTGGCTGTTCCAGTCTTTGACTAGCTACTGAGTCCACTTGAACCTCTTTATAAAATGAAAGTGGCCGTTACTCACTTTACATGAAATTTTTAAGAATGAAGTGCCTCTGAAGTGCTGTAAGTCCTTTAATCCTTGTGTTATCTCATTATTTTGATAGCAGATAATGGCACTGTCTTTGGGGAGAGTCTCACTGACTTTAACAGTGAAGAAATTTAAGACTTTATCCACATATGTCAATAACGATAACGATGATCACAATGATGATGTTGTTGATGTGATTGTATTAGTCAGGTTGCAAATAATAGAAACCCAAGTCAAACCTGATTAAGAAACTGTTTTGGTTTAAGAACAGAGAAATCTGAGGATCACATTCAGGTTGGAATTTGAATGCTGTCCCTTTTCCTTCATCTCTCTCTTCTGTTATCTTCATTCTTGCTTTGCTCTTGAGAGGCTGTTTCTATGTGATGGCACCTCTTCACAACAGTCATGTCGGACTCTTTGTGACCCCATGGACTATATAGTCTGTGGAATTCTTCAGGCCAGAATACTGGAGTGGGTTCAGTTCAGTTCAGTTGCTCAGTCGTGTCTGACTCTTTGCGACCTCATGAATTGCAGCACGCCAGGCCTCCCTGTCCATCACCAGCTCCCGGAGTTCACTCAAACTCCGGTCCATTGAGTCGGTGATGTCATCCAGCCATCTCATCCTCTGTCGTCCCCTTCTCCTCCTGCCCCCAATCCCTCCCAGCATCAGAGTCTTTTCCAATGAGTCAACTCTTCGCATGAGGTGGCTAAAGTACTGGAGTTTCAGCTTTAGCATCATTCCTTCCAAAGAAATCCCAGGGCCGATCTCCTTTGAATGGACTGGTTGGATCTCCTTGCAGTCCAAGGGACTCTCAAGAGTCTTCGCCAACACTACAGTTCAAAAGCATCAATTCTTCGGCGCTCAGCCTTCTTCACAGTCCAACTCTCACATCCATAGGTGACCACTGGAAAAAACATATCCTTGACTAGATGGACCTTTGTTGGCAGAGTAATGTCTCTGCTTTTGAATATGCTATCTAGATTGGTCATAACTTTCCTTCCAAGGAGTAAGCGTCTTTTAATTTCATGGCTGCAATCACCATCTGCAGTGATTTTGGAGCCCAGAAAAATAAAGTCTGACACTGTTTCCACTGTTTCCCCATCTATTTGCCATGAAGTGATGGGACCAGATGCCATGATCTTTGTTTTCTGAATGTTGAGCTTTAAGGCAACTTTTTCACTCTCCTCTTTCCCTTTCATCAAGAGGCTCTTAGTTCCTCTTCACTTTCTGCCATAAGGGTGGTGTCATCTGCATATCTGAGATTATTGATATTTCTCCCGGCAATCTTGATTCCAGTGTGTGCTTCTTCCAGCCCAGCGTTTCTCATGATGTACTCTGCATATAAGTTAAATAAGCAGGGTGACAATATACAGCCTTGACGTACTCCTTTTCCTATTTGGAACCAGTCAGTTGTTCCATGTCCAGTTTTAACTGTTGCCTCTTGACCTGCATACAGATTTCTCAGGAGGCAGGTCAGGTGGTCTGGTATTCCCATCTCTTTCAGAATTTTCCACAGTTTGTTGTAATGCACATAGTCAAAGGCTTTGGCATAGTCAATAAAGCAGAAGTAGATGTTTTTCTGAAACTCTCTTGTTTTTTCAGTGATCCAACGGATGTTGGCAATTTGATCTCTGGTTCCTCTGCCTTTTTAAAATTCAGCTTGAGCATCTGGAAGTTCACGGTTCACGTACTGCTGAAGCCTGGCTTGGAGAATTTTGAGCATTACTTTACTAGCATGTGAGATGAGTGCAGTTGTGCAGTAGTTTGAGCATTCTTTGGCATTGCCTTTCTTTGGGACTGGAATGAAAACTGACCTTTTCCAGTTCTGTGGCCACTGCTGAGTTTTCCAAATTTGCTGGCATATTGAGTGCAGCACTTTCACAGCATCATCTTTCAGTATTTGAAATAGCTCAACTGGAATTCCATCACCTCCACTAGCTTTGTTCGTAGTGATGCTTTCTAAGGCCCATTTGACTTCACATTCCAGGTTGTCTGGCTCTAGGTGAGTGATCACACCATCATGATTATCTGGGTCGTGAAGATCTTTTTGTACAGTTCTTCTGTGCATTCTTGCCACCTCTTTTTATTATCTTCTACTTCTGTTAGGTCCATACCATTTCTGTCCTTCATCTTTGTATGAAATGTTCCCTTGATATCTCTAATTTTCTTGAAGATATCTCTAGTCTTTCCCATTCTGTTGTTTTCCTCTATTTCTTTGCATTGATCACTGAGGAAGGCTTTCTTATCTGTTCTTGCTATTCTTTGGAACTCTGCATTCAGATACTTCTATCTTTCCTTTTTTTCTTGCTTTCTGCTTCTCTCATTTTAGTGGAATTAAAAATATATGTAGGAAAAGTCACACTCATCCCAGAACAACCCACCCAGAGTTGATGGATTGAGAGAGATTAGAGGTAATTCCTTAAGGGAAAATTGTGGAACTTTTGGCAGAAGAGGCACCACTGTCCACTGTGATGTCTTTCACTGACATTGTCACCACACTTATCTATAGCAGTAATTTTCTATAAATTTTTTTTTCTGTTATGGGTGATATATCTAGTGACATTCAGAGTTCAATTTTTTAAATTACTTATCAATAATACTTGGGAAATGTTTTTAAACTCTCATTGGCAGAGTTCATCCAAAGAAAGTTGATGGAGAGACAGTGGCAGGAACACCAATAAACCAGGCCTTAGGATGTGGATATGGGAGTAAAAAGCTAGAAAAAAGCTATCAATTACCGAAAACCCACTCTGTTCTGGGCAGTAGGCTACATGCAGTCTCAGTGATCCTCACAGTGATCCTGCACAGAGGAACTATAATCTTCATTTTGCAGATGAGTAAACCAGAAATGTGAAGAAACGGTCCCAGTATCACACACGTGGCCTCGAATGCTCTGACCTCAAAGTCAGTCTTCTTTCTAAAACATGCCTTCTGATCCTTCTGGCCCCAAGATAGTTGTCAGTAAAGATTGTCACCTGGCAATTGCCTTTATATAGCAAAAAGCTTGAGAGTGTATAAACTCTTCTTCAGTGAGAATAGTGAATATAGTTCTAAGCAGCTCACAAAATTTAGGTCTAGGTGATCATTCATAGTACAAAGTAAGCTCTGTTTTCTTCTTTAAAACAAAACAAAACAAAACATGTTCAGCCATTTTTGGTATCATTGAATTCAAATATGTCTTTGTCCCCTCAGTGTCTGAGTACTGGAAAATATTGCTTTTTTATAGAAAGAATACAAGAAAGACCTGGAATCAGAAATTAAAGGGAAGGGAATGCAAGTGGGCACTGACACCCTTGGAATTCAGCATGCCAGAAGAGCTTCAGAGATAGCGAGTGAGGTGAGTACTGAGAGTGAGTGATGTAGACCTTGAGGCTCCTATTTTGGAACTTGACAAATCATAATAACAAACTGATTAATACATGGACTTTTTCAAAGCTTTCTGTGACTGCTTTAACAGTTTGGAATGGAAACCATTCACAATCATCATGCTTACTGGAAAAATTTACGTTTTCTGCTTTGTTCATTAACTTCAAGTATGTCAAAGAAAACTTGGAGAAGGGCATTTTAATAGAACACACAGATACAGACACAGATACACTTTTTACTTTATTCCATAATACAAGTTTCATATCATCTTTTTTAAGGATAGATTTCCAGCTATGTGAGCAGAACTTGAAAATCACACATTGAGATTGTAACATGACAATGATGCTATTTTTGTTTGTTTGGTGGTGTGTTCTCAAAATATGCTCTGTGGACCTCAACAGTGTGTCTGAAATTTCTGTAGAATCAGCATTTTGTGTTGAAGTTCATTCATCTAAAACCATTTCTTCTTCATGTAATACATGAACGACAGGATATTGAAGTTTTGTCTTAGATGCTATGATGTGATAGATACAGAATAACAAAGTTGTAGGCATCAGATCTTATATGTATTTTTCAAATGAAATAGCCCAGAATCAGTTCAACATCTGATGTCCCCCAGAAATTTTGAAAATATAGAAGGGCCACCAGAGCAGAGAGTGTTTGGGAAGAGATGATTTAGGAGAAACAGGTGTAACGCAAAAGTTGGGGTGTAGGCTAAGGGGTACAGCTCCCATCCCTTAAGGCTGGCTGGGGTTGAGGCTCCAGTAACGCTACTCTGAGAGCTACGATGTGACATTTGCAGTTAGGCAGAGCTGGCTTAGGACTGACTCCCACCCAGGGAATCTGGAGGCTGAGAAGTAGCTGAATAACTACCAGGGGAGTTACTGCTGTGCTGAGATCTACCTCCATCCCCAGGGTTAGATACTGGCCAGGGGAATGGGATGGTGATAACTTTGTTTCAGACACAGAAACTAGGGCTGGCATAGAATTCTTGACCAAAAGAGATTTCATCTAGAAATTGTGGGAGTGGGGTGGGGGTTGCATGCTAAACAGAGACTCGAAAACCTTCTGCCCCTAATTCTGTCATCCTCCTGAAAGATAGCCATTGTTAGGAATTTTCTGTAGAGCCTTCCAGATCTATTTTTCTGTGTATATAGATAACTATACATTTGTGCACAAGGAACTGAAAAAAAACCTTAAATAAATACGATGTGCTTTGTGCTTGCTTTTCTCACTGAATATCAAGGACCCTTTTCCATGTTCAGTTCAGTTCAGTTCAGATCAGTCGCTCAGTCGTGTCTGACTCTTTGTGACCCCATGGACTACAGCATGCTAGGCTTCCCTGCCCATCACCAACTCTCAGAATTTACTCAACTTTTGTCCGTTTAGTCGGTGATACCATCTAACCATCTCATCCTCTGTTGTCCCCTTCTCCTCCCACCTTCAATCTTTCCCAGCATCAGGGTCTTTTCCAGTGAGTCAGTTCTTTGCATCAGATGGCCAAAGTATTGGAGTTTCAGCTCCAGTATCAGCCCTTGCAAAGAATATTCAGGACTGATTTCCTTTAGGATGGGCTGGTTTGATCTCCTTGCAGTACAAGGGACTCTCAAGAGTCTTCTCCAACACCACAGTTCAAAAGAATCAATTCTTCAGTGCTCAGCTATCTTCATAGTCCAACTCTCACATCCATACATGACCACTGGAAGAACCATAGCCTTGACTAGACAGACCTTTGCTGGCAAAGTAATGTCTCTGCTTTTAAATATACTGTCTAGGTTGGTCGTAACTTTCCTTCCAAGGAGCAAGTGTCTTTTAATTTCATGGCTGCAGTCACCATCTGCAGTGATTTTGGAGCCCAGAAAAATAGTCTGTCACTGTTTCCCCATCTATTTGCCGTGAAGTGATAGGACTGGATGCCATGACCTTAGTTTTCTGAATGTTGAGTTTTAAGGCAACTTTTTCACTCTCCTCTTTCCCTTTCATCAAGAGGCTCTTTAGTTCTTCTTCACTTTCTGCCATAAGGGTGGTGTCATCTGCATATCTGAGGTTATTGATATTTCTCCTGGCAATCTTGACTCCAGCTTGTACTTCATCCAGCCTGACATTTCTCATGATGTACTCTGCACATAAGTTAAATAAGCAGGGTGACAATATACAGCCTTGACGTACTCCTTTCCCAATTTGGAACCAGCTTGTTGTTCCATGTCCAGTTTTAACTGTTGCCTCTTGACCTGCATACAGATTTCTCAGGAGGCAGGTCAGGTGGTCTGGTATTCCCATCTCTTTCAGAATTTTCCACAGTTTGTTGTAATGCACATAGTCAAAGGCTTTGGCATAGTCAGTAAAGCGGAAGTAGATGTTTTTCTGAAACTCTCTTGTTTTTTCAGTGATCTAGCAGATGTTGGCAATTTGATCTCTGGTTCCTCTGCCTTTTTAAAATTCAGCTTGAGCATCTGGAAGTTCACGGTTCACGTACTGCTGAAGCCTGGCTTGGAGAATTTTGAGCATTACTTTACTAGCGTGTGAGATGAGTGCAATTGTGTGGTAGTTTGAGCATTCTTTGGCATTGTCTCTCTTAGGGATTGGAATGAAAACTGACCTTTCCAGTCCTGTGGCCACTGCTGAGTTTTCCAAATTTGCTGGCATATTGAGTGCAGCACTTTCACAGCATCATCTTTTAGGATTTGAAATAGTTTGACTGGAATTCCATCACCTCCACTAGCTTTTTGGTAGGGATACTTCCTAAGGCCCCCTTTACTTTGCATTCCTGGATGTCTGGCTCTTGGTTAGTGATCACACCATTGTGATTATCTGAGTTGTGAATATCTTTTGGTATAGTTCTTCTGTGTATTCTTGCCACCTCTTCTTAATATCTTCTGCTTCTGCTTCTTAATATCTTCTTTTCCATGTTACTTCATGTAATTCTACCTCATTGTTTTAGGAAAATTGTGTTCTGTAACATGGATATAAATATGCAACCATTTGTCTTTAATGTCCTGTAGGGCTTCTCTGGTGGCTCAGAGGGTAAAGCATCTGCCTGTGATGTGGAAGACCCAGGTTTGATCACTGGATCAGGAAGATCCCCTGGAGAAGGAAATGGCAACCCACTCCAGTATTGTTGCGTGGAGAATCCCATGAACAGAGGAGCCTGATGGGCTACAGTCCATGGGGTCGCAGAGTCAGACACGATTGAGTGACTACATTTCACTTACACGTAGGCATTACTACGTGTCAATGACACTTAAATGTATTATAACAGGGACTCTACATAACCTACTGAAAATCCTCATTGTTTCCTTAGATCTGCTTCCTTCTTTCACTCCTTCCTTTGCAAGTGATATCAGTGAAATCCCAGAAGTTACTCTGATTCCTATTGTCAGCAAGTTTTATTGACTCCACAACCATAATGATTTCCTAGATCCACCTACCTCTCCCCACTTTTGTCCAAGCTGGCATCTCTATCTCCTGGATCATTGCAGTAGCTTCCTAAACAAGATTCTGCTTCCAACATTGACCTCATTCTCTACCCAGAAGCCAGAACAATCCTTGAAGAGTTAAGTTTTCTGATTTCTCCTACTGGAAAGTCCCCAGTGGTTTCCAGTCACGTGCAGTACGGGCACCATACTCCTTGCTCTAGTACGATGCCACACTCCCCCTCCTGCTCATTCTCAACCCCTGTACCCTTCTTCCCTTGCTCATCATATTCTAGTCTTAAAGGCTCCAGGCTGGCTGCACCTCCACAAGTTTTACTGTCTCCGTACAGCTCTGTTTCTTCCTGAAAGTCCTTCCCCTTGTCTTTGCATGGCTGGCTCTTTCTTGTCCTTCCTTTCTTAGATTTAGTAGTATTTCCTTATGGTCACTTCCTTGGGCTTCTGAGTAACTATCTAGCAACTATCAAATCACTACTTACATTTTCTGTTATTTTTGTTATTATAAAGAGAGTGCAATATCCAGTATTCGTTCAAGGTCCTGGATTTGACTATGGGGGTGGGATGCGGAATTTGGAGCTGGAGAAGAGTCTTCAAAATCATCCTCATGGGACTGAACTTGAAGCCCAAAGAAAGCATACTTTCTCTGGAGAAAATAACGTGGAAAGAACAGAAAGTTTGCATTTCACACTTTTACCTAAGAATCTTCTATGACATATTCCTTTCATGACAAGTTGGAGTGTTGCATGTTTCCTTAGAATGATAATACATTAGTTTATTCAGAGATACACTGATAGAGATGTCTCTGTATACCTCGAGACTGCATTTAGTTGACACTTGAACAACACAGGACATTAATTCCCGTGGTTTCTCCACACCCACAGGTTCAACCAACCACAGACCATGTAGTGCTGTGGTAGTTACTGTTGAAAAATATCACCATACAAGTGAAGCCGCAAAGTTCAAACCCATGTTGTTTAAGACTCAAACTCACTAGGAAAATGGTGCATTTTGGTTATTGAGAACCCGCAGGAAAAACAGGCCTTGAAGAGTCAGCTGTACTGTGGCCCAGACCAATTCTGGTGATGCTGTATCTCTGTCATCCAGAGTCTCATTTCCATGTAATTATAGCAATGTTGCGTTTTTGCTCAAATGACAGGTTCTCAGGTCCTTTTCAACCAGACTTCAGGACTTTGCTATAGTTCAGCATTTGTTTTTTCAAGTAAAGTGAATGTGCTATATTGTTACACAGATGACCTCTCACAGTTCAACTTTCCTGGTGGGCTTGACCATGTGACTTTCATTAAAAAAATCTGACTCAGGCTCTTGGAACATAGATGTTGTCATGTTTTTAAGTTTTCTAAGTTGTAAGATATTTTATTATGCATCAGTATTAGCTGATGTGACTAGAGTCCATGTGGTCTATTTATGTGCTTTTGAATGCTTTTATATTTGAAAATTCATATTGGAAATATTAAATGACATATTTCTACCATGGAATTTTGGGGGTAATCTGTGATCAATACCTCAGTTTCTACATATATTGACTTTCAAATGAAGTGTTTTGCTTTTGGACCTTAGCTAAAAACAGAGCTTTTACAGGCATAGTGATAATTTAATATTATTAGTAGGAAAGTTAAACATTTTTACTTGAATGTTTAACTTTATTATTATTTCACTTCAGTAAAGTGAAACTGAGACTGTAAGTCAGTGAAAATAGGCAGATTTATGGGTAGATAGTAAATAGCATTTCTCTAGATTGAAATTTTTGTTTACGGCTTCTCTAAATTTACAGCATCACAAATAAGCAAAGCAAAATTTACTTTATAGCATGGAATCACAAATCTTGGGTATGTCAGCATAATAGGAAATAATTGTTTTTTGAAGAAATTTAATAGGATATAGTCAGTAGTTTCCTTTTAATATAATTTTCACTGAAGAATAACATACATACAGACAAATATTCAGTTATAGGAATAAGAATAATCAGTAGCTTTAAAATGTGACAAGAATGTCTTAAGACAATTGTGTCTATGCAATCATGACATTTTATGGGTAACAGATAATCCAGCTCAAAAAAGCAGATAATTTTTATTGTTCTTGTGACCCAACAGTAGAGGAATTCTTGGGTATGGCTTAATCTAGGACTTATACAGTGTGATTCTGTTTTAGTTTCTGACTTTATCTTCTCAGGCAGGCTTTCTTCTCCCATGTGCAAGGAGGCGCATGGCAGCTCCCAGAGCTGCAAACTTCTCCATTCACATCCAGAAGGAAAGAAAAGTCTCTTGATACATTGTGTGGAAAGAGAAACGTTCCTTTCCTTAAATGTGCCAATCATGAAGGGCCAGGGGTGGGGTGTAACAATTTTCTTCAGCCCAGTAGGGTCCTTGCACTGGGGCCACTCTCAGCCAAGTTGGCAGGCTTAGAACAGGAAGCAGCTAGTTGCCCAGTGACAAATCAAGGCATGAATGAAGGAAAAACAGGAGTGAGGTTCCAGGAGGCAACCAGCAATTATTCACTACAGAATGAGATACGACAATTTTAAAAATCAATACATATTTAATTATAATGTTTTCAAAGTATAACATTTTGTCAACTAGTCAATAGCAATGTAACACATTGTATTATCAAATTACATATATATTATCTTCAATAAGAGATATACTTTAATATAGTCTATTTACTATGGATTGGGGCTTTTGCTAGTAAAGACAAGAATATACCAATGGCCAATAAGCACACGAAAGGATGCTCAGCATCATTACCATCAGTGAAATGCAAAAGAAAGCCACAGTGCTGTATTACTTCACACCCACTAAAAGGCTAGGATTAAAAAACACAGATTATAACAAGTGTTAGTAAAGTTATAGAGAAATTGGAACCCTTCTTGTGTATTGCTGCTAGGATTGTAAGATGGAATATCCACTTTGGAAAATAGTTTCGCAGTTCCTCAAAAGGCTAAACAGTTACCATATGAGCCAGCAATTTTATTTCTAGGTTATATACTCAAGAGAAATGAAAACTTATGAGATATGACATTTTACACTCACATTTTATTTATATTCATCGAGTTATATATTAACCAATATTTTATCACTTTATTGAAATATAAAATATTTTCCTTCACCTCCCTCTGTTTTCGTTCTTAAGTCAGGTTAGTAGAAAAAAGCTGCCTGAGTCCTTTTGGTCACTCCAAGTTGTGTTCTGCCACAAATTAAGTCTTTGTTGTTTGCTAGAAAAAAGAAGTGGATTTAGGTCCAGTTTATTTCTAAAAGCCATGATCTTGACATCAAAAATGACATCAAGTTTTTCAACGCAGATTTTCAAATTATTTTAAGGCCCTAATTTCAGGTTTCATTTTCTGCAGAAAGATTATAAAAGAGATCTGGAGACTGAAATTAGAGGGAAAGGCATGCAGGTGAGCACAGACACTCTCGATATCCAGAGAGCCAAGAAAGCATCTGAAATGGCCAGCCAGGTAAGAAACGAATGGGATACAAAGTTTAAAACAACCATATCAAATTGTATATAGAAGAAATATAAATGGTGTTTCCACATGTGTGACATTGAGATTCAAACATGTAAATATCTGCATTGCTATGGAAAACCATGCAAAGCTCTGAAGATTGTTTTCTGTTCTTTTAGAAAGAATATAAGAAAGATTTAGAAAATGAAATTAAAGGGAAAGGAATGCAAGTGAGCATGGATATCCCGGATATGCTTCGAGCCAAGAGGGCATCTGAAATCTATAGCCAGGTTGGTAGAGAATGAAGATGCTCAGGATAATATAGTCTAATATCCCAGCACCTTCTGCTCTGTGTGTCTCTATGATTTGTGTCTTTTTGAGGGCTTTCTATTCAAAGTCAATGCACTCTATTATAATAGACCAAACTTGATTATCTCAATAATGAAAGGGGCAACTGCTGTAAAGTCAGCTCAACAAAACTTATTGAGCATCAGAGCATCCCTATTAGGTCCCTCTGTTTTGAGTCCAAGGACATTTTGACCTTTTTATTTCCATTTTTAAATTCCATTGTGAACTTAGCTGTAATGCTTATCCTGGAAAAAATACAAAGAATTTTCTTTTATCTACTTCATCATGCATATTTTAATTTAAATAAACAACTTAAACTAAGAATAAGTTAAACTGTACAAGGTATAAGGTGAAATTGAAGATTAACCAAAATTTAATGTAAGATCTAAGTTGTGTTGATAAAATTTAATTTGCCAAGTTATATCTGTGACAAATCTGCCAGAAAACTGGATATAAGAGAAATAATGACCACACAAGAAAGTATATAATGGAAGAAAAACGTTATTGATAAAATCTGATTTGGGCAAAGTTATTCATTAGTGAATAATTTATTTGCTGTAATATTTGTTATAAAAAGAATGAATCCCAGTGGAAAAGTAGTATTCTGCTGCTGCTATGTCACTTCAGTCGTGTCCAACTCTGTGTGACCCCATAGACGACAGCCCACCAGGCTCCCCCGTCCCTGGGATTCTCCAGGCAAGAACACTGGAGTGGGTTGCCATTTCCTTCTCCAATGCATAAAAGTGAAAAGTGAAAGTGAAGTTGCTCAGTCGTGTCTGACCTTCAGTGACCCCATGGACTGCAGCCTTCCAGGCTCCTCTGCCCATGGCATTTTCCAAGAAAGAGTACTGGAGTGGGGTGCCATTGCCTTCTCTGGGAAAAGTAGTATCAGTTCAGTTCAGTTCAGTCGTTCAGTCATGTCCAGCTCTTTGCGACTCCATGAATCGCAGCACACCAGGCCTCCCTGTCCATCACCATCTCTCGGAGTTCACTCAGACTCACGTTCATTGAGTCAGTGATGCCATCCAGCCATCTCATCCTTGGTCGTCCCCTTCTCCTCCTGCCCCCAATCCCTCCCAGCATCAGAGTCTTTTCCAGTGAGTCAACTCTTCACATGAGGTGGCCAAAGTACTGGAGTTTCAGCTTTAGCATCATTCCTTCCAAAGAAATCCAAGGGCTGATCTCCTTTAGAATGGACTGGGTGGATCTCCTTGCAGTCCAAGGGACTCTCAAGAGTCTTCTCCAGCACCACAGTTCAAAAGCATCAATTCTTTGGCACTCAGCCTTCTTCACACTCCAAGAAGGGGAATGAAAAAAAATAAGGTAATGAAGAAATTGGATTGGCTAATGGGGTTTATGTTGAAAGGATTTTTAAAAAATTTTGACCAAATTTGTCAAAATTCTGACTAACAAGCAAGGAATTGAAACATCCACTGGTTCAAAATTAGAGTGTCACAGAACTCAGGTTCAGGGGCTAGTCACACAAGGATTCAATATTGAGAGACAAGTGTGAGTAAAAGGAAAGATAGCTTTGCTGAGGAGGCCAGCAATCCTGGGGAGAAGGTAGACTCATGTCCCAAAGAACCAACTATCTTCAGCTATTAGGGGCAGGAGTTTTTAAAGGGGAGTTTTAGGGGCGTATAGGCAAAGTGAGTTAGTGATGGACAGGGAAGCCTGGTGTGTTGCAGTCCATGGGGTTGCAAAGAGTTGGACATAACTGAGCAACTGAACTGAGGCAAAGGGCAGGGAGCTGTGAGTAGAGAAGAGTCAGTTCTGACAGTCGTCTGGAAATTGATCATGTGGTGGTCTAATCAGTGTCATCTTGATTGTTTTAAGTGCAATTAATCTTCAGTTCCAAGACTGGTTTGTTCCCCTTTCCTTGAGTCTAGTTCTCAAAATTGTGGCAGCTTATGTCATGGCAATAGTCTGTTTCATCATGGAGTTAACTTCTTCCACCTGGTGGGGGTTTCAGCATTTACAAAGCAGCTCAGAGGATATGGCTGAAAATATTCTCTATAGCTCTTCAGGAAGAACTAAAGGTCCTTGACTTTGTTTAATGACTAAATTTTATTTGGTCTTGTTTCATTGCTTTCCTTTGTTTCCATATTTCTAAATTCTCTGATGAAACTTATTCTCTGACTAAAGTGTTTCTGTACACAAGAAACAGGTGGAGGTAATGGGGGAGTGGAGTATCTCCTGGGAAGTCCCCATGGGGTCCTGCTCTATTTCAAGGGTATCATGATGCCAGAATTAAGTATTTATCAAAGGAACTGCTTGCTTCTCAGGCTTCTTCAGTGACAGCAGATGGGATAGTCCTGAAGTGTGTTCATCTGTCCTCAGTGTCTCATGATGGCACACGAACTTGGAGAAGTTGACACTAGTTGTATCAGCTAAACTAAAAATCATAAATTCTTAAAATGGGAATATTGCCGTTTGATTCAGTGGAGAAAAGTTGGCAAACTCATTCATACATTCAGTAGATACTTCTTGAATACCCATTTACATGCAAAATTAGACCTGGATTTTTGCCTTTGGGGAACTACTAGGTAATCTAATTATCAAATAATCATGCAAATATAGTATGGCAAATTATGATATGTCTTACCAGAAAGTAAAGATAACAAAAGTAAACTCTTCCCATAGGAAGTGGTACCTGAGTTGTTAGAATTCCTGCTTTAATTTAACAGTGTTGATTTTTTGAGTGTGATATGATTTTTGAGTGTGTTCTGATTTTAAAGAACTTTAGTTATTTGAGATACAAGGGAATGTTTAAAAGGGTTTAATGATGCTGTGGTGCATTTCAGTGTGAACAGTATTCGCCTTCCTTAACAAGCAACAGTATGCCATGCCGTTACCTTCACTGACTTTGGAACCAGAGTGCCTGGGTTTAAATCCTGGTTCTGACACTTAGCTAGTGCCTCAGTTTCCCCAAGAGTGGATAATAATACCTGCTTGTGGGGTTATCTTTCTCTGATCTTCTAGGAGGTATCTGTCATTCAGCGGGTAGCCGTTCTGGACTCCAACCTTGTTGTCTTGCCTTCCCTGTCATGCTGTCCAAAGGCTGGGGCTGGAAGCTTCTCCTGTGATTCGCTAGGGCCTTCATTAGCACCGCTTCCTTTTACTGCACTGCTGGAGTTGCTTTCCTGTTTCTCCACTGCTGGAAAGCCTTCCTTGCCCTGCCCTCGGGTCTTAGGCAGCGCCAAGCCTCCCAGGAGCTTCAGGATTGTATTTCACAAAGGAAAAGGCTGGAGGCTTAGGTGTGGGGTCAAGAGCTACAAAGGGTACCCCCTTGCAGACCAGAGCCTGTCCCTCCGCTTTGGCCTCTGGACACTCTGTTCCCCATTCCAACCCTAGGACCCTGCAACACTGCCTGCCCTCGGCCCACCATGACTTCCTCGCACCGTTCCCTCTCCTTGTTATTGACAATCTTCCCCAAGGTTTGGAACCCCAAACCCCTGAGCCCCTGCACCCCACCACCCCTTGCCTCTGGTGTGAGCTGAAGCTGGAATACCAGACCATCTAACCTGCCTCTGGAGAAATCTGTATGCAGGTCAAGAAGCAAGAGTTAGAACTGAACATGAAACAACAGACTGGTTCCAAATTGGGAAAGGAGTACGTCAAGGCTGTATATTATCACCCTGCTTATTTAACTTATATGCAGATTACATCATGAGAAATGTCAGTCTGGATGAAGCACAAGCTGGAATCAAGATTGCCAGGGAGAAATATCAGTAACATCAGATATGCAGATGACACCACCCTTATGGCAGAAAGTGAAGAACTAAAGAGCCTCTTGATGAAAGGGAAAGAGGAAAAAGTGAAAGGGAAAGAGTGAAAAAGTTGCCTTAAAACTCAACATTCAGAAAACTAAGGTCATGGCATCTGGTCCCATCACTTCATGGCAAATAGATGGGGAAACAGTGGAAACAGTGCAGATGGTGACTGCAACCATGAAATTAGAAGATGCTTCCTCTTTGGAAGGAAAGTTATGACCAACCTAGACAGTATATTGAAAAACAGAGACATTACTTTGCCAACAAAGATCCATCTAGTCAAGGCTATGGTTCTTCCAGTGGTCATGTATGGATGTGAGAGTTGGACTGTGAAGAAAGCTGAGCACTGAAGAATTGATTCTTTTGAACTGTGGTGTTGGAGAAGACTCTTGAGAGTCCCTTGTACTGCAAGGAGATCAAACCAGCCCATCCTAAAGGAAATCAGTCCTGAATATTCTTTGCAAGGGCTGATGCTGAAGCTGAAACTCCAGTACTTTGACCACCGGATGAGAAGAGTTCACTCATTTGAAAAGACCCTGATTCTGGGAAAGATGGAAGGTGGGAGGAGAAGGGGACAACAGAGAATGAGATGATTGGATGGCATCACCAACTCAATAGACATGAGTTTGAGTAAACTCTGGGAGTTGGTGATAGACAGGGAGGCCTGGCGTGCTATAGTCCCTGGGGTTGCAGAGTCGGACATGACTGAGCAACTGAACTGAGCTGAACTACTATGTAAATGCTGGCACTAGTAGAAGGCATCGCCTAGGATATATCTGAGCTCATAATAGTACATTTAGTAGCAAAAGGAAAATTGAGATTTTTATCTCTAGTACAAAATACTAGTACATTTTCCTTAGTAAAATGTATCTTTATCTGAAGTAGGAAGCAAAGTATAAATCTAGAAGCATGAAGACAAGTAAGCAAAGAGAGTCAGGTTACTGGTAGGAGTTGTAAGGGCTATTTTGAAAAGGAACTGAAACTGCTCATAAGAGAGTCGGTTCTAGGCTTAGGACTTCCATAGAGGTCAGGCCGTCCCCGGGTTTGAATAGTCTTGAGTGGGAACCATTGCCTGAGAGAAGGTAAATGTGTTTTCCTAGACTGTTTGCTTACTCAGTTTGCATATGCTGTTTATTTTCCCTGTTGCATAAATATATCATAGAGTTGGATAAGACTGAGCGACTGAGCACACACACACAAGCACATCAACAGCTGATTTGAATCCTAAGGTATAATTTAGAGCATGTGAGCTTCCCTTGTGGCTCAACTGGTAAAGAATCCACCTGCAATGCAGGAGACCTGGGTTCGATCCCTGGGTTGGGAAGAAGCCTCGGAGAAGGGAAAGGCGACCCACTCCAGTATTCTGGCCTGGAGAATTCTATGGACTGTATAGTTGTAAAGAGTCAGACTTTCACTTTCAGATATAGCAGAGTTGGAAAAAGTGGTACCATTTTCTCTTTGTCTCTCTTGAATATGGCACACAGAGTTTCAGATTCACATTCACTTTATATTTTTAGAAAAAGTATAAAGATGAGGCAGAGAAGATGCTTTCTAGCTATTCTACTGTGGCAGATACTCCTGAAATTCAGAGAATTAAGACAACTCAACAAAACATTAGTGCGGTGAGTAGCCATTGTCTCTTTCCAGTTGTCACCTTGAAATGATGTTTTGAAAGGGGGCCTTTGTTCCTCAGTCTGCTTTTTTTTGATGCCTTGCTTGAATTTTCCATCAAATGCATATCTTTCCTTCTTTAAAATCATAAGAACACCAAATGTTCTTACAACTTATAATTTATCATGATTATTTTAGAATTACAGATTCACATTTCCTTTTAGGTACACGCAAGAGCTACTTTTAACCGAATTTTAAAATTACACTCAGGAAAGAGATCTTAATTTTACACACATATTTTACTTTGAAGATAAAATTAGACATGTGAAGTGATTGCTTTCCTGGTCATTGATTAATTGCCTTGATAATATATCTAGGGATTTACTAGTTTGTAATCAATTTCTACGGGCTTTCCTGGTGGCTCAGTGGTAAAGAACCAGCCTGCCGATTCAGGAGATGTGAGTGCAATCCATGGGTCAGGAAAAGCCCATGAAGAAGGAAATGGCAACCCATTCCAGTGTTTTTGCCTAAGAAATCCCATGGACAGAGGAAACTGGTAGGCTACAGTCTATGGGGTCGCAAAAGAGTTAGAAGCCACTTAGTGACTAAACAACAACAGTCACTTCCTAAACGTTCATATTTTTGTTTTGAGGAATAGGAATTTTATTAGTATCATTGAATAAGATAGTGGGCTTATATATAGTGGGTATATGAACTTGAATTCTAAAATAAAAATTGATGGTACAGCCAATATTTTAATGTAGAATTAAGTTAGTGGTTAAACAAATGTTATTAAAAATATAAATTCTATTATTTCTGAAAATTTCTGGAATGTTTTCCACTTTCTAATAAGTTGGAAACCTCTTAACTCTGCAGGTATGCTGTTCAGGTCCCTCTAGGGTCTTCACAGGCAGGCTGTGCCAAGAGATGTAGAAATTGTGCTGGAAAAGAGGATGAGGGAGAAGAGTTGTGTGGCCCTTACCACCTGTGATTCCAGATTTCTAGCTTTTGCAGGGGAACATCTCATATGTCCTGCCCTCCTGACCTCCACTGGGACCTACTGGTTAACAAATATCAGGAGAGTGAACCCAAAGGTGGTGCTCTGTGACAACCTAGAGGGATAGTGTAGGGAGGGAAGCAGGAGGGAGGTTCAAGAGGGAGGGGTCACATGTATACCTATGGCCAACTCATGCTGATGTGTGGCAGAAACCATCACAATACTGTAAAGAAATTATCCTCCAATTTAAAAATTAATTAAAGACGAGAGGGAGTAGTTCTGGCCCATGACTTCCTTATAGTTAGTCTGTTTTTCTGTAGGACACTTTGTTTTTTTCTTTTGCTTTGTGGTCGAAAGGTGTAGGCATTGGTAGGGATGGAGAGACGTGGGAAGGTTTAAGGAATAAGTGGAAGATAAGGAAAACAGGCTGACTTAGTGACTTAGTGTTGATGCTGATGGTAAAGCTATTTTCTTTGAAGAGAACAAGACTATCTTTGCTTTCACTTGAAGAAGAGCAGTAGCTTGAAACTTCATGCTATTTTTGAATTAAATGGTAACTGCTTAGTGAACTTTTGTAACATGTCCTTTAATTTTTCTCAGCTGCACATGTGACATATATTTGTATTTGAAGAAGAAAACTTACATTGTTAGAGCAAGCAATCTGCAGCCATGTAAGGTACCAGGCATACCCTAGAACAGGTAGTAGAGGTTTGCTTGTAAGATTGTGGAATACAAAACCAAAGTTCTGCATTTATTCCTATGATGGATTATTTAATTGATTAGTGTAACATTGGTTCTCATAAATAGAAGCTGTATTCATATTACTTTAAAACCTGAGAAATTTTCCTTTACAAGAATCGAATCTAGGACTTGAATCCTAATAAGCTTAGTTATTCTTTTCCTTCTCTTATAATAAAGGTATTTTATAAGAAAGAAGTAGGAGCTGGCACAGCAGTAAAAGATACTCCTGAGATTGAACGAGTGAAGAAAAATCAGCAGAACATTAGTTCAGTAAGTTCTCTATGGCATTAATTATCCTTTGCAAAAGCAAACACTAGCTAGATAAATGTTTTTAGTTCTTTACAAAACTAGCTGCCTTTTTTCTCTTTTTCTTCACTTTGTTGAAACACTGTTTCATCAAATATCAAAGAGCTAACTTTCAGAAGGAAACTGTAGCCTTCTTCCCCTTGAACCTAAAGCAGTATTTAATCTTGATATATATATATCATAGTGCATAAGAGATAGATCACTTTAATAGTACAGTAATGAAATCTAGGATTAGTTTTCATCCTTCTGAACAGAATTTTAGCTGTATTACACTTTTCAGAGAAAGGATACTTTTCAATACCTCCCTCAACTAGGATGAAAGAAGTTTATCCTGATAGAATGATTAAAGGCACTGGAACATTTATTTGGTGGCTCAAGAGAAGGTTTCAAAGGCCCCATTTACCTTCTGCTTCTTTGAGCTTCCAGCAAAGAAAAGCACACACCTTCATTATAATTTGTAAAATAAATTACCCGCCCCTCCCCAGTGCCCTTTGAACTTGGGGGAAGGGTAGAGGAAGTGTTTAATGTTATGGATTAAAAACTTCTTCACTCAGTGCTTGACATTTAGAATGGATCATTGCTACCCTTACCAGTAGGTGTATTTGGTAATAGTTGTTATATAATCATCCCTCGGTGTCCATGGGGAATGGTTGCAGGACACCCCCCACCCCCCCACCCACACACAGTCATTCACACATACTCACACCAACATCTGTAGATGCCCACGTCCCTCACTGTTGGGCCTCCACATCCTTAGGTTCCACATCGGGGATGTGAGGAGCTTGCTATTTAGTTTCTTGTTGAGGGTTCTTTCCTTACACCTCCTTCCCAGACGTTTCTCTTCAACGTCACCCTTGGAGGCAGAGTTTCTTTAGGTCATCCAAGTCGAATTGCCTGGATTAAAACGCCGTTGTCAGGAACTCTGATGGTTACCTGGCATCCTAGAGTATGTATGCACTGGCATTTGTGGAGACAGAGTAGGAAAGGTAAGGGAGCGCTGTAGTCAGCAGATTTACAGAAAATGAACTTGCAGAAAACCTGCAGAATGTGAGTGCACCAAAAGCCCTGTGCAGTGAAGGACTCTGATTTCCTGAAGAAAGCATAGGCAACAGGACCTGGTGGCGAGAGTGCCGATCCGCGGTGGCAGGAGTCTGGGTCAGGCAACGCTCGAGTCTGGCAGAGAAATTAGTTCAGCTGAGACATGTAGAGTGGTTGTTTCCTTCACTTCCAAATGATAACATTTGAAATGTACTCATCCATGTACTGGGGTATAATGTTATAAATGTTCTGTACTGCACAATTCTGTTGCCTACAGCGAAATGACTGTGCCATTTTGATTAGTTTGGAGTCGTATGAAAAACAAAAATGTTCATCTCTAATCGTGTTTAGCGTCTCACCCTAGGAAAATCACACAGTCTATCATTTCTTCTCCTGACATCCCCCTGCCTCCTCTAGCAAACAATAAACGCATAGTTCTGTGTCTCTGTGAGCCTGGGCCATAAACTCCTGCTTAGTATTCAAATGGAAAGTTGCCCTTTCAAGATTAGCAAGATCTGTCAAACCAAGATAGGATTCTCTAACATTTAAAGATCTCGACATTTTCCACCTCCAGAGTACAAGTCTTTTGAATATTACTTTTCTCTCTTAAGAATATTTTGGAATCCTACTTGGAGACAGTCTGTCTCAGTGTACTCTTAATTTAACTGTTTTGGATCTGGCCTAATATTGGTGGTGTTACTCATATCAATATGAAATGTACAGATGCTAAAACATAGATGATAGTGAAGATATTTAGGTATTGAGGACTTCCCTGGTGGCTCAGATGGTAAAAACGTCTGCCTAAAGTGTGGGAGACCTGGCTTCGATCCCTGGGTCGGGAAGATTCCCTGGAGAAGGAAATGGCAACCCACTCCAGTACTCTTGTGTGAAAAACCCCATGGACGTAGGATCCTGGTGGGCTACCCTCCATGGGGTCACAAAGAGTCGGATACGACTGAGCGAATTCACTTTCACTTTCTTCATGACTCTCAGCATGAATTTCAGCCTTAATCATTACTAAGTGATTTCTAAAATGTCTTTTGCATAGATCTAAGTCTTTGCTAAATTTCAACATATGACACTTAAGGCTAGCTGATGTGTCCATATTTATATGTATATCCGTGTCCTTTATCTCAAGTCCAATCATCTGTGCATTTTAGACATATTAAAATACCATGTGATATGATAGCATCACTAATCATTTTGTAAGTTTAAAGGGCTTGTCCTGGGCATAACTGTGTGCTGGTGTTATCATTTATCTGGTTGATCTTCCTCTAAGTAGACTTAACTGAGGAGCTTTTGACTTGTGAATGCCAGGATATAGGCGGCTTTACATAACATGATTGTGTGGTAGAAGACACTTCTTGACTTTCTGCTACTGGCCCTTCTATAGTGATCAGCACTCAGTGGCCTCTGCTTGTACATATTTCCTCCCACTTTCCTCTTTCTCTTCTTTTTTTCTTATTCTAGATTATTTGTGTACTCTCAGTCAGATAAGCAGTGTTTTCAGGACTTAGTAGCTAACTCAGTTTGACTGTTGCCTTTAAAGACATGGTGAGTACACAAATAATAAATAGAAATTGCTTTTATTATAGGAAAATAATGAATTATTAAGATAATTTCCAAAATTGTTGGTGCATCTGCCTGATGATAAAATTTATTTTTCTAAGCAGTATGTGCTTATTTTAGTTAAAAAAACCTCTCCAGTGATGGATAGGTGAATAGATATGGGTTTGTTTATACTTTAAGATAAAGGAACCTGAAAGCACCAGATGAAATAAAAATGTGTGTTATTGTTGAAGGAAAATTAATATTGGAATTAAAAATAGGCTATGTAATAGTTAAAAATGAAGAATTCTTAACTTTTTTAAAACTTATGTTGAAAAAGACTCACTTTTTTTTTTTTTTAATAAATCATGCAGGTAAAATACAAAGAAGAGGTGAAACATGCAACAGCCATTTCAGATCCACCAGAACTCAAGAGAGTTAAAGAAAATCAGAAGAACATCAGCAATGTGTGATCACATTTCTTTAAGTATTGTTTTCTGTGGGCATGACATTTGCACAGTAGAATGAGGTAGAATGGATGCCATTGTAGGAAGGCCAGTTCCTGAAAGATGGAGATAAGATTTCACACATCTTTGTGTTGGGCTAGCATTACACCAAGCATGTGCGTTTGCTTATTAAAGAACATGGTGTTGAATGCCTACTCTGTTCTTGTTCTTGGGGGCATTCAAAGATGAGTGAGATACACCTTAAGGTTAGAGGCTGGGTGTATTCTCAAGGTCTCTAGGAGAAACAGTTGTGGGGATAAATAAAGATCGTACATTAAGTGCTCTAAAATAATTAATCTCTGTTGAGTGCTTACTACCTTTTGGGGGTTCTTTATATGCAATATTTCATTTAATGTTGAATAATAACTCTTATTTTCAAAGTGCTTGGGGAAATGCAGAGAAGGAAGGCTATGTCAGTGAGAGAGAGGAAAACCTTTGGAAAAAGTAACATTTGAGCTAGCTCTTAAAGAATTAATAAAAGTTTGGGATGGATTTCAGGAGGAAGAGCCCTCCTGGCAGTGCAAACTGAAAGTGTTCATGATCTGAGATCTGTTCAGAGAGGGGAAAGTTTAGTGTGATGAGTCCTTGGGGTGGAAGATGGCAGGAGAGAGACAGCGGAGAGAGAAAGCATAATTCAGGCCACGAGGAGGCTGCCGGGAGTGCCAGTGTCCCTGGTTCAGATGGCCTGCCTATGCTCAGGCCTTGACTTATGAGTTAAATTGCTTAAATGTGTTCTTCAAAAAAAAAAAAATAAATAGTAATGTCTATAGGAGTAAAGTTGGTTTACAATGTTGTGTTACTTTCTGCTGTACAACAAAGTATATCAGTTATACATATATCCACTCTTTTTCAGATTCTTTCCCCATATAGGTCCTTACAGAGAATTGAGTAGAGTTCCCTGTGCTATGCAATAGGTGCTTATTATCTATTTTATATACAGTAGTATGTATGTGCCACTCACAATCTCTCAATTTATCCGTCTCCCCACCTTTGGTAACTATGTTTGTTTTCTACATCTGTGATTCTATTTCTCTTTTGTAAATAGGTTCATTTGTGCCATTTTTAGATTCCACTTGGAATCTAATATCATATGACATCAAATATCATATGATATTTGCCTTTCTCCAACTGTCTTCACTCAGTGTGACCTAAAGATTGTCATAATATGTCCCTTTTTGTGAAAAAGAGTTACACAGGAAGCTCAGCTCAGTGATGAGCTAGAAGTGTGTGTAGGATGAAGTTTGGGAGGGAGGCTCCGGAGGGAGGGGATATATGTTACATATAGATGATACATATTGTTGCACAGCAGAGACCAACACAACCTTGTAAAGCAATTATCCTCCAAAAATTAAATAAGAGTTTACTAGTTTTCAATTTATTATAGAAACATAACACTCCCTTAAAACAACTATTTGAAAATAAGGAGTTAATTTAATTAAAAAATACTAGAAATCACAGCTCAGGTGATACCTTGCATGGCATATGGTAAGTGGTGTATACATGACTGAAATTTGAATACCTCTGGAGTGGAGAACAATGTGGGCTCTGGACTGTTGGTTTGATCCTAGCTCCAGACGTTACTTGCTGTATATCCTTCATAAGCCACCAACCTCTCCAAGCCTCATTCGCCTCATCTTTAAAACAGGGACTAGAATATTCAGTGAGATATTGCCTGTAAAGCACTCAGCATGTTTGTGAGTGGATGAATGCAATACATGAAGCGTCTCCATATCAAATTTATGTCCCCAAACTGACATCCACTAGGAATTGGCTGCAACAATTTCTCTACATCAATGATGCTGTTCCACAAATGTTTCTCCTCTGAACTCTACCGAGTCATCTTTCTTTGTATCCTGCCATCAACAAAGATTACTTTGGACCTTTCCTCATTTTAGGCAATTATCCGACACAGAATCTGCCTAAACTCTCAAACTGCATACCATGGTACAGAGAAAGAAGTTGCACTGGCAAGAGCCTGACGGTTTGTCATTTATTTTCCAGGCTTATCAGATATCTATTCACTTGCACGTGCACTGCTGAGGGTGTACATCTCAAGTCCATTTTATCTGCAGGCCTTGTGATGTCTTGCAGAAAAAGAAAAAAATTCCTTCACACTAAGTTTAAGCTCCAAAAAGTCATTAAGACTGTCCCTGTGGAGTTCTTCATAATGGAATTTTAACCTCTAGTTTTCCTTTTACCTGTCAGAAATTCATTTGGTGAACATGCTTTCTATCTCCCTGTGTTGGATCCTCATTTATTTCCTCGAATGTTGTGGAATTACTGGGAAAGCTGACCACAAATGTTGGACTCTGATCCCCTACTCTAACAGTAGGTTAGAAGTATCTCCATGATGGGACTTCCCTAAGGCTCCACTTTCCCACTGCAAGAGGCCAGGATTCCATCTCTGGTCAGAAAACTAAATTCATACTTGATGAAACTAAAGATTCCATTTGCAACTACTAAGACCTGGTGCAGTCAAATAAATAAATAATTTTTTTTTAAAGAAATATCTCCACGATGCTTGTCAGAGCATGGTCTTCCAATGTTGGAACTTGGTGGAGAAGGAGGTTCAGGGTTTCTTTTTATAGTGACAACCGATCACTGAAGTGAAGGCATAGGACTGGCATAACCCTTCTTTCTGGTGATGAATCCAGAATTTTTATTTTTAAATGTAAATATAAAATGGTCATTTGATAATGTCATTTTAGTACTGTGAAGAAGTGAACTCACAGAAGTGGTCATTTATCATTACTGATAGGATCAAACTCAGAGAGGCCACCAAGAAATAATACAGTTTGAAGAAAAACAACCCCAGGTATAATTCAAAACATTTCGGCAAGGAAAAGCTTAGTTCCAGGATCACTGTGATGACGACATCTATTAGCAAAGCATCTTTCGCTGTAAAATCCTAGCAAAGATGTCAGCTAATGAGTGCTGTGTGACGTTTCTTTTCACCAATTGCTGTGTGTTAGCTCATTCTTCCTTCCGGTAACCCCACACCATCTTGCCTTTGTCTCCCAGCTCAGGTACAAAGAGCCGTGTGACAGAGCAACTCCAGTGAGCATGACACCCGAGATAGAGAGAGTGAGGAGAAACCAGGAGCAGCTGAGCACGGCAAGTTGTTTCTGTTTTGCTCTTATATTACCAAACATTAGCTATTTTTAGTCTTTACAATGCTTTCTGAAAACCATTAGACACTTTACATCTTGGCCACTCCTTTTTACTATCCCATACTGAGGCGTGTGGATTGTGGTACCCTTGTGGGAGTCCAGGAAGTTGGGAACTGCTTTGCTACTATTCGGTCATACTTATTTATTCAAGAAATCTTTTTTAAAATATACTTTTTATATGGACCGTTTTTCAAAGTCTTTATTGAAGTTGTTACAATATTGCTTCTGTTTTATGTTCTGGTTGCTTGGCTATGAGGCATATGGGATCTTAGCTCCCTTACTAGGGATCGAACCTGTACCCCCTGCATTGGAAGGCAGAGTTCCAACCATCCAACCACCAGGAAGTCCCTAATGAAGAACTCTTCATTAAGCAACGTGGCAGGCATTATCCTGGTCACTGGTACACAGAGATAGATAAGACCCCTTCCTATCATCATGGGCCTCATAGTTTAGATGGTAAATCTCTAAAACTACATCCAAATCTAAAGACCTGGAGAGCAGCATAATGGGTATGTTGTCAGCCTGGGAGAAGAGAAAGTTGTTTATTGTCATAAGGCAAAAGAAGACCTGATTTGCCTGGGGTTCTGAGACATAATGTCCTGGCAGGGAACCTTATAAATAAAACAGGAAACATCAATCATTCAGTGATCTGTTGCTAGTAAAGCAAGGGTAGATAATAGTCATGAGGTTCCTCTGCTGTGGACCCTGTGCTAAATGTGTTATGTGATTCAGTGGGGTAGGCATGATTTATTGCTCTGGTTTGTAGGTGTGGGAAACTGAATCTTGAGAAATCAGAGGACATGCAAGAACACGTGGTTTAGGACAGCGGGGCTGGGATTTGAACCCAGGCTTCCTTGAATTCAGAAATCTTTCAAATGTGTCCCCTAATGGTTATTTTTCCCATTTTTTGGACTGTTTTATGGAATTTTACCATTATAAACAATAACCTTCTTTCTTCAACAGATAATTTTGAAACACTTT
Source organism: Nanger dama (assembly GCA_917880005.1). NCBI lineage: Eukaryota > Metazoa > Chordata > Mammalia > Artiodactyla > Bovidae > Nanger > Nanger dama. The sequence continues at coordinate 31,932,290 of CAKJTW010000023.1, forward strand.
AAAATTTAAGAGTGGTTTCTCCCAGATGGAGGAGGAAATCAGGCTGAATACTGCTTTATCCTTACAGTATCCCTGATAGTGGTATGAGGCTTCTTTTGAAGATGGAGGCTCCAGGGTCAGAATAGGAGTGACTGGCCTTCCCAAGTTGCTATGGCTACTTCACTATAGTTCTCTTTTAATGTTTTCTTTTATTTTTAAGTTTTAATTTTTTTTTCCTATTTTTTGTCCACACACAGCATGCAGGATCTTAGTTCCCTGGCCAGGGATCTAACATCTGGCCACTGCTAGTGGAAGTTTAGACACGATGGTGTCTTACCTACTGAACCGGCAAGAAAATCCTTTGTAATGATTTCATTACAGTGTCTTCCCCTTGTATTTCTATTACATTTAGTCGTGGTCTTTGCAATTAGTTTTGGTATTGAACACAGAAATACTTATTGAAAATCATTTTTAAGAAGCACAACCAGCACTTGGTGCTTGCCAAGTAAGAAGAATCAGAAGCCAGACGTAGATTTGAACTGAAAGGCGGACACACACCTACTGTGGGAAAAATTATGTAAAAAATAGGGTTAATTTTGAGGCTTATCCTCTGTTGGTATTTGGTTGGAGACCATTCTGCTATTCATTAAAATTCATATTAATTCTCCACAGGTAAAATACAGAGGAGAGATTAAACAGGCGACTGCAATTTCTGATCCACCAGAGCTGAAGAGAGTGAAAGAAAACCAGAAGAACCTCAGCAATGTGTGATCTTAGTCACTTTTTTCTTATGAAAGCAAACATATTGTCAACATGTCCATGAAGGGATTGTGTTTACAAAGTTTTCATGACCTTGAGTTGATTGCCTCTGCTCTCAATTGACTGTCAGTTTGTTGGATAGTTTTCAGGCTGTTAGGTATTGTGGGTCCAGTCAGGCACGCCCTGCTCAGAGTACCCAGTGACTGCAGTATGATTTTTGTCTCCAGGTTATTGTATATCCCTCTTATCTGCTTTTCATGTTTGCAGTTTCTGTGATTTTCCAAAGCGATGCCATGGCAGTTTTTGGCATCTTGGCTCTACAAATAAGCTTTCCCACTCCCTTTCCTCCATGCTGCTGCTGCTAAGTCGCTTCAGTCGTGTCCGACTCTGCGACCCCAGAGACAGCAGTCCACCAGGCCCCCCATCCCTGGGATTCTCCAGGCAAGAACACTGGAGTGGGTTGCCATTTTCTTCTCCAATGCATGAAAGTGAAAAGTGAAAGTGAAGCCACTCAGTCATGTCCGACCCTCAGCGACCCCATGGGCTGCAGCCTTCCAGGCTCCTCTGTCCATAGGATTTTCCAGGCAAGAGTACCGGAATGGGGTGCCATTGCCTTCTCCACTTTCCTCCATATGTATTAATAAATGTATTCTTGTTCTGTAGCCTGTCCAGCCCCATTTCCCACTCATAGCTATCATCACTTTATTTTTGGATGATGCTGAGAAAAATTATGAAGTGTGCCTGGCTGAACAGGTCATATGAAACAGGTCCATTTTCAGGACACTTGTTCAAGGCTATCCAGTTTTACTCAGACATCAATTCTTGGCCTTTTCCAACTCCTTTCTGTTATGTCATCCATGGATGCAGTTTGCTCAGAGAGTCCTTTTTTATTTTCTTTTAAATTTTTTTAAAAATTTACTTTTATTTTTCAGTTGCATTATGCAGCATGTGGGATCTTAGTTCACCAAACAGGGATCAAACCCATGCCCCCTGCATTGGAAGCATGGAGTCTTAAGCACTGGACCACCAGGGAAGTCCCTGAGAGAATCCTTTCTCTGAAGTCACTAATAATAAATTGTATTCTTTGGAAGAGGAAATTTGAAAATCTGTTAGATGCAAAGAAGTCTTTTATTCTTTAAACCTTTAAAGTCCTTTGGCCAGGTTGTAAAGGAAAGGCAGTTTATTGTTTGGCATTGTCCCTGACAACTATATTTTGGAGAAGTAGATACTCACCTTCTCCTGATGTATTCAGAGTCACAGTTGCTGTAACTCTATTACTCTCTAAAGGGAACATGGTTCTGGAGAGGGAGGGATGGAGCATTGGGGAGTGTGCTGGCCTTATGGATCACCATGGTTACCACTTAGGCATCATGGCCAAAGTTCTGCCACAGTTAATTACTAAGAAATCATAATGGTCCAGCAGCCTTCTATATGGGTAAGAGTACCTTAAAGTAACATCCATGAAGATATTTCTTACCTTACTCCTTTGTGATGAAATGCTTATTACAGCTTTACTGATGGTACACCCATATAATGAGTACATTCACAGTGATTCTCTGCCATAGGATGAATTAAAATAGAATGATTTAAGATACAAGCATTTTTAGACCTCTGATGGGTCAGTGGTAAAGAATCTGCCTCCCAATGCAAGAAACACCATTTCAATCCGTGGTCTGGAAAGGTCTCCTAGAGAAGGAAATGGCATCCCACTCCAGTATTCTTGCCTGGAAAGAAAAAAACCCATGGACAGAGGAGCCTGGTGGGCTACAGTCGATGGGGTCGCAAAGTGTCGGTCATGACTTAGTGACTAACCAACAACAAAGACCTCTGCTAGCCTCCTTTTTTTTCCACCCCTGCAGCTTCCTATTCTTGCTTAGCTCTTTAAAATAAGTACTCTGAGACTCTTGTTTAGTTGAATTGATTCACAGTGCTCTGTTTTTGTTTTCCAAAATGATAGGTTTATTATAAATCTCAGATGGGAAGAGCTACAGCTTTAAGTGTAACTCCTGAAATGGAAAGAGTAAAGAAGAATCAAGAAAATATTAGTTCGGCAAGTTTTTCTATTCACTTGGAGCTATCATGAAGGACATGTTCTTTATTATTTACTTGCAGACCAAGAAGCTTTTGTAAGATATGCAGAAAGTACATGTGTTATTTCAGATGACATCTGAAAGCCGCCACTGTCTAACTTTACATTGTCCTGAACCCTACTGATGTTTCCAGATGTGATCAACACTTATATTTAAAGTTTCAATTTAAACTGAATTTATGTTCATTTAAACAATGAATCATGTTATTTTAGCTAGTGTCTTTGAAAGTGGTAGTCTTTGATGTATAAGTTAAACAATTATCATTTTACAGATGTATTCCATTGAATGTTGATTGTTAAATCCTCTCTGCAAAACAAAATAAGAAATGAATCATTACTCCAAAGTAAGGACTTAGAGGAAAAACAGTCTTTAAATATATTTAACACAGAAATCAGTTACTCACTGAAGTTCCGTGTTTCACGTCAGTGTCTTATACCAGGGATTCCATTCTGAGTGCACGTATGCCCTCATGTATTCCTCAAGTATTCCTCATTATTGTGAATAATCCGTATCCTGATCTTACACAGAATCAGCCTCACAAAACCAGTGTTCTGATAGTCAGATGTCAGAAAGAGCTTTATGCCTGGGAATCAGCATTTCGATTTTAAACTGTGCTGCTCTCTAGTGGCATTTCTGCCCAGAGATGCTGACTGTATTCAACACAAATTACCTTTAAGCTGTGGCTGTTTAGAGGGAACCTAAGATGGATACTTAATGAGTCTTACCATCTGCTCTGGTCAAATAAAAGGGAATATTGATAGAGGTATGTTTGTTATGCATGCTTCCACAGTGTTATGGTGGAAAATGGGGAAATAGAGAAACAGAAAAAGAAATTTAGGTTCCATTTAGTTTTGGATTTTCCCTATGGATAAAGTATTTCCCACTTTTACAGACTCATGGTTAGTGGATGTTGGTCACTTACACATTTGTATTCAGTTGGTAGAGAGATTTAGGTCATCTTTGCTGTAGCTTTTAAAGGAGACCATCAAGAGTAAAATTTTAGCTTATTATTCTAGAAGGAAATGCAATTCACTAAATAAGTTACCTGGGAAGTAATTCAGAATATGTTGCATATGCCTCACTCATTTGGAAAGCTTGAAAAACTTACGTAATTTTAAAATTATAGTTGTCTTTTTGTGAAGTATGTTCTGTTATTTACTTTGCAGGTAAAATATACCCAGGACCAGAAACAGATGAAAGGTAGACCAAGTCTGATTTTAGATACACCTGGTCTCAGACATGTCAAAGAAGCTCAAAATCATATTTCAATGGTAGGGTCCAACAGGTCCTCCATCCGTGACTCAAACATACTAAGGAGGGGCACCACCCCGTGCACTGATGGCGTTTTCACCGTTAATCTGGATAACTAACAAAGCATGGAAAGGCCCATGGGCCCACCCTTTGGGGGAGCTTTCTAATCTTAATGAAATGTACGGGAAATATTTGGTCTAATAAAATAATTTTTCTCACTGATTTTTGGGGTGTGTTTTTATTTCTAACATGCTACTATAAATGCTTTTTATGGAAGATACTTGCTTGGACTTTTTTTTCCCAATTAATATTAAGATGGAGTTTGGTGTGTTTACACGTTTAAAGGATATGAAAATATGTATTTAAAAAAAAATCTCATGAGATATATTTTATATACCATAAAGCTCACCCATTTAAAGTATACAAAGTGGTTTCTAGTATAATTTACAGAGTTAAATAATCATCACCCTAACCTAATTTCAGAATGCAAAAAAACACGTGTTTTAAAGTATATGTTTTTGTAATTATATACAAAGATTGTATATATAGTTATTTGTAACTTGCTCTCTTAATCTAATTTTAAATAATACTGCTTTCTTAAATAATTTTATAGAAATAGCTTATCATTTTATTGCATACTAAAGTTTAAGAGATAGGAAATTAACTTATACCTAAGTGAGTACATTTTAGAAAGTAACTAGGATATGAAAAATGAATATTTCAACACTTCTTACTTATATACAAGCTTATATATTAAAAGAGCTGCTAACTGTAATGATAGAAAGCATTGTGAAAATGTCAGCACTTGATTTCTGATGCTTGGAAACTGAAATTTCATAGATTATTTTTGGAATATTGGAAAAAATACACTTATGTAGAAAATAATCTGGATGCAGCTGGTATAGTAACTGTCTTTATACTCAAATTTTGTGAGCTGTGTGGCATTCAGGAAATTTCAGTTTGAGTTACTATGGTTTTTCCTCTTTCAGGTGAAATATCATGAAGATTTTGAAAAGACAAAGGGAAGAGGCTTTACTCCTGTTGTGGATGACCCTGTGACAGAGCGAGTGAGAAGGAACACCCAGGTTGTCAGCGATGCCGCCTACAAAGGTGTCCATCCTCACATCGTGGAGATGGACAGGAGACCTGGAATCATTGTTGGTAAGCTGACTGGCCTGCTTGGCAGGTCTGCACAGTCAAAAAAGATCATGCTTTCCCTGTTTTTATGAATGGAATGTGCTTCCTTATTCATCAGACCCCTCCTCAAATGCATGATGTGGTGCCCAGGTGAAAGTGGACCAAAGCAAAGTGTTGTTTGCACCACGCTGGAGGGAATTCATGGCCTTTGCCAGGTGTTGTTGCAAATTCATTCTGTAGTTGGACATTCTCTGTTTTTAATAACCTTCTGGTCTTGAGTGTTCCTACTTGTTACGCAAAGAAGCAGCCCAAATATCAGACAGAGGTGATAATGAAGATTAAGCAATTACTTTGTTTCCCTTTAGCTTATGTGGGCTTCCCTGGTAGCTCAGATGATAAGGAATCTGCCTGCAATACAGGATACCTGATTTCGACGCCTGGGTTGGGAAGATCCCTGGAGAAGGGCACAGTTACCCACTCTAGTATTCTTGCCTGGAGAAGTCCATGGATGAACCATGGGGTTGCAAAGAATTGGACACAGCTGAGCATCTTTAACTTTCACTTTAGCTTATGTACTGATCAACAGTTGTACTGCAGACATTGTCTGCATGGGTAACAGAACAGAAGTCACCCCATATAGGTCCTTTGCCATCAAATAGACACGCCTGAGAGATTCTGATGGTTTCCACAATGTGAGTAGCTTATATTTCTTTGAATATTATTTCTGAACTGGGAGAGTAGAACTGTCTGAAAGTCTCACAAATCAGAGAGAAAGGAGCCTCAACCTGCTGTTCTTTTTGTCATCCAGGGAACGTCTTAGGGACATAGTGTTGATTGGTGACAGAATGAGCAAGGTTTGTACTAAAAGCTAAGAAAGGAAAGGAAGGATACTGAGTTTTTTCAATTCGTTCAACGTTTGTTTCTGTTGTAGGAAGATAAGTTTTTTTATTTTTGTTTTGTTTTCTTAGACAAAAACCTTGTAGTTGCCTCTTATAAATGACTCACATGTCCTTAATCAGGAGTTTTAACCCAGCATCTTCCCTGTTTCTGTGTGGAGAGCATGAGTGATGAGGGTTTGGGGATGTGGGGAGTGCTGTGGTGTGCGTGTGTGGTAAGTCACAGGCTCCCTGTGGAAGGTCAACAAAGAATAAACCAGGCAACTTATATTTGATTGCAAGGTTTTCTTTTAGCAAATCCTGTGAGTGTGAATCACACTGGGAGTGTGAATATCCCTCCGTTCTCCTCTGAAGTCTGCTGTACAGTGGGTTTGCCTATATTACACGCTTGCTTTTTGCATATGCCCCTTTTCAGACTTTCGTTTGACTCTCTTGGGTGCTGACTTTTTTTTTTTTTTAATTGATTCTTGATTTGTTGATTTCTTCCTTTGGTAAAAGACCTCAAAGTTTGGCGCACAGATCCTGGCTCCATCTTCGACATTGATCCCCTGGAAGACAATATTCAGTCTAGGAGTCTACATATGCTTTCTGGTACTGCTTACGTTTTGAGTTCCTTCCCATTTACATGGCTTTTGTCCTCAAAGTGAGGCTGCTGTGAGCTGTGTAGGTTCATTGTGCCTTCTGTGTAATGTAAATTTTTAAGTTTGGGCTTCAAAACCCAAGAGAGTTGCTGTGCTATTTAATATGCCACTAATCATTTATGAAAACAAAACTTACAAAAGAGCTTTTTAGTATATCCTAGATTAGTTCTAGGTTTATTTTAAAGGTGTCTAGAGCTTACTTACACTTCCTTTTTATTAGTGAATATGATTTTAGAAGTTCTCTGGGCTTTGAAATGCAGCTATTTGGACTGCACTAAACTGCTAACATAAAGATTTGTTTTATGAAAAGCACAACATTTTAAAGATATAGTTCTTTAATTTAAAGAATTCTTTGAAGACTTTTATATAAAACAGAGGAGAGATTTTCTACATAGCACCGTGAATGTCTTAAAATAGGTTTTCAACTATCCTTAAAATTTATCTCTGAGTTGTTATAAAATGCAAAATTTGTAGTTTACATAGGAAGTTTATTTGACTTTTAACTTCAACTGTATGTTTATAATTAAAAGTAAAACCCAAATGGTTTGGATATTTGGGTACAGCAATAGCAAGGGTTGATCTTTGTAGGCTTTCAGACTGCATTTAGCAAACTGAAGATTTGACAGTTATGTGACTTTTTAAAACATATAAATAGATCTATCATTTAGATCCTTCTCTGTTCCCTATTGTGACTCCAAGTTTAAGTGTTAACATTAACAAAATTGAAAGCCCAAGACAAAGTAGAAATTCTAATATTTATATAGTAATTTGATCCACATAATCAGCCAAATTGTCGTCCATACCTATGGCTGATTCGTGTCAATGTATGGCAAAACAAATACAGTATTGTAATTAAAAATAAATAAATTTAATTAAAAAAGAGGTAAATAAATAAAAAAAAAAAAAAAGAGAAAAGGCAACAAATGCTGTATCATTAGTGATATTTGAAAAGAACTATTTATAACCAAACTTTTGATAGAAATTTACTAATTTGCCAGTGTTTTCTTAGTTTTTGTCAACTTCCCATCCCTCATCTCTCCTTTAAAATTTAGACCAAATTGAGTGTGAATGATCATTAAGTCATTTGTGTTGTTGATAATATGTGCTGAAGTTTGGGAATAGATGGCTAGAATTTATAATACCTGAGCTTTGGGGTTACAATTTAATGAAGGATTATTTTTCTTCCTTGTTAAATTTTTAAGTAATTTTTTTGTTTCTTTGTTCTTCAAGTCACTTAATCACAAATATGAATATTTTCCCTCCAATATAGAAAAAGCGAATCTTTATAGGAGACAACGGTCTCGGTCTTACTCGAGCAGTACTTTTGGTACAGGTCTGGGAGATGACAAATCAGAAATATCCGAGATTTACCGTAGCTTTTCATGCTGCAGTGAGGTAACAAGACCATCTGATGAAGGAGGTATCAAACATTAACCACTCTCAGAAGTCTCTTTTAATGTATCACAAGTGTGTCTTTAACAAATTCTTCACTTTTGCACAAACATATGGCATGGATATGTCTGAACATTTAAAATTATGTTTAGAAAGTTGAGTCTTTTAAAAAAACTAATAATATGCGTTTTTGCATGCTTGTCTTTCCTATCTTTCCTCACTGTTTTCACTAAAAATGGATTTTTAATGACAACAGGGTCTTGGGATCTGCTACGTGAATCTGTTTCACAGGAGTTGTAAGTGATGGATATACACAGCCAGAGTGGAAACTTGAGTTCTGTGGAGTTCATATCTAATTTCCATTAAGGAAAATCAATCTTATGGTTATATTTGAGTGGCTAAGAGAGTGCTATGAATTTGTGTGTTTAAATATTCATATACAGTTGCAGACAGAGTTAGATCTTGCCAAAAAGAAATAGGGTATGTACTTGGGATATGAGATTTTTTTTAAATGGAAAATACTGTTGATTGTTAATAATCTTTGTATCTTATATTACTGTCCTTGTCCTCTACATTCTTCTGTTTTCTGGATCCAAGCTGATGGCTTAGGTCTAGAAATTGCTCGTTGAAATTGTTTTGGATGTTAAACTACTCTGCTGCTGCTCTAGCTGTTATTAAAGGTTAAGACTAAGATACAGCCACATTTTAGTGCCGTGGGCAGGGGGAGAGGAGTGAACACAGAACAAAAGGAAAACTGAATTTCCATTACAACCAAAGGCCATAGCACTGAAATCCCTAAGGCAGGAGATTTTGAAGTGGAGGAGTTTAACATCTTGGGAAAAGTAATGTGACTATGGACCTGATGAAACTATGAAATCTCTTGCAATTGAGTAATTGTTTTTTTACACTTATAGGAAAAACCCCTTTGAGAAGAAAATCAATTACAGTCAATAATCTTAAACTGTACATTCAGACTTGCCTTAGCTTGTTAAAAAGATGTTTTTTTAAAATTTCAGATAAAGTGAGGTATAATTGACATATAAAATTTTAAGATATTCAAAGTATACATCATGATGATTTAATAATGATACGTTGTGAAAGCATTATCCCCGATTAGTTAATTAACATATCCATTTCCTCACAAATATATCTTTTTTTTTCCTTTGGCGAGAGCACTGAAGTTCTACTCTGTCAACAAATTTCATTTATACAGCACAGTGTTATCAACTATAGTCACTGTATTATTCTTTAGCTTCTTGTACCTTATTCATTGTGTAGCAAAATTTGTACCCTTTTACCAATTTCTACCTATTTCCCCCAGCCTCTGGCAACTACTGTTCTGCTATCTGTTTCTATGAGTTTGACTTTTCTCTTTTTTGGCTTGATCTTTGTAGAAAGTTTTTAAGAGTCTCCTTCCTCTATGCTTCTAATGTTTATGAACTAGTGTTTCTTTCTTGTAGGTAAGATAAATGTGTGAGAGCTCCTCTTGCAGTGTCTGCTTATCTAACAAAAAGGATTCAGTAACTTTAGTTTTTTGGCTTGGGGCTATTGATTTCTCTCTTCCATGTCCTCTGTGACTCTATAGGTACAGAATAATATTGATGCCTGGTAAGATAAATAAAACCCAAAGCAAATACAAGAACAAATTTCCATCAATCTTATTTAACTTTCTCAGTTCAACGTGGTAGAACTGATGTCTCTCACAAAAGCTATGCACCTTAGAGTCTTTGCTTCATCAGGGACCCTTTAACTTCATGTCTGAACACACAAACACAGCATTCATTCATTTAATCACCAAATGTTTGAGTGCTTTTGTGCATCAGCCAAGAGCTCAGATCTGGCAGTGTACATAGCAGTGAGCAGCAGAGATATGCATCTGCTCTAAGGGGTTTGGAGTCTGGTGAAGACCCTGACATTGAGCAGATACTTACCCAAGTAATCTATAATTATGAACAGAATAAGTGCTGGGAGGGGAGCACGTGGGGGGCCACAAGAGGGTACTCCATCTGGCCTTGATGTCACGGGAGCCTTCCTCAGGGAAGGAAGATTTGAGCTGAGATGTGAATGCTAAATGGAAGTGAACTATGCCAATGGGCTTTGGGAAAATAATGTTTCTCAGAGACAGAACAGAACTCAGAAGTGGTGCATCAGTGAGACATTCAAATGGAGGCATCAAGCAGCAGTTAGAGTCCAGAGGAGGAGGCTGCACTGGAGGTAAATGGGAAGTCATCACCTGTGTCCGTGATCAGGTCTTGGATTCATCTGTGTGGAGAAGGAGAGTCTGAGCCCCTCCTGCAGGTTTCTCAGCTCCGTCTGTGCCAGGGAGGAGTTTGGCACTTGTCTCCTATTCTGTTGGCGCATCTAAAAACCCACTGCTGTTGGTTTATCTTCTCTTCCTCCTCTTAAGCCCCCACTACTTTCTAATTATTTCTAGCAAGAGGACCCTACATTCTGCCAAAATGAATAAGAAACGTCTCCATTGAAAGAAAGTATACATAAATGTTCTTATATTATTTATAATGGAATTTGAGTAAGAGTAACACAGGGACGTTGCACAGAGTCGGACACGACTGAAGTGACTTAGCGGCAACAGCAACACATGGTTAAGAGAGAATAATTACATTTTTTTTTTAAGTGGAGGAACATCAGACTCCATGAAAGGTGGCAGAAGGAAGGTTTTTGGCAGGAAGGAGTGTCTCCATAACTTAAATAATGCCTTGTAAGAAAAGCTGACTCCTTGGAGGTGTTTATAACCTGTCATTCTTAGTCACCTGTTAAAAGGCTTGTGTTTGGTGACATTTCCAATTTTGAAAAGTTGATATTGAGGTATGAAGCAAAAGTGTAGATGTACCGGTAAGTTTTTATAATATTAACACAGAGGCATACCCACAGTATATCTAGGTTAATTCAAAAAGATTTGGGGATACCTGAGAATATGCTTCTAATTTTAAGTGAAGCAAATCATATTCTACTGATTGGTACCTTATGTCTGTATTCAAGCGATCAGTGACATATCTAACCTAATAAGTCCAAAAATGCCTCCTCACCTTCTCCACAACATTCTGCTGCTTTTCCAGTCCCCCGGGTTGCTAAGTAGCCACTGCGACTTTCCAGATACTAACTTCACATCCTTAGGGATCATCCTTCACACTTGTCTTTTACTCACATCCACATCCAGACCATTAACAGATCTTGCCAGCTTGCCTGGGATGAACACATCCAGAATCTGAATGCATGGCCCACCTCTGCCCTGGCCCCCCACCGTTCCCCCATTTCAGCTGCTGCCCTCTCTGCCTCCAGTCGTCACAGAAGTTTCCAGATGAGTTTCTAGCTTCTGTTCTTGCCACCCCAAGCCACCAGCCCTCTCTCTGCCTCGGTGTTCTCCACCTGGCAGCCAGAGGCTCTTTGCTGCTAAATCAATTCAGTTGTGTCTGACTCTGTGTGACCCCATAGACGGCAGCCCACCAGGTTCCCCCATCCCTGGGATTCTCCAGGCAAGAACACTGGAGTGGGTTGGCATTTCCTTCTCCAATGCATGAAAGTGAAAAGTGGAAGTGAAGTCACTCAGTCGTGTCCGACTCTTAGCGACCCCATGGACTGCAGCCTACCAGGCTCCTCCGTCCATGGGATTTTCCAGGCTAGAGTACTGGAGTGGGGTGCCATCGCCTTCTCCGATGAATGAGTCTACCTATTTGTAAAAATGTGACTGATGAAAACAGTGCAATCACTAGGTTATCACACTGTGCGAGTTCAGTTGTCAAGAGGGAGCAACTCAAAGGACATCACACAATCTATAGAGCAGCTGGAAGGAGCCATCCAGACTTTGCCCTGCCGAACCCTTTCTGGGCGATGACTGGACAAGTCCTCATAGATGATATACTGTGTGCAGAAGCACTGATCAGAATCAGGTTTGGCATGGTACGCGACTGTACTGATGGTTTGAGTCACGTCACTGTCTGCCTTGGGCTTTCTAATGAGGATCTGCTGGCCCCCACCGGCAGCGACAAGCTTAATAAGGTTGTCCTTTGGATGGTGTTTGAAGGTTCCCCCAAAAATAGAAGTAACATCCATCAAATAGCTTTGACAACAGCTGTTCTCTCTTGAGCCTGCTTTTTTGTGGTCCTTCAGGAATTTCATACTTTTCTTCCTATTCACATTCTTTGCTTTGCAGACATGCTTTCACCCATTCAAATTTTAGGATCCAGCATCCACTGAGAATTCCAAGCATACATTTCAGGGTGCTTTGAACTGTATCACCAGGACATGAGTTACTGTACTGACATGAGTTACATGTACTGACATGAGTTACTGTACTGTCAAACTCAGCAGTTTTTAGCCTTTAAGAATCATTGCAAGCTCACTGAGCATTCCTAAGGATGATTCCTAAGGATAAGACTCTTTGGGAAACACCTAAATCTAATACCAATTAGGTCATATCATTCTGCTACCATTTCATTCTGAATAAAACACAAATCCTTGCGGTTGCCTACAGGGCCCTCTTCCGACCTGGGCCCTGACTGCCGCCCCTGAACCATTTCCTGCTTCTCTTGGTTCACTCATCCTCTCTCCCCATCCCAGTCTCCCTGCTTTTGACCCACCTTTGCACCTGCATGTGCCCCCAGCTTGAAACACTCTCCCTCCCATTGCACCTGAGCTATTTGCTTGTCTAGACCTATTTTTCTTCATATCTTTGCTCAGGATCACTTGATCAGAGAGACCTTCTCTAACTACCAGATATAAGACAGGATTGCTTCCCATTCTGTCTGGCCCTTTACTTTTGCTCTTTATTCATAGCACTTGACATCACCTGAGATATATATTTATTTGTTTATGTGCTTGTCTGTCTCTCCTAACTAGGATAGATACCCATAGTGAAAGTGAAAGTCACTCAGTCGTGTCTGACTCTTTGCAACCCCATGGACTATACAGTCCATGAAATTCTCCAGGCCAGATCACTGGGTAGCTTTTCCTTCTCCAGGGATCTTCCCAACCCAGGGATGGAGCCCCGGGCTGGGATATTGGCTGTTTTGTTTACCATGACTACTCTGTCTCCAGCTCTTAGAATAAGCACTCGGCAAATATTTGGTGAATAAATGAAATGGTCAAATTAATATTTTTTCCACTCATTCCACTCCATTTCTTAAACAAATTGAGATATAATTGACATGTAAAACTGTATCAGTTTTAGGTGTACAAAATATTAATATCTGAAAAATTAGAACTGCATATGTAAATATATGTAAGTTTTTTTAAAAATATGAAATTCTGTTATGCAAGGCCTTCAAGAAAAGCCGTCCATTTTTGTTTTGATATGTTTCACTGACATTAAAGCATAGCTAAAAGGGAGAAAAAAGACCTGAAAGTGGAAACATCCCCAGGATAGTTTCTTTTCTGGTGGGGAGGCAAAGAAGTAGTATCCATGAGGTCCTGGTTGCTTTGAAATTTGGGGTCCCCTTGAAATGCATGCTGTGCTGGGCCCTGGTCAGGAGGTGCTGAGTGAGTCTGTAGAAGGAGGTAACTTTTCATGGTGATGACAGCGGTTTGATGAAAACCCTTAGGGTCCTCAGTTAAACACATACATTGTTTAAATACTATTCTGAAAATTGGAAGGAACTTTAGAACAATGCTTATTATTGGTAAGATAGATAAAAAGAGAATGTTTGTATTTAGAGATGCTATCTTTTTCTTTAGTCCAGATTTTACTGATTTCTTTCCATTTAGATTAGAATTTCACATGATAAAAAGTATGCTGTCCCAGAGAGGTGACCTTTCATGTTGGGCTGACTCCCTGCTGTCGAGATGGCATGTATCATAGCAGCTTATCCTGTGGTGGACAGAACGGTGTGTGGGGGCAGGAGGCTTCATCCCACTCTCGCACTGCTCTGTCTGGGGTCTCGGGAGGTCACCTGTCCTTACCCGGCTCAGATTCCACTTCTGTAACAAGTAGCTTTTCTAAGATGTTTTACATTTCCTAAGCCAAGTGCCATAATTGAAATAAACTCTTGTTTTCTTCTTTCTCTTCTTTTCTATCTATGAGAATGTGTTTATGTCCTGAAGGTGACCTGCTTTACTTTGTGTATTGAATGACTGGACAGTTATGAGAATTATAGTTTCAGGGTCCTTTTTCTGAGTTACAGGAAATTTAGGTTGTTAGGACAAAGGGTTAAACAATCAGCTCATTTCCTTGAGGCAGAAGCACAATGTTTTCATCATTCACATTTGGTTTTCATGAGCATTAACATAGAAGCCTTCTCCTTTGCGTTTTTATCATTGTTGTAGTTATGCACTTTTCATGATATTTTCCCATCTTGCTTTGATTGCTGAATATTTTCATTTTCTTATGGGATTATTTTGGGCTTTCTTTAGTTTTAGGTCTACTTTCTAAGATATTACGTTACCAAGGGGCTTGCATTTTCCATCTCTACTTAGTGTTGCCTTGCTTCAATAAAGGAGGCTTTTATTTAAATGTCATCTAATTTTGTTTTGATTCTTGAATGGTATTATTTGAAATTATCTTTATTGCCTTTTGGTACTAGATTAGGTTAACTTATTTTCATTTGCCACACATTTCCTTGAGTGGGAATAATCCTGATGATTTCTGCTTATTTCACTGCAAGGTTTTCTTTGATCTTTGTGTTTGTCTTTAGGTCACTTGCCGGCAACATGTATTTGCCTTCTGGTACTGCTTTGTATTTCTTTGGTTTCTTTTAATTCACAGTGTTTTGTATTACTTATATTTTTATGTGTTTGCCATCTCACCCGGTGTTTACTCTTCTAGTTCAGTTTTGCTTCAGGCATTTTATGTGTTTCTATTTTCCTCTGGAGCATAAAGGGGATGGGAGTGTGATGGGGAGGAAAAGCAGATGCACTTTTCAAAGCCGACCTTCTCAATGTCTCAGCCTTGTGAACTTTTCCATTTTGCTCTGGAAGGATTTTATTGGACCAGAATCCACGTCCTGCCTTAAGTGATGGAAAACAAGTTTCTGAATTCTGGGACAGTCCCAGCTAGGCTGTGCTTTACAGCATTCCATTCCATATAATATGTCCTCAAAAAGGTTAGGTTGCAAGAGATGCTTCAATACCTTCTGGAATTCTCAGTATATGGTCTCTAGGTGTGCCAAGAGGGCAGTGCACCAACTAGATAGCCAGCAGCCCTGGTTAAACACCCGTAATTCCATTTGCCCATTATCCAAACATTTATCCAGTATCGCCCATATTTGTGAGATTCTGGAAAGACAAATATAGAAGATAAAGTTATTGTCATCAGTGAACTTGCTTTTTGGTGGGTGAACCAGATGCATGAACCCACTGTGCTCAGGAAGGCATTGTAACGGAGAGTTAGAATCAGCCAGACTGACTGATGGAAAGAAGTGTTTTAGGCAGAGAAGCGGTATGTGAGAGAGAATATAGCACATTGGAAACTTAATGTATTTGGCATACGTTGGGCCCGGGAACTGTGCGTCTAAGAGATGAGCCAGAGCCAGAGAGCGGGTGCTGCTGAGCCACTGTCTCTTCAGAGGCAGAGTTATGCTGAATATATTTGGATAGGTTTCTTTGCCTGTCTCCTTGGACTTCATTGTGCAGGAGACGTAGAGGCAATTTAGAGGACCAGTTACCTAGCCTGGTGGGCCACTGAGTCTCTGCCTTGGAAGTTTAACCCACTTAAGCATCCATTTTGCTTTGAAAAATCTAGATTTTACCAAGAGTCTTGACTCTTTGGGCATCAAATGACCACAAGGTCTTATCAGAGGGACTAATGGTGTAGAGACAGCCTGGTGGATTTTTATTTCAAATATCACAGCTACTCTTATTGTTAACATTTGTCATTTGTGTAGAAGAGCAGAAACACCAAAACCTAAGCACCTTCCTTCCTACTCTAAGACTCCCAGACTCCAGACAAAATAGTCAACAGCTGGATATTTACTAGGCATCTTAAATCTTATGTCTAAAACCAAAATCTTATTTCCTATCTTCCCCACAAAACAAACAAACATCTGCTCTTGCCTTTGTTCACCAGCTCAGCTGATGACACAATACTTCACCTCAGTACTGAGGCAAAAGCCGTGGCCTCCCACATTACCTTTCTTTTTTTTTTTTTTAATTAAATTTATTTATTTTTTTAAATTACTTCTTCCTCTCACACGTCACATCTAATCCATCTGTAAGCCTGTTGGCTCTGTCTTCAAAATGTGTTTCTGTCTCATCCAGCCATGTCTCACCACGTCCACTGCACCCCAAGAGAATCACCATTCTGTCTCCTAGAGATTGCGGATATTGGCTCCTGGTCTTTGTAATTCCATTCTTACTTTTTTGGGCTGGCCACCACTTGGCTGCCAGTAACCTTGAAAAACTTGCACCTGATCTCATTACATCTTTGTTCAAAATAATATAATGGCTTCAATCACACTGTGGCTAAAAACTGAGATCCAGTCTACAACCTGTCAGATCGTCTGGCCCTTGGTCTTGTCCCCTGTTCATCTTCTCCTGGACTACCTGCTCCAGCCACGCAGACCTCTGAGCTACTGGTGTTAGGTGTTCTCACATGTGGGCCTTTGCGATCTCTGATGCCTTTGTCTGGAGCAGTCTATCCCAGATAGTTCTGTGGTTTTCTCACTTCCTTCAGGTCTTTGATTAAATGTCAGCTAATCAAAAAGGAGAAGTGGGTAACAGAGGATGAGATGGTTGGATGGTATCACCAACTCAATGGACATGAGTCTGAGCAAGCTCCAGGAGATAGTGAAGGGCAGGGAATCCTGGCGTGCTGCAGTCCATGGGGTCACAGAGTTGGATATGACTTAGTGACTGACCAACAACAAATCAGAAAGGGTTTCCTTGATCACTCTGCCTTGAAATCTCTCAACCCACACACACTCATAACTATCCCTTTGCCTTGCTTTATTTTTTCTCTATACTTCTTTTTTAAGCTCTGCTGCTGCTGCTGCTGCTGCTAAGTCGCTTCAGTCGTGTCCAACTCTGTGTGACCCCATAGATGGCAGCCCACCAGGCTCCCCTGTCCCTGGGATTCTCCAGGCAAGAACACTGGAGTGGGTTGCCATTTCCTTCTCCAGTACATGAAAGTGAAAAGAAAGTGAAGTCACTCAGTTGTGTCCGACTCTTAGTGAACCCATGGACTGCAGCCTACCAGGCTCCTCTGTCCATGGGATTTGCCAGGCAACAGTACTGGAGTGGGTTGCCATTGCCTTCTCCATATTGAGGCATAATTGACATACAAATTTTGTACCTATATAATCTATAAATTTTGATGAATTCAGACATGCACATATGTCTGTGATACTGTCACTACATTAAAGTGATGAACATGTATACCACCTCTAAAAATTTCCTTGTGTTCTTTTGTGTGTACATTTGTGTGTTGTGATAACACTTAACATGAGAACTACCCTTTTAAGATATTTTAAAGTGTGTAATACAGTACTGTAAACTGTAGGTGCAGTTTAGACCTCATATTAGACACTCATGTATATTGTAGAATATATAAATACATTCTACTTAAATGTACTTAAAACATTCTACTTAAAACAGCTTTTCTGCATGTGTGAAATCTCTAAAACTTGACATTAGTCTTTAATTTATTAGTGTTAATTAAAGTTAATTTGACTTGAATGTAGCTTATTATAATTTTTTAAAAAGAAGTCATGTAGAATGTATCACCAGAATGTAACATTGAGACCTTTGTTTATTACAATACCTGAGTCAGCTAATGACCTTTCATAACCAAGACATCAGTAAATTATTCCTACATTAACACTTCCATTCTCATATAAATAATTTTCTCTCAGTGTTTTGTTTATTGAGGACATCTCAGTAGGGACTCAATAGAGTAGAAGTGCCCATCAGAATTCTGAAATTCATGCCTTTATGGCTCCTCTCTTGGTGTTCTCTAGCTTCCTGTTCAATCATGAAATACAGGGAGTCAGAGAATTGAATGGACCATGTGGCTTTCCTTCCAATGCCTGGAACAGGACCAGGAGCGCTTGCTTGGCAAAGAGCTTGAACAAGTCATCGCTTTCCTAAGCTCAGTGAAGACCACTAGGATCTGCCTTAAGTTCCTAAAGAACAATAGACATCATGGAGAGCTAAATTTGCTATGAAACAGGGAACAGAAATGTTAAATGCAGGCATAATAATAAACTGCTAGTGTATTTTGAAAGGGATGGGTATGTATCCAATCAGCAGTGTTTCTAAATATCTTTTAATATCAATAGTGTCCATAAAGTCACAATACTTTGCCCAGTATTCACATTAATTTTTTCTGTCGATTCTCTTTTCCCACTGAAGATTTCTGTCTTATGATTTATAGATGGTTTTCTGTCCCAAGTTCATGTTATTGGTTTTCAGTGATGAGCATTTTTAAAGTTAGATAACCAGAACAGCCTACAAGAAAATACACTCTGGATTTTAAACTCTTTGCCTTCATTTAAAATAAGCATTCCAGTATTTCTATTTTTGCCACTAATTCAGTTTTGTGATTACTGATTGACAACCCTTAATCCCCTGAAAAAAATCCAATCCTTCCCAGCCTGACTTCTATAAATAAAGTACATTCAATAAGAGAATCCCAGTTATATTATTTCCCTTCTGTGTATTTGAGTGTTGTTTCCCATCCAGTTTTGAGATGTCTGCTAGAATCTGTCAAAATCTGTTTAATATCTTCATTTAAGTTTAGGGCTTCTCTGGTGGCTCAGATGGTAAAGAATCTGTCTGAGTGCGGGAGACCAGTGTTTGATCCTTGGGTTGGGAAGATCCCTGGAGAAAGGAATAGTTACCCACTTGCCTGGAGAATTCTATGGACAGAGAAACCTGGCAGGCTACAGTCTGCGGGGTCACAAAGAGCCTGGTGGGCTACGGTCCTTGGGATCACAGAGTTGGACATGACTGAGAAACTAACACTTTCACTTTAAGTTTAGGAAGGTTTAAGGAGTTGATTGAAATACTGAATTTCTGTGGTGAAACGAATCTATAGGAAAATAAATGATTCCTTTATAATATAAAATCCAGTTAGAATATTACATAATTATATTTAGCCATTTAGTCAGTACATCTAGCCTGGGGGGCGGGAAACACACACAACGTAGATTGTTACAAACTCTTCTTTAGTTCTGTTGCTCCCCCAAGAAAAAGGTTCAGGGCTCTGACTGAATTAGAATTCCCTAGAGAGACTCATATTCCTAGTATCAATAGACTTGGAATGAAAGAAGCGTCATAAGTTTCCTTTTCTGAGTGTGAAGTTGGGGAAAGGATCAAATACTAATGAATAGCACTTGTTCCAAGATACACATGTGTCTTTCATTGATTTGCCAAAATTAAATCAAAGGATTCCATATGTGTCTGAAGGAGAACCATCTGACACTTGAAGTAGCAAACAATAAAACTTTAAAAATATATTTCCTGTGAAGCTAAGTTGATTGGGAAAAAGAAGGTTTGATCATCAAGAAGGATATAAATGTGGCTATAGCATCTGTGTCAAATGAGTAAGCTTTGAAAGAGCTTTATAAATCGTAAATGGCTACACGTAAAGGAGAGATTGGGCATTCTTGCTTTCTGTTTAGTATTTTATTATTATCTATTATTAAGTATTGTTAAACATTAGCAATGAAGATGGGAAGTGGTAGTTTTGGTTTTTATATAGATCAAAATTGAGGTCCAAGTTGGATAGTAGATTGAGTGTACATATATATTTACATTTCTGTCTTACACATAAAACAATCAAGTTGTAATCTTATCTTTGTAGTCACAAATTTCCCTGTTCTCCCCCAACTTCCTATTTCATCCAGGTGCCCACATCCTCCTGCCCCGAGCCCCAGGCTAGTAGGTCATAGAGGTTGGATCCTGAGTTTACAGGAACTACTTAAAATGTCCACAGGCTGATACAGCTGGGCGATGGATCGAGTTTCTGGCCTTCGTTTTTCTCATTAGCTCCTGCCATCCAGGCTTCTTGTTGTGTGCTGCTTCTCTTGTGACCAGATTTCCTATTTCTTATTGTCTGATCTCTGCCCTCCTCCCAAACGCTCTGTTTATCCTGCATTTCTGAGACATTCTGGTTCTTGATCTTTATCTTACACCATATACCTGACCTTTGTACACCGAATTTATTTACTGTTCTGTCAGGCACTTTCCTAGAGCCTGTCTCAGTGTGCTTATAAATGTGTGCCTTGCTCACAATGACCGCGTATTCACCTTCCTATCTGACTGGGACTTTTCATACCTGTCTATTTCTCTGGCCCCCACCATTTACCTTGAACTTAGAGCTTGGGCTCTGGGAAAGCCAGACAATCCTTGACATTGAGTTTTCCACATCTCCTATCTTCAAATCATATCAGAGGCACATTGCGTCAGTTTCATAAATGTTTTTTCATTGGTTGAAAAACATGCCTGCTTATTCGCAAGTGTAATCAACACTGAGACGTGTCTAGATGTGATACTTGGTGTGGCTTGTTACTAAGGCGGTCTAATGTAAAACTATTCAGGAAGTCCTCGTGGACTGATGATGTTCCTTAAGAGTTAGTATCTTATTGGTGCCAGAATAAACTAAATGCATAGTCCAGTTTTATATCTTTAAGAATATATTACATATATTGATCCAATAAGTATTTACAGAATTGCTTCTTTAATGAGATTTTCTTTCATTGTACTTGAATAATGATGAACCTTGCTATGTAAGATTGATTTACACAGTATCAGCAGTAGTGGTCACTGAGGAAAATTGGGATTTGTTGTGAGATGACTTTTCAGTCATGGCATAATTTGTATGCAATAGCTAGTCTCGGTGGTATGGCTTACCTAAATGGAAACAGTGCCCCTATCTACCTGCTGTCCTTAAGTTCTTTATTGCTTTCATCTTATGAGAGAACTGGCCCAAATTGTATAGTTCTTGTCAGGAAACCACATACTATATCCACAGTGTGCATTCCTTTATTTTTTTGTCTTATTTTGGAGGACTGTATGCATGTGGCTGTAGATACAGATATGTGCAATGTGGATTTTGTGCCTTGAGAATATTATTAAAGGCTCTCTAATTTGGGGCAGAAATTTTTTCCTTTTCCATCAGTGACAGACCTGCTTATATTTGTGGTTTGGGTTATGGTTATAGTTGGGGAGATTATTCTGGCTTTGATAGCTAAAATTTAGAAATACATCTGAAAAAAAAAAAACTATGCAAGTTAAAATTCAAATGTAAATGTAGGAATGAGTTGACTAGATTATTCTGAAGCAAAATAGCAGATATTCTTCAATACAAAGCATTCTATTTCTATTCAAACCACATTATGTCACAGCTCAGTTCTGTCAGTTCAGTCATTCACAGATTGAAGTTTTCCAGAGAAAAACAGTTAGCTTTGAAATCAATACGTATTGCTTTCCTGGTTTTTTGAGACTAATTACGTTTAGCTGGAAGATCATTTAACATATAACTAATTTTGTGTCTTTTTCAACATTTAGAAATTGCAGAGTCCCAAAACAATATTTCAGTTCTTACTTGAGAAAACTAAGCCAAATATATAAATAAAATGGCCAAATGTATGTATGTATGGTTCTAAAAAGTACATAATTCATATATATTTTTCCTTTTGCAGTGAACAAGTAATTAGGAATATTTAACTAGCCAACATATTTGATTGAAGCAACATTTTAAGTCTGTCATTTAAGTTTAGGGAAGAAAATGTTCAGGTCATCTCCTGGGCTTAATTGTATTTTCAGCTAGATTCTTGATACGTCTGTGGGACTCGATTTGTCACTATGCTGATGATGACTTGAGGCAGTCACATTTTTCAGGCTGTTTCTACAGGATGATTTTGAAAATTGTTAGGTGGCATCATGATGGAGGTCTTTGCTGCTTACTGGAAAAGTAGTTCAAGTCATATTAAGAGATGTGACTTGAACATAGACTTGAAATTATTCAAACGGGGTAAGGTGACTGAATGACAGTCACCCTGGGTAACGTAGGATAGTCCTGGCCACAGGAAGAAGATTAAACACACATTCACGTGCACACTCCAGAGACTTATCAGAGGCCAGAATGACCCTTAAAGATATCTCAAAGCTGCTGCTTCAGAAGTGATGCTACTGTCGGTGATTTCAGCTTGCTTTTCCAAAAGTGAATGAATTATTCTCACTATAATTTGTTCCAGGGATGTTCAGGCACACCTCATCATCTACAGACATGGGAACTTCTTGTGGAGTTTGTACCCTACATTTCCCACAAAAAGTCAGTGACAACTGGAGTTGCCCCTGAGATCGTACGAAGCCTGCCTTGTGCCTCTCCCCATTAGACCTCGTTCTGTTTTCTTCCCCTCCCTCACACTCCCGTCTGCCCCACTGGTGGGAGTGTGTGGTTGATGCTGACTCTTCTGACTTAAGGTCATGCCCTCTCCATGTCTAGAAGCTCCTCTCCACGCTGTAGAGCTCTTCCACGTTTCTGAATTCATAATGCATATTTGTAGATTCATTTGCTATCTTGTCATTTTGCCCATGATCATGTTGATGTGGTACATCCCAGAGTTTAGTTTCTGGAGTCAGATTGTTAGCATTTAAATACTAGCTCCTATGTGGCTCTGATATTTTTGACCAAGTTACTGAGTCTTGCTAACCTTTGGACTTTCTGTCTGTAAAGTGGTCATTTACTATCTGTAAAGTGGTGACGATTCCACCAGTTTGTGTACGTGACACACTAGGCACAGGGCCACACATGGTTTAAGGAGAGGGACCAACCGTGACAATTTACCCCAGACCAAGAGGGCTCCTGGGAAGCAGAACCGTCACTGCAAAACCTGAAAGGCAAGCTGAGTTGGTCCACCTAGTTGTAAGCATTTCCTTTATATTATTCAAATTTATTGTATTTATATTTTGTATTCCTGTATTACATCTTTCCCCTGTTAGGTTTCACAGAGTCTCATATCTAGGTACTTAAACGTCTTCATGTGTACTGCATTTTCCTAAAAGAGATTTGCATTACCTTATGGCAATAAAATTCACTTACAACTAGAAAATTAAAGATGACATGGAGGAGAAAGTGTTAGGAATGTAGCATTGGCTTGAGAGATGATTTTTGATTTTGCAAAGATAGTTTTTAAAAATATATTCCAAATGCTTAGAACAGTGTGCATAATAAAGAGGTTAACTGTTACCTCCAGGAAAAAATTATATGCAAAAGAAAATATAATCACAGATTGCTACTGTTTAATCAAGTGATCAAGCAATCCCAAAGCACAGTGTGGCTGCAGGGCTGTCTTGCCACACTTCTATAAATCCAGCTGGTAAGAAAACAAAGAAGCCTTTATACCCACAACACAGCAGGCAGCATGGGCTTCATGTGGCAAGGATGCCGATTCCCTGTGCCCCTCCACCCTCTGAGTTCCAAGGAAGATATGGCATCGGGTCGTGGGTGCAAGCCCAGGTAGATGCTGAGCACACAGAGGTGTGTGTCGCAGCTGAGAAGGGCTAAGCTTGGAAAGCTCGCAGTCATGTAAGATAATCACAGATTATCTAGCAAACCTGCCCAACTTTTGCCCCACAGGGAAACACTATCTGTATCAACCCAGTTAGGAAACAAGTCTTCTCTGGGGAGGAAAGGGAAATTTTACTATTGGAAAGGCATTTTTTTTGGCTGCAAAGTCTACATTTCCTCTCAGATGGCCCGCCCTGCTCAAGACCCCCAAAGTGGGGACTTTGTCCACCCCTCTGTCATTGGTGCCACAGGGTGCTTGCCTCATGGGGGTGTCGCATGTTAGCCCCTCAGTTACCCTGCAGTGAGCTTCTTTTGGCTCAGCTTTCTTCCCACAGTCCCCAGTTGTTCCTTGAGTCCTGGGTTAAATATTTGCCTGCACAAATAAGGACACATATCCAATTCATGAGGGCTCCATTCTCATGACCTAATCACCCCAAAGTCCCCATCTCCAAATACCACCACATTTTGGGATTAGGATTCAACACATGAATTTGTGAGGATACAGACATTTGGTCCATTGCAGGGGGAGAGAGGAATTTGGGAGTAGCATAAATAGGGTCACAGTTCAGTTCAGTTCAGTCGCTCAGTCGTGTCCGACTCTTTGTGACCCCATGAATCGCAGCACGCCAGGCCTCCCTGTCCATCACCAGCTCTCGGAGTTCACTCAGACTCACGTTCATCGAGTCTGTGATGCCACCCAGCCATCTCATCCTTGGTCGTCCCCTTCCCCTCCTGCCCCCAATCCCTCCCAGCATCAAAGTCTTTTCCAATGAGTCAACTCTTCGCATGAGGTGGCCAAAGTACTGGAGTTTCAGCTTTAGCATCATTCCCTCCAAAGAAATCCCAGGGCTGATCTTCAGAATGGACTGGTTGTATCTCCTTGTAGTCCAAGGGACTCTCAAGAGTCTTCTCCAACACCACACTTCAAAAGCATCAATTCTTCGGCGCTCAGCCTTCTTCACAGTCCAACTCTCACATCCATACATGACCACAGGAAAAACCATAGTGCCCCTAAATTTGTTTCAGGTGGAGAAGAAGGAATCCGGCGGTAGCTTAGTTGCTCTTCATTGTGGCTGCCCATTTGAATTGCCTGGAAGATTTAAAAAATAAAACACCAGTGTCCACTCCTTCCTGCTCCCACCCGAGAGACTCTGATTTCATTAATCAGGGTGGTGGGGAGACATGGACAACAGCCTGGTTTTAAAATACTCCAGGTGAATTTAATATGCAGCCAGGGTTGAAACTCACTGCAAGTAACTGAATCCTCTCTGTCTCTTCCTTTTATTCCCATAGTGACCTTATGGACTGTAGCCCGCCAGGCTCCTCTGTCCATGGGATTCTCTAGGAAAAATACTGGAGTGGGTTGCCATACCCTCCTCCAGGGGATCTTCCCAACCCAGGAATCAAATCCAGGTCTCCAGCATTACAGGCAGATTCTTTACCATCTGAGCCACCAGGGAAGCCCCAGATAGGATCAAGCTTCTTGTTTAATATTTACTTCAAAACTAACAGCATCTGCATTCTTTCTCTTTAAAATTCATGTCTTCATTCAGTTTAGCAATTTTCCTGTGCTTATCTAAATAGAGATTTTTTTGTCCTTCTTGTTGATTAGTCACTAAGTTGTGTCTGACTCTTTGCAATCCCATGGACTATAGCCCACCAGGCTCCTCTGTCCATTGAATTTCCCAGGCAAGAACACTGGAGTGGATTACCATTCCCTTCTCCAGGGGATCTTCCTGACCCAGGGATCCAACCGAGGTCTTCTACACTGGCAGGCAGATTCTTTACACTTAGCCACCAGGGGAAGATAAAACCTAATTACATTCTTTGACATGTATTAGCTGATAAAACCATAGTCAGGTGTTAGAAAATATGATGATTTCATTGCATCTTGTATTCTTTACTGGAAAATTCCTGAGGGCTGATTTTCTCCTTATTCTAGATTTTTAAAAATGCCTTTAAGTAAACCCTCAATTTATTTTCTCTGTGCATGTTGTCTATAGTAGCTATAGACTTAATGCTTGTGTCCCCCAAGTTCATATATTGAAATCCTTACCGCCAATATGATGGTAATGTGGCCTTTCGGAGGTGATTAGTTGGTGAGGGTGGAGTTCTCTGAATGGGATTAGTGCCCTTATATAAAAGAGACTCCCCCATATAGACAAATAAATAATAAAAACAAAAGAGACCCCACACAGTTCCATCACCCTCTCCCTCCTCCCATGTAAAGGACTCAGTGAAAAGATAGCCTTCTGTGAATCAGGAAGCAGATCCTCACCAGACACCAAATCTGCTGATGCTTTACATTGGACTTCCCAGCTTCCAGAACTGTGAGAAAGAAATGATGTTGGTTAAATCACCTAGTCCGGTGTTTTTAAACCAGCCCAAATGGTTTTATACCTGGCCAAGACATCAGTACAGCATGATATTTATTTTTATGTTCTGCATTTGAAATTTGGCTATCCACTATTATTCTGTAGTCATTGTGAGGCTGTCAAAACCTCCACTCTTGTCTGTAATGACCTGAGACTTTTATTGTGGTCACTGTGCAGAGATGGTTATCCTGATGCCTTCCTGGTTAACCTCTGATTTTTATTCTATAAAGTGGAAATTCAGTGACACCTGTTTTAGAGGGTTGTTCTGGTTTTCTATGGGGCAATACATAAAGCCCCAGGCACATGGAGGATACCTCCATAATACTCCTTTCCTTCTGCTGATTACTTTGGGTACCTCCCTCAGATGGGACATATTTGGGTGTGCTTTTTCTACTGTTAATTGAGGTAATTCTACTTTTTCTTCATTAATTTTTTTTTGGTTCATTTACGCTAATCTTCGTGTGTTTGCATGTATTTCTTTATTTTTCTAGTTTCAGATTTCTGAAGGCTCCTAAAGATTTTTTTTTCATACATTTTCACCTTCTGTTTTATGGTCTTCCTGTCTACTTCTTTACCTTCATTTTCTTTCCTTCCATTGTAAGACTAGACCTTAAATAGAAAATATTAGTGTTGGCTGTTTATGGAAGAATTTATTGGGCACTAGAAGAGAGATTTTGGTTTTATAAATACTATGCATGCATTCATGCTAAGTTGCTTCAGTCTTGTCTGACTCTTGGCAACCCCATGGACTATAGTCCTCCAGTCTCCTCTCTTCATGGAATTTCCCAAGCAAGAATACTGGATTGTCATGCCCTCCTTAGGGGACCCTCCCAATCTCTCTTATGTCTCTTGATTGGCAGGTGTGTTCTTTACCACTAGTGCCACCTGGGAAACCCTTATAAATATTACAGGACATTCAAATAGAGCCCCCAATCTGCAGAGCTTTAGTCAGCTTCCAGATCTCTGGTCAGTCTCTGGTTTATCAATGTGAAATGGAAGTTGAGTCACACTTTCATGTTTTGTGGTTGCCTTAGTATCATGAAAGCTATTGTTTTTTGCCTTTATTGTTTTGAAATAGAAACTGCTTAACCTCAAGACTGTTGGGATGGAAGGCCATCATACCTTTGCCATCATCGGTACCAATGTGCGTGGGGACTGACCACTAGTGCAATAAGGAAGGCACTGTGTGTTCTCTTTCTTAAGAAATTCTTGTTCATTGCAAGCCTAATATCTTGCTTTTTTTTTTTAATTTTTACTTTATTCTCCGTTACAATACTGTATTGGTTTTGCCATACATTGACGTGAATCAGCCACAGGTGTACATGATCTCCCAATGCCAAAGCCCCCTCCCACCTCCCACCCCATATCATCTCTCTGGATCATCCCGTGCACCAGCCCCAAGCATCCTGCATCCTGCATCGAACATAGACTGGCGCTTTGTTTCTTACATGATAGTATAACACGTTTCAATGCCATTCTCCCAAATCATCCCACCCTCTCCCTCTCCCTCAGAGGCCAAAAGTCCGTTCTATACCTCTGTGTCTCTTTTGTTGTCTCACATACAGGGTCATCATTACTATCTTTCTAAATTCCATATATATGTGTCAGTATACTGTATTTTTCTTTCTAGCTTACTTCACTCTGTATAATCAGCTCCAGTTTCATCCATCTCATTAGAACTGAGTCAAATTTATTCTTTTTAAGGGCTGAGTAATACTCCATTGTGTATATGTACCACAGCTTTCTTATCCATTCATCTGCTGATGGACATCTAGGTTGTTTCCATGTCCTTGCTATTAGAAACAGTGCTGCAATGAACATTGGGGTACATGTGTCTCTTTCAATTCTGGTCTCCTCGGTGTGTATGCCTAGCAGTGGGATTGCTGGGTCATAAGGCAGTTCTATTTGCAATTTTTAAAGAAATCTCCACACTGTTTTCCATAGTGGCTGTACTAGTTTGCATTCCCACCAACAGTGTAAGAGGATTCCCTTTTCTCCACATCCTCTCCATCATTTATTGCTTGTAGACTTTTGGATCGCAGCCATTCTGACTGGTGTGAAATGGTACCTCACTGTGGTCTTGATTTGCGTTTCTCTGATAATGAGTGATGTTGAGCCTCTTTTCATGTGTGTGTTAGCCATCTGTATGTCTTCTTTGGAGAAATGCCTATTTAGTTCTTTGGCCCATTTTTTGATTGGATCGTTTATTTTTCTGGAGTTGAGCTGCATAAGTTGCTTGTATATTTTTGAGATTAGTTGTTTGTCAGTTGCTTCATTTGCTATTGTTTTCTCCCATTCAGAAGGCTGTCTTTTCACCTTATTTATAGTTTCCTTTGTTGTGCAGAAGCTTTTAATTTTAATTAGATCCCATTTGTTTATTTTTGCTTTTATTTCCAGTATACTGGGAGGTGGATCATAGAGGATCCTGCTGTGATTTATGTCAGAGAGTGTTTTGCCTATGTTCTCCTCTAGGAGTTTTATAGTTACATTTAGATCTTTAATCCATTTTGAGTTTATTTTTGTGTGTGGTGTTAGAAAGCGATCTAGTTTCATTCTTTTACATGTGGTTGACCAGTTTTCCTAGCACCACTTGTTAAAGAGATTGTCTTTACTCCATTGTATATTCTTGCCTCCTTTGTCGAAGATAAGGTGTCCATAGGTGTGTGGATTTATCTCTGGGCTTTCTATTTGGTTCCATTGATCTATATTTCTACCATACTGTCTTAATGACTGTGGCTTTGTAGTAGAGCCTGAAGTCAGGCAAGTTGATTTCCTCCAGTTCCATTCTTCTTTCTCAAGATTGATTTTGCTATTCGAGGTTTTTTGTATTTCCATACAAATCTTGAAATTATTTGTTCTAGTTCTGTGAAAAATACTGCTGGTAGCTTAATAGGGATTGCATTGAATCTGTAGATTGCTTTGAGTAGTATACTCATTTTCACTATATTGACTCCTCTGTTCCATGAACATGGTATATTTCTCCATCTATTAGTGTCCTCTTTGATTTCTTTCATCAGTGTTTTATAGTTTTCGATATATAGGTCTTTAGTTTCTTTAGGTAGGTATATTCCTAAGTATTTTATTCTTTTCGTTGCAATGGTGAATGGAATTGTTTCCTTAACTTCTTTTTCTACTTTCTCATTATTGGTGTATAGGAATGCAAGGGATTTTTGAGTGTTTATTTTATATCCTGCAACTTTACTATATTCATTGATTAGCTCTAGTAGTTTTCTGGTGGAGTCTTTAGGATTTTCTATGTAGAGGATCATGTAATAACTTGCTTTTATAAAACTGATTGAATTCCATATTTTCATGAACAATATCTCATACTCATCTTTTACTCAAACTTTATTAAGGAATATACCCAATTTCCAGAGCTATTGCTTGAAATTTCCTTTTGCTTGTTCCATCTGTGTTTCATAAAAAAACATTCATCTAGCAAAACAATAAAAAAGCAATGTTTTTGCCTGCTTTTAAATAGGCATTTGCTTTTAGTAAGTTGATTCCTCTGAGCTCTCAGTTATATTTTCATATAGGAGCTTCCTAAAAATCTTTTATTGTACCAAGTATAAGGTAGATAGGAGAAGGCAATGGCACCCCACTCTAGTACTCTTGCCTGGAAAATCCCATGGACGGATGAGCCTGGAGGGCTGCAGTCCATGGGGTAGCTGAGAGTTGGATGCAACTCAGTGACTTCACTTTCACTTTTCACTTTCATGCATTGGAGAAGGAAATGGCAACCCACTGCAGTGTTCTTGCTTGGAGAATCCCAGGGATGGCAGAGCCTGGTGGGCTGCCGTCTATGGGGGTTGCAGAGTCAGACACAGCTGAAGCAACTTAGCAGCATAAGTTAGATAACAAATTTGATAACCCCAAAAGTACTTGTATTAAATAATATAGCCAGAGAGAGAGATGAAAATAATCAATAAAGGTGTGAGGAGAGACCATAAGGACAAAGTAGTTTGTATTTACTCGGAGATTTCTCATTCTAAACTCTTCTGTTCTTTCCAACCCTTGCATGTTTAGGATAAATACTTTCTTCTCCCTCTGTATTTCACAGTAGCTACAGATTCCTTTTGGAGGTCAGATTTGAACAATTGAGTGGGCATAAGTTTAATTCCAGAGAAGACAATGGCACCCAATTCCAGTACTCTTGCCTGCAGAATCCCATGGACAGAGGAGTCTGGTGGGCTATAGTCCCTGGGGTCACTAAGAGTTGGACACAACTGAAGCGACTTAGCAGCAGCAGCAGCAAATTTACTTCATTTTTAAATGCCAAAATTAGAGAACACTTTTTAAGACAAACTTTATTGGAGTATTGTTGATTTACAATGTTGTGTTAGTTTTAGGTGTATAACAAAGTAAATCAGTTATACATATATTCACTCTTTTTAGATTTTAGACCTTTTCTCATATAGGTTATTAAAGAATATTCAGTAGAGTTCCCTGATCGACACAGTAGGTCTTTATTATCAATTTTATATATGATAGTGTATATATGTTAATCCCAATCGCCTAATTTAGTCTTCCCTCCTTTTGCCTTTGGCAACCATGTTTGTTTTCTTCATCTGTGACTCTACTTCTGTTTTGTAAATAAATCCATCTGTACCACCTTTCTAAATTCCTCATATGTGTGTTAATATATGATATTTGTTGTTCTCTTTATGACTTAACATCACTCTTTATGACAGTCTCTAAATCCATCTACACCTCTGAATGTGGCACAATTCCATTTTTATGGCTGAGTAATATTCCACTGTATATATGTGCCACATCTTCTCTGTCCATTCCTCTGCTGATCGGCATTTCGGTGGCTTCCGTATCTTGGCTGTTGTAAATAGTGCTGCAGTGAACATTGGAGTACATGTATCTTTTCAAATTATGGTTCTGAATCTAGAGAATACTTTTAAACAACATTTCTTGAGTTTTCATTACTGGTAGGTGCTAAACCTGTGTAAATTTAAATATGTTACAGACTATGAGATAGCATATTTAAGAGTTTTTTCATCATTGTCCTTTCTTGATTTTTTTCCCCCAGATTATTTTAAGATGATTATGCTTGACTCTGTACATCAGAATTTAAAGATCATAGTTAAATAGTGTGACAAAGGATTGAGAGTTTAATTTTTAATTTTAATTAATTTGAAAGGGTTACTTATTTAAACTTAAGTATTCACATATAGATTAAGATAATAATGAAGAAATTGTTTAAGTGTATAAAAACCCAGTCCAGAAGTGCTAGCCTGGAGATGCAGTTGGAGTCACTGATTAATATGTGTTTAAAGAGATGCCTTAAGTATCCAGAGCCATTTCTTTAACTGGACAAAGGATAAATGTCCAAGGCCATCACAGCTATAGGAAGACAACTGGTTTTGTCACTTCTCTAATGCCTGCATGCTTTGAATGTAGTGGACAGTGAAAATTGTTCACATCCATGCAGGCTTACCAAGTGACAGGAAGCGTAGTAAGCTCTATGCACACGTGAAGTATTTTAAATATTTGCTGATAGTCAGGGGAGAAAGTAAATGAGTGGTCAGTGCTTTCTGCTTCCGACACAAGGAAAAGCTTTTTTACTCAGCTAATTAATTAGGTCTAGATATTTATGGAAATTGTGTTTTCTTCATGAGTGAATTTTGACAACATCTTTGGCATCTATTAACATTAAACATTTAAATTGAGTTGATTATGTTAAAAAGTGCTATTTTCTGAAGTATTTGATGTTTGATAACTTTAAAATATACTACAGTCCAAGTTAAGTGCTTTCTCTAGGAAGACATTAAATAAACAACATTACAACATTATAATATTCATTATTTCAAGAACTACTTTAAAAATCTCCATTTAACCTAGTATCGTTATTATATGGAGAATACATTAATGATTTGTAACTTTCACTTCTTTGAAGTTTGATGTTCTCATATATCATTAGAATGAGTGAGCCACTTATACGATAGTAATTCTTCATAATAGCCAAGAATAACATCTGCTTTATTCTTTTATTATACTGTCCTGACTAAATCAACCATTATAATTACTTTATATACTCAACCCGATTGAACAAACATGACAATCTATTGTTAGTTTTTGTAGGACTTGTATCATACAAGTTTTCTTATGATGAAGGGAAGGCCTACTAAAATACCTTCATGTGTAGCCTGTGAGTCTGATTACAAATACACACTGCCTCTAGCTTCTGTATCAGTGTCTCTAGAATTCTGTTTTCTTCAAAACAGGAACTATGTCTTTGAATGTCACTAATTAGTGAGAGAATAGCACAGACTAAGTGAATACTCTCTTTTTTAATGTAGAAGTTTAATGTTTATGAAATTCTTTAAGTGGTTTGGTTCCTAAGGTTTTGTAACATTATTCAACTGATTTATAGCCAAAATGAAATGATTCTTATATGATTCATAAATATCCATATATTCTAAATAAAATTTTCTTTAAGGGTACAGACTTATTATTAACTGCTTAACAAACGTTTGTTTCTAAACATATGCTATGTTGACCATCTTTGTAAAGGTAACATTCAGCAGTATGTCTCAAAATGTTGAAAGCATCTATTGTTAAGTATTCAATATTTTGTGAAAACACTTATATCCTGTCACTGGTTTGAAAACCCAATTAAATTCCTTTAAATTTCTTTTTTTTTTTAATTGACATATAGCTGGTTTACAGTGTTGTGTTAGTTTCAGATTTACATCACAGTGATTCAGTTATACATATACATGTAAATCTATTCTTTTTAAGATTCTTTTCCTTCCTAGGTTATTATAAAATATTGAATATAGTTCCCTATGCTATACAGTAAGTCTTTGCTATAAATTCCTTTAAATTTCTTATTTTTATTTTGGAAAATGGCTACAAGGATCATACAGCCAAGTGAAAACATGATTTTTTAAAGAGATTATGGGAATTTTTGTTATTTGTGTTGTTTTAATATATAGCATCTGCAATAGAGCATTACAAGCATTTCTAACATATTTGATTGCATGTTACACTGGTTACCTATATTTATGCCCTTAATGACTGAAATTTATAGTACCCTAGAGGTCACTTATAACATCACTGCTCAAATTTCACATGACACTGAAAATGGCGTTTTGTTCCAGAATTGTCTAGCTGAGCATGGGGTTACTTGTGGGCTTGGGATGGGTACTCTGAGGCTCATTTTAAGGATTCTCTGTGTGTATGTGTCTGTTTAACGTCCAGCACCTGTTCTTCCTGGAGCCTACCAGCAAAGCCATTCTCAAGGGTATGGGTACATGCATCAGACCAGCCTGTCATCTGTGAGGTCAATGCAGCATTCACCAAATCTAGTAAGTGCCAGTTTGAAGTGCTCCTCCTTCCCTGGTCTTCATAGTTTATCTCCAGAATATGAAAGCACATGGAATACAGTTGGATCGAATACAGTTCATTTTTTACATAAAATGTAAATGATGACGTGTTGCCATTTGTATAGCTTTGTATAGCTTTGTATAGCTTCTTCTAAGGAAGTAGAAGGTTTGGTAGAAGTAAACCACAGAGAAGGGAAAGCATGATGTGAAAACATGTGAACAATGAAACATAGTAAGACTCTGCCAGGATTCTGTCCTCATCGTTACCTCATGATTGGAAATAGTCAACCACGATTTCATTTAATAAAAAAGCACAAATATTAAATAGTTAATCAGAATGGCCATGGAAACCTAAATGATATGGTCAACATATGTCTTTGAGTTCTCCTCTTGGAAATCTTGGAGTGCTGACTTATTCATTGAATGGAAGACTTGGAAGCAGACTTCTAGACCAGTTAGTCCAGTTTGGCATCTTATGATGAAATTGCTTCTCAAGCTCCTGACACAGTCTCTTGGCCTTTGTCTGTGTCCTTAGAAATAGGTGGCCCTTCTAAACAGCTTGTAAGATACCTTTTAAAAATATATTTGTAAAAGTATAGTTGACTTTAATATTATATTAGTTTCAGGTATACAACATAGTGATTTGGTGTTCTTATAGATTATGTACCATACAGAATTATTATAATATTATTGACTATTTCCCTGTGCTATACATCACACGTCTATGACTTATTTCCTTTAACAGGTGGTAAGGAATCTTTAATCACTCTAAAATTCTTGCATCTCAGCCAATTTCCTCAGTCCTACTAATGCACTTGATTTTGAGGTTGTCTGATATTATTAGCTAAATCCTTGGCCTCAAATGAAAACAAATATAGTAAAACTCAACTCATTATAACAAAAATTTAATTATATGTATCTCAATATTCATGACATTTATATGTTAAATGTCTCCTATTATGTAATACAAAATCCTATTGAGTATATTATAGATTTTTTTTTCTTTAAAAAAAAATATTTTAAAGTAGAAACAAAATTTTTAAGTAAAGTTCATCACCTCTGCCAGGGGCTCGATGATTGTAATGACCTGGCAGTGACTTGGGCCTGTCTGCCACTATGGTGGGTTTGTTCTCTCTGAAGAATGTGTACCAGGGGAGAATCTACATAATCTAAGGTCTCTGGGCTTATCTGAAGCTGGGGGAGTGGCTTTACTGCTCCAAAACTTACTTTTTAAAAAGATTTTTATTTTGTATTGGGATATAGCCGATTAACAATGTTATGATAGTTTCCAGTGAACAACGGAAGTGTTCAGCCATACATACCCCCAAACTGTCCGCCCTCCATCCAGGCTCTCACGTAACATGGAGCAGAGTTCTAAGTCCTCAAAGCTTACTTTTGACAGCTAGCTGTTGTATCTAGTGGCTTGCTCTGGTCCACAATATTACCCCTTTTGCCGGACTAGTAACCTTGAAATGAATACAATTAGGACAGACAGTAGGCTCCAGAAATAGATGTGCTTGGAAAGGTTCCTGGTAGTTCCTTTATGAGTGGGCTGGTTTGTCGCGGCTGGCATTTGTAGTCTTGACTGTCTTGGTGTCCATTGTGTGACCCCATCTCTCCTTTCTCAGAGGACCTACCGAGCCATGTATGATTACAGTGCCCAGGATGAAGATGAAGTCTCCTTCAGAGATGGTGACTACATCGTCAATGTGCAGCCCATTGACGACGGCTGGATGTACGGCACAGTGCAGAGAACTGGAAAAACCGGAATGCTTCCAGCGAATTACATTGAGTTTGTTAATTAATCATTTCTCCTTGCCCTTTGAGCTTTGTTCTAATGTATACTAAACCCGATCTTTTTTAAAAGATAGAAGATACTTTTAAGACAACTTGGCAGTTATTTTACAATAATCTATCTTTCCTTTGACAATTAGATATGCAGGAAGAAGGGATGACTTCTGGGCTGAAAAACAGCAGCATTTTTGGTAATTGGTATAAACAAATAATTAAGTCTGGAGACCTGGTGCTGCTAGTTGTGTTAATGGTTTCTGTTGATTGGCTATTGAACCCTTCTGGGAAAACATATTTTTGTAAACTTTAATAGAGATGTTGATTGTCCCTTAAATGTCACAAATATATGAAACTTCTTAGCTGTCACTTTGGAATCACCAGAAGCCAGTCCTCCTAATTCAATAACACAGCTGATAATTTTAAAACTATTTAGCTTTTTGAGTCACAAGGCAATTTCCAATTCAAGTGAAAATTGCCTAAATATAATAAATGTAAGCAGTGGAAGAATGACAGTTCTGTTAAAAATATATTGACTGGTGGCCTTAGGGATCTAGAAAGTTTCAAAGAACAAAGAAATTTCCTTGTTCCTTGGGCCAACTTGGGTCTATTTATCTCTCATTTGTACCAAGGCATATCCTATTCTCCATTTACATTCTATGAACCTAAGTACACGCTTGGCTCCATAGAATGTCAGGACTAAATAACTTCACAGCTGCTCTGTAAAGGGCAAAATTTAAGGTCATCTGTGTTATTTCCCTAATACTAATAGCCTATACCCTGTTGCATGTCATGTAGGTTCAAGCTTCTGTAATATAGGCAGCTGCACTGCCCTGTTCCTGTTATTCAAACAAAAGTGTGGCCGATACCTAAAAACCCTACCCTCTAGATGCCAGCTCAGCAGAAAAGCGTAACTTGAAAAGTTGCTTGAATTCTCCTGCCGCATTGCACTCTAGTTTTGAAGGATTTACACCTTAGAACATAGATGTCTATGCTAGCAAGTAAGTGATTTAGGCATTTATTGAACAGCTTCCATTAACTTAATGCCACTGTTGACTTAAAAGTTAAGAAAACCTCCTAGAAGCCAGTGACAAAGCTGGAATATGAAGTGTGCTGGGAGAAACCAGTGAACAAAGATTACCAGCTGCACACACAGAGAGACAGGTGATCTGGTTTCTTATCTGGGAAAACAGTATTCAGATTCTGGAATGGGAATCTAGCTACTGAAATTGCTTAATGAAAAGTCTTCCTTTCCACTTTCTGATTTTTATTTTCTAAATCACATTTGGAAGTGAGAGGGGGATGTCACCAGAGATTTGACAAGTTGTTCATTAAAGAAGTCGTTGTCACATTTTAACTTTTAAATGAGTGACTTTGCAGGCTCTTGCTGGATTCACAGGCATGACCATCACATCATGAAGTTTTTACCTGGAGTCCACAGTCAAGAATCACTGGAGAGATTCATGCCCATCAGCAACTCTGGGTTTTTTTTTCAGATTGTGCCATTAGTGAGACTTGCAACAGGGTAGCAGTCATGTAGGGTCTGACTCTACAGCTGTGATGAAACTGAAAAAGCAAAATGTAATTATAAACATGTATCAAATATATGGGCCTTGGGGATATCTGCTTTAATGATATATTCAAAGAAATTAACAAATAAGCTGTAAAACATCTTTTCTTGAAATGTTTATTAGTCCAAAGGCAAATATTAATTCATTTACACCTTTGAAAAGTAAGCACATAGTTTTGAAATCTATAGTCTCATTTTTGTCTTGCTAAAAGGGTAATTAAATAAGCTTTATTACACTCAGTTCAGTTCAGTTCAGTTCAGTCGCTCAGTCGTGTCCGACTCTTTGCGACCCCATGAATCGCTCAAGCAACATACTATATGACACTGATGTAAAACTGAGAAGAGAAAAATTCAGGCAAATAACTAGAGGTTATTTGAGGGGGTTTACAGATCACCACATAATCAGCTTGCCTGATTTTCTGTCATTGAAATGATCAGTTGCGATTCAATTGATTAAACCCCATACTGGTTTTGGTGTCTTATACACAAACCTACGAAAACAAGCAGAACTTGGAATATTCTTGCAAAAATGCCTTTGCATTAAAACTGAGGGCAACAAGCTTGCTTAGTTTTATTATACCATTAAATAAATATTTATTATTTCACCCAGACAGACTACTTTTTGTGATTATAAGAGAGTAGTTGTTGATTAAATCTGCAGACTAAATGTGGGACGGGTACACTTTTTGATAAGTACCACATTTATAGGAAGCTCAAAGGAAGCTGATTTCAAATGCTGATTATAATGGGGAAGTAGTCATAAAGTAACAGCTTGATGTTTCATTGTTTTTCTCTTCCACTTATTTTAAAATCAGATTCACTGAATGTAAAAGTCAATACTTAATTTGGGGAGTAATTTCCCCCAAATTTTAAGCTCCATATAATGTTTGCATAGCAAGATACTTCTGCTTCTAGCCTTTAGGAATTAAGAACTAATCAGAATTTAACTAGAGGGCAGTTATTTTACAATAAAGACCGAGGGACAACAAGTTGCACACATTCCTGATGCTATAATTTGATGGTGTTGTCACTGTTATTAAAGCCTGTCAGGATATTAAGCATCTCAGCAGAAATACAGAAAACAATATATGTATAAAACCAAAGTGCTATTTTTACAGCATCATTTTCAAGACTACATTCTCAAACACCTTTTCCCCTTTCCACACACCGCCCCCTCTTGTTTTCAATTTGGCAACAGTTATATCCTACATAGTGTGATAGCTCAAGAAGGGTTTTAAAAAACAAGTCTTTTAAAAATCGAGTTAAAGAGGGCTGTAAATGCCCAAGCACAGAGAGCATGCACCTGATTTTCTAATTGTGATGTGTTCTCAAACCTGATTAAAGCACAAGGGCAGTTTGATACGCTTTTAAAAGGTTCCGAAAACAGAACTTACATGGATCATCTCTCTCTTGAGCAGAGCATAGCAACCGAATATATCGCTTGTGGTGTCAGTTTTTGTAGTGAGCGTTTTTACTAATTCTTGTTCTCTGGGAAAGCTTTCTATTTCTAACCTGTGACAAGGCACGTCTTCATGTCTCCTTTTATTGTTTACACATCCACAGTGCAGCCCACTTGGAAATAATTATCCGGTTGTCAGATCCCCACACTGTCCCTACATCTTGTCAGGCTTCCCCCCACCTCAGAGACCACACAGGAATTTGCAAGCACACTTCCCAGGAGCACCTTTATGAATGTGGATGCGATCAGACCAGCCCCTCTCTTGCTGCCAGGCTCATTATTGAGGATGGCGAACATAAAGTTTTGCCAGTCTCGCTACAGTCTTTCTTTCCTTATCTTGTCTGTGTTGAGCTCGACAGCACTCTGGGATTTGGGAGGAAGATTTCCCTAAACACACAGTGGAAGCTTAAGAGGCACATCTTTTCTTCAGGTTGGCCCATCTCCAGTGGAATGTTTTTTAATGAAAAGATTAAAGAAATTGTGTGTGATCCTTTAATAACACCCTCTATATAAAGTGAATATAGTTTATACCAACATTATATAGAGATAAAAAATATTGGTGCCTTTTTGATTACCCTTGTTTATTCATTATGGTCTTGGAAAGAAAACCAAGCAAGCAAGCAAGCTTCTGCCTATTCTATAGTAATATTTTATTGTATGATTATTGGTATTTTTATGGTGGAGAAGTGAGATGCTCTGACAGTTAGGAAAGGTGATGACTGTATTTTACCTCTAGAGGTTTAGAACTTTAGAAAATACTGATTTCTTTCATCTATTTCTGAAAGTTTCTTTGTGGATTTAGATGCATAAACATAAACTTTAGGTCTGAGATTTAAAATACCTATTATAAATTAGAAGAATTATAAGGCTGAATTCAAAAATGAAATTCACTTCATAAATCCATTATACCTTAGCTATTTGCTTCTGATAATCTGAAAGTGGCAAGAGTATGGTTGTTTGGGGTAACTTGACATGGAGGTGAGAAAGCTTTAGTTAATAAGAAGCTCTGTAAACCAAGTGAAGAATGCTAAAATGAAAGTCTCTTTTGAAGTATTCCACACCCATTAAAGGTTCTTTCCAGGCAACTGTCCACTAGCACTGATTCAAGAAAATCAAGACATTGTATGATGCTTCTGTGGCCATCATTCCCTGATGCTTAGACTACTGGATCCACAAGCCTGGAAGGACCCCTGGGGCAAATCTGCACCCCAGTTGTCCTTGTTACTTCCGTATCTTCCATATGCTTTTGTGTTTGATATATGGTATTCAATTTGCATAGAATACACTTCTTTGTAATTCAGTTGCTGTTAAGAATGATTTACTTTGAAGGAAAAGAGAAAACTACATCGTAGTTTCCTTCTTTAGTGTTCATACAGTGAACGGCTGAGCATTTATAAGCAGCACCAAGTGTATTACAGTCAGGGTGTGGAATCTTTGCTCTTTGACCTGTGATTAAAACATGAACTTGAATCCTTGTGCAGATTGGTTTCTATTTGCTTCAAAATATGTAGAATTGTGGTTGATGATTAATTTGCAAGATTGTACTAACTTTGAGAATCTACAGTTTTATAGAAAACACTTCATGTTTTAAAATGAAGGAGCTTACAGAATGATACATTATTAATATAATTTGGCTTTTGTTATGCAAATTGTTAACACCAGCTATTAAAATATATTTTAGTAGAAATGCTTTAATTCATATTTTTTCCTCTACACTGTGAATCTTTAAGCCTTGGTGGACTAGAGCAACATCGTGCTGCCCAAAGGACTAACCTATGCAAACTAGTTCACATTTTAGTGGATGTCACAGTAATTGTGTAATATGCCGTTATTTCCCCGCATAATGTACAGCAGCACTGAAATAACACATTCAGCCGAGCATCGTGTATGTACAGTTACTCACAAACCCTTCAAGGCTACCATGATCATTAGTATTATCATTTGTGTAAGAGCAGATTGCCAACTTATCTATTGAAACCATTTGAACGATGTCAGAACAAGAATGACAGATGGATGCATCGGCCGTGGCTCCCAGTGGCCCCTGCAAGTGTTCTCCTGTGATGAAGCCTCCTGCTCAGACGCACTCTCTCCAGGGTATTATTATTCTGTCTTCTTTCTGTATTTGTAAAACATTATAACGCTTTAATTTCCTATCTCTACACATTCGGTTTGCTTAAATAAATGCAGGATGTAACAAAATGGTTCCACTTGTCAGTTCTCACCTTGGTTTCTTAGAGCAGTGCTCATTGATAATACCCTGGGTGTGGGTTTATCGTGACAGCTTACATCAAATCGCCTCAAAGGTCTGTGCCGGCCTCAGACCGCTTAC
The DNA here is from genome assembly GCA_917880005.1 of Nanger dama. Lineage (NCBI taxonomy): Eukaryota > Metazoa > Chordata > Mammalia > Artiodactyla > Bovidae > Nanger > Nanger dama. The sequence continues at coordinate 31,972,756 of CAKJTW010000023.1, forward strand.
CTTGGTGAGCCGTTCAGAATGTGTCTTCCTCCTACACATAAACTTAGCTTTAAATGAAAACAATAGTATGCTTTTTCAAGCTGAGTCTCTTTCTGATTTTATATCAAAGTGCTACAGTAATACATCATCGTAGTTCACTGCTTCCAAGACTGACTTCCTCATATGTCCTCAATAGTACGACTTTAATTTTCTTGTGTTTGAAAGATGAAAGAAACAGCTTGCAGCAAAGAGTAGAAAATGCTCAAACTGGGTACATGAAACAGGGAGATGCTCTGATTTCCCAACTCAGAATGGCTCATTTATCATAGAGGATACTTGCTTTTCCCCTAATTTTCCCATAGTTGGAAAAAAGTGAGTTTGTTCCCTTTTTGCCCTCATGTAAATCTACTGAGACTAGGGTCTTAGCTTTATTGTGTTATTTTGTAACAGTTCTTTGATGGTGCCTAAATTCTCCTAATTATAAACCGATAAACTCTGCTGATGACACATTTAGTGCTCTTGCGCAAAGAATACTCTTCCTAATCTTGAATTTTCTGTTTTTCATATTCCAAAAGTATGAAATAAACATAATATTTCAAATGGTAAATCAGCTTATTTATTTATTTGAAGAATTTACTTTTTTTTTTCTCTCAAAGTTTTTTTTTCCTCCACTATGCTCATAAATTTTACTCTTTGGAACTCAGGCCAAAGAGAAATGACCAACTTAGCAAGATTTTTTCTGAACGAAAATGATTCAGATTTAGAATAAGGTAATCTTATATTTTTATTAACTTAAAACCTTGTGAAGCCAGTTTTACAAATAATTGAGACATACATGACCACTAGAAATCTAGCAAAGTAACTTTTTACAAAAATACTCATACATAGTAAATTGAAAAGTAGATAAAAGGAAAGTTATGTTCTTTTCTTTACATAATCTGCTGCTTCTATGCGAGAGACTGAATAGAGTTTTGTGATGGCAGAAAACTGGATATGGTCCAAATGTGAACTTCAACTACTTTCTGCAGTTCTCAGCACAATTCTCAGGCCTTTGTCCATTTATATTTGTACTTGGGAGCAGCAGAGTTCTGATGAAAAATAGAATGACAAAATGGGTTTAAAGGGTGAAAAGTCAATATTAGAACAAAGGACTCAGTTACTGATTTTGTATTTATACCATGGCATTTTGATCTTTGCTTTCACTATTTTTTTTTAAAGTTGCAAACATAAAAGAGACTAGTAGACTAAAATAGAGAAATGAGCAAAATCTGAACACCTGTTATTCCATTTGAGAAAATAAGGAACTTTTCTGCATCTCAAATCTAGTGCTTAGATTGCTTTTAAAATGAACTAGTTTTTGGTTCTTGAGTCAAGATAGCCTGCTTTTTCCCAAGGGTTGCTATCCAAGGCCACGTGGCCCTAATTAACTTTCATTATCTTGTCACTCTGGTGACAGACGACTAGATGGCTGTGACCTGACTGATCTATAGTTTGCCCAGAAGCCCTTGACAGGAGCCACAGAAGAACTTTACCTGGCATGGAGGATGGTCACTGAACCTGTCCACATCTCCCTGGGGAATCCGAGTTCACAGTATAGAGCTGGTTGGTTAACTGGTGTGATTACTGAAAACAAGAGCCATAGAGAAAGAAGGAGGAAGTCAGGAGTAAGTGTCGCTGTGAGTGAGTAGAAAGCATGAGATGGAGAGGAGATTAGGACAGATGGAGCAAAAGTGAAGGGTATGACTGTTGGTAGCATGAGATGAGCCCTGAAGACGAGCCCTGAAGATGGGAAGATGCTGATTCTTATTTAAGGCAGCCCCTGAGATTCGGCAGCCCCGTCCCCATGGCACAGGGAGTGACCACTCTCCATATCAGAAGCACACGGTTCCATTCTAGTCTTGCTGCCTGTGGGATGCCACCTCCTCTTATCTTGATAAACAACAGATTGCATGGATGTTAGGAACACTTGTGGGGTGTCCCCAAATGAGACACCACAAGTGGCCAATGTGATTGAAATGCCAATTACATTTTGCAGTTGCCATGCTGCAACATTGTCTTAAATCATCTGGTTTTCTTTTATGATGTGGCATATTTCACTGTATATATCCTACTGAGAATCACTTTAGTTAGAAGTTGTTTCCCTGGGCTCTATGAAAGGTATCAGTAATTAATAGCAAAAGAATTTAACTTCAACCAGTGGGTTTGTACAAAGAAAGGATTGGGGATTTGGAAAAATATTCTTATCAATGTCTGAGTGTTGGGTAAAGAACATGGGAATGACTGGGCTCCCTTAGAGAATGATACAGGCACTGATGTCCCAGGGACAAAAGCTGAATTGTTTCTGTAGAGCTTTCAGAAATACCTAATTCTTCCAGGTTTCCTCAGTGATAGTTTTTTACTAAGGTGGATGAAGCAGTAACTATAACTTATTCATTCAACAAATATTTATTCAATGTTTATGTGATTCAAGGAATAGAACAGAGACTTTCCTACTATACTGGTAGGGGAAACAACCAGCCAAGGATATACATTTATCCACATGTGTATTGTTGTGTATACTTATACAGCTAATTGCTTCACTGTGGTTTGAGAGGTATTGTGAAAGGGAAGTCTAGTCCTACCCGAGTTCTTATAGCTGAGCAGGGGTGATCTGTGGTGGGGAGGGTGTGGAAGACCCTGAGAAGCTGCTATTTGAACTTACAGCTCAGTCCATCTAAGCCTTAGACATGTGGGAAAATTTAGTCATTGGCAGCTAATGGAAGAAATACTCCAGTCTCCTGCCCAATTTTAATTTAAGTAACAATGCAGATTTTTGTAGTTTTCATACAATTAAATTTTCATGAACAAAAGTTGGGTTACTGATGTGCATGAATAGGTGTCTACGCACTACCCATTGAGTATTCTAATTATGATTTAATTCCACTTAGAAAGTCAGCAGGTTGCAAAGAGTGGATTATATACACAAAGTTTTATAGATCTGCAATGCTTCACTTCTTTTTCTGGATAATTGGTTATTATGTAGAGTTTCTTGTGTCCTTATTTCCTCCCTGAATATTTTTAGAAAGCATGTGCTTACTGGAGTTTACAGTTGTACGGTGAGCAGCAGAACCATTGATTAAAATGCTGTTCTCTCCTGTTTTAGACTCCACAGATTTGGGAAACTGTCATTCCATCTAATATGTGATACAAGTTAGATTTGCAACATTAACTGGGCAACACAGGGAAAAATCACTCACAAAGCAAGTCAGTTGTTGATGATTACTTATAATAGAGCTTTGCTCATAGGTAAATCAAAGCTTTGTTTATAGAATTCTGGCAAGATTGCTGATCATCTGCCTCTTTCAAAGTCTGATGATATGTTTGCACATTTTATCTTGGGTACCCTTGCCCCAGTTAAATTCATGATCAATAATATTTTGGATGTGTAGTCTTCTTTCATCAATGCCTAATATAATGCTTGCTGCAGGAACACTTTTTGATATTTATAAACACTTCCTGGCTGCATGTACACTTTCGTTTAGAAAGAAATGTTTTGGCTTTCAGATGGTGCCCCACAAAGTGATTTCTGAACTTCTCTGTCTCTTCATTGTGCTGCTTTTCTTCCAAAAGAGTAGTTCTGATGATCCAACTACAGCATCATAATCGGTATTGTAATACAAAGTTTCTTTTGTTCACAAACCGTATGCCCACTATTTTACATTCATTTTAGTGGGGTTGGGAGAAGAGGTGCTTGAAAACCCGGAGGAGCAAACTTGTTTTGTGTGGTGCATCCCACAGTCCAGGTGAACATGGCTTCTCTCTGCCTGCAGTCATCCATCCTCCACCCAGAAAAACAAGGAGCTGGTGCAGGAAGGTTTTTCCATCTTCTATGACTTAAGTCCTAAAAAAGCTATGACAGTAGAGGAGAGGATGGCTCCTATGAGGATTTATTTTTCAAAACAGGCGAATGAAAAACTGCATACAGCATGAGAACTTCATTATAGAGTGTCACCTCTTAGTATTATTGAAAGATTTCCTGTTTGAAGAATACCCAAACATTTTCAGAGCTTCAAATGGGCCTTCAGATAGGCTACTTGTTCATGACAGAGACCCCAGAATGGTATTTTCGTAATGTAGACTCCTTAAGTATTTGACAGAGTCAATTTATTATTATATTTCTGCACAGATCCAAGATCTACATGTGAGTGATTGGGGTGGAGGGGAGTTATCAGCCAAAAGAAGTCCTATGCCAATCATGACCGTGTCAGGTGAGTGAGAGAGTACCCGTGGAAGAATAGCATCACAGGAAAGAGAAGGAAGGACGTAGCCAGGGCAAGGGCCGATGAAGAGCCTAAGGCCTCACTTGGAAGAAAACACGAAGTGTTAGCTTCAAGTGGAATTAAGTCTTTCAAAATTATTCTAGTATCAGGAGGTAGAGTCTCTCTGTATCAGCCTTCTTTATCTTCCCACATCCCATGCAGTCTCATGTCCAGAAAATAATGCCAGGCTCAGCTGTACCACTGAACTTTTCTGGGAGAAAGATGGATTCCAGAAAGCATCTGAAAATGCTGAAAATTCACTTTGCATGAGTGCAAGTTGGGATATAGTCTTTGAGTTTGGGATTGTCTGATACCCCACACTTAATGATTTTTTTTTTTTTCTTTTAAGTCTGAGAAAGCTGTGTTCACTGGAGGGGAGCTGTGTAGGTCCTGCGTTCTGTTGAATCTGGGTGTCTCACATCTCTGGGTGGGATGCTTTTTCACAGGCAGCACATGTGCCCTTCCAGGCACATGGCCTTTGGACTCACAGATTTTCAGGGGGAGCAGAGACCATCAGTCCAATGCCCACCTTCGGGAAGACCTGACATGACTGTCTCACTGTATCGATTAGAAGCCCAGGGTGACTCTGTCATAATCAAGTGGCTGGACTTTGAAGGACAGATAAAAAGCCTGCTCCTCTATCTTCCATCACTGCACCCCTCCCCTCACACGCTGTGGCTCTTGATATCCGCTCAATCTGTTCACATGGGGAGGAGCAGAGTGAGTGCTTATCTGAAGCTGCCCTTGTTGTTCCTTTAATGTCCCAACACCAGTTCTGCTGCACAGCTGTGGGCTGTGGAAAGCGATCCCAGGCGGTGCCTGACTTTGATCACCCAAACTAGGGCAAGGACCCTTTGGAGGAGCAGAAGAAGTGATGGTGTCCAGACTCTCTTATCACAGGTTGGGAAGGCAGTATCTCATTTCCTTTAAGACTCTGCAACTGCAAATTAAGATGAAAGGAGAACAAGGTCTTCAGAGCTCTGATCTGAAGTCAGAATGCGTTCTGTTCCATGTCCAGCGCTTTCTTCTCCCGGGGGACTTTAGTAGGGTGAGGGAAGCTGCCATCTGGTCCAAACTCAAACCTCTTGTTGTTCAAGTAGTTAGAATGCCTCAGGACTACTAACCAGCTTGTGTGTCATTTGCACAAGCACTTTTTAAACACCTAAATGTTTGTCCACTTGTGATGCCAGCAGGCACTGGATTTGGATTCTTGTGACAAGTCACCTTCTTCCCAATTATGAGTCATCCTGTTTTCCCCTTCCTTGTCTTTCTTTTCTCTTCCATCCCTTCTGGTTCCTGCTTTTAAAAGAATGTATTGGTTCTCTCATTTAAAAAGTAATCCATTTCAAGAGGGAGGGGATCTATGTATACTTATGGCAGATTCATGTTGTACCGCACAAACCAACACATTGTAAAGCAATTATTCTGCAGATAAAAATAAATTTTAAAAAAGTAATCCATCCTCACTGTAAAACATTCAGAAGAGTAAAGGAAAAATGACTTCTAAGTGTACTATCAGAAACTGTGGTGTTGATGTGCATCTTGTAGAATATTTATGATACATATGCATACATTTTTAACAGTAATTGTCTTATAAACAGTTTTGTGACCCTTTTCCCCATCTGACATTGTATAATGAAAAAATTTTTATCATTGAATAATTTTTGAAAAACATTCCATCATATGTATAAATTATTTAGCCCTATTACTGGACATTTACATTGTTTCCCTTTAAAAATAATGCAGTGAATATTTTCACATTATTATTCCCAGTATTATAACCTTTAGGGTAAATCCCATCAAAATGGAACTGCTGGGACAAAAGAATTGCATGATTTGAAGGCTTTTAATAAATACTGTTATTAACTTGTCACTTAGCACAGTTTACAGTTTGGATACCTAGTATCAGTAGATTGTTCCTCTTTTATATCTTTTATTTCCATGATTGCTAGTGAGGCTGAACATTTTCTTCACATGCTTACTGGTTGTTTGCAGTCCATTCCCTGCTGTTGTTTTGGGTTTTTAAATTTTCAATTTGGTATGTGTGGCCAAATTGCCACCCAGATATTTCTTCTAATTTATACTGCCATCAACAGTTTGTGGGGTTTGTTGCATCAAGTCCATTCTGACACTGAATGCTATTGTTTGTTTTAATTTTTGTGAGTATCCCTTTCAGTTACAGAAACTGTTTATGGTGCATGTTTATGCCATTATTTCTACTTATGCAATTGCTGCGTGTTAAAACCTCACAGTACAGAGCAGAGAGACAGACAAGATTTTGCAGGAATGGAAGTAAGAAAATGCAGAGAAGAAGTTGGGAATAAAGGAGAATGGATGACTAGGAAAAGAGTATAGAGTCACATTACTCTGCTAAGGCTGCCATAATAAAGCAGTCGCTGTTGTTCAGTCTCTAAGTCATGTCCAACTGTTTGCAATCCAAAGGACCACAGCACATCAGGCTTCCCTGTCTTTCACTGTCTCCCAGAGTTTGCTCATATTTATGTCCATTGAGTCAGTGATGCTATCTAACTATCTCATCTTCTGCTGCCCTCTTCTCCTCCTGCCCTCAATCTTTCCCAGCATCAGGATCTTTTCCAATGAGGTGGCTCTTTGCATCAGATGGCCAAAGTACCTGGAGCTTCAGTTTCAGCATCAGTCCTTCCAATGAATATTCAGGGTTGATTTCTTTTAGGATCGACTGGTTTGATCTCCTTGAAGTTCAAGGGGCTCTCAAGAGCCTTCTCCAGCACCACAGTTCGAAAGCATCAATTCTTTGGGGACTGGGTCACTTCAGTTCAGTTCAGTTGCTCAGTCGTGTCTGACTCTTTGCAACCCCATGAATCGCAGCACGCCAGGCCTCCCTGTCCATCACCAGCTCTCGGAGTTCACTCAGACTCATGCCCATAGAGTCAGTGATGCCATCCAGTCATCTTATCCTCTATCGTCCCCTTCTCCTCCTGCCCCCAATCCCTCCCAGCATCAGAGTCTTTTCCAATGAGTCAACTCTTCGCATGAGGTGGCCAGAGTACTGGAGTTTCAGCTTCAGCATCATTCCCTCCAAAGAAATCCCAGGGCTGATCTCCTTCAGAATGGTCTGGTTGGATCTCCTTGCAGTCCAAGGGACTCTCAAAAATTTATTTTCTGGGGACTGGAAGTCCAAGATCCAGGTCTGAGCAGGACTGATTTCTTCAGAGGCTTCTCTCTTTGGCCTGCAGATGGCCCTCTTCCCCTGTGTCCTCACATGCTCTTCTCTCTGGGTCTTTATCCAAATTTCCTCTTCTTGTAAGGATGCCAGTCATACTGGATTAGAGCCCATCCTCATCACCTCATTTTAAATTACTTACTCTTTAAAGACCTTGTAGATAAATACAGTCACATTTTGAGATACCAGGGGGTTAGGAATCCAACATATAAATTTTGAGGAGACAAAGGGAAGAGGGATTATGGTTATTATTCAACCCATAAAAAGAATGAAAAAAATCCATACTTGTGGGGAGCCAGATACAAACAGGTGTATCTTGGAAGGGATTGAGTTTAGAAAAGTTCAAAAATAGGACTGTGCCCAAGGGAGACATTTGAAAGATAAAGAAACTAGGAAGAAGAAAGGTGAGCCTACTGACCCAAAGTCACAGCAAGTTAGTTATAGACTAGGACAGGAGCCCAGGACTCTGGATTTCAACTCTCCTGATTTTCCTGTTGCCCTACACTCCCTCAGGAAGCTCAGCTCTGCAGTGTGGCTATGCCCTTGGGCCCCTCCTGCTCTGACTCCAACTCCTGGCAGTGATCTTGAGCCAAGAAATTCACTGCAATAGGCTCCAAATCCCTGTTGCTAAATTACACTCTGCAGAAGGATGATTTCCCACTTCTCTCTTGGGTAGAGTCAGTGTAGCAGGATCAATTTCACTTGAAGCCCACTCTGGAGGGAGCTTGCCTCCTGCTCCGCTGCTCCACCGGGGAGCTGGGTTTCTATACTGATACAATGTGGAGGTGCAGGCTCCTCTGTGCCCTACATCCGACTTCCCTCACCCTTTCCTCGACTCCAAGTCTTCTCCAGAATTTCCCCTTCCCACCTCCTTGCATACCTGGTTATAGTCACAGAACGCTAGACCTCAGTTTATGCTTGCTTAACTGCGTCTCATTTCTGTCTCTCTTTCGTAAGTTCCAGACGCTCCATCTCCCAGGAGGTTAAGTAAGGACTGAGACCTCCCCGCTGGTGGGTCCTCTCGCATCAGCACTGGATCCTCTCTCTACCTGGTTATTGTGTGTAGCCACCAACTCAGTGTTGACCTGTGCAAAAGCCTACTTCCTAACTGTCCTGTAACAACATGGCTTGTTTTCCATCTTTTATATTCATTCTTGCTTAATATAGAAAACATTATTCAGAGCTAGAAGTATATAGTACTTAGTAAGGAAACAAAACAGCTTAATAAAGAAACAGAGCATCCGTTTTTGTCAACACTGATGATAAACATGCCTTCATTGTCTAAGCTCCCTCTCGCTTTAATCAGATTGTTTTCAGGATGCTGTATGGCTGGCAGACCATGAACTCATGGAGATGGCTTATTATGATGGAGGGATGCCAAAGCAAAGAGCAGTCGTCTGAGTTGACAGCGTTACAGGCTGAAGAATGACACCACGTTAAGCTTCTTGGAAGGCACTGCCTGACACCTGCGCCTGAGTTTCCTGATCTGTTCAACAGAGATAAGATTTCCCTTTCACGCAGGTTCTTCATATCCCGGTTGTAAAGAACTTTGCACAGACTTAGCTCATACTAGATGCTTAGTGAATGGCAACAGAGACCATAGTGGTCTTCTCCGGGAGATGCCCTTGTCAGTTGTTATAAAATAGAACTTGTTTCCATCTCATCTTCTAGGTGGCCATTGAGTAGCCAGTAGCAAAACATTAGTGCAAATCCATGCACTCAGTGAGAGCAGATTAAGTATTAATTGAGCACTAACTAAGTATAATGAGAAAATACAAATGCAGGTAAAGACTTCTAGTATGGGGTTGCAAGAGAACCTGGACACAGTAATTATATTCTTTTTAAATATTTAGATGTTTATGCCAATAAGTTGTTTAGTTGATAGAAATATCTGGCATATTTTTACATACTGTACTTTGTAAATTAACATTTAGGTTATTAATTTCAGAAATAGAAAAGTAGTGGTACGTGGTGACCTTTAAAAATGCATAGCTAATTGAATCCTGGCATTTAGACACGAATAGATTTAATTATATGAAAGTGACACAAGAGGGCAGCTGTGTACTGTTTCTGAATACCTTTTGCTACAATAGATTGACTAAAATTGAATATGTGTATAATCAGTATGATAGGAAATTATCTTTCATAAACTTATCGCATAAATGTCATAAAAATTATTTTATTTAGAAGTAATTTAATTCTTCATACCACTCGAATCCTTATTGGCAAGTAAAGACTGACAAGTAATGATGGAACTAGCATCCCCTGATTATCAGTAGTTACTACATTGACACACAACTTGCTAGTGCTGCTTAAAGATCATTTGGCTGATCTGAGGATGAGGTGGGAAGACAGAGGCTGGGGCTTATAAGCCAAGGCATAACCTGGTCTCCACAGGAAGCTTGTGTGTTGGAACGAAACGTGTGTCTGGTACACCAGAGTTTAGCAGTCCTGTGGGGCTGGACAGGAATATCTCAGCCTCCATGTTTTCTCTTGGATCTTGGAGGTTGGCTTGCTTCTGGCACTTTTGTTTGTCATCTTTGAACCCGCAATGTGTAAATATCCTGCATTATACCTGGAGAGCAGTGGTGCGACCTCTGTCTGGGTGACCCTTCCTCGGGCTCAGAGAGGTCCTGGGCACAAGGATAATGTGCCTGAGCCAAAGGGCCCTGGGGATGCCTAGGATGTTCCAGGCCTCAATTACATCCAGATTAAGGGGCTTGGGCAGTTGCCTGAGGACAGCAGAGGACAGGGCTGTGTCTCACTAGAGATCAGGGATGGACGTGGGATGGATATCTTGTGCTTCCATTGTGGTTTTGGAAGGATCAACCTGGTTTATGAAAATGGGCAGCTGCAAAACTTAAGAGTTTTTCACAAAGTGAATGTAAATGGATCATTGTTACTTAAATCACTTCAAGTGAGTGAGTGAAGTTGCTCAGTCATGTCTGACTCTTTGCGACCCCATGGACTGCAGTCTGCCAGGCTCCTCTGTCCTCAGGTTTCTCAAGGCAAGAATACTGGAGTGGGTTGCCATTTCCTTCTCCAGGGGATCTTCCTGACCCAGGGATCGAACCCAGGTCTCCTGCTTTGCAGGCAGACGCTTTACCCTTTGAGTCACCAGGGAAGCCCCCCACTTCAATAAGCATTTATTAACTTTCTACCTGTGTCCAGGTCCAGTTCATGCGGGTGCAAAGAAGCTACCCAGGCTTTTCTGACAAGAACTGCTCAGGGAAGGGAAGTAGTAAGGAAACAGGATACTGTATGCCCATGGGGTCAGTAGTTAGTGCTGCAGTGCATTGGACAAATTTGTAACAATACTAATGGAGCCTGGGGAAAGATACCCAAGACGCTGGTGCAGTGTGTATGAATTCATGGGGGAGAAAATAGTGAACCAGCACTGGCCATAAGGGAAGGCAGGTCAGAGGGGGAGTGGCACGGAGACTCAGGAACTGACTGTTCACCTAGAAACAACAGGGCAGGACTGTGTGGCCTAAGGTCCTCCTGCAGGTCCAGTTCAGGCAGGACCAAATACAAGTGAGCCAGACAGTCAAAATATCCAAATGCGCGGGGCTTCCAATGAGAGGAAACAAGCAGGCAACAAAGCTCAGAAATTGAGAAACCAGGAGCAGCAAATAGATGGGGAAACAATGGAAACAGTGACAGACTTTATTTTCTTCGGCTCCAAAATCACTGCAGATGGTGATTGCAGCCATGAAATGAAAAGATGCTTGCTCCTTGGAAGAAAAGCTATGACAAAGCTAGACAGTATTAAAAAGCAGAGCCATTACTTTGTTGACAAAGGTCCATCTAGTCAAAACTATGGTTTTTCCAGTAGTCATGTATGGATGTGAGAGCTGGACCATAAAGAAGACTGAGTGCTGAAGAATTGATGCTTTTGAACTGTGGTGATGGAGAAGACTCTTGAGAGTCACTTGGACAGCAAAGAGATCCAGCCAGTCCATCCTAAAGGAAATCAGTCCTGAATATTTATTGGAAGGACTGATGCTGAAGCTAAAACTCCAATACTTTGGCCACCTGATGTGAAGAGTTGTAGGATGGTTTGGGAGAATGGCAATGAAACATGTATATTTTCCTGTAAGAAACGAAGCGCCAATCTATGTTCAATGTAGGATGCAGGATGCATGGGGCTGATGCACAGGATGATTCAAGTAGAGGATGTGGGGTGGGAGGTGGGAGGGGGCTTCGGCATTGGAAGATTGTGTTCACCTATGGCTGATTCGTGTCAATGTATGGCAAAACAAATACAGTATTGTAATTTAAATAAATAAATAAATTAATTAATTAAAAAAAAAGAAAAGAAAAGACCCTGATGCTGGGAAAGATTGCAGGCAGGAGAAGGGATGACAGAGGATGAGATGGTTGGATGGCATCACAGACTCTATGGACAAGAGTTTGAGCAAGCTCCAGGAGTTGGTGATGGACAGGGAAGCCTGACGTGCTACAGTCCATGGGGAAACAAAGAGTCAGACATGACTGAGCGACTGCACAACAACAGCATGAAGATGAGAGAGTAACGTGCCACCACGAGTCTGGATGGGATTTAACATAAGTCAGGAAACACTTTGCTTTTTGTGCTGGTTTAAGACAATTTTCCTGGTAAGGACAAGAACATCCCCGCAGCCGCTTGTTCTCTAGAAAGTCTCCAATTTCTAGCAGAGTAGAACAACCTATATAAATAAAGGAATTGCAGTCCCAAATGGCTGGAAGTAGAGAGCAAGCCTTGATTCATGTCATAAGTTCATGTCTTCAGGTACAGCCAAGTTTCCTCCCAGAGTGCTGGAGGAATTCAAATATGCAATCAGGGAGTCACACTGGTAATCTTTTAAAAATCATGTACAACAAGAGAAGAATCAGAAAGCTAATGACAAGTAAATGTCATAAGTTATGAAAAAGGTGGACCCCAGAATTACAGACTATTAACTTTGGTCAATGTTTGGTCAAATTATAGAATGAATTTAAAGCAGATGTCTTATGAACACTTTGAAAGGAATGTGTTGACTGCTAGAAAACATGGAGTCACCAGGAACAAATCATGCCAAACTAACCTCATCTTTTATGAAAGTATTTTTACTGAGCTGAGAGATCAGGGAGTAACATAGACCTAGTGCTTCTTAGTTTTAGGAAAATGTTTGACAAAAATCGGTCATGGTATCACTGTGGATAAAATGGCAAAATACACAGAATAATTAAAAGTACTCTTGGATGGCTGCGACTTGTTTGAAAACTGTGCTCACAACGCAAGAACAAAAATTTGCTACACAGTGACATTTGGTGAATTCCCCCACTGACTCTTGCAAATTCTTTCTGAAGGACCTATGAACACTGAAAAAGAAAACTGAAACTAGGACTGCCTACCACATTAGATACCAGGATCAGGGTGCTCATTTTACTAAATTCAAGGCTGATGAAGATGACAATCAATAATCTATAAATCACTGCCTACATGTAGGTAGAAAGACCTGTTCATTTCTCCTCTCCTTAGTCTCTGCTTTAGGAACATGGATTCTATAAAACTAGGAAACTGGATATCTCGTCCTTCTGCATGGGAAGAAAGCCTCCAGACACAAAGCACAACAAATCCTAAGAATAATTCTATAAGAAATGAATGGATTTATAAGAAGAAAATGATAGAATTTGGCTAAGTGATATAAAAGTATGAATAAATGGAGAACCCTATTCCTGAATTTCTTCCTGAATAAAACGTTCAGACATCATAAAAGTGTTATTTCTTCCATAATTAATTACAAGTTTAATAGATCTTAACAAATTCATGAGGAATTTCTTATTTTGGACTTGACAAAGATACAGGGGGAAGAGACTGAGGACACGGGGAATGGCCTGTGTAAGGCCCCAAGGTAGGAGGACCCACAGAGTGTCCACAGAAGCCCAGAGTAGCCTGGAGAGGAAAGCAGGAGAGACATGAGCGAATCAACCAGGAAGGCAGATGGCTGGAGCACACAGTGCCTCAGAACCTCATGGATGGCACTGATCTTTATCCAAAGAGCTATGAGAAATTATTAATGGTTTTTAAGCAGGGAAATAAAATGATTACATTTGAGATTTTAAAAGGCCACCCTTCTGCTGTGTGGAGAATAAATTGGAGGGGTGGCAGAGAAGAGGAGAGAGTCTGATTAGGAGGCAGTGGCAATAATCGGGCAATGTGGTTATACTAGGCTGGTGGCAGGGGCAAAGAAATAGAAGAGACAGTTGACTTACTTGAGTTCACCAGAGCATCCTGGAGAACCAAGGCTGTGATACTACTGCTGGGAAATTGGACACGTTTTTATATAAATGCCATTCTCCTCTTATTATGGGAGTGTGGAAGGGAAATGCAACAGTCACGTTATAAAATATTCTAATTTAGGTAGTGGATGTAGCGTGTACTAGATGGATGACTGCAGGCAAGTTATTTGAACAGCATGAACTCTGGTTTCCCCACATGCTCCATGAGTTTACTAATACCGTGTGTGGAGCTGTTGGACTGTGTGGTAGGCACTGCTCAGTTCAGTTCAGTTCAGTTCAGTTGCTCAGTCGTGTCCAATTCTTTGCAACCCCAAGAATTGCAGCACGCGAGGCCTCCCCTGTCCATCACCAACTCCCGGAGTTCACTCAGACTCACATCCATCGAGTCAGTGATGCCATCCAGCCATCTCATCCTCTGTCGTCCCCTTCTCCTGCCCTCAATCCCTCCCAGCATCAGAGTCTTACCTGACATTCCAGGTTCCTGCTCTTTACAGCATCGGACCTTGCTTCTATCACCAGTCACATCCACAACTGGGTATCGTTTTTGCTTTGGCTCCATCTCTTCATTCTTTCTGGGGTTATTTCTCCCCTGATTTCCAGGAGCATATTGGGCACCATTCATCTCCAAATATCTGTTTTCCCCTTCCTCCAGAATAAAATAAATTTTGGCTGAGCCGATGGCCATCAAACGAAAGAATTCATTTCCCGGGCTGTTGGTACTCAGAAACGGTCATGCAGCAAGGTTCTAACCAATAGGACCCAATAGAAGAACTGAGTTCCGGTGTCCACAAACCTTTCTTAAGACCTGGCACCTGCTGGCCACCTCTCTTTTTCCTTCTCTCCATATCGCCACCTGGAAGGAAATGCTTCCTTGAATCCTGAAGTCAAGGGCTACCTCTTAGAAATGATGGAACTGTGAGTGAGAAGGTGTTTGATCCCTGAGGAATCCAAGAAGATCCCCAGGCCCGAAGCTTGTTTTTCTGTTTTGTTGCTGTTTTTGGCTTTGCTATAAAGCAGAAAAATCACCAAAGAGACTTCCTGTCTTACTAGTGATCTAACTCTCTTCTAGCTGTTACCGAAAGACTAGAAGATGTAACATATGTGAAATGCCCAGACACTGTAAGCCACCTCTAATATTTTTGTCTTCATATGTCTTTCCCACAAAAAGAAAAAAAACACACACACAAAAAAACTTTATAGTTCTGCTCTCCAGCTGTGGAGAGTTTAATTGTCCTCTTAAATTTCTGTTTTTCTTAGACTCTGGAAAACTGGATTCTATCTAGAAGAAAATTCTCAAGGTAGTGAGGAGGCCTGGAAATTGCATGATACAGGGAACAGTTAACTACAGAAGTTGTGTTGCATTTGCTATTTTTAAGGGAAGTGTGTCTTTGACTGGATCTTGGGAATCTCAGATGAATGGGATCCTGTAGTTTCATTTGTAACTGGCTTATCCACACCAGGCCTGGAGGCCAGAGCTAGTGCTCTTAACCAGGAAACTTGGAGGTTTAGGAGGGAGTTGAGGTGACCGGCACAGCCACAGCCTGGGTGAGGAGTGAGGCCCTGAGAGGACCGTTATGTACAACGGCCCTGCCCCTGACCCTAACCCTCTTCTCTGCCCAGATCAGACCACTCAGAGATCAGCAGTTTTCACTATGTCTCCCAGGGGGCTGTGAGGGTCTGTGAAGGTGTCTCGGGTGCTGCTACGGGGGTGAGGCAGGACAGGAATTAGCTTCTTCTGTGAAGTTCTGAGCAGTATAAATTTTGGAAAAGGATTAGAGGCTTAAACTTTTTGAAAATCTACATATTGAAAGTCATTTTGAGGACTTGAAATCCCACGTGGAGACTAAGAATGAAGCAACATGGATTCCCATTCAACCTGTTCAGTTGGCTGCTCACAAACGTGCCAAGTTGATTTGAGTTTACTTCCAGCTTACAGCTGGCCTCCTTCAGAAAGGAGCCAGAGCTATGAACAAAGTGTAAGTGAAAACGCTGAGCGCAAATAGGAGTCCATCTGAGGAGGCACATAAGCTACGTTGCTAAGTGCACATCGGCATCCGCATAAAAGAAACTGTTCAGTGGGGAATTAATCATACCAATGGCTCTGTTTTGACGTCAGCAGTAGCACTTTACCACAGGAGCAGGAGTAGAGGAAAGGAGGTTCAGAAGAATAATGTTCAAATGGGTGCTTCTAGGTTTATTCTTATTGTGACAGATGACCTTTGATGACCTCAGACCTTGATGGGCCCTTCACGCTTGGCCTGAATAGATGCACATCAACCTGTGTGTGTCCCAGGAAATTTCTGTCCCTTCCATCCCTCCCTTGCATCCTGTGATCCTGTCATTCTAAGTGACTTGCAATGATCAGAAGGAGACATGCTCTCCCACCCCTGCTTGCTTTCTGCTCCAAAAGCCTGTCCCCTCTGCCCCCAGTTTAGTGCATAGCTGTTGTCGCACTAGTCACAGTAGGGTCTGTCTTCTTCTCTGCCTTCCCTACTAGGCTCAGACAACTGTCAACTATTCGGATTATGTTTGTTTGTTGTAACCACTTTATCCCAGTAATAGTCTGGCACCCAGAAAGTGACTGAAAATGTTTGTTGACCAGTTAATTCTCCAGCTCACCAGCCATTGTCACAAAGTATCCTGTCCTGAGTATCCTGTACCCTCAGAGACTTTTGTTAACTGCAAGGGCAGACATCTAAATCCAGCAAAATCTTGCCAGCTCTTCCAGTGCTCCAGGAGGTCTCTAGCTGGGTGGTGTACAGTTGCTTTGTCAGACAGGCAGCCAAGAGTAGAGAAAACCCCCAAAGTGGGGCCACTTTCAGCTGGCCCCCAACTTGCTGTGTGATGTGGAACAAGTCTCCTTACCTTTCGGGGTCTTACTTTCCAGACTCTTTCACATTCAGCAGCATAGTGAGTCTCACAGTAGGTCAGGGGGTGCCCTTGGGTCGCTGTGTAGAACACCATGAAGGAGGCATGAAGGATACAGATAAACACAGGTGTTGAGGAGGATCTTCTTCTCTAGTCTCATGTGGAAGAAGCTCCGTTTGGAGTAGCCTGTAGATGACAGCCTCTGGTCTTTCCTTGCTTTGCTTCCTCTTCTACCTGCAGGGGGCGGAGAAAAAGCCCTCTCCTGGGCGAGGAACTGAGCATGATCAGCCCCGCCCCTTCTCTTTGTAACCAATCTCACTTCAGGGGGCGTGGCTCCTAGTGTGTCCTTCCTCACCGTCTGCCAGGCAGCCCTCAATCCCAGGGGGCTGACTTGAGGTAGAAGCCTGGAGCAGTTAGTGGTGAGTGGGTGCTATGGACCAAATATCTGTGTCTAGTTCCTCTACCCCTAATTTCTATGTTGAAACTCTAATCCCCATGTGATGGAATTTGGAGGTGGGACCTCTGGGAGGTAATAAAAGTTAAAGAAGGTCATGAGGGTGGAGCCCCTAAAATGGGATTAACGCATTTATAAAAATAGGACCGTTTCTGTCTCCTGTGCCTACACTACAAGGAGTGCCATTCAGGAAGTACAGGAAGAGACCCCTCACCGAGTACCTGACCTCTGGCACCCTAATCTCTGGCCTCATTTCTAGTCCAAGCTCTAACGCATACTGCCTTTACTGTCTTTGACAGGTCCAGTGACTTTTCTGGCCCTCCATTTCTTAAACTTTAAAAGGCAGGTATTGGACTAGTTGATCTTTCTAAAAGTTTATGAAACCATGGTTGGAGTCCACCCAAAGATGGTTCCAAATGAACAGGGAGTCTTTTATCTCTGGTAACTGCAAGAGACACTCAGTCAACGATTCAATACCCATTCACTCTTTTTTTCTTTAGTAAGAAAGCTCAGTTTTTATTAGCTAAGGACAAGAAGAAAGAAACTTGGCTTCCCTTGAAGATAGGAAGCTTTGTGTAAGTCTGAGAAGGCTTTGTAAGGAGGCAACAGACAGCTCTTAGGTCCTCTTTTGCCCTGCTTCCTTCCTCCTGCTTCCTTGGAATGTAGAAACACTAGCGGGAGCCCCAGCCGCTAGCAAGGACCAAGAAACCATGTTGATAGTAGAAGCTACTGGAATGGTTGATAGAAAGCTAGAAGGACCTTGGGCTGTTGATGACATGGTAGAACTGCCACACAAGCCCTAAACTGCCTGCCTCCAGTTTCTTTTATGAAAATAAAGAAATCACTGTCTTTCTGATCTTTGTTGCCAGGAGTTAAATGAAATTTCTAAGTAATACAACTCATTGGACTTTTTCTCATAAATGATAAATCCTTCAACAGGATGGAGAGTCTAAATCTGCAAAACAGTATCATCTACTTAGCACATCTTAGAACAGAAAGTTTTAATCTGCTTCCCAAAATCTATGTCCTGAATGATGAGAGAAAATTAAATTTTTCTTTGCTTTTGGTTGCCAGTGACATGATAGAACTAGATTCTCAGTTTCAGTCGACTCCGGCCATTAGTTAAATATTTCAACCATCCCGATCTGAGCGTTTCTTCAGACATCTCTAATAGTTAACAACTGTGGATCCAAATAAAACCTGTTGGCCAAAAATTCTTTCAGGCTGACAGAATGTACTAATCTCTGCCAAATATGAAATAACTCTTAGTCATTTTAGATGAGCACTATAAAGCATTGCAGTCGGGACTTCATGTGTTTTGCACCCTTATGAGGTAAGTAGTGACAGGAAAATAGATATTCAGCTAAATCAAGCAAGTGACATTCCTTTTTAAGCATCTCAAGATACTCCTACAAAGCTCCCAGATGTAGTAAAGGTAAGGCCTTCCGTGAAGAGTGCTGTGAATGCTCCTTCCACATGACTCTGATGTCAAGTGTGGCATTGTAGCAGCCATCTGGATGGGAATTGGGATTCCTGGACTTGAACATCAGTTTTTCCAAGTAGCAGCATGACTCTGGACGAGACATTTAGCAGCCCTGAGCCTCTGTTTCCTTAACTATAGAAATGGGGTAATACTCTTTATCTTATAAGGCTACTTGTAAGGATGATGTATCCAATACAGGTGAAATATCTGCCACAGGACTCAGTGGAGAGAAGGATGCTATTTAATAAGCATTATGGGATGTTGAATCTGCCTTGGTGAATAAACATTATGTTGAATGAAGTTAGAAGATGCTTGCTTCTTGAAAGGAAAGTTATGACAAACATAGACAGTGCTTTCAAATTGTGGTGCTGGAGAACTCTTGAGGGTCCCTTGGACTGCAAGGAGATCAAACCAGTCAATTCTAAAGCAAATCAACCCTGAATATGCATTGGAAGGACTGATGCTGAAGCTGAAATTCCAATACTTTGGCCACCTGATGCAAAGAATTGACTCAATGAAAAAGACCCGGATGCTGGGAAAGATTGAAGGCAAGAGGAGAAAGGGGCAACAGAGAATGAGATGGTTGGATAGCATCACCGACTCAATGGACACGAACTTGGGTGAACTCCAGAAGATGGTGAGGGACAGGGAGGCCTGGTGTGCTGCAGTCTATAGGGTTGCAAAAAGTTGGACAGGACTTAGCAACTGAACAACAGCAAATGTTGAATCTGAGTCTTATGTCCCCAGATTGGCTATCTGGAATCCCGAATCTCATTCTACAGCATTTCAAGTATGGATTAGACATGTTAAAGTGCAGTCAGACTTCTCCAGGACATCCAACGTTCAAATAAATTAACTTCCCTCGCCTTTGCTAGCTGAAGGAAGTAACTGATGGTGTTTAGGCGACTGTGACCCAGGGGGGCTCTGGGGAGGACCAGCTGATGGCTGCAGTGGGGGCGAGTGTGGCTAATAGTGTGAAGGGCAGTGTTGGAGTTAAAGTTTGACAAGTATCATGAGCAGGAGAGCATAATGCTTTGGGGGAGGGAAAGTTGTCTGATATGGGAGGGCTGCCTTGTTTGCACAGAGAGGTAGTTACTGATAGTGGTAGCCCAGCGGGCACACATTAGTCAGTGTACCAGCTGCCTCTGAATCCTGCGTGGGAATTTTTATGGAAGAAGTTCCAGGCGGAAACAGAAGCTCCACAGGAGCAGTGAGCCTTTACATGATGAACTGCTCCCTCCCAGGGGGTGTTCTCATCTGATACTTATTACAACCCTGGTTTGCAGCCAAGGCAGGTAGTCTGGTCAGGAAAAGAGAAGTTAAATGGCTGAGCTTTTGAAGCAAAGACTAGAACTCAGCAGGAACTTGGGTCTATTATGAAATTAGGAGACAACAGCATGGCGCTTCACACATAGCTGGTGGCAGTAAATGGTCTTATTGATGTTACTGATGAGGGGATTAGGCCTGGGGTTCTTTAGCTTGAAAATGATGCTTAAATTCAGCCTCTGTGCACTGGTGCCAATTGGAATCCTGGAGATAGAGGTTTGAGTGAAGTAGAGAAGAATAGCTTCATCGCTTTGCTGGGCAAAAGGGGCTAATGCCTCAAAACTGTTCCAACCCAGAGGGATCTAGTGAGGAGTTTTTACAGCAGTGGTTCAAGGGCAGGGCTGCTGATAAGGATCAGGGTTTGTGCAGGGTCTGCACTCCTGTAATCTGGCCTCAGGTGGTTTCCTGATGAGTTTCTATGGCTCAGGAGGTTATCAAACTGTAACCTTCTCTCTAGAATGAAGAACGAACCCTCCATCAAGTAGTTAACATCTTCCATTTGTTATGGATTCTAGTTCTGCAGAAGGGCTCAAGATATTGCTATGTCTTGAGGCAAAACCAGGCTCCTGTCCCAAGATGCAGCACTATTGTTTCTTGGCTACTCTTAGCTTATCTCCACATCCCTTCCCTTCTCTGATAAGCTACTGTTTGAGCCTGTCCTTTGAAACTCAGGGAAAGTCATGGAGGCTGAAGCCTATTCCCTATAAACAGGGAGGGCAGGGGGGTGGGGGGTTGGGGAAGAGTTGGGGTGGGGTGGGGTGGGCACAGAAAGGCTTCCATGCCCAGAAGCCCCACAGAGTCCTGCTGGGTTTCAAAAGTAAGAGAATTCTTAGGACTCAGTTGTGCTCTTTAAGGACATGTGGAAGAAGCCTGCCAGCTACTTTCCATCTTTTCTGAGAACAAATAAAGAGGAAATTGGTTTCAGCCACATGTGCAATGTGTACATTCATCTTCAAGTGAGCTTTCTCCTTAGAAAAAGAAAACCCTCAGGATGCAAAGCTCTGCAAAACCAGTTAATAAAATAATCAAATTAATGGCAGCAATAATATGTTCAAATAGAAGCTAACACAATCTCTACCGTGGAAATAGCATGTTTGCATTATGTTCAACTCAGGTGAGAACTGGGCATTCTTGTCTATACTCACATCACTCCCAGCCCACATCCCCCAGCTCCTAATAAAGACCAAGGGACTGGACATCTTCTGTGTACACTAACTGCCTCCAGGGAAGGACACGGTTAACAAGGATGCAGGGGAGGATTTATAGCCAGTCCTCTGAGCACTTTGTGGCCATAATTCACCCCTGCAGTCCTGAGGGCTGACCATTAGCTTGCAGTAACAGTCAGCAGGCTCTGGGCTCGTGATTCAATGAACTGGTTTGTTCACAGTCCTTTGCTTTCTTCAGTCCTCTGAGCTCTGGACTCAGGCAGCCCTGTGTGATTCTTCTTTCCTTTTTCTTCCACCTTTGCCAGTTTACTCAACATCTCCCCTTCCTCTCCAGGTTCCACAATGTCCTCAAGATCAATGTCCTGGGGGCTGGTTCAGATTCTGAATTGGCAGGTGTAGGTAGGGCCTGAGTCTTCTCTTTCCTAACAAGCATCCAGGTGTGGCTGCTGCTGCTGGTCTATGAGCTACAGTTTTGTGGCAAGGCTCTAAAATCCCCCCTGCTTGGCAAGAGAGCCTGGTACCCTGTCCTGCATCCTCCCAGCCAGTTCAGAGGGCCTGACTCCAAGGCTCTTGTGTGGCAGGAATAGAGGAACTGACTGAGGCCAAGTCAGAGCAAAAAACATGCTTTCTGAGATAGGCTGAGCGCTGAAGGAAGGGAAGAAGTATCTCATCTTGAGAAACTCAAAATTTGCCTCTGTCTCCTGCAGTCAAGGTAAGTGTTTAACTTTGGACTCACCTAGAGACCAAACTCTTGAGAAATCTGTATGCAGGTCAGGAAGCAACAGTTAGAACTGGACATGGAACAACAGACTGGTTCCAAATAGGAAACGGAGTACGTCAAGGCTATATATTGTCACCCTGCTTATTTAACTTAAATGTAGAGTACATCATGAGAAACGCTGGCCTGGAAGAAACACAAGCTGGAATCAAGATTGCCGGGAGAAATATCAGTAACCTCAGATATGCAGATGACACCACCCTTATGGCAGAAAGTGAAGAGGAACTAAAAGCCTCTTGAGGAAAGTGATAGAGGAAAGCAAAAAAGTTGGCTTAAAGCTCAACATTCAGAAAACAAAGATCATGACATCCGGTCCCAACACTTCATGGGAAATAGATGGGGAAACAGTGGAAACAGTGTCAGACTTTATTTTTGGGGCTCCAAAATCACTGCAGATGGTGACTGCAGCCATGAAATTAAAAGGCACTTATTCCTTGGAAGAAAAGTTATGACCAACCTAGAAAGTATATTCAAAAGCAGAGACATCACTTTGCTGACTAAGGTCCGTCTAATCAAGGCTATGGCTTTTCCTGTGGTCATGTATGGATGTGAGAGTTGGACTGTGAAGAAGGCTGAGCGCTGAAGAATTGACGCTTTTGAACTGTGGTGTTGGAGAAGACTCTTGAGAGTCCCTTGGACTGCAAGGAGATCCAACCTGTCCATTCTGAAGGAGATCAGCCCTGGGATTTCTTTGGAAGGAATGATGCTAAAGCTGAAACTCCAGTACTTTGGCCACCTCATGAGAAGAGTTGACTCGTTGGAAAAGACTCTGATGCTGAGAGGGATTGGGGGCACGAGGAGAAGGGGATGACAGAGGATGAGATGGCTGGATGGCATCACTGACTCGATGAACGTGAGTCTGAGCGAACTCCGGGAGATGGTGATGGACAGGGAGGCCTGGCGTGCTGTGATTCATGGCGTTGCAAAGAGTTGGACACAACTGAGTGACTGAACTGGACTGAGAGAGCAAACGTTGACTTTGCACTCACCTAGAGATGAGTACAGAGAGGGAAGTTAGACCTGGAAGGCTCTTGAGCCTTCACATTTAGGACCCAGGGAAGGATGGAGGAAAGACCCACAGCCCAGGTGTTTGGTACCATTGTTTTGTACTCCCAGGTTTTTATTTATTTATTTAGCCAAATGCCCCAAATTCTAAATCACAGTAACATTTTGAACATTTTCAAAGCAAAGCTCCAGCAGGGGTACTTCCATGTACACACAGACTTCACCATTGTAATGATTTTCCTGTTCTATGTGCAATGAGCCAAGAGAGAGTCTTCAAAATCTTTTTTTCTTTTTATACAAAAATGCATTCTCTCCCTGAAATATTCATTTAAGTAATTCAGCTACCTACCTCAGGCTCATGATAAATTATTTAAATAATTGCTTTATTTCTCTGCTTCATTTTGCTAATGTAGATCTGGCTTTTGCTTATAGTTTTATTGCCAGCTTTATGTTTTTCAGAGAATTAGAAATAAAGTGTTGGTTGTTTCTTTGGGGTTTACTGCTGAGGTATTAAGAATAACTATGTCCTCATGTCCCACAATTAGAAGTGTGTGTGTGTGTGTGTGTGTGTGTGTGTCTGATTATCAGATACATTAGAGACAGCTTTCATGGAGGTGGGTAATAAGGGAGAGAAATCTCTAAGAGCATTGGTTGAAAGTTCCTGTATGAAGCTGTTAATATTTCTATTAAATATTGCATTTCAATTAGGCTGTCACACTTAGTTTTCCAAAAAACAATGTAATATATAAGTCCATTTTCCCATAACTTTGCTAGCCATGATACAATGTAATATATAAGTCCATTTTCCCATAACTTTGCTAGCCATGATACAGAAGGAACGTTTCCTTCAATATGACGTGATGTCTGGTTAATGCTCAGTAAATACATCCAGCGTCTCCACTGAAGGGGTTCTGACCTGGGATTGACTTGACTTTGTTCTGTTAACTTGTGTGATGTGATGTCACTTTAGCTGGAGGGCATTTGGTTGGCAGATTCGGAGAGGAGGAAAGCACACAGAACCAGTTTGGGAGTAATGCTCCAGTGGCTTGATGATAAGGAATGGCGAGAAAAGGAGCCCACCAGTTTAAAACATCCTGATGGCATCTTAGGTCCCTGAATGAGAGAAACAAGAAACATAACAAAACCTCAAGGAATGAAAAGTCAAAACATACAGTAGACGTATGGGACAAGGGAAAGAAAGAAACAATACATCTGAGGAATTGTTTAGGGCTTCTGAATAAGACGACAACATGTCTATCTAGCCTGATTCCACTTTGTCCCAAAACAGTCAAAGTGGGAGGAAGTGAACCAGCCTTCTTTCTTTCTAACTTTCCATGGGTGGGGCTCCCTCCCTGAAACACACAGCCCAGGATTTCTGCATAGGAGGGGCAAAGGCTCTTAAAAACAGCACTGTTTAAATAGCCACTTACAGACATTAAGTGCAGGCTTTAAGAAACTATTTTTTGTTAAAACCAATAGCACTCTGTAGAACCTGTAGTCACTGCCAGTTCCATCACAGTGTGCTATTTTGAAGGTCTCAATGTCCTTCACTGGACTATTTATTACTAAACCTAACAATCACTGCCTGAAATTTGTTTTTACCTTCAGTGACTTCCACTTTGTGGGTCTTGCAGCACTCTGGCCTGTGAAGCTGAACTTTTCCAGGCTCATCGAATTTCTTGTGTGGAGAAGTCAAAGCAGACAGCTGACTTTTAAAATATCCTGTAACACCTCAAATATTTTCTACATGCCTGGCCTGGCCAGAGTCTTTTAGAAGGATTCCAACCTCATCCCATTATCCAAATGATTTTGTTTGAAGAACACTCAATGCAGCACTGTTGGTGAGCAGTCCAAGTTTGATGCATGATACAGGATGCTTGGGGCTGGTGCACTGGGATGACCCAGAGGGATGGGATGGGGAGGGAGGTGGGCGGGGGTGTTCAGGATGGGGAACATGTGTACATCCGTGGTGGATACATGTTGATGTATGACAAAACCGATACAATATTGTAAAGTTAGAAAAAAAAAAGAAGTCATTGATGAGCTGCCGATGTTTTCATAAAGCTGCAAAAGACATGATTGTTTTTGGGTCATTCTTTCTGTGGCTACTGCCACGGGCAGCTGCTGCTTTGGAATCTGAGAGCTGTGTTGGACTTTGATCACAACTTTGCTTCTTGGATTCTTTTTTTTTCTTCTGTCTTCTCGTCTTTTCTTCATCCACCCAATTGCCTAATCCAGAAAACCGGATACCATTCTGGATTTGTGGCGCCCCCTTTTCCCCTGCATTGAATTTTCTCATGGAGAAGCTAGTCCTTTCCTAATCACATCTTACTTGTATCATTTCTCTCTGCTGAAATCTATTGTCTTTTGGATGAAGTCCAGTCTTCATCGGCCCTGATCATCTGTCAACCTCTCCTCGCTCAGCTCTCTCCTCCTGCTGTGCGGGTACGAATCTTTAAGGCCTTGCTCCTTAGCCAACCCTTGCCCCATAAATCCTGCCCTTACACACAAGCATGCTGGCATCACCCAGCTGGACCACATGACAGAACACTCTTCTTCCCAGCTCTGGGTGAACCTGATGTCCTTGTTTCATCCAATGTGTCCTTCTGTCTCTCCAAAGAAGTCTGGCCTTGGGCTTCATCCTGTAAGAGCTTGCCCAAGGAAGACAGAAAATTTTACTTGTCTCAATCCTGGCAGAGTCTTTCCTTTGATTGCCTTCTACAACAATGGCCATGGAAATAAGACTTAATGCAATCCTATTCTGTCATCTGCTCACTCTTACTCATGGTGACCCCAGTTCCTTATGCATCTGGAAGGTTGGCATTCACAGAATCCCTCGTGTGCTCTACAAACCAAAGGATCAGTAGGCTGGCCCTTGAAGTTGTGATGGCTGAGCACTTCATGACCCAATCTTGCTTCAGTTCAGTTCAGTCCAGTCACTCAGTCATGTCTCACTCTTTGTGACCTCATGAACTGCAGCACATCAGGCTTCCTTGTCCTTCACTATCTCCCAGAGTTTGCTCAAACTCATGTCCATTGAGTCAGTGATGCCATACAACCATCTCATCCTCTGTTGTTCCCTGCTCCTCCTGCCCTCAATCTTTCCCAGCATCACCATCTTGCTTAATGAATACTAATATCATGACTTATGTATATCCCATGAGTTAGGCCTGTTGTTTGTGGCATCTGGCTAGGTGGTTGTTTCACAAACCAGTACCCTAAGATCATGGCATCTGGTCCCATCACTTCATGGCAAATAGATGGGGAAACAATGGAAACAGTGAGAGACTTTATTTTCTTGGGCTCCAAAATCACTACAGATGGTGATTGCAGCCATGAAATTAAAAGATGCTTGCTCCTTGGAGGAAAGCTATGACAAACCTAGATAGTATATTAAAAAGAAGAGACATTACTTTTCTGACAAAGGTCCATCTTGTCAAAGCTATGGTTTTTCCAGGAGTCATGTATGGATGTGAAAGTTGGACCATAAAGAAAGCTGAGTGCTGAACTGATGCTTTTGAACTGTGGTATTAGAGAAGACTCTTGAGAGTCCCGTGGACTCCAAGGAGATCAAACCACTCAATCCTGAAGGAAATCAGTCCTGAATATTCATTGGAAGGACTGATGCTGAAGCTGAAGCTCAAATACTTTGGCCACCTGATGTGAAGAACTGACTAACTGGAAAAAGCCCTGATACTAAGAAAGACTGAAGGTGGGAGGAGAAGGGAATGACAGAGGATGAGATGGTTGGATGTCATCACTGACTAGATGGACATGAATTTGAGCAAGCCCTGGGAGCTGGTGATGGACAGGGAAGCCTGGCATGCTGCAGTCCATGGGGTCAGAAAGAGTCAGACACGCCTGAGTGACTGAACTGAACTGAAACCAGTATCCTAAGGAATTGGTATCATCTCAGGCAAAATTACATGAGAAGCCATCTCTGATTAAATATATCTGGCAAGAATAGTACACTGTAAACACCATGCGACACCATGGACTGTAGCCTACCAGGCTTCTCCGTCCGTGGAATTCTCCAGGCAAGAATACTGGAGTGGGTTACCATGTCCATCTCCAGGGGATCTTCCCGACCCAGGGATCGAACCCGGGTCTCCCGCATCAGAGGCAGACACTTTAACCTCTGAGCCACCAGGGAAGCCCACTATACCTCTCTAGAAGGTGTTTATAGTATGAGAATTCCTTTAGAAAGGAAATCCATTTAATAGAGAGTTTAAATGTTTGTCCCAAGGTGAGACATCTGGTTAGTGAGGAGGCTGATAGGAGAATCAGATGGTCTATAATTCTTACTACAGTTGTTCATACAGATTAGGCCATGGTAGCTCCAAATCTTCCTGGCTGGAGATTACAGACATTTGGAAGATGCAGCCACCACCTAGACCACAGGGATCTACAGCAGGCAAGACAGACACTGTGGCATATTAAGTCAGTCACTTGAAGTATGATAATCTAGTGGACAGAGAAAGGTCATTTGGGAAACCAGTCTCTGGATAATGATGCTTGATATCAAATCAAGTTACCTAAGACTCTGTTTCAAAACAGAATTACTTTGAGTTTTCTTCAGCTGTGTTCTCAAAGTAATCACACTTCAAAGAAGACACAATAAGCCAGATGCCCATCTCATAGGATGGCACATTGAGATCTGAGAATCTGTTTCTATTCTGTGTATCCCATTCCTGCCATCTCACACTTGGCAGACAGATGCCATGCATTATGCAGCGATTTCCTGGAGGGTGGTTTGCATTACCAGTATCCTGCTCCCTTATTGAGGTTCAGGACTGCACAGAACTTTGAAGCACTGTTAACTCCAACCAATTTGATTATCTAGTGCTGAAAGCTCATAAATCAAAAGGCAGGTGCTTATGACCATAATAAAATATTGACTTACATCTATATGTCACAAGCAAACATTAGAATATATTAAAATTTATGAAAAATGTAGTTTTGCAAATGTGTTTTTGCCACAAGTGGCAATTTCATTAAATGTCTTTGATGTAGGCTCTGTAGTCTATTCAAAAAGAGACTTTGAAATTTAAAGAGAAGCGATTCATATGTCTTTGCTGTCGGTTTAGGTCGTCTCATACTGAGAATATGGGACTTGTAATGACACGGAAACTGTTGACTTGATAGAACACAAGAGTGAGTGAACTGTGCCCAAATGTAGGACTAGGTACTGGATGCTGAGAGACACATAGGTAAACTTGATGGAGGTTTTCCTCCCTTAAAAGAATTTAGTATTTCCAATAATGATGAAGCCACATGTATATAATAAAAGGTAGGGAGTGAGAAGTGTAAGAGTTACTTGCTCTTGAGGACTGTAGGGGAGCCTTCATAAAGAAGGAGGGATAAGGACTTCCATGATGGTCCAGTGCGTGAGACTTCACCTTCCAATGCTGGGTATACAGGTTCAAGCCCTGGTTCCAGAGCTAAGATCTCATATGCCTCAGGGCCAAAAACCAAAACGTAAACCAGGCACGATACTGTAACAAATTCAATAAAGACTTTAAATATGATCCACATTAAAAAAATCTTAAAAAAACAAAATTTTTTTTTAAGAAGGAAAATTTTTTTTCTACTTCTGTGTCGTCATTGTGTCTGTCTCATTTGAGTCTTACTTTTGGAACCTCAAAATTTCTCCTCCATTTCTACTTTCTTAGTTAGAATCTTATTAGTGCCTTTATTCTCACATTTGTACAGTCTGCACTGGTTCTCAATTGTGTGTTCGACTTCACAATTTTGATTAGATGCTGTTTTGAATCTATAGTTTTCTCTGTGTCTTGTTGTAAACACATTGAGGGTGAAGAATTTGCCTAATTTGCTTTTGAATCCCAGATCCTGCCACATAGTCGTTATTAATAACAGTTTACTGAGTAAAACATGGCTGTTCTATGTGCAATAGTGCAGCTGACCTGGTCATGCCATTTTGCATATCAAACCTCTCTTGGTGCTTATCTTATAGAAATTGAGCATTCTCTAGCTCTGTTATTCTCAGCACTATCTTATCAAAGCTTGTTTGAGTTGAAAGGAGACTGATCATCTAAGGAGGACATCAAGAAATTAAAATTACAGGCTACTATTTCTTATGGATACAAATATAAAAATCTTTAACAAAATATCTAGTGAATAGAATTTGGCAACATGCAAAAGGATAATGCATCATGTCTAGGAGCTGGTTATGTCTCCCTGCCAAAATCATACATTGTAGTTCTAGAATTCTAATACCCAGGACCTCAGGGTGTAACTCTGTTTGGAAGTAGGGTCTTTAAAGAGGGAATTAAATTACAATGCAGTCATTAGGGGGATCCTAATCCAGTATGACTGGGGTCCTGGTAAGAAGATAAAGTTCAGACACAGACGGAAGACCTTGTCATGACACAGGAAGAAGATGACCATCTATAAGCCAAGAAGAGAATCCTGGAGCAAATCCTTACCTCGTGAACTTCAGAACAAACCACACCTACTGGGCCGACACCTTGATCTGGGCCTTGAAGTCTCCAGAGCTTGAGGAAATAAATTTCTGTTAAGCCAGCTAGTCTATGGCACTTTGCTATGTCCACCCTGGAAAAACCACTACGCATCAAAACCAAAAATTAGTAGAATCAAGAAAAAGGTCATATGATTTCAAATAGGTTTAGAAAAGGCATTTGAAAGAATCAAAATCTATTTAAAATTAAAAACTTTCAGCAAAGTAGAAATACAAAGAAATGTTCTCAATCTGGAAAAAGGCATCCACCGAAAACTTAAAAGGGAAACTCAAATACTTTCTCCTAAGATCTAGGATGGGACAAGGATGCTTGCTGTCACCACTTCTATTTTATGTTGTTTTGAAGATTATAGTCCAATAAAGTAAGAAAAAGAAATAAAAAGCATAAATATTAGAAAAGAAGAAATGAAACTACCTTTATTTGCAGATGATGTTTGCATATGTCAAAAACCCCCAAAAGAACAACTAGAATGAACAAGTTCTCAGAAAACAAGGTCAATATACAAAAATCAAACATATAAATAATAACAAATACATGGAAAAAAATTTTTAAATCATTTGCAATAGCATGAATTTTAAAATTCTTAGGGATAAATTTAACAAAAGACGTGCAAGTTTACTTTACTGAAAACCATGAAATGTTGCTCTTCATGAATTGGAAAACTCAATATATGTTGAGGCATTAATCCTCCCCAATTTCATCTAGACATGCCACTTATTCAAAATACAGCATTTGATGGACAAAATTGACAAGCTGATTCTAAATTTACATGGAAATGCAAAGGACCTAGAATAGTCAAAACAATATTGCAAAATAATAAAGCTGGAAGACTTAGACTACCTATTTCAAGACTTAAAATTATGGCAACAAAGACATAATAATGGCATCCTATAGACAACGGAATAGAATAAAGTTTAGAAATTAGCCCTGCACTTACATGGTCAATTGATTTTGATAAATGTGCTGCAGTACTTCAACAGGAAGCAACTGATGCTGGACCTATTGGATAAACTGAAAACTGGAAAAAGGTGGCAGAGAAGTTAAATAAATTACTCAATATAATGCAGATGGGTCATGACTCCTAATTTGACGGCTTGGGGTAGTTTCTATTGCCTACAACAGATATTTTGAAAATAGCTTGGTGCATTTTAGTTTGTATAAAATGTAGCCTGAATTTATGTGGCTAGGTAATATCTCCAGTATGTTTTCTTATATCTAGTTCATTACTTAGGATTTGAGATTTAGCAATAGGTGTCCTCCCAGGATGGTACATACCCAGCTGGCTACATTACATATAGTCTGATTTAATAAAAATCCTAACAGTGAGAATCTTGTTTTTACCTAGCACTATCTTAACGCCACTGAAGAGTATCTGTTTTCATTTTTTTTTTTTTGAGTTCTTGGCTTCTTATATGAAACTCTTCAGATAAGCAATGAAAAAGAATGAGCACTAGTTTCTCCTATTTTGATAATTAATGAATTACAGTAGGATAAAGGTAAAATTGGATGAAGGCAGAGGGAAAT
Organism: Nanger dama; assembly: GCA_917880005.1. Classification (NCBI taxonomy): domain Eukaryota; kingdom Metazoa; phylum Chordata; class Mammalia; order Artiodactyla; family Bovidae; genus Nanger; species Nanger dama. The sequence continues at coordinate 32,003,603 of CAKJTW010000023.1, forward strand.
GGACTGACTGACAGTTTGGGGTCAGAAAATCCTGGGGTCTGAGCATTACCAATTTTTATGTTTTCTTACAGCCTGAATCCACAGGAGATTTTTATTCTCTGAATCCAGTTAGATAGTTTTTAAACATGCTTTTAAAAAAGAATATCATGTAGAAAGCTATGTAAATATGGCAGTGCATGGGCAAAGAGAATACTGATGATTAAAGATGTTCATATAGGTGAGGCAGAATGGGGTAGGTAGACAGGTTTCAGAAAACAACAAGAAATCTGGATTCCAGTGGCCTACATTCACCTGGACAAGGGTTCTGACATGCTAGAGATACAGATACTCTGTGGAAATCTCTTGTATGTGTTGAAAAGTTTCCGATATTTGGGGGCTATATAGTATTTGCAGCAGCAATTCCATAGGGAGATAGTGTACTAGATACGGGAAAGGACTTTGAGATCTCCTTATCCAACCAAGTACAGAATACAGAGGAAGCAACTGAGGCCAAGATAAGTTAATTATTCTGACTTGGTCAGGCTGATACAGCTACTGACTCTTCCAGAGAAGGAGTCCAGGTGTTCTGATGCCAGGGGAAAGGCTGCTGTCTTTGCATCCTGTCACCTGGAAACTTCCATACCTTCCCCCTATCCTCGGCATCCAGGCAGTTTTAAAGATATGAAAGAACATTAAATGACACTTTTCTGGTCTTGGAGTTTTAGCTGAGAAGAACACATTCTAAAGACCAGTGTTGGCATCTCCATGGGCAGGGCTTCCTAATAGGTGGCTGAGACACAGTCATAGCCCCACAGCCTCCTGCAGCCATGTGGGTGAAGAGTTGCCACTTGAGCATCTTACACATGGAGAACACGAACATCTACCACTCCAGGACCATTCTGCAAAGACCTTCTGTTCCCTTAATTTTTTTGGATTCCTCTCACCCCAACCTTAAGAGAAACCACTAGCAGCTCTTGATTGGGGAGGGTGTTGAAGGAGGAGGAAAAATACTCCTACTCTAGGTTTTTGAATGTGGATACGCTCTGAGCTATGGAGAATGGAAGGAGCTATAGGTGGGATGACAAATGGAAAATTTTAATGCGTGGTTAGAGACTATTTGTTAACATTCATTTGTTTATTAGGACCTAGGGTACCAAGAAGAAATTATAGATTCTTCCCACATCATGGTGGGGAAGGGAAAGCCATCAGAGCATCTCAGAGTGAAGAAGAGAAATCAAGTTGTTTCCTGTTTGTGAGTTAAGTGAGCCCTGCTATTCTATGACATTGACTAAACTCTTCTGGTTCTTTTGACACTCATGAAGCATCTGTAGTCTTATCTGACTTACACTTTACTGGAGGGGGACTCCTTGATTCAACTGTGTTTGGAGTTGGGAGAATAGTCTAATCTATCTTCTTGGAGATCACATGGGGCTATACCTGCAGTCCAGAAATTAAAAGATGCTTGCTTCTTGGAAGAAAGCTATGACAAACCTAGACAGAGTATTAAAAAGCAGAGACATTACTTTGCTGACAAAGGTCCATCTAGTCAAAGCTATGGTTTCTCCAATAGTCATGTATAGATGTGAGAGTTGGACCACAAAGAAAGCTGAGTGCCAAAGAGTTGATGCTTTTGAACTGTGGTGTTGGAGAAGACCCTTGAATATCTCTTGGACTGCAAGGAGTTCCAACCAGTCAATTCTAAAGGAAATCAGTCCTGAATACTCAATGGAAGGACTGATGCTGAAGCTGAAACTCCAATAATTTGCCCACCTGATGCAAAGAACTCACTCCTTGGAAAAGACCCTCATGCTGGGAAATATTGAAGGCAGGAGGAGAAGGGATGATGGCAGATGAGATGGTTGGATGACATCACCAACTTGATGGACATGAGTTTGAGCAAACTCTGGGAGTTGGTAATGGAGATGGAAGCCTGGTGTGATGCAGTCCTTGGAGTTGCAGAGTCAGACACGACTGAGTTACTGAACTGAACTGAACTGATACCTGTTGCAGCATGACTGATCAGGCTTCTGTGAGAGAAAATGAATTTCTGACTATCTTCTGAGACATAAGTGAAGTTTCCTTCCTAGGCAATTGAACTCCCATAATAGTATTGGTCTCTGATTAGGTGGTGTGGCCCTAAATAGGGAAAGGATGCTATCTGTTGTCTAAGAATTAAACTTCTCAAATTCTGTAAATGCAGAACTCTAGTAGTTTCTTAAATCATCAAAATTTCTACAAGGACATTAATATGGAAAATTTTAAAAATTACAAGCAAGACCATTCACGAGTGAAACATTATGTAAGAGCTTCAGATTGCATATAAAACTGAATGATTCTAATTAATTCCCTGAAACTGTAAAATCTTTAAATCTGACATCATCTGAAACTGGTACAATCTCTAAAGTCTGATTCTTTGCTTTAAGTTTTTACTCAATTATTATTTTTGTTTCTGGGGAAAGTGTATTTTTAGCTTTGAAAAAATGTAATGATTACACAAATTCTTTTCAGCCCTGTAATTCAGTTGGCAGTTATTCTGTCTATGTGTATGTAGATGGTGGGAACATAACTTTCTGATGAATTGTTCTTTTCTTCCATTCGATAAAGGACTTTAAAATATATTATTGTTCTGTCTCCAAATACAAGTGGGTCATTATTTCCACTTCACTGTATCCTCAAAGAGATGAAGTCTTGTTCATGTGCTGTGCAGATAAGATGGTTGGCTTCAAGCATACTGTCAAAAGTGCCATATCTTGGCTCATTGTGTTTTCAATTAACATGTTACTCTCAACAACTTCAACCTAGGGTTAGGGCCAAACTTTGCTACCTAAGGCTCTGCTCTATTCCCTCTTTATACAGGATGTAGACAAATTATGTTCCTATTCTCCTTCCTGAATACTTTCTTTTATTTAAATTTTATTTTGACTTCTACTGAAATATAGTTGACTTACAGTATTATGTAAAATTTGGGTGTTCAACATATAAATTCAGTATCCAACTCCTTGTGACCCCATGGACTGTAGCCTGCCAGGCTCCTCTATCCATGGGATCATTCTGCAAAAATACTGGAGTGGTTGCCATTTTCTCCTCCAGAGGATATCTTCTGGGCCCAAGGATTGAACCTGTGTCACTCACGTCTCTTGCATTGCAGATGGAGTCATTGCCGATGGTTTCATTACTGCTGAGCCATCTATCGCTATTATTATTTTAATGGGCATAAGTGTATCATATCAATGAGTTGATATGATCAATCAATAGTGGAATTTTGGGCTCCAGAAATAAACTTCTTGGTGAGATATTTTGAAGAGAGGATGTGATATTGAAGTCAATATCAGTTTCAGTATTTTCCAATGTCCTTCTGCATCAAAGGTAGAAAATGAACTCTCTGGCCAGAGACACCTATGCTGAGGTCTCAGTTCTGCCAGTTATGACTCAAATGACTGTGGGGAAATGACCTCTGTCCCACAGAATTATTTTGAAAACTTGCTCTAACTTTTTCTCTCCAAAAACAGATTAGGTGCTCAACAAATATTATTCATTTGGTAAATATTAACTTATTTCCCCTTCTATTCTTTCAAACAAAATCATAAAAGCCAAGAAATGCGACCCAAATCAATGAAGAACCAGAAAGACAAAAGAGTCAGGGTCTCAGTAGTCAAAGCGGTAAAGCTAAAGCTAGCTCTGGGTGTTTAATTAGCTCTCCAATGCAGCTTCCATGATTCCCCAAATGTACGCAGTTTCTCTGGAGCTGGAAAGTCTAAAAGCACATTTGTTTAGCCCAGATATTCTATTACTTGGATCAGGAATTAAAATCCTGGGACTCGGATTCTCCTAACAAAAATCTCAACTGTAACTTGATATTTTCTAGTATTTGTTAAAACTTAGGCAATGGCTCATTTATTGAGCCAAAGCGGCACCATTAAGTATGTTAGAATCATGGATTCACAACAAAAATGAGGAAGAGGTGGACTTCTTTTCAGTCATAGAGCTTGTTAGTGGCCGTGACATGACTCAGCCAGATGTTAACTGTCTCGTTAAAGTGTTCTTTTTAGCACATGCCTTTTTTTTTTTTTTTTTGCCAGAAAAAAATGACATTGAAAAATTCATTTATGCTTCTTGGCATAGACAGTTTTAAGAATTGTGATGCACTTCGTGTTAGCTTGGGAGAGCTGCATAAATGAAAATGAAACTATTCATCTTATGGCATGGTGGGTATGGAGAGTAATGAATTTCTGTAATTCCAGCATTGCCAGTCAGATCTATCAGTGCAGGGAAACACTGTTAGGCTGTCTGTGGTCAAGTGAACGTGGCCAGAGAAAATGGAGCCATTCCACTGATGTCTTCTGTGGGCACCCAATAAACTTATGTTGAACTAAGCTGGAGAACTGTGGCTTCACTTTCTGAATGTGTGATTTTCTCACTGAGCTGGAAATCCAAAGTGACATCCATATGCTTTCAACCAAGCTGAGCCTCTGCTGGTGAAAGTATTATTATTTTGAAATTGAAATGAAATATAAAAGAAAATAAGCAAAATAAAGTTAAATTTACTATAAAATGTTATGTGAAAGTCGCTCAGTCATGTCCAACTCTTTGACACCCCGTGGACTATATAATCCATGGAATTCTCCAGGCCAGAATACTGGAATGGGTAGCCATTCCCTTCTCCAGGGGATCTTCCCAACCCAGGGATCGAACCCAGGTCTCCCACCTTGCAGGCAGATTCTTTACCAGCTGAGCCACCAGAGAAGCACAAGAATACTGGGGTGGGTAGCCTATCCCTTTTCCAGTAGATCTTCCTGACCCAGAAATCGAACCAGAGTCTCCTGCACTGCAGGTGGATTCTTTATTAGCTGAGCTACCAGGAAGCCCCATATAATGTTATACTTGACCAAAGCTAAGAATGTTGATATTTTGTTTCCTCTGTTTCTAATTCTATGGTAATTAATAAAATAAGGGTACCGATAAAAAATGTTCATACGGGTCCATGAACATTAGCTTCATTAATTAATTCACTTTAGGGATTCCTCATTAAAAGATTGTGTGGTTTTGAATTTGTAATGGAAAGCATCCAGTTTGTTTTTTTGTTATTCATTGTCATAGCATCAATATATTGAAGTCACACTCTTGTCAATAGATTTCATGGTCATAACCTTTTCAGAAACTTGCTGTAGAATGTGTTGTTTTGAGTTTTCCTTCTAAAGAAAGTATCCTCATAGTAATTTTGAGAATAACAGCAATAATTACAGATTCCTGTGGATGGAAATCACTGAAGAAAATGATGGCCTGGCCTCCAGTCTACTTACTATTGCTACGTAGCTTCAGTCATGTCTGACTCTTTGCAGCCCCATGGACTGTAGCCTGCCAGGCTCCTCTGTCCATAGGATTCTCCAGGCAGGAATACTGGAGTGGGTTGCCATGCCCTCCTCTAGAAGATCTTCCCAACCTGGGGTCAAACCCATGTCTGTTACATCTCCTGCACTGGCTGGTGGAGTCTTTACCACTAATGCCACTTGGGAAGCCCCTAGTTACTATTGTACTGTAACAAATTACTGGAAACTTAAAGACAGAAAGCCACCATTTTATTAAGCTCATATATTATTGGCTTGATATTTGGAAAGAGCCTCTGGGAATAGGTTGTCTCTGTTGTATGATATCTGGGACTTCAGTTGGGAAGACTTGATGACTGGGGAACTGGCATTATTGAAGGCTGATTTGCTAACATGGCTGGCAGCTAGCGCTGGTTTCAGCTGGGATCTCATCTGGGGCCAGTGAGTAGAACACCTAGATTGATTCTCCATGTGGCTGTTTGAGCATCCTCACAGCATGGGGTCTGAGTCCAACAGCGAGTACCCTGTGGGAGCCAGGCAGCAGATGGATCATCTTTCAGGATCTGGCCTCAGAGGTCACATTGGGTCATGGGAGCCCTTGTCACAAGCCTGCCCAAATTAAGTGGAGGCAGCATAGACCCATCTCTCGATGGGAAGAGTGTCAAAATGTCACTGAAAGAGGGCCAAATGTATGGAAGATACCGTGGGCATCTTTGGAAAATGTAGCCTGCTCCATCTCTACTCTGCGGGAACGAAGGATGCATGCCAAGACCCTATGGCATGGTTTTCCCATGGCCTCCTGCTGTGGTTTGGTTACTTCCCCATATTTTACAGAGTGTGGGATTAGCTCTCAATTGAGTCTAGTTTACAGCTGAGATTGTAAACCAAGGTATAAAGATTAATTTTGTGTGTCAAGTTGACTGGGCCTTAGGGTGCCTAGATGTTTGGTAAAATGTTATATGGAGTGTGTCTGTGAGAGATTTTTGGATGAGGTTAACATTTGAACCTCATCAAATGAGGTTTTATTGACTATGCCAAAGCCTTTGACTGTGTGGATCACAATAAACTGTGGAAAATTCTGAAATAGATGGGAATACCAGACCACCTGACCTTCCTCTTGAGAAACTTATATGCAGGTCAGGAAGCAACAGTTTGAACTGGACATGGAACAACAGACTGGTTGCAAATAGGAAAAGGAGTACGTCAAGGCTGTATATTGTCACCCTGCTTATTTAACTTCTATGCAGAGTATATAATGAGAAATGCTGGGCTGCAAGAAGCACGAGCTGGAATCAAGATTGCCGGGAGAAATATCAATAACCTCAGATATGCAGATGACACCACCCTTATGGCAGAAAGTGAAAAGGAACTAAAAAGCCTCTTGATGAAAGTGAAAGAGGAGAGTAAAAAAGTTGGCCTAAAGCTCAACATTCAGAAAATGAAGATCATGGCATCTGGTCCCAACACTTCATGGGAAATAGATGGGGAAACAGTGAAAACAGTGTCAGACTTTATTTTGAGGGGCTCCAAAATCACTGCAGATGGTGACTGCAGCCATGAAATTAAAAGACACTTACTCCTTGGAAGAAAAGTTATGAGCAATCTAGATAGCATATTGAAAAACAGAGACATTACTTTGCCAAAAAATGTCTGTCTAGTCAAGGCTATGGCTTTTCCAGTGGTCATGTATGGATGTGAGAGTTGGACTGTGAAGAAAGCTGAGTGCTGAAGAATTGATGTTTTTGAACTGTGGTGTTGGAGAAGACTCTTGAGAGTCCCTTGGACTGCAAGGAGATCCAACCTGTCCATTCTGAAGGAGATCAGCCCTGGGATTTCTTTGGAAAGGCTAATGCTAAAGCTGAAACTGAAATACTTTGGCCACCTCATGCAAAGTGTTAACTCCTTGGAAAAGACTCTGATGCTGAGAGGGATTGGGGGCAGGAGGAGAAGGGGATGACAGAGGATGAGATGGCTGGATGGTATCACTGACTCGATGGACGTGAGTTTGAGTGAACTCTGGGAGTTGGTGATGGACAAGGAAGCCTGGTGTGCTGCCATTCATGGGGTTGCAGAGTTGGACACGACTGAGCGACTGAACTGAACTGAACATTTGAACAGGGTGGGTAAATTGAGTGAAGCAGATTGCCCTCCCTACTGCAGGTGGCCCTCATCCACTCATTTGAACAAAGAGCCTGACACCTTCCCTCAAAAAAGAGGAGACTCTTCCTGCTTGGATGCTTTAGCTGGGACATCAGTATTTTTCCTGCCTTCATCTTTGAATGGAAATGTCAACTCCTCTCACGTCTTCAGCCTGCTGTCTCTCAGACTGAAATCAATACCATTGGTTCTTCTGGGTTTTTGGTCTGCTAACCCCCAATCTTGGAAGTTTTCAACCTCTATTGCATAAGTAAGTTTCATAAGTAAATTCTCTATCTATCTATATATCTATCTGACTGTCTATCTATCATCTATCTATCTGCACATCCTATTGATTGTATGGAGAACTCTCACTCAAACACAAGGATTTAGGGTCTAACTTCTTCTTCTCTTTTTTTTAATGTGGACTATTTTTGAAGTCTTTATTGAATTTGTTACAATATTGCTTCTGTCTTATGCTTTGGTTTTTGGCTGTGAATTATTGTGGGATTTTAGCTCCTGACCAGGGATCAAACTTGTATCCTCTCATTGGAAAGTAAAGTTCCAACCACTGGACAGCCAGGGAAGTTCCATGGGGGTCTAGCTTCTTGCCAGCTCCAACACTGAGGTACCATTCAGGATAGATTTCAGGCCCTCCAAAGTAATGAAGAGTTATCTTCCTGGCCTCTCAGTTTTCTACCTTGATCCTGAATGTGGGGAATGGCATGGAAGAATGTGAGCTCCTGAGGGTGGGGATAACAGACAGTGAGAGACTGGCTGCTCAGTCTCCACTCCATCATCAGTGATGATGAGTGACAGGAGAAGTCATGGTGTAGGAGGTACTGGGGGACACGAATGTACCTGATAATGAAAGCACACCTCACATTAATCTGGATGTGGCATATGTTCATTGGCATCAGGATGCAAGATAACTGGCTTGGAAAACGTTGAGTGATTGAATGAGTTAATTCTTCAAAAACATCCCCTTCAGCAGAGGTCCTGTGATATTTGAGAGGCTGTAGTGATGGATAGATGTATGCTGAAAGATCATAAAGAACTCTCAAGATTAAAATGAAGGCATCTGAGCAGAGAATGAAAGGGGAAATCAGGCTGAGCATAAATAATGTGAAATCAAATGTGTCTCTGGAAATGGGATGCTTTGCCATTTGTGGGGGAGAACTAGCTGCAAAATCCACATAGTCAGCACGTGGCTGTTACCCAGTTACTGTTGGGAGAGGCATGAACTGTGGTGTGGAAATTAGTTCAGCTCATTCCTTGCTCATGCTGGAAAGACGATTGACCTGTGCCCAGCATGTATTTTTATTCTCAAACAGGGAGTGATTTGGTAGTGTTTGTCAGAGACAGTGTTCATAAACCATTTGTCATCTTCTGATGAGAGAGTTTGCATTATTTAAACTGAAAATGGAAATTACTTCTTTTGTTTTTTTTCCAGATGATTGAACAAATGCAACATTTAAAAGGTTTGGCATTCTCTGCCTTGTGCACTGAACACACACACACACACACACACACACATATGAGCTCTTCCTATGATGATTAACTGCTTATTTATTTATGATGATTAACTGTATGAGAGAGGTAGGCAGGGAGAACGACATCACTGAAAACAAACCACTTCATATTTTGGATGCCAAACCTGCTGAAAACCACAATGTTTTCTCAGCATGCAATGAGACAGCTGATTCTGGATGAACTCAGTTTTCCAGTCCAGGGGTCCAAATAGTGTGAAGAAGCTTTCTGAAGGTCACATGAGGTTGAGAGAATTTGTCTTTCTACTCTTAGAACAGTGCCTGGAAAATTCTTCCCCAAGCTATCAATATTTCACAACATTCTGAAAATATTCTTAGGTTATTGATCATGCCTAAGTACTGCTTATGGTCATCCTTTTATCCTTTGATATTTTTCTTAAATGTTTCACTTCTAGCAGATACATTTATACATTAGATTAGAAACTCAAGGGTAAATTAACTTATTTGCAAAAGTCTTATTGGATTATTAATTTATTTGAATAATTTCTAGAGTGAATTTTAAAATTAGAAACTCTCATTTGGTATTACTTTTGCTTCCAAAATCTTCCTTTGGCATTAAAATATTTTTGGTATAAAATATTCAGCAATCATTAGGTTTCCATCTGTGACACATGGTATGATTCATGAAAAACTCCTCATTGATTGGAAAGTTAACTAGCCAGCAGTTAGTGACTTGGGTTATTTTGCTCCTAAGAAGGGTATTTGTTGATGCAATAAGATATCAAAAGCATTGGTGCTTAATGGACTAAGGGCACCAACCCTTTGTGCAGTTGAGAATTTTTGTGTAACTTTACATAAGTTTACGGCTTTATAGCTGTAACTTTACAGCTGACCCTCTCAACCAATCGCAATCCACCACTATAGTGTGGTACCATAATAAGTGTTTAGGGGAAAAAATCCACATGTAAATGGACTCATACAGTTCAAATCTGTTATCCAAGGCTCCATTTTGTTTATATTTATTTATTTAAAATGTATTAATGGTTAAATTGTTTTAATTTTAATTTTTTTATTTATAGCATGCATGATTCTAAGTTCCCCAACCCATGGTCCCTGCAGTGGAAGCAGAAAATCTTAACCACTGGACAGCCAAGGAAGTCCCGAAGGGTCCACTGTATTGAGAAAAAACACAAAAGCAATTAGACCAAGGGTGTTTTTTTAAGGCAACTATAAACTAGGAAAAAGGAAAAACATTATAATCATGGATTTACACTTAGTGTTTCAGGAAAAAATATTACATATATGTTTATTCACATAAATCAATAGCAAATAATGATTTACTTAACTTAGTGTTATAATGGAAAGATGAGTGAGGGATGGTATTGTTAGAATATTATAAGAAAGATAAATCTTTATAATAATATCTAACATTTAGAAAATTAAGATGCAAAAATAATAAAGCATGATAATTTAGAAAAACAGAGGTTACCAACAGAAGTCAGAATTCAGTGAGTTAAAAAAATATCAGGACTGGGAACTGGGCCTAGAGGTGATGAGAGATGCACAGAGTTACATCTGATACTTTTTATTCTTTTCCCCTTTGATTACTGAAATTAAATTATGTAAATGCAAAATAAATTTATTTATGTAAATTGAAAAAGAATGATAGGGTATCCTTCAGATGAACAAGGCTACTTAGAGCTGTTATCTGATTGGCTTTTGAATAGCATTTTAAGTTAGGAGTAAATATAATCCAAAAGAGAGAGATCAGGGAATAATTCAATGATTTAATAGTAATCAGTTTCACTTGCTACTGAAATTTCAACTCTTTGAAGGCAGTGGCAATTTGTTTTAGGAACAAACTAGACTTGTTTGGGTACAAGTCAGTAAATGACTTGTCTTTCACTGGTCTTTCTCCTGCCAGACTGATGTCTGAGCTGATGTCTCATAAAAACCAGTTTCCTCTGGCTTTTAAAGGAAAGACAATCTCTTTTCCATCCTCCCTCCCTCCCTCTCCTTCCTCCCTTCTTTCCTTTCTTTCTTCCTCAACCTCTTTCCTCTTCCTGTTTTACCTCCTCATTCTTCTATTACTGCTTCTCTTCCTTTTTCTTTGTTAGATGAGTCCAGTGCACATCAATATTTCTCACTGGTTCTTGAAAACTCCTATATGATAAGCTCATGAAAAACAGTTTAATGAACAACCTGGACCTAATAGAAGTGAAGTTATAGAGCACATTGATTTTTTTTCCTTAATGACATTCCTAGGATGGTATCTTTGATGATCTTATAGACTTTTCCTTCACTTCTGTGTGTTCATGTAGTCTTAGCTTCAGATTTTTAATGTTTATTTAGCCATAATAGAAAAAAAAATGAAATGTAGCCTTATTGATCATGACGTTCCCCCTATCCTCTCAGCTCCCAGTCTGACATAGGATTAGAAGTCTACAGTGGGGAAGGGGGCTATGGCTTGACATGTAAACTATTATCCTGGGTTTTTCATTTCCTGTCTGTCCTTCCTGTTGCTGGTCCTGACTCCTCCAGGACTGGATGAATGGGGAGAAAAAGGGGAGAGCTAAAATCTTAGTTGGCTGCTATTGTTTGCATCTCTCCCTTGGTTCCCAAATGCCCTTGGTCATGGTAAACATTCCAGACTGACTCTTTCTCTCATAACAAACACTTCTTTTTTGTGTGAGAAAACACTCTTTCCCCTATTGGCTTTGAAACTGGTTGCTATGTCGTGAGTTGCCTGTGGAGAAGGCCATGTAGCAATGAGCCGAGGGCAGCTCCCAGTTAGTAAGCAAGATACTGAAGCCCTCAACATGACTCTCATGAGGAACTTGAAGCTGCCACCTCCACGTGAGATTAGAAGTGGATCCTCCCGAGTTGAGTCCCAGATGAGACCACAGTCCCAACCAGCTTCTCAATTGCAGCCTTGCAGAACATACAGTTCAGTCAAGTCTGGACTTGTGACCCATGGAAACCGTACTTTGTTTCCAAAGTTTACGTTCCTGTTTTTTTACAACCACAGGTAACTAATAACTCAAACAGATTTCTTCATATAGCCTCCCTCCGGAGGTTTCCTGTCATACTCTGACTAATACCTTATTACTTACCCTTCTGAGGCTCATCCCTCACAGCCTCTTTCTGTTGGGCTCACCTAATCCCTTGGCACATGTCTTGGGCAGTGTGTCTTTCAAGATAGATCAAGTCCAGCTAAATTCTGTGAGGTCAACTCTTTTCCACGGGTAAATTCATCACTGGAAAGGCATTTTGCTTTCACGACAGCTTCTCTACCTACTCTGCTAGCAGGACAATCCAGCCAGGACAACTTCTGATCTTTAGAGTTTCTCCAAGTAAGTGTCAGGCAGAAATCTCTGTGTTGCTTGAACTCAAAGGGACACGTATTAGGTTCTTTCAAGATATCTGTCTCCACACTCTTCTAGGTCCCTTAGTAGAGAGGGACCCATGTATTTACATAGCTTGGCAAGCATACAGTCAGAAGATGTTTCTGTTCTAGAAAACATTCCCACCTTAATTGACCAGTTCTCTGGAAGCCTTCTTTACTTGGCTTGAGGTTGCGGTAGGGGAGCTGAGGTCGCCTCTCTGTTTTTATTCTATTATATTTATTTATTTGGCTGCTCTGGGTCTTAGTTGTGGCATATGGGATCTAGTTCCCAATCAGGGATTGAAGCTGGACCCCCTACCTTGGGAGCATGGAGTCTTAGCCGTTGGACCACCAGCAAAGTCCCTTGTTTGTATTTTTTTAATCATCTGTTACCATATTTTATATTGATCATCCCCTTTCTTGAGAATATGTGAACACCAAATACTTTATAGTCTCAGCTCTGAAGCTTCAGCCAAAATTCTGTGATGACAAGATAAACTTAACATCTTGATAGAGTCTTCATTTTCTAAATTTTATGTATGTTATAAATATTCATCTTTCCCTTGCATCATTGTAGTATGAGCATGGGACCCGGAAGTGTTATTTTTAAAAAGGAAAAGAATGTAAACAAGTAATCTATTATTGTCAAGGGAGTAGTCTTCCTTTTAACCTCTTTCACAGAAGCTATTAACTTCACTTCGAAAACAGAGAAATGAGAAACAGCCTATCCAAATTGCTGAGCATAGGGTCTTGAGAGATAATTCGACAAAAGGATTAGAAAAATCCCAAAATAGTCACTGGGATCTGGAGGTCAGAAAAGATGAGAGGAATCCCTGAGAGTTAAGATTAAGAACAAGCAGGAGGAAAAATGACAGATATTCTACTTCACTTCCATAGCATGGGAGGTTGGATTGATTATATGAGCACATATGGATATCCTTAAACTAAATGAAAATTAATTGTATGATTTCTTGCGTTCCATAAGCTCTTCTCAATTAGACCCTCTTACTTGACTGTTCAAGTTTAAGTAGCGTTCCCATGACCCAGGTGGGTACAGAGTTATCTGGAATTCCCAAGAATTGTTTCTGGACAGGAATGTAAAAATGGGACCTGGTGATAGGAACCCATAGGCAAGTGATGCTCAAACACTAACCATCCTTAAGTTTAGGTGAGTCAATTGTTATTGATATGGTGACTTAAAAGGATTCATTCTTGGTCTAAGGCTGCAATGGGGGATGTGAACTGGAGCTATAGTTGACTGGATGACCTAGTCATTATCATCTCCCCAGTTTTCCATGTATCCATATCTTGGGGTTTGCTAAAGTGCTGTCTGGCAACCAGTGTGTCCAAAGCAAAGTAGGGTAGAAACCATTCTAGAAACAGGCATTTTGGTGGACATAGCTGGTACTTCTGTGTCAATAGTGCAGAGCATTTTTAGCTCTTTCTCTTGAGTTATTTGCTTGAATGTTGCATACTGGCCTTTCATATACTTTTGTCCTACAGGCTTCAATAATGCTGGCTTTCAGCTCTTATAGTATGGGAAATGCCTATAGGAATCTTTTAAGAAAGCTCTGCCTAACAAGTCTGACTTTTACCATAAGGGTGTCTTGTTAAAGGTTCCAGAAGATCTCTTTATAAACTTTGGTTTTATTATATTTTTAAACTTAGAATATAGAAGTCAAGCTTAGTATTATAGGATGTTTCTGGTGTATTCTCTGTATCTTTTTTTTTACTGCTCTGCTGAAACTGTACCTTCCTTTTGGTTATTATTATCACAGAGGAACCAGACGTTGAAGAAAAGCCAAGTGATTTTTCTATTTTTAAAAAATGTCCTGCAAAAGTTCCTTCTGGCTTCTCTTCATTTTTGTGTTTCTTACTCCTGGAGTTTTTCATTGTGTGCTGTTGATGAATGCAGTTGACTGCTAATCAATATTAGCAGCCAGAGTCGTAAAGATATTACTGAATTATAAATGATCTTTAAAGATACATTTCAAGAAGCAATCAGTTTTAGAGCTGCATTTGTTATCACATTGTTGACAACTTTGATATCAGGACTTTAATATCCTGTAGGATAATGAAATTTCTACCCAATGCAGATTTTCTCTTTGTATTATAATAACTGGATATTACTTCAGGTGGGTGAATGGTAATATTTTCTTGAGCTCTTTTCATATTAAGGTTCTTAAGAGGGTTTCTTTTTTTTTTTTTCCAAGCCAGAGGAGTCCATAGACTTAAGGATAAAGTAATAAAGGAGAGGTGCTTATCCGAGAAGAAAAAATCCTGTTCTCTTCGCCTCCAGCTGGTCCTGTGCTCCTGGCAGATAGCCTACAGGTTATGTTGGGGCTGTTGATCTCTCACCAGCAGTTGACAGGAACAATGACAAGAATCTAGGGAAAGAAAGTGCCTTTGTAGAGGTGAACATTGAAGGGAAGCTTGCTGATAAGCTTGTTTCAGGGAAACATAAAGTCGGAGTATCACAGGATCTCAAATAGGTATGAATTACAGCAATTGCGAGGGCCCAGGAGGGGAAATGACCCTCACTCCACTCAATTTGCTCCCGCTCTCTACGCAGCTCTCCTATGCAATGTGTCTTAAATTTTTTTGTTTCTTTATTTTGTTTTATTTATTAAGATAAAAACAAATGACCAAAAAAGATAAAAAGAGGAAGTCAACATTTATAGCCTCTGTTGGTATTAGTGGCCAGGACAACATATTTTTATGTTCTGAAAATCATTATCTTGGAATGCCAGACATACATTTTCTAATGAGATTGGCTATAAATTATTACTGGTATTAGTTAATGAGCTTTGCTTGAATATCAGCTTGTCTTTAGAGCACTCAACCAGGCCCTCTTAATTTTCAGCTCAAACCTGCTGGCATTTAATTATATTCCATTGTATATAGGTACCATTCACGTGCATGAGTCTGGTTTCCTGAATCACCTTGTAATGTCTGTGAGTCAGAAACTGGTTATCTCTTCTCTTGATTTTTCCAACGGGTATAGCATGTACTGCTCACAATAACTATTGATAAAACTGAGAGAAAACAGCTTATGGTTGTTGTTCAGTTGCTAAGTTGTGTCCAACTCTTTGTGACCCCATGGACTGCAGTACACCAGGCTCCTCTGTCCTTCACTATTTCCTGGAGTTTGCTCAAATTTAAGGCCATCGAGTCAGTGATGCAATCTAATCATTTCATCCTCTGCTGCCCCTATCTCCTTTTGCCTTCAATCTTTACCAGCATCAGGGTCTTTTCCAATGAGTCGGTTCTTCACTCATACAACTTAATATTTAAAAAACATTAAAAATAGGCAGAAGGCCCGAATAGACATTTTTCCAAAGAGGATATACAGATGGCCAACAAGCACATGAAGATTGCTCAGCATTACTAATCATCAGTTCAGTTCAGGTCAGCTGCTCAGTCGTGTCCGACTCTTTGCGACCCCATGAATCGCAGCATACCAGGCCGCCCTGTCCATCAGAGAAATGCAAATCAATACCACAGTGAGATATCACCTTACACTTGTCAGAATGACTGTCATCAAAAAAAAATATCTACAAATAACAAATGTTGGTGAGGGTATGGAGAAAGGGAACCCCAACACACTGTTGTAAATTAATATAGCCACTATAGGAACCAGTATGGAGGTTCCTCAAAATACTAAAATAGATAGACCTACCATATGCTCTAGCAATTCCACTCTTGGGTACCTATCTGAAGAAAATAAAAACACTAATTTGAAAAGATACTTGCACCACAATTTTCATAGCAAAATTTTTATAATAGCCAAGATATGGAAGCAACCTAAGGGTCCATATCTCTCTCTCTCTCTCTCTCTCTCTCTCTCCAAAATGGAATATTACTCAACCATAAAAAGAATGAAATCCTGCCATTCACAACAAGATGGATGGACCTAGAGGGTATGATGCTTAGTGAAATACATCAGATAGAGATAGACAAATACTGTATATTGTCACTAGTATGTGGACTGTTAAATATGAAACAAACAAATGAATATAACAAAACAGCTTACAGTTATAGAGAACAAGCTAGTGGTTCTCAGAGGTGAGAGGAAAGAGAGGAGGGGCAAAATTGCAGTGAGGGATTAAGAAGCACAAACTACTATGTATAAAATAAATAAGCTACAAGAATTTAGTGTACAGCAGAGGAAATATAGTCAATATTTTGTAATAACTTTAAATGAAATATATCTGTAAATATTGAATCACTATGCTGTACACCTTAAGCTAATATAATTTTGTATATCAACTATACTTTAACTTAAAAGAAGATTAGATTTGAGGTATGAAATCAAAATAGGGTTGTTATAGTTAGTAGTAGTTCTTTTGGAAGTGAATTTAGAAACTGGGTCATCTTGGTGCACTAGAAAGAAGAGTTAAAACTAACGAGTGCAGTAGAAACTTGGGGGCATTATCAAACACAGCAGACTTCCTTGCTTTAAGCAAAAAAGGAAGCTGGAATGGCCTGTATCACTTAAGCCTGAACTTCTGAAAATCTTGTTGAGGCCTAAGAGATTAGAGAGTAGTCTGACTGAAAAGATTCCTTAGTTAGGGAGCAACTGGAGTAAAAAGTGCTCATGAACTGAGAAGCAGGCAGCGGAACTGTAAGAAAATAAAAAGGAATTTTTATGAAATGATACTAGAAAATTTAAGGAATATGATATAGAAGCTGCAAATTAGACATGCCATCAAAGGGATTATGACTACAGAGAGACATCAGAGAAAAATATATGCTTCTCTATTAGATGGGATTTTAATGAATGAGAAAAATGTGGAACATATGAAAACCCTGCCTAACTAAGGATATCTTTCTTACCTACCAATGGCAAAGGCCAGGGTCATAGATAGGGCTATGTCTTATAAAATCGTTGCTATAATGAGATCCTATGACAGGAGGGGAGTGGTTGTCTGTGGGGGTAAAATCTTTGGAGCCTGCTAGCCAATGACAAGTGGTTGACACTGCGTTCCTAAGGCATAAGTAGCTTAAATTAATTACTAGGGCTTTTAAAATCTAGCCATTCTAGACCACTGGCCCCTGCACCAACTCAGTCTCTTTCTTCTACATAATAGGAGCACTGCCAGCTACATTATGGAGAAAGCAAAAGAAATTGAGAATGTTCCAAGTCTCATACATATTATGCATTATGCCACCTAATTTTTTAAGCTATAGTGGAAATTTTGTTGCTGATGGAAAGCTAGATAGGGTGAGCAATTTGGGCTTCCACACTAGAACATGATTTCTAGGATTGTGAAATAATTTAGTACATACTCCAACCCCTGTGATTAACCATATAGAAGAATATCTGTTTTGCGTGCTTAATGAAATTGAATTTATCAGAGTAGCTTACTTAACTGCACTTGAATTCCTGAGCAGATCGACCTTAAAATGAATTTTGAGCTTTTAAAGCTTGTGATCCTACATATGCCTTCCAAATCTTGGCAATTTGGGGTGAATGGCCAGTTTGTCTCAGGAAGTCATTTCTTATTTCCATGGGCTTCACCCATGGGGGACCCTGAAGGCCCACGTAGGCTATAGTTCTCTGTGGATTTTGAATTTGTTGATTCCTCTGGGCAATTAGGGACATTAACTTAAGTAGAACAGAATGGAATAAAAAGAATGAAAGAAAAGAAGACTGGTTCCAAGGTTGCCTTCCCTCTGGCAAGCAAGCCACACACCCTGCAGTCTCTCCTGCACTGTGAAACCATGTGTAGTTCAAGTGAACTCTACTTGTAACTTTTCTTTACCAAAATGATCTTTGTAAATCCCAGACTGGCATTTCATCCTATTTATTGGTGATTATCCCTATCCAAAATGTTTAAATCTTTTATAACCAGATACGAGGGTCTAGGCCTGTATCTGAGAAACCATAAATTCAGGATGCCGGATTTTGAAATTAGAAATCAAAACCCACACAAGTACTCATTTTATTTTATTTTATGGCTTCTTTGTCCAACATAACATCCTGTGCTGAATTTATATGCCTTCCTCATTGAGAAACACAAGCATACTGATACTGACCACTTTACAGAGTTTCTCATTTTAAAATATGCTGTAGTCTTCAGTAAATTATAAGGTTATTTTTAGAACTACTAATTTCAAAGTGTTGCCACTGCAACTGATATTATTTTATTTGTTCTTGCCTATTTTGTGATATGTGATTTTTTTTGTAACATAAAGGAAAAAGAAATAAAATGAAACATAACCTGGACTACTTTTCAGCTATGGCAATTGCTTTTTACCATTTTGAAATTTCTCAGTCCCAAACCTTAAAGTGCTATTTTAAAGAAAAGGGCATATATCAAAAGGCAGGAAAAGGGTCAGGTTACAAAAAAAAAGTTTAAAAGAAATCCTTAATAGCTTAAAAACTTAGAGTTCCACATCCAAAGGAGTGGATAGAAATTATACAGAGCTCTCTCTCTGTTTAATCGCCAAGTCGTGTCTGACTCTTGAGATCCCATGGACTGTAGCCTGCCAGGCTCCTCTGTCCATGGGATTCTCTAGGCAAGAATACTGGAATGGGTTGCCATTTCCTTCTCCAGGGGATCTTCCCAACCCAGGAACTGAACCTGGGTCTCTTGCATTGCAGGCAGATTCTTTACCAACTGAGCTATACAGAGTTACTACTTACTAAATGCAGCAATCACTATTTCTACAGCTCATCCAAGTGACCAACCAACTATTTTTTCTATAGAAACCCATGTCCCCATGAGTTTGGAGAGACTGGGTATTTCATTACTGGAAAGGAATTGTTCTCCCATTGGCTAAGCTTGTATTTGTCCTTTATGATGTATACTTTTCACCCTTAGTTCTCCTCCTTCTTATAGCCTAAGTACTCATTCTTCTCACCTGGGCCTTCAAATAAACTCTTTCTTAGTAAATATCCTGAGTTAACCAAGGAGGTGGTATTCCTCCTACGTGTTCTGATTCGTACTCAGAGTAGAAAAAATTATATTTTACATCATAACCCATCATATGCACATACACATACACATGTATGTATACACACATGTATATGTGTGTGCATGATTACAATTTTTTTCATATTCTTTTCCTTGATGGTTTATCACAGGATATTGAATATAGTTCCCTGTGCTACACAGTAGGACCTTGTTGCTTATCTATACGTACCAGTTTGCATCTGCTAATCCCAAACTCCCGCGCCTACCCTCTCCTAACCAGCCCCCTTGGCAACAAGCAGTCTATTCTCTCTGTCCCTGATTTTGCTTTGATTTCATAGTTGTGTCGCTTGTGTCATGCTTTATATTCCACGTATAATAATGTCATATGGTATCTGTCTTTTCCTTTCTTTCTTACTTCACTTAGTATGATCATCTCGAGCTGCCTCCATGTTGCTGAGAATGGTATTATTTCATTCTTTTATATGGCTGAGTAACATTTCATTGTATTTATGAACCATATCTTTATCCATTTATCTGCTGATGGACATTTAGGTTGTTTATGTATCTTGGCTATTGTGAACAGTGCTGCTATTAACATAGGGGTGAATGTTTCTTTTGAATTATGATTTTTGCCTGGATATATGTCCAGAAGTGGGAATGCTGGATTGTCTGGTAATTTTATTTTTATTTTTCTGATGAACTTCCATACAGTTTTCCACAGTGCCTGTACCAACTTACAACAGTGTAGGAGGGTTCTCTTTTCTCTTCCCCTTCTCTAGCATTTTTTTATTTGTAGAGTTTTTAATGATAGCCTTTCAATTAGCATGAGGTGATACCTCATTGTAGTTTTGATTTGTATTTCTCAAATAATTAGTGACATTGAGCACATTTTCATGTGTCTGTTGGCTATCTATCTTTCTTCTTCAGAGAAATGTCCCTTTAGATCTTCTGCCCATTTTCTGATTGGTTTATTTGTTTTCATGTTGCGTTGTATGAGCTGTTTGTATATTTTATATTTTACTGATATCTTAAAGGGTTTGATGAAAAAGGGTCCATTCAAAACCACAAGAATACCAACAGCAGAGTTGAACCAAACAGATGCTTCTCAGAAACAGAAGGAGAACTCAAAGTAGCAGCTCAGACTTTTGAACTTGTGCTCAAGGGTGGTAGTTATAGTCTGAGAAACCCATAGTTTAAGAACCATCTCCTCTTCTCATAAGCACCATTCCCACACTTCCAATCCCAAGGGTATAAGCATTGCTCTTGGGTTAGAAGCCAGGCTGAGGGGCAGAGCTACCGCATCGTCCGGCTCAATGACCAGTCCTCAGTGTGGAGCTAAGGGTGATCATTGTCAGCTTAGAACTCCACAGAGCAGGAAATGGCTGTTGTTCCCGGTGGATGCATTACAATGAAACAGAAGAAATTGCTTGATGATCTTCTTAGCACTCAACTGTTGCCTCCAATCAGTGCACATTTAATGAAAGACACATTAATTAGTGTAGGTAATAAATGCTGAATAAGTGAAAGTAAAAGAGAAGAGGTGAAGAAGGTGACTTCTGTGTTTTTTTCAGGATCAAGAAAGTTTTCTTTCATTAGAAATAGCTTTGGAAATGACAAGTAATATGTGAAGAAAAAGAAATATTACTTCTCACACATGGAGTAATTAAGTTTAAAATTCACAGTTGAAAATAAAACCTAAGTTATTTATGAATATTGTTACCTGGCAGTGGAATTATGTAACATTTCCATCTATTGTATGTGATGAACTATCAACATAAAAATAGAATGATGATGAAAAATATTAAATTAGCTTTGAACCCCTGTTGTAAAGCACAGAAATGTTTCTGTTTTTTTTTTTTTTTTTTAATGTTAGGCTTAAAAGGCTGGAAAGAGACCACAATATGTGAAAGCCAGAGGGATTTTATATAATATTTTGTTTCTCCCTTTTGGCAGTTAAGTAAGCACAAATCATTTTTGGAAACGGATAGGAAGAAACAACACCACACAGTTACAGCCTAAACCAGAACAAAAACAGCATGTTTTAGTGTCAAAAAACAGTCTCATTTTTCCAAGTTGACTTGGAAATATCATTTCTTCCTCATATAGTCATAGTCTCCCCCTCTGTTATACCCTCCTCCTCCTTTTCCTCTTCATTTTTTAACAATTTCACTGTTCTTTAAATAGCTTATCTAGCAGGATGATCACATAACCTAGTTTGCCAGGCACAATCAATCCTGAACTGTATCAGTTGCCCTGGGATTCATCCAAGTTGTGTCCAAATTCTTTCAAATATATTTTAAAAATTAATAGTTTCATTGATATGGGTTTTAACTATGATTAATCTTACTATTAATAGCTGCATTTACAGTAAGGGTGGAGGTTGATAGACCTTCATTTTATCCTTTCATCTTCTGCTATGGTCTCATCCCACATTATGTTGAAGGCATGAGTGAATAGTTTTCCTGTTAATAGCCTGAAAACGTGGTTAAATATGAAAGACCATGAACAGTAACCAATCTCTCTTTTTATAGGAGTCTTTCCAGACTCAAGATAACTAATAATATTCTTTTAAGGACATTAATTTTTCAGAACATCCAGTGATAAAGCCAAGTGCTCTTGGACACACAGGGTAAATAATTCAATTCCTTCTTGTTTCAGATAATGATAGAAGTATTTGCTGCCTGTTACCTGTTGTTACTTGGTGTATCAGCTAGTTGTCCTTTAGCTTTGCTATAATCAGTGGAAAATGGGAAATTATATTTGTGTGAGAGCTAGAGGCTAAACATTTCCACCACAGAGAATTTAGACAGTGGTCCCTTGTTCTTACTCCAGTAACTCATTCATTCTATAGGATAAATCTACCACTATTTATTTCTTTCATTATTTGGCAATTAATTTTTTTTTACAACAAACCATCCAGAACTGACTTAAAATGACTTTAAAAAGAGAAAGAATCCTGTGGTAAACTGTAATGGAAAAAAATATTTAAAAATAATGTCAGAAAGAGATATACATGTTTTCTGAAAAATTAAATACTGATTTTTAATTTTCTCAGACAAGTTGATGTTGAATGTGTAACTTAAACATTTCTCATCTGTGAGGCAGATGATAGTAATATTAGGGACCCTATGAAGACCAAAAGACGCAAGTCTATCAAGGAAGCATCTTTATCTTTTAAAAATCAGTTGTTTTAAGCTAACAAGTTATCACAGGAACTGCAGAAGGTCTATTTAGATGTCTCTCTGAGAAGTAAAACTTTTCATTTAGATCAAATGGATGTTTTGGTCATGCCTTCAGAGTAAGGGTCATTGTCTAGATTATACTGCTTGGTATGTGAAAACTAAATTTATCTTTGTAATAGAAAGGAAATGTGCTGCAGTGAGAACTAGGTATCGTTAAGAAACTTGTCTCCTTTTAGGATTATCATAATCTAAAAGGGTTTATCCTAGAGCATGGTCATGATGCTGTTCAGTTGACGTTGGTAATTCTCTAGTCATTTTCTCACCTAACCCTTGCAGTAATTCTGAGGTGGCCCTGTTGGGTCTTAGCACCAAATTTTCTAATTTCAAGTTGAGTGCTGTTCCTTTGGTCTTTTACATTTATTACTTTATTCCTAAACTTTCTGGCTTCTCCACATCACAGGCTCTATGGTCTTGGCTTCAGATCTCTGAAGATTCTCATTTATTTTAAGTGTAATCCATAAAGGCAGTATCTGGGTCATATGAAAGACAGCAAGAGCCCTGCAGTGGGCCCCTGGGTTTCTTGAAGAGCAAAGTGGAATAGTAACAGGACTCAAGTTAGAGAACCATTGGGAGGATTAAAGAGTTAATCAGTGAAAAGTGGTGGCAGACAATAGACACCAGAAATGGTAACCATTACGATCAGACATCACAGTACAATTCAGTAGATACTGAATGAACACCATCAGTGAACCAGACAACACTCTGGGAAATGTACAGCTAAACCCATGTTCTCCTTCCCTGTGAGAGCTTACCGCCAGTGGTGGAGCCAGAGAAAGAACTATGCATAAAAGAGAGACACTCGAGAGGTTTTGTTCCATTTTTATTCCTTTAAAAATATTTTTATTTTATATTGAGGTATAATGGCACCCCACTCCACTACTCTTGCCTGGGAAATCCTATGGATGGAGGAGCCTGGTGGGCTGCAGTCCATGGGGTCGCTAAGAGTCGGACACGACTGAGTGACTTCACTTTTACTTTTCACTCTCATGCATTGAAGAAGGAAATGGCAACCCACTCCAGTGTTCTTGCCTGGAGAATCCCCTGGACGGGGGGAGCCTGGTGGGCTGCCGTCTATGGGGTCACACAGAGTCTGACACTACTGAAGCGACTTAGCAGCACAGTTGTTTTACAATGTTATGTTAGTTTCAAGTGTATAGCAAAGTGAGTCAGCTAATCATATACATATATCTGTTCTTTTTCAAATTCTTTCCCCATATAAGTTATCAGAATATTGTGTAGAGTTCCCTTTCCTCTACAGTAGGTCTTTATTGATTATATATTTTATATATGGTAGTGTATATATATTGGAGAAGGAAATGGCAACCCATTCCAGTGTTCTTGCCTGGAGAATCCCAGGAACGGGGGAGCCTGGTGGGCTGCCATCTATGGGGCCGCACAGAGTCGGACACGACTGAACCAACTCAGCAGTGTATACATGTTAATCCCAAACTCTGAATATATCCCCTCCACCCCCACATTTCCCCTTTGGTAACCATAAGTTTGTTTTCCAAGTCTCAGAGTCTGTTTCCATTTTGTAAATACGTTCATTTGTATCTTTCTTTTTTTTTAGATTCCATATATAGTGATACCATATGGTATTTGTTTTTCTCTATCTGACTTAACTTAGTGTGACAATCTCCAGTGTATCCATGCTGCAAATGGCATTATTATATTCTTTTTTATGGCTGAGTAATAGTCTATAATCCTCTCCAGCATCATGTTTATTTTTAAACAGTTTTCCTGAAGTATAATAGACATACAATAAGCTGCATGTATTTAAAATGCATGGTGTGGTACATTTTGGCATGTACCTGTGAAACCATCACAATCAAGATAAGGAACCTACACATAATTCCCCCAAATTTTCTTCTGCTCTCTCAAAGTCCCTCCCATCCCTCCCAACCCCTATTCTCAGGAATTTCTTCCATTAGAGATTTTTTTCTTTGGATTAAGAAGTATTTTCTATTAAGAGAAAATCCTCAGAGAGAGAAGATGGTCATTTATCTTCTTTCCAAATGGACAGCTGAGGGTTGAGGTGGATAAAGTAGGAGATAGAGTAGGAGAACAAGAAACCACTATATGATGGAAAGTGAAAAGGTGATGGAAAAAAATTAAAAAAAAAGAAATAGGGAAGGAAGCAACCATTTGAAGTCAGAATTTTATTTTGATTGATTGATTTTGCTTTTTTTTGCAGGGGGCGGAGGATATCTTCACAAGATAAGAATTAAGTTGAATAAAATTGGCGACTACTGCATCTTTGCTGAGCTACCCAGAAAGCTTTGATGACTGAAGCAGAGAAATGGAATAAAAATAAAGTAAAAGGTCCAAAGTTAAAGCTATGCAGTTGAATAGAAATCATTGACTTATCCTTCATTTTCTGCAGTCCTGAAGCTGACATGGTATTAGAAGTGAGGACAGGCATGACGTAGATTGCAAGAGAGAGAAAATCCTCTTTATGTGCTAAGAAAAAGTAGGTGCCAGGTACCATGAGAAATTGTGAATACACACCCAACTCATACTCAGAGAAGTGTGCCTGAAAGCAATGTGAAAAAGAGACAGAACGGGGAGACTCTCCACCCCAGACAAATCAACAGAACAAAACCATTCTAATATGAATGAAAAACTAGACATCAGAAAAAGTACCCAGTACTGGGAACAATGATTCAGAAAAAAAAAAAAAAAGGAAAGGTGAACAGCTGAGGTGTCGATTTTGAATACTTGGCAGTTGCACCCCACTTCCTGTCAAAATTCTTGCTGATGGCAAAATTCTTTAAGTTTCAAGTTCTTGCAAACATGTTACCCCTTACAGATGCAAGTCTGGAATCCCATGGCTTGGTCAATTTAAGCAAATGATTACGTCAACCTGTGTTTGATTGAAAGTTCATTTTTTTTTGTAGCCACCAGAAGTCAGTTAGGCAGTTCTCAACTCTAGGCGACAGGTTGTGTGAAGTGTGAAGTCACTCAGTCGTGTGCGACTCTTTGTGACCCCGTGGACTGTAGCCCACCAGGCTCCTCTGTCCATGGGATTCTCCAGGCAAGAATACTAGAGTGGGTTGCCTTTTCCTTCTCCAGGGGATCTTCCTGACTCAGGGATCGAACCCAGGTGTCCTGCATCGGAGGCAAATGCTTTAACGTCTGAGCCACCAGGGAAGGCGACAGGTTAGAGAAGGCAAAGTGAACAGTAATGGATTCTCTGAAGCTTACTGAGAAGTTTTCTTCTTCTTAATGAATCCTGATCTCAAGTGGAGGGGCATTTCCTTTTAGAGCCAAGCTGTAAACATTCCAGGTACAAAAACTCAACTGCAAAACATCCAGAGTATAAACAGATGTTCAGTACAGCATTGTCTATGGAAGAGGACTTGCGGGATGGCTTAATTGTAGCACTCCTGTGTGGAAGCCTGAAAGGATTACTTTAAAGTGCTTCATGAATATTTATTCAAGTGGTAAGTAAGGATGGCTGATGGGTCTCTATCTCCAGTATCGCAATATCCTGGGAGAAGGAGAATGTTAGAAGTGGTGAGGTTCTTATTGCCTGTGTGTCAGTATCATATTACACACAAATGGCACAACCACACCGAATTGTAGCTTTTCTCCCCCAAATTGCCATTGTATTTTACTACCCACTCTATTCTCTTTTAGTTGCTGCTTTTTACTTTCATTGCCTATGGAGCGGCTCAGTTTTCCTTCCTAGACTCGCAGGTGGGGATATATTATCGCATGCTAGCTGAGCTCTGGGAAACATGCCTCCGGTCTCCAATGAGCCTAGCATCCATTTGGTGGAAAGCTAGTTATCTGCGGCTTTTCATTCTGCTGTTGAACATCTTTCCTCTTACTTCCAAGCTCTCTCTTCTTTCTTTTCCTGCTGCTTGAGGCCTCATTTGGTCCATCCACCCTGCTTTGTACCCTGTTCCCTCTGAAAAGCTTACTTCATCACCTGCCAATGAGACACTGTGATGTTAGTGAACATAAAGTTATGAATGATTCTCCCAGATAAAATTCTTACCTTTAACCAGGAAATCTTAATATTTAGATAAAAGAAGAAGTGATACAAGTGCTCTGTCATGTCCAACTCTTTGCGACCCCTGCCAGGCTCTTCTATCCATGGAATTCTCCATTCTCTAGGCAAGAATACTAGAATGGGTAGCCATTCCTTTCTCCAGAGGATCTTCCTGATCCAGGGGATCAAACCCAGGTCTCCTGCATTGCAGGCAGATTCTTTGCTGTCTGAGCCACCACGGAGTTTATATGTTTTATATGCTGTCTAAGATTTTGGCTACTTGGGAACTATTCTTGGTAGCAGAACCTTAACACAGTCTCAATGTACAAGAATTTGTAAGTTGCAATAATTTCTTACATATTTGCTGGTTATACTTAAACTGTTTTTCTTAATTAAAAGAGTCATAGTTTTAAATCACTTTAAACTGGACTTTTGTTTAGCCTCCTATACCAGGAGGCCACTGAAGATCAGCAAAATTCTCCTGCAGATAGATCCTAAGGTTTCATCCTGAGGTTAGGTTTATCCTTACTTTCCCAGATCAAAGCTAAGCTTAGCAAATGTTTCTAAATCTAATTCGCAAGTTGATTCTAACTGGATTCTTTTTCAATCCATTCCAAATGTATGTTTTAAAGCCCAAAGATGGCAATTTTTTTTTTTTTTTCCAAAAGGAGAGAGGTTAAAAGGGAGGAATTCCTCGCATTTTGTACCACAGCTCAGTTGAGAGAGTCATTTCCTAGGCAGGTTGATAAGAAGTCTAGGGGTCCCCAAAGAGAGAGGGGTCAGAATTCTCAAGGAGGAAGAAAGGACAAACATTTCTCTACATTCCTTAGGATTATATAACAACAATGTATTATGCCTGTGGACAGTCTCTGGATTAAACCTTCTGGCTAATTCTGTTATCTTAAAATGTAAATTATGGGAGTAGGTCTGGTGAGATCTTTACAGCCTCCAGACCTTCTTTGGATTAGTTGGAGAGTATATAAACTCATTGCTAAAACTAACAAGTGGGTACTCTTTCTACCCCCTTCTGATGCCTATGTCAGAAGCTTTCTCTATCTCCTTTATACTTTTGTTCATTCTCCTTTGGAGGTGACCAAACCCCAGTGCGCCGGCCTAATAAATCCTCTTGCTGTTTGCATCGAGTCTGAGTCTTGGTGATTTGAGGCAACGGATCCCTGAAAGGAGACCGTGAGGTCTAACACAGTGAAGAATCTTTGATAACTGCTACACTCACTCACTCATCATACTAAATGCTCACTGGATTAAACTGGGTTGAACTGAGGTCTGTATTTGAGAAATTATGACTTTTATGCCCACTCTGTTTTTGTGATTTTTGAAATTATAGGGTTTTCTCAGTCACATCTCTACCAAGTAATGTGACAGTCAAGGTTCTGGGATCATGTTCCTGTCCTTGAACCTTTTAGTTTATTCTTCTCATCAGGTCATATCTCTCAATCTATAGGTTCACGTCTGGTCTTCAATTGTTTCCAGAAGGTGCGTCCCTGGCACCTTCTCCCACTTCACAGAAGTTCTTTGAACCCAGATTTGCACATCAAATAATTCAGCTTTGAAATCTCCAGGCTGCAATCTGGGTCCCTCCAAAGCCACAGCTGTAACTTGTTTCCACAACATCTTGAGGAGACATGGTTGGTAAACACTGTTTACACAGCCTCCTCCATCTCCTTGTGTTTATTTGGCTGGACTGTATGTTAGGCAAGCACTGCAGAAGTTTCAACAATTCATGTCATTTTGGATTTCACATGCCTAAGTTTTCTCCACCTTGAGAGGCAGGATCTGTTACGCTATGCTTTTCCTTTGTGTCACTGACCTTTCTTTCATGAAGATAGTCTTATCTCAGGATTTCTGGCCCATCTTTAGGATTTTCAGGGGAATGTTAACAGCAGTGCTTGTGTTGGGAAGGAAGAAATTTTCCTCTACCCTTGTAGGTTTCTGAGTGGTCTAAAAATTAGATTGACTTGAGCCAGATGGACAAGAGAAAGTCAAACAAAAGTTTAATAATGTACACGTGAGAGAAACCCAGGTAAACTGAGTAACTCGCCAAAATGGCTGAAGCCCTCCCTTAAATACCATCTTCAGTTAAAGACGGAAGAGGATGTTGGGGGTAGTGGTCTGGGACCTCACGGGGGAGGAAGGAAATGGAGCGTGTGTGCATGTGTGCTAAGTTGCTTCAGCTGTGTCCACTTCTTTGTGACCCTATGGACTGTAGCCCACCAGGTTCCTCTGTCCATGGGACTGTCCAGGCAAGAGTGCTGGGGTGGGTTGCCATGCCTACCTCCAGGGAATCTTCCTGACCCAGGGATCAAACCCATGTCTTCTGTGTCTCTTGTGTTGGCCAGGGGGTTCTTTTTTCACTATGGAGACAGAAAAGCAAATGTTTGCAAACAAACAAACAAATGTTTGCAGAGCCTACAGAGACAATGGGACACAGAGAAGATCCTGATTTCTAGGCCCTGCCAAGTTTCCCCACCACACTCAGCCCAGAATCTTTGCAGACCTGTCTGGTGATAGCTGTATTCTAGGAACAGGTTCTCAATCTAAATTCTTTTAGGCAGTTAGGGTAAGGTCAAAATTTCTTCCTGAGTCTTTTGGGTCTGGATTGTTTTCAGCTTGAAATAATCCACATGCCAAAGAGACGTTCCAGGTGGCAAACTTGCTTCCCTACATGGACTGGTTTTTACACACGCTATCTTGTGCTTCTCTTCATGACCCAGTGAGCACACAATGAGATAGGAGACACATCAAGTTTCTGGTAGATGATGGAATTGTTTCCTATGCTCTTTTAGTGGCACACAGCTACTTGGTTTACCACTAAGATCAAAGTTAACACTTCATTTTCACAATATACTGACATTTCAATGTACCTGTAGTGTACCATTTAAAATTTTTTTCTTACAAATTCATACCAGTGATTTTTGCACTGTGTCCTGGTTGAAGGCAAACTATATACTATTTGCTTTGAGTGCAGAGTCTAATAAGGAAAGACTCCTATTTGAAGCTTAAGAACAACTGTACTGGAGAACATGTATCTTCCTGCTTTGATCTCTACTTTCCTTTAGTCTGAGAAAAACCTGTTCTTGTTGCAGGGATGACTGAAGGGGGAAGGGAGCAGAGATTGGAGGAAGATGGATAACCATTTAGTTCCTCCAGTGGCCCTACAACAGCTATTAGTGACGTGAATTCCTAGGACATCAGAGTGCACTAGTGTTCAGATACAACTTACCTCAAAGCTAAATGTATATTTAAAAACATTATGCCTTTGTGGCTAAGAAGGGCATCACTGCTCCCTTTCAACATGTTGAAATTTGGGAATTGAGTGAATGTTTCTGCTTAACAATTTTCCTTATATTTTTAAAGTTTTTTTTTTTTTTAATGTGGACCATTTTTAAAGTCTTTATTGAATTTTTACAATACTGCTTCTGTTTTATGTTTTGGTTTTTTGGCCACAAGGCATGTGGGATCTTAGCTTCTTGACAAGGGATCAAACCCACACCCCCTGCATTAGAAGGCGAAGTCTTAACCACTGGGCCACCAGAAAAGTCCCTCAACAGAGGACAAGAGGGCAACAGAGGACAAGAGGGCTGGATGGCATCGCTGACTCAATGCGCATGAGTTTGAGCAAACTCATCTGGAAGATGGTGAGGGACAGAGAAGCCTGGTGTGCTGCAGTCCTTGGAGTCACAAAGAGTCAGACATGACTTAGTGACCAAAAACAGCAGCACTTGCAGATAGAGGTAGAACTCTTAAAAAATACACAAAAAGGAAATCTGACTTCTTAGCTACAGCAGTTCACATCCATAATCTTCTCCTGTTCACCTTCACTCCAGTCATTAGCACCTGATATTTTGCAGCTGACTGAGCCAGCTGTTGTTCCCAGGATTTTGGTAAGGATAGAGTGACATTTCAATTTTTGTATCAGAGTGCTTTTCTAAGCTCAGGTAAGTAAATATGTAGCAGCAGGTGATGCAAAAACTAAAGAAAAGAGTTGAAAACAGACAGAACCTCATCATTCAGGCAGACATAAAATGCAAAATCTAGATTGCAGAGTGAAATTCTGGAACACAGTCCATCCATTCATTGTCTTTCCCTCAGGTGGGGTGTTTTGTATCTGCAGAGTAAAGATAGGTGAGGTTGTACTAGCTCAGAGTGTCTTTGCAAATGGGCCATCAGGGCCACTCAGAGATGTAAATTTGTCTACCAAGATGGTCAGATTACTAAATTATCCTCCTGATTCCCATGTCCAGCCCCATTTTCTGAGTCCTAAGTTAGGAGAGCACAGCTATTACTTTTGAACTCTCCACTGCTCAGCGTCCGAACAACAACAAGTTCAGAGACCTTAGGTACTCAGAACAGTATCTTTCCAAAATGTGGTCCCTAATTACTTTAGAAACACTGCTCAGGCCCTGTGTTTCTCATGTGAGAGGCCCTGGGATGGTAATATGTTTTGTACTTAAAGGCTAATAACTATCTCTCCCGGAAGGGCCTCTTGGGACCAATGGTAGGATTAAACCATCATTGTTGTGACACCTCTGGATCGGGGTTTGACTTCTAAGATTTGTTTAGTGATACATTCTTTTTGAAAAGTTGCTCATTTGAAGTCTCTTCCAAAAACTATAAAAATATTTCCCTTTCAATCTCAACTTGGAGTCAAACATTTTCTTTTTCAAAACCAAGTTTAAATCTCTCTGAAAAGCTTGCGTAGGCACCAGAACTATTCCTGGGGGCTTTCAGTTTGTTCGTGCAGCACATCTGGGACAGGAGGAATATCATGGTGCAGATTTCCAAGTGAACTCTTGGCCAGGAGGCTTTGATCCACCTACACTTGAGAAGGAGAAGTGAGCAATTCTGTTTTCATGGTCAGTCTCCTTGGGTTTCCTCTGGGATGTGACCTGGGCTTCACAGGGAGGTACAAGTGATCACAGTCTTATTTTCAGAATTTTTGTGCTGTTAGAAGGCCTTCAGCCTCTCCCCTTAGCTACCAAATAATGTTCCAACTCCTTAGTCTGGCTTATAAGGTCTCTGAGCTTGTTCCATTGGTCCATAGTGACATTTTAACAAGACCATCCTTCATTGGGAAGGGTGCCCTATGCATCACAGGATGTTCAGCATGCATGGTCTTCCCATTACTCTGACAACCAGACAGGTCCACATGCCCCTCAGGAGTTGATAATATTCCTGCTCAGAACCACTTTTTCAGAGTATGGCCCTGGTCTACCTTTCCCACTGATTTCCCATTATTCCAATAGGTGAATACTATGCCCTAGACATAATGTCTGCTACTTGCCACTGTAAAGGTGAAATGAGATTAATAAAGCAACGTGTATACTCTTTGCACCTAGTGAAGGCTCTGTAAAGGCAGGATGGCTTCCACACTTGCATGCGTCTCACGCACAAGTTTTCTCTTATCTTCATTGCATCATTCTGGGTGTAATATACATTTCTGACCTATGAATATCTGAACCCTACCTTGTTTTAGATACAACTTATGTGATATAGAAAATTTCTCTTAATCTTATCTTCTAAGTTCTCTCACTGCTCAGGGTCTGCGTTTGGCACTCCAGGACTTAGCTGGACAGACAAATAGCGTGTTTACTGTGTTGCAGAGGTGAGTACAGTGAGGGAAGCATAGACCTCAGAGGTCATGTAGAACAGTCTTCATGACAGATTTTCTGCCAGATGATGCTTGCTTTGAATTGTGAAGGCAAAGTGTTGAATAGATGAAAAGGGAAGTGGCAGGCAAATTCCAGCTAGAGACAAAAGTCATGTGTGAAAGCCTGGTGCTAGCAGTTCATTCTTAGAGAAGGCGATGGCACCCCACTCCAGCACTCTTGCCTGGAAAATCCCATGGACGGAGGAGCCTGGTGGGCTGCAGTCCATGGGGTCGAGAAGAGTCGGACATGACTGAGTGACTTCCCTTTCACTTTTCACTTTCATGCATTGGAGAAGGAAATGGCAACCCACTCCAGTGTTCTTGCCTGGAGAATCCCAGGGGTTGGGGGAGCCTGTCTATGGGGTCACACAGAGTCGGACACAACTGAAGTGACTTAGCAGCAGCAGCAGCAGCAGCAGCTGCAGTTCATTCTGGTGGAAGTAACCATAGCATATAGAGAAACATCAGGAAAAGAGGCAAGAAATGTATACAGAAGCCAAACCATAGAGGGTTTTGTTTGATGAACAGTGGAGTTTGGACTTCATTCTGCAAGGACTGAATGTAGTTGAAAGATTTTGTCTCACTTTTCATCTTTCTCCACCTTACTTTATAATTACATATTTATATGTGTAATATAAAAACTGGACTATATCTTCTTCATGGACAGAGCCTACCTTTGTTTCATCTTTGTGTTCACTACAGTCTACAAAAACACTTTGCAGAGAGCACATTTCCTAGGATTGTTTTAAATTAATCAGTGAATGAAATTGTATCATTTTTTTTCTCACCTGTAGAATGCTTAGTCATTTGTTTCATTTTAACAGACTGACAGAGGCAGTTTGGATTTACCTTTAAGCTCATTTATCAAGTCACTTTTTTTTCTTTGTGTGAGCGGTTGGCTTCCAGTTACTTTGAGCAATTGTCATAGTCACTTGTGAGCTGAATCATCAATTCTTTGTTCTATTATTCATGTTTATATTCATAAAACACATAAAGTGTGTCCTATAGTCAGTGATCATCTGGGCATGATAAATTAGAAATTTAAAAAAGAGTGATTAAAAATTTGGGTCTAAGACCCATAAACCCTTCTTTTTCTTTGGAAATACAGTAAGTCCCTTTCATACAAATGAGTTCCATTCCAAGAATGTGTCCGTGAGTCCAAGTTATTCAACAAGGTTAGCCCAGGGACCCAACAAACTCAGTTGGCTATATAGAACTGTACTGTAAAAATTCACAGAAACAAAGCATAAAACAAACACAAAAAATAAAGAAACCATTTTTAATCTTACACTAAGTAATCTTATAGACACATGAACCAACAAGGGATTGGACAGACGAATGGACATTCCTATCTTTGAAGGTTTGCATGTAGGGGATTTCCTGTAATCTGAACCTCAGATAATCCTGTTTCTCTGTCCTGAAGGCTAGCAGACCTCAGCCTAATGGCTTCTAGACGGGAAGGGAGACTAAGGAGAGTAGTTCCTTCATGGAAAAAGGCTTTGTCTTCATTCTCCAAACTGTCAACATTCACACTTGGGCTTATCTCAGCTGACAGAAAATTGGAGGAGAAATATTTTCACATCCTCCTGGGCCCTGAGACTGGAAAGCAGACAGATAGCTTCATTCCCAAGGAGCTGAAACTGTGAGTGATGGATTATCTTTGTCAAACATATAACAGTACAAGTTTCTGTCACCTGTCTATTTATACTCACACATTATCTGCAGTGCTCATTGTCCTGCTCATTATTAGGAAAGAGGAAATAGCTAGAAAGTCTCAGGGTTCTGGACCAGGAGGAAGGTAGTTAGTAAAATTAACCTTGCATATCCCCCAGGGCTTATGGGAACTCCTGCTGGGAATAGTTTTTATAGTTCTCATGGTCAAGATTAATTAAGCTGATTTCATGTTTATATGAAGCCCTCATAAGAAGGTGAAACTTTCAAAACAGTGCTGAACTTTGAGCAGGCCATAAACTTGTTTTACCAGCTTCTTCATTTGCTAATTTAAATGAATGGAGAAAAAGATCAAACTTCTGTGTGCTCAGGGCAAATTAGTCTGCCTAACTAGAGGATCTCTGTAGGTCTATGAGAAGGTGACACTGTCATGTCTGTGTAGTTTCTCGCTGATTTGCAGTCTGTGAAATGGATGGAAATAATATGAAGACGAAATGTACAATATGTGTGTTCTGAAATGCCCTGTGGCCATTGCTTTTTCATGCAGAAGTTTTGAAAATATTGGTAAGAGTTTACAAAAGTTCTGCCTCAATCTGGTCTCATTGCAACAAATTATTATACTGAATTGACTCATGTGATTCTGGAACATAGTCTCCTGTTAATTTCATGGCCATTATATGTCCGTGTTACTTTAAGGCAGAGTGTCTCAACTTGGGAGCCACTGACATATTGGGCTGGATAATTGTTATTAACAGGACTGTCCTGTGCATTATGGGATATTTAGCAGCATCTCTAGCCTCTAGTGCTAAACAGAATAGGAACACCCATTTCCACCCCTGGTCAAGACTTGACAATCAAATATGTCTCTGGACCCTGGCAAATATCATGGGTGGAAGGTGAGCAAAATCCACAGCTTTAGAACATACTGCCCTCAACAAACAGTCACTAAATAAAATTACAGCCTTAAAGACATTAAGAAATTTACCTCCACAGGTAACATAGCTGTGCAATTAACCATTATCCACCATCTTTCTTTACATAGCAAACATTTATCTAGAAGCTAATTCAAAACAACAAATAATACTGAACAATCATGGTTTTGAAGGCTCCCTGCTTCCCTGGCAGCTCAGCTGGTAAAGAATCTGTCTGCAAAGCAGGAGAGGCGAATTTGGTCCCTGTGTCAGGAAGATCCTCTGGAGAAGGAAATAGCAATACACTCCAGTATTCTTGCCTGAGAAATCCCATGGACGGAGGAACCTGATGGGTTATAGACCATGGGATCGCAAAAGTGAGACACCACTGAGTGACTAAATCACCACTAGTGGGGACACTGACCAATAGCTAAATGAATAAAATATTATATTAGAATTAGACTATAGCTTTGTATTCAGATTTGTCACTCGGAGAGGACATTTGCCATGAACCGAACAGTGCATTTTAGCAAGAAGTGGGACAAAGCTCA
This sequence comes from Nanger dama, assembly GCA_917880005.1. Classification (NCBI taxonomy): domain Eukaryota; kingdom Metazoa; phylum Chordata; class Mammalia; order Artiodactyla; family Bovidae; genus Nanger; species Nanger dama. Next base: position 32,038,877 of record CAKJTW010000023.1, read on the forward strand.
TGGCCAGGCAGGGCCTGGACACCCCAAGCCTTGGTTTTGTATGCTGCTGTCACTCACATTGTATCCCAAGTTTTAAAATAAATTATGAAGAATTCACATATACTTTGAAAGAGGTCAGCTTCCCCAAAAGATAAGGGAAGCCTCATGCTTACTTACTTGTTTGTTTTGGCCACTTTCAAAAAAGACTTAGCATTTTTATAATAGAAGCATAATTTATAACTTGTTCTTCTCCTACTCTTCCTGGGAAAACTAATTCATACCCATGACTTCAACAATCACTTACATGTTATGATGGATACTTTTTTTCCTATGTCCAAAATTTTTTTTATTGAAGTATATTCACACAGTATAAATTGTATATAAGTTCACAAACACCAATTGTACACTTTAAACAAATATCATTCAGTAGTTTCTAGTATATTTTATTTATAGGGCTGTATAACTGTTGTTTTTGTTTGTTCTAAGTCTCAGAGTTGTGTCTGGACTCATTCGAGATCTCAGGAATGTAGCCCTCCAAGCTCTCCTGTCCATGGGATTTCTCAGGCAAGAATATTGGAATGGGTTGCCATTTCCTTCTCCAGGAGATCTTCCCCACCCAGGAAGATCTGGGTGGGGGAGACTGAACCCACGTTTCCTGCATTGGCAGGTGTATTCTTTATCAATTAGCTACCTGGGAAGCCCTGTATAACCATTGTGCTCAGTCACTGACCCCAGGGACTATAGCCCACCAGGCTCCTCTGTCCATGGAAGATTCCAGGCAAGAATACCAAAGTGGGTTGCCATTTTACCACGATTTAATTTCAAAACATTTTTATCACCCCTAAAAGAAGTCCTGTACATATTAACAATCAAGCTCTTTTCCCCAGATCCTTGGCAGTCACTAACTACTTTGTGTCTTGATAGATTTGCCTGTTTTGGAAATTTTGTAAGAATGGAATAATACAGTGTGACTGCTACTGTCTGAGTGTTTGTGTCCCCTCAGAATTCACATGTTGAAATCCTAAGGTGGTGGTATTTGGAGGTGGAGCCTTTGGAGTGATTAGGTCACAAGGGTGGAGCCCTCAGAAATCCCACAGGGCTTGCACATTCCTGCTGCCACGTGAGGTTATAGTCACGAGGCTACCATCTAGGAAGTGGGCTCTCACCACACCCTGAATCTGCCAGTGTCTTGATCTTGGACGTCCCAGAACTCTGAGAAGTGAATGTTTATTTCTTATAAGCTGCCAAGTTCATGGCATTTCTGTAATAGCAGCCTGAGTGGCCTAGGTGGTCTTTTTTGCGTCTGGCTTAGCACTTAGCCCAATCTTTTCAAGGTGTGTTCTCAACTCAAGACCTACTTATCCAACCATGTGCTTCATTGCCTAGCCAATGCCTTCCCCTGCTTGGTCTGGATAACTGACCCTTACCTCCCAGACTATTCCTCTTCTGTCAACGGTGCCCCATCACCCAAGCCATAAACCTGGAGATGTCTCTGATGACCTTCAACTGGTGGAGGCATCTTGTCCATTTAGTGGACAGGTCTTCATTATTCTGCGCCTAGATTTGGTGAACTACCCTTTTGCAGACTGTTTTGTCTTCAGGATCACTTCTCTATAATCCACTGTCTTGCCTGTTTCAATTCCTCAGTGGCTCCCCTCTGCTCTCACAAGGTTAACCCCCTCAGCAAGGCAACCACGCCTCTTCTGATCTGACCCTTTCCTACATCTTCAGTCTCCCCCATTACTTTCCTCACCCATTTTCTACCCACCTTTTAGTATAACAAAGTGTTCATCTTCTCAAACTTTCTCTGTGTTATAACTCTGTCATTGTCTTAGCACATGCTGTTCCCTTATTTTAGAATGCCTGGTAGCTGCTTTTCTCCTCCTCCAAGAAGCCTTCTCTGATGTCCTCCACCTTCAATATGGGCATCACTTTTTTTCTCTCATGCTTCCTTGTGTCACAGCAATTACCACTCTGCAATTTGCTGTTTCTTATCTGTCCCTCTCTCTAAATCATGAGCTTGCTGATGTAGGAATTGTGCCTTTGTATTAGCTTGTTACAACTGATGTAACAAAATACCACAGACTGGGTGACTTAAACACAGAAATTTATTTTCCTCACAGTAGTGGTGGCTAGAAGTCCAAGATCAAAGTGTCGGCAGATTTGGTTCCTTCTAGGTCTCTTGTAGATAGCCATCTTCTCTGTATCCTGATCTCTTCTTGTAAGAGCACCAGTCGTATTGGATCAGGACCCAGCTGAATGGTGCTGTTTTACCTTAATGACCACTGCAGAGTCTCTGTCTCCAAATGGGGTCAAATTCTGAGGCCCTGGTGGTTAGGACTTGCATGTGTGAATTTAGGGAAGGCACAGTTCAGCCGATAACAGCTTTCCGTTTCACTTCACCAACATCTCGTCCTTAAGTAGACTCTCAATTAATATTTGAATAAATGAAACAGTACAAGATCAAAGGTCATGGAGAATAAGGTGATCAGAAAGAAGGAGGGAAAGAGAAGAATGTATGTGTAGCAAATCAGACCAGAAACCCAGGGTCATGATGTTGCTAAACCTTTGTGTTGCATTTAGTGCTGGGCTCAATTCTGACTTCCTGAGGCCGGGGAAAAAGGAAAGCACTAAGAATTACCTTACAGTTCATAAATGATTATTTTAAGAATAGAGAGTTAATACAATTTAAAGTAATAAATATATTTTATAATGTTTAGTTTTCTCCTTTTCTTTAAGGGTATTCATTCTGACTATTTCCTCTGGATTTTTGGAATGTGTCTCAATTTTGAAAATCAGAAGAACTCTATGCTAGGACTTATAAAGCTAGTTATAAAACTCAATTTCATTTATTTACTTGGCCAGGTGGGGAGTAAAACTCAGTGGCATTTCAATAGAATCCACTTCTAAAAATGACTGTATTATGCTTAATAGAAGCAAGATTGTTGCCACATTCTCTGTTTCCACCTTCAGTGTGATTAAATCCTCCTACCGAAGATTTAACTTTGACATTTGAAGGGACTGATGGAAAACTAGAATCAGATAGGAAGCCATTCATTAGCTTGTGCTTTGTTTTCAGGAAAGAGGACTTCTATAAAGTTGTATCTAATTTAAGAGTTCAGCAGAGCCCTTTGATTTTGAGTGCCATTGACAATGAGAACCACAAACACTTCAAGGTGGTCTTCCATGACACCCAGTCCATCAAGCACTCATCTTCTTCCTCCAACAGATGAGGAACTTGGGCAAGAATCTTTATGGAACGATCTGTATTATCATTTTGAAATTTTGGATTCTGGGGTATTCCAAAAATTAGTGTTTCTGATATTCTCCCAACAATTATAGACTAGTAACTGACATCACTATCAATCATCATGATAATTGCCAACAATAATTGAATAATTAGTGTGTGCTCAGGCTGTGCAGAATGAGCACTTTGTATGCATTATTACTTCATATAATCTTCACCACAAATGAGGTAACTGCTATTATACCCTTATTTTATATATAATAGTACTGGGGTTTAGAAAGAATCTCTAACTTCCAGCTAATAGACAGAGATGCTTCCAAATGAATGCTGGTTATGTGGTTTTGTGGTTTGGTTATACACGCTAGCCATTATGTTATGCCATTAGCATAAGTATTTGGATAGGACTGCACTTAGACTGGACTTGTTGCAGCAAAGCTGGATTTTTGTTTCATGGGTTCATGTGTAAGTGTTAAGAATTTATACATGCAAACTCTTCCATGTTTTTATGCCAAGATAGTAGGATGGATAACAAGAATAGAAAAAATTACAAATGATTCAACTTGTGACAACAAGAATTAATTAGGTTCAAATAGTTAATTTTGTTTACATATGTAGATCATAAAAATCTTGCTTCTTTTACTAGCTTTTTCTTTTACTTTGTTATAAATTTGTGATTTACTTAAGCTAAAAAGATCCCTGTCTTGGGTGAGAAACTTTATATTAGGCTAAAATTTATTTATGTAAAATAAGCTGTGTTAAGCTAGATAAATTACCAGTTTGTCTTGTGACTCAGTGATGCATTTCTTTTTAATTATAAATCCCTTGGAAGGATCAAAAGATTCTTTTTGTTCTTTATACTTTAACGTGAAGCAATTTTATGAAGTCTTTTCTCTCCTAAAACCCAGCTGGTGGAGCTGGCAAGGAGGGCAGACCTGAGCATGGTCCCTCTCTCTCTTGAAGACAATAGTTACCTGAGACAAGGGGCAAGGAGACTGGGGAAAGAAATTTGGAAAGAGTAGCAGGCCAGAGACTCAAGTCATCCGTTTTGAAAGTTGGTCTAGTTCTGGCCCTGCAGCAAGGAAGGAATGAGTTGATCCAAATCTACCATCTCCTTTTGCACGTGCCTCTTGGCTGCTTATTTCCATATTCTGACTAGCATGTGGAATGAAGAATGGAACCAAGAGTTCCATTATTGACCTACTTTATAGGTAGGCAAAGTTTGAAGGCCTGCCTAGAAACTTGCTTTCTAGTTGTAACACTTTGTATGGCACCATACCTTCCATTTACAACAGCTTTTGGAAGGGGTCTCTGGAGCAATTCATGTTTAGATCTACCTGCTCCTATACAAGTTCTATCTTAAGAAGACAAGCCATGAGCAGGTGCTGAAGGGGGAGCAGACATTGAGGGATGCATATCATTTACATATAGTAAAATCTCATCCTTTGACAATTGCATACAGTTGTATAATCAACATAATCAAAGAATAGCTCTATCATCCCTTAAATTCCCCCACGTCCCATTGTTTCTTTGTATTCAACCCTTTTCCAGCCTCTGGCAATCACTGATTTTGTTTTCTGTGCCTGTGATTTTGCATTTTCAGAGGAAATTGAATCAGACACTATATAGCCTTTTGAGTCTGATTTGTTTCACATGGCATAATGCATAGTAGGCTTATCCATGTTTTCACAGGGTTCAGTAGTGATAAAAAGGTTCCTGCTGAGTAGTACTCCATTGTATGTATGTGTTTATCCACTCAGCAGGTGAAAGACCTTTGTAATAGTCCTTAATTTTTAGCAATTATGAATGAAACTTCTCTAAATATTCATGTGTAGATTTTTGTGTGAATCTAAGTATTCATGTTATTTCCTTGCTTTTAATGTGAAATGCACTTAGGTCAATGAAAAGCTGCAGAGAATCTCTAACTTATTGAAGAATTTATAGTGACTCTTTTTAGGAAATTGAGAAACAGATAAACACTCAACTTGGGGAGCAGGGAAACAGGAAAACCTCATTAATTCAGCCTGTATTTCTTAGCTGACAACTAACCTTATAAGCATTTATTTTGGCAAAACATATATTTGGAAGTAGATTCAAGTTAAAGAAAAGAAAGATGTTTGGCCAACATCTTTAAAGGAGGTCCTAGAACAAGATACCTTGTGTAAAGAAAGCAACCACACAGTTTGGTAAAATACATTAAAAAAAAAAAAAAGATTTCTCACCCATCAGTGATGAGGATTAGTCAATGCAGCTTCAGCTTCTCCTCTGTCGATATCTATCACTGTATAACTCAGAAAAGTTAGTTGATTGGGTTTGAAGAGCTAGAAGTGTGGACCCCAAGAAGACAGGTGGAAATAGTTCTATCCAGTTGGTACCCAGGTGAGTTGTTTAATGATGTTACTGAAAGTGTCATGGAAGCCACTTTTCTAATGAATTAAATCCACTGTGAGCCTTACTGGTTTTGTACAGTCATGATTCTCATGCCCAGAGTAAGGAAACCCAGTGAACAAGATTCCCTACAGAGTAACACATAATAAGACTCTTGAAGATTTTCTGTCACTTTCGTCTCAGGTTTCCATGCAGCCTTCCTCAGCTTCTTTTCATAGATCAATTACTATGTAGGTGTTTGTGAGTCATTGAAAGCAGAAGTAAACATTATCTGAAACATTTCTTTGGAGGCCAAAGACAAAGGAAAAGTTACCCCTGATCCATGTAGATTGTCTTATCCTTTTGTTTTTATATCAACTGCAATGTATAGATTTGAGAAATTGTCCTGGGTTCAAATCCTTTGTGGTGGTTACACATTTACTAGGTACCAACACCATACGTTTACTTCTTTTCTCAATGAGTGTTTTTATTCCTAAAGGGGAAACATGTGTTTTGCTATTAATTGAATCTTGTCTTTGAGTTGATATATACTTCAGCCTGCAATTTGTTTTCTTTGCCTTACCTCTAGCCTTTTGTTTGTCTTTTCTGTTTGTTTCTAAGGAAGCTGAAATGGATGCAGGCTGCCTTGCCATGTCAGGATCTTTTTGAACATCTGTCTGGTTGTCTGATAATCCATTTCCTCCTCCCACTCACAAAATCCCACAGAGATGAAACTTGCCCAGGTTTGCACATATGGCTGATGTTCACAGCTTGAAATTGTCCAAGCTATTTAAGTCAGATTTTTATTTTAATGAATGCTTATCGTTTTGCCCAGAGATGAAAGCAAGGTGTTAGAAAACTCTAGATTTCCGGGTCGTTAGGTCATTTAAACATTAGTTCAATCACGGCTGCTCTATTTTAAGTGGAGGAGCGTGTATTAGTGAGTACAATTCAAAAATATCCACCTGAAAATTTCAGAAGGTCCAAAATGTACTTGAAGTATCTGATTTCAAAAGTTCCTTTGAACTTTTAAAATTCCATTTTAGTGGACTGTATGGTTACCACAAACAGCCAGAAAAGTAGTTCATAGAAATATTCAATCAGGAATAAAGCAAATGCATTTTTGACATGTAGTACCCCAACTTGGATAAAAGATTCAAGGTAGAATTCTTTAGTTGGGATGATGACCTACTTTATACACCCTCTCTGCGCACTGGAGTTGTGATTGGACTTTTGGGCTCCATCTGGCTTGTTATGGCAATATTTGGAGGAGGATTTAACTAGGAATTGTACAAAGATAAAAGGATTTTGAGAATGATTGGACTCAGACTTTTCATATCTCCAAGGCCTACCTAACACACTTAATGGTCCATAAAAGTTTCCAATAAACTTATTTGAAACAGAATTAACTATGGAATGAGAATAAAAGTTCACCATACAGTTAACTGAAGTACAATTATGCCGTGAACCAGATGTAATACACATTGGTGTTCTGATAAAATCTTCTAAGCTTTCCATTCTTCCTCCATAGAAATTGATGGCATCATCAGCCAAGTAGATCTGGGGAATTCTCTTATTTCAACTTATATGATTCATGTCCTGCTGATTCTGTTTGGAAAGTCCTACGCCAGACTCGACTTGTATCATTCTGAATTGAAACCGACTATTGGACATATGCAGAGAGATATAACTAACTATAGTTAAGCTTTAAAAATTCAGAAGCTTTAGTCTGAACTTACGCCCAAAATCTCGAAGTTCACCCAAAACAGAGAGATTTGACCATTGCTCTCCAGGTGGTTTTTCTCCATCCAGCATTCTGCAAAAACACCCACTGCTGTTACTTATCACCCCAGTGACAGTGTGGCCCCTGCTGTCCTGGAATCGCAGCTTTTCTCTGTTTATCTTGGTCTCTTGCTCCGTGGCTTCTTTGATCCAGGCACTTGGCAGAGATGGGAACTGTGTTCGTGATTTTCTTCTTCTGTTGGGAAGAGTAACTTGAACTTCGGGACTGAGCTGAAAACAGTCTCTGTGATGCAGGAAGTCACTTTGCATTCCCCACCTGCCACATAACATGGCACTTGGTGAAGGTGCTTCCTGGTGTCCCTCACTTCATACCTGTGCTAAGTGAGCAACATCACACCCCAGAAATGCCTGCTCTTTGCTTCTCTAAATACGAGAGTGAGAATCCCAACAGAGAAGAATACACTGGCATGGAAGAGGAGGTGGTATTCATAGTGGATTTTTATATGCTTATGTTTTAATAATACCCACTACAAAAAGTAAAATGTGACACAAAGCTTCGAGGCTGGTAAAGAGAAGATACATAGTAAGGGCTCTTTTTTCTTTTCTTTTTCCTTCCCCTCTTCCTTCTTTACTTCTTTTTTTTTTTTAATTAAATTTATTTATTTTTTTAATTACAATACTGTATTTGTTTTGCCATACATTGACACGAATCAGCCATAGGTGAACACAATCGCCCCATGCCGAAGCCCCCTCCCACCTCCCACCCCACATCCTCTACTTGAATCATCCTGTGCATCAGCCCCATCCTTCCTTCTTCCTTTCCCCCTTCCGTTCTTTCTTGTTTAAGTAAGACAGAATGGTGAGTTTGTTACACATTCCTTCTCTGCATCCCGTCTCCTGGACTGATGTTCTGATTGGTCGGTGTAGGTTTGACCCTAATGTAATCCTCAGGATTCTGTTCACCCTCCATATGCATTGTTTCAAGTGTCCTATGCTTTCCTGATAGCATTTCCCCTTCCACCTACACCTCACATGGAACTGGGAACATCCCCATACTTGCTCCAGGTGGCATTCCTTCCCCTGCCCCCTTCTGCCCGTGGCCATCCTGGGTCCCACACCCTTAGCAGCTGTGGAAGTACAGTTAGACCTGGTGGCCAGCGTTTCCTCATACGGAAGCTGTGTCCAAACCCAGTGGGTCAGAAGTGAGACACACACCCCCATTTTTCAGTCAGAAGATCTTAAGCCAGCAGTTCAGCATTTAGCCTCATAAGAAGGGCATCTGTGACCGATAGTGACAGAATTTATGATGTGTAATGTGAGGGAAAATTCGAAGTCCTTGGGGCTAAGAAAGGAAGGTTCCTTCACATAGGAGGGAGGGCAATTTGATGCCCTTGTCATGCTTTTAGAGCATTTTTATGGTTCGGGGTCGGGGAGAGCATTGCAAACAAAATCAAAAGCTTAGTGTTTTGACGAGTGAGGGACCAGATGGAATTTCAGAGTTTTTACATCTTTTTATGTTTTTTAAAATAATTTATTTGATCTTGTGCAACTTCCTTTGAGATTCAATTTTCTCGGAATCATAGCTGGAGCACTTCTTAATAAAAAGGGAAATTGCTCTTTTTGTTAGAGAAGTTGGAAGTCTCTCGTGTGGCTTTTAGACATTTAAGTTTTTTTTTTTTTTAACTGTTTTTACTGATTAGGTCTATTGATTTTGATGGCATCTCACCATCTTTCCTCTCAGAACTACCTGTAACTTTTTCCATTTCTTTCCAGTTGCATCTCTCCTCTTCTGTGCTATTCTTTCCTGCAATAATTTGAACTGAAGCATATCAATCATATATTCATATCTTTTCTACCTTGATTAGGTGAGAGTGTTAGCAAATAGGCACTCATTCATGAAATTGATTTTTAAATAATAATGGTGTGAACTCACTAGATAAAGTGTCCCAAATCATCAGAGCTCTCACAAGTCCTCCCAGTTAGATTTGGGTTTATTGTGACTGACACGTGCTCAGATCTGCCTCTCCATTAATGTCAGCAGTGATGAAAAAGAAAGCTGTAGCCCTTTCCTGGGAATAAAATCAGGACCACAAGAAGAATCACAAATACATATATTTTTTTCTGGTTCCTCCCCTATAGCCCTGCCCTGCCCATAGCCCCTCCTTAAGTTCCTCCAGAGAAGTTGAGTGAGCTCCTAAATGATGTTTCAGATGTGTTATGAACACGTTTCCTCTTGTTTTGTGGCACTGCGGTCTGCCCTTCATTGTGGTATCCCCTGATGATTCCTGGGGTGTAGCTAACTGGTTGCTGCAGATACAGCTTCTAGAAGACTTCAGAATGCTCTGTGTCCAGTGTCAGGATGCTGTCTGCTCCAGGGAGTGTGGGATCTCATGCCTGACTGCTGGGCACTGATGCTGTTGGGACTTGAACTCTTGGTGCCATCGATGTTTTGATTTGTATTCCTGTGTTTTATGCTTTTGCCCATGAATCCATGGGTGAGAGGCTGGAAGGCTCATACATAAGAGAACTTTATTGCGCTTGGGATGGTCCTTTTCAATTCGAGGCCACTCTTCTGCTGTTGTTTAGCTGCTTAGTTGTGTCTGACTCTTTCCGACCCCATGGACTGTAGCCCACCAGTCTCCTCTGTGCATGGGATTTCCTGGGCCAGAATATTAGAGTGGGTAGCCATTCTCTCCTCCCAGGGAATCTTCCCAACCCAGGGATCGAACCCACATTTCCTGTATTGCAGGAAGATTCTTTACTCTGAGCTACCAGGGAAGCCTGACTCTTCTATAACCAAACACATACAACTTAACTCTCCTGATATGATTCTCCCTTCTCCCCATTAACCTCAGGATAATTTTTGCTTCATCTGATAAATGATCTTCTGAGGATTTTATCCCAACTATTCTCCTGTTATTCCGAAATCCTAAAGTGAACATAATTTAGGTTAATCTAGAAATCCTTCTTGAGCAGCTCCACCCAGATTACCCCATGAGTTCCACCCCTTTTTCTCTCCTGGAACCCTGGGCTCCACCACGTGTCAGTGGCTTTGCCCAGGCCATCTCCTACCTGAATTCTGCCTGCCTGGTCACACAGTTGACCCTTCAAGTCTAAGGGACGATGTATGGTGATGTCCACCCAGACTGAACCCAGGACTCACCCAGGACTTTCTAATGTGTGCTCAGAATGGAGAAGACCTGAGTTATGCAAGGAGGTACTTCTGAATTGGGTGAGGTTTTGGTAAGTAAGGAAAAGAAGCATCGAATGGAAAGAAAGGGATCTTTTCAGTAGAGAACACAGCAGTTCATAAGGAAGGTAATGCCATGGGATACTTCTGAGGTCCCTGTGTATTAGGTTTCCAGGGCCACTGTAGCAAAGCACCATGTGGTCCCTCTGAAGATGCTAAGGAAGCTTCCTTAGCTTCTAGCCCTACCTCCTAGCTTCTGGGAGTTCCTCAGCTCTTATCAGCATAACTCTCACCTTCACAGGACATTCACCCCATAAGCATGGCTTTTTAAAAATCTGAACAAATTGATTTTATTTATGTATTTATGTTTATGTAATATATATGCATGTATAATAAACAGGTAAAATGCATACAGTCTATTTGGATACTCATGGGCTGTTTGTGACACCTTATACAGCAGTGAAAACTGGTTATACCAGAGCAGGGGCCCTACTCCTTTATGACCTCATCTTAAGTAATTACACATGTGATGACTCTCCTTCCAAATAAGGCCCCAGCTAAGGTACTGGAGTTTAGAAATTCAACATAAGCATTTGGGGGAGGGCATAATTCAAGTCTTTTTCTGCTTTATGTCTGGATGTGGAACCAGTTTAAACTGGAAGTCAGACTAAGATACAGCTCCTACCACTGCTGGGACCAAAGTACTATTGTGTATTTCATGTAGACATGACCTAGATGTGTTTTTCAGAGATTCTGAATCTCTGACATTTTTCTCCAAGATAAATATGGTTCCTGAACAAAAAATAGAGCTTTAAGATACATGTGTTGTACCACTAAGGGACTGTCTGAAGGTAAGTAACCTCATAGTGCTGGTTAAAAATGAGAGGAAAATAACACAGAAACAACTTTTTAAAAATTTATTTATTGGCTGTGCTGGATCTTTGTTGCTGTGTGGGCTTTTCTCTAGTTGCACAGAGTGGGGTCTACTCTCTAGCTGCGGTGTGCCGGCTTCTCAACGTGGTGACTTGTTGCAGAGCATGGGTTCTAGAGGCCACGTTCAATAGTTGTGGTGCATGGGCTTAGTTGCTCCATGGCATGTGGGATCTTCCTGGACCAGGGATTGAATCTCTGTCTCCTGCACTGGCAAGTGGGTATTTTTCCACTGAGCCACTAGGGAAGCCCAGAAACAATTTTTTTTTTTTAAGGAAGTTTTACTTGTGTTACTATGAATAATATTCATAAACCAAATAGCATTCAGACAGACACTTTTAATTCAGAACTGCAAGTATGAGAAGGATTTTTGGGCTTGGACCAGCATGTATTTTGGCTACAATTATGATTTAGAATCCTAACAGGATGTTAGGGAGCTCTGTGTTCTACTGCTTGAAAGGGACAAATCTCTCATGCACAATTATTTCTTTTAAGTCACTGCTCATTTAATGATCAGACTTGAAATTGAACAAGTCTTTCTGGTATTGACTGTGTCAAGGCAAGGACTCAGGAGATGAAGGAACATGCAGACTTAATTTTTCACCTTGCTACAATGTGGGAAGACGTCTGCTAAGGGTGGTTTTGAGAAAACACTTAAAAACTCCTACTCATAAGCCAGTCTGTGTATTCAAAGGGGGACTTCCTTGTAATCACTTTGTATCATGCCTGGCAGTTTGGAGATGGACAAGCCTTCACGTGGGAGCTGAGTTTAGTGCTGGAGAGAGGTTGGGCCAGGGCCTTGTGAGTTGTGATTTGGGGGCTGCACTCCATGACACACGCCCTCCTGTCCCCCATTTACTCAGCTTCATTTGTTAAGCATTTACCGTCATGGGACTCAGTGACTAAATTTCCACTCATAGATGGTATGTATAGGGACTCCTTGACATTACATGGGTTTATATGATTAAATCTCTCTCCTGTTAATTAAATCCACAGCAGAGGTTGTAACTTTAATTGTGGTCTCTCTGACTGATTCCCAGTGAAAGATAATGGTTTCTCATTTGATGATGCTGTCATTCCTACGCTTCTTTCTGATACAATTAAAGGTGTCATTTGAGAGTGGTATTTCAGATATTTTTACTTGTTTCTAGCACTGTCTAAAATAAGAATGCTTATTTGTTTGGGGCTGACTGCTGTTCAACTCTCATTTGACTTAAGGCAGGAAGGGGGCACCAAGAAATATGTACCATAAAATATTCATGACGAGACTGTGGGATTTATATGAGAAGGAGATGGGGAGAGAGAAGCAGATATCTTGTTTTCTCCTTTTGCTCCCTCTTGAACTCCAGTCCATCACTAAGCCTCATCTTTCCTGCCTCCACCTCTGTCTGAAGTCTGTGCACTCCTCTCTACCTGCGCTTCTCAGGCCGAGCTGCCCTCGTCCTCACCATGATCCTGCGCCAGCCCTTGCTGCTGCTCCCTGCTTCTACTCTCTGTCCTCCAGACCTCCACCTAGAGACCTGGGTCACCATTTGTGGGGACAGTCCTGGGCCTGCTCACCCTTGACTGCCTCTAAACTCAGCCTGTGAGGTGCTTCGTGGGCTGTGCCTGGGGCCCCGCATCCTCTGTCCTCCACACCAACACACGCGGGGCAAGCTGCTCTCCCCGTGGCTCTTCAGGCCTGGGGAGGACTTCTCTGTCTCAGGGCCTTCTGCCTGGAGCCCCAGGCTCTCACCACCATGCCCTGCCAGCACACACTCACACACACAACCTGCTCCTCATCACAGTTTTGCTGTGGAGTCTTCCTTCTTTTCTTCTTCCTGTCAGTTTTCTCCACTACGTGAGCATCTTGTCAGTTTTCTTTTCTAACACATACTGTGTTCTTCGTACATGCCTGGAAAATCGTAAGCACTAAATATTTGTTGAATGGATAAATGAATGAGACATGTAGAAAGAAAGGGGAAAGAAAAAGAAAAATGAGGATAAATGGATCTTCCCCACCCTCATAATTTTAAAGTTGAGAAAAGCTTTTGATTTTAAAAAGAATTATAGAGAACACTGTAGGCGAATGGTTATTATATAAACTATCTACTTGGATCATTACCTGTAATTTGTCTGGAAATTTCATTCTAAGCACTGTGTGTTTTGAGTAGCACTTCTGCAAATGGAATTATGCCATGATAAAAATGCTGGCTTTTTAATTGGGAAAGAAAAAAAAGAAACTTGGAAAGTAATTTTTCTAGGTGAATCTCCAGTATTTTTGGTATCCAAAAGATATCATATCTGCATATATTTTTCTTCCTGGCTTTTAAGACTTGGTCTACTTTTTCCCAGATTACTAAATGATCTTATTTCTTGTGGTGTTTCAACTATGCCCCCTTAACTACATTCATTTATTCAATATATATTTCTGAGTGCCTACTATGTTCCAATATTTTCCAGACTTTTGTACTAATTTCCATAGTATTTCCTTTGTTAATGCTACTTTTCCAAACTGGAAAATCACTTTCTATTATTTTTTCCATTCAGCTTTCAGATTCTAGCTCTGTCCTACTTTTTCTAGGAAGCCACTCCTATTTTAACTCAATGATAATCCCTCCATATTTAAAACTGTTTTTGCATGTATGGTCTGTAACAGCCATTTATGGTTTAAATTACTTTTACATGGAGTACTTTGCTCTTCAGAGACAGACAAAAGGATTTGGGGACTGGAGACACTTAACCTATCTTGTATACCATCCTACCTAGTAGAATTCCAGGAACATAGTAGGTACATATTAATTATCAGTGGATTCATTAATTGACCTAATTGCTGCTGTGGGTACATGAGAACCATAGCAGCTAAGCCCTATGCACCAGAGGCATCTATCCTGCTCTCTCAGGGACTTGGGAGTCAAACGCAGTGGGTGGGCTTGCTTGTGGTTGTGACTGAATGGAAGCCAAAGTATTGTCAATGAATGTTTGAGCCCAAAGCACTGGTCACTCTGATAGCTGAGACAAAAGATATTTCTCCCCCAAATCAATGCCATGATGTTCAAACACCATCCAGGGAGGAGGAGACTTCAGTCCATTGACAGATGGATTCATTGGCAGAGCTATTCTTGTGGCTGGTAAGAGTCTGAGACATTATTCACTGTGAGACTCATTTTAAGATCCTCTTCACTCCTGAGTTCTGCTCTGTGCTTGCCATGAAACCTCTAATAACTCGGTCTCCCATATGCTTGCTTCTCATTAGATAACCATAAACAGGCATTCAGACTCCATGAACCTGATTAAGGCAAGCTTACCTCTGAGAGGTGGCAGAGCTGCTTTGAAAGGGCTCAGGGAAATCAGGTAACCTGCTGGCCTGGGACCAGTCCTTGGGCCGTAGTGACCTCATCAAGGTAATTGCAACCTTGTGGGAACTCTCTGAGCAGCCAGCCGTAACATTTGAAACTTGTTAAACTCCCTCCAGATAGTAATTTTAACCTGCATCTTGCTGTGGTTTATTTAATAGAGGGGAGGAACATTCACTCCTTTGTACCACCTGCCTCTCTCTGGCAGCAATTAGGGAGAAATCTTCATCTAGACTTCTCTATAGGGGAGCGGGCCAGGGTCGGGGGGAGTAGGGTGGGGGAGCACAGTCTCCTATTTGTGCTACTGTCTCCTTCTCTTTTGTTTTAGGTCAGGTTTCCTGAGCTTCAGAATTTCCTTCAAGAGAAAAACAAATAAACTCTCAACCCATGATGGCTTTGGAATTCCCCAAAGTCATCTTAACATTCATATCAAATTCTGTCACTTGTTCTTGAAATCCAGAAATAATTTTTTAAATTACTTAGACTAATTTTCCTAAAGTCAACAGCACACAGATCAGGAAAGTAAAGTGAGTTTGACAGGTCAATTGCAGTCAACAGGAGCGGGGTGGGGGCGGTGGGGGAAGATTCTGCTGCTTGTTGTTTTTCAAAGGTTTCTTTGCACTAATTCTGCTGCCGTCACCCAGACGCGCCTGCTGCAATGAGGGAGACTCGGCAAACAGCAGGGGCTCCAACAAAAATATATTTGAGAACTGTTATGCTGTTATGGAAGAAAATTAAAATGAAATTGACAGTAAGGTAACTTTTTAATTTTGTAAGGAATTTTGAGAGAAGCATCTGTTTCACCATCACATATGCTATTTAACCTTCTCCATTTAAAAAGAAATTTGCAAATATCAGTGATATTCCTTTTCCTTAAGGAATTTAAAAAAATTAGAATTCACTACTCTGCCTTCAAGCAAAAACAGAATTATCACTTCTTTAAATAACTGGTGAGGAATTTCTGTGAAGACAAAGGGTCCCGTGAATGCCAACTTGTCTGTGGCATCTGAAATATAGACAGATCTGTGATTCTGAAGCATTGACTCTATTAACATTTGGACTTGGGTCTCTGTGAGCTGGTAACATGGTTGAGAGAAAATTGTCATGTCCTACTGTATAGTTTTGCTCCAAGGCATTACCAGTCATCTCCAAGGGTACTAGAGGATATTAAATTTCTTAGATCAAAATTAATTTAAATATATTTGAATTTCAAAAGATATATAAAGTGTGAATTAGAGAGAGATGTAAGTGACTCCTACCACGAAAGGAGTATAAATCATGCCATAGGTGGGCAATGCATGCTTTCGTTTGCAGTGTTGACCCCATGGACTGTAGCACCCCAGGCTCTTCTGTTCATGGGATTCTCCAGGCAAGTATACCTGAGTGTGTTGCTGTTCCCTTCTCCAGGGGATCTTCCTGACCCAGGGATCGAACATGGGTCTCCTTAGTTGGCAGGCGGATACTCTCTGAGCCACTAGGTAAGCCCATGAGCCATCTTATGCTATGTTGTTAACATGTTATTTCACATCTGCATAAAAATAAATCACCATTCTTTAGAGCAAAGAATGTTCACTAAAGTGCATAAAATACCTCTGAGCAGTACCGTGACTAGGGAGAAGGAACAATTGCAAAGCCAAGAGTGAGAGTTTCTGATGACTAAGGGGTTTCAGGAGGGGAAGGGCAGGCGTCTATGCTGAGGCATGAGGTGGTTTTCCCGGATTCGGAGACTTGGCTTTCTCTAATAGATGGTCTTCAAGTTGTTGAAGAGTCAGGTAAGCAGATTTGGTCTGAAAGAAAATTATGAACATGAAAAATATTTCTCTGAAGCTCCAGCCATATCTTGGGAGAGAAACAGAAAAGGTCTAAAAATCTTTGTTCTTTTCCAAAAGCAGGTTGACCTGATTTAATGTTGAGCATCTCTGCTGGGTGAGTTTACCGCAGGCTGGGTGTCATGAGGCTCCTGCTTGGGAGAGTGAGAGGAGGGAGGGGCAGGGAGTGAGACACACAGAGGAGTCCTGGGCCAGCCGGCGGGTGGTTGGGAATGGGCGGATGGGCAAAGAGGGTTGTCTAGATCTGATCTGGATTAATGTTGGTCTTTAAGAAGGTCCACTCCTGGAGGTGCAGGGTCTTAGGACGAGTGCCAGTCAGCGTCAGCTGGGTCTGTGTGTATCCACTCAATTTATTAGGGTTCCTGCCTGCAGTGCTAGGAGTACAAGTGAAAGGGTCCAGTGACTAGAGAGAGGCCTAGGGCCAAGTCAAGCTGACTGGTGTTTATGATAAGGATTCCCTGAGAATTTAGCAGAAGCCCTGTCAGATGGACTTGGACAAAGAGTGAATGTCACCTGACAGCCCATGTGCAGTAGGCAGGCAGATGACCTGGGCTCATCGCAGCCTCCTTGGGCTCTGGTTTATTTGCAGTGAGAGCAGTTTCACGTGGCACTGGTTGGTCCATGACAGCCTACTGATCTCTGGCCCACTTCGGTCAAGACTGATTTAGGAACTTGCCATCAGGCTGGGTTAAACTAGTGCAGGGGCCATGGAAGGCAAGAATAAATATTGAATATAACAGATTCTTTTCACTCTGATCAAGAAACCAAATATCAAAGCCAAATATCTGACATCTGAGTAAGTCCATATGTTAAAACAAGTGAAGACAGAGTTGTTTTGCTTCTTTGAGCTCAGAGATTTTGCAGAGTTTGTCTTCACAAGGGCAGACTGGGCATCGGGTTATGAAGTATTTAAGAAGATCTATGCCAAGGCAAAGTCCCCATATTTGATGTTTGCACTTCAACAGTGTTCAACAGACAGCGTGCTTCCTGTGAGATTCTTTCTTTCAAATAGAAATACCCAGCTTGGCAATTTTCCTTAATCACCTGACTTGACTCTGAATAAAATTGTGGGTGTGCAACCTTGATCCCACCTGCAATCGTCCTAGCCTTTGAGACTCAGATAAAAACTATTTCCACTCTACAAAGGGGCTTCCCCTGGTGGCTCAGTGGTAAATAATCCACCCACCAATGCCGAAGATGCGAGTTTGATCGTTGGGTCACAAAGAACTCCTGGAGAAGGAAATGGCATCCCAGTCCAGTATCCTTGCCTGAGAAATCCCATGGACAGAGGAGCCTGGTGATCTACAGTCCTTTGGGTCACAAAGAGTGGGACCACGACTGAGTGGCTGAGCACACACCACTGTACATGTCCTAAGATGTCCTTGAAATATCTCTGAGTTTTTGGTTGCTGTTGTTTTTATCTATTTTTGCAGTGGACGGTTAGGGGAGCTAGAAAGTTGTTTTATGTGGTCTCTGCTGGCTCTGAGCTTAACTTCATTGAACCACGTCAGTCTCTGAGTGATCTTGCTATATTTTCCAAGCTCTTCTTGTTCTGCCTTATGCACATGTCATTCTCATTGACCTCTCTCAAACAAAACTGTAAAATGCAGCACAATTTTAATGATGTTTTGTAGCAATAGGATGGTTAATTGCCTTGCTGTCCCTAGACACTTTAACACAGATAATTAACCCTCAACTTACAAGTCCTCATGCATTTTGTCACTGAGCCTTTCTCCTTGGCCAGTTTCACCAGTTTCCAACCTCTTACCATGTTCCTCGGTCTTCACCGCCTTTTCTCCACTCCTCCCTTTTGCCTCCAAACTCCTGTGAATTTTTTCTTCAAAGTAGATTAGCTTCCTCTGTGTTTTAAAAATTCTTTTCTCAGCTGCAGGTTGTGACCAATTATTGGGCTGAGTAATCCATTCCGTAAAGTGAAATAAGCATTTTAAGAAAACGTAATCAAATAGGAAACACCCAAGTGCATTGCTCATGGTGAAGTGGAATTTTTCTGTAGATTTCATGCTATTGTGAAGTGTGCTTTACTCCACTGCTGCAGGCTATGCAGTATAAAGCTTCTTTCCACTCACAAGTGTTCTAGCAAGATATTTTCCAAAACAAATGACATTGTCCTGTTACATTGATTCTCAAAAACCAAACCCACTATCCATGGAAAACGGTGCTCCACCAACGCTGCTACGGCAGCATGGACTTTAAAAGCTGTTCTCAGGGACTTCCTCGGTGGTCTGGAGGCTAAGATGTCACTCTTCCACTGCAGGAGAGCGAATTCAATCCCTGGTTGGGGAAATTCTGCTGCTCAGAATGGCCAAAATAATAATAACAATAATGAGAAGTTTCAAAAATCTTGGCATGGCAGGAGCAAAGGCTCATGTCATGATATCTTTCAGGACAACAACCTTCATTTAAATGTGTGTTGACCTTTATTTAGGAAAAAATCCAAGCTGATTCCTCAATTTCATGCTACTCCTCTGTTACTAAATACTATAAAGATAGAGTGAAGTGTGTGGTGAGGGAAACAGGGAGATGATCTCACTTGATTCAGACATTTCTCATTTAGGTTGCTGGTGTCAGTATTGCCCAACTGGGACCTGCCAGGTCAGGGTGCTGAGATCAAATGTGTGTGAGCACTGGCATTGGGCTGGCAAAGTGAGAGATAAGTAATTAGGGTGAAGGACTCCATTTTGATAGGCAACATAAGTTAAGAGATAAGGGAATTTTTTAACAACTTGTTTTGCTTTCCTTTTGGATCACAGAGCAAGAATTTCCATTTAAAATGATGACTTTTAAAAATTGTATTTTCATTGGAGGCTAATTACTTTACAATATTGTGATTTTTGCCATACATTCACATGAATCAGGCATGAGTGTACATGTGTTCCCCATCCTGAACCTCCCTCCCCATCTCATCCCTCAGGGTCTTCCCAGTGCACCAGCCCTGAGCACCCTGTCTCATGCATTGAACCTGGACTGGCAATCTACTTCAACGCCATTCTCTCAAATCATCCCACCTTCGCCTTCTCCCACAGAGTCCAAAAGTCTGTTCTTTACATCTGTATCTCTTTCACTGTCTTGCATATAGGGTCATCGTTACCATCTTTCTAAATTCCATATATATGTGTTAATATACTGTATTGGTGTTTTTCTTTCTGACTTACTTCACTCTGTATAATAGGCTCCAGTTTCATCCACCTCATTAGAGCTGATTCAAATGCATCCTTTTTAATAGCTGAGTAATATTCTATTATGTATATGTACCACAGCTTTCTTATCCATTCATCTGCTGATGGATATCTAGGTTGCTTCCATGTCCTGGCTATTGTAAACAGTGCTGCGATGAACACTGAGGTACACGTGTCTCTTTCAGTTCTGGTTTCCTCTGTGTGTATGCCCAGCAGAATGATAGTTTCTGCACGTGTGCTCAGTCATGTCCGACTCTTTGTAACCATGTGGAGTGTAGCTTGCCAGGCTCCTCTGTCCATGGGATTTCCTGGGCAAGAATACTAGAGTGGGTTCCCATGCCCTCCTGCAGGGAATCTTCCCATCCTAGGGATCGAACCCGCATCCCCTGTGTCTCCAGCACTGCAGGTATATTCTTTAAAATGATCTGCCTAGCACTTATTCCTAGATCAATATTCCTATAAAATTAGAACTTTTCTCAAACAAATTCACAGAAATAATTTTGAGTAATTCATAAAGTACACACGGGAGTCATAGAAAGAAGTCTTCATCTGTAACAATGATTTGAAATTCCAGGGACTTCCTTGCTGCTCCAGTGGTTAAGACTCTAGACTTCCAATGCAGGAGGCACAAATTCAGTCCCTGACTGGGGAACCATGACATGCAGTGGAGCTGAAAAAATTGAGAAACAAAAAACTCAAAAATGAAAATTCCATTTTTCCTTGCTGAGTAAGACTACATGATTGATTGGCTCTGGACACTCAAGGCAAGAGAGCAGACTCTAAGACTCAGGATACTTTAAAATGTTTACATGGTCTAATCTAGTATTCCAAGTCACAGAGAAAACCAGTTCTGTGCAGCTCCATCCAGTTTAGGGGAGGGTGTACTTTGTTGCAGCAGTGTTAAATGACTATAGATGATACCTTCTTGGAAGATGATTTCTAAACCATTAAGTATTCAGAACTATTTGTAAAACATATTGATAGACTTATAACAATACTGCATTGTTATTAGAATCCACGATGCTAATGCTAGCTGAGAGGAGAGCTTTGACCAAAACAGATCATAAAGCTTTAGAGTCTGTCCCATTCATTGTGTAGCTGTGGTTATTTTCTGCTCACTGACCAAAAATCTTTATGGAAGTTTGATTACAAACAGTTACTGCCTATAACCAACTCCATTTATAGTAAAGGCTATTTTAATACCTAACAATAGAGGTCTCTACTTTAGACAGATGCTATGAAATTTCCAGTGTCAGCAATAGCATTGAAGCTATTTTTCAATTACTAGAATGCAAGGCAGCATTTATTCCTTTTTATTTTTCTTGAAAGAGTACCATATGTCATTATTCTCCCTTTGGGAAAATAGCCAATATTCCTGTAGCACACTTGGTCATTTTATGAGGCTACCAGAAGTAAATTGTGCATCATCTTCCTTATGCTACATTTGAAACCATCATTAAGAAGTATTAGTTTCCACTTCTAGCTACAAGTTAGGAGTACCTTTATTTCTGCTGAAACAACAAGACATTTTTAGATGAAACCTCTCCCCACCCCTAGTCATATTTTTCTTTAAAACCATGGAATAACGATAGACTCAAATACATGTGAAAGAATTGAATTTCCCAAAGATGAGGGCTTCTTGGATGAGTAAGAGACAGAAGATACTTTCATAAAAGCAGCCGATTTAAAAAAATTTTTTATTAAAAAGTTTTATTTATTTATTTATTTGGCTGCTTCGGGTCTTAGTTGGGGTACACAGAATCTTCATTGCATCATGCGGGATCTTTTGTTTTGGTATGCTGGCTCTATAGTTGTGGCACTGGAGTGTGGGGCTTAGTTGCTCCATGGCATGTGGGATCTTAGTTCCCAGACCAAGGACTGAACTTGTGTCCCCTGCATTTCAAGGTGGAGTCTTAACCACTGGACCACCAGGGAAGTCCCACAACCAGTTTCTGTGTTGGGAGCAGGTTGGGAAGAGGAGAGATCCTTCCAGGAAAGGACAACCTTTACTCTTTACCTTTAAGTTAGGAAAAAGCAACCGGACTTTGTACAATGGCATGCTGGATTTGGATTTTGGATTTGGAAAGGTTTCGGGAGATGAAGAAGGCTTCCTTGTGGCTCAGTTGGTAAAGAATCCACCTGCAGTGTAGGAGACCTGGATTCGATTCCTGGGTCAGGATGATCCCTGGAGAAGGGAATGGCTACCTACTCCAGTGTTCTTGCCTGGAGAACGCCATGGATAGAGAGCCTGGTAGGCTACAGTCCACAGGGTGGCAGAGAGTTGGACATGGCTGAGGACTAGCAGTAACACTTCAGGAGATGGAGACGGGAGGCGGCTAGCGAAGGAGGCCTGCACAGAAGGAAGCAGGCATCTGGGTGAGTGAAGTAAACCAGGCAGGGCTCTTCTATTGGTTTCTCAGGAGATGGTGGTGGAGAGGCTTTATGTTGAGAAGGCACAATGGTGTTACCAAGATCACACAGGTTTCTGGAATTCCCCTCAGGTGCAAATAACCTTGTAGAAAGACACAAAGGAAGCCATGTATTCCCAGCACGTAACACAGACGATTGATGTCTAAGAAGCATTTGTTGGCTAAACGAATGAATGAGACAAACAGTGCTGAAATTAAATAGTTAACTCTGTAGAGGGGAAGAAGCATAGTGTTTACCTCTTGAGGAGTCACTGAGGAGAGAGAATACTGTGTAAATCCACAGAAGAGACACTGAAGGAATGCCTCCTCTCTTGAACAACTTTCTGGTTCAGATTTAAACACAAATTGTGTTCATCATTTGACTTATTGAGTCAGGAGCATAGTCTACTTTGCAGAGAGGCATAGGAGACTATTAACTGGATTGCGGATGGTGATAATCAAAGACGATCTATTACTCTTGTCTGGTCCAATTAATTACATGGGATCCTGGGAGATTCCTCCTTGTGGCTCAGTTTGTTCTTTCTTAAAAATAGGACTTAGAATTTCTGAGGTGTTAAGTGAGAAGGGCTAATAGATTGCCAAAAACAATTTTGGTTGGCCTTCAGAACAAGTTGGAGCTTGCTACCCAAAGGGTGTGAGCAAAAGAGCTGGTTTCTAATGCATCTGCAGAGCTCATGTGGGCTCAGTGAGACCGCATGGAGACCTACAAGCAATGCCTAGATGCCCATCAGAGGGAAAGACCAGTCTTCCAAAGACTTCCTAGTGGTCCAGTGGTTTAAGACTCTGCACTTCCAATGCAGGGTGCACGGGTTCTGTCCCTGGTCTGGGAACTAAAATCCCACATGCAGCCCCCCACCCCCAAAAAACACACAAAAACCAAAAAAACAACAACCCAACCTTCCAGCCCCTGATGATCTGTGCTGGGTTTAGTCAATTTCTTTGTCCATATAATGGGGGTAATAAAACGAGGAAATCACTTGTAACTGTTTCCAAGCTGCTAAATTGCTTAAACAAACAAACAAACAAAACCCCAAAAAAACAACTTTAAAGGCTCAGAGGGGAAGAAAGCAAAACCTCTTGAAGAATTAAAATTTGACATCATAATCTGCCTATGATATCAAAATTATTTAAGCCATTTTGGGAGCCTGTACAAAGTACGTAAGTCCTTCACCTCTCCGTTACTACTATAAAGTTGTATTTGCATGTGTGTGCGTATGTGTGTAAACCACCATTACCATTCTGGGGGCAGCTTTTACAGTGGCAGTTACTGTCAGGAACCTTCAAAGTCTTAGCCATCACCTCTGTGTCAGTGGTTCTCAAAGTATGTTCCAGGGACTTGGAGGAGGTGTGCCAAGACTCTCTCAGGCGAACCACAAGGTCAAAACTATTTTAATAACTATGCTAAGATATTCCTAATTTTTTTCCCTTCTATTTCTTTTAAGAGTGAATAGCAATAGAGTTTTCCAGAGGCTACATGTCACATTAAGATGCTATTTACATTAATGTGTAATAAATTCATTGTTGTCATTTAATAAATAAATATCTTAAAAATTCCCCCTTTTAATTTTGAATGTTGTAAATATTGATAGAAGACCCTCATAAACAAAGACACTTTGGAGGCTCTCATAATTTTTAAATGTGTAAAGGGTTCCTGAGGTCAAAAACAGTGGGGACTGCTGCTCCAGGGTAACCTAGAATCATTGAACTATGGGGCTTGCCTTTTCTCTACCTGAAAAAGCAGCTCTCATCTGCCTCACCCCTAGATGACTAAATGACAAAATCTGAGGCTGAAAGCCAGCCCTAGAATCGGGAGGCACAAGGCTATTTGCTTGTGAAGCTTCTCCTGGCTCACCTGGGCTGCAGGGTGTCCATGTATCTGAACCCACTGAGGAACCTGATGCTCCCTACCCACAGACCCCATCTGGGCTCCTGCTGGCCTCAGGCCTTTTCTTGTTGCTGCCAAAGCTGTGGTGCTTGGTGGATGTCTCAACTGATAGAGACTGCTAACCATGGGAAAAGAGAGAAGAACTAGGTTTGGAAACACAGGTACTTGGGCAGCTGAGAGAAATTCTAGACTCTTGTGGCCTAATTTGTCTAGACCTGTCTGCTCTTGCCTAAGACACCTCGAGGTCCTCTGAGTGCCCAATCTCTAGCGTTATGGGCTTTGCAGATAGGCTAAGATTTTTTTCTAAAATTAATAATATTCAGTCCACATACACATTCAAACTTTTTGCTGACCTAGAATATCTGCTAACTGCATCTTTAAGCTGGACTCAACCCTCTGGTGATTAGCTCTCTTCGTGATATGAACTAATCACCCATCATGGACTCACTTGAAAGTTCATTGCTGTTTCATTTGACCTGCAGCTGGTGAAACAAATTTATTGGTGGTGGTGGTAGTGGTGGAGTTAGAAAGGTCATTACTTCTCAACTATGACTCTTTTCTCCCAGCATTTAATTATAACATTTTTCACATACACAGTAAGCTTGAAATGAAGTATACAGTGAACACTCATTTTCTACAGCCTGACTTCTAGCATTATCCTATTTGATTTGTTGCTCATCTATCTAACCCTCTTTTCAGTCATTAAATGTAATTTTAAATTTAAACTTCACCAAACAACTTTACCAAAACAAAGAAGTAAATCTTATTAACTAAAGAATTTCCACGTGGGAAATAAAATCTAACTTAGTAAATTTTTGTCTGAAACACTTAAACCGTCAGAAGCAAAATATTGATATCAAAACCTACTGTTTGGAAATTTAGTACATAGATGGTACATTTTGTCCTAAACACTTTTTTTATAGTGAGGATTTGCACATTTACTGATTTTTTTTCCTTGGAAATATTCTGGGTATCTTAAGCTATGAAACCAATACTAAAAAGCTATTAGGAGCAGCTGAATGAAACTTAGGCAAGAGTTGGGGCCAAGAGTTGCCCATTTTCCTGGGCAAAAAAAAAATAGTTCAATCCTTTCAAACATTTTAAAAGTACAGAGATTGAACACTGGTTTTTCAGTAGGAATCAAGTTTTAGAGAAAAAAAAAAACAACAACACTTAACTTGCATGCTGTTGTTGTCCAGTCTTCTCTGTCCTTCACTATCTTCTGGAGTTGGCCCAAATTCATGTCCATTGAATTGGTGATGCTTTCCAACCATCTCATCCTCATCCTGGGCCCTTTTAATTTATCATTTTCTACTGTACTTCCTTTAAGGTTTAGGAAAATTAAAAAATCTCAGGGAATAATGAAAGCCTATGCAGTTCACTAAGATTTATCTTCTTTTAATATTCCATTCCCCACAGGACTCTGGTTACAGTAATTATTTCTTAAAAGATTTCCCAGTGTTCATGTTTTGCTATCTTTTTCCAGTAAGCTTTTGTGTATACAAACTCATGATTTTTCTATAATTAAAACAAGAGTTGGGTATGATTTTATGACATTTGTTTCAAATTTATTTTTCTTTATTTTGCAGTCATGCATGGAGCTTTCCTGTCTGTCTTTCGAAGAAATAGTAACTGAGTTTGGCATTCACTAGGCCAGTTAAGACTTCATATACAAGAATGAAATTTCTCCTGAACTGTCTTTTATAGGCTATAAGTTCAGTTTTTATAAATTTTAGTTTTTATGGTTTCTCCTTATAGTTTCCCTTTGCCCTTGTATCCATAGCCTTGTCTTGTTTTAAAACTTTGCAAAAAATCTGGTAAAAGCCAAAAGAGACAGTGGCCAGAACTGGCCTAAACCTGCTGTCAAATTTAATCGACCTGGCACCTTCCATCCTACTTTTGGTTGTTGAACAATAATATTTCCAGCCTGGTCTTGACAATTTGAGGGACTCACAACATTTTCTCCATTTCATTGACATAATTTCAGATGCCAGTGATCAGTGGATCCCCGAATGCATATCATATTTTCATATTCACTTTTTGCATGAGACAAGCTGAAGTTCATTTTTTACTTTTCTGTATCCTAGAAAAGTCATTTAAATGAAAATCAGTATTATTAATTCTTCAATAATTATGATAAGGAAGTCACACCAGCAAGAAGGTATTTCTCCACCTAGAGTACTGATTTCAAGATTCCGTTCATGTTAAATAGTGGACTTACTAATTTCAGACTCTCACCCTACTTAGGAAACCTCATATTTCTAAATAACCTAGATCTGGGCAAACTCTTAAATAGAAAAATCACAACATCGTTATTTAGGTGGCTTTGTTATTAAGCCTAACCTATAAAAAGCAAAAGAAAATTGCCAGAAGACGAGAATTACAGTGGCTATTTAACTATAAAACAAATATTAGCTATATAGATTCAGCTAGTGCATCTTAAAAATAGGAGAGCACTTTACCATTGCCTCTGCTTAAAAAAAAAACACAAACAAACACACATACACACAAAACAGTCTGGATCTGGCTTTCTGATTCTTCCAAACTGATATTCACTCCTTGTGTTAAAAGAAGTGATTACCATCAGACCACAGGATATGAGAATTCTCTGACCAGCTCAGGTCTCCAAGTAAGCATTCTCTTGTTGGTAATTTAATAATCTGTATCTGTCATGTTACTGCTCATTTACCAAGCAGAATATTTTATATTATCTTATGAGAAACAAATGCCTTTTCTTAAGAGAGCAGCATACTATAGAAACTCCCTGGAGGTGGAATGAGGAGAGCAGAGGGAAGTTTCCATCCTGGTGTGGCCTGTCGCTGCACTTTTGACTCTTCATTGTCTGAGGCTGGTCATGCTCGCTTGACAGATTTCAGTTGAAGTAGGTGGATGGAGAGGCTGTTACCTAGGGGGCTTGTGACTTTTATTCTCACAAGTAGAGGTAGACATACGCTCTGTAGCCTAAGGGATTCAGCTATATAATCCCTTCCAGTTCAAAATGTCTTTCATTTTTGGCCTTTTCAAAATGGGTTGGTTTATAAACACCACTCAGATCGTGCTTACACATAATGCATTTTATAAAGAGACCATCTTATTTTATGATTTTTAGTGTAGGTAAAAGCATCAACTGTTGTTTTTGAAAACACAAAGAAAGCACCTCTCTCGTGTTTCCTTTGGTTGGACCTGGTGACTGTCAGAGTACATGCGTCTCTGTAAGAGTTTCTAGGTGACATGTGTTTATGAACTCGGGTATAAGTAACCACTCTCTTCTACATGAACTTTCTGAAGATAGTTTGATTATGTGATTGATGGAATATATAGAGAAGTTTCTCTTCTTCCAGTTAAGTTACACCAACTGGACTTTACAGATGGCTATCACTCTCAAGACTATATGTTTCAGATTATGGTAGAAGCTGGAGGTATAGGGGCTGAGAAAGGGAAGAGTGAATCCTTAATAAGCTTTTAACTTTAATTTCACTTCCTGGGTCAAATTTCCAGTTTTAAAAAATTCCTGAGGTCCTTATTTTCTACTGTTTATCTGTATGAATCTACAACTGACAAATTTATTCCTATCAATTCCAGAAGCTGAACTTCTGGTCTGTTTGAGCCTGAGCTTGAATGTCTTGGCTACAAATGATTTACTGATGAAATCAAAAGTGTTAGCCTCTGTGGGGAGGGGATCAGCTGTGTGTAGACCTTTATCCTAAAGAGCAGGCATGGAAGGTCTCCCATGCAGTGACCACATGAAGAGGTAGTGGAGTTGGGGACTTCTGTAGAGATTGAAGATGGCCTTGGTAGGGAGGTGTATTCTGTAGGGGAAGGGAGCCTGTGTTATTAAGATAAAAAAGGTTTCATTTAAACTCTCAAGTGCGTTGTGTGCTATTTTCCAGAGTTTTTAATGCACCGACCTCACAAATGTATGCAGGCATTCCCTACCTTTTCAGAAGAGCCCAGGACAGAGAAGAAAAGGTTACATCTGACAGGCGAGATGGCAGCTTTCCTATAGACCTGCTGAGCATGTCTGCGTCTTGGTTGTCTGAGGGGCTGCTTTTGTGCTGTGGGGTGTCATCTTTTCTTATTTTGGTGCCTGATGAGAGAGAAACTGGCACGAGACTCACGGCAACTATGTGAACTGTGGATTCATAGCATGTGTCAATAACACGTCTCTGTCTTCAAACACTGCCCTCAGATTGCTTTCTTGAATTTGATGGTTGAAATCTTTCCAGACAACATATTTTAGCTGAGTAAGCAGAGGGAATAAATAGGCACCCAGCCAAATGCAGTTATGGATAACGAGCAAGAATCGGGCCATTGCTGGGACAAGGAGGCAGGCATTCTGCTCTAAGATTGCCCTGAGTGAGTGGAGGGTGTATGGTTGAGTGGGTGAGGGTGAGGGTGAGGAGAGGTGAAAGGATGGCCAGGGAGAGAGAAAAGAGAGGCATCGTGCATACAAACTCGACCTCATTTTGTGGAAAGACCTTGTAAGTGATGGGTGTGGTGGAGCAACTGTTCTGAGCAACAAGCAGCACTTTTTAAAAATGTCACAGCAGCAACTCAAATGCATTATTCTCCATTCAAACAAAGATATCAAAGAAACTCAGCAGAGGGACTAAGAGAGAGGCAGTTTCTGGGGAAAATAAACAGGTCTGAGGCAGTTTAATGAGCTCCTTAGCATGAGGTGAGGAAGGTAAGTGGTTAAGTGAAAGAAAAGAGAATTCAGTCAGCAAGCAGGCCTCATTTGAAAAAGTTTCCAGTTCTGAAAAAGCGCTCTTTAGAAGGTGAGCTTGGGGACATTGGTGCCATTCCATCAGCACCGGGGGTGTCTGTAAGGACTAAGAACCTGTCATTTTAATCTCCATGGCGTTCTTTGTTCTTTTCTATAATTATATTGTTCTTCAAAGAGGAAGCCAAGTATGCTGGGGAGACTTCTCTGAAAAAGAAAACCTGAGCAATCTCCACAGGGATGAATCACTTGCAGTGAAAGAAACCCTTGATCATGATTTTCAGATCATTTCACTCCTATCAGAGAATATTCCCTAAGAAGGCAATGTGCGCTATTTAAGAGGTTCTCCTGAGGTCATGTGGCTACCCCCAGGAGATGAGCTGGTGTGCTGAGAGCCCAGGTGGGATGTGAGAGGGGAGCAGGGATGGGCTCTAGATGGGAGGTGGGGCTGGTCCCCCAAAGGGGCTTCTCTAGGGTCTCAGATTAGGGGATTCTTGAGAATGAAGTGAGTAACTTCTGAGGGCTGTTTCCACAGTCAGAGATGAAGCTGCATTCTTAGAGCCACCATGGAGGCAGGAAACGGGGGAGAGGAAAGGCCATGGTGAGGTAAGACTCTGCATCCCATTTACAACCAGAGCGACTCTGCTTGACTTGACTTTGCATCAAATTTCTGTGTGTGCTTTGTATACCCAACAGTTGGGAAGTGTAGTGGATGCCAGGTGCACTGCCCAGATGCTCACTTCAGGGCCAGGCAGTCATTGTCCCAGACACCAGGGTGTTGGCTGATGACAGATCAGAGCTGACGCTCTCTCCTGCCCAATCATAGGGGCAGCTCATGTCTGGTGACCAAGACCTAGCCCCCAGCCTTAGTGGGGAGCTCATAGAAGTTCCAATCCAGCTTCAGAACTCAGGGGACGGGCTCGGTCTGTATCATGACTACTTCCCAACTTCCCTCCACCTCCTCCTCCTGCTTCCCTCAGTCCCAAGAAGGTGTTGCTCCTGACAGCATCTTCTTATTGAAGTGGTTGTAGCCAAGTCTCCATCAGAGAGTTGGTTTCCTAGAAAAACTGACTAAAGAAGCCAGAAGACATTTGAGAACAACTGGACTCAGCGGTGGCTGTAGTTCTTTGACTGTATGTTTATTCATTCAAGAAATATTTAAGGAGGACCTACTCTGTGTCAAGGAGTGTATGATTCACTAACTCTGTGACTAGAGACGTTGGAGAACTTTACAGTCTTCCAGATGCCTTGATTAAGCTTGACCTTCTCCCATGTACAGTAAGTCCCCCACATATGAAGGAGTTCCATCCCAAGAGCATTGTTTGCAAGTCTGATTTGTTCATAAGTCCAGCAAAGTTAACCTAGGCACCCATCTAACACAATTGGCTATATAGTACTGCCGATACAGCATTATAGGTTTATAATACTTTTCACGCAAATAATAAATGAAAAAACAAATACAATAAATAAAACAGTTTTAATCTACAGTACAGTATTTTGAAAGGGACAGTAATACAGCACAACAGCTGGCCTAGCGGGGCACATTCATATCTCTGAAAGTTCACAAACTGAGGGTTCGTATGTAGGGGACTTAGTGTATAATCTTAGAATAGTCTTTGTACCTTATTATCCTGAATGTCAAATCAGCCTGTAAGTTCCCAGCCCGGGGGCTTCCACAATGGCTCAGTGGGTAAAGAATCTGTCTGCAGTGCAGGAGACACGGGAAGCATGGGTTCAGTCTTTGAGTCAGGAAGATCCCCTGGAGAAGGAAACAACAACCCATTCCAGTGTTTTTGCCTGAGAAATCCCATGCATGGAGGAGCCTGGTGGGCTCCAGTCCATGAAGTCACAAGAGTCAGACATAACTTAGTGACTAAAGCACCACCACCATGGAATAGTTTAAATGTTTTGATTTAGTTGAAAATTTTGAAAAATAAGGAAATTTCATTTAAAAAAAAATCAAGATTCTAGTTGCTTCAAAAACAGAAAATCTAACAATACAAGACCTGTGCTCCTGGAAGAAAATAATCAGCTGGAGTGAATTAATGGCTTTCCTTAAAACTAGAACTCATTCTATTTTATCACAGTCCCCACTATGCCCAATTGTATTCTAGCTGGCCAATGATACTTCCTTCTACTTCCTTCTAGGTCTCGATAGGCATTTGAATTGGTGGCCCATTTCTCAGTGACCAGGTCCACAGTGTTTCTCTCAATCTCCAGACCATTCCTGAAGATCCTGGGTTCAGTTCAGTTCAGTTCAGTCGCTCAGTTATGTCCAACTCTTTGCAATCCCATGAATCGCAGCATGCCAGGCCTCCCTGTCCATCACCAACTCCCGGAGTTCACTCAGACTCACGTCCATCGAATCAGTGATGCCATCCAGCCATCTCATCTTCTGTCGTCCCCTTCTTGGAAGACCTTATATCTCTGACCTGCCCAGTCCATGGGAAGGATCATCTCAAAAGTATCTGACATTCTTCTTTTGATGCCCATCACTGAAAAAAGTTACCTTCACTCCTTTAGTTTCCTTCATTCCTGAATAGGCTTTTGAGAAATGATCATTTGGTGTGCCTGCCACGTTGAGCAGAGGGATCATTAGAAAATTTGTGAGCTGAATCCATTTTCACAGCTCCATGCTTTCCTTTAACAGTCAAGGACTCAAACTAGACAGGTCTAGGATCCCCCAAGAGGCAAAGCCAGGACTGGAGCCCAAGTTTCCTCCCACGGTCTAGGGCTGCGGCTCCAGGCTGTCCTGACTCTGGCATTTTAACTCGGCAAATGAAGACATAACAGGAGTCTTGGAAGAAGTTCTGCTGAGAGAGACAGATTTGTTCTGGCAAAGTTAAGGACATTGACTGTTACCCGGACTGTTCATGGAAGTCTTTGGCACTGAGTCCAAGTCAAACTGGATTAAGAGACCCAGCCCATGGACTGAGAAGAAAAACCTAATCAATAAATCAACTGGCCTGGAGAGCTCTGAATGCTCCCGAGCAAGCCAGGAGGGACCAGGAATTCACCATGCTCAGATTAGATAAGACACCTCTCCCACCAGCATGTCACCAGAGACAGGAGTGGAAACAGGGCCTGAAGCTCTGTCCCCTTCAGCCGGGACTCAGTTCCCCAGTATAAATCCTGCCAGTTAACAGTAGTATCCACTCCTTCCTAACAATACAAATGAGCCACATGAACTGTCTGCCTTGAGATCATCAAGACTCTTCTCATCATACTCTTTATGTTTACTCATCAGACCCCACAGGAAGCATGGAATTCGCACCCCCAGACTCTAATCATCATCCATCATTTTTTTCCCCTCACTTCACTTGCCTTCCCACTTCCTGACATCACCTGCCCCCTTCCTGACATCACCCCTGCCCCGTGGCCTCCATCCTCAGCCTGACACATACCATCACTTGCTCACTCTACCTGAGACCAGGCCCAGCCCCCTGCCCACTGTGTCCTCCCTGGCAGCCCCTTTGAGTCATGGCCATTTCCTTTCCCACAGCCCTCCTCCCAGGGGTCTAGAAATGAGAGAACTTGACTCCTTGCTTCTGTGTCACTTGCAGATTATGCTCTGCCTCTCCTTCTAAAACCCCTCAGCAGAGCTTTAGGCCCAGCTGTGTTCCTGTCCATGGTGACCAGATTCTCAGGCTGTTCAACCCATGATCCTTTCATGCTAGTCATCATCAACACCCAAGCCACCTCCCTCATTCCTTGATTTCAGCCCCTGCCTCCCTGTCACTCTCTTCAATGGTGTCCTGGTGTTTATAGTGATTTCAATATCTGTAGAGGTCAACTCTGAAGTATTGTACCTTGGCCTTTGAATTTTTTGGTCTCCTCTCCTCCGATGACATGGTCCTCAGCCAAGCACACCATATCAGTTGCCATTTTCAAGAACTGACCCCTCTGTCATCTCTGTAACTCCAATATTTTATTCTCCGAGTCCCCTCCCTGTGTTTCCCTGGTCACTCCCTCCAGGATCCCAATATCAGCAGTTCCTTGCCCCTAACAAGGTATCCACTGATCCTCCATTAATTTTTCTGTCTTTCATCGCCCTCACATCTGTGCTTTCTGTCTTATGCAGCTTAGACTCCATGGTTTATCATCATATTCACTCCCTCACATGAACTGTCTACTCCCTTGCCCCTTTCTCCTTTCATTGCACTCATCAGGCAAAATTCCTGTGGTCTGATCAATTCCAGCTCCTAGCCTGCCCATCACCTGCCATGGTTCTGATGAGCATGGTTGCAGAAAAATACAGCTGTGCAGGCTGATCACACCTTCAATTTAGGACACTTACCTTTAAATGAATCCTGAGTGCAATCTGAAAGTCCTATCCAGATTCCTTAGAGATTCAATCTCATATTCTTCTTGAAGAGTGTTTTATATCTTTCCCTGGATCTTCAAGCCTCTAACACGTCCTCTGTTCTCACCTTTCACTGGTGACCTTGCTTCTTATTTCACTGAGAAAATAGGAGAATTCAGAAGACAATATTTAGAAGCTCGCACTACTGCATTGACTTACCTGGGCCTGTACCTGGGTCTTAGCCCCAGACCTTTTCCTGGGACGAGGGTGACACGTGGCTCCACTCAAAGGTCGATCCTTCCATTTGTGCATGGGAACCATTCTCCTCACACATTCAAGGACAGTGTTCCTACATTTCTCCTTTCTCTCTTCTGCATGTCATCTCCCCCATCTCCACACTTTCATTTCTGTTAGTCTAAAAACATGTTAGTCCTCTTATCCTAAAAACTCATCTCTAGGCTCTATGTCCCCCTCTACCTTCTCCTTTTCTTCACAACAGTCTCCTGGCATGGCCTCGATGGTTACTTTTATGAAACAACTTGGCTGGGCTGTGGTACCAAGATACTTGATTAAACATTTATTCTAGATTCTCAAACCATTTCCTACCTCTTTCCTCACTCATTCTCTTCCTCAGACAGCAGACCCTCATTGCCTGTGCTTGTCCTTTGCACTTGCTGGCCTTTCTGCCTGAAATGTCCTTACCCCAGGTACGAGCATGGCCAGTCCCTTCCCTCTCTCACATTTCTGCCAGAATGCTCTCTCACTGAGACGTTCCCCCACCATACTCCCCTCTCTACCAATCTCCCTTCCCTGACTTTTATCTGTATCACTGCTTGACACATAAAACATTCCCTTGCTTATTTTATTGCCAATCTTTCCCTACTAGAATGTAAGCTCAAAGGGGACTGAAGCTTTGCCTCTTTTTAACCTAGAAAAACAAATAAATGTAATTTCTAGAGCCTGTTAACCAAAAATTGCTTATTATTTGAGAATGATCTGACCATGGTTGTCATTTATCTCCATTGACAGTGCTGTGGGGTTACCTTTAGAAAACGTGGCTGACAGCATATTCATCTTTACCTTTTTAAAATCAAAGTCAGCTCATTTTTGGTGATTTGAACCTTCCAGAACATTCCAATTACCTTGTCTCTCTGTCAACAATGGTCCGTTCTTTACTGACCTCTAACACTTCTTTCTTTTTAAAGTCATCTTCAAACACTTCCAAGATGCATTCATAATCGTGATCTGTAGTCATGTTAGGTCAGAAACAAGTCATACTTTTCTCAGACAACAAACAGATGATACTCGCTGAAATCCTTTATCTAGGTCATTTGATAAATCTTTACACTCTCTACGTAAACAGCAGTTGGGACAAAGGGTCGGCTGGTAACCAAGGCGTAACCATGAGAACATAAAGAGATGAAGGCTCCAGGGAATCTGAGAGAATGGGGCCCAGCGCTAAGACCAAAAGTAAATAGAAACCTCCCAGAGCAAGGACATCCTCCATGCTTACGAGATCCCTCAGTTAAGGCAACCTGTCAAGGCAGCCTTGGTGAGAAGGAGGGAACCCAGTCCTGGCAGAGCTTTGCCAGAGGTTAGCAAACCCAGGATAAATTCCAGACACAGTAAATTGGAGCTCTGACAAACAGACATATTTCAACCAGAGATAAGCCTGCAAATTGATGAAATGTAATAAAACCCATAATCAGAAAAAAGAATGAATAGGCAAAAATGCCTACTCCCAAGAGGAGAAAAATTACATTTTTTTCACCCTGAGAAACAGTTACTTGGATATGATTATCTTCCAGAAATGGGTTTTCTGAAGCCTTGGGCAAAGGTTTTACTTAGCTCAGTCTCACAGAGTTAACCCTGAGCTGTGTTCACTCTCATTACTCAGTCTGGATGGAAACATATATATTTATTTTTGTTTATTTTTTGGCCATGCCCTCAGTGGCAGGCTAGATCTTCATTCCCAGACCAGGGATCAAACCCAGGTCCCCTTCATTGGAGGCAGATACCAAATGGCTACCCCAGATTCCCCTGAAATGAACAACAACCCTTTCTAAGAGAAAACTAGAAGGACATATAATTCATTACAGAAATTTAGAAAGTGAATCAGTTCTTAAGGAATTGAATGATTTTACTCTTCCAATACTTTGGCCACCTCATGCAAAGAGTTGACTCATTGGAAAAGACCCTGATTCTGGGAGGGATTGGGGGCAGGAGAAGAAGGGGTCAATAGAGGATGAGAAGGCTGGATGGCATCACTGACTCGATGGACATGAGTTTGAGTAAACTCTGGGAGTTGGTGATGGACAGGGAGGCCTGGTGTGCTGCGATTCATGGGGTTGCAAACAGTCAGAGATGACTGAGCGACTATACTGAACTGAACTGACTCAGTTTAGAGAGGCTTCCCTGGTAGCTCAACTGGTAAAGAAGCCTTCAATGCAGGAGACCCTGGTTTGATTCCTGGGTCGGGAAAATCCACTGGAGAAGGGATAGGCTACCCATTCCAGTATTCTTGGGCTTCTCTTGTGGCTCAGGTGGTAAAGAATCTGCCTTCAATGTGGGAGACCTGAGTTCAATCCCTGGGTTTGGGAAGACCCCGTGAAGAAGGGAACGGCTACCCACTCCAGTATTCTGGCCTGGAGAATTCAGGGTTGAAAGATCAGACACGACTGAGCGACTTTCACTTTCATGCAGTTTATATAGTAACTGAATTGTACTTGAATCCTGACTCCTGCTCACTTTGTCCACTTCAGCACCTTTTGCTTAAAACACCTGAAAGTAACAACCGCCTCAAACTCCTTCTGTAGCCACTTCACCCCAACTCTCCATCCTCTAATATTTATTTTCTCTTTTCATCAAAGCGTCTCAGAACCTTTGACCACATCCCTCACTCTACTTTCTTGCCTATCATTTATTCATCAGTCCTTTGACATCATGACTTTTACCACAATCTTTTTTTTTAAATTTAACTTGAGATTTATCCCCATAACAAACTTTTAAGTGCACAACACATTAACTACAGGCACAAGGTTGTGCAGTAGATGTCTGGAACTCATTCATCTTGCTGAAATGGAACTTTATTCCCCTTGAACAACAACTGCCCATTCCCCTCTCCTCCCAGTCACTTGGCAACCACCATCCTACTCTCTGTTTCTCTATGTTGAATAGACATTTCTTCAGTGAAGATAGGCAAATGGCTGACAGGTATTTGCAAAGATGCTCTCCATCACTGATCATCAGGGAAATGCAAATCACACCACAATGAGATATCACCTCACATCTGTTAGGATGGCTATTATACAAAAAGAAAAGAAAATCAATGTTGGTCAGCACACGGAGAATAGGAACTCTTTCACACTGTTGGTGCTGACACTGTGGGAAAAAAAATGGTTGTTGCTGTTCAGTTGCTCAGTCATGTCCAACTTTTTGCTACCCCATGGACTGCAACATGCCAGGTTTCCCTGTCCCTCACCAACTCCCAGAGCTTGCTAGAACTCATGTCCATTGAGTCAGTGATGTCATCTAACCATCTCATCCTCTGTTGGCCCTTTCTCCTCCTGCTCTCAATCTTTCCCAGCATCAGGGTCTTTTGTAATTAGTCAGCTCTTCACATCAGGTGGCCAAAGTATTGGAGCTTCAGCATCAGTCCTTCCAGTGAATATTCAGGATTGATTTCCTTGCAGTTTGATCTCCTTGCAGTCCAAGGGACTCTCAAGAGTCTTCTCCAACACCACAGTTCAAAAACATCAATTCTTTGGCACTCAGCCTTCTTTATGGTCCAGCTCTTACATCCATACATGACTGCTGGAGAATCATAGCTTTGACTATATGGATTTTGTTGGCAAAATAATGTCTCTGCTTTTTAACACTGAGTCTTAGCTGTGGCAGGTGGGATTTAGTTCCCTCACCAGGGATCAAACCAAGGCCCCCTGCATTGGGAGTTCAGTCTTAACCACTGGACCACCAGGTAAGTCTTTAAACAGTATGGCGATTTCTCTAAAAGTTAAAAATAGAAGTACTCTATGAGCCATCAATTCCACTCCTTTGTATATATCCAAAAGAATTGAAATTAGTATATTGAAATGATATATGCAAACACATGTTTAATGAATCACTACTGATAAGGGGCAACATATGGAAACAAGTGAGCCATATTTGCTTATGTTTACTGATTTTGGGGCTTTTTTGGTTTGTTTGTATTTCAATTTTCTGTGTCTTTCATTGAGTGCAAGCACAGACAGCACTCAGTAAATGGTTGCTGACCTAATGAATAAATGACTATAACTTTTCTCCACTGAAATTCTGCCTCCTGCAATTTCTTATCAGTGAACCAAAAATGTTGCTCTTGTGCATTCGGTGAGCTCTCAACTCCCAACAGTAGTTCTGGAAAAGAATTTAAGAGGGAGTCATATTTTTGTCCATTAACAATCTGAAAATAAATATGCATAGGCCTCTCTAATAGCCTATTATATATTTCTAGTGCATAAATTTGTCATTTTGATACATTTCACCAACATATTTTCAGTCTATACTTCTTTGGGGTGTGCTTTTATGAATTGCGTTATGTCCTTTCTTAGTTGACCCAGATTTTAAATATTTGATGTCCATCTTTCTAAAGCAGGACTTCTCTCATTCTTCCACCTCCAGGCTGTTTTATTTGGTCACTAATGCTTTTCTCAGGTAGTGCTAATATTTTTGAGGGCTTATTTTGTTAGATATTCAGCTACAGATTTGTTTTTCAGATTAGCACATATAACACATAAAATAATGCTCTGATATGGGCACTATTATTTCCTTTTTACAAATGAGGACCCTGAGACTTACAATGTTATTTAACCAGTTCAAAATCAAGTATTTATTAAATGTGGGAGCAGATTTTTCTTCCAGAAGTCACTGTTTTTGTCAATTGTATGAATTCAAATGGAATTTTGAAAGTTTGTTTTATATCTGTAGTTACAATGACAAATATATTATGTGCTATGATACTGTGAAAATTCAATGCTCAAGCTAAATAATGAAATATTTGTCTATATCCTTTTTTGATATGTAATTAAAAAAAGACTTTATTTTTTGATGTGGACCATTTTTAAAGTCTTTATTGAAATTGTTACAGTGTCGTTTCTGCTTTATGTTTTGGTGTTTTGGCCAAGGGGCATGCAGGTTCTTAACTCTCTGATCAGGAATCGAACCTGCACCCCCTGCATTGGAAGCCAAAGTTTTAACTACTGGACCACCAGGGAAGTCTTTGCCTATATACTTTTATATCTCTTAATAATTAAAAAAATTTTATTTTTGTCCAGAGTCTTAAAATGTGAGCATGCACCTTCCTCATTCCTAACACCAGACACCTAATAACTCCACTGCCCAGTGCAGCCAGTACCCCTGGGGTGACAAGCAGGGAAGAGCAGAAGCCATAGGCTCTCTGTTTACAGTGTTTTTGCTGGTGTTCCCGGTGAAGCTTACTCTCTTTCTCTTTCTTATTTTGCTCTGATAACACTTGTATCCCTTATCTTCTGGAAGAATTTTCTGTCCGATATATCACTCTAACATTTAATCTCATGTGGCAGTCTCCTTATATTAGAGAGAGTTTGTGGATGTGAGAGAAGTGAAGTGAAAGTTGCTCAGTCGTGTCTGATTCTTGGTGACACCATAGAATTCTCCAACCCTAAGAATACTGGAGTGGGTAGACTATCCCTTCTCCAGGGAACTTTCTGACTCAGGAATCGAACCAGGGTCTCCTGTATTGCAGGCAGATTCTTTACCAGCTGAGCTATGGGGGAAGCCCTGTGGGAGTGAGGGGAATAATTTTAACAACCAACAGAACACATCAGCAAACAGAATAATATTTTCGGCTTTGCTTCAAAACCTACTTTCTTCATTTAAATGGCTCATTTTTACTAATCCTTGGTTATTTGTAATAAAGGCTGAAGGAAAATTCAAGTGCTGACATCTGTGTTCATATTTCTTGATTTGAATGATTTTTGCCCTCTGGGGAAGGCAGGCATTCCCTTGAGCAGGAGAAAGAAGATGAAAAGCCTGAGTGAGGCTGCTCTCCTTAAATCTCTAGTGAGATCTAGCCAGCTCTGGTGTTTGCCCTCAAATCAGGATTTCTTTTGGGCCCAAGGTGACTTGGAACAAAAGGTATAAGGACTTTCACTAGCTACACTGGAGTGATGCAAATGGAAAACATTTTCAAGTTGCAATGGTTGATTTTCATGGTTATGGAGGTTTGTTCAGAAATTCCTTAATCGGAACCATGATCATGGCATAAGGATTCCACGGTCACAAAAGTGAAGTTGAAAGGACAGAAGTAAATCCAGAGAAAACTTTAGGGGGTTAGGGGAAGCTTTCACACATCATCTGGGACTTATGCTTTAAGACCTTTTCTGAATTTGCCAACCTCCTATATTGGTGATTTAAAGGAACTTCTTAAAGTGGACTGTAAAATCAGAGATGATACATGAACATCAAAGTCACAGTGAAATACTTTCATTATTGACAAATTGTATATGACAACATGAGAAAGAGCAGGAGAATTTTTCTGTCAATTCCAGAATCATAGTTCACATTGAGTTCCTATGTAGCAAAATATATTTTGTTAAATGCACAATGGTGTTATTTGGGGGACATTCCTTATCTTTTCAGGGTTGACAACATCCATTCCTATAGCCTACCCTGCAGTGCTACCACAGAGTCAGGACTTGGCTTTCCCTCTGGGGCAGCATACCCTTATATACCCTCATTTCGGAAAAAAAGCAATACCTCTCTCTGTTGTCTTTGAGTTCTCTAATGGGCAATAGCAGATCTTCTGTGCTGGCCGGAAGCCATGAAAGAGTCCTTCTGTGTATTTTTTCTTGTGGTGGAAAAGAAAGAGATACTGGTACATATTGTCCCAGGGACTTCAGCTCACAGACTCATAAATACACTTAAAAGCATTTGACAATAGAGACATAACCTTTTTTTGAAAAATTGAAGTTTTTTTTTTTAAAAAACCTGATATCTAGCAACGTCTTAACAAATATTTGTTGAATTAGTGAATGAATGAATGAAGATCTTATAGAAAATATTTTCTTCTTTGTTCAATCATCCTAAGAGCTTTGGTTATAGAGCTGGCTATTTCCACATATTACTGTAGTTCTAGTGACCAGGGGGTTTTCTATTCCTCTTAGACATTCCTGGGAAGCTCCCTCAAGTCAGAGTTCTGGGGCTAGAGTCTTCATAAGTGAGCACACTCCTAAATTCCTATTACTTCAGTGTGGCCTTGAACCTATATTCCAGTCACCTGGAGTATTCCTAAGGATGTCTTGTCAATGCATAGTCAGATACTTTTCAGGAGAACAGGAGATTTTACTGGAGAATTGGTTGAAGCAGAATCTCTTTTTTTGACATCTGAGATATCTGAAACTATTTCCTCTCTTTTACAAAGAGAATTACTAATTACCAAAGCCTTATGAAAAAGGGCAACATTTTGATTAAAAATGTACCTAAGGTGGTAATAAAAATTCAGGATCTGCTTTATTTTACTTTAGATAGCATGTTACCTCAATTGACTTCCCAGGTGGTGAGTGTTGGTAGAGAATCTGCCTGCAAGGCAGGAGAGATACATGAAAGGCAGTTTCTATCCCTGGGTCAGAAAGATCCCCTGGAGAAGGAAATGGCAACCCACTCCAGTATTCTTGCCTTAAGAAACCTGAGGACAGAGGAGCCTGGCAGACTGCAGTCCATGGGGTCGCAAAGAGTCAGGCACAACTGAGCAACTAACATTTTCACACTGGCAGCTTGGCGGGAAAGAATCTGCCTGCAATGCAAGAGACCTGGGTTTGATCCCTGGATCGGGAAGATCCCCTGGAAAAGGAAATGGCAACCCACTCCAGTATTCTTGCCTGGAGAAACCCATGGACAGAGGAGACTCGAGGGCTGCAATCCATGGGATTGAAAAGTCAGATAGTGTTGAGGATGCATGCATACCATACCTCATTAGTAGAGTAAATACAAAATAAAAGCAAAAAAACTGGAAATAAAACTGCCACATGACCCAGCAATCCCATAGCTTTCTTTGACCTTTTTCTTCGACGTTTATTCTTCAACCTTGGACCTTTGTAAAAAACATATCAGTACAGTTCAAGTGATAATGCTGAGACAACAATATCAGGCAATGTCTCAGAATGAAGAGGAGGATTCCTCTCCATGACCAAAGGACAGGGGGAATGTTGGGACCTAACAAATGCCATGACAGACTTCAGGGACTAAGGTAGGCCTCACAGGAAAAGCTGAGTCATTGCCCAGTGAGGTCATCCCCACGGATGCCAGGACTTGTCCAATCAGCAAACTCCTCGTAACCTGGTTTGAGTCTATCAGGACGTAAAAGACATCCCCCAAGGAAGCCCGCGTGCGAAAGACCAGCCAATTAGTAAATACCAGGAACCCCCTGCAGCCAACCCGCCCTTGCCAACTCTCTGTCTTTGTTTTAAACCTATAAATACTGCTGTAATTCTGGGCTCAGCACTCTTGCTCCACTACACTGCATTGGATATGGCGGGAGCCCTAGCTCGAGCTAGAAATAAAACCCCTTCATGCTTTTGCATTGCCGTGGACTTCTTATTCTCTCAGTTTTGGGGACTCGGACTCTGGGCATTACATTACATACACACCAAGGAAACCAGAATTGAAAGAGACACATGTACCCCAATGTTCATCGCAGCACTGTTTACAATAGCCAGGACATAGAAGCAACTTAGATGTTCATCAGCAGATGAATGGATAAGAAAACTGTGGTACATATACACAATGGAATATTACTCAGCCATTAAAAGAATGCATTTGAATCAGTTCTAATGAGGTGGATGAAACTGGAGCCTATTATACAGAGTGAAGTAAGTCAGAAAAATACAGTATACCAATACAGTATACTAACGCATGTATATGGAATTTAGAAAGATGGTAACAATAACCCTGCATGCAAGAGAGCAAAAGAGACACAGATATATAGAACAGTTTCTTTTGGACTCTGTGGGAGAAGGCGAAGGTGAGATGATTTGAGAGAATAGCATTGAAACATGTATATTATCATATGTGAAACGGATCACCAGTCGAGGTTCAATGCATGAGACAGGGTGCTCAGGGCTGGTGCACTGGGATGACCCAGAGGGAGGGGAAGGGGAGGGAGGTGGAAGGTGGGTTCAGGATGGGGAACACATGTACACCCATGGCTGATTTATGGCAAAAACCACTACAATATTATAAAGTAATTAGCTTCCAATTAAAATAATTTTTAAAAAAGCAACAAGCAACTTTCCTCAAATACTAAAGGATAAATTAATATTTGTCCCAGGTCTTTAGAGGACTTCCCTGGTGGCTCAGTTGGTAAAGAATCTGTGTGCAGTGCAGGAGATCCGGCTTCGATCCCCAGGTCAGGACAATGCCCTGGAGGAGGGCATAGCAACCCACTCCAGTATTCTTGCCTGGAGAATTTGATGGACAGAGGAGCCTGGCAGGCTGCAGTCCATAGGGTCGAACTGTAAGACCTCGCGGCCTTTTCTCGGGAACCGTCGCCCCAAAGACCACAGTGACTCGAATTCAATGCAATCAGCAAGAGGATTTATTAGGCCGGCGCGCCGGGGTTCGATCTCCTTAGGAGGAGCGAACCTCGAACGCCAGTCGTGAGGGACTTTTATACAAAAAATTCACAGGTAGGTGGGGATGAGGTCAGGGTATGGGATACAATGAAGTAGGGGCCATAGGTGAGGTGGATACATTTGATTGGTGGGAAAAGTTTGCAGGTAATTAAGTTGAAACGGTTGGCTGATCACCCTGCGGCATTTGGTCAATTTTTACCCAGAAAAGTCCGACAGAGAGATACATTCTTGGGAGGGGTTTCCTTGACCAGGTCATAAGTTATCTGTTAAGAATCGGTCAGGAGGCTCTGAGTCACCAGATAAGGAGTAAGCTATTTTCCTTGAGGCACAGCCTGCCTTCCGGGCTTAAATTTTAACCTAAGTCCTTCAGAACAGAGTCAGACACCACTGAAATGACTAAGCAGCAGCAACAGCAGCAGGTCTTTAGAAAATTTTGAGAGAATTGCCCATGCATGTGTGCTTACTAAGTCACTTCAGTCCTATCCAACTCTTTGGGACCCTATGGCCTGTAGCCCACAAAGCTCCTCTGTCCATGGGATTCTCCAGGCAAGAATACTGACATAGGTTGCCATGCCCTTCTCCAGGGGATCTTCCTGAATCAGGGATCTAACCTGCGTCTCTTAAGTCTCCTACATTTCCAAGCAAGCTTTTACCACTAGCGCCACCTGGGAAGCCTGAGAATTGCACAGATAAGAGATTAAAACTCAGCTTATCAAATTTGCTTTGACCCATGACTGCCTCTTGTAGCTCAGCTGATAAAGAACCCACCTGCAGTGTGGGAGACCTGGGTTTGATCCCTGGGTTGTGAAGATCCCCTGGAGAAGGGAATAGTTACCCACTCTAGTTTTCTGGCCTGGAGAATTTCATGGACTGTATAGTCCACGGGGTTGCAAAGAATTCAGACAGGACTGAGCAACTTTCACTTTCATAACTGCCTGACTCTCCCTCTTTACCTCCAAGCTGCTAACAAAACTAAGGCAATACAATTGCGTGTGAGCAGCAGCTAATAAACTTGCTGACTGCTGCTTCTGACAGAGTGGCATGTGCACTGGATAGTTAATTGATTCACATTTCTTGCCCCTTTACATGGCTACATCTTCTGTGAGATCTCAGGGAAATAGGTTGAATTAAGTCATATAAAGAACTGTTTTCCTCTCATAGGTAAACTTCTAGGAGTAATCCTAACTATTAGGAAGTTTTATTCACACATTAACCAGCATGGTTATTGGTGCTCAGAATAAAGACAAGCCTGGAAAGGTGAAATCAACAGTCTTCATTACAGGTGAGCAGAGAGGGTCCCCTTTAAAATAAATCAGCCTGGTTTAAAGAATTTGAATAAGCTCAGCCCCAAGAAAGAAAAAAATAGGCTAGTACTCTGAGAGGCTGCCTTGTTAGTTGTTTTACTTCTTATTGATATGACAAATGGTTCAATAAATTCCTCTAGACATTAGAATGCCTTCTCTCTTTTCTTTTTGGCTGAGCTAGGAGGCCTATGGTACTTTATTCACTGATCAGAGATCAAACCCGTGCCTCTATAGTGGAAGCACTGAGACCTAACCACTGGACCACCGGGGAATTCCTAGACTGTCTTTAAGTCAAAGCAA
This sequence comes from Nanger dama, assembly GCA_917880005.1. Classification (NCBI taxonomy): domain Eukaryota; kingdom Metazoa; phylum Chordata; class Mammalia; order Artiodactyla; family Bovidae; genus Nanger; species Nanger dama. The sequence goes on from CAKJTW010000023.1 coordinate 32,083,279, forward strand.
TATGTTCCTTCTATTTTGTTTTGTACCAATGAAGTAGAATTAACTCTTATCAGAATCTTGTGTGTAAATATTCAAATCAGAGGGAGACTTGTAATTATTACTGGAATTCTTCTGGCGAAAGTCCAACTTTGTTGAAAGGATCAAGATATTCAAGGCAGTGTTGCAATTTTTGCAATTATTTGGCTGATTGATTCTCTTCCCTGCTTCAATCTGTTTGTGTGACCTTATGTTCAGTAAACTTCTAATGTCTAAGTTCACCGTCCACACTGCTGGACTGAGAAGCAGTAAGAGTAAGAGGTAAGTACATGACTCTAGCCATTCTTTGGTTATCTCTGAGGATAGGAAATTAAGAATATAGATAGTTTAACATATCCTCTACTATTTTTAAGAATTAGTTAATTGATTTTAATTGGAGGCTGATTACAATATTGTGGTGGTTTTTACTATTCATCAACATATCCTCTACTTTTAAACAATATTATCCTCTTTGGATGGGTTTCTACATGTTTGTATTAATATGCTTTTCTCTTCTTACAGAAATGGTAACAATAATTCATTTCACTGAAAAATAATTTCCCAGTAAAATTTTTCAATACTCCTCTCTGACCATCAACAGCAAAATAAAGATTTATTTGTTTATGGCTGCGCTGGGTCTTCATTGCTGCACTCACACTTTCTCTAGTTGCAGTGAGTGGGACTACTCTCTATTTTCAGTGTGCAGGCCTCCCATTACAGCTTCCCTGGTGGCTCTTAGGTAAAGAATCTGCCCACAGTGCGGGAGATCCAGGTTCGATCTATGGGTCAGGAAGATCCCCTGGAGAAGGGAATGGCAATCCACTCCAGTATTCTTTCCTGGAGAATTACATGGACAGAGGAGTCGCAAAGAGTCGGACATGACTAAGCAACTATCTCCTCTCTTGTTGCAGAGCATGAGCTCTAGAGCGTATAGGCTCAGTAGTTGTGGTACATGGGCTTAGTTGTGGGATCTTCCTGGACCAGGAATTGAACCCATGTCTCCTCATTGACAGGTGGAGTCACTAGGGAAGCCCCCAAACAGCAAAATATGCACAATAAAATCTTTATAAAGAATCTTGTAATTCTGAAATGGCTTTTACTCTTATATATTGTGATGACAATATGATAGTTATAAAATGAGAGAGAGAGGTAAATACACTTTAGAAGAGAAATCTACAAGCTCTAGTGAATACTGCTTACTGGAAAAGGAAATGACTAATTCTGAGCAATTTTCTCTCGAATTAGTTTCATCTCAGTCCTACTAAGAATGTAGAAAAAAATCAGAATGCAGACATTTCAAAAAATACCTAACTTTGCACAGAGATGGCCAGGACCAATTATAAATACAAATATAAGATATTTGAATTAGAAAGAATTTGTGGTAAATTGGATATGATATGATTGTGAAACAGAAATCAAAAGATTAAATGTGATTACAAGAACAGGAATGACATTTAGATGTTAGGTCAGTGAACTCTAGGTTTCCATGGAAGCTCCTCAGATTCTGCCTCAGGGGAGAGAGGGAGGGAGAGGGGAAACAGATGGGAGAAGAAAGGTGCTGAGTCATGGAGTCCCTAAGCTTGGCCTCTTCTTTCTTCTTTTGTGACTGTCGAGTGCTACCTGATACAATACTAAAAATAATCCCCCTAGTTAAGAAAACACGTAAAAGTCACTGGTTCTATAACTGGGTTCTGGCTTTAGCACTTCTAAACAATTAGATCTTGGTCAGGTTATACAACCTTTTTTAAGCCTAAGTTTCTTCATCTATAAACTGGGAATAGTAATTGTTTCTGTCTTTAAGAATTGCTGTGAGAATTTAATGAATAAATATACAGAGAGAGACTTCCCTGGCAGTCCAGTGGTTTAGACTCTACATTTCCCCTGCAGGGGGCTGGTTGGGGAACTAAGATTGTGTGTACCTCCCCCATGTCGTGCAGCCTGGCCAAAAACAAAAATTAAATAAATGAATAAATTATAAAGCTCTTACAACAATGCTGCAATAGAGAACTCATGTTAGGATTGTTATTTAATGCAGTATAAAATAAACCATATATTCTTCACTGAAGAAAAAAGAAAACGATAAGACATTGGCATTAGAAAAATGAGGAATAACCCATTTGTTAGGAGATTTGTTGTCTAAGGTATCTAGCAGAAGTGAAATGAAGAAATGGTAAATCCTCCAGTTAGTTGCCACCAAGGAAGACATTTGAAAAGCATTCAACATTATAAAAGGATAAAGACCTTGGCACCAGGTGGTATGTAAAATTTAGACCAAATTCATTACTTTTCCTTGTTCATTACAGCCATTCTCCTTGGCTTCAAATATCATTTATATGTGAAAATCTCCCAAATTTACTCCCATTTGAAACTTCTGTTGCCACTACTTCCCAATATTTTCATGTAGATGTCTAATAGGGTTTTTAAACTTTAATGAGCCTCAATGAAATCCTTGATATTTCCCTTGTACCAAACCTACTTTATTCTAGTTCTATCTGTCATAGTAAAATTCATTACCATCTACCAAATTGCTCAAGCTGTAAGGCTAGGTATTATTTTTATTTTCTTTACTTCACCAATGAATTAATGGGTTTTACAGTTACCTCTCCTATAATGAAAAGGACATCTTTTTGGGTTAGTTCTAAAAGGTCTTGTAGGTCTTCATAGAACCATTCAGCTTCAGCTTCTTTAGCATTACTGGTTGGGCCATGGGCTTGGATTAATGTGATATTGAATGGTTTTCCTTGGAAACAGATCATTCTGTCATTTTTGAGATTGCATCTAAGTACTGCATTTTGGACTCTTTTGTTGACCATGATGGCTACTCCATTTCTTCTAAGGGATTCCTGCCTGCAGTAGTAGATATAATGGTCATCTGAGTTAAATTCACCCATTCCAGCCCATCTTAGTTCGCTGATTCCTAGAATGTCTACATTCACTCTTGCCATCTCCTGTTTGACCACTTCTAATTTGCCTTGATTCATGGAACTAACATTCCAGGTTCCTATGTAATATTGTTCTTTACAGCATCAGACCTTGCTTCTATTACCAGTCACATCCACAACTGGGTATTGTTTTTGCTTTGGCTCCATCCCTTCATTCTTTCTGGAGTTTTTTCCCCACTGATCTCCAGTAGCATATTGGGCACCTACTGCTGACCCGGAGAGTTCCTCTTTCAGTATCCTATCATTTTGCCTTTTCATACTGTTCATGGGGTTTTCAAGGCAAGAATATTGAAGTGGTTTGCCATTCCCTTCTCCAGTGGACCACATTCTGTCAGATCTCTCCATGACCTGTCTGTCTTGGGTGGTCCCACATGGCATGGCTTAGTTTCACTGAGACTGACGAGGCTGTGGTCTGTGTGATCAGATTGGGTAGTTTTCTGTGATTATGGCTTCAGTGTTTCTGCCCTCTGATAACCTCTCACAACACCTACTGCCTTACTTTGGTTTCTCTTAGCTTGGACATGGGGTATCTCTTCACGGCTGTTCCAGCCAAGTGCAGCGCTGCTCCTTACCTTGGAGAAGGGGTATCTCCTTACAGCTGCCCCTCCTGACCTTGAACGTAGAGTAGCTCCTCTCAGCCCTTCTGCACTGGTGCAGCCACAGCTTCCTGGACATGGGGTAGCTCCTCTCGGCCACCACCCCTGACCTCGGGGTAGCTCCTCTCTGTAGCTGCTCTTGGAATGCAAAAGTAGGAAGTCAAGAAACACGTGGAGTAACAGGCAAATTTTGCCTTGGAGTACAGAATGACGCAGGGCAAAGGCTAATAGAGTTTTGCCAAGAGAACACATTGGTCATAGCAAACACTCTCTTCCAACAACACAAGAGAAGACTCTACACATGGACATCACCAGATGGTCAACACCGAAATCAGATTGATTATATTCTTTGCAGCCAAAGATGGAGAAGCTGTATATTGTCAGCAAAAACAAGACCGGGAGCTGACTGTGGCTCAGATCATGAACTCCTTATTGCCAAATTCAGACTTAAATTGAAGAAAGTAGGGAAAACCACTAGACCATTCAGGTATGACCTATATCAAATCCCTTATACAGTGGAAGTGAGAAATAGATTTAAGGGACTAGATCTGATAGACAGAGTGCCTGATGAACTATGGAATGAGGTTCATGACATTGTACAGGAGACAGGGATCAAGACCATCCCCATGGAAAAGAAATGCAAAAAAGCAAAATGGCTATCTGAAGAAGCCTTACAAATAGCTGTGAAAAGAAGAGAAGTGAAAAGCAAAGAGAAAAGGAAAGATATAAGCATCTGAATACAGAGTTCCAAAGAATAGCAAGAAGATATAAGAAAGCCTTCTTTAGCGATCATTGCAAAGAAATAGAGGAAAAGAACAGAATGGGAAAGACTAGCGATCTCTTCAAGAAAATTAGAGATACCAAGGGAACATTTCATACAAAGATGGGCTCGATAAAGGACAGAAATAGTATGGACCTAACAGAAGCAGAAGATATTAAGAAGAGGTGGCAAGAATATACAGAAGAACTGTACAAAAAGATCTTCACAACCAAGATAATCATAATGGTGTGATCACTCATCTAGAGCCAGATGTCCTGGAATGTGAAGTCAAGTGGGCCTTAGAAAGCATCACTCCAAACAAAGCTAGTGGAGGCGACAGAATTCCAGTTGAGCTATTTCAAATCCTGAAAGATGATGCTGTGAAAGTGCTGCACTCAATATGCCAGCAAATTTGGAAAACTCAGCAGTGGCCACAGGACTGGAAAAGGTCACTTTTCATTCCAATCCCAAAGAAAGGCAATGCCAAAGAACGCTCAGACTACTGCACAGTTGCACTCATCTCACACGCTAGTAAAGTAATGCTCAAAATTCTCCAAGCCAGGCTTCAGCAGTATGTGAACCATGAACTTCCTGATGTTCAAGCTGGTTTTTGGAAAGGCAGAGGAGCCAGAGATCAAATTGCCAACATCTGCTGGATCATGAAAAATGAAGAGAGTTCCAGAAAAACATCTATTTCTGCTTTATTGACTGTGCCAAAGCTTTTGACAGTGTGGATCACAATAAACTGTGGAAAATTCTGAAAGAGATGGGAATACCAGACCACCTGATCTGCCTCTTGAGAAACCTATATGCATGTCAGGAAGCAACAGTTAGAACTGGACATGGAACAACTGACTGGTTGCAAATAGGAAAAGGAGTACATCAAGGCTGTATATTGTCACCCTGCTTATTTAACTTATATGCAGAGTACATCATGAAAAACTCTGGGCTGGAAGAAGCACAAGCTGGAATCAAGATTGCCGGGAGAAATATCAATATGGCAGAAAGTGAAGAGGAACTAAAAACTTCTTGATGAAAGTGAAAGAGGAGAGTGAAAAATTTGGCTTAAAGCTCAATATTCAGAAAACTAAGATCATGGCATCTGGTCCCATCACTTCATGGCAAATAAATGGGGAAACTGTGTCAGACTTTATTTTTTTGGGCCTCAAAATCACTGCAGATGGTGAGTGCAGCCATGAAATTAAAAGACGCTTACTCCTTGGAAGGAAAGTTATGACCAACCTAGAAAGCATTTTAAAAAGCAGAGACATTACTTTGCCAGCAAAGTTCTGTCTAGTCAAGGCTATGGTTTTTCCAGTGGTCATGTATGGATGTGAGAGTTGGACTGTGAAAAAGGCTGAGTGTCAAAGAATTGATGCTTTTTAACTGTGGTGTTGGAGAAGACTCTTGAGAGTCCCTTGGACTGCAAGGAGATCCAATCAGTCCATCCTAAAGGAGATCAGCCCAGGGTGGTCATTGGAAGGACTGATGTTGAAGCTGAAACTGCAATACTTTGGCCACCTCATGCAAAGAGTTGACTCATTGGAAAAGACCTTGATGCTGGGAAGGATTGAGGTCAGGAGGAGAAGGGGATGACAGAGGATGAGATGGATGGATGGTATCATTGACTCAATGGACATGGGTTTGGGTGAGCTCTAGGAGTTGGTGATGGACAGGAAGTCTGGCGTGCTGTGATTCATGGGGTTGCAAAGAGTTGGACACCACTGAGCAACTGAACTGAACTGACAGTTACCTCATTAAAAAAAAATGGTGATTTTTAATTTCTCTATTTTACCATCACCCTAGTCTAAAGCTAGATAAGTACTCCAATTCTGAGTGATACACAAAGAAACTAAAAAATGTCTGTGGTATGTCCAAACATGGAAGCAGCTATCGGGAGCTGCTTTAGGCATTACTGACAAAATGGAGGCGTGGCCCCAACCCCCTCTCCTCATCTTGCAGGCACAGCCCCAGGATGAAGGAGTTAGGCCTTGTGATTCTGACTTGTTCTTTCCTTTCTTCTTGAGGTGGCTGGAAAGAATGTTAAGATGCTTGAGAGAAGCATGAGAAAGCACAAAGCTGTCTACAGTTGTGCCCAGAAAATAATCTATAAAATAACCATTGACATTTGTTCAAGGATCTTTACAAAGAATGTCCCAGGATGAGCACTAGGTCCCAGCTTGAGCCCATGGGAAGGATTGTTATCTGAGACCTGTATGTGAGGGAAATATTTATGGCAAAAGAAGACTGCTGAGTTTAGGGTTTAGGAATAATTAAGAATAGGAGAAGGCAACGGCACCCACTCCAGTACTCTTGCCTGGAGAATCCCAGGGACGGAGGAGCCTGACTGGCTGCCGTCTATGGGGTTGCACAGAGTCGGACACAACTGAAGTGACTTAGCAGCAGCAGCAGCAGCAGAAGCCTTTTTAAGAGATAGTGATCTTAAGATGCTAGGGGCAAACAGTATTTAGAAAGATAAGAAATAAACTGAGGAATATAGCACAAGTTACAATGTAATCACAAGTGAAGTACAGTAAATCTGGATGGGGGAAACTAAAAACGTCAAACCTCTGACCTAATGCTTTTGTCAAAGTATAAAAGAGAATCTGAAGCTTGAAATAAACATGTAGTTCCCTACTATGAGTCAGAGGCTACATCATCGTCCAACGACACTGCTCACCCCTTCAGGCTGATTCCCCGGCTGCTGGAGCTGGACTCCAGCAAGCAGCAATTTCATTTCATACTAGACTGAACTGAGAAGAGTATATACGATAAGCTTCCCCTTAGATACTATAAAGATGATGTACAGGAAAATATAAGGTTTGCAGAAGGAAAAGACATGATTTAAGTCCCAGTTCTGACACTTACTAGTTCTGAATCTTAGTCATCATATATAAAATGGGAATATTAATGCCTATGTCATGGGCTTACAAATAGGTAACATATATGTTCATATAATAGCATATGTAAAACAGCTTGGATGAAATCTCATACAATATCAGTCAGTTCAGTTCAGTCTCTCAGTCATGTCCGACTCTTAGTGACACTATGAATCGCAGCATGCCAGGCCTCCCTGTCCATCACCAGTTCCCAGTTTACCCAAACTCATGTCCATCAAGTCGGTGATGCCATCCAGCCATCTCATCCTCTGTCATCCCCTTCTCCTCCTGCCCCCAATTCCTCTCAACATCAGGGTCTTTTCCAATGAGTCAACTCTTCACATGAGGTGGCCAAAGGATTGGAGTTTCAGCTTCAGCATCAGTCCTTCCAATGAACATCCAGGACTGATCTCCTTCAGAATGGACTGGTTGGATCTCCTTGCAGTCCAAGGGACTCTCAAGAGTCTTCTCCAACACCAGAGTTCAAAAGTATCATTTCTTCAGTGCTCAGCTTTCTTCAGAGTCCAACTCTCACATCCATCCGTGACCACTGGAAAAACTATAGCCTTGACTAGACGGACCTTTATTGGCAAAGTAATGTCTCTGCTTTTGAATATGCTATCTAGGTTGGTCATAACTTTCCTTCCAAGGAATAAGCGTCTTTTAATTTCATGTCATACAATATAGACATTCCCAAATATTAAATTCTGCCAATGAGTTATAATGTGAATATAAAATAGAGATTAGCAGAAGAGCATGAAAAGAGAACTTTTGAATTATATATTTTTAATCTGATATTTAAGAAAATTTCCTGTAAGTTAAGGAAAACATGAATATTTATATTTTAAAAGGAATCAACACTATAATATATCTAATAAAATTATTAGACTTTAAATCCAATTGGCTATAGGGCAGCTAGGCAAAATGACCAAGTCTTTCAAAAGTGGAAGAAAATCCACTTTATGCAAATTTCATTTAGGTTTTAAGTGGTATAGTGTTCCTTGTTAACAAGAGGATTGATTGCAAAGTTCTGTTCTTAATTTTAATCCTCCCAGAGTTTTATTAACATAAGTAGCTCATTTTTTTTAATGGATATGACATGAGAAGAGAAAGAATAAATCTTTGTAAGTTAATATAGGGCTTCCCAGGTGGCACAGTGGTAAAGAATCCACCTGCCAATGCAGGAGACATGAATTTGATATCTGGGTCCGGAAGAGTCCCTGGAGAAGGAAATCGCTACCCACTCTAGTATTCTTGCTTGGAAAATTCCATGCACAAAGAAACCTAGTGGGCTATAGTCCACAGGGTTGCAAAGAGTTGGACATGACTGAGAGACTGAGCACACAAGTTCATATAATTCTGAATATTAGAGTCAGAAGAAGAAGAAAAAGTTAAACTTAAATAAATTATAATCAAATGCATTGTGATTTCTAAAACCTTGAAAAGCATTTATTATGTAATGTTATTTGAGGTTGTAATCAAATAACTTATTTAGCTTTTTCTTCCTATATTTTATTCCCTGAAAACTAACTGGTCCCTATTCAAATAATGGCTTTAAAATTAAAAAGCTATTTGGTATTTAAGTTAAAATAATTTTTCCCATTTATTCATGCATGTCTATATTTACTTTTAAAACATTAAATTATTAAAAATAAGATAGCCAAAAATAACCCACTAGTGTTAGAAATATTGATCTAAATTTCATTCTTTCTGTTTTTTGAAAAATAAATTAGAAATCTCAGTAACAAAGGTCCTGACCTATAAACCATCCTGTAATCTCCTGATGCTTCTTCTCAACAGACCTCTTTTATTTACACATTTTCACTAAAAACTCCTCAAGGACACTGGATTACAAAAGTTTTGAGTTGCCACTATGTAATGAAAGATCCTTGTTCCAAACACAGAAAACTTGAGTTTGTTTTAAAACAGTTTTCACACCGCATACTCTTAATTTCTAATGTTTTACTCAAGTAACACTGGTTTACAACATCATTTGAGTCTCACGTGTACGACATTATATTTCTACTTCCATATACACTACACAGTGCTCACCATCCAAATTTAGTTTCTACACATCACCATACAGTGACCTCCTTTACCTATTTTCCACCCTCCCCCACCACCCCTTCCCCACTACTCTGTTCTCTGTATGACTTTGTTCAGTTTTTACATTTCATAAATGAGTGAGATCATATGATATTTGCACTTAGCATAATATTATCAAAGTTAATCCATGTTGTTGTAAACAGCAACATTTCATTTTTTTTTAATGGCTGAGGAGAATTCTGTTGTGTATGTATATATATGCATGTATATACATGTATTTAGGTCTTGGTTTTTAAAAAATTTTTATTGTAGTGTAGTTGATTTACAATACTGCATTATTTTCAGTTGTACAGCAAAGTAAATCAGTTATATATATATGTGTATATATATACATATATATGATATAAATCATATGATATAAATCATTTATGATATAAATCAGTTATATATATACATACATATATGAAAGTCACTTAGTCGTGTCTGACTCTTTGTGACCCCATGGACTAAACAGTCCATGGAATTTTCCAGGCCAGGATACTGGAGTGGGTAGCATTCCTTTCTTCAGGGGATCTTCCCAAGCCAGGGATTGAACTCAGGTCTCCCATATTTCAGGTGGATACCAGCTGAGCCACCAGAGAAGCCCAATAGTACTGGAGTGGGTAGCTTATCCCTTCTCCAGTGGAACTCTCCAATCCAGGAATCAAACTGGGGTCTCCAGCATTGCAGGAGAATTCTTTACTGTTATGCCCGAAGTCCGAGTCCCCAAAACTGAGAGAATAAGACATCCACAGCAATGCAAAAGCATAAAGGAGTTTTATTGCTAGCTCGAGCTAGGGTTCCCGTCTCATCCAGAGCAGTGGAGTCTTGACGAGAGCCCTGAGCCCTGTATTACAGCAGTATTTATAGGTTTAGGACAAAGACAGGGAGTTGGCAAGGGCGGATTGGTTACAAAGGTTTCTTGGCATTTACTACTTGGCTAAATTTTCCAGCGCACAGGCTTTCTTAGGGGATTTCCATCCTTGTCCTGATAGGCTCAGATCAGGCTACGGGGAGTATGCTGATTGGCCGAGTCAGCGGAAGATAACCTCAGTTCCTTCTGGGCACTGACTCAGCTTCTTTGTAAATGAAACTCAGGCCTACCTAGGCCCCTGAGGCCTGACATGGCGTTCATCAGGTCCCGACATTTACCAGCTGAGCTACTAGAACACACAAAAATATCCACTCTTTTTAGTGAACACTTCTGATGTTAAATGATAACAAGTTAAGACAATACAACAGAGTATGCTGTTGAGTATATTGTTCAAGGATTTTTTGTTTTGTTTTGTTTTCCATGAGAAGTATTGTGACTTTATTTTTCCTGAGGAGCATGACTTGAGAAAGGACAGGTCCTGACTGTAAAACAGTTAGGTTGGACAGCTCAGGATGCTGCTAAGTCGCTTCAATCGTGTCCGACTCTGTGAGACCCCATAGGTGGCAGCCCACCAGGCTCCCCGTCCCTGGGATTCTCCAGGCAAGAACACTGGAGTGAGTTGCCCTTTCCTTCTCCAATGCATGAAAGTGAAAAGCGAAAGTGAAGTTGCTCACTCATGCCTGACTCTTAGGGACCCCATGGACTGCAGGATATACAGGCTCCTCTGACCATGGGATTTTCCAGGCAAGAGCACTGGAGTGGGGTGTCTTAAATTGCCATCTGGCTCTTTTGGTACCCAACTATAATTCTCTTGAGATCATTAAGGTGTGATCCTGCTTGAGGAAGGGCAATAGATTAGAAAACCTCTAAGTTTCACCCATCTTTAATGTTCATGCTACTGACAGTTCTGATTATCTTTGGGAGTAGAGTTAAGAGAGACTCGAAGAGGAATTGCAGGAGAAAAATTTTCCCTCTGACATTTTGAACTTGGAGGTGGGTGTTTACAGATGAAAATGTAGGAGGGAGAAATCAGAAGTAAGCCTGGGACCTCTTGGGTCCAGCGATGGGAAGTCTATTTTACTCTGAACACATGACCTTAGAGTCTTTCAAATTCCTGTGCCAGCAAAGCCCATTGCCTCCAGCAGTTAAAAAAAAAAAGTCATTTTAGGATGAATGGTTCAGTGCCTGCATGTAAAGGGTGAACCGGCAAAAGCAAAGATCATGATGTAGCAGCATGGGGCTGGGGACGTCATTAGATACAGGTGAAGAGTCAGAGAAAGATTTATGCCCAGAATGATGGTGTAGCTTCTTAGGTTCAAGCTGATGATTTTCTCACTGTGGCCTTCCTTACAATCAAACAGAAAACCTACCACCTCATTCCAAGAATGCCCATGGGAGCTGACAGGAACTAAATAAACAATGCTCTCTTTGCTCAAATATTTAGCAAATAGCTCGGGGATTACTGCATACACCATTGTTCAGGTTTTAGCCAATTCTCAAAGATGTTTCTGTGTTCTGCTAATAAAACAACTCATGTATGGATAATGGTACTTTGTAATTATTTCCACATGGTTACCACTTAGACAAAATCTGAGGAAAGAAAGTCAACATTTGATGAATCTTTATCAGAAATCAACACTTATGACAACACAGTCAGAACCCAAATTCAAAATAGGAAAAAAATCAACAGTAGCAATCATCTGTTACGTCAGTACCTATTTTTTCTTTTACTTTTTTCTCCTTGTCACTATTTTTTCTGGTTATGACCTAGGTCAATGGATGATAAAGTTACAGGAAATAACACATTGAAGTTTTAGAGATAAAATTTTACTAAGTGTTTAGGAGTGGGTCTGTCTACTTTAGCCACAAATACTCAGCAAAGCATTGCCTGTGATGCAAAAATGCTCAGTGGGAGAAACCTCAAAGAGAATTCCTTTGGTTTGAGCATCTGGATAACGGGACTGTATCCAGGCAATTATGAATTGTGACTCTAATCTCAAGCAAAGCCTTGTTCTGGGATTATTCATTCTTGTTTCAGCAATTAACTTACATAGTTGAGCTTCTACATGAAATAATAGCTGAATAGGAGAGAATAAAACCCTTTTCAATTTTTTAGAATAGAGTTATTCCATTTAGAAAGAAGTCACAGATCTTCACAAAGAGATGTAGTAATGTTTATGGCTAAAACTTTATTATGTCTGTCTACAATCTGGAGCCAAAAAATAGTATGCGTTTCTTTGCGTGACCTCATGTTTTGTTCTGGTCACCAAAGCTCAATCTATTGAATGGAATTTAGTACTTGTTAACATTAAAAACAAATGGGTTGGAATATATTTCTATTTCTTACTTTATCCAGCTCAAGGATTAGAGTAAGTTCTCTGGATAATTTGTTCAGTAAATATTTGTTGATTTTCCTGCCATATATCAGGCCTGTTCTAGGCATCAGAGATGGAGCAGCCAGTACAACAAAGTCTCTGGTTTTATGGAGATTATATTTTAGAGGAAAAAGTCAATAAACAAATATATAGTATACATATATATTATAATGTTTCCAGATATAATGCACATTATGAAGAAAAATGAAGCAAGTGGAAGGGAAATATTGAAAGTAGGTGAAGGGATTCTTTTACATAGGGTGGTCAGGGCAGACTTTGAGGCTCTAACGTTTAAAGGGAGACTTCAGTGGAAGGATAGAGTGAAGCATGAGAAAGTCTGGAATCTGGAAGAAGAGTCAGAAGGAAGAACAGGTATTTCCCTGGTGGTACAGTGGCTAAGACTCCAAACTCCCAATGTAGGGGGCCCTGGTTTGATCCCTGGTCATGGAACTAGATTTCACATGCCACACACAACTAAAGATACCCCAAGCTGCGACAAAGACCTGGAACAGCCAAGTATCTATCTATCTATCTCTCTAAGCTATTTAAAAAAGAAGGAAAGACAAGTACAAATGTTCTAACATGGAACTAAATTTTGCTTATTTGAAGATCATCTAGAAAGTCAATGTTCCTGGAGGAAGCAGAGAGAGGGAAAACAAAACAAAACGAAACACTTTCAGGGCATAGACAGGGTCCAAATGAGGAGGAGGCTCAATAAGTGAGGTTAGGATCTGGATTTTTAAGTGTTATGGGAATCACTGAATGATTCTGTGATAAACAACATTAGATGATGGAGAATTTTATAAGTCTCTTTGACTGTGTTGTGGAAGATGGAAAATAGAGGAGAACAAAGGTGGAAGTGAGGAAGCCAAGTGGAAGGTCATTGGGCCAGTGCTAAGCACAGGTGACCGTGGCTGCTGTCACAGCAATGGTGAGGAGGTGGGCATGAGAAATGATTTGTCCCCAAATATAAATCAAAGTGCTGAATGGCAAGGTTTTTCTCATGGATTGGGTGGGTGTTAAGTGAGGAACTGAGGGTAACTCCTGGGACGTGCCGAGCCCATTATTCACTTTTTTTCTCAGGTATTAATTAAATGCATATTTGTTTAAAGCACTGTCTTAGGTGCTGAGTTATCCCATTGAGCAAAACAGAGATTCCTGGAACAAAAGGACAGTAAAAATTAACATACATATATTTTAAAGTATGTTGGAAGATGAGAAATGTGGCCTCCCCCCAAAAAAAATCATAAGGAAAGTTAAAGGATGGGTGGCAGAAGACATTTCTTCATTAAAAGAGTTGTCGTCATTGGTCTTGCTTGAGAGGTCGGCATGTCAAGACATGCCCCAGACAAGCCCAACAGTCGGCCGATGCCCAAACAGGAACCGGGGCGGACCAAACTTCCAGGGACCGGCCCCCTGTATCCTGACCCAATCAGGCACTGGCACGGAGCCCCCAAACGCCAATCACTGCTACAGCCTACGCTTTCTACCTTATATGGAAGAACCAGGTTTGAATGCCAGCCCTGGCTATAAAAACCCCTTCCTCACCCCCTCATGCTTTGCAGACTCCCTTTGTTTCCTCGCTCGCTTGCCCCCGGGAGTTCTGCCCGGGAGCAACCGCCCAATAAAGGCCTTTCCACTAACAGTCCCTAGAGGTGGCTTTTTCCTTCCCGCGGCGTTTTCTTACATTGCTGAGATGGTGAAACCTGATCAACGGCAAGAAAGCCATGAGGCTGCAGCCAGTGGGGTGGAGAGGGAATGGTGGGCGATAAAGAGACAGGCAACCAGGAGGTCTGATTGCCTTGGGTCTTGGAGACCTTGTGGAGGGCTATTATTCTGCATGAAATGTGCAGTCATTTCAGGGTCATTTGGGCAGAGAAGTGACATGACCTGACTTAAAAAAAATTGTTTTATTGGAGTATAGTTGCTTTACAACATTGTGTTAGGTTCTACTACTGTACAGCAAAGTTATTCAGCTGTACAGATAAATATATCCCTTCCTTTTTGGATTTCCTTCCCATTTAGGTCACCTCAGAGCACTGATTGGGCTTCCCAGGTGCTGCTAGTGGTAAAGAACCTGCCTGACAATGTAGTGAAGAACCTAAGCCACTCCATTTTGTTAACAGAAAAACTCCATTTTGTAAGGTTCCAGGAAAAGAGCCTTTGGAAATCCCCTGACCTCACCCCACCACCCATGAGCCAATCAGACCCCAGACCAAAATCTCCTGACTTAACGTTTAGGAACTCGTGTTCTACCTAGACAATAGGGACCAATCAAGAACCAACACACAACCCTTCAAAAGAAAGTGACCAATCAGACGTCCTTTTTTCCCATGTATACTCCCTATATAAGCAATGTAATCCAAAACCTGGGGCTCCTCCCTATAGATGCTGAGTCGGTATTGGTGGGAGCCCCAGCTCGAACTTGGTAATAAAAACTCTCTTGCTTTTGCATCGGATATCGGCTCCTTGGTGGTTGTTGGGAGATTTTGTGACTTGGGTCAGGAAGATGCCCTGGAGGAGGAAATGTCAACCCATTCCAGTATTCTTGCCTGGAGAATCCCGTGGCCAGAGGAGCCTGGTGGGCTACAGTCCATATGGTCCAAAGAGTCGGGCACTACTGAAGTGACTTAGCATGCATGCAGAGCAGTTAAGTAGAGTTCTCTGAGCTATACAGTAAGTTCTCATTATCTCTTTTATACATATCAATAGTATCAATAGTGTAAATATGTCAGTTCTAATCTCCCCACTCATCTCATTATCCCCTTCCCTCCTTGGTATCCATACATTAAAAGTCTGACTCTGACCCCTCCTCTGAGAATATATCACAGGGTAGCAGAAACACCAGAGAGGACTGTTTGGGGGTTATTGTGCTAATCTGAATGAGAGCTGACGGTGGCTTGGTTGAGAAAGATAGCTGTGAAACTAGAAATAAGTGGCTGGATTTTGAATTCATTTAAAAACAGAATCTTCTTGATTTTCTGATAGATTAGGGAACAGTGGGTTTTGACCTGAAAAGCTAAAAAGATAGAGTTAAATCATCTGAGATGATGAAGGTTCAGATTTGAGTGTGAGATGGTGAACACCAGGATTTCAGTTTCAAAGTGAAGGAATCAATCAACTTTGAATATTCAAGTTGATAGTTGGATGAGCGAGTCTAGAGCTCTGGAGAAAGTTTCGAGCTGGAGATATACATTCTTAGAAGAAGATACAAGCATGGTGTTTAGAACCAAATGCACTGGATAAGGTTATGTAGAGCATGAATGGAAATAAGAAGATCAACGACAGAATCAATCCAATTCTCAGAAGTAGGGAGAAGAGGAAGAACTAGAAAGGAACAAGTGAAGTAAAGGATGAACCAAGTGGAGGTACTGCCAACTGAAGGAAGTGTATTAAAGAGGATGGAGTGGTCCACTGCAATAAAGGCTGCTGGGAGGACGAGTGTGGAGTGTGATAACCGAGAATTGATCATTGGATGCAGCCACATGGAGGCCATCATTTTGAGGGCAGCTTTGGAGGAGGAGTGGGGAGAAAGTTTGGAAGAGAGTAAGGGTGTTGTAGGGAGGAAAGGCTCTTCACTAAAGGCTATTCACCCTGGGGGAGCAGCCAATTGTGGGGATGAAGGGAAGAGCCCAAATGCTTGGCTCTGTTGAGATTCATTTTCCTTGCTAGCCCCAGGCAGCCAAGTGCTTAGGCTAATCTTCAGGAATGCTGAATCATCTATTTCCTCAGTGATTAGCACTTAATCACTTCATTAAAATATTTGTTGTTTTTATTCAAAATCAATTTTGTACTTCCCTGTTAAACCTTCTGAAAATTCATCTCGCCAAAAGAAATACGAATCCTTTATAGGGTTTTTATGACTCAGAGACAAAGCATTTCTTTTTTTTTATTGAATTATGTGTGTCATCGAGCCTGGTTATGCTCTGAATTTCATATTGTAATAAGCTAATACTTATTGTAGTGCAAGCACAATAATGCAAAGCTTGGTGTTAAGTTAACTATAAAAAGAATTGATTTCACACAGCCCTTTCCAAAAGAAAGGCAAAGGTCATAATTATGCAAACACTTTGTAAATAGTAACACATTGCTTTGTGATAACTCTTGAACTGTTGTTTTATATTTAACTTTTGTAGCATTAATCTTACATTTTTTTAATTTTTAGATTTTAAAATTTTGAGAGGCAGAAGAGGCAGAGACTGTATGCCATGCATATTCCTCACAGGAAATAGACAGACCCTGTCTCATCTGTTGGATGGTTGAATTAATGCTCTCTTGTTTAAAAGCTGGGGAGGATACCTGACTTTCTCTCAGGTTGCAACTAGAATGTATTCCTGTCCATGGCTTAGTCTTCCATGGTGCCAGTCTTTTCTGAAATGAGATTGATATTTTAGAGATTTTTTTCATCCTGCTTATACCTCCTCATCTTCATTAAGCATTTCTTTAACTTTTTATGTTGGAGTGTAGCCGATTAACAATGTTGTGATAATTTCATGTGCACAGCAAAGGAACTCAGCCATACTTATACAGGTATACATTCTCCACCAAACTCCCTTCACTAAGCATCTTGATCATGGCAAACTGACCCTTCAGGAAATGGTACACTGTGTATCTCTTTTATATATATCTCTATAGTTGAGTGTAAATGATTTTATTTAATCATTTCTTTTATAAATAAAGGCATTTAATGGCCCCTTTGAGTCTTCATTTGGTCAATGATGGCTGGCATATACTTTGATACCCACTTTATTGATTTCATTGCAAATTTCTTTGAAATCATTTTTCAGTAGATTTTGATCTTTCCATTGACTAACTTCTGCAAATATATGCCATCATATTAGATGATCTTCTTATTTTATTTAGGCTTTATAATATAAAAACTGGTCATTTGCTGTTTCTAAATCTAACTTATTTTCATGTAAAAATGGGTGATGCTTCCCACAAAGCAAATGGAGGAGACTGAGTAAATATTATGAACTACAGTGAATCTGGCAGCTTAGTTACCAAACTAAGTAGGTGTTTCTTGAAAGAAACATCTGAATGCATACTTTCTATTTAGTGCTTCAGATGAAGAACACCACAGAACATTCTTTCCAGAAGATTTCTTTGGCTCTGTCAGTTTGCTTTTCTCTTCCAGCTTAGAAGCTGCCTCATATTTCATAAATACTGCAAAGCAGCTAAAAACCTCCTGGTTTTTAAGGATCTGGTGAAGTTTGAGACAAAAATCAGTACAAATAAGAACTTAATTTTTGAAAATTTTGCTGGTAACTTGAGGCCATAAATTCCTACCACAGAAGTAAAGTAATAAAGTACTCTCTGGGCTTAATATTTTAGAATCTGTCATTTTCTTAAGCCCTGCCGTATGTCTTTAGATGTCACGCTCTTCTCTCCTTCCTCTTGGGAAATAGCATTTTTCACAATAGCCAAGATACTGAAACAACCTAAAGTCTGTCAATGGCAGAATGGATAAAGAAAATGTGATGCGTTAGTACAATGGAATATTATTCAACCATAAAATTAAGGGAATCCTGCCACTGGTGATAACATGAATGAGCCTGGAAGACATTATGTTAAGTGAAATAAGCCAGAGAAAGACAAATACTGTATGATCTCATTTATTTGTGGCATCTGAAAACATAAAGCTCATGGAAATAGAGAGTAGAATGGTAGTTGCCATGGGCTTAGGTAATAGGGGACACAGGTATATGTTGGTCAAAGCGTACAAGCTTTCAGTTATGAGAGGAATAAATTCTCGAGATGTAATATAAAGCTTGGTGATTGTAGTTGTTGTTTTTGTTTTTCAGTAACCCAGTTGTCTGACTTTTTGCGACTCCATGGACTGCAACACGCCAGGCTTCCCTGCCCCTTCATGGACACTGCCTTGTCATGGCAAAGGGGCTTGCAAAAGTCAGTGCAGCCATGAGCCATGCTGAGTAGGGCCACCCAAATGGAAGGGTAATAGTGGAGAGTTCTGACAAAACATGATCCCCTGAAGGAGGGAATGGCAAACCACTCCAGTACACTTGCTGTGAGGACCTCATGAGCTATATAAAAAGATGAAAAAGATTATAGTTAACAGTATTGTATGGTATATTTGAAATTAGCTAAGAAAGTAGATCTTAAGTGTTCTCACTATATACAAGAAGCCATAATAACTATATTAGGTGACAGATGTGTTAATAAACTTGACTGTGGCAATTGTGGCATTTCACAATGTCTAGTATATAAAACTATCACTTGTACACTTTAATAAACGTGAGTAACCCCATGTCCAAGGAGCATTGGCTGCGCGGGTGCAGGAGGACCGAGAGGAGCTACTCCACATTCAAGGTCAGGAGGGGCAGCTGTGAGGAGACATACCTTGTCCAAGGTAAGGAGCAGAGGCTGCACTTTGCTGGAGCAGCCATGAAGAGATACCCCACATCCAAGCTAAGAAAAACCAAAGGAAGACAGTAGGTGTTGTGAGAGGCATCAGAGGGCAGACACACTGAAACCATAATCACAGAAAACTAGTCAATCTAATCACATGGACCACAGCCTTGTCTATCTCAGTGAAACTAAGTCATGCCGATGGGGCAACCCAAGACGGGCAGGTCATGGTGGAGAGGTGTGACAGAATTTGGTCCACTGGAGAAGGGAATGGCAAACCACTTCTTGCCTTGAGAACCCCATGAACAGTATGAAAAGGCAAAATGATAGGATACTGAAAGAGGAGCTCTCTAGGTCGGTAGGAGCCCAATATGCTACTGGAGATCAGAAAGAATGAAGGGATGGAGCCAAAGCCAAACAATACCCAGTTGTGGATGTGTCTGGTGATAGAAGCAAGGTCTGATGCTGTAAAGAACAATATTGCATAGGAACCTGGAATGTTAGGTCCATGAATCTTCAAGGCAAATTGTAAGTAGTCGAACAGGAGATGGCAAGATTGAACGTTGACATTGTAGGAATCAGCTATCTAAAATGGACTGGAATGGGTGAATTTAACTCAGATGACCATTATATCTACTACTGTGGATAGGAATCCCTTAGAAGAAATGGAGTAGCCATCATGGTCAACAACAGAGTCCAAAATGCAGTAATTGGATGCAATCTCAAAAATGACAGAATGATCTCTGTTCATCTCCAAGGCAAACCATTCAATATCACAGTAATCCAAGTCTATGCCCCAACCAGTAATGCTGAAGAAGCTGAAGTTGAACGGTTCTATGAAGACCTACGAGACCTTTTAGAACTAACACCCCCAAAAGATGTCCTTTTCATTATAGGGGACTGGAATGCAAAAGTAGGAAGTCAAGAAACACCCGGGGAAACAGGCAAATTTGGCCTTGGAGTATAGAATGAAGCAGGGCAAAGGCTAATGGAGTTTTGCCAAGAGAACGCATTGGTCATAGCAAACACCCTCTTCCAACAACACAAGAGAAGACTCTACACATGGACATCACCAGATAGTCAACACCAAAATCAGATTGATTATATTCTTTGCAGCAAAAGATGGAGAAGCTCCATACAGTTAGCAAAAACAAGACCAGGAGCTGACTGTGGCTCAGATCATCAACTCTTTATTACCAAATTCAGACTCAAACTGAAGAAAGTAGGGAAAACCACTAGACCATTCAGGTATGACTGAAATCAAATCCCTTATGATTATACAGTGGAAGTGAGAAATAAATTTAAGGGACTAGATCTGATAGATAGAGTGCGTGATGAACTATGGAAGGAGGTTTGTGACATTGTACAGGAGACAGGGATCAAGACTATCCCCATAGAAAAGAAATGTAAAAAAGCAAAATGGCTGCCTGGGGAGGCCTTACAAATAGCTGTGAAAAGAAGAGAAGTGAAAAGCAAAGGAGAAAAGGAAAGATATAAGCATCTGAATGCAGAGTTACAAAGAATAGCAAGGAGAGATAAGAAAGCCTTCCTCAGTGATCAATGCACAGAAATAGAGAAAAACAACAGAATGGGGAAGACTAGAGATCTCTTCAAGAAAATTAGAGATACCAAGGGAACATTTCATGCAGATGGACCCAATAAAGGACAGAAATAGTATGGACCTAACAGAAGCAGAAGATATTAAGAAGAGGTGGCAAGAATACACAGAACAACTGTACAAAAAAGAGCTTCATGACTCAGATAATCACGATGGTGTGATCACTCACCTAGAGCTAGACATCCTGGAATGTGAAGTCAAGTGGGCCTTAGAAAGCATCACTCCAAACAAAGCTAGTGGAGGCGACAGAATTCCAGTTGAGCTATTTCAAATCCTGAAAGATGATGCTGTGAAAGTGCTGCACTCAATATGCCAGCAAATTTGGAAAACTCAGCAGTGGCCACAGGACTGGAAAAGGTCACTTTTCATTCCAATCCCAAAGAAAGGTAATGCCAAAGAATGCTCAGACTACTGCTCAATTGCACTCATCTCACACGCTAGTAAAGTAATGCTCAAAATTCTCCAAGCCAGGCTTCAGCAGTACATGAACCATGAACTTCCTGATGTTCAAGCTGGTTTTAGGAAAGGCAGAGGAACCAGAGATCAAATTGTCAACATCTGTTGGATCATGGAAAAAGAAAGAGAGTTCCAGAAAAACATCTATTTCTGCTTTATTGACTATGCCAAAGCCTTTGACAGTGTGGCTCACAATAAACTGTGGAAAATTCTGAAAGAGATAGGAATACCAGACCACCTGACCTGCCTCTTGAGAAATCTATATGCAGGTCAGGAAGCAACAGTTAGAACTAGACATGGAACAACAGACTGGTTGCAAATAGGAGAAAGAGTACGTCAAAGCTGTATATGGTCACCCTGCTTATTTAACTTCTATGCAGAGTACATCATGAGAAACGCTGGACTGGAAGAAGCAGGAAGAAGCACAAGCTGCAAGAGATCTGGGAGAAATATCAATAACCTCAGATATGCAGATGACACCACCCTCATGGCAGAAAGTAAAGAGGAACTAAAAAGCCTCTTGATGAAAGTGAGAGTGAAAAAGTTGGCTTAAAGCTCATTGTTCAGAAAACTAAGATCATGGCATTCAGTCCCATCACTTCATGGGAAATAGATGGCGAAACAGTGGAAACAGTGTCAGACTTTATTTTGGGGGGTTCTAAAATCACTGCAGATGGTGACTGCAGCCATGAAATTAAAAGATGCTTACTCCTTGGAAGAAAAGTTATGACCAACCTAGATAGCATGTTCAAAAGCAGAGACATTACTTTACCAACAAAGGTCTGTCTAGTCAAGGCTATGGTTTTTCCAGTGGTCATGTATGGATGTGAGAGTTGGACTGTGAAGAAAGCTGAGCGCTGAAGAATTGATGCTTTTGAACTGTGGTGTTGGAAAAGACTCTTGAGAGTCCCTTGGACTGCAAGGAGATTCAACCTGTCCATTGTAAAGGAGATCAGTCCTGGGTGTTCTTTGGAAGGAATGATGCTAAAGCTGAAACTCCAATACTATGGCCACTTGATGCGAAAAGCTGACTCATTGGAAAAGACTCTGATGCTGGGAGGGATTGAGGGCAAGAGTAGAAGGAGACGACAGAGGATGAGATGGCTGGATGCATCACTGACTCGATGGACATGAGTTTGGGTAAACTGTGGGAACTGGTGATGGACAGGGGAGGCCTGGCGTGCTGCAGTTCATGGGGTTGCAAAGAGTCAGACACGACTGAGTGAGTGAACTGAACTGAACTGAAAACTTTAAATATATACCTCAGTAAATAAACAATATATATTGTACCTCAATAAAGTTGAAAAAATATGACCCAAGATTAGAGGGTTAGAATGAATTCAGTTTAAGAAACACTTAGACCCTCAGAATTTCTCCCCTCCTCCACAAGCCTGAGGACTAGTATTCTTCACCCCAGTACAGTATTGAGTTTTTCTCTAGAGATGTGCTAGATATCTCTCATGTGTCCCTCTGGATGCATTTCTCACCCTTCCGGCTCTTCCTCTTCTTTAAGAGGCTGACCCATGTGGATTAAATAACGAATCTCCTTATCCTTTTGCTTCCCATTGGTTTTGTCAGTGATGAGCCCTAATGGGAGATCAGAGGTTGCTAGAAAGTAAGGGCATTTATCCTCCAACTCCTCTCCCTGTGAGGTCACCTTGGGATGAATTCCTCTTTCTACTGAAGGCCATGGTTCCTCAGAAGTTAGTCTCTTTACAGGGCTTTCTCCTTCTGTGTTCTAGAATCTTTCCTTCCTTCCCTATCCCTAGGGTATGGGGGTTAACACATAGTTACAAGTAGTTCAACACTGTCCAGGCAGTTTCTTTACACCTTTCACAGTGCCCATACCTTTGTAAAGGGTCTCTATTAAACTATTTCAAAGTTATCCTAATTATTACATCAGCTTTATGCTAGAACCCTGAAGCAGATGGTTTGGGGCTGAAAGCCTTTAAGAAGATTTGAGGGTAGAGATACCATTTTATAAGCCAGAGTATTAAGTGAAAGTTTAAAAGTAAAAAAGTAAAGTAAAATTAGTCGCTCAGTCGTGTCTGACCCCATGGATCTGGGATCTGGGAGACGACCCCGCCAGTCTCCTCTGTTCATGGGACTCTCTAGGCAAGAATACTGTAGTGGGTTGCCATTTCCTCCTCCACCGGACCTTCCCAACCCAGGGGTTGAACCCAGGTCTCCTGCTTTGCAGGCAGATTCTGTACCATCTGAGCCACCAGGGAAGGGAAAGTTCACATACTGAGCTTTGAGACACTTGTACTGTTCCCTACTTGGTTCCCCAAACAGAGGGTCAGGTTTTTTAGCCTCAAGGCAGGATACTGGAAGAGTTTTTTCTTGGCAATGTAACTTGGCTAGTGGGGAGGCGGGGTGGGGGGGGGGGGGTGGGGCGGGGGTGGGGGAAAGGTACTGCTATCAGGCTTTCCAAACAAAATGGTCCAGCATATCCCAGAGCAATGAATGTCACAATTCACAGTTCATAAACCTCAGCAGTGTGCATGGATTTCCCAATTAGTTTTGTTTTTTAAATGTAAACCCTTTAGAAGATCACTAGTTATCTGAGAAAAGCTTCTAATGAGAAAAAAGTGAACAAAACAAACACATGGAGAAAAGCAACTTGAGAGAAACCAAGATTATACAAAGAGGAAAAAAAAAACACTCTTAACTGAAAGATAAGAGCGGATATCATGCAATAAAAACAGATTCTGTATAAACAGAAGAATCAGCCAACAGCAACAAAGGAGCGAGCTCCAGGAAATAAGACTGTGGTTGGAATGAAATATTCAACAGGAGATACAGGAGGAAAGAGAGAGAAAGAGAAAACACAATTAGCTTATAAATTCTAACATCTGAATAACAGAGAGAAAAGAAAAAGAAGAAATTATCAAACCAAAAGACTTGAGAAATTACCCAGAATTATAAGACATGTTTGCAGATGAAAACGGTCCATTTCACAATATAATCCAGGAAAATAGAAATACAGCAAAAGCTTAATTATGAACTTCAGATATAGGAACAAAGAGAAGTGCCCAAAAGCTTCCAGAAGGAGGTTTTATATAAAGAATCAGAAATCAGAATGGCTTTAGGCTTTTCAAAAAAATATCAGAAGGAAGGAGTCAGTGGTAATGCCCAAATGCCATAAGGGAAAATAATTTCAAATGAGAATAAAGATATTTTCAGTCCAAGGCTTTGTAAAATTTGCTTCCCACACACATGCTTTTATAGGATGCTGTTGAGAACATGCTCCACCAAAAAGAAAAAATAAGAATGAGGAACACACCAGATCCAGGCACAGGATCCCAACTTTTAGTTAGTGGTTACAAAAGAGCCGGCTAGGGAGAAGGCTTTGTCCAGACCAGAAGAGGTCAGAAATGTCTCCCAAGAGATAAACCTGATAAAAATTCCTCAGGTGCTTAAAACTTCTGAAAGGAGGTTTAGACGCTGGAGGAAAATTTTGCAGATAAATTAGGTAAAAGTATGCACAAAACTAGGCAAACCAAGATGTGTCAATTAATAGGTAAGGTAAGGTAAGGTGAAGTCTCTCAGTTGTGTCTGACTCTGCAACGAATAAGGAAAAGTTCTTCCTGTTTGGCCCAGTGTTTATATAACTATAATAAGGTCAGTATTGAATAGTAATCTAACCAAATTTAGTATGAGATGACACTAGAGGTCAGTTGAGTTGAGGGAAAGTGAAAGAGACCTGAATCTTCATCTTCTATGGAGGAAAACTATAAATTATTTTAAAAGCAGAAAGACCAAAAAGGAGTATATTTAGAGTGATGGAGGTGACTATAAACAGCAATAACACAAAAGCGGTAAATTGAAAATGGTTGCCATGAGAGAGTGGGAAACACACATATGTGTGCAAGAATGGTTTCAGGGTTCTGTTATTCTTCATAATGTGTTTAAAAGAACTATCTGACTCTTTCAACTATATGCATTTATAACTTGATGAAAACAAAAATCTAGCTGAAAGAAAAGGAAACAAAAGAGAATAAAAGAACCAAAAATAAATAAATAAACTGTACATGCTGTTCAGTCAGAAGTCTGCTCAAGTCATTTTCTTTTTAAGAAGTCTGACATGAATCTTTTAGCTAATCTGCCAAGATTGTGGATTTATTTTTAATGGATTTCTGTGGAAAGAAAGAATATTAAAGTGAGCATACTACCTAGAATTCAAGTGAGTACATTGTTTCACAACAACAAAAAAGATTTATAATGAAGGAATGATTTATCAGTCTGTTATATGAAAATGGTAATGGTTATTTTTGAAAATGGAGTCTTCCAAAAGCCTTATGATCCCAGTGCATCTTCAAATGTGAATCCTTCCATGCAACTGAATGTTCAGCATCTACATCTGGTGGTTGGTGCTCTGGAACACCGACACCTGCATACTTATCAAGGGAAATGACTTTCTGTTCCTAAATATAAATTCATTATCTGATGACTTACAAATAGAAATGTGCTCAGTTAATAGCAATCAAGATAGGCAAAAAAACCCCACAACACTTAAAAGTCATTAAACACTTAAAGTCAGATGTAACTTTATAGATACGTTGTTTATACAGTTAAGGAAACTACCTTTAATATATTTACTAGCTTATTTGTATGTGCTTGCGTGTTAAGTTGCTTCAACTATGGCTAACTCTTTGTGACCCTACGGACTGTAGCCCACCAGGCTCCTCTGTCCATGGGATTCTCTGGGCAAGAATACCTGAGTGAGGGGTTGTCATGCCCCTCCTCCAGAGGATCTTCCTGACCCAGGGACAAACCTATGTCTAATAATGTCTCCTGCACTGGCAGGTGGGTTCTTTTCCACTAGCATCAACTAAATCATCTCAGCATCACCCCTTCCTGAAATTTTCACCTTCCTAAACTGAAACTCTGACCCTAATAAACACTAAGTCCCCATTCCCCTCTCCCCTGCCTTCCAACCTGCAGCCCGGGCCCCTTGCATCTGCAAATGTACCTTCTGACTATGAATCTGACTCTTCCAGGAACCTCATATAAGTGGAATCAAACAGTTAATCCAATTTTGATTTGAGATATCATTAAACTTTAGATCTTGGTATAGACTGTCTAATGCACTAGCTCTTGTCTTTGAAATTAGGAAGTGATGTTTCTCATATTGTTTTGTCAATCCTGAGCTGTGTGGAACAAGATACAAAAGAGGGGGGTGGGAGGAGGGGACAAGGGTTGGCATCAGGTGCTGGGGGAGGTCGCAGGCAGTGAGGTAGAGCAGAGGATAACTGGAGGAGGGGGCAGAAGTAGTGCTACCTGGTGTGTTCACTTCCTTGAAAGGCCCTGCCTGGTTGCCTATAAATCTGTGGGTTCGGTTAACAGCACCGTCTCTACGCTGTATCTCACCAGTATGTGACAACGTGGGTTCAGAAAACCAAAGATGAAGTTTGAGTAGGATGTGTTTCAAAACTCATCAGTGGAATGGCCTTGGGCAAGCCTAATGGAACAGCACACTACTGAGAAGATCAGTTATGCAATGCAGGAAAAGAGCTCAGCATGTTGACTGGCATGTGGTAAACATTCAACTAGAGAAATGATGAGATTGAGAATAGAAAAAGGGCCAGTGAAGTGAAGAGAAGGAAACCAGGTAAATCAAGAGAAAATTGGTATTGAGCATCCAAGTTCATTTACCTTGTAAACTGTATTTTCTCACATCTGACTGCAATCGCGGATATATTTGAACAAAGTTGTGTGCTTTGGCAGTTAGCTTACTGCTGTGCTGCGTGCTGTGCTCAGTTGTTCAGTTGTGTCTGACTTTGTGACCTCATGGACTTTAGCCTGCCAGGCTCCTCTGTCCATGGGATTCTCCAGGCAAGAATACTGGAGTGGGTTGTCATTGCCTCCTCCAGGGGATCTTCCCAACCCAGAAATCAAACTCACCTCTCCTACATTGGCAGGCAAAATTTTTTTTTAACAGTGAGCCACCTTGGAAACCCTTGGCAATTAGCTCACAGATTGAGCTAAATGTAGGTTGGGATATTTGCAGCCCTGGTGAAAAGCAGAGTGGATTGTACGGACAGAAATGAATTGCTGTTAGTGAAATTCAACAATCATGCAGCTGGGGGTTGCGAAGGTTGGTCATTGAGCTTGCACCTTTGGAAGGAAGATGGGTGAGGCCCCTGCTCTGTCCTTAAGGTGTCAAGTATCCTGGAAATCACAGCATGTCACTTCAGTTCAGTTCAGTTCCATTCAGTTCAGTTTATTGTAGTTCATTTCATGCTTCAGTCAGTTGTAGAATGAAACTGAATCTTAAAATAGCAGCACAAATTATCAGAGGGTTCTGATCTTAGGTAATTGTGGCTTGAGAAGAAAGACAAAACTGTTAATCAGCCCAAGTCTTCTCTGTCTGATTATTAAAAATCCTTGCCTGATTATTTTTAAAAAGGGGAGTTACCAGCTATCTAGGGGAGAAAGAGGCCAAATGTATCTCTGACTCATATAATCATACAAGAGCAAGGAAATTATTTTTATGGAGGTGATTGAGAATTCTCAGAAAAAATACAGTCTCTTAAAGTTTTTTCCAAGAAGGATTCACATACCTACCATATGAATTTTTATTCCTTCTTTCTATTTATGGTCCTTCTTAAATAAATGTATGCTCTCCTTTCTAACTCATTTGTGATTATTGAGAGTTCACTGTAAAAAAATCATATTAATAAATATATCAATATATTTATAGTTAATAAAAACAATTGATTACTTTAAAAGTAGGAAGTTAAGTATCTAAATCTGTGATTGAAAAATATGCTTTAATCTCAAAAGATTTTGTCCTTGAAGAAACAATTCTATCATTTATGTATGTATATATGTATGTATGTATGGGTATGTATGTATCTATCTATCCATCTACCTATATGTTTTCCTAGACTACCAGGAACAAACTTGTAGTTTGAGAAGATCAGATTCATAACCCCAAATCTTGGGAGATACATAATAAACCTGACGTGAAAAAGCCAAAGGTTATCAGATCTCTGTTTCAGTGCAAAACTCACAACTGGGAATTGAGAGGCCTGGAGGAGATGAGATTCAAAGTGTCTCAAACACGCACATTATTATGGTATTAGGATCTCTGTCTGTGTGGGCTTCCCAGGTGGCTCAGTGGTAAAGAACCTGCCTGCCAACACAAGAGACGCAGGAGCCATGGGTTCCATCCCTCGGTAGAGATACCCTGGAGAAGGAAATGGCAACCCACTCCAATACTCTTGGCTGGAAAACTCCATGGACAGAGGAGCCTGGCAGTCTACAGTCCACAGGGTCACAAACAGTTGAACACCACTGAACAGAGATCAAATTGCCAACATCCACTGGATTATTGAAAAAGCAAGAGAGTTCCAGAAAAACATCTACTTCTGTTTTACTGACTATGCCAAAGACTTTGACTGTGTGGATCACAATAAACTGTGGAAAATTCTGAAAGAGATGGGAATACCAGACCACCTGACCTGCCTCTCGAGAAACCTGTATGCAGGCCAGGAAGCAACAGTTAGAACTGGACATGGAACAACAGACTGGTTCCAAATAGGAAAAGGAGTATGTCAAGGCTGTATATTGTCACCCTGCTTATTTAACTTCTATGCAGAGTACATCATGAGAAACGTTGGACTGGAAGAAGCACAAGCTGGAATCAAGATTTCTGGGAGAAACATCAATAACCTCAGACAAGCAGATGACACCATCCTTATGGCAGAAAGTGAAGAAGAACTAAAGGGCCTCTTGATGAAAATGAAAGAGGAGAGTGAAACAGTTGGCTTAAAGCTCAACATTCAGAAAACGAAGATCATGGCATCCGGTCCCATCATTTCATGGGAAATAGATGGGGAAACAGTGTCAGACTTTATTTTTCTGGGCTCCAAAATCATCACAGATGGTGATTGCAGCCTTGAAATTAAAAGATGCTTACTCCTTGGAAGGGAATTTATAACCAACCTAGGCAGCATAATAAAAGCAGAGACATCACTTTGTCAACAAAAGTCCATTTAGTCAAGGCTATGGTTTTTCCAGTTGTCATGAATGGATGTGAGTTGTACTATAAAGAAAGCTGAGAGCTTTTGAACTGTGGTGTTGGAGAAGACTCTTGAGAATCCTTGGACTGCAAGGAGATCCAATCAGTCCATCCTAAAAGAGATCAGTCCTGGGTGTTCATTGGAAGGACTGATGTTGAAAGTGAAATTCCAATCCTTTGACCACCTGATGCAAACAGCTGACTCATTTGAAAAGACCCTGATGCTGGGAAAGATTGAGGGCAATAGGAAAAGGGGATGACAGACGATGAGATGTTTGGATGGCATCACCAACTCAATGGACATGAGTTTGGGTGGACTCCAGGAGTTAGTGATGGACAGGGAGGCCTGGCATGCTGCGGTTCATGGGGTCTCAAAGAGTTGGACATGACTGAGTCACTGAACTGAACTGAGCACGTACACACTTCTCATTCAAACCTCCCCCTTGAAATAAATAGCCTAATGAGTTACAAGTCTCTTGGGACAAACCAGGAACCTGACAAAATCAGATTTATTGACTTGCAGTGAGGGAGGGTCTTTCAGAAGAGTCAGGCATGCTGCTTGACCAGAGGATGTGTCTGTTACAAGGTTTGGGTTCACACTGAAGGGTTGAGTAGAGTCCAGTGGAAGCCAGTGAGGATCAGCTCTGGATTTTTTGGTTAAATGAAGATGAATTAGGATTATGACATGTTGTCCTGAGGCATGTGAGGCTTAGTGGCTGGGTATCCCCGGTAATAGAGGAGTTACAGCCAAGGGGGTCTGAGAGTTACTGGGGACAAGCAGCAGTAACTCAAGAAGAAGTTGTTATGGCATTTCCCAGCTGCTGCATGGCCTTGGGAGAAACGGTGCTTGTTGATTACACAGCTGCCTTTATGTGTCTGTCCTCCCTGCCTGATTATCAGCAGGGTGCCTTGTTTCTTTTTCATTCTGAATTGATTTTCATGCTTTCAGTTCTGGACAGGGTTTATCTCACATATACATATGTAAATATACATGTATATATGTAAAAACAAATATGTAAATTTGGGAACAGATTCCCAACTCATGTATTCAAATATTCAAATTCAATGCTAATAGATGCCTACAGGTTTCAGGTTAGGGAAAATTCTGTTTTTAAGTTGACAGGACCCAGTGAATGGAAGTGAATCTGAAGCTTCCAATTCATTGTTTTTGTTTTTAAGTTTATTTATTTGGGGCTCTGCTGGGTCTTCACTGCCGCGCTCTTCTCTAGTTGCAGCGAGCTGGGGACTAAGTGGCTGTGCCTGGGCTTCTCATTGCTGTAGCTTCTCTTGGTGCGGAGCACAGGCTCTGGGGTGTGGGCTGCATAGCTGTGGCTCCCAGGCTCTAGAGCCCAGGCTCAGTTGTTGTGGTGCACGGGCTTCGTTGCTCTGCGGCATGCGGACCTTCCTGGACCAGGATCAAACCTGTGTCTCCTGCATTGGTAGGCAGATTCTTCACCACTGGGCCACCAGAGGAACCTCTTCAATTCAATGTTATTTTAAAATAGTAGGAATTATATTTTTTTAGATGTGTTAGTGGGGAAAGGGCTGTGACAAACTGTAGGAAGGTCCAAGATTAAACATTTCCCACTCTTCCAGGAAAACCTCTCTGCAGTCTTTCTTGAAGCCATAGAACAAGCACAGACAAACATCCCTTGTTCATTCATTAGAGAATTTAGATGCTGTTACTGAAAAAAAAAAAAAAGAAAATCTACCCACCCCCAGGTGTTGTACACACACCAAGAACTGCATTTCCACATTGTTTCACTTCCTAACACATCAAAAGACTTCATGACATGGTAAAGGTATGGCAATTATTTCCCTGTCATTAGATGGGAATCTTGGTGATGGATGAAAAACTCTTATTGGCAATTTATAAGTTGTGTGACCAATGTTTCTCTGGTAATAGATAAATGTCTTGTTTTGTCAAAATCCTATTATTCTGATTTATTTGGTTGGCTTTTATGTTGTCAAGAGAGTTCTATGATAGATTGGGATGAATTCTATTTTATTTATTATTTATTTATATTCATGCTCAAGAATTAATGCATTGCCTAAAACCCACCTGGAGTGAATACATTAGTATCTCTCATTGTTGTCTGTCCTTTTACAATGATTTCAAGCCTCTCTGAAAAGTGGATGCAGTTACTCAGCAAAACTTGTGTTTAAGCTGGAGGGATGGATTTTATTGAGTCTCTTCTGGGAAGCATCAGCAGAGTTCTTATCATCATCGCATCTGTATAACTGCAATCAAGTAACATTATTTCCAGTACTCTTGCCTGGAAAATCCCATGGACAGAGGAGCTTGGTGGGCTGCAGTCCATGGGGTCGCTGAGGGTCGGACACGACTGAGCGACTTCACTTTGACTTTTCACTTTCATGTGAGAGAAATGGTGAATAAGAAAAAGGGTTAAAATTTTACTAGAGCCTTAGGAAAACAGGCCCCCTTGTTAATCTTAAGACAGACCTTTATCTCAAGACTGTGTAAGGGGCTCACATCTCAGGAATGCAGCCTGCGGGAGGCTTTCCGGGGAATGTTTACCTCAAAAACCATTCCAGGAAATTATTTTCCAGAAAAATAGCTAACAGTAAAATTGCAGCTCATTTTGGCCTGATAACAAATGGACGTATCCCTGAAAATGTCGAGACCTGTACACCAATCAGGCCGTTCCACCCTAGCTGTACCTGTTTGTGGCTTTTGTGCTTAAAAACTGCTCTGTAACAAATGTTTGGGGTTCGTTCTTCCCTGGTGGTGATCGAACCCCGGCGCGCTGGCCTAATAAATCCTCTTGCTGTTTGCATTGAGTCCGAGTCTTGGTGATATTTTGGGCGACGGATCCCTGGAAGGAGACCGTGAGGTCTAACACATGTATCAGAGAAGGAAATGGCAACCCATTCCAGTGTTCTTGCCTGGAGAATCCCAGGGACGGAGGAGCCTGGTGGGCTGCTGTCTATGGGGTCACACAGAGTCGGACACGACTGAAGCGACTTAGCAATAGCAGCAGCAGCAACATTATTTCAGGTGCCACAGATCAAATTAAACAGATATAACTCTTGCTCTCTAGGGATCAAAATATAAAATGAAGACCTCCCCCCATTATAGAATAGATACTTTAAAACTATTGTTAAATAAATGGAAAAAGGTAAATTTCCATTCATTTAGTGTCAAACTCTTGCAAAATTAAACAAGAAAAGTTGAGGCTCACAGATGTTGGTTTCTAAATATCTATTTTAGTTTTCAGTGTTTAAAATAGACTTTGTGTCATCCCTCCCAAGCCTCCTCTTACTGAGCTGGGATTGTTTACATCTCAATGTATAGATTTGATTTCCCTGAGCATAACCAGGCACAGAAATTATTCTCTCTCTCAGAATAAAGGTAAAATTAGTGGTAATGTATATTGAGCTTAATCTCTGCTTCAGTTAACAACCATATAACAATATTTATACTTACATATGAATATATCACATTGACACCTGCTACATATTATATTTTATGAATTACCATAAAGTATTCATTATGGGGAACTGTTATCTGCACATCCATTCCCTGGTTTCTGAGACACCGGAAGAACAGGCTTCACACCTGGGTTCATTCAAACGAGCTGTCTAACTTGTATATTCTGAGTATGAAAATCATTTCACCCAAATTCTCATTTTTGTCTGACTTATTGGGAATAGAGAATAATGAAAGCAATAATAAGAGGAATACGCAAATAAAACTATTGTTTTTCATTAAGATATATTAAAGTTAGAAAAACAGGAATGCCCATTTAAAAATCACAAGTAATTGATTAGCTGTGCCTGTGGGCAGACTCTGGTGATGTGCTGATTTGCTGATAGCATTTGTCTGTGTACAGAAAAATGTTTGATTTGAGGTTGTGATATAATAAGAAATACACCTGTTGGTACTCCTGGTTCTGGCACAGAACTCCTGAAACCCTAGTAAGTTCCTGAGTAACCAGAGCACCTGTTGTTCTAATATTTGGTCTTTGACTCAGGTTTCTGACACAGGGTGCCTAAATTTTTGGAATTTTCTGGGTGATAAGAATGTCTTTTGTTAAAATGAGGGGACCCTGGGTGGGGTTCTGGATGGGGGCTGGTTACTGAAAAGACCAAGCCATGATTCAAAGCTTGGAATTTCCCCCTCACCCTCCATTCCCCAGAGAAGGGAGAGAAACTAGAAATGGAGTTATTAATAATAATCTATCATGATCGCGCCTCAGCACTCATAATAAATATGTTCCTCTTAGCTGTCTTTGTTGCCTTGTTTTACATAAAATATTCATTACTACTTGAGGGAAAAGTTCTGTCTTATCTGAAGGTTCTCTTGGTTCTCCTAGTCTTAACTGTCATGTTTCCTTGTTTTACATAAATCATTCACTCCTACTTGAGGAAAAAGTTTTGTCTTCTCTGAAAGGTCTCTTGGTTCTAATCTTTTCCTAAACTTCATTGTAGAGGTGGGAAATTAAAGTTCAGCCACAATTCCCATGAGGACAAAAGAGCTAAAAAACTAATTTAAAAAAACTGGCTTCAAGAAGATGGTGGCCATTCTTATCTGTATCTCAGGGAGATGCCTTTGCTCTTTGGCATATTTCTCTTCAGGGTGGCCTCAGTGTGAGGTTAGGTTTCACCTGCTTTCCTAAAGAAAGACAAGCTGGCAAACATGGGGATTTGCCACTTGCTTTTCCTCTGAAAGGATAATCATCTATATGCTAAATCTTCCATCTTGTTGGCTTAGAAAATGTTACTGTACTCATGTGATGATTATCATTTGTTTTAAAGGCCATTCCTGAAAAGAAGTTCAAAAGATAATTTGAGATTGTGATAGGAAACTAATTTCTGCTAATGGGAGACAAATTGTTATTTCTCTGCAGACTATTCTTATTAATAGAATAATTCAATCAAATTAAAAACCTGAAGACATTTTTCATCAAGCCACAGTGAACAATCAGCCAACACAAAGCATAGTGTGCTATGAAACAGATAATACTCTGATGACATTTTTCTATAGAAATAAAATAACTTCAATTAAAAATATAAATGTAATCTTATTTAATAGCCTACATGCTACAAAAAGAGAGAGTAGTTCAAATTTTTGTCCTAACCCACTGGGACTCTATAATGTTGATCTAACTTAATAAGCTGGCTTAAAGCTCAACATTCAGAAAACTAAGATCATGGCATCTGATCCCATCACTTCATGGGAAATAGATGGAGAAACAGTGGAAACAGTGTCAGACTTTATTTTGTGGGGGCTCCAAAATCACTGCAGATGGTGATTGCAGCCATGAAATTAAAAGACACTCTTTGGAAGAAAAGTTATGACCAACCTAGACAGCATATTCAAAAGCAGAGACATTACTTTGCCAACAAAGGTTCGTCTAGTCAAGGCTATGGTTCTTCCAGTGGTCATGTATGGATGTGAAAGTTGGACTGTGAAGAAAGCTGAGTGCCAAAGAATTGATGCTTTTGAACTGTGGTGCTGGAGGAGACCCTTGAGAGTCCCTTGGATTCAAGGGACTCATTCTAAAGGAGATTGGTCCTGGGTGTTCTTTGGAAGGACTGATGCTAAAGCTGAAACTCCACTACTTTGGCCACCTTATGCGAAGAGTTGACTCCTTGGAAAAGACTCTGATGCTGGGAAGGATTGGGGGCAGGAGGAGAAGGGGACTACAAAGGATGAGATGGCTGGATGGCATCACTGATTTGATGGACGTGCGTTTGGGTGAACTCCGGGAATTGGTGATGGACAGGGAGGCCTGGTGTGCTGCAGTTCATGGGGTCGCAAGGAGTTGGACACGACTGAGCCACTGAACTGAACTGAACTTAATTATCAGAATAATTATTTTCTTCATATTATAGATGCAATTTAAGGGTCATAAGATTTAGGAAGCTAGGCAAGGTCATGCAGCTACACAGTGGCTGGAGTTGGATTTAAATTCAGCTTTGATTCTAAATGGCATCTTTTTCTACTTCACTGCCCCATCTCTCCTCCATGGAAATAATTTTGCATCTATCTGAAAAGCTTCAGTTTTATTGATCTTTACTGACCCAAATGTTTCAGCGCACTCTCTCTTCCTAAAATTTCCTGTAAGTATAATGCTCAAAAGGAGGGGCACAGAGTACCCCAGAGTTAAATAATTTGGGAGAACTCTTCAGGCACTTTGAATGACTTTAAATGATCCACTTTGAATGATCCATCAGTCTTTCCATTATATTTAGAGTCACATATCTTATAACAAGAAAACTCAAGTCCTGAATACAATGGTAGCAAATGATTGGAACTTGAGATTCCCTACAAAGAAAGAAAGTGTGAACTTGCTTCAGAAAGAGATTCCCTCTGCTTCTAGAGAACTTAGTAAAAAGGAATCAGACTTTGATTTGTAAGATAACCTTGCCTTCACAACATCATTTTCTCTTTTCTCATCTCTGCTCAGTGTTTCTGTGAATTTAAGGTACTGAGAACTCTTTATCGATATTGTGCTTCAAGTAAAAGAGGAGAGTGAAAAAGTTGGCTTAAAGCTCAACATTCAGAAAACGAAGATCATGGCCTCTGGTCCCATCACTCCATGGGGAAATAGATGGAGAAACAGTGGAAACGGTGTCAGACTTTATTTTGGGGGCTCCAAAATCACTGCAGATGGTGACTGCAGCCATGAAATTAAAAGACATTTACTCCTTGGAAGAAAAGTTATGACCAGCCTAGATAGCAGAGACATTACTTTGCCGACTAAGGTTCGTTAGTCAAGGCTATAGTTTTTCCAGTAGTCATGTATGGATGTGAGAGTTGGACTGTGAAGAAGGCTGAGCGCTGAAGAATTGATGCTTTTGAACTGTGGTGTTGGAGAAGACTCTTGAGTGTCCCTTGGACTGCAAGGAGATCCAACCAGTCCATTCTAAAGGAGATCAACCCTGGGATTTCTTTGGAAGGAATGATGCTAAAGCTGAAACTCCAATACTTTGGCCACCTCATGAGAAGAGTTGACTCATTGGAAAAGACTTTGATGCTGGGAGGGACTGGGGGCAGGAGGAGAAGGGGACGACAGAGGATGAGATGGCTGGATGGCATCACTGACTCTATGGGCATGAGTCTGAGTGAACTCCAGGAGTTGGTGACGGACAGGGAGGCCTGGCGTGCTGCGATTCATGGGGTCGCAAAGAGTCGGAAAAGACTGAGCGACTGAACTGAACTGGACTGAACAGATTCCTGCCCCTGTTTAAACTTAGGCATGAAGACTGGTTATATATATATATATATATAGTCACCTTCTCACCTGCTAACCGTAATTCTTGAAATTCTATCTTGGTAAGATTGAAGTGGAAACTGGCAATTTTACTGTTCATATAGCCAGCATCTGGTCTGTGGACCAGACAGACAGTTGGCTCACTATAAGGGATGTTAAAAAAACAAAAAATCTCCCAGGTGATGAAACATCATTGAAGATGTGATAAGATGGATGACTTTCATAAAGGATACTTGGATAAATTACTTCTAAAGGAAAAGGGAGGGTCATTCATTTCTTTTCTCCTTCTGGTGGCTCAAATGATAAAGTGTCTGCTTACAGTGCTGGAGACCTGGGTTTGATCCCTGGGTTGGGAATATCCCCTGGAGAAGGAAATGGCAACCCACTCCAGTACTTTTGCCTGGAAAATCCCATGGACACAGTCCATAGGGTTGTAAAGAGCCGGACATGCCTGAGCGACTATATTTCATTTTTGGGGGGATAGTTAAGTCGTCCTGTATGACACTGTAATGAGGGATACATGACATTATACATTTATCAAAATCTATTGAACTGTGCACCACAAAGAGTGAATGCCAATTTAACCTAGGGACCTCTAGCTATGTATCAGTCAATATTGGTTCATCAGTCATAACAAATGTACCCCATCATTGCAAGATGTTACTAATAGGAGGAACATAATAATGCCATAATAATGGGAGGGTGGGAGGCAGAGTGAGGATATATGGAAACTCCATATCTTTACTCAATTTTTTCTTAAGTCTAAAAAAAAGTCTACTAACCAAAAAAAAAAAAAAAAAATAGAGGAAAAGGGAGGGGTATGCTTTAGTTATGGAGGCATTCCTAGCGTCCCATCTCAAGGAGGGTGGGGCCATAATTTCAGGTCTTCTATTTTGCAGGGTGAGGTGTTAAGTCCATGATCAGGGCAGTTACAGAAAGAGGATGTTCTGTGTCTTGTCTAAAGAAAAGATGTATACATACTAAGTAACATTCAAGGGGCATCAAATACTGTCATCTGGTGACTGGGGCTCCGTAGTTCCCAAACTCTGAGGTTGATAAGGAATGAGTTTTGGCTCATTATCCTTACCCTTGGCTCAGCTTCCCCAGTGGTGCTTCTGTTTGCAGCCTGATGGGATCCCTCAGTTGGCAGCTGCTCCATCATAAGGAAGGACTAACAGAGGTCAGGGGTGGCAGGCACCCTCCTTCCCAACCTCCTGACTCTTTCATATGTGTACACATTGGGAACCCACCAAAGATTCCATCCTGAAGCTGCATTTGGGGCTGACTTTTAAGAATCTGAAGGTTCTACAAAAGGTTTCTATGGATTTTTTCAGTGGAAGGGGGACATAGAAGATAGCATTGTGACATGTCTTAATCTGAGATTATCACTGTTTAATACTTATTCCTCAGTCACAGTAAGAAGTTTCACTCAATTTTAGAGCAAATGAAATATATAGCTAGTTCTTTGTTAATTTGTGTTTTACCAGATTCCCTGAGGAGCTCAAAGCACTTCATGAATTGAAAATTATTCAGTAACTGGCATTCAAATCATCCTATAAAATAGGCCTGTGTTTGACTTAAAAATATTGTCTGCCTCCACACCTGAAAAATAAAAAGTAAATCAATGAGGATAATGATATTAAATAATGCTAGATGCAAAGAGGGCTATTTACTTTTACATTACAACAAACAGCTTGAATATAAATTATATGTTTGTTTCCATTTCAAAAATTTTTTATTTTTCACGTATCTTTTGGTTGATAATATTAGCTTATATTTCCTGACAGATATATTAATACTAATGATAGCTTTTCTCTTACTTGGCTACTGAAAAGAAGAGCTCGGGGGTGGGGGGGATGCGGGGGGAGGAGAGAGAGAGAGCAAGAGAACACAACAAGAAAATTTAAATATAAAATAAAGTCAAGTTTGGAAAAGCACATTTAAATACAAGGATTACAGAGTAGAAAAATATCCTAATGGAAGGTGAAAGTGAAAGTGAAGTTGCTCAGTCTTGTCTGACTCTTTGCCACCCCATGGACTGTAGTCTACTAGGCTCCTCCATTCCTTCGCCAGGGGATCTTCCCAACCCAGGGATCGAACATAGGTCTCCCACATTGCAGGCAGACACTTTTCCTCTGAGCCACAAGGGTAGTTATCATATATTTTCAGTTCAATTCAGTCCCTCAGTAATGTCCGACTCTGCAACTCCATTGACTGCAGCATGCCAGGCTTCCCTGTCCATCACCAATTCCTGGAGCTTGCTCAAGCTCATGTTCATTGAGTCAGTGATACCATCCAACCATCTCATCCTCTGTCGTCCCCTTCTCCTCCTGCCTTCAATCTTTCCCAGCATCAGGGTCTTTTCAAATGAGTCAGCTCTTCCCATCAGGTGGCCAAAGTATTGGAGTTTCAGCTTCACCATCTGTCCTTCCAAAGAATATTCAGGATTGATTTGCTTTAGGATGGACTGGTTGGATCTCCTTGCAGTCCAAGGGACTCTCAAAAGTCTTTTCCAACACCACAGTTCAAAAGCATCATTTCTTCAGTGCTCAGCTTTCTTTATAGTCCAACTCTCACATCCATACATGACTACGGGGAAAATCATAGCTTTGACTAGACGGACCTTTGTTGGCAAAGTAATGTCTCTGCTTTTAATATGCT
This sequence comes from Nanger dama, assembly GCA_917880005.1. Classification (NCBI taxonomy): domain Eukaryota; kingdom Metazoa; phylum Chordata; class Mammalia; order Artiodactyla; family Bovidae; genus Nanger; species Nanger dama. The sequence continues at coordinate 32,122,179 of CAKJTW010000023.1, forward strand.
GTCTAGGTTGGTCATAGCTTTTCTTTCAAGGAGGAAGTGTTTTTAATTTCATGGCTTCAGTCACAATCTGCATTATTTTGGAGCCTAAGAAAATAAAGTCTGTCACTGTTTCCATTGTTTCCCCATCTATTTGCCATGAAGTGATGGGGCTAGATGCTATGATCTTAGTTTTTCAAATGCTGAGTTTTTAGCCAACTTTTTCAGTTTCCTCTTTCACCTTCATTAAGAGGCTCTTTAGTTCGTCTTTGCTTTCTGCCATAAGTTGTGGTGTCATCTGTGTATCTGAGGTTATTGATATTTCTCCTGGCAATATTGATTTCAGCTTGTGCTTCATCCAGCCCTGCATTTGGCATGATGTAGTCTTTATACAGTTAAATAAGCAAGGTGACAATATACAGCCTTCCCCAAAATGGAACCAGTCTGTTGTTCCATGTCCAGTTCTTACTGTTGCTTCTTGACCTGCACATAGATTTCTCAGGAAGGAGGTAAAATGGCCTGGTATTCCCATATCTTTAAGAATTTTCTAGTTTTTTGTGATCCACACAGTCAAAGGCTTTGGTGTAGTCAGTAAAGCTGAACTAGATGTTTTTCTGGCACTCTCTTGTTTTCTCTGTGATCTAGCAGATATTGGTGATTTGATCTCTGGTTTTAAATGTTTTAAATGTTGTGCCCCAAATCTGACTCTGGGAAAGACTGAAGACAGGAGGAGAAGGATATGACAGAGGATGAGATGGTTGGACGGCATCACTGACCTGATGGACATGAATCTGAGCAAGTTCTGGGAGTTGGTGATGACAGGGAAGCCTGGCGTGCTGCAGTCCATGGAGCTGCAAAGAATTGGACATGACTGAACTGAACTGAACTGCCCCAAATCACAAAGTTAAAGGCAGTGCAAGATTGAGATACTCCAAAATGGCAACCCACTCCAGTATTCTTGCCTGGAAAATCCCAAGGACAGAGGAGTCTGGTGGGCTACAGTTCATGGGGCTGGGAGAATCACACACAACTTAGGGACTAAACCATTCTGTTAGTATCAGTCCATCCACTCAGAAGTAGTGAGGAAAGGACTCGCTTTACACTTCCAGTCTCCCCAAAAACCCTTGCCTTCAGGCTTTTGTCCCCACCACTGTTCTGAAATAATGCTTGTTCATGTCCCCAGGGACTCCCATGCTGCTAGAGCCAAACACCATTTTGTGGTCATCTTGCCTGCCACAAAGCTCTGCCTCTATTAGCAGAGCTTGGCATGATTAATCACTCTCTCCTTTTTATACTCCATTCACGTGGCTTTCATCTTGCCCTTGCCTATTGCTGACCTCTTCTTCTTAGCTGGTCCATCCTCATTAGCTCCCAAGGCTGGTGGTCAGTCATCTTACATCTTAAGACTCAGTCATCTTACCTCTCCTCACTTGTCTCCTCATCCAGTCATTGTCTGCCCACAGCAGTCCTTCTCTTGGAGGAAATACCTATTAGTGTGTTTTGAACTCAACATGTCAGAACAGAACTTTTAATTCCCTCTATTCCTTAAACTTGTTCTCTCTTCAGTAAATGGCAATTCTTTTTCTAGTTACTTGAACCAAAATCTTGGTCCTTTATACTGAAATATAAAACCTAGCATGCTTGTAGAAAGCAAAACCATTTTGTTGCACAATGCTTTGCTCACAGCTATTTCTCCAGCTTTGTCACAAAGATTTCAGATCTTTCCTATCTATTCCTGGGTTGTGTTGTTCTTTCCCGTAAGAATCAGAGCACAGGGCAGGAATGTGAATGGAATTTGGATGGTTGTTAGGTTATTGGGTACATTCTACCCTATTTACTGTTTATGGGGAAGACTCATAGAAGTGGGAGCTTTTCAATATGAAAATAAACTTTTGAGGCTTACTTATGAAAAATCAAAAAGTGAAGAGCACAAATTAAAAAAAAAAATCTTTGACATTCTTCCTCTTTCTTTCTGGAAAATATTTCTAACTATACAAAATAGAATTGAAATAGAAAAAAAATGCTTTCAGAGTCTTATTATTTAGGCACTCAAACTATAGACTGGACCTGAACAAAAATATCACACTGAACATAGGCCCTGAGGTATGGTAGATTTCATTTAGATAGAGATGTACATAAAAGTAAGGGGCTGCTATTTTAATTTCATGATTTTAGGTACTGTCATTTACTGCTCAAATAAATGAAAGAGAATGATTATATTCCATTTAAAGTATTTAGAAAGTTTCTTTTTTTACTTCATAAAATAATAAAAGTATTGTTCTTAGATATCAGAGTGCATTATTGTAAGATATTTACCTAGTCAATCAAAACCACTAGAACTCCTTCATACAATGAATGCTCCCTGAAGTTCAGAGTCATTCTCAGAGGATCCTCATCTGAATCATTGTTTTTGAGGGATGTTCTGGGCCATGTCCTTATTATTAGACCTTGGTGACAGCATTGTAGTGAGCCTCTGGTATAATTTTTCTTAAGTTGGTAACTTCTTGGTTGTAAGTCAAATATGTCTTCTCTTGATCATCATCTACTTCATCATGACACAGAGAAATAAAAACAGGGGAAACATAGTTTTGCAGCAAAGCAGCTGACAAAAAATATATAGTTCATGAAAAATGTAATATATAAAACCAATAATTGCCTTAAATGGTACAAGTAAAAGATACTTCATAAGATCCAGCTACTTGAGATGATCATATCTACTGATAAAGCTAGTAGATGTAACCAAAATGATGGGCAAAATAATATATTTTCACATATATAATCACATATATAGAAGAGAAATACCCTCTAAGCACTCTATCTTAAACATCTAAAAATGAGGCTATGGATCAATAAATTAGATGCAAACTTAAATTAATTATCTATGCATTTACTCTGTGGAGAAGGCAATGGCGCCCCACTCCAGTACTCTTGCCTGGAAAATCCCATGGACGGTGGAGCCTGGTGGATTGCAGTCCATGGGGTTGCTAAGAGTCGGACAAGACTGAGTGACTTCACTTTCACTTTTCACTTTCATGCATTGGAGAAGGAAATGGCAACCCACTCCAGTGTTCTTGCCTGGAGAATCCCAGGGATGGGGGAGCCTGGTGGGCTGCCGTCTGTGGGGTCACACAGAGTTGGACATGACTGAAGCGACGCAGCAGCAGCAACAGCATTTACTCTGAGTGGCATATTATTTCTAGAGAATCAGCTTTTTGAAATATAATACGTTTGTTTTATACATTTTCTACATCGACAAACCTCAAATTAAAAACAATTGAAAGTGAAAAGGTATTTCCTTATTGGGTGTGTGTTTCATCCTCTACTTTGTTTTTCAGTAATATATAATAGCTGTGGAAAATAATATAATTTTGTAAAAATCCTCTCTGTGATTGTGTGTGTGTGTGTGTGTGTGTGTTTGTGGAGGTGGTATTTTGTGATGGTTAAGAGCAAAGCAATAGTTTTCTAAGAAGTAAAACCAATTCCACCACTAGGGTGGTACACTGGTGAAGTGAAAAGAGGTGAGATTTGGAATCTGGTTTGTTTGTATTAATTTTTACTGGAGTACAGTTTCTTTACAATGTTGTATTTTCTTGGAATCTGTTTTGATGGTAGGGCCAACCAGGTTTGCCAATGGTTTGGCTGTAAGGTCTGAGATAAAGGAGTCAAGGATGGTTACAAGGTTTCTGATATGAGGAATGGAATGAACAAAATCTCTAATTTTTAAAATGAATAAGACTGGAAGGCAGAGCAAGTTTAGAGGGATGTGGGGAAATCAAGAGTTTGCTTTGTGGGCCTTGTAAGTTGGAGATGCCTAGGAGAGGTCCAGGTGGGTAGGGAGGAGGAGGCAGCTGGGTTCTGGTCTAGTTGGACATAAACACAAAGAAACAGAAGTGAGATGAGTTTATGGAACAAATGCAGATGGGCATGTCTGTGCTATTTTTCTCTGATCCCTGGAGTGCCTGGAGGGTGTGCAGTTGCTGGTGACACATTCTGTGAAGGTGGGATCCTGCCAGTGGAGACATAGCTCGGGTGTTGTGGCATTTCTGCCACTTCAGACACAGGTTTTAGTCATCATTTGGAAACATCAGACATTAATGCATCTGAGGAACCTGATGGATTTTGAGTTCTGGTTCTTGCATAAACATAACAACTGCCTGGTGCCTCCAGCTCAACAGTGTTGCACAAAGTCTGTCTTCCTGTGACAGGAATCCCAGAAGTTACAAAAGCAGGAACAGATGCACTAGACTCTCTGTGTATGAAAGATTTTATAGAGCAAAAATAACAAACACATAAAATATATAAATACTCCAAAAATAAAAACTTTAATATTGCATAAGTACAACAAATATTTGCAAAGCAGCTGACAAAGTGCTGCATAAATAGTGTTTACAACCTGATAAGAGAAAGACAATAAAAATGGTTAAAGGTCGTGAATAAATAATCTACAGAAGAGCAAATCCAAATGGTCAGTGAATGCAAGGCTACCATGGTATCGATTTATATCAGGGTGACAGAAATTCAGGCAAGTGTTTTTTTTTTTCTGAATACTTGTACTTAAGTTTTGAGTTTTGTATAATGAGCATGCAACATTCAAATAGAGAAAAAGACATTTCTTTTTATTGTGAGCAAGAAAAACATTTTGAGGAGATACAAATATGAAAGGATTCAGGAGGAGACGCAGAAAATCACGACAAAGAACAGGGCAGACCTTACAGAGTCACAGTAAGTCGGGAATCTCTCCTGGCAGTTGTGGAGAATTGTCAGCAGCTGGCAAAGCTCCACCGGATTTCTTCTATTGCTTTTTATAATTTTCCATTTTGTGATAATTTCTCCCCTCATCTGTTTACCCACTTCTATTGGATTGGCCAAAGTGTTCATTCAGGTTTCACAATAAGCTGTTATAGAAAAGCCAAATGAACTTTTTGGCCAACGCAATATTATACATTTCTAAATATTTCCCCAACATAGTTGAAAGCTGCCTTGGATATCTTAATTATCGTCTATGGGTCTTCCTTAAAATACACTTCTAAGATTATCCTAGCAGTTCTCAGTATGTGTGCTTTCTCACTTGACCATGGGCAATGAGACGAGGGGTGTATGGAGGCGCTAGTGTCTCTGCAAGAGATTTCTGAATTTATGCATAGTTTCCTCAATGAATTCTAGAAATAGACTTGTTATCATGGCACTGAGAGTAGGCTGTGGGGAGGGATGGGGAGCAGATAGGAGAAATCAGTGGGATTTTCTTCTAAATTAAAAATGATGTTTTTCCAAATCTACTATTATTTGTCAAAAACAGTAAATTGAGTTCAATTCCATTTAATTCAGTACCACTAAGTGCCTGTCCTGTCCCTGGGCTTCCCAAATGGTGCTAGTGCTAAAGAACCTGCCTGTCAATGCAGGAGACCTAAGAGACATGGATTCGATCCCTGGGTCGGGAAGATCCCCTGGAGAAGGAAATGGCAACCCACTCCAGTACTCTTGCCTGGAGAGTCCCATGGACAGAGGAGCCTGGTGGGCTACAGTCCATGGGGTTGCAAAGAGTCCAACACGGCTGAAGTGACTTGGCACACAGCACATCTGCCATTAGAAGTGTGTTAAGTAGAAACAGGGCTGTGACAATCAAAGACAGGTGAATAGTCCACAACAGTATACATACCAAGAAGATTTTTCCTAGTCAGGCCACAGTGAGTGATTTCAGAGGGTAACTGATCACTGGGTGAACATGCCCTTGCAACTTATATGCCATGTCTGGTTCAGTGAGTTTCAAAGTCTATTTTTTAAATATTTTCAGCATTCTTTATAAAAGAATTAGAACACAGACAGTCATTATAAAATGGTGGATTTTTTAGTTTTTGGAAGACTTTATTTAAATGAACCAACACTACCAGACTCAAACATCAAGAGAGAAAGAAACATTCTAATCAACAGATAGAATTAAATTTCACTGTGAGAAAATGAAGAGTCCAGTTACTGGAATCCAGTAGTCCTGGGCACTTGAGAAGTTGAGGAGAAAAGCTAAATAGTGTTTAGAAAGAATCTGACCCTGCTTGGCAACTGGCAAATTACAGTAAGAGAATTTTCTACAAGTACACTGGGTGGTAGACAGTAACTCTTTCATAGCTGAGTAAGCATGACCCTAAAATTAATAAGCTCTACATGGCTAAAGTTAACATTGTAAACTAGAATGTCTCTTGTTTCTAAGCAACTGAATGTGTAAGCAGCAGCTGGATCATCGGAAAAACAAGAGGGTTTCAGAAAAACATCTATTTCTGCTTTATTGACTATGCCAAAGCCTTTGACTCTGTGGATCACAATAAGCTGTGGAAAATTCTTCAGGAGATGGGAATATCAGACCACCTGACCTGCCTCTTGAGAAATGTGTATGCAGGCCAGGAAGCAACAGTTAGAACTGGACATGGAACAGCAGACTGGTTCCAAATAGGAAAAGGAGTACGTCAAGGCTATATTGTCACCCTGCTTATTTAACTTCTATGCAGAGTACATCATGAGAAACACTGGCCTGGAAGAAACACAAGCTGGAATCAAGATTGCCAGGAGAAATAGCAATAACCTCAGATATGCAGATGATACCACCTTTATGGCAGAAAGTGAAGAGGAACTAAAAGCCTCTTGATGAAAGTGAAAGAGAAGAGTGAAAAAGCTGGCTTAAAACTCAACATTCAAAAAACGAAGATCATGGCATCTGGTCCCATCACTTCATGGGAAATAGATGGGAAACAGTGGAAACAGTGTCAGACTTTATTTTTTTGGGTTCCCAAATCACTGTAGGTGGTGACTGCAGCTATGAAATTAAAGACGCTTACTTCTTGGAAGGAAAGTTATGACCAACCTAGATAGCATATTCAAAAGCAGAGACATTACTGCCAACAAAAGTTCGTCTAGTCAAGGCTGTGGTTTTTCGTGTGGTCATGTATGGATGTGAGAGTTGGACTGTGAAGAAAGCTGAGTGCCTAAGAATTGATGCTTTTGAACTGTGGTATTGTAGAAGACTCTTGGGAGTCCCTTGGACTGCGAGGAGATCCAACCAGTCCATTCTGAAGGAGATCAGCCCTGGGTGTTCTTTGGAAGGACTGATGCTAAAGCTGAAACTCCAATACTTCGGCCACCTCATGCAAAGAGTTGACTCACTGGAAAAGACTCTGATGCTGGGAGGGATTGTGGGCAGGAGGAAAAGGGGACGACAGAGGATGAGATGGCTGGATGGCATCACTGACTCGATGTGCATGAGTCGAGTGAACTCTGGGAGTTGGTGATGGACAGGGAGGCCTGGCGTGCTGTGATTCATGGGGTTGCAGAGTCGGACACGACTGAGCGACTGAATTGAACTGAACATCATAAAGTCATCCTATGGCAAGTACATAGTGATTTAATATTTACTGGATTAGTATGTGATAAGAAAAGCACGTAGTTGTGTGTGTGTAAACTTTAAGTTTCAGATTTAACAAGTGTAGCATCTCTTTCCTTCCCCCAGAAAGTCAGCATTATTTAGGTTTATTGCTATTTTTCAAAGGCCAGTGTAGGAAAGCAAACATATATTCATATCCAAGTCATAATGGGGCAGCTGGTCTCTGGTTACCTACTGTAAAAACAATAATTTGAACAATAATTATTATTCTTAAACACTGATCTTATCCACTTATCCAAATTCTTCTCAAATGCCTTATCTCAAGATTAAGTTCTTTCATTAAACCTTTTTCTACCTTTCAGTCCACAGAAGGTGTACTCCCCTCCCCTCCCCCACTCTTTATTTTATGGCACTTTGGGATAAAGTTTTGAAGATACATTTTGGCCGCATGATAAGATTTAGATTATTATGAGTCAATTTGTGTTTTCACCTATTAAGGGCATAACATTGGGGAAAAAAAGAGTGGTAAGGGAAATATTCCTTAATTTTTAAGGAATGGAAGATCTTAAAGGTGAAAAGAATGATGCAATAGTTTGTGGGTTAGTGAACTTTTATTTACTGAAGGAGTGAAATTTATTTGTGAGAGTAGCCAGCTTTATGCATCCAAGTTGATGGGGATAGCACAAAAATCACAGAACTTTGAGAAAGGCTAAGAATACAGGAACTAAAAATGACCATCCAATGTAAATTGCTACTTAGATGCATTTGAAATCTGTTTCCATGGGGATATAGTAGAGCTCGGAGAACCCTTGGTAAAATTGCCTTCAATAAGTTTGAATCTCTCCAGCACTCTTCAGATGATTTCTTTTCTGTTCTCAGTGGAAACAAATAAGATTAGCAAATTGTCCTTCTTGTCTATCACTTACACCAAGATGCAATGTTCCTAGAATAGTTACATGTGTATTGCAAATATTAAAATGTGTAATAGGTAGAAAAGTCTGGAAGAAAATTCTTCTGCCCAGGATTGTTTGTGTTGCCATTGGTGAATACAGGTGTTCTGCCATTGAAATAACGTAATTATGACTGAATATAACCCTTACCCAAGAGTTCTGTCCCAGGGAAGTAATAAAAGAGACTTTTATTTTGGTATTCACCTGGTATTCCCCTACCTTTTGGCTAAGGGGTGCAAACAACCCCCAGTGGGTTTGTCCCCCAAAGCAAATGAGCTATGCCAGCTCAAAAGTTCTATGACAATGACTTTTGGCATGAAGATATCTTTGGCTATAGCTTGTGAAGTGGTCTGGGTGGTATTTGTGTGTTGCATAGTGTGGATGGGGTGAAGCATAAATTGGAAGGTTTGGCTTTCTGTTTCTTGTAACTGAAATGTTCATCTTCAAATCATACTAACTCAGATAAGGGAGTTACCCCTGATTTGGGCAAGGAACTAAGACAGTGGTCTTTCAAGTAAGTTCCCCCATCCCTTTGTTTATATCACAAGTTTAGTAGCTATTAACTTGTTGTTCAGTCTCTAAATTGTATCTGACTCTTGGATCCCATGGACTGCAGCACGCCAGGCTTCCTTGTCCTTCACTATTTCCTGGAGTTTGCTCAAACTCATGTCCATTGAGTTGATGATGCCATCCAATCATCTCATACTCATCATCCCCTCTCCTCTTGCCTTCAATCTTTCCCAGCATCAGGGTCTTTTCGAATGAGACAGCTCTTCACATCAGGTGGCCAAAGTGTGGGAGTTTTAGCATCAATCCTTCCAATTAATATTTAGGGTTGATTTCCTCTAGGACTGACTTAGTTTGATCTCCTTGCTGTCCAAGGGACTCTCAAGAGTCTTCTCCAGCACCACAGTTTGAAAGCATCACTTGTTGAGTGTTCAGCCTTCTTTATGGCCCAACTCTCACATCCATACATGACTACTGGAAAAACCGTAGCTTTAACTACATGGACCTTTGTCAGCAAAGTAATGGCTTTGCTTTTTAATACACTGTCCAGGTTTGTCATAGCTTTTCTTCCAAGAAGCAAGAGTCTTTTAATTTTAATAGCTATTAATACATGCTGATAAAAATATAAGTGAGCACTCTTTGGCATACCTTTCTGTTTAGCTTTAAATCTGAGGAAACTTGTTTTAGAGGCTTTGATTCCCATTCAGACACCTGTAGAAACTCCCAGAAACCCTGAGGGAGGAAATCACAGATCTTTCTAGGATTTGTCTTGAAACTTCAACTGCCATTACTGATCCATTTAATACTTTTATTAAATATTGTTTCGCATCACTCTGCTCTTCTACTGTTTCAATTATACTAGGGTGGTTTCCCCAAATTGTTTTCAAGTCTATGTGATTACCAAACATTATAATAATTATTTTAACAGAAACATTTAATAAATGAGCTGCCCATTCAAAATTTATCCTCATTTTGGTTATGGCACATACAAAAGTTAACCATCTAACAGCTGGAATGTTAGGTCCATGAGTCAAGGTAAATTGGATGTGGTCAAGCAGGAGATGGTAAGAATAAACATCGACATCTTAGGAATCAGTGAACAAAAGTTTAAGACAGTGGAAAAGGTATGATAGAAGCAGGCTAGCCTTTACGGCAGTTGCCATAGTAAAAGGGTTTGCTACTTAGAAATCTGATTTTGTTTTTTAGTGAAAATATGTCTATTTCTGGTCCTTGTTTGATTATAAAAGTGGAAGATGGTCCTTCAGGACAATTTGGACAATTTGAAGATTTCAAAGTGTGGAGGCACTGTAGAGAAAGAATCCCTCTGGCTCGTCCTGATTCCAGTGCAGATTCATGGACTGGGTTTTGAGCCATCCACACCACCCCCCCAGCCCTGGCCAGAGTCAGCAACCCATTTCCAGCTTTGCTTCTACCATTTCTGTGCTAACTGCAGTCACACGTGTGGTCAAGGTGTGGGAGGACAAAGTACTTGTTTAACTGAACAATCAGAAGTGATACGCTCACACTGATGGAGTGCTTCCTGCTTCCTAGACACAGTGCCGCAGTGCTAGGCATGAGGGTGCAGTGGGGAACAGGACCATCCTTTATCTCACTATGTTCACAGTCTTACAGGAGGCTAACACCTACTCCTATAAACCAGTTATAATGAAGTAGAGCTGATTCAGTAAGAGAATATGCAAAGTGCTACCAGAGTCAAAAGACAGAGCATTTCACAGATGGAGTGACATTTGGGCTGGATCTTGAGAGATCAAAGAAATAAAATTTCCCCTGGTCTATGAGAAGTTCAAATCTCAGCTTTAACATGGGACTAAAGATAATGAGTTCCTCCCCCAAAGTTAGAGCCAGAATCATTCACAGATCTATAAAGGGCCAAACACAACCTCATAACGATATCAATAAAAATTTATAGTTGTATAATTTTTTAAAAATTAAGTAATAAAGGAAAGCTCTGGGTCTTATCAAAGACTTCAATGTGGTGACATTTCATCAGTGGCAAAATAGTCTCAGATTTCTATAACAGATTCTGCCAAATAGTTCCTTGAATCAATTTGCCTAGCACACAAATGAAAATGAACTTATAAGAATTGTGAACGCCTCCAACAGAGTCACAACTTTGGAGATAAAACTGCAAGACTTCTGAATTCTGTAATGAGTTATGTGGCCGGCCAGCTGTCAGGAACAAAATATACTGCTCCTGTCACTTGCCACCTAGACCTGAATGAAATGGATGTTTCCATCACAAATCTGACACTCTGGTGGGTACAGACCTGGACTCAATTATGGAGCTGACATATCTAATTTGTCTGAAATTGTTTGAGAACATTAAGAAGAATAAAGGCTGGGCTTCATCTCACCTTTGCCCATTGGAATTCTCTCACATTCTTGATATTCTTCTAGAAGCTAGCTATGAGACTTGGCAAGATGTTGGAAGGTTACCTAGTGATACTGACCACCTGTAGGTTGAAAGAATTACCCTTTCCTCTAAATGAAAACGAAAAAAAATTTAAATTGGAGGATGATTGCTTTACAATGTTATATTGGTTTCTGCTTTACAGCAATGTGAGTCAGTCATAATTTCCTCTAAATTCTTATAACAATTACTTTCTGAGCGATTCATTTAGCTAATGCAATCCTGCATTAGTGTCAGTTTTTCAGACGTGTCGGACTCTTTGCGACCCCATGGACAGTAGCTTGCCAGGCTTCTCTGTCCATGGAATTCTCCAGGCAAGAATACTTGAGTGGATTGCCATTCCCCCTCCCCAGGGGATCTTTCCCAAGCCAGGGATCGAACCCTTGTCTCTGGCATATCCAGCATTGGCAGGCAGGTTCTTTACCACTAATGCCACCTGGGAAACCCCATGGTTACCATGAGGCTCACAAAAACATTTCATGGAGATGATTTCATGATTCAGTGTAAGCTGACAGCAACTTAACATCTACCCCATACAAAAAAATCCATGTTTTTCTCTCTCCTTTTTATATTTATGATGTCACAGTTTACTCCTTTTTATATTATGTATTCATTAGCAAATTACAGTAGCTATAGTTATGTAAAGTATTATTTTCCTTTAATCTTTATACTGTAGTTGAGCCGTTAATACACCATTCCTTTATGGGTTAGTTTTCTACAGTTGTCGATATTTGCCTTAACTGGTATGTTATACGTACCAGGGATGATGAACTTGTATACATTCTAGGGATGATGAACTCCTATTTTTTATTTTTTTGGTCTAGGAAAGTCTTGGTGTCCAATACTTTGCCAGGTAAAGCATTATTGGTTGCCAATTTCTTTTCCTTCAAGACTTTGAATATACCATTTTGCTCTGTCTTGGCCTGTAGGGTTTCTGCTGAGAAATCCACTGATAGTTGAACAGGGGTTCTTTGTAAATTATCACCTTTTCCCCTTGGCTGCTTTAGGGTTCTATCTTTATCTTTGATTTTTGACAATTTCATTATGATGTGTCTTAGCGAGGTCTTTTACATTGAGATAATAAGGTGATCTGGTAACTTCTTGAACTTGAATGCCCAAGTCTCTCCCCCAGTCTAGGAAGTTCTCAGTTATTATTTCTTCTGTCCTCATCCTCTCCCTCCCATTTTTCATTTTTCTCCTGGAAACTATTATTTTAATATTTGTAAGTTTGGTGGAATCCTATAGGTCACATAGATTTTCTTGGCTCTTCTCCATTTTTTTTTTTTTTTTTTTTTAAATTTCCCCCTGTTTGGCTTCTTCAGATCCTGTCCTCTGGATTACTTATTCTGTCTTCCATTTGACTTACTCTGCTGTAGATGCTCTCTTTTACATTTGTGTTTATTCACTGAAATTTTCAGCTCCAGCATTACTGTTTGGTTCTTTTAAAGGACTTCTTTATTAAATTTCTCAATTTCTTCATGAATTTTCCCCCTGACTTTATTAAATTATCTTTCTGAATTTTCTTATAGCTCATTGAATTTCCTCAAAAGAGCTATTTTGAATTTTAAATCAGCTGTCTCACAAAATTCTGTCTTTGAGCTCCTTTATTGAAGGATTATTTATTTTAATCGTTTGGTGTCAACCTGTTTCCGTGAGTCTTCCTGTTCCTCGTAGTTTTGCAATGCTGCATTCCAGTGGAAGAAGCAGACACCTCCTCAGATCTTCACTAGTTACCTTTGTTTGTTGGTTCTGTTATATCTTGGGTTTTCTCCAACCCTGTATGTATACACCTTCTCTACATTTCTTAGAAGAATTCTTAAGCTTTTTTGGTCTTCTCTGGTTCTTACAGCTCAGCTGGCTGGCTGCAGGACGCCTCTCTTTTGTTTTCCAGAAGGTGGCGCTGTAGCTCAAGTTTGTAGCTTTTCCCTGTCCACAAATATTTCTGATAGCACTCTATTTACCCGACTGACCTTCACTTCTGTACACAAGGGGCTGGCTGCATAGCTGGGGGAGGCGGGGTCTGCATTTAGCTCTTGGGGCTTTATAGGTAGCTGAGGACCTTGGATGAAGTCTCGTCAGAGGCTCATGGGTGAACGTCCTGCTGACTTCCTGATCACAGTCAGCATGAACTACATTCCTTTAATGCCTTTTATGTTCCTGTCTGGCCCTTTCCTGATCTCCCTCCCCTGAGCATACCGGCCTTACCCCCAGTTCTCTGGGTGCTGTTGGAGAGAAATGGGGTAGCTGCTCACACATCACTCTCCTTTTTCCCTAGGGCAGAGGTCACCTCGAGAGAGGTCAGCCCTGAGTAATCTTGGGGGAGGGGGCGACCCTGACCAAGTTCCTCTTGCCCTTGATACCTCTACGGAAGCTGCGCGTCTGTAGATTCTCTCTCATCCATAGTTCAATTCAGTTCAGTTCAGTCGCTCAGTCGTGTCCGACTCTTTGCGACCTTATGAATCGCAGCACACCAGGCCCTCCCTGTCCATCACCAACTCCCGGAGTTCACTCAGACTCCCGTCCATCGAGTCAGTGATGCCATCCAGCCATCTCATCCTCGGCCGTCCCCTTCTCCTGCTGCCCTCAATCCCTCCCAGCATCAGAGTCTTTTCCAATGAGTCAACTTTTCGCATGAGGTGGCCAAAGTACTGGAGTTTCAGTTTTAGCATCATTCCTTCCAAGGATCTACTCAAATCAGTACTCTTGAAGTTTTCCCTGACCATGGCTGAGAGGGCTTGGGGCTGGTTCTCTGGCTCCATTGGTTCTTCACCCTACACCAAGTTTTGTGTCTGCTTACCACAGGTGGTAGGCACAGGTGGATGAGACTCATCCTGGGTTTTTCAGCGTATGGTGCTGGACCCCACAACTCCCACAGAGGCATGTTTGTCCATATATGTCTAATTAGTTGCTACAAAAGGAGACAAAAAAAAGAGGACATCTTGGGATCTCCCTGGCCTGGCAGTTCAGAGGTTAGTATTCTGTGCTTCCACTGCAGGAAGCATGATTCTATCCTTGGTTGGGGAACCATGGTTCCACGTGCTGAGCACTGTGGCCAAAAAAAAAAAGAAGAGAGAGAGAGAGAATGTCTTACTCCACCATGATGCTGACATCACTTCTCGAGAGTGACTGAGTTCTTTATAAACAATTCTGTAACTAAATTGTCTTCATTGAAAGGTTGTATTTATGTGTGTGCCTTAAGATAGACTTAATTTTGGGGAGGTCACTGGCTCTTTGGAAATTGTATTAAAGCCCAATAAAATTAATAAAAGTGGAGCCTATAAAATGTTTTATGTGATTTCCTGGGACTCATAGATCTCCCGAATTCCATCCATGGATCCTCTAAGGATCCATGAACTCCACTTTAGGAAAGCTTGCACTATATTTTGTGCTTTTTAAGTAAAAAGGTACATATGTATTCTGTCATTGGACCTGAAGTAGGCAAGAACATACTGTACTCTCAAAAAGTTTCATCAATAAAACATCTTTGTGCAAGTATCCCCAACAAATACACATTTACCTAAAATTCACATTTCCTACCCCTGTCAGTTTGTATAATAAATGTTAGAAAAGCGTGATTTCTTTCTTATTTTAAGATAGAACAAATATCAAGAAAAGTTCTAATATTTTCTTCACCGACATGAGTAGATTTTCTTCTCTACCCTAAATTACATGGATGCCATTTTGGGGACCACAGTGTTAGGTCAGAATGGGAGCTCATGGACTTCCCTGACGGGTCAGTCTGTGGGAAAGAGCCCTTCCAATGCAGGAGACATGGGTTCAATCCCTGGGTCAGGAAGACCCCCTGGAGAGGGAAATGACAACCCACTCCAGTATTCTTGCCTGGGAAATCCCATGGACAGAGGAGCCTGGTGGGCTATAGTATACGAGGTTGTGAAAGAGTTGGACATGACTTAGCAAGTAAACAAGATGTAGGTACATAAGTGAAACAGAGCAGTACTGATGTGAGGGCCTGTAGTACTGACTGGGAGAAACGGAGCAAAAGTATCATAGGGAAGCAGCGGACTATTACTGAAACCGGAGAAGGCAATGGCACTCCAGCACTCTTGCCTGGAGAATCCCATGGATGGAGGAGCCTGGTGGGCTGCAGACCATGGGGTAGCTAAGAGTCAGACACGACTGAGCAACTTCACTTTCACTTTCCACTTTCATGCACTGGAGAAGGAAATGGCAACCCACTCCAGTGTTCTTGCCTGGAGAATCCCAGGGACGGGGGAGCCTGGTGGGCTGCCGTCTATGGGGTCGCACAGAGTCGGACACGACTGAAGCGACTTAGCAGCAGCAGCAGCAGCAAGCGCTACAGGTTATGTATTCTGAGCCATATCCTATGAGCTGTCTTATGGATACTGAAACCTCCACCAGGTAGAAGAGGTTAACTACATGATGGTCAGACTGCAGCCATGACATAAGCTGCCACGATTCTGAGAACTGGCCTCAAGGAAATGGGAGCAAACTGACTCGGGAACTGAAGAGTGACTGTAGTTATAATAATCAGGAAGACGCTAATCAGACCACTGGTAACCAATTTCAGGTGACTGTCAGAGCTGACTGTGCTGTTTGCGCATGTAGCCCCCTCTTTCCGTTTATAAAAGCTCTTTCCCACTGGTTGTCAGTGGAGGGAGGCCGACCTCTGGACAGGAGTCTGCCTGTGCAATCCCCACTCTGTGGCCAGCATCCAAAAAAAAAAAAGCCACTTTCCTTTTCATCAACCTTGCCTCTTTTTTGCTTTTGAGTGATGAGCAGCCAGACCCCACTTGTGGTTAAGTTACTACATTATTTATTTCTTGCGTTTACTGACATTCTTTGGGAAGCGTATTAGCACTTACTGTGTACTAGACACTTACACTGTAAGCACTTTAAAGATATTGGCTCATGTTATGCTTTTAATAACCTTATGAAATAATAGCATTGCTATCCTCATAATCGATGGATAACTTAAAGTGCTTTCTCAAGCTCATTGATTTTGTAACTTGGGGCTTGAATATTCGAGGGTGACTGAACAGCGGCTGCAGCTTCTGCACGTGGGGGCCTCAGGTAGGAATCCAGGGCAGGTGGCCAAACGGCCTCCGGGCGGCTCTGTGCACCCAGCAGCTTGTTAGTGCCTGCTTCATGGGATGCAATCATGCACTACAGCCCAGTGACCAGGCCTCGATGAGATCAGTGACCTTTGGAGTAGCTTTTTGGCGACTATAGAGGTAGCAACGGGTGTTCCTTCCTGAGAGAAATCTGTGTTAATCTTGTTCTTCACTTTGAAGTGTTCAAGCTCTATTTTAAATCAAGGACCTGCATCACAAGTCTTGATTTCATTTTAACTCCTTTTTGCTTTAGTGCAGGAATCACTAGAAAAATCATTTTCTTTTTCTTTCCTTGTTTTTTTTTTCTTTCTTTGTGTGTGTGTGAGTGTGTATTGTTCAGAAAGCTTTTCTTTAATATAAAAAGATGTCAAAGGAAAAGATACGAATAATGAAACACAGCCAAACAATTCTCTTTTTCAAGAACCCTCCCGCTATCGTCTCACATGTGTGGCTGAATAGAGGCCACACTCTGACTCTTTCTGCATTTCCAAAATGCATAGAAACATCCATATCTAAGTTCCTTTGATACAATCAGTGGCACTAGAAAACTAGATATCAGTGGAAGGGTTTTTGTTTCCTGGGAACATTTTTTTCTCTTTGACATTGACTCATTTAGCAAAATCTGCTCTGTTTGTACATCCTGAGTGTTCTGTCCCTCGTGTGTGTGTGTGTGTGTGTGTGTGTGTGTTTTAAATGTGGCTGTGTCGGGTCTTGGTTGCACTCAAGATCTTTGTTGCATCACATGAGAGCCTTTGTTTGCAGCACTTGGGCTCGGTAGCACTCAGGCTTAGTAGCTTCGTGGCATGTGGGAAACTTAGTTCTCCAATCAGAGATTGAATTCGAGCCCCCCTGCATTGCAAGGCAGGTCTTAACCACTGAACCAGCAGAAAATTCTCTGTGTATCCTAAGTTTTTGGCATTCTATTGGGTTTTTAAAATCTGAATGAACTTTTTGGCCAACCCAATATTTTAAATGACAACTGAGAGACTCAGCAAACATATCTGAAATCCTTTTAAGTTCTTCAGAAGGAACAAATAATGTCCTTTCCCTTATTTGCCTGTTTTTTTCAGAGAGCTTTCTGCTATACATGCATTTTTGTCTGTCTCAGAGAGCAAGGAGTTTGTTTTGGTTACTGCTGTAACCACAAAGCCTAAAACAGTGCCTGGCCCATAACTGCCCTCAGTAAATATTTGCCAAATGAATGGATGGATAAAGATATCTAATTAACTATGAAGCGTGTTGACTGCAAACATGGCCAGCTGCCCCAGTGTCCTTGTGGAAAGGCAGTCTCTTGCCCCTCAAAGGACGTGGCTGAGAATATATGAGAAAAATGCTGTTGCCTTCACCATGATGGATGTGATTGGGAACCAGAAATTCAAGGAATGGCTATGGTGACTTGTTTCAACTGTCGAAAAATAGAGGTCCACTGGAAACCTATCAGAATAACTTAAGAAATGGCATAACAACTGGTTATTTGGACATCAATTAAGTAGCAACACCAAGACACTGAGAACCAAGAATTGAAAGCTTTATAAAGTCAAATGTAAATGAAGAATGAACAAAGCAGGGGAGGGAAAAAGATGGCGGAGGAATAGGAGGGGGAGAACACTTTCTCCCTCTCTACCTCATCAAAAGAACATTTCAGCGCTGAGCAAATTCCACAAAAATAACTTCGGACTGCTGGCAGAGGACATCAGGCATCCAGCAAAGCAGATCATTGGCTTCAAAACCAGGTAGGAATTATTTTAAAGAACGAAGATAGAGACAAAGGAGGTAGGGAGGGAACCCCGGCAAGGGAAGGGAATCCCATCCCAGGAAGAGACTCTTAAAGAGAGAGGTTCCCTAAAATTGGGGAACTTTCTCACAGCTGTGTATGGGGCGAGCCCTGGAAGCACAGAGGGCAACATAACAGGAAGGAAGAATAAATAAATAATTAAAACCAACAGATTACGAATTCAACAGTATAACCCCCAGCGGATAAGCAGCGCAAACGCCTGCGTCCGGCAGCAGTGGGGGTTGGGCAGGGAGGAGCGCGCCCGCGACAGTGCTCTCTAAGAATTGGGCTGTGGGAGACGTAGGCTGCAGGGCTTTTCTCGAGAATCGGGGTGTAACGGGGCCAGAATCGGGTCCGCGCGTGGATAGAACGAATTATTCCGGACTAGCAAACCAGACTGGGGATAACTAACACATGAAACGCCCGAACATAAGACACTGACAGGCCCGTGCACAGAACAAAGGACGGATCGGAAATAGCCGGCTGCAGACCATCCCCCACCGGCGACGGGCAGCCAGAGCCTGAAGCGCGGGAAGAGGGCAGTCGCAGCTCAAGAGAGACATTACCTCCCAAATTGCAAGCAAGCTTCTTTATTGAGACTTCTGGGGTCTCTGAATAGTCATCATTTGCCTGAGAAAGAGCCCCGGCAGAGATCCCAGAAAACTGAGTGACCTGGAAAGCCCAGAAGACACAACAATAGTGCGCGCCAAACTCCCTAGCCACTCGGACTTGGAACCAAACCCGGCACCCGGAGGGGACTTCCTGAGCGCCAATCCTGAGCGGCTTAAACCGGGAATTGCATGAAACATAGGGCAGGCCCCACACGGTTATCCCGCGGATTGGGAGGGGCAAGCCCAGTGCAGAGCTCACCACCACCTTCCCTGTGGCAAGACAGAAATCAGACACAGAAGAGACCAGCAAACAGAGGAAGTCAAACAGAGGGAACTGCCTTGGTAGCGACCCCACACAGTCCTCAACGACAGAGAAAGCGCCAGGTACACCGTTACTACTTTTATGATCAAAAAAATTTTTTACGGGGGGGGGATGATGTGGAAGCGTGATTTTTTTTTTTTTTAAGAATTCTTTTTCTTTCTTTAAAAATTATTTTTTTTCCTTTTAAATTCGTTTATTCTTTTCTTTTTCATCTTTTTTCCCCCTAAACTTGCTTAAATTTTTAAGTCTTCTATATTTCTATTTATTATTTTTATAACCTAATATTACTTTTCAAAAAAAAAACCCTATCGTTTAAGCAAACGCTGTATATAGTCTTATTGGTGGAGGAAGTTGTCTTTTAATAATTCTGGAGTCTTTTATTATATTTTACTTTTTTTCTTTTTCTCTATTTTTTTAAAAATTTCTCTCTCCTTCTTCTTCTTCTCTTCAATAATATATCTTTGAAAATCCAATCTATACTCCAGATTTTTAATCTTGGCATTTTGGTATTTGTTGCCAATTTTGTACTTTTAAAAACCTAATCCTCAGTACCCAGTTTTACATGAGTGCAAGACTACTGGCTTGACCACTCTCTCCACCTTTGGAATCTCTCTCTTCTCCACCAGGTGGCTTTTGTCTCCTCCCTCCCCCTCCCCCTCTCTACCCAACTCTATGAATCTCTGTGTGTTCCAGAAGGAGGAGAACTCTAAGGAAACTGGTCACTGACCGGATCTGTATCCCTCCTTCCCATCTCCCTCTTTTATCCTCCTGTCCACCTCTATCTACTTCCTTCCTCTCCTCTTCCATGTATAACTCTGTGACCACCTCTGAGCGGTCCATACTTCGGAGCGCACACAAGAAAGTGGTTACGGGCTAACTTGCTTTTCCCTGTTTTGATTCCACCTCATCCCATTCCACTCACCTCTAACTACTCCCTCCCTCTTCTCTCCTCCAAGTAACTCACCGATCCTCTAGGGATGACCCTCAAGGTGGAGAAACCTATCATCATTAACCTAGATGTTTTAACATTAGTGCTGAATAGATGGAGAAATCATGAGGCTATTGTAAAAATAAATCTGAAAACCAGAATCAGGAGGCGTAATTCCAAATCCTGAGATCATCAAAGAATTCCTGAATACAGGGAACATTGTCCAATTAGAGCTCATGAAACGCCTTCATACCTATACTGAAATTGAGCACTGCCCAAGGGCCAACAAGCTCCAGAGCAAGACGTACCACGCAAATTCTCCAGCAACACAAGAACAAGCCCCTGAGCTTCAATACACAGGCAACTCAAAATACTCCAAAACCATTGACGTCTCATAACCCATTACTTCACACGTCACAGCACTCCAGAGAGAGGAAATCCAGATCCACCCACCAGAACTCCAACACAAGCCTCCCTGATCAAGAAACTTTGACAAGCCACTGATATAACCCCAAACACAGAGAGGAAGCTCTATAATAAAGAGAACTCCACAAATTCCCAGAATATAGAAAAGCCACCCCAAACGCAGCAATATAACCAGGATGAAGAGACAGAGGAATACCCAGCAGGTAAAGGAACAGGAGACATGCCCACCAAACCAAACAAAAGAGGAAGAGATAGGGAATCTACCTGAGAAAGAATTCTGAATACTGATAGTGAAAATGATCCAAAATCTTGAAATCAAAATGGAATCACAGATAAATAGCCTGGGGTCAAGGATTGAGAAGATGCAAGAAAGGTTTAACAAGGACCTAGAAGAAATAAAAAGAGTCAACATATAATGAATAATGCAATAAATGAGATCAGAAACACTCTGGAGGCTACAAATAGTAGAATATCGGAGGCAGAAGATAGGATTAGTGAAATAGAAGATAGAATGGTAGAAATAAATGAATCAGCGAGGGAAAAAGAAAGACGAATTAAAAGAAATGAGGACAACCTCAGAGACCTCCAAGACAATATGAAACGCTCCAACATTCGAATTATAGGAGTCCCAGAAGAAGAAGACAAAAAGAAAGACCATGAGAAAATACTTGAGGAGATAATAGTTGAAAATTTCCCTAAAATGGGGAAGCAAATAATCTCCCAAGTCCAAGAAACCCAGAGAGTGCCAAACAGGATAAACCCAAGGCGAAACACCCCAAGACATATTTTAATCAAACTAACAAAGACCAAACACAAAGAACAATTATTAAAAGCAGCAAGGGAAAAACAACAAATAACACACAAGGGGATCCCCATAAGAATAACTGCAGATCTTTCAATAGAAACTCTTCAGGCCAGGAGGGAATGGCAAGACATACTTAAAGTGATGAAAGATAATAACCTTCAGCCAAGATTACTGTACCCAGCAAGGATCTCATTCAAATATGAAGGAGAAATAAAAAGCTTTACAGACAAGCAAAAGCTGAGAGAATTCAGCACCACCAAACCAGCTCTCCAACAAATACTAAAGGATAGACTTCAGACAGGAAACACAAAAAGGACGTATAAACCCGAACCCAAAGCAATAAAGTAAATGGCAACAGGAGCATACTTATCAATAATTACCTTAAATGTAAATGGGTTGAATGCCCCAACCAAAAGGCAAAGACTGGCTGAATGGATACAAAAACAAGATCCCTATATATGCTGCCTACAAGAGACCCACCTCAAAAAAAACGGACACATACAGACTAAAGTGAAGGGCTGGAAAAAGATATTCCATGCAAATAAAGACCAAAAGAAAGCAGGAGTAGCAATACTCACATCCGATAAAATAGACTTTAAAACAAAGGCTGTGAAAAGGGACAAAGAAGGCCACTACATAATGATTAAAGGATCAATCCAAGAAGAAGATATAACAATTATAAATATATATGCACCCAACATAGGAGCACCGCAATATGTAAGACAACTGCTAACAAGCATGAAAGGGGAAATTAATAATAACACAATAATAGTGGGAGACTTTAATACCCCACTCACACCTATGGACAGATCAACTAAGCAGAAAATTAACAAAGAAACGCAAACGTTAAATGATACAATTGACCAGTTAGACCTAATTGATATCTATAGGACATTTCACCCCAAAACAATGAATTTCACCTTTTACTCAAGTGCACATGGAACCTTTTCCAGGATAGATCACATTCTGGGTCATAAATCTAACCTTGATAAATTAAAAAAATCGAAATTATTCCAAGCATCTTCTCTGACCATAATGCACTAAGGTTAGATCTCAATTATAGGAGAAAAACTATTAAAAATTCCAACATTTGGAGGCTGAACAACACCCTTCTGAATAATCAACAAATCACAGAAGAAATCAAAAAGAAATCAAAATATGCATCGAAATGAATGAAAATGAAAACACAACTACACAGAACCTTTGGGACACTATAAAAGCAGTCCTAAGAGGAAAGTTCATAGCCATACAGGCATACCTCAAGAAACAAGAAAAAAGTCAAATAAATAACCTAACTCTACACCTAAAGCAACTAGAAAAGGAAGAAATAGGGAACCCCAGAGTTAGTAGAAGGAAAGAAATCCTAAAAATTAGGGCAGAAATAAATGCAAAAGAGACCATAGCAAAAATCAACAAAGCAAAAAGCTGGTTCTTTGAAAGGATAAATAAAATTGACAAACCATTAGCCAGACTCATCAAGAAACAAAGAGAAAAAAATCAAATCAACAAAATGAGAAATGAAAATGGAGAGATCACGACAGACAACTCAGAAATACAAAGAATTATAAGAGACTACTAACAGCAATTATATGCCAATAAAATGGACAACTTGGAAGAAATGGACAAATTCTTAGAAAAGTACAATTTTCCAAAACTGAACCAGGAAGAAATAGAAAATCTTAACAGACCCATCACAAGCACGGAAATTGAAACTGTAATCAGAAATCTTCCAGCAAACAAAAGCCCAGGTCTAGACGGCTTCACAGCTGAATTCTACCAAAAATTCCGAGAATAGCTAACACCTATCTTACTGAAGCTATTCCAGAAAATTGCAGAGGAAGGTAAACTTCCAAACTCATTCTATGAGGCCACCATCACCCTAATACCAAAACCTGACAAAGACAACACAAAAAAGAAAACTACAGGCCAATATCACTGATGAACATAGATGCAAAAATCCTCAACAAAATCCTAGCAATCAGAATCCAGCAACACATTAAAAAGATCATACACCATGACCAAGTGGGCTTTATCCCAGGGATGCAAGGATTCTCCAATATCCGCAAGTCAATCAATGTAATTCATCACATTAACAAACTGAGAAATAAAAATCATATGATAATCTCAATAGATGCAGAAAAAGCCTTTGACAAAATTCAACATCCATTTATGATAAAAACTCTCCAGAAAGCAGGAATAGAAGGAACATACTTCAACATAATAAAAGCTATATATGACAAACCCACAGCTAACATTATCCTCAATGGCAAAAAATTGGAAACCATTTCCCCTAAAGTCAGCAACAAGACAAGGGTGTCCACTTTCACCACTACTCTTCAACATCGTACTGGAAGTTTGGGCCACAGCAATCAGAGCAGAAAAAGAAATACAAGGAATCCAAATTGGAAAAGAAGAAGTAAAACTCTCACTGTTTGCAGATGACATGATCCTCTACATAGAAAATCCTAAAGACTCGACCAGAAAACTACTAGAGCTAATCAATGAATATAGTAAAGTTGCAGGATATAAAATCAACACTCAGAAATCCCTTGCATTCCTATACACTAATAATGAGAAAGTAGAAAAAGAAGTTAAGGAAACAATTCCATTCACCATTGCAACGAAAAAAGAATAAAATACTTAGGAATATTCCTACCTAAAGAAACTAAAGACCTATATATCGAAAACTATAAAACACTGATGAAAGAAATCAAAGAGGACACTAATAGATGGAGAAATATACCATGCTCATGGGTCGGAAGAGTCAATATAGTGAAAATGAGTATACTACCTAAAGCAATCTACAGATTCAATGCAATTCCCATCAAGCTACCAGCAGTATTTTTCACAGAACTAGATCAAATAATCTCAAGATTTGTATGGAAATACAAAAAACCTCGAATAGCCAAAGCAATCTTGAGAAAGAAGAATGGAACTGGAGGAATCAACTTGCCTGACTTCAGGCTCTACTACAAAGCCACAGTCATTAAGACAGTATGGTACTGGCACAAAGACAGAAATATAGATCAATGGAACAAAATAGAAAGCCCTGAGATAAACCCACACACCTATGGACACCTTATCTTCGACAAAGGAGGCAAGAATATACAATGGAGTAAAGACAGTCTCTTTAACAGGTGGTGCTGGGAAAACTGGTCAACCACTTGTAAAAGAATGAAACTAGACCCCTTTCTAACACCATACACAAAAATAAACTCAAAATGGATTGAAGATCTAAATGTAAGACAAGAAACTATAAAACTCCTAGAGGAGAACATAGGCAAAACACTCTCTGACATAAATCACAGCAGGATCCTCTATGATCCAACTCCCAGTATACTGGAAATAAAAGCAAAGATAAACAAATGGGATCTAATTAAAATTAAAAGCTTCTGCACAACAAAGGAAACTATAAGCAAGGTGAAAAGACAGCCTTCTGAATGGGAGAAACAATAGCAAATGAAACATCTGACAAACAACTAATCTCAAAGATATATAAGCAACTTATGCAGCTCAACTCCAGAAAAATAAACGATCCAATAAAAAAATGGGCCAAAGAACTAAATAGGCATTTCTCCAAAGAAGACATACGGATGGCTAACAAACACATGAAAAGATGTTCAACATCACTCATTATCAGAGAAATGCAAATCAAGACCACAATGAGGTACCATTTCACACCAGTCAGAATGGCTGCGATCCAAAAGTCTACAAGCAATAAATGCTGGAGAGGATGTGGAGAAAAGGGAACCCTCTTACACTGCTGGTGGGAATGCAAACTAGTATAGCCATTATGGAAAACAGCGTGGAGATTCCTTAAAAAATCGCAAATAGAACTGCCTTATGACCCAGCGATCCCACTGCTGGGCATACACACCGAGGAAACCAGAACTGAAAGAGATACGTGTACCCCAATGTTCATTGCAGCACTATTTATAATAGCCAGGACATGGAAGCAACCTAGATGTCCATCAGCAGATGATTGGATAAGAAAGCAGTGGTACATATACACAATGGAATACTACTCAGCCCTTAAAAAGAATAAATTTGACTCAGTTCTAATGAGATGGATGAAATTGGAACCGATTATACAGAGTGAAGTAAGCCAGAAAGAAAAACACCAATACAGTATACTGACACATATATATGGAATTTAGAACACAGTAATGATGACCCTATATGTGAGACAACAAAGAGACACAGAGGTATAGAGTGGACTTTTGGGCTCTGAGGGGAGAGGGAAAGGGTGGGATGGTTTGGGAGAATGGCAATGAAACATGTATATTTTCTTGTAAGAAACGAAGCGCCAATCTATGTTCAATGTAGGATGCAGGATGCATGGGGCTGATGCACAGGATGATTCAGGTAGAGGATGTGGGGTGGGAGGTGGGAGGGGGCTTTGGCATTGGGAGATTGTGTTCACCTATGGCTGATTCGTGTCAATGTATGGCAAAACAAATACAGTATTGTAATTAAAAAAATAAATAAATTTAATAATTAAAAGTAAAAAAAAAAATAAAGAAAAAGTGCTTGAATGGGCAGAATAGATTTTTCCTTATGTTAATGCTAGTATCTATAATAAAAATTTTTCTTCTCCTGTTAGAAAAAAAAAAAAGCAGACTAGTTTGATTTAATTCTTTAGAAATGAATTTTAAAGAAACCACTTGACTGGTTTACATTGTATTGTATGTTAATATTATATATATATTTTAGTCTCAAAAACAACTGTTGGTTTTGATTTGTATCAACAGCCCCCACATAGAGAGATATCTTCCTTCTTGTACTTTTTCAAAGAAATTTTTTCTATGTTCATAAGTGTTTTCTTTGAGCTCTTAATTACATTGGTAGAAGATGTATGCATGTATGTTAAGTTGCTTCAGTCCTGACCGACTTTGTGACCCTATGGTCTGTAGCCCACCAGGCTCCTCTGTCCAGGGGATTCTCTGGGAAAGAATACTGGAGTGGGTTGCCATGCCTGACTCTTCCGGATCCAGGGATTGAACCCTTGTCTCTTGTGTCTCCTCCTTTGGCAGGTGGATTCTTTACCACTAGCGCCACCTGGGAAATCCTTTATAGAAGATGGGTTACCTCAATTCTTTAACCATATACATCTGTTGTCTTCAGGGAAGAAAATTGATTGTTTTTTAAATTTATGATGAGCTGTTGATGAAAAGTCACTCTGCAGTGAGCTTTTGTGTATCAAATAGATGAAGGAAAAGCAATACTAGCTATGTAGCCTCATGAGAAATTGCTACTTGTAATACTCATTATCAAAATTAATAGTATAATCCTCTCTTCCCTCAAATGTAATGTCATACACCTGTTTTATTTTTTAAGTTTTCTGTATTCAAATTATAAGATCCTGAACAATGTGGCTATTTTATCAAAAATAAGAAACTTTAATGTTTAAAAGAGGATGGCAAAGTTATAAAACATATCTAAGTATTAATGGATTTACCTCCATTTTCATCAAAGCCTATGATTTGGAGGATTTCCATCTTCTAGAGGCCAGTGTGGCTGGATTTCAGATCTTAGAATGATAACTGCACAAATAATCTATCTCCTAAGATTGTACAAAATCACACAATCTGCTGTGACCTGAGACAGAATAGCCATGACGTCAAATTACTGAAATGTTTTCTCCCAAAGATAATGGCAGCAGTTATGGAATCAAATTAAATCTAGTTTTTATCATAAAATCAGCCATTTAGCCTGGTGGTGAAAAACAGAGGGTTTGGCGTCTAGGGGTCACATATTAAGTATTACTGCAAAACAGCCAAAACTCGATGACTTAAATAACCATCTTTTAGTAGAACTTACCCATTTATTCATAGACCCAGGAATCAGTTGATCTAGTGAGGCTTGACTTTTCTCAGCTGGGCGTGGCTAATCGTGGCTGGGCTTTTTCCGGTCTGTGGATTGACTGACAGTTTTGCTCTGGACCAGGTTGGCAAGCTGCTCATTCAAGACAGCTCTGCCCTACCTGTCTCTCATCCTCCTCCTGGGGCTGGCCGGCTAGCTCAGGTTTATCTTCCTCATGATGCTGTAAAGCAGAACCATGCAAGGACTGGCGGGATCTGGTCTGGGAACTGGCACACTGTTCCTTCTGCCTCATCCTACTAACCAAAGCAACCAATGGAGGAGTAAGGAAAGTCTATTTCTCCTTCTCTTACAGCGGAAATTGTAGAATGTATGGATACAGGGAAATGTGAGGAACTGGAGAGCTGGAGGCATTAATGCAATTTATTATAGGTGAAAAGAGAAGATGCCTATTAATTGTAGGGGGAAAAAAAAGTAGAAAATAACTTTTGAAAAGGAAGAGCTATCGTGGCATGAAACAATTCATCATCTGAAATCACAGGGTTATCTCAAGGCTTTTACATGGGTGGTTGGTAAAGGTACCTGTATAAAAGTATCTATAGATGCCAGGAACCACATTGATTCTTCGGATCAGTGCTTCTCAAAATGTGGTCACCATATAGAAATGCAAAACCTCAGGTCCTGCTCCAGGCCATAACTCTAGGGCAGAGCCCAGCAATCAAGATTTTAACAAGCCTTCCAGGCAGTTTGCTGCCTCCTGACATTGGGAAATTTTAGGTCACTAATTTACCCCCTGAAGTGATTAGCAATTTACCCCTTAATCTTCTCAGTAATAAAGATTTGAGACTTCCAGGTGGTTCAGTGGTAAATAATCTGCCTGCCAATAATCTCCTGCAGGAGACACAGGAGTCCCTGAGCCAAGAAGATTACCTGGAGGAGGAAATAGCAACCCACTCCTGTATTCTTGCCTAGAAACTTCCATGAGCAGAGGAGTCTGCTGGGCTACAATCCATGAGGGTCACAAAGACTGAGCACAATAATGCTTTGACTATCTCTTTGGATTTTGTTGTTAACAGTGTCAAATGGGGAAGATCTCAAAGCGCTCACAATTTTAGCAGCTGATACATCAATTTTTTTCCACATGGGCTATCATTGTATAACAGAGAGGAAAACTGGATTGTTATAAACCCCTCCAGAAAGAGCCTTGCTTTTCATTGTTCTTTGCTTTCCTAGATATTTGCCTAGGTGTTGAAATGAAGGTGCATAATTTACACCAATCATCTTATATTTTCCCCCTTTTTGAAAGACTTTTTCACTTGACTCTTTACCACAAATAATACAGTATTGTAATTAAAAAAATAAATAAATTTAAAAAAAAAAAAAAAAGATTTGTGACAATTTTGGCAAAAATGCTGAACAAAATACTTTTAAAGAAGGACAGTTCCTTTCCACTCATATTCCTGATGTGTCTAACCAATATTTTTGTGCCCCAAACTTAGTCCTTCTCACCCAGTATACAAGGATCTATGCTTATTTTTCCTTTGAGTGACTTGTCCCTTGACAAGTTTTTCATATTGATGGCTGCTATTCAAGTCTTCTAAAGGCTAAGTTAGAACAACTGAAAAGTAATGTCAGCTCTGTTTCATTTAATTCTTTTCTCTCTGAGTCAAAGGAAGAAACTCCAATCATTGGTTATATTCCTTCATGTTCTCATTGGGCTTTTTTTTTTTTTTAGTTCATCTATTTTTATTTTTTTACAATTTTTAAAAATACTTTATTCTACATTACAATATTGTATTTGTTTTGCCATACATTGACATGAATCAGCCACAGGTGTACATGATTTCCCAATGCCAAAGCCCCCTCCCACCTCCCACCCCATATCATCTCCCTGGATCATCCTGTGCACCAGCCCCAAGCACCCTGTATCCTGTATTGAACATAGACTGCCGCTTCGTTTCTTACATGATAGTATACATGTTTCAATGCCATTCTCCCAAATCATCCCACCCTCTCCCTCTCCCTCAGAGTCCAAAAGTCCATGCTATACCTCTGTGTCTCTTTTGTTGTCTCACATACAGGGTCATCATTACTATCTTTCTAAATTCCATATATATGTGTCAGTATACTGTATTGGTGTTTTTCTTTCTGGCTTACTTCACTCTGTATAATCAGCTCCAGTTTCATCCATCTCATTAGAACTGAGTCAAATTTATTCTTTTTAAGGGCTGAGTAATACTCCATTGTGTATGTGTACCACAGCTTTCTTATCCATTATATGCCAATAAAATGGACAACTTGGAAGAAATGGACAAATTCTTAGAAAAGTACAACTTTCCAAAACTGAACCAGGAAGAAATAGAAAGTCTTAACAGACCCATCACAAGCATGGAAATTGAAACTGTGATCTCATTGGGCTTTTAAGATTAAAAGGTCTTGATGCTGGTCACTATAATCTGAAGCCAAAGCTTTCTATTTGAAATCATTAGCTTTCTCTTGATATTATATCATGATAAATTATTTTTTCCATTTATTTTACTGAGAAAAATTCTGTCAACAAAAGCAAGACTATCCAGGAGTCAACATCTCCGTCAAAGAATTAGTATTAGAATAAAGCATGAAATTAACAAACATTAAGTGCATTATTTAGTAAGTTACTTATTTAGTTTTATGGAAAGCAAAAAATTTGTTTTTCATATAGAAACTTATTTCTAGATCACTGCACAACTGAGAAGAGAAGAGCACTTAATAATTTAGGTGCCTTATCATGAGATCACATTTTTAAGTATATTAATAATGGTATTGAGAGTGTCGAGAGTGACTTGATGAACATAATTTCTGAAACAATGGCAAAACAAAACAGGAAATTGTATTAACTGATGCTGAAGACAATTCTAAACTCAGCCCCCAAAGATTGGATGTTCTTTTGAGAAGAGTGCCTGTTGCTTTAAATTCTCATATCATCACCTAGTTAATTCTCCTAAGACATGTTATTAATCATTATTGTCCAGTTGGATGAAGGCATCAATTCCTTTTTCCCTCCAGTTATATATTTTGATTTTTTATGATTATTAGCTTATAAATTTTCACTTTTCAATATGCATCTTTAGTTTTATTGAACCATAACTTTAAATTGATTTCATTCTCTGACAGAATCTTTTTTATAGATACAGCTGGAATGTCTGGTATCAGAAATACCTGATAAAGTTGTCCATGTGGTTTGATGAAATCACATGAACTTTGTCTCTAGAACTTCCCTTTTCCCTGGATCACAATATTTTTATATTCTACCTGAAGCAATCAATTAATTCTTTTGGCATGAAACCTATCTTGGTCACTTTTATCATGTTTTGAAGATGTAACATACTGAGTCAGAATCACTGCATGTTAGCTTATTTTACAGTTTCACCTATAGTTAAAAACCTGCTATAAACTGTGCCAAGAAGCACCAACATAGAGCCTTGGTGTTGCTTGCCAGGTCATAGATTGCTGATCATGAAGTCTCTGTGCCAGCCTTTGGTCAGTAAAACTGGTCTGATCTGGAGATGCAATTGGCGCAAACTGAGTAAATCAGTCTAGAGCATCATCTTTATTCCTGAAGCTATATTTGGTGAAACATACTGTTCTCATTATTCAGATGAATTGTCGACCAAGAGACTAAATGATTTGTTTAAATTTAGGAAGCCCAGGTTGTTACATAGGCGCTTGCTCTTTAAAAGCACGTGAATGTGATTTATAAATATTTATTTCACTTATTGTCTCTATGCCTTTTGAATTTGTTTCCCACATTGGACTGTAAGCTTCTGAGAGGACAGGAGCAATGTTTCTGGTTCTCTCTCTTTCTTTTAAAAATATTAATTATTTATTTGGCTGCACCAGGTCTTGTGATGAGGCATGAGGTAGCTTCAATCTTCACTGCAGCATGTGAACTCTTGGTTGCTGTATGTGGGATCCAGATCCTTGACCAAAGGTTGAACCCAGGCTCCCTGCTTTGGGAGCGTGGAATCACAGCCACTGAACCACCAGGGAAGTCCACTTCCTGGTTCCCTTGATACCTGCTTCCTGCCCCATGGCGGTACCCAAAATGATCTGAACAGAGGATAAAGGTTTGAATTAATGGTGGAAGCAGGCTGCGGAGGGCACCTCAAGAGGCTACTACATATTGCTGTATCTGTTTCCTACTACTGATGTCATCACAGTACTTAGTGGTTTCAAGCAACTCAAATTCAGTATCATACAGTTCTGGAGGTCAGAAGTCTGATTTGAGTCTCAGTGGGCTAAAATCAGGGCTTCCCAGGTGGCGCTAGTGGTAAAGAAGCTGCCTGACAATGCAGGAGATATAAGAGATGTGGGTTTGATCCCTGGGTCTGAAAGATCCCCTGGAGGAGGGCATGGCAACCCACTCCAGTATTCTTGCCTGGAGAATCCCATGGACAGAGGAGCCTGGCAGGCTACAGCCCATAGGGTCGCACAGAGCTGGACACGACTGAAGTGACTTAGCACGCATGCACACATGGGCTAAAATCAGGGTGTTGGCAGGATCATGTTCCTTCTGGAGGCTCTAGACAGGATTCTGTTTCCCTTGTCTTTTCCAGTTTCTAGAAGCCTCCTTCATTCATGCTTTATGGTCCCTTCTCCCAACTTAGAATTAGAGGTGTAGCATCTTCAAATTTCTTTCTGACACTCCTGCTTCACGCTTCCATTTGTAAAGATCTTTGTGTCTACAGTGGACCCACTAAGATAATTTTTCCATCTCAAGTCCAGCTGATTGGCAACCTTAAATCCCCATTCTATGTAAACTAACATGCTTACAGGTTCCAGGGATTAGGACACAGCCTTTTTTTTTTTTTTTTTTAAGGAGGGCAGGGGGCGGAGGGGCAGTGCTTCCCTCGTGGCTCAGTGGTAGAGAACCCTCCTGCCAATGCAGGAGATGAGGGTTAGATCTCTGGGTCAGAAAGATCCTCTGGAACAGAAATGGCAACTCACTCCAGGATTCTTTCCTGGGAAATCCCATGGACAGGGGAGCCTGGTGGGTTACAGCCCATGAGGTTGCAAAAGAGTCAGACATAACTTAGGGCCTAAACAACAACAATTTTGGGGAGTGGACATTATTATACCAACCATATTGCCCAAACGGCATTTTAAAAATATTTATTTTTATGTATATATTTGGCAGCACTGGGTCTTGGTTACAGCATGTGGCATCTAATTCCCTGACCAGAGCTCAAACCTGCAACCCCAGCGTTGCAAAGTGGACTCGTACCTAGCCACTGGGCCACCAGGAAAATCTCAAAAAACATTTTTTAGAAGAGAGATTTCAACCCGGAATGGATAGTTGATTTTTTTTTTCCCGATATGACTATAAGCTATATGGAAGTACCCAAATGGTATATAATTATTTTGAGAATAAGAACCTAAATGTACAAATGAGTCCCAGCCAGCTTTTTTTTTTTTTCAGGCAAATCATTTCCATCTGCTTTATATCTGTATAAATCACACTGATGGTTGAAAGGACTCAGGAATCTGATACAAATGAGAAAACCCCAGTTGAAACAAGTGTGATCTTTGAAAATAAACCACCATTGTGTCTGGATAATAATCCATTAACAAAGGTTAATTTTACTTAAATCTCAGCACATTTTTATTTCCTAGAATGAACTTTGAACAGAGTCTGTTGGGTAGACTTCTAAAACAAAATCTGAATATATTACCCTGAGTAATAATGTAAAAATAAAATTAAGAAAACTAACACCCATTTTTAAAATTAAAAATCCATTAGAAACACACTGAAGCAAATAAGAAACAAATTGATTATCATAAGTATTTGCCAACACAACTCAGAACACTCAGTTTTAGCTTATAAACTAATGAATACTAAATTGAGACCATTTATGAGCAGAAAGAACTTTGTTTTTCTTCTGTGGGAAATGAAAAGTGTGCTAATTAGGAATATGAAACATCATGGTATAATGAAGCCATTAAATTGTGCCAGATTTGTCCTGAATTTCATTAGCTCCAGGGCTGAGGTGGTAATTTTATTGTCTATCTTGTGTCCAAGGATCAGCTACCATCTGCCTCAGAATAGGTTTACTGATACTGGCACCTTTATTGCCACACTATTTTTACTTATTTAACGAATGGATTCTGCCCTCACTAAAAGTTGTTGTTATATTAAAATTATATTTTGCATCCAGAAAGGAATACACTACATATAAAAAAAATTAAGACCATTTGTTGCAACTTTTCAGACTATTGTCTTTCTACAATCATATATCTAAAATTAAAACTGCAAGTTAAGAGGCAAAAATCCCAAAGTAGATCTAGTTTATCCTGTTCTGGGTGAAAGGAAACAAAGAAAAATCAGTCCATGCCCTTCTGGCTAAATGTGGGTTCCACATATGTTCTCATAAAATAAGATGGAATTTTATTTACTCCTGCCCGACTATGGAAATATAAGGTCAGCAAAGGTTGTGGAGGGACTGGAACGCTCATATCTTGCATATCAAGTGCAAACTTCTTTATGTAGTATAGGTTTATTTAAAAAAATAAGCACACTTGAGTGTTTGAGCCTGTTAATATCACCTCTCCAAAATACCATCTTCTAGACTCTACCTGTTACCATGCCTGATGAAAAGAAATCTCCAGCACACTTTGTGGGAAAAATGAGCTGAAGGGATTTCCACATCGACTTTCATTTTGAAGTATGTTCCAAACTGCATATATGTGGAATCTAGAAAAATAGTACAGAGGAACCTGTTTCCAGGGCAAGAGTATAGATGCAGATGTAGAGAATGGATGTGTGGACACAGGAGGGAGAGAATGGTGGGAAGAACTGGGAGATTAGGATTGGCATACATATACTCAGGTGTGTGCTAAGTCGCTTCAGTTGTGTCTGACCCCATGGACTGTAGCCCTCCAGGCTCCTCTCTATGGGATTCCCCAGACAAGAATACTGGAATGCATCACCATGCCCTTCTTCAGAGGATCTTCCTGACTCAGGGGATAGAACTCAAGTCTCCTGTGGCTCCTGCATTGCAGGCAGATTCCCTTACACTGAGCCACCAGGAAAGCCCACACACACTCTCATGTGTAGAATAGATAGCTAGTGGGAAGCTTCAGTATAGGGTAGGGAGCTCATCACAGTGCTCTGTGAAGACCTAGATGGGTCGAATGAGGGGGAGGGAGATCCAAGAAGGAGAAGATATGTGTATACATATAGCTGATCAAAATGTTGCACAGGAGAAACTAGCATGGCATTGTAAAGCAATTATGGTTATTCAGTTGCTAAGTCATGCCTCACTCTTTGCAGCTCTCTGTACTGCAACATGCCAGACTTCCCTGTCCTTCACCATCTCCTGGAGTTTGCTCAAACTCATGCCCATTTAGTCAGTGATGTCATCCAACCATTTCATAATCTGTTGCCCTCTTGTCCTCAGTCTTTCCCAGCATCAGAGTCTTTTCCAACGTGTTATCTTTTTGCATCAGGTGGCCAAAGTATTGGAGCTTCAACTTCAACATCAGTCCTTCCAATGAATTTTCATGGTTGATTTCTTTTGGGATTGACTGGTTTGATTTCCTTTCAATTATACTCCAATTGAAAAAAGAGAGAGAATGTAGCAAGTTTCTTGGATTATTCTGATTTGGGTACATATAAGACGAAATTTAGAAAAAGGCAGTTAGCCATCCAAACTTATTTATGACTGAAAGAATGATGATAATGAGAACAGTTATTTTGACCTAAGTAAACGTTTATTGAAATCCAGTAACAAGGGGCTCCAGGGAAGTGATATAAAATAATTATTAAGAGCTTTGATCGCAAATGACTGTGGATTGTGGCCTTGAAAGGTATTTGTGCATTTTCTTGGGAGGAAAGCTGAAGTGGGAAAACACATTCCCTGTCTGAGTCCAAGGGCCAGTGTCTGAGTCCTCAGGAAGGTGGTTGGGAGACTGCCCTTCCCCTGCCTAGAATTTCGATGTGATGGAATTTCTGTTAGTGAGAATCTCCTTGCCCCACACCTCAGTCCTCTCCAGGTGAGTGATTTATTGACCTTGGGAGTTGAGTTAGATCATGGTCGGGTCAACCCCTTCCACTCTCCTTTTGAGTTCTGGGGATCTGTTCCCCAAGTTGAACGAGCTGAGAAGCAGGACTTGTCACTGAGTGGGTGAACTGTGTGATTCAGCCCAGCTTTTGTAAATGTCAAGCTGACATTTTCGTCTCCACATATCTGGCTCCCCGTCACTCCCTCAGTGGGATCTGTGCTCCCAGGAGAAGGGACCGGCTGCACTAGAGGCTCTGGGGGACCTCAAACCCTGGCTTTGCCACATAAAGCACAGAATGATGAAGGAGAAGGCATCTACTCTTCCCACTTCACAAACATCCTCCTCCAGATGCGTACAACACCCTTTGCTTCAGTCTCTTTAAGCCAAAAGTTCTTATACAGGTTGACTCCTGGGATCCCTGGTTTTCTGTTTACTAGACCAACTCAGAAAACAGGAGTTAACAGTTTATGGCAAGCATCATAACAGTTTATGAACTGCAAGGTGGGAAGCATCTCATAACCCCATGAAATGTAATGACACATCAGAACCAGGCTGAGTTCCTCAAGGTCCTCACTGCCCCAGGTCCAGCCAGGTCTGCTAGTTTTCCTAAAGCTACACAGACCTGGGAGTGCATTCCACGGAGCCTGCATCAGTGATGACATTGTTACTAACCTCAGTTGCTGTAACAGCAGGGACATTAACAAGTGGGCATAAAGGGGGACACCATGTTAAAGCACTATTGTTAAGCACATATGAAACATTCCAGTTACTCCCAGAAGTGCCTGGGGGAGAAATTTTAGGAGATGAGTTTATACAATTTAAGAGCTAGAGTCAGTTCAACTTAGATTGTTATTAATGTGACCCCAATTTGATTGATGGGTTGGTGAGGAGAGAGTAAAGATGGATTGCCATAAAGAGTCATGCTGATGTTTTGTCATAATTCTGCCTGTGAATTTAATTTTGGAACATTATTCTGAGTTTTTGCACTTCAATTTGAACATAGTTTTGATTTTCTTCCTCTTTTTATAATTTACTTTATAACACGAGCCCATCAAGGACCATGCCTCTTGACTGCAGGTGAGTCTTGTAGAAAGAATTGTCTGGATCATGGCCTTGAGAATGGTTCTCACCCAGTGCCTGGGGCTCAGACTTCCATGCTTTTGTACAGACAGGATGGCTGGCTTCCCAGTTAACACAGCGTTAGGTGTCATCACATCCACCATCAGACTGCTTCATCAGACCTCCCCTTATACCCAGCATCAGTGGGAAGGAAGGGGAGTTACTAGCTAAGATCCAAGAGACTTACAGTTTGCAAAGGGAGGTGGGGATATAGACCCACATGCCCAGGAAAGTGCTGTAAGTGTGGATGGAGTACAAAGAGAGTTGTGTTTCAGAAAAAGAATGGGTCTTTGGTCCCGGCATAACTGATAACAGTACTCCTGTTCACTTTCAAACTACATATTTGGATGATAAATTGTATGGTCACTCATTATTCTTTCAGAAATTTGGGGAAAAAAAACAAAGTCAACATCTGAGAGGTAAAGCTTGCATCTAGTGTAAGAGCAGCTATTTGTGAGTTACCCAGACTGTTAACCTTCAGTGCCACACACGGGTGTGTACGTGTGTGTGTGTGTGTGTGTGTGAGAGAGAGAGAGAGAGAAAACTGGATGATTATGCAAATAAGTATCATCATTCAAACTGAAAGAACACTAACAACTAATTATTAGAATAACAAAAATTATTAAATAACTAAAGTAATTTTTTAAACTTTCTGCAAAAGCAATTGTTTGTAAGGAGGTTGCAGGTAAATTAATTTAAGAGAAAATGTTTTAACAAATAACCTGAACAGACAATTGATCTTAGAAAAATCTATACTCCAGTCCTCATCCAGGGCAGGATAATAAGAGGATGAAAATCATTAAGAAGGTTCTGGAAAAAATGATGACCTGTAAATACAAAGGCATAGTACTTGGGCTCCAATTCTGAGGGAACTGGAGAAGATGAGTACAAGACTTATTTGCAAATTGAGGATGGAGCTGAAAGACAGTCCTTAGTGCAAGAAGGAAGTGACCATGTTTCTAACTTTATATGACTTGACAACTAATAAAAAAAAAAATTCCACACAGTTTAGTTTTAAGTTAGTGATAATGGCAATTAGTTTCTGCAGACTTCTCCTATGCAAGTCTTCAGGAAGTCCTCACAGATGAAAGAGATATGTAATATAAATGCCATCGCTTTTCCTGAAGCTCAGAATCAGCTACTTAGAGACTTGCAATTTCTCCCAGAGGACCAGCCTTAGGAGTGATGTGCTCGTTGATTGTTAATTCTGTGTGACTTTTAGCAGCCCTTGAAGACCACCTTAAAATGTCCTTCAACATCTTTTCTAGTACTTGGAGTTGATTCATCAGAAGAGATTTTCACCCTATAGAGGAACGGGTGATGGACTGAAAATACAAATAGCTAGGAGAACAGCTAACATTCTAATTCAAGCCATTTCAGATGATTGCAAAATCATCACATCCAACCTTGAAAGTGAATAGGTTTTGATTAGTTTAAAGCAGGAGAATGCAAAGGTACTGAAAAATCTAAGGAAGGGATGGATGGTTGAAGACAGGAAGTAGAAGTTTTTTTTTTTATTTTACAGTTTTGCTTAGAGCTAGTTCTGTTTGTTGTTTTCCAAAGGACTGCATCCAGCTATTCAGGAAAAGATAATGTGGAAAATGAAGACAATCTTTCATATAATTATGTTTTACTGAACAAAAATACAGTGGGCTGTCCGTATCCTGGGTTCTGCATCTGCAGATTCAACTGACCTCGGATCAAAAATATTTGAAAAAAATTCAGAAAATTCCCCAAAGCAAAACTTCAGTTTGCTGCATGCAGCCAGCTATTTACAGAGCATTTACATTGTATTTCCAGCTACTGGCAGACCTCATTTTATGACACTTCCCAGATATCACACATTTTACAAATTGAAGGTTTGTGGCAACCCTGCGCCAAGCAAGTCCCTATAGGTGCCATTTTTCCAACAGCATTTGCTCACTTCGTGTTTCTGTGTCATATTTTGGTAATCCTCACAATAGTTCAAGCTTTTTCATTACTTACTGTGCTTTCCTGGTGCAGAAGATATAGGAGACACAGGTTCATTTTTTGGATCAGGAAGATCACCTAGAAAAGGAAATGGCAACCCACTTCAGTATTCTTGCCTGGAGAATCCCATGGATAGAGGAGCCTGGAGGGCTATAGTCCATGGGATCACAAAGAGTGAAGTGACTGAGCACACACATTATTACTATAATTTTTGTGGTGATCTTTGTTCAGTGATCCTGGGTATCACTATATGGATTTGGTGAAGCCTCAGATGATGGTAAGCATTTTTAACTATAAAATATTTTTTAAAATTTTTATTTATTTGGCTGTGCTGAGTCTTAGTTGAAACATGTGGGATCTTAGTGCCCTGATCAGGGATCGAACCTAGACTCCTTGCATTGGAAGTGTGAAATCCCAGCCACTAGGCCACCAGAAAAGACCCAATAAAGTGTTTTTTATTCAAAGCATGTCTAGAATGTCTTTTAGACATAATGCTATTGCACCCTTTATAGACCACAGTATAGTGTAAAGGTAACTTTTCTAAGCATTGGGAAACCAAAACATTCGTGTGACGATCTATTGTAGTATTTGCTTTATTGTGGTGGTCTGGAATAGAACTTACAATATCTCTGGAGTGTAACTGTATTTATTAATAGACCACATTTAGATTGTATATTTACTACTCTGTGAATGTTAGATAACTTTCACATTGTTTTAGTTACATAAATAAAGTATAAAAGAGGATAGACATGAGTTATATGCAAATACCATGCCAGATTATACAAAGGACTTGAGCAGTTTCAGATTTTGGTATCTGTGGGGTCATGGAACCAATCCCTGTGGATACCAAGGAGGCTATGTGCCTAAAGTGTTAATCGGATGCTAAAGTATTGCATCTTGAACTTTAATGGGGCTGAGGGTTATGTGTGCCTTGCATGAGCTGGGTTATATAATATTTCTTTATTTGCTCTGCTGCTGCTGCTGCTAAGTCACTTCAGTCGTGTCTGACTCTGTGCGATCCCAGAGACGGCAGCCCACCAAAGATGCCTCAATTCTACTCATTTTATACTACAACCAACTCACAAGAAAGATATTTGTTCTCTTTTTTTTTTCAAGTGCACAATCTTTTCTGACAACAATAAATATGTGATCACAAATTCTATATGAGTACAGCAGCACAGATTTGGTAAAAATGGGAAATTTAAAAATTAAAATCTAATTTTTGGAGATGATTCCTAGATTTATTAAGATGCTTATTTCATTGTTTAAGGAATAAATATGACTAATAAAATATAAATGTGTCTTTATCTAAGGAAGGAAGCAATTTAAAAATTTATTTTTGCAGTTAATTCTTTGCCGCAAATTATTATTACACACTTGGTTATAGAGGCTTTGCATTTTGATCAATGAGGATTTAGTTTTCTTTAGTGAATAGCTAACACAATTCACCACCCCAATAACCTTCTCATGACATTCTCGCGCACAAAATATTGTAGATGAAAAAGTTTCAGCTGACTGAAGCCTGTGTGTAACTCATTCCAAATCGAAAATGAGAAGATTAATGTGTTCCTTGTTTATGAAACAGGGGAAAGGGACAACCAGAAACTCTTGTGATCAGCATAATGTCCCTTTGATTACTTTCAACTCCTGGTTCTATATATAGAACATGAATAATTTTCTCATGTATGGTTTCTAGAACAACCTACTGTAAGGAATGCATTTTTTCTCAGCTTACACTGACTGGTATGTTTGGATAAAGAGGGCAAGGATGACTTCCAGTTTTTGTACAGGACAGTGTTTGGAAGACAACATAGGGAATACACTGGAGAGAGACAGTCTACTTTTATTGGTAGCACAGATGGAATTGCCCACACCTGGGGCAGAGACTAGCTTGATGCTCACACAACTCATTTCTTCTTGAGAAAATAAGAACTTGTACTAGCCTATATGGTGGCTGCTACCCACACATGGCTATTTAATTTAAATTACTTACAATTATATAACATTAAAAATTCAACTCTTCAGTTGTACTAGCTGGATTTCAAGTATTCCATGGCCACATACGGTGAATGTCTACAATTTTGTACAGTGTAGAAACACAGTGTTTGCACCATTGCAGAAACTACTGGGCAATACTG
Source organism: Nanger dama (assembly GCA_917880005.1). Taxonomy (NCBI): domain Eukaryota; kingdom Metazoa; phylum Chordata; class Mammalia; order Artiodactyla; family Bovidae; genus Nanger; species Nanger dama. Next base: position 32,162,456 of record CAKJTW010000023.1, read on the forward strand.
AGTTAGATCCATGACTAAGTCTCCTTTCCAGTTACAGAATTCTTGTCAATGAAATGTCAGAATAAAGTCTGCTGCTGCTGCTGCTAAGTTGCTTTAGTCATGTCCGACTCTGTGCGACCCCCAGAGATGCAGCCTTAAAAATTTCCCAGTCAGTTATTCACTCTTTTCTCCCTTCTATAGCAAATACAAAAGTCCTGTGTTGCAAATGGGAGAAACACCAATTACTAAGAGCCTGTTGTTATTGGTCAGTCGCCGAGTCGTGTCTGACTCTATGACCCCATGGACTGCAGCACGCCAGGCCGCCCTGTCCCTCACCATCTCCCGAAGTTTGCCCAAGTTCATGTCCATTACATTGGTGATGCCATCCAACCATCTCATTCTCTGATGCCCTCTTCTCTTTCTGCCCTCAATCTTTCTCAGCATCAGGGCCTTTTCCAAAGAGTTGTCTGTCTGCATCAGATGACCAAAATACTGGAGCTTCAGCTTCAGCCTAAGTCCTTCCAGTGAGAATTCAGAGTTGATTTCCCTTATAATTGACTGGTTTGATCTCTGTCCCTGCTGTCCTAGGGACTTTCAGGAGTCTTCTCCAGCACCACAATTTAAAGGCATCAATTCTTTGTCATTCTGCTTTCTTTACAGTCCAACTCTCACATCCATAGGTGACCACTGAGAAGACCATAGCCTTGACTATATGGACCTTTGTCGGCAGAGTAATGTCTCTGCTCTTCAACACACTGTCTAGGTTTGTCATAGCTTTCCTGCCAAGAACCAGCTATCTTCTGATTTCATGGCTGCAGTCACTATCTGCAGTGATTTCAGAGCCCAAGAGGAAATCTGTCACTACTTTCACCTTTTCCCCTTCTATGTACCATGAAGTAATGGGGCCAGATGCCAGGATCTTAGTTTTTAATATTTAGTTTTAAGCCAACTCTTTCACTCTCCTCCTTCAACCTCATCAAGAGGCTCTTTAGTTCTTCTTTGCTTTCTGCCATTATAGTGGTGTCATCCACATATTTGAGATGGTTTCTCCTGCCTATCTTGATTCCAGCTTGGAACTCATCCAGCACGGCATTTCTGATGATGTGTTCACCATATAGGCTAAACAGACAGGGTGACAGCAGACAGCTCTGTCATACTCCTTTCTCAATCTTGAACCATCAGTTGTTCCATACAGTGTTCTGACTGTTACTTCTTGACTCGCATACAGGTTTCTCAGGAGACAGGTGCATACAGGTTTCTCAGGAGACAGGTAAGTTGGTCTGGTATTCCATCTCGTTAAGAGTGTTCCACGGTTCATTTAGCATAGTCAGTGAAACAGAGGTAGATGTTGTTCTGGAATTCCCTTGTTTCTCTACAATCCAACGAATGTTGGACATTTGATCTCTGGTTCCTCTTCCTTTTTAAATCCAGTTTAGACATCTGGAAGTTCTTGGTTCACATAATACTGAAGCCTAACATGCGAGATTTTAAGCATGACTTTACTAGCATGGGAGATGAGTACAGTTGTCTGATGGTTAGCACAGTCTTTAGTATACCCTTCTTGGGAATTGGCATGAAGATTGACCTTTTCCAGTCCTATAGCCACTGCTGGGCTTTCTAGATTTGCTGACATACTGAATGTAATACCTTGATGGTGTCATCCTTTCAGGTTTTGAATTAAGAGCCTTAGTGAGGGTCTCAGTGGCTCAGATGGTAAGGAATCCGCCTGCAATGTAGGAGACCTGGGTTCAATCCTTGGGTTGGGAGGATCCCCTGGAGGGAAGGCATGGCAACCCACTCCAGTATTCTTGCTTAGAGAATCCCCATGGACAGAGGAGCCCGTCGGGCTACAGTCCAGTTCAGTTCAGTTCAGTCACTCAGTCGTGTCTGACTGTTTGCGACCCCATGAATCGCAGCACGCCAGGCCTCCCTGTTCATCACCATCTCTCAGAGTTCACTCAGACTCACGTCCATTGAGTCAGTGATGCCATCCAGCCATCTCATCCTCTGTCGTCCCCTTCTCCTCCTGCCCCCAATCCCTCCCAGCATCAGAGTCTTTCCAAGGAGTCAACTCTTCGCATGAATTGGCCAAAGTACTGGAGTTTCAGCTTTAGAATCATTCCTTCCAAAGAAATCCCAAGGCTGATTTCCTTCAGAATGGATTGGTTGGATCTCTTTGCAGTCCAAGGGACTCTCAAGAGTCTTCTCCAACACCACAGTTCAAAAGCATCAATTCTTCGGTGCTCAGCCTTCTTCACAGTCCAACTCTCACATCCATACATGACCACTGGAAAAACCATAGCCTTGACTAGACGGACCTTAGTCGGCAAAGTAATGTCTTTGCTTTTGAATATGTTATCTAGGTTGGTCATAACTTTTCTTCCAAGGACTAAGCGTCTTTTAATTTCATGGCTGCAGTCACCATCTGCAGTGATTTTGGAGCCCCCAAAATAAAGTCTGACGCTGTTTCCACTGTTTCCCCATCTATTTTCCATGAAGTGATGGGACTGAATGCCATGATCTTTGTTTTCTGAATGTTGAGCTACAGTCCATAGGGTCATAAACAGTCGGACACAATTGAGCAATTAAGCACAGTGAGTGACAAAGGCTAGTAAGATATAGCATGTGAACTTGACTCAGCTTTCAGCAAACATCAGATGAAGGGAGTGGCCTTTCTACCTATTATAATATTTCAGATGCCCCCCAGGGAGGTATCATTAAGTGTATAAAAAGAAGTGTGGGCTGTGACACAAAGAAAAATTCAGGAATATTACATCAAAGAAGAAATTTTGGTATGTTTAGGTACAAAAATAGATTTTAAAGTTTAGTAAATTTTAGAAAGCTCTACTACCAACAAAGGAGAAATCTGGAATAAAAAATGAGTTTGAAACACCCCCAAAACCCCAAACTTCCAGATAGTTCTGTGTTTTATGTGAGTGAAAGTGTTAGTCACTCAGTCGTGTTCAACTTTTTGAAACCCCATGGACTGTAGCCCATGAGGTTCTTCTGTCCATGGAGTTCTCCAGGCAAGAATACTGCAATGGGTAGCCATTCCCTTCTCCAGGGGATCTTCCCATCTCAAGGATGGAACCCAGGTCTCTCACATTTCAGGCAGATTCTTTACTGTCTGAGCCACCAGGGAAGCCCTCTGTTGAGGCACTGCTCTCAAATCCCAAGTTCAGCTTGGCTGTGGTAGATAAAAACAAGAAGGTGCAGAGTAAATGCATTAATGAATTCCTTTCAGAAAATAAGAACGAGAGTCTAATCAAGAAATTTCCAGCACTGCTATAACAGGGCCAGCACATGACTCCTGGCTGGCTGGATTTTTCTTCTTTGCTGTGGACCTTCTTTGCTACCTATTTCCCATTCTTTCCACGTGCAGATGGGAGTGTTGGTCCCTGGTGTCCTAGCCTGAATGCAGTGCTGGGTTTCAGGCATGGTGGGGAGCAGGATGCAATGGAGGTAATAACTGGCCATTCAGGTTGTGGGTCACCAGACAACACAGAGCCACTTCCAGAGTTGATTGAAAGGATTAACTGTTACCTGAAGCTCCTGGACTTTAAGCTGGATTTATTATAGTAACTGGATGGAATTTTGAATTGTTTCCTTTCAAAATCCCAGCTCCACTGAGTCCAGTGCCCTCATTTTACCAGTGGAGGGGACTTAGAGAACAAAGATGATGAGTCTAAAATCACCTGCCAGAGTCCAAAATAGAGCCAGACTCCTCGATGTCTGGTCTAGTGCACTTGTCATGATGCCATGTAAAATTCCAACCTTACTCACGAAGAAGTCCAGTGTATAATTACAGTATTAGCACTAAAGAAACCAACTTACACATTGATGTGATGTTTTCTGAAAGTCATAAAATATTTCCCCACTGAGATAAAATAATTTCAGGTTGATATTGTAAGCATAAGTAGACTATTTGGTGTTATCACAAATTACAATTACTGATAATTTTAAAACTACAGAGAAGTGATTTAAGGAACTTTTAATAGCTGCATTCCAGGGACTTCCCTGGCAGTCCAGGGGTTAAGACTAACTAAGCCTTCCAATGAAGGGACTGCGAGCTTGATCCTTGGTTGGGGAGCTAAGACCCCACGTACCTTGTGGCCAAGAAACCAAAACATAAAGCAGAAGTAATATTGTAACAAATTCAATAAAGACTTTAAAAATGTTGCACATCAAAATTTTTTTTATAAAACTGCATTCTATACTTTCATGATAAATTCCTCAAATAGTCCTGTTCAAGGAACAGGTTCTATCACTTAACTAAGTCATCTAAATATTTGTGCTCTCTATTTTTTTCTCTTCTTTGGGCACAATTAAAATCTGCAATTGGAGATATCGTTGGTAAGTTCATCATACTCTATTGATATTCGGTTCTGAGATACATAAGATAAGAAATTACTATGTCAGTTAACATTTTAGATGAAGATTCTTCTGAGTTGGAATTCATTTAGGAATCTACTTCACGCACTTCACAGATAAAGAAATTGGACAGTAGCCAACTGTGCCTGCTGTGTAGAAAGGGATCAATAAATATCTGCTGAAAAGAATGAGTAAAGCTTTTTTTTCACTTCAAATCATATAATCTGTTAATAAAAATGTTGTGGGAATCTAACTCCCAAGTTGATATTCTTTCTACTATATCATGAACATCCATTTGGAATATTTGATCCACTAATAGTTTAGTTTAAACATATGTTTACTTGGGAAAGTCAGTCCATTACTGCTGCTGGCCATATCTCACTTCTCTCATATTCAAATAACCTTTCTCACATTTTCTTCTGACTCCTATGATGTATAACTGTAGTTGTGAGTCTTTTCTTCTTTAACTGGAATTTCTCTCTTTTGTTATATTTAGGGCAAGTATAATTGAGGCCTCATAAAGTGAAAAATCAGATTTGGATTAGTTATTCTCTTTAGTTTTGCATATTTTGTCTTATTTTCTTATTCTTGCCAATATTTTCATCTCTCCTTTAACCACCATGAATAATATCTTTGAATCCAGTCTAAAAATTAGGCCCCATGGACCCTGAGACCTTACCCTTGAGAAATGGGTTCTTATTTGTTTACTGATGGATGGATACTTCTTGGTATGCAGCTCCCAGTTTATATTAGTAACTGTTGTCATGATATTATTTTGTTAACTTTAATAAGTTATCTGTGAAATTCACTGTCCTAATTTATTATGATGATTTCTCAAGGTTCTCTTTCTGGAGGAAGATGAACCTTGCTTGTGATGTGGTCATGTCTCAAGGCATCCAGTCCCATCACTTCATGGCAAATAGATGGGGGAAAATGGAAACAGTGACAGACTTTATTTTCTTGGGCTCCAAAATCATTGCAGATGGTGACAGCAGCCATGAAATTCAAAGATGTTTGTTCTTTAGAAGAAAAGCTATGGCAAACCTAGACAGTGTATTAAAAAGCAGAGTCATCATTTTGCCAACAAAGGTATATAAAGTCAAAGCTATGCTTTTTCCAGTAGGCATATACAGATGTGAGAGTTGGGCCGTAAGAAGGCTGAGTGCTGAAGAACTGATGCTTTTGAGCTGTGATGTTGGGGAAGACTCTTGAGAGTCCCTTGGACTCCAAGGAGATCCAACCAGTCAAAGCTAAAGGAAATCACCCATGAATATTCATTGGAAGGACTGATGCTGAATTTCCAATACTTTGACCACCTGATGTGAAGAGCCAGCTCATTGGAAAAGACCCTAATGCTGGAAAAATGGAAGGCAGGAGAAGAGGATGATAGAGGATGAGATGATTGAATGGCATCATCAACTCAATGGGCATGAGTTTGAGCAAACTTGGGGAGATAGTGAAGGACAGGGATGCCTGGCATGCTGCAGCCCATGGGATCATACAATCAGACATACTGAGTGACTGAACAACAACATGTGCATTTCTAACTAGTCTTTACTTCATATTTTCTTTCATAGAGTTTGTCTTGCTCTCTGTCATCTAAATTAAATTAATTTCATTTTTTAAATTGTCTATGATGTAGGTCATTTATTTCAGTTCAGTTCAGTCACTCAGTTGTGTCCGACTCTTTGCAACCCCATGAATCCCAGCACGCCAGGCCTCCTGTCCATCACCAACTCCCCGGAGTTCACTCAGACTCATGTCCAATGAGTCGGTGATGCCATCCAGCCACTTCAGTATTCTCACCTTGAGAACCCCATGAACAGTATGTAGGTCATTAGAATTATATAATTATGGAATCATGGTGCTAAGAGGGGCCTCACAGAGTTTCTGAATCACAATGTCTCTCCTATTAGAAATTCCTTTTATTATTTCTCTTCTCCTTGAGGTTCCTTATTTTGAAAGATTTTGGTCTAAAAACTTTAGACCAAAACATTTGGTTTAGTAATCTTTAAATTTCTTTTTATCTCTTACTACCAATGGCATCTATATTGCTATTCAGCACTTGTCATCAGCACAAGACATCCAGTGTCACTGCACCAAGGTGATAAAATTCTCGCCAATAGGGAAAAAAAAAAAAAAGAAAACCAGCCAAGTAATAAAAGTTAAAGTTTCCACAACCCCCACAGTGTTATCTTGAGTAAAGGCAGGTTTTCCTTAGGCTATTTGAAATGTTGAAAATCGCTCACAGACTACTTTTGAAAAAAAATGTAGAAACCCACAAAACTTCAGAAAAAGGAAACCTTAGGTTGAGATTTCTAGATTTAATCTAATCCTCGCTCCACATGTAAACAGACTGAAACCCAAATTACAATTCCAGTAAAGGATGGATCAGTTCAGTTTTATTTTGATTCTGAATTTATGTCATTTTCATTACTGGACCTTTCCTATCATCAAGAAGTTACTGAATAAGGCACCACCATACTCATGAATTGAAAAAGGAAATGGCAACCCACTCCAGTATTCTTCCCTGGGAAATCCTATGGACAGGGGACCCTGGCAGGCTGCAGTCCATGGGATCACAAAAGAGTTGGACACAACCTAGCAACTAAACAACAACAACACACTCATGTATTAATATTTGCCATTAAGTCTCTGAAACTCAGTAGTGTTGATATAAAGAAATTCTGTAAACCCTAGGGTATAGATAGCAGAGCAGCTGTTGCTCAAGAGAGTGCCAAGTCAGGTTAGGCAATCTGAAAGCACCAGGTGACTTTGACATGCTCAAGAAATAGCCTTGTAAAGTATGACTAAGCCCAACTACGTAGGCTAGATTGGTTGGATAATTCCCTCAATCTGATCCATGTCCACACAATACATGGTAATTCTGAAGCCCCCAAGGTTTTACCTTTTTCCCTAGAGTAGCTTTGCTTTGGGCTTCTCAGGTGGCAGAAAGTGAAAGAAAGTGAAGTCACTCAATCGTGTCCAACTCTCTGCCACCCCGTGGACTGTAGCCCACCAGGCTCTTCCATCCGTGGGATTCTCCAGGCAAGAATACTGGAGTGGGTTGCCATTTCCTTCTCCAGGGGATCTTCCCGATCCAGGGATTGAACCCAGGTCTCCCGCATTGCGGGCAGATGCTTTAACCTCTGAGCCACCAGGTGGTAAAGAATCTACCTGCCAATACAGGAGACACAAGAGACTTGGATTTGATACCTGTGTTGGAAGGATCCCCTAGAGAAGGAAAGGTAACCTATTCCAGTAGTCTTGTTTGGAGAATCCCATGGACAAAGGAGCCTGGTGGGCTACTGTCTGTTACCACCCTGAGTATCTTGTAAATGTTAACTTGTTTAATCCTCCGGACAAGCCCATGAGGCATGTACACTTACTATTTCTACTTTCCAGATGAGGAAATTATTCTAGAGCAGGTAAGAGTGTTGCTGAAAATCACACAGCTAGTTGGTTGTTGCAGTTAGGTAATGAACCAAGGCAGTGCAGCCAGAGTTCGTACTCTTTACCAATATGCCATACATTGACTTCTTGCTGGCTATAAATACCCTCTGGTTCCATGTCCTGGCTATTATAAACAGTGCTGCAATGAACATTGGGGTACATGTGTCTCTTTCAATTCTGGTGGGGTGGGAGGTGGGAGGGGGCTTTGGCATTGGGAGATCGTGTTCACCTGTGGCTGATTCATGTCAATGTATGGCAAAACAAATACAGTATTGTAATGTAGAATAAAATATTAAAAAAATACCCTCTGGTTAAGGAGGTGAGGAAAAGACGGAGACATCAGAATTGGCTTGGGGATTATTCAACCCTTGGGGTTCAAACCTTGGGGATTATTAAGGTCATGGCCTGGGCATTGCATGTATGTTTTCTACTACTTATTTCTTGAGGTCAATGCCATAAAATTGTTATCAAGTGTGACATCCCTTATATGCAGAATCTAAAAGAAATGTTCAAATGAATTTATTTACAAAACAGAAACAGACTCACAGACTTACAGAACAAACTTATGTTTGCTGGGAAGCGAGGGAAGGATGGAGGAGAAGGGATAGTTAGGGAGTTGGGGATGGACATATACGCACTGCTATATTTAAAATGGATAGCCAACAAGGTCCTGCTGTATAGCACAGGGAACTCTACTCGGTGGTACGGGGCAGCCTAGATAGGAGAGGAGTTTGGGGAGAATGGATACATGTATGTTTATGGATGAGTCCCTTTGTGATCCACTGGAAACTATCACAAATTGTTAAGCAGTTATACTCCAATAGAAAATAAAAGGTTAAAAATTTTTTTTATCATAAGGGCAATCTGAGGATCCTTTATAAGAATCTAAAACCGTTGGGGAGTGGGCACAATGATACAGTATATATTTGATGATTAATTGATGATCCCTGTGGTATTTTATTTGGAGAAGGCAATGGCACCCCACTCCAGTACTCTTGCCTGGAAAATCCCATGGACGGAGGAGCCTGGTAGGCTGCAGTCCATGGGGTCATGAAGAGTCGGACACGACTGAGCAACTTCACTTTCAGTTTTCACTTTCATGCATTGGAGAAGGAAATGGCAACCCACTCCAGTATTCTTGCCTAGAGAATCCCAGGGATGGGGGAGCCTGGTGGGCTGCCGTCTATGGGGTTGCACAGAGTCGGACACGACTGAAGCTACTTAGCAGCAGCAGCAGCAGCAGCAGTGGTATTTTATTATTTTAAGGGATTTTGATGGGTTTAGGGGCCTACTCACATACTAGCCATGGGCAAGGAGCAGCTTTCCCCCCCCCCTCACCCCAGCAAAATGTAATTGCTATTTATTCATCTCAATTCTTGATTAGCAATCTGTCTGCATGGGAAAAGCTGTAGAAGGTTGCTTCACTATTTTTCTGCTTCAGCCTTAAACATTGTAAAAAACACAAGGCAATATTTTCCCCTCCTTCAACAATAAATAGCAGAAAAGTAGCATCAAAACACAAATTGCTCCAGCGCCAGAGTCGGCAATCATCAAACTAGGAAAACACAAAATTCATCTTCTGTGAACTAGCGGGACTGCTGTGCTGTTGGTGAAATTATCCCTGATTAGAAAGAAGACAGTTCAAACTGGAATAACCTGCTGAGGACAGAAATGTTAACTTCACTTTGGATTTTATTATTCACAGGGAATTTTTATTTGCTTTTGCTTTCCCTAGTCAGCCTGCATGTTAGAGGAAAGTAAAATATACTATAGATGCATTGGTCCAAAAAAGCGATGTATTTCTCTAAGAGTGTTTCTTTAAGTTCGAGTTTGTAACATTCATCTTAGCGATCCCCAGGGGCTGCAGATACATTTGCTTGGAGACAACTCCAGCTGCCCAATCTTTAATAAAACAACTGGTGGACAATTATTTCATTTACTCCCCACTGCTCGGTGACTTTGATTCCTGTAGCTCACAGGCTCAAGTGCACCAAATTGGAGGAGATTGTGGCAGTGCATAATGTGGTCACAGGAAGTATATTGTTTGTTCTGCAAAGAGCATTGAGGATGGCAGCTTCCTTTCATTAGAATGTCTGTTGAGCTGTAGAACTAGTCAGGGTAAAGGAGAAGCTTGTTCCCTTGGGCCCATGTTTCAAGGAGGAAGAAAAAGAAATAATCGGAAAACATGATGTGGAAATGTTTCCATTCTTTCTCTGCTCCATGTCCTTTAGGATCTATTTGTTTGTACATATCAATCACCTTCTCAAAGCTTATATAAGTGATTTCTTGCAGCTGTCAGCTAATTTATTTAAATACCAAAAGGCAAGGCATTTTAAATTAAATAGCTGTTGAGGGGCTTAAAAGGAAAATAGTCTCCATTTTTATCTGTTTAGGATCACCATAATGCCATCCCAAGTTCAGTCAATTTAGAGGATAAATTATATTTCTGTAAATTCTGAAAGGGCCCCAAAGAACCCAATTGGTCATTATCATCTTTCAGTGTCTACCAAGCAACATGCATATATTTCCGGTGGGAAATTGAGAATGAGCAAAGTGTATGAAATGAGTGACTATTAACTGCCTGAAAAAGGTTTTTCACTCAGCAATGCAAAGGTTTTTGCATAATAAATGAATAATCATTATTATAATCAAGTTTCATTTCTTTGAGTAATAGGTTACTAACTTAATTAGTAAAAATTTACTCCAGTCTGCAATCTGTAGAAAATTGTGTACAAATTAGGCAAGTCTCTGAACACTTTCATCCATTTTATCATATACACAATTACTTAAAATTGCCTTCATATTACTTCTTTATTATCTTGGGAGATATTTAACACCAGAGGCTGTTTGCCAGGACAGAAAATGCAAGTCCTTCTCATTAAAAAGCCAAAAAATTGTATTTTTCTTTGATAGTATAATTTTGTTTTGATGAATGAACACTTCAGTCATTATCTGGGCCAAGGTTAGAGTAAGAAAAGATAGCACAAGAGATTTTCCTTTCTGGAGCTCTGTTTATAACAAGACTCATGGACTATTCCTCTGTTCTCTCTCTCTGGATTTTAATGGAAAATAGGAAATGAAGAAAACAAAGGTCACCAGGATCCATAATGATGATGACGATAGTAGGATGTGAATTTACTTTTAATTCTCATGGCTTCAACAGGGAAATGAATTTGCAATCCACTTTGCCAAACTGTGGGCTGAAAATTTTCAGTTTTTTGGGTGGTTACAGATATCCCTCTGTGGTCAAGAAACAGTGAGATGGTAACTTGGAAAATAGTTGCAAACTCTCTATGTATGGAAAATCACCAGGAAAGCTGAGAAATTTTTTGTTCTTCTTAAGAGACCCATTCCCCTATAACTTCAGTAATAATGAACACTGAGGAAAAATAGTCTCCAAGGTGTGACGGGCTATTAGCCTCGGAATGGTCAGATCTCTGCATTCCCCTGATTCTCTCTGCACATTTATTTACTTTCTTTTTTTCACATGCTTTCTCTGCTTCTCAGATCCCTCAGTTCCTTTGTTTCCAATTTGCAGATTTTTTGGACTTCCTCAGTCTTTTCTGTGAGCACCTGCTGAAGTTCGTAGAGAAAAAGCCTGCAGGAGGATGTAGACTGTCTTCTGCAAACCCTTCCCTGGAGACCTCACCCTTTCTTTCCGGTGTACACTCAGCTAGCCTCTGTCAAGTTCATCCATTACCCAGCTGAATTTGCTTACTGTCCTGTTACATCCTGGAGATGCAGAAAATCCAGTCAAAGTTTCATCTGAGTGAAGGAGAGAAAAAAGGAGGGAGGGAAAGAGGAGAGGAGGGAAGGAGAGAGATGGAGAGAGAGAAATATTCTTAATTTCTTTCTCTTAGTCCCAGTTCTAGCAGTCTAGGAAAATGGCTCGATCAGCTATTTTAAGTCAACTGTTCACCTCGGGACAAACAAACCTTGTGGAGGGAGAGAAGACTGCAGATTTGAAACGCTTTTCCCCTGCAATAACTATGCCAATGAAAGGAGATAGATGTGGGCACAGTTCACAGAACAGTGTCCGAAGCTGAGCAGATGCAACAATAGGGACTAGTGTAGGAGCTTTAAAAATATACCCAAATACTTTTGCTTTCCACTCGGATGGTGAGAGACAGAAAGAATTTTGGTTCCAAATGCTGATGAAAACCCAGCCTGACAAGCAGGAACTTCAAGCTTTTCTTGAGCTTTGATTTTCTTACCCATTGGTATGATGGCAAAGCAACCATTGTCTTCTGGAGTTGAATCATTATATTGAAGGAAGCATGACCTTATTTTATGGTCCCAGGCATATCTGATCTAAAGACAGGAAGAAGCTTTTGAATACCTGTGAGCCTGTGACTCTGCCTGGATAATGGATGTATACACTTTTATGTATCTGTGTTTCTGGCTGCTATTCCTGCAAAGCTAATTGGAAAAAATTGGGCAGCCTTTCTTGGGAATATGACATAGGGACACTGAGAGACAATGATGAACTATGGAATTGAAAAGAATTGGGAAACATGAAATCTGAAAGTCTTGGGAATTAAAGCCACAGTTAGAAGAGGAAATGGACCTGCTCAGGACAGAATGAAAAATTCACACAGAAAAAGCCAGAGAACCATGTTTCAAGAGAGGAGATGCCTGATGACTCAGTTGGGTTTTTTTTTTTCCCCATTTTTTGAGGTTATCCACATCTTTGCAATACATATTTATTTAACTTGAGTTTGCTAATATGAATTTCTTTCCTTGCAAATGATCCCCAAGGCTGTCTTCTTCCTACCCCCAAGTTCCCTCACTTGATTTTTCCCTAATTATCTTCCTTTTGGGAGGATGAGTCTTCCTGAATTGCCCTGACTGGAGATAATTGAAGATTAAGATTGGAATTTGTGGGAAAACTAAGCTTTTCTGGATGGTTTTAACCACTTGATCCAAGTTACACTCCTGAAAATCCATTAACATGTCACCTACCTTCTTGGTTAGGTTGCCATTAAATTCATAGGAAAAATGGCTGCTTTCTTAATGGAAGAATCTGTCAACACTGGATACTAAACCAGCAAGAAAGAATCAGCAAAATGCATTATTTCTGATGTTTTTATTATACCATAACACTAGGAAAGGTACAACTATTGCATTCTTTGTAAATTGCTGTTTTCAGACTACCACTACCAGTAATTGGAACTCATCAACATTAGAACAGACTGATCTCACTTGTACCTCAAAATTCTCTTCAGTTCTTTTGGCAAGTAGGTATGAGCTTAATTGCAATTAGAAGCTGGAGCCCACAAAGCTGTATGTTATGCAGGTTTGCCAACCCATTCCCATCTGTGAACGTAGGAAGGTAGCCATCATTTTACTCAGGTGCTTCTTTGAAGACTAAAAAGATACAGTTACACTATGATGCTATTCCTTCCGGATATTGAAACTTCCCCATGTTTTCTTAGTCAGTTCAGGCTGTTGTAGCAAAACTGTAGACAGCAGGGCTTAAACAACAGAAATTTATTTTCTCAGTTCTGAAGGCTGGAAGTCTGAGATCACGGGGTGGGTATGGTTAGGTTCTGATGAGAACTCTTGCTGGTTTGCAGATGATCACTCTCTTGCTGTGTCCTCCCCTGCCAGAGAGAGATGAGATGAGCAGAGTGAAGGTAAACAACAAGCTCTCTGGTGTCTTTTCTTATAAAGATGCTAATCCCGTCACAGAAGCCCTAAACTTCATGACCTCATCTAAACCTAATTATCTCCAAAAGCCAATCTCTAGGTCCACTGAGTGAAATAAGTCAGACAGAGAAAGACAAATATCATAATGTTGCTTATGTGGTACAAATGAACTTATTTACAAAACAGAAATAGAGACACAGATGTAGAGAACATACATAAACACACCAAGCAGTCTCTATAAGAACATAGTGTGCAGCACAGGGAGCTCTACTTAATACTCTGTAATGCCATAGAATGGAGAAGGAAATGGCAAACCGCTCCAATACTCTTGCCTGGAAAACTCCATGGACAGAGGAGCCTGGAAGACTGTACAGTCCATGGGTTTGCAAAGGGTCGGACAAAGGGAAAACAATCTGAAAAAGAATGTGTGTGTGTATATATATATGTGTGTGTGTGTGTGTGTATATATATATATATATATATATATATATATATATATGCTGGTGCTGCTGCTAAGTTGTTTCAGTCATGTCCAACTCTGTGTGACCCCATAGACGGCAGCCCACCAGGCTCCTCGTCCCTGAGATTCTCCAGGCAAGAACACTGGAGTGGGTTGCCATTTCCTTCTCCAATGCATGAAAGTGAAAGGTGAAAGTGAAGTCGCTCAGTCGTGTCTGACTTTTAGAGACCCCATAGACTGCAGCTACCAGGCTCCTCTGCCTCTGGGATTTGCCAGGCAAGAGCACTGGAGTGGGGTGCCAGTACCTTCTCCAGTACATATATACACACATGCAATTGATGCCTTGCACTATATGGTAGAAGCTAACACATACACAACTATGTAATTCAACTATATTTTAATAAAAACTAGTGAAAAAATAAAAATTAAAAGTATATAAATAGATACCGTCTTATTGAGGGCTAGGGCTTTAACATAAGCATTTTGAACCATGCTGTGCTAAGTTGCCTCAGTTGTGTCCGACTCTGCGGAACATAACCCGCTTGGCTCCTCTGTCCATGGGTTTCTCCAGGCAAGAATAATGGAGTGGGTTGCCATGCCCTCCTCCAGGGGATCTCTCCAACCCAGGGACTGAATCCTGTTTTTATGTCTCCTGCCTTGGCTGGCAGGTTCTTCACCACTAGCTCCAACTGGGAAGGCCCAACATATGCATTTTAGGGGGACACAATTCAGTCCATAGAAGGTCCTAAGAGAAAAATAACTATGTCTGGGAATACCAAATCATGTTGGAAGAATCAGGAACCTAGATTTGTTTGCTAAAGGAGTTTGTTATCACAGTTTTCCTATAGGTTGTAAATGTCACTTCCTTTCTCTTTTCTCTTCTCTTTCCAGTCCTCCCTTCCACAAAGCTTGCCAATATTTCAATTGGATTGTGATTATTTCTGGTTTTGCTTGGATTGCCTGGTGCATTGGTGTTCATAATCACCTTTCATACTTTTTATTCTACCGAAGATCCATGTTTACATTCTTTCTTTTGAGGAGTAGTAGTGAGTTTTTAAAAAATGTACTAAATAGGTCAATGTTAGGATCCTAATGAAATTGCATTCATAATAAGAACCTCAAGGTTTTCATAAAGTTTTCCATTGCAGCTCAAAAGTGCTGTGTAGAAGCTGAAAAACATGTTGCTGGTATTTTATTTATTTATTTTTTGGAGGTTTGACCCTGCAGTATCACTAGCATTTTCTTATTGATTCAGCTTGAAAGCGGCTTGCTTTTTCTTGCTTTCTTTATTTTCCTGGAGAATGACAGCTTCCATTTTATGATCATTGGGATTTCTACAGCAGCCTCTTTCTAGGAAGTTTACAGCTTCTAAATTGGAATAATTTGGTAGTCATGAAAATCATTAGGACAATTGGCTTTCTGAATTTTCAGAGGTTTTAAAATTTTGACACACAATGGAAAGGCTCAAGTTTTGAGATAGGTAGGACTTGTATGCTTTATGATTATGCATGGTCATATAGCCAACAGATATTTATCTGTGTGTTGGGGATGTTCTGGCTTCTGCAGCTTCTAGAACTACATTCTAGCTGGAGAAATAGACAATACACAAATTCCTGTGAACTTATGCCTGTCTGGTAGAAGAATATCCCAAGTATAAGAGCAATAGGTACAGAGAGCTTGAGGTTGGACCATGTTCAACATGTTCGAAAAATTTTGAGGAGGCCAGAGTAGCCAAGTCAGAGGGAGCGAAGGGAGCCAATGGGAACATGATGGTCTATGGGTCAAGGCAGGAGTTTGGCTCCAGCCACACCAGTCTTCTTATAACTCAACTCTGCTTTCCCACTGCCAGGGCCTCACCCTGCTCCTAGACTTTCAGATGAGTAGATCCCTGATTTTTCTGCTGTTTATTCAAATGTCACCTCCTCAGTCACTGTCTTCCCTGCTCTGTTGCTATTATTATTGAGCATTCATTTATTGTCTCCATTCATTGCTTATAGCTCATCTTCTCCATCAAATGTGAGCTCCACCAGGGCTGGAACTTGCCCTGTTTTCTTTGGTTCACAGCTGCTTCCTCAGTGCCTTGAAAATAGTGATTGCCATTTGCCCCAGTCCTACATTTGTTGAATAAATGTTATGATTATATATATTTAAAAAACACCAGAAAGTTAACCTAATGCATAAACACTAATAAGAAAGGGAATTAAGGTAAAATATTTAGAAGAAAAAAAAATATGAGCTTTGAAGTACATAATAAGTATAAATCGATTCTGAAAGAAAGAGAAAGGGACTCCCTGGCATTCCAGTGGTTGGGACTTGCCCTTCCAATGAAAGGGGTGCAGGTTTGATCCTTGGTTGGGGAACTAAGATCCTGTATCCCATATGCCACATGGCATGGCCAAAAAAGAAAGACAATGGTGACTGAAACAACATGTGGCATCATGTATTAATGAATTGCCACAGGAGTTAATATAGGTGGAAAGATTTTGGTGGGTGGGGGAGCTCTTGCAGTGGTTCCCATGAGATCTAATTGTAGAAATGTAAAGTTAGGCAGATCTAAGCCTTATCTAGTTTAAACCTTTCATTTCACAGATGAGGAAACTGTACCCACTAAATGATCCTCAGATACTTAAACTGGGATGGTAACTGGAGAAATGGGAAGGAGAGGAGATATTTAAGAGGAATAAAGAATGACAAGTCAGACCAGCTGTGAGAATATTCTCTATTCACTAGCTGACAATACTGACTGATATTTAAAATAACTTCATCTCTCAGGAGAGTAATAAATATTGAAAATAAAATTATGCTGATTTGGAATAAAAATTGTCCATAGGGATCCTGGGCCAGAGTCACCCAGAAAATGTGCTTTGTATAATAATGAAAGTGCATTGTCTGATTTCATGGGGCTAATTCACAGATTAAGAGCTCTCTGGTATCAAGCACAGAATATGATGATGTACCTAGAAGAACACGCTGTCATTTATGCTGGGCTAAGATCAGAGTCTTCCAATGGGAGATGAGTTCAGAAAGTTCTAACTCAGGAACGTTGGGAATGCAATTACCATTTTTTTTTTTTTTAAATCACTGCTTCCTTGAGGTTAATCAAAAACTTAGGAGATGTGTTCTAATCAATGAGCATCTCCTCTGGTAATAAGTGGAAAAATTAATTTCTCCATGGTCATCAGTATTGTTCCTAATTTTATAGCAACAAATCTTCAAAATAGAAATATGAGTATCTATAAATTATGCAGCAAATGTGTTTATTTTTAGTATAACCTAAAGAGGTCTGACTATTATTTTTATTGCATGAGAAATTTGATTCTTGATAAAGTGGCCATGTGCCCAGTTTCCCTGGGACAGTTCCAGTTCGTGCCTGTTGCCTGCTCTAGTAATTAATAGCCCCTCAACTGTTCAGTCTCAAAAGCATTCCAGTTTAGATGATGAATTGTATGATTTTTAGAGCTATAGAAGAAGCTCCACTGTAACTGTAACTCACAGCAGACTTTTAATTTCAGGCTATTCTTCTCTCCTACTCTAGACATCTCACACTTAAGAATCTATATAACCTTTAATTATACAAGTTTTTTTTTTTCCTGTAAAGAAGATTAAAAATGTCTCTCATTAGTTGAAGGCATATGTTTTTCCAGAATGAAATTCGTCCTAAGAATGACTAAAAAGAAAACAAATGATCTTTATCATTTGTGTCCTGGGAATGGAAAATCACCAGACTTGCAAATATACAATCCCTAAGTCAGTTTCTAACACTTGAGGCTTCCTTTAATAGCTGAGCACCCAGACCTGTTGAGGGTAGCTGTATTCTTCTGGTTAGTAATTTAGGGTATACATCAAGAAACACTGTAGCTTGACAACAACAAAGACAGTATGATGTATTGTCAGTGGGCAAGGAGTAAATTCTCTCTTTGAGGATTTTAAAGTAAAGGATAAACAGCTACTTTTGAACCATTTGTCTGAAATGGATCACTTAGGAAGATTCTTTGGCGTTTCTTTCAGCCTGCTTATTGTGTGTCACATACTCTCAATGTGGATGAGTGTCATAAAACTCTGACAATGACTGATGGCTTTCTCTTAGAGATCCTCTGGACAGAAAGTGTGGTCCCTTCCCCAGAATTCCTTGTCTAGTGCCTCTCCAGAAAAGGTGTCTTCATTTCCTCAGAAATCTCTCTGTCTTTACGTCAGTTTTATTGTTTATACCTGGTTGTTGTTGTTTGGTCGCTAAGTTGGGTCAGACTCTTTGTGACCCCGTGAACTGTAGCCCACCAGGACTCTCTGTCCATGGGATTTCCCAGGCAAGAATACTAGAGTGCGTTGCTATTTCCTTCTGCAGGGGATCTTCCCAACCCAGGGACTGAACACATTTCTCCTGCATTGCAGGCAGATTATTATCACCAAGCCACCAGGGAAACCCTTAGACCTGGTAGTGGCAATTAAATCTTCCATTGTTTTTCTCATTGAAATCCTTTTTATTTTGAAGTAAGAGCTATTATTTATTTCTTAGCCTTCTCTCTTCTAGGCTAACCTATACATTTCCTTTGTTTTCTCCTATCATTTTTCTTGGTAAGACAAGACATCCTTTCAGCTCCATTTTCTCGAGAACTCGGTTCTCAAGCTGATACAATTTTAGATTTTTTAAAAACTGAAGATGTTTCCTTCATGTTTAGTTCATTGAAGGTGTTTAATACCTTCAATCATTCTTGAATGAATAAATGCTGACTTTATAGGTATCTACTTAAGGTAAAAGACTGTATGGTTATTATACTGAAATTTACATTTTAATAAATTTTGACTTCCTTTTCCAATGACTTCGGTGCTGGCTCCTGGTTAAATAAGACCACACAAAGTTTTCCTCATTGGTTTATCACTTTGTAGCCAGCAAGTCTTCTTCCTTCCTGAATTTAAAGTTTGCCAATTTTGAGAAGAACATAAACTTACTTTGACATCATCACTCTAATTAATAAATTATGTTTCAATGCACTAAAAATAATAAAACCTATGTTGTAAGTTGAAGGAGGAGGAGAAGAGGATGACAGAGGATGAGATGGTTGGATGGCATGGATGGTTCAAAAGACATAAACTTGGGCAAACTCTGGTATATCTTGAGGGACAGGAGGCCTAGTGTGCTGCAGCCCATTGGGTCACAGAGTCAGACTTGATTTGGCAACTGAACAACAGCAACAATAATGTTGTAAGTTTAGTAGACTCAATTGACATTATCAGTTCAGTTCAGTCACTCAGTCGTGTCTGACTCTTTGTGACCCCATGAGTTGCAGCATGCCAGGCCTCCCTGTCCATCACCAGCTCCCAGAGTTCACCAAAACTCATGTTCATCGAGTCAGTGATGGCATCCAGCCATCTCATCCTCTGTTGTCCCCTTCTCCTACTGCCCTCAATCCCTCCCAGCATCAGAGTCTTTTCCAATGAGTCAACCCTTCACATGAGGTGGCCAAAGTACTGGAGTTTCAGCTTTAGTATCAGTCCTTCCAAAGAACACCTAGGACTGATCTCATTTAGAATGGACTGGTTGGATCTCCTTGCAGTCCAAGGGACTCTCAAGAGTCTTCTCCAACACCACTGTTCAAAAGCATCAATTCTTCGGTGCTCAGCCTTCTTCACAGTCCAACTCTCACATCCATACATGACCACTGGAAAAAAACATAGCCTTGACTAGATGGACCTTTGTTGGCAAAGTAATGTCTCTGCTTTTGAATATGCTATCTAGGTTGGTCATAACTTTCCTTCCAAGTAGTAAGTGTTTTTTAATTTCATGGGTGCAGTCACCACCTGCAGTGATTTTGGAGCCCGGAAAAATAAAGTCTGACACTGTTTCCACTGTTTCCCATCTATTTGCCATGAAGTGTTGGGACCAGATGCCATGATCTTAGTTTTCTAAGTGTTGAGCTTTAAGCCAGCTTTTTTCACTCTCTTCTTTCACTTTCATCAAGAGGCTTTTTAGTTCCTCTTCACTTTCTGCCATAAGGGTGGTGTCATCTGCATATCTGCGGTGATTGATATTTCTCCCAGCAACCTTGATTCCAGCTTTTGCTTCTTTCAGCCCAGTGTTTCTCATGAGGTACTCTGCATATAAGTTAAATAAGCAGGGTGACAATATACAGCCTTGACGTACTCCTTTTCCTATTTGGAACCAGTCTGTTCCATGTGAGTTCTAACTGTTGCTTCCTGACCTGCATACAGATTTCTCAAGAGGCAGGTCAAGTGGTCTGGTATTCCCATCTCTTTCAGAATTTTCCAGTCAAAGGCTTTGGCATAGTCAATAAAGCAGAAATAGGTGTTTTCTGGAACTCTCTTCCTTTTCCATGATCCAGCAGATGTTGGCAATTTGATCTCTGGTTCCTCTGCCTTTCCTAAAACCAGCTTGACCATCTGGAGGTTCACGGTTCACGTACTGCTGAAGCCTGACTTGGAGAATTTTGAGCATTACTTTACTAGCATGTGAGATGAGTGCAATTGTGCAGTAGTTTGAGCATTCTTTGGCATTGCCTTTCTTTGGAATTGGAATGAAAGCATCTTTTCCAGTCCTGTGGCCACTGCTGAGTTTTCCAAATTTGCTGGCATATTGAGTACAGCACTTTCACAGCATCATCTTTCAGGATTTGAAACAGCTCAACTGGAATTCCATCATCTCCACTAACTTTGTTCATAGCGGTGTTTTCTAAGGCCCACTTGATTTCACATTCCAGGATGTCTGACTCTAGGTGAGTGATCACACCATCGTGATTATCTTGGTCATGAAGCTCTTTTTGTACAGTTGTTCTATGTATTCTTGCCACCTCTTCTTAATATCTTCTGCTTCTGTTAGGTCCAGACCATTTCTGTCCTTTATCGAGCCCATCTTTGCATGAAATGTTTCCTTGGTATCTCTAATTTTCTTGAAGAGATCTCTAGTCTTTCCCATTCTGTTGTTTTCCTCTATTTCTTTGCATTGATCGCTGGGGAAGGCTTTCTTATCTCTCCTTGCTATTCTTTGGAACTCTGCATTCAGATACTTATATCTTTCCTTTTCTCCTTTGCTTTTCACTTCACTTCTTTTCACAGCTGTTTGTAAGGCCTCCCCAGACAGCCATTTTGCTTTTTTACATTTCTTTTTCTTGGGGATGGTCTTGATCCCTGTCTCCTATACAATGTCATGAACCTCCATCCATAGTTCATCAGGCACTCTATCTATCATATCTAGTCCCTTAAATCTATTTCTCACTTCCACTGTATAATCATAAGGAATTTTATTTAGGTCATACCTGAATGGTCTGGTGGTTTTCCATACTTTCTTCAATTTAAATCTGAATTTGGCAATAAGGAGTTCATGATCTGAACCACAGTCAGCTCCCAGTCATAGCCTTCATTTATTCATTTTTCAAATGGCTCCAAGGAGAACAAATATTTCTTGAATGAAGAAAATGATAAAAAATATTGAACATTATTTGAGGTAAATCCATGGAGAGAAACTATAAATGGGATGTGGCACCAAATAATAAGGCTTTTCTCCAGATTCCACATCCTTCTGGATAAAGGATGGGCATGCACTGTAGATTTCTCACTTCAGAAGAGTAGAAAATGAGGGGGAAAGGAAGGGAAAATGAATAATAGCTACTGTTCTTTTGTACCTCTTCTTTTAATAATGAAATCTCTGAATTCTCCTAATGCCTCCATTAGCTCAGTAGAACTACTCTCATTTTACCGGTGAGAAAACAGAAGCTCTGAAGTTAATCAGTCCCCCAAGTAAGCATCATAAGTATGAAGCTTATGTCCCCTGACTTGCCCATGAATTGAGAGGACCCAGAGCTGTCATAAAAGCAGAAGCCCTTCATTGTACAACATGGACAGGGATTTGACTATAGACACATAATGGGCAGACATTGTAATGATTAAAGGACGCACTGGACATGATTAAGGAAGGGTATGAATGAAAACAGAAACAGCTTTTGGTTTTGACACACAGACATTTCTCAGTTTCCCGCAGAAATGGAACCCAGCTGTGGTCCATGAAATCCAAACAATACATCTTCATGGTGCATAAACAATAAAGATTTAGTGTAGAACTTTGGGTATTATCATTGATTATAGGTTTTTTCCTGGCACAACAAGAAATGTCAATACCCCAGTACAATGTTGAAGACAGATAATACATAAGGAACTCAGTAATAGCTTCCCAAACAATTCCACCCACTTGAGTCTTTTCCTAAGTCCAAGGTATATAGAACACACGTTAGTCCAGTCGGTGTTGTTGTTTAGCCTCTCAGTAGTGTCCAGCAAGGCTTCCCCACCCTTCAGCATCTCCTGGAGTGTGTGCAAACTCCTATCTGTTGAGTCAGTGATGCCATCCAACTATCTCATCCTCTGTCCAGTCAGGTAGAGTAACCTTAAGTCTAAAATGACATATTTTCACCTATATTTGTTAATTGTGCCTTTCTTGAGTTGGGGTAAAGGTGGAAAATGTTTAAATGACTCCCTGTTGAGTAACCAAAAATGTGGAGAAGTAAAAATAAGCATAAAAGAGTTCACTGGATAAATAGACAATGACCATGATGTCAGTCAGTGGAATTTGGGAAAGAATCTCTGATGTGAGTAATTTATTCATTTTCCAACAGCAGTGTGTTCTGAGTTAAAAAAATAAATAGTGCAAGACAAAGTTTCTTTCAGTATGATTCCTGTCCTCCAAGAACTTAAAAGGAAAAATACTAAGTAGCAGTTTAAACCTACCTGTAAGTGCTAACAAGAGGACGAGAGGAACGGGTGGAAGTGCAGGAGTATGGATGCAGACGTAGGGGAGTTCATGGGGGGGGGGGGGTGCAATCCTAAGACCTGCCTCTCCAGACATTTGAGTGGCTTCTTACTGATTTGCATAGATCAGAGCTGCTTATTAGAGACTTGAGTTTAACCTAGACTGCCGGTATGTTTTTTCTGACTCATTCAATTTTTAAACATTTTTAATTCGTTGTAAATATTTAAAAATTAGGGAAGTTTCCACCAGATTTCAGAGTTCTGGCTTCTCTTGAAAATTTTTAGGACCTGGTCACTGTGGGCCTGGGTATCTTCATGGTCCGTCAGAGCTGTGGCATTTGAGCTTGTCACCTTGATATAAAAACAAGTGAGAAGCAGGCAGGATGATGGGCAGAAAGGCAATTAGCCAGGGGCCTTCAGACTAATCTGAGTTAGACAGAGGGTTTCCAGGGAGAAAACTTTGAAAAGACACATTGGAACCAAAGTGAGGGCATTGTGAAGGTCAGGAGAAGCAATTTGGATTTTATCTAATAGATTCTTCACACCATGCTTCCATAGAATGTTCTTATTTTGTGACTTGTACTGAGGTGTTCTGAAGTTAAAAATTAAATAATGTCAGACCTTGTCAGCTTGCTGAAAACCTAATTAATGAGTATTCTTCCCCAATTTTGGGGGCAATTATTTTAGCCAAAATATTTTCTTTAAACATTTGGCACCCACTGCTGCTGCTCATCTGCTAGCAAATGTTTGTCAGTGCAAACATAAGAAAAAAATAGCAAAGGAATTATTTACTCTAAAATGTAGAATTAGCTAATTGGGTTTAGTGTAATAAATTTTTGCTTGAGAACTTGTCCTCATAGTTTATATTTTGTATTACGTAGTCACAGAGTCTGCTACAAATATTACTCTAGTCTGGATGATGAATATTTCATGATTTTCTGCAAAGAGCACAGTTTTCCACTAAAGAAAAAGGAGAGAGACAAGATTTCTGAGTCCAAGTGCCAGGCTGGGCAAAACATTTTTTTACATGTAGTATCTCATTTTATCCTCTCAATAAAAGCTGCAGATTAGGGACAGAGGCTTAAAGAGGACATGCATTCTTCCCAAAGATGTGGAGCATAGAAAGTGGGGCTTCAGAATTTAATCCCAGGTGTACCTGGGGCCAAAGCCCTTACTTTTTCTACTTACTCCTTAAGTAACACAACTTCCAGTTACTCATCAACCTAATGCTTGAGAAAGATGCTGTAGGCAATGACTGTCGCTGTTGACTCTTTTGTTCTTTATTCATATGTTTTTATAAGCCAGTATCCTGTGTTTTGAAAGAGTGGGTTTGGTATTGCCATGCAGGACTGATGCTGGAGAAGAACAAGTGAAACAAATGTCCTGATGCTCAGAGGATAAATGGTATCCAGAGACAATGCACTCTGTTCCAGTCCTCTCCTCCTATCCAGGCTTGATAATTGCTGAGAAATGATAAATACATAACTGGAACACTCTTACATACTCCATGCACAACAGATGTAAAGTTAGTAACTTAAGACAAAATTGGAATAGAAACATCCTCTGGCATCTTTACCCCTCCTCATTAGGTGGTGCCTAGAGGATACGTATACTTTTAATTCCAGCTTGCCTCACCTCTGAGCAGACAGGAATGACCAAGAGGTAATTACGATGTGTTAGAAGTACAATGCGTCCCCTACATACAAACCTTCAGGTTGTGAGCTTTCAAAATGTGAACATGCCTGCCAGCCTCTGTATGCCCATTGTTGTACTCTACTACTGCACTTTTCAAGGTCCTGTGCTGTAAGATTAAAAGGGTTTATTGTTTGTGTTTGTTTTTATGTAAGCATTTGTTTTGTATTTTTATGTAAGTATGTGTGGTTGTAAAGAGTCAGACATGACTGAGTGACTAAGCACAGTACAGCAAATAAAAAGGAGTAAATGGAAGGGGGAGGCGAGCCGAATAATGGTCCCCAGATATGTCCATCCCTCGACCCTGTGAACATTACCTTCCATGGAAAAAGAGACTCTACAGATGTGATTAAATGAAGGACAGAGGATCCTGGATTGTCCAGGAGATAGTCCTTATAAGAGAAAGACACGAAGCTTCAGAAGAGACGGGGGGTGAGAGGGACGGAGGCAGAGACTGGAGTGTGCCTTCTGAGGACGGAGGGAGGGGCTACAAGCCAAGGAATACAGGCGGCCACAAGACACTGCAAAAAGGCCAGGAACTAGCTTCTCTCCTCAGAGTCTCCAGAAGGAACTAGCCCTGCTGATAACCCAACTTACGGCCAGTGAAACCCATTCTGGATTTCTGAGCTGTTGAGATTGTCAGAAAACAAATTTGTGTTGTTTTAGGCCATTAAGTTAGTGGTCATCTGTAATAGTGGCAACAGAAAACTCATACAGGGAGTGAAACTCTTAATGAGAAGTTTCAAAAATGAAATTTGTGAATAATCGTCTTTAAGTAGGCACGAGATGGCCAAAGATGATGTTGATGTGTCAGCTCCAAGGAGCATGACCTGTACGCTGGCCACTGTGTTCCAGATAGGGGTGTAACCAGAGAGGGGCATATGGGAGATGCCAAAATATTGGCATTGATCTTTGTCTTATGTCAGGTGGCAGGTACATGAGTATTGGTGTTATTGGTTTTTATTATAAATAAAATATTATATATATATATATACACACAGACAGACAATTTTTAAAAATCAAGTTTGACAGAAAGAAACACACTCTCAGATTTGGAGAATGAATTATGGTTGCCAGGGGGAAGGATGGGGGAAGGGATAGTTAGGGGGTTTGGGATTGACATGTACACCCTGCTATATCTAAAATGGATAACCAACAAGGACCTACTGTATAGCACAGGGAATTCTGCTCAATGTTGTGTAGCAGCCTGATGGGAGGGGAGTTTGGGGGAGAATGGATATATGTATATATATGGCTGAGTCCTTTTGCTGTTCATCTGAAACTATCACAACATTGTTAATCAGCTATACTCCAATATAACATAAAAAGTTTAAAAAACAAATTAACAAGCAAAAATAAATTAAATTTTAAAAATCAGGTTTGAGTGACTGAGAAAGTGATGTTACCAGTAATAGAAACATCAAACTTCAGGGGGAAAATTGGAAGACATATAAATAGCTTAAGGCACATATTATTCATCAAATCCATAGTACTTAACTAGTACTTAACTAACCTCATTTATAGTAAAGTCTGGTCATTCCTAAGAATTCTGGGTGGATGACAGTTAGAGGAAACAGTTTTAAGTACTTAATACTTGCCAAACACTGGGCTAGGTGCTTGACCAGCACTTTGGCATGAAATTCTGACAACCTGGAGAACTTTATTGACAGACACCAACATATTCATCAGAAGCCAAGAGCAGCCTACTTGGGTTCGCAGCTTTGTTCTACCATATACTAGTGCAGGGACCTCAGACAAACTCTCGAATCTCTCTGGGTCTTTTTCCTTACTTGAGAAATCAGAAGAGTGATAATGGTAATACCTGCTTCATAGAGTTGTTATAAATAATGAATTACCTCGTGAAAAGCCCTTTGAAGAGTACCCAGTACACTGTAAAAATCAGTTATTGGGCTTCCCTGGTGGCTCAGTGTTAAAGAGTCTGCTTGCCAGTGCAGGAGACACAGCCTCTATCCTTGATCCGGAAAGATTCCACATGCCTCTGAGCAACTAAGCTTGTGCACCACAGCTACGGAGACAGCGCTCTGGAGCCTGGGAGTCACAATTACTGAGCCCACGTGCTGCAACTACTGAAGCCCACACACCCTGGAGCCCGTGCTCCACAAGAAAAGCCCCTGCAATGAGAAATCTGAGCACTGCTGCTAGAGAGCAGCCCTGCCTCACCACAAGCAGAGTAAGCCCAGGCAGCAAAGAAGACCCAACACAGTCTAAATAAATAAATAAACTATATTATGAAAACAAACAAAACATCAATTATTGTAACAACTGTGATAAACAGAGGGATTCCCTTGTGGCTCAGCTGGTGAAGAATCTGCATGCAATGTGGAAGACTTGGGTTTGATCCCTGAGTTGGGAATTTCCTCCAGAGAAAGGAAAGGGTACCCACTCCAGTATTCTGGCCTGGAGAATTCCAGTACTATGAGGGAGACTCTTGAAAGTCCCTTGGACAGCAAGGAGATCCAACCAGTCTATCCTAAAGGAAATCAGTCCTGAATATTCACTGGAAGGACTGATGCTGAAGTGGAAACTCCAATACTTTGGCCATCTGGTGCAAATAACTGACTCATTTGAAAAGACCCGGATGCTGGGAAAGATTGAAAGTGGGAGAGAAGGGGACAACAGAGGATGAGATGGTTGATGGCATCACTGACTCTATGAACATGAGTTTGAGTAAACTCTGGGAGTTGGTGATGGACAGGGAAGCCTGGCCTGCTGCAGTCCTTGGGCTTGCAAAGGGTTAGACATGACTGGGTGACTGAACTGAACTGATGATGAACAGAAAACCTGAGACCTAGACAATGACCTTAACCAAGAGAATCCAGTTAGTAAACAGTAGAACTGGAATTTCAATTCAGACAAACTGTGAACACTGACAGACAGAGCTAATTCAGACCAACAAACAACAAATTCAGTGTAAGCAAATCAGCCCAACCAGGATTTTTTTAACCTCTTTGAACTAAATCTGTTCCTCTCACTTGTTGGCATTAAAAATTCTTTTTCTCCCTTAATTAATTGTGTTTGTTCAGTCAGACGCAATTTTATTCTCTTGATCTTTCTTCAGAAAAACAAAATAATGGGGATCCATAATTTGCTAAAAATACTGGTAGAGTTTCCTTTTACTGCCAAATTATTTTCATTGTATTCCTCAACTACTGAGAGAAAAATTTGAAAAATCCTCAAATATTTCTCTAAGGTGCAGGAAAAAAAATGATTTAATGCTATTTGGTCTCTCCTTTGCTGGCCAGTAATAGTTAAAATGTTAGTCGCTCAGTCGTGTCCACACTTGCGCCCCATAGACTGCAGCCCTCAGGCTCCTTTGTCCACGGAATTTTCCAGGCAAGAATACTGGAGTGGGGAGCCATTCTTTTCCCCAGGGGATCTTCCAGACTCAGGAATCGAACGAACCCTCATTTCCTACATTGCAGGCAGATTCTTTACTGTCTGGACTATCTGAATGTTGGGACCAATTTGTTATTTTTATTAAAAATAACATCTATTCCTGAGTTCTACTTACTTTTTCCATATGGTGAGGAATTAGCCATGGCCAGAATGAGTCTGTGCAAAAATAATTTTTTCAATTTTAACAATTTTCTAATAATTAAGACCAACATTAAAGACAGTCAATTTGTGCAGTTTTAAAATTTTAAATCATTGGGAATTTTAATCAAACCAGATGTATTTGAGTAAAACTAGCTTTTCTAGTTGAAAAAGTGACTTCGTAACTCTCCAGTCCAATTTACAGAACTCATTACTAGCTCTTTTTATATTTGTAAAAAATTTTTCACTTTTTGAAGCAGATACATATTGAAGGAATTCAGATACCCCTTTAAACTGACTTCAAATAGCACAAATTAAATTATTTTTTCCTCAGCAGATCAAAAGAGCCTTTTGTCCTTTCCCCTCTGCAGCTCTCAACATACACACAAACACGCATATCAAAACAAGTGGTTAACTAACTAGCTGTTGGCTGTTGCCTAGACTTGAAAAGTAATGCAAAGCCTGTAGGTTGAAATGAAAACCCTGGCTCTAAAGGTACTTATTCCAACTGTGTCTTCAATCAAAAGTAATTCAACCTTTTTCTTGTTACAGTAGTGTTCAAGGCAATATAGCATCAGTTTCTTTTCATTCTTCAAAGCTCTCCAGATAATTTTTACCAAGCTGAATTCATGATTGGCAGCTTTAAGGACACTCAAGGATTTACCACCTGAATAAGTCAAACTCCCATCTTATTGCTTCTAGGACCACAGAGTGAGATTGGTTGGGGAGCATCTCATCATAGTCTTGTACACTTAACTTCCACCAGATGTAATGCTGTGACAACTTCAGAAACCAGCTGCCCTGAAGAAGGAGAAGACCAAAATAATAGCTCTCAGTTTGTAGCTGGGGGATTTTTAGATTCCTTTTGTGTGACAAACATTTAGGGGCGTCTTTAAGACAAGAAGCTATGGACACAGCGAGGGGGGAAGAAAAGGGCGGACGAATGTAGAAGGTAGCACAGCAACATATGCACTACTATATGTAAAAATAGATAGCCAGGTGGGAATGTGCTGTCTGACTCAGGGTACTC
This sequence comes from Nanger dama, assembly GCA_917880005.1. Lineage (NCBI taxonomy): Eukaryota > Metazoa > Chordata > Mammalia > Artiodactyla > Bovidae > Nanger > Nanger dama. The sequence continues at coordinate 32,191,396 of CAKJTW010000023.1, forward strand.
AAACCAGGGCTCTGTGACAACCTAGAGGGGTAGAGTGGAGTGGAATATGGGAGGGAGATTGAAGAGGAAGGGTACATATGTATACTTATGGCTGATTCATGTGGATGTATGTCAGAAACCAACACAATATTGTAAAGCAATTATCCTTCAATTAAGAGTAAATAATTTTTTTCTAAAGAGAATCATTAGATATCACCGAGAACTAGTCCCAGCGGAGGATAGAGGGCAGACAGAGGGCAGATGTGTTTTTGACTCAAGAGTTTCATTTTGGTGTTGTGTTTAGAACTTACAGACGAGGCACTTCTACTCCTGCTCAGCTGTTGTCTCTCACGGGGAAGGTGTTGTGCGTCTTCTTCATTAGCAGAAAGCAGTGAAGAGGTTTTTATTGCTAAGGGAATGCTCCTTAAATGATACGTACTGAATTTTCAGCTGCTGATTAGTAATGGTAAGTGAAAGATTTTTAATGTTTTTACTGACTATTGCAGTAATGGAACCAGTATGGTGGTGGAAATGATATCTAATAATCTTATTTTCCTTGAATCAGTTCAATTCAGTTTCTCAGTCGTGTCCGACTCTTTGCCACCCCATGGACTGCAGCACTCCAGGCTTCCCTGTCCATCACCATCTCCTGGAGCTTATTCAAACTCGTGTCCATCGCCTCAGTGATGCTATCCAACTATCCCACCCTCTGTCGTCCCCTTCTCCTCCCAGCTTCGATCTTTCCCAGCATCAGGGTCTTTTCCAAATGAGTCAGTTCTTTGCATCAGGTGGCCAAAGTATTGGAGTTTCAGCTTCAGTATCAGTCCTTTCAAAGAATATTCAGGACTGATTTCCTTTAGGATGGACTGGTTGAATCTCTTTGCAGTCCAAGGACTCCCAAGAGTCTTCTCCAACACTACAGTTGAAAAGTACCAGTTCTTCAGTGCTCAGCTCTCTGTATACTCCAACTCTCACATGCATACATGACTACTGGAAAACCATAGCTTTGACTAGACGGACCTTTGTTGGCAAAGTAATGTCTCTGCTTTTAATATGCTGTCTAGGTTGGTCATAACTTTTCTTCTAAGGAGCAAGGATCTTTTAATTTCATGGGTGCAGTCACCATCCCTGGGCAAAAGGCTCTAAAGAACTTTTGCTAACAAGTATCAAACACACTCATATTTCAGATGAAGGGAAATATATTATTAGCAAGGCTTATCTTGTGCTAAGTAGAAGAGTTGCTAACAAAGTTAGTAGTATGACAATGTAGAGAGATGTTGTTCTTTTAGTTTCTAAGTGTTAGGACCTAACTGGAGCCAGGACAGGCTCTAAGGGGCAGGCTAGGCCTGGAGTATAGTCCCTAGGAAAGCTGAGGCGCTGGGAACTCCCGCAGGCAGTGTAGCTTGACCAATCAGCATGCTGCCCGTAGCCTGGTTTGAGCCAATCGGGACGAGGATGGAAATCCCCTGAGAAAGTCGGCATGTGCCAAAATCTAGCCAATTAGTAGATGCCAAGAAACCCTTGCAACCAGTCTGCCCTTGCCAACTCCCTGCCTTTGTCCTAAACCTATAAATACTACTGTAATCCAGGGCTCGGGGCTCTCGCCAAGACTCCATTGTGATGAGACGGGAACCCTAGCTCGAGCTAGAAATAAAACCCCTTTATGCTTTTGCATTGCTGTGGACATCTTAGTCTCTCAGCTTTGGGGACTCAGACTTCGAGCATAACACTAAGTAATGAACTATTGTTTTGCAACCCTGTATACTGTAACCCTCCAGGCTCCTCTGTCCATGAGATTTCTCAGGCAAGAATACTGGAGTGGATTGCCATTTCCTTCTCGAGGGGGTCTTCTGACTCGTGGATTGAACCCATATCTCCTGCATTGGCAGGTGGGTTTTTTGTTTTGTTTTTTTTTAAACTAGTGAGCCACCAGAGAAGTCCCAATCTATAGCGATATCCTGTGTTAAATCCTATTTCCATTTCTTCTCCCTAATTCATATATCTCTTCCTTTCATCATTTTATATCTTTTCTACCTTGTTTTGTAAGGAAGTTCTCCATGGTGATAGTGTATTGGTGATAGCATTTGTTCAAGACTGTTTTGAAGGATGTTTGTATAGCAAACACCTTGGAAATTAGAGTAAGTATCTCCATCTGGGTCAGAGGGCAGATGTGTATCATAGTTTACTAAAATGATATCTCCCTTTGGGGTAAAGTTTAAGCAGGTTTTCTTGTAGAAACTCTTTATAAGATTGGGTGTTTCCAGATTGGGGATCCTCTGCTGGGACACAGACCTACTGGACCACTGGCATACACCTGTGTCCATCTTTCTATTTTATTCTCTTATTCTCAGAATCCTCTGACCCAAGGCACGTTGACAACTGCTTGCCTGTGTTAATTTACTCAATATGAGGAGGGGGAGTTCTTTTACAAAGTAGACAGATATCAAATCATCGTGTTTACACTTTAAATGTCTTACAATTTTATTCATCAGGTACCTCAGGTCACATGGGGTGTGTGTTTATCCATTTAAAAGAGTGAATTCACACCTTTCCTTTCTTGCCATGCTAAACTGGGCACGCACAAGCTGGCTTATCCCACAGGACTGTTGATGTCCAGGACCTGGAATTTTGTAGTTTTCCCAAGTGTTTAAATGTAGCTAACACAAGCTGTGCTCTCTGAGGTTTGGTCTACGAAGGTTCCCATTTAATGAACTGTACAGCTGATCCGCCTAAGACCAGACTGAACTCCTCAGGATCAGGTCAGCTTAACAGAGGGTACTCACAGGTTATTTGTCTTCAAAGAGAAAAACACACTAGATGAAATCCTTTATTTTCTAATTTCCTTTTTTTTCTAGGAGGGAGATGAAGGCTAGCTGGTCACTCCCCTTCATCTATGACTCATATTCACAGTCCTTTAATCATCACTGTGGTTTTCCCCTGGGGTGATTCCAAAGTCTCATTCTTCTTCGGCTGAGAGCTCATAATTTGGCATTTGCTCTTCCCCGCGCCTGGGAGTCTTTTCTTCAGATTCTTCCCATACTTTGTTCACTCTTCTCCTTCAGGGTTTAGCTTAAACCGCACTCTACTCTGGGCGCTGCCTTTAAACATACCCCAGCCCCTGCAGACCTCTCAGGCTCTACCACTCAGCTGCCGAGAGAGGGCGCCATGCTCACTGAATTGCTCCTGCAGAGTCCATGAGGTCACAAAGAATCGGCAGGGCTGAGTGACTCTCTCTCACACACACACACACACACACACACACACACACACACACACACACACACACACACACACACACGGCAGGAGCTAGGTCCCATGCCTGTATCCTGGCAGCAAAGAAATCCAAAAGAATCCATTCGTTTCTTACTTTAGGAGTGGAATTCATAATGTGGGCTACTCTCACACAGAGGAAGCTGTCCTGAATTGTTAAGGAACTGCATGCGTGATGATTGTCCTCTCTAGACAGTTGTGTTAGTGTTGTTGTAGCTGCTAAGTCGTGTCTGACTCTTCTGCGACCCTATGGTCCATAGCCCACCAGGCTACTCTGTCCATGGGATTTCCCAGGCGAGGATACTGGAGTGAGCTGCCATTTCCTTCTCCAGGGGATCTTCCCAACCCAGGGATGGAGCTCACCTCTCCTTTATTGGCAGAAGGATTCCTTACCACTCAGACACCAGGGAAGCCCAGAGGATGAATTATGTATATGTATATGTATATGTATATGTATATGTATATGTATATGTATATGTATATGTATATGTATACTGCTGCTGCTGCTAAGTCGCTTCAGTCGTGTCCGACTCTGTGTGACCCCATAGACGGCAGCCCACCAGGCTCCCCCGTCCCTGGAATTCTCCAGGCAAGAACACTGGAGTGGGTTGCCATTTCCTTTTCCAATGCATGAAAGTGAAAAGTGAACGTGAAGTTGCTCAGTCGTGTCCGACTCTTAGCTGACCCCATGGACTGCAGCCCACCAGGCTCCTCCGTCCATGGGGTTTTCCAGGCAAGAGTACTAGAGTGGGGTGCTACTGCCTTCTCTGATGTATATGTATCTGTATATGTATATATAAAGGTAGCTGGCAATTTCAAACAGGAAAACTAGCATCAGTAAAGGTCAAATGATGTACTGCCTGGGGAATTACGTGTAGAATTCACTAAGTTCATGTAGATAAAATCATGATGATACAGCAGCACCAGTGAAGACAATGTTGAATGATGATATCAATAGGTTACATGACCTTGATTTTTATGTCTGAGATTTTTGGAGACCTTGCTGATGGAAACTGGAACAACAGTCATGAAAAGCCTACATGAAATTTTCTCCATGCATGAGAGTGTAGACTTTAATTACTTGCAGGGCAGACTGACTTGTCCATTGGTCGAGAGAGAAAGTCAACTCCACCAGGATAATAAGGGTGAGTTTAATCCCATAAGTAAGTGAAGTAAGTGAAGTCGCTCAGTCGTGTCCCACTCTTAGCGACCTTATGGACTATAGCCACCAGCCTCCTCTGTCCATGGGATTTTTCAGGCAATAGTACTGAGTAGATTGCCATTTCCTTCTCCAGCGGATCTTCCTGACCCAGGGATTGAACCCGGGTCTCCCGCATTGTAGAGAGACGCTTTACAGTCTGAGCTACCAGTCAAATCCCATAGGTGATAGGAAATCTTTGAAAGGATTTGAACAGGAAAATGGCAATATTCACCACACACTCCCTCAGATTAAACCAGAGAGATGAAAGCTGGATAAGAATGAGAAAGAGATTCAACAGAGTGTAAAGCAACACGGTACTCAGATTGATGATTTCCTCTGAAATATCTGTGTTTGTGAGAAAAATATCAAAATACAAAATGTCAAAAATAACAAAATAGAAAAAAAGATCAAAATACAAGTTTCGATAATCACATACCGGTTATTCCATCGGTAGACAACATTAATGCCAATGAAATCATTACATTGTGTAAAAATGAAAGGGACGTGGTGAATTTAGCGTAAGGAAACCTTATCATGGTAGGAATCAGACGTCCACTGAGTCTGACCTGAATTCTAGGTCTAGTATTTTGGGAAATACACCACAGGAGAATGACTAGGGAAAAAAAAAAAGCTAGTTTTTCCTTCTGGTCTCAGCGTTCCCTGTTTGGGACTTCAGGTCATGTTCTATGAGGATTGAGTGTTTTTTCCAGACTGTGTCAACATCTCAGGGTTGCCGTCTGGTTTGTCCTGGCTTATTCCCAGTCTCTACCCTTTCCATGGAGAAATGAAGAAGGCGGGGATGAGATTCACTGACAGAGTGGTTCACTGCCTGCATCTCTGATCCTGGTTCCACTTTCAGCAATTTATGAATCCCTCTGGGCCTCATTGTCCACAGTATCATGCTCAATAAAATAACATCAGAGCCTTCCTCATTCATCTGTGCCAGTGTCCCACTCTGCTCTGATCACATGTAAAGCTCCAAGGTCAGGGCCAAACACAGAAGCTGTCAGCACTGTCTCCATTACTTTGGAGCAAAGAGTGGAAGGAAGGTTCCATCCCATCCTCTCTCTCTGGTTTCCCACCTCAATGTTTATTTATGAATATATTACCTTCTGTTATGACTGTCAACTGTCATATCAATCAACTGCCAGGAAGGATAGAGATTTTTATCAATGTCTATTTTGGCTTTTCCTTTCTCTAATTTTAAAAAGAATTTTTAAATGTGGGCCATTTAAAAAGTCTTTATTGACTTTGTTACAGTATTGCTTCTGTTTTATGTTCTGGCTTTTGGCCATGAAGCACGTGGGATCTTAATTCCCTGATCAGGGATCGAACCCGCAACCCCTAAATTGGAAGGTGACATTTTAACCACTGGACTACCAGGAAAGTCCCTTTACTGCCTCCATTGAAACTGCTGTATAAATGACATACTGTACATTTCCCTCAAAGGTCACCCCAAAGGAAGTAAGATTTTAATGAGATGGAGGAGGAGGTCAGCTATTAACCAGGATTCTCACAGGGCTCACTCAGTCACTGTGTCTTTCTGAGCCCAGAAGGCAAGTTTTCTGAATGGGAAAGGGAAAGAAAATATATTCTCTCTTCCCTTCTCTCTTAGGTGAGCAGAGGAAAAGTCAGTGATCTCCAGCCACAAAATACATGCCTGACTGTGCACCTGACTCTACTGGGCTTCCAATGTTATAAAAGTAAATCCTAGGCTACCTCCCGTGGAGAGGTTAAAATGCCTGGGGGATCAGTTCAGTGTAGAATATTTTTAAAAATATAATTTAAAAAAATCTGGAGGATGTGTAGATTCAGAAACAAATAATTCTCAGCAATTAGTGCTGTGGGAGGTACATCCCCAAATATATAAATGCAATTAGAGCTCATATTTTACTCCATTAAATGCCATAAAGGATGCTGAGTGTCACTGCCTCTGAAACCAAGTGTCAGGAACAACAAAACCTCTTGGAAATCTGACTGTTGAACAATTGGCTAAGTTCACTCACAAGGTAAATGGGTGCTGTTTTCAAATTTATGCCTCAGAAATATTTCAATTTTGTATACATATTGACTTTTGAGATCGCAGATAATTGATCTATATTGCAGATGCCAGTGAGATAATATAACGATGATCTTTGTATAAGAAGAGAACAAAGAGCTAAATGTAACAGAAGAAAAGTAACCAAACAAACTTAGACAAACAAAAAGAGGATACCAATAAGAAATAAAGTTAAAGGCCAAGGACATTTCCCCATCTGGTACAAGTTGGTTCATCTTTTTATTTTTACTAAATATTGAATACATACAAATACACATTTATAAAACAAGTTATGTATCTAAACTAAATATTAAGAAAAACACATACAGTCATATTTATATTTATCTCAGAGATATTTTGGGTTTGGTCTCCAGACCACCACTGTAAAATAAATATCGCAATAAAGTGAGACACATGAACTTTCTGATTTCTCAGTGCATGTAAAAGTTATGCTTCCATGATACTGTAGTCTATTAAGTCTGCAGTAGCATTATGTCCAAAATAACAATGTACACACTTTAATTAAAAATACTTTATTGATAAAAATGCCAAACAATCACAATGGTACCATCAAAGATCACTGATCACAGATCACATAACAAATAAATATAGTAATAATAAAAATGCTTGAAATACTGTGAAAATTATTAAAATGTGACTCAGAGATGTGAACTGAGCAAATGCTGTTGAAAAGGTACTAATAGACTTGGTTGATGTATGGTTGCTACAAAACTTCAGTTTGTAAAAAATGCACTATCTGAAAAGTGCAATAAAGTGAGGTATGCCTGTATTTTTCACCCAGTGTAATAGAATGAGAAGAATCATCTAGAATTCCCCACATGCTTCTTCTCCATGCTGCTCCCATGCCATCCTTGTCCACCCTACAGATAACACTGTTGTAAACCTTAATAGTCTGGTATATTCATCAATCCATGGACATTTTGGATTTTCCAAAAGAAATAAAAACATCTGTTGTTAATTACTTATCATTTTTTAGCTTTAGTATCAAAATGCAGAGATGATGGATTTTGTAAGCATCTTATAGCCTCATGAAAAATTTATTATTAATCTGCATCTAAATGAAACCTGATTAAAGAAGCTGACATGAAACTATCAGAATTAAAATGAATGTTAGCATTAAAGGAGAAAAGGTAAAGAAGTTTCAGGGAGAAAACTCAATAGACATATATACACATAAATATTTGCCAAATGTAGGATTTATAATTAATGTGACAAACTGAATTTTTTTTTCACACAGTCCTGAAACTGTGTGGAAACTTGAAAGCAAAAGAGGCGAACTCTGAAGTAATTAGGAATGTTTTTGCATAAGTTTTCTTAAGTTATTAAGATAGCTAAATGAAGCACAAATAATGAAACAGAACAACTGCAATTAATGTTCTAAAAGATGTATGGTCTGAGGAGCAAGAGAGCATTAAAATTCTTTTTAAAAAGAAACTGCGTTTCTTAGAAATGAAATTGAAAAAAGCAGTTCTCTGAAAATAACTTAAAGTATTTGCCCAGAATTGAAACCACCCCAACTCTGCTCTGCAAAAATCTAAGTGAACAGAACTAGTCTTCTTAACATGAAATGTGGTTTTTCTACAAGAGAACTTGGTGATTATTATGGAAATGAAATGCTGTGCATTTTTCTAAAAGTGAGTATATATTTATATCATACTCATTTCCCTTTGATAATGTTGCTGTTTTTTGACAACATGAAATTTTAAGCATTTGAATATCATAATTTAAATGCAATTGGAAGTTTCATTATGCAGCTGGCAAATGCTAGGCATTTGTGCTGGTAATAAAGCAGGGAGCCAGGCAATCATTTCATGAACCTCTTGTTGATTATGTGTTTGTATAAACAGCTGACCAGAAGACATGAACTTGTATTGGAAATAGTTAATACAAAGTAGTGACTTATTTCATCATTTACATCAATTGATATTAATTGTTTAACCTATTGGGTATCAATAGTCTTATTCAATATTTGGTCTGTCAAAAATAGATATAATTTTAAACACTGCTTTTGCATTTGCCTATTAATTTAAAGTCAAAAGGGTTTTATTTATTTTCTAGATTTAGTTAGAATGTGTTGATGGGTCTGAGGTAAACAAAATTGGAAGCAGCTGTGGGAATAATGTGGGGCTTCCCCGGTGGTGCTTATGGTAAAGAAACTGTCTGCTGATGTAGGAGATGCAAGAGATGTGGGTTCGAGACCTGGGTTGAGAAGATCCCCTGGAAGGGAAATGGCACCCTACTCCAATAGTCTTGCCTGGAATATTCCATTGGCAGAGAATTCTGGCAGACTACAGCCCCATGGAATGGGGCTGCAAAGAGTCAGACACAACTGAGTTCCTGAGCATGTCGTGTAGGAGTAAATTCTCAGCTCAAATGATAACCTGCCTTAGGGCTTTGCCTGTTTCTCTGCAGCAGAACTACCTGGAAGCCAAAGGCTCCTCCAGGATTTTCCCAGCAATCACTGCTGCTCATAACATTAGTTTCTCTTCAGTCTGGCCCATCTTCCTGTTCAGAGTCACAAGCCCCCAAAGGAGTCAGAGCATGTCACTGTCTTGCTGACAATCCTCTTGAGTCCCTGTTACCCACAGAAGAATGCCAAGGTTCTTCCCAGTCTGCAGTGAACACCACCTCAGTCTCATCTCCACTGGCCACAGTAGCACCGAACCTCCTGGCCAGGTGTCCTGTCTTGCCACCCACAACCGTGTCAGACACTTTATGTCTCTACACATTGCAGTGTGTGCCCTCTAAATTGTGGCTCCCTCAAATATACTTCCCCTGGAAACTCAGGACTCAACCTACTTTGGAAGAGGAATCCTTGGAGATGTCGTTAAGATAAGGATCTTTAGATCTTTCTGGATTAGGGCAGGCTCCACATCCACAGATAGATGGCCTGTAAGAGGCAAAACGCAGAGACAAACAGAAGGAGAAGACTGTGTAGACGGAGAGAGATGCATCGTAGGTAATGCACCTACAAGCCACAGAACGCCAAGGATTGCTGGAAGTCATCAGAAGTCAGGAGAGAGACAAGACATGGATTTTCCTTGAGAGCCTCTGTAAGAATCTAGCCCTACCAATGCCTTGGTTTTAGATTTCTGGCCCCCAGCACCATGAAAGAATATATTTCCTTTATTTTAAGTTACTGAGTGTGTGATAGTGCATTATGTAATTCAGCCCTGAGAAACTAGGTCAACTGTCTGCTCAGGATGTCCTCTCTCTTTTCCACAAAGCAAATGCCTTCCTTAAGACCCAGCTTAAATGTCTTAATTAATGGCAGAGAAGGAAGAGGAGATTGGTATATCTTCTTGATAAAAGCAGTATTTATATCCCTACCCTCCCATATGACAGGTTGGGGATACCATTTCTCAGCCACCTGCCAAGTCCTAATTCTTGTACCAGGGAAATAAAGTTTTTCTAGAGGTGTGGGCAGTAATTCAGTAGTCATTTTCAGTTCTAATGGAATGTTCAACTACTACTTTTGAACACCTACTGTGTGCCTAGGACTACCAGATATATCTTCTGGTCTACTGCAGCCATCCCCGAGGTTAGCTAGAAGGGAGTGGGAAAAGAAAGGGATAAAAATTTATACAAATTCTGTGCTACTTACATTCCAGAACTGCTGTGAAATGCTTTATGAGAAAAATGTTAAAGGTACTTTTGCACTGATCTCTGTTGGGGTTCTTTAGCATTAGAAACTTAAGTTCTTTAAACGTAACAAAACAGAAAGAAAGAAAGAGAAAAATACATTAGAAAAATGAAGTGAAAAGCTGAACAACTACTGGATTTAGAAAAGACAGGAACCAGGGAAATTCTGGGGATGTAGATACAGCTTATTAATTCATCCCTTCACTTAATATGTTTTCTTATTGTCTATGTCCTAGGCAAACACTCTTCTTAAGAAGCAGGACAGAACAGGTACCTGCCCTTTTCCATATGAGAGAGAAATAGAAGTAAATCAATAAGCGTACAATAGAAATTTCATTTAGTAAAAACAACAGGGAAAGAAATAGAGCAAGAATAGGGATAGAGTGTGACAGGCCAGAGATGTGATGTTCCCAGGAAGATTGTCTCTGAGGACACGACTTTTAAACAAAGACTAGAATAAGATGCGAGAGGAAACCAAAGAAGTATTTTGGGGGAATCACACTCTGGTTAGAGAGACAGACAATAGCAAGAGCACTCAATCAGTACTCAACTTGAAAAGCCTCAGAAGACAAGTGATGCTGGACAAAAGTGGAGATAGAGAGCGGGAATGGCTGTTTTCAAATTTTATTGCTGTGTTTGTGTTTAGATGTGTTTTTTATTTTATTTTGCTTCATTTTAAATTGGAGGATGATTGCTTTACAATGCTGTGTTGGTTTCTGCTGTACAATGAAAATCAATAATAACTGAGAGTTCTGACAAAGCATGGTCCACTGGAGAAGGGAACGGCAAACCACTTCAGTATTCTTGCCTTGAGAGCCATGAAAAGGCAAAAAGATATGACACTGAAAGATGAACTCCCCAGGTCAGTAGGTGCCCAAAATGCTACTGGAGATCAGTGGAGAAACAACTCCAGAAAGAATGAAGAGATGGAGCCAAAGTAAAAACACCCAGCTGAGAATGTGACTGGTGATGGAAGCAAGGTCCAATGCTATAAAGAGTAATATTGCATGGGAACCTGGAATGTTAGGTCCATTAATTAAGGCAAAGTGGAAGTGATCAAACAGGAGATGGCAAGAGTGAATGTCAACATTTTAGGAATCAATGAACTAAAATGGACTGGAATGGGTGAATTTAACTCAGATGACCATTATATCTACTACTGTGGGCAAGAATCCCTTAGAAGAAATGGGGTATCCATCATGGTCAACCAAAGAGTCCAAAATGCAGTACTTGGATGCAATCTCAAAAATGACAGAATGATCTCTGTTCGTTTCCAAGGCAAACCATTCAATATCACAGTAATTCAAGTCTATACCTCTACCAGTAATGCTGAAGAAGCTGAAGTTGAGCAGTTCTATGAAGACCTACAAGACCTTTTAGAACTAACACCCCCAAAAGATGTCCTCTTCATTATAGGGGACTGGAATGCAAAAGTAGGAAGTGAAGAAATACCTGAAGTAACAGGCAAATTTGGCCTTAGAGTACAGAATGAAGCAGAGAAAAGGTTAATAGAGTTTTGCCAAGAGAACGTGATCATAGCAAACACCTTCTTCCAACAATACAAGAGAAGACTCTACACATGAACATCACCAGATGGTCAATACCGAAATCAAATTGATTATATTCTTTGCAGCCAAAGATGGAGAAGCTCTATACAGTCAGCAAAAACAAGACTGGAAGTTGACTGTGGCTCAGATTATGAACTCCTACTGCCAAATTCAGACTTAAATTGTAGAAAGTAGGGAAAACCACTAAACCATTCAGATATGACCTAAATCAAATCCTTTATGATTATACACTGGAAGTGACAAATAGATTCAAGGGATTAGATCTGATAGACAGAGTACCTGAAGAACTGTGGATGGAGGTTCATGACATTGTACAGGAGGCAGGGATCAAGACCATCCCCAAGAAAAAGAAATGCAAAAAGCAAAATGGCTGTCTGAGGAGGCCTTACAAATAGCTGTGAAAAGAAGAAAAGTGAAAAGCAAGGGAGAAAATGAAAGATATACCCATTTGAATGCAGGGTTCCAAAGAATAGAAAGGAGAAATAAGAAAGTCTTCCTCAGTGATCAATGCAAAGAAATAGAGGAAAACAAGAGAATGAGAAAGACTAGAGATCTCTTCAAGAATATTATAGATACCAAGGGAACATTTCATGCAAAGATGGGCACAATAAAGCATAGAAATCGTATGGACCTAACAGAAGCAGAAGATATTAAGAAGGGGTGGCAAGAATACACAGAAGAACTGTACAAAGAAGAGCTTCATGACCCAGATAATCATGATCACTCACCCAGAGCCAGACACCTTGGAATCTGAAGTCAAGTGGGCTTCAGGAAACATCATTTCAAACAAAGCTCGTGAAGGTGATGGAATTCCAGTTGAGCTATCTCAAATCCTAAAAGATGATGCTGTGAAAATGCTGCACTCAACATGCCAGCAAATTTGGAAAACTCAGCAGTGGCCATTGGACTGGAAAAGGTCAGTTTTCATTCCAGTCCAAAAGAAAGGCAATGCCAAAGAATGTTCAAACTACCACATAATTGCATTCATCTCACACGCTAGTAAAGTAATGCTCAAAATTCTCCAAGCCACGCTTCAGTACGTGAACTGTGAACAGTATGTGAACTGTGAACTTCCAGATGTTCAAGCTGGTTTTAGAAAAGGCAGAGGAACCAGAAATCAAATTGCCAACGTCCACTGGATCATTGAAAAAGCAAGAGAGTTCCAGAAGAACATCTATTTCTACTTTACTGACTACACTAAAGCCTTTGACTGTGTGGATCACCACAAACTGAGGAAAATTCTGAAAGAGATGGGAATATCAGACCACCTGACCTGCCTCCTGAAAAATCTGTATGCAGGTCAGAAGCAACAGTTAGTTCCATGTCCAGCAACTGGACATGACTGGTTCCAAATAGGAAAAGGAGAACATCAAGGCTGTATATTGCATCCTGCTTATTTAACTTATATACAGAGTACATCAAGCAAAATGACGGGCCAAATGAAGCCCAAGCTGGAAGCAAGATTGCCGGGAGAAATATCAATAACCCCAGATATGCAGATGATACCACCCTTATGGCTGAAAGTGAAAAAGAACTAAGGAGTCTCTTGATGAAAGTGAAAGAGGAGAGTGAAAAAGTTGGCTTAAAGTTCAACATTTAGAAAGCTAAGATAATGGCATCCGGCTCCATCACTTCATGGCAAATAGATGGGGAAACAGTGGAAACAGTGGCTGACTTTTTGGGCCTTCAAAAGCACTGCAAATGGTGACTGCAGCCATGGAATTTGAAATTAAAAGACACTCCTTGGTAGGAAAGTTATGAGCAACCTAGGCAGCATATTAAAAAGAAGAAATGTTACTTTATCAACAAGGGTCTGTCTAGTCAAGGCTATAGTTTTTCTAGTAGTCATATAGGGATATAAGAGTTGGACTATAAAGAAAGTTGAGCTTCTTTGATGAACTGATGCTTTTGAACTGTGGTACTGGAGAAGACTCTTGAGAGTCCCTTGGACAGTAAGGAGATCCAACCAGTCCATCCAAAGGAGATCAGCGCTGAATATTGGAAGGACTGATATTGAAGCTGAAACTCCAATACTTTGGCCACCTGATATGAAGAGCTGACTCATTTGAAAATTCACTGATGCTTTGAAGGATTATAGGTGGGAGAAGAAGGGGATGACAGAGGATCTGATGGTTGGATGGCATCACTGAGTCAATGGACATAAGTTTGGGTGAACTCCAGGAGTTGGTGATGGACAGGGAGGCCTGGCATGCTGCAGTCCATGGGGTCACAAAGAGTCGGACACGACTGAGCACCTGAACTGAAGTGATATATATATATATTCTCCCTCTTGAGCCTCCCTTTCCTCCCCTCATCCCTCCCCTCTGGATCATCACAGAGCCCCAGACTGACTCCTTGCGCTATACAGCGGCTTCCCACTACTTATCTATTTTCCACATGGCAGTGAATATATGTCAATGTTACTTTCTCAATTCATCCTATCCTATCCTTCCCTCGCTGGGTCCACAAGTCCATTTCTACATCTGCATCTCTATTTCTGCCCCCAAAAGAGGTTCACTGGTACCATTTTTCTAGATTTCATATAGTAATAACAAAAGCTAACACTCATATACAACGTGAACACCTAGCAGTGTTCTAGGTGCTTTTTTGTCATGAAGACTTATAACAATCCCAGAAACAAGCTATCTGACTATCCTTGTGTTTCTTATAAGTAAACTGAAGAATCAAGAAGTTGCATAAATATTCCACAGCTGCATGGCAAGGGACAGAGATGCAGACGGCAAAGCAGATAGTTTGGCTATGGCGTCTATGTTTCAACCGCTTTACTATTCTCTGTATGTGATCATTGCTAGGCTTCAAAATTTTATCTGTGTCATTTTTAAGTTACTAGCAGAATGTGTGTAGAATGGATTGAAGTTCTACAGGAGGATAAATTCATTTTTATCTGAACTTGGAATCTCCAACTGTCTTTCTATCTGGATTTCTTTTAATCTCCCATTGATCCATGCCTTTAAATCTGGGGATTGAACTTTGGATCAGCAGGTCACATGGAAGAATGCCAGAGTAAGGTCTGGCATATAGTTCAGCCACACCAACAAGAAGCCAAAAATGCTCTTTGGGGGTAATTAGCAGCCTCACCTCTTTGTGTGTTCTTAGTCAGTCCGGTTATCCCTGAGCTCAGACTACTTCCAGGAGATAATTAGGGGCTGCTGAAGGCTGCATTGACTCTGCCATGCCACAGAGGTATTGTAAATGACGACTTCTCAGAGAGACTTATCGGCTTTCAACAACTTGCAGCACCTCAGACTAATCCCAGAAGGATCCAGCATGGACTGCTTGGATCAGTACATTCTCATTTGGAGGTTTTGAACCTTTTTTTTTGTAACAGAGACTGATGTCATTTTCATGCGTGAAAGGCAACTTTGGGGACAGCAAGAGAGTTAATGCCATACATCTGGAGAAGCCTGATTAAAAGATGAGAACAGAGTTTAAGGCCTGGGAAAGAGGGTTCATCCAGATCTTTGGATCCATAATGGCTCATATTAATTTTACAGCCAACTTTCCTCTCTGTCTTTCTCAAATCATCCGGTACTATTAGGGTTGCAGAGTTGTTGCTTATAAAATTCTAAGTGAGTGCCACATGTTTTTCATGTATTATTTCTAATCCTAGGATAACTATTTTATAATAATCCTAGGAGCAAATCCATAGTGGAAGGCTAAGAATGTACTGGGTTTTATTCTGAGCACCTGCATATTTTACACCACAGACTACCTGAGAGACCAAGCCTGTATGTTTCATGTCTCCTCAGGAATATCTGAACCACTCTTATCTAACACCAGTTAGATTCTTAGAATCTAACCATTTGGCACTGGGGACCGGTTTTGTGGAAGACAATTTTTCCATGGAGCAGTGTGGGGATGATGGTTTCAGGATGATTCAAGCATGTTACATTTGCTGTGCACTTTCTTTCTATTATTATGGCGTCAGCTCCACCTCGGATCATTAGGCATTAGATCCTGGAGGTTGAGGACCTCTGAATTAGAATATTCTTTTTCTAAGACTATGTTGAGTTTAAGAAATAAGAAAGAAACTTAAATAAAAAGGCTTGCATAACCACAGCCCAGAATGGCAACTATTAACATTTCATATATGTTTAAAGACATCTTCTATTACTTAATATATCTGGCAAACTTTATTCTGCCAAGTAAGCTACAACTCCTGCTTGTCCTGCATGCCAGGATGCATTTGTTTCTTATCTCTTGGAATAATCCCACATGATATGGAAAAATTATATCATGTGTTTACATTGATTTATACAAGTGTGTTGGGTTAGCATGTTTTAAAGTCACATAAATGGTTTCATACTTGATATATCATTCTTCATTTAACATGGTTTTTGAGATCTACTCATATTATTGCATCAAGCTCTAGCCCATCCTGTTTACCACCATCATAGGGCTCCAGCACATCAACATACCGCCTTCCTCTGACTCTCCCTGTAGCTGGTTATTAGGTGTGTTTCTTATAGCTCATTACTAATGGATAATCTATGTTTATCTTTTTAAGTATCTCTATTATATACATACAGTTTGTATAGCTACCAAACAAAACACCCTAGCTAGATGGCTTAAATAACAAATTTATTTTTCCACAATTCTAGAGGCTGGAAGTTCAAGAAAAAAGTGTCAGCAGGTTTGGTTTTTCTTGAAGTTTCCCTCCTTGGCTTGGGACTGACTTCTCTGTGTTCCCAGGTGGCCTTTCCTCTGGTTTTTCTTGAAGTTTCCCTCCTTGGCTTGGGACTGACTACTCTGTGTTCCCAGGTGGCCTTTCCTCTGTGACCTTTGCTCTGTGTCTCTACTTTTTCTTAAAAGCACACCAATCATACTGGGTCAGGGCCCACCCCTATGACAAAATTAAACTTTATCTCTTTAAAGACCCTATCTTTAAATACAGTCTCATTGTGAGACGTATTGGGGTTAGGATTTCAGCATATGGATTTTGGGGAGGACACAATTCAGTGCTAATAAAGATACCACTGGGCTTCCCAGGTGGTGCTAGTGGTAAAGAACCTGCCTGCCAATGCAGGAAACGCAAGAGAAGAGGGTTCGATCCCTGGATCGGGAAGATTCCCTGGAGGTGGGCATGTATCCAAGTCCATATTCTTGCCTGAAGAACCTCATGGACAGAAGAGCCTGGCAGACTACAGTCTGTACAGTCATAATGAGTCGGACATGACTGAAGAGACTTAGCACACAGGCATGCAAGTATACCATCGGAGCAGTCTAGACTAGGGGTTCCCAGAAAGGGTGCCTGCCTGGGTGAGATCTTGACTGTCCATGTGCTAGCCACATGAGTTTAGCATCCTACCCAACTTGCAGCAATTCATCTACAATAAAACCCATCTGTTTCTTGGGTGATTGTTATAAGAGCTACCACACTGAGTCTTATTTAACATCAGCTATTTTGAGGTCTACTCATGTATATTAAGAACAGTTTATCTAGAAATGTAACTGGTTATGGAATTTCCAAAGCACAAGGAACGATTTTCAGCTTTTCTAGATCCCACCACACTGCTCTCTATGGCAGTTACACCAGGGAACACTTCCACCAGGAGTTCTTTTATCCTTGTTTCCTGGCCAAGAAGACATTTTTCCATCCTATGACATTTCTATCCCTGTGATCTTTGAAGAAAAGTATGCCATTGTTGGGCTTCCCTGGTGGCTCAGAGGTTAAAGCATCTGCCTGCAATGCAGGAGATCTGGGTTAAATCCTTGGGTTGGGAAGATCCCCTGGAGAAGGAAATGGCAACCTACTCCAGTATTCTTGCCTGGAGAATCCCATGGATGGAGGAGCCTGGATAAACCATAAGGGAAAAAATATACAGGTGGTTCTATACTATTCTCACAGTTATTTCCTTGGTGTAGTCCAAAGCAAAGACATTCCTAATACAAATGAAAATGCTCTGGTTAGAGTTAAATGGAAGCAGAGAGTCAGTCAGTCTGGTTATCCTTCTCTGATCTCTGGTTCTCTTTCTGTGCTTTTAGGGATTTTTGCTTCTTTTCAGGAAATAAAGAGTATATTTTAACTGGACACACTCCAAAGTTCAGGAAAGTGATATAACTCTTTCCTGGTTGAAGCCATCAAGTCAATTTGTCCAAAAATCATCTGCAGAGATGGTTAATAAAGCCTGTTTCTGAATTGTACAGTCAGAGATTCTTATTCAACGTTGGGACAAGAGTCGACATTTTTCACAAGTACCTCTTGTGATTTATTTCAGGAAGTCTGTGATAATCACTTGGAGGAACAGCTCTAAAAATAACTTATGTTCTGGATTGTTCCTAAGTATTATGCTATTATGTACACCCTTGTTAGTTGCTCAGTCATGTTCGACTCTTTGTGACCCTATGGACTGTACCCCTAGGTTCTTCCATTCATGGGATTCTCCAGGCAAGAATGCTGGAATGGGTTGACATTCCCTTCTCCAAGGGATCTTCCAGACCCAGGGTTTGAACTTGGGTCTCCTACATTGCAAGCAGATTCTTCACTGTCTGAGCCACTAAGAAAGTCCCCATGTACACCCTTCCTTGTATTTTAACATAAATAAACATCCAGCCTGCAAACAAATGTTTCAGGCTTTGGGAAACGTGTCTTCTTGAGTTTTCAGTCAGTTCAGTCACTCAGTTGTGTCGACTCTTTGCAACCCCATGGACTGCAGCACACCAGGCCTCCCTGTCATCACCAACTCCCAGAGCTTACTCAAACTCATGTGCATCGAGTTGGTGATGCCATCCAACCATGTCATCCTCTGTTGCCCCTTCTCCTTCCACCTTCAATATTTCCCAGTATCAGGATCTTTTCAGATGAGTCAGTTCTTCATACCAGGTGGTCAAAGTATTGGAGTTTCAGCTTCAGCATCAGTCCTTCCAATGAATATTCCAGACTGATTTCCTTTAGGATTGCCTGGTTGGATCTCCTTGCAGTCCAATGGACTCTCAGAAGTCTTCTCCAACACCACAGTTCAAAAGCATCAATTCTTCGGTGCTCAGCTTTCTTTATAGTCCAACTCTCACATCCATACATGACTACTGGAAAAACCATAGCTTTGATTAGATGGACCTTTGCTGGCAAACTTATGTCTCTGCTTTTTAATATGTTGTCTAGGTTGGTCATAACTTTCTTGCAAGGAGCAAGCATGTTTTAATTTCACGGCTGCAGTCACCATCTCCAGCGATTTTGGAGCCCAAGAAAATAGTCTCTCACTGTTTCCCCATCTATTTGCCATAAAGTGATGGGACTGGATTCCATGATCTTAGTTTTCTGAATGTTGAGTTTTAAGCCAACTTTTTCACTCTCCTCTTTCACTTTCATCAAGAGGCTCTCTAGTTCTTTGCTTTCTGCCATAAGGGTGATGTCATCTGCATATCTGAGGTTACTGATATTTCTCCCGGCAATCTTGATTCCAGCTTGGGATTCATTTTGCCCAGGATTTCGCCTGATGTACTCTGCATATAAGTTAAATAAGCAGGGTGACAATATACAACTTTGACATACTCCTTTCCCAATTTGGAGCCACTCTGTTGTTCCATGTCCAGTTCTAACTGTTGCTTCTTGACATGCATACAAATTTCTAAGGAAGCAGGTCAAGTGGTCTGGTATTCCTATCTCTTTCAAAAATTTCCACAATTTGTTATGATCCACATAGTCAAAGGCTTTGGTGTAGTCAGTAAAGCAGAAGTAGATGTTTTTCTGGGACTCTCTTCCTTTTTCAGTGTTCCAATGGATGTTGGTAATTTGATCTCTGGATCCTCTGCCTTTTCTAAATCCTGCTTGAACATCTGGAAGTTCACAGTTCATACACTGTTGAAGCCTGGCTTGGAGAATTTTGAGCATTACTTTGTTAGGGTGTTGGATTAGTGTAATTGTGTGGAGTTTGAGCATTCTTTGGCATTGCCTTTCTTTGGGATTAGAATGAAAACATCTTTTCCAGTCCTGTGGTCACTGCTGAGTTTTCCAAATTTGCTGGCATATTGAGTGTAGCACTTTCACAGCATCATCTTTCAGGATTTGAGATAGCTCAGCTGGAATTCCATCACCTTCACGAGCTTTGTTTGAGATGATGCTTCCTGAAGCCCACTTGACTTCACATTCCAGGGTGTCTGGCTCTAGGTGAGTGATTACACCATCGTGGTGATCTGGGTCATGAAGCTCTTTTTGTGTAGTTCTGTGTATTCTTGCCACCTCTTCTTAATATCTTCTGCTTCTGTTAGGTCCAGACCATTTCTGTGCTTTATTGTGCCCATCTTTGCATGAAATGTCCCCTTGGTATCTCTAATTTTCTTGAAGAGATCTCTAGTCTTTCCCATTCTATTGTTTTCCTCTATTTCTGCGCATTGATCACTGAGGAAGGCTTTCTTATCTCTCCTTGCTATTCTTTGCAACTCTGCATTCAAATATCTTTCCTTTTCTCCTTTGCTTTTCACGTTTTTTTTCTTTTTCAGTTATTTGTAACGCCTCCTCAGACAACCATTTTGCCTTTTGCATTTCTTTTTCTTGGGGATGGTCTTGATCCCTGCCTCCTGTACAATGTCACAAACCTCCATCCATAGTTCTTCAGGCACTCTGTCTATCAGATCTAATCCCTTGAATCTATTTGTCACTTCCAGGGTATAATTGTAAAGGATTTGATTTAGGTCATACGTGAATGGTCTAGTGGTTTTCCCTACTTTCTTCAATTTAAGTCTGAATTTGGCAGTAAGGGGTTCATGATCTGAGCCACAGTCAGCTCCTGGTCTTGTTTTTGCTGACTGTATAGAGCTTCTCCATCTTTGGCTGCAAAGAATATAATCAATCTAATTTTGGTATTGACCATCTGGTGATGTTCATGTGTAGAGTCTTCTCTTGTGTTTTTGGAAAGGGTGTTTACTATGATCAGTGCATTCTCTTGGCAAAACCCTGTTACCTTTTACCTGCTTCATTTTGTACTCCAAGACCAAATTTGCCTGTTACTCCAGGTATTTCTTCACTTCCTACTTTTGCATTCCAGTCCCCTAGAATGAAAAGGACATCTTTTTGCGTGTGTTAGTTCTAGAAGGTCTTGTAGGCTTTCATAGAACTGCTCAACTTCAGCTTCTTCAGCATTACTGGTTGGGACATAGACTTGGATTACCGTGACATTGAATGGTTTGCTTTGGAAATGAACAGAGATCATTCTGTCATTTTTGAGATTGCATCCAAGTACTGCATTTTGGACTCTTTTGTTGACCATGATGGCTACCCCATTTCTTCTAAGGGATTCTTGCCCATAGTAATAGATACAATGGTCATCTGAATTAAATTCACCCATTCCAGTCCATTTTAGTTCGCTGATTCCTAGAATGTCAACGTTCACTCTTGCCATCTCCTGTTTTCACCACTCCCAACTGGCCTTGATTCATGGACCTAACATTCCAGGTTCCTATGCAATGTTGTTCTTTACAGCATTGGACCTTGCTTACATCACCGGTCATATTCACAACTGTGTGTTGCTTTTGCTTTGGCTCCATCTCTTCATTCTTTCTGGAGTTGTTTCTCCACTGATCTCCAGTAGCATATTGGGCACCCACCGACCTGGGGAATTCATCTTTCAGTGTTCTGTCTTTTTGCCTTTTCATACTGTTCATGGGGCTCTCAAGGCAAGAATACTGAAGTGGTTTGCCATTCCCTTCTCCTGTGGACCACATTTTGTCAGAATTCTCCACCCTGAGTTGTCTGTCTTGGGTGGCCTTCCATGGCATGGCTCCTAGTTTCACTGAGTTAGACAATGCTGTGGTCTTGAGCTTTATGTTCTCTGTTTAACTTGACTAGGAAATTTCCAGAGGTTCTTTCTAGTCCTGATGTTCTGTGGTCCAGTTCTGTTACGTATCCTTCTTGTTTATTGCCAGGTGTTCAGACTCAGTGCAGCAACACACTGACACACTATCACACCCCATGAATCACTTAGCAGCAACAATAATGAATTTCTCTCAGAAACTTGAAGCACAGTTAAATAAGGATACCTATTGAAACTTAAATATTTTATTGAACCATATAATTGAACATGATAGATAAGATCATTCCATTTGTAAATGTCCCTTCAGAAGTTAGAAATCTCCCAGATTTAAAACAAAGAAACAAACAAAAAAACTGAAACTGGAAGCACTAGATATAAATCTAATCTAAATTGTTTAGATCTAATCTAAAATGTTGAATTTAATATGACATAAAGACATAGCTATCAGTGTAATAAGTCTGGCGGAGATAATATGGGAATACAATCATATTGAATATAGTCAATATATTCAAGAAAATATTGAAGTGAAGTGAAGTGAAAGTGTTAGTTGTTCAGTCATATCCAACTCTTTACGACCTCTTGAACTGTAGCCCATCAGGCTCCTTTGTCCGTGGAATTCTCTGTGCAAGAATACTGGGGTTGGTTGTCATTTCCTTTTCCAAGGGATCTTTCAGATCCTGTCTGAAAGATCCAGTCAGAGAACCCAGGTCTATTGCATCACAGGCAGATTCTTTACCATCTGAGCCATCAGGGAAGCCCAAGAATATACTGCATGTTCAGATGCTTCAGTCATGTCCAACTCTTTGTGACCCCATGGACTGTACCCGTCAGCCTCCTCTGTCCATGGGATTTTCCAGGCAAGAATATAGGAGTGGGGAGAGAGCAGCGGACACAAAGCTGGGCTTTGGGGACGCTGCTCGGCAGGGACCCAGGCACGAGGAGAAGCGCCAGGAACCAGGGATACTCACGCATGTGCCGCCCAGCTTGTGTCTCTCCACCACGGCCGCCCAGGCGCCCAGCTCCGCCGCCTGGCGCACGCTGGCCAGCCCGCCCGAGCCGCCGCCGATCACCAGGAACCAGAGACCACGAAATGGGCCAGAGACCATTGAGGCGATGAAGAAGGTGCTTAGGCAAAGTGGTGCTCAGTTGCTCTGACGCAAAATTCCACAAGCACCCTCTACGGACACAAGGCCAAAAGGGCCAGGCTGCCTCCTCACAGCGTCAACTGTCTGTACCCTTTCTATTACGCCTCATTTTACTCTTGACAACTCCTTTTCACCTCCGGAATCCAGTGCGGCAAGCCTCGCCAGAGCCCACGTTTAACTTGACAGAGAGCACGTTTGACAGCACTCGACTAGGCGGGCGCCAGCGAGGCCGTCTCAACGCCCACGTGACGTGAGGTGTCCGGCATCTGTTCTAACGCTACACATTATGAGTTCAAAAACCTGGGCTCATCTCAAGCTGACCAACGACTCGGCTTCAGGGTCTAGCTTTCTCCCCAAATTCCTCCCTTAACAAGGTCACCACTCCACTTTCCCAGGGAAGCGCAGCCGGAAGGGGCGGGCCTTTCGCCCGGAAGTGGAGCTCCCGTCACTATGGCTTCTCGTGGGGTTGTTGGAATTTTTCTACTCTCTGCTCTCCCCTTCTTGTGTCTGGAGCTCCGGCGTGGGATACCAGATCTGGGAATCAAAGATCTAATTTTGCTGTGTGGCCAGATTTTCCTACTGCTTGTAAAGAACTTAGATTAAAAATTTAAGCTCGGGAGGCAAGGCCATAGCCTCCCAGAAAATAGTTTTCTCCTTATCGGGAGGCAAGGACATAGCCTCCCAGAAAATAGCTTCTCTGTTTCCAACTTAGTTACTTTCTGTATGTTTTCCCACCAATCAAGCGTATCCCCCGCACCTATGGCCTCTACTTCAATGTATCCCATAACCCGACTCCATCCCCACCTGCCTGTGATTTTTGTATAAAAACCCCTCACTACTGACACTAGGGGGTTCACTCCTCCCGAGGAGACTGAACCCCGGCACGCCGGCTTAATAAATCCTCTTGCTTATTACATCGAATTCGAGCCATTGTGGTCTTTAGAGCGACAGGTCCTGAAAAAGGCCGCGAGGTCTTACATTTGGGGGTCTCGTCCGGGATCCTACCTCGCTCACTCAGACTCTTTGGCTTCTGGATTCGGAGGTACGCTCGAGCAATTTCTGTCTTGTGTCGTGTCTCTGTGTGAGTTTGTCTGTTCTGTGTTAAATCTGTATTGTGTTACTTTCCCTTCCTGCCGTTTGACTCTGTTTTTCGGAAGTTTCAGTAAACAGGCAGACGGTTGTGGGGCAACTGATTAGTCCCGGCCAGGGCAACTCCCTGGTGGACTTTAAAGGCCTCACAACAGGTGTGCCCCAGTAACTACCGCCCGGCTGGGTGAAACTTCCCTGTCTCTCTCATTCGAGGATACGGCCTGATACTACTGTGGGCACGGGTCAGGCACTTAAGAGCCGCTAGGGCGCCTGCCACTTGAAGACTCCCGTGACAGGATAAGGGGGTCATGGAACGGGCTAGAAGCCGCTAGGGCGCCCCGCCCCCAGCAAAAAAACTTCCGTGCAACGATTTAGGCACACGAGTGGTCTTAAAGCACGCCATAAGTCCACCTCTCTGGCCGCCACCTTTCCCGGTAAGATTTTTTGGTGGCTATCCTCAATAACCTCTCTCTCTCTCCTTCAGTTTCCTCTAGCTGCTGAAGCAAGGTTCTGTGCGTACGCATCTGTCAGTCCGCTGCCCCATCTGCGGCGAGTCCCGGGACGCTGAGATCGCCAATCTGGGAGAGGGGTCGTGACGACTCCCCTCCATCTGAATCTGAATAGGGGGCGCCAATCTGGGAGAGGGGTCGTGACGACTCCCCTCCATCTAAATCTGAATTAAGTGAAGTCTCTGGAATAGCCTGTCCGTAAAGCTGAGAAGCTTGTCTGTTTAAAAGGCTTGCCGAGGGTAAAACTTGCAGCAGCTGCTCTTTCTTTTTTTCTTTCCAGCCACCTTGGTAAATTTTATTTGCCTTACTCTGTGTTTCTGTGTTTGTTTGTTTTTGCTTTCTGTTTTGACAAACCGACGATGGGACAGACTGTAACAACCCCTTTGTCTCTGACAATAGACCATTGGACGGAAGTAAAAAATAGGGCCCACTGGCTCTCAGTGGCAGTGAAAAAAGACAAATAGTAGAGCTTGTGTGCAGTAGATTGGCCCGGCCTTAATACCCGCTGGCCGCCAGAGGGCTCGTTCTTTTTAAAACAGGTTAAACAGGTCAAAGCTGCAATTTACACTCCTGGACCTGCTGCTACTGCCGGGCACCCGGACCAGGTGCCATACATTCTGGTTTGAGAAGACTTAATCCGTACCCCCCAGCATGGGTTCGACCCTTTGTTCTCTCCGCAGGGAAGCCACTGGAACCCGTTACAGGAATCCTTGCTTTAACATCCACAGCGAAAAAAAAAGAGATAAGGACTCCTGTCAAAAATATATATCCAGATACACAGACTGATCTCTTGCTCCTAGACTCTCCCCCACCTTATCCGCCGGCACTGGTCCTGCCTCCTGCGCCCCAGGTGGCACAAGCAACTGTCCCGCCTGGACAGCCTAGAGAAGGTGGGGGAGGTGGGGCCGGCAGCAGGGACGCGTAGCCGTAGAGCTGCTACCCCGGACTCCACCGCTCTTCCCCTTTGAGAAAATGGGCCCCCGATGACCACGGGATTCGGCCACTGCAATATTGGCCATTTTCTGCCTCTGACCTTTACAACTGGAAAAATAATAACCCCTCTTTTTCTGATAACCCCCAGGCGCTGACCTCTTTGATAGAGTCTCTTGTTTTCTCACATCAGCCTACTTGAGATGATTGTCAGCAATTGTTGCAGACCTTGCTCACTACAGAGGAAAGACAGCGAGTACTGTTGGAGGCCCGCAAAAATGTGCCGGGGGATGACGGATGTCCCACAGTGCTTCCAAATGAAATAGATGCTGGCTTCCTGCTGATGAGACCTAATTGAGACTACAATTCCCCAGCAGGTAGGGAGCACCTAAGGGTCTATCGCCAGGCTCTGGTGGCGGGTCTCCGAGGGGCAGCAAGACGCCCCACCAATTTGGCAAAGGTAAAAAAGTGACTCAAGGACCTACTGAGTCACCTACCATATTTCTAGATAGATTGATAGAGGCATTTAAAAGATTTACTCCCTATGATCCCACATCTGAAGAACATAGAGCTACAGTGGCCATGGCTTTCATCGATCAGTCAGCTTTAGATATTAAAAAAAGTTACAGAGATTAGATGGGTTACAGGGATTCTCTCTTCAAGATCTGGTCAGAGAAGCAGATAAGGTGTTCAATAAAAAGAAAACAGAAGAAGAGAAAAAAAAAGATGCGAGAGCAGAATAAACGAAAAATAGAAAAAAAAAAAAAGACAGGCAAAAGGCCTAGCAAAAATTTTGACCACAGTAATTAGAGAAGAAAGAAGAGATGATAAAACTGAGTCGAGAGACCGCAACAAAAGCAGGGCAGGGGCCAGACCATCATTAGATAAAGATCAGTGCGCATATTGCAAAAAAAAAGGACACTGGCTCCAGGAGTGCCCCAAAAGAAGAGGGGAAGGTCCTCCACCCCAGACAAAGTTTTAACTCTTGAAGATTAGGGGAGACGGGGCTCAGATCCCCTCCCAGAGCCTAGAGTAACTTTAAAGGTGGAGGGGAAGCCTGTACAGTTCCTGGTAGACACGGGAGCCCAGCACTCCGTCCTATTACAATCAAAAGGGATGCTGTCTGCAAAAAGGGCATGGGTGCAGGGCGCTACAAGATATAGACAATAACCATGGACTACCCGAAGAACAGTGGACCTCGGCGTGGGCCAGGTATCCCACTCGTTCCTGGTGATCCCTGAATGCCCTTACCCCCTACTGGGACGGGACTTGCTCACAAAAGTGGAGGCTCAGATTCATTTTCACACCGAGGGAACCACGGTGACAGATGGGGAAGGAAGGCCATTACAAGTCTTGACCCTGAAGCTAGAGGACGATATATAGGCTGTATGAGAGCCCTTCCCTTGAGAACATAAATATGCAGGACTGGATGGCTAAGACTCCTCTAGCCTGGGCTGAAGTTTCGGACATGGGAATGGCTGTCCGCCAGCCCCCAGTAGTGGTAAAAATCAAGGCCTCCTCCACCCCCATCTCTGTCCGCCAGTACCCGATGAATAAGGAGGCTCGAGACGGATAAGGTGCCAATCAGCCTGGAACACCCCGCTACTTCCAGTCCGGAAACCTGAGACGGGCAAATACCGGCCTATACAGGACCTGAGAGAAGTCAACAAGCGGTGTCCGACCTACACCCAACGGTGCCCAACCCCTACAACCTGTTGAGCACGCTTCCCCCAGTCGGAAGTGGTATACGGTTTTGGACTTAAAAGAAGCCTTCTTCTGCTTGCGACTTAGCCCCATTAGCCAGCCTATTTTTGCCTTTGAGTAGAGGGACCCCTTAACAGTTCCTCTCTGCAGCAAAAAAAACAGACTATGGTGAAAAAAAGAGGCTAAAGAGATGTTAAAACAAATGCACCCAAAGCTACTTTAAATATTGCCCAAACTGCTAAAAATTTCGTAAAAATCTGTTCTCTCACTTTCCCAGTCTTAATTCTGTGTGGCAGAACATGGTGGCTGTGGGTGTCATATCAGCTACTATCCTGGCCCTGATGTGTCTTGCGCCATGCCTAATTAGAGACATTGTAAAAAAATTTCTACACATAAAGATGCTCGTTCACCGCAACACGCTACAGCATCATCATCTTCTAGAGCTTCTAAAAGATGAAAAAGGGAAGGCTATGGGGACAACCTGTAATGGATTAAGTCCTGGGAGCTGCTTGGCCTGGTACCTGCTATACTTCGAAGGCAGGGGTACTATGTTCTGCACACAATAATGAGAGCCTGGTAACTGTTTTTCTGATGATGATGTAAATGCTAAAAACCATGTAGACTTGATTGTTTATGTTACCCTATATATGCAGCAATCCCCTAAAAAACTTCGATCTGTGATTTCAAGATTGAAATCATGAACAAAAAGAAGAGGGGAATAAAGAACTTAGATTAAAAATTTAAGCTCGGGAGGCAAGGCCATAGCCTCCCAGAAAATAGCTTTCTCTGTTTCAACTTAGTTACTTTCTGTAAGTTTTCCCACCAATCAAGCGTATCCCCCGCACCTATGGCCTCTACTTCAATGTATCCCATAACCCGACTCCATCCCCACCTGCCTGTGATTTTTTATATAAAACCCCTCACTACTGACACTAGGGGGTTCACTCCTCCCGAGGAGACTGAACCCGGCACGCCGGCTTAATAAATCCTCTTGCTTATTACATCGAATTCGAGCCATTGTGGTCTTTAGAACAACAGGTCCTGAAAAAGGCCACGAGGTCTTACACTTGCTCTTCTTACATTAATTATTTCTGTGACTACCTCATGGGTTAACTCGTTTAAACCTTCCCAAGTTTATCTGAAAGAAGAAGAGAAGAACGAGAAAAGGCAAAAACTTGTGAGGAAGAAACAAGAGGAACAAGGTGAAAAGGTCAGCAGATACATAGAGAATGTTCTAAAACCTAGCCAGGAAATGAAATTGAAAAAGCTGGAAGAACGCTTTATCAGATGACTGGTGAAACCTGGAAGTTAAGCAATGGTCATAAACTTGGGGGTGATGAAGATTTGGAGCTTGACAGTGACAGTCAGACGTCTTTTGAAACATCAAACAGAGAAGCAGCAAAGAGACGGAACTTGCCTAAGCCTATAACCAAAGTTTCACCACCCACTGAGCAGCCCACGAAGAAGGAGGTTCTTGATTTTCCTGAAGAACCTCCTGAAACAGCTGAAGAAGTCGTGACTGTAGCTCTCCGCTGTCCAAGTGGGCGTGTCCTGAGGAGAAGGTTTTTTAAGTCTTGCAGTTCACAGGTCTTGTTTGACTGGATGATGAAGATTGGGTATAGCACATCCCTATACAGCCTTTCTACTTCCTTTCCCAGAAGGCCTCTGGAAGTGGAGAGAGGCTGGTCACTGCAGGACATTGGAATAACTGTGGATACTGTACTCAACGTGGAAGAGAAAGAGCAGAGCAGCTAGTTTAGAAATGCCAACTAGCTGCTTTACATGAAATCAGTTACACCATGACCTTGGAGGACAATAGAGGACTCACATTAAAATCATGCCATACGTTGATTGAGCTCAAGGCCATAAACATTTCAATGTTGATCTCCATGGAATTGTATGGGCATAAAATATTACAAAAGGATTCCTCTCTACATATAATAATTTGGGAGTGTGCCATGTTACAATGTAACAAATGAGGATGAGATAGAAATGTATATACAGTAAGGTGCTCATTCATTTGTATTTTCCCCAGCTGACGACATTTATCAGTTTCTGCTTTCACTGGCTTTGCCATAGTGAACATTTCACCATTCAAACTCTTTAAGGTCTTCTAAGTAGGAATGTTTAGTCTGCCGTATTTCTAGAAATTAAACTTTGAAAATGTTTCAAAGTTCTTTTAGACTTCAAAGTTCTTTTTGATAGTAAACATTGTACTCATGTTTACTTAACTAATGTTTGAGATTTATTTTGCCTTGCATTGAACTGTAACATTTACAACATTCCAGGTGGATCAGTGTTTTAAAAATAAAACAATGCAAAAAAAAAGAATATAGGAGTGGGTTGTCATTCCTTTCTCCAGCAAGAATATATTAGAGAATATAAAATACATTACAGAATATCAAATATCAAAGAAAGAGTCTAAAAGCCAGCGTGCCTTGGCCTATGCATCTCTTCTATTAATAAAGCAGGAATAGCACATAACCTGTTTTTTTGAGACCTGTAAGCATTACAGCAAGTTATCACACCTGAGGAGAGGATAGTGCTGTCCCTGGCCTTATAGTGGATCAGCCAGCAGTACAGGGAACCCAGACTTGTGGCGGATGTCTGAGGTGTGGGTGGTCTTATAGGACTGAGCCCTTGGGGGTGGTTAGTGTCACAGCGGGATAGAATCCTTGGATACCCAGTTGGTGTCTGGAGAGTTAGAGAAGTGATTGTTGGTGTGGGAAACCCCCACAGATTCAGTGTTGAATGGCCTCTTAGGGTAGAAATAGATCCTAATAGCAGCAGCACAACTGATATGAGTGTGAGGGCCTTGTGAGCAGACAGGGCCATGTAGACACACAGGTCCCTATGTGTAGGTGGGTAACCAGTGTGCCTCCAAATATTGAAAAACAATTCCATTTTGAACCAACTTTACAAAACTGACAGCTCTACCAAGAAGACATTACTGGTTTGTCCTTGGCCTCTCGGATAATGTAACTATTCTCTCACTTTTCCTTTTTCCTCTCCCTTTCTCTCTACCGGAATTCTCTCTCATCAAGAAGTCTAATCGAATGTCCCAGTGAAATTTTGTGAATATTTCTAGAATGTAACAAAAGTTTTTTTTTCTTCTTAAAACTTATTTTGATGCACTTCCATATTTGAATACTAGGTGGGATTCTGTGATATTTTATCGCATGGCAGCATTGAGAGTACCAAGTCTGCAATCTTTTACTCATCCCTCTACTGGCCAGATTAAATGATCACTGCCATAGTTCTGCTAACAGATGATGGTGTGCAATTTTGCTGTTGGTGGGAGAAATAAGGAAATTGGAATAAATCATATGTCTTAGTAATGGATTAGATTCCCCAAAAACCACAGAAATTAAGCTAAGCGAGTTTAAAAAAAGACAAAAATCTCACAGAATATTGCGCAAATAACCAACTGAGAAAGTGAATCCTTTCTCTGGTATCAAAAGGAGATTTTTCTGTCAAACACTTATGAATATGTATGAACATAATTTTTCCCACAAATGGTAAGATAACTTTATTTTAATAAAAGTGTTCACTTTTAAAACTACCCCCTTCCTATGTCACTAGATAGCAGCTTTACTGCTAAAAGCAATCCTGTGTCACAAGGACACATTGCAATATAAGGATGCTTGCTGTTAACTGAATTCATCACTAGGTCTTGGGTTTGCAGGACATTTGTATTTTATTTTTGCCTGTGGTTGCATCTTCCAACAGGTTCATGGAGGACCTATGTATTTTTATAAGAAAAACACAAAAATAATGTCATTAAATGAAAGAGAATGTGTATTTTTAATATTCTACCTGCTCTAAAGT
This sequence comes from Nanger dama, assembly GCA_917880005.1. Classification (NCBI taxonomy): domain Eukaryota; kingdom Metazoa; phylum Chordata; class Mammalia; order Artiodactyla; family Bovidae; genus Nanger; species Nanger dama. The sequence continues at coordinate 32,222,090 of CAKJTW010000023.1, forward strand.
CTGAGGTTCATTGGGTTAAAATTCCATTAACAACAATCTTATTTATACTAGAGTCAGGACAGCTTTTGTGCTCCAAGCCAGAAAAAAATGAACGTTATTCCCTTATATAGCACTTCATTTACTGATGAAGTTCTCCAGTGCTACAGATTTTGTTGGTCTTTTTACCCCGTGCTGAACAGCAGAGTGGTGAGACCAGTTAGGTTTCTGGCTTATTCACTGGCAACAAAATTTTTTTCTTATTTAGCAAAAAGTATGCCCAGCCTCCCACCCTGACCCTTGGCAAATCCTTAAGGGGCTCAGGAAGTCTGCCTCACAGTTCTTTTTAAGTTTTTTGCCCCTCTTTGCTTCACAGACCTAAAATTATCTAGAGGAATATGTTAATGCGCAGTTGAAACAATGATGATTTCAGGAGTTGAGACACCTGTTTACACCTCTACCTAAAATGCCCTCAGGCATGCACACTTAATCATGTTGCACTCTTTGAGACACCGTGGACTGAAGCCTGCCAGGCAAGAATACTGGAGTGGATTGCCATTTCCTTTTCCAGAGGATCTTCCCAACCTAGGGATCGAACCCCTGTCCCCTGCTTGGCAGGTGGACTTTTCACCACCGCACCACCTGGGAAGCCCAAGCCGCCCTCATTAAGGAACAGAGTCTGGAGGTGCACTTCTGTTTCTTAATTCTTCCAGGAAGTGTCCTCTGCCTTTACTGATCTATCATTTTCTAGCTACAAGTCTCACACTGGGTCTTGTCTTCAGCTCTGCCACTTGTATTTGATGTATTTCAGCAGTTTCTCAAAATCGCCAGATCTCAGGAATAATTAAGGCACCAAAAGTAAATTGGATTAAAAAATTCTGATGGATACTGATGGTTCACCTAAGACTTCCCTCCTCTTCACTCACATATACACGCCTATTTCTTTCAGATAACGAAAACATCAGAATGTCCCCTAAGGAACTGATATAAAACCAAGTTCTAAATTCGCTACTCATTGGAAGAGAGTCTTATTGGCAGACTTCCTTTTAGTTCATGTTCATTTCTGTCTATCTCTCTATCACCTAACAATCTGCATTTTCTTACTAAGTAAAATATCTGTTGTGAAATAATTTAATATGCAGATTTGAAACAATGGATTCACAGAAAAGGAAGAGCTTTCTAAAATTTCATACTGCTGGGTTTTAATTCCGGCATGGAAGGATATTGCCAATGGGATGCATAGAGAAGGGTTATGGGTGAGATTTTCCTGGAAAAGTGCAGACCATATTAACAAGTCACAGAGAAGTTAGGGTGCCCCTGAGAAGATACTCTCTTTTCTTCCCCTTGCTTTAGAATATGTCTCAAAGTCTGATGTGGGCAGGAAAGATTTATTCATGCCCATATTGTGGAGAACCAAACCATTCTGATTTCCAAGGGTTGACAGGATCACAAAGGACTTAAGATAATGGCTAGTTCTATTAGAATAAACTGGATTTCTGAAGATGGCTGGAGATGCTGAGAAGGCTCTGAACAAGAGAATCATACATTGCAGTGATGAAAACACCAATTCTTTGTGTTTTCACTAGGGACTCAATGCTCTAAGCACTTTACATGTTTGATAACCCTGTAACATTGATGGCATCTAGTTTGGACCCTTGACTTTAAGCATGAGGATAATGAAGGCAAAAAAGTTACATAACTCAGCTTAAGTGACTCAAGGACTCAGGGGCTAAGACTGAGCTATACACAAAGTTCTCTTTTTTTAATCAGGTGCCTTTTTACACTATGCAAGGGTGACACTTTAAGTTCGCTGAAACAGAGACGTTTGGTAATAAGTCCAGGCAAGTGACATTTCTTAAGTCTTTATTTTATTTAGGTGCTTATAATGGATTAGGGCTTCCCAGGTGGCTCAGTGATAAACAACCAGCTCTGCCAATTCAGGAGACATAGGAAATGTGGGTTTGATTCCTGAGTCGGGAAGATTCCCTGGAGGAGGAATTGACAACCCACTCCTGTACTCTTGCCTGGAAAATCCCGTGGACACAGAAGCCTGGCCATGGAGTCGCAAAGAGTTGGACACTACTGAGCATGCATGCACATAATAGATTATGCCACTTTCCAGAAGCAAGATGTCGCCAAACCTAATGAAAAACAGGTGGAAAAAGAACGCAGGTTGATCACTTCAGGTGAAAGCTTTCTTTTTTTTTTTCTCCATTTATTTAGGGCATTAATGTTTTTAAGGGTTTTCTCCCATCACTTGCACGTTCCTCAGCTTCACCAGGCTAACTTCATTTCCTTACATTTCTAGGCACATCGGCTTTTTAATCAGACGAACCAAGAATTTTGATAAACTATGTATTGCCTTAAAAAAGAATCTCAGCTATATAGATTTTACAACATAGCTATTTTCATGTCTGTCCTCAATTATATCAAAAACTTTTGAAACTTCAGATTGTAAAACGGTAACTTATAAGAAATGTCTAAATATGCACATCCAAGCATATTTATTTTAGGTCCACTGCTGTTGTTCTGCATTATATGCTGCCTAGAAGGAAGTCAGGCTTTTTCCTTCCAGTGATGAGCTTAGTTCCAAAAGATCATCACACAGTCAATGTTTTATACATTCATTATTTGGGGCTTATATGATGATTTTAAATCTTGCAAAGATTGATGATAAGCAATCATGTAGCTTTTTCTTTTCTTTTTTTCAAAATAATAAGATGTCTTTTTGCAGAAAAGGTCCAGACTGAACTTGTCAAATACTGATGTATATTTTTCAACTGCTTTTTGTACTAGAGAGGCCTGACTTGGGCTTCCTTATAACTGACTAATGTGAATTGGTATTGGTTTTATAATTACAAGTCTAGATGACTTCTGGAGCTTTTATTTCATGCCTTTTGGAAAAAGGCTTGGAAAATTGAAAGAGACATGTGTACACCAATGCCCACAGCATTGTTTATAACAGCCAGGACATGGAAGCAACCTAGATATCCATCAGCAGATGAATGGATAAGAAAGCTGTGGTACGTATACACAATGGAGTATTACTCAGCCATTAAAAAGAATACATTTGAATCAGATCTAACGAGGTGGATGAAACTGGAGTCTATTATACAGAGTGAAGTAAGCCAGAAAGAAAAACATCAATACAGCATACTAACACATATATATTGATTTTTGAGGCTCCTTCAATTTTCTTTTTTTAAATCTTATTTTCTTTTTATAAAATTTTTTATTTTACTTTACTATTTACTTTATTTTACTTTACAATACTGTATTGGTTTTGTTAACCATCTAAAGATGGTTTTACCATCTTTAGAAAAATGATAATGATAACCCTGTATGTGAGACAGCGAAAAAGACAGAGATGTATAGAACAGACTTTTGGACTCTGTGGAAGAGGGAGAGGGTGGGATGATTTGGGAGAATGGTATTGAAACATGTATAATATCATGTAAAAACAAATAGCCAGTCTAGGTTCGATGAAGGATACAGGATGCTTGGGGCTAGTGCACTGAGATGACCCAGAGAGATGGTATGGGGAGGGAGGTGGGAGGGGGGGTTCAGGATTGGGAACTCATGTACACCCGTGGAGGATTCATGTTGACGTATGGCAAAACCAATACAGTATTGTAAAGTAAAATTAAAAAAATTTATAAAAAGAAAATAAGATTAAAAAAAGGAAAATTGAAAGAGCCTCAAAAATCAATTTTATGTTATATACATGTGAAAATGATGTAAGAGACATGAGTAGTTTCCTGATAAATTGTCAAAAAGATTCACCTCCAACTAATTCATACAGAATTAAAAAGAATAAATTAATGCAAATACAAATAAAGTGGCAAAATTAATATTCTATCATGCAGATTTCATGAATCAGTAAGAGAGTAAAGGTTTATGAAGCACAATGCCTGGATAATTAGTTTAAGTCCATTTTTCAGAGTATGCCTTAAAATAAATTTTTATATTATGAAAAAATGAAATATATTAATAATAATCAGTATACAAAAATGAAGCATATTTTTTCATGAATGTTATATCTCAATGGGAACTAGATAAGGATATTTTTAAGGTCAAACAACAAAATCACTAAGAAAATAATAAAGATAACTTTGTTTTACTACACAAAACATATAAACCTTTCATACGACAGTAATAATGAGCTGATGACTATTGAGTGCTCACTAAATATCAAATTGTTGTTCTGAATGAGAACATGAGTTAACTCTTGATTTGCAGAAAGAACCAAAGAAGTAGGTACTGTTATTATCCCATTCTACAGATGAGCAAAGGCACAGAGAAATTAAATCACTTGCTCAAAGTATTGAATAACATGATATTGAAGAGAAACTTTTAATTTTAATGTATTTAGATTCATTATTCTTTTTTCATGAGTGTCTTATGTTTAGCTAATGCTTCTTGAGTCTTGATTGAAAAATCTGTACCCTTCCCAAGGTCAGCAAGATATTTGCCAATAAAACTAAAAGTTTTAAAGTTTTATATTTAAGTCCTAATCTGTCTGGAATTTATTTTTGTATTTGGAAAGAAATGGGATCCTATTCTATTTTCTTAGTATGTGTAATTTTTATCCAGCTCTAATCACTGAAAAATTTGTTCTGTTCCTGTTGACTGCCATGCATCACCATCAGGAGTCAAATTTTAATATTTTAATGGGTCTGTTTCTATACTGCCTATTATACTGGTCAATTTGTCTAACTCCACATACACCCACATCATCTTAGTTACTTGAGCTTCAAAGTAAGTGCAGATATCAAATAAAAAGGAATTTCCCCATTGTTATCTTTCTAAAATATTCAGTTTCCCTTTGCTTGTTACTCTTCCACATACATTTAAGAAAACATTTCTTGGGACTTCCCTGGTGGTCCAGTGGCTAAGACTCCATGATCCCAATGCAGGGGGTCTGAGTTCAATCCCTGGTCAGAAAACTAGAGCCCACATACCACAACTAAGAGCTGGTGTGCTGCAACAAAGACCAGACGCAGCCAAATAAATAAATAATTCTGTTTAAAGAATTGTTTCTCAAGTGCCATGAAAATTCTGTTAGAACTTCTATTGAATTGCTTTGAATCCATACAGCAATTTTCAGAAGACAACTGGTATCTTTTGGATAGATGCTATTTTCATTCATCAGATTAGCAAAAATTTTAAAAATGAGATGACCTGACACAAATAACAGAAAGTGCAGTGTTTATTCTCATACCCAGCCTGAGGGAGTTTAAACTGGTATAATTAGTTTCTGAAAAGCAATTTGGCAAAATGTGTTAAGAGCTTTAAAGATCATAACTTTAATCCCACAATTAAAATTTTGCAAATTTGTATTTCATAAGGAAATAACTCCAGAATCTATCATGGTTTTACATCCAAAGATGTTTACTAAAGTCTATTAATAATTGAGAAAATTATAAATAATTTAATTACAACAATAGAAGTGTGATTAATGAATTATGATGCATTTGTTTATGGAATAGCATGTAGTCTTCCTGAAAGATTTTTAATGATATGGGAAAAAGCATGATGAAATGTTAAAGAAAGCATGCCACAAAGTTGTGTATGCTGTATGACCTCAGTCTTTTAAAATTTCATAGGAAAAAGGCTAGAAAAATATACTTCAATGTCATCCACAATTTCCTTTGGATAATAAAATTATAGGTAATCATTTTTCTATTTCTGGTTACTTTTAAAAAGTATGATAGATTACTTTTCATTCTCGAAAAGTAAAATGTCTCTCAGTAGCCAAATTTATTTATGATGATATAAAATCGCAAATGGAATGAGGAAGACTTTGTGTTTCTAATGGTGAAGTTAATATCTGGTATCAGCCACCCTGAAAGAGAAATGATTCAAAGTTGGCTGAGTCCATGAGGTGGCTGGTCTTTCCTTTTGATGTGTCTCTGGAATATCTCAGAAGGAAATTCATTTCCATGAAGACACCTTCAAATGCTTCATCAATATTCCACTGCCCCATTTCTCCCAAGATAAAACTCCTCAGGGTAAAAATGTCCAAGGCTTTGAATGGCAGTAGAGTGTCAGAAAAAGTTTCATTTAGAAATCAGACTTGTGGATCTTAGGCTGCAGGAGCTTAGATATATGATGAATTTTTAAACTGTGGGGATAACCCAAGAGAGCAGGGTGTCTGTGTCTTTGAAGTTTCAGTGCCCAAGTGTCTTTACATGGATAATCAACACCAAATGCTTAAGAAGTTCAACTCCCTAATCTTGCTGTTGCTATGCAGACTTTCATGTGTTATCCTGTGAAAAGAATGCATATTGTTGTGTTAGTCGCTAAGTCGTGTCCAGCTCTTTTTGCAACCCCAAGGATCCTCCAGACTCCTCAGTCCATGGGAATATCCAGGCAAGCATACTAGAGTAGACTGCCATTTCCTTCTCCAGGGGAATCTTTGTAACCCGGGGATTGAACCTGCGTCTCCTGCATGGAAGGCGTATTCTTTACCACCTGGGAAGCCTGAAAAGAATGTTGCTGCTGCTACTGCTAAGTCACTTCAGTCGTGTCCGACTCTGTGTGACCCCATAGACGGAAGCCCACCAGGTTCCCCTGTCCCTGGGATTCTCCAGGCAAGAACATTGGAGTGGGTTGCCATTTCCTTCTCCAAAGCATGAAAGTGAAAAGTGAAAGTGAAGTCGCTCAGTCATGTCCGACTCTTAGCGACGCCATGGACTGCAGCCTACCAGGCTTCTCCGTCCATGGGATTTTCCAGGCAAGAGAACTGGAGTGGGGATGCCATAGCCTTCTCTGAAAAGAATGCTATAGAATGGCTTATCATAAAGCTATTCAGTTGAGCTGAGTGGGTCATATAGCGAGAATTGATTAGATAAAACTCCCGAAGAAGTTGCTGAAAAAGTAGAGACAACAGAGGCGATGCAACTTACATGCATCTGGTACAGAAAGCTATTGCAGGGACCTCTGAGTACAAGATCGCCCGCTGCTGTGTCCAAGTGGGCTGGATCTTCTAGAGCCAGGCGAGGATGTGAAGAAGAGCCATAAGAAGTTGAAAACCCTGGAGGATTCAATCTATATATACATTGTTGCAAAGATTGTATTGTTATACAGCATTTTTAAGATATTTCCTTTTTAATCAATAAAGGGTGGAATCATCTTTGCTTCTTATCAGTCATGGCGTGTTCTACTGGAGATCTGCGGACACTGTGGTGTTTGTAAGGGTGAGTAGACACAAGTAATACAGTTGCAACAGCAGAAACACCTCTAACTCACCACCTCTTATTTTGCATACCAGAGAGTATAGCCATTTTTAAAGCATGAAGTCAATTCGGAGGCAAAGGAACTCCACAACACACACTAGGCTTCCTTCCTTTGAAGAAATACTACTTAAATAATACTTTCATTGGCAAAAGGGTCTGGAGCTGCCAGTTTGTGTTATCACCACCATCCCTACTGGAACATCTGGCAGGGGTTCAAAGTCGGGACAGTGTTTCCTTCTTCACTTGGACTATATATTTTGTTAAGATCCAAGTTCTAATAGATGGATTCATGGCACAAAATGTGTGAGGCTGTAAAGGCATCTCATAATTACTGAGATGTAGATTACAAAGATACCCACAATACAATGGAATTAAGTAGAAAGCTTATATAGCTTATATAAGCTTATATAGCTTATATCTTAGCTATAAGATATCCTAAATATAACGGTCAAATAGTCATCAATATTACAATCTCTTAAAGTGTAGTGGTGCATTAGCTATGTTGCAATGCTCAGTTGCCTTACTCCCATCTGGGGTATTTCAAAATGGTACCACTTTATGCCTGTGCTTCTTTCATTTGGTGTTGGCACATGAAGAATATTAATGAAACACATTTAACATAACAACTTTACAGCCATTGAGATGACTCCGCATCTCACTCAAGTGGATGAGACTGAGTGAGGATATAAATGTCTTAGCAGTTTATCTTCACGTATCCTTCACATTGCCAAATAACTCTCTTTTCCTCTCCAGGGTAAAAAAGATTTAAAGGCTACTATTCCCAAAATGAAGATGCAAGGATTTGTAAACCGGTATAACAAGCACATCAGTCTTGGATGAATGTCCATGTTTTTTAGCTTCTCATCCTTAATTACTCAGCTACGATTAACAGTGTTTGCTATTAAAGGAACTTGCAGCTTCCGCTTCTGATTTCTGAAACTCAGAGGGGCTTATCTAAATCTTGACTTGCTCTTGTTTAAATTGTAGTCATCTTGAGCATCCACAGTAATCCTCTGCTAGAGAGAATATATTTGGTGCATCCCATTATTGTATTTTAATTCAACAAGCTTTTAGAGCAATCTATTGTACTCAATAAATACAACTGCATCTTTGCAAGAAAGAAAGAAGGAACAAGGGAGAAAGGAAGGAAGAGAAAGAAGAAAGCCTATTTACGTGAGGCCAGTACATTTTGTTTATTTTTAAGATTTTTTTTTTTTTTTTTGATGTGGACCATTTTTAAAGTCTTTACTGACTTTGTTGCAACATTGTTTCTGTTTTATGGTTTAGCTTTTGGCCACAAGGCCTGTGGAATCTTGGCTCCCTGACTCTGGTTCAAACCCTCAGCCCCTGCAGTGGAAGAGGAGGTCTTCACCTCTGTACCACCAGGGAAGTCCTGAGGCCAGTACATTTTAAACAAAAGATTTCTGATACCTTATTTTCACAGTTCTTTTCCCTGTAAATCTTGGCTTCTGTAAGGTGATCTCAGCAAGAGAAACTTGAATGCTCCAGACAGTAACTTGACAAGGAACTTCCACAGGCATTTTGGTCCTTTGTGTACTCGGCTTCTTTCTCCATTACTTAGTGAAATGACACAAATCCAGGGAGATACCTGGAGACTTGCTTTTCACTGGTGGCTTAGAAAGAAAGCTGTATGACCTCTAATACTTGGTCTTGAGGATTTCACACGAGGCATCTTGGAAGCACATACCTTGAAGGGCAGAAGGAAAGGACAGAGAGTAGAGAGTATGTAGAAAATTTCAACCCAGAATTGTTACTGTTTAGAGTGTTATCCACAAATGTGCATTATCTTTGAAAGCCTTTTTTCCAGGAGTGAGTGAACATTGGGAGAGACAGGTGAGAGGATGGTAGGGTGGATAGGAAATGGGAAAAGTGCTCCGAACCTGATCTTCTGCCCCGAATCTGGAAGTGACAAACAAATAGGATAATGCCCAAATGCCGCTATAGGGCTGATGGTCTCCATATGCAGCAATGGTCCTAGAAAAGAGTGCAGGCAGCTAGGAATCAAAACGTGCATGTGAGTAGGCTCAGTTGTTTCCGTTGTGTTTGGCTCTTTGTGACCCTTTGGACTGTAGTCTGTCAGCTCCTCTGTCCATGGAATTCTGCAAGTAAGAATACTGGAGTGTGTTGCCATGCCCTCCTCCAGGAGATCTTCTCGAGGCATAGAACCAGCAGCTCTTATGTCTCTTGTGTTGACAGGTGGGTTCTTTACCATTAGCACCACCTGGGAGCTCAGGAAGCAAAACAAGGTCTTGCGTTTTTCCTCTTTTTCACATTGAGGTGTAGTTGCTTTAGGGCTCCCCTGGTGGTTCCGTGGTAAAGAACCCTCCTGCCAATGTAGGAGACACCAGTTCGATCCCTGGGTCAGGAAGATCCCCTGGAGGAGGAAATGGCAACCCGCTCCAGTATTCTTGCCTGGAAAATTCCATGGACAGAGGAGCCTGGTGGGCTACAGTCCATGGAGTCACAAAAATTTGGACACAATTTAGGGACTGAGCATGTATAGTTGCTTTCCAATGGTGTGTTGGTTTCTGCTCTACGATGAAGCGAATGTAAACAAAATGTATGTAAACAAAAATCTCCTTTGTCTTGGACCTCCTTCTGATTCCTGTTCCCACCCCACCCATCCAGGTCATCACAAAACTCCGAGCTGAGCTCTCTGTACTATATAGCAGCTTCCCACCACCTATCTGTTTTACATGTTAGTGTATATCTGTCAATTCTAATCTCCTAATTCATTCCACCTCCCAAAAACAGTTGTTATTTTAATAACTATTCTTATTTTGAGCCAGTTTTAGCAGTTTGATGGGTCTCAAGTAGCAAAGATTGGACTTTTTATATTAGTACATTATCCCCATTAATGAAGCATGTTTAATTGAGAACTGTATTTTGTTAATATTTCTGTGCAACTTCAAACAGAAAAATGATGGATTTCTAAAAAATGTGAGTACATTTATTATCCTTTTGTTGATATGCATCATAGTGAAAGTTAAGAATGATGTATAACAAAATGTGTCTGTTATTGTTTATTATTAAGAATAGAAATGTTTTCATCAATGAAACTCAAATCCACAAAGTGTTTTCAGATCCAGGCTTGTGAATAAGTTGCAAAAATACCATCAAACCCAACTGAAAAAAACACTGCAACACGATTTTTAAATCTCTATAAAACTGCAAAGAGCATCGTCTGGAAAAGGTGATGATTCCCCAGAGACTGAGTCTAAGGCTTTCCATGCAGACAGTAGGATTTAGTAGTTTACACGGTGCATTGAGGACGGGTTGACTTGGCCTACACACTGGCTTGCTCCACAACTTGGAGAGGACATTTGCCTGGTCTTGGTTTCATTTCTCTGACTGCAAAAATTCCAGTCCTAAGTGTATCTCCTCCTGTTTCTCTAAGGCTTAAGTGAGATGAGAGCTTCTTGGCTCCTATCAGTCACCTAGAGGCATAAGTCTTATATTTTGGGGTCACTTAAGTTGTATACATTATCCTTATAGGCATAACTGTGCCTGGGGGTGACCGATCAGGTGCCTTTGAAACTGGAGAAGCAAAAGACTGCCCCCTGCATCTTATCACATCATTTCTGGTTCTCCTCCTTAAGCTCTTTCAAGTACCTATTGTTTTTTTTGCATTTCACTTAGAAAGTCCAGAAAAGTTAGGCAGAAGCCAAAAGTTCTTTCTCTCCAACCTCCTGCTATAGATCTTATGTCTTTGAACATTTGTAAAAGAGTAAATGTTATAAAAGTTTAGTTCAGTTCAGTTGTTCAGTCGTGTGCAACTCTTTGCTACCCCATGAATCGCAGCACGCCAGGCCTCCCTGTTCATCACCATCTCCCGGAGTTCACTCAGACTCACATCCATCGAGTCCGTGATGCCATCCAGCCATCTCATCCTCTGTCGTCCCCTTCTCCTCCTGCCCCCAATCCCTCCCAGCATCAGAGTCTTTTCCAATGAGTCAACTATTTGCATGAGATGGCCAAAGTACTGGAGTTTCAGCTTTAGCATCAGTCCTTCCAATGAACACTCAGGACCGATCTCCTTTAGAATGGACTGGTTGGATCTCTTTGCAGTCCAAGGGACTCTCAAGAGTCTTCTCCAACACCACAGTTCAAAAGCATCAATTCTTTGGTGCTCAGCCTTCTTCACAGTCCAACTCTCACATCCATACATGACCACTGGAAAAACCATAGCCTTGACTAGATGGACCTTTGCTGGCAAAGTAATGTCTCTGCTTTTAAATATGTTATCGTAACTTTCCTTCCAAGGAGTAAGCATCTTTAATTTCATGGCTGCAATCACCATCTGCAGTGTTCTAAACGTTAGGGCTGCTTGAAATTGACTGAAATAATTATTAATATATGTCTTTGGGAGGAACTCGATAGTGGAAAAGAGGTGGATTTGGATTAAATCTAATAAACAGACATTTGATTATTAGCCGTAGGGTAACTCAGTGAATTTTCATTACATAAAGATAATGGTGCATTCAAAACTATTATTATTATTTGGCTATACCACATCAAACTTATGGGATCTTAGTTCCCCAACCAGGGATCAAACCCATGTCTCCTGCAGTAGAAATGCAGAGTCCTAACCACTGGACTGCTAGATAATTCCCCACATTATTAAATATATGTTTTATTAAACATATTATTTTAAACATATTAAACATATGTTATTAAAAATATTAAACATATGTTATCATAGAGAAAAGTAAAGCTGTTCAGAAGAAATTCTTTCTGTGGCCTTCATATATTGGACCAAATAAAAAGACTTACTCTATGTCAACTCTATGAGGCACAATAAAAATTTAGTAAATATCAGTTGACCAACTGAGTAATCGAGTGAATGAATAAAGCTGCATCTATGTGGTTTAACACTATACTATTCTCCAGATGATTTGGTCACTCCCAGGTGTTGTACAGAATGATTTAGGGATTCCCTAATAGCTCAGTTGGTAAAGAATCCATCTGCAATGCAGGAGACCATGGTTCTATTCCTGGGCTGGGAAGATCTGCTGGAAAAGGGATAGGCTACCCACTCCAGTATTCTTGGGCTTCCCCAGTGGCCCAGATGCTAAGGAATACACCTGCAATGTGGGAGATCTGGGTTCAATCCCTGGGTTGGGAAGATCTCCTGGAGAAGGGAAAAGCAACCCACTCCAGTATTCTGGCCTGGAGAATTCCATGGACTGTAAAGTCCATGGGGTCACAAAGAGTCAGACACGACTGAGCAACTTTCACTTTCACTTTCAAACTCCCTTTCATTACTCTAATAACGATATACAGTTAACTGGAATATTACCATAACTCTTTAATTCTCTTGGCCATCATAGACAACCTTGAAATGCAGAAATCTTGATGGTGGCCCAAGCACTTTGCCTTCCAGCATCACTGTCAGTTACACACTAGGTTTGTGGCTGGTGGCACTGTGTTTATTTCAATGTTTGGTCCATTTCAATGTTTATTGTCTGGAGCTGGTCGTGCCATTTTTAGATTGAATGTATATTTGCTCTGTAGGGATGGGAATAGAAAGATAAGCTTTTTGTTTGTTTGTTTAATGAAGCAGGTGACCAGGGAATTCAGGAGAAACACATTCCATTCCATACCCAGTCAATACACATCAAGAAAAAAGGAAGTTGCTTGTTTCATTTTTTTTAAAATCGCAGCTTCCTTTATTATCATTTAATGGAACTAATTACCATTTTGGCCAACAGTTTTCCTTGATTACTTCTATGAATCTGTTTTTCATTTTCCTTAAAGGAAGACATTATTGTTAGAAGCAGCAAAAATCCCTTAATATCCCCTCAAGAGTTTATTCTTTTTTTCAATTACTTTTAAGGCAGAATTCAAAGATTTAAATTTTTAAAAGTTTCGAGAATTCATGCATCAAAGATTTTTATTTTTAGAAGCAAACGGAGATGGCACCAAAAGAGCACACCATTATTTCTGGTAAGATCCCTGAAATAGCAATAACCGTATGCTTTAATTTTAAAATAAGAAGTAAGGAACACATACTTAAAAGGTGTAACATTTTAAAATGTTATAATTTGGTATAATGGTGTGTGTGGTTATCATTTTTTTTTTCATTTAAGAGTTGTTGAAGTCAGTATTCGAGCGTGCATGTTAAGTTGCTTGTCGTGTCTGACTCTGCAACCATAGACTGTAGCCCACCAGTTTCCTCTGTCCTTGGGATTCTCTAGGCAACAATACTGAAGAGGGTTGCCATTCCCTCCTCCAAGGGATCTTCCTGACCCAGGGGTCAAACACTTGTCTCCTGTATCTCTTGCACTGACAGGCGGGTTCTTTACCATTTGTGCCGCCTGGGAAGCCCTGAGTGCAGCATACCTTACTCTTGACAAGTCATTTCATCTTCTGTCAGTCCTTTCTTTGCACCTTCCCAAGGGCTCAGTGGTAAAGAATCCACTTGCCAATGCAGGAGACACAGGAGATGTGGATTCAATCCCTAGGTCAGGAAGATCCCCTAGAGAAGGAAATGGCAACCCACTCACAATTCCTGCCTGGAAAATTCAATGAACAGAGGAGCCTGGAGGGCTACAGTCCATGGGGTAGCAAAGAGTCTGACACGGCAAGTTCTTTCTTTAATTACTTTAAAATTTTCAGAGTCTAACCATGTTCTCTGTAGAAAAAAATTGAATTGTGATGGCTTCACGACTCTGTAGATTTACTAAAAGTCTTTAAATTCTATACTTAAAACAGATAAATTTTATGATATGTAAATTGTACTTCAGTAAAGTTGTTTAAAATATGAGAAGGTAACTGAGGTCTAAAAGTTCTTTGTGTACTGATGTGCTTTGTATGTTGGATTGATGATCAGATTGATAATTGTTATTTTGGATTTGAAAGGAGTAGAAGTGAAGGTTTCTAAGGCACTATTTTTGCCATCATAGTGATTAAAGCAAAGATTCAAACCTCTCCTTTCCTGTTCACATTCTGATGTCCTGTAATCATTCATTAACAGAACTTTTAGGAAAAGGATCAAGGAAGGTCAAAGTTGAATGCTGAAATGTGTTCTGTTTCACTCCAGGGACATTTGGCTTCTTACAGTTAATTACAGGACAACTAGTGAGTACTTTAGGTTCTGGTGAGATGACCTTGAACTTTTTCACTCAATTTTCTTAGCTTTGCAAACTTTTCCCTTGCTAATGAGGATCCTTGCCCTTGGGTAGATAAAAAGAGAATCAGATTTGGTGCATCTTAGCCGGCTTTCAGAGAAAGTTAGAAAGAGAGGGTAAGACTGGACAGGTTTTTCTTGTTCTGCTTCTTGTATGTTTGTGAATTCCACAAGGAATAAAATCTAAAACATCTCCTGCAATCTCTAAAGAAGAAAAAAACAACTGTGTTGTACAGTGTGTCAAAAATTTCCATTTATTTATGGTTGTTTTAAAAAGAAGAAAACAACTCTACTTGTTCTGAAGGAAAAATAATCTGAAGAGCAGCCCGTCAAGGTGAACATTCCAATAGCACTCTCACCTCGAAACATTATTTCAAAGAAAACTCAGCAGCAAAATGTTTTCCAACTAAAGATTACACGTTCTCTGAACACATGTCCTGTTGAAATAAAGACTGTATGTAAAATATTATACACAAGGCCCTTTGGTTATACACCTAGTCCAGACCTCCCCAGTAACCATGGTCTTGACCTCTTGCTAGTATCTTTTGCACACTGGTAACCTTCCCATATGTTTTTAAACAGATTTATTCAGTAGTTATTTAAATATCATAAAATTCATTCATGTGGCATGTATAATTAATGGGTTTTAGTAAATTCATAGACTTCACCACCACCACAGTCTGAGTTAGAACATTTTTTATCACCCCCTGAAAGAAACTATGCTCTAATTTTTTTTGTTTAGTGCCTAAGGTGTGTCTGACTCTTTTTGACTGCGTGGACTATGGCCCACCATGCTCCTCTGTCCATGGGATTTCCTAGACAAGAAGACTGGAGTGGGTTGCCATTTCCTTCTTCAGGGGATCTTCCTGACTCGGGGATCAAACCCATGCTTGGGAAATCATTGATCTGTTTTCTGTTTCTATGCAGTTACCTACTTATTCTGGACATATCACACACTTGGGCTCGTGAATTGTGTGGTCTTCTGTGGCTAGCTGGTTTCACTTAGCATCACTTTTCCAGGTTCATCTGTGTTGCAGCTCGTCTTTACTGCATTCTTCATTGTTGATGACTAGGATTCCATTCTGAAGATTCATCCGTTCACCGGGTGTTGGAAATTTAGTTTGTTTCTCCTTTTTTAGCTATTATGAATAATGTTGCTAGGAACACTTCTGTGCAAATTTTTATGTGGACATATATTTTCATTTCTCTTGGGTAAACAGGTAGGTGTGGAGTGGCTGGGTCATATGGTAAGCCTATGTGTAGCATTTTAAGAAACTGCCAAATTGTGTTCCAAAAATGACCACACCATTTGCAGTCCCACCTGCAGTGGATGATGGTTCCAGTTCTCCACATCCTTGCCAGTTTTCTGTGGTGTGAAGTGATATCATACATGCATACACACACCCCTGCCACACACATACAGACACTGCCTTCAAAATGTTCCAAAAACTTTATTTTCCTGATGGAAATTCACTAACTTATTTATTTTTTAATTAATTTTTATTAGAGTATAGTTGATTTACAATGTTGTGTTAGTTTCTTTGTGCAGCAAATGTGATTCAGTTATACATATACACATATCCACTCTTTATTTTTAGCCATACATACACATGTATCCATTCTCCCCCAAATACCCCTCCTGTCCAGCCTGCTACATAACATTGTGCAGAGTTCCCTTTTTATATAGTATATCTTATTGGCTATCCATCTTAAATATAGCAATGTGTACCTGTCCATCCCCAACTCCCTAACTATCCCTTTGCCCCTTGTGCCCCCCATAACCGTACGAAAACACTTTTAACATCAAGAGAGAAGTACACGTTTCATAGCCCTTCACAGCTAAACCAGTCCAGTTTCTCCCCCATTCATGTTCAATCCATCAAAACTATAATCAAAATAAGATCAGTAATGGTATTTTTCCACTATTAAGGAGGCCAGTTCAGGAATAAAACTTGTATAAGCTATCATCTAAGTAAATTCATCTTTAAAATATATAGAGATGCAGTTCAACTGCTGAAGTTTGGTGTAGCAAAAGCTATAAACAGTTGCAGGGTAATAAACTCCAGGATTTAGGTACAGTATTTCTTCTTTCCCATTGAGAAGTCAAATAAAAATTCAAGAACATTAATAAACTTTGTCCTTACTTTCTGTAGGCAAAGCTTATCTCTAATAGATAAAAGAAACAGAGAAGCAATTGTACTGTTTTCTCACTGATTTGAGTGCTCTCCACTCCTCGTATATTTCCCTGAGACTGCCCCTCAGTGTGTTGTTTTTCATTTTTGGGAAACTTAAGCTCTAGACCACCTGGTGTGCAGTCAATTGGTCCAGGTATCCAAGACTATGGAAAACTCTAAGGACTGGGAATTATGACTATGAATTTCTTTTTTTAAATTTATTTTTAAATTGGGATATAATTGATTTACAGCATTGTGTTGGTTTCTGCTGTATAGCAATATGAATCAGCCATAAGTATACATATATCCCTTCCCTTGGAGCATTGCCCCTCCACATCCCACTCCTCTAGGTCACCACAGAGCACCAAACAGCTCCCTGTGCTATACAGCAGCTTCCTGCTAGCCATCTATTTTACACATGGTAACTATGGCTGTCTTAATACAAGTAATACATAATCACTAAACAGGTAAATTCCATGTATTTTCTTCAACAAAGATACCTCAACTTTTACATTAGTTGACTTTAGTTGGCTTGTACCAGGCTTAAAGTTAACTAGTATTTCCAATCCATTTGAAATATAGGGACTTGGGAGGCAGGAGGGAAGGGAGGATCCCTGCTATATTGGACATCCTTTCAGATCTTTCATATAGAAATAAATATATACTTGAGTGTAAAATGTCTATGAATATGCTTGCATATATACTTAATTAGTGTGTCTGCCCTCTGATGCCCTCTTGCAACACCTACCATCTTACTTGGGTTTCTCTTACCTTGGGCTTGGGGTATCTCTTCATGGCTGCTCCAGCAAAGCACACCCACTGCTCCTTACCTTGGACGAGGGGTATCTCCTTACCGCTGTGTTCCTGATCTTCAATGCGGGATAGCTCCTCTAGGCACTGAAACTATACTCACAGAAAACTAGTCAATCTAATCACACTAGGACCACAGCCTTGTCTAACTCAGTGAAACCAAGCCATGCCTGCGGGGCAACCCAAGACGGGCGGGTCAGGGAGGAGAGGGCTGACAGAATGTGGTCCACTGGAGAAGGGAATAGCAAGCCACTTCAGTATTCTTGCCTTGAGAACCCCATGAACAGTATGAAAAGGCAAAATGATATGATACCAAAAGAGAAACTCCCCAGGTCATTAGGTGCCTAATATGCTACTGGAGATCAGTGGAGAAATAACTCCAGAAAGAATGAAGGGATGGAGCCAAAGCAAAAACAATACACAGTTGTGCATGTGACTGGTGATAGAAGCAAGATCCGATGCTGTAAAGAGCAATATTGCAAAGGAACCTGGAATGTCAGGTCCATGAATCAAGGCAAATTGGAAGTGGTCAAACAAGAGATGGCAAGGGTGAACGTTGACATTCTAGGAATCAGCGAACTAAAATGGACTGGAATGGGTGAATTTAACTCAGATGACCATTATATCTACTACTGCGGGCAGGAATCCCTCAGAAGAAATGGAGTAGCCATCATGGTCAACAGAAGAGTCCAAAATGCAGTACTTGGATGCAATCTCAAAAATGACAGAATGATCTCTGTTCGTTTCCAAGGCAAACCATTCAATATCACAATTATCCAAGTCTATGCCCCAACCAGTAATGCTGAAGAAGCTGAAGTTGAATGGTTTTATGAAGACCTACAAGACCTTTTAGAACTAACACCTAAAAAAGATGTCCTTTTCATTATAGGTGACTGAAATGCTAAAGTAGGAAGTCAAGAAACACCTGGAGTAACAGGCAAATTTGGCCTTGGAATGAAGCACGACAAAGACTAGTAGAGTTTTGCCAAGAAAATGCACTGGTCATAGCAAACACCCTCTTCCAACAACACAAGAGAAGACTCTACACATAGACATCACCAGATGGTCAACACTGAAATCAGATTGATTATATTCTTTGCAGCCAAAGATGGAGAAGCTCTAAACTGTCAACAAAAACAAGACCAGGAGCTGACTGTAGCTCAGATCATGAACTCTTTATTGCCAAATTCAGACTTAAACTGAAGAAAGTAGGGAAAAACGCTAGACCATTCAGGTATGACCTAAATCAAATCCCTTATGATTATACAGTGGAAGTGAGAAATAGATTTAAGGGCCTAGATCTGAGTGCCTGATGAACTATGGGATGAGGTTCATGACATTGTACGGGAGACAGAGATCAAGACCATCCCCATGGAAAAGAAATGCAAAAAGCAAAATGGCTGTCTGGGGAGGCCTTACAAATAGCTGTGAAAAGAAGGGAGACAAGAAACAAAGGAGAAAAGGAAAGATATAAGCATCTGAATGCAGAGTTCCAAAGAATAGCAAGAAGAGATAAGAAAGCCTTCTTCAGCGATTAATGCAAAGAAATAGAGGAAAACAACAGAATGGGAAAGACTGGAGATCTCTTCAGGAAAATTAGAGATACCAAGGGAACATTTCATGCAAAGATGGGCTCGATAAAGGACAGAAATGGTCCGGACCTAACAGAAGCAGAAGATATTAAGAAGAGGTGGCGAGAATACATGGAAGAACTGTACAAAAAGATCTTCATGACCCAGATAATCATGAAGATGTGATCATTAATCTAGAGCCAGACATCCTGGAATGTGAAGTCAAGTGGGTCTTAGAAAGCATCACTACGAACAAAGCTAGTGGAGGTGATGGAATTCCAGTTGAGCTGTTTCAAATCCTGAAAGATGATGCTGTGAAAGTGATGCACTCAATATGCCAGCAAGTTTGGAAAACTCAGCAGTGGCCACAGGACTGGAAAAGGTCAGTTTTCATTCCAATTCCAAAGAAAGGCAATGGCAAAGAATGCTCAAACTACTGCACAATTGCACTCATCTCACATGCTAGTAAAGTAATGCTCAAAATTCTGCAAGCCAGGCTTCATCAATACGTGAACCGTGAACTCCCTGATGTTCAAGCTGGTTTTAGAAAGGCAGAGGAACCAGAGATCAAATTGCCAACATCCACTGGATCATGGAAAAAGGAAGAGAGTTCCAGAAAAATATCTATTTCTGCTTTATTGACTATGCCAAAGCCTTTGACTGTGTGGATCACAATAAACTGTAGAAAATTCTGAAAGAGATGGGAATACCAGACCACCTAACGTGCCTCTTGAAGAATCTGTATGCAAGTCAGGAAGCAACAGTTAGAATTGGACATGGAACAACAGACTGGTTCCAAATAGGAAAAGGAGTACATCAAGGCTGTATATTGTCACCCTGCTTATTTAACTTATATGCAGAGTACATCATGAGAAATGCTGGGCTGGAAGAAGCACAAGCTGGAATCAAGATTGCTGGGAGAAATATCAATAACCTCAGATATGCAGATGACACCACCCTTATGGCAGAAAGTGAAGAGGAGCTAAAAAGCCTCTTTATGAAAGTGAAAGAGGAGAGTGAAAAAATTGACTTAAAGCTCAACATTCAGAAAATGAAGATCATGGCATCCGGTCCCATCACTTGGAAACAGTGTCAGACTTTATTTTTTGGCTTCCAAAATCACTGCAGATGGTGACTGCAGCCATGAAATTAGAAGACACTTACTCCTTGGAAGAAAAGTTATGACCAACCTAGATAGTATATTCAAAAGCAGAGACATTACTTTGCCGACTAAGGTCTGTCTAGTCAAGGCTATGGTTTTTCCAGTGGTCAAGTATGGATGTGACAGTTGGACTGTGAAGAAGGCTGAGCACCGAAGAATTGATGCTTTTGAACTGTGGTGTTGGAGAAGACTCTTAAGAGTCCCTTGGACTGCAAGGAGATCCAACCAGTCCATTCTGAAGGAGATCAACCCTGGGATTTCTTTGGAAGGAATGATGCTAAAGCTGAAACTCCAGTACTTTGGCCACCTCATGAGAAGAGTTGACTCATTGGAAAAGACTCTGATGCTGGGAGGGATTGGGGGCAGGAGGAGAAGGGGACGACAGAGGATGAGATGGCTGGATGGCATCACGGACTCGATGGATGTGAGTCTGAGTGAACTCCGGGAGATGGTGATGAACAGGGAGGCCTGGCGTGCTGTGATTCATGGGGTCGCAAAGAGTCGGACACGACTGAGCAACTGAACTCAACTGAACTGATACTTAATTAGTGGGTCGACATTATACATTATACTATTATCTTTATGTTGTACCAGAGGCTGAGTACCAGCTTTTTTTTCTTTACATTTAATTCATTTTAGATAACTTTTCAGGTTAAAGTGTCTGCCTGCAAAGCAGGAGACCAAGGTTCGATCCCTGGGTCAGGAAGATCCCCTGGAGAAGAAAATGGCAACCCACTCCAGTACTCTTGCCTGGAGAATCCCATGGACAGAGGAGCTTGGTGGGCTACAGTCCACGGGGTCACAAAGAGTCGGACATGACTGAGTGACTTCACTTTCACTTTCATATTAATGTGTTCATTAAAAATAGTTATATAATCTCCTCTATTTGCATCTTATACATTTAAAAATTAGTTCCCTATTGTTGGACATCTTCCCCTGTGATTCAGTGGTAAAAATTCTATTTACCAATGCAGGAGACACAGGAGACCCAGGTTTGATCCCTGGGTTGGGAAGATCCCTGGAGAAGGAAATGGCAACCCACTCCAGTATTCTTGCCTAGAGAATCCCATGGACAGAGGAGCCTGGCAGGATACAGTCCATGGGGTCACAAAGAGTCAGACACAATGGACACACACACATGGATATTGTTGGACATTTAGAAAACACACACACCCATATATATCACATCACGCTTATATAGTAAAAGTACAGAAGAGCAGCGTCTAAAGGATTTTTAATTTTAATACATAGTGCCCATTACCCTCCCCAAAGAATACGATTCCAAATTCTATGTATAGGAATGCATATTTCTCAGACTTTTATCAACATATTTATGGCATTCTGTGTCTCCTTGTTGTACAGGACTCATTTTGCCAATATATTAAGACCATTAGTACTGACCATAAATGAAAAGAAAAAAACAGTCATAAATATCGTATTCCTAAATCAGCCACTTTTGGCCTCTGAGTTGAGGTATCAGATCTCTTATTTTGCAGCTAAGGGAGCATAGACTCAGGGAGTCAGGTACTCATCCAGAACTCCAGATCTCTCAAGAGTCCTTGAAGAGCAAAGGTCACCTTGACTGTGACCCTGCAGGGCTTCCACAGCACAGTCCAGCATCTCTTCAGTAGGAAGAAGTGCTTCTGCTTCATGCCAGCCTCGATGAAGCATGGGACATGAAGACGGAGATAATCACCACATGGGCTATTTTCCATCTCACTCATAAATGAAGATGATCTGCACCAGTCTTGTTCTCTGGACTGAGGCAGACAACACATTTGTTTCCTTGGTCTTAGCAGTCAAGACTGTCTTTTCACTGCTGTTATGGCTGGAAATATTGGTGACATGCTCAGCCTCCCCACCATCAGCTTAATTTCCCTCAAGGGAGTGACTGATGCAGTGATACTAAACATGGACACAGGAGAAAAAAAAAAAGACCTCCTTTAAAGGACTGTGAATAAAAGTGAATAACAGTGAATACAAGAACATAATGTGATCTAAGGATGACAGCCAAGCTTGTGTTTACATTGGAGAGTATCTTATTTCATCACCCCCAAGTTTATTTGGTCAAAGGTGGCCTCCTCTTAAATTGGGATTTTGCTCCTGGTACCATTCTCTGAGGAACAGTGAGCTCACACAAGTAATGGATCCTGCTCCTTTGTGGATCAACCCTGAGCTCAGCTCCGTGGGTTCAGATCCACTTGGATCTTGGATGTGTGACTCTGGGACACATTCTATGATTCTATGATTTAGAATCTGAGCATCTGTTTTGTACTCTATCAAATGGACGTGACAATGCCTCCTTTTCAGAACCTTGTGTGTCTGTGGCAAGTTCACCTGTGCTGGGCACTTGACCAAGACAATCCGAAACGCACAATAAAACCTTCACAGTCTCTGCTCTCTTTCTTCCTGCCCTTGTCGAGGGAGCCCCGGATTCAGGGAGGAAGATGAAAGCTGCTGACTGGCTCCTGGGAACTGACAGAGATTTCTGGACTTTGGTTTTAGGAAGTCTTTGGCAGTAAGGGTGGTCTGGTTGGTGAAAGTGGATATGGAGGGTATGAGTGTAGGCAACAGATGTCAGATAACAAAAGTTGGAAGATAGGTTTTAGGAGGATCTTTGAGACCAGACAGAGAAATTTTCTGAATTTTCAGTCTGCTTTAGGGAATGGAGGCTTTCAGTGCCAGAAAACATAAACCCAATATGGATCCCCATGAGAGAAAGCATAGCTGATAGCCAAGGTCTTAAAGTTGATCAAGAAACATGATTTCTAGTCTCTGGAAGCAGAGCATGGCCTTAAACCCAGGCCAGATGAGGGCCAGCCAACAATGAGAGCTGATGTTAGAGAAATGCCTCAATTTCACTCCAGCCATCATTCTGAAATGTCATCCCAATGGCAATCAACTGACTTGGAGATCCCAGGGCTGGGAGCTGGCAGGCTGGGGCCAGTTAGGACCACAGCAGGTGGGCCAGTGAGCTAATCTGATGGGCTCAGAGAACAGAGATGCGGCCAGGAAAGACAGGATGTCAGGAAATTCAAGATCAAGGGGCAAGGATACCTAAACCTAGGCAAAGATTTCAAGTTCAAGAGATCGGCATCTAGGGAGGCATGAGCTTTAGGGAAAACAAGCAGGACCCTAAAGGGCCCTTCCAGGCACAAAGCCTTTCTTTGTTTCCCATTTCTTATTTGTAAGACAATAGCTTTCAGTCAACTAGACCTTCTCTGAGTTCCAAAAGGCAAATGAAAATAGTTACTAAGTAGAAGAGTGAGGCGATGCAGGGAGGAACAACAGTGAAATATGGGAGAAGGAGAATATAAAAGAAATTTTAAAATGTGCTGTTTGGGCTTTAGGAGATCAAAGTCCAGTTGTTTAGCCATTAAGTGGGGTCTGACTCTTTTGTGACCCCATGGAATGTAGCTGGCCCGTCTCCTCTGTCCATGGGATTTCCCAGGCAAGAATACTGGAGT
This sequence comes from Nanger dama, assembly GCA_917880005.1. NCBI lineage: Eukaryota > Metazoa > Chordata > Mammalia > Artiodactyla > Bovidae > Nanger > Nanger dama. The sequence goes on from CAKJTW010000023.1 coordinate 32,245,638, forward strand.
GGGTTGCTATTTCCTTCTCCAGGGGATCTTCCTGACCCAGGGATCAAACCTATGTCTCCTGAATTGGCAGGCAGATTCTTTACTGCTGAGCCACCAGGGAAGCCCAAAGAATCCAGTAGAGGATACCAAATCTTTATCGCTGTATCTATTATCTGTAGGTCTATCTATCTGTCTAAAAATCTTTCTCCAAAAGCCAGGAGAACAGAATAAAGTGGTGAGCATTATGGGATAAATTAGAGAAGTTTCTGGAAAGTTTTGACTTTTGAAATTATCCTAAAGGAAATAGGGAGTGCCAAAGTGAATGGAAGAGGGACTGATAGACATGGGGTTTTGGAGGGAGTGAGTCCCAGTCACTTGGTTCAGTAGGAAGGGAAAAGTGTTGTATGGAGCAGTGTGAGGATGTGAAGGGTGGAGTTTTACTCAGAATGAATCCTACAGATCCTCAGGACTGGCTTATGGGCAAATAGAGAGGAAGGTCCCAGAGGCAGCAATGCTCCAATGAGACCGGTGGTTCTGACCGAAGCTGTGGCCCTCTCTGACTTATCTGAAAGAGCTCAACCCTGGAAGGGTGTTCCTATTTGCTTAAGCAAACAATGTTCAACCTTCCAACAACATCGTCTGTACCTGGGCACCTCAGGGCATCTCAGAGAGCCTATGGAGAGGGGCCAGGTGGATGTGGAGTCCTCTGAAGATCTGACAACTTTTCTTTATTGATTCATCCTCTGGGGCTCTGCTGCTTTGACCAGTGTGAGTACCCTGGTTGAGGGAATTTGCCATGTGTGGGTTTTGTTCAGACGATCACATCTTCACAGCCTCTGTACTCGGAGGAGTCTTCCGTGGGAGTGTTTATGTCAGATGAGCTCTGCTGTGAACAGCACCACCAGCAGTGCCAAAGGCGCTCAGTTTCTCTATCCGTGAAATGAAGATGTATGGGTCAACCGGTGACTCTCAATTCTGTTTTTTTGCTTTCAGAGAATACACATAGAGGTTGGAAAAACAGCTCTTGGGAATGTCACCATTGAGTGAAACCTCATCTCTGGAGACAAGGATGAAGACTCCATCATAAGATGCTCCTCAGTGGCCAGGAACACATGTCTAGCGTGGGGCCAAGTGAGGAGTATGTTGGAAAGGGAGACTGTGTTACCCTGGAAACCCTCAACTCTTTAGAGAAGACATTCATTGTCTGAGATTGTCAAAAAACAGAATGGACTAAACAGGAATTTTGTATATTTGCACAGTATCTTGAAACTATCACAATTTGTCCCTTTTTGTTGTTAAATCAAACTAGCATACCTATAAGGTAAGGTAAGGTGAAGTCGCTCAGTTGTGTCCGACTCTTTGCAACCCCGTGGACTGTAACCTACTAGGCTTCTCCGTCCATGGGATTCTCCAGGCAAGAATACTGGAGTGGATTGCCATTTCCTTCTCCGGGGGATCTTCCCGACCCAGGTATTGAACCTGGGTCTCCCACATTGGTGGCAGACACTTTAACCTCTGAGCCACCAGGGCAGTCTATATTTTATTAAAAACCTGTGAGCTCAGGACTTCCCTCGTGGTCCAGTGGTTAAAAATCTGCCTTCTAATGCAGGAGATTCACGTTCAATCCCTGGTCAGAGAACTAAGATCCCACATGCTGAGAAGCAATTAAGCCCCCCCCCATCCCGTCACAACAAAGAGCCCATGTGCTGCAACAAGACTCAACACAGTCAAATAAATAAATATTTAAAACAAACCAACAAAACCCTCTGACCTATGTGTTTTGTTGCAGCAAAAAGGTGCTGAGTTTTTTTCTGAAAAGTATGGCAGGAGATTTCTCAAAAGTCCTGTGCTCATATGTTTGAAAATAAGGTACAGAATATGTTTTTATTTTTGTGTGTGATGAAATATTATCAAATTATTCACATGCAAGATGGCCTTATTATTGAAGTATTCATTATCTGAGTTCTTGCTAACTTGAAGTTATGTAGAGAAACAAAGGTCATCAGAACATTATTGACTAAGGAGCTTAAACAATTATAAAATTAGCACACATTCAAATTTTCCCTCTTTGCACCTAACTCTTAAACATCTAATTATTCAATGCAGAATGAAATTGAAAATCTTGTTTAAAAATATGGGAGTGATGCATTTGATGAAAAGAAATGTTGCTGAACTCTTTCAACTACAGGTCACAGCACTGACAAATGAGAATCTGGCATAATTTACCAATTAAATTGAGGAAGAGAAAAAATGCACAAAGTTGACTACAGAATAGTTATTTCAAAAGGAAATAACTTGATTATATAAGGATTAGATAAAACCCTGGGAAAACTGATGAAAGCTTCAACTATTTTTGCAAACATGACCCTCAGACATGAAGTGAAGGATCTTATCAAGTAATCATACAAATAAAGAAAAAAACAAAATTACCACAACTTTTATTTTCTAGAATCTATACTAAGAACACAGTTCTAACAATATAGTTGTTTGATCTTGGCCACACTCCTTGGTGTGTGGGATCTTAGTTCCCCAACCAAGATGGAACCCATGCCCCCTGCATTAGGAGCCCTGAATCTTAACCAGTGGACTGCCAAAGAAGTCCCAACAATATAGCTTTATTTGCAACATAAATTTAATAACATGTAAGATAAAATAGATTTATTTTTATAATTCTTGTCTTATTTTTAAAAATAAAGACTCAAGTCAAACTGGATTTTTCAAATTAAAAATCTGGCTTAAAATTCAACATTCAAAAAACAAAGATCATGGCATCTGGTCCCATGACTTGATGGCAAATAGATGGGAAAAATGGAAACAGTGAGAGATTTTATTCTCTTGGGCTACAAAATGACTGCAGATGGTGACTGCAGCCATGAAATTAAAAGATGCTTGCTCCTTGGAAGAAAAGTTATGACCAACCTAGATAGCATATTAAAAAGCAGAGGAATTACTTTGCTGACAAAGATCCATCTAGTCAAAGTCATGGTTTTTCCAATAGTCATGTATGGATATGAGAGTTGGACCATAAAGAAAGCTGAGTGTGAAGAATTGATGCTTTTAAACTGTGGTGTTGGAAAAGACTCTTGAGAGTCCTTTGGACTGCAAGGAGATCCAACCAACCCATCCTAAAGGAAATCAATCCTGAATATTCATTGGAAGAACTGATGCTGAAGCTGAAACTCCAATACTTTGGCCACCTGATGAGAAGAACTGACTCACTGGAAAAGATCCTGATGCTGGGAAAGATTGAAGGCAAGAGGAAAAGGGCACTGCAGAAGATGAGATGGTTGGATGGCATCACCAACTTGATGGACATGATTTTGAGCAAGCTCCAGGAGTTGATGATGGACAGGGAAGCCTGGAGTGCTGCAGTCCATGGGGTCACCAAGAGCTGGACATGACTGAGCAACTGAACTGAAGAGTTGATGTACAATAGTATATAAGTTACAGGAGTATAATATAGTGATTCACAATTTTTAAAGACTACATTCAGTTTGCAGTTATTATGAAATATTGGCTATATTCCCTGTGTTGGACAATATATTCTTGTAGCTTATTTTATACAAACTGAATTTAAAAAATAATTACAAAGAAAATTTTGACCTCATCTAGGTACCAACTACTGTCATCTAGTAAAACCCTACATATAGGCACTTTCCATGTCAGTGCTTTTCAGCTTTCTATTTCACATGAACTATTTTGTTTCCCTCCATATTTTCTCTGAAGTACATTTACTTAGTTCTTTGTATTTAGAAATAACTCCACTTGTGCTGGGCTTCCCTGGTGGCATAGTGGTAAAGAATCCAGCTGCAGTGCAGGAGTGGATTCCACACCTGGATTGGGAAGATCTTCCAGAGAAGGAAATGGCAACCCATTCCAGTATTCTTGCCTGGGAAATCCAAAGGACACAGGAGCCTGGCGGCCTATAGTTCATGACTTTGCAAAGAGTTGGACATGACTTAGCACCTCAACCACCACCACCTACTTGTGCTACTTTTTTAATCTTCTCCATAGAAAGCAAAAGATTCCAGTGCTATAAAACTCACTCATCCGAACATGGCAACTCACTCCAGTATTCTTGCCTGGAGAATCCCAGGGAGGCAGGGGCCTGGTGGGCTGCTGTCTATGGGGTTGCACAGAGTCAGACACAACTGAAGTGACTTAGCAGCAGCAGCAGCAGCAGCATCCGAACATTGATTATGTCCACTGTTACTAAATACAAGTATAAGAGCCTGCCTGCCACCTTCCAGGGCAATGTTTCTCCATTTTCCCCCATTATTGCTCTTTTTAGACAATTGCCCCTAATTGCTTACCAATTAATACCATAGATACACTGTGTATATCTTTATGTTCTGTGGCCCGTGGGGGATGTATTAGATTTCTGTTGCGGCTATAACAAATGACCACAAACTTAACAGCATAAACATACAAGTGTGTTATCATATGTCTGTAGTAATAGAAGTGTGACTCACCATGTTAAAATGATGAAGCTGGAGGGATGCATTCCTTTATAGAAACCTAATGGAGAATCTGTTTCCAGCTTTTAGAGGGCACTCACATGTCTTTGCTGGGGTCCTCTTCCTCCACTTTGAAAGCAAACACCTCATCTGTGACTTCTCTTCCTTGTCTTACTTTCCTCTTGTACTTTTAAGGACCCATGTGATTACATGCGGCCCACCCAGATAATCCAAAATCATCTCCCCATTCTGAAGACAGCAAATTATCAAGTTTAATTCCTATTTTTCACATGACATACATGTTCCCAGTTTCCAGGGATTAGGGCATAGACTTCTCTGATGGGCCAAGGCCAGAGTTAGGGGGACATTTTTCTGGCTGCCATAGAAGGCCACAAACCACTGCAATACCTAACATTTTCTTGCACTTTGAGAAGCAATTTTCACCCCACTGGGGGCAGTATCACCCCTCTAGGAACACAGGTTCTGGGTATCAGCTCTCCCATCATCTCCCTTTGCCTTTGAGGTCTTTAGCCAGTGTTTGATATCCTTCCAGATGAGAAATTCCTAGCAGATTATAACAAATTTTCCAGATACTCCTGTGCATCTCAATGCACATTTTTCAAAATGAGAAATTAACAAAACACATTTATTTTTAATCTAGAAAATCCACCCTTGACTCGATTCATTACTGCCCACAAGTGAGGAGTCTTTAATTATTCAGTCAGTCTATGAGGCACATACACAATTGTGTCAGATAAAGATTTCTTTATGTAATCATTAGAAATACTAGAAACCAACATTTAGATTGAGGGGAAAAAAAGTGAAATGTACTTTAGGTTCTTTTGTCTATTGCTCAGTGTTTCTGTCTCTTAAACATACTTTTGCTATAAATAAACTATCTCTGGGTTTTCTTCTGCAATATGGTATACAGAAACTGCAGGTAAAAACATGCATTCTCCAGGGAAATGATCAAGCACATTGCTTCCTTTGTTTGCTGCAGGTATTGCTGTGGAAGCAGCAAGAAGGCTGACATTTGAGGCCTGGAGGCTTTCCACATTGAAGTCTTTTTCTTAAAAAAAAAAAAAAAAAAAGCCTTGAGGCAAATCATCAGATTTCTGTTCCCTCTGTTACATCAATTAATGGCACCTGAAAATCCAATTCAACTTAATTTTCTTGTAATGGAAACCTAGAGAAAAATGCCTCTTTTTCAAAGGAAATCCACCTGAAAAACTGTCCTGGCTATCAAAGATGATTGTACTCTGGGCTTCAGGATGGCAGAGACAAAGTCACAGTAATCGTGTCCAGAAAATGAGACAATTTCAAAGCACAGCTATATCTATTTAGATAATTGCTCGGGAAGGAAGGCATTGATTTCTATGTTTTAAAAATCAAATCACTTGTAATAGTCAGAGAGTTCTCTTCATGGAGATGAAGCTTCTCCATTTTTGTTTAGGCAATTTTAAAGGATCTGGCAATTCCACTCCCCTCCTCCCCACCCCACATTTAAGATGATACTGTGGAGAAGCCACAAGTCCGTCAAGCAAGAATCCAATTCTTAATTAAATTGCACAATAGGTCAAGTAGGTTTTCAATAAGCTTGGTTCGCCAAGTCCCTTAAGCTCAACCGCATATCTATTTAATAAGGAGCCCTAGGTTGGCTGTCTTGATGCTGTGGGTGCTAGAAAATTCCTTCTTTCAGCCTAATTATACCCACAGACTGCCCCCAAATTAAGCAAGCTTTTCCCCATCCTCTAAAGAATAATCTCTGCTTTCTGAACAAAGAAATGTCCAAAATGATCCAGTCATTTGAGCCCATAACTGGCTCAAATAGAAAAAGCCACGAAATCCCAAACATCAGAGCAGTTCTTCACCACCTCCATCTGCAGCCCCTACTTCCTGTCAGTCTACAAGGGTGGGGTGGGAGTGTGGGTGGGAGGCTCCACAGGGAGGGGATGAAAGTGAAAGTATTAGTCGCTCAATGGGCTCCCACTCTCTGCAACCACATGGACTGTAGCCTGCCAGGCTCCTCTGTTCATGGAGTTCTCCAGGCAAGAATACTGCAGTGGATTGCCATTCCTTTCTCCAGGGAATCTTCCCGACCCAGGGATCAAATCCAGGTCTCCTGCATTGCAGCCAGATTCTTTACTGTCTGAGCCACCAGGGATATATATATATATATATATTTATATAATTATACATAATTATACATGCTGCTAAGTCACTTCAGTCATGTTCGACTCTGTGCGACCCCAGAGACGGTAGCCCACCAGGCTCTGCCATCCCTGGGATCTCCAGGCAAGAGTACTGGAGTGGGCTGCCATTGCCTTGTCCGATAATTATACATAATTATATATATATATATAATTGTGACTAATTTACATTGTTGTACAGCAGAAACCAACACAACATTGTAAAATAATTATTCCTCCATTAAAAAATAATAAAGCAAGCAAAACAAACAAGCTGCTGCTTCTCTGGACTTTTTCTGATGGCTCCCAGCTTCAATCCCAGCATCTTCCACTCTTGCCTTTCACTATTCTCCCTGATCCAAAGGGATCTATTTGAAGTGAGATTACGGTTAGGTTATGTCACACTGGTTAATTTCTCGTGTCATGCAGAGTAAAATCCAAAATTCTCACATGCCCACCACGTATCTTTTGATCTGCCAGCCAGTCTTCTCTCTGACGTCATCTCCAAACACTTTTGATTCCTTCCTGATGCTCCAACCACGAGGAATCCTTACTTTCCCTCAAACACAGCAAGTGTGCTGGCCCTGACTCTGGCCTTTGCACTTTCCTCTGCCTGGAATGTTCTCCCCCAGATTTCTGAGTGGTTCATTCCTCCATGTCACTCCCCTCTGCATAATGGAGAAGTTTTCTCTGCTCATCTCATTTACAATGGCACATCTCTATTCCTCTCTCCCTTTGGCCAGTTTTATTTTATTTTGCCAGGCTGTTATCACCCTGTAATATACAATTATTTGTTCATAAGGCTTCATGGCTCTCCTCTCTATAATGTGAATTCCACAAGATTAGGGTTTGGCTTTGCTGACTGTTCTATGGCAAGACCTGTGCCCAGCATGTGTTGCTCAGCATATTTTCTTTATGGGGCAAAGGTTTACTGGGCATCACCTGTGTTCATGGTACAAGGATGGCTCAGCCATGAGGGAGCCACTGCACAAAGAGTGATACTGCAAAGGAGTGAATGAATAGCATGTGGAGATGATGGGAGAATTCCAGTTGAACCAGTCCAGTTACGCAGCTTACTCGTTTTGAAACTTTCTGCTCCTGTAAAAATTAATTGATAACGTTTGCCACATCAAATCACTGCAAATATTAAATAAAGTAGATGAAAGTACTTAGCAAGGTGTTGTCTTCTGGACTTGAACCCATGGCTTCTGACTTTTTAAAAAATTAATTAATTTTAATTGGAGGCTGATTACTTTCTACTATTGGGTTGGGGTGGTTTTTGCCATACCTCGACATGAATTTAATCCAATACATCTTTCAACCCCTGCAGGTGCTTGGGAGAATCAGACAGCTACATCTGTTAAGAAATGGTTGGGTTCAAAGCACATTTATGCTCAAAATGGTGATCTTTGCTGTTGAGACTGGAAGCAGCTGGGTTCTCACCCTTTTAAAATAGCTGCTGTTTTTGAATAGCAAATTCTTTTTCATAAATAGAAGAAGAGATAGAAAGCCCTAATAGCATTTTATGCCCTACCAAATGAATGTCCCTCTGCCATCATGACTGCCATGACATTCTACTTCAGCCACGACTGTTGGTTAGGACGGATGATGTATATTCCAGCACGAATGCTGTCCCACCTGTTTCACACTGTTCTGCAGTGTGAAGCTTACTTTCTGCTTCCTTGAGTAGCTACTCTGTTACCTTTTGCAGCACCTAACCTAAGGGTTTCAAATTTCATGCATTTGAGGTGAATCTAACGATTAGCATCTGAGTACTACTATCAATGCATAATCTCTTTTTAGTAGGAATTTCTCCTTTTGGATGATACACATCTCAGTAAGTGTTGTTTCTAAGTGTCTGGTTGTTCAGTCCTGATGGTTCTGTGTTAAGAGGACATTTTCATTTTTTTTAGTGGAAATAATTTGACAATACTCTTAGAAAGTCCTTTATGTAAACTGAATTGTTATCTGTAAAAGGTGATACGCACACACATTTATGTTTTATCTTCATTCACATAGCTGATTGATAATTCTCAGCAGTACTGTGTGTGTGAGGGCATGCACTGTGGGTTGGGATAAGGATTCATTCTAAGAATGTATTTCTTTATTGCTTCTTGACATTGACAATCAGAGAAAACCTATAGAATTTCCACCTCATATACATATATATATTCCTACATATATACAAGTTATCTTAATAAAATTTAAGTTTGAATTTTATTACATTCATATGGAAGTTATGCACTTAGGGTTTTAAAGTTACTTTAATTCCTGAAGTGTTCTCTGGCTTTTACACTACATTATAGTAACAAATAACAGCTATATTTGCATTTTAAAATGTACCAAAGTATTATGCTACAAACGGATTTTTCAGAGTAGATCAATATAAAATATATGGTATCTAATTTTTATATGGGCTGTGAGAACTATCTGAATGTGTTAATATGAACAAATGGATATTCCCTTTTTAAAATAAACAAATAAAACATAATAGGAAAAATCAAGAATATCAATTACATTTAATGAATCATAAAAATGTAAACTTTGTTTTTAGCTGTAAAAGCTACTGAAAAGAAAAATAACTCTCTTTCTCAGAGAACAAACAGCTCTTATTTATAATTTATCACTTTAATTATCCTTTTAATTTTATATGCATAAAATAATGAATTGTTCCTTTCAACAAGGAAGGGAAAAGAGGTCACATAAAATTATTTTAGAAAGTTTCAAAGTACATAAATACTTCTGAAAAAAGAAATCGTGGTGTGTGTGCCCTCAATCATGTCCAACTCTTTGTGACCCCATGGACTGTAATCCATCAGGCTCCTCTGTCCATGGAATTTTCCAGGCAAGAATACTGGAGTGGGTTGCCATGTCCTACTCCAGGGGATCCTCCTGACCCAAGGATTAAACTCACATCTCTTGCATTTCCTGCACTGACAGGCTGGTTCTTTACCACTGCACCACCTAGGAAGCCCTTAAGGAAACTGTATATGACTCTAAATTAATAAATTTCTCTCATTTAACATTTATGTCTTTGTAGTTAAAAGAGACCAAGGACTCTTAGACTTTTTTTTTTCTTGCTTACTCTTTTCTTTCAGAGAAGTCCAGTTATTTAAAAATTTGTCATACTTTCATCAACTACGAATATGAACCTCTTACAGACTGATAAGAACTGCATATGCTTTGAGCAGTATTCTAATCTCACTTGTCTGGGTCTGGCTCCCCATAGGATTTTGACTGAAACACTGGAGAAAACCTTAGACTCTTATTTAATCAGGTGGTATCACTAGTCTCTGAGGGCCTCTTCAGGTCAATATACATGTGATATTATATCCTCATTTCTTTGAAATACATTATGAATGGTTCTGAGGACTCTGCCTCTGGGAAATATAAAGCACAGTCATGATGATGAAGGAGGAAAATCTAGTGAAATGCTGAAGGTTTGGGATTTGTTCCAAGACTATATCAACTCAAATTTTATGACGTTTTTAGATGCCCTTTACTGCCCCTGAGTTCATTTTAAAACTATACTTTTATCTTGGTAATACCCTCTAGACACTTGTTAAAGAAGAATTAGTGTAATTTACAATCATGCAATTGAAGGAACACTCAACCATCATACACTCTGTCATCCACTTGAAGTTTTTCAATTAGATGTCACAGTAGAAAACTCTAGAATTCAGATTAGTCTGGCTGAAGTTACCATTTTATTGATTACAATTACCTTGAAACTCTAAAGATTAATGTAATGGAAAGATTTCGATGTCAGTTTACCCACAATTCCATGTAGTGTCTGGAGTCCAGAGGATCTCGACATTGGCTTCTGCTGCCATTAGCCTGAACCTTCTGATCCATTGCTCCAGCTGTGTTATGGTGTGCATTATTCTGGTTTTAGAGGTGCTATCAAGTGGAAGTCAAAATATATTATTTAAAATTTTCAGATAAGATATTGCTCCCAAATAATGTTGTGAAATCAACAAATATGCAAAGGAACAATTTATAAAAAATAACTAAAAGGAAGTGTAACAAAATAGTCACCATCTTTTTCACTAGAGGAAGGTAATGATTTTTCCCTTTTTCTACTATTTTGTGTTTTCTAAATTTTTTAATAAAAAGAAGTAACCAATTTTAATGATAAAACTACTGATTTTAAAACTCATACTGTATTTCTATAAAGGAATACTTTTTCTCTTTAGAAAGTTATACTAAATTATTTATGCATAATATCTGCAAATTCCTCTCAGAATTGGGTAGAAAAAAATAATAAGAATTTACACCTGGTGAACTGTTGTAGGTTACAAGATCTTGCATCCCACAACTAAGACCTGGCATGGCCAAATAAATAAAAACAAATTTTTAATAAAAATAAATAAAGTAGATAAGGATTTGACAACTAAATTCACTGTGTGGTTCTTTATCAAATCCTTGATTTAAAAATGCTGTGAAGGCTACCACTGGAAAATTTTGGGAAATTTGATGTGGACTCAATGTTAGAAAATAGACTGGATCAATGTCAAATTTTTTGAGTAGGATTATTAAATTGTGAAATATCTTTGTTCTCAGATAATGAAGACTGAAATATTTAAAGGTGAAATGTCAAGATATCAACTGATTCTTACAAAGGTCATGAAAATAAAAAGGAGAGAGAGAAGTAAACCCAATGAGGCAAAATGTTGGTAGTTGATGAATCTGGGTAAATGACATGAATGTTCACTGTCTTACTCTTATAATTCTCCTATAGGCTTAGAATTTCTTAAAATATAAAATTGGGAGTAGAGAGAACTCCAATATGTGTTTTTAATTAAAAATAGTTTTGCTACTAAAGAGAAAACACATGTTTTGCTTTAACTTATCAGATTAGCTTTCCATATTAATCAAGTAAATTAATCCATTAATCTATATTAATCCAGGTGAAGTAGCTTATTAACTGTACTTATTAGCTTTATTACTTTCAATTTCATCCAGTGACAGTATAGTCAAACAGAGTTGTATTAGTTCAAGTTCCTGAATTTTAATATTTATGGAGTGCTCTTTGAGCACTTTCAATTAAATGAAACTAGTTCAAGGAGTGCAAGATCTGATTTTTGTTAATGGACAGGTAATGCAGGGTGTTTTAGATTCAAGTTACACGCCCCCACAATGTTCTTTAAAAGTGTATCTTCTGAAGTAGTGCTTTCCTTTTTAACTGCCTAGAGAAAATTGAGAAAGAAGGGAAGAAAATGGGGAGACATGGTTTTTAAAATGACTCCATTTAAAAATAAAGCTCTTGTTTTTTCTTCCAGCTCAAATTTTGAATTCTGATGCAATGTCCCAGAAATACCTGAGCTATATATTATAGCTCAAAGAACAGGCACAGCGATTCCAAACCTCAGTAGAACCATCTTCCTGGTCATAAACTAGACTGGTTGGGATTTTTCACATTATAAATCACCTACCGCGCACAATAAGTAGTCCATAAAATTGGTAAGTAGTTTTTAAAAAGCACTGATGGGAAACTTTGAAAACTTCTACAAAACAAGTAAGATGTGAATGACCTGGAGCTTACAATCCCCAGTGTACCACAGAGTGGGGATGGGGACTCCAGTGAAAGGAAAATGGCATTTGTCCCCCTGTGTTTCCACAAAACACATTCTTTGGGCTCTCAAATCACTCAACACCTTTCCTTACCTTGGCAGGAATATCTGGCAGGTTCACTCAAAATGCTCCTGCTTCTATTGCCAAATTTATTTTACCCTTGCAGTGGTGGATGTAGCCCCCTCTTGGTTTCCATGGAAATGCCTATCCTAATGCCCATATGAGAGCACTGATTGGCTTGGACCCAGTGGTTACTCTTATATTACCATCACTCACAGGCTTGCTGTGTGGTCACTGTATTTTTCCCTGGTGTCATTTCTCCTTCCTTAGCCTATAGCCAATATGGTAGCATGGTGGCCTGCCCATGCTAGGTTGTTTTTCTTTCCTTTCAGTGTTGCTGAAGTTCTTATGGTTTTATTGTTTTACTGTATTGTCAAGTAGGACTTTTATTTCTTCTACTTCCTGTTCTGAGATAATCCATGCTAGATCTCACGGTCATGGTCATAGGATACTTGTGAGATGCTGGACTGGCATGATGCAGTACTGGTAACTTCCTCTCTACTCAGAATGAGCTTGCACCCCAGGAACGGCTCCAATGTTTAACCCTCTCCATTCCCAGAATAAGTTATTTTCCCACCCCAGACTATGAAAAGTTTCATTCCTAGGCATCAGTAACTATTTCCCTTATTCGCTTGTGTCTCTGAAGAGGCTTATTGGGAACTCTATGAACAAAGAGTTTCAGAAAGTCTAAAAGTTGCATTTATGAAATGGATAACCTTTTCAGAACTCTTATGAGCCATCTAGTAGAATTGTTATGATAATTGTTCTTTTCAAAGGACAGAACTCTCTGGTATGTATAAAGAAATGGACTTAAGGTGAATGTTCTTAAGAGATAAGAAAATATTCTTTTATTGGGAATGCTATCTGCAATAAATTAGAAGCTAAACTTGGTTACTTAGTTTCTTTTCTGTGACTTAAGGAAAATATTTGCACACTTTCATGATTTTTTTCCTTTCACTCATTCATTATGGGGTGGTTGTTATGCTGATGGTGAAGATTCTGTTAGGTAGAAGCTTAATTTTCCCTAAGAGGAATGAATTGACTAGCTTGCATAACCAATAAAAATAAAATTGGAGAAAAATTATCTTGGATAACTAGAATTTTAAGAACGTGGATAATCATTATATTAAAATAGAATTAAACATGAAATGTCAGTGGTAATATGGACTGTCTGTTTAATCTGTAAAAGCAAAATCATGACTAAGGAGAATTAATTTGTAGCCATTTTTATCCCTTTTAGAGGATAAGACACTCCCTTTCCCCTAATGGTGTTTATTTGGTCTCAGAAAAACACTTTAACTATATTTTGTCTATAAACATGGACTCCTTATTGCCAAATTTAAACTTAAATTGAAGAAAGTAGGGAAAACCACTAGACCATTGAGGTATGATCTAAATCAGATCCCTTACAATTATATAGTGGAAGTGACAGATTCAAGGGATTAGATCTGATAGACAGATTCAAGGGATTAGATCTGATAGATAGAATGCCTGAAGAACTAGGGATGGAGGTTCGTGACATTGTACAGGAGGCAATGATCAAGACCATCCACAGGAAAAAGAAATGCAAAAAGGCAAAATGGCTGCCTGAGGAGCTGAGAAAAGAAGAGAAGCTAGGGGCAAAGGAGAAAAGGAAAGATATACCCATTTGAATATAGAGTTCCAAAGAATAGCAAGCAGAGATGAGACTTCCTTAGTGATCAATGCAAAGAAATGAAAACAACGGAATGGGGAAAACTAGAGATCTCTTCAAGAAAATTAGAGATACCAAGGGAACATGTCATGAAAAGATGGGCACAATGAAGGACAGAAATGGTATGGATCTAACAGAAGCAGAAGATATTAAGAAGAGGTGGCAAGAATACACAGAACTATACAAAAAAGAGCTTCATGACCCAGATAACCATGATGGTGTGCTTACTCACCTAGAACCAGACATCCTGGAATGTGAAGTCAAGAGGGCCTTAGGAAGCATCACTACGAACAAAGCTAGTGGAGGTGATAGAATTCCAGTTGAGCTCTTTCAAATCCTAAAAGATGAGGCTGTGAAAGTGCTGCACTTAACATGCCAGCAAATTTGGAAAACTCAGCAGTGGCCCCAGGACTGGAAAAGTTCAGTTTTCATTCCAACCCCAAAGAAAGGTAATGCCAGGAATGTTCAAACTACCACACAATTGGCCTCATCTCACATGCTAGCAAAGTAATGCTCAAAATTCTCCAAGCCAGTCTTCAATAGTACATGAACCATGAATTTTCATATGTTCAAGCTGGTTTTAGAAAAGGCAGAGGAACCAGAGATCAAATGGCCAACATCCGCTGGATCATTGAAAAAGCAAGAGAGTTCCAGAGAAACATCTACCTGTTTCATTGACTACACCAAAGCCTTTGACTGTGGATCACAATAAACTGTAGGAAATTCTGAAAGAGATGGGAATACCAGACCACCTGATCTGCTTTCTGAGAAATCTGTATGCAGGTCAGGAAGCAACAGTTAGAACTGGACATGGAACAACAGACTGGTTCCAAATCAGGAAAGGAGTACATCAAGGCTGTATATTGTCACTGTGCTTATTTAACTTATAGGCAGAATACATCATGAGAAACGCTGGGCTGGATGAAGCACAAGCTGGAATCAAGATTGCCAGGAGAAATATCAATAATCTCAGATATGCAGATGACACCATCATTATGGCAGAAAGTGAGGAAGAACTAAAGAGCCTCTTGATGAAAGTGAAAGAGGGGAGGAAAAAGTTGGCTTAAAGCTCAACATTCAGAAAACTAAGATCATGGCTTCTGGTCCCATCGCTTCATGGCAAATAGATGGAAAAATGGAAACAGTGAGAGACTTTATTTTGGGGGTCTCCAAAATCATTTCAGATGGTGACTGCAGCCATGAAATTAAGAGACGCTTGTTCCTTGGGGAAAAAAGCTATGACCAACCTAGGCAGCATATTAAAAAACAAGGACATTACTTCTCCAACAAAGGTCTGTCTAGTCAAAGCTATGGTTTTTCCAGTGGTCATATATGGATGTGAGAGTTGGACTATAAAGAAAGCTGAGCGCTGAAGAATTGATGCTTTTGAACTGTGGTATTGGAGAAGACTGTCAAGAGTCCCTTGGACTACAAGGAGATCCAACCAGTCCATCCTAAAGGAGATCAGTCTGGAATATTCATTGGAGGGCTGATGCTGAAACTCCAATAATCTGGCCACTTAATGTGATGAACTGACTCATTGGAAAAGACCCTGATGCTGGGAAAGATTGAAGACAGGAGGATAAGGGAACAACAGAGGATGAGAGGGTTGGATTGCATCACCGACTCCATGGACATGAGTTTGAGCAAGCTCTGGGAGTTGGTGATGGACAGGGAAGCCTGGTGTGCTGCAGTCCATGGGGTTGCAAAGAGTTGGACAGGACTGAGTGACTGAACTGAAGTGACTGATAAACATGGACAGAGTAGAAGAAGGCTGCATGTACTTACCTTTATGTTCATGTCTTTTCCCATTTTCTTCTGGACTATTTCTTATTGTTTTATAAGCATTTGAATATTCTAGATCTTGTTGCTTGCTGTAGTAGTCATGTGGCTATTGAGTACTTACAGTGTGATTTGTCCAAACAGATGTTTTGTAAGTTTAAAATAAAAATTGAAGTTGAAACCAGTATGAAAATATGGAAACTATCTTATTACCAGTTTCTGTACTAATTACTTGTTGACATGATTACATTTTTGATATATTAGAGTAAATAAAATATGTTATTTTTGTCTGTTTCTTTTGATCATTTTGAATATGACTATTAGAAAATTTAAAATTGCCATTGTGATTCACATTATATTTCTACTGGACACCACTACTCTAGCCTTATAGCAATCTTTGGTTAGTAGCATATCTTTGTATTTGTTTGTGGGGAATTTGTCTTTCACTTTCTTCTTTGTATGTATTGATGAGAAGAAATCATGGCTCCAGTTGCAGAGTAGAGACTGAATGGGGCCAAGGAGAGAAGTGAATGAATCCCAGAAAATTTGTGGGAAAACTGCAGGTGATGAGATGTGGTGAGCAACGACACTGAATTGTTGAGGATGACTTGGGTTTTTAGCCAAACCATGGTGCTATTTTCTGTGATGAGGAGACCAAAGTGGGGGAATACATTAAGCAGGGAAAACAAAGTGATTTTTGAGCTGTTAAGTTTGATGCAGCCCAGTGGAGTTATAAATTGGGTAAATAAATCTGGAATGTTCATATTATAAATTCCCCCATGAGCAAGAAGATGAGACTTGTCTCTGTTAGCTATTGTAGTGTGCATAATAACCACAAAAATCTCCGTGGCATGTGACCATAAGCATTTATTTCTCATGCATTTGTGAAATAGTTAGGGTTCGCCTGATCTAGGCTGGGCTTCTCAGTGCAGGCTGGGCTCTGGTCTGGTCCAAAGGTGTCTACTATGGGGATCAGGTGCAAGATGCAGCAGCTACAGAAGAACCTCTTCATATCACAATCATGATGCTCATGACAGACCGACATTCTCATGTGATGTACCCTTCCCTCCTCAGGCTCAGCTGGAATTGGCACATAATCATTTCTGCTCCTATTCCATCATTCAAATAAGCTCAATGGCCAAACACAGTGTCAATGGGATTGGACACTAGACTCTGCCTACCTTAGCCACTGATACTGAAAAAGCATGTGGCAAAGTTTGTAGATATATAAGGCATTGGGATGGGAGGTGGGTGAAGAATGTGAGTAAAGAATTTTAATAAATTTTTTTGGGGGAGGCGGGGGAGGGTTGCTGAGCTGTGGGGCCTATGGAATTCTAGGTCTCTGAATGGGGATTGAACCTGGGCCCCCTGCAGTGTAAACTCAGAGTCCCAACAACTGGACTGTAAGGGAAATTCCCAAGAGTAAAGAATTTTGAACAATGATTCAGTTTACCACAAAGCTTATCATTTTCAGATCAAAATCAGGGCTGCAACATGCCTTGTTTGAAAATGGTTCTCCAGTGATTAGATATTCCTGATAACTTTTGCAGTCCAGCAGCACTGCAGGGTGACTCTAGATGTGAGGAAGAGTGATTCTGAGAATATAATAATCCTCACTAGACACATGTGGACAGACATGCTGACAGAACGTCTAGTGCTTTGGGGTCTGTACTTCTCTGACCTCTGTGTGATTAGCCTGACTGAAGAGAGGAGCAGAGCGAGTCTTTGAGAAGCTAATTCACAAACCGGGAAAATGAACAGGAGGACTCGGTTTGACTTCCTATTGTGATACTGATTCATTTTCTTTGAACTTTTCAAACTTTACCTTTCTTGATCCATAGAGTTCTCATTTGTGAAGTGGAACTGAAAAACTTGCTTTTCAGGATTATATTTGCTAGTATTTGATCTCTGTGTCCTATAGATACTTATTTTGCCAGTAACACTTCATTATATCTATTTGTTTACCTTTTCTCCTCACCCCTCCCAAAATACCACCCTCTAGAGGAAAAATAGATCAAATCTGTAATTGTAATATCCAGTACAATACTTGGGCTTCCCAGGTGGCCCAGCGATAAAGAATTTGCCTGCCAGCACAGGAGATGTAAGTGACGAAAGTTTGATTCCTGGGTTGGGAAGATTCCCTGGAGAAGGGCATGGCAACTCACTCATGTATTATTGCCTGGGAACAATGACATACCTGAGCACACACATGGCATCAGCTCAGCTGGGTTTCCTTACAATGTTGTTGTTTCACAGTACAATACTCGGCACATAGTAGGAACTTAGCAAACTTTTCTTGATCAAATTAAATGACTTCTTCATTTTTGTGTTGCAGGGACAAGGGAAACAAAGGAGGGCCATAAGTTGTGGCTGCTGACCTTCTCTGGAATGACTCTATTATAAATTATCTTACCATGTAGTAGAATGCCTTATAGGGCTTCCCAGGTGCCAATGCAGGAGATGAGTGTTTGATACCTGGGTCAGGGAAGAACCCCTGGAGTAGGAAATGTCAATCCACTCCAGAATTCTTGCCTGAAAAATCCCAAGGACAGAAGAGTCTAATGGGCTATCATTCACGGGCCACAGAGAGTCAGATACAGCTGAGCGACTCAGCACAGCACAGCACAGAATGTCTTATAAAGTATCTGACACATATTATATGCTTGGTAAATCTTATCTTTTTTTCTTTTCTATCTGCAGATTTTTAGGAGGTACAAGAATGTGTAACAGTGAGCCCCTGTCCCATGGGGCATCACAGCACCAGAATTTCTTTAATTAACAGATATTTTAATCAAACTGAAAGTTCCCTTTTGTGAAGCTAATTCTACTAAAGCTAATTGTACAAAACAAATCCGTTAAGTGCTTTAGTAGTTAAAATGATCAGAGAAGTTTTATTGCTCTGGTGAATGGTTACTTCAGAATGGTTACTAAAATATGACTGTATCAGATAGTTACGTAGGAAATGTCCCCCCAAGTTTTTCTATAGTTAAGTTATCCTGGAACAAATTTTTCAGTGTTTATCAAAATTGTCATCCTAAGTAAACTATGTAGTGCTCATTGTGTGACATGGACCTAAAGTCCTTCAGGATGTTATACACCTATCTTAATGATTCATTCTTGAAATAAAAATAAGAATGGACATCACCAAAATTAAGAAATTTTGTGCTGCAAAGTCTACCATCAAGAAGATGAAAAGACAACCAGTAGAAAAAGAAGAAAATAATTGCAGATCATATACCTGAAAAGGAACTTGCATCCTGAACATATAAAAAGTTATATAACACAATAGTTAAAAGGACAAATAATCCACTTAATAAAAGCCAAGAATCTGGACAGACATTGCCCTAAGACAATGAAAATAGCTAACAGACACATGGAAAGATACTTAATATCTTTAGTCATGAAGAAAACAAAAATCAAAACCATTATAAGCTACTACTACACAGACTAGCATGGCTATAATCAAATAGAAAATAGCAAGTGTTGGTGAGAATGTGCAGAAATTAAAACTCTAAGACATGGCTGTATGACCTTTAACATGGTTCAGGACATTTAGAAAGCCAGTTTGACCATTCTTCAAAATGTAAGACATAAAGTTACCATGTGTTGTGCTGTGCTTAGTCATGACTTAGTCACTTAGGCATGTCCGACTCTTTACAACCCCATAGTGTGTGGCCCACCAGGCTCCTCTGTCCATGGGGATTCTCCAGGGAAGAATACTGGAGGGGGTTGTCACGCCCTCCTCCAGGGGATCTTCCCAACCCAGGGATCAAACTGTATTTCAGGCAGACTCTTTAGCATCTGAGCCACCAGGGAAGCCCAAGAATGCTGGAGTGGGTAGCCTATTCCTCCTCCAGAGGGTCTTCCCGACTCAGGACCTGAACTTGATTGCAGGTGGGTTCTTCACCAGCTGAGCTACCAGGGAAGCCCAAAGTTACCATATGTGATGGTATTTGGATGTGGGGCCTTTCAGGAGGTAAACAGGTCTTCAGGGGTGGAGCCCTCTTGATGAGACTATTGCCCTCACAAGAGTGGTCAGAGAACTCAACAGTTCTAAGCAGATGGAGTTGTCTACTGCAAATGGCGCTTACCGCTCAGTGAAACTATGACAGAACATCTCTGTGCTCTATAGCCTTAGAAACATGGTGACATTTTATTTCGTCTATGTCACGGTAGAAAGAAAGCTTGTCAGATATGTGAAACCCAGGAAAAATGGTTGACATCCCATATTGAGTTAGCTATCACTCTGTCTTCTGAAGCACAAAGTTTTTATGTTTGGTCTCAGAGATGGAGGGCAAATTTGATGCTGTGATTTTTAATTGAGAGTCAGTTACACTATCCACAGTTTCACTTAGAAAAAAAAATTCATTCTGACAGACAGAAAAGACCTTATCATAAATAATAATCAAGTAACAATCAAGCCTTTAAAGGGAGAGTATTTCATTGCCAATAGCTAATACCACTCTAAATTATAGCAACAAATGCCCAAGGAACCCTCCCGAAACAAAGAGGTAATTACACTACTTCTTGGCTTTCAGGGCCAACCCAATTTTCCTCTTTGGTGTTATGTTCATTCACAGGGTTATATTTGGCTACTTAAATACTATATCATTTGCCAATATCTATAAATAGCTGTATATTATTGAGTCTTTAGGCCATCATCTGTAATTCTGCATCATTTCCCCTTTTCATTTCCCAATATACCATGCAACAGGAAAATAACTTTTCTTCACATTTTATGAGGGTGTCAGGAATCATGACAAAATGGAATTATGATTCTGTTATTTTCCTTTTGCAGCATATAATACATTAAATATTAATGTATGATGATGATTCCCTGAGAAACTTTAATTAAATTAAGTTGGCCCCTCTCCTGGACTGCTAATTACTATAATATCAATTAGAGTTGAATATGAAAACAGCATATGCCAAAATAGACAAATGAATTTTTTGCAATACTGAGCATAACCATGTAATTTTGAGGTCCTGATGGCATTTGGCTATTGATGGTAATGTGAGACTTAATCCCCCTGATCATTTTATCTTGGGTTTGCTGTTTCTGTATCTACATTTAAAAATCATAGTCCCATTGAAGGGATGGTTAGGGAGTTTGGGATCATCATGTATATACTATTTTATCTAAAATGGATAAATAACAAGGACCTACTGTGTAAGCACATGGAACTTTGCTCAATGTTATGTAGCAGCCTGGATATGAGGGGAGTTTAGGAGAGAATGGATATAGGTGTATGTACGACTGAGTCCCTTCAAGGTTCACCTGAAACATAATTAATTGGCTATAATCTGAAACAAAATAAAAAGTTGAAATAAATAAATGAAAAATATAAAGTCCCATTGAAAATTGTATAAATTCCACTAGCAGCTTCACTTCACTTTTAGTTTTTTGTCCTAAGATATCTTCTAAAAAGGTAGGCCTCTATGTGTGTGTGTGTGTGTGTGTGTGTGTGTGTGTGTGTGTATTTTTATGTGACTTTTGTTTCAGGGATAGCATTGCTCTTTCCTTTTCTTTTTCTTTTTAAAGTTAATACACTTTATTTTTTTAAGTTTTCTTCTTCTTCTTCTTCTTTTTTTTTTTTTGATGTATACCATTTTGAAAGTCCTTCATTGGATTTGTTGCAATATTGATTCTGTTTTATGTTTTGGTCTTTTGGCTGTGAGGCATGTGGGATCTTAGCTCTCAGATCTTAGCCCTCACCCCCTGCATTGGAAGATGAAGTCCTCCTCACTGGGAAGTCTTGGTATACTTTCGATTTTAGAGTAGTGTTAAACTTGCAGAAAAATTGAGCAGAAATTAGAGAGTTTCCAGATACCCACTCCCTCCTTCAAATCATGATTAAACAAATCCTCTTCCTCCCAACAGCCAAGCATTAAGAGTAATCCTAAATTTCCACTAGATGGAATTTTGGCATAACAAAAGGAAACTCTTTCCTGAGTTAAACCATCAGCCAAGGCCCAAACAACCAAAATTAAGTTTAAAAACATTTGGAGAAGCATATCTTAAAATATAAAGCACAATATTGCCAATAATCTGTTATCTAACATAACCATCACCTCAATTTTTATAGTGGAAGAGACTCTTTTAAAGAGGCATTGTGTTAAGGGTACTTCCTTTGTTTCTTCCCTGCCAAATCTAAATAGAAATAAGTATTTCCTGGGGATATGAGCCTCAGGGTGTTGTGTATGTGCTTGCAAAAAGTTAATACTTTCTTTGGAATTATCTCCATCCTGTCTGCTACCATCTTTAATCCTCTCTTTCTGTTATTGTCCAAATTACAACTTTTCTCTTATTATTTCTCTACCAGTTATACAATTAGCAGTATTGTTATATTGAAAGAGCAGGCTCTGTAGCCACATTTATTTTAACTTTTTATTTTGGCGGTACTAAGCAGCACTTGGGATCTCAGTTCCCTGACTTGGGAACAAACTCTTGAAACCTACGCTGGAGGCATAGAAAGTCTTAACCACTGGACTTCCAGGGAAGTTCCTATTTTAACTTTAAAATCTAATTCTTAAGTTGTAGTGAATGTTTGTATGTGTTTTCTGTTATTTTAAAATTTTCTGTTGCTGTTGTTCAGTGGCTTAGTCATGTCTAGTGCTTTGCAACCCTATGGACGGCAGCATGCTAGGCTTCCCTGTCCTTCACTATCTCCCAGACTCATGTCCATTGAGTTGGTGATGCCGTGCAATGATCTCTTCCTCTGTCATTCCCCTTTCCTTCTGCCTTCAATCTTTCCTAGCATCAGGGTCTTTTTCAATGAGTCAGCTATTTACATCAGGTACTGCTAAATATTATTTGTCACCTTCACTTATTGGAACCATTCACTTATGTTGATCTCTATGAAGAGAACAGTTTATTTGCCTTCCAAGTTAATAAACCAATTCAACAAAATAAAAATAACTATACTACAAGATATTTAAAATTAATACTTTTCTACCTATAGAAGCACTTTAGCATAAAAATAAGATATTTTAATATCTACAGTTAATGCATTGGTTTCCAATTTTGAATGGAGCCTGTGAAATCAGTGTAATATGCATTTAACTACATATTTTTCCTTTATCTATTTATCAATTTTTATCTTTCAGAAGTCTATACATTAAGAACTTTGGAATTTTAAAGATCAAATTGCCAACATCCATTGGATCATAGGAAAAGCAAGAGAATGCTTCATTGACCACTCAAAGCCTTTGACTGTGTGGATCACAACAAACTGTGGAAAATTCTCAAAGAGATGGGAATACCAGCCCACCTTACCTGTCTCCTGAGAAGTCTATATGCAAGTCAGGAAGCAACTGGACATGGAACAAGGGACCAGTTCCAAATTGGGAAAGGAATATGTCAAGGCTATATATTGTCAACTTGCTTATTTAACTTATATGCAGAGTATATCATGCAAAGTGCTGGGTTGAATGAAGCACAAGCTAGAATCAAGACTGCAGAGAGAAATATCAATAACCTCAGATATGCAGATGACATCACCCTTATGGCAGAAAGCAAAGAGGAACTAAAGAGCCTCTTATGAAAGTGAAAGAGGAGAGTAAAAATTCTAGCTTAAAACTTAACATTCAAAAATGAAGATCATGGCATCAGGTTCCATCACTTCATGGCAAACAGATGGGGGACAATGGAAACAGTGACAGACTTTATTTTTTTAGGGTCTCCAAAATCACTACAGATGGAGACTGCAGCCTTGAAATTAAAAGACTCTCACTCCTTGGAAGAAAAGCTATGATCAACCGAGACAGCATATTAAAAAGCAGAGATATTAATTTGCTGACAAAGGTCCATCTAGTCAAAGCTATGTTTTTTTCAGTAGTCATGTATGGATTTGAGAGTTGAACCATAAAGAAAGCTAAACACTGAAAAACTGATGCTTTTGAATTGCTGTGTTGGAGAAGACTGTTGAGAGTCCCTTGGACTGCAAGAAGATCCAGCCAGTCCATTCTCAAGGAGATCAGTCCTGGGTGTTCTTTGGAAGGACTGATGCTAAAGCTGAAACTCCAATACATCGGCTACCTGATGCGAAGAACTGACTCACTGGAAAAGATCTTGATGCTGGGAAAGATTGAAGGCAGGAGGAGAAGGGGATGACAGAGGATGAGATGGTTGGATGGCATCACCGACTTAATGGACTTGAGTTTGAGCACGCTGTGGGAGTTGGTGATGGACAGGGAAGCCCGGCATGCTGCAGTCCATGGGGTCATGAAGAGTCAGACATGACTGAGTGACTGAATTGAACTGAATGTAAAGGAAACCATAACCATAGAATTTGAGGCGTTGAGTATGACAGCAGGTCGGAGGTTTCAATATTTATTCCACTTGAATCTTTGCAAGTTATGTCTGACTGATGTTCACTTACATTTCTTCAATTGTCCCTTACCTCTTTCCTACATGTTTACTACTAAAATGTGTTATTTGATTGTAATTTCAACTGATATGTGTCTTTTCCTAAGAAATCTATAATTTACTTTCATAAAGCAACTCGTTAAATTTATTGAATTATATATGTTTTCAACCTGTTTTGTTGAGATAGCCTCTTATGTATTATGTTTTATGTCATTGTTTATGCTTCTGAAGGTTTTGCCTGAATCCTTCCATAGCCTGTGGCAACGTCCTGAATGAGTCATCTAGCATTTCACGACCTTTTCTAGCTAGAAACTTACCTGTGAACAACTGAAATACTTGAGATCAATTTTTGAAAACAGTGGATATTTCATTTCAAAGTCCAAACAGCTCAACACCCCACAGAAAAAGTAATGAAAGCCTTCAGCTGTAGAAATCCAAGGCAAAGCTCTTGACCTTTCAAAACTGTTGTCACTGTCACTCCTGATAAGAAGCTTTTAAGAGTAGAAAGCAGCTTTCACTCTTTATATGCAAAGTTTCTGGAATGAAAAAAATGACTTTTATTAACTCAAAAGCATTTCTCTATATTTGGGTGACCTTATTTGATTTATGCGTGGTCCTTTGAAGGTGTGATTTGATTTTGTAAATTCAAGATAGGAACTACATGATGAATGATCCAGGCAGACTTAGAATCAGTTCCTGAGTGGAAATGTGGCTATTTTTGGATGTAAAAATGGAATTTCAATGGCATTGTCAGAGTATCTTCAGAATACACCCAAGTGTTTTCACTAATGGCTTAAGTAATAATTGCTTAACTCTGCTGTCTTAAGTGTGATCCTCAGACTACTAGCACACACACACACACACACAAAAAGCAAGTCACTCAGTTGTGTCCAACTCTCTGTGACCCCATGGACTACAGAGTCCATGGAATTCTCCAGGCCAGAATACCGGAGTGGGTTGCTCTTCCCTTCTCCAGGGGATCTTCCCAACCCAGGGATCAAACCCAGGTCTCCCATATTGAAGGTGGATTCTTTACCAGCTGAGCCACCAGGGAAGCCCATTTTGCATTTTTCAGACCACCAGTAACAGCCTGTTTTGGGAGCTTGTCAGAAATGCAGACCATTAAGGCCTACACTAGATAACCGAATCAGAATTTAATTTTGAGAAACACTGGCTTACTCAACTCCCAGATTCAAAAGGTGAAAATTCAGACAAATCAAATGGTGGATTTTGTGAAGGATTAAACACAGGCAGTTACAACATTTTTACGAAAGCTACAATTTGTTGGTGAAGTTGAAAGGTTGTTGCTGAGCTGTGAAAACGCCAGGATTGTTGGTCTTTGGAGGAGAGGAGTTCAATCTGGGGCCAGTGACAAGGTCTGATCACTCAGAGCATTTGTGTAGTAAATTTTTATTAAAGTATAAAAGAGATAAAGTTTCTGACATAGACATCAGAAGGGGGCAGAAAGAGTGCCCCCTGCTAGCCTTTAGCAATATGTTGTATACCTATCAGCAAACTGTTAATTAGAGAAAGAAGATGTCTCAGAACTTAGAGTGGCGCCAGGCCCCTCACTTACAACATGCATTTTGAAATAACATTGACACCAGGTGAGTTATCCTGGGCCATAAAACGATTGACATGAATCTTGAAGAAAGGCAGGTTTCCAAGTAAATATATAATTTCATTAACATAGATTAGGAGAACAATGTATGAGTAAAACATACAAGTTTGTTGAGCCCTTATTGGTTCTGAGTCTTAAGTGGAACCAACTTAAAGAAAGACAGAGTCTAGGGTAAATACATAGTTCACTAATATAGCTTAAGAAAAACATTTCCATAAAAAAACACATTGGTTAGCTCAAGGTTTGACAAAAGTTAAGTTCAAGTGGTGCCAGGTGTTGTCATGGCAACAGAGAATTTTAAGAGAAGGCTCCTTTTAATTTTGTATAGAGAAGGGGAAAAAAATTTCTGACATTTGTAGTTTGTTTCCTCCTGCCGCTTAAGAGAGAGAGAAAAATGTCTGACACTTGCAGCTAGTCTTTCTGCCTGTTACCCTCTCAAAATCAGTTTACATAGCTAAATCACTTGTAAGGGAAAACAGGAAAGCTTAATTTTACATAAAGAGCATTCTCAGGAGCAAGTGCAATTTAAGACACATGTTGGTCTGCTCAGTGCTGGGCAGTCCAGATGAAAAAGAAAAGAATCTCATGAGTCATGAAGAGACCCTCAATTCTAGACATCTGGTCCACCTTCAAGAAATTTGGCAATTTGACTTCAATAAATTTTCATCAAGAGTTTTGCCCTCGTATTGACACAGCATTGACACGGTCCCTAGCTCCCTTACAGACTTCTCCAGATGACAAAGCATTTACATATCAACTACTGTATGCTTATAGGGGGTGGGGAGTGGGGAATGGAGCTCTTTCCTGTGTCATTGTAGATTTCCCGAAGCTTCCAGCATTTGGTCTGTGAGCAGCCAGTGTTCCCACATGATCCGGGTGTGAGGCTGTTGAAAGCATCATCTTGCGGTGATGCTTTCTGATACAGAACTTCAACTGAAGCATATTTAGCATTTTTCACCAATGCATGACCTTCAGAAAAAGTACCTAGAGACATTTGCAACTAGAGAAGAGAGACATTGCTTTTACTTTCAAATTTTTTTACTGGAGGGAAGAATGAGTTCTGATCCTAGTTCCATAATTGGAAGTTCCTAGTGCATCTGTTCCAAACAGATAAAGGGCGATAGTTTCTGAACTGAATTAAGTCAACCATTATTTTATCACTAAATTCCTGTAGTCATCTGTTTATCGTTCTAGCTCCAGTTGGAACATTTTAGGATTAGAGGTGACTTCCTGATAAAGTAAAGAATTATCATTTTACTGATATAATTTATTTATTGTCCTGATAAGATCCTGGTTTATTTCCCTGTTTTAGATGCAGTTATTGGAATGTTCATGAAACCAGGTGAATCCTCATCCAAATTACGTATGAACTAATATCTGTTGTGCCAAAGACAGATTAGCCTATTTTTACTGAGACTATGTTTCTTCAACTTGGATTTAGTTGTAATTTTGAAAGAAAAAAAAAGGACTTAGAAATGGCAAGATCTACAGGTCAACTCATTTCACAGGCAAGCAAAGCTGTGAAATTAGATAAATATTGTGATTGTAACAATAATACTTTAACAATAAATGTAAATTATAAGATTCTTTAATAGTTTTCCAGAAAAAAATACTCTTAGAAATAGAAAAAAAGAAAATATGACTTACTTTTCTAGCAACTTTGGTGTAATGATGTCACATTTGTATATTTTCAAAAGTTTCAGAATTTTTTCCCCATTGTTTCTCTAAAGTGTATAGATTTCTTTACCTCTTCTCTTGGAGTGAAAGAATAAGGACAACGTAGTGTAGTAGCTTTTTGTACAATGGCTCCAAATTAGGCATGGCTCTAGGCTCCCAGGCTCCCAGGGAGAAAGTCCCTATCTTTTTAGATTATGCAGTCTGCTTAATTTTTCATTAAAGCACACTCTGATCTCATCTCTAGAGCTTGAGTCAAAAGAACAGATTGAAGTTATTGTATACATCCAGCTTAGCAGAGATGTGTTTCTGGAAGATGGATGTGTTTGACTGCATAGTCATTGGCTATAAACATTAGGTTCTACTATCTT
Organism: Nanger dama; assembly: GCA_917880005.1. NCBI lineage: Eukaryota > Metazoa > Chordata > Mammalia > Artiodactyla > Bovidae > Nanger > Nanger dama. Next base: position 32,273,406 of record CAKJTW010000023.1, read on the forward strand.
CTAATTGCTCTCTTGCATTCAGTTCAGTTCAGTCGCTCAGTTGTGTCTGACTCTTTGCGACCCCATGAACCACAACACACCAGGCCTCCCTGTCTATCACCAACCTCCTGGAGTCCACCCAAACCCATGTCCATTGAGTCGGTGATGCCATCCAACCATCTTATTCTCTGTCGTCCCCTTCTCCTCCTGCCCTCAGTCCTTCCCAGCATCATGGTCTTTTCAAATGAATCAGCTCTTCACATCAGGTGGCCAAAGTATTGGAGTTTCAGCTTCAACATCAGTCCTTCCAATGAACACTCAGGACTGATGTCCTTTAAGATGGACTGATTGGATCTCCTTGCAGTTCAAGGGACTCTCAAGACTCTTCTCCAACACCACAATTCAAAAGCATCAATTCTTCAGTGCTCAGCTTTCTTAACAGTCTAACTCTCACATCCATACATGACCACTGGAAAAACCATAGCTGGACCTTTGTTGTTGGCAAAGTAATGTGCTTTTAATATGCTGTCAAGGCTAGTCATAACTTTCCTTCCAAGGAGTAAGCCTCTTTTAATTTCATGGCTGCAATCACCATCTGCAGCAATCTTGGAGCCCAGAAAAATAAAGTCAGCCACTGTTTCCACTGTTTCTCTATCTATTTGCCATGAAGTGATGGGACTGGATGCCATGATCCTAGTTTTCTGAATGTTGAGCTTGAAGCCAGCTTTTTCACTCTCCTCTTTCACTTTCATCAAACTCAGTAATTTTTGAGTTGACTTTAATCATTTTCTTTTCACGTTTAGACTTTGGAACCTTAGCTCACATGGCATGGTGAAGTGTTATGATCTTGATATTAACCTTAAACTCCTCCTGAAAGACTGAAGAGCTTGCCTTCTTGCACTGACATCCCAGGATCTGATAAACTAGCTGATGTTCTTCATTCACATCTTCAGCTTTTGCAATTTTTAACATCAAAAATAACCTCACTCAGTCTTTATCTTTCCAACTGCAATTCTAAGCTTTTTCATTTGTCTTCCTTGAGATCTCTCATCACAACTCTGATATCATTCTACTTGTTTTCTCTGGATCTTTTCCAGGTCAATTTTATTCTATCCATTACAATAATAGATCTATTAACTTTGTGATCTTAAGCAAGAAAAAAAGAGGGAGAGCTGGATATGTAACAAGCCCCATCATTAATTTAGATCAATGATTGTTATGTGGCATAAACTTTTAAAGTTTGGCATTTGTTGAGTATTCTGACATGTTTTCAATGCTCTTTTAGTTTAATGATGTTCTTACATTATTTTATACAATTTCTACAATTAGGTAACTCAGACTTTACCATCTGGTAATACACTGGAAGCTGTTGACAATGAAAATGACATTCGCTAAAAGCTGAATGGCTGTTTCTCATCATTCTCATCAATTTTGATGTGTTTTTCTGAGTTTTTGAGTTTTGCTTGAAAAGCGTTTTAACATAATTTAAACAAAAATATTTTATAATTCATACCACACTATTGTTCATGTCTTGCACAAAATGTGAATCTAAGGGATGCTTTTCTTTAAAAAAACACACACAGAGTTCTGCTTCTTTTAGTGAGATTTGTATTACCTTATAAAGTTGATGTTTTCAATAAAATGGACCTTTTGAAACTGCAGGATTGTATACCTTCTGTAATTTGATAACTTTAAACATCTAATTCCCAGACTAGGTGTGACTCTTCCAAGATTATAATTAGATTATAAGATATTTTCTGGCTTGTTCTAGAATAATCTTGCTATTATTGCCTTATGCTGTTTTTTAAAAATCATGTGGATTCAATATAATACTTTTGATTTTGGTAAACATATTTAGTCACTTATCCCAGTTCACATTTGATGAAGCATAATTGATGAGTTAAAATTAATTTCAGGATGAATTTATATTAAATTAAATAATATTATTCAGTGCTCAATTGGAATGTATTAGTCATTTTTTTCTTATTGTTTTTCATTCATGAAGCATAAGTTCATCCATGACTCTCTATCCCGGAAAAATTTATTGGCATATGCAAACCTGGGTATTTTCTCATATATGGTCTCCACCATTTTTTATGTGAAATATGTTTCAAATAGAACTGATCTTAGATCTGATTCTCTACAAAATTCCATTGTTTACATATTTTCTCATGTAAGTGTGACCTTTTATGTCACACACATTTTATTTTATTCTTTGTGCTTCTTTTCTTTTTGGGTTGTGGATTTGGTAGAGTATATATTACTTTGTATTTTCCATACTTCCTAACTAAGCATGTAATAAATATTCATCAAATTAAATGTCAATTTTCTATAATGGTAAAACAGTTCTATGTTGATTTTCTTAAAACCTAATAGTCTTGCTGGAAAACTTTCTCCAAGAAATTTTGAAAGTTTAAACAAATTGTATTCTCTGCATCTGTTTTTCCACATAAATATGTATCACCTCCAAGAAGTCGATTGGATTAGTCAGGCATGATTTATGCTTAAGAGAACCACATTACTTTTTCCAAATAGATTATGTTCAGAAAAATATTTAGTGATCTGCTCTTTATTTTTATATCAATGCAATTCATTCCAGCCAATCTTCTCTGGTACTGGACAGGGGATGCCCATCATGGGACGGCTGTCCTTAGAGTATTTACTGTTGCAAGGTGTTAAAAGCATATGTGCTGCTCATTCCTACATGCATCTGGGACACATAATCCCTATAGAAATGTCATTCAATTGACAAAATAAGTTGAACACAATAGCCAAAAAGTGGAAAAAACCTGGGTGTCCATTCATCAGATAAATAAAAAAATGTGATACATATGTGCAATGAAATATTACTTAGCCATTAAAAAGGAATGAAATTCTGACATACTACAATATGTATGAACCAGAAGAACATTGTGTTAATTGAGATAATTCATGAAGAAAAGGAAAAATATTGAATAATTCTATTTATATTAAATATTTAGAATAGGCAGATTCATTAAGATAGAAAGTAGATTAGAGATTCCCAAGGGCTTGTGAGAGGAGGGGAATGGGGAAGTTTTGCTTACTCATTACAGAGTTTCAATTTGGGGTGATGAAAATGTTTTGGAAATAGTAGTGATGTTTGTACAACATTGTGAATATAATTCATGGCACTGAATTGTACATTTATAAAGAATCAAAATGGTAAATTATGTTATATATGCCTTACCAGTTTAACTAAATTAATAATTCAATGTAATAAAAACTGTGATTTTTTTATTTTAAATGGGTGAGTTAGATGGCACATGAGTTGTGTCTCAATAAAGCTGTTTTCCTTTTTTTTTTTAAGATTTTTTTTTTTTTTTGATATGGACCATTTTTAAGGTCTTTATTGAATTCATTACAACATTGTTTCTTTTTCTATGCTTGGGGTTTGGGGGCCCAAGGCATGTGGAATCTTAGCTTCCCTATCTGGGATCAAACCCACACCTCCCGCATTGGAATGTGCAATCTTAACCACTGGACCACCAGGGAAGTCCTTAATGCTGCTTCTCTCTCAAAAAAGTCAAAGATTAGAGGGTGGACACATACAACCCTCCAGTGCCCTTGTTAATTTTTCCTTAAAATATGGAACTAATAATAATTACAAAATGACAAGTTTGCATCCTCACTATATATTTCATGAAGTCTGAGATGATTCTGGAAAATGTGGGAAAATCAGTACATAGATGGCCTTCTATAATGCCCATCATCATTTATGCATTTAAAAACTTTCAAAATAAGGCTTCTTTTGGAAAGAATTATTAAATACAATCTCTTCACTCTCAATCTTGGCAGAGCTGGTCATATTTCCAAAATGTTTTTAGGTGCCTGCAATGAATGATATCCAGCCCACCCCCCATCCCCACCTTTCACCTAGGAACTTGGCAGATTGCAAGAATTGCTTTGTAGTCTGAAGGGCCCCTGAGTCCGTGAGCTGTGTGGCTTTGCCAAGATTGCCAGCCTGCCAAATCCTCAGCTGCCAAAAGACTAGCCAGGACTTCCTCATATAATGAAAGTACAAAAAGGCCATGTGCTTGGCAGACTGGCCCAATTCCCTCTGCTTCATAGGAAAAAAATAAATCTCTGAAGAAGTCCAAGAGAGAGCTACCATCTGGTCACACTCTTGGCTTTCTCAATATGGCTCCCAATACCTATAGCCAAGAGTCAGGAGGGCTTCCTGTGTTGGATAAAGGCAGGCTGCAGAGAATATGTGAAAGTCAGATGGGAGCCTAATGAGGTGGGACTTGGCAGTCCGGTTTTGACCTGCAATCTCATCATTGCTTCTGGCACATTCACAGAAGGGTCAACTTTTCAGCAATAAAAATTGGTGTAATTTAATAGCTGGCCCTGTGGTTGCTGACTATCTGTTAATTTCTTGAAGAATCGGCAACCCACCCAAGTACAAACCCACCCAACCACTACAACACTGTATATACAGCGTTGTATATATACAACGTTGTATATATACAACGCTGTATATCCCAGATGACTTGAAGGCCACACCATTGGGAAAAGTTGCAGAACTGTTTTTACAGTCCTGACATTTTGAAGCTATTTTGGCTCATTTTTTTGCACACTTAGCTCTTCAGTTTGAAAACCAAAGCCAATTTTTCTTTCATGCAGAGTAGTTCATGCTACAAAAGTTCACTTCTTATAAGAAGCCCTTCTTTTATGGTAAACGATTGCATGGAATTTTCATATTTATGATGTTATTACACTGGCCTTGGTGATTTGTTTGGTTTCAACATTCATCATGTTTATCATTGGATTTTTACCTTTAACATCTGAGGTTGGTAGTAATGAATATAGCCAAAGATTTAAACTATATTCATAGTTCCAATTTTTTATGACAATTAGAAGTCACTGATGGTGTATGCAAATTTTGAACAGGAAAGATCAGTATCACTTTCTGGGTCTCCACAAGAGAACTACTTTTATTATTGTCTTTTAGACTGAAAAGCAAAGCCAGTACATTAATATTTTTCTTCTCCAATTAAACATTCTCTTTCTAAGCTCTCCAAGCTGGCAGAACAAATCACACCCTATGCAAGCTGTTTCTCCTAGCTGGGCTGTGCTGTTGTCACTTCAAACAAAGTAGTCAACCATCCTCACCTCTCTCTCTTGCTCTCTCACTCTCTCTCTCTCATACCCTACTGTTGTTCTTCACATCCCTTTAAAATCTGGGCATCCTCTAAGATACTCCCCTCTCCTTTCCCTTTTCCTTTTCCTTCCAAGCCAGCATCAGATCCTGATGGTCTGGTCCTTGTCTCTTCCTTCCCACCAAAGGAGTTTAGACATGCCACCCCATAAATATTGCCACTTATGCATAGTGTTTTGAGCCCAAGTCACTTGAGAAAAACTTTTGATGCAAGAGGTGCTCCCAGCCCTGCTCCTCTCTCCCTAAGAGCAGGTCGTATGATTTCCGGTGAGAAATCTACCCTCAAGCTCTTTCTTATCACTGGAGACTGGGAGTCATCCACAAACTGGATAGGTACAAACAACCTAAACAACCCTGATTTTCCACTTGTTTTTCCCCATTTATTTCCTGGTCACTCACCCACAGTTCACTGTCCCAGCTCAAGCCTGTTTGTCTTGTCACTCTCCAAATATATTGTTTCTTTGCTTAGAAAACTTCTAAGGGCTTGGTCCTACCTGCTTCTTCAGGTCTTCGTTTTCCTTATCAACACTCAGTGTGCTTGTAAAAATACAGCTGACCCTGAACAATGCAGGGGTTAGGGGCGCCACCCTCTGTGCAGTAGCAAATCCTCTGATAATTTACAGTCTACCCTAATTCCCTGGCAGTCCAGTGGTGAGGACTCCGAGCTTCCGTTGCAGGGATTGCGGGTTCGATCTTTGGTTGGGGATCCCACATGTTGCATGTCACGGGGTTCAGCCAAAAAACAAAAACAAGTCACCTTAGAGTCCACCCTTCATATCTGCGGTTCCACATCTACCACCTGAAGAACGTGTAGTCCAATCACATCTATGTTGAAAAAAATCTGCATATAGGTGCAGCCATGCAGTTCAGACTTGCTTTGTTTAAGCATGGACTATATTAAATAACACCTACAAGGGTTTTTCCTGTAATCCGGCAGTGTAATTCTTAGGCTCAGCCACAGAACCCAAGAGGACAGAAGGAAGGCTTTCCTCCCTGGCTACTGTTTTCTTTCTTATGCCTTTTTACAAAAGTGAACTCCTTTCCTTCCTTTTTTTTTTTTTTTGTTTAACCTCTACATATTGTCACATTAAAGGTTCCTAAATGGTTTGGTTTTGTAGTAACTTGTCCAGTTGCTAAGTCATGTCTGACTCTTTGTAACCCCCCATGGACTACAGCATGCCAGGCTTCCCTGTCCTCCACTATCTCCCAAAGTATGCTCAAACTCTTGTCCCTTGAGTCAGTGACACTGCCTAATCATCTCATCCTCTGCCCCACTTCTCTTTTCCTTTTGCCTTCCATCTTTCCCAGCATAGGGTCCTTTTCAATGAGTTGCCTTTTTCACATCAGTTGGCCAAAGTATTGGAGCTTCAGCTCCAGCTTCAATCCTTCCAATGAATATTTAGGGCTGATTTCCTTTAGGACTGACTAGTTCGATTTCTGTGCTGTCCAAGGGATTCTCGAGTCTTCTCTAGCTCCACAATTTGAAAGCGTCAACTTTTCTGGCACTCAGCCTCCTGTATGGTCCAACACTCACATTCATACATGACTACTTTGGAATACCCTCAACGAGTTAAAAAAGTTTTAAAAAGAGAATGAGAGAGAGAATATGATATTCCATATCCTACAGAGGCAAATGAAAACCTACAGATACATCCTCAGAGTCCAGTAGGCCTGAGTCTTTTCACTGTGGTCAGGGCAACACCCTCTCCACAAGAGCTAAATCGCTTTATCCTCTGGTTGTTTGGTCATCCCAAGCCACAGCCCTCACTCCTCTAAATCCTTGTCAACTTCACTGAAGATATAGTTTAAAAAAAAATATCTGTTATACTTTTGATTATTCTTCATTTTAGCTTCATATTGTTTGTACTTATATTTACCTGTCCTGCATGCCTGACTAGACAATGAATCCCTGAGATGCTTCCAGAGTTTGGCATCCTTCCAGAGTTTGGCCACCATGCCATCATGCATTCACTGACATTTATCTAAATTTATGTTGCCTCTCGTATCCACTGGCTGTTACCTTAGGTCTGAGGTTGTGGCTAGTGAATGCGGCATACTCTCCACTTCTGGAAGTTACACTGTATTATAGAAGAAAGGAATAGGTCACTTAAAAAGCTGCAAAACATGGGTTAAAAGAAATCTGCCACTCTCTCATGTGCATGTTACCAGGTGACCAAAAGCAGGCAACAGAGTTCAGGAATGTTTTGTGGGGAAGTGGTTTTCAAGCTGAGACCTGAAGGGTGAGCAGTAAAGGGCTTAATCACTGACAATAAAGCTCTAGAAATTAAACTACAAAACTAACGTTAAATAGCAAATATAAAGGTCACAGGGGGATTTAGAGATTCAACCAATTCAGCTATGGCAACTTCAGCTTACAACAAGAGAGAGCATTTTATTTGACTCACAACTTATCTAAAATCTTCTCAAAGGACTGTCCTAGTGGTCCAATTGTTAAGATTTCACCTTCCAAAAACAAGGTGGTCAAAACATAGAAAGGGTGATTCTTAGAGTCATCTGCTGTTTAAAAAAAGAAAAAGTTCTTTTCATAGTTTAATCATTTCCTTTGTTTTAGTAGCATAGCAGCTTCATACCAAAGGGGCTTCCCAGGTAGCTCTTAGTGCTAAAGACCCACCCTGCCAATGCAGGAGACATAAAAGATGGGGGTTCCATCCCTGGGTCAGGAAGATGTGGGTTCAATCCTTGGGTCCAGAAGATCTCCTGGAGGATGAAACAGAAACCTACTCCAGTATTCTTGCCTGGAGAATACCATGGGCAGAGGAGCCTGATGGGCTACAGTCCATAGCGTAGCAAAGAGTCAGACACAACTGAACGTCAGACATGACTGAAAGTAATTTAGCATGCATGCTATTCATACCAAAGTGCTTGTGACTGTTACATAAATTAACCAACATAAAACCTTTTAAAGAGATCAAGATCTCCAGGAAATAGAAGATACTTTTACTTCTTGCCTTCCTTTGTGTGCTGCAATAGAGGAGGCTTTTTTTACAGAGAATTTTAAAGAACAATGATTAAGCATGTCCTTGGATACTACCAATGTGTACAAATTAATGCCTCCTAAAATTAGATGAAGGCTCATAAAGGTATAAACATGAAGAAGAAAAGGCAGTTGCAGAATCTTTCCCTACATCTGTGAGATGCCCATCAGCATTAGTGACAAAATTGTTCTGATCAAAAGTGCACGGAACACTGAGGGGTGAGTTGATGGGTAGACACTAATAGATGAAATGATGTGATCTCTTCAATCAACCAACTGATATCTTACAAAATTTCTGCAATAAATAATTTGACTCAAGAAAGACACAGAGTGACTGCTGGCAGGTCACTGAGCACTCCCTATATATATGCATGTGTGTGTGTATGTGTGTGTGTGTGCAACTACATTAAAAAGGGAAGGTTGTGGGTAGACATATACAGATAGATCTGGAAAGTAAGCTTTCCTACGATTCAATGAAAAGCACATCAGAGAATATCATCATTGCCTCCTATTTTCTGAATTGGTTATAAGGCAGTGTTTATAAGTAACTTAAGAAAGAGAGGGGACTTCCCTTCCAGTCCAGTTAAAATAAATAAATTTATATTAAAAAGAAAAAGAAAAAAAAAGAATCCACCTTCCAGAGCAGGGGGATTTGAGTTCAGTGTCTGGTCGGAGAACTAAGATCCCACATACCTGTGTGTTGCAACTACTGATCTTGCACTCCACAACTGGAGAGAAGCCATCATGCTGCACCTAAGACCTGGCACAGCCTAAAATAAGTAAATAAATATAAAAGCAAAATGACTATTTAAAACAAATAATAATGGCAGAAAAGGGAGAACCTCAAATTCAAATGAGATGGTATCTGGAACTCTCAAAAACAGACATAAAATTAAAGGTGATCTAACTGAAAATGGTTATTTAACTTCTATGCAGAGTACATCATGAGAAACGATGGGCTGGAAGAAGCACAAGCTGGAAGCAAGATTGCCAGGAGAAATATCAATAACCTCAGATATGCAGATGACACCACCCTTATGGCAGAAAGTGAAGAGGAACTAAAAAGCCTCTTGATGAAAGTTAAAGAGGAGAGTGAAAAAGTTGGCTTAAAGCCCAACATTCAGAAAATGAATGTTTTCTGGTCCCATTGCTTCATGGGAAATAGGTGGGGAAACAGTAGAAACAGTGTCAGACTTTATTTTGAGGGGCTCCAAAATCACTGCAGATGGTGACTGCAGCCATGAAATTAAAAGGCGCTTACTCCTTGGAGGAAAAGTTATGACCAACCTAGATAGGATATTCAAAAGCAGAGACATTACTTTGCCGACTAAGGTCTGTCTAGTCAAGGCTATGGTTTTTCCAGTGGTCATGTATGGATGTGAGAGTTGGACTGTGAAGAAGGCTGAGCACCAAAGAATTGATGCTTTTGAACTGTGGTGTTGGAGAAGCCTCTTGAGAGTCCCTTGGACTGCAAGGAGATCCAACCAGTCCATTCTGAAGGTAATCAGCCCTGGGATTTCTTTGGAGGGAATGATGCTGAAGCTGAAGCTCCAGTACTTTGGCCACCTCATGCAAAGAGCTGACTCATTGGAAAAGACTCTGATGCTGGGAGGGATTGGGGGCAGGAGAAGGGGACGACAGAGGATGAGAAGGCTGGATGGCATCACGGACTCGATGGATGTGAGTCTGAGTGAACTCTGGGAGTTGGTGATGGACAGGGAGGCCTGGCATGCTGCGATTCATGGGGTCGCAAAGAGTCAGACATGTCTGAGCGACTGAACTGAACTAAACTGAATGAAAACCAACAATTTAGCTTGGCCAGTGTCTGTGATGATGTCCTGACTCTTAGAATCCCCTCCCAGCAAACCAGAACCTTCCTGGGATGGTTAAATCCTGGTTAGTTCGTATCTTTCTGGAAGCCAGGGGATGTTGCAAAGCCTTGGATTGCATGCCCATGGTCTATGGGGGATAAACTAAGAAAGTGCAGAAGGAAGCATTGTCTGAAGTGACAAATTGGTAGTGGCCCCACCACAGCTGTGTATACCAAGGGGTCAAAAGGACAGACAACAGGATTGCTTTCCATGGAAAGTGAACAGTGCAAGGTGGGGCCAGTATAACTTCAGCTCAAACCAGCAAGTAAGATTTTTAATCTGGAGCAAAACTGAATTATACTTTACTGAGATTTATGAGGGTATTTGTGTGTCCATATTTTCTTGTTAGGCATCTGCAATAGCTTCATTTTGCATTTCAGTTTTTTTTTCTGTTATAATATTCCCAGATATAGGATGTATTTTCAAAATTTAATATAAAGACATAAAAATGTATCAATTTAAAATTAGATTTTGCAGCAACATTTAGCCAGTGACTATGAAAAAACTCAACATGGAAAAAGAAAAGATAAAATTTTCATGTGTTAGGAATTTATTTTTAATGAGAAGCATTTTCTGTCTCCTCAAATGAAGAAGTATAAATCAGTTGACCATAAATTATGAATGCTGATATTTAAAACAGGCAAGTGTAAATTTAGACCATTCAAGTAGATGCTATCCTTTCATTATGCAAAATAAAGCATAATCACAGCAGAGTATTGTAATGTGGGGGAAAATAATCCCTAACTATCATTTTTGTCTCTGCCATTCTAATCAGTTTGAAAATAGGGATCCAAGTTGGCAATCTTTTATTCATTTTCTGTCTGCTGTAGATGGCTCGGATGCTTATGACTCCCTTCACAGGAATTAAATTTGGGGGCAAAAAGGAGAGAGTAGTCCTTTTACTTACTTTGTTTCCTGTGTTTGTTTCCAGGATTTTTCTTTTTTCATTATGTTATAGCTGTTTTACAGTGCTGTGCTGGTTTCTGCTGTACAATGACATGAATCAGCTGTGTGTACACATATATTTCCTCTTGAACATCCCCACTTGCCCCCACCCCACCACTCAAGGTACCACAGAGCACCAAGCTGAGCTTTTTGCACTATACAGCAGGTTCCCACTTTCTGTCTGTTTGGCACATGGTAGTGTGTGTATAGGGCTTCCCTGGTAGCTCAGATGGTAAAGAATCCACCTGCAATGACGGAGACTCTGGTTCAATTCCTGGGCTGGAAAGATCCCCTGGAGAAGGGATAGGCTACCCATTCCAGTATTCTTTGGCTTCCCTGGTGGCTCAGACGGTAAAAGAATCTGTCTGCAGTAAGACCTGGGTTTGATCCCTGTGTTGGGGAAATCTCCTGGAAGAGGGCATGGCAACCCACTCCAGTATTCTTGCCTGGAGAATCCTCATGGACAGAGGAGCCTGGTGGGCTACAGTCCATGGGGTTGCAGATTTGGACACAACTGAATGACTAAGCACAGCACAGTGTGTATATGTCAATCCTAACCCCCAAATTCATCCCATCCCTCCTCCCCACCCCACGTCCACACCTCTGTTCTGTATGTATGCATCTCTATTCCTACACATACAGAATGAGGTAAGTCAGAAAGAGAAAAACAAATATATATTAACCCATATACGTAGAATCTGGAAAAATGGTACAGGTGAACTTATTCACTTTCCATTTTGATATTTTTCATAGGCTTGCATTCAGCTCTGGGTTTGATGGAACCATGGATGTTATTCTTTATCAAAAAACCTATTTATTGTTTAGCCCTGTGTTATGTAGCCATTCCATCCTCTAGTCCAAAAGTATGTTGTAACTTGAAGATAGTGGAGGAACAATTTATGGCTATGGAGGTGTTGCATCTCTCCAGAACCCACCCCTCCTAACCCCAAGAAACTATGATGTGGTTGAAGCACTGTTACAGATATTTTTATATCTAAAAACCTAAGTCTCCCAGGAATCCTTGCAGACCCATCCTGGTAACATTAAACATTCTGAGATGGCGTAACTGCTCTCTAGAGGGTCCTCTGAACTTAGGGATTGACTGCCCCTCCAGCCTTGTCTCCAGAGGAAACCTACACTGTATAGATCTGAGTCTAATACTTGGAGGAGACTGACCTGGTATCCAAATCAGCCAAGCCACAGCCTGAAGCAGAGTTGCCCAACTGAGCCCACCTTGAAGCCACAGAACCAGAACCAACCTGCAGATTTCAGAGCATAGGAATAACAGCATGTTGCTGCAAGCCACTCTGTTTTTGAGGGATTGTTCTACAGCCTCACTGTGGCCAATAAGGCTGGTCAAGGTAGAACTTTAACCCATCTGACTCCAAGTTCTCCTTCAAGGCACATAGGAGGGAGAGAGTATTCAATCAAGCAGTGCTTGGTCCAGCAATTTTCAGTCTTTCAGCAGTTGTTTCTCTAAGGGCTGGTCTGCCTGTCTTTTTTTCTCTTTCTAAGTTGCCTCATGCTGCTTCAGAATTCCTGGAAGTTGGTACACACAGGAAGAATCAGTGCCGCAGGATTAGCAGGAAGTCCAGTAATAAAGCCCCGATTCTCCACTCTTGGGGTTTGTTTAAAAACACAAATGCCAAGCACCGCCCCAGATTGAGTGATCCAGATCTCTGGGGGTGGAATCCCAAAATGTGTAACAAATTCCCCCAGTGAATTCTGATAGAACAGGTATAGGACAAATGTCTGCAAAGCACTTGTGTGAAACAAACAGTACTTGGGTTCAAACCGAGGAAGCCAGAATTGAAAGAGACACATGTACCCCAATGTTCATTGCAGCGCTGTTTATAATAGCCAGGACATGGAAGCAACCTAGATGTCCATCAGCAGATGAATGGATAAGAAAGCTGTGGTACATATACACTATGGAATACTACTCAGCCCTTAAAAAGAATAAATTTGACTCAGTTCTAATGAGATGGATGAAATTGGAACCGATTATACAGAGTGAAGTAAGCCAGAAAGAAAAACACCGATACAGTATACTGACACATATATATGGAATTTAGAAGACAGTAATGATGACCCTGTATGTGAGACAACAAGAGACACAGAGGTATAGAGTGGACTTTTGGACTCTGAGGGAGAGGGAAAGGGTGGGATGGTTTGGGAGAATGGCAGTGAAGCATGTGTATTTTCCTGTAGGAAGCGAAGCGCTAGTCTATGTTTGGTATAGGATGCAGGATGCGTGGGGCTGATGCACAGGATGATTCAGGTGGAGGGTGTGGGGTGGGAGGTGGGAGGGGGCTTCGGCATTGGGCGATTGTGTTCACCTAAGGCTGATTTGTGTCGATGTGTGGCAAAACAAATACAGTATTGTAATTAAAAAAATAAATAAATTTAATTAAAAAAAAACAAAAAACAAAAAACTGGAAAACGGCTGCAGCTTCATCACCGAAGGGTACTTCTATCATCCTGATGGTGATACTTAAAGCTAAAAAGGATTTGCCACAGGCATCTAACAGGACTTTGTTGCTCATAAAATACAGGCTCAACATTTTCATAGAAAAGCCATAAATGAGGTAACTAATGAAATACACACTTAGAATGGGGAGGCAAAGCTAACTCTTTATGCTGGTCAGAGTTTGCATATGTCTCTTTAGAAAGAGAGGTTAATAATGTCCTGGAAGAATTATTAACATCCTGGGACTTCCCAGGCGGTCCAGTGGTTAAGTCTCTGAGCCTCCACAGCAGGGAGCGTGGGTTCAATTTCTGTTCAGGGAACTAAGATCCTGCATGGCCCCAAAAGTGAAAAAAAAAAAAAGAATGATTATTAACATCCTATGTTGTTTCTAGATTATTATTCTTCCTGTTCAGTAGGTAGAAAACATATGGCATTCACAGCCACACAAAGACAGTTTACTGGTGAAATGAGAAATTGCAGACTACGTGTTATGGATTAAGAGGGGGAAAAAGAGACCAGAATCCTATGTTGGTGCCCTGTTTCTGCTGTTTCTATGTCGGTGGCTCTGAGCAGGACACTCCATCTCTCTGCTCATTGTGCTTTTATGCCTAGGAAAGAAGTGATACCACCACCTTCATCACAGTGCTGCTGTGAGAACCCATGTCATGGTGCTATGAAGCTGCTATAAGCTAGTCATATGTGAAACTGAAGTTAGGAGCTAAACGTCATAACACTGAAGGGCACTGGATTGGAAGTGACACAAACCCCGATTCAGACTTCAACTCTTCCTTTTCCTAGATGTGTGATTTTGAGAAGGTTTTTTTTTACCACCCTGAGCTTCAGATTTCCCTGGCTAAATGGGGTCACAGTGTAAATGAGAGTGGGGCCTGGCTGCTTGCAGCTCAAAGGTCAGTAAAGAGACAAATCAGAGGAAAATAAAGCTTGCTTTAGTGGAGGAGATGGAATTCCAGTTGAGCTGTTTCAAATCCTGAAAGATGATGCTGTCAAAGTGCTGCACTCAATATGCCAGGAAATTTGGAAAACTCAGCAGTGGCCACAGGACTGGAAAAGGTAAATTTCCATTCCAGTTCCAAAGAAAGGCAATGCCAAAGAATGCTCAAACTACCACACAATTGCACTCATCTCACATGCTAGTAAAGTAATGCTCAAAATTCTGCAAGCCAGGCTTCAGCAATACGTGAAGCGTGAACTCCCTGATGTTCAAGCTGGTTTTAGAAAAGGCAGAGGAAGCAGAGATCAAATTGCCAACATCCTCTGGATCATGGAAAAAGCAAGAGAGTTCCAGAAAAACATCTATTTCTGCTTTATTGACTATGTCAAAGCCTTTGACTGTGTGGATCACAATAAACTGTGGAAAATTCTTCAAGAGATGGGAATACCAGACCACCTGATCTGCCTCTTGAGAAATCTGTATGCAGGTCAAGAAGCAACAATTAGAACTGGACATGGAACAACAGACTGGTTCCAAATAGGAAAAGGAGTCCGTCAAGGCTGTATATTGTCACCCTGCTTATTTAACTTATATGCAGAGTACATCATGAGAAACGTTGGACTGGAAGAAACACAAGCTGGAATCAAGATTGCTGGGAGAAATATCAATAACCTCAGATATGCAGATGATACCACCCTTACGGCAGAAAGTGAAGAGGAACTAAAAAGCCTCTTGATGAAAGTGAAAGAGGAGAGTGAAAAGTTGGCGTAAAGCTCAACATTCAGAAAACGAAGATCATGGCATCTGGTCCCATCACTTCATGGGAAATAGATGGGGAAACAGTGGAGATAGTGTCAGACTTTATTTTTTGGGGGCTCCAAAATCACTGCGGATGGTGACTGCAGCCATGAAGTTAAAAGGCGCTTACTCCTTGGAGGAAAAGTTATGAACAACTTAGATAGGATATTCAAAAGCAGAGACATTACTTTGCCGACTAAGGTCTGTCTAGTGAAGGTATGGTTTTTCCAGTGGTCATGTATGGGTGTGAGAGTTGGACTGTGAAGAAGGCTGAGCACCAAAGAATTGATGCTTTTGAACTGTGGTATTGGAGAAGACTCTTGAGAGTCCCTTGGACTGCAAGGAGATCCAACCAGTCCATTCTGACGGAGATCAGCCCTGGGATTTCTTTGGAAGGAATGATGCTGAAGCTGAAGCTCCAGTACTTTGGCCATCTCATGTGAAGAGCTGACTCATTGGAAAAGACTCTGATGCTGGGAGGGATTGGGGGCAGGAGAAGGGGACGACAGAGGATGAGATGGCTGGATGGCATCACTGACTCGATGGACGTGAGTCTGAGTGACCTCCAGGAGATGGTGATGTACAGGGAGGCCTGGCGTGCTGCGATTCATGGGGTCGCAAAGAGTCGGACATGACTGAGTGACTCAACTGAACTGAACTTATTTCAAGGGCTGCAACCAAGTGTGGGGAGTGGGGAGGGCAGACTCCTATCCAAAAGTCGACTACTCCCACCTTCACTGACAACCAGTGGGCAAGAGCTTTTATAGATGGAGGGAAGGGGCTACATGCAAAAACTGTACAGTCAGCTCTGTCATCTTGAAATGGATCTTTGGTGGTCTGATTAGCATCATCTTGATTGTTTTAAGTATAGTTAATCTTCAGTTTTGACTCCCTGGTGGCCCAGATGGTAAAGTGTCTGCCTACAATGCAGCAGACCCGGGTTCAATCCCTGGGTCAGGCTTGCAAAGAGTCGGACATGACTGAGCGAGTTCACTTCACTTCAATCTTCAGTTTCAGGGTCAGTTTATTCCCATTTCTTTGAGACCAATTCTCAGAATTGTGGCAACTTATGCCAGAGCTGCGTCCCTTGTGGCTCAGATGGTATAGAATCCTGCAATGCAGGAGACCTGGGTTCACTCCCTGGGTTGGGGAAATCCCCTGGAGGAGAAAATGGCAACCCACTCCAGTATTCTTGCCTGGAGAATTCTGTGGACAGAGGAGCCTGGCCAGCTACAATCTGTGGGATCCCAAAGGGCTGGACATGACTGAGTGACTAACACTCACTTACTTCCATGTGTAAATGCAGACCCCATGGCTGCAGCCTGGTCAACATGTAGTTAACCTCTTCCACCTGGTAGGGTTTCGGTATCTATAAGACAGCTCACAGGCAATGGTTTAGAATATCATCTGTAGCCCTTGAGGAAGAACTAAGGTCCTCGACTTTGCTTAATGATCAAACGGTTATTATTTAGTCTTGTTGGACTGTTTTCCTTTGTTTCTGCATTTTCTCACTTCTCTGATTATACTTATTCTTGGCTGAAGTTTTTCTACAGACAAATGGCAGGCTGAGGACATGAGAGGCAAAGACCATAGAGTCCTGCTCTGTTTCAACTGCACCTGCTGTAGAGTTGTGAGTCCCAGATGAAATAAAGAATTTGAAACATTTACCACAATGCTCAGCACAGAGTAGGGGCTCCCAAATATGGTAGATGGCTTCACGACCAGGCATTGTTTTCTCAGCACTTGTTGATACAGTGGTAGCGGATACCGGCACTGAACCTCAGCAGTCACACTGTTCTTTGTGCCAGGGAGAAAGTCCAGAAGTTTGTTGAAGATCTGTTCTCCTTTTCCTCACTTCTGTTATTGATGAGGGCTGCTACTTTCCAGGCAGAGCTTGTATTAATATCTTCTGTTGTGTCTCCTCCAATAGCTCACCCCACACTGTAACATCTGGATTAGACTGAGTCCAGAAAGATCAGCCTTGCCTCTCCCCTGATGACTGTCCCAAATCTAACCCTACATAAATTATTACCTTAACAATTTGGTATCTTTTTGTGCCAGGGCGTAATGATGGTTGATTCATATTAAGGAAGACGTATCACTAACACTGGACCATGATTTCAACTTGCTAAGATAAAGAGAACAAAAGCCATATTATTGATTGGTATGTGAAAATAGAGAAAACTCATATTCCTCAAATACTGGCCATCGGGGGACATAGGTTTCCTGTTCTCTATCAATAAATAAATATTTCCAGGAAAACTGGGGAATTTTAAAATTCACTTGTAAATTCTAATCACTTATAAAGCTAATGTGTTCACTTCATAGAGGAGGTGGCATCCTGTTAGATGTAATAGTTGAATAGAACATTAAAAAATATATATTTAGCTTTGTCTCAATGAAACACCATTCCATTCCCATTGTAGGAAATTTAGGAAAAGGAAGAGAAATTGGAAGAAGTGAAAGACACACATAGTTCTTCTACCCACAAATGACAACTCTTTACATTATTGCTGTGGACAGTTTTATTTAGATCATTTCCAAGTGAAATATTTTCATCTGATCAAAGGCTGGATTTCAGAAAAGATATACCAGTGTCAGAAAGCTATGCCTCTTTCAGACTCACAGTGGTTATTCAGCATCTTTGACTCTGAGTTTCCCAAGCCCCCAAAATCTGGGCTGGCTTTCCGAGGCATCTAGAAAGATTACTTAAAGCATAATACTGATAAAAACTTACTGTCTTAAAAATTTGTGTCCAAATCTCAGCTCTTTAGCTGAAAAATTAAGAGACAATTTTCAGCAAATTGAATTGTGCAGTGTTATTCTCAGTCCTGCTAAAAGAGGCGTAATAAATTTCAGTTGACAATAGCAGAGGCACCTTATTCGGATTTGTTTTTCTGAGTGTCTTCCACATGGGATTTACAAAATCTACACAAGCTCCGAGAAAGCTGCAATTTCCTGTCAATTAAGCCCCAAATGGAAAAATAACAAATACAATGAAAAACAGCAACCTAGTTGACAGACTAATATATATTAATCCCATTGCCATGGCTGAGAGATGGAAAATTATTATTGAATAAGACTCTTTCATCAAACCAAATATTTCCTAATACTCCAAAGTACATATCTGGCATTGTTTCTGCTTTACACATCTGCTTCTGTCTTTGAACTCTGATATTAATCTGAAGGTTGCATGCAGCTGCATTGTTCCAGGATAATTAGTTCTTTCCATTATACATTACGATTGATAGGGCAGACCTCAAAAGCATTCAGAACTTGGATTTGCATAAACTCTGGGCAGTTAGAAGACTTTTCCAAAATTCAAATCAGTCTTCTGGAAAAACTTGTACAGTTTCCCAGGCCTTCCTGGAATCTTTACATTTCACCTCTCTCTGAGTATTTTTTTTTCTTATAGCTGATTTCTCTACATTTTTATACTTAATTGCTATCAGGACTTCAGGATCCTTTTGGAATGTTTCAGAGACAACCAACCTCCAGGTGACACTTGCCCCTACAGGTATGGGAGCAAAGCTTTGGGTTGGCTTTTACATTAAACATGAAGGATTTTATGTTGATGGCATTTTCTCCAGAGCTTCAGGAATTTGGTAATATCCATATAAAAATGGCATTCATGGGAACTTCCCTGACAGTCCAGTGGTTAGGACTCTGCATTCCCAAAGCAGGGGGCACAGATTTGATCCCTGATCAGGGAACTAACACCGGCCCCCTCAAAGTGGCATTATGGTTACCTCCCTGCAAGACATGAACCCCACACACCTCAAAGGATGCTGATGAAACAGTTCATGTCCTGTGTTATAATTTCCCTCCCATGACTGTCAACCATCCACAGAGAATGTTCCAGGGCTTTTTAAAGAGCAAAGATTCTAATTTTTTTTTCTCTTTTCACGTTCAGTGCTTTGTCTTCACTGAAAGAGAGGAGGCCAGAGAAGAGGGGACATGAGGTGAAACCCTGACATCCCAAGTGGGCAGGAGCTGGTCTGTGGGTGAATAAGGCATCCTAGGATGGAAGAATATTTTAAGTAAATTGCAGCAATCACTTCCAAGAAACTCAAGCCAGCTTGTACTCATCCTACAGTACCACCCAGGTGGCCATCCTTTACAAAACCCTTTTGTAAATATAGTTGGAAAAGGAAATTTCTACTTGTCAACAGCATTCTTACATGACTTATGCTTACTGAAAATATACATCATATCTTGGTTCTTCATTTTCCCAGATTATCCTTTCCCTCAAAAACAAGTGGGTGAAATGGCAAGATGTTTGATTTTTCCGTACAAGGGCAGTGTGCAAACATATTGTTAGTTTGATGCTCTTTTTCTCTTCCCTACATGTTGTTTTTATTACAAACATATTCTGCTTGGCCTTCAAGGGTCGTGGTGTCAAGTTTATTGGATTTTTACATTCCACACCCCCTCCGCCCCAGAAATTCACGTTATTTAAGTATTTTCTTACTTGTACAAAAACAAATTTTAGACTTTTATTCAAAACCTTGCTGAACTCAGTAGGAGAGTATGCTCTTATTTGTTCTAGAATGTGGTCCATTCAGTGGGGCTGGCAGGACATCTGATGAGGAGGAGCATTTATCCTCTGTGCAGTCTGTCTGTCTTCACTTGCTCTCTTTGCTGTCTTCTGTAAACACTTCACGTGCCAGCTTCCCTTCCTCTTCTTCCAAACACTCTCTCTTGTTTATTCCATGAGCTACTCCACTGCTTGAACTGGAATTTCTCAGTCGTTAGCACTGAGCCTTCTTTTCTTGCTCCATATCCTCTTTGGAGTAATAGTGTTCAGTTTCATAGTTCCCAGATTTATTCATCAAGCTTGGAGCTCTCTTTGGGGATCCAGAGTCATATCCAAGAGTCTATTTGAAAATTTTTAAATTAGAATATAGTTGACTTACAGTATTGGTTAGCTTCAGGTGTACGGCAAAGTGACTTAATTATACATTATATAAATATATATATACACACACATATATAACTATATTCCTTTGAAAAAAGTTTCCACTTTAATTTATTATGAGATGTTGAATCTAGTTCCCTGTGCTGTATAGTAAATCCTTGTTGTTTATTTTATATACAGTGCTGTGCATCTGTTAATCACATACTCCAAATTTATTCCTTTCCCCTTTCCCCTTTGGTAACCATAAGTTTTTTTAATGTCTGTGCATCTGTTTCTGTTTTGTAAATAAGTCCATTGGTTCTAATTTTTAGTTTCCACATATAAGTGATATCATATAATATTTGTCTTTCAGTATCTGCCTTCACTTACTATGATAATTTCTAGGTTGATCCATGTTGCTGCATTTATTTGCAGTAGTAACTTGTGTCTCTCAATTTCAGATGCTGAATTGAACTTTCATCTTCAAATCTGCTCCCCCTTCCTTCATGCTTCTCCATCTGTGGTAGATTAAAAATGACTCCAATTTATTTGGCACCACTCCCATAGAGAGGTGGCATCTTCAGCCTGGGGAACTTTGATAAGAGTGATGTTGTAAAGTGTCTGGGTTCAGACTTTGAAAGACTGACATCTCCCATAGTCTATCTCTAGGTGTATTGTGGTGTATCTGGAACAGAATTTGTTACCTGGAGGCAGAATGCAGCCATAACTAAATATCAAAACGTAGGACCAGCTAGCAAGTGGAAATTAGAGGTTCCTCAGGAGACAAGTGGGAGGACTTGAAGGACAGTGAGGAAAGTGCTGGAGAGAAGATAACTGTGTTACATCATAGGGGAAAGAATAGAAAAACTATCAGCTGTAAAATATGGAAAATAGATCGTGTATCTAATGAACCTGTGAATCTGGGTAAGGAGATTTCCAGATAGAATGTCCAAAGATCCAACTAGTTTCTTTTGTCTATGTATGATAACATATATGAAGAGAGAAGGAGCTTTAAAAAGCACTTGTTAAGTTTCAGTCTGAGTTTCAGTTCAGTTCAGTTCAGTTCAGTTCAGTCGCTCAGTCGTGTCTGACTCTTTGCGACCCCATGAATCGCAGCACGCCAGGCCTCCCTGTCCATCACCAACCCCAGAGTTCGCTCAGACTCACGTCCATCGAGTCCGTGATGTCATCCAGCCATCTCATCCTCCTGCCCCCAGCATTAGAGTCTTTTCTAATGAGTCAGCTCTTCACACGAGGTGGCCAAAGTACTGGAGTTTCAGTTTTAGCATCATTCCTTCCAAAGAAATCCCAGGGTTGATCTCCTTCAGAATGGACTGGTTGGATCTCCTTGCAGTCCAAGGGACTCTCAAGAGTCTTCTCCAACACAATAGTTCAAAAGCATCAATTCTTTCGGCACTCAGCCTTCTTTATGGACCAACTCTCACATCCATACGTGACCACTGGAAAAACCATAGCCTTGACTAGACGGACCTTAGTTGGCAAAGTAATGTCTCTGCTTTTGAATATACTATCTAGGTTGGTCATAACTTTTCTTCCAAGGAGTAAGCATCTTCTAATTTCATGGCTGGAGGATCCATAAAGAAACCAAAACTTTTGGGTTCAAAAATAAACTATTCTCAACCCTATTATCACCAAGGAAAACTTCTCAAAGCAAATGGCTTCCAAGCAAAGAATCAGTCTAGGGCTCTACCAGGAAAGCATGGCACCCTTTAGACAGAAACTGGCTCCCTCAGGGGCCAAGGTTTACCGAATTTGTTTTCTGGGACTTTCCTGGCGGACTGGTGGTTAAGAATTTGCCTTCCAACTTAGGGTATGTGGGTTCCATCCCTGTTAGGGGAACTAAGATCCTGCATGCTATGGAGCAAGTAAGTCCACGTTCCACAACTAGAGAGAAGCAACTAATACCTGATACATACTTTATACATACATACTTTATATATATATAAAGTCTTTGACCTCTTTTATCCTTAATCATCATTTCTGATCACATATTCCCATCAAATTCCCTCACAGTGTAAGGATATTTTAGCCAATCTCCCTGGCTCCAGTCTTTCTACATTCTGATCTATCATTTGAAACCACTAAATTAATAGTTCTAAAGTACTACCTTGATTATTAACGCAAAACATTTCTGTCTATTATGTACGGTTTTTCAACTTGACACTGAAGGGAAAGAGCAGGACAAATATTCTGTATTTAAGGAGGTCCCTGAATAGTGAGTAAAAGAAACATGTCAACAATAATTATCAGTCAGTTAGTCAGTTCAGTCACTCAGTCGTGTCCGACTCTCTGTGACCCCATGAATCGCAGCACGCCAGGCCTCCTTGTCCATCACCAACTCCCGGAGTTCACTCAGACTCACATCCATCGAGTCCGTGATGCCATCCAGCCATCTCATCCTCAGTCGTCCCCTTCTCCTCCTGCCCCCAATCCCTCCCAGCATCAGAGTCTTTTCCAATGAGTCAACTCTTCGCATGAGGTGGCCAAAGTACTGGAGTTTCAGCTTTAGCATCATTCCTTCCAAAGAAATCCCAGGGCTGATCTCCTTCAGAGTGGACTGGTTGGATCTCCTTGCAGTCCAAGGGACTCTCAAGAGTCTTCTCCAACACCACAGTTCAAAAGCATTAATTCTTTGGTGCTCAGCCTTCTTCACAGTCCAACTCTCACATCCATACATGACCACTGGAAAAACCATAGCCTTGATTAGACGGACCTTGGTCGGCAAAGTAATATCTCTGCTTTATTTTAAATAGAGGCAAGAATAGGTACTATGAAATGTTTTCCTCTATGCCAAGTAGCTTACATAGCTTTTATTTAAACATGTCAAAAGCTTAGGAAGCAAATATTATTGCCAGGCTGAAATAAACATTATTTTAACAGTAAATATATTATTACATCAACTAGGAAAGTAAATCTCTAAGGGTTTTGATAACAGAGAGAGTACAAGTGAAACTAGACTGTGAACCTACTTTAAGGATAAAGTAGGCAACTATCATTGTGCCGCTGCCCATCTTCTCACTGATAGTGTGTTTCTCCATTTTAACAGAAGAGTCTTGGATCATAACCACAGAGGTCTAAGAATAAGAGGCAGGATTTCAAGCTCCTCCTTCAGATCACATGACCCCAGGATGTTGTTTCCACCACTGAGTGTGGAATGATGGAGCACTTCCCAGACATTACTTAGCTCAAGTGTTCCAGGAACCATTTTTCCTCCCCCAGAGCCCCTGCATCTGTGTCTGCACATTAGTGAGGAAAGGAAATCTTTCAACCTAATGCACTGGGATTTGAACATCTATCTTTGGAACCTGGAATCCAAACCACTCATCCATTTAAATTAGTTATGGAGTTGCTAAGAGAGTAGATCATAAAAGTTCTCATTGAGGGGAGAAAAAAAATTGTAACTATGTTTTGCAGTATCTACATGTATCAAATCACTATGATATAGAGTAACACTAATACAACGTTTTAGCCAGTTATGTGGCAATAAAAGGGATTCCCAGGTGGTTCAGTGGTAAGGAATCTGCCTGCCAGTGCAGAAGATGTAAGAAACTCAGGTTCCATCCCTGGGTCAGGAAGATCCCCTGGAGAAGGAAATGGCAACCCACTCTAGTATTCTTGCCTGGAGAATCCCATGGACAGAGGAGCTTGGCAGGCTACTGATCATGGGGTCACAGTGAGTCAGACATACATTATATCACATTACAGGGAGCTAAAATCCCACATGCCTTTATGGCCAAAAGCCAAAACCTGAAACAGAGACAATATTAGTATAACAAACTCAATAGTCCTCATCAAAAAAAAAAAAAAAAAGGAAACTGAAGGTGTTTGTGGTCCTGAGACCCAAACATTTCATCTTCAGTAGAGATGACAGATAAGGCCTACCCAGGGCACAGTGGATATTTGTAATAGAGAAAAATTAGAAATAAGCTATTTTTTTTTTTTACCAAAGACAGGATGAAGATATTGCTATCTGTCACATAAAAATACTGCAGAGCAAGTTAATGAGTGAATTAAATTTATACATCTCACTTCAGATAAATCTTTAAAACTTAATATTTAACCAGAAAAAGCATATTGAAAATATCATTTATATGAAAACAATACTATATTTTTCAGTGGTCAGCTACATATGTATGAAAATTATAAAAATGATTACTGTGATGATAAATGCAAGTCCAAGATAATAATTACTTCTAGGAACGGAAATGGAGAATGGGATTACAGTGGGATATATAAAGGGCTTTCAAATACCTCATAGTATTTTATTGCTTAAAATAATCTGAGATGTGTGATACAAAATGATCAAGAATTTATAAAATAAGATGTCATGTGTTAGAGCCTTCATTCAATTAGCCTCTATATTACTTGCCTAAATATTTGAAGTACTATAATTTTTTTTAAGTTACAAAAGATATTCACTATGATCTTATTTTATTGCTATGGATTGCTAAGATCTGGGAGACTGAGTTACAACTGGTAAATACAACTGGGAAATAACATGAAAATTAGCAAGTTTACCTGATTTTCTTTTAAATTAGTGACAAACCTTAGTCCAAATCCCCCAGTTGTTATACTTGAGTCTTTATATGATCAAAATCAGTGAATCATTTATAAACACTTAAAAATCAGAGTTAAACAATTTAAACCTCTTTAATCGGGATTACTGAATGGCAAGGTGAATAACTATTTTTTATCAATCCTAACAGTACCTTGCCCCATCCAATCTTTTTAAGACCGAGAAATTACTTTTCTTTGAATGGATAATTCAACAGAATCTTTTGATGAATATCTCTTTATACCGAAGGTAAGGGTAACATGACCACTTTTTAGAAAAAACATAAGCAGGAAAATGAAAATTTTAATAGTTACATGTCTTTCCACACAACTCCCATCTCCCAAATGAAATCCAAGAGATTTAAAAGCTGGTCACCATTTCCTTTAAAGTAATAGCAATTTTCAAAATTACAAAAATAACAAATAACAATTTCCCCAAAGTTTCTACTTTATCTTCAGAGTTAATGTGTTTTATCTTTTAATTATCCCTGAGACTTGAACCAACACACACCAGATATATTACATTACACTATCATGTTAGCTACAAACTTTGGTGAACATTTTTTCAACCAATATTCCACAATATATTGGTATATATGTATGAGTTCTTTTCTTACAAAAATATCTCTATAATAAACATCATGCTTCCTTCAGTTGATGAAATAGCCTTCCTACTATCTTTCATTTCCTATCAGTTACTATTAATCTTTCTCCAGTTAAATATTCTTTCTATTATTGCATTTGTCTGAATATCTAATTTTGCTGTGTGTGCATTTTGATCAGTCACTAATTTGTATCCAACTAACTTTCATGCATTGGAGAAGGAAATGGCAACCCACTCCAGTGTTCTTGCCTGGAGAATCCCAGGGATGGTGGACCCTGGTGGGCTGCCATCTGTGGGGTCGCACAGAGTCAGACCTGACTGAAGCGACTTAGCAGCAGCAGCAGCAACCCTAACCTAGATAGCATATTACAAAGCAGAGACATTACTTTGCCAACAAAAGTCCATCTAGTCAAGGTGATGGTTTTTCCACTGGTCATGTATGGATGTGAGAGTTGGACCATAAAGAAGGCTGAGAGCCGAAGAATTGATGCTTTTGAACTGTGGTGTTGGAGAAGACTCTTGACAGTCCCTTGGACTGCAAGAAGATCCAACCAGTCCATTCTAAATGAGATCAGTCCTAGGTGTTCTTTGGAAGGACTGACGCTAAAGCTGAAACTCCAATACTTTGCCCACCTGATGTGAAGAGTTGACTCACTGGAAAAGACTCTGATGCTGGGAGGGATTGGGGGCAGGAGGAGAAAGGGACAACAGAGGATGAGATGGCTGGATGGCGTCACTGACTCGATGGACATGAGTTTGGGTAAACTCTGGGAGTTAGTGATGGACAGGGAGGCCTGGTGTGCTGTGATTCATGTGGTCGCAAAGAGTTGGACACGATTGAGCAACTGAACGGAACTGATTTGTGACCCTATGGACTATAGCCTGCCAGGCTCCTCTGTCCACGGAATTCTCTAGGCAAGAATACTGGAGTGGGTTGTCATTTCCTCCTCCAGGAGATCTTCCTGACCCAAGGACTGAACCTGCATCTCCTGCATTGGCAGGCAGATTCTTTACCATAATAGAGTACATTATATAGATATCGACATAGTATCGTATCTAATAGAGGACATCTATTGATACATAAGCCCCAATCATACAGGATGGTAACAATTGTTCTTCCTGATTGGCTATAAAGAAAATTATAACGGTTATTGGGTATCTACAATGCTGTGGATGTTGTGTTATCACATTATAAAGCTCTTCTAACAAAAACTGTCTGTGTTAGTTATGCCAATTGTCAGAGAGGGCTTGAAGAGGATAAACTTCCGTTTCCAGCCCTGATGGATATCCAAATGATTTGGAGAGCTTTTATTTATTTTATTTTTTAATTGGGGTACAATTACTTTACAATGCTGTGTTAGTTTCTGCTGTACAAAAACATCAATCAGTTATATGTATACATATATCCCCTCCTTCTGGAGCCTCCCTCCCACCCATTCCCCATCATACCCGTCTAGGTCATCACAGAGCACTGAGAGCTTTTAAAAGACACCAATTCCTGAGATGGAGATTTGCAAGCAAGAGAATTTTTAAGCAGTGGACCTGAGAATGAACCCCATAAGTAGGTGGGGGAAGAAGCATGGGACTCAGGAACACCATGAACTGTGATAATGTCACTACAAAAGGGGCTGTCACAGACTCCAAAGCACCCTCAAACTGGAAGACGCTCCCACATCATCCCCAAGGGAGGTAAGGGGCCGGAATTTTGCACTGACACATGGATTGCTTTCCTGAAGGCAGTTTCCTGCTGAGGCGGGTAATTCCTGGAGGGAACTCAGCTGTGAGCTGCCAGCAGCCACACTCACAGCAGATGGGGAAATCAGCACTCAGGTGCAGAAGACACGATCTGGGTGGCACCCCACACAGTACTGTTTCTTTCTAACTCCATTCAGTTCAGTTCAGTCCCTCAGTCGTGTCTGACTCTTTGTGACGCCAGGGACTGCAACACTCCAGGCTTCCCTGTCCATCAACAACTCCCAGGGTTTACTTGCACTCCTATTCATTGAGTCGGTGATGCCATCCAACCATCTTATCCTCTGTCATCCCCTTCTCCTCCTCCCTTCAGTCTTTCCCAGCATCAGGGTCTTTTCCAGTGAGTCAGTTCTTCCCATCAGGTAGCCAAAGTATTGGAGTTTCAGCTTCAGCATCAGTCCTTCCAGTGAATATTCAGGAGTGATTTCCTTTAGGATGGACTGGTTGGATCTCCTTGAAGACCAAGGGACTCTCAAGAGTCTTCTCCAATACCACAGTTCAAAAGCATCAATTCTTTGGTGCTCATATTTCTTCATGGTTAAATTCTCACATCCATACATGACTACTGGAAAGATCATAGCTTTGACTAGACAGAATTTGTTGGCAAAGTAATGTCTTTGCTTTTTAATAAGCTGTCTAGCGTTGACATAGCTTTTCTTCCAAGGAAAAAGCATCTTATAATTTCATGGCTGCAGTCACCATCTGCAGTGACTTTTGGAGCCCAAGAGAATAAAGTCTGTCACTGTTTCCAGTGCTTCCTCATCTATTTGCCATGAAGTGATGGGACTGCATGCTATGATCATGGTCATCATCTTAACTCCATGGATGATTGCAAAATAGCTGAAACTCTACCACATGACCTGCATTGCTATCTGCCAGGGACCCAGAGGACCTTGCCTGCTTGTGTATTCAGCGGTAAGAGAACCGAAATGGTATACTGACCTGATGGCAGAATGATCTTGCTTTTCCACAGTATGTTCCAGGTTATCAAAAACTCTTTTTCATTATTTCATTTGAAACTGCAAATGACCCTCTAGGTAAGAGCAGGTCCAGTTTTATAGGCCAGTACCTCAAGACTCAGGTCTGTAAGTGCCAAATCACATATGCAGAATGTCTTGGATTAATTCAATGGCCAGTCCTCAGTTCTTACAGACCCAGGTGCCTGTGTGTTGCAATCTCATGTCCATGATGCCAGGGTGTTAATAAAACTTCAACCTCCCTTCTCTCATTTCTGACAACCTTTTATAATTTCTTACAAAGTAAAAGCTCAGCACATCCAGTGACTTAAATGTGGAAGAAAACACAAAAACTGTAAATCACTGCATAAATATTTGCTTTATAAGTCACCCTTCCTAAGGGAGCCTATTAAATTATGCATTTTAGCATAAGATAAACCTATTAGTCTTGACACTCACTATATCTCACATATCCACATGTACTGGAAACGTGAAATGTCATAGATATGAATGAACATACCTAAGGAAACTTTTTATGTGTAGCGTCTCAAGATACAGTGTAAAAGACCACTTTAAATCATTACAGTATATCAATGAAGAAAAAATATATAGCAAAAACACAAAAACTTTGGCTACATTTATTTTTTCTACCCATCCATACTTTTCCTAAAATCTGAAGAATCTGCATCAAGGTAGCACCAGGAATGCTCAGGAAATGATGTGGTTGTTATTGAGAGAACCACAGACAAACAATGTTTAAGAGATTTGGGGGAATAGATGTGGTCTATATTGGGCCTTCATTGTGTGAAAATGGAGAAGAACTGTATCTGAATTCTTTATAGCAGTGTGGCTGTCTTAGTCCAACAATAAATTCACGGGAAGAAATACTGAAACAGAGCTCTGTTTTCTGAGTTGGGTTGCAGACTGTGGCTATTCTATGGCAGGATTTTTGAGTCAAAACAGATGTTTTAATTCTAGCAGGTGTGACTTCTACAATGAGAAGTTCTCATTTTAGAAATTTGGGGGTATCCAGAAATAAAATATGTATTCTGATAGAAAGAAGCCACTTGTTTCTGGGGAAAGGTTTTGCTGGGTGTGGCTGGTGTGAAGGTGGGTCCACTTTCTGGAGTAGGACACAGGTTCTTAGACAGGAAAGGCGATCTGGAAAGTTTCCAGTTGTTAACATCCATGGCCCGTATTTCACCTGAGGCTAAAAAGAGGGGTTCCAGCCTTCACTGGGGTGGGAGGAAGAGGGTACTGCATGTAAGCCAAAGATCAGGAGAAGAGGGGTGTGGCCAAAGGATTCATAGAAGCTTCCTGTTGGTTGACCTCATCAGAGGACGTCAGCAACTATAGACCAGGAATCCACAGTATATAAACCCAGCCAAGTTTGAGCCCCAGCTAACCTACTGCTTCCCTGTAAAAGACTAAAATGGAAATCTTAAAACCAGAGCACAGAGGAAAGCAGCAGTTATGTGTGGAAGTTGGGTTCTACTCCTTTGTAGGCTACAAAGGTCAATCCTAAGAAATCAACCTTGAGTATTCATTGGAAGGACTGATGCTGAAGCTGAAACTCCAATACTTTGGCCACCTGATGAGAAGAGCCAATTTATTGAAGAGGTTCCTGATGCTGGTAAAGATTAAGGACAAGAGGAGAGGGGGACAACAGGGGATGAGATGGTTGGATGGCATCACTGACTCAATGGACATGAGTTTGAGTAAGTTCTGGGAGATAGTGAAGGACAGGGGAGCCTCGCATGCTGCAGTCCATGGGTTTGCAAAGAGTCGGACACAACTTAGCAACTGAACAACAAAAGCTACCTATCACGTAACAGGACATATCGGGTCATGTCAGGTTTTATTATTATTATGACTATTTTAGCCCTGTAAACATATCTCTAAAAGTGTTAATGCCTCTTTTTCCAGTCTGGATTGGGCGAATCTTTAGATTTCTACACAGATTTTTTTTTTCACCTTGTCATGGAAATTCTTGTCCTTCATTTCTCATGTCTTTTCTCTCCCTTTCTCATCTCCCATGCCCTTCTCTCTTTTTCTTTCTTTCCCTTCTTTACTTCCTCATTTTTGTTGGAACATATCTTTCAAAACCCTGAAAACAGATCTACAGGGAATCCACTGCTTGGAGACCTGGCATATCTGAAAATGTCTAGTCAACACTCGTGCTTGATTCATTATTTGACTGGAAATAGAATTCCATGTTGTAAATCATTCTTTATTTGTTTTGAAGGTAATTTTCCATTCTCTTCTATTTTGGGGGAGCTGTGGAGAAATCTGATTCCTTTCTGAACCCTTTGGTATGTGATCCACTCCCTCATCCCTCCTCTTCTCTCCTGCAAAAATCCCTAAAACATTGAAATGCTGATTTGAACACATCTGTCAATCTGTTAGACAAAGCATAGTCTCTCATTATTCATTGAAACCTTGGGGATGTTTCCACATGAAGATCAGGCGTCACCTTGGTCACATTCTGGATTCTTTTCTACATACCAAGGCAAGAGAGCTTGCAAACACTAATGGTCTTACCAAATGGAGAAATTCTCCCGAGTCAGGACACTGGTTAAATTAGGCCCATTTGTCAAATAGATTGAATTCTGCTCACACTGCTCCATTTATCAAATGAGACAACTCTTCTCACTCAGATGTTCCCTCCACTTTCATTTACTTTATGCCATAGAGGAAAGTAGATGGTTTGAGGCTGACGTCAGGAAAAGAAAGTGTTTAGCACGGAACTCTACTTTAATACACCAAGATTTAAAATGTAAGCCAGAGAATGGAATGGAAAATTAGAAACTATTGCTGGTCAAACTGATATAACCCTAAAGGAATGTACATTTATATAGCCCTAAAAACGTAGTAACATATTCCCTAGAGGAATATGTTCGTCAGAGACTTAGAGAACGTGTTCAATTAAAACATGTTCCTAAAGTTTAAAGATTACATGGAAGTGAAATTCATCACAGTGTGATTTTTTTTTTTTTTTTTTTGGTTTCATCTTAAATAAGATGTGGATGTGCATGCTAAGGAGCTTCAGTTGTGTCCAACTCTGTGATCCTATGGCCCATAGCCCGTCAAGCTCCTCTGTCTATGGGGATCCTCCAGGCATAAATTCTGGAATGGGTTGCCATGCCCTCCTGCAGGGGATCTTCCCAACTCAGGGATCAAACCTGAGTCTCTTGCATCTCCTGCATTGGCAGGCAAGTTCTTTACCACTAGCACTATATGGGAAGCCAATAAATAGGATAAGAAAATCAAAAGATAAAAAATTAAAATGGGTCCAGTACAGATTTTAAGCAGAAATTTATACAAATCACAATGGCCAAACAAATTCAAGTTGTAACTTGCAGAATTACCTGCTCAGAAATACCTGTACTTGTTCTTCCCCCCACATTTGCACCCCCTCCCCCAGGGCTGTGCATTGGAGGAGGTTTCAGGCTTCCTTGCTCTCTGGGTTCTGGCTGGCTGAGTCATGAAGCACAGGCAGGAGAGCAGACCGGGTGCTCTCACCCTCACTGGGAAGGACTTCCTTCCCATTCCTCCCCTGTGAAGGTCCCCTTGCTGCTTCTTCCCACCTGGTTGTGGTGGTAATTCCACTAAATTTAGCCCCAGGTTCCTGTAACATCTCTCCTTTCCTTTGCTCCTTGTTGCCTGTGGGTGTTAATGGCCCTTATTAGATCTCCATGTACCCCATTATTTCCACATATCTAGTTCCCTTGTTAAATTCTACCCACCTCAAGCCTTCTTAATACCCAGCTCTTCCCCTGGGACTCTAACAATGCAGCCTGCTCTCTGGTCTCCTCCTCTCCCACCTGTTCTGAGATGCACCCTTTAGCCATAAAGAACCTGGGCAGATATCCCAAAGTTTCTGAGCTTTAAATATACCATTTATGCTCATTTCTCTTCATATCCATCATTTAAAACACTCTTCCAAGTTTGCTTTTCCTGGATACCTTTGACTAATAAATGTGACTTAAATGTCTAGACTATGCCTCTTTTCACCCTATTACTACCTTTTTGTTGTTCAGAAAATTATAAATGTACCTTTCTACCCTTCGCAGCCTCCTCTGCTGCCTTGAACCCAGAAGCTTCTTCAGAGCAGATGTCACGTCTTGGTCTTCTTTGATACCCTGGCCTAATTTAGAGTCTGTTGACTCAGATAAGTGAATGGAGAGAGAGTGGAGGCCCCAGAGTCAAGGGCAAGATGATTGCAGTAGGTTGAACATGGGAAAGAGGAAGATCCTGGTGAAGACAAATCAAGAAAAGAAAGAGAACAACAATTATAAGAGCTTAACAGGAAAATTTTTTTGAATTCAGGTGTCACCATTGCAAGTAGTTAGAATGTGCAGAGAGAATCATGGCTTAGAAGAAAGCAGAAGTTAAAAGCATCTTCTAGGATTCAGGGAAGAGAGGTAAACTGAAGCCAAGGAGGGAATATAAGCTTTGATATTAATATAAACATTGTTTTTCTTTTAGGGGTTGTGGCCAATAGACTGGCTGAGATTTCAGAGGAAAGTACTCTAGTGTGAGAGCCAGAGATGTGGGGAAAAAATACCAAAGAGGCAAAACCAGTGAAAGAAAGAGAGGGAAAAGGAGAGAAAGTACCATCTCTTTGGGCCACCGAGAGATGGATAAAGGGACCCCAGGAGGAGTAGGGTATCAGTCAGTTCAGTTCTGTCACCCAATCGTGTCCGACTCTTTGCAACCCCATGAATCGCAGCATGCCAGGCCTCCCTGTCCATCACCATCTCCTGGAGGTCACTCAGACTTACGTTCATCGAGTCCATGATGCCATTCAGCCATCTCATCCTCTGTCGTCCCCTTCTCCTCCTGCCCCCTGTCCTTGCCAGCATCAGAGTCTTTTCCAATGAGTCAGCTCTTTGCATGAGGTGGCCAAAGTACTGGAGCTTCAGCTTCAGCATCATTCCTTCCAAAGAAATCCCAGGGCTGATTTCCTTCAGAATGGACTGGTTGGATTTCCTTGCAGTCCAAGGGACTCTCAAGAGGTTTCTCCAACACCACACTTCAGAAGCATCAATTCTTTGGTGTTCAGTCTTCTTCACAGTCCAACTGTCACATCCATACTTGACCACAGGAAAAACCATAGCCTTGACTAGACGGACCTTAGTCAGCAAAGTAATGTCTCTGCTTTTGAATATACTATCTAGGTTGGTCATAACTTTTCTTCCAAGGAGTAAGCATCTTTTAATTTCATGGCTGCAGTCACCATCTGCAGTGATTTTGGAGCCCCCAAAAATAAAGTCTGACACTGTTTCCACTGTTTCTCCATCTATTTCCCATGAAGTGATGGGACTGGATGCCATGATCTTCGTTTTCTGAATATTGAGCTTTAAGCCAACCTTTTCACTTTCCTCTTTCACTTTCATCAAGAGGCTTTTTAGTTCCTCTTCACTTTCTGCCATAAGGGTGGTATCATCTGCATATCTGAGGTTATTGATATTTCTCCTGGCAATCTTGATTCCAGCTTGTGTTTCTTCCAGTCCAATGTTTCTCATGATGTACTCTGCATAGAAGTTAAATAAGCAGGGTGACAATATACAGTCTTGACGTACTCCTTTTCCTATTTGGAACCAGTCTGTTGGAACCATTTCTTTCTATGTCCAGTTCTAACTGTTGCTTCCTGACCTGCATACAGGTTTCTCAAGAGGCAGGTCAGGTGGTCTGGTATTCCCATCTCTTTCGGAATTTTCCACAGTTTATTGTGATCCACACAATCAAAGGCTTTTAGACAGTATCATATATCAGGAGACCAGGGTTCAGTCCTTGGGTGAGGAAGATACTCTGGAGAAGGGAACAGCAATCCACTCCAGTATTCTTGCCTGGGAAATTCCATGGACAGAGGAGCCTGGTGGGCTAAAGTCCATGGGGTTGCAAAGAGTCAGACACCACTGAGCGACTAACAAACACACACATCGTGTATCAAGTGAAAGTATCAAAGGTCAGCATGATTAGTGTTATGAACCCACTGGATATCTTGCTAAGGGGAGGGATATGGCAGAGAAATGACATAACAGGTGGAATTCTGGGGAGGTGATAACATGAGGAGGAAGCAACTTTTTAAATGGGCAGAAAAGAGGATCAAGAAACTGCCTGAATTTCTTTGAAATTACTTCCCAAAGCAGACAGGGAATGTTATTTTCAATATCTACACTCTTAAATCTGACTTGCCTGACACTGTTTGTCCCTACTGTCCTTTAGTGGACTGATCTAGGCTTTGGCAGCATATGCGCTCCAGAGCATATGCCCCACATATCTGTGGGACATTTAATTATCTTCATAAATCTAAACGTTAAATTTAAATATCAGCATATTTAAACTTTGCTTTGCCATGTTGTCCTAGCCATTCTACAGTCGAGGCTCTCAAAATTGCCTGTATCTGTCTTTTGATCTCTTTAGTGGAGAGAGCTGTCTGGTCCCTTCAGACGCTCATGTGTCCTTTTCCAATTTGTAGTAACCATTTTAGGGAAGGGGTTTTAGAGAAATGCATATGGCAAGTCTCAGCATTTGATAGTCCATTCAATTTTAATCTTTGGGAATTACATTTTTTTCTCTCTTGGAAAACAGAAAATATTTGCCAAGGAAAGCAATATTAATGAAGAAAAATGGCCATATTTCCTCCATTCAAAAAAAAGAGAGAGAGAGAGAAGGGTAAATAATTCGTATTTTTTCCTGAGAAAGCTTTTTGCCTAGTTAAGATCACTAAATTTTCATTGCAATAGTCATAAACCCAAAATTACTTTACAGGACTGACTAATCGTCTCTTAATTCCCCGCAGGAAAAACTGGAAAGGTGAACAGAAATATGACTGTGATGCTTCCCCAGAAAATAGAAAGTTCAGAGCAAGTTGATGAGACAAAGAATAAAACAAACCATGAGACAGATGTATGTGACAGACACAGCCCCAAAGGCTGTGTTATTTCAGTTAGAGAAAGGACAGAAAATGGATTCAAAAATTAAAAGAAGCTGGAAGATAACAGTAACTGCTGAAATTGAAGCATTGGCACCTTGAAAAGATGTGCAGGAAGAATAAACCCGAGGGAGAATATAAGATCATGAAGATGTGTGGGGTATGGGGTTCTCCCCCTCCTCATCTTGGCATTTAGAGATCTATTCTTAGCTGGGAGCACCAAATCGTTTGTACTCTTGCTGTGGAGCTAACATGTACTACACCTCAGCTTCTGTAATCCAAAAGACACAAGCCCTAGAAATCCTATTATCAAAGTCTCTGATTTGGTGATAGAGATGAAATGAAGAGCACAAATTATATTATTAATGGGGTGAGTAGATTGCTAAATCTTGGTAGATACCACATTACAGTTTTGAGTCCAGAGATGCAAGTTGTAAAGTAGAGCATGTTGATATTTGAGTGTGTCTGTGTTAGTCACTCAGTCATGTCCAACTCTTTGCGATCCCATGGACTGTAGCCTGCCAGGCTCCTCTGTCCATGGGATTTTCCAGCAAGAATACTGGAGTGGGTTGCCATTTCCTTCTCCAATTTGAGTGCTGGTCTATATATAATTATGGCTACTTTCTATCTTTTAAAAAACTTTGGAGGGGGTGGGAACACTTGAAGTGGTAGATTCTCCATAGAGTTTGAAAACCAGGAAGCTGGATTGCTCTTGGTCACTATCAAGGTTGCTGCTAATGGAGAGATAGAGTGAACTGGAGTTTCATGGAAAAGTGTCTCCCCATCTATTTTTATTTGATATCTTCTTTACATTTTGACAGCATTTTTAGCTGACTTCCTAGAATCAATCCTGCTGAAACTAAAGCTCTAATACTTTGATCACCTGATGTGAGGAGCCAACTCATTGGAAAGGAGCCTGATGCTGAGAAAGATTGAGGGCAGCAGAAGAAGGAGGTGACAGAGGATGAGATGGTTGGATGGCATCACTGACTCAATGGACATGAGTTTGAGCAAACTCTGGGAGATAGTGAAGGACAGGGAAGCCTGGCGTGCTGCAGTCCATGGGGTCACAAAGAGTCAGACACGTCTTAGCAACTGAACAAACAGACTCTAATTTTCTGACTAGGAATATATTCGAATTTTGCTTGCATTCCCTTCTAAATAGCAAAACAGATTCAACTTACAGAACAGGAAAGTTTGTTTTTTTGCTTTCCTGAGGGATCCTAAACTGTGAGCTCTCCTGGTAGCTCAGCTGGTAAAGAATCCATCTATAATGCAGGAGACCTCAGTTCAATTCCTGGATCAGGAAGATCCCCCTGGAGAAGGGATAAACTACCCACTCCAGTATTCTGGCCTGGAGAATTCCATGGAGAGAGGAACCTGGCAGGCTGTAGTCCATAGGGTCGCAAAGAGTCGGACATGAGTGAGTGGCTTTCACTTTCACTTTTCTTATACTGTATTTCGTTTCAGAGCCTGGAGCTCAGAGACATCATCTCCTTTAGAACAATAAAAGCCATTCTCCCTGTTGCTAGGAAGTTTATAACTGTTTAAGGAGGGTTTATTAGAGTGATGATATGAGATCCCTGATTAAATAATTCCCCCAGGACATGATGGAAATTAACACTGGGCCTGATTGGTCCTGTATAAAATATACACATTGAGGTGTAATGTCACGTTTTTTCACATAATACTTTCCTGAAGCTTCTAAGTAAACTTTTCCCACTAAGGCAGCATCCTCAATAAAGGATGGATCGGTTGGTGATGGTGGGAGTGCATGGAGGCGACCTGCAGGATCAATGGGTCAAGCTTCTGCCTTGAATTGTGCATCTCTGAGAGGCTATGAGTGAGGAGCTTGGCTATTTCATGTGTCCCTCAGGACTGCAGGTCATGCCCCTTCCATTTATTTCAAGAAAATTTGTCTCAACTCTGCCCGGATGTTATTTCCTACCAACTACAGTAGAGGTTATTGTTTTTCTGGCCAGTGTCCATTTCTACCTCTATTTTCCTTTAGGGAACCATCCTACCATCCATCTCAGTCCCCATTGTGGTTGGGGAATTATTGATATTAGGCTGAGCTACAGAGAAGGGCAAGTGACTCATGCCTGGCTAACTGGAATACCCCTTTTTCCCAGCCACAGAAATTAGTTCAGGGATGGGCAAGAGTCTTAGTCAGAATAAGTGTGATGGAATCTTTGGACAATGGCAGGGTATGTTGAAGGAAAGATATGTTATCTTTTTCTATGTTCCATGAAGGTGTGGGAGTACAAGCTAAAGCTGTTGGTAGCTACTTTGCATCATGAGGGAGTAATCACTGAGCATCATACTAACTCATGGGAATCCAGGAGCATAATAAATGTTCATGAAGAACTGAAATGATTTTTAAAATAAAGTACTACCGCTTAGTATGCTGCTGCTGCCGCCACTGCTTCTAAGTCGCTTCAGTTGGGTCCGACTCTGTGTGACCCCATAGATGGCAGCCTAACAGGCTTCCCCATCCCTGGGATTCTCCAGGCAAGAACACTGGAGTGGGCTGCCATTTCCTTCTCCAATGCATGAAAGTGAAAAGTGAAAGTGAAGTCGCTCAGTCGTGTCTGACTCTTAGAGACCCCATGGATTGCAGCCCACCAGGCCCCTCCATCCATGGGGTTTTCCAGGCAAGAGTACTGGAGTGGGTGCCATTGCCTTCTCCGCTAGCATGCTAACATAGATCTATTAATCTGGCTCTTAGGTTTAATTATCTCTGCCTCTGCTGCCACTGTTGAGAACTTACTTTCCTTTTCCATACCTTATGGCTTCTGTGTACTCATAGCTCTCAGCTATTGCGTTTTCTCTAGGTGTGTCTTGGCTTCTGTGCTACCCTACTGTCTGAGTCCTGTTATGTGTTTCTCATATTCAACATGATCAAGTACAGAGGTCTACATATGTTATTCACCAACCAGTACAGAGTGCTGCTGTGTAAAATTTGGGGAGGAAAAACTTCTACCCAGTTCTGTGCCTGGCTCTGACAACATAAGATTAACAGGAGAAAAGCATGCAAGTTTTAATATTCTTACCTGCACTCAGGAGTCTTGATGAGGGAAATGAAGATGTAAAGAAGTGATTTAGGCCCTAGAGCTTATACATGATTGTAAAAAGGACAATAAATTTTGAAGATGGGACAAGACAAAGGGACTTGGTTTTGGACAGTGAATTAAATGGCAACCCACTCCAGTGTTCTTGCCTGAAAAATGCCATGGACAGAGGAACCTGGTAGGCTACAGTCCATGGGGTCACAAAGAGTCAGGCACGACTGAGCAGCTTCACTTTTTTTCTTTCTAGGACATACACAAAGGGCTTCCTTGGTGGCTGAGTGGTAAAGAATCTTGCCTGCCAGTGCAGGAGATCTGGGCTTGTTCCCTGGGTTGGGAAGATTTTCTGGAGGAGAAAATGGCAACCAGTATTTTTGCCTGGGAGATCCCATGGACAGAGGAGCCTATGGGGTTGCAAAGAGTTGAATATGACTGAACAACTGAAATACACACAAGAAATATATGGGGAAATGAATGGGAGATCAGGGTTGTTTCATTGGTTTGTTTGTATAGGTTCATTTAGGTTTCAACTCACAGTCTCCAATGATAAGAATATTTTTATCTTTCTGGTGCTGGAAGGGCAGATATTTTTCATGGAAATCTCATGACCAGCTTTTAGATAGAAAGGAGGTGGGTAGAGAGCCCTTCCAGCTATGGTTTCTCAATTGCCTTGCTCTCTAAATAATCAATATGCCAAAGTGGCAATAATTTAGGATGGCATGTTGTGAACCACTTCAATACTTTAAAGATAATCTATAGGTGGTGTTGGAGAAGACTCTTGAGAGTCCCTTGGACTGCAAGGAGATCCAACCAGTCCATTCTGAAGGAGATCAACCCTGGGTGTTCTTTGGAAGGAATGATGCTAAAGCTGAAACTCCAGTACTTTGGCCACCTCATGCGAAGAGTTGACTCATTGAAAAGACTCTGGTGATGGGAGGGATTGCAGGCAGGAGGAAAAGGGGATGACAGAGGATAAGATGGCTGGATGGCATCACGGACTTGATGCACGTGAGTCTGAGTGAGCTCCAGGAGTTGGTGATGGACAGAGAGCCCTGGCATGCTGCAATTCATGGGGTTGCAAAGAGTCGGACATGACTGAGCAACTGGACTGAACTGAACTGAACTGATAGGTAGACTATATCCTTTAAAAAGTATTTATTGAGCTCCTGCTATGTGCTAGGCATTGTTCTATGCATGTTAACCCATATTCACTTATTTTATTCTCACAGAACCCCACCAAGTAAGAACTATTAGTATCTTTCATTGTATGGAGGAGGAAAATATGAAGTTTAAATAATTTGCCTGAGATCACATGGCTAATCTGCAAACAAGCATTGTTTAAACTATCCACTGTTCCTGTGTTGACCTTTCCTCTATAACCACCCAGGCTTCCTTCATCACATCAGGTCATAGGTGTCAGCTTCCTTCCTGCCGATCTCTGAACAAGTCTTCCTTCGGTGTCGGGGGCCAAACTCCAGGCAGATCACCTGGCCCAGGAAGTCATGTCAGCCAATGTGTAGAAAAGGGCTTCTGTCCTCTCGGGTTCTTCCTCAGCACTGGTGAGAAAATGTCACTTAGGTAATTGTTTTCACTTTCAGTGGGCTACTTGATGAAACCATGACTTCCTCTTACAGGATGGGGGTACATTGCAAGCTGCTTCCTTTTTCCTTTCCTCTCCCCACTCATAGTCTTCTTTCCATTTTTATCACATCACCTTTTCTCATGCACTCAGCACAGTGTTCACTTTTCTTTATCTACCTGTGTGCTTATCCCTTTATCTCTTCCCTTTCTATAAGGAAGCAGAGTGTAATCTGCTTCATCCATGCTGAGTCATCAGCAGGATCTGGCTGTGGTGAGCCTTCGAAAATATGTTTCACATGAATAAATGAGCAAATAAATGAATGAATAAACTTCTTATTTGGATTTCTCTTTTAGGGAAAAGACAGTCTAAAAATAGAGGTGAAGGAGTTTGGGATTCATATGTATACACTGCTATATTTATTTATTTATTTTAATGTATATCCTGCTATATTTAAAATGGATAACCAACGAGGAGAAGATTCTTTCTTGAGACTTCCTTGAACTGCAAGGAGATCAAACCAGTTAATCCTAAAGGAAATCAACACTGAATATTCATTGGAACGACTGATGCTGAAGTTCTAATACTTTGGCCACCAGATGTGAACAGTGGACTCATTGGAAAAGACCCTGAAACTGGGAGAGATTGAAGGCAGGAGAAGCAGATGACAAAGGATGAGATGGTTGGATGGCATCAGCAATTCAGTGGACATGAGTTTGAGCAGACTCCGGGAGATAGTAAAGGACAGGAAGCCTGATGTGATGCAGTCCATGAGGTCTCAAAGAGTTGGACACGACTGAGTGACTGAACAACAGCAAACCAACAAGGACCTCCGGTATAGTACAGGGAACTCTGCTCAATGTTATATGGCAGCCAGGATGGGAAGGGAGTTTGGGGAAGAAGGCATAACATATATATGGATGACTGAGTCCCTTTACTGTCCACCTGAAGCTATCACAACATTGTTAATCAGTTATATGCCAAAAGTAAGTAAAAATTTTTAAATGCCAAAAATAAACAATAATTAAAACATAAATAAAAATAGAGGTGAAAGGGTGAATTTCTTAAGAATGAAACAGCGATTTAGAAAAAGAAGATGACCATTTAGAGTACGGCATGAGTGTGGCAGGCCAAACCAAGCTGAATCTTATCTTTGGTTAGTATTGCAAAAGATAGATGCTCTTAGATAAGGTGATCATATGTTCCTGTTCATTTGGGGCAGTCCTGGTTTGTGCCTTGACCTGGCATCCTGTCTGATTTAGCGTTTGTTTAGGGTAATGTGATTGTATGTAAATGCAATCTTTGGTGACCTCTCTCCCTTTCCCTGACTCGTTCCAGGCATAAGGATATTTACACCTCCTTTCAAAGAAAGTATGCCCAGGGCTTGCTGATAACACCATGTGTGTTCAGACAGCCCCAGACCCCCTGATTCCCCGTGTCAGGAGGTTGTGGGAGAAGCACACTGTGTGACTGCCCATGATGGCTACCTGGTGTGTGGTCAAATGTGCCATAAAGCCCAGCAGTCGCTTCAGCATGCATCAGGCAGCAGCTGCAGTTGGGGGATCAGAGGGGAATAAGGGAAAATTACAGATTAAGTGGGTGTGAAATATCTATAAGAGATATATTCTTTTCCCCCAAAATGATACAGAGGAACCTATTTTCAGAAATAGAGACACAGAGGTAGAGAACAAATATGTGGACACTAAGTGAGGAAAGGAAGGTGGGATAATACATTGGGAGACGGAGACTGGGACTGACATATATATATATATATATATATATTACTATAGATCTGACATATATATATATATGTTTATATATATTACTATAGAGAGCTAATGAGAACCTACTATATACAGCAGAAGTAGGAAAAAAAGAAGGTACCTGTTTGTAGGACATATATTCAGTTCAGTTCAGTCGCTCAGTCGTGTCTGACTCTTTGCGACCCTATGAATCACAGCATGCCAGGCCTCCATGTCCATTACCAACTCCTGGAGTTCACTCAGATTCACGTCCATCAAGTCAGTGATGCCATCCAGCCATCTCATCCTCTGTCATCCCCTTTTCCTCCTGCCCCCAATCCCTCCCAGCATCAGAGTCTTTTCCAATGAGTCAACTCTTCACATGAGGTGGCCAAAGTACTGGAGTTTCAGCTTTAGCATCATTCCTTCCAAAGAAATCCCAGGGTTGATCTCCTTCAGAATGGACTGGTTGGATCTCCTTGCAGTCCAAGGGACTCTCAAGAGTCTTCTCCAACACCACAGTTCAAAAACATCAATTCTTAGTCGCTCAGCTTTCTACACAGTCCAACTCTCACATCCATAACGTGACCCCTGGAAAAACATAGCCTTGACTAGATGGACCTTAGTCGGCAAAGTAATGTCTCTGCTTTTGAATATACTATCTAGGCTGGTCATAACTTTTCTTCCAAGGAGTAAGTGTCTTTAATTCTCATGGCTGCAGTCACCATCTGCAGTGATTTTGGAGCCAAAAAAAAAGTCTGGCACTTTTCCACTGTTTACCCGTCTATTTCCCATGAAGTGATGGGACCGGATGCCATGATCTTTGTTTTCTGAATGTTGAGCTTTAAGCCAACTTTTCACTCTCCTCTTTCACTTTTATCAAGAGGCTTTTTAGTTCCTCTTCACTTTCTGCCATAAGGGTGGTGTCATCTGCATATCTGAGGTTATTGATATATCTCCTGGC
Organism: Nanger dama; assembly: GCA_917880005.1. NCBI lineage: Eukaryota > Metazoa > Chordata > Mammalia > Artiodactyla > Bovidae > Nanger > Nanger dama. The sequence continues at coordinate 32,315,672 of CAKJTW010000023.1, forward strand.
AATCTGGATTCCAGCTTGTGTGTCTTCCAGCCCAGCGTTTCTCATGATGTACTCTGCATATAAGTTAAATAAGCAGGGTGACAATATACAGCCTTGACGTACTCCTTTTTCCTATTTGGAACCAGTCTGCTGTTCCATGCCCAGTTCTAACTGTTGCTTCCTGACCTGCATACAGGTTTCTCAAGAGCCAGGTCAGATGTTCTGGTATTCCCATCTCTTTCAGAGATGTCATCTACATATCTGAGGTTGATATTTACACAGTCAAAGGCTTTGGCATAGTCAATAAAGCAGAAATAGATGTTTTTCTGGGACTCTCTTGCTTTTTCCATGATCCAGTGGATGTTGGCAATTTGATCTCTGGTTTCTCTGCCTTTTATAAAACCAGCTTGAACATCTGGAAGTTCACGATTCACGTATTGCTGAAGACTGGCTTGGAGAATTTTGAGCATTATTTTACTCGCGTGTGAGATGAGTGCAATTGTGTGGTAGTTTGAGCATTCTTTGGCATTGCCTTTCTTTGGGATTGGAATGAAAGGTGCAGACAAATACTGTTTGATTCCATTTCCATGAGGTACCTAAAGTAGTCAAATTCATAGAGTAAGAAAGTACTCTGGTCAGTACCAGGGGCCAGAGAGGTGGTGGGCTGGGGAGTGGGGATTGGGAATTAGTGTTTAACAGGGACAGAGTTCCAGTTTGGAAAGGTGAAAAACCCAGGAGATGGATGATGGTAGCTGTGCAACAATGTGAATGTACTTAGTGCCACTGAGCTGTGCAGTTAAATACGGTTTCCTGCCTTGAAGACTGAGGGCAGGAGGAGAATGTAATGACAGAGGATGAGATGCTTGGATGGCATCCCTGCCTCAGTGGATGTGAGTTTGAGCAAGCTCCAGGAGATGGTGAAGGACAGGGAAGCCTGGTATGCTGCAGTCCATGCGGTCCCAAAGACTTGGACATGACTGAGCGACTGAACAACCACAGAATCTTTTCTATTTTTAATCTCATTTTCCCCTTATATGTTTTGTGCATATTTATGATTCTAAAAGTTTTGCTTGTAAATGAAACATCCAGATTCCAGGACTCCTCTATAGGTACTGAAATTCAATAAACTCCAGAGGGAGCCCAGAAACCTGCATTTCAACAGGTTTGCTCCAGGATTCTAACATTAGTGGCCTACAGAACAGCCTTGGGGAAAAGCACGTGTGTCCACGACAGGCACTACTTTTCCAATGGCAAACTGTGGTGGAAACAAGAATCCTGGACCTGAGTGTGGATCCAGGGGCCTGGGGGAGAGAAAGGATGTGAATTTAAGAAGGAGAGAGCCAGAACCAGCTGCTCAAATTCCTGCTTAACCTACGTGGGTTTTACAGGATCTTTGAACAGAATTTTTAAAAATTAATTAATTCAGCTGCAGTGGGTCTGTTTCTGCACTTAGGCTTTCTCCAGTTGTAGTAAGCAGGGGCTGCTCTCTAGTTTGCAATGCGAGGGCTTCTCACTGTGTTGGCTTCTCTTGTTGCAGAGCATGGGCTATAGGGTGCGAGGATTTCAGTACTTGTGGCAGATGGGCTCAGCAGCTGCAGTTCCCAGGCTCTAGAGCACAAGCTCAGGAGTTGCAGTGCACAGCCTTAGTCCCCTAGGCACGTGGGATCTTCCTGGACCAGGGATCGAACTAGTGGACCCTGCATTGGCAGGAGAATTCTTAACCACTGGGCCACCAGGGAAGTCTCTGAACAGGATATTGATACCATGTATCTAATGTGTACCATATATGGGACTTTACTTATATATAACTATATATATGTGCCAAACACCAAGTACACTGAAGTCCATGTTGCTGGATGATTGAAGACCTAATATTTAGTCAGCTACCACTCATATTCCTTACCAACAGTGGACAGGGTTGGGTTGTTCGATTTGTGTGTGTGGTTGCTATGTGCAGGCACACAGGTGATGGCAGTTGAAGAGAATAATGTTGCCCTCAAACCCCAGGGATGATCCTGACACAGATTCCTTGCTTGACTAAACTTAAATCAAGTGCCATCACCTTTTCCTAGGGCCATCTGTGCACCTCTTTGTAAAATCTCGTTTTAGCAAGAGCCATGTTAATTCAGTGTGAGTTTGCCATCCTTCTTCCTCTTATGGCCCTTCAATATCTAATTGATTTGCTTATTCCCTATCATCCCCCAGGTCTGTCTTCAGCAAAGGTCCTGTTAGCCAGGTTCAGCCAGAACCCTTTCTACCCTTGATGCCTCCTCTTAGTAATTCTTCATCCACTGACCCCCACGCTGCTTCTTGTCTGTAAATCCCTCCTTACTCTGCTGTATTCGGAGTTGAGCCCGGTTCTATACCGAGGTCTCTGTCCCTCTTTGCAATAGTCTTGAATAAAATCTACTTTCCTGCTTAACTTCCATCCAGCTCTGGTTTTTCTTTGCTCTGTTTTTTTCTTTACTGGTACTGATATTTACATAGAATATGGCCAGGATGGATGCATTTAATCTCAACAGGTTGGAAGTAAAAAATTTGATTGTATTTCATTACATAAATACATATGATAGTTTTTTCTTTTAGAAGGCACAATTTTTTTCTGAGATCTGAGAACATCCTGTTTTTAAAAAAGTCAATCCATCTGCTGAATTTGCCATGCACAAAAGAAAACGTTCCCAGTTGGGTTGATTTTTGCTAGTTTCAAGTCATTGTATGTACTGAATTGGTTTTCAATAATAAAAGCTACAAAGATCTACTTTGTTCCTTTCCAAAAGCCTCGTTTATATTCTTCCTTGAATGTAGTGGTGCCCAGATGGTGCAAAAGTGAAGTGAGACACATGGTTCCTGGAGCTGGATGTCCTGCAGTCTCTCCACGAGTTCACAGGTGTGCCATCAGCATGGCCGGCTACGGGGCAACAAGACAGGCACATGCCACCAGTGTCTGAGAACTCTGCGACACATTTCTGTATGAACAGAAAAACAAAGCAAACCAACCAGTAGTATTTGTTAAATGTCGTCACTTAAATAGAACAACAAAGATTTCAGCGAATCTCAAAGTTCTGGCAGTAGCAGTTAAGATTCGGCAGAAAGAGCCCCCTTACTCAAAAGAAGAATATGGATGGAGGTTGGAGTCCTATGTCCTCCATGCACTGGGTGTGTGAAAATGTCAACTCTTCAAGGGGAAGATATGAAGAATAAAATGATGTGCTCTGCTTCGTTGTTGAATATTTCAGAGTTTTGTCACCAGTTGAGAATGATAATTTGAGGAGGGCATGGCAACGCACTCCACTATTCTTGCCCCAAAACTGCAACAGACAGAGGAGCCTGGCAGGCTACAGTTCATGGGGTTGCAAAGAGTCGGACATGACTGAAGCGACTTAGCATGAGGATGACGATAGCTATTGTATACTGTTGTCCCATAGGGACAAATTAGACCCCATGGCAGACTGATCTGGGGTCCCTGAGTCCCTCCAAGATAGGAGAAAGTATAATGAGAAGAGAAGTAATTTGTATGTTGAAGATGCCTATGAACTCCTCCTGGGTATCAGTCTTGGGATCTGAAGTCTTGCATTTGTCTTTCTGGCTCTAGCAGTTTCTAGCTGGGTGACCTTGGGCAACAAATACAAAATCTCTGACCTGCTAAACCTCGGTATCTATGAAATGAGGAGGAACTGTAGTGTCTATTTCAGGTTACTGTTAGGATCTAGAGATGACATCCAAACATAGATGAATGCTTGGTAGACACAGCACTCAGCATGTACTAAATGCCATTATTATGATTCCCTTCAGTAAACACGATAATCAACAGCTTTGCATGAAGTTCATTAACTAGGAACTCTTTTCACTTGGCATATTCTGGAATTTTCTCTTTTGGTTTCAAAAGATTTTAGATTTATGATTGAAATGCACACCAGTGACACCCTTAAAATCTTTTCTTTTTAATCCTTTGTTAAGAAAGTGGATTCAATGAACTTCTCTCTGCAGTAGATTTTCTTTTTCTAAAAAAAAACAAAATGAGAAGCATAGTTTTCCTAGATAAAGTTGTTGTGGAGGGGATGAAAAGGAGTGGGATGGAGTTAGGTGGGGCAGGGGTTTCCTTGGTCAAAGTTTGGGAAACTCCAGATTAACTTTTTTCCTGAAGAAACTTTCAGAGACCTTTGTTGTTCAATAAATACATATTCAGTGCATATTATGTGCCGACATTTTTAAGTGCTTCATAAATATTAACATATTAATCACATGAAGTAGAAGGTATCTTCACTTCACCTCTAAGAAAACAGAAGTTAAGTATATAAGTCTTACAGCAAAGGAATGAAGAGTGGATAGTGGTCCTTAGACTCTACTTTAAACCCCTTGCACAAGCTAATAAGCAGTTTCAAGCTCCAAGAGGGAGTCTGGACCTTGGACTCTGATTCCCTATACTTATTTGACTGAAGAACCCACTCTTTGTTTTCTCCATAATTCACAAATTCATTGATCTCAGTGGGGAATGAAATTTACATTTATTGAACAGCTGCTCTATGCCAGGTATAGGGCTGGTATTTCTCCTCTCAGCAGTGATAGGTAGTCAGTCCATACGCAAAGCTTTAACCTGAGAATGATGGATTGTCTTTGGATTTGATTAATAAAGCCGATATGCTGTGCTATAGCTGGGTAGTTCATCCTACTGCTGGATTTTCCTATCTACCAGACACAACTATTTATGCTATCAGCCAGGATGAAATAAACTAGGTGTTGGTATCATAAACAACAATCTCAAATTAGATCACAAATCATTTCCAAAACAGCCAAGCCCACCGTTAAGCTGAAGGTGTTTGCATTAATATACAGCCTGGGTTCCAACCTTCTCTAGAGAGCATCCATCTGCTCAGTTCCACTCAATCACTTCGGGTCTTTTTCCTCTGAAGCCCTCCCACCACTTGACAAAGCAATGCTGATTGTTCTGGAAGCCCCCTCTCTGTTTGCGAAGAGACCTATTTTTATTTTTAAGTCTTTAATGAATTTGTTTCAATATTGCTTCTGTTTTATGTCTTGGTTTTTTAGCTGCAAGGCATATGGGATCTTAGTTCCCTAACCAGGGATCAAACCCAAATTCCTGCTTTGGAAGGCAGCGTCTAAACCACCAGACTGCCAGGGAAGTTCGGTAAAGAGACCTTTTAATCCGTTAGTTGGAAATTTTAATTTGAAGCCTAAGACAGAGTAAAATCACACTTTGGAAATAAACATGCTCTACTCACTAAATTTTTCAGAAAGTTAAAGGAAAAGGCACAGAGTGTTTAAATTTAATGAAATGTTCTTTTAGAGCTGCCTTGGCAACTGTAAAATATGACGGCATCTCTGAACTACAGGGCTTGCTTGATTTAAGATATCCTAGGCTGAACACAGAGGCAGAAAAATGGAAGAATGATCAGTGCCTCTAGCTTTCATTATGCCTCCAAACCTTGAGGACAAAAAGCCAACCTTCTTCTCTAAGCAAATACATTATCTTTATAACTAATTTGTGTTGTTCATCTTTGGTTTCATTCAAATGTGGTTGTTAATGACAACACCCAGGTATATTTCCAACTCTTTCTAAATACGTGAGCTAAGTATATGTTTTTCTGTGTGTACTTATCTCTTTAAAAATAATTCAGAGAGAATTTTTGCTTGTTTTATTGTTATGTAAAATGAAGCAGGATGACTTTAAATGTGGTTGGATTGAACTGCTATCTTTCACCAACAGTAGCTGGTGTTATCATATCAGCTTTTAAGGTATTCCCAAGAAAATGAAGAAAACAAAGCAAACAAAGAAACAATAAATCAATAACAGCAGCAAGAAATCCTGGAGATAAAAAAGAGAGAAAAGTTAAAGTGTCCTAGAAGGTTCACTTTCTTGGAAAATTTTCCCTTAAGAAGTACTTTGGAATGCTTATATGTCAAGAGTGAGTAAAGGCAAATTTTCCATAAAATTGTATCACTCCAGTAAAATGTTTTTATAAGAAAAATATACAGAAACATGAAGGCTTTGATATTTGATACTAAATTTGATATTTGCACTTATTTAGTTAAAAGAGTCCCATTCTTCCCTTTCTTTGGAAGCTCAGGGCCACTCACCAGGTAACTGTTTTTTTCTGGCTGTACCTCAATAGTAAAGAGGTGATCATCTGACCAAGCTAATAATAATGTATGTATATTTTATAAATGTGTCTGTTTTTTTCTTCTTGCTGTTCTGCATTTTGCTTTCCCTTCATTCACCAAATGTTCTGCTCCACGCTGATTACCTCATGACCCAGATGTGGTAGAGAAGAAAACCAAGTTAAGAGGCAAAATACTTTCCTCTCCAACTTTATTCTTGCAGAAGCCTAAGGACTTAGGGGCGTTTAGATGATTTCACACTGAGATAAAAGGATAGAATTTCTGGCTGCAGATAGCCAAAGTATCTTGGCCAGAGACACTAGGAAAGTGTTTTACCAACCTTGACTGGGCATCAAGAGATGCCCTTGACTGAGTGGTGGGTAAGGTGGGAGATTCAGAGCTCTCCAGAGTCAGGAAGACCAGGGTCAGGGATTGTATATCACATCCAGGACAAAGCCAACCATCACCAAGCGCATCAGTGTGGGGACTGTTAGCAGCCTGGCAAAATCATCTCCAGTGGTCCCGGACTTTTGGCACCAAGAACCGGTTTAGTGGAAGACAATTTTTCAATGGAAAGGGCTGGGGGTGGGAGGAGGTGTGTAGGGGGCAGAGGGGGTGGTTTCAGGATTCAAGCATGTTACATTTATTGTGCATTTATTTCTATTATTATTATTACATCAGCTCCACTTCAGAGCATCAGGAATTTGATCCTGGAGGATGAGGACCCCTGAATTCTAGACCTTAGTATGTCAAGGGAAAGAGTCCTTTAAAAAGGACATCGGGAGTGCCCAGGGCTGTGAGACTGTGGTCCGCAGAATTGCTCCCTCCCCCACCCCTAGCCTTTCTTGAGCAGCTCTACCCCAGCTTCTCCCAGGGGCCCTGAAAATTCCTTCCTATCTCCATCAGTGATGATGATGATGACTCAACAGCAGACAGTTGCTTGCCCGGTGAAAGCCGAACACTACCTTCATTCATTCATTAATCCATTTTAATTAATTCAACACATATTTATTGAACACTTCCCCATGCTGGGCCCCATGTAGGCAATGGACAGAGAGAGAAATGAGTCTCTCCCCTCACATGTCTCCCATTCCCTTGGGGAGCCCAGCCATGGGCAGCTAAAACATGTCAGGTAGCCCCATGAAGAAAAATAGGGTTGAGAAGGAGAGAGACGGTTCTAAATATTTTAGAGAAATGAGTGTGTCAGGGAAGATGGCTGAGAGGATAGAACATCTGAGCAGAAACCTGCCTGCAGGGAAAGACGGTGGAAGACTTAAAGACTGGAGGGGAAAGAACAAGAGGGATCCTTGGTTCCTGAGAATGGGACATCAGTGCTGCGTAAAGACGCTGAGCCTGAGTGGTTCATGGGGAGTGGGAGCTGGGAAATGGGGAGGAGGATAGGGCAGCGGCTGGATGGTGAAGAGGAGCTCTCAGAGAGCTGGGAACAAGAGATGACACTTAATGGATCAGTGCAGACCGCGACGCTGACACTCCAGGACAGGCACGTCACAGGCCACGCACACGACACAGTCAAGCGGCCAGGTCAGTGGCATAAAGTGGACCTTGAGTCCTACCGGGGTTGGGCTGAAGTCACATGGCCAGCAGGACTTGGACCCAGGCTCTCACCTGCTCTGCTGTGCTGCCTGCTTCTATGCTAATGCCTGCAGGCACTCAGAATGGGGCGTTGGTGGTTTCTCCCCATATGAAAGGGAAACAAGTTTCCTGATTGTCAGGCATAAAACAGGTTTAATCATCTTTAACCATCTTTCTCACCCAATTATTTTAGCCCCATTTCGTAGATAGCTCCATTCTGGCCCCCTGCTGAACTGTTTTCTGTCCACTCTGGGGCTTTCATGATTCTACTTTGTCTTATGTTGTGTTGTTCTCCACTTGGGCTACTTTTTTTCTTCTCTGTAACCCCCAGGACACAGTCAACGCCATCTTCTCTGTGAGGTTATTCTTCCTCACTTCTTTTTCAAACGTCACTCTTACAGCTCTTGTTACACACGCCTCTATTTCTGCCTTTGCGTGCCTGCTCAGTTACTTAGTCGTGTCTGACTCTATGATCCCATGGACTGCAGCCCACCAGGCTCCTCTGCCCATGGAATTTTGCAGGCAAGAAGGAATACTGGAGTGGGCTGTCATTTCCTTCTCTAGAGGGATCTTCCTGACCCAGAGATTGAACCCATGTCTCTTGCAACTCCTGCAGCGGCAGGCAGATTCTTAACACTGTTACATTTCACATGAGTGTGATATGCTTGCTTTCTCCTCTAGACAATGAATTTCTCTGGAATAGGAGCTATAACAAGGATGTGAATCTGTTCTTCCCAGGGGTCTCCTCTGACCATTCCAGGAGCCAGAAGAGTGTCTGGGGTGTAGTAGTCATATCATTGACTGCATTATTGAATATGCTAGGATGTGAATAAACTGATTTTTATCACAGGGAGAGCTCAAAAAGAGGGTCAAGCACTTAAAGAATCGGTTTGAAAAATAGGGGTTATAGAATAAAAGGAGAAAAGACGGTGTTCGTAAATTAACCCTGGTCCTCAATAAAATAAATTTTCTAAAAATGTTTAACTCCTTCAGCCTTTTATATCACAGTGAATCAACTCAGCCACCAAAGGAGTAAGAAAGGATCTGGCAGGGTTAAGGATGGTTTCTAAAGTCATCTTAATCTTTATAAGTGAGTAGTTGGAATTATGAAATTATAAGAAAATGACTTTTATATAAATGAGGAAACTAGTGCTTGCTTCTTCACTCTGTTTTCATTCTTATAATCTTTCCTTGGGAGAAATTCATGAACTCAAAGTTTGCTCTGGATTCCATAGCAGGTGGCTGAAGCTGCTGCTTCTTTTTCAACAATTTAAGTTAATTAATTAATAAAGTTTTTGTCCATGGTGTGTGGCATGTGGGATCTTAGTTCCCCAACTAGGAATCGAGCCTGTGCCCCCTGCATTAGAAGTGTGGAGTCTTAGCCACTGGACCTCCAGGGAAGTCCTTGAAGGAGAATAGGAACTTATAGGAGACACCATCAGATTTTCCTTGTGTGTGAGAGAGATTGCCTCCCAAATACATTAATATAATCAAGTAAACTATGACATAGTCAGTTAACTTTTGAGCCACTACTTTCTCATGATGCCTACTTGTTAGAATTAAAAGAACAAGATATATGAATTACTAGCACAGTGCTTTTCACACAGTAGGTTTCCAATAGATGGTAAGTATCAGTTTTATTATTACTAAATGAAAGCACATTATCTTCTTTTCCTCAATTAGTGCAGTAGCATGAGGGTTTCCTGTGTCATTAAATATACTTTTCAATCATCATTTTCCTGGACTACATTATCCATTTTATTTGGGACGTACACATTTTTGAATAATTTTCCTTGTCCAAAATGTAACCCCCCCACACCTGTTCACTAATATAAATAACCCTGCAGAGAACATCTGTGAATATAAAAGTTTAAGTTTCTGCTTATTTCTTCAGGGTGGATTCCAAGAAGAGGAAATGCTGAATTTTAATATGTAGACTTTGCAATGAAATTGCTCTTATGTCATGTTAAATTGCTTTCCAGAAAGTTCAACCCAGTTATTTTCCCAATTAGGGTGTAAAATGGTGCAACCACTTCACAGTTCTCTTGACAACATCAAGTGCCTGTTTTTAAACTACCTCCTAATCCAATGGTCAAAGTGGTATCCCATTGTCATTTTAACACGTACGTCTGATGGCTGGCAATTTTGAATGTCTCTGTGTCCATGCAATGCTTTGTTCCTGGGGCTCCCTAGAGGCCAGTCCACTGTTCCTCCTTCCACCACTCTGTTTCTTCCCAGTTTTCTTTGCCCTCTTTCCTCAACTTCTTCATGTTGGAATGTCCCAAGAGTCATGCATTAGGTCACATTTTCCCCTTTATCTACATTCCCTTCTTAGATGATCTCATTGGCCCCGTGGCCTTAAATACCATATTCATGTCAAGTGCTCTTGAATTTATATCTTCAGTTCAGACGTGTCTCTTGAACTTCAGACCCATAAATCCATTTTCAGTTCAACATCTTCACTGCGATGTCATCAAAATAAAATAAAAGACATATCAAACACAAACTGTTCTACACTGAGCTTCTAATGTTTTCTTACAAACTTGTTCATTTCTCAGTCTTGCTCATCCTCATCAAGGGCAGTTCCAGTCCTTTAGACTCAGGCTCCCAACCCCAGAAATCCTGCGGATGGATGCTGCTTTCTCTCACATCCCATATCTGACCCAATAAAGTAAAGTAAAGTACATTAAAGCCACTCAGTTGTGTCCGAGTCTTTGCGACTCCATGGACTGTAGCCTCCCAGGTTCCTCTGATTTTCCAGGCGAGAGTACTGGACTGGATTGCCATTTCCTTCTCCAGGGGATCTTCCCAACCGAGGGATCGAACCTGGGTCTCCAGTATTGCAGACAGATATTTTACCATCTGAGCCACATAGCAAACCCTGTTGCTTCTTCTGTCAAATAGAACCATGACCTGACCAATCCTGAACATCTTCATTGCTTCATTGTCATAATTGTTTTTCTTTATAATGCTCTCATGACCCAGGTTTTTTTTTTTTTTAAAAAAAGATTTTTGATGTGGACCATGTTTAAAGTCTTTACTGAATTTGTCGCAATATTGTTTCTGTTTTCAGTTTTGTTCTTCCAGCCCTGAAACGCCTGGGATCTTAGTTCCCCAACCAGGGATCAAACCTACACTCCCTGCCTTGGAAGGCGAGGTCTTAACCACTGGACCACTAGGGAAGACCCATGACCTAGTTTTGAAGTCCTGGCTGATGGCTAGTCTGTTTCCTCCTCAAAGCAGATGATTAATCCACACCCCAACCACTTTCCATACACTTGGGTTCACCATCCACTTGCCCTAATCACTTCAGGGCCAGATGCCCAACAACTAGCAACACTTCTTATGTTCTGGAGCCCTCAAATTCTTCAAACTAGCCAATCCTCTAGGAAACCACGGAAACCTACCTAACCCCACTCTGGGTGTCATACCTGGGCTGTCCCCCACAGCTCCAGCTTGCTGTTGCCTTGTCTCCAGATGCAAAGTCTGTGTGATTCTGCCTAGCAGATTCATGCATGCTGAGAGGATAAACAACCCGTTGTAGCCACTCTGGGTGTGCCTGCCCACCAGACACCTGATCGTGCAAGACTGTCATTAAAGCCTGGCATCTTGCTGCACCTCAACCTCATGTCTCCAAGTCCATTCCTTGGGTTTGGGCTGATGGCTTTATTTTCCACAGACCACACCAGCCTTCTGACATGCTCTTTCTGTTTCCACCCTGCTGCAGTCCCACCCAGAAGCCAGAGTCAGGTTGTGTCATCAGACAGCTCAGGACTCTCCGTTGGTTCCCATCTCACTTAGGATCACACCTGGCCTTGCCTTCTCTCTGACCTCCTTCTGTTTCTCTCCCTTGAATCATTTTGCATCAGCCGCTCTGATGTCCTTGCTGTTCTTGAACCTGCCAGGAATGTTTCCTCTTCTGTGTGGCTTTGGACTTGCATTTTCCCTGGAAACTCTCAGGTCAATACTCCTGAGGTTACTCTGATTGCCCTCTTAAAATTAGAAGCCCTCTTCTTCAAGTCTCCTGATTTCTCTTTTCTGTTTTATTTTTCCACATAATGCCTATTTTATAACTTATTTTAATGGATATTATTTCGATAACTGTTTCATTTGTCTTTTCACCCCGTTAGAATATGCATACAGAGGGCAAGGGATTTCTGTTATTTTGGTCACTGTTTTGTTTGAAAAGCAGCTAGAGCAGTGACCACGAGCACAGCCCCAAGGCGTGCACCTGGTCTCTGCCTCTCACTGTCTAGGGGCCTGTGGACCAGTTGCTCAAGCACTAATTTCCTCCACTTCCTCTCCTGTGACCTGGGGTTTTCATTCAGTTTGCTAGGGCAAAATACCATAGACTGGGTGGCTTTATAAGCAACACAGCTTTATTTCTTATATTCTGGAGGCTGGGAAGTTCAAGGTGAAGGTTCTAGCAGATGTGTGGTGAAAATCCATTCTTCCATAGATATCTTCTCACTGTGACCTAACTTAGAGAAAGGGGTCAGAGAGCTCTCTGGGTCTTTTTTTTGGCCATGCCATGTGGCTTGCGGGATCTTAATTCCCCAACCAGGGATTGAACCTGAGGCCATGGCAGGGAATTAGACTCCAGGAATTCTCACTGGGGTCTCTTACGTTGTTGTGTTTTTGTTTAGTCAATATGTTGTGTCCAGCTCTTTTGCCGCCCCATGGCCTGTAGCCCACCAGGCTCCTCTGGCCATGGGATTTCCCAGGCGAGAATACTGGAGCAAATTGCATTTCCTTCTCCGGGGTTTCTTCCCCTCCCAGGGATCGAACCTGCATCTCCTGCATTGACAGGTGGTTTCTTTACCACTGAGCCACCCGGGATGTGCTGGTGTCTCTTTTATAAGGACACTAATCACACTCATGAAGGCTTCATGCTCCGACATAGTCCCTTCCACAAGGCCCCACCTCCTAATACTGTTACAGTAGTGATTAGGTTTCAACCTGTGAATTTTGGGTGGACACGAATGTTCAGTCTATGGTGCATGGAGATAGATAGAGCAGCTGTTGCTGCTGCTGCTGCTGGTGCTAAGTCGCTTCAGTTGTGCCCGACCCTGTGCGACCCAGGGTAATAACAGAATTCAATAATTTCATATCAAATTTTAACATTAAAATTTAATATGTTTATTTCAGTGTCTGGCATAAGTATTTATGAAATAAATAAAGTGTTAAATTTCCAGCACATAGAACACTATTTGGCTCTTGGAAGATGATCAGCAAACATTCATAGAATGAATCCTGAAAAGAAAAAGTGCACAGCAAAAGAAAATCCAGGGCTTGAGTTGAGGGGTATGCTGATGAATGTGTTTTGTTTGCTGGATCTGGGGGAGCCTCCTCTTTCCTGGTGGCTCAGATGGCAAAGAATCTGCCTACAAAGCAGGAGACCTAGGTTCAATCCTGGGTCGGGAAGATCCCTTGGAGAAGGTAATGGCAACCCACTCCAGTATTCTGGTCTGGAGAATCCCATGGACAGAGGAGCCTGGCAGGGTACAGTCCATGAGGTCGCAAACAGTTGGATATGACTGAGTGACTGACATACACTCATATTTCAGAGATGTCTCCTACGAGTTGCTTCCTGAGCAGTGGTGCTATTTGTACAGGTGAACTGGATTAAAATAACACTCAGAAGCCTTACTTGATTTTTCTGAGAATTAATAAACAAATGAACAAAGTCAAAAAGAGTGGGGAGTGCTTTACAGTCTATAGTCAAATGTTAATAACATACAGTGCTGTGACTGTGTTTTTTTAATGTTTATTGATTTATTCGGCTGTGCTGGGTCTTAGTTGTGGCACATGGGATCTAGTTCCTCGACCAGGGATCAAACCCAGGCCCCCTTCTTTGAGAGCACAGAGTCTTAGCCACTGGACTGCCAAGGAGGTCCTTGTGTTTAATTTTTTATTTAATTGAATTATTTAAACTTTTTAAAAATTTGATTTTTAAATTTTTCATCACTTAGGTTTAAAGCTCCCTCCTTTTCACTCTGATAAATCTCTCAGAACGAGGAGAGGATAAAATCAAGATAGACAGTGGGAAGGAAAAAGAGACTTGCAGCGAGAATGAAAAACAGTTTCCAGTTTGAGCAGCTTGTTTTCCGATCTGCTCTTGCAGTTAATTGCTGCCGTCTGCTTCTTTGCCTTACCTTTGTCTTCTTAAGGACTAAGAAAACACATTGATTTGTAGCCAAATGAACGCATCCTTCATAGGCAACACAATAACATAACTTTTATTGGACATTGTAAATTTAACACAAAGCTAAATATTTTAGTTTATTTGTCATAATCATCCTAGGAAGGAGGTGCTATTTGATGAGTGGGATTATAGATGATGAAATCGAGCTTTGAAAGGTCAGTTGGGCAATGTCACAGAGTTTATCCCCTTCAATGCTACGTATACAGGGTATGTAGGTCTCAGATGGCCTAATAGCTCATAGTATTGGGGGGGAGAGAGAAAACTGAGCTCAGGAAACTGATACATGTGAACCTGAGAGCCCATGCGTGCCTGTGAGCCCTCAGCTTCAGGGGGTCCTGGTCTGACACTTATCAGAAGGGCGAAAAGCAATCGCCAGTGGACCTTCCTTCCTGTTTTAGCATGAACTGTTGTTTTCAGTGCCTCTGAGCCATGACTGCCAGGTCAGTTAGCAGTTGTTGTTTTCTATCAAGGAAATCAAACTGACTGCAGCAATCTGGCTGAAGTCAATGAACTCCCACCTCGATGCCTCAAATAAAGCATCATATCAGGGCATCAAGAAAAACAACAGGAAATCCACATGACTCCCGCTCTTCCTCATGCACTGCCCTTCTTCCAGCCTGGCTGCTGGGACTCTCATGTGATATTCATGCTCTGGTTTTCACTTCATCTCTAACCACGTGCTCCTTTCCTATTGGGTTTGCTACTTTAACCCGTTGAGATCTGGTCTTGTTCAAACATCCATTTCCTTGCTAAAATGACATCTAATTAAATCACAAAGGACATCGTTTTACAAAAGGGATTTTTTTTTTTTTAAAGCAAAACACCTATCTCTTTCTGGCCATGCTTGATCAGTGTCTCACTTTGGGGCCTGAGGACAATTTGAAATGTTATACAAGGAAATAAGATGCAAGGTTCTATGGCATTTAGAATAATTTATGCGTGCCATCCTCCAGGCTTGGAGCCAAACTGCCGCAAGAGAAATTCGCTTCACACTCTATCAAGGCTTGCACCACAATGAATCCTTTTGGAAGGAAATCTAAATTGCAATTGTACAAAGAAATCTGGGGAGAAAAATAGCCCAGTGTTACCCTGCAACCCCAAAATGTTTGTTAAAGTTCACCAAAAAAAAAAAAAAATGTCAGGAGACTGTCTGGGAGAAGTTCAAAGACACTGAGTAAAGTTTATTGCAGCCAATAAGAGGAATGCACATTAAAAGGGGTCAATTAACATTTATCAAGAGGTGCTGGCATTTGTGAAGTGTATTTACTCGGGTAGGCCAAGTGCATTTCAGTGTATCTTTAAAATGATAACAACTCACAGAAAATAATACGTCCATCACTAGGTGGAGGCTGGGGTTACTGCATGACCTAGAGTTGCAAATGTGATGGGACTCTCATTGATTTTCTCTCTTTGATACATTTTTGAAATTCCCAAAAACTATAATTGCCCCATGTTTAGACTTGGAGAAGCAGACGTGTGGATGACATTTCTTGCCGTGCCATATACTTGGATCAGGGAAAGAGCATCAGCTGAGGCAATAATGTCCTGTCTGCAGTCACCTCTTTTCTCTATTTCCACACTCCTGTCGGCTCTGCCTAGAGACATGCTATACCCCAGAGGAGATGGGGATATAAGGAATGTCACAAAACTGTAGGTTTCCGTGCTTCTACTGGCTCCTTAGATCATCAAGGCATAAACTTTACTTCCTCATGAGAAAATGGGGGAATAGGGAGATGAACTGGGAGATTGGGATTGACATGTATACACAGTAGATATGTATTTCCCTGGTGGCTCAGTGGTAAGAATCCGCCTGGCAATGCAGGAGACACAGGTTCAATCCTTGGGTTGGGAAGATCTCCTAGAAAAGGAAATAGCAACCCACTCCAGTATTCTTGCCTGGAAAATCCCATGGACAGAGGAGCCTGGTGGGCCAGAGTCCATGGGGTCGCAAAAGAGTCGGACTTGACTTAGCAACTAAATGACGACGACAACAACATAAATTAGATAATTAATGAGAACCTGTTGTATAGCATAGGAAACTCTACTCGGTGCTCTGTGGTGACCTAAATGGGAAGGAAATTCACAACAGATGGGATTTATGTGTACATATAGCTGATTCAGTATGCTGTACAGTAGAAACTAACACAGAATTTTAAAGCAACTCTACACCAGTGGGGAAAAAAGAACACACTTGACCTGCAAGGCCACGCATGATCTTTAAAATCTTTAAACACAGAATCAGGTTCAGGGGCCAACTGGCGTCACAACTGGCACCTCCTTGATTTCCCTGATGACTAACTCAGGAGTCTATCTGCTTCCTTGGAGAGCTCTGAAATACATCAATATACCCACAAATGATCCAGAGGTGGTTTGCACTGAAATTCTCTCACAACTGAGACCTGACACAGTCAAATAAATAAACAAAAATAAATGTTAAAAAAAAGTCACGTCTATATTGACAGGGAAGAAATTGATGATATGTCTCATTTTCCTATTTTGTCCCCATCATGGAGGCAAGTCAGGAGGTCTTGATTGTCTAGGTTGTCCTGGGATTTTTAGGAGATGAATAAAGAGCTCTTGTAGAAGAAGTAGAAGAGATGGATAAACCTGGCCTGGTCTACCTGATTTCATGACAGTCCGTCAGACTGTGCTGTGCTCTTACTTTGGGAAAAGGGAATGTATAATTTGCTGTAAGGGGTGCTTACAGAGGAGGGGGAATTTCTCCCATGGCATGGGGCTGTTAGCCTAGAATCATGCCCCAACCCCTCCTTCAAGTGGAAACTAACTGCCCTTATCTGAGTATCAGATTCAATTACAAAAGGAGGTAGCTGTCCGATGAAAAAGAACTGCTTGCAAACAGTTGGGCCCAAGATAGTGGAGGACCTGACCTCCAGTAGACCTTGAGACTCATTCTACACTCATTGTAATATGTTAACATGCTAAGTGACACACCCACCAGTGCCAAGACAGTTGATGGTTGCCACGACAACAACTGGAAGAACCCATTCTCTGTGCAAGTCTTATTTTCTCTCCATCATCTAAGTGGGTCTTATTCTCTTCCCATTGTGAGATATTTCTTAGTCCTGAAATGGAGCGTTGCCTCAATTTCTCATCCAAACCACACTCCTATCCTTGGATATGTCACAAACATTCATTCTTCCCTTTCTTTGTTTAATTCTTTCTTTTTTACCTTGATTCTCCTATATATATATTGCATCTCAGCCCCAATCTGGTTGAGAAGTTGATTTGCAAACTGAGTTCCTACTTTTTTATTCATTGACCACTGAATAAAGCTTGAGATATTCCAATGTCAGCATCAGTTTCATTACTGAATGTGAGAATCTAAGCAGAAAAAGAACCTTCCTGGTGGAGACAAAGGGTCTCACTTGGCTAAGACCTTGGCATGCGTCCAGACAAGCAATTGATTAACATCGGATTTTATTAAAGGGACTGACCACATAGAGGCCAGATCTGAGAACTAAGAAGAAAGCGTAGTCATGGAACAGCAGCCAGACTAGAATAGTTATCTTCAGGTGGTCTCCAGATCTCTCCCCTGTGATTCATCCATTACTTGGCCTACCAGGTCATCTTTCTGAAATGGTCTTGTTTTTAGGGTTCCTCTGCTTCTTAACTTTCTAGTGTATCTACTGCTTTCAAGTTATACTCTGAAAGCTTGTCTGTGGATGTCATCAAGGGCTTTACTCTCCAGCCATCCTCTCATTGTTTCTCCTCTTTGGCCCGTCCATTTGCTCCTAGCCACCCCATCTTGAAGTATTGGAGCTGAAGCTCCTGTTCTTTAGCCACCTGATGTGAAGAGCTGACTCACTGAAAAAGACCCTGATGCTGGGAAAGAATGAAGGCAGGAAGAGAAGGGGATGACAGAGGGTGAGATGGTTGGATGGCATCACTGACTCAATGGACATGAGTTTGAACAAGCTCTGGGAGATGGTGAAGGTCAGTGTCTGGAATGCCTGGGGTGCTGCCATCCATGGGGTCACAAAGAGTTGGACATGACTGAGCAACTGAACAACAACTACAATCCCATCCTTGGGCTGCCTCTGTTGTCCCCTGCTGAAGGCCTACTCACCTGCCAAGATGCATTCAAATATTACTTCTTCCATGAAAGCTCTCTCTGATGTCTTCTATACAGAATTGACTCTTCCCTCCTCTGCAACTTAACTGTATAACTGTGTTAATATTTCTATCCTGTGCCTGTTATCCTTGATCTGCTGTGTTTGTTTAAAGGTATCTCTCCTCTGGAGAAGGCAATGGCACCCCACTCCAGTACTCTTGCCTGGAAAATCCCATGGACGGAGGAGCCTGGTAGGCTGCAGTTCATGGGGTCACTAAGAGTTGGACACGACTGAGCGACTTCACTTTCACTTTTCACTTTCATGCATTGGAGAAGGAAATGGTAACCCACTCCAGTGTTCTTGCCTGGAGAATCCCAGGGATGGGGGAGCCTGATGGGCTGCCGTCTATGGGGTCACACAGAGTCGGACATGACTGAAGCGACTTAGCAGCATTACATTACAGGCTAATTGAAAACAAGGATTTCATCTTTGTTTGTGTAGCCCTGTAGTCAAGCACCCTGCATAGCAACGGGGTATGTATGTATATAAAGTTGCTCAGTCATGTCTGACTCTTTGCAACCTCATGGAGTAGAGCCCGCCAGGCTCCTCTGTCCATGGAATTCTCCAGGTCAGAATACTGGAGTGGGTAGTCATTCCCTTCTCCAGGGAATCTTTCCAACGTAGGGATTAAACCTGAGTTTCCTGCATTGCAGATAGATTTGTTACCATCCAAGCCACCAGGGTTAGCAGAGGTTAGACATTCAATAAATTTTAGTTAAAATACACTGAGTGGGGAAAAAAAAATTCCTGACTACATGTCAGAAACCTCTGATTCTGAAAACAGTGGTTTGGAATACAGGACTGTGAGAAGACTTGAATTTATAGGAGACAGATCTACAGCTAATTTTAAAGTTTTATGATTGTCATTAACATCTTTTCTTTAATATTTCCACTGCATTATTAAAGAGATGGCACACATTAAATGATTTTTCAAAGCACTGGCCTTAATGTTTTTTACTGTTAGGGAAAGGTGCATGATTTACATGAATACATTTTCCCTTTTGGCATCAGGAAGCAATTTACACCATTTAAAACGGTAGTTCTGAATTTACTACGTGATTTCAAAGTTTAATCAACACAGTCCAAAAGATCCATACAGAGGTAAAGATTTAAAAGAAAATCACTATTGAGCTGCACAGAATAATTATTCAACCAGCACCACTGACTGGAATTCTAGCTTCTGGCACTTGCTTCCTGGCCCAAGTTCAGGCTTGGGCATACTTGGTGTTGATATAAGAATAGTCTGAGAGTGACAGATCAAAAAAGAGAAAGGATATTTGGAACACAAAGCATCTCACTTCAGGCATTCTACTTTAATTAGCTAACAAAGGGGTAAGATCATTTCCAGTTAGGGAAAAGGGGATGGAATCAGGGAGAACCTTCAGTAATTTCTTTGGAAGGTCATGGGAGTTTGTGAACCAAACTAGTGTCAGAGGCAGGAGCTGAACTGCAGCTCCATGATTTATTCCAGTTTTAGGGTATTTTTATTTCACAATGGCTGCTCAGATCCTCCCACCTATCTGGTCCAGGGGGACTCAACCAAGTCTCCACCTAGACATCCCAGGTCGTCTGTTTTCTACAGTTCACTCTAGTTGGTATCAGTCCTACATTAGGGCTTGTTTAGAAACAAAAACTGGTCCAAAAGGACATATGCACTCCAGTGTTCATTGCAGCACTATTCACAATAGCTAAGACATGGAAGCAACCTAAATATCCATCGACAGAGGAATGGATAAAGATGTGGTCCATGTATACAATGGAATATTACTCAGCCATTAAAAAGAATGATGTGAAGCCATTTGCAGCAATATGGATGGACCCAGAGACTGTCATACTGAGTGAAGTCAGATGAAGAAGGAGAAATGTTGTATGACATCTTTTATATGTGGAATCTGAAAAAAAAATGATACAAATGAACTTATGTACAAAACAGAAACAGACTCACAGACTTAGAGAATGAACTTATGACTGCTGGGGGTAGGGGAAGGCTGGGGGAAAGGGATAGTTAGGGAGTGGGGAATCCACGTGTACACACTGCTATATCTAAAATGGATAACCAATAAGTACCTACTGTATAGCACAGGGAACTCCACTCAGTGTTGAGTTCAATGGCAGCCTGGATGGGAGGGCAGTCTGGGGCAGAATGGATGCAGGTATTTGTATGGCTGAATCCCTTTGCTGTCCACTGGAAACTATCACAACATTGTTAATGGGCTATACTCCAGTATAAAATGAAATGTTTAAAAAAGAAACAAAAGGATTTTCTATCCTTTCACTAGCCTACAGCTCTGGACACTGCACTCAGATTTTCTTCCACAATAGGGAAAATGTTTCAAAAGCTAATGGTGGAAAGGAACAAAAATACCTTGAAAGACAAGGGTAAACACATTTAAGAAATTAAAACAGGGCTTCCCTGGTGGCTCCGTGGTAAAGAATCTGCCTGCTAAGGTAAGATACACAGGTTTGATCCCTGGTGTGGGAAGATCCCATATGCCACGGAGCAACAAAGCCCGCGAACTGCAATTACGGACCCTGTGCTCTACAGCCTGTGTTCCGCAGCCACAGAAGCCACGGCACCAAGCCTGTGCACCCCAGCTGCAGAGCAACCCCCGCTCTGTGCAACCAGAGAAAAGCCCTCACGGCAATGTAGAACCGGCGCAGTCAATAAATAAGTAAAACTATTTTAAGAAATTAAAACAAAATGATCATTTATTGTTTTTAATATGTAGTCAAATATGACAGCAGTATTACACAAATTGCTCCCTTCTCCCCCTTCTAAAATTCCCAAATATGTTGACTCCAACTGAAAGTGAAAAATAAAAAAGAAATGATTTAATTCTGACAATAGCAATTGACAGAGAGAAGACATACGGCGATTTGGTCACAACCAGCTTCCAGACCTTCAAAGATGAATTGTGTCATCATGGCAGTTGATACACTGCACTTTCTTACAAAATGATTACTAGGAAAAACAAACAAACCAGATTTTCTACATACTGTAAGCAAAAGAAATGCAGAAAAATTGGTTTAAGAAGCTGAGGAAAACTTCAATGAATTATTGCAATCATAATGATCCCCAGGTAAGAGATAGATGGCAAACGAATAGACTATAAGGAAATACATTCAAACTTGGATAATTAATTTTACAGTGAAAATAATCAAGAAGATTGCAGAAGTATGTAGCATCCAAATTACTGAATTTAAACAGGGGATTCCAGTAAGGTCTTCTGCTATCATATACCATCAGTGCAAATTCAGACACAATCATTTTTACATTTGCAGGTTCAGGTATGTCAAGCACGAGGTCATCGAGGAAGTATTTGAATATGATTTGACTATGAAAAATGCGATCTCCAGTGTCTCATTGACATGGCAAAAGAAGCAGGAATGATGCCCGGAGGATTGGAGTAAATTCAAAACGCTCAGTTTTCCAAGGATTAAATGAAATTTTGGAAAAACCTCAGCAAAATTAACCTTCACCTGACAGACATGTCCTTGATGTGAAGTCCAGAGCTGTGGAAAACAGAAACAAACTCAACAAGTGTGACAGCCTTTCCCACTGCCTTTCCTTTTGTTGGGGGTTGACTGGGTGGTGGTATTTAATCACTAAGCTGTGTCTGACTCTTGGTGACCCCATAGACTATAGCCTGCCAGGCTCCTCTGTCCATGGGATTTCCCAGGCAAGAATACTGGAGTCAGTTGCCATTTCCTTCTCCAGGGGATCTTCCCAACTCAGGGGTTGAACCTGTGTTTTCTGCATTGCCAGGCAGATTCTTTACCACTGAGCCACCAGGGAAGCTCTGTGTGTGGAGGATCAGAATTTCCCCTCAGTGTTCTCTTTTAGCAGCTCCATAGTGAGCTTTGTGATTCTGACAAAGGCTACAATTATACCCACTTTGAAATGCATTTACAAATATTCTGTGCGCTGGTGCAACTGGCATGAAACACAGCCAGCCCTCCCCTCCCTGGGTGCCCAATTTCTCCTCCTTTCACCCTTCAACATTTCAGATGACTACAAGCCGAGTTACCAGAAACAGCAGTAAATTCCTGGCATTGGAAGTTACCATGATCCCAGCTGGCATGCAAAAAAAAAAAAAAAAAAAAAAGCCTATTTCTTTTTTCCCCTGAAAATAATGTTCTTCCCAGGCACTGTTCAAATGCCTCAAATAAGGCAAATGAGAGATTTGTTTTGACCAACCAATGAAAAGACTTCCCTCATCTCAGCGAAGGCCCTGAGATTTAGTTCCAATAAACACAACATGTTTGTGTCCCAAGAAACTTATTTCATTTCCCTAAAATGATCTTAACATTTTTTTAGCAAAGGAGGCTCTGATTTCACTTGATGGTATTTTCAGAGTAGACACTTACAGAGTAGCCAAAGAAGACACTTTGAACTTTTATTTCCCTGGTAAAAATATGACACGGAGTATATTTTTGTTCAAACTAGTTTTACAATGGTTGCTTAGGCACAGCCAGTGTCTAGACATGAGTATGGAGACTGGGTCCCAAGATGGTCAAACTTCACAGAGATCTAGATCTGGGTCTGTAGAATATATTGTACCCTTTTACCCTGGGATTTCTTTGGAAGGAATGATGCTAAAGCTGAAACTCTAGTACTTTGGCCACCTCATGTGAAGAGCTGACTCATTGCAAAAGACTTTGATGCTGGGAGGGATTGGGGGCAGGAGAAGAAGGGGACAACCGAGGATGAGATGGCTGGATGGCATCACTGACTCGATGGACGTGAGTCTGAGTGAACTCTGGGAGTTGGTGATGATCAGGGAGGCCTGGCGTGCTGAGATTCATGGGGTTGCAAAGAGTCAGACACGACTGAGCAACTGAACTGAACTGAACTGAACTTCCTCATGAAAAGTATTTTTATTGTCTATGTGTGGTTGGATGTTGCATGGTCTCTGGTATAAGGGAATCAAAGCACATGGTTATGCCTTGTAAGTCAGAAGGTAACAAGTGAAAAGTGTCTTTTGGTCATTACTTACTCAAGTAATCCCATTCCCTAGGGAAAAAGCCTTATGAATTTAGCACTAGTGCCATAGAAGAGGGACAGATGGGTAATGGCTGAGTTTTAGCTAAAATGGGGCCACCTCTGCCTTCTGGATGTCATGTGTTTCTTGGCATAACTGGCGGGATTTGTGACCCAGTGTCTCAAAGTCTGGATGACTTAAATTTGAGCTGATCTTCACTGAATATGTATTTGCACATTGCTCTAAAGAAGTTGAAAATTACACTTGAAGGTATATTTTGATCTTTATTTTTCCATGAGTCATCCCGCATCCACCCATTTCTATACTTCTTCTCATATAGGAAATGTCTAAAATTAGTTTCATGCTATGTATCTATTTGATAGGCACCAAAGGTTTACGGTTGCATGATAAGTAAGTGATATTTTGGTCATGAATATATATATATATATATATATATAGTAATGCTAGGGATGGGAGAGACCACTTTAAAAAGAAGACAACACTCCAGTGGCCTTGACAGAAGTCACTGAGGTTTTTTAACTGAAATAAAAATGAATATATTACTATCTGCCAAGTTAAATCTTTTTATCTTATCCCATTAGGAGAGGCTTTTATACAAAAGCAATTTTCAAATGTTAATAAATCTTAGAAATTAGAAAAATATGAGCAAAAGCACATGTTTTGCATGAATGAATCTTTTATCCTGGATTTAAAGTAACATAGACTCTTTCAGTGTGGACAGTGATCTGGAAATTAATAAGAATTAACACTGAGAAGCCAATGATGATGTGTTCTATAAATTTGTTATGGAGAATTGATTCAAGAATTTAGATAATTTTACTTGAGCAATTATCATCTTACTGCTTTGGAATAATCATTGTGAGAGCAATGGGCATTGGATGATTTAAAATACATGTCAGGCAGGCAATAATTAGGCACATGCATTGAAATTTAAGTTGAAATTGGAAAATCTTAGTCAAAACCTTAAGTATCACCATAGCATCTGATATGACAGTGGTAGAGAAGGAATTCATACACACATTTGAGGATCTCCTAGGTTGGAGTTTTCTGATTTCTGCGATGGTCTTGGTTGGGAAAGGTCTCTCTGGGTGTTCTTGTCAATACTCTATAGCCTTGGACATTATAATCAAAGCTTTCATTTATGTGTGTATGTTAGCAATGTGTAGTAAACAATGAAGAATGCTTCCAAAGTCTGGGTTGGTCTTTTAGCAAAGGAGTAGAGGAAGACCTGATGCCCCAGTTGCAGGCTTGTTGTTATTTGTAAGATATTCCTAAGGGGTTGTCTCATAATGTCACCGACTTTTCCAATTGGTGCAGCACAGACGCAAGTACAAACACAGGGTGGTTTATAGGAAATCACTGATCCTATGGGAAAACTGACATAAGGCACATTGAATCAGGAGGAACTTTGGCTTGATAGGTTTAGACAGTACAACTCAGACATCTCCAACTTGCAGTTATTTGGGACAGTCCAATTATTTTCCCCAAAGAGGGACAATAAAAAGAGATCAATATCAGAAATAGAAAACTTAAGAAAAAAATAGTTCATATAGATATACTTAAAATTGGACATACCAAACATCAACTTCTATGCACATTTTGAAAGCAAAGATGATGGAGCAAGATTTGCAGATGTGTGAAATACCCAGAAGAAAACTCCCTGAAGTCTCTGAGATACTGAAGCTGTGTGATACCAACTCCCCGCCTGAGGCAAACACCCTTGTGGCAGCTATTTCAGGGCAAAGCAAAAACACCAAACAGCCTTATCTCTTGCTATGAGAAAGTAAAACCCCCAAGTTCCAGAGATAAACAAACAATCTTCGATCTCTCAATAAATTTGTAAAACTAGGAGATGATGAAAAAGATGATGTTTGGTTGTGATTCAACTAGTGACTTCTACAGTCCCTTCTCATGCAAACAGTTTATGATGCCAAGTCTTATTATTAATTAAAAAAACCTATTTAAAATGAAGATTAAGTGCCAAGAAAAAGAGAAACATTTCTTTTTTTCTCCTGATATATTTTGTTCATTAGATAATTCAGTAGTTTGCCCAGTCTCATCCCAGGGGATATTTGGCAATGTCTGGAGACATCTTTCATCGTCACAGCTGAGATGTGTGTGTATATGTGTGTATGTGAGCTACCAGCATGTAGTCAATGGGAACTTGGTAAGCTGGCAAACACTCTGCAATGTAAGGGACCACTCTACCATCCCATCCCCAGCTGTGAATTATGGGACCCCAAATGTCAATAGGGCTGAGGTTGAGAAAACCTGAGACAACCTAATGAATGGCAAACAACCACACATACCTAAAGTGCAAATGCTTCATTGATCTACAGATACTTCTGGAAGACCTTGAGAAGATGGCATTGATAAATCACAAAGCCACAGTAGAAATATGAGAATAAGATAGTGAACTATTATTATATCTAATCAGGAAGAATTCAAATGACCTAAAAAGACTTTTCTTCTCATAAGTAAAATTAACACATCATTTGAAATTGAGCAAACAGCAGAGATGGGCAATGATGTATCATATTTCAGAAACGTTCCTCAGACAAGTACTTGAGAGTTCCCTATCTTAGTAGAATAGAAATTAGAACTGGAAATTGGATAGGGTAATAGTGAGCTGATCAATTTGCAAAGTTGTGTTTGAAGATTTTACCCTGTTACAATTATCAGTGGACATGTCTGATCTCTTATTGTTTGTATCTATCACTGTATATCACAAGACCTAGCACAGGAACTTGGTTCCAGTAGGTGCTCAATAACTATTTAAGTGAACTGGGTGGTTGAATGAATGAACAAATGAAATAAATCAAAGTGCCCTGTAAAATGTAAAGTGCTTTATGAACAAAACGAAATAGGAGTATGTAGTATGTAATGCCACTGACCTCATAACATTTGCTCCAAAGAGCTTCTTAGGCTCCACTAGTTTAAAAGCAAATAAAAATTGTGGTAATTCAGTAAGAAAATCTGCTATGAAGATGACTAGTTTTCAGGTACCTCTGGGAAGAAATGAAGCAAAGGCAGAGCAATTTTAAGTGACACAAGATAGTACTGCTAACTTAGATGGCCATAGGTAGGGGCATCCACATGTAAAACCAGATAAAGACCTTACAATAACCAGAACTGGGACTACTGGTACCATCCTCAGGACAACCACTCGATGGCAAAGGTTGGTCCAATGTTCTCTATTCTAGGACAGAGCAGAGAGTCAGGATAGCAAATAAAAATTGCTTTTAGGCAAACTGTGCCTTCTAAGGGCTTTCCTAATGGCTCAGAAGGTTAAGAATCTGCCTGCAATGCAGGGGACCTGGGTTCAATCCCTGAGTTGGGAAGATCCCCTGGAGAAGGGAATGGCTTTAAATACTGACAGAGGGGGTATAGGCAAAGAGAATTGGAACAAAAATGAATAGTCAGGAGTTTTAAGTTCAAGGCCCACTTCTGATGCTGGGGGCACATGACTATATCTCTCTGGGCCTCAATTTTCTGATCTGTAAATGAAGAGGTTGTATTAGATGACCTTCCATGATTCTGGCATATAGATGATAATGCGGAAAACTAGAGGCTGGGAAAGTAAAAGTAAGGGCAATCTCTGGAAATTGATAAAATACATCTTAATAAAATATCTAAAAAATGCCTGAAGAAATACAAAGCAAAATAACAATTCGCAGGAGGAAAGAGCCTTAACCACAGCATCTATTTTTCAGATAATCTTATTTAAATATTAATTTCTTATCATGGAAGTGTCTTGAATCAAGGCATGAGTTCCAAAAAACTTTTTCTTATTGCCCTGGGCAATAGACACTAGGGCATTGCCAAACTTATACTCCCTCAGAATGAGGAAATAACATAAGAATTTTTCTTTTGCCAAAACTAAGAAATCACACTAATCTGAGAATATGTATTACCTGAATATGACAAAATTTAATTTCATTTTTTTCATGTAGTTTACGTTTGCAAATTTTTACATTTAAAATTAAGCTCCACCTATTGTTATATTTTAATGTGTTACAGGGAGAAAATAATTTGTTATATTTTTATATTGTTATATTTTAATGTGTTACAGGGAGAAAATAATTTGAAATTATTTGCTTGAGGTACTCTCTTCCAAAGAGAAGCCTGCTGGTCAGCTCCTGGGTTTCTCTTTGTTGCGAAGAGTTAACTGGGAAATCAGAAAAAACTGGAGAAGCTCAGGGACATTACACAATCAAGAACTGAGCCAGATGAAGGATGCACCCAAGGACTTCAAGAGAAAGGATGGTTGTGGCTGATGTCATGCAGGGGGAACATAAGAGAAATTATTAATATGGGGAAAAAGGAATTGAAGCAATTCTTGAGTGTATGTTCCTTTGGCATTTCCTCAAGAACTGTGCTGATTTGATTGTCTTTGAATGCTTTTAGGATGGATGGACTTTTTTCTCTCAGAATACAAGTTCGTGCTGGTACTGGGCCAAGAGATGTGCTTTATATGGGTTGCACATGAGTGCTTAGTTGCTCAGTTGTGTCCAACTCTGCAGTCCTATGGACTGCAGACCACCAGGCTCCTCCGTCCAAGGGATCTCCAAGGCAAGAGTACTGGGTGTGTTGCCATTTCCTCCTCCACTGGATCTTCGCGGCCCAGGGATCAAACCCAGGTCTTCTGCATTGCAGGTGGATTCTTTACTGTCTAGGCCACCAGGGAAGCCCCTTTTGGGTTCAATTGACATAAGGTTTTCAAAGTCTGTATGTTTGGTCAATCTACATAACAGTAATCTTGCAAGGAAGACAGAACAGAAATATTTTTATTTTCCAAACTTGCAAATGGAAACTTCTAGTGGTAAAAGTGATTTTCCTGAGGACATAGTGGAAACTCAAAACTGTGCCAGCTGGGATTCTTTTCATTATTTTAAGCTGCCCTCTCAGAGAAAAACAGGCCCAGGAACTATCAAATCTATTTTTTTCTCCTCCTCCTTTTCTCCAGGAAGAAAGTGAAAGTGTTAGTCGCTCAATCGTGTCTGACTCTTTGTGATCCAATGGACTGTAGCCTGCCAGGCTCCTCTGTCCATGGAATTCTCCAGGCAAGAATACTGAAGTGGGCAGCCATTCCCTTATCCTGGGGCTCTTCCCAACCCAGGGATTGAACCTGGGTCTCCTGCATTCCAGGCAGATTCTTTACTGTTTGAGCCACCGAAAAGGAAAGACTTCTACAGCAGAGTTAATAGAATTTTCTGCAAAGACAGGAGTGTTCTCTGCTGTCTAGTATGGAAGCCACAAGCCCCATGTGACTTTTAGGGGCTTGAAATATGGCTAGCGTGACTGAAGAACTGAATTTTTACTTAATTTTAGTTAATTTAAATCATTCAATTTGGCTAGTATATATGCTGGACATTCTAGAAGCTTCCTGTGAGACTGCCCCATTTGTATGTTCTCAGTTGCTAAGTTGCTTCTGAATCTTTGGGACCACACAAACTGTAGCCCACCAGGCTTCTCTATCCATGAGATTTCCCAGGCAAGCATACTGGAGTGAGTTGCCACTTCCTTCTTCAGGGAGTCTTTCTGACTCAAGGATTGAACCCTGTCTCCTGCATTGGCAGGTGAGTTCTTTACCACTGAGCTAGACATCCCAAATTAAAATAATAATTGGAGGTAAATTGCACTTTATTATTTAACTTTCTATTTGTTAGTACATGTTGAATTTCAAACCTTTAACAAACAAATCAATGCCGTGGTCAGCTTCACCTCATTGGCTTAAGATATTTTTCTTGACTTTTAATACCTTTGAAAAGCAAAAGTGTGTCCAACTCTTTGCAACCCCATGGACTGTAGCCTGCCAGGCTTCTCTGTCCATGGGATTCTCCAGGCAAGAATTCTGGAGTGGGTAGTCATTCTACACCCAACCCAGGGATTGAACCTGGGTCTCCTGCACCACAGGCAAATTCTTTACTGTCTGAGCCATCTGGGAATCCTTTATCTATTCACTAAATGTTTTTACAAATAATTAAGATGAAATAACTAACTTCCTCTATAGCACCATTTATCTGATTTCTCTAGAACGTTGTATACGTTCCTTTGCTTTTATTCTCCTTTTACTAGGTTCATAGTATATGAAATAACATGCAGATGCATCCTTTCTAATATATAATATATGAAAAATTCAAAGCACCAGAGTCCATTCTGAATTTCCAGAAACTCTGTGAATGTCTGCTCTTCCTTTGCAGTAAATGGGCACCAAGAACAAACCAGAGGTACAGAGTTGAATGAAAGTTTCATGAAAAAATAAAAGGATTCAGTCAGCCTTTTCCCTTACCTCTAATAGATTCATCATCAACAGAAACATCTCACCACCTTGAACTCCTGATTTGGTTGGGAAGGTTTCCCATACTTCAGCAGCCTTTTCACTTTCACTTACTGGGTGCTCTTGTACACTGGACAATTCAGAGAGTCTTAGGTTATTTTACAAAATTGGCATTTTTAAAAAAAAATCAAAAGTGGAAGATGAACTTTGAAAGGGATAGAAATTATACCACTACTTCAAAGAATTGAGAAAGGTATTGGATATATATATATATGTATATATATATGCAGGATTTATATAACTGTCAATCAGCTGTATTGGAAGCCACACCTAACACAGAAGCAAGTGAAAGCAGCATCAACTTATCCTAGAAGGAATCGTCTATGTGTTCCTTATGCCTTTGTAGAATACCCGTTGCACCAGTTATATTGGCAAGTCATTTGGTAATTGCTAACTGACCAAACCTACTCCACAAGAAATAAATTGGTTTATTTCATACCAACTGAATGTAGCTATAGCAGAGAGCTATATCAGTCATCACACCTGTCAATCACCTTGCTTGTCAATTTTTTTTTGCAATTATTGTCTAAGCAGGTTAGGGGGGAAAAAATAACACCCTCATCAGGTACTTTAAAATGTAAAGCAAAATATACTTGATGGAAAATGGCACGAGTTTACATCAGACGGTTGTGAGGATAATATGTGATACTCTGTTAGTGCACTGATGCCACTTGATGTAGACACTGTGTACAGATGCTGAGTTGGTAGTAAAGTGCTACTTACAAGACAGCTCTGCTTCTTGATACCTGAACCTGCAAATGCTGGACATGGGTACCTTATGAGAACCAACAACTTCTTGGCACAAGATGTAAGTTTCATGGGTCAAGATGTTCATGAAATTGTACACATAGTACCTGAATTCAAACTTTAGGAGCTCAGTATATATATTAACCACTTTCCTCCTCTGGGGGTGGAGGGTGCCTTTCCTGTCTTCACTCACAGGGATGGTTCAAAATCTGGACTGTGATTACGGGGCAAACAACAGATCCATCTAAGGAGCTTTTTGCATCTGCTTTATTTTGCCAGGGAGGGAAGGGGTTGATATGAATGGGAGAGCGGCTCCAACAGGCAGGAAAAACGATCGGTGCTGCAACCAGTTGAACCACTTCCGCTAAGTGACATAAAAATATTCTAATATTAAGGATTATTTTACAACTCTATGGAAGTATGCAGTAATGCATCTCGCATTTGTTTTGTCTCGATGACAAAATGCACTCTGAGTCACAAGAGCCTGCCTTGTGTTAGTTATAAACAAAAATATATTTATATATATATATTTATGTAACTACTATGTGCTTTAAAGAAAATTACTGTATGATTCAGCAGGGTTCTTTCGCTCTTTTTCTCGCCAGGGATATGCTGACTTGAACGGCTTCTTAGATAGGAATCGACAATGAAATGGGCCTCTCAGACTGAAACAGCAAAAAGTTAAAAAAAAACCCCAAACACCAAAACCCTCATATGCTTAGAACCCCTTAACATTTTTGCTTCAAAAACGATTAAGGAACTCATGGTACTGTGTCCTTCTGTTTCCTTCAGCCAAGAACAACTGTGGCTTCACAGGACTTCACAGTTGGGAGGTGGAGGTGATGCTTCTGAAAACCAATCAGATGTTTTATTCTGAGGTGGGGGGAACCAGAAGCCTCGTTTGTCCCTCCCTCTGTCCTCATGCATAGCTAAAAGGCTATGGTCCTGTCACTGCTTACACAGAAGGCATCCAGGAAGAGGGAGGCAAGGTTGGAACTGGAAAGATAAAAGATTCATCCTGTAAAGTAGCGAACTGGTTGGAACAGGTGGGTCTGGAGCAGCAAAACAAAATCCTTCAGCCACGTGTCTGGTGGAAAGACACAAAATCTCTTCTTTTGTGTCTGTTTGGGCCCCCTGCATCAGCTACTTTTCTCAGCAAACTGGAAGTATTTGTCACTGTTCTTTTGAGTGAATGGGTTCAGGCTTTGGAACACAGTTATCAGAGAAGAATATTTGAACCAAAGGTATAGATCCCTTGTGAACTAAAGCTTTATTATTTTTTTCTCGATCCCTTTGCACCCTGCACCTTAAGCCAACAGCATTGTAATCTTGTCATATTTCTGATAAGTCCACAGGAGATGTGCTGAGTGAACTATAGAGGTCATTCCACTAGGGAATTCTATGTTTAGTGGTAACTGGTATCCTCTATAAGTTTAAAAAAATTTTTTTAACCCTTTCTGGGCTGGGCTTGTCCAGAAATCTCCTTCTGGCTAGAGCAGCTTAGGGCTCCTGTGTGTGTATGTGTGTGTATGTGTGGGGGTGTGGGTGTGTGTTTGTCTTAAAGGTATAGGCAAATTTTTAGTCTTAACACCTGTAAGCCAGCACTGGTGCTGTTCTGTCCTAGAAATTTTAGCACTGCTCTGATACGATAAAACCTTCTTTCTCTCCAACTGGTTCAACTTCAGCATAGGCAGGATGGCCAGAACCTCTTCGGAACTTCATTGCTGGCCATCTGCTTGGGCGTCTCTGAAACAGAAAAATGCAAAAGGAGTGAACAGCGTGGTGATGGTCACATCATAAGAAACGTATATTTGCCAACTATTTCAGATGAACTTCTGAATTAAACATAGCAATGTATTAAATGATCTCATTACCACCACAGTTGAAACTATACATGCCCAGAGCACCCTGTTTGCCTCTCTATTATGGCACTACCAGCACCTTCCAGATGACAGTCCCTTGGCCAAAGCTACCCCCCCAAAGGACTGAGAGTTTCTCAAAGACATGGTTTATGCTTTATGCATATTTATGTCTAAAAGACTCCATTAAGTGTCCAGCTATAACTAAGCAAAAGGAACAGTCATGAAGAACAAATTTTCTTAATATATAACCATGGACACCTTCTCTTCTTTAGAAGTCAATAATGATATCACTTCATTTATTAATTCACTCAAAAAACCTAAGACCATAAAATTCTGCACAGTTATTAGAAGTGTGCTTCAAATTTGGTGCTTAGACTTCCTAGCAAAAACCAAACTAAAAGATCAATCACCTTAATATCTTAAGAATTAATTTATTAAGCTAAGACATCCCATAGATGACTTTTTGTGTTTGAAAATGAGCAGATGTCATGCCCTGAAAACTGAATCCAACATCAGAGGTTGTGAATAATCTCAAACCCATGTAAATAACTGCACATAAAGACAATGGTTTTAAAATACAGGTTACTTATATTGACACTTCTCCCTAACCCTTTGTTCATCAAACAAATCTTTTGTGATTTACAAACAGAAGTGATGAAATGAATTACTAAGTTACAGCAGCAGAAGACACTAAAAGGCATTTCTCAGCCACAGTCTTACCAGAAACTACTATTCCATTTATCAGAGTACCTGTTATTTTGGAGTAAATAAACCAATAAATATTAAAGGAAGTTTATTTCTACCTAAGAATTTTAATGTGAAAAATGTTAAATATCAGTGTAGGTATATTGGCATTTGGCAGCTTTCTAGATTGGCCAATTACATTCCACTGTCATGATTAATGGCTGTAAGAGTTTTTCCATCAGGTAGGAATGAGTATTAGCTTTACCTTCTGGAAAAATACCAATCATGGTAATTGCATCTTGCCTGTTAATAATATTAGTACTGTCTCTATAATATTATGTGGTCAGAATGCTTTATATTTATTAGCTGGTTAAGTCCCATTATGTAAGTGAAACTGAATTATCTTTATTTTCCTAAAAAGAAGGTAAAACTGAGAGGGCTAAATAGCAATTTAGTGTCTTTGTTGGAACTAAAAATCATCATCAATGGAAATATACTAAATGTTTCTAGAGAGATGGACTCTGTAATTTATGGTTACTCCTGTTGTGGGAACATGCCAATATGCTCATTCGTTCTTTTAAAAATCCCTGGCTGCACCATATCTTAGCGTCCCAGAATGTGGGCTCTTAGTTTTCTGACAAGAGGTCAAACCCACGCCCTCTGCACTAGAGGCGCAGGGTCTTTCCCGCTGGCCGCCGGGGAAGTCCTCCGTGCCCACTTCTTATAACCCCTCTCTGGCTTCAGCTACTTCGCAACTGGGCTCCTTAGGGCACAGCTGCCCTTGTGTTTCCTGGAGTCAAGCAGCACCACTAAGTCTGCTCTGAAGCTCTACCGTACAAGGCCCATCTGGCCATGGGTCCAGCAGGCAAGTACAGCCCTATGGACTAGCACTGATTTACCACTCAGGCCATAAAGACACTGTGTTACAGGGGACCATTAAAAGGAGTGCTGATTATCATCAGGAAGACAAGAGATGGCAGGTATTGGTGAGAACGTGATGGAAAGGGAAGCTTAGACACTATAGGTGGAAATGTAGATTGGGCCAAAGACTACGGAGAACAATCAGGAAGTTCCTCAAAAACTTAAATATGAATCTACTACATGATCCAGCAATTCCACTTCTGGTATATACCTAAAAGAAATGAAAACAGAAGTCTGATGAGATGTCTATCTTCCCATGTTTATGGCAGCATTATTCACAGTAGCCAAGGTATGGAAACATCCCAGGTGCATATCCATGGATGAATGGATAAAAAAAGATGCAGTATGGATACACAATGGAATATTATTCTGTCATGAGAAAAGAGGATATCCTGCTATTTGTGACAGCATGGATGGACCTTGAACATACGATGCTAAGTGAGGTAAGTCAGAGAGAGACCAGAACTGTGTGATATCACTTATCTGTGGAATCTAAAGAAGTCAGACCTAAGAAAAAAGCAAACAGTGGTTACCAGGTAATAGAGGATGGGGAGATAAGATTGATGGTACTTAAGGGTATACACTTGTGATGAGTACTAAATAATATTGTACTATAAGCATGCAATGTAATAAATATCATTACAACAGCAACCATATTACAATATATAAATGTATCAAAGTAACACGTTGTATGCCTTAAACCTACACAATGCCAAACTTATCTAATTAAAGAAATAAAAAGGAACACCATTGATGAGAATGTTGATGATGATGCTTGGGAAACTTACATTTTATTAAACATAATTAATCATATTTCATGCTGTCAGAAGGTGATTTACATACATGATCTTATTTAATGTGTACAATTTACCTTGCACCCAAACCTAGAAAGCTGGCAAATGGCAAATCCAAGATTTAAAACGAGAGCTACCAACTTCCAAAGTTAATTCCCCACTATAGAAATTAGCTCTTAAAATTCATTACTTTGTGTACAACCTATCTGAAATTTGTGAACATAGTTCTATTTTTATTTCAATCTTAAACTATGACATTACCAACAACTTCAGTATTCTAAGCATTACTAAGAATTCTAAGAATTACTAAGTTAATGATTAATTCTGTCTTAGGTAAAAGGTTGCAGGATTATTGATAATGTTTATCATGTTCTTTGTGAGCTCATCACAGAGGTTCTCAAAATAGAAATTACACTAAAGCTACCACTGTTAACACAGTACAAACTTATTTTCTGAATTAATTTCATGTTCTTAGAAAAATTTCTTTCATCTTACCACTACTCATTAGAGAAAACAACACCCTAACAAGATTTAAAATCACTGGAGAGTCCACCACCCACATATAATTTGGTTCAAGTATCTGTGTATATCACTTATACTCATTTCTAGAAACACTGAATCACAGCAGTTTTATAAACTCCCTTATTTCCAGGTAAGAACACACAAAAATTTTATGAACTATTCCTTTACAAAATTACTTTTAGCGCGTGCAAAACCATACTACATATAACTCAATATGAGTTATACAGTCAATTTGATTTTGAGATTTTTTTCCAGATTATTTGATAATATAAATAATGCTCCAGTGAATATTTTTGGTGCTAACCTCAAAGGAATATTTCTGATTAGTTCCTTTTATAAACTTACAGAAGTGAAATTATTGATCCAAAGAGAATGTGCAGATTATTTACTAAAAATATCTGAAATGTCTAACATGGTGCTAGATGGTGTTTTGAAGGGCATATGACCAAAGAAGAGTGTAAAACATGGTTTCCATATGGAAGATAAAAACTTCTTCAGGGTAAAAGGGGTAAGACTTACTTTAGGTTTTAAATAAGCATTCTAAAGATGAACAAGATAGAATAGGTGCTGCTGCTGCTGCCACTGCCAAGTTGCGCCAGTCGTGTCCGACTCTGGGTGACCCCATAGACATCAGCCCAGCAGGCTCCTCCATCCCTGGGATTCTCCAGGCAAGAACACTGGAGTGGGTTGCCATTTCCTTCTCCAATGCATGAAAGTGAAAAGTGAAAGTAAAGTCGCTCAGTTGTGCCTGACTCTTAGTGACCCCATGGACTGCAGCCTGCCAGGCTCTTTGGTCCATGGGATTTTCCAGGCAAGAGTACTGGAGTGGGTTGCCATTGCCTTCTCCGGAATAAGTGTTATCTAACTACAGAATTATTCACGACTCCTATTTTATATGTACAAAACTGAAAGATTCATACTTACTTCTACAGTTTTTGACTAGATGCAAAGAGAGGGCATTTCCCATAATATTATGTCAAAATTCACAATGAAATCTAGTAATTGTCATGCAACTGGCCTGATTTTACATTATTTTACCAGTTCTTGATATCTTAATTTTAACCCTAAAAATGCCACAGAGTTATAAGTTTATCAAAATCCTGCTTCCTTTCTAGAATGCTTCCACACATCACGAATCAATTAAATGATCCTAAATAAAACACTTGATTTCTCTGGGCTTTTGTTTCCTTATCTGTAAAATGATATTTGGGGATCTGTCCTCTAAAATTATAGGATCCTTATACCTGCTTGCCTGAGATAACTGAACACTGGGGAGAAGTTACTTAAAGACTTCTCTGGGTCATGGTTCTTCTGATCATTGTCCCTCCTACCTTCCTCCACTAACTTTTAGGATCCCTAAACTGAAATCTATATAAATTAGTCCTAACTGAAGTTGTTTTCCTATCTGCAGTTGCTCAGAGAATTTCCTTACAAATGAAAACAAGGGGTCAGTTCTCTGATTTTCACGATTCAGTGTTTAGTTCTCATAGAACAATCGTAAGGTTGGTGATTACCAACCTTATCTTTAAGCTTGGTAGATACCATGAGGCATCTATCCAGTAGACAAATGGGATCTAGAAATCTGGGCATCATGTCTGGCTCTGCCATGAAATATGATGGATGGGTCACAATTCAGCATTTAATACTTTTTTCTTGAGGCTTAAACATGTCCCAGTCTGTGTTCTTTTTATTTTTTATTTTTTTAAATTTTATTATTTTTTTATTCTACATTACAATACTGTATTTGCCCTGCCATACATTTACATGAATCAGCCATAGGTGTACACGATCTCCCAATGCCAAAGCCCCCTCCCACTTCCCACCCCACATCATCTCCCTGGATCCTCCCGTGCACCGGCCCCAAGCATCTTGCATCCTGTATTGAACATAGACTGGCACTTCGCTTCTTACATGATAGTATGCATGTTTCAATGCCATTCTCCTGAATCATCCCACCCTCTCCCTCTCCCTCAGAGTCCAAAAGTCTGTTCTATACCTCTGTGTCTCTTTTGTTGTCTCACATAGAGGGTCATCATTACTATCTTTCTAAATTCCATATATATGTGTCAGTATACTGTATTGGTGTTTTTCTTTCTGGCTTACTTCACTCTGTATAATCGGCTCCAGTTTCATCCATCTCATTAGAACTGAGTCAAATTTATTCTTTTTAAGGGCTGAGTAATACTCCATTGTGTATATGTACCACAGCTTTCTTATCCATTCATCTGCTGATGGACATCTAGGTTGTTTCCAAGTCCTGGCTATTATAAACAGTGCTGCAATGAACATTGGGGTACATGTGTCTCTTTCGATTCTGGTTTCCTCGGTGTGTATGCCCAGCAGTGGGATTGCTGGGTCATAAGGCAGTTCTATTTGCAATTTTTAAGGAATCTCCACACTGTTTTCCATAGTGGCTTTATGAGTTTGCATTCCCACCAGCAGTGTAAGAGGGTTCTCTTTTCTCCACATCCTCTCCAGCATTTATTGCTTGTAGACTTTTGGATCGCAGCCATTCTGACTGGTGTGAAATGGTACCTCATTGTGGTCTTGATTTGCATTTCTCTGATAATGAGTGAGCATCTTTTCATGTGTTTGTTAGCCATCTGTATGTCTTCTTTGGAGAAATGCCTATTTAGTTGTTTGGCCCATTTTTTGATTGGTTCTTTTATTTTTCTGGAGTTGAGCTGCATAAGTTGCTTGTATATCTTTGAGATTAGGTGGTGCTGGGAAAACTGGTCAACCACTTGTAAAAGAATGAAACTAGACCTCTTTCTAACACCATAGACAAAAATAAACTCAAAATGGATTAAAGATCTAAATGTAAGACCAGAAACTATAAAACTCCTAGAGGAAAACATAGGCAAAACACTCTCCGACATAAATCACAGCAGGATCCTCTATGATCCACCTCCCAGTATAATGGAAATAAAAGCAAAAATAAACAAATGGGATCTAATTAAAATTAAAAGCTTCTGCACAACAAAGGAAACTATAAGTAAGGTGAAAAGACAGCCTTCTGAATGGGAGAAAACAATAGCAAATGAAACAACTGACAAACAACTAATCTCAAAGATATATAAGCAACTTATGTGTTCTTTTTAGAATGGCTAATTCAAATTGTTACAGAAACTGATGGGGGCCACAGGGTCACTTGTTAACAGAGCAGGATGTATGCTGAAAATTGAAAAATTCAAACCAGACTGTACTGTTAATTCATTACAGAGATGCAGGATGTCATGGCTTAAAACATGACTGTGTGTAATGCGTGGGTGCTCTTTAATTTCATTTCTGAAAATTATTTATGCGATTCATCACATTCAGAAGTAAATGTTCACGCTGATATGTCTGCAACAGGGCGGGCCATGCAGGCAGGTATTCTCCCTAATTACTCCCTCAGAACTACTAACTGAACAGTCATTCAGATCTGTCTCAATGGTCTGTGGCGAGATAATTAGCTGAAATATCCACAAACAAACCTGCAGGGTACCCTCCGTTAGCAGTGTACACAAAACTGCAGCTGGAGACCTGTCTTCAAGCTCAGAGAGCAAAGCAGAGAGTGCTTTTTACGCATTCGATGAACCCTTGAAAGGCAGTTACTAGACGTGAGTGTGAAAGACAAGGGGCTAATTCTGAACTTCCAGGCCCAGCTAGAAGACACCTGTGGTGTTTGATAGTGCTTGACAAGCAGTTGTTCTGAGATTTCTAGTTTTTTGTGCTTTCTTCAGTAAATAGGGAGAAGTGGAAGGAGGCTGAGATTCTGAGGTGTGGACAGCATCTTGCTCCTGTCACTTCCCAGCACAGGACTCCGGCACAGTTGAGTATTTTGTTTCTTAGTTTCCCCATTTGGAAAATGAAATGAGCTAGATGATCTTTTTAAAGACTCTTTTTCTTTTTAATTAAAAAAAATTAAACCATAGACCCCTTGTTCCAATGAAATTTTACCTGAAGCCCAGACAGGATCACAGAGCAAAGGTCTCTTTTTATTATGATGGATGAAGCCCTGCCTACACACTTCGTCAGCCCTGGGGATCTTGTGAATTTTGGAAACTATCTAACTAGATTGCAGGCAATCACAAGGCATCCTGTTAAAATGCAGATTCTGATTCGGCAGACCTGGGAGAGGTCTGGGACTCTGCATTTCTAACAAGCTCCCAGGTGATACTGATGTTGCTGGTCCACAGCATGCTAGGAATTGCAAGGACAATGATTCGCTATGCTCTCTGCAACCAGCATTCTTTAAAAGTGAGTGGAAGAAAAATATTGAACTCTGACTTTACTTGGATCTCTGCAGACCTTCATGGAAACTCCAGTATGACTGGGTCAGCTTTTTCACATTTGGCTTTGATCACGTTTGACTGTCCAGAGGAAGGGAATCATTTCTCTCATCTCCTTATCTTGTGTTGCATATTAATTCAACACAGGTTATATTCACTTATAAATCTGGGCTGCCAGTTTTAGCAAATGGATCTATAGGCCATCAGTTAAATTTGAATGGCAGATAAACAATGAGTATTTTTAAACTATACTATAGTATTTTTAAACTATACTTCATGGACATACTCATACTAAAAATTACTCATTGTTTATTTGAAATTCAAATTTATCTAAGTGTCATGTATTTGATTTTGCAACCCTAAATTCACAGGAAAACACAATATAATATCTGTGGGCCTTGGACAGTCAAACTTGCAACCTAATTAAAATAAATGACTCCTATTTGTGGTTGTGTCTCTTTGCTTCAAAAATTGTAGGTTACTTTTTTCTTAAAAAGAAAACTCAGATGGATTTGTCTGGTGTGACCAAGAATTCTAAGCAATAACTCTTGTATGATACAAAGCCTGGGTGTTTGTTTTTTTTTTTCCACAGTCTCTACTCATCCTATTTTAGTTGCTTTTCCTCATGTGAAAGTTGTTTTACTATCCTGCAGTTGACTCTTTTCCAACCTAAAATTATGAATTGCCAGTGGTCTGTGTTATGGATGAATCCTGAAGAATTACTTACTATAACCATAGTTAACATATACCCCAAATGAAAATTGTCCCAAAGCATATGAAGAACAGCTATTTACTGGGAATAACAAAATCACCATAATACTCACATGATTTTCTAAAAGATAAAGTACTCTTAAAGGGGTGATAGATAGTTAGGGAGTTTGGGATTGATAAGTACACACTGCTATATTTAAAATGGATAACCAACGAGGACTTACTATATAGCACAGGGAACTCTGCTCAGTGTTATGTGGCAGCCTGGATGGGAGGGGAATTTGGGGGAGAATGGATACATGTACATGTATGGCTGAGTCCCTTTGCTGTCCACCTGAAACTATCACAACACTGTTAATTGGCTACATTCTAATATAAAATAAAAAGTTTTAAAAAGGAGGAAATAGATTGGGAGTTTGGGACTGACATGTACACACTAATATGTTTAAAATAGGTTAGGATTTCCCTGGCGGTCCAGTGGTTAAGAATCCACCTACCAACGCAGGAACACAGTTTTGATCCCTGGTCTGGGAAGATTCCACATGCCTAGGGGCACCTAAACCCAGGCACCGTAACTGCTGAGCCCATGAACTGCAACTAGAGGGGAGCCCCTGCTCGCCACAACTAGAGAAAGCCTGCGTGCAGCAATGAACACCCATCACAGCCAAAAATTAAATAAATAAAATAATAATAATAATAATAAAAAGATAACCGGCAAAGACCTACTGTATAGCACAGGGAACTTTGCTCAATATTCTCTAATAAGCTCAATGGGAAAAGAATTTGAGAAAGAACAGATACATGCATAACTGAATCATTTTGTTGTATACATAAAACTAATACAACATTGTTAATCAACTATGCTCCAATATAAAATAAAAATTTAAGAAACAAAGTAAAATGAAAATTAAGTGATTACTGCCTGCTAAATTAGGGGAAGAAATTTTTTAATATGGGAAGAACAACCTTGCAAACATAACATTTCAAACGATGTCCTTTTTTTTTTTTTGATATAGCCCACTGGATCTCAGAAGCAACTAAAAGTATCACTTGGAGAAATTAAAAATAATTATTGAAGTCAAAGCCCACCTTGGCCAACTGACTTAAAATCTATCTCTGGGGATCAGGTAGTGGATTTTTTTTTAAGTTCTCCGGCTCAGTCAGATGCACAGTAAGGGTTGAGAACCACTTTCCATGTCTATATCCCATGCTCTCCTACTTCTGAGCCCTTGCCTGTGGTTCCCCTGACCTGGAACGCCACCCACTTCATCATTTTTACTTATGTAAACACTATCCATTTCATAGTATTCCCCAGAAAGCTTTCTGGATTCCCACCTACAGATTAGAAGTTACTTTTCATCTTCCTGTGTTGTCACAGACATTTCCTGATATTTTAGCTACATGTCTTATCACGGTTTAGCCCACGTTTATTGCTTATGTGGTTGCATACATGCACTGTATGTATCTGTCCTTCAGGTCAACGTCATATCTGTTCAACCCTGAACTAGCCACGGCAGTATGTACTGAAAATATCTGACATCTGGAGTAGATCCCTTTCATACGTAACATCTGTCTCTTCTGCAAGATGTTATTTTCGGTCATAATTGGAAAAGGAAATGAATAATAATAATGACCGGAAAAGAAGACGGTGAAAACCTTCCTGTTTTGAACTTCATAGGTGTAATCATATCAGCAAAAACAAATAAATAAACAAAACAAATATTACTGCACAAGTGGTAAAACAGAATGACAATGTATTTTTGAAAAAAGGTGGAAAAGACACATGAGGGAATATTGCCAAATGGGTAAGTACCAGGTTCAGAGAATGATTTCCACTTTGTAAAAATAGAACTGACGTGACTCAAGCTCTTTTTCGTTGTCTTCACAAACACAATGCTGTCATTGTTTATTTTGAATCTATTGTTTTAACACAGACACTTGAAGTACTGGTGGGTTAGAGAACTCTTGATCCTGAACACATAAAAGACTAGATTTTTACGGAGTCATGATTCATAAGAATTCATTCATCCTCTAAATGAAGCAT
The DNA here is from genome assembly GCA_917880005.1 of Nanger dama. Taxonomy (NCBI): domain Eukaryota; kingdom Metazoa; phylum Chordata; class Mammalia; order Artiodactyla; family Bovidae; genus Nanger; species Nanger dama. The sequence continues at coordinate 32,357,601 of CAKJTW010000023.1, forward strand.
ACAACTGTGTCTGTTGTTAGGTGCCAAGCATGCAATGGGGGTTCTCTGAATTAACTTTCATGTAGAAGACAATATTCACTAAAGGAAAAGTAAAACAAAACAAAACAAAAGGTGCTGAGTTGAACTTTACATAATATATATGTATATATATATATACCATGTTATATGTATATATATATACTATGTTAGTAAAACTCAACAGTGACTGAATCAACTCTTTAGACCTTAGATCAGCAAAAAGTTTTTAACACAATTTAAAATTTTAAACACACAGTGATAAGAAAAATCTCACCTTATTTTGGTTTACCATTCTCTGTAGACAATTCCTCCCCTCCCCACTTATGACCTGCATCTGGGGCAGACTGTGCTCAAAGCCCTGCCCTTGGTTTCACATTGATCCACCAAATCTAGCAAAGTATAAGGCACGAAGAGACTCATATCAATTTGCATAGATCTCTTTCTCCAGTTTATGTCTTGTGAGGTACTTAGCATCCAGAGTCTTTTCTCTTTTGACTTCAACCCATTATTGGGCATTTGTTGCCCCAAATAAGAATGATTGGTTGATAGTGACTATTAGTGCATTCATGTGGGCATAACTGCATTCAGTCAGTCAATAAAATTGCTATTTAATTACCTATATTTAAAATACAACACTAACTCAAGGCATTTAAAGTATATTTAGGGAAAATAAGGTATTTGCATACAAAAGATTGAATTCACTTAAAGCTAAAAACATACAGACAAGAGATTTGATTACTCAGTATAAAATCAAGTATGCGCTAAAAGTATTTGAAAGTAAATTTTATGAGTTTGGAGGAAAGAGGCCTTCCTTTGGATTTGAATTATCAGGGATGGTTTCATGAGCAGACTGAACATAAAGGCGAAGGACAGAATAAAACTCTCAGTGCAGCCTGGAGGCTACTGGCTGAACTCATTCTAGGCCTTTGGAAAACCTCAGCTGCTGGTTTTGTGTGCTTTGTTTTTTCTCTTCTACTTTATCCTCTCCAGCAACTTTAAGAACTTCAACATTCACTTCCTCAGAATTCCTCCCCGATCACTTTGAAAATATCCACTTCTGTCTCTTCTATATTGCTCATCCTATCTTATCTCAAAACAGCCACCGCCAAGGCCTGGCCATCTCCCTGCACTGCACTACCTCTAATTCATTTAGATAAGTTCTTCCAGCCATATCTTAAATCCTCATCCTCTACATTTTCCTATTCGACTCTAAGGAGTGACACTCCTGCAGAAAAAAGTCACATATTCAGGTTAAGCCAGCCCTAAAGGATAAAGGCAGGAGACAGATGGGCCCCAGACTATGCAGATAGACTTCACTTCCTATGGATAGAAATGCCATAAAACAGGATAACTGGAGAGGCTGAGCCCTGCCCAGATAAAACAGAAGAGACCACATGTATCTTATTCTCAAAGTCAAGGAGACCTGACCGGTTAGAAAGCTCCTTGGAGGTGAGAAGCGGAGTGATGTCAATCTACCCATAGGCCTCTTTGTTGGAATCTATCTTGGCTAAGAGCTGTGCACATAGGAGGATCCTGAGATAAATGAAATACTGACTCAAAATCAGGCAAATAGAAATGACTGGCCAAAGGAAACCTGGAAGAAATGCCCCCTTCAGTGATACAAACTGCCACTGGGGCGTGACTCTATTTCTGAGTCAGCCTATGTGTCTCTCCACATTACTCTTTCCCTCCTAATAAACACTTTACTTGTTTCACTACTCTTTGTGGGAATTCTTTTCTGCAACAACAAGGGCCTTGTCACTGACCACTGGTCTAGTGGCTACGATTCAGCACTCTTACTGCTGTGGCCTGAACTCACTCTCTGGCCAGGATCCGAAACCCAGCTTCAAGCTGCTGCACAGGCTGAGGCCACCTGAGATCAGAATCACACTCTTTCAACTGTGAACTCAGTGATAAGTTCATTCTTCTTTTGTTAAATCTGTATGATGCACCCAAACTCCATCCAATTCCAATTCTCTCTCAATCATGTATTTCATCACCATTTTTATTGAGAAGATTAAGCCACTAAGATGCTAACCCTTTCCTTTTTCTTCACTAAAGACTTCATGTCTACTGATCCTTTCTTCTTGTCTGAAATAAAAAGATAGTCTCTCTCCATGGCATAGCTAATTGCATTTCCTACTCAAGCCTACCTCTACTTCATCCTTCCCAAGCACTTAAAAAAATTAAAAATAACTTTCATTTTTTTTCTTTACCTTATGGCTACACTTAACATCAGAAAAACAAAGAACCACCTTTACTTTTTGGGGGTGGGGGAGGCTAAATCTCTCTTGAATGTCTGACTGAATCCTCTGCCTTCACATTATACAACCATTTTCACCCCCTTAAATCTGATGTCCCCACCTTCCCTTGAAACTGCATCCTCACAGGTGACAAATAATCTCTTTGTCAAGTTAATACCTTTTATTGCTTCAAATTCTTTGGCGTCTCTTTGTAATGATGGGTACTCTTCATTTTTTATATTCTCCCTGTTGCTGGTTGTCTAAGATGGCATATATTCTTGCATCTTGGGTTTTTCCTTTTGTTTTCTTTTTTTTTTTTTAATACACTTTTTACACTTGTCTCCTTTGCTCGTTTCTAAATGCTAAATGTTAAGATGTCCTAAGAGAGCCATGAACTCTCTGATCCTTCTTCCCAGTGGCATTCTTTATTCTCTTGGAGTTCAATTCTCACTGTGGTAATTTTCATATTTTCTCACCAGACTGCTTTATCTTAATCCATTCCCTTCAGTTGCATTTTTGAAGAGGCCCAACTGTTGATTTGACCATCAGCTCAAAACAAACATGCTTAAAATCCACCCCCTCTCACTTTCTTTCCTAAACTACCTTTGTCTTCTGATGTTTCTAATTCTAATAACCAGAAAATGTTATGTCCCTGTTTCTCAGATTTTGTACTTTGGAATTCTCTTTGCTTTTTTTTCTTCATCCCACACTTCCAATGCAAAGAATCAGTAGAATTCTCAGTAGACAAAGCAACCCTTACCTGATTTTTTGCCTTCCACTTTATCCTTCCATTTATTATCGCAGCCTCTCTACCATCACCATGAACTAGCTCCAGTTTTGGAAATTGCTTAACTTCAAGTTACCTTCTCTGTATAACAATGACTACATTTACGGACCTCACTGAGAACCAAAGAAAATTAACTGAAGGCACTTTCAGATATATAGTATTAAGCAGGTGAAAATTGCTGAATTCTGTCTTCTGCCTTCACATGGCTCTTGAATTAGCTTCATTCTATTCCTTCTATTAATGCTCTACTTCAACTCCCAGTTCTCATGTCACACATGAACTACAAATACAGCCTTCCAGCTCTCCTGTGTGGGTCCTTTCTTTCTTCTCCAGCTGTCTCCAGCCCATTTCCCTAATGCCTTTTCAATTTCTACTTCTTTATTATATCACTGATTCTGACTGCCTGTAGAGTGAAGCCCAGATTTTGTAGGTAGTTCTTCAAAATCTGTCACATGTAATCTCCATCTGCATTAAAGCTATTCCCAGTACTTGCTATAGATACCAATATATAGTTGAATAAACCAACCAATCTGAACCTTCTTTGATTTAACACTTTTGTAAAATCATAACAGACTACTTGCATGTGAATGCCATCTCCTCTTCCACAGCCTGGCACTCATTTGAGATTCTGCTCAAATACTATCTCTTTAATGAAACTCCCTTGATTAAATTAATCTCTCTCTCTTTCCTAAGAATTTTTCAGTCCTTGACCGCACTATTTTGCCAAAGAATGCTCAAACCATTGCACAATTGCACTCATCTCACATGCTGGCAAGGTAATCCTTAAAATTCTCCAAGCCAGGCTTCAAGAGTATGTGAACTATGAACTTCCAGATGTTCAAGCTGGTTTTAGAAAAGGCAGAGGAACCAGAGATCAAATTTCCAACATCTGTTGGATCATTGAAAAAGCAAGAGAGTTCCAGAAAAACATCTCTTTCTGCTTTATTGACTATGCCAAAGCCTTTGACTGTGTGGATCACCACAAACTGTGGAAAATTCTTAAAGATGGAAACACCAGATCACCTGACCTGCCTCTTGGGAAATCTATATGCAGGTCAGGAAGCAATAGCTAGAACTGGACATAGAACAACAGGCTGGTTCCAAATAGAAAGAGGGGTACATCAAGGCTGTATATTGTCACCCTGCTTATTTAACTTATATGCAGAGTACATCATGAGAAATGCTGGGCTGGAAGAAGCACAAGCTGGAATCAAGATTGCTGGGAGAAATATCAATAATCTCAGATATGAAGATAACAACACCCTTATGGCAGAAAGTGAAGAAGAATTAAAGAGCCTCTTGATGAAAGTGAAAGAGGAGAGTGAAAAACTTGGCTTAAAGCTCAACATTCAGAAAACGAAGATCATGGCATCCGGTCCCATCACTTCATGGGAAATAGATGGGGAAACAGTGGAAACAGTGTCAGACTTTATTTTGGGGGGCTCCAAAATCACTGCAGATGGTGATTGCAGCCATGAAATTAAAAGACACTTGCTCCTTGGAAGAAAAGCTATGACCAACCTAGACAGCATATTAAAAAGGAGAGACATTATTTTGCCAACAAAGGTCTGTCTAGTCAAAGCTATGGTTTTTCCAGTGGTCATATATGGATGTGAGAGTTGGACTATAAAGAAGGCTGAGTCCTGAAGAATTGATGCTTTTGAAGTGTGGTGTTGGAGAAGACTCTTGAGAGTCCCTTGGACTGCAAGGAGATCCAACCAGTCCATCCTAAAGGAAATCAGTCCTGAATATTCTTTGGAAGGACTGATGTTTAAGCTGAAACTCCAATACTTTGGCCACCTGACATGAAGAACTGACTCACTGGAATAGACCCTGATACAGGTAAAGATTGAAGGCAGAAGGAGATTGGGACAACAGGGGATGAGATGGTTGGATGGCATCACTGATTCAATGGACATGAGTCTGAGCAAACTCCGGGAGTTGGTGATGGACAGAGGCCTGGCATGCTGCAGTCCATGGGGTTGCAAAGAGTGGGACATGACTGAGTGACTGATCAAACTGAACTGAACTGACTGCACTATTCAGCATTGACTATACCTTTAATGTTCCTTGTATTATTATTAAATTCCTATGCGGCTATTTGGTCATTCAAGTTTTTATGTTCTACAATTTCACCTATATAATAAGCTGGCAAATGTGATTATACAGAGGATGACCATATGACATTGTCCAAATTTGGACACTTTGAGAGTGAGTGGGAGAACTATTAACAACTATATCAGACAATAGATATAAACTAGGAGTTACACCTCTGTGATATTAACAGCATCTACCACATTGCATTTCACAAGAAGAAGCTTCAGTTTTGATTGATTTTCCATGATATAAGTTGTGAAGATTCCAGTCTTCCTTAGCCTTAGCTCATAATACCATATTGATAATGTAGCTGGCAGTATCTCTTAATTTTTTGAAACAAACAGCCATGAGTAGTTGTTGGCTACTAAAATAGGGTAATAATTTGCTGTTAGACAGGCAATTTACTCTGAGGAAAAGCAATTTGCAGTGAGTGTGAAAACAAGCCAGCTCACTGGCACCTAGTGACTTGGTTGAAAGATGAGATAAAGCTACTTTGGTCATAAATGTTCTAATAAAAGTCGACTGTGAGTTAGTGCTGCTCTGAACCACAACAGGACTGGCTGTGCTCCCCAAGAGTCTGTTCTCATAAAGTAACTTGTATCTGGAGCATCACTGTGCTTCTCAGTGAGGTCAAAGAAAAGCAGCAAGTTAAACTCTAATTAGCCATGACCTTAGGGATGGTAAATGGTGAACTATCTTCTGTCCTAAAGGGACTGCATGTTCTAATCCACATTTAATCAGGAAACAACCCAACTGACTGGTTTGTGGGCCAGTGGACCCCAGCCATTTTGGCACCAGAGGCTAGTTTCATGGCAGACAATTTTTCCACAGACTGGGGTGGAGGAGTGGCTTCAGGATGATTCAATCACATTACATTTACTGTGTCTTTTATTTCTGTTATGATTGCAGTAGCTCCAGTTCAGATTATCAGGCATTAGATCCTGGAGGTTGGGGATCCCTGCTTATGCCATCCAATCCAAGGGTGAACCCTATTTATAATGACAATTTAGAATAATGCTTAACAATCAAGCCAGGACAAAAAGAGATCTATAGTATTTGACTGGTATCTCATGACATATATGTTTACATAAGATGAAAAGGTTTAGAAAAACTCTAAATGGCAGATGGCAAACTTTTTTATCTATTTAAGGTACTACAGGAAAAAAAAAAATATAGTATGCTGCTGCTGCTGCTAAGTCGCTTCAGTCATGGCCGACTCTGTGCAAACCCATAGATGATGGCAGCCCACCAGGCTCCCCTGTCCCAGGGATTCTCCAGGGAAGAACACTGGAGTGGGTTGCCATTTCCTTCTCCAATGCATGAAAGTGAAAACTGAAAGTGAAGTCGCTCAGTCGTGTCAGACTCTTCACGACCCCACGGAATGCAGCCTACCAGAGGCTCCTCCGTCCATGGGATTTTCCAGTCGAGTACTGGAGTGGGTTGCAATTGCCTTCTCCAATATATATATATCTTTTTTAAATTTGAGAAAATTGTCCTTTATTTTGGAATTTTGGATATATACTATCTCTTTTCAAGTCAATTCAGAAATTGAAATAAAAATAATTATGATCCTATCCATAAAAAAGTGAATCACTATGTTGTACCACTGAAATTAACACAACGCTGTACATTAACTTTGTTGTTGTTTAGTCACTAAGATGTATCCAACTCTTTTGCAACCCTATGAACTAGAGTCTACCAGTTTCCTCTGTCCATGGGATTCTCCAGGCAAGAATACTGGAGTGGGTTTCCATTTCCTTCTCCAGTGGATCTTTCTGACCCACAGATTGAATTCAACTCTTCTACACTGGCAGGCATATTCTTTACCACTGAGTCACCTGGGAAGCCTGTCCTTCAACTGTACTTCAATTTTTAAAAATAAAAATGTAATTAAAATCCTGAGAAGGGGAACAATATAGCATTAGGATGGAAGGAAAATAAATGTTAAGCATATCTGCTATACAAGATCATTGGAAGGGGTATTACAGATGCATTTATAGCTATTTTCATACAATGTTGTAACTAATATCAGTGTTTAATCATTCCCTACTTAGAGCCTCCAGTGATGTTCATTTCTATCTTTTACAAAGACTCATGTAATTTCTACAGAAGCTTAGCTGAAAGCGCAAGACATTCATCCTGTAATAAAGAAGTAATGATAACCACTCTAATGATATTATATGAGCCAGGTTACAGTCCTGGAAGTAACTCCAACATTCACAATGTTTTTAAAATGAAAGAAAGAAATAAAAATCAAGATGTCTGAGACAGACCAATTAGAACCTATAAAAGTGACTTTTATTGCATAATCAGTGGTATTAAATCCAGGGGTTGAGAACCTGGTTTGTGAATTATTTAGATCATTCTAAATCACTTTTTTCCTGCCTCTTCTCATCTGGATAACTCACTAGTGTTCGCTTAAGAAAGGAGGGTGAGTATGGGAAACAAATGAACCCCTCCAATAAATACAAGAAGGAAGCAATGGGAAAAAGATGAATGAGGTGAAGTGAAAGTTGCTCAGTCATGTCTGACTTTGCGACCCCATGACTGTAGCCTGCCAGGCTCCTCTGTCCATGGAATTCTCCAGGCAAGAATATTGGAGTGGGTAGCCGTTCCCTTCTCCAGGGGATCTTCCCAACCCAGGAATCGAACCGGAATCTCCTTGAATCGGAACTGAACTGGTGGATTCTTTACCAGTTGAGCTACCAGGGAAGCCCAATGGGAAAAAGGATAAATACCTCTAATAAATTTTGGCATTTTTGGCTAAATACCAATTTTTGGCTAAAACTAATGATTATCTTTTTAAAAATAGTGCCTTTAACACAATGCTGATGAAAGCACCTTAGGAAGCAGCAAATGTGCTTTTAATTCCTGGTTGCATTACACAGAGAAATTAAGGAATTGACCAAAAGTCACAAAGTTAGTAAATTAAAAGCTAGAATTTTTGCAAGGTCTGTCCTCTTTGCACTGATCTCTTTCTACTTATTGCACTTAGCTGGTTCCTACTTCCATTACTGTCAAACACTGTCTCAGGCAAATCACTTCCCATCTCTTATTATTCATGTTTTCATCTAAAAAGTGAGAAAATGGACAAACACTGGTTCTCTACTTACTAAGAGCCTATAACCTTCAATTAGCCTTTAACTGTTACATATGTGCTAATGATTTTTTAAAAGGGCAATATATTTTTTTTTAAATAGAAAAATACATATTTTGTCTGCACCAGATCTTAGTTATGGCAAGTGGGATCTAGCTTCCTGATCAGAGATCAAACCTGGGCCCCTGCATTGGGAGCTCAGAGTCTTAGCCACTGGCCAACAGGGAAGTCCTGAAAGGGCAATATTTTAAATCAACATTAATTTTATGCATTTAAAACTTACAGTGAAAGATTCAACTAAAATATTCTGATACGATTTGCATTAAAAATATCCGAATGCATCAAGTCTTATAACATCAGTGTTGCAATTTCAAGAGTTATTTATAGTTCCAAGCACACAAAAGTTTATTCAGGGAAATGAAGTTTTAATTTCTCTTCAGGTGAGACATGTAATGCAAGAGTTGGGAACCACTGCATTTGATTTTTCCTTAAATCCCCTGTTGTCTCCAACTTTCTATCATTTTATGATTCTGTTATTGACATTCTACTTGGATTATTTTAGATGAGACTACTTATTTAGCCAGCTGGTGCAGTGGTAAAGAATCCACCTGTCAGTGCAGGAGACACAGGGGACGGAGCTTTGATCCCTGGACCAGGAAGCTTCCCTGGTAAGAAATGGAACTTGGAGTGGTCCATTTTCAGGATGAGGTAGCTGGCCTTGTGTGGAAAGTCATCAGCCAATGGTTTTCCACTCAGAGTTAGCCATTTTTTCTTGGAAAATTATTGGCAAGTTAGTGTTGTCTAACAGCTTATACCTGGAGAGTCCCTAAGCTAACAGGATGTTTGGGAAGGAGTAAACTAAAGTCCTCGTTGAGAAATGTGGATTTAGGATGGGAAGGGAGTAGAAAGAATACCCTATGAGACCCAGACGCTGAAGTCCGGGGAAGATTGTAACCCCATAGTACGAAGCCAGTGAGGAACTGGGGAGGGATCTGTGTGATAAGGAATGAAAGCGCTTGCTGTAACTGTCAGGGGTGTGCTTGCCCACGAGACACCCGATCTTTCAGGACCATCACTGAAAGTCTAGCTTTTGCTGTGCTTTGGGTCTCTGATTCCATTCCTTGGTTTGAAACTGGTGAGCATATTTCTTACACCCTGGAGAAGGAAATGACAATTTACTCCAGTATTCTTGTCTGGGAAATTCCATGGACAGAGGAATCCGGTGGACTACAGCCCATGGGGTCTCAAAGAGTTGTACACGACTGAGCACATATGTACTCATTTATTCAGCAAATATTTACTAAGCATTGTGCTTGTCCTGGGGATAAAAACAATGATGAGACAAATGTTCTGTCCCCTGGAGCTACTATATATTTATTAAAGTTCACTAAGAAGCAAAATAAAATAATACAATGAGGGAAGTCATTCTGATTTTGTTTTAAACACAGTCCCCTGAAAGGTCTGATCAGTTAATTCCACCTATTAACCAGAGTTAATAGAAAATAATTTCAAATCTCATAACCTCTGGTTATTCTTCCACTGAAATACCATAATCATTTCATTAAAAATATATATATACTGTTTCACAATTACACTAAATATATTCTGCTAAATAGCTTTAACAGTTGGTAAATAAAATTTTAAATCCAAAAACATGATAATTACTTAGTTTTTAAAAATATATTCTACTTTTCCTCTTCTGTACTCCTGAACTTTTATAGTAATATATCTTCTTATATGTTAATGTTATTTAGTTATGTTCAGCTCTTTGCCACCCCATGAACTGCAGCATGCCAGGCTTCCCTGTCCTTTACTATCTCCCGGAGCTTGCTCAGACTCATGTGCGTTGAGTTGAAGATGCCATCCAATCATCTCATTCTTTGTTGTCCCCTTCTCCTCCTGCCCTCACTCTTTCCCAGCATCAGGGTCTCTTCCAGTAAGTTGGCTCTTCACATCAGGTAGCCTAACTACTGGAGCTTCAGCTTCAGCATCATTCCTTTCAATGAATATTCAGGACTGATTTCCTTTAGGATTGACTGGTTTGATCTCCTTCCTGTCCAAAGGATTCTCAACAGTCTTCTCCAGCACCACAGTTCAAAAGCATCATTTCTTAAGCACTCAACCTTCTTTATGGTCCAACTCTCACATCTGTACATGACTACTGGAAAAACCATAGCTTTGTCTATGACTTTCTGTTACTATAGCTTTCTCCCCAATAATTCCATTTCTTTTACATTTGGATTTGTTGCTATCAATATATTTATCAGTTTGGTTTTCTTTTGACTTTGTTCAACATGTTCAGTGGTTTTTAGTTCACCTGGTCCTTTTGTATATACCTCTCTTTCTAAACAAATTCTAATCCAATTATGTTGTTTGTTAAGACATACCCAGTCCAATATTTCTCCTGATATTTCATTATCCTAATGAATTTATTGGGTTTCCCAGGTAGGTCAGTGGTAAAGAACTGAACATGATTTAGTGACTAAACAACAACAGGAGTGAATCTATTATGTGTCTTTGCATCCAAAGCACTGTTGTTTTTGTTCAGTCGCTCAGTCATGTCCTGCTCTTTGTGACCCCCATGGACTGCAGCACGCCAGGCTTTCCTGTCCTTCACCATCTCCTGGAGCTTGCTCAAACTCATGTCCATTGAGTCAGTGATGCCATCCAACCATCTTGTCCTCTGTCGTCCCTTTTTCCTTCTGCCCTCAATCTTTCTCAGCAAAAAGGTCTTTTCCAATGAGTCGGCTCTTCACAGCAGGGAGCTAAAGTATTGAAACTTCAGCTTCAGCAACAGTTCTTTCAATGAATATCAGGGTTGATTTCCTTTAGGATGGACTGGTTTGATCTTGTAGTCCAAAGGACTCTCAAGAGTCTTTTCTAACACCACAGTTCAAAAGCATCAATTCATGACAAATTATTTAGTTTAGTTGTTTTATATCGCTGTCCTAAAAATCACATTATTTTGAATTGGTGGAAAAATAATCTATAGTTTAATTTATTATGATTGCAATGCAGTTATCATTGTTAAATTAAAGTTTATAGTCTCTGTCTCTACAAATAGACTTAAGTGTTTATTTTAACAAAGGTGGAGTCGCTCAGTCATGTCCGACTCTTTGAGACCCCGTGGACTGTAACCTACTAGGCTTCTCCGTCCATGGGATTCTCCAGGCAAGAATACTGGAGTGGATTGCCATTTCCTTCTCCAGGGGATCTTCCCAACCCAGGGATCGACCCCGGGTCTCCCGCATTGGAAGCAGACGCTTTAACCTCTGAGCCAATAAAGTCAAAAAGAAATTATTCAACCATTGGTATTATAAGTAGAGCAACTTTCTTTTAAAGAGCTAACAGAAAGAAAGACTTGGAATACCTAAAACATATGTTGTGTTCTTAAAGCAACATAATTCAGGCTTATAGATGCCCAAGTAGATTGTATTTCTGTGGGTTTTTATTTATTTATTCACTTGACTCTTTCATCTTTTAAGTATTTCCCTGTGGAATTTCATACACAAGTGTAAATTATATCTGTGTATGTGCTTGGTCTTTCTGCTGTGTCTGACTCTTTGTGACCCCATAGCCTGTCAAGCTCCTCTGTTCATGGAATTTTCTCCATTTCCTCCTCCAGGTGATCTTCCCAGGGATCAAACTCACACCTCTTGCTTCTCCTGCATTGGCAGACACATTCTTTACCACTGTACAACCTGAGAAGCCCCATAAAAAAGTATATATATATATATATATATATATGTATAATAAAAATACAATATAAATTTATATAACATTTATTTCACGGCTTTATGTACCATTAAAAATAATGAATTATGGTATGGTAATGAAGGGGCTTTCCTGGTGGCTCAGATGATAAAGAATCTGCATGCAATGTGGGAGACCTGGGTTTGATCCCTGGGTTGGGAGGATGCCCTGGAAGAGGGCATGGCAACCCACTCCAATATTCTTGCCTGGAGAATCCCCATGGCTAGAGAGCCTGGGGGCTACAGTCCCTGGGGTCGCAAAGAGTTTGACAGGACTGGAGTGACTAAGCCCAGCACATGGTAATTAAGAAGCAATTAGAGCAGAGAACTCAGTGAGATAGTAAATATTTTATTCACTATTTTTAATAATTCTTCCTGATGAAGTGAAGAAAATATTTTATTAATTTAAAAACATTATAGTCTTGCCTGGAGAATTTCATGGACAGAGGATCCAGGTGAGCTACAGTCCATAGGGTCGCAAAGAGTTTGACATGACTCAAGCAACTTAGCATACACACACACAAATACATGTTATCCAGAAGAGTGAATGAAAGATTATACTTTAAAGAGATCTTATTTTGGTAACCACATAAATAAAAGAATCACCATAAACTTAAACTGATGTCTCAGAAACATTCAGTGATGGACATGAATAAAATTCCAGCATTTTAGACAGATACACAAAAAGTGTCTTTTAAAAAATGTAAACGATTTTCACCTTTTTTTCACATGGCTATATTTCTGGAAAGTTGCCATCTAATAAAACAACTTCTTTAAGGAGAGTGTCAAACCATTTTAGCTGGATTTTGCCTCATCTTTTATTCTTCACAGTAGTTCATCAAAAGTGAATGCCCCTTTTGCCTCCTCTAAGAAATGAAAATAAATATTTTCTTTCAAGAACCTACTTTTTCCTGGAGTTTCCTTTAAGCCTGGAATAAGACTAAAGAATGCCTTAAGGGCAACACTCAGTTATGAAAATAAAAAGAAATGTGACTTCAAGATAAAAAAAGATCCATGGGTCTATGAGATGAATTCTCTATTTACTACACAGGTTAGTCAATGTATCACGTCTTCTTGTCCTCCAAGTGCTATTCATTAGGCAGCTGTAAAGCAAGATGCCAAACTTTTAGTAAACACTTTTTTTCTCCCAGCAGCAGCCTCTTGAATCCTTGCCTAGCTCCTTTTCTCTGTTTTCTTTCCTGGAAGCACTCCTGATTGCCAGGAAAAGTTGAGGGCCACGGCTGCCCGTCTTTCTTTCATCTCACTCTCCATGGGTCCTTGTTATTCACACATATTTCTTGGGGTGAGGAATTCCTTGAATGACAAACTGCTCAGGAGCCTGTGGTTATGCAGGTGCTATAGCAGCACAGCTCACAGGCCAGATGAGTCCCGAGTTCAAGTCTTGGCTCTGAAGCTGACTGCCACATGCCCCAAATGAACTGTTTCACCATGCTCTGTTTCTGTCTCCGCACTGGAGTTGCCTCCAAAAATGGTGGAGGGGAAAAGGACACTTGCCACTTAGCTTTCAGGAATAGCGTGGATGTGTATGCTCAGGAGTGCCTGACTCTTTGACCCCATGGACTGCAGCCTGCCATGCTCCTCTGTCCATGGCATTTTCCAGGCAAGAATACTGGAGTAGGTTAAAATATTTAGGAATAGAGGGGCACTTTCAATAGTGATATATGATAACAGTGGGCAAACATTTATGTCTACAGCCCATATTCATTCTGTATTATAAATCACAGAATCTATGCCTAGAAATGTTCAGCAAACATTAACTTTCATGTAGAACCCAAGGAATTTTAATTCTTCCAAAGAAATAGTAGCTTCATGAAAATCTATTAAAAATTAAGGAATATGTGCTAATTTGAATATTTGTTCTTTGCTATTTTATTTCAATATAATGAGGCTAATTTAAAAAAGGATTTTTAAGCATGTTATTCATTCATGTATAATGAGATAGGTTTTAGTCAAACTCAAGTATCTTTTTGAAAATTACTGAGAGAAGCCAGATAGGCCAATGCAAACAAAAGCCATCTGGTAAAAATCAAAAGAAAATGCTCAGTTTAAGACCTGAAGAGAATGACAGAGAAATATAAAAGATAAGTTTATGAAAAAAAAAAAAGGCTATTCTACCAAATGAGTAAAGAGTGACTGTCTCAGGAGAATGGAACTCTTAGCCCCGATCCTCTAAGACATGAGGTGTAAATAGTCAGCTCAATTATTACTTAATTACACAATATATGAAGTCATGATTTGGTTTATCATCAAGACTTCCTCATTCTCAACTACCTTTCTCTTGATTTTAATCACTTGAGTCATATTCACTGAGCATTCCATATAACAATGAATTTCTAGAATTTAATCCTTGTTTTATCCCATTCTCTTTCTATAAGAAAAAGTTTAAAAGCTAAAGTCCAGGTAGCACATGAGGAAGAGTGTTTGCATCCACAAAACTTGTGCATAATAATTAGTGCATCTATTCTGCAAGAACATAATACAAAGATAACAGCTGCTGTCATTACTGTCTTCACTGAAAAAGACGACAGCAGGACAGCTACATAACGCGGTGTGCACCTCTGGGCAGTGATTTTGGCGATATTTGTTAAATGCTTTAAGATGTTTCTTTCTTTCATGAGATAGCACTTTGGGGAATCTGTTCTAGGAACATAATGTATATCCTTAGATACACATCTTCCTGGGCTTCTCTACTGGTGGTAAAGGTAAAGAGCCTGCCTGTCAAGGTAGGAGACATAAGAGACATGGGTTTGAACCCTAAATTGGGAAGATTCCCTGGAGGAGGTCATGTCAACCCATTTCAGTAATCTGAGTTAGAGAATCCCATGGACAGAGGAGCCTGGTGGGCTACAGTCCATACGGTTGCAAAGAGTCAGACATGACTAAGCAACGTAGCACACAGGCACACATCTTCCTACATGGCTACATACAGCGTGTGAAGCAAGCCCCTTTACACAGAGAGGCAGCATAGCCTAGAAGTTAAGGGCATGATTCTGGAGAGCCTGGGCTGAAACTCTGACTCCACCACTGACTAAATACATGATACTGAGCAAGCTGCTTAAATTCTGTGCCTTATCGTCCTCATCTATGACATAGAGACCATTTTAGTGCCTCACAGTTCTCTGTGAGGACTAAATGAGGTAATAAATACAAGTCACTTTCACCAGTGAATTTAATAAATGTTCACTGTTATCATTATCATGTTCATGGGGCCAGTTATAAGAACAAACAATGGTAAGAACCCCAAATGCACTAGAATACAATATGGCTGCATAAACTGTGGCCTATCCACTTAAGGGCCAAGTTATTAAATTGTCATATGGAGTGAAGTAAGTCAGACAGGGAACAGAAATATCATATGACATCCTTTATATGTGGAGTCTACAAAGAAATGATACAAATGAACTTACTTAAAAAAAAACAGAGACTCACAGACTTAGAAAACAAACTCATGGCTGCCAGTGGGGAAGGGACAGTTAAGGACTTTGGGAAGGTTATGTACACACTGCTGTGTTTAAAATGGATAACCAACAGAAAGCTATTGTACAGCACATGGAACTCTGCTCAATGTTATATGCCAGCCTGGATGGGAAGGGGGTCTGATGGAGAATGGATACACGTGCATGTATGGCTGAGTCCCTTCACTATTCATCTGAAACTACCACAAAATTGTTAATTGGCTATATCCCAATATAAACTGCTTCTGGTGTTAAAAAATAAATCAATAAAAATAAATAAAATTAAAAAAAATTCATCACAGCATACACTTTTTTTTTAAAGCATGGAAACTAATTTCTATAAATGTTTAATGCAGTCTGGATTTCATGGTGAAATATACAGGAAACATAGTGGGTCACATGTTAACATCATGGACATTGGGATGTGTCTTAAAGCCAAGGGCATGTCCCAGTTTAATGGCGAGTGTGTGATGCAGCTCACATTTGATTCAATCTGTGGTAGGCAGAATACAGAATAATGGCCTCCCAGTGATGTCCATGTCCTAACTGCAAAAACCGGTCAACTACAAGATAGGCAAAACAGACTTTGTAGATGTGATTAAACTAAGGCCCGTGACCTGGGGAGGCTATCTGGGATCACAAGGGGCCTTACGAGAAGGTGGTATGGGTTGGAGTTAGTGATAGAAGATGTGATGACAGAAGCAGAGACGGAATGATGAGAAGGGGCCAGGAGCCAAGAAATGCATGCAGCCTCTAACAACTGAAAACGGTAAGGAAATGATTCTTCCTGAAGCCTCTAGAAGGAGTCAGTTCCGCCTTGACTTTAGCTCAATGAGACTGCGTTTGGATTTCTGACCTTCAGAACTGTAACAGACTGTGTGTTGTTTTAAGCTACCAGGTTCATGGTAATTTGTTACAGCAGCAATAGAAAATTAATGCACAAACTGGTTGGAATAAGGTCCCTTTAATTCAAAGCATCATAAACAATGTTAGGCCCTTGGTGTTTCGAACACCTCTTCACAGCATATGGGACAATCAACGTAAAGCTGTTGAATGAATGTTGAATGGAATAGCATACAGCCATCAGAATGATGTTTCAAAAATAAAAATAAATTTGCATGTCAGTGAAATCACAATTATACTAAATGGGCAGACACCAAGTTATGCATGTAAAAATTACAGAAAAACTCAGTTATAGTGATTAGTTCTGTACATTAGGACTCTAAATGACTTTACTTTTTGCTTTTATGTTTCCACAGATTTTTTTTTTTATAATGAAGAGGTACAACTTAATGGGAAAAAGCACATCAAATTCACCTAAAAAGCAGACAGTAGTATAATGTAGAAGATGTAAAGCAACTTAGACAATACTGATAAACACAATCTCTTCATGCACCAATAGCTCTGATTTAGTTAGTAATTAAAATCTTTGAATTCATAGGTCTGACATGTCAGTAAAACTGGGCAGTCATCATGCATTTGTGTTTTGATTTTGCAGACATGGATCAGCTTGAATAATAGTACAGTTATGATGGGGGGCTTCCCTGGTGGCTCAGAGGTTAAAGCGTCTGCCTCCAATGCGGGAGACCCGGGTTCAATCCCTGGGTCGGGAAGATCCCCTGGAGAAGGAAATGGCAATCCACTCTAGTATTCTTGCCTGGAGAATCCCATGGACGGAGAAGCCTAGTAGGTTACAGTCCACGGGGTCGCAAAGAGTCGGACACAACTGAGTGACTTCACCTCACCTCACCTATGATGATTATCTTAAAAAATCATTTGCCAACCAGGCGCTATGAGCTGCATGAGGACGGCAGGGTATCAAGGAGCCAGTGATGGAGGCAGAATTATTAGCAATTGACTCAATGGCAAGAAAAAAGGCAAAGAGAAGAGAAGCTGGGAACCTGATGAATAGGTGTGGAAAGACGGGGATTCTTCCTAGAACTGCGGCTCTTTGATCTTGGGGAAGGCAATCCACCACTCTGGACCTCAGTCTCTTCCTCTGTGTTATGAGGGTGTAGGACACAGTATGTTAAAAGGCTTAAACACGTGAGGGTTGCAGCAACAGCTTGTTGTCTGGTTAGTCACTGAAGATTTACAGCTTGTCACCTGTCAGCCCTTGGAGCAATGCAGTCATAACCTTGGGAAATGACCTTTCTTCCATCAGAATTAAGAGGGAAGCGCAGTAACAAGACTTAATAAGAATTTTCCTACTAAACACAATGTCTCATTATTACACAATTATTATGACTTTGGGCTTCCCTGGTGGCTCAGATGGTTAAGAATCTGCTCGCAGTAAGGGAGACCTGGGTTTGATCCCTGAGTCAGGAAGATCCCCTGGAGAAAGCAAGGGCTTTCCCACTCCAGTAAGTCATTAAATTATCACTTTAAATGAGAATACCAGTTTTGGAAGACTTTGTGTGTGAAAATTTAGTGGAAGTTTGAAATGTCCTAGGATATTTATATATTTTTTCTAGAAAGTTACTTATAGAATACCCTTATTTGAAAGAGATTTCAGTTATTTAATTGAAATCTTGAGGAAGTTAGAAGTCATCAGGGTGGAATAAATCACCTATATATTTAACTCTAATGCAAAACAGAAAGGTAAATCCCAGAGAAATATATATATATATGTATGTATTACTATGGATAGAATTTCAGAGAGAAGAGAGAATATGTGCAGCTGTCCTGGCAGAGTGATGGTAAGGAAAGCTTACAGGGTACATGGTGTTGAAGGCTACTGGGATCCAGAATTCAAAGACTGAGGTGGAAGAGGGGACTTTATCAGTGGAAGGAACAGAAGGAGCAATGTCTTGGTGGCACAGAGAATTTGGGGTGCGTGTGGAGAAGAACATGGAGTGAATTGGATGGTACTGAACTCCATGTTGAAGGTGGCTCAGACGCTGAAGAGTCTGCCTGCGATGCAGGAGACCCGGGGTTTGATCCCTGGGTCTGGAAGATCCCCTAGAGAACAGAATGGCAGCCCACTCCAGCGTTCTTGCCTGGAGAGTTCTATGGACAGAGGAGCCTGGTGGGTTACCGGTGACAAAGAGTCGGACATGACTGAGTGGCTAACACAGATTCCAAGTTGAGGAGCTATGGGATTAAAAATTGAACTGACAGACAAGATAGAAACAGCCAAGGTCTTGAAGGAGGTCTAAGAAGACTGCACTTCACTCCACAGACAGCTGAGAGCCATAGAGGACTTCGGAACAATTATTTAATTGATCTGCATTCACTTTCCACTGTTAACAGAGGCCAAAGGTAAATTTGTAGTTTAAAGGTCATCACAATTTCTTCCTTAACATGTGAATAAAATTCTAAGTAACTGTCTGCATATCACCTGGTGAACTGGAGAAGATTTAAACTTTTCAAGTTGGAAGCTCTGAGGGAGGTTTCCTTCACTGCTCTAGTATTTATGTTTTGTTGAAGAGCAAAGGCTCCATGATGTTGGGATGAAAGCCATGCACACAGAGGGACCAGGAAGCCCAGTTGTCTGAGAGATAGAAGGTGACTTGGTCACATTGCCCTTACCCTGTGGCCCCCAGGCTCCCAGTCTCAGGCCTTCTGGGCACCAGGGCTTGGCTCTGGCCATCTGTACACCGCCGCTGTTCCTCGTACCTACTGCTCTTGGGCACTGGCATGTTGTATATACAAACACAACACTCATTTGGCTTGGTGCTCTCATTGTGTTTCAGTGAGTGTGTGTGCATGCATGTGCATTTATATGTATTGATAAATGTATAAAAACACACACGTTCACACAAAATGGCATGGCACATACCATTATCTTATTGTTATAACTGTTATTTTGTAGGGAAATCTATATTTTTCCTAAATGTTTTGTGAGCATTTTAAGAGCAGGCCTACCACACTGTATTATGAACCCAGCTAATACTCAATTAGTATTTATCGATTAGTTGATTTAAGCTAAGTCCTTCAGCCTGCAGCACATGGTGCACTCCTTTCATTATCAGAAGAACAGCTGGTTCACATACTTGCTATAATGAGACGAAAAATATGGTTTCTATTTTCTTTTAGGTCTGGAAAAGGCAAGATGGCTTATTTCTTTAAAAGCTCCTGAGATAAGGTAACTGAACTCAGCACATGAAAGCCATCCATCAATACACATGTGCGTGCATGCGTACGTGAAACCAGCCAGCTCCCAAGTGCAAAGTGGAGAAAATGTGCTAAATATTAAATGCAGGTGGTGTTAGCAAATGGCTACAGTTCATCAGTTGGCAAGGTTTTCATGTACTCTACTTGACACTTACCTCGATAAAGAAGATGCTGGCTGCTGATGTCGGGTGGTGATACATATAGACTGTCACAAGGATGGCTGCAGCTATAATGAGGACCAGGATGAGAATTCCGACGATGAGACCGGCATGAAGGGCTCCTCCTTTCTTCTCGGCTGCACTGTCATCTGTAGAGGCTGGAAGAACAGCACCGCTGTCAGACATTCATATGCATGAATGCATCTATGGGTGCACTCGTAGATCTGCATTTTCATTGAGGGGTATATTCATATTCTTAATTAAGTACCAGTGGATTTTTTTTTAAACTTTCTGAACGACTTCTCTTTTCTGCAACACCAATTTTAGAAGTTAGATGCTCTTTCCTTGGCAAATGAATAACCCATACTCTTAATGATTAAAAGCACATTTATAACTGTGTTTTAATTTATGGTTCAATAGTCTTTATTCTGTTAAATAAGGCAAAATTAATAGCCTTTATTCTAAAAGTACTGGGGAAAAATCTAAAACTCTAATTAACTGTATAATAAATTTAACTTTGATCTTTCTCATTAAACCACTGGCACTCTTACCTATGGAAAAATTGATTACTTTTTGAAATCTCCTCTCTTATTATCTTTTGGAAAATTTGAAGAGTACCAAACATCTTTTGGTGGGCTTCACAGGCATTTTGAGAAAGTCTGTGTGTGAGTTCAAAGGATAATTTTCAAAATCTGTTTTAAACTGAAATGCTCTATAAAAGTGTAACAGATGGATGCTAAATGACCCGCAAATAGTTTATCACTATCTAAAGGGAACACACAGCATATGAAAATATTCTACTATGCCACAGACTAATATCATTTTCTGTAACTTTTACTAAGGTGCTCTCCATTGTAATATCCATTTCAGAGAGTAAGGAAAAAGGAGAAATTAAATTTGGAAAGCAATAATTAGCCAAGCCAAGCCAACCAACCAAATAAAGCCAATCTCTAAAGTCTTCTCTTGTTCTAAGATTCTATAATATTTGATGTCTATTCAGGCTTTTAGAGGAGATATTCTTAAATTTTGTGCACCAGGAAATTGTACCTTATTACATAATATGATGGATATTTTGAATCATTAGAAAATTCTCTAAGACTCATAGAAGTTCTAGAACAGTGATTCCTAATCTTTTCACTAGCAATTTACATCTTTGTTATTTCCAACTTTTGCATCCATGTTTTAAACATTTTTTGGTCTATTAAACCTCACTTAATAAGCACTGATTTATTTCTTTTATCATAATTTTTATTAGGAGAAAAAAACCAGACATGATTACCTATCAGAATGTGTGGTAAATACAAGATAACAAAATTCCAAATAGAGAAAAGAAATGTGAACTCTCGATTCTTCCCATCCGTGCTTTCAAGTTTTGTTGCTATTATTATTTGTTTATTCTTTGCGTGAGGCCCATAGTTGGTATTCAGTAATCCTTCTCCATATCTGATGGGCTTCCCTGGTGGCTCAGATGGTAAAGAATCTACCTGCCATGTGGGAGACCTGGGTTCGATCCTTGGTTTGGAAGATCCCCAGGAGGGCATGGCAACCCACCCTAGTATTCTTGCCTGGAGAATCCCCATGGAGAGAGGAGACTGGCGGGCTACAGTCCACAGGGTCACAAACAGTCGGACATGACTGAGCAACCAAGCACAGCACAGCATTCCACATCTAATAAAGCTTAAATTCCTCAAGCTTTCCCTTAACATAACAGAAGTTCATTAGTCACAGAATGTATAAATTAGAGTAACTCATTATGTAAAAGTTCATTTTCAGAGGATTCTGGGAAGATGGTAGAGGAAGAAGTATCAGGAATATGTCTTCTCACATTGACAACAATTCCACTGGCAGAATCTGACAACTCTGGACTCTATGGAAGGCTTGTAACTTCCAGGACGAAGGCTCACACTGCACGTCATGGTTAGTTCAAGCCAATTTCAGCACTTAGGACAGTAGCAGCTACCTACCCTTGGCTGCTCAGCCATGCGGCCGGCAGCTGCACTCCCTGCTCCTGATGTAGCCTGTCTAGTCTCTGGTTAGGCCCTCTCTCCATGTCAATAACAGTAACTATGCCATAGGGTTGCTGTGAAAACCAAACATTCCATACATAGTAAACACATGAGAAAGCACCTGGCATACAATAAGTACTTAGCTAATGTAGTTATTATATTACTATATCTTATATGAGGCAGATTGAGGCAAATTACACTCTCAGATTCAGGACACTGCATAAATTATGCTTTTGTCCTTAACATTTGTTACTTTTAAGAGTCTGGCTTCATTCTTAAGTATGCTTGTATTATTCCATTTTGAACACTTGGCTTTTTTTCTTATTTTTAAAAGAGGGTGACAGATTCCTTTCATGGAAAAATAGGATTAATTTAAAATGTTGCTTTGGAGGATATGTGGCAAAAATATCTGCTAGAGTTTAAAAGGAAGCCTTGAATGTTTATTCAAATCTCATGTATAATTCCATCCAACTACCCTTCCTTCCATCCATCCATCCATCCATCCATCCATCCATCCATTTATCCATCCATCCTTCCATCCATCCATCCATCCATCCATCCATCCATCCATCTTTCCATCCATCTATCTCTTCTTCCATGCATGCATGCATTCATCCATCTAGCCCTCTTTCCATTCATGCATCCATCTATCCAAACAGCATCTGGTTCTATTTCTGGGATTAGTAATCTTTCAGAAGCATCCTAAAGTCTACTTTAATTTTGTGTGTGTGTGTATGTGAAAATGGGGAAGGGAAGGAAAAGACACCTGTGACTTGACCCTGGGCTGTGATTTCTCAAATGGGCCAGATACCCAGAGCCTGTTGAGAAGGCAGCAGGCAAGGGACAGTTGTCTCAGGAAGGAAGAGGAGAGCTAGGGACATGTTTCACTCAAGAATTCAGCAGTTCTTGTCAATAAAACTATCTATGACTTGCAGGCCATATGTTGCCAATCTTTAGAATAAAAAATCATAATAATAACTGTATTTATTCCTTGAAATTCACTCACTTTTTAAATTTAGGCATAAATGCTTACACTCACAATAATTATTAATCTATATTTCTAATATTGGCTACTTATAATACGTTCTTTACAAATTCTTCTTTGCAGTGCTGGTATGGATGTTAAGACACCATTTCATATCTAATGAAGCCTGTACAGAATGTAGTTTGTTACAAGCCAATAAGCATTTTATAACATTTTTGGATGATGATGATTTTAACAAAATAAACTATCTTCATGGATTTTCAAAATATTACTAACCAGTAGACAGAAGAAATATTTAGGAACCCATGAATCTGCACATGACTTTAAGATGTGTCATGAAATGTAGCAAATTTCAAAATATTACAGGGGTATCTTGGTGTCCCAAGCCCATGCTATTTCTAAATACTTCAGAAATAATCAAAATGAAGTGGCAAAAATTATATTCATATTTCTGGAGAACTTACTCTTCTGCTCTTACTATTTAGCCAGGCTTTCTGCATCTCTATTCTAGCTGCTTTCTTTATTAACAGGTATTATGATGGCACATTAAGGAACGTTAAATCTGGAGATAAAGTGAATACACCATTGATGTGCTTTGATTTCAAATTATTTCACTATTTGGTTTTCAGTTTGATACCACTTTTCAATGAAAGGGAATAGGGTTTACACACTTAAGGGAAACTGTAAACAACACAGAGAACCCTCTGTGATAAAAATCATGATCACCTCAAACCCAAGTTGAAATTTAAAATGTTTAAGCAGGTCCTAGTAATTTCCATAATTGAACTTTAGTTCATTCACCTCAAGGGCAGACTGCTCAAATAAATTGATTTCATTCCTCAGAAGAGACAATGAACAAAGATGTCATCTCTGACAATATTCATTCCTGAGGTACAACTGATTATTCTTGGAAATAGGCAGAAAGAAGTAGGTCGAAGAAGACTCTGAACCTGTTTCAGGTACAAATTTCTAAAGTTCGTCAGAGTCTATATGAGTTGGGGGAATATTCAAAGACATCAGGAGGAATCTAGCCTGAAAAACCAAGTTCTTATTCTATTCTTAGAAATGTCTTATGCTATTTCATTTACATCCCAAGTGAACAAAAGTTGAATTACTCTCTCTCACACACACACACAGAGTATCACACAGAGGACAATTCAAGTCTTTAATTTGTTTACCTTTATACTGTATATTTAAATATGATGAGTTAATGATAAGAGACAAAAAGACCCACCAAAGGGAGCCTCAGAGCCAAAAATAAAAGAGGAAATGTATAAATATATTTGAAAAGCCTACCAAATCAAAGCCTTTTTTCTGCTCTCTTGTAGACATACTTTAAAACATAAATGAAGCACAGAAAATCAATCGTATCAAAGATAATATACTCCCATCTGATCCACAGAGTGACCTATCTGTTCTTATAAGTTTCTAACTTTTAGTACTTTATAAAACACAGATCAATATTTAGACACAGAGAGGACTTTGAGAACTGTCCAATCAATCAAAGCATTATACTATCTTTGGTAAGTTTTATAGCTACCATGATAGCAAAGATGACGGATTTTTAAAAGGCATTAAGCACATTCTGAAAATATCCAGGACCTCATGTAAATATGTTTAATTTTCTGTGCTCCAAGAAAAGTTCATAAATCATTGATAAAAGATAAGATGAAAAAAGTAGAAGAAAGGTGATAGGAGGAAAGAAGGAAAAAAAAAATTGACCTTTTGTTTCTTCAAGGTGTAGCATTTATTTTTAGACCTCTATGTCTCCTCAGTCTTTCTACGTCTGTTATTTTTTTTTTCAGCATTTATATGTATGTAGTATTGATAGTGATATTTAGAAGTACAATTCTTGAATACATTAGAGGCTTTAATACACTGCTGAAATGATCATCAGTTCAGTTCAGTTCAGTCGCTCAGTCGCATACTCACTTTTAAATCTTGTCAGTAACTAAAGTCCAGCAATAAAGTAAAACTAAAATAGAAACATTCCTTGTCCGAAATTTTATTCACTTTAAAGAGTTAGTTCTAAATCTAACTATTCTCTTGGCTTTTAAAAAAACCTACAAATTCCACAACATATAATGTCTTTTGGGGGACCAAGAGGCTTTGGGCAGAGTCTTGCATGAATTTGTTCAAAACTCCATAAATCTTATACAGATGATGGCAAGTGTTCTCTTTTAACACTTCAGAATGAAGTTGAACTACAAAATGCTTAAAATGTTAGTGCTGCATTTTTAGATTGAAAACACACGAGTTTCCCTGTGGAATATTATTGAACTCATTTGTGAGCTACCAAATGTAACAGCAGAAAATCAAGTAAAAGTAAAAATTTTCACTAAATTGACTTTTCCTTTGGAAGTTTCCCTTGCAACTGATCTCATTTCATAGCTCACATAATTTCCTTCATGGCTCTTTTAATTGTCTACAAACATGATCATGACCTTGACTTCATTTAGAGTTTCTCTGGGTATTTTACATATCTTATTTCTCATAATTCTCTTTGTTCTTTCATTTCCTTAATCCTGGGGTCCCTATTTTTCTTTTGGATGCTTACCAATCTGTCAATATTATTTGAGTATTAGGTTCCTTGAAACTATTATACAAGCCATACTTAATCCACAATACGAATCACTGTGACCCTACATTCATTCATAATTCACATGATGACATCTCCTCAGGAGGGATTTGAGTAAGTACTCTGAAAAGATATTAAAATGGTGCACAAAACATGGCTAAGTGCATTATGTGTGGTGAGAATAATATTCTGGCAGGAGCAGCTGGCCCAGCTTCTCGTCTGCAGCCTGTGCTACTACAGAGCAGCTGTGAAATTTCATTCAGGGAAACATATAAAATGTTCTGGCTTAAAAGAGCTTAGGGTATGACAATCCTTTTTAAACAATAATCCGCTACCTTTTATCTCAGGAAAATAAGGCTAAATAAAATTTCCGTGAAATCATATAAAAGAAATGCTTGATTCCATCAAAATGAGGGAATTTGGAGAGTAGTCACCACCCAGTCTGCTACTAGCCTTGTTATCTGATTAGTGCTTTTGTGCACGTGTGTGTGTGTGTGTGTGTGTGTGTGAGCATCAAAAACAGGGGATTCGCCATGTTTATAGCTACTGTAACACCAAAAGCAAATCCTTGTAATGATCCATCCTGGTTTTCATTTCTTATTTGTATGTGCTATGTTTTGTAATAATTGACCTGTGTCTCTAATATTTTCATCAACCAAGCTCTTTATAAGATCTAACTTTTAAAGTTTTCCTAACATCAGCTTTCTATATCAAGTTGTCTTGCTTCTTCATTTTAAAGTATATTTAGAAATTGATTTCTAAAAATGTCTCTACTTCTATAAAATAACTCACAGATATCTTAGTACTTAAGATTCCCATCTAAATAGTAAACATATATTAAATATATATGACAAATATATTCACAATTACAATGGAATACCAAAGATGAGGTTGACCATGTACTTTCAAGATCTGGGAGTACAGAAGACAGTGACTCTTCATGCCATTTAATCCTGTCCATTTGAGTGAAGTCACATATATTAAAACAGTTCATTTATATACAAACATATGAATGAATATACAAATGCAATAAATGTTCGCTTCCCTATCAAATCCATCGTGTTTTCTGATCATAGACAAGGAACCTTTTCACCTTGCTCCCATCAGTGTGAAAAGATAGATGTGTGTCCAAACCACTTAGCTAATGTGAACCCTTGCTATTGCCATTTCTTTTAATCATGGCTGTCTTACCAAGTCAATATGAGGCTTTCTTGAAATTATTCATGGAAATAGGAAGCTTAAGTGCATGCTGGATAAAGCAAGGATGTCTCAGTGAATAGCTTTTCCAGTGGACAGATCAAGATCAATCTCCATGTACATTCACTGTCTACCCCTTTGAAGGAAAACAAACCACCAAGCTCCTTAAGAGTGAACCTGTCTCTCCCCAGACTCCAGCAGTAACTGGGACGTGGTCAGGCCACACAGAATATGCAAACAGTATCTGAAAAACAAAAGCTGAGCTGCTGTGGTTTGGTAGGCTGTCTAAACAAAATTAACCTTATAGAGAGCTTCTCTTGAAAACTGCTAAATATTAAGCCAGTCTCAAGTTCTTTGGCACCTGAGTTCATATTTACAATTAATGAGAACCTATGTGCTTCCTATGAAAGTATGGGTTAATTTAGTTGCTGGAGATGTCAATTTGGCCCTTGTGGGTACCTCAGAATTGACCTTGATGTTAACAACCACACAACCTTTTGCTATTTGTTGCAGTTGACATATGAAATCTCCCAGGTAGGTAAATGGGCAGGACTATATAAATGTATCTCAAAAGACAGAATCAGAAATTAGAAAAAAATAAACTTAGGTAGAGCTTCGAACTGTATTTTAATTTGTGTTACCAGAGCTAATAAAACAAGCACATATATCAAGGGTGGAAAGAAAAAACTGAAACCACTTGAGGACCGGTTTTGAAGGGTATGTTTCACATCAGAACTGCCAAAACATGGCTCAGATAATGCCTTTAATGGGGGCAGATTCATCTGGCCTGCTTGGGAAGAAGGATGCTAAAAAACGTGTATTTATCATGACTGTCTTCCCTTAGGTCCTGGAATATCAAGTTTCCTGGAATACAGAGCTCCACACGTTGAATGTGGGATAGAATATGGTTAGTCCTGGAGGCGAGCACTAGTCTCAGTCTCAACTTTCCCATCAAATCCGCTTTGTGAACTGGCTCCACATGTGGGTATAAAGCACCACTATGAATCTTACAGTCATCTGGGCGTTTAACCTGTCGAGGGATGGGCTCAGAGGACCCCCGGGGCTCACTCTGATCATGAACTGGCACCTGGTGCTGTCCTTGTTTGCTGAGATCCTGGATGGCTTTAGTAGAGGCGGAGTGGCAGGCAAATGGCTACACAGTGTCCATGCTTTCATTCAACATGCATTCAAGTTTCAGTGAGAAAAAGGATCCCATTTCCGTGAACAATTTCAAGAAGGCTTCATACTGACCTGGCAGTACGCCTGTGACTGAGAGGCGTGCAGGTGCTAAGGCTCTAGATTAGCTCAGTGGTTTGGACACACATCTGTCTTTTCACTCTGATAGGTACAGGGTGAAGAGGATTCTTCCCCCCCATTCAGTGCCACAACTGGAGAAGCCCTCCCAGGTTGCAGGCCAGGATGGCTATGGGGAGCATAGCACATGCTCCGACAGCAGAATGCTTAGTGTTGTAGCCAGGCTACATCCCTTACAGATTAGGGCCCCCAGGCAGAATACTTAAGTCCCTGTCCTTCTGATATTTCATGTGTAAAATAGGATTATAGTATGACTTTCTTCATGAGGTACTCTGAGGATTAAATGAGATCAACATGCAAACCCCTTAGATGAATGCCTGGTGTACAGTAACAATCCAATAATTGCAAGATAATTTTATCACTATTAGCAACTACATGGGAGGATTCTAAGAATAATTTAAAGTAAACTGTGACTCAAGTAATCAGAGGCATTAAATTTTATGCTTATTAATTAGAGAAGCTTCTTTGTTAAGGATAAATCTTTTTGCTCTCTTCTGTTGAGAATTTTAAGAAGCTTGAAAAAATTTACTCATGAGAGTTAAGAAAAAACTATCTAGCTCATGAGAAGCACATCAACATTTCTGTTTTCTTACTTTTTTTTTCCCACTAAGGTAAAATTTGCATCCTTGAAATGTACAGATCTTATATACCAAAGGAATCATCAGCCAAACCAACAGACTATTTCCATGCCTTTGGAAAATTTTCAGTCAATCAATCGATTGATTTCATTCCCATCAATCCTGACCTTACCCTGCCATGGAAACCACTGTGCTGATTCCTCTTACTGTAGATTAGTTTCATCTATATTGAATTTCACATAAATCAAATCATACTATATATACTCTTTCATACCTGGCTTCTTTTACCTAAACTAATGATTTAAAGTTTTATTTATATTATTGCATGTATCAGCAGTTTGTTATTTTTTTCTGCTGAGCAGTAGTCCATCTTATGA
The DNA here is from genome assembly GCA_917880005.1 of Nanger dama. NCBI lineage: Eukaryota > Metazoa > Chordata > Mammalia > Artiodactyla > Bovidae > Nanger > Nanger dama. The sequence goes on from CAKJTW010000023.1 coordinate 32,386,380, forward strand.
AATATTTAATTTGTTTATTCTATTGACAAACATCTGGATTGTTTCAGTTATTGGCAATTATGAATACAGTTGCTATGAATATTCTTGTACAATATTTTTATGGCCATGCTTTCTTTTGAATGCATTGGAGCAGAAGTTCTGACTCATTTAATAAAATTATTGGTATGCCTGAATTTGGTCTTTCATTTTGCTATTTGTTTCCTTTGTGTCCACCCATTATGTGGTCCTTTTTACTTCCTCTCTTGCCTTCTTTAACTTAAACAGATATTTCTTAGAATTCCATTTCAATTTAACTCTATATTAAAAATTATTTTTCTTTAGTAGTTGCTGAGCATAATGTTAACACATGTTGAAATCACTTATTGAAATTTGATCCAATTAGTTGCTAATTCACTACTGTAACTGAAATAATAACATTTGGTCACAGTACTTACTGTTATGAATTAGTGTTAAATAATTAATGCCTGTCCTTGCTACCCAAGATACATTTTAAATCTTGCATGGTATAATTTGACCATGCAGAATAAAATTCAAGCAAAAATTAGTCCTAATGGAACAGTAAGCCAGTGAAAACCTAGCTGCTAAAAATATTAAATTAAATTTACCATCTAACAGGTTAAAATACTGTCTTTAAAGCTTTATGTCTTTTAAAAAAATAACATTTTTTCTCTCAAAGAAAAATTTTTTTGCTTGCTTAAGCTGGATCAGCATATTTCATATTCCGTATGGATTCAAGGAATCCATATTCCATGATTCCTTGATCAATAAGCATTGATCAATTCCTTGATCAATCAATAAGCATTGATTCAAGCACACATGAAAACATTAAGTGTTGATGTCACCAAAGCACAAGGATGGTCACCATGGAAGGCAGGCTCCAAATTTACATTGGCACACCACACATACGTAGGAGGCTCCCTTTTCCATTTCCTTCAGAAATGTTCTATGGGTTATTTCAACTCCTGGACCCCATACTCTGACCTCTCCCACTCACTCTTGCCATATTGCTGTCTCCTATTACACTGAGAAAACCACACGCTCAGAGGAATTCACTGAACTTCTCCCTCTTACCCATCTCCTCTCGTCCACGTGGACTGACCCATCCCCACTTGCACATATATCACTTCATTCTCAGTCATCTCTCAGCTCCTTTCCTTCATGTCTTTTTTTCCTTCTCAACACCTCTAACATATAAATACATTCCTAAAACAAAACAACAGAAATCCTACTTCCCTTCTCACCAAGTTTCTTTAAATAGCAGTGTGTCCTATTTGACTTCAATTTCCTTATTGCTCATCAACGTCTCAGATTCTCTCTGGGGATTGTGCATCTGTGGACTATAGAACTATCAGGTCAAGATCAACAAATGTCAACTTACTATTTAATTCAATGGTTACTTTTCTATTTTTTTTCATTTGTCTTTGGCATTGTTTACTACTTGCTTCTTGAAATTTTCTTCTTGTTTTCTGTGATTCCAAATTCTTCTGATTGTCTTGCTGTGTTTGAGTCCCCCCCACCCCACCCCCTGACAAAATCGCAACTGCTGTGTTCCCTTATGGGCTTCCCAGGTGGTGCTAGTGCTAAAGATCCTGCCTGTCAATGCAGGTTAGCCATAACAGACGTGAGCTTGATCTCTGGGTCAGGACGGTACCCATAGCAACCCATTCCCGTATTCTTGCCTGGAGAATCCCATGGACAAAGGAGCCCGGTGGACTGCAGTCCATAGTGTCACACAGAGTCGGACACGACTGAAGTGACTTAGCATGCGTGTACGTTCTCCCTCATTAGTCCTTTGCCCTTTTCATTTTTACATTATTCTTCTGTGATCTCATTCACTCTGATAATTTCAACTATCATTATATGCTGATGATGCCTAAATTTATAGTTTGCTTGTATTTAAGTGAATTTCAGATTTGCATAGATTCTATCTTTCCCTGATGACTCCAGTGCTTCTTAATATTTATGAAGCATTGCCTCAGACCACCTGTTCTTGATGGAACTATATGTGGGAATTGCCTGAGGACTTAAAAAGTACTGATGCCTGGATCCCAGATCCTGAAGCTCAGATTTAAGTGTTATGGAGAACAGTCTGAGCCCTGGGGTTCTTAGGATCTAGAGTAATCAAATGAGAATAACCAGATGATTCTTATGTACATAAAAAGTTGAAAAACACTACTCTAAACAAAATTTTAATTCTTAATCCATATGGAACATTCAAAATAATATTCTGAAGTGTAAGAAATGTTCATTATTATGGCACTTGTTCACTTTCTTATACAGTTACTGCTATCATGAAAAGTAGTCAAACAAAGCAAAAGATAAAACCAAATGCCATTATTTTTACAGTTTTAGAAACAGTAAGTGATAGATAGTCAATAGTCTGTCAAAAGGTAATAACGGTTTCCCTTTGCTTACAAGACTGTGATCACTGCTAAAGAAAAAGATGAAAAAAAATAGCAAGGGAAGGTAGGAGAAAAAAATGAAAGATAGGTGACTTTGATAATTTATGTATTAAAGTCAAAAAATAATTTGACTGAATGATAAATGAAACACTAGATACTTGATCTGTCACTACACACTAGGTAATAAAAATATAACCTTATAAGTAGTCTAGTGAAAAAGTCAGAATAATGTTCCAACATCTTATCTTTGGATAAAAAGCCTTATATGTTCAGAAGCAGGAGATTAAACACAACAGATTCAGAATTTAGACAGACCACTCCATAATTCATTCAAAGTAATATTTCTGTATTAACTCTTTAAAATTAATCATTTTGCAGATCTGTACTCCAGAATTAAACTTGATCACATTCTGCAAACTGCTTAATGTAGTTACTTCAGCATCCTTTTGATGAAGACCCCACCTTCTAACTCAAGGTTTAGCAGTCTTCCTACCAGTGAGAAGAAATGATGAACACAGTGCCAGCTGCACGATACACCAGTGATGTCTTGAGTGCTCATACTTTAAATATCATTAGCAATTAAGAACTTACATGCAAATATGTTTTTTAAAAAGAAATGTGACTTTATCAGAAGGAAGAATCTTTAGAGGAAACAAGAGAGAATGCAGCTTTTGGTATTATTATCATAGTACCAAATCTCAGTCAACAAATTTTAAATAATAAAATCAATCATAGGATTTTAGAGCTTGATATAATTTTAACATCTGTAGTGTAGCAGAATGGCACAACTCCACCTGCTAAATTGAGCTGAATCTGGTTGAAGATTTTACTTCTCAGTTAAGAGACTTTGCCATTGATTCAACTTACAGACCTATTTCAGCCCTAAATATAATTTTTTCCAGTTTGCATTTTGAAGGCATTTAGATTTCTATTAGGTGGTGAGTGATGAGTGTCATTGGAAGCAACTAATTAAATGCCAAATAAGGGAGTCAATAAAAACATACAGCTAGGTAATTCCTTAAAAATGTGACTCTTCTAACAAGCTTTTGCCAGAATTTGAAAACTCAAGGGAGATGTAGTTTTAAATGCTTATAACCATTATCCACAGAAATGCATATTATTTAAAGAATGCATTCTAGGAATCCCTTAATAGAGAATTAAACTTGAATTTCTCGAGAAACCTAGAAGGCTGAAAGAATTTAGTTTTTGAAGATAAAGAATACCCCTGCAGTTTGCAGAACACATGCCAGTGTTTCAGAAAGGACTCAGTTACACAGGGGGATCGATGCATTGTGATTTTCAAAGAAAGGATAAAATGAAAACTAAGGCATAATTACATGGCAAAAGGAAATTTCATTTCTAAATACTTATACTATAATCAGTTGTTATAAAAGAGGAAAAAGAATACTGGAGGTGTGAGTGAAACTCCTTAGGTTGGCGTCTCCCATGTGAAGTTTCTAAGAGGACTGCACTACTCGGAAGCAGCCACACTGTGAGGCTGCCAGGGTCCTGGAATCCACATTAAGACTAAATAGACTCACATGGCAGCTCTGCCACATTCTAGCCTGGTAACCTCACCTTTCTGTACCTCCATTTCCTCAGCTAAAAAATGAAAATTTGGACAGGACCAGTCACAGGGATGTTGTGTGAATTAAATGAGTGAATACATGTACAGCATTTAGAAGAAAAGGCAAATGATAGGATACCAAAAGAGGAACTCCCCAGGTCATTAGGTGCCCGATATGCTACTGGAGATCAGTGGAGAAATAACTCCAGAAAGAATAAAGGGATGGAGCCAAAGCAAAAACAATACCCAGTTGTGGATGTGACTGGTGATAGAAGAAAGATCCGATGCTATGAAGAGCAATATTGCATAGGAACCTGGAATATCAGGTCCATGAATCAAGGCAAATTGGAAGTGGTCAAACAAGAGATGGCAAGGGTGAACGTCGACATTCTAGGACTCACTGAACTAAAATGGACTGGAATGGGTGAATTGAACTCAAATGACCATTATAGCTACTACTGTGGGCAGGAATCCCTCAGAAGAAATGGAGTAGCCATCATGGTCAACAAAAGAGTCCGAAATGCAGTACTTGCATGCAATCTCAAAAACAACAGAACGATCTCTGTTCGTCTCCAAGGCAAACCATTTAATATCACAGTTATCCAAGTCTATGCCCCAAACAGTAACACTGAAGAAGCTGAAGCTGAACGGTTTTATGAAGACCTACAAGACCTTTTAGAACTAACACCCAAAAAGATGTCCTTTTCATTATAGGGGACTGGAATGCTAAAGTAGAAAGTCAAGAAACACCTGGAGTAACAGGCAAATTTGGCCTTGGAATGCGGAATGAAGCAGGGCAAAGACTAATAGGGTTTTGCCAAGAAAATGCACTGGTCACAGCAAACACCATCTTCCAACAACACAAGAAGACTCTACACATGGACATGACCAGATGGTCAACACCAAAATCAGATTGATTATATTCTTTGCAGCCAAAGATGGAGAAGCTCTATACAGTCAACAAAAACAAGGCCAGGAGCTGACTGTGGCTCAGATCATGAATTCCTTATTACCAAATTCAGACTCAAATTGAGAAAGTAGGGAAAAACCACTAGACCATTCAGGTATGACCTAAATCAAATCCCTTATACAGTGGAAGTGAGAAATAGATTTAAGGGCCTAGATCTGATAGATAGAGTGCCTGATGAACTATGGAATGAGGTTCGTGACATTGTACAGGAGACAGGGATCAAGACCATCCCCATGGAAAAGAAATGCAAAAAAGCAAAATGGCTGTCTGGGGAGGCCTTACAAATAGCTGTGAAAAGAAGAGAGGCAAAAAGCAAAGGGGAAAAGGTAAGATATAGGCATCTGAATGCAGAGTTCCAGAGAACAGCAAGAAGAGATAAGAAAGCCTTCTTCAGAGATCAATGCAAAGAAATAGAGGAAAACAACAGAATAGGAAAGACTAGAGATCTATTCAAGAAAATTAGAGATACCAAGGGAACATTTCATGCAAAGATGGGCTCGATAAAGGACAGAAATGGTCTGGACCTAACAGAAGCAGAAGATATTAAGAAGAGGTGGCAAGAATACATGGAAGAACTGTACAAAAAGATATTCATGACCCAGATAATCATGATGATGTGATCACTAATCTAGAGCCAGATATCTTAGAATGTGAAGTCAAGTGGGCCTTAGAAAGCATCACCACGAACAAAGCTAGTGGAGATGACGGAATTCCAGTTGAGCTGTTTCAAATCCTGAAAGATGATGCTTTGAAAGTGCTGCACTCAATATGCGAACAAATTTGGAAAACTCAGCAGTGGCCACAGGACTGGAAAAGTTCAGTTTTCATTCCAATTCCAAAGAAAGGCAATGCAAAAGAATGCTCAAACTACCGCACAATTGCACTCATCTCACATGCTAGTAAAGTAATGCTCAAAATTCTCCAAGCCAGGCTTCAGCAATATGTGAACTGTGAACTCCCTGATGTTCAAGCTGGTTTTAGAAAGGCAGAGGAACCAGAGATCAAATTGCCAACATCTGCTGGATCATGGAAAAAGCAAGAGAGTTCCAGAAAAACATCTATTTCTGCTTTATTGACTATGTCAAAGCCTTTGACTGTGTGGATCACAATCAACTGTGGAAAATTCTGAAAGAGATGGGAATACCAGACCACGTGACCTGCCTCTTGAGAAATCTGTATGCAGGTCATGAAGCAACATCTAGAACTGGACATGGAACAACAGACTGGTTTCAAATAGGAAAAGGAGTACGTCAAGGCTGTATATTGTCACCCTGCTTATTTAACTTATATGCAGAGTACCTCATGAGAAACGCTGGGCTGGAAGAAGCACAAGCTGGAATCCAGATTGCCGGGAGAAATATCAATAACCTCAGATATGCAGATGACACCACCCTTATGGCAGAAAGTGAAGAGGAACTAAAAAGCCTCTTGATGAAAGTGAAAGAAAACAGTGAAAAAGTTGGCTTAAAGCTCAACATTCAGAAAACGAAGATCATGGTATCCGGTCCCATCACTTCATGGGAAATAGATGGGGAAACAGTGGAAACAGTGTCAGACTTTATTTTTTGGGCTCCAGAATCACTGCAGATGGTGACTGCAGCCATGAAATTAAAAGACGCTTACTCCTTGGAAGAAAAGTTATGACCAACCTAGAAAGTATATTCAAAAGCAGAGACATTACTTTGCCAACAAAGGTCCGTCTAGTCAAGGCTATGGTTTTTCCTGTGGTCATGTATGGATGTGAGAGTTGGACTGTGAAGAAGGCTGAGCTCCAAAGAATTGATGCTTTTGAACTGTGGTGTTGGAGAAGACTCTTGAGAGTCCCTTGGACTGCAAGGAGATCCAACCAGTCCATTCTGAAGGAGATCAACCCTGGGATTTCTTTGGAAGGAATGATGCTAAAGCTGAAAGTCCAGTACTTTGGCCACCTCATACGAAGAGTTGACTCATTGGAAAAACTCTGATGCTGGGAAGGATGTGGGGCAGGAGGAGAAGGGGACGACAGAGGATGAGATGACTGGATGGCATCACGGACTCGATGGACGTGAGTCTGAGTAAACTCTGGGAGATGGTGATGGACAGGGAAGCCTGGCGTGCTGCGATTTTGGGGGTCACAAAGATTCGGACACGACTGAGTGACTAAATTGAACTGAAGCGTAGGAAACAATAAGTGCCTTTCCTCCTCTTTTTCTTTGATTCTCCCCCTCCTCCTCCTTCGTCTCCTCCTCCTCTTACCTCCTCCTTCTTACCTTCCTTTCACATGGAGAAGGAGCAGAAATGCTACTTAATTAGACATATATATTACTTGCAACTTAATACCATAAACACGCAAGTAGGAACATTTCAGTTGACAAAATACTATATACAAAATACAGTATATTGGTTCCTCTGAGTTTTTGTATTCAGCCATTTATAATGGCCAATCAATGCTAACTTACTAATGGGATCTGCATTCATTAGGAATCATTCTCTTTGTCTAGATATTTTTTCAGTCTCTTTTCTCCAACTTATTTAGAGAACTGAGGATTTTCATTCAATGCCAAAGACTAATAAAATGTCTCCAATCAAACAATTAACTGGAAATATGCAGAGGCTCTTCCTAGACCTGATCTAATTGTAGCAGGAAACACAATGCACAAGTGATGATTTATCAAGAGTGATATTTGCAGACTGGAACTCAGTCTGGGTCCTGTGAATGAGAAGCCCTGTTGTGTGCCTCTGGTGTCCAGCTGCTCAGAAGTATTTTATGTTTTCATATCAAAGATGAAGGGAAATCTCCTGGAAAGTGAATATATAATCAGGTCAGCTGTGGATACCACTGAGAAAATCAACTACTTTAAGTCATAGAAATATTCCAGGAAGATTCAGAGCTAAGGTAATCCAATATCTAAAGAAGGTGATGTATGTAAAGGGCAGAGTATAGCTACACACTGAGTACTTTGATAAACCTCACCCTCTTCTAGAAAAGTACAGATCTCTAAATTAAAATGCTTTCAAGAACAGCCAATTAAATTAAAAGAAAATGTGCTGAATTTCTCTGCAATACACAGCAATTTATACAAATGTCTTAGCTTGCATTTAAAAAAATTCTCACTAAATGTGAGAAAGCATTTAAATTAGGCATCCTTTTCCATCATTAAATCAATCTCAAAAGAAAAGAAAAAAATTGTTAAGCTGGAGGAGAAGAACGATTCTGAATTCTGTTTTCAACATGTTTAATTAACTAATGAAGTTTCATTTAAATTGGCAATCCTTCCTACATTTCCATATTCCATAAAATAAAAAGCAGTGGTAGCATGCTAACTTAATAAAGTTGCTATAAAAAGGAATGTGCAATCTCAAGTACTCTTTGAAAGGAACATTTATCTTAGCACTGGTCAAGTTGGTCTGCTCTAACTGCACATTTAGGAAAAGCGCTTCATTAGCAAACCTAGCCATGAAGAGAGTTCCCGTGTATAGACATATTAGGTCTTATTGCGATATTTTGGAACTCTGACGGGTACCTGATGCATGTTTGCACTGAGTAGCTCAGTCATGTCTGACTCTTTGCAACCACATAGACTGTAGCCTGCCAGGCTTCTCTGTCCTTGGAATTTTCCAGGCAAGAATATTGGAGTGGGTTGCCATTTCTTACTCCAGGGGATCTTCCTGCTCCAGGGATTGAACCCTCATCTCTGGTGTCTCTCTGCATCGGCAAGTGTATTCCTTACCATTGTGCCACCTGAGGCATATCAGTGATCTAATATAATCTGAAAATCCAATAGTCAATTTTTCTAGTATGATTGAAAAAGAAAAGAAGCCCTCCATTTCAATCTTGGAATTTACTTAACTTGATTTCTCAGTGTCATAAGACAGTTTTAATGCACTGCACTAAAAAAATCTTCAGAGTTTTACCATTCCTTGCTGCATTAAACAAAACTAAGGATTTTCCTTGGGATATCTGGTAACATTCTAGAAAGCTATTTCCCAAAGTGTATTCCACAAAACATTAAGTCAATGAAAGCTATTTGTAAAAAAAAATTTTAAGACCAAATGGTGGAGAAATGCCAGATGCTAAATCTTTATCACCATCTTGAAGTTTCTTTAGAATCTATGCTTTCTGAAAGCCAGGAACTTGTCTAAACCTCACTACCATAGCTGCAAGCATATACAATCCCTTGCAATTAGCAGGCACTTGGCAGGAATAAGTAAATGAATGAATGAACGGTAAAAGCTTTAAACAGTTTTCCAGAAAGTAAATTTCTTACTTTTTTTCCAGAATATCTCATAGCTATTTGATAATGGTAATCTTTTGTCTTTTCTATTGCTGTTGGTTAGTCGCTAAGTCGTGTCTAACTCTTGTGACCCCATGGACCGTAGCCCACCAGGTGCCTCTGTCCATGAGATTTTCTAGGCAAGAATACTGAAATGGGTTGCCATTTCCTTCTGTAGTTTTTTTCTGTCAGCATTATAGAATATTTTAGTCATATTAAAGAAAAAAAGAAGAGAATCTAGAACAATATAACAAACACATATAACTACTACCCGTGTTAATAATTAAATATAGCAAATACAACAGAAGCTTCTGGGGACCCCTCCTCCATTCCGTTTCTCTCTTTTTAACACCCTCCATCCAAAGGAGGTAACCCCACATTAGGACTTAGGTTCACTAACAGCCTGCTCTGAGAAATCTGAATGGGGGAATTGCTAAAGTCCTTTCAACACTAAGAGTTTTATTTCTAGCTAGTGCATATGTGGCAAGTGGACACTTGTGAAGCTATCCACTTATTGTATTAATACAACAATAAGTAAATAAATGAAGTAAAACATTGTGATACAGAAGCAAGACAATGGGAAACTGATGTGATAATGACATATATGAAGAGGCTAAGCAACTTTTAAGTGGACTGATCTAAATATATAGATATAGCTATACAGTAACCTAAGAAAAACAAAAATATTTTTCTTGACTTAGACTGAGTAATTTAGAAACTCTTCTCTACAAATACAGAGAGAAACATACCTAACACCATATACGCTGGATTCTGACTTACTCAGGTTATCACCTGGGGCTGCAAAAGTGAGACTGTGTTGAGATCAATAATACAGTGAAACCACATCTACATCAAAGATGCTAAGAGGAAACCTCCTTCCTGAGCTGAATAAACAGTTACTAATACAGTTACATCTTTTTTATGAAATCCAACATTCTATGATAGAGTTGCACATATGACCTAACATAATTTAAAAGGAAAAGAACTATTTGAAAAATTTTGGTCAATATCTTTTACAGACTTGTTTTGGTAAAGCCTGTCTTCCTCAAATTTTCAAGTACTATTACATACATTCCTAAATTGTCTTAGAAAAACTCTAGTTATCTATTTATTAACTATTCTTCCTCAAGTTTCTTTTTGTCCTTTTCTTTGCATAAAAGATAAAAACGCCTAGTAAAAGTATATTCCCATATTGCTCTATTTCTTAATTTTAATTATAAATGATGTTGAATCGTCAATGTAGTACAAAACAAGGTTGAATCCAATACCTGTAGATAGCCACATATGCAACCAATAAACCAAGGACTACAGCAACAAGAAACAGCAAGGAATGTGGATAAATTTTCACTTTATAATTGGTCAGTGACGTCCTGAAGTTTTATAGGCAAACACCGAGATACGACTGAGCGACTGAACTGAACTGAACTGAATTGAGATTAGAATTTCACTCCACTATTGAAACAATTTGACATTTCAAGTCAACCATTGAATTCTTCCTGTGTTAAATACCATCAGGGAGTAAAATATGACCTCACATTTAGAAGCCGACAAGTTCTTTCTCATGCTTAAATGAAATAGATTAGTATCTAAAAAATATTTATAAAAGAAAAATGTCAGTTCCTACCTCCATTATCTTTTAGATGTAGAGCTATCTTGGTATCATCTGAAAGAGAAAGTCAAAGTTACAACAAAAAAAAATTCTAAGGTGCATAAATCAATTGTCTACTAATGCATTAACTGTTTAACAGGAATGGATTTTGATACTTTAGTGAGTAAATTTCTAGGTCAATGAGAGTTAGTCTTACCTTATAGGATGCAGTACTAAACTTCCTGAGTTTGTAAGATCAAGATTGTAAAACTTTACTAAAGTTTTATATGACTCTTAAGAGCTATGAGAAAAGTACACTATTATAACTTTGACTTAAAATACATTTATTTTAATTTTCTAAAATGATTTACTGTAATTAGAGTTCTTATTTATTTTAAAAGCCAAGATCAAGGAAATTCCAAGTTAATTGGAATAGTAAATATTTGTCAGTATTTACAAATTTCACTTCAAAAGTTAAATGCTTATTCATTGCTAATAAATATGACCAAAATAATATACAAAATATCTTGTCCTACAAAATGTAGAATGTGCTTTTAATTTCGATGGTATATTTCATTCTAAAGGGGAGGATTTGAATTACAGAAATATTTTTTCTCAGGCTACATAACAACCCCAAATAAGATGGATTAAAATATAATATTGGTTTTAAAAGCAATAAAATGTACTTAGCAGCTGTTCTTCACCTCATTTTAACACTTTATTCCAGTTAACTTTAAATATCCAATTAAATTTCAATTAAGAGCAAAAGAGTCAAGTTTAATATCCTATTCAAATTAAAGCAAGGCTTATGAAAATAAATAAGACCATGTTTTCCCCTTCAGGCTTACTCTTGGCTAACTGGTCTCACATTTCTCCCTAGTGGCACCATTCAGAATAAATGACTAACAGATTTGGGCTAATATACCATCTTTCCCCAATGAGCTGTGTGTATGCATTCATGCTCTCTAGTATTTTCGCCTTTCCAGGCAAAGGAAATGCTTCTTTAGTACAATTTCTGTGTCATACACAGTGCTTCTCTATAAGGTTATAGACCAGCATATTTTATTGACTGTATCCAGGCAAATATAAGAATTGTGTATTAGTAGAATTACGTATCATTCAGAATATAAAATCAATGGACATTTTCTATGCATTTTGCCTTCCTATCCTGTAGTTAAAATGTTAAACACAGTTATTACAAAGTTTAGCAAGAAAGGAAGGAAGGAAAGGACATGAGAGGAAGTTCTTTCTTTCTTTTGTAGGGGCTCTAGTAGCCAAGATCACTATTAAAGACTAAATCTTAATAAAAGGCATCCATACATTAAAAAAAAAAACATAGAGTTTTATTCCACCGTAATTTTGTATTTTCCCTTTTAGACATTCCTAAGAAATCCAGTTTGCTGAAAAAATTTTTTCCCCTGGAGAACCTCTCCTGTACTTGTCATCAGTGAATTTTCCCTCCTTCAGTAACAGAGAAAAAAGTGTCTTCAGGGCACCTTCTGTGGGCAGGCTGGTGGGTAGCTGGGAGGTGGCGGCCCTTCTGGTGGTCGTCAAGACCCTGAATTGTGTGGTTGTTGCGCGTATGGTGGTACTGGTTCGAGTAGAACTTTCCACTGGCTCTGTGGGGTCACACATCTTCTCTTTTGACTAATAAGAGAAACAGAGGGGAAGACAATGGAGGAGTTACATTTTAAAATTACATCAAGAAGAAAAATAATAGAAGAAACAAAAAAAAAAAAAGCTGGGCTGTAAAGCACAAAGGCCTCTCAAATCCAGATGAGGAATACTTTTTGTACAGGACTACAGTTATAGATTTTACTGACTTTATATATATATATATATTTAAAATTGGATGTTAGAAAGCATTTCCATGTTTAGATATTCGGATTCCGTCATTTCTGCATTTAACTTTTCATATTACTGTTGATCTTAACCTAAACTTTATATCAATATATGTTTAAAAGACATGATGCGAAACACTCAGACTAGAAGAAAAATGTATGTAAAGAGAAGGTTTAAGACATGGTTAAGTGTGTGAAGAAAGAATGTGTTCCCTTCACATCAAATTGCTAATGCTAAATTTGAAAAATGTCACTGCTCTATACTACTTCATTGTTTCAAAAATAATTTCCCACAGGTTGAATGGATATTTAAGATTAAAATTTTGCCTTCCTTTATGAAATATTCAGAGCCACCCACGCAAAGGATTGAATAGGACTCAGGCAATCATTTAGAATATTTTCTCCCTAGCAGAGCTACACGAGGACAAGGTACATATTGTAGTTTTCATTTATAGCCCACAAGAATAAACAATATGACATTTACCAGTAACAATTTCCAACATGCAAACTTTTAGAAGTTGGTATTTCTCCCTACCTCTTTATGCTTCAAAGGACTTCATCCCTCTGGTGGGCCTTGACTATTAATAGAAGATAACTACGTACATATGGATGGTACTTATCCCACAACTGAAAAGTTTTATTAAACAAATACCTTTTTTAAGATTCTCTTGTCATTAGGAACATGCAGTGCACTGTATTGCTGGTTCGGGAAGAACATCCAATATGATTTTCTTGTCACTAGTTAGGTATGATCCAGCTTACTCTCTCCAACATCCTGGCAGCCCATTCAGTCCCACAGACTTTCGTTCCTGCATCTTCTCAACCTCAGTAGTCTCATGATCTCCTCCTTGACTCCACTATAGTTATCATCCCCACACCCTGGACCTTCTCTGCAGCTGGCGATGCTTTAGTTCTGAAATCACACCTTCAGTTATCCTTTTTCCTGTCTATTCATGTAGCTGTTCATGAATGCAGCTACTCACATTCTTCTGTGATTCTGCAGAAAACCCAAGCGCAATGATGCTCTCCCTGTAGTCTTGTTTTTCCCCATCAGTTCAACCTCTCTTTTCAATATCTTTAAGCATCTAGCCCTGTTTTTTTTCCTTTGTGTATTTTGTTTTCTACATCACCTTCTTAGAAAATCTGCAGTACCAAATACAGTAAAAACTCTGCCTTTCCTTGCCTGAGCCAAAGCTCAGAGAGAGAAAAAGAGAGAGAGAGAGAGAGCGAGCACGTGAGCTGGAGAACAACCACACATCCTCCCACTGGGAGCTCCACAAACTCACCTCCAGTATCCCCAGCAAGGGCTTCTATGCTGCCTGGCAATACTGCCCAGCTTTGCTGACCTCCTCTCTCATTACCCTCAGCATCAATTTCAAACCCTCTCCACTCTACTTAGAACTGCCATTCCATAATGTGTCTCTCAATTTTACCCTTGGCCTCACTTTGTGTATCTTTGATAAGTGAGTCATCAGCAAGAATTAAAAAAATTTATTTACAGATCAGCATCCCTACTTGAATCTGTACTGATCTGTCCTTCTTCCTGTTAGGATGGACAGATCCACTGTTTACAGCTATTCCCTCAGTGTCTGCTCTCGCCCAGCCCAGGCTACCTTCTCAGGTATTGTGAACCTGCTCATTTGACCCCCTCCTTTCTCTTCAGTATTTAATCTTAATTCCCTCTTGCCTTGTTATCATCAGCACTTAACCATATTCAAGCACATCCCAGCTTATTTTAAAAACTCCATCTTCCCTCTTCTTCACATGCATCCTGGGACCATCCTGCTTTTCCTTCCACTCACAGTCGGAATTCAAGGGAGATGGACCAGCCTTGGGCTTTGCAGATGCCCACAAGTTAGTTTTTGTCCAGCACAACCTAACTGAAACTTCTCATACCAATATTTCTAAATATCTCCTTATTTACCACACCTTCCATGGACACTCAATATTTCACTAGCATTTGGTACTGTCTGTCCATTTTCCAACCTTAGAGTCTGTGACACACACTCACCAATTTTCTGACACCTGTCTACCAACTTCTCCATTTCTTTCTTTGCTTTACGGGTTGGTGAAAGTGAAAGAGAAAGTGAAGTCGTGTCCGACTCTTTGCGACCCCATGGACTGTAGCCTACCAGGCTTCTCTGTCCATGGGATTTTCCAGGCAAGAATATTGGAGTGGGTTACCATTTATGAATCTTTCCTGACCTGTCTTTTCTCTATAGGCATGGTCACTAATAATCTCCTCCATACCTATGACTTCAATTAACATCTTTATGTTAATTATGTATAAATGTCTATCTCCAGGCCACATTTTTCTCTTGAATTTTACGCCCAAGTATTCATCTATTGACTTATGTGCATGTGGATGTCACAGACTTCTCAAGCTCAGTAAGTCCAAGATGGAATTTGTCACACATTTTTCTTCCCCTGTGGCTCTATTTGCACACACACACACACAAATCTGCATATCAGTATTCTTAATCACTCTAATGGTTAAGCTAAAATCTTGACCTTTGTTTTGCTCATGGCAGTAAAGGCAGACTACAGCTCCTGAATGGTCCTCCTGCCATAATACAAGTGGATTCTGGATAAAACAAGAATTGTGAAGCATTATGAGGATTTTCAAGAAGTAGAGAAAAATCTCTGAAGGGGCCTTTCTTTCGTCTTCACCACCAAAACAAAATAAAGCAAAACCTGTGTGCTATAAAGACAGCAGGAGCAATATACATTAGGTAAAATAAAAGTGCTGGTTTGCACTGAAGGTAAAAATGCCAAAAACTAATTATGCTCCAAGGAGATCAGCTTGGTACCAGCAGTAGATGGGGGAGATTAATCCAAGCCTCTCCTCCCCATAGTAATGCAGGAACAGATGGCACCCCCGAAGCCCTCAGGTTTCCATCATCAAAACCTCTTTAGTGGAAAACATCACCTACCTACATCCTAGAAATTCCCATGAAATAAGATCAAGCAAATGCACTGCTAATTAAAGGACACAAAAAGAAACACAAAGAGAAAAAGAGTAGTCTGACAAAGACCCAGCAAAAACAGAGAACAACATAATTAGACCAGGAAAAACTTTTCGATCCCAGATTGGGATCATCCAGTGTGAAACATATACAAATTATACATGAAATATTTAAATAAATAAATAGGAAAATTTAAAAATAAACTAGTAAACAGGCTATAAAAATGACATGGCAGATTGAATAAAGATTGACACTAAAAAATGAAAAATACCATTGTTGAAATTGCTACCTCAATGGATAGGTTAAAGAGCAGATTGAACAAGAGGAAGAGAGAATTAACAAACTGGCAAACAGATCTGAAAAAATCTCCTGGGATTCAGCACAGAGAAATAAGAAAATAGATGATATAAAAGAGAGGTTATGCAAGGAAGTGATGAGAAGGCCCAGCCTACCTCCAAAGAGCCCAAAAGGTAAAGATGAAGAGAATGGAGAGAGTTTGACTGAATTTATCACGTGCCCAGAATTTTTATTATAATCTTCTCTGCTGTAAATATCTTTGTCACATGCATTTTTTTTGCTGAAAATACTCTTGCCACATAACTAATTGGCTGTAAGGCAATTTTGCTGTAAAAGATAAAATGTCTGGCTGGTTGTTTGGTTGGATATGCACAGTACAGAAATCATGACAGAGGATGATGATTTGCCCAAGCTGGTTTCTTCTTCTGAAACACAAGGCATGGCAGGAAAGAGGCCAAGGACCTTGAAGGCACTGAGGTGAATCTGTGTTTCCCATAAAACTTTGTAATGTCTATCGAGGGCATGTAACAAAATCCAAGAATAAACAGCAGTACAGAGACACAAGAGAAAGCTCAGTTACAAACATGCATCCTAGCATTTGGAATTGATACCTCTCTTCAAGAAGGAAGAAATTTTGCTGAAAATAACATTGGGATGTTGAACTAGCAGACAAATTAGTAGCAAAAAAAAAAAAATGTGTAATACTATGAACAAAAGAGTTAGAAGGCAAGTGCTTAGGTTCAACCCACAGAATAAAGTCGTTTACTTGCAAAGTATTGTCGTGAGTCTCCACACACATTAAATGTATTCAGATACTTAGTATTTCTCAATAAAATCTTTTTAATTTTGTTATTCACTTTCATGTTTCATTACATCCTTTCTAATGTCCCTCTTTTATTTTTCCTCATTGTATCTTTAGTGGCAAAATTATGACCTCATGGCCATTTACTTGGCAAAAATGTTTGTGGCCAAAATGTTTATAGTAAAGAAGCTTATGGTGAAAATACCTAGAACCCATTTATCCAACTTGATAACCAATCAGTTAGAAAACACACATCCTTCTCGAGCACATGTAGATCTTTGTTACAAATGACTCACTGACTATTCCATTAAGAGCTCCAACTAATTTTAAAGTATCAGTGTCATATAGAATGTGCTGTCTGGCAATTCAATTAGGTAAGAAGTCAATAATGAAAAGATGAAATTTAAAATTTCCATAATTTGGAAATGCAGTATAATTCATAGTTCAATGTAACTTCAGTAAAAATGAGGGCCTTCCCTGGTGGCTCAGTGGTAAAGAATCTACCTGCTAAGCAGGAGATGTGGATTCAATCCCTGGGTTGGGAAGATCCCCTGGAAAAGGAGATGGCCTTCTTGCCTTGGAAATCCCATGGACAGAAGAGCCTGGTGAGTTATAGTCCGTGGGGTCACAAAGAGTTGGACACAACTGAGCCACAGAGTTTCAGTAAAAATACTGACAAGGTTGACTGATTACAGATATTGCAAGCTGATTTTAAAATTTATATGAAGAACAAAAGTTCGAAAGTTGTCAAAACACCTGAGAAGATGAAAAAGTAAAGTTTGTTCTATAGCTAATGATGTTTTTATAAAACTACCATAATTAAGACAGGGTAATATACAATGTACTCATTCTTCCAAAAAGTCATTTGGATCATATCATCCCCTTAATTAAAACCCTCCAGATAGCTTTGTTCTGTCTTTAACATGAGGCTCAAACTGCTTCAGTGTTACTGGGCCCTGTTCACCTCACCAGTGTTACCTCTCACCACTCTTGATCTTCAGTTACCCCGCAAAAGTCATTAAATATCACCTCCTCAAACAAACGCTCTCCTTATCCTACTGAACAGGACCACGCACCTCTTTGCCGGGGTCATTCAGTGTGGTTCTTTGTTCAGTGTGTTTTCCCTGCTACACACATTTCTCACACTTACATTAGCAGTACTTAGAACAGTAAATAGTACGTTCTTATATTAGGATCTGCACTTATTGAATAAATTCATCTCATAAGATCAGAAGGAAAATTTAACCCTAGTTTTAGGCACAGAAAATAGACTGGAGTTGGTGATCCTGTTCACTTACCTGTAACAGAAGTCTAGGAATTGCTCACAATAGAGCTAGTAATGTTGACAATTTATTTATGGAATAAAAGGAAACATGGATATTATAGACTGTGCTAGAGTCTGAGCTTCTTGGGAAGAGGGAATAATTTTTAAAAATTAGTGCTTAGCATAGACCATCAGACACGGTGAATTCCCCACACATATATTTAGGAGGGCTTAGAATGTGGTGGATTCTTCTCAATAGCTTCTGTTTCATGCTGGGCCCACACTGAAGCAAGAAAATTATGATGTCTCAATTACACTTTTGATATCCAATTTCAACATTTTTAATTGAGGTAACTGTGATTACCTGAAAGAAATATCAACCTTAAAACACAACAGTGATTCTCATTAGTAGATTTTCTTTTTCAAGTATCATTGTTAAATAAGTGAAATGAAATACTATTGATAAATCAGTATACATTATTGTAATTCACAACTCCCCCAACCAAGTGTCAAAAATGTTGATTAAAGGTACATTGGCAGTAAGTTCAAGAATATCCTGAAAAATGCATTTCTCAAGATATTTATGAGACATCATAAATAAAAACTTAATTAAAAAGGCTTCAGTAACCAGGATTCTCTAATAGTTTTAAAAACAGCTCTTTGACATGATATGCTTCACTGAATGAGAAAACTTGTAGAACTGGATATACCCTAAAACTTAAAAAAGGGAGAAGGAACAAATACTACTTTTCTCCGTGAACTTTATGTGATATTTTTATGTGACTCTGAACTCACAGTGCAAATACAATTCACTGAAAAGCTTTTACACATGCTAGAATCCCTTCTGCAATTTTATTTACTTGTTTAAATCACTTATTTGCATCACTGTATCCATGATATTTGCCTGAAACTTACTGTTTCCATGTTAGACCACATCTACCTTCTTCTATTATGCCGATTTACTGCAATCAATCTTTTCCTCCATACCACTGATTTCATTGTTTGAGTGAAAAAGATGAAAAAAAAAAAAAGATCTCAAAAAAGCAGCAAATATTTAAGAGAGCTGCCCTTTGATCAAAGAGATTTAAATCCTGGTTCTAAGATTCCTGAGTCACATATCTAACTCCAGTTTCTTTCCTTCCACCCCTACCTCAGCATCACCCTTCATCCTTTCCTCTTCCTCTCTTGGTAGCATGGAGGCAATAACAGCTCTGATCTCATAGGATAGGTATGAGAATAAATTGAGATAATACACGTAGAGTTAAACCCAACATCTGGTACATATAAGGGCTCAGTGACTGCTGGCTGTTTTTATTAAATTAGACCCTATTTTCATTAAGTTGCAGCAATGATATACGTCAGCTTGGTCTTAGCAATCTCGTCGTAATAAAGCACACCTGTACCTCTTCAGGGCATCCGCTGTCCACCCAGTCCTGCCGATGGCGATCAAATCCACTGGAACATCTTCAGAGACAGCCATGTTGTAGATCAGAAAAGAAAGTATAGGGTACACAGTAGAGGTAGAAATTAAAAGAGAAACACTGGTAAGTAGTTAATTTTCAAATGTGCACAACAAAATTTTTCTTCTATAGAACTGTTAGCTGGAGCAGTGGATGAGCACTTACAGAGTTCTGTGTAACCACCTTTGCACACCTTAGGTAATGATGCTGTTACGTTTGCATGTGACAACAGATCACTTTTCTGAGGTTCACACACTATACAGAGATCTCCATACAAAGGCGAGACAGTAGCCATTCTATGGAGCTGGTTTTTCTTTTCCTCATATGTATATATTTTTCATCATTACTACAAACAGATACAAATTTTTTGCAGGCATTTTTCAGGATTTCAGATCTTGTTATTTGTTTTACTTACATTTTAAAACTTAAGATCCACAGTCACAAAAACTCTTTCCCTATGGTACAGTAAAAGGTTAGTAAGTCAGGTTTGGGATGTTCAAACCTACACATTCCAAAGAGAGAACTGGCCCTTGTCCAGGGAGATCACGTCTAAGGCTTTGGAATATCCTGCCTGATAAAAGTGTCTTTGTATATCTTGGGTCTCGGGCTATGCTAGATAGTTCACACCAACAACATGATTACAGTGCATGTCTGTGTTTATTTGCTTGGAGCCCTGGGCCACGCTGCATCAGTTTCACCCTCGGGGTCTGGAGAATAGAGATAAAGTTGGTCATGGAAAATTTCATATCTATATGATGGCCCTCAGTAAAAACCCTGGACACCAAGACTTAGATGAGTTTCTTTGAGTGGCAATACTTGGTGTGTGTTTTCACAAACAGTTGCTCGAAGAATTAAGTGTCGACTCCACTGAGGGAGAAAGACTGGAAGCTGTGCCTTGTCACTCTTGGATTCCCCCACATTCCTTCCCTTTGCTGATTTTAATCTGTGTCCTTTGTTGTAATAAACAGCAACCTGGAGCACCACTTTTTCTCCTTTCTGTCAGTTCTTTTAGTGAATCAGCAAAGCTGAGTGTGTTCCTGTGGATTCCTGCCTACATAATTCCTATGATTAAGTCACGTCTAAAAGGTCAGATTCACAAGGAACTCTACTTCGTGCTCTGTGGTGACCTAAATGGGAAGGAAATCCAAAGAAGAGAGGATATCTGTATATGTGTAGCTGATTCACTTTGCTGTATAGCAGGAACTAAGAGAACACTGTAAAGGAAACTGTACTCCAACAAAAGTTAAGTAAAATAATAAAAATAAAAGGTCAAATTAAGCAAGCACTGGGTGGATGAGATTTTGCTCACTCCCACTTTCTTTCTTCTTTTTTAAAAGTTTTTGACTGGGCTGTGTGGACGTGGGATCTTGGTTTTCCAACCAGGGACTGAACTCACAACCCTTGCATTAGAAGCATGGAGTCTTAACCATTGGACCACCAGGGAAGTCCTCCACTCTCTTTCTTGATTGAAATAATTTCTGCTCTCCCTACAGAAAATCCAACTACAGTTCATTCACTTTTCGAGACTCAGAAACTACTACCCAGAGCCCATTCAGATAAAGCTTCATCACTGGTGTGCTCACATGTTACTTCACTATTTAACATTTCTCATTTATACAAAATTTCATGGCCTTATGTCTTATTTGGGCTTCCCTTGTGGCTCAGCTGGTAAAGAATCTGCCTGTAATGTGGAAGACCTGGGTTCAATCCCTGGTTGGGAGATCCCCTGGAGAAGGGAAAGGCTACCAACTCCAGTATATTGGCCTGGAGAATTCCATGGACTATACAGTCCACGGGGATGCAAAGAGTCAGATACCACTTATTTACCAAACATGACTGAATACTTTAAAGTTAGGACCAGTGTTATGTTTGAGCATTCCTAGTATATCTGAAACATGATTTTTTTTCCATATATTTCCTATGAAAAGTAAAGTATCTGCTGTTACCCCGTTTGTTTATTCTATACGCTGAGCACATCATAAGAAATGCCAGGCTAGATGAGTTATAAGCTGGAATCAAGATAGGTGGGAGAGACATCTACAAACTCAGATAATGCAGATGACATCACTCTAACGGCAGAAAGCAAAGAGGAACTGAAGAGCCTCTTGATGAGGGTGAAAGAGGAGAGCGAAAGAGCCGGCTTAAAACTAAATATTAAAAATCTAAGATCATAGTATGTGGCCCATTATTTCATGAGAAAAAGAAGGGAAAAGGTGGAAGTAGTGACTGATTTCCCTCTTCTTGGGCTCTAAAATCACTGTGGACGGTGACTGCAGCCATGAAATCAGAAGATAACTGTTTCTTGGCAGGAAAGCTATGACAAACCTAGACAGTGTATTGAAAAGCAGAGATATTCCTCTGCCAACAAAGGTCCATATAGTCAAGGCTATGGTATTTCCAAGGGTCACATACTGTTGTGAGAGCTGAACCACAAAGAAGGCAGAGCACCAAAGAATTGATGCCTTTGAACTGTGGTGTGAGAGAAGACTCCTGAAAGTCCCTTGAATAGCACGGAGATCAAACCAGTCAATCTTAAAGAAAAGCAACCCTGAATACTCGTTGGAAAGAACGATGCTGAAGCTCCAGTGTTTTGGTTATCTGATGAGAACAGCTGACTCATTGGAAGAGTCCTTGATGCTAGGAAAGATTGAGGGTAGACGGAGAAGAGGCTGTCAGAGGATGAGATGGCTGCATGGCATCACCGATGCAATGGGCGTGAACTTTGATGCAATGGACATGAACTTGGGGGATAGTGAGGGACAGGGAGGTCTGGCGTGCTGCAGTCCAATGGGTTGCAGAGTCAGACACAACTGGGTGACTGAACAAGTATATCTGACACATAATTTATTTTTCAAATATTTATGAGTCTATGAAAAGCAAAAATTTACATTGATCCTGAATTTTAATATATAAACATATATACTTAATACATTGTAAATATAAATCTATATTAATAATCTAAATATTTATATATTTTTCAAAATAAATGGAGGCTTTTTGTCTTCTATTCTTACAGGCTGTTCAATTTTAGTCTCATGTTTTCTTACACTGTTACTTCACAACTTCTTTTTTCACTTGTTTTGCAATGAGTCCACATGATTTTTTCCTAAGAATCCTTGCCAGAGATCATGTACCATAGCATGAATGAGCACAATTTAATTCAAGTGGAATGTGAAAACAGCTCGACTGTCAACAGAAAAGATCATATCTATCATTCTGCTTGGACATTATCCATTAGAGCTCAGCTATTTTATACCTACCATCTGTGCTGAACAAGCTCAAGTGTGAAATAAACATCAGTGTGTGATCTAGCATCTTGAGTTCAGAATCCCCAGTTGGTCAAGGCCATCTCTGGTTACCCAAAGAGATTATGACATTTAGAGTCCAATTCCAGATGAATTAGATGGTTGTTGCTTCTTCTTTTCCTACCCTTTCAAGTTTGCTTAAATATTGAAAAGTATACTGAAATTCTCTTTTGCAAGATGGGAATCTATCAATTTTCTACAGAGAATATATTTTGGGAATCATCTGACAAGTAATTAAACACAACAGATAATTTTAAAATGCAATTTGTCTTTACTTACTCCATTCTAGACGTACTCAAAGCCAGTGGGAAATAGTAACTTTTACCTTATATTGTAAAAAGACAGTACCAAATCTTAAATTTATGAGTCAATTTTATCTTAAGTAATTGGTCCCTTAAAATATTACATTAATCCCAGGGAAAAGTATAGAAACATTGCAATTTGCCTGAGTTATTAAATACTCTCTCAGTTATGGTGTGTGAAATTAGGTTCTACTGAAAATATGTAACTCAATTAAGTAATTCATTCATTTATTTACTCACAATTGATTACCTATTAGTTGAGCCACAGCTTACTAACTGCCAGGGTGGGAAGGATTGGCAATGGACAAACACAAATAAAGTTTGGTTTGAAAAATTCATACATTTTTGTACCTTATGATGCCTTTACAAATTAACAAAACAGGACTCTGCCTTTTCGTAATATAATTTTAAAACCTAGTCATTTAAACAGCATCAAAAACCAAATATAAACAAGAAGATGTGTCTATGTGTGTCTCTCTGTGTGTGTTGTACCAATCATTAAGAAAAGCTATCTTTCTATTATTTCAAAATTCTAAATAATGAGCCTGATTCTGGGAAAGATTGAAGGCAGGAGGAGAAGGGGCGACAATGATGAGATGGTTGGATGGCATCATCCATTCAATGGACATAAGTCTGAGCAAACCCCAGGAGATGGTGAAGGACAGGGAAGCCTGTCGTGCTGCAGTCCATGGAGTCTGACATGACTGAGCGAACAACAATAAATAAGTAAAAGTTCACTTCTGAAAACACCTTCCTCCTTCCACTGAGCTGCTGTGTTGTTTCTCTAAAGTATCACGACATTAACCATGTTGTGCTGTAGCAGGTTGTTTTCCAGAGTTCTCAGAAAGGCTCTTCTGACCTGGAAGCACCTGGTATTCCTGGTGAAACGCAGATTCCTGGATCTGAGTAAGATTCTCCTACAACTTAGGTCCCGCAATTTCATTGGAAACAGGCGTCCCTGGTGATTCTCACCACACTGAAGTGGGAAACCCACTCACTTCCGATATGACATGTCTACACAACAGGCCTCTTTCTGTTCCACCAGCCCATCTCCTGTGCTTATTACCCCGCTCTGATTGTGTTTCTCTCTTTTTGAGTCTCTGCCTTTGAATGTGCCATGACATTTGTCGGGAGTACCTTCCTCATCTCTAATTAGTAAACCAAATATAATGCAAGCCTTATCTCCTCCCAGAAGTATCTCCTTTTCCTCTTACCTGGAAGAGATAGCACCCTGTTTTCAATGTCCCTCAACACCAGTGCTAAGGTCTATTATTACACTACAATTGGTTGTTTTCAAGCTTCTCATACGCATAAGACTTTGCAGGGGAACATAATTCAGATGAAAAGTTTAGGGTCAAATTCCTTGAGTTAGAAGTCTGCTTTGGCCACCAAATAGCTATGTGATCTTAGGCAAGCTATTTTTCCTATTTAAACTGGTTTCCTCATCTGTAAAATGATGGAAGGGGATTAGGTAAGAACTAAAAGTAGAGTGTTTGGTACACAGTCAACATTTAGTAAGTGCCAGCTGTTTTTAACACCTAAATAATGGCAAGAACTCTTGAAAATGAGTGTGTTGGATTTTCACCATACAGACAGAAGTTAGAAAATGTATAGAAATTAATGCTGTGTACCATGGTAATATGAAATGTGTTTTATACTTAAAAGTTCTTTATCACTATATTTGGAAATTAATATTATAGAATCTTATGAGAGAAAAATCTGAATTGCTCTCAAATATAGAGCACATATTTATTCAATATTTATAAATAGAAATTATGTGGTTTTGTAAATATTCCTTAAAAAATGATTTCAACAGTCTTGAGTTCCTAACTACAAAAGATTTCCAATGGTTTTATTTTCAAGCTATTACCTTCTCACTATTATCTAATACCAAAGCAGATTGTTGGAGAGTGATACTTCAAGTTAAATGTACTATTTTCTACTCAGTTTCAATGGGATGTTGATTTCAAAGCCCCCAGGAACCATGTTAAGTGAACCCCATTTAATAAGGCAGCAGAGAAAGGAAACAATATTCTCCTAGTGTGCAGCATCTATTCAATCGTGAGATTAAAGCGTAAACCTCATCACATCTCTAACTGATCTCAGTTTGTGGAAATGGCTTCACAAATACAACTTATTTTGCAAAGGTAGTATGTTCGGATAAAGAACACAGAATAAATGTTAAAATACATACATAAGGATTAAAACTGAAGTCCATATCTTTCTACACAATTGAACATGTGTCATTTCACCAGTAAGATGAAACCAGTACAAAAGAAAATTCTGGAGAAAACCTTCACAGATCCCTGAGATCCAGTTAGGAATTAGTTTGGAGATTAGGAGTTAGATTAAGAGATTAGGGGAAAAAAACAAACAAACAGGGTACTAAATATTTTAGGCTTTTAGGCTACAGAGTTTCTGTCCTAATTATTAATACTTACCTCTGTGATAATTGAAAAAGCAAGAGAGTTTCAGAAAAGTATCTATTTCTGCCTTATGACTATGCCAAAGCCTTTGACTGTGTGGATCACAACAAACTGTATAAAACTCTTCAAGAGATGGGAATATCAGACCACCTGACCTGCCTGTTAAGAAATCTGTATGCAGGTCAGGAAGAAACAGTTAAAACTGAACATGGAACAACAGACTGGTTCCAAATAGGGAAGGAGTACGTCAAGGCTGTGTATTGTCACCTTGCTTATTTAACTTCTACGCAGAGTACATCATGAGAAATGCTGGGCTGGATGAAGCATAAGCTGGAATCAAGATTGCCAGGAGAAATATCAATAACCTCAGATATGCAGATGACACCACTTTTATGGCAGAAAGTGAACCAAAGAGCCTCCTGATGAAAGTGAAAGAGGAGAGTGAAAAAGTTGGCTTAATGCTCAACATTCATAAAACTAAGATCATGGCATCTGGTTCCATCACTTCCTGGCAAATAGATGGGGAAACAGTGTAAACAGTGTCAGACACTATTTTCTTGGGCTCCAAAATCACTGCAGATGGTGACTGCAGCCATGAAATTAAAAGATGCTTGCTCCTTGGGAAAAAAGTTATGACCAACCTAGACAGCATATTCAAAAGCAGAGATATTATTTGCCAACAAAGGTCTGTCTAGTCAAGGCTATAGTTTTTCCAGTAATCATGTATGGATGTGAGAGTTGGACTATAAAGAAAGCTGAGTGCCGAACAATTGATGCTTTTGAACTGTGGTGTTGTAGAAGACTCTTGAGAGTCCCTGGACTGCGAGGAGATCCAACCAGTCCATCCTAAAGGAAATCAGTCTTGAATATTCATTGGAAAGACTGATGTTGAAGCTGAAACTCCAATAGTTTGGCCACCTGATGCAAAGAACTGATTCATTTGAAAAGACCTAATGCTGGGAAAGATTGAAGGCAGGAGGGGAAGGGGATAACAGAGGATGAGATGGTTGTATGGCATCACTGACTCAGTGGACATGAGTTTGAGTGAGCTCCAGGTGTTGGTGATGGACAGGCTGGCCTGGTATGCTGTGGCCCATGGAGTTTCAAAGAGTCGGACATGACTGAGCAACTGAACTGAACTGAACCTCTGTGATTGTAGCTCAAAAGCAGCCACATACAAATGCATAAAGAAATGGGTGTGGCTGTGTTTCAATAAAACTTTATTTACAAAGCCAGGAAGTGGGTCCAATTTGGTCCACTTGCTGCAGTTTCCTGATCTGTTATCTAAAAATAAAATCTTTCAAATTCTGAAGACTAGAATACCTCATCAAAGTGTCTGATTATTTAAATGGTCCTTGAGGCTCAGGCATATTTACTGGCATAATATATTAATGGCAAAATCAATTGTACATTTGTTATGTTTTCTTGCAGTAGTCTGCAAAACTGTGAAAAATGATCCTCTGGCATTAAAGAGATGGAAAATACTTTAAAAAAATAAGTGTTTTAGATGAGAAACAAGTATAATGATAAACAGCTGTGACAAAAACTAACTCATAACATATTTTGTTATGAGTATGGAGCTGTAAGATATGGGAAAATGATTTTGTTTTGAAATACTGAAAAATTTCATTGGAAAGGCAGGTCATAAAATTTAAAATGTTAAGTACAAAATCATTATTGTCAATAAAAAGTTAGTAAAAAATCATATCTCATTTCCCATATGGGGTATGTTTGTTCCTAATTGGCTTCAGGCATGAGATGGATGATTTAATTTCTAAAAGCATTTCTCTTAAAATCAAGAAACTTGAGCTTAAAGTTTTTCAGAATCTTCACACCTGAACTACTCATTACATAGAGCTCTGGGAACGATAGACGAATTTGAGTACACAGTAATCTATTACGGAGACAACATTGTAGGACAAATTATGAAATTTTACATCATTATAATATGCAAGGATATGGAGCATGTTGCCTTCTAACAAAAGCTCTTGATATTAGTTGTAGCCCAGGATTGTAAGCCAATGCCATTAAGAATAGTTATCTACAGAACACAGGAACTTTGCAAGTGAAGATGAGTTTCAGATAGAAAACTGGAGTGAAGTCATCTGGATCTGATAAGCAGAACCTTGTCATATCAGATGTGGCATCATGTAGAGCTGCAGGTTTTATAAAATAAAGACTATTTCTTTAGTTTTCTAGAGTCTAGAGCACCCTAATATGTGTTTAAAAGCATAATATCAGGGTCTTTTACCCTTCCAACTCTTATATCTCATTAAAAATATTCACATCTTATTTCTTTTTCCTTCCAAACTATTGGTTTTATATATATATATATATATATATATATCTCCTAGGAAATATGTGATGTATAAAAAGTCAGTTATACCCTGGACAGTCCAATAAACCCACTTTAGTGCAAAATAATTAGTGATAGTACAGTGCTTTCATCATGTTTTAATCAGGGAGATGGCAACTGTACCCAGATTATTAGATATCTGAGTATTTATTTTATATCTACATCAAAAAGTCTCCTAAGATACTACTTAGAAAGGGCAAGAGAATGAAGTATTCACCCATATGGAAACAGTTAAAAAGTATATGATTCAAAAGACTTGAACTTACTTGTTCGCAGTAAAATTCAATTTTTATCTTGGCTCTTCCTAACTTTTAAGTGCTTCTAGTGAACACTGAAATATGCTGGCTCAGGGAATTTTAAATTATGCAAGTTTGGCTGTGTATTGACTTAAATTATCCTTCATTACAGAGCATAATATAATCTCTGTATTATTCACAAATTTAAGCCATATGTTTAGACATTATTATTGTTATTTTTTAAGCCAATAGTAGCTTAAATAGTTAAATCTGGATTCCCACCAGAAGCAGTTGAAATAATTGAATCTGAATTGCTCAGTGACTTCCAGCTTTGTCCTAATTCACCTGCATGAAGTGGATGTGACTGCATTAGTAATATGAAGAATGCAATTTCAGAAATCTTCAATCTATCAAAAACAGATTATTCCAAGGTAGTCTTTGAAACTTTTTGAAATAAACCATACTAAGAAATAGTTAACATTGTTAAATCATTTATATATCCGGGTATTTGTTATGGTTGTATGTTAGGATGTGCTGAAGCTACATATTTATTGTGATGTTTCTTTTTCAAAACATCCAAATAAACCACAGAGATATTTTGTATTCTATTCTATTTCATTAACAAAAGTGCTGATTGCAAACCACTGAGTAACTGATAGCATGATCCTTCTGAATTGTAACCCTCAGTTTGAATAATTCTATCCTCGTGGTTCAAAATTTTAATCGTCTTTATGCTTTAAATAGCATTATCTGGTTTGTAAAATAATCATTTTAATAGAAAATTACAGAAAAGTATAGAAACAGAAATTAAAGTAAATAATATCCCAGTGCTAAGATATTGCTAGTTTTATTTCCCAACAAGTCTTTATTTAACATATAATTACATATACTTATGTATTAATCAAGGACTTCCTGGGTGGCTCAGACAGTAAAGCGTCTGTCTATAACGCGGAGACCTGGGTTTGATCCCTGGGTCGGGAAGATCTGCTGGAGAAGGAAATGGCAATTCACTCCAGTACTATTGCCTGGAAAATCCCATGGACAGAGGAGCCTGGTAGGCTACAGTCCATGGGGTTACAAAGAGTTGGACGTGACTAAGCAACTTCCTTTATGTATTAATCAAATTGGAATCATATCATGTGATAACTCGCTTTTTTACAATTAATATGATAATCTTGGCATTTTCCAAGTCCCTAAATACTCCTTGAGAGTTAATTTTTAATGACAGGATATACTCCATTACATGGCTTTATAAACATTTTATTGTATGATATATAGGAAAGTTGTAAAAGAATAAACTCTGTTATTATGAAAGAAAAATTTTTTTCTTTTTCTCTCTTTTGCATCTATATGAGAAGATGGATGTTAGCTTAACTTGTTTTGGTAATCATTTCACCATATATATTAATCAAACTATCGTGATGAAAGCTTTAAAATTACACAGTGAAGTATGTCAATTATTTCTCAATAAAACTGGAAATATTATTCAACCTATATGTCAGCATACGGGCTTCCCTGGTGGCTCAGCAGTGAAGAATCTGCATGCCAAAACAGGAGATGAGGGCTAGAACCTTGGTTGGGGAAGATCCATTGGAGGAGACAGTAAACCCACCTCGGTATACCTGCCTGGGGATTCCCATGGACAGAGGAGCCTAGTGGCTACAATCCAGGAAGTTGCAAAAGAGATAAGACTTAGCAATAAACAACAATATTGTAAGCATGCTGCTGCTGCTGCCAAGTCGCTTCAGTCGCGTCCGACTCTGTGCGACTCCATAGATGGCAGCCCACCAGGCTCCCCCTGTCCCTGGGATTCTCCAGGCAAGAACACTGGAGTGGGTTGCCATTTCCTTCTCCAATGCATGAAAGTGAAAAGTGAAAGTGAAGTTGCTCAGTCGTGTCCGGCTCTTAGCGACCCCATGGATTGCAGCCCACCAGGCTCCTCCATCCATGGGATTTTCCAGGCAAGAGTACTGGAGTGGGGTGCCATTGCTTTCTCCATAAGCATGCATATATCATTTTAACCCTTATAAAAATACATGCCATTATTCTTTTTGCAACTTGATGGATTAAAAGTAACAGTTATGTTTTATTTAGCATTCCTCTATTATAGGTGAGGTGAAATTTCACACCATGTTTATTAACATTTCATACATCTTTGAGTGTATGTTCATTTCTTTTCCTCATTCTATTCAATTGGGCTATTTTTTGTTTAGAGGTTTTCTATAAAACAAGAGCATTAAATTTCTATTAAATATATCATTTCTCTGTAATTTGCCATTTAATTCTAAATATGATTTTTTTTCCATACAGTGGCATGTATTTTCACACTGTAACATGTATTTTCACACTGTAACATTTTTCAACCTTTTGTTCAAGATTTATTTTTTGCTTTTTTGCTCAGAAAGGCCTCCACTATGTTGGCATTATGTAAAACTTGCCATAGGCTCTACTAGTTAGCTCATTATTTCATTCTTTACTTTCAGTTCTCTAATCTGCTTTAAATTTATTGTAGTATGTGGCATGAAGTTAGAACCAAATCTAAAGAGACAAATAAGATCATTTGTCCATTGTTTGGAACTGCATGTTGTTATCACATATTACACTCATATGCTAACGTCTATTTCTGAAACTGTATAATCTTCCATTGATTGCCCTGTTCCTTCTCATGCAATTCCTATAATGACTTCATTACTACAGTTTAATCTAATGATTTATTTAGACTTAGTACAATCTGCTTTCATTGATCTTATTTTTAATTTTTTTTCTCAAGTTGTCTCACTCTTTATGCTTCTCTGTGATTTTTCTAATTACATTCTGATGCTCCAAATAATAATGTTATTGATGGAGCTGATGTGGAAATAATGATATCTTAATCTATTCTAGCTTTCCATCCATTAAAATGTTTATTGAGGTGTTCTTTTAAGGGTCTCATAGAACTTTCATTACTTTCCTTATATGGAACCTACACATGATTAAGCTTGTTAGTAAGTATTTTATCTATTTTTGCAATTATTAAGGAACTTTAATCTTGCATTTTCTAAATGGTTATTTCTGACATGGAAAGCTGTGAACTTCTGTGTATTTTGTATCTGGTTCCTTTATTTACAAAAAGTAGCTTCTGCTTTCCAACAGTTTTATCTCATTTGTTTCTTTTCTCTCTGTGTTACACAGAGTTATAGAATTTTGGTACATAATAGTAGTAATCACACCCATGTCTTCCTTGTTTTAGTGGGAATGTCTCTGGGGGATTGATGTTTGGTATGCTTTTCCATTGTTTGAAATACTATTTACTGTCATGTGAATATGTATCTGTTTCAGCCTGCTAACATTTTGTTTTTTACTTAGGGCTTCCCTGATGGCTCAGATGTAAAGCATCTGCCTGTAACAGCAGAGACTGAGGTTTGATCCCTGGGTTGGGAAGATCTCCTGGAGAAGGGAATGGCTACCCATTCTAGTATTCTTGCCTGGAGAATTCCATGGACAGAGGGGCCTGACAGACTCGAACATTCTTACAAAGAAAAAAAGTTGAATTTTATTAAATATATTCCTACCTATTAATCTGACTAAATGACTTTCAATACTAGTGCTATAAATGGCATGAATAGATTTCTTTAAACCAAACCATGTTTGTTTTCATGGGGTAAATTCATTATTTGGCAATGTTTTAATTATTTTGACTTTGTTAACTATAATGCAAGAGGTCTATGAATAATCTATAGCTTAACATAGTACCTAATGATGAAAGACTGAATGTTTTTCTCCTAAAATTAGAAATGAGATACAATGGCCACTCTGACTACTTCTAATCAAGATTGTATGTTCAGTCTGAAGAGGCAAACTTAGAACCCAAGAAAGTGAAGTTTCAGCAAAATAGTCAAATCATTAACTGCTTCCTGCTTCACATCTTCCTTCTATGAATGCAAAGTAAAATAAGAAGTCAATGTACAGCTTGAGTAAGTGGCAAAAACAAGGTAGCCCTAGTAGACTTCAGAAGAAGCACTGAACTGCTGAGATTCAGAACAACCCTCGACAGACAGAAAGGAATATTTGTTATGACACTGGAAAGCTGAAAAGCTAACAACTTCAATACTACAATGACTAAAATCAGCTAGAATCCAAAGTATATCTTAGGGTTAAATGTTCAGAGAAAAGTGGGTAAAGTTTTTGAGCAGAGTGGAAATCATACACTACTGAGATGACAAAAATTGCACATATTCCTCTTTTTGAAACCCTGGGATTTGTATGCATCACCAAACTAAACCAGACATTTCTGTTCACTGAGTCATCTAAGATTTCCAGAAGAGGGTAGCTGGTGGGGCATAGAGAAAACTGAGACTCAAACAACAACAAAGACTCGGCATTTTCATTTGCTTTCTACCAGCTCTTTTCCAAATCATTTCCCTCTAATCTCTAACATCTTTAGTTTGTTTGCCTTCTGTTTCATTGCAGTCCCTTTTCTCCTTCCATCTGACCCATCTCTTCTATGGATTGAACCCAGGCTCTGCTTGGGAAGGGTCCTTTGGTGAAGGATTTTCCTTCTCTCAGATGCAATCTGAATCAAGATTCAGTTCAGTACAGTCGCTCAGTCGTGTCCGACTCTTTGTGACCCCATGGATTGCAGTCCAGCCCTCCCTGTCCATCACCAACTCCCAGAGTTCACTCATGCTCATGTGCATCGAGTTGGTGATGCCATCCAGCCATCCTCTGTTGTCCCCTTCTCCTCCTGCCCCCAATCCCTCCCAGCATCAGAGTCTTTTCCAATGAGTCAACTCTTCACATGAGGTGGCCAAAGTATTGGAGTTTCAGCCTCAGCATCAGTCCTTCCAATGAACACCCAAGACTGATCTCCTTCAGAATGGACTGGTTGGATCTCCTTGCAGTCCAAGGGACTCTCAAGAGTTTTCTCCAACACCACAGTTCAAAAGCATCAATTCTTCAGAGCTCAGCTTTCTTCACAGTCCAGCTCTCACATCCATACATAGCCTTGACTAATCGGACCTTTGTTGGCAAAGTAATGTCTCTGCTTTTGACTGGTTACATACATGGCGCCTATTTTTCGGACAGGAATAGTGACGCACATATAGAGAACAGCCTTGTGGATGCAGCGTGGAAAGAGAGGGTGGGGCGGATTGAGAGTAGCATGGAAACATATGCATACCATATGCAAAACAGAAAGCTAGTGGAAGTTGCTGTATAATACAGGGAGCTCAGTGAGATGCTTTGTGACAGCCTGGAGTGGGGAGATGGGGTTGGGGGTGGGGGAGTTCAAGAGGGAGGGGAACCGTGTATACTTATGGCTGATTCACACTGTTGTATGGAAAAAGCCAACACAATATTGTAATAAAACTATCTTCCAGTTAAAAATAAATTTAAAAAATTATAGCACCCAGCTTGGGAACAGAACATGTACTATCGATAAAAGTTACCCAATTAGAGATGAATACAGAGTCTTCAGTTTACCAAAGGCTCAGTCATGTCTGACTCTTTGAGACCCCATGGACCTTCCCTGTCCTTCACCATCTCCCAGAGCTTGCCCAAACTCATGTCCATTGAGTCGGTGATGCCATCCAACCATCTCATCCTTTGTCATCCCCTTCTCTTTCTGCCTTCAATATTTCCCAGCATCAGGGTCTTTTCCAGTGAGTTAGCTCTTCACATCAGGTGGCCAAAGTATTGGAGCTTCAGCTTCAGCACCAGTCCTTCCAATGAATATTCAGGGTTCTTTAGGATTGCACTCCAAGGGACACTCAAGAGTCTTCTCCAACACCATGGTCTATAGCATCTGTTCTTCAGGACTCATCAGTTCTTCAGTGCTCACCCTTCTTTGTGGTTAACTCTCACATCCATATATGACTACTGGAAAAACCATAGCTTTGACTCTATGGATGTTTGTTGGCAAAGTAATGTCTCTGCTTTTTAACACACTGTCTAGGTTTGTCATAGCTTTTCTTCCAAGGAGCAAGCGTCTTTTAATTTTATGGATGTAGTCATCATCTACAGTGATTTTGGAGCCCAGGAAAATAAAATCTGTCACTGTTTCCACTTTTTCTCCTTCTATTTGCCATGAAGTGGTAAGACTGTATACCATGATCTTCGTTTTTGAATGTTGAATTTTAAGCCAGTGTTTTTCACTCTCCTCTTTCACCTCCAAGAGGCTCTTTAGTTTCTCTTCTTTTTTCTGCCATTAGCCTTTCTACTAAAGGCTATTAACATTTAAAAACAAACTTGTTATCTCAACTTCAAGTATAATATTTCTTCATTAACTGACCTTAAATATGGCTTTTGCAATTTGCCAAAATCTGACTGAAAACACATTTTAACAATTTGGCTTTTTCATTATGAAAGATTGCAACTCCTTTAGTAACACTGCAACTCTTCAAAGAAGACATGGGCTAATCTGAGGCTGAGGTATGGTAAAGGAAGGTAGACTATTACAATTACATAAGCAGACAGTTCATTTTGTTTTTTCAAATTATAAATACATGAATAAGATGTCAGTAGCTTTTATTTTAGAAAAATGAAGACTATTTATAATTATTTCTAAGAACAAAATTAATCATTTTTGCAGCTTTTAGAATATGTGTATAAACTGAGTATTCCATTTTAACAACAATGTTCTTTTTCCACCTAACTAAAGGTGCAATATGGACAGCATTCTAGCACATTCTCAAGAATCTAGGGAGCACAGCACATTGTGTCACACTAGAAAAGAGAATTCCCTTAAACACTCAACTCCCCTTCTGAATTCAGGCACTAAGAAGAATGGAGTCTCTAAACTTAAAGTCATAACTAACTTGATTAATAATTTCCACATGCTACTGGGGCACTGACAGGAAAAACAACATTGCCTAATATACTATGGGTACAATGGGGAAGAGAAAAGGAAGGAAGTAGAGGTTATTGACATCACCTGAGCATGTAGTAGTTGACTAATAACTGTCAGTTATGTAATTCTCATGCAAATCTGGCAGTATTCCTTACATTTATCCCCATTTGACTCTTGCAAAAACTTGTGACTGACTTATTTAGTGAAAAGAGCATGAGCTTCAGAACTGTATACATAAAGTTAGGTTCAGGTCTCGACTCTGCCATTGATTGATTACGATCCATCTCCAAGTTATTATGGACATTATCGGGTGGGATCTATGGTGAGCTATTACTGGAGATTCAGTTTCTGTAAACTGGAGACTGTTAAATATACATTCGCTGGGTGAAGATAAATGAGATGATATAGATGGAGCACTCTTCTGGCATTTGGCACAGTGAGTGCTCAATATATATAAGTTATTTTATGCTTTCTTACCATCCATAGCACTTAGAACAGGTTGAAAAGTACTTGTTGGAAAAAAAAAAGACATTGCAACTTAACTGAAAATCTATAAAATAACCTTCAAGTACTGATCCAGCGTCTTCAGCCATAAAAGTTAGGGATATAAAACAAAGAACAGAAGAAATCTTATCTTTTGATGAATTCTTCAAGAATCTAAAAATTTCTTGCCAGCATTCAGCTTTGCTGTGTTGATAGAACAAAAATGAGAGTTGAATTCTCAGGGAAAGAAAAAAAGAAGATTCCTCCTTGTGGCTGTTAGCCATTGAAGCAAACACCCTGCGATAAACAAAATTTCTGGACATTTCAGGATTCTGACTTTTGACACCCCTTCTTAGAATTTCTTGACTTCTTACCAAATATTATACTTGAAGGGCACTTTCAAATTCACAGAGGTAGACAGAAAGAGCAGTGACTTTTACTTTGA
Organism: Nanger dama; assembly: GCA_917880005.1. NCBI lineage: Eukaryota > Metazoa > Chordata > Mammalia > Artiodactyla > Bovidae > Nanger > Nanger dama. The sequence continues at coordinate 32,422,169 of CAKJTW010000023.1, forward strand.
TGTTGGCTCAGGAAAAAGAGCATAAAGTTTTGTGTATATAGGCGTGCCATACCTCTGTAATATACTATCCATTTGGCAATAAATTTTTATTCCATGGTGCTCAAATGAATGACTCCTCATCTTTCAGAGCTGTCCATCTTCCTCAGGAACATCAGTGATGCATGCGTCAACTCACCTCTGTTCTGCCAAGATAGCAGTTCTGGGCTTGGGTAAGGAACCAGAAATTCCTTTGAGGAGATGATTATCTCATCAAGGAAAGGTCTAATTTATTTATTTATCCTAATAAATAAATTCTATTTTATTCTAATTTATTTATTGTTTACTATGAAAAATTTCAGAATTTTATTTGGAATGCTGAGATTTATAGAGAAACAGATAAAGATGGTACTTCTAGTTTCTCCAGAGAACGCATAGGATGAACTTTTTCTTTACCTTCACTTATCATTTAGGAAAGGGCTATAAGGAATAAAAAGAGACATTAATCATCACCTCTTCAGGAAGGGAGAGGACATGGCAACCCACTTCAGTGTTCTTGCCTGGAGAATCCTGTGGACATAGGAGCCTGGTGGGCTGCCGTCTGTGGGGTCGCAAAGAGTCGGACATGACTGAAGCGACTTAGCAGCAGCAGCAGCAGCTCCAGGAAGAGCTACCACTAAACTACCCCAGACAAATCAGTCTCTTTCTCCTCCTCCCCACCCCTTCCTTAAGAGGTGTGTGTGTGCGTGTGTGTGTGTGTGCGCGCGCGTGTGTGTGTGTGCTTAGTCACTCAGTCATGTCTGACTCTTTGTGACCCTATGGACTGTAGCCTGCCAGGCTCATCGGTCCATGGGGATTCTCCAGGCAAGAATACTGGAGTGGGTTGCCACGTCCTCTCCCTTCCTGGAGAGATGATGATCAGTGTCTCCAGGGGATCTACCCAACCCAGGGATCGAATGCAAGTCTCCCACATCACAGGTGGTATCTTTATGGAAGTGTTTCTAATCACAGTACATTTGGGTCCCAGTAAATAATCATCTGCAGAAAGAACCAGTGAACTAGTAAAGTTAGTATTTCTAACTAGGACAACCTGCATTCATCATGGATTTTCAAGTTCTAATTTTAACTGATTTGTATTTGAGGTTTCATTTTTCAAAAATGTTTTTCCTGCTTAAGATGAAGAATTTTGAAAACCATTTTATTAAATCATTTGTATATCTCATTAATTAATCTAGGCTTGTTATCATTATATTTTACAATGTAATTAAATCTTTTAGACAAGTACTATGAACTTATTTAAAATACGATAATATAACATTGACAGGGAACTCCAAGAAGAGAAGCAACTTTTTCTCTTTTTCTCTCTGTATATCTGTAGGAGAAGCAACTTAAGGCATTTTAATGCCAGAAATAATGCATGAGTGAATCTTACAATGATGAGCAGAACCATGTCTTTTAAAAAATATTTGCTTAATGATTTTTGATAGTACACTTCTATATCCTTCAACAGATACTACATTTGTGAGATAAGTTTTCTAAGATCCTGAGTAATATAACTTTCAGTTGCTCAGCTGGATCTGACTCTTTGTGACCACATTGACTGTAGCCTGCCAAGGTCCTCTCTCCATGGGATTCTCTAGACAAGAATACTGGAGTGCGTTGCCATTTCCTTCTTCAGAAAAATTAGAACATCTCTTACATAAATGTGGTCAGTCAGTCAGTCAGTCAGTTCAATTGCTCAGTTGTGTCTGACTCTTTGAGACTCCATGGACTGCGGCAAGCCAGGCATCCCTGTCCATCACCAACTCCCGGCATCTACTCAAACTCATGTTCATTGAGTCGGTGATGCCAACAAACCATCTCATCCTCTGCCATCCTCTTCTCCTACTGCCTTCAATCTTTCCCAGCATTAGGGTCTTCTCCAATGAGTCAGTCCTTTGCATCAGGTGGCCAAAGTATTAGAGCTTCAGCTTCAGCATCAGACCTTCCAGTGAATATTCAGGACTGATTTCCTTTAGGATGGACTGGTTGGATCTCCTTGCAGTCCAAGGGACTCTCAAAGAGTCTTCTCCAACACCACAGTTCAGACGCATCAATTCTTTGGTGCTCAGCTCTCTTTATAATCCAACTGTTATATCCACACATGACTATTGGAAAAACCATAGCTTTGACTAGACGGAACTTTGTTGGCAAAATAATGTCTCTGCTTTTTAATGTACTGTCTAGATCAGTTAACTTTTCTTCCAAGGAGAAGTATCTTTTAATTTCATGGCTGCAGTCACTTTCTGCAGTGATTTTGGAGCCTCCCAAAATAAAGTCTGTCATTGTTTCCACTGTTTCCCCATCGTTTTAACATGAAGTGATGGGACCAGATGCCATGATCTTAGTTTTCTGAATGTTGAGCTTTAAGCCATCTTTTTCACTCTCCTCTTTCACTTTCATCAGGAGGCCCTTCAGTTCTTCTTCACTTTCTGCCATAAGGGTGGTCTTATTGGCGTATCTGAGGTTGTTGATATTTCTCCCAGCAATCTTGAACCAGCTTGTGCTTCATCCAGCCCAGTGTTTCTCATGATGTACTCTGCATGTAAGTTAAATAAGCAGGGCAACAATATACAGCCTTGACATACTCCTTTCCTCATTTAGAACCAGTCTGTTGCTTTATGTCCAGTTTTAACTGTTGCTTCCTGACCTGCATACAGATTTCTCAAGAGGCAGGTCAGGTGGTCTGGTATTCCCATCTCTTGGAGAATTTTCCACAATTTGTTGTGATCCACACAGTTAAAGGCTTTGTCATAATCAATAAAGCAGAAGTGTTATCTGGAACTCTCTTACTTTTTCAGTGATCCAATGGATGTTGGCAATCTGATCTCTGGTCCTTCTCCCTTTCTAAATCCAGCTTGAACATATGGAAGTTCACATCTCACGTATTGCTGAAGCCTGGCTTGGAGAATTTTGAGTATCACTTAACTAGCATGTGAGATGAGTGCAATTGTGCGGTAGTTTGAACATTCCTGGCATTACCTTTCTTTGGGATTGGAATGAAAACTGACATTTTCCAGTCATGTAGAAACTGCTGAATTTTCCAAATTTGCTAGAATATGAGTACAGCACTTTCACAGCATCAAACTCTTTTAGGATTTGAAGAGTTCAACTGGAATTCCATCACCTCCACTAGCTTTGTTCATAGTCATGCTTCCAAAGGCCCACTTGACTTCACATTCCAGGATGTCTGGCTCTAGGTGAATGATCACACCACTGTGATTATCTGGGTCATGAAGATCTTCTTTTGTATAGTTCTTTGTGTGTTTTTGCTACCTCTTCTTAAGATCTTCTGCTTCTTTTAGGTCCATACCGTTTCTGTCCTTTATTGTGCCCATCTTTGCATGAAATGTTCCCTTAGTATCTCTAATATTCTTGAAGAGATCTTTAGTCTTTCCCATTCTATTGCTTTCCTTTATGTCTTTGCACTGATCACTGAGAAAGGCTTTCTTATCTCTCCTTGCTATTCTTTGGATCACTGCATTCAAATGGGTATATCTTTCCTTTTCTCCTTTGCCTTTCACTTCTCTTCTTTTCACATTTATTTGTAAAGCCTCCTCAGCCAACTATTTTGCCTTTTTGCATTTCTTTTTCTTGGGGATGGTCTTGATCCCTGCCTCCTGTACAATGTCATGAACCTCCATCCATAGTTCATCAGGCACTCTGTCTATAAGATTGAATCCCTTGAATCTATTTCTCAACTCCACTGTATAATCATAGAGATTTGATTTACATCATACCTGAATGGTCTAGTGGCTTTCTCTGCTGCTGCTACTGCAAAGTCACTTCAGTCGTGTCCGACTCTGTACAACCCCATAGAGGGCAGCCCACCAGGCTCCCTTGTCCCTGGGATTCTCCAGGCAAGAACACTGGAGTGGATTGTCACTTCCTTCTCCAATGCAGGAAAGTGAAAAGTGAAAGTGAAGTCGCTCAGTCGTGCCTGACCCTCAGTGACCCCATGGACTGCAGCCTTCTAGGCTGCTCCGTCCCTGGGATTTTCCAGGCAAGAGTACTGGAGTGGGGTAGGGGTAGTGGCTTTCTCTACTTTATTCAATTTAAGTCTGAATTTGGCAATAAGGATTTCATGATCTGAGCCACAGTCAGCTCCTGGTCTTGTTTTTGTTGACTGTACAGATCTTTTCCATCTTTGGCTGCAAAGAATATTAATCAATCTGATTTCGGTGTTGACCATCTGGTGATGTCTGTAGAGTCTTCTCTTGTGTTGCTGGAAGAGGATGTTTCCTATGACCAGTGCGTTCTCTTGGCAAAGCTCTATTAGCCTTTGCCCTGCTTCATTCTGTACTCCAAAGCCAAATCTGCCTGTTACTCCAGGTATTTCTTGACTTTCTACTTGTGCATTCCAGTCCCCTATTTGAAAAGCACATCTTTTTTGGGTGTGAAGAACTAGAAGGTCTTCTAGGTCTTCACAGAAATGTTAAACTTCAGCTTCTTTAGCATTACTGGTCGGGGCATAGACTTGGATTACTGTGATATTGAATGGTTTGTCTTGGAAATGAACAGAGATCATTCTGTTGTTTTTGAGATTGCATCCAAGTACTGCATTTCAGGTATCCATATTTATTTACATTTATTGTTCAAACTTGAAAACAGTCATTGCTCCATTTTATCAACTTATTTTGCTCAAGGAACCTATTTCTCCAGGCATGTATTTAGCTCATGCTAAACTCAGCTTTTTCTTCTAAAGTCTTAAGAGTGATTATTCCAGTTCGAGTAAGAGGCAAATTTGGCCTTGGAGTACAGAATGAAGCAGGGCAAAGGCTAATAGAGTTTTGCCAAGAGAACGCACTGGTCGTAGCAAACACACTCTTCCAAAAACACAAGAGAAGACTCTACACATGGACATCACCAGATGGTTAACACCGAAATCAGACTGATTATATTCTTTGCAGCCAAAGATGGAGAAGCTCTATACAGTCAGCAAAAACAAGACTGGGAGCTGACTGTGGCTCAGATCATGAACTCCATATTGCCAAATTCAGACTTAAATTGAAGAAAGTAGGGAAAACCACTAGGAGAGGTCATGGTGGAGCCTGGTGGGCTGCTGTCTATGGGGTTGCACAGAGTCGGACACGACTGAAGCGACTTAGCAGCAGCAACAGCAGCAGGGAAAACCACTAGACCATTCAGGTATGACCTAAATCAAATCCCTTATGATTATACAGTAGAAGTGAGAAATAGATTTAAGGGACTATCTGATAGATTGAGTGCCTGATGAACTATGGATGGAAGTTCATGACATTGTACAGGAGACAGGGATCAAGACCATCCCCATGGAAAAGAAATGCAAAAAGGAAATGGCTGTCTGGGGAGGCCTTACAAATAGCTGTAAAAAGAAGAGAAGCGAAAAGCAAAGGAGAAAAGGAAAGATATAAGCATCTGAATGCAGAGTTCCAGAGAATATAAAGAAGAGATAAGAAAGCCTTCTTCAGCGATCAATGCAAAGAAATAGAGGCAAACAACAGAATGGGAAAGATTAGAGATCTCTTCAAGAAAATTAGAGACACCAAGGGAACATTTCATGCAAAGATGGGGTCAATAAAGGACAGAATGTTATGAACCTAACAGAAGCAGAAGATATTAAGAAGAGATGGCAAGAATACACAGAAGAACTGTACAAAAAGATCTTTATGACCAAGATAATAACGATGATGTGATTACTCACCTAGAGCCTGACATCCTGGAATATGAAGTCAAGTGACCTTAGAAAGCATCACTATGAACAAAGCTAGAGGAGGTGACGGAATTCAAGTGGAGCTATTTCAAATCCTGAAAGATGATGCTGTGAAAGTGCTGCACTCAATATGCCAGCAAAACTGGAAAATTCAGCAGTGGCCACAGGACTGGAAAAGGTCAGTTTTCATTCCAGTCCCAAAGAAAGGCAATGCCAATAGGATTATTCCAAGAAGAAGTAAATTGATTTTGATGGAAAAACTTCTAAGATTTCTAGAGTTTGCTGCACTGTTAAACAAGAGTTCCTCATTACTTAAAAACTGCATTTTTAAATATTTTGAAATATATATCTGTCTATCTACCTACCTTCCTACCTACCTATCTACATTTTAGTTCAATTGGCCTCTTGAAGTCTAGATTGTAATACCAATGCTTAAAAAAAATATGTATAATTTTGTAGTGATTTTTCATATACATAAAGCTTTGTTTTCTTTTTAAATTTTTATTATTCTCTCTTCATATGAATCTGTGGACTCACCTGGAATGGTCTGTTTTTAAGACTATAGCAAGTCCAGGTCCTTATGTAGATTACAAACAATGTATTAGTAAATTCATTCCATTTTAACGAATGATTCTGGTTATAAAAGAGTGTTCTGCCTCCTTATTGCCTTGCTTTATTGTATATCAGATTTGTCAGGCATATAAAATATCAAATTACTAAATGCTAATTGTATTAGAGTTTTATGCAGCTCATGTGTACAAATGTTCTATGTCTTGTTAAAGACAGCAAGAAGAAGGATTTTAAGAATTTGGATGTAAAGCAATTTTCTGCTTCATAAAATACAGTTAGTGTCATCTTTTGTTAACAGAAGCATTTTTGGATGTGTAGCTTTTTTTCATCAACTTTTCTTTTAATGAAACTGACTTGGTATTCCAGAGCACTCCTTCAATACAGATTGAAAAATTATTTATAGTAAAAGCTATAGAAGCATATGGAGAATATCTATCTAGACCTGAATCTTCATGTAAATAGCTTAGAAGACCCATCAATTCAACATTCTCAAAATGAATTCTTTATTATTCATTTTCAAACACTAAGATATTCATTTGACCTTGTCCTTCATTTACTGTCTGCTGTTTCCTTAGGCGATAATTATTACAACCACCTCGTTTATCCCAGTGTCACTGTTTACTTCAATAAACCTCGCAAAACCAGTCAAAATCTTCTTTTGAAATAACATATTTGGAATACATGCTTTGCTTTTCTTCTTCTTAATCAACATACCTGTTACAGGTCTTCCATTTTTCTGGCAAAGTTTCCTATAAAGGGTCAGTCAGTAAGTATTTCAGGCCAGCTGGTCTTGTGATCTCTGTCACAGGAATTCCTTTATGGAGAATAATTGAACTTAACCTAGGAATTCTACTCTTTGCATTAGATCCTGAATATGCAAATATAGTTAAAACTTAGACAAGAGCAAAGATTTCCATAATGGTGTTAGGTAGGGTATTCATATAATTAATGTATAGTGGGAACATCTATTTGTGCTTTATTGACTATGCCAAAGCCTTTGACCATGTGGATCATAATAAACTGTGGAAAATTCTGAAAGAGATGGGAATATCAGACCACCTGACCTGCCTCTTAAGAAACCTATACGCAGGTCAGGAAACAACAGTTAGAACTGGACATGGAAAAACAGACTGGTTCCAAATAGGAAAAGGAGTACGTCAAGGCTGTATATTGTCATCCTGCTTATTTAACTTCTATGCAGAGTACCTCATGAGAAACACTGGTCTGGAGGAAGCACAAGCTGGAATCAAGATTGCCGGGAGAAATATCAATAATCTCACATATGCAGAGGACACCACCCTTATGGCAGAAAGTGAAGAGGAACTAAAAAGCCTCTTGATGAAAGTGAAAGTGGAGAGTGAAAAAATTGGCTTAAAGCTCAACATTCAGAAAACTAAGATCATGGCATCTGGTCCCAACACTTCATGGGAAATAGAGGGGAAACAGTGGAAACAGTGTCAGACTATTTTTTGGGCTCCAAAATCACTGCAGATGGTGACTGCAACCATGAAATTAAAAGATGCTTATTCCTTGGAAGGAAAGTCATAACCAATGTAGAGAGCATATTCAAAAGCAGAGACATTACTTTGCCAACAAAGGTCTGTATAGTCAAGGTTATGGTTTTTCCAGTGGTCGTGTATGGATGTGAGAGTTGGACTGTGAAGAAAGCTGAATGCCAAAGAATTGATGCTTTTGAACTGTGGTGTTGGAGAAGACTCTTGAGAGTCCCTTGGACTGCAAGGAGATCCAACTGGTGCATTCTAAAGGAGATCAGCCCTGGGTGTTCTTTGGAAGGAATGATGCTAAAGCTGAAAGTCCAGTACTTTGGCCACCTCATGCGAAGAGTTGACTCATTGGGAAAGACTCTGATGCTGGGAGGGATTGGGGGCAGGAGGAAGAGGGGATGACAGAGGATGAGATGGCTGGATGGCATCACTGACTCAATGGACGTGAGTTGAGTGAACTCCGGGAGATGGTGATGAACCGGGAGGCCTGGCATGCTGCGATTCATGGAGTCACATAGAGCTGGACATGACTGAGCGACTGAACTGAACTGGGAACCACTACACTTTGGAGAGAGAAAGAAATGGTGTATTGAGATAATAGGGTTAATGCAGGCTTGTACTGAGAAAATTGGGCACATGGCATTTAGAGCATGAATCTAATCCTCACACTTCACAGAGATTTCTAGTAGACGAATTCTGTGCTCAATTTTGGTAAATCTTTTTAGTCAGGTTTTCTAGTATATTTATCTCCTACCACATTCACTTTATCTTGGACAATCTAGGTTTATGCTTGCATACAAAAATTTAAATCTGTGAAGCATTTCATGCCACTTCCTCTGAAATATGGATGGCATAAGGATTATTGTCTATTTTCACAGCCAATGCATGGACCGATTTTAACTCCATCTTCTGATATGAGTAGAAAACTTGACACACACAAAAAATGATACAGGACTAACTCTCTTATATGAAATAAACTATCCATATGCTATTTTTACTGCATGCAATCTTAATAGATTATTTACAAATAATTTCCCCCATCTATGTGATGTTTTTATTTTCTGCAATTCCCAATTTTAATTTTTTTTCTTATCTAAGACTCTAGCTTGCTGTTTACTCACTTTGCATGGATATAACTTCAATTATTAAAGGAAACTTTATATGTATTTTTATAACAAATCATTCAGATACATTTTGAATAGAAGTTAGTGTAAATATGCTATTAATCATAAATTCCTCCTGGGCAAGAGGAAGCCTTCTTCTTTTTAGGTTGCTCATCTAGTTTGTGAATGTTCTTAGCAAAGTCACATATACTAACAGTAGGCGTAGAAGCCTAATGGAGATACTTATTTACTTTTCCCTTCATCTCTTCAACCACTCATCTTTCAAAAATTTTTATTTTAGATCCTGGCTCCACTGGTTACTAATGCCAGGACCTTGGCTAAGCTTCTCAACCTTCTAATTCTCATGTACTTAATCTATGAAACAGGGATCTTAAAAACCTCTTAATGTGATTGCAAAGACTGAATAAAATAATGAATTTAGAATTAAAAGATTAGTGGAAGTAAAGGCTTTCCTGTGATGCCTAGCACATGGTAATAAGAGAATAAAAGGTAGGTACTATGATTATGTTAAGCATCTCCAAGGTAAGGCATTCTTCCTCTTAAAATAACCCCCTTGTTTTTTCTTTTCAAGCTCATGCAATTTAGTGGCAGCAGGAAATCTGGGCAAAGATGAAATAAACCTATGTGCTAGCAGAGTGCAGAGGAGAAAGAGATGAATTCTGATCAGGGCACAGTTCAATACAGAGGTCTTCTCTGGTGGCTGAAAGACATTATTTTAGGAATATAATATCTGTGTATTTTTAGGAGAGCCTGTCATTAGAAACTGCTGCAGACAAGGTCATGATACATGGAGAGAACAGTCCCCCCTCGAAATATGAGTTGTTATTGAAGGGAAAATTTGAGATCTGGGATGAAGGAGAAAGTGGTTCTCTAGAAAGGAGAGAAAAAAAAAAAAAGAGTGTCACTAATCTGCAATTTGCTGATTTATTTTATAATAATCCAGAAAAGGAAAATTGGAATGCTAGTCTTTGTTCAGGCTTCCCTGGTAGCTCAGGTGGTAAAGAATCCGCCTGCAGTGCAAGAGACCCCAGTCAATTCCTGGGTTGGGAAAATCCCCTGGAGAAGGGGGTAGGCTACCCATGTCAATATTCTTGAGCTTCCCTGGTGGCTCAGTGAGTAAAGAATCTCCCTGTAACATAGGAGACTTGGGTTTTATCCCTTGGTTGGGAAGATCCCCTAGAGGAGGGCAAGGCAACCCACTCTAGTATTGTTGCCTGGAGAATCCCCATGGACACAGGAACCTGGCTGGCTGCAGTGCAGGGGGTGGCAAGGAGTCGGACACGGCTGAGTGACTAAGCATAGCACAGTCTTTGTGCAACCAATAGATCACTTTTATCCTGAAATATCTTCTTTGTTTTTCCCTAATAAAGTGTTATCAGCTTGGTCAGATTGCCTTACAGTCATATAGAAAGACACTTCTCTGGAAGAACACTATTTAGATGTTCGTAGAGCTAAAGAAATAACAGCATTGCTACATGCGTTGTATCTCTGACTCAAGACTTAAGAGAAAATAAACTCTTTAGCATTTAGAAAATTTCATAAAAGTCTTAAGTAGTATGTTCATATCAAGAAGTATAAAATAATCATATTTCAACTTTTCTCAGAGAAAGATTTTCAGTTCAGTTCAGTCACTCAGTCATGTCCAACTTTTTGCAACATCATAAACTGCACAATGCCAGGCTTCCCTCTCCATCACCAACTCCTGGAGTTTACCCAAACTCATGTCCATTGAGTCGGTGATGCCATCCAGACATCTCAGCCTCTGTCATCCCCTTCTCCTCCTGATTTCAATCTTTCCCAGCATCAGGGTCTTTTCAAATGAGTCAGCTCTTTGCATCAGGTGGCCAAAGTATTGGAGTTTCTGCTTCAACATCAATCCTTCCAATGAACACCCAGGACTGATCTCCTTTAGGATGGACTGGTTGGGTCTCCTTGCAGTCCATGGGACTCTCAAGAGTCTTCTCCAGCACCACAGTTCAAAAGCATCAATTCTTCTGTGCTCAGCTTTCTTTATAGTCCAACTCTCACATCCATACATGACTACTGGAAAAACCATAGCCTTGACTAGACAGACTTTTGTTGACAAAGTAATGTCTCTGCTTTTTAATATGCTGTCTAGGTTGGTCATAACTTTCATTGCAAGGAGTAAGCATCTTTTAATTTCATGAGAAAGATTTTAGCAGAAAGCAAAAATTCAGAAACTATCCAATGATAATTTTATCATTTTCTTATTTAACTGTTGAAAGGGCTGACTTGAATATGAATATATTGTATTTTGAACATTTTTCTACATCTGACATAAGATTTCCAGCAAAACAAATACTTAAATCAACAGACTATTTTTACTAAATGTTCTCTTCTTACCACAATATGTCTTTTCATTATAAGACTGTTAATCTAAGGTTCACCTAATACTCAATAGTCATTTCTATTTTTTTTTAACATGGAAGCCAACTGTGAACTTTGGGTTTTACTTTTAAATGTTGGTTTCCTTGTACTTTAAGGATCTTTTTTCCTCATAATAATTTAGAACCTACTGTTTTTAAATTGAAAAATTCAATTTCATTCTTGGACAATTAAATTTTAACTATTTTCAGGGGAACTCATTATTGCATTAGTACAAACCAGCTAAGGGAATGGAATATGTAATTTAGCACTAGAATGATCCCTTTTTAGCTACTCCATATATGTTTGTTAGATTGCATTTGTTAAAGTTTAGTTTTCTAAATTATAACCAAATAAAATGCAGCCACCACAGTTGGCTAACACATAAGCAAAACTTGAAAATCACTTGGATAATCTTGAAAAAGCAAGTATAAACAGATGTGATGCTAAATAATTCTACAGATTTTTTCTCTAGTTTGCCAAATGGTGCTCAGATGGAATGCAAACACAGCATCATTCACTGACTGGAAAATCAAAGACAACTTTAAAGATGCCTTGATATTTCAGGTGGGACTGTGTTACCAGGAGATTTGGCTCAAGCACCTGTTGCTTTAGATTTTGGAAAAAAAGAAAGCTGGTTTCCAATCTGTATTCACAGTTATCCATCCAGAGAGATTGGCAGATGTCCAGTGGCAAAAAGGAGACAGAGACCAAAATGCAAAATATATGATAGATGAAAAATAGAGAGCTTTAGATTATAGGTAGATAAAATACATAGTTCAGTACATTTTCTTTTTCAAAAGAATTAAATGCATTTTATATCCAAAGGCTAATAAATCCAATGCATCTCCTCTGGAGAAAGAAATATTGCCCATACATTCAGCATTAATAATTTTCTGTTCCTGAAAGGCTCTTTAACTTTAGAATTTTCTGAAAGAGTATCCAAATTTTCTTAATACACTTTAACATATTTTCCTTTCTTTTAATATTTATTGATTGATTTGGTGTAGGTAATATGTACATATGTAATTTCAAACTCTATAAAAGGGAATGTGATGAAATGACATTCTCTTTTAATGTCAATTTCCAATTCATGGCACTTCTCCCAAAGGTGAACTCTGTTACTAGTAGCTCATGTACCTTTTCAAAAGTACTCTCTATATCAGAATACACTGACAGCACACCTCATTATATTATTAGAATTAATTCACACACAAAAATCTGTACACTATTTAAGCCGACCATGGAATCCTTAGAAGGAAATAAAAATAGACTCTAAATCTGTATTCTTAAAAGACAACTTTGTTTATGCTATATTTCAAGATAACCTAATTAAGAGATATACTAAGATTCTTTATTTAAATCTGAATGATTATAAGGGCCTTACACTAAAATGAATTCAAAATTCAATTCACTGCTTATAAGCCCTGCATGTCAAAAACAATTATCTTGGATGTATAGTATTTCTAGAAGTATCTTTACTTTTTCAGAACAGTGAATTTCTAATTTGGAAATAGTAATTTAAAATTTAATTAAAAAATTCAGAAATCAAACATGTTCCAACAGTTCTAACTAGCCAACAATGTTCCAAAATAATCTTATTTATTTATTATATATGCTATACTTGGCCAAAATTTTCTTGTTTTCTATTATTATGATATATTTTGTTAACTCTTGATAGATTTTTAACAACAAATATTTTTGCCTTCAGAACTTTTGTTACATAGGATTTCTCTATTCCAAATTAAGAACAAGTGTTTCCACACTGCAGGCTTACACGATTCTCAGCCTACATGTGAAAGAGCAGCATTCTCACTGTACCAGTCTCCCATTACCCCAGGACCCCTGAGGAGGGCTGTTAAAAAGTTAAATCCTTGGGCTTCACTCTGGATTACTGAATATGAAAGCCTTGGAGGGTTTCAGAGATACTTGCATTTTAACAAGCTTTGGTAGCAATTCTTATCTTTTTTGAATTGGAAGATAATTGCTTTACAATCTTGTGTTGGTTTCTGCTATACAACAACGTGAATCAGTCATAAGCATATATATGTCTCCTCCCTGTTGAACCGCCCTACCATCTCCCACCCCTCTGGCTCGTCACAGAGCACTGGGTTGAGTTCCCTGTGTTATACGGCAACTTCCCACTAGTTGTCTACTTTACATATGGTAATGTATATGTTTCAATGCTTTATTAGCAGTTCTTCACTGTACTTGTGTGTGAGAACTACTGAACTTACAGTCATTCAGATGCAAAGAACATAAGAAGCAAACATATGTAGATGACATACTGATTTCACATTTTAGCATATACAGTCAAAGAACTTTATTGATTTGTCCAAGATTAACTCTTGTCTGTGGCTCTAGGTGTTCAGGAAATCCAGTCTGAATTTACTTCAGACAACAAAACGTGGCTTCCTCTCTAGTTTCAATTTTGGGAATTTTGATTCCTTTTGAATAACTCAGGAACACTTCCTCCATTTAGGGCTCCTCTTGAAGTTTGGCTGGTTAGTACTCCCTGACACAGAAAGTCCAATACACTTAATAAGTATACACTAAAGAGAAAGAATTTCATTCAGTTTAGATTTGTGCTACTGTGGTCACCAGTTTCAGATTTATGGGCAATTTATCCACTGCTGCTGAGTGTATATAATTAAAGCCTAGTGTTTCCTTGATGCCTTCAATTAGAAGTAACAGCAATTGTTTTCTTCTTGTCTATCAGGAAGAACAGTTAGAACTGCACATGGAACAACAGACTTGTTCCAAATAGGGAAAGGAGTACGTCAAGGCTGTATATTGTCACCATGATTATTTAACTTATATGCAGAGTACTTAATGAGAAATACTGGACTGGATGACGACAAGCTGGAACCAAGACTTCCAGGAGAAATATCAATAACTTTAGGTATGCAGATGACACCACCCTTATGGCAGAAATCGAAGATCTAAAGAGCCTCTTGATGAAACTGAAAGAGGAGAGTAAAAAAGTTGTCTTAAGCCCTTAAAAGACTAAATTTGACTCAGTTCTAATGAGATGGATGAAATTGGAGCCGATTATACTGAGTGAAGTAAGCCAGAAAGAAAAACACCAATACAGTATACTGACACATATATATGGAATTTAGAAGACAGTAATGATGACCCTATATGTGAGACAACAAGAGACACAGAGGTATAGAGTGGACTTTTGGACTCTGAGGGAGAGGGAAAGGGTGAGATGGTTTGGGAGAATGGCAGTGAAGCATGTGTATTTTCCTGTAAGAAACGAAGCGCTAATCTATGTTTGGTGTAGGATGCAGGATGCATGGGGCTGATGCACAGGATGATTCAGGTAGAGGATGTGGGGTGGGAGGTGGGAGGGGGCTTCGGCATTGGGCAATTGTGTTCACCTATGGCTGATTCGTGTCAATGTATGGCAAAACAAATACAGTATTGTAATTAAAAAAATAAATAAATTAAAATTAAAAAAACCACAAAACTCAACATTCAGAAAAAGAAGATTATGGCATCTGGTCCCATCACTTCATGGCAAAATGCTGCAGAAACAGTGGAAACAGTGACAGACTTTATTTTGGGGGGCTCCAAAATCACTACAGATGGTGACTGCAGCCATGAAATTAAAAGACCCTTGCTCCTTAGAAGAAAAGTTATGACTGACATAGACAGCATATTAAAAAGTAGAGACATTACTTTGCTGACAAAGGTCCATCTAGTCAAAGCTATTATTTTTCCAGTAGTCATGTATGGATGTGAGAGTTGGACTATAAAGAAAGCTGAGTGCGGAAGAATTGATGCTTTTGAACTGTGGTGTTGGAGAAGACTCTTGAGAGTCCCTTGGACTGCAAGGAGATCAAACAAATCCATCCTAAAGGAAATTGGTCCTGAATATTCATTGGAAGGACTGATGCTGAAGCTCAAACTTCAATAGTTTGGCCACCTGATGCGAAGAACTGATTCATTTGAAAAGACTCTGATGCTGGGAAAGATTGAAGGCAGGAGAAGAAAGGGATGACAGAGGATGAGGTGGCTGGATGGCATCACTGACTCATGAGTTTGAGTAAACTCCAGGAGTTGGTGATGAACAGGGAGGCATGGTGTGCTGCAGTCCATGGGGTCACAAAGAGTCAGACACGACTGAGCTACTGAACTGAACTGATCATAAGTAGGCAAAGTGACATAGCACTCCAATTAATTTTTTATCAGTGAAATAATTTTTTTGTATCTGATGTAAGCACATAAGTAAGGAGATACCTTCTATCAAAGAAAAAGTAGATTTTGCTATGGCTATGAATAACTTTCACATTTTGTATCTAAATCTGACATTCAATTTATATACTGAAAAGAATAATATTTTTGACAATCAAAATATTACTAATCAGTAATTCTTTTAAACAGGGAGAAGAGATTTCAACTTGAAAGTCAGTATATTGGAACACAGATCAATAAAAGTTTATTTAAAAATTTAAAACTCAATGAGTTCTAAATCTCCATCTGAAACTAGGTGAATTTTCAAACAGAACTTTATTCTACCCTAATCCACTGAAATAAGTCTAATTATAATTAATTTTGGATCAGGGCTTCTAGATTTCTTAATGGCTTCTATTTGATTATTAGGACTGGACTTCTCACCTTATCTCGGAAGTTAATAGGTTTCCTTATGTGAAAAAATCATATAAATGAATAATTTACAAGTAGCTTCCAATGTGAATTTATTAGACCATAATGTCAAAAGTGTTACAGACTAGAGAGTTGTCCAAGATATAAAAGGTACATTTAAATAGGTAAAATTACACTCACTCTATCTACTTACTTATCTTAATTTTACAAATTTCAGACTTGACCATAATTTCAGAGTATATGGCTTGTCTCTCAAGAATCATAGGTTCCTGATCTTCTCCTTCAATCTTAAATCCTTGGATTAAATTAAGCCTTATTATTAAATCAGACCAACTTTATACGGCTTTGTATGGCCCTATAGGGCTTCCCTTGTGGCTCAGCTGGTAAAGAATCTGTCTGTAATGTGGAAGACCTAGGTTCGATCCCTAGGTTGGGAAGATCCCCTAGAGAAGGAAAAGGCTACCCACTCTGGTATTCTGGCCTGGAGAATTACATGGACTCTATAGTCCATGGGGTCGTAAACAGTTGGACACAACTGAGCAACTTTCATTCATTCACTCATTCATTCATTCATGGCCCTCTAAGGATTTATAGTGCAGTTGCACGTTACTTCAGGGCTAGATATTGAGAGAGGTAAGTAAGTAAAAATCATACTCAGTCAGAATATGCTTGGAATTCCCTTAGTTACAGCTCTCTCAGGAGCCTGACGTTCTTTTCTTCCTTCAATATCAGAGTGGGCTATGGAGTGTGTGGTTCTTGGTGATGAAGTTGTTGGCTTGCTTCTTTGAACCATATGATAATGAAAAATACCCACTGTGTCTTTAAACACTAGAGTCCCACTCAGTGCAGCAAAGGTGCCTGTGTTAAGGGGTACAAAGGACCAAGATCAAGGGACAAAGATATATTCAAGTCACCCTGGTGCTGTTTTTTAGAAGCATAAGATTACTGACTGGTGAAAGGTGAGATCAGCTGCACAATTTAAATTTGTTCTCTCTAACTCCCTTTTTTCTCCCAAATGTAGGCAATTTAATTTCTGTAAGCTCAATGAAAATATGAGAAGAATTCTCTTTTTAAAAATTAGATGTGCTTTTATTTGTTGTTGCTGTTGTTGTTTGGCCTCTCAGCCATATCTGACTCTTCTGGGACTTCATGGACTATAGCCCACGGGGCTCAGGTGTCCATGGGATTTCCCAGGCAAGAATCCTGGAGTGGCTTGCATTTCCTACTCCAGAGGATGTGCATTTATATTCTTAATTAATTTAGGTTGATAATATATTTTTCATATTGTTAATGAATTAGTAGCCAATATTTCTGACGTTATGCATTTTCAAAATTTTTGAAATGTATTACATATGATTCTTTCCATTTCTCTTTTTGTTACTGCAAAGAAATCCAATTCATTTAGTGAAAAATAACAGGCAGTGCTAGAAGATGCTCAGGGAGATGCAGTAGAAATAATAGGTTAAAAAAAATAGAGAAGAGTTATTCAGAAACATCGCTCCCTCATCTCAATTTTTCTTAAGTAAATATGTTATAGTATTCTTCTGTAGATCCATGTCTCTACCATTAGAAGAGGTTTGCCTATTTTACTTATTCTTTTAATGGGTGGAATCATAGAATATATCTATTACCAAATTTTTACCAGTACCAGTCTTATGACTTTGACTGGAACTAAGTAATTATAAGTTGGAAAATTCTTTTAAAATGAGGCACCAATAGACTAACTCCTCAGTGTTCAGAGTGCTTAATGATAAATGTTGACATTTTATGCTGGGCATCCCCATAGTTCTTTCTACAGCCATGTGGTTGACACTGACAAAGCCAATGGGGAGAAATGGTCAAAGTGAGCAATTAGAATTCCCAGTAAAGTGGAAATTTCTGGCCTCAGTTATCTCACAGTTCAGTCCAGCCTGTATGCATTGGAATCCTTTATTAGGTCCAGTGCTGTGTTGAGTGCTGTGGGAGACATGAAAATGAGTAAGACTCAGATTGCATTTCCACCCTTTAAAGAATTTATGTTCTTTAATGTCCCCTTTGTTGGTTCCTCCTTTTGTCATCAGCTTCATGTGGCAAAATTCAAATCACAGGAAAGAGTATATAATGAAAAGCAATACTCATTCTCCTCCTGTCCCTGTTCATTATCATTTCCCTGGAGACAAATATGTTTATCAGTCTTTTAGATATTTTCTCTGAGATAGTCTCTGTCTAAACAAACATATACACATACAAATACTTTAAATAGCTTTATGTAATGGAAAATCAGCATCATACCTCATTATGCCAAGCCATAGGCTGGTTCCTGGGATGTCTTCTATTTTCAATTTAGATTCTCTACACAGCTGATCTCATTCAGTCCACTGAATTTAAATGCTATCTATATGATAATAGCTCTCTAATCTGAGCTTCTAGCCATAACCTTTTCCTGGAATTTTTGGCTCATATATCCCTACCCACCCAGTATTTCTACCTGGAAGTCTGACAGGCACCTTAAAGTCTTTATTTATTGAAGAGTTTACCCAACCAAACTCTTTATTTCTCCCTACCCTAGCCTCTATCTCATATGCCATCTTGCCTGTCTCAAAAGTGAGCACCAGCATCCATCAAACTGGTCAAACAAAAATTTAGGAAGTATCCTGGATTCATATCATTTTCTTTGCCTTCATTTCTAGTCCATTACAAAGTAATTTGTCTCCCTTTGAGATGCTCTTTCCTTTCACTTTGGTGTAGCTGGTTCCCAGTTGTTTTGTGGTTGCTGTTCAGTCACTAAGTCGTGTCCGACTCTTTGTGACTCCATGGTCTGCAGCTCACCAGGCTCCTCTGTCCTTCACTATTCCCTGGAGTTTGCTCAAATTCATGCCCATTGAGTCTGTGATCTGTCTAACCATCTCATCCTCTGCCGTGCCCTCCTCCTCCTGCCCTCAATCTTTCGCAGTTGTTTAAAGTTTAACTGTCACTTTTCCTAAGAAGCCTTACCTGGCCACTCAGTCCGGAACAAGTACCAGCTCTCTAAACTTGACAGACCACTCATCATCAACTGACTTTTTAGTTTAATTTTCAATTCATTTATTTTCTAGCTTAATACGCTAAACTCTAAGCTCCATGAGAACTTTGCCTTGATTGATGCCTCACTAGTTTTCTAACTTCCTTAGTGCTTAGACTAACAGTTGCTGTTTAGATCAATGTGGAAAGAAGTCAACACATTTTTAAGTAAATGAATGAGTAAATAAGTAGTTTAAGAGCCAAAATATATTGGCTTTGTCAAAATGTTTGTAACATCCATAACAGTGTATGGAAAAATTATAATGAACTTTTCGACCAACCCAATATTTTCAGTTAAAAATTAAACATTTGGAAGGTGATGGCTGATGAAACCAAGGTCTCTTCACAAAGACAATGGTTACTTAGCATGAAACCAACATGTACACTCCTGTTATTCTTATCAGTTTTGCTATATTTTACCTTCAGATATCCTATCTATTTCTTTTGGCTTAGCACTCACACTACTAACTTTATTTCCTGCATATCTCTTTGCTTAAACTCTATCTTGCTTACTAAACATGTAAGCTCTATAAGAGAAGTAATTTTCTCTCATTTACTATTGACTTCACAATCTAGGATAGTAACTTAAACATGAGATGCTAAAATTTTTTTGTTGAATAAGTGAAGATAAAAGGTATAGGTGAAAGTGGTTGATTCAGGTCCTCTCAGCTTTCAGTGAAGAAATAAAAACAATCTTGTCTAGAAGCAATGACCACCTATTTCAAGAAAATTTTTTCAGTGGGCCATACTGAGTAGCTTACAGAATCTTAGTTGCCAGACCAGAGATTGAACCCAGGCCCAAGGCAGAGAAAGCACTGAGTTTTAACCACTGGGGAATTCTTTCAAGAAAACATTTTTGATCATCGATCTCATTAAATGTTCCTATAACTCAAATTCCTTTAGACCTTGGATAAGCCATTATAAACATTTTGCCTTGGTTTTGGTTTGTTGAAAAATGGGAGTTAAAGGAAATAAACAAACCAATTAAAATTATCTTATCTTTTTAGAGGAAGGCCAACTTGAGAATTCAGTAATTGCCACCAACTGATTATCATTCAGGGATAAGAAAGCACAAAGGGAAAGGTAAGAAGCATGGAAAAAAGAGCCTGAGAGGCAATTTTCATGCTCCTTAGGATAAGATGTCTCTTGTTTTATTGAATTTGTTAACAAAAGCTCTAAAGTCTAGGGAAATGCTACTGGGCAGCAAAAGTGAAGTTTTGATGCTCACAGGCCTAAGGAGAAATTAATAAAATGCAGTGGGGAAATTAAGTTGAACAAAAGTGCAATGAGCCATAGTTAAACCAATTAATTAAGCAGGTCTTGATATGTATATAACAGAGTTGCTGATGAACTAAAAATAAATCCAAGATTTAAGCTGGTGTTTGGTATGCAACCAAACACCAAATTGTAACATGCAGAAAACTTGAAGTTTCCTTTAATACTTTTCTTTGACAAATTCCTTCCTCATTCATATGCATTATCACCTTTCTTTTTCCATTAATCTTTAAAAACCCCTATGCTTTCAGTAATATATAAAAGTCATGCTTTACTTGATTCTCCTCTGCATTCTTTTCATGTCAACTTCAGAACCATGTATTTTTCTTGCACCCTCAATTACAGAAATACTCATTTTCCCATGGTATGTCAACTGTTTATCAGGAAGTGGTTAACATTAAGTAGCTTAGTGCACCTGTGGCCTGATCTGTGTGAGGCAGAAGAGGTGAGACATCAAAATGGCAGGCCGGCGCCAACGCAACACTGTAAAACAATTACCCTCCAATTAAACAAACAAAAAAACAAACAAAAAATCTCCAGAAGGCCAGAAGTCACAGAAATTGAGTTTCAATTCCAAACTCATCACTGAAGAGCTCTGAGATCATATACAAGTGACTTAGCTCCTGGAAGCCTCAGTTTCCTCAACTATAAAAATGTATGAATTAAATATCTTTGGAAATTCCTTGGAATGATATATGTCAGAGAAACTTCTCAATAAAATGAGAGCATTAACAGTATAAAGAAGTTTGTCACTTATGGATGTGTTTTGATTGTCAAAATTGCTTGCTTGGACCCCTAAACATATATTTCCATCAAAAATGTTTTTAAAAAATAATGAAATGGTTAGTAGAAGGTAGATTTCTATACTAGTGTCCCAAACCCTCATTTATAATATCATTATTTCAGTCAAGAATTGTCCTAATAGTTTTCTAGGTGAGGTGGCTAGTTCGTCCTGGTTTTCTGTCAGCGTTCTGGTTTCAGCACTAAACGTCCCTTTTCCTGTGAGACGTTTCATTCCCGGACAAACTGACTCATGATTCCTTCATTTGGAACCTAACCATCAGTCATTCACTCATTCATGTTTCTTTAGTAGCAGGTACATCCTTAGGCTGTGGAGATATGGAGACAATTCACTTTTAATAAACACAGAGCCTAGCAGAGGAGACCAATGAGAGACAAACATCCATAAGCCCTGAGCAAGATGCTAAACACAGAGATTGGCGCAGAATGCCAGGAACCACAGGCTTCCCAGGTGGCTCAATGGTGAAGAATCCTCTTGCCACTACAGAAGACTCAGGAGATAAAGGTTTGATCCTTGGGTCGGGAAGCTCCCCTTGGGGAAGGAAATGTCAACCCACTCCAGTATTCTTGCCTGGGAAATCCCATGGACAGAGGAGTTTGGGGAGGCTACAGTCCATGGATTGCAAAGAGTAGGACATGATTGAACGACTGAGCACAGATGTGCCCATGCCAGGAACCACAGCATTTGGGCACCTCACGCAGACTCAGATGAAGGAAGGTTGGTGAACACTAACCTGGGACTTGAATTAAGTTTGCATCCCAAATCAAAACCTTCTACTTCATTCTTCTGGGCATTTTTCATGTTTTAGTTCAGTATTACTTAAATATACATATTGAAACACCATATCTTTAGATTCATTTTGGTCATCATCTAAATGGATTTTGACTAACTTCTGATCTGCATGTAATTTGTATGCATTGTCAGCAATATCTGAATCTAAAGGATTATACATCCTTAATTTTATAGCAGTTCTTCCCACTCTGGAGAGACAGCCAAGAATCTACTTTTAAGAACATGAAAAGCCTGCTTGATTTTGCACTATTTGCAATTCATTGCACAAAGGGAATTACTGGAACAACATGTTATGTTGAAAATAAAGCAACAGTTACAATAAATACTACTACTGTCTCTATGATATTATAGTGGTTGTCCTAAAGTCAGCAAGTTACACATGTTTCCAAAAGCTTGTTATCAAGGAATTGGAATTCTATTCTTTACGCTTCAGTAACTTCTAAAGTCTTCCTGAACATGCCTCTATCATCACAGCAAAGCCTGCAGTAAGATGATAAGACACCGGCTTCTTATAAACCAGAAAGCTCTGGTGGAACATGTAGGAACCTGAAGACTCAGTTCTCCTCCTGGAGCAAGAAGCAGATTTTTCATGAACTCTGAAGGTGAGAGGGGACTTATTTTCAGACACACTGGAAGTTCATGGTGGGCACTGAAGTGAAAGTCACTCAGTGGTGTCTGACCCTTGCGGCCTCATAGACGGTAGCCCGCCTGACCCTCTCCCTCTGTCCATGGAATTTTCTAGGCAAGAATACTGGAGTGGGTTGATCTGTATGACCCACTGCTGCTCTCCCAGCACTTGGGATGTAACTGATGCACAAAATGGTTGAGTATATAAAACACATTTAAATGCCTTCACTCTGTATTTCCAACAAATAATCATCCAGTCTCTGAAAAACCCTACAGACTGAAAAATTCTCTTTGCATTCATGAAAACTGGCAAACCTCTTTGACACCAGCAAGTGATGCAGCTTAAGTTTCAAAGTCAGTCAGTTACAACCCAGGCCCAAGCCACACATTCTATTTATGTTACACAGATCAGTTAGCATCATCACATTCCTCAGCCTCCGACTATACCTCTAATCCTGGTTGGTAACCTCTGAGATATTTATAGGAATTTGCTAAGAACATTCATGTGATTAAGCATGAAACATCCTTGTTACTGTTGAAGATATATCATATCATGATTTCTGAAGACTATGAACCAATAGCATCAATTTATAGATTCATCCATCACCAGCATCTATCTTAAGCCCCATCATGATTAGGTCAGATAATTATCGTATGGACTACAAAGATTCCTAGTCATTTTAAGCAAACATAGAAAAATACGACAATTCCCTCATCTGAGCATTTTGGTGTTTTTTTATTTTTATTTAACATGTGTATATTTGTTCATGTATACCCAGTCAACACACCTTATACATTCAAGACTCAATGGTGTGGCTGATTCATGTCAATGTATGACAAAACCAATACAGTATTGTAAAGTAGAATAAAGTATTAAAAAAAAAAGACTCAATGGAAGAGTACAAGCAACAAGTCTTCACAAAGTTTTTAAATGTTTGCATTATTCTCTTTTACCTTTGAAGTTTGCTACACCAACTGCAGTTGAATCCAATCTGAGAGGATACACAGGGGCCGCAACCATTGAACTGGAGACATGCTAGGAAACAGGAGAGAACGGATGCATCAAGACTAATTGGCAGCATGAAGAATAGAAAAAAAAAAAAACGCCGCTAAAATTGTAATCACCCACGCATCAACACATATACGCAGGATCCGGAGACCCATGCATAAATAGACCAGATCATCAAACTTGCAATTGCTTTCCCACCCAGTTTTGTTTACATGTTAACTTACTAGGCAATGGGGTCATCTCCACAGCTGAAATATTGGTGATTTTTGACATCTGTAGTTCCACTCGGTGGTATTCATAAATTGTTCTTCTTCGAACATCTGGAAAAACAAAAAATAGAAAAAAAAAAAACCCTTTCAACATTTTTGACTTATTAAAAAAACTGCACTTTAATAGTGAATGTAGAGTTACATGCTTTTCACCTGATGGGCCTTTTAAATAAAAATTTAAATAATCAAAGCCTGTAAAACGATTTGAGTATCAAAATCTGAAACTCAGTGCCCATGTACCAGGAGTCTTTTCATCAGGAAATTGAAAATGTTGATTAGAGTCTTAGATTTTTCATTTATTTAACAAGGTTCAAATACATTTTCAAACCCAGTGTATACTTAAGATAATTTATTGATATATTAATATATTTTGAAAGAACTTGACATATGAAATCAAGAAGGTAAGATAATCCCACTTCTCTGAAGCTAAAGTGAGTCCTTTAGGAATGGGTAGCTATAAAAATTTTTCATAGCCTTAATACACCTGGTTTACCTAGAATAAGAGTCTGTTTTAAAGGTTTAGGATAAGTTTCTTTAATAAAATTGAAGACAGAACTTAAATCGTTAAAAAATCAATATTGTTATTTACTAAATATACAGTGTCATATCCAATGAAGGTTAATAATTAGCACTTATATTGCATGTAGGAATTTATAATAATTCATCAGCAAATCCAGCCATGTTCCTGAAGAATAGGTTAGATGAAAACTTTGAGAAGAACTTTAATAAGTAAAAATCAGATAAATATAAGCAAGTGTATTTTATACCAAAACTAGACACTGATGATATGTATTCAAAATCTACTTTACAAAATGACCTGAGCCTTATATTTATTAGCTTGCCTGACTTTGGTAAGTATAAATAGAAATGTAATATTATCAGCTTTTTACCTAGCTCTTGGAATGTCTAGAATAACAGGAATATATTTCTTGACACTATGATACCTATCAGGAATTATTTGACAAGCTATAAATTATATTTAAAACATTGATTTTAGGAAGTCATATGTCATAGTGTTAATTTAAAAATTCATGCATTTGAACAGTCTGGTTCAAATCCCAGTTTTGCTACCAGGTATGTCATGACCTTGGGCTCTTGTTATCCTTTCTATCCTTCACTTTTCACATCTATAAAAGAGAGATAATAGTACCTATATCACAGAGTTGTTTTGAAGACTAAGATGAGATAGTAAATGAAGGTTGCTTAGAATAGTCCCTTTCACACAGTAAGAGTTCAGAAAATGTCAGACATAAATTTGCCTAATTTCAATATAGCAATCATAGATCATACTGCAGGTAATGACCTAATTCCTACAGATTTAGGCCCTGAAATTAGGCTTCTAGGATTTTTTCTCCCACTTTATATTTGGAGAAGGCAATGGCACCCTACTCCAGTACTCTTGCCTGGAAAATCCCATGGGTGAAGGAGCCTGGTGGGCTGCAGTCCATGGGGTCATGAAGAGTCTGACACAACTGAGTAACTTCTCTTTCACTTTTCACTTTCATGCAGTGGAGAAAGAAATGGCAACCCATTCAGTTCAGTTCAGTTCAGTCGCTCAGTCTTGTCCGATTCTTTGCAACCCCATGAACTGCAGCACACCAGGCCTCCCTGTCTATCACCAACTTCGGGAGTTCACTCAGATTCACGTACATCGAGTCAGTGATGCCATCCAGCCATCTCATCCTCGGTCGTCCCCTTCTCCTCCTGCCCACAATCCCTCCCAGGATCGAAGCCTTTTCCAATGAGTGAACTCTTCTCATGAGGTGGCCAAAGTACTGGAGTTTCAGTTTTAGCATCATTCCTTCCAAAGAAATCCCAGGGTTGATCTCCTTCAGAATGAACTGGTTGGGTCTCCTTGAAGTCCAAGGGACTCTCAAAAGTCTTCTCCAACACCACAGTTCAAAAGCATCAATTCTTCGGCACTCAGCCTTCATTACAGTCCAACTCTCACATCCATACATAACCACAGGAAAAACCATAGCCTTGACTAGACAGACCTTAGTTGGCAAAGTAATGTCTCTGCTTTTGAATATGCTATCTAGGTTGGTCATAACTTTCCTTCCAAGGAGTAAGTGTCTTTTAGTTTCATGGCTGCAGTCACCATCTGCAGTGATTTGGGAGCCCCCAAAATAAAGTCTGACACTGTTTCCACTGTTTCTCCATCTATTTCCCATGAAGTGATGGGACCAGATGCAGTGATCTTTGTTTTCTGAATGTTGAGCTTTAGGCCAACTTTTTCACTCTCCACTTTCACTTTTATCGAGAGGCTTTTTAGTTCCTCTTCACTTTCTGCCATGAGGGTGATGTCATCTGCATATCTGAGGTTATTGATATTTCTCCCGGCATTCCTGATTCCAGCTTGTGCTTCTTCCAGCCCAGCGTTTCTCATGATGTACTCTGCATATAAGTTAAATAAGCAGGGTGACAATATATAGCCTTGACATACTCCTTTTCCTATTTGGAATGAGTCTGTGGTTCCATGTCCAGTTCCAACTGCTGCTTCCTGACCTGCATACAGATTTCTCAAGAGGCAGGTCAGGTGGTCTGGTATTCCCATCTCTTTCAGAATTTTCCACAGTTTATTTTGATCCACACAGTCAAAGGCTTTGGCATAGTCAATAAAGCAGAAATAGATGTTTTTCTGGAACTCTCTTGCTTTTTCCATGATCCGGCACATGCTGGCAATCTGATCTCTGGTTCCTGTGCCTTTTCTAAAACCAGCTTGAACATCAGGAAGTTCATGGTTCACGTATTGCTGAAGCCTGGCTTGGATAATTTTGAGCATTACTTTACTAGCATGTGAGATGAGTGCAATTGTGCGGTAGTTTGAGCACTCTTTGGCATTGCTTTTCTTTGGGATTGGAATGAAAACTGACCTTTTCCAGTCCTGTGGCCACTGCTGAGTTTTCCAAATTTGCTGGCATATTGAATGCAGCACTTTCACAGCATCATCTTTCAGGATTTGAAACAGCTAAACTGGAATTCCATCACCTCCATTAGCTTTATTTGTAGCGATGCTTTCTAAGGCCCACTTGACTTCACATTCCAGGATGTCTGGCTCTAGGTTAGTGATCTCACACCCTCGTGATTATTTGGGTTGTGAAGATCTTTTTGTACAGTTCTTCTGTATATTCTTGCCACCTCTTCTTAATATCTTCTGCTTCTGTTAGGTCCAGACCATTTCTGTCCTTTATCGAGCCCATCTTTGCATGAAATGTTCCCTTGGTATCTCTAATTTTCTTGAGAAGATCTCTAGTCTTTACCATTCTGTTCTTTTCCTCTATTTCTTTGCATTGATTGCTGAAGAAGGCTTTCTTATCTCTTCTTGCTATTCTCTGGGACTCTGCATTCAGATGCTTATATCTTTCCTTTTCTCCTTTGCTTTTCCCCTCTCTTCTTTTTATAGCTATTTGTAAGACCTCCCCAGACAGCCATTTTGCTTTTTTGCATTTCTTTTCCATGGGGATGGTCTTGATCCCTGTCTCCTGTACAAAGTCATGAACCTTATTCCATAGTTCATCGGGCACTCTGTCTATCAGATCTAGTTCCTTAAATCTATGTTTCACTTCCACTGTATAATCATAAGGGATTTAATTTAGGTCATACCTGAATGGGCTAGTGGTTTTCCATGCTGCTGCTGCTGCTTTTAAGTCGTTTCAGTCATGTCCAACTCTGTGCAACCCCATAGACGACAGCCCACCAGGCTCCACCATGCTTCTCCTAGTGGTTTTCCCTACTTTCTTCAATTTGAGCCTGAATTTGATAATAAGGAGTTCATGATCTGAGCCACAGTCATCTCCTGGTCTTGTTTTTGTTGACTGTATAGAGCTTCTCCATCTTTGGCTGCAAATAATATAATCAATCTGATTTCAGTGTCGACCATCTGGTGATATCCATGTGTAGAGTCTTCTCTTGGGAAGGTTAAATTTGATTGACGTCTACAGACCCAACAATAATGTCCTCTAGGACATGAAGCAGAAGTGTGGTAACTCAGAAGACAGAAAGCTGTCTGTTAGTAACCACGATCAGGAAATGTAGATATCCACACTCACAACCTACACGTACTTCCTTTTCTCTCCACACATACTCTTTCACCCACTTCTGATTATTCTCCATGAAGTTCTACATCAGAAGAGGAAGGGGAAGGGAGTGGCCCAAAATGAACTCTGTGGGGGCTGGGGATGCATGTAGAGCCCTTCACTAAATACATCTTCACATTTCTCAGATTAGGAAACACTGCTTAGAAATCCAATTCACAATTTTTGGCATAAATGAAAGATGTACATATAATTTTCAAGTGAAATTTTATCCCACATTAGAGAAAATGCCAATTTTATGGTATTTAGGAAGGTGTCTTGATGTACGTGAATCATGTCTTCTTTCTTTTTAACTTTTAAGGCGTATGAAACCATCACTCAGCTTCTGCCTAAATGGTATACATTCCTATATACTGGTTTCCTATACATTTTGCTGAACAATTTAGTTCTCAGAAATAAACAAATAACATGGACTTGCCCTGGGATCACTGTGATGGGGCTTTTGAGCCTTTGCCAACCTAAAATTTGCATATTATCTATCATATTAGTAGGTGCTTAAAATACTAGTTTTCTTTTAATTTCATGCTATACTTTGAAAAGCTCAAACAATGGGCATGACAGTGAATCCTTTGGGAGTTTATTGTTGATGAAGCTGATCGGGTAAGGGGAAGGAGCGACCATTTTTGCCATGTTAGTTCTATCACCTGCTCAGACACCTCCAACAATTGGGAGGAGATGAATTTAACAAAACCAAAATCAATAAGAATGTGTTTTGTTTGATGACCTGCCAATTAATGACAGCTTCCAAATGGTCATTTCTGTTGTATTTCAGACATCCCCCTGTCAAAAACAAGTAATTAGAAATGTATTTACTGGTAGCTCCTGCCAATGCTAGAAGCTTTCATTTGATTCCAGAAATGTATTTTACTCATGTGTCTTCTTAGGAAGCTAGCCAAAATAATGATGAACTAAACATTCCATCTTGTTGTGATGCAGCTTCAACCGTTTTATTACATCTTTACAAAACCAAGATCAACTATAATACCCATGAAAGGCTTAAAAAATTTTTTTAATGAAATGAAATAAATCTCTGAGCAGCTAACACATAGAGAATAAAATTCAATAATCAAAATCTTAAGGCAATATGATTCAAAGCATAACCGTTGAATTGCACTTTTTAGATATTTTAAACAATATCAGCAGGAGGGACTGACTGATCATATGGAAGCACCAGGAATTCTTTCCAATCAATATCCATTCTAGTTCAAATGGAAATAGTTTAATGAGTACCCTGTGGCATGATTAGTGATAATCTAGTTTATTTGTCTGCTTGAAAACTAACGTTCATGGAGAGAATGTATGAGTTATTTCCTAAATTGTCTGATTCTTATATTTATATAAATATTTTAATATCTTGTCTGAATTATACAGTAAATGATTAGCTAACATGTCCTTATCTATGTGTTGCAATGCTTAATGACTGGTCCCTAATGATTATATCTTATTTTCTTTTCTAGTTCTAACTGAGCCTAGCACACAGCACCATTTAGTGAGAGTACTCTTTAATGCAAATAGCATGTATTGCAAAACTCACTAACAAGTTCATTCCCAGCATAAAGACTCAGGAACAAAAGAGACTCAGGAGTAAAATAGTATGCTATTACAGAAGTCATAAGCTTCCCCCACAAAAATCCAAAGCATGAAAAGAATTAGCCAGTTGGAGCTGTGAAATAAAGCATCTACAATAGAAGATACTTCTGCTTCAAACATTTAAAAATATTCATTTGTTCTTATTTATTTAGCTGCACTAGGTCTTAGTTGTGGCATGTGAATACTTAGTTGCAGCATTTGGATCTAGTTCCCTGACCAAAGATCAAACTCAGGCCCCTGGCACTGGGAGCACAGAATCCTAGTCACTGGACCACCAGGGAAATCCCTGCCTCCAATGGTTTAAAATTCTCTCTATAGTTCTAATTCTATTAAACAATATAAGTTAGCACTGGACAAGGCAACATAAAATTTAGGTGACTATGAGGTGCTAATCTGAACCTCTCAGATTTTCCTCTCATTATTCTTTTATGTTCATAAAAATTCTAAAAAAATTTCAATTATGTCAAAATTAACCAGTGATGTCTAATATCCAAAAAATTCTTGTTTTTTGCTTCCTTTGAAAATTCAAGATCAATCAAATAGTGTATGTGAGAACCATATGTATTAAAACAGTAAAATATCACTTTGCATAATGCTTTCTATCTTTGAAGAGTTTTATGAGTGGTGACTTGATGGGGAAAATGTCTTGATTTCTATTTCTGCTTCCTTTTGTTGAGCCTGAAGTGAGCTAGTATGTACATGACAACGGAGTGTCTAATGAAGCTATGCAGTAAAGAGAAGCAATTTTATCTTCTGTAGAATAATTTTGAAGTGTTTTTCATTTTAAGGAGAGACATGGTAAGATAACACAATTTACTGAAGGGTTTATACATCGATCCGTCATTAAATAAATGAAACAGTCCTGATGACTTTGAAAATATTAGATGAGGCTCAGTTCTTCTGAAAAAGCTTTAATTGGAGTGCATAAAAATTAGGGAAAATATTGTCAATGTGTTCTTTCATTTTAGTTACTAAGTAATTGTAATAGATGTGTCCTACTACCAAGTCCAAAATTATACACATTATTTTTTATGGGCAAAATCAGTTAAAGTGGAATGCTTAAATTTGAAAATGTATCACTGATTCATTTCTAAAATCCTAAAGCCTTTCAAAAGGCAAAGAAGAAGTAAAAAGTAGGTTAATATAAATATTATACTTGAAATTTAATGTTTTATTTCAATATTTATGTATGGTTCATTGTCACTCTATTCAATATGGTGACCATGAGTCATACATAATTCTTATAATTGAAATTAATTTAATCCAATTAAAAATTTAATTCCCCAGTCTCACGAGTCACATTTCAAGTGCATGGTAGTCATGTATGGCTGCTGCTGCTGCTGCTAAGTCGCTTCAGTCGTGTCTGACTCTGTGCGACCCCACAGACGGTAGCCCATTGGGCTCCACTATCCCTGGGATTCTCCAGACAAGAACACTGGAGTGGGTTGCCATTTCCTTCTCCAATGCATGAAAGTGAAAAGTGAAAATGAAGTCACTCAGTCGTGTCTGACTCAGCGACCTCATGGACTGCAGCCTACCAGGCTCCTCCATCCATGGGAGTTTCAGGCAAGAGTACTGGAGTGGGGTGCCATTGCCTTCTCCCATGTATGGCTAGTAATTCCAAATTGGACAAGTCAGGTTTAAAACATTTCAATGGCACAGAAAGTTCTATTGAACAGTATTGGTCTATGCTACTTTTTTTTTTTTTTAAGAATTAAAGTTTAAGGTATTTTGTATAATAAAAGTACATCTCTGTTTCTGTTTAAGTTACATTTTTTTTTAGTCTGTGCACATAATTTTAATCAAATTCTTTGAAAAGTTGCTGCTTATTCTGTAAGTTCATAAGGAAACCATGTATGGTAAACTATATACAATTTTCATTAAAGAGTTCCCTAAATCTCTAAGTATTTTTAAAATATATTTGATTCTCAAATTATTTTTGAAAATGCTGTTTCTTATTAAGCTGTGAATAATAATAACCAACAAAGTGAAGGCACCAACAGTGTCGGTATATTTAAAATAGTAGATGCTGATGAGAAAGGGACTGGTGTTAAGAAAGAGCCAGTTAATGTATGTTGGTGGGAAGAAAAAAGTGGAGTATTCTAAGGGATTGAGAAATTGTCATTATTTCAACTTGTAGTAGAACAATTTCAAGTTAGGTCAGCTGCTTTCCAGATTAGTTTCTAGTACAGGAATTCTACATGCAGGTGTAACTTTGACATTACTGAAATGACATAGCTCTGAATTTCCAAATAAGCCAACCATGGAGACACAAGTGGATTTTACGCATTTCTTGCTGGAAATGTTATGCTCATTAAGCTCAGAAGGTGAAGGAAAAGGTGAGGGATGATGGGGAAAGTCAGCACTCTGGAGACTGACTGAAATTCAAAATGTTAAACGGGAGGAGAGAAACAAACAAGTATGAAAGGTATCAGTGAGCACTGTCCATTTATCCGAGAAGACCTCTACACACTAAGCTGAGACTGAGAAACAATTATTCAGTAGAGCTACTTAGCAAGAACGTATGGCAATTATACATGATCTATGAATAGATGACAATGTTAGAACTTTCTGGGAATCACAAGAATATTAGAGCAACAATGAAATACCATATTCTGCATATCAAATCTGTGAAGTTTAAAAAATGATAATAGTGTCTGAGAGCATTTGGGGAAAAAGGGTATGTAATATGATGCTGCCAGAGGAGTAAATTGTTACAGCCTTTATAGAAAACAATTTGTCAATGTACATAAAAATCCATTAACATTTAAGGGTTATATATTCACTTTTTATGAATTAGATATGTGTAAACATTTAAAAAGAGGATGTTCAGTACTGTTGTTTTACTGACAATTAACATGAAAAGCAACCTACATGACAAACCAGTACAGAAACAAATTATATAAATTATGAAACAAAGGAATTTGTTGCAGCTATTGATGACCACATTTAGACAGGTATTTAGCAGTGTAGAAAAAAAAATGTTGTATATAAGAAAAACAGGTGCTAAATATTTTTACAGGATAATACCAATTTTCTTCCTGTGTGTGTTTGTATACACTATAAACAAAATACTGGATGAAGATACAAGGAAATATTTATTGTTATCTCTCTGTAGTAGATTTATGGACACTTTAATTTCCTTCTTTGGGTTTTCTATTATTTTAAAATTCCCTTGAATTAATATGGACTGTGCTCATAATCCCAAGTATGTTTTTACCTCATATTTCTATAATGTAAACAAGTTTATTACATGTAGACCTATTTTTCACATCTGTTCCTCTGGAGATTGAACTGACTTATCTCTGTGGTTTTTATTCTGTTTCTGAGTTCTATGAAATATTTGATAAAAAACAGAAGGTAATGTGGACACATACAACTGACAGATACAACAATAGGTAACAAAGAAATGATGTCATAATCAGGAAGAATGAGTTTCAGAGAGAGTGTCAAAGTGTCCTGGAGTGGAAATTCCCCGTGGCCTCACTCGCCAGGGCACTGGGTCTGGGTATGGACACCTCGGTCAGCACTACTGCCTTTTAAAGTAACAACGTTGATTCTGATGAATAAACAATACATGCAAATACAAATACAGTGTTCCTTTGTGCCAGGTACCACATGCTATACACACATTGTATCTTTAGATACCAAGATGGTCATTTTGCATATAAAGAAAGTTATAGAAATTAAATAAAATGTTCAAAGTTTCATGACCAGTATTCACATGACAATATCCCTTAAACTTTCTGGACTTTTAATTAGATTTTATCTTTTACTTTTTCAAATGTAAGGATTAATTTCCTCATAGACTCTTTTTTTTTTGGAAGGAGGAAAGGAATTTCCCTTATAACCTCAGAACTGTTTACTAACTTACTAACAATGCCTGAATTCCCTTTGATATTTTAAACTCTCAGACCACCTAATCTTTTTTGAAAGATAAAGTCTATTTTAATAAGCCATGTTGAAAGTAATAAGGAAAACATTTATTATTTGGAAGCCTTTAAAAACTGAAAAAAATTGTTTTGTTGTCAATGTTATGATGAAAGGGAGGTGAATCTTCATAATAAACACATTCCATTTGCCTTATAGCTTTTTGAATGCTTTACCAAACCTTTACCAAATCTGATGAGAATGGTATAGCAATTGTGGGTCCACTGGGAAGAATTATTCTCATGGTTGTCATACTTTCCCATGTTGTCATGGCTAGATTAAGCCAAGGATCTAGATTCTATAAACCATGTAACC
This sequence comes from Nanger dama, assembly GCA_917880005.1. Lineage (NCBI taxonomy): Eukaryota > Metazoa > Chordata > Mammalia > Artiodactyla > Bovidae > Nanger > Nanger dama. Next base: position 32,455,819 of record CAKJTW010000023.1, read on the forward strand.
AAAATGATTGTGTGTGAGTTAGTTGCTCAGTCGTGTCCGACTCTTTGCGACCCCATGGACTGTAGCCTACCAGGCTCCTCCATCCATGGTATTTTCCAGGCAGGAGTACTGGAGTGGGTTGCCATTTCCTTCTCCAACCAAAATGATTTAAAAAACAGAAAATCGATCTTATAAGAATGAGGTCCTGTGTAATAATGCACCTTGGAATACAGAAGAAATAAAACTACTCATTACTGAAGATAATGATCAGTTTTCCCTAAATTCACTCAGGAGAAGAAAAACGGGTAACAGAGATGAAAGATTTAAATTCCCTATAAGGAGGACTCCTAATAAGGAAGGTTGCTAAGTAAGGGAACAGAATCTTGAAAAGAACTTAAATATTTATCTAAATTCTGATTGTGCAAGTAAGTAGCATATTGATCTCTAGGAATCATCTAATTCTTCAAAAAAAAAATATTACTTGTGTAGCTTGTATTACGGCATTCTTGGGTTAGCCTAATCTCTGGCATAAATAAGCTGGGTTTTTTCCCCGGCTGAGAATACATGCAACCATGCGACCATGTAACGATGTCTTTTACACTGCATCTCCTAACAGATACTGTTACACTTTATAAACGTGGGGACAGATTTTCAAGGAGATTAAAATTTCTCTGCTTCCCCAAAGACTTTTAAGTAGAACACATCAATTCCAACGTTCTTGCTAAAATATGGTCCCGTCTAACAGCAGGGATGAGTGGACTGGAAGCTCAGGGCTTCTGTTCCTTCCTGGCAAGTTTTCTCAACATGATACTGAGGTCAACAGGAACTGTGAACATCACTGTGGCGCAAAGCCTGCCTCCGAGAAGCTTCTCCCTGAACTCAAAGCTTGAGTACTTCCTTTAGATGAATGCTGAGTCCTAAACTTCAGATGTAACCTGGTCTCAAAATTCTGATTAACTTTGCCAGTTTATTCAATGAAATTTATACTTGAGAAGGATATTTTCCCCTCCAAACATAAGGGTCACCCTATTACAATGTCACAAGGGAGCAAAAATTGCATTTAGGGATGTGTCAGTTCTGACAGTTTTGTTTTAAATTTGTTACTTTTCCCATATATTTTTAAAGTTGATACGTCATATTTTCACTTTTATTCAATTCAATACATATTCTATTCCTTCCTTTTTTTTTTTTTTTTGGGCCTCACCTTATGCGGGATCTTGGTTCCCTAACCAGGGACTGAACTCGTGCTTCCTGCAGTGGAAATGGGGAGTTGTAACCACTGGACTGCCAGGGAAGTCCCCTCTGACACAATAATTGAATATTAAAATACATTTGCAAAAAAAATAGTTTTACTTTGGTGGATCTTCTTGAAACAATAATATATCAGAATATCAATGTGTACCAGGATGTCTTTTGAGAAAGCTGCAAGTAAAATTCTTTCTGGGATGAAAGAAGCCACAAATAAATTAAAACTAGAGATCCTTTTACTTGAGTGATAATTGACTCAAGTCATGCTTGACTGAAAACCTCTGAAAGGAAAAATGTGAGAACATTCCTCCTTACACAGGAATCAACTTGGCCTCTCCCAGGGCTCAGCCTCTTGTCTAAGAGTTCCGTCGGGATGTCTTTATATTGCCTGCACATAAGGAAATGTCTCTGCTCTGTTCACAGTACAGGTTTGTTTCTGGAAAATCTGCCTTGATTTAACAGTTGGCTGGAATATTACCTCCTGCAAATTCTCAGTGAACAAGGAGAAACAGCCATGGAAGATTCACTGTCTTCACCAAACAGAACTGCCACAAATGAATGTCATTGTAAACTGTAATTATAAGTACCCCCTATAATGTTTCCAGCCAATCCACTGCTCTGAAAAGTCTAATTTACATTGCATTTACTTTCTATATTTGAGAGATGACATAATTAAACAGATGTAGGACAAGTCAAGAACAAACAGCATACACACGTGATAAATTAAGTCTACCGCTATAAGGGAATAAAAGAGGAACAAGACCTTTGAACAAAAGGGAAAGGAATGATCAAATCTTGAGATGTATTATATTGTAACCTCTTGCTTTACATGAACATATCCAGGACACAAATAATAATCACCTTTGGTACTACCATACCTAAGCAACATTTAGGGCTATTCTTGAAATAGAGGGAGGTTTCTAAAAACAGAAGCTTTCAAGAAATGGCTATTTACATGATCAGAACTACTACTAATAGCAGTTACATTTTTGATTTTTAATATGATGACCAGCTGCCCAAGTAACATATATGTTTTTATTCCAAAAATATAAACTGCACCAGAAAGGCAAAAGTGATTTAAACCAAAAGATAAACTATTTTTTGTGGTAGGTATGGCTCCATCAATATTTTTTAACCTCAATTTCTATACTCTTTAAAATAAATCTTCCTTTAGACTCTCAAATAATTTTATAAGAACTTTTTAAATATAGAATGGCACAAAGCTGTTCTTTTGCTGAGAAATTTATATAAACTAAACAAAGTCACACAGCTATCAGTCAAATAACTTGTCACTCTTTTAAGTTATTCTTCCTATTAATAAAAGAAATATATCTGCACAACCAAACTATTCCAAAGAATCCAAGCTGTCTTGGCTTGGCTATTAATTTCACTCCTCCTAAATTATTAGTTCAACACTACCACAGAGATAGCAAATGTCAATTAGACTTATAAGCCAAACAATATAATTAAGAAGCAGCAATTAGCCTAAATCAACCTCCTTTCAATTTACCCCTACAGCACTCAGACTCTGAGATTATCCGTCTTCTACATACTGGGAATTTGTTGGATCCTGTGGACAACGACAAATGCATCTGACAGGCCCACTTTCACTGGGTGATTGGTTGAACTTATCTGTGTGACCAAGACAGGAATCTGGAAAAGAAAAAGCATATTGTTATGAGTTAGATTTGAATTTCATTCCTGGGTAGGGGTGGGGAATGTGATCATCCTGTTTAATGGATAAAATTAGATGATGGAGATGAAGGGACAGAGAGAACAGGATATAGTAAAGAAAAAGACATAAATATCTGAAAGTAACATCTGTTTAGAGCTACTTGATGGGTTAAAGTGACAAGAGGGTTCCTAGTCCTACAGATGGAGCTATTTGATGATGAAAGTAACAGGTTCTCAGAGAATCAAATGAATGTTGAATGCTGAAAACTTATCACACATACAGGCACACCATGAATGCATGCTATCATTTCAGAAATACAGATTTTTTTGGGTATCATTTGTTTTCCCTAAGACTCTATTATATATTCATTTTCATAGTTTAAAAAAATCCTTGTTTTCAAGTGGCCTTGTAGATATAAAATGTAGAGAAATATAATAGTATGCTCTTAACTATATATTATTAACATACATTTGATTATTACATTGATTAAAATTAATATTGATAGATTAATTAAAATTAATATTCATATAGTTGATTAATATACAGTGAAATTTGGCAATTGTTTGTTAATGGATGTCAAACTTCACTATCCTAGGTAAAACTCATATGGAAAACACATTATTATGGGTCAGTTTAAGGTAAAATCTCCTAAATTTAAATCTCAATAGAACCAAAATCTGAATACTATAGACATCTATAATGCATTCATTTTTTAAAATGAATATACTAAACATGATACAACAGTAGTAAGACAAATTTTTACTACTAGTCATTTTTTCTAGATTAAGAAAAGAATCATTAGAGGTATGATTACTATTTTTACTACCAGTTTTATAGAGAAAAAAGGGGAATGAACAATTCCATTCACCATTACAATGAAAAGACTGAAATACTTAGGAATATATCTACCTAAAGAAACAAAATACCTAGATATAGAAAACTATAAAACACTGGTGAAAGAAATCAAAGAGGACACTAATAGATGGAAAAATATACCATGTTCATGGATCAGAAGAATCAATATAGTGAAAATGAGTATACTACCCAAAGCAATCTATAGATTCAATGCAATCCCTATCAAGCTACCAATGGTATTTTTCAAAGAACTAGAACAAATAACTTCACAATTTGTATGGAAATACAAAAAACCTCGAATAGCCAAAGCAATCTTGAGAATGAAGAATGGAACTGGAGGAATCAACCTGCCTGACTTCAGGCTCTACTACAAAGCCACAGTCATTCAGACAGTATGGTACTGGCACAAAGACAGAAATATTGACCAATGGAACAAAATATAAAGCCCAGAGATAATCCACGCACCTATGGACACCTTATCTTTGACAAAGGAGGCAAGAATATCCAATGGAGAAGAGACAATTTCCTTAATAAGTGGTGCTGGGAAAACTGGTCAGCCACTTGTAAAAGAATGAAACTAGATCAGTTTCTAACACCATACACAAAAATAAACTCAAAATGGACTTAAGATCTAAATGTAAGACCAGAAACTATTAAACTCCTAGAAGAGAACATAGGCAAAACACTCTCCAACATAAACCACAGCAGGATCCTCTATGACCCACCTCCCAGAATATTGGAAATAAAAGCAAAAATAAATAAATGGGACCTAATTAAAATTAAAAGCTTCTGCACAACAAAGGAAACTATAAGCAAGGTAAAAAGACAGCCTTCAGAATGGGAGAAAATGATAGCAAATGAAGCAACTGACAAAGAATTAATCTCAAAATATATAAGTAACTCCTGTAGCTCAATTTCAGAAAAATAAATGACCCAATCAAAAATGGGCCAAAGAACTAAACAGACATTTCTCCAAAGAAAACATACAGATGGCTAGCAAACACATGAAAAGATGGTCAACATCACTCATTATCAGAGAAATGTAAATCAAAACCACAATGAGGTACCATTTTACACCAGTCAGAATGGCTATTATCCAAAAGTCTACAAGCAATAAATGCTGGAAAAGGTGTGGAGAAGAGGGAACCCTCTTACACTGTTGGTGGGAATTCAAACTAGTACAGCCACTATGGAGAACAGTGTGGAGATTCCTTAAAAAACTGGAAATAGAACTGCCATATGACCCAGCAATCCCACTGCTAGGCATACACACCAAGGAAACCAGAATTGAAAGAGACATGTGTACCCCAATGTTTATCGCAGCGCTGTTTACAGTAGCCAGGATATGGAAGCAACTTAGATGTCCATCAGCAGACAAATGGATAAGAAAGTTGTGGTACATATACACAATGGAATATTACTCAGCCATTAAAAAGAATACATTTGAATCAGTTCTAATGAGGTGGATGAAACAGGAGCTATTATACAGAGTGAAGTAAGCCATAAAGAAAAACACCAATACAGTATACTAACACATGTATAGGGAATTTAGAAAGATGGTAACAATAATCCTGTATGCGAGACAGCAAAAGAGACACAGATGTATAGAACAGTCTTTTGGATTCTGGGAGAGGGTGAGGGCAGGATGATATGGGAGAATGGCACTGAAACATGTAAATTATCACATGTGAAATGAACCTCCAGTCCCGGTTTGATGCATGATACAGGGTGCTTGGGGCTGGTGCATTGGGATGACCCAGAGGGATGGGATGGGGAGGGAGGTGGGAGGGGGTTCAGTATGGAGAACACATGTATACCCATGGCAGATTCATGTCAATGTATGGCAAAACCAATACAATATTGTAAAGTAAAAAAGTAAATTAATTAATTAAAAACACAAAAAAAAAAAATCTTCAATAAATAAAGGGACAAGAAATGAAAAGGAAGGTTAAATGCATGGACAAATCTTTAAGTAGAAAAAGCAGCTTGTGGACCATCTGTGTGAAATTCATTAAAGAACATATTAGATCAGATATGGTTTTATAAACCATAATTAACAGCATACCAATAAAAAGGAAGGAAAATAACTTGGAGAGAAGATATAATAAGGGCTATACTGCTTATTTTTGCCTCAACATTGTGAAATTATAAAAAGGGTTATTTCACTGAAACTGACCAACTAAGAGGACATTTTAATATTTCTGAAATTTGTGGAATTATCTCAAAGCAAGTAAATGGAAGATGACATTTTCCCTTTATGTACTAATCGGTATTCTCCTGAACAATGTTGTGGTATTGCCAATTTTATATCAGTGTGCCCAGTTCTTAACCAGCATTAAGAAGTATTCTGATATGTGGACAACAGAAACAAACAAAATCAAACCAAGATTTTTGTCCCTAAAAGTTTATTTACTAAATGAAACTCTGAGATAATTTATTTAGTAATTGCCAAGTCATACTTGGGCTTCCCACATTAAAGAATCAGCCTGCCGCTGCAGGAGACATGGGTTCAATCCTCAGGTCAAGAAGATCTCCTGGAGAAGGAAATGGCAACTCACTCTAGTATTCTTGCCTGGAAATCCCATGAGCAGAAGAACCTAGTGGGCTACAGTCCATGGGGTTGCAAAAGAGTCAGACACGACACAGCAATTAAACAAGAACAAGCCATACTTAGTATCAATATATGGCTTGAAGTATACTAGATAAGTGGTAAGTATAGGAGTTGGAGTGGCAGGAAGATGATTCTCAGTGAACATGTCATGGATTTAAGGAAAGGGAGAAGAAGAGAGTCAGAGTTAACAGCATCATTAAGACTTTTGGTCTTAGTAGCAAGAAAAATGGCATCATGCTTTTCACTGGGGCCAGTGTACTGCACACCTTCAGGGTTCATTCCTATTGCTGGCTATGAACACAGTGTCCTTTGCCTGTGCAGAGAGACAGCTGTGAAGAGCAGCATAGAAGGGTCCAGAGAAGGAGGAGGCTAGGGGCAGGAAGCAATGGAAAAGGAAGAGGACTGCAATACCACTGGCCTCACACGCTCTGCTTTCACATTTTATAGAGTGCATGCATAAAAGCATAGACTCTGCTATTTTATCCTGATTAAATATTAACATGAAAATGTACAAGAAGCTTTTGACTCTCCACATTTTCCTAGAAGCCAGCCAAGTCTTTTAGGAAACGATCACATATCATGTTTAGAATAAAACCACTTTTATCAATTGAATGAAATGCTTAATTTGGGAAAAGATTAATGAGGCCAAGTGTAGGCGTTCTCTTAGATTCCTTTCAGGAACACGTCTGCCTCTCTTCATCTGATACCGTCCTATCTTTTCCACTTTGCCTTCTTGGGCTGTTATCTTTTCACTTCAAAACCTCAAACGCATGGGGTTGTTCAGCATAATGATGGTTCATCTACTCACTTACTGCAGCAAGTAATTGGGCCATGTGAGCTCCCTGTGAGCGAGTTAGGCCAGGCTTCACAGCTTATGATGAGACATCATTTGTTAAGCTAAATCATGGCTAAAACTACATTTAAAATGAACATTTTTTTTTTTTTTACTAACATCAACAAAGCAACTGTGTGTGTACATATGTATACAAATAAACTGTCTAGAATTAGAACTGAGAGTGCACAAAATTAGCACAAGAAAGGACCTGTCATAGTGTCACAGTCCCCTACTCTATAGCAGACTAGGTATTGGATACAAAGTACGCAAGTCAGAGAAGCCATAGCCAAGCGTAATTCCAAGAACAAAAACTCTGAAACTCTACTTATGAAAGCTGTCCTTTCTCCAAATTTATATTCATCCTTAAAACGCCTCCTAAGTCAGTTCCTGGGGATGTCAGTCAGGAAACCAATCTGCACACAATCTCTGAACAACACCAGCTTTTAAAAAATGTGGCTTCATTATTTTCAAGAGCCTGTAATACTCACCTTTTATGATTAAAGCTAAGCTTAATTTTCACTTGACCTCTGTATAATTTGTAATGAATCATAAATTTCTAAGAACAGGTTTTACAGTGATATTCATTCCACAGGACAGATACAGAAAAGGAGTGTTAACGCCAGTTAAAATGTGCTTCCATTTCGGCTTACACAAGCATTTGTCAATTCTTTTCTTTTAAGGTGTTTTAATTTTCCTTCAATTTCACAAGACATAGATAAGTTTGTTATTTAAGTAAGTATAATGTTTTTCTAGAAATGATACAGTGAAGCAAATGAAGTATGGAGGCAGAAAAGAGTTGGAATAACTAGGTGAAATTAAGGCAGGAAATGGTATCAGGCGTCAGCGTAGGGCAGAGCATGAGGGGCTTTGGCGGAAGATTCAAAGACAGAAGTTGTTCTCTTTTCCAGCTGTGGTATCATTCTCCAGGACACGAGGGCCAGGCACAGTACTGAAAACGTGAACTTTAATGTCTGTCTCTATAACAGTTAGGTGGTTAACAGCATGTGAGGGAACATAATTTTATTTTTCTCTGTGTTCTGCCCTGCAAACCTTGCCAGAACATTCATTTGTTTCCATTATGGCACAGCTATCTATCTAATAGGCAGCACAGCATCTCAGCAAGGGTCTGATTGCAGAGCATGTGCTCCCAAGTATGAATCATATGCCTAGCAGAATGCAACTGGAGAAGAATTACTTTAAACTTATTTTTGTTCACTCGCTAATCAGCAACGTGATGTCTAATAGCTTATACATGTACCTTAAAAAAACCCCAAAGCTTACAATTTTAACCACTCTTACCTTCACTTAACCCTTAACTTCCTACCTCATCTTCCTTAAAAATCTAATTGGGCTTCCCTTATACAGTAGGGCATCCAATTTTTAAAAGTCATGCTCTCTTTTATTACTATCAAATCAACACATAAAGTCCTGAGGATTAGGGCTTAGTTGTCTGAAAACTACATTTGAACAGCAGGGCTTTCAGTTAAATTTGACAATACAAAGATCCATTTGCTTTCCTGAATATCGCTGCCAGTTTTCACAATTGTTTTAATCTGCTTCTGGCTTTCAGTTTCTGAATACTTTTCATATGCCAGCTATTATGCAATGCACTTAATGGCCTGAAAGCAAAGATGAGCCATAAGTTGAAGACATATTATTTTTAATATTATTATTAAAAATTATTTATTTACTTATTTGGCTGCATCAAGCCTTAGTTGTGGCCCTTGGGCTAGGTTTCCCTGCAGCACGTGGGATCTTAGTTCCTCAACACATCACCTGCATTGGAAGGCAGATTCTTAACCACTGGACCACAAGGAAGTCCCTAAAGCTATCTTCTTAAGATGCTTCCTACTCTCAGTTTCATGATTGTACCCCACAGAAAATCTGGAAGCAGACAACAGGATGAAATTGACAAGAACAGCTCCATATTAAAAGAGGGGTTTCCAACTTCACTTCTACATACGTTAGAAATGATCTGGGGTAACAAAGAAGAAATTGATTTAGGAGACATTGGAGAGAGCACACCAAGAGTAAGTTTTCTAGCCAATCGCCACTGAGTAGAAATATAGGATGAGTGTTCGAGGGCTTCTGATTTCTCAAGAAAGGAGGCAAATCTATATTTTTATGGGAAATCTTCAAATATTTAGATGTGGGCAACATATCCATTGGATGAGGTGGTCGGATGTCATCACTGACTCAATGGACATGAGTTTGAGCAAGCTCCGGAAGTTGGTGATAGACAGGGAAGCCTGGTGTGCTGCAGTCCATGGGGTCTCAAAGAGTCAGACATGACAGACTGAATGAACTGAACTGAACATACCCATGTTTTAAATACACATCAAGACTTCCCATTACTGAACTGACAAACTAGAGTTGGAGCATCTTTTAAAAGAAGAGAGTGAGGCAGGTGCTCCCTGAAGAAGCCTGTGCAACTTGGCTCAGGATAATCAAAACCATAATGGGGAGTTCTTCTGATATGATAGCTGGATAAGGGAATTTGCCTAAACAGTTGGGAATAAAACACCAAGGGAAAGGAAATGGGATTAGGAAGCATACCCTGGATTTGGGGAGACCTGGGGAAAGTACAAGGCCTTTTGCCTCAAGGACAAATTAGCTCTTAGGTTCTGGAGTCCTCAGAGCAGAGAAATGGGATATGGCCTGATATGGACAGGAGCCCTGTGTGAAACAAACCTCTCCATGTCATTTCAAAGATTAAAGGGAAGTGGGGCTTGGAAGGAAGAAATGTACCCAGGAAGATCAAATACCTTGTCCAAGGACAACATAACCCACTAGTTGCAGGGTGGCATTAGAATAAACTTTCTGTCCTAAATATAATTATTTCTTGTAGGTCATTGATTCTTACTTCCTTGCTACTTTATTTATTTTCACTCCTAATGTTATAAAGGAAGAATGGTTCAATCTGTCATTTTCTTGTACTATGGGAAGTGTGAGAAAATGAAGATATTGGGGAGCTTTAGTATGTGAGATAACAAAAATGTATAAATACAAATGACTTAGATCCTAAATAAAGCCATGCAGATACAATTTTGCACTTTATGTATTTAAAAGAAGAAAGTAATATGATATAAAAACATCTGTATCTACATTTTTCTTGGAATTATTTCTTGATAGTTTATAATTAGCATTTTATGGTATCTGGTTTTCTGAACCCTGTATGATACATTTATCAAATAAATTTTATTAAATATATATATATATCCCTGTCCATCACCAACTCCCAGAGTTCACTCAGACTCACGTCCATTGAATCAGTGATGCCATCCAGCCATCTCATCCTTGGTCATCCCCTTCTCCTCCTGCCCGCAATCCCTCCCAGCATCAGAGTCCTTTCCAATGAGTCAGTTCTTCGCATGAGGTGGCCAAAGTACTGGAGTTTCAGCCTTAGCATCATTCCTTCCAAAGAAATCCCAGGGCTGATCTCCTTCAGAATAGACTGGTTGGATCTCCTTGCAGTTCAAGGGACTCTCAAGAGTCTTCTCCAACACCACAGTTCAAAAGCATCAGTTCTTTGGTGCTCAGCCTTCTTCACAGTCCAACTCTCACATCCATACATGACCACTGGAAAAACCATAGCCTTGACTAGACGGACCTTTGTTGGCAAAGTAATGTGTCTGCTTTTCAATATGCTATCTAAGTTGGTTATAACTTTTCTTCCAAGGAGTAAGCGTCTTTTTAATTTCATGGCTGCAGTCCATCATGGTAACAAAATAGTCCAAAATGCAGTATTTGGATGCAATCTCAAAAATGACAGAATGATCTTTGTTTCCAAGGCAAACCATTCAATATCACGGTAATCCAAGTCTATACCCCAACCAGTAATGCTGAAGAAGCTGAAGTTGAATGGTTCTATGAAGACCTAAAAGACCTTTTAGAACTAACACCCAAAAAAGATGTCCTTTTCATTATAGGACATTAGGGACATTATAGGACATTATAGGACTGGAATGCAAAAGTAGGAAGTCAAGAAACACCCGGGGAAACGGGCAAATTTGGCCTTGGAATACAGAATGAAGCATGCAAAGACTAATAGAGTTTTGCCAAGAAAATGCACTGGTCATAGCAAACACCCTCTTCCAACAACACAAGAGAAGACTCTACACATGGACATCACCAGATGGTCAACACTGAAATCAGATTGATTATATTCTTTGCAGCCAAAGATGGAGAAGCTCTATACAGTCATCAAAAACAAGACCAGGAGCTGACTGTGGCTCAGATCATGAACTCCTTATTGCCAAATTCAGACTTAAACTGAAGAAAGTGGGGAAGACCACTATACCATTCAGGTATGACCTAAATCAAATCCCTTATGATTATATATATATATATATATATATATATACACACACACACACAGATAGATATAGTTTCTGGGATGCATATACATTATATTAACACATGTTAATTGCAGAGAAGGCAATGGCAACCCACTCCAGTACTCTTGCCTGGAAAACCCCATGGACAGGGGAGCCAGGTGGGCTGCTGTCTATGGGCCTGCACAGAGTCGGACACGACTGAAGTGACTTAGCAGCAACACATGTTAAGCACTCTTGCATATACAGCAATAGCCATAACAGCAAATCACTTCATACCTAAATGGCAGTTGTTTCACTGTTCAGTTCTTTTTGACTTTCTTCTTTTCCCTCAAATTATTTATTGATTTTTCCTATAAATTTTACAAGCTCACCAAGTGTTCATTTTTTTAATACTTTCAGGATGATTACCATGAATAAAGGATCATTACAGTTTAAGTAAGAGAAATAGTCCTCAAAGAAATTTTAAAAATGCATTTAGGTTGCCAGTTAAACCTACAACTAATTGGCAATGATTTATTAATTATGCATTCTGCCACAGAAACAGTAAATGTTACACTAAGGAACATTAGGATGAAATACTTATATGGTAGAAGAGATTAAAAAGTAATTTTACCTAATAAACAGTAAAGTTCCTCTATATATACTTCCTCTAAAAGTTGTCGCAGGATGAGATAATAAGTATTGGCATTCAACCATGAAAATGAATAAAGTAGACTGCCTCTAAGGTGGGACATGTGTTCCTCTATGGCCATGTAAAAAGACTGCATGACTTTTCTTTTTAATCATATTGTCTGAAACCTCCCATGAACTGGTGAAAAAAAATAATCAAATTTACAATAGTCACAAAATGGATCACTTCCTTTCGGAGTCTGTATCTGAAGTAACGATAAATTCAAAATATAATAGGAGAAGAAAGATGAAACAAGTTAGAGAAATATCCTAAAATATGATAGTATACTAGGACAGGCAGCATAAAGAACTGTAGGAATTCTGGTTTCAAATCTGTAGTGTTTTTGGAAAAAAATTTTGTGTGTGTGTGAACAGGAAGTTTACTTGTTACATTATCAATAGACCAAGAATTTCAGGTCTGTACTATAATCAAGAGCTCGCCTGGTGGCTCACTGGTAAAGAATCCACCTGCCAGTGCAGAAGACCCAGCTTTCATCCCTGGGTTGGGAAGATCCCCTGGAGAAGGAAATGACAACCCACTCCAGTATCCTTACCTGGGAAATCCCATGACACAGAAGCCTGATGGACTACAGTCCATGGGGTTGCAAAAGAGCTGGACACAACTTAGTGACTAACAGGGCCTCCCTGGTGGCTCAGACGGTAAAGCGTCTGCCTGCAATGTGGGAGACTTGGGTTCGATCCCTTGGTTGGGAAGATCCCCTGGAGAAAAAATGGCAACCCACTCCAGTATTCTTGCCTGGAAAATCCCATGGATGGAACCTGGAAGGTTACAGTCATGGGGTCGCAAAGAGTCGGACACGACTGAGCGACTTCTTTTCACTTTTAAAAATTAACAAAATAGGATCTTTCCTGGTGGCTCAGGGGTGAAGAATGCCTGCCAATTCAGGAGACACTGGTTCCATCCCTAATCCTGGAAGAGTCCACGTGTGGGCAGAGCCACTAATCTTGGGTGCCGCAGCTATTGGGTCTGTGCTCTCGAGCCTGGGAGCCAGCACTGCTAGGTCCACGTGACAGCCGCTGAAGCCTGCGTGCCCTAGGGCAGGTCCTTGGCCACAAGAGAAGCTGCCACAATCAGAAACCTGCGCACCCAAGTAGAGAGTAGCCCCCGCCCTCCGCAGCTAGAGGAAAGCCCTCACAGAAACAAAGTCCGGGCACAGCAATAACTAAAATAAATTTAAAAAATTATTTTAAAAATTAGAAAATAATTTTAGTTCTGTATATTTAATCAGAACAGGATTACAAAATTATACTCCTTTATATTCTTCCAATTTCATTAGCTCTGTAGCTTAACTCCTGACTTTATGGGACTATAATTGTGTAATATATTGGAGTCTGATGGAAAGATTATTAAAAGCAAACATTAAAACACATTTATTGAAGTGAAAGAAATGAGAAATAGATTTGTGACTTGTTGTACATAATCTTCTTGGGGAAAGAAAAAAGTGCTGAGGTGTCCTAGGGTCACCACATTAAAGAATATTGTTCTGGACTGTCCATATGTAGCTCTGTAACCTCAGGCATATCAATTAACCTTTCTGTCTGCATAGCTATAAAATCAAGGTAATTGTGTATGACCTAACTCCATAATCAAGCCACACACATTTACTAAACACCTTCTATGTGCCAGTGCCTTTGTGAAAGGATAAGAATATAAGATATTGCTGAAGAACTGAAAACTATCATGTGTGTGAAAGCACTTTGTCAAGGATAATACATTAGGCAAATAACTATGTTACACTACCAAATTCATAAATGCTTTTCTAGAAAGGCCAGGAGCACCTAGCTGTCACCTCAAATGGGCAGGAGGATCTTTATTTGGCAAATTTTACAAGCAGAACCTTGCCTTAGAAAAATAAAATACAAGACAGTTATCAGGAAGAAAAAAATAGAATAGAAAATAAGTAACTGGCTCTTAACCAGGAAGGAGAAAGGACAGCAAGGCAAATGAGAAAGCAATCACTTCTTTTAGACTCTAAATTCACAAGGACTGATAATCTGGGAATATCAAGAAAGTGTTAAAATTGCCTCTCAGCTTAATATTCCCATGACAAAATAGGAAAATCATAATGGAAAATTTCTCTTCAGTTAAATAAAGAAAAGAAAAGGACATTAAAAAATATCAACCTCACTACAAAGAGAGAATAGGAAAAATGAACTGTTACTATGCAATGTGAGACATCCACTGAGAACAGTAAAGATGACAATTTTGATAATAAGGCTTAGAGAGAGAGAGAGACCACAATAAGAACACAAACTTCTGTTTTGACAAAGCCTACAGTTAGTGAGATTTCAGATTCTAGACTTTCTGACTCTTCATCTTTCCAGAAATTTTACCACTGTTAGTTACAACATCGAAAATAACATTGCATAACATTACTTGGCAGTTCCAGCAATACACTGGATTACAATGAAAACTAGAAATGCATAAGTCCCCTTAAGCAATATTCTCTTAGATTCCAAGGAGTGTGATGTAAGGAGCAGGTGGGCTAGGCTATCAAAACAGCTTTGGGTGAGGATGCAACAAGCAGAGCAGATCTTCTCTTCTGTGTTCACTATTGCCCCAAGTAAAGGAGTAATTCCACATAGGAGAAGTCTTCAAAGAAATGGAAACATTCAACAGGGTTATGAGATTTCCAAAAGTTGGCCTATTTAACTGAAACATAACCATCCCTCACTTTATAGAAAAGATAGATTTCAGAAGACGTGACCAAAGTGAATCCTTTTAAAATCACTGGCATCTTTTTTAGAGTCAGGGATTCATTTCCTAAGGGAAAAATAACCCTTCAGTTGGAAATAAGATGGTGAGTCAGTATTGAAGTATTATAAATACTCATTAAGACGTAGTCAATAATGCCCATTATCAATTCACATTGCCAGAATTTCTCTCATGACTAGTGGCTGCCTAAAACATCGTTTCTGATACTTCTGAAACTTTATTCTTAAATTCTTTGCTGCCTTCTCCCAAAGTTTAGATTGTCTAATAGATCTTAATTACATTTTCAACAGAGTTTTAAATCAAACATGCTATTATTCTAATTTAGACATTCTGTAAATTTAAGGTTACAATCTAATCAATTTCTATTCTCTGTCAACTTGGGGAAATGAAACAGAGTTTAAATTTCCTTATTCATTCTGTCACTTAGATCTCTAATTAATCTTTCCTGCATGCATACGTAGTCCCTTCAGTTATATCCGACTCGTCGGGACTCTATGTACTATAGCTGACTAGGCTGCTCTGTCCATGGGAGTCTCAGGCAAGAACGCTGGAATGGGTGGCCATGCCCTCTCCCAGGGAATCTTCCTGACCCAGGAGTCAAACCCGTGTCTCCTGTGTCTTGTGCACTGCCAGCGGATTCTTTACCGCTGAGTCACTGCGGAAGCCCTAATCTTTCCTATCAGGTAGCAGTAAACACTAGCCAAAGGACTTGTGGCCTCAGCTGTTCTGGAACGCTCTCAGTATTGGGCCATCGAGCCACACAAACCTTCATGTCTATTAACAGCTTGAAATTAGAGTCAAAAGATGTCACAGAAGCTGATGAGGCAAAAACAAATAATATAAACAGTCAGATTTAGATGAAAATCCTTTCAATTGGGAATATTTTATTTTCTCAGAGATATTTCATTATACTATCACAAGAATATAATTATTTAATAATTTTAATGAAATTCAAGGGTCATAATGCCAAAGATGTCAGAATGCAAAAATAAAACCTCAAAATAACCAGTGTTATCCAGCAGATTTTAAAAATTGTATTTTTTAACAAAGCAAAAGAAATCAACAGGTGAGAAAATGACTTGAGGTTCATGAATGTTAAATGCCCTTTTCTTGACACTTGGAGAAAATGATAGAGAGGTCAAAGGGGAAAGAACTCATCAGTATATTACTTACTTCTTTATATCCAAAGATGATGCGTCCATCCATGAGGAGGGTTGCTTGGAATGTGAAGCTTCCCAGGTTGTAATTATCCTGGAGATGTACATGGTCCCATTGGACAACAAGTGCTGTGCCTTGTTGGAACAGAAGAAATGCGATGAGAAAAATCAATCAATCAGTTCTGGTGGGAATCTTCACAAAAGCATGGATCTAACTTTCTCATCTAGAAGTTGTGCTACTTGAATTGTATATAGTTAATTGGAATTCTGTTACTGAAATAGCATTTGGGATATTTATAAAGAATTGAGTATTCTCTAAATCTGACCTCATACTGAGGTTAATATTGAGCCCAGTATGGGGGAATTTTGCCTTAGGAAGTCCATTAATGTTAATGGGTTTACTGTCTGCTTAAATTTCCATGAGCCACTTTCAAAATGCAACCCAAGTGACTTGAATGAACTTCAAATACATTTGACAAATGCTGAGAGAGAAAGGAACATGTTCAGGGAAGCTAGCATCACTTCTAACAGACTTGAAGATGTCTTTTCCACATTTACAATTATACTCTTCCATGCTGAAGAAATTTCTTTAACACTAATGGGAACTGTCTTCTTTTATTCACAATGCCTGCACTTCTGTCTTTGCAGTATTGCTTCTAGAAGGTTGCAAAGTAGCTTTAAGTGCCCCAGGCTAAGATTTCTGAAGCCCCCTTGAAGTACACTGGGATGAGTCTTCAGTGCTATATACCACAGCCTGATAAGTCAATCTGCCAATGTTTACTATAAAATTATTAACATGAAATATTAATTGAAACACAGCTGAATAGCCACCAATGAGACAACAAGGATGAATCTGGAGGGGCATTAAGCTAAGTGAAATAAGCCAAAAAGAGAAAGAGAAAACTGCCTGGTATCACGTTCATGTGAAATCTTAAAACAAAGCAGGGACTAGAGTCTGGGGCAAACACAAATGCTAGCAAAAGGATACCAACTTCCACTGATATAACAAATAAGGTCTGAGGATCTGATGTATAACACAGGACTACAGTGTCTGGCACTGGAGGTATGTGTGCTTGCCCAGTCGCTCCAGCCATGTCCAGCGCTGCAACTCCATGGACTGTAGCCTGCCCGGCTCCCGCGTCCATGAGATTCAATTCTGGACAAGAATACTGGGGTAGATAGCCGTTCCCTTCTCCAGGGGAATCTTCCCGATCCATAGATCTAACCCATGTCTCCTGCATTACAGGTGGATTTTTTACTGTTGAGCCACAGGGGAAGCCCAACACTGTATATATATGATATAATCAAAATTTACTGAGAATGAAACCTAAAGAGTTCACATCAGAAAAACAAAAGGTACATATGTGAGGGATGAATATGTTAGTTAATTTGATGGTAGAAATTCTTTTCCAATGTCTACATATATCAACTTATCACATTGTACACTTTAAATACAGAAAAGTATTTGTTTGAGGTAAAACTCCATAAGTAAAAACATTATTTTTGACTTTTACTTTGGTATGTTTAGTCATAAGCAGCACTTAAGACATAGCCCTGTTTTAAGTGAAAACCCATGTCTCTGCCTTTCATGGGCATCTCTGTATCTCTAGTGAAATGAAATGAAGTTGCTCAGTCGTGTCTGACTCTTTGAGACCCCCGTGGACTGTAGCCTACCAGGCTTCTCTGTCCATGGAATTCCCCAGGCAAGAATACTGGAGCGGGGTTACCATTTCCTTCTCCAGGGGATCTTCCCGACCCAGGGATCAAACCTGGGTCTCCCGCATCGGAGGCAAACATTTTAACCTCAGAGCCACCAGGGAAGCCTAGTACTTTTTTTTTTTTTTTTAATTGGAAAAGGCAAGAGGACAGTAATAGCCAGGAAATTTTCCATAACTGTAGAAGTAAAAGGGTCTTCTGATCATAAAATGCCTCTTAACAACTGCTTCTTTTCCTTCACATGTGTCCACACCTTTTAAGATCTGGTCTCCTCCTAATTCCTATCCTTGCTAATCTCTATCTTCACTAATTTCAATCAGCACTTCGATGGTGCAGAGAAAACACCGAATTGGCAGGCAGATGATCTAGACTTGGGTCCTGGCTCTCACACTTTTTGTGTGACCTTGGACACAATCTGCTTGAACCTGTATCATCTGCAACATGGGAAGACTAATTTTCACTTTCTAGAGATTTCTGCATTCAGCTCCCAAATACATAGTTTCTGCAAATTCTTGTGCATAAAAGAGGTCTACCTCTTTTTGAGTAACTAAATGTTTTTAATGCAAATTCTGAAGATGATATTCTCCACGTATTATTATAGCAGGCTTTTTAAAATAATACTAAAATGTGGGAATAAGTTTCACATTATGTCCTATTACAGCTCCTCCAACATTTGTTAATTTAAGTGATTCTACTGGTAGGATTGCTGTTGTTTAGTTGCTAAATAATGTCTGACTCTGTGACTCCATGGAATGTAGCCCACCAGGCTCCTCTGTCCATGGAATTCTCCAGGCAAGAATACTGGAGTGGCTGGCCATCTCCTCCTCCAGGTGATCTTTTCAGCCTAGGGATCGAACCCCTGTCTGCTGCCTCTCCTGCATTGGTAGGTGGATTCTTTACCACTTAGCCACAAGAGAGGCCCACTAGTAAGATTAGTTGAGTGTAAAAGTTATCCTTAAATGTTAAAATTACCTACATATCTCTATTTTGTTTTATGAAATAATCAATATTTCAAGTTTCAGCTGTTATTAAATCTAATAGTCCACAGGTTACGGAGAGCGACTTCTAGAGCCACAGTCTTATATTTCTCTTAGCAGATAATGATCACATAATGCTCTCTAGGTAGCACTTAACACAGGAAGCAACTAGATAAGTGAATCAAAAACATTTTCTTTGGTCAGCTATGATGTAGGAGAATAACCTGTCAAGAGCAAACCTTGGACTCAAGCATGGAATTTACCAAAGAGCTGGGTTAGAGTGGTGCATCTCTTGGCTTATGACTGACAATCATATGTTGTTTCTCTGATGTTGGACACAGAATTTAATGGCACAGTTCCTCCTGGTGGAGCTGAAGTTGTTATTTAAGTTCATGTTACAGACTATATGAGTTGCTGCACCATCCTATGTGCTTAATGGAACTGAGCAGCTGGAACTTAGTATTGCTAGGGTGATCATACTTTCTGATCAGTAGTGGATGTCGATTTTTTAACCTCCAAAATTAAACAACGCAAGTAGGCTGATCTAGGGGCATTTGAGGTCACTGTTAACTCCAAATTTTCTGATTCTATGTTTGATTAGGTTTATGATTTTAGTGAGAATTATGCTTGTAGTCTGGTCTTTATGAGCCATCAAATTATTTTTCTAATAAAATATTTAGTTTTATAACTTTTCTAGTTCTTGTGCATTAATATTCTGTGACTTCCTTACACTCCAGTAGTTATCTAGGCTGGCTATCATATCTGGAAGCATTGTCCGATTTTTAAAAGCTAGTGCTTTTATGGGAGAAGGCAATGGCATCCCACTCCAATACTCTTGCCTGGAAAATCCCACGGACGGAGGAGCCTGGTAGGCTGCAGTCCATGGGGTCGCTAAGAGTTGGACACGACTGAGTGACTTCACTTTCCTCTTTCACTTTCATGCATTGGAGAAGGAAATGGCAACCCACTCCAGAGTTCTTGCCTGGAGAATCCCAGGGATGGGGGAGCCTGACGGGCTGCTGTCTATGGGGTCGCACAGAATCGGACACGACTGAAGTGACTTAGCAGCAGCAGCAGTGCTTTAATACTTGCAGAAATTTTACCTTGGAAGAACTGTTCTAAACTGCTGCTGTCTCCTCTAGAGAAGTTTTGCTTTCCTAAAATGCTGAGTTTCCCTCCTTAAGCACTCCTTCAATGACCCTGACCAATCAGAGCTGGAAATATTTCGGTAAGTTGCTCTGGTATGAAAGGACTTTGTGAAGATTCTTACAGTATTGGAAAGTGCTTCTATCATTTAATGAAACACAGAAATTACTAGCTTTTATTATTATAAGAACTCAGTATTCCCATCGATTACTACACAGAAGATATTTCAATAAAGTAAAAATGTAATAGTTCTTGAGTATTTGTACTTTCACAAGTCTCAGAATTAAAAATCATTTTACATACTTAATTTTTTTCATTTATTCATTCATTGTATAATTATTGAGGACCTACTGTGTATTGAGTTCTTGTGCCAGGTATGCAAGAGAAAATCATTTCTTATAAATAGCCACTGCCATTTAGAATCCAATTGAAGTGGCACATATCAATTTTTCAAAATCATTTTAATAAAGGTAAAATTTAACTATGGAGCTACTTAGGCACAAGATATATGAGAGAGTGTATGGGGAAGGAGACACTATGTTTTATGATTTTGATGTTAACGATATAAAAACTTGATCATCAGAAGCTTGTGTCCATGACTAAATGTCCCCAACATCATGTAGTAAGTGACAAAGCTTGGAAAATACTCAACTTTCTTAACTATATAGGGTAGATTCCTTAGGTGATTCAGGAGATAAGCTTCAGATAAGTTGTTCACTGTAGCTCTGTGTCAAGTATAATCAAAATCTGCTTGTATATCTTTGACCCTTTGTACCTCAATTTCCTTTAAGTGGGAGGACAGAATATAACAGTTCTTAACGTAAGGGAAGGAAATAATTATTATGGTTAACATGTAGAGTTAACTTCATTTATTGGAGCACACTTTGGTGTTATTCAAATTGTTTGAAATCTGTTTCTCAAAGTGCACATCTGAATGTGTTTAGTGGTCTTTCTCTTTCGCTATTTTGACTTGTAAAATGGCTTTATCACACAGGTCAGATCTCTTTCAGCAAAGTGATGTCATTTTCCCAAAGCTGAGGTCACCAGTAAGTCTATGCTACCCTACGGTTAATAGGGAGACCTTGGTTATTAAGGCAAGATAAGAGGAGAAATAACTCTGTTCAGGCCACATGCTTCTATTTTTTAAAAGATGATTCTCATTTGGGCAAATAAATAATATTTTTGTATTTTAAAGAGTACAGAAATTTCTGTTTTAAGTTTCCAAACAAACTCTCTTTTCCTATAATTTCTTTTTCTATCATAGTTACAGCTTTCACTAAGATGTAGACATGAAAATTCATTTGTTTTCAGGAACATAAATTTCTTACTTAGGTTTGGGGGCATTTAGTGACAACTGAGCTGAACTGAATTGACACAGTCTACATCTTCCTTGACTATTTTGTGTGTTCCCCTAAAGAAGTCGTAGGGAGAGACCGTTGTCAGTATACACGATAAAACTTAACAGCTCTATTTCATATTTCAAAGTCAGGAAAACTTTTTCCTTAAGTGAATTTTGTTGTTTAGTTGCTGAGTTGAGTCTGACTCTTTTGCAACCCCATGGGCTGTAGCCACTAGGCTCCTCTGTCCATGGGATTTCTGTACTGGACCGGGTTGCCATCTCCTTCTCTAGAGGATCTTCCCTACCCAGGGATCAAACTCACATCAACTTGGCAGGTGGATTCTTTACCACTGAGCCATCTGGGAAGGCCAAGTGAATTTTAATTACTCACTATCCTATATTTTCTGGAGAAGGAAATGGCACCCACTCCAGTACTCTTGGCTGGAAAATCCCAAGGACGGAGCAGCCTGATAGGCTACAGTCCATGGCGTTGCAAAGAGTCAGACACGACTGAGTGACTTCACTACTACACTATCCTATATTTTCAAAACATACAAATAGTTTATAAGTTTTAGAAATTTAATATCAATATATTATGCCATTTGTCTCTACTTAAAAATCAGAACTAAAAAATTTTCCTTATTTACTTCTTTTCAGTAGGAAGGACTTACTTCAAATAACATCAAATAAATGTGTTTGCTCTGTTCAAAACAATGTTTGCTGTAACTCATTTATTATATTCCCTAATACATGTTAACAAATGTTTGTTAAATGAGCAAATGAATGAATGAATACATGAGTGACATTTAAGCATATACTTTATCTACTTATTATAGTATTACCTGGTGCAGTATAACATTTGTTACCTCAGGCTATTTGCATCAAACAGTTAACAAATCCAGTCTAAACCCAAGATTACAAAAATATTAATATGAATCTGATGATCAGTGTTTATAAGTATACATTCAGTAAAATATAGGCTAACCAACACATACCATTATCAAAATATCTGACAGTTGAATTTCTGGATACACTGGGATCAAAATTTGCCATTAAAGGTGCTATGTACTGTGTGGCTGTTAGCATTCGGTGCACAACTTCACCAGTGTATATGAAACCTGTAATTAGAAAAACAGGAACTTGTTAAGAGAAAAACAGAATATTTTAATTAAAATACCCTGACTCAACTTCAGTTACATTTGGAAAAAAAAATCACAATAGCTAAAAAAGAAACATAATATCTTAATATCTGATCAGCAATAGTTGAGTCTGGATTAATATGGTAGCAGACTAGTACACAATATGGTAGCAGAATAATAATCAGAAACCTATTATATGTACAATTTTAACTGTGGGAAAGTGACTACTATCCAGAGAGGTTATTAGGGTGAAAAGGCTAGTATAGTACTGTAAGTAATCCAAACATTAAATCTGCCTTTAGTGATCCCTTGTTATTTTTATACTAGTCAAACAGGTAAGTTCAGTTTACAAATGAATGTATTCTCATGATGTTCAGTTACACATTCTTAATCTCAGTTTAGGACATTTTAGTATTCATACATACATATATTTAATACTAAAATGCGGAAAGTATTTTGAACCATCTATTCGAAGTTGAAAGGAGGCTAAGCACTCATGGATAAACTTCACATTTTTCAGATTGCTCAAGTAGCACCGTAGCAAGGAGTTAGTCTATATGTTTGCAGATAAGATGGTAAACCACTGATAATGCATAAATACCTCTCTATTTAGAAAGTTATCGATGTCAGCCTATTCCAGCTATTGGATAACGAGAGGGAATTTACTATGGAGAACTTCATCTTGAATTAAATTTCAATAGCTCCCATGTTACAACTCTACCCACTTTCAATTATTCACACTGGGTTTATTTACTTTGTGGATTATCCATGACAAATTGTTAATCCTATGCTGGCTTCTGGCCTCCAAGGTCTTCAGCTGCCTAAAAGGAGAGTCAGCTCAGGGAATACTAATTTCTAATGTTAAACTAGGAAGTGCACAATTAAGAACATACAAAAACATACATATACACACATTATTACAAAATAAAATTCAAAGCAAGTTATTTGTGACAACACAATTGTAATGTTTAGGTAATCATAAGTTAACTACATATCTGGGGTTACTATAGACCATTTTTATATTAATATTTTCATAAGAATTAATTTTAGAAAAACCAGAATTTTTAAAAAACCACAAAATTATGTAGAATTTAAACCCCTAAAAGTGTAAAACTTTTATCTCACTTCATGGTTTGAATAAAGCTTTCATTAGCATATCATGGCCCTCATTGTTTCAGATTCTCTATTGTAATTTCTAGTAAGTCATTGGAGAATTAAATCTGTAGTTTGTTATTGTTGTTTAGTTGCTAGGTCATGTCCAACTCTTGTGAGACGCCATGGCCTGTAGCCCCTGGGCTCCTCTGCCCATGGAATGTTCCAGGCAAGAATACCACAGTGGGCTGCCATTTCCTTCTCCAGAGGATATTCCTGACCCAGTCTCCTGCATTGGCAGGCAGATTCTTTATCACTGGGGCACCACGGAAGCCCTATGTCTGTAATTATTTAGTTTGAAAACAATTTCTGTCTTTCCAGCAGTGTCTTCTTTCCTTTGACTTCCTTTCTATTTTTTAACCAAAGGCATAATTTAATTATAGCCACTCAGCTTTTAAAAAGATACTTAAACTGGTAAAATCTTTAGCATGTCACAGTCATCAATTACTCTTTGTTTCTCATTCACAAAAAAAAAAAAAAAAAACTTTCAAAATAAATTCTCAGTGTCTTGAGCAGAACTTTGTAATTTGCAATGTCACACAGCTCAAGTGTACTAAAAGATGACAGTAGAGTGAAACAGTCATTGCTTTTATTAGATTTCTCTGTAGATTCTCAGAGTCACGCTCTCAGTGTTCAAAGTCCAACATCCTTAAAATTATAAAGATGAAGAGTGACTATTTTTCAGGGTCTGCGATTTTTTTCTCTTATCCTCACCAGTGTGCCTTTTACAATTTCACCATTAAAAGGAATACAACGATTCTATAAATGTAATCTTTTAAGGAAAAGATTGATTTACACTCTGAAAGTGTTCTTTCAGGGTCAATATCTCTGGATAGTTATTCCTCTACTTTAAATTTTCCATGTACAAATAAGAGAAACTGATTGATTTAAAGAATAAGGAGAGCAGTAATTCAACGCAGTAAGATAATTTTAAATCAATACAATATTTATTCACTGAAACAACTACAGTAAGAAATTGCAGCAGCAATTCCTAAAAACAGAATTGAAAAATGCTGTCATAAAGATTTCAGATACATAATTCTCACTATTAGTTTTTAAAATAAATAAGATTACATTTATTTCATAGATTTCCCAAAACATTATTCTCCATTCTATATAACCCATTTTCAGATCACAAGAATCACTATCTCTTGCTTCCTCTCATCAGGAAAAAGTTTTCCAGAACTAGAATTTCTCAGATTTCAAAGGTGAAGTCTCAAACCGTTCCCAAATAACTAAGTGAAAAGATGAAAGAATTTGCTAGTGTGTAAAAGCTATATTTACAATAACATTAAACTATAGGAGTATTACAATTGCTACAACTTCTGCTCACAAGTAGAGAAGTGAAACTGCTCAGTCGTGTGAGACTCTTTGTGATTCCAAGGACTTTAGCCTAGCAGGCTCCTCCGTCCGTGGCATTTTCTAGGCAAGAGTACTGGAGTGGGTTGTCATTTCCTTCTCCAGGGGATCTTCCTGACCCAGGGATCAAACCCAGGTCTCCTGCATTGCAGGCAGACACTTTGCCCTCTAAGCCACCAGGGTAGACCCACTAACAAGAAGCTGCTACCATAATTTCTAGCACATCTGCCACTGTGACTAACCTGCTGCCATGATAGATTCCACTACTCCACACAATGAGTTTAATTCTGCTAATTCAGAGAATATTTGTTTTCTTTAGCCATATGAAACCCAGTTCCTCCATTATCTTAGGTTAGTTCTTAATGATGATAAAGTAAAATGCTTGAATGTAGCCATGGGCCCTACTGAGTTCTCCTTACACTCCTAAGTTTTAAAAATATCATTTCAGAAATGATTAATAACTGAGTGGAGAGAAACCTTCCAGGCCTGCTGAGAGCAGGGAGGAAGTGTAATCAGGTGCTGAATAAGAACCAGCTATGCAAAGTAAAGCATCCTTTATTTGAATAAATTTTTTCCAAATCTTCAAAAGCTACCTATAATCCATTTAGACATTTGTCTCTTGTCTTTAGTTGTCTAGAGCATGTCTAGTTGTACAGAAAAGATATTTCATTTTTCTGGTCCTTCATATTTTAAGGTAATTTAAGTAACATATATTTACTGTTTTTTTAAAAATTTTTTTTTTCTTCAAGCTTGGTTGTAGCCACTTGAAAAGCTGATCACAAAATGTCTCTTTTACTTATTACATGCTTCTATTTTAAATAGAATTAATCTACCTGGTCATAAGATTTGTAGAAAAGTGGTTATTACTGAGCAAATGTGTAACTCAGTGATACTTCCACTTAAAAGTCCAAATAAGAGAAACAAATGTGTTTTGGTTTTTGAATTTCAACAGTTACACACTTTTCTTGGAAAAGCTTTTCATTTCTAAGCCAAGTTCTGAGCTCAGCTATAACTGACAGATTTTCTCTTGCAACTGAAGGATCTACTTGGCTATTTCTGTAGATGGTCTCCAGTCACTTGAATAATCTGTAGTTTTAAATTTGTACACCTCCTCAAGCCTTTGAGATTTCTATCACTGTAAGTCCTGATATGAATAACCCCGACACAGTAATTATATATTTACTAATCATGATTAAATATTTATTAACCACAAATATTATTGTGATAATTGTGAGATTAACCAATACCTATATGGTGCTGGTTCGCTTTAATCGTGTTCTACTCTTTGTGACCCCACAGACTGTAGCCTGTCAGTCTCCTCTATCCATGGGATTTTCCAGGCCAGAATACTGGAGTAGGTTGCTATTTCCTTCTCCAAGGGATCTCTCTGACCCAGGGACTGAACCCACATCTCTTACATCTCCTGCATTGACAGGAGGGTTCTTTACCACTAGCGCCACCCAGGTACCCCTTTCCAATAAAGTCTTGTGCTTTGTCAGTACATGTGTCTTCCTGGACAATTCATTTTAGAATATTAAAGAAGAGCTTGCTCTTGGGTCCTGGAAGGGGTCCCCCGCAGGTAACAGTTTCACTCAGAGGGTGGCACACACAGAAAGGGCCTGGAAGCTGCACGCATACACCCTTCCCCTTTCCTTTGCCTTATGTATCTCTTCTATTCAGGTGTTCCTGAGTTGTATCCTTTAAAACAAACCAGTGTGAGTATGAGTGAAAGTTGCTTAGTTGTGTCTAACTCTGCAACGCCATGGACTGTAGCATGCCAGGCTCCTCTGTCCATGGAATTCTCCAGACAAGGAGTGGACTGGGTAGCTGTTCCCTTCTCCAGGGGATCTTCCCAACGCAGGAGTCAACCTGGGGTTTTCTGAATTTCAGGTGAATTCTTTACCAGCTAAACTACCAGGGAAGCTCCAATACCTATATGTATGCATGCTAAGCTGCTTCAGTTGTGTCCAGCTCTTTGCAACCCTGTGGACTATAGCCTGCCAGGCTCCTCTGTCCATGGAGGTGCTCCAGGCAAGAATACTGGAGTGGGTTACCATGCCCCTCTCCCAGGGGATCTTCCTGACCCAGGGACTGAGCCCATGTATCCTATGGCTCCTGCAGTGAAGGCAGATTCTTTATCACTGAGCTACCAGGGAAGACCCCAATACCTATATGGGCCTTACCAATTACATTATTTTTATATATTCTCTTCAGTGTATCCTTATAATAACTTTGAAAGGAATTACATTATTGATTTTGTTGTTGTTTGATCACTAAATCATGTCTGACTCTTTGTGACCCCATAGAATGTAGACCACCAGTCCCCTCTGTCCATGGGATTCTCTAGGTAGGAGTGGGTTGCATTTCCTTCTCCAGGGGATCTCCTCCACCTGGGGATTGAACCTGCATCGCAGGTGGGTTCTCTACCTCTGAGACACCAGGGATGTCCACATTATTAATATTAGTATTATTATTATTAGGCTTCCCAGGTGGCACTAGTAGTAATGAATCTATGTACCAATGCAGGAGATGCAAGTTTCCATTTATTAAATGAAGCATGTAATGAAGCTGGGTAATTTGCTTAAAGCCACATGGCTAGAATTGGTCTCCAAATTTTACGACCTCTTCACAACATACTTTAGAATGCATTATGTGTCTGTTACTAGACACTATGCCTCACTGGATTTCATTCTTAAACAAAGAGTTTGAGGAAGAAAAGAACTGTTGTCTCTGTGTAAGTTCCAACGCCTCCACCTTAGAGCAGAGGGTCAGTCCTCTTAAGTCCTGCTACTTTTGCTATACTGCTTCAGCTTCTATTCTTTTAACTGCAAATTGTATGAATAGATTTAAATTAGATTCCTCTAGTGAAAGTCGATCAGTCATATCCAACTCTTTGTGACCCCATGGACTATATAGTCCATGTGGACTCTTACCAACTGAGCTAGGAGGGATGCCCTTTATTACAGTCCCCCAAAGGACTCTCAATGGTTAGGTGAATGACATATGAGTAGAGAATTTATTTAATGGTGAAATCAAGTTATTTCTACTAATTTTACTTAAGTTCTTTGACTTTATTGTTTTTAAGTTTCTCGGCCTTTCTGTGCCTCAGTTTTCTAATCCATTAAATGGAGGAATAATCATATCAATATCATTATGATGGCTGAATGAGTTAATCAATAAAAAACACCCAAAGACAGTGTTTAAAACAAAAATGTGCAAGAAAAACCAATCAATTAAATTCTCTCTAGAGGGGATGGGAGGGAGACCCAAGAGAGAGGGGATATATGTATACTTATAGCTGATTCACATACTATATGGCAGAAACCAACATAACATTGTAAAGCAATTATCCTCCAATTAAAAAATAAATTTAAATAAAACAAAATAAAATCTCTCTAATCTTCACCCCTTGAAGACTTTTCTGCCTAACACCTACTAGTTGATATACCTATAGTAGGACACGTATGTAAATTCAAAGCTGTGCTTCAGACTCAAATGATATGATATATGTTTCCTTGCATTATTCTAGTTTGGGTTACGGGGTACTACTGGACCTAACTCCAAGACAAGAGGTAACGAAAGAGCTTTAATGTCAAAAGTTCTGCATTTGTGTAGATCTGTATTTCCCTACATTCTAATGGAATAAGTACGTTGTAAAAATATCAACTTCCTATTGGTTGTCAATTGTTGTTTCAAATAGGAAGTGTCACAGTAATGAAGGAAGCCTGAAGAGGCAGTCATCACCTATGAAACATTCTATAAAGCTTTAATGTGTAAAGGGCTACCTAAAATAATTCACTTCATCATTCAATTGACATTTTTGACCCCAGAGGAAAAGCTGAAGCTGATGGGTATGCCTGCAGGGCACTGAACTTTACAGTTAAATGCTGCCTTTAGAGTACAAATGACAATGGGGTATGCCACTGTTGCTACCTTTATGAGATGTGTACTATGAACGCTACACGTTCTTCAAAGAGATCTGAAATTAATGACCTTTTATCCATGAAGACTTACAGAGTAGATTCCTCATACTGATCTTTCCTTAACTTTATACATGACCTGTCCCATTTCTATTCATGAAGAACTGAGTTGTTTAATAGGGTATTGTTTGTGGTTGTAGTTTTATCAGTTATGTCAAAGAATGCTCAAACTACCGCACAAATGCACTCATCTCACACGATAGTAAAGTAATGCTCAAAATCCTCCAAGCCAGTCTTCAACAATATGTGAACCATGAACTTCCAGATATTCAAGCTGGTTTTAGAAAAGGCAGAGGAATCAGAGATCAAAATGCCAACATCCATTGGATCATCAAAAAAGCAAGAGAGTTCCAGAAAACCATCTATTTCTACTTTATTGACTATGCCAAATGGGGTGGGAGGTGGGAAGGGGTTCGGCACTGGGAGATTGTGTACACCTGTGGCTGATTCATGTCAATATATGGCAAAACAAATACAGTATTGTAAGGTAGAATAAAGTATTTAAACAAACAAACAAACAAACAAAGCCTTTGACTGTGCAGATTGCTACAAACTGTGGAAAATTCTGAAAGAGATGAGAATACCAGATCACCTAACCTGCCTCTTGAGAAATCTGTATGCAGACCAGGAAGCAACCGTTAGAACTGGACATGGAAAAATAGACAGGTTCTAAATAGGAAAAGGAGTACGTCAAGGCTGTATATTGTCATCGTACTTAATTAACTTCTATGCAGAGTACATCATGAGAAACGCTGGACTGGAAGAAACACAAGCTGGAATGAAGATTGCTGGGAGAAATATCAATTACCTCAGATATGCAGATGACACCACCCTTATGGCAAAAAGTGAAGAGGAGCTAAAAAGCCTCTTGATGAAAGTGAAAGAGAAGAGTGAAAAAGTTGGCTTAAAGCTCAACATTCAGAAAACGAAGATCATGGCATCCAGTCCCATCTCTTCATGGCAAAATGCTGCAGAAACAGTGTCAGATTTTATTTTTGGGCTCCCAGATCACTGCAGATGGTGACTGCAGCCATGAAATTAAAAGACGCCTACTCCTTGGCAGGAAAGTTATGGCTGACCTAGACAGCATACTCAAAAGCAGAGACATTACTTTGCCACAAAGATCCATCTAGTCAAGGCTATGGTTTTTCCAGTAGTCATGTATGGATATGAGAGTTGGGCTATAAAGAAAGCTGACTGCTGAAGAACTGATGCTTTTGAACTGTGGTGTTGGAGAAGACTCTTGAGAGTCACTTGGACTGCAAGGAGGTCCAACCAGTCCATCCTAAAGGAAATCAGTCCTGACTATTCATTGGAAGGACTGATGTTGAAGCTGAAACTGCAATACTTTGGCTACTTGATGGGAAGAACTTACTCACTGGAAAAGACCCTGATGCTGGGAAAGACTGAAGGCAGGAGGAGAAAGGGATGACAGAGGATGAGGTGGTTGGATGGCATTACCGACTCAATGGAAATGAGTTTGAGTAAACTCCAGGAGTTAGTGATGGACAGGGAGGCCTGGTATGCTGCAGTCCATGGGGTCACAAAGAGTAGGACACGACTGAGCAACTGAATTGAACTGGTGTTTATGGTGGACAACTTGTTTGAAGCAAACAAATGAAGTTTGTGCATAATTCAACTTGCATTTTGCAAAAATGCCATTTTATGAATCATAATACATTATCCCATGCTATATAAGTCAACCTCTTTCAGACAAATACTTGCTTGTAACTCAGTCAGCGTTTTAAACAAAATCACATGTAGCAGCAACTGCTAATATGAAAATTAAAAGTTGTAGTAAGTTATCTGGTAAATGTCTGCCAGATGCAACTGTGCAATGATGGGTTTCATGTGACTGGCTTCCTTGGGACAAAATTGTTGCTAGTATACCATGCAGTCCACTCTGAGGATACTGGTGTGTACATGCAACTTCATTAAAGGAAAAAGAAAGAAGAAAGAAACATTTCTGAAACTCATGTGAACTTACTAACCACGGGCACCTAGGAAGCAAACTATACTCTTCTCTATCATCAAATACATTTCCTCTACAATTCCAACCACCTGTTAAGGTAAAATATGTCAATCATATTTTATTTAGTGAAAACTTATATGTGTCAAACGGAAAAGGCAATGGCACCCCACTCCAGTACTCTTGCCTGGAAAATCCCATGGACAGAGGAGCCTGGTGGGCTGCAATCCATGGGGTCACTAAGAGTCAGAAACAACTGAGCGACTTCACTTTCACTTTTCAGTATCATGTATTAGAGAAGGAAATGGCAACCCACTCGAGTGTTCTTGCCTGGAGAATCCCAGGGTCGGGGGAGCCTGGTGGGCTGCCGTCTATGGGGTCGCACAGAGTCGGACACGACTGAAGCGACTTAGCAGCTGCAGCAGCATATATGTCACGGTACATCAACTCTATTCATAGAGTCCTTTATTCTATTGGCTTAAAGCCACATTGGGGATTACAAATTACAAGTTATCCTCTGGGGAAGAAAAACAACCAGTGACAACTTGGTTATTGGCTGCAAATTATCTACATGAAATTACCAATATAAGTACTTATGTTCAGGATATAAAAGTGCCTCTCTCCAACCCCAGAAGGAAAGAACAGGAGCTAGAATTATGTAGGTGAGTAAAGGAAGAGAAACAAAAACTCATAACTTCTTCTGTTTTTTCATGTTTTCCAAGCTGTATGAACCCAACTCATGTCAATACTCACTCTCATTGAGTTGCAATTTCTTCTGTAAATCAGGCTAAATTTAACCCCCTTTCAAACAACATTGCTGTGTGCATTAGCTGGTGAAAAGGGTCTCTACAAATGTGGGTGCAATTCTACCACACGGAACATATACATCGAGCGTTTCATTGCTCTGACATGCTTTTAAAATCAGAGCCCTGGGAGGCCCATCTGCCACTGCATCATTATTCTTCTCCTCTTGAGCTCCTGATCACCGCGGTCCTGGTCAGGCTCGAACTTCTGTGATACTTCCACCCTCTTGGGACACGTGCCCTGTTTACAGTCTCAGACTTGTGATCTTAATTCTGTTTTCTCAGATGTTTGGGCAGTTTGGTCCCTTAAGGTGACGAGCGCTCAATGAGAGGGACAAAACAGTTACAAAAGAGCACTGACCCAATTGTATATTCATACTACATATTTTGCGCTTTTTACTTTCAATGTGCCCTCCAGTTTGAACACTCTAAATGGTAAATGCTGAAAGAAAAACTCCATTTGGGAAAAGGAAGACATTTATAGCATATTTGGCTTTGTTTTTATACACATATGTGTCTGTTTTGTGTGCATACACAGCCCCGCTGCTGCTGCTGCTGCTGCTAAATCACTTCAGTCGTGTCCAATTCTGTGCGACCCCATAGACAGCAGCCCACCAGGCTCCCCCATCCCTGGGATTCTCCAGGCAAGAACATGGGAGTGGGTTGCCATTTCCTTCTCCAATGCGTGAAAGTGAAGTCGCTCAGTTGTGTCCCACTCTGCGTGACCCCATGGACTGTAGCCTACCAGACTCCTCAGTCCATGGGATTCTCCAGGCAAGAGTACTGGAGTGGGGGTGCCATTGCCTTCTCCAATACACACCCCTATATACACACATATGTATATGCATACATAGGTATATATACACACGTGTATAGAGAGCACGTGCATGCACATCTTAGAGTACAGAGATTTTATAAATCAATTCAGAACACATATTGAGTATCTCAAAATCTGAAGCACAATAAAATCCAATCAGCTTACTTCTTCTAAAAGCATTTTAAACATGATTTTACCCATTTTGCTGATTCCCTATGCACAGCCCTTCAATATCCTGATTAATACCAACTAGATTGGGCTTTTAAAAAGAGCATTTATTTTCACGGATATAATGTATTCTTACATAAAATTACATAAAATTTTTCAACTCTATTTTGGGAAATAATGTAGTTATTGAGAGCAGTGAGAGATTAAAAGAAGCCCTAAGACCTTTTCACATTTATAATAATTCTAAGAATCATCTCCCAACTCTTTCCCTCACACTACATGAGAAAACAAACAACCAAAAAAACATCAAGTTTGTTTACTCAAGGTCATCCCTTCCTAGTGTTGCCTCAGGGGAGAGTTCATGAGGATGTATATTCTTCCACCAGAGAGTTACTACACGGAGCTACTGATATTCATTCAGGATATGGTCAAAAGGCAGAAGAGAATAGGATTTGGTTAGAATTACTATATATCTCACAAACTAGATCCTAATTCAAATGTTAGAGATTCTATTTCTTATAATCATTATGAAAAAATTGGATTGAATATATTTATTTTGATCAAAATGCCAATAAAGCATTTTTCCTTGACCCTGGGAGTCATTACAAAGGTTGCTTAGATTCTAAAATGCTTAAGTACATATTCAAGCATTCATACACATTCAACTAGGGACAGTTTGTCATGTTCAATGAATTTCTGTTTGCTTTTATATGTGACCATGTATTTTATTTCCTTTTACTTTATACATACCTTAGACAGGAAGAGAATCTAAACCATGAATCCTTAGATATCTGAAAATGTTACTTTCCTTCCTACTCCACTAGGGGTCTTATTTTTCCATTTCCTTCTCAACATTTTTACTTCAATTATACCTTAATTATACCTTCAATTATACCTTCGTTATCCAACTGAAGGAGAGCAGTAGCAAATGTTATTCACAAAACTGGTTCATTTACTTCTCATTTTACTGAACCTTTGACCAGAATAATACTGGAATCAGGCAGAAATGGATACAGGTATGTGGCGAACAAAAGGCAGTCAATAGAACCACAACTCTGGGACCGCCCAGAGTGAATGAATAGACCTGCTCGTAGGTTAACCGGTAAGACAAGTAGAAAAAGACCTTCCATGTGCAGTGGTAACACCTTATTGCCTCCCAGGGAAAATGAAAGAGATTTGTATATAAATTTTTCAACACCTTTACATTTACATCTGCCACAAAGGCTCGGGGAGCAAAGCTATCATCTTCTTGGGTTGAAAGAGGCACTTCTCAACGGGGACCTCAGGAAGGCACAGCCACTATTCTGTAATTGATAATCTGGTTCTCTAATATGTAGCTTTTGAGGCAGAGCAGCAAAAACTCATATCTTAAAATGTGCTTTTGTGTAACTGATTCAGACTGATCAGAACTGAAGGGATGGCTTTTCTTTTATTTCACTTTGATGTTTGCTAAGGGAGAGCATGAAAAGATTCTCCATGCTGGGAAGAATTCTTTCCTGGACATCCGTCTGCAGGTCCTGATCAGTGTATGAATGGATCAGTCAAGGTGGCTGCTGGTGAATGTGGCCTCGATGACATAACCTAGTCATAAGAGGGCTCCTTGTATATGTGCCCAAAGCTCAACAAAGCCAGGGAAAGCCTATATTCAATCAGACCCCAGTGCTCAAGTTATACCCTTTAGATTCATTAAAATAAAAATGAATGATGTTATAACCTTTCTACAAATCTGGGGTACAGGAGGCCTGGGGAAAAATAGGCAAGATTTATTAGAGTTCACTGTTCAGGCTTCAACACCGCCATTGTCAGAAACCCTGCTGGGGTACAAAATGACTATCAGCTGTCTCCTTCTTATTTAAATCTCTCAGGAAGAATCTGATGAATTATTGTGTACTACAGTGTGAATAGCATATGATCTTTACCTTGGTATCCCCTCTCAGGAGTATTTAAATGTTATTTCAGGAAGAGGACTCTCCTTAAGCTTAAAAAAAAAGGTTCTCTCCAGGTTTTACTAACAAGGGGTTGAAATTACCCCAGTAGGCGTCTACTCACTGCTGACCTTTGGTAGGAGGGTCAGCACAGGTCTCCAATTAAATCCATACCATCGTGCAAAACGCTGAAGGTAAAGTCACGTGAATGTGGGTCACCAACCCCATTCAGATGACCATTGCCACTGTAGGCTGCGCAATGCTGGAGATTTTTAAAGACTTGATACCACAGCACAGTTCATCTCAAGTGTTAGGGTGACATGCCAGTCCCTCTGGCTTATGGCTGCTACCCAATGACTTTGAAAGCATACAAAACCTCAATTTCATTAGATATAGCCATTCCAGAGAACATTATACTGGAAGAGAAAGAGGTTTAAAAAATTGCATTGTGGATTTATCTCCTTCTTGTGCTGTTCAGTTGCTCAGTTGTGTCTGACTCTTTGTCACCCCATGGACTGTGGCCCACCAAGCTCCTCTGTCCATGGAATTCTCCAGGCAAGAATACTGGAGTGGGTCATTCCCTTCACAGGGGGATCTTCCTAACCCAGGGATCAAATCAGGGTCTCCCACACTGCAAGCAGATTCTTGATGGTCTGAGCCACCTGTGAAGCCCATGGGCTACATTCCATGGGGCTGAAAAGAGTCGAACATGACTGAGAGACTAACACTTTCACTTTCTCCTCCATGTGTAACCTGGGCTTTGATACTCACAGCTCTCTGCGGGTGCCGTGGATTTTATGCATTTTCACATGCTGCTTTTTCTGCTTGAAATATGCTTTCCTCCTTTTGTGTCCTAGAAAATCCCATTCATTTTTCAAGCTTCAATTTAAATGTCTTCTCTTGTGTGAAGCCTTCTTTTATCCTCTCCAACCCCATGAGATCTGATTACACCCTTTGGAGTTCCAACCCTATGCTCACTTCTATTACAGGTCTTACCACACTGAGTTACAATTGTTTATTTTCATATCCATCCTCTTGCCTCGTCTCTCACTTATCACCTGTTACAGACTCTAGAGGACGGAGACTGTGACTTGTTCATATTTGTGTCTCAACACAAGTTCTGACAGTCATTCATGTCCACATCCATTTGCAGGTGATAGTTGAGTGCTTGGTATGTTGGAGAGATTACACTAGGCACTGAGGTTATGGTAGTGAGAGGACATTTTTGGACTTTGCAGAGAATGGTGTGTGTGTGATGAGGTTGGACAACAACAGCCAGGGGACAGTTCTGGGAGGTTATGCCAACCATGGCAAAGGTGTGGGGACTTTTTTTTTTTTTTTTAAGCCACAACATGTGGCTTGCAGGATGTTAGTTCCACAATCAGGGATCAAACCTGGGCCCTCTATAGTGGTTAGAGTCCTAACCACTGAATCTCCAGGCAATTCCTTGACCTTTTTCAAAGGTTGCCAGGAGCATGCTGAAGAGCTGAATCCAAGACTTAACACAACAAGATCTACTTTACTGGAAAAGCACTTTGATAAACACCACATTCAGAAGAGTGTTTATTTCCAGTGAAGAACACATGGAGAAGGGTACATAGCAAAATTCAACTGTGTCCATTTTACCCCCTTCAGTCAGTATTGGTACACACATGTTTTCTGTATTATTCATATTTTTTATGCGGCTGAAAGTTTTTTGTATGGAAGTTTTTTGATTACTGATTCAATTTTCTTACAAATTACAGATGCGCTCAAGATTCTCTTTTTCTTAAGGATTCAGTCTTGGTAGGTTTTATGTTTCTAGAAGTTTACCTGTTTCTTCTAGCTTATCCATTTGTTGGTGGATAATTTTTCACAGTAATCTCTTATGATCCTTTACATTTCTCTGATATAACTTGTGTCCTCTTTCATTTCTGATTTGAGTCAGTTCTCATTTTTCTTAGTCTAATGGTTTGTCATTTTTGCTAATCTTTTCAAAAACCAAGTCTTAGCTTTAATGATTTTTCTGTTGTTTTTGCTGTTCTCTTTTTCATTTATTTCTTCTCTAATCTTTACTATTTCCTCCCTTCACTTTGAGCCTAGTTTGTCCTTCTTCCTGTTTCTCGAGATGTAAAGTTAGGTTACTCGAAAACGTCTTCTTTTTTTTATAGCTATAAACTTCTTTCTTAGTACTTCTGCTAATCCCATAAACTTTGGCATGCTGCGGTTTTGTTTTGATTTGTTTCAATATATCATCTGGTTTCCTTTTGATTTCTTGTTTGACTCATTGGTTGTTCAAGGGTATGTTGTTTAATTTCCACATATTTGTGCATTTTCCAGTTTTCCTTCTGCTATTAATTTCTAATTTCATACCACTGTGGTTGGAAAATATGCTTGATATGATTTCAGTCTTTTGAAATATGTTAAGATTGTCTTGTGGCCTAATATATGATCTATCCTGGAGAATGTTCCATGACTTGAGAAGAATGTGTGTTTTGCTACAGATGAGTGGAATGTTATGTATGAAATGTGAGGTTCATTTGGCCTACAGTGTTATATTGGCCTAAGCCTGCCATTTCCTAATTGATTTCTGTTTGGATGTTGTTTCCATTATTGAAAGCAGAGTATTTAAGTCTCAAGCTATTACTGATAACTTCTCCTTACAGTTTGCCAATGTTTGCTTTATATATTTAGGTGCTCTGATGTTGGGTGCACATATATTTATAACTGTCATAGCTTGCTGATGAATTAACTCTTTTATCATAATACAATATATTTTGTCTTTTGTAACAGTTTTTGACATAAAGTCTATTTTATGTGATATAAGTATAGTTACCCTGTTCTCTTTTGGTGCCCATTTGCAAGAAATATGTTTTTCCAATCCTTCACTTGAAATCTGCATACGTTCTTAAATCTAAAGTGATGGCAGATAGTTGGATACACACACACACACACACACACACACACACACACACACATCCATTCGACTATTCTTTTGATTGAGGAGTTTAATACAATTATATTTAAAGCAATTATTACAAAGAAAGACTTACTATTGTCATTTTGTCAATTGCTTTTTGTCTTGTAGTAGTTCTTTTGTCCATCTTTTATTCTCTTGTATTTTACTTTGCATTTCATTGATAATTTAGTAATGGTATGCTTTGTTTCCTCTCTCATGTATCTTTTACATGTGTTATTTTTCTGGTTACCATGGAGCTTACATAAAACATCTTATAATATTAACAGTCTACTTTAAGCTGAGAATACTAATCTTTGGTTATTCTTAACCAATTTTAAAATGGAGTAAATATGCTGCAATGACTACAGCATAATTTTTTATAATGTTTATTGACAAAGCAAACATCCCACTTTGACATTTTTGGTTTAAGCTTTTGAACTAAACAAAACCAAATGTTAGTTTATAAATATGTATATTTTGCTTGGATAACATCTACAGTCCAAGTAAAATATATTTTTCCGAATCTCAAGACAAATGTTTTCAAAAGTCTACATCTGGATTAAAAGAATTATTTCTCTTTCAAATAATAAAACATCATCACCAGAGCTGTTGGTGTAGATTAAAAAAAAATTATAAAACAATTCAGTTTTTAAAGTAAAAACCAATTTGGTTATTTTAAGGAATTCAGATTTTTAAGTGTTTAAGTAACCATAGTTGCTGGTGTAGATTTAAAAACAATTCAGGAATTATTTTAAAAAGGTATGAAGAGTTTACCATCAAGGTTAAAGTAAACAAGGTTATGTCAAAGTAATAGAAAATGATAGAAGAAATTTTAAGGCATTGTATTACTTAATTTATCGAGTAACTAAGGTTTACCAGTCTGTGACCCACACTAAACTGAATGTCCCTATGGAGCAGGGAATGCATCTGTTCTTGTAACCCCTTCTACCTACTGCTCCGGCATGTAATGGGTTCTCAGTAAATGTTGGCTGATTTCTGTTGTGAAACTAAGCAGAAGGGAGAGTACTAAAGATACATTTTAGTTTAGTTTGGTAGAATTATATTTGTTTTTGAGGGAGTAGTGGTAGACGAGAAGCCCAGATTAGAAATAATTCAGGTATGAAGTGACCTAACTGTTGGCAGTGAGAATGGAAAGGAAGAGATGGTCAAACAGAGTGTGAGGGGAAAAAACAGATAAAAGATGATCAGAAGGAAAAAAAAACAAAAACAAAAAATTTAACTTTAGAATGTAGGAAAAAGTGGAGAGATGGAGGAAATAGGGAGCAAGGTTTAGGAGGGGAGGTGATGATTACCCAAACCTGAAATCCTCAGGGGCTGGCCACCGGGAAAAGCAGAGTGGAGGTGGGAAATGAGGCTGCGCATCACAGTGGTCCAGTCTACAGAGGCCGGCAGAGGACAGGGATGCTGGAGCCAGCCTTCCTGATGGAGGAGAGTGAGCACGGAAGGAGACAGAGGAGGCCAGGAGAAGAGGGAATGAGCTGGGAAAGAGCATCACAGAAATCCAAAGAGGTGATTGATTTCAAAAGAGGGTGCGTCTACAATATAAATGCACTCAGTAAAAAAAAAATACAATAGAAAATTTCTGATTAGGGCATTCCTTGTTACTACTTACGATGAGAGAAAAAGGAAAGAGAACCCATTTACTGTAAAGGTGACAAAACAGCTTTAAGTGGCACAGTCTACCTTTTAATGCCCTCCTCGAGCAGCAATAAATGATCTATTCGCTTTTCTCCCCAGGATAGGCAATGGCAGGTCTTTTCCTTTCACTGTTTTTTCCATTCCTTTCTTCACACTCTCTTCTCTGTTTCTCCCTTCCCGAAGCCTTTCTTCCCAGCGAACTACTCCTGACAAAATCGCACCTTCATCTTCAGCTTTATCTTTTTCCTGAGCCATTTTCCATCCCTAGCAGGCAAATGTTCTTGAATTCCTTTGAACTTTCCCATCATCTTTCAACTTTCCCATGACATGGACAATATTTTGGAACTTCTACATATTTTGTGTATTTCTTGATTCTTTTGCTAGTCATATTAATTTCCCTTCAAATATGGAAATGATCAGACTAAGCATTTACTACATCTCCATGAATGTTTAGAAAACTGTGCTTTACATATTTCATTTTTTCTTCCATTTATCAATCTGAGGGCTGACACGGCCAGATGTTATTTTGGGGGCTAAATATAGCACTGAAAGATAAAGAGGGTCTTACTTTCTGGGAGCTTACTTTCTATGTTTCGGATGTACATTAACTAGTTAAATGTCTTTCTAATTCTAAAGATGTATTACTTTAAGAATCACTTTTAATTATGGTGGTATTTTTAAAACATATCTATTCTCCACTGAGATAATCTTATAATTCTTTTCCATCTGAAAGGATATATTAGAAAAACCATTTTAAAATAGATAATTACTGATTACAATTATCATTAAGAAGAGAAACATTTAGACAAGGAGATGTTTTCTCGACAAAATAATCAAACTGATCTAATTCTTTAGAGCTAAGCTTACAAACACTGGGGCAGAATACCCTAGAAGAAGAAAGATTTTGCTATAATTAGTTTTTAATGTTTTTAGTGTATCACTGGAAAATAACAATTTAATATATCAAGCTAAGAGAGAAGCTGCTTTTCCAATCAAAGAATAATAATATCTAATATGCTCAAGTTGCCAATTTGTATGGAAACATTTAAAACCACTACAAGCCAATAATTCCCACTGGAGGCAGCAACATGGTATCTTAAAAAATGCATTATAAAAATTCTGACATATATCATTTCAACAATACCCCAAACTCACAGCTGTTGCTAAATACATCTTGGAAACAGGGTGATGAAAACATATCATAATATGAAGGTTAATTGGTATAAGCAGAAATTTGGGAAAATATGATATTTTATTTCAAAAAATTAAAAAGAATGTAAATATAAAACCTCCCTGAGTTATAGGTCAGCATTTCAAATCACAATAGTTGGAGTGCTTTCTCATTTCTTAAACCAGGCAATGTATTGTCCCACAATTAGAAAAAGTTCAAGTTTCTCATTTTCTCTTTCAGAAAAATAATCAAGATATTTGTTGATCTGATTTTTTTCATCCTTTATTTTATACATAAACAAATGAAACTCAGATCCATATAACTTTTTCTTGATTGCATTCAGTTCAGTTCAGTCGCTCAGTTGTGTCCGACTCTTTGCGACCCCATGAATCACAGCACGCCAGGCCTCCCTGTCCATCACCAACTCCTGGAGTTCACTCAGACTCACGTCCATTGAGTTGGTGATGCCATCCAGCCATCTCATCCTCTGTCGTCCCCTTTTCCTCCTGTCCCCAATCCCTCCCAGAATCACAGTCTTTTCCAATGAGTCAACTCTTCGCATAAAGTGGCCAAAGTACTGGAGTTTGAGCTTTAGCATCATTCCTTCCAAAGAACACCCAGGGCTGAT
Organism: Nanger dama; assembly: GCA_917880005.1. NCBI lineage: Eukaryota > Metazoa > Chordata > Mammalia > Artiodactyla > Bovidae > Nanger > Nanger dama. Next base: position 32,496,808 of record CAKJTW010000023.1, read on the forward strand.
CTCCTTCAGAATGGACTGGTTGGATCTCCTTGCAGTCCAAGGGACTCTCAAGAGTCTTCTCCAACACCACAGTTCAAAAGCATCAATTCTTCGGTGCTCAGCTTTCTTCACATTCCAACTCTCACATCCATACATGACCACTGGAAAAACCATAGCCTTGACTAGACGGACCTTTGTTGGCAAAGTAATGTCTCTGCTTTTTATTTTTATTTTTATTTTTACTTTATTCTATGTTACAATACTGTATTGGTTTTGCCATACATTGACATGAATCAGCCACAGGTGTATACTATCTAGGTTGGTCATAACTTTCCTTCCAAGGAGTAAGTGTTTTTAATTTCATGGCTGCAATCACCATCTGCAGTGATTTTGGAGTCCCAAAATATAAAGTTTGACACTGATTCCACTGTTTCCCCATCTATTTCCCATGAAGTGATGGGACCAGATGCCATGATCTTATTTTTATGAATGTTGAGCTTTAAGCCAACTTTTTCACTCTCCTCTTTCATTTCATCAAGAGGCATTACAAAATCTTTTTAAAAAATAATATTTTTTCTTTTATTTAAATCCACTTTTGATCTAAACTTTGCATCTATTGCAAACTTGCTATCCATTGAATCATTCTAAAAAACAAAATATGTTCTGGAGATCTCTATAACATAGGTCTTAGAGTTAAAAATATACTTCAAATTTTATTAGGAGGGTAATCTCTTATCACAAAGAAAAATAAACATAAAAATCAATCAATCCATCACATGAGAGGAAACTGTGGGAGGCAATGGATTTATTTATGGGCTTCTCAGGTGGTGCTAGTGGTAAAGAACCCATCTTGCCAATGCAAGATGTGGGTTCAACCCCTGGTTCAGGAAGATCCCCCTGGAGGAGGGCATGGCAACCCACTCCAGTATTCTTGCCTGGAGAATCCCACAGACAGAGGACCCTAGCAGGCTACAGTCCATAGGGTCACAATGAATCACACATGACTAAAGCGACTTGGCATAAACACACAAATTTATTTATAGATTTGATTGTGGTGACGGTTACATGGGTGAATACTTATCTCCAAACTCATAAAGTTGTATACATTAAATATTTACAGGCTTTTGTATGTCCATAGTAGCTCAATAAGGTGACTTTAAAATAACAATATAAAATAAGAAATTTTAAAAACTAACGCAAATCATTTATTGGGTTGGCCAAAAATGGGCCAATGCAATACTTAGAAAATTCAAAAGGCAAAAAAATTAGAAGATTGGGGATGAATGGGGATTTGGAACAATAGCAAATGACATAACCTCTATCAGAAAGAGGTAATGATGAGATCTCCTTCAATTTAAATATTCATAATAGCCCCTGTCAATCCTTTTCAAATACTGGTGAACTGGCCTCAGTCCATTTTTGCATCCATATGATTTTACCTAACCTACAATGCACGAAACTTCTAATTGCTACTAACATCTTTCTCTTTTCTCTCATATCAGTTTAGTTCAGTCACTCAGTTGTGTCTGACTCTGCAACACCATGAATTGCAGCTCGCCAGGCCTCCCTGTCCATCACCAACTCCCGGAGTTCACTCAGACTCATGTCCATTGAGTCAGTGAAGCCATCCAGCCATTGCATCATCTGTTGTCCCCTTCTCCTCCTGCCCCCAATCCCTCCCAGAATCACAGTCTTTTCCAAGGAGTCAACTCTTCACATGAGGTGGCCTAAGTACTGGAGTTTCAGCCTCAGCATCATTCCTTCCAAAGAAATCCCAGGGCTGATCTTCAGAATGGACTGGTTGGATCTCCTTGCAGTCCAAGGGACTCTCAAGAGTCTTCTCCAACACCACAGTTCAAAAGCATCAATTCTTTGGTGCTCAGCCTTCTTCACAGTCCAACTCTCACATCCATACATGACCACAGGAAAAACCATAGCCTTGACTAGACGGACCTTAGTCGGCAAAGTAATGTCTCTGCTTTTGAATATACTATCTAGGTTAGTCATAACGTTTCTTCCAAGGATTAAGTGTCTTTTAATTTCATGGCGGCAATCACCATCTGCAGTGATTTTGGAGCCCCCCCAAATAAACTCTGATACTGTTTCCACTGTTTCCCCATCTATTTCCCATAAAGTGATGGGACCAGATGCCAAGATCTTCTCTCACATAACATGTATTTAATATCTACTCTGCACAAGACATTGGAGAGAGGATAGGAGAATCTTAAGACTGCTATCATATCTATTCTCTGTGCCTTGATTTTTTTCCTTAATGCTTTATTTGTTCAGCTTAGAATATTATTTTTGAAAAATTTTAGAATGCCTTAGAGTTTTCAATCTAATGTACATTTCCAAGAGGGATTTTTGGTATGTATGTGGTAATCTACTTTTATTTGAGCAGGATATGCTATTTTTTTAAATATCTGCCTATTGCTCAGCCCTACAGATACAACTTGAGAAATATCACAGCAGAGTGAAAAGGGCAGAGCAGAAAGGTCCAGGAAGAGTCACTGCTAAATTGACCTGCTGACCTGCTGCATTGACTCATTTTCCATTCAGGGGTTACTGGTAACAAGACATCATCTGTCTTTTTTGAGAAAGATCGACTAGAGCTTCTTGTTTAACAATCAGCTCTTGTCCTCAGAGGTTTGTCTGTTCCCTAAATTATGCCGTCCCCTTGATTATGATACAAGATTCTGAATTAAATTTCTTGAGCAAATAGATGAAGAAAATGAAAGATGAAACTTTTCTTCAGGGAATTGCTAAAAATGTATTGAAGATTTATTTGAAATATTTCAAAGTCTGAGTAAGATACTTAAGCAGAGAATAGGAATCCAGGAAGTCTGATAGAGAGAACTGCAATGTATTTAACTTTTACCTGGAACCATTTATAAAACCTAGGGAAAAGATTAATCTAAAAGAATTATTAAAGATAACTTCCTTAGGAGTAATATTCTAGATTAATTTGTTGACTTTTCCTCCTTTTGTTTATATTGCCTCTTGAAGTTGTTTTCTTTTAGATAAATATGCACATCCTTACCGCTAAGAGGTACATCCTTTGAAATAATTTTCATTCTAAGGATGTGAATCCAAACACTGAAGCTAAAATACCATAAACTGAATAAACTCTAACATTCAAAACGCCCAAAACTGAATAAATCTTTCTCTGCCTTGGCATCTGTTCATCAGGAAGACTTTTGAAAGTCACCTTTGCATAATAACTCTCCCAGAACAGTTGCAGAACCTTGACTGTGACAGTGAAGAAAGACCACTGCAAATCACTGTGCTGAGGACAGCGTCTCATAAAGGTAGATTTAATCTTATAATTCATTAGAATAAAAAAACCCCAGAAGTTTACTTGTCACATGTTAGAAGCTTATTTCTGCTTTTATGTTTGCCCAAGCTCTTCCAGTCTTCAGTTTTCCATCCATCCATACACTTTCCCTTCAGAAATCTCAAAATTAATCTCTTCTGGAAGAACACAATTCATTATTCAACCTTCAAAAAGCATTCATGGAGGCACTATGTATACAATGGTAAGCAGCAAAGACATGGCTTCTAGCCTGGCAAATCTATTTATTGGCGAAAAATATCTGAACAAATAGCCAGAAACATTAATATATATGATAGGACTGTGACAAATGCTATGCTAGGAAGAAAATATACTATGTGCGGCATAAAGTTATACATTATGTAGTGTATAGAATATAGCACGAAGCATTCAGTGTGTAGCATATAGAATTTACCATGTATTAATAGTATTCAGCATAGTATATAGTGGACAGTTAGGTGAGTGCCCTGAAAGGCTGAACTGAAGGATACTTAGGAATTAATAAGCATGCATTGGTGAGGGAGAGTTCCAGAAGAGGAAAAAGGCATGAACGGCCTTGACATGTAAGGAGCATGGTTGCTGCGAAGACTGAAAAGAGGTCAGCATTGCTGGGCCACAGCCAATGTGAAGGAAAGAATACCTCCAAATTAAACTCCGAAGTCATCATTCCACCTTTATCCAAGCACCACCCACTCCTTGCTCCCTCCCCACTCTCCACACACACACACAGAGTCCACCTCCACGTGACCCAGCAAGGAGCTTGGCTGGGGATGAAGAAGAGTCATCCATCTCAAAGGATTATCTGGAAGGACATCGTTGAGCAAATTCTAGCACGCTGGCCACAGATAAGGGATGCTAGCATAGGCATTCTCTTTACTACCATCCTCAGATATTGCAATACATTAGGGAGTGCTGTAGGGGAGGAGGTGAGGAATGGGGGAGAGAATTTGAGCAAGCAGAGGAGCAGCGTCCTCTCTCACCTCCTTGCTCACCTCCCCTTCCCTGCCTGCCACACCACCCCGCCCCCACAACCGCAAGTCTATTCTGCAGTTAGCAAGCTCATGGTCTTAACAAAACCAGAGATGTATTTGGAAGGATGGGGGGGGGGGAACGAGATGCATCTAGTTCAGAGCAGGGATTACACGGCCTACAAGGAGAGAGCAAGCTCTGCCACAGAAGGTGAGAGAAAACTCACATGTTAACAAAGAAGACTGGCATCTAAGACCTTTGTGTCCACTGATCCACTGATGCATTCAAACCAAGAACGGTTGATATGGGACCTAGTTGCTGGCAGTGAAGATTTGGTAATTTCATTATGATAACAATATATTCACACAGAAAACAGTTAAAATGACATAACAATATATAAAAAGAGTACCATCACACACTGGAGATTGTCTCAGTGGAATTTCAACATGTAGCTAGATTTGATCCAGGAAAAATTCATGTAGAAAATAAGAAGGCAAGATACAAAGAATAGGAAGGCTGTTGGAGTTTTTAAAAATTATTTTTAACAGTTTTATAAAGCATCAAAGGACTGCTGCTGAAGCTGAAGCTCCAATACTTTGGCCCCTGATGTGAAGAGCCGACTCATTCATAAAGACTCTGATACTGGGAAAGATTGAAGTCAAAAGGAGAAGGGACCGGGAGAGGATGAGATGGTTAGATAGCATTAATGACTCAATGGACATGAATTTGAGCAAACTCCAGAAGCCAGTGAAAGACAGAGGAGCCTGCTGTGAAGTCTGTGGGTTCACAAAGAGTTGGACACAACTTAGTGACTGAACAACAAAGCATCATGTTAAAACGTTGAAGTTCCATATAAAAAACGTTGAAAACCAAAGTTATACAAAGTAAAATAAAAATCAAATTTGCTACTGCTACCCAGAGATAACTACTGTTGTTAACATTCTCAATTTTTACATTCTTTCTCCCTCAACAATCTTCTGACATTTCCCTAGAAAATCCATTCTCTCAATATAAAAGTGACTACTGAATATTTTGTCTTCTCCTCAAATCTCCCACACACTTCTGAGACTGCCTCACTCCAAGCTGATGATCTTATTTTTCATTTCACAGAGGAAGCAGAAGCCATGGAAAAAACTGTCTCCCATCCAAGACTGACTCATCCCACTGGTCATCTTTCCAACACTCTTCTACTCTGAAGGACTCTGCTCCTCCAATTGTATCTTCTAAAAGATATGGCTTCCTAGTTTCCCAAACACACACCCACACACACACATCTCCTCTGGCTTCACCCTGAAGCCACACCTATCAGGTTTCTCTTCCCAGAACTCCTTCTAGACTATTCTATCAAGGTGAGCAGTGGTCCCCCACTGCCCATCCAGTGCTCAGCAGAGCTACATTAAGACCTTCAAGGGGACTTTTTTTCCATAAAAAGTACCTAAAAAGTATATAAGAAGTATGAAAATTATAATTTATGTGTATAACATACGCTGGATTCATTATTATATTTGTTATTATATTTATATCTTCTTTTTAGGTTTCCCAGGTGGCACTCATGGTAAAGAACCCGCCTGCCAATGTAGGAGACATAAGAGATGTGGGTTTGATACCTGGGTCAGGAACCCACTCCAGTATTCTTGTCTGGAGAATCCCATGGACAGCGGAGCCCTAGTGGACTGTGGTTCATAAGATAGCAAAGAGTTGGACACAACTGAAGCGACTTAGCACACGTGCAGCTAGTGGAAAACCCGGCTGTGACAGTGACTTTTAAGTCCTCATCTTACTCAGACTCTCAGGAGAATTCCACATAATTGATTATCCTCTTCTTGAAAGCTATTCTCAAATGTCTTCAATGACATTACAATCTTAGTTTTCTTCTTATGTTGCTAGTTAGTGTCTTAGTCGTGTCCAACTCTGTGAGCCCATGGACTGTAGCCCGCCCGGCTCCTCTGTCCATGGGGATGTTCCAGGCTAGAATAGTGGAGTGGGTAGCCAGGCACTCCTCCAGGAGATCCACCCAACCCAGGGATTGAACCCAGGTTCTTAATGGGTTCTTAAATCCATCTGCAATGGATTCTTTACCATCTGAGCCATCAGGGAAGCCCTATCATTCCTTATTACCTTGTAAATATTAATGTCTCCAGGGCCAAGTCTAGGACCCTTTTCTGTCTGCTGCTGCTGCTGCTGCTAAGTCGCTTCAGTCGTGTCCAACTCTGTGCGACCCCATAGACAGCAGCCCACCAGGCTCCCCCTTCCCTGGGATTCTCCAGGCAATTACCTACTCTCAACTTGTCCTGTGGCTTTAAAAATTGATTACTCCTAAACTTATATCTCCAATTCCACTTCTTCCCTGAATTCCAGACTCAGAAATTGTAAAAGTCATTTTTTAAAAATATCTTTATTTGAATGTTTCATAAGAATCTCAAACTTAGCAGGCTGAAAATGGACTTCTGACTTCAATCCTGCTCTTCCCCTGTTCTGTACCACAATAAATAACACTGTCATTCATTCATTCAAGACAAAATCCTTAAAGTTACCCTAAACTTTCTCATGTTCTCACATGCCCTACCCAATTCATCAGCAAGTATTATCAGTAATACCTTTAAAATATATCCAAAAGACTTCCATTAATGGTGATGGAACAGGACCAGATATACTATCCATTTAATAAATATTAAAGAGCAGTTCAATTTATGGGTTAAAGAAGAGTAGGAATAAGTAATGACTATACGTTGGGATGAGGGCTGTATTATAGAGAGAAATAGGAAAGTTAGGGAAGAGTCTTCAATTACTCTCAAAGAGCTGATGGTATTTATGTACTGCATTGGAGGAAACACTGAGTTATCTGCCTGCAATGCAGGAGACCTGGGTTCAATCCCTGGGTTGGGAAGATCCTCTGGAGGAGGACATGGCAATCCACTCCAATATTCTTGCCTAGAGAATCCCCATGGACAGAGAAGCCTGGCAGGCTACAGTCCATGGGGTCACAAAGAGTCAAACATGACTGTGCTAATAAGCACAGCACACAGAGTTGTCTAAATCAAAGAAGAAATAGGATCCCACATCCTGCAGCCAGTCAAATAAAATAATAAATAAAATATTTTTTAAAAATAAAAGAAATAGTTGTACAATGATGCTTAAATATAATAACAATGTAGAATGTATACTGCAGATTTGCATATATGGGAACTTCTGAAATACAAAAATAAAGATGAGATGCTGAGTGACATCTTGGAGCATGCTTGTACACACATGGCAGAAGGATCAGCAAGATCTCTTAGAAAGTTTGGTTAAAAAGGAAAAATATATCAGTGCAGTTTAGTTGCTCAGTTGTGTCTGACTCTTTGTGACCCCATGAATCACATCACGCCAGGCCTCCCTATCCATCACCAACTCCTGGAGTTCACTCAGACTCATGTCCATCGAGTCAGTGATACCATCCTGCCATCTCATCCTCTGACGTCCCCTTCTCCTCCTGCCCCGAATCCCTCCCAGCATCACAATCTTTTCCAATGAGTCAACTCTTCACATGAGGTGGCCAAAGTATTGGAGTTTTAGCTTTAGCATCATTCCTTCCAAAGAAATCCCAGGGCTGATCTCCTTCAGAATGGACTGGTGGGATCTCCTTGCAGTCCAAGGGACTCTCAAGAGTCTTCTCCAACACCACAGTTCAAAAGCATCAATTCTTTGGTGCTCAGCCTTCTTCACAGTCCAACTCTCACATCCATACATGACCACAGGAAAAACCGCAGGCTTGACTAGACAGACCTTAGTCGGCAAAGTAATGTCTCTGCTTTTGAATATGCTATCTAGGTTGGTCATAACTTTTCTACCAAGGAGTAAGTGTCTTTTAATGTGTGTGTGTATGTATATCTATATCTATATCTATATCTGTATCTATATATCTGAATGACTTTGTTGTACTCCTGAAACTAACACAACATTGTAAATCAACCATACTCCAATAAAACAAAAATCACCAAAATACTGTTATATTAGAATCTAAGGGGAGACAATATTTCTTCAGGAACTGATGCCCAGCAGAGCCTAATGCCACAAAGAGGGCAAGGAGAATGAAGATCTGTCATCTTCCCTCAGGTTGGTTACAGTGCTGGGCACTACTAAAGCAGGCCAGTGTTGTAATGACAAGCCTAAGGAAGCCAAAGGAAGAGCATTAAGAACTTTTCAATGAAGGCAACGATCCAAGATATTTTTAGTAGAAGGAAAACATGGTAACAAAGGAGAAAAGGGAGAGAAACAAAGCTTTATCACAATTTGTAAGATAGGAAGTGTATAAAAGCTGAAGAGCTGCCTTATGACCCAGCAGTCCCACTGCTGGGCATACACACCGAGGAAACCAGAATTAAAAGGGACACGTGTACTCCAATGTGCATCACAGCACTGTTTATAATAGCTAGAACATGGAAGCAACCTAGATGTCCACCAGGAGACGAATGGATAAGAGAGCTGTGGTACATATACACAATGGAGTATTACTCAGCCATTAAAAAGATACATTTGAATCAGTTCTAATGAGGTGAATGAAACTGGAGTGCATTATACAGAGTGAAGTAAGCCAGAAAGAAAAAGATCAATACAGTATACTAACGCATATATATGGAATTTAGAAAGATGGTAACGATAAGCATGTATGCGTGACAGCAAAAGAGACACAGATGTATAGAATAGTCTTTTGGACTCTGTGGGACAGGGTGAGGGTGCAGTGATTTGGGAGAATGGCATTGAAACATGGATAATATCATATAAGAAATGAATTGCCAGTCCAGGTTCAATGCAGGATATAGGATGCTTGGGGCTGGTGCACTGGGATGACCCAGAGGGATGGTATGGGGAGGGAGGTGGGAGGGGGGTTCAGGATGGGGAACACATGTACACCTGTGGTAGATTCATGTTGGTGTATGGCAAAACCAATACAATATTGTAAAGTAAAAAAAATAATAATAAAAATACTTCTGTTAAAAATAAATAAATAAAACATAGTAATCGATTAAAAAAAAAAAAAGCCAAAGATAAGGAAGTGGGAAGCATCAAGACACCAGGACAGAAAGGACTGATGCTGAGTGTACCTTCCTCCAGAGTCTAAATCTAAAGAATAACATGATTGACGATGGTTGGCAAGAGTGTATTTTATTTAGGCTTATAATTAAATTTTCCTGTCTTGACTCAGAATTCACACAAACCTTCACTGAACTGAAATGAGAGCCATCCCGTTGTCCACTGTGCCTTGGAAGAGTGTGGTGAGTAGATCAACATTATCCCATCCTCTGAGATATTTAAACATAGTATATTATCTGCATACTCCATTTTCAGAAGTCACAGTGTCCCCAAGCCAGATGCCATTAATTATTTTATCTTTAATCATACGTTTTCTTAATCACTTATTTTCATCACTATGTGGAGAAAAATTTTTGAAATAGATGAATGGCAGCCACTGGCCAATGAAAGTCTTGACGTCTTAACAAATTCAAACTGAATTACTAACCTAGAAAATGAGGACAACATAATACGATATGGTGATTATCTTGTAACTGCCAATACTGCTCACAATTAATTTCTTAGACTTTTTTTCTTTTAACTTGTGTGGATATGATTTAAACTGCAGCTGCTGCTAAGTCACTTCAGTCGTATCCAACTCTGTGCAACCCCATAGATAGCAGCCCACCAGGCTGCCCCGTCCCTGGGATCTCCAGGCAAGAACGCTGGAGTGGGATGCCATTTCCTTCTCCAATGCATGAAAGTGAAAAGTGAAAGTGAAGTCGCTCAGTCGTGTCTGGCTTTTCACGACCCCATGGATTACAGCCTACCAGACTCCTCTGTCCATGATATAAACTGCTAATACCTAATTAACAATTTTTATCTCAGTTTAGATGAGTGCCCAGCAAAAACTGTTTTAGTGATGAATATCTTTAAAATCAACTGATTGACCTACAAACCAAAATGTAAAATGCACCTAAAAAATTGGCAAAATTATTTAAATGACCAAAAGACTGCCCTTTCTTTCCTGTCACTTTCCTTTCTCAAAGGAGATCAACCCAGTCAATCCTAAAGGAAATCAGTCCTGAATATTCACTGGAAGGACTGATGCTGAAGCTGAAGCTCCAATACTTTGGCCACCTGATGCAAAGAACTGACTCACTGGAAAAGAGTCTGTTGCTGGGCAAGACTGAAGGCAGGAGGAGAAAGGGATGATAGAGGATGAGATGGATGGATGGCATCACCGACTCAATGGACATGAATTTGAGCAAGCTCTGGGAGTTGGTGACGGACAGGGAAGCCTGGTGTGCTGCAGTCCATGGGATTGCAAGGAGTCAGACATGACTGACTGAGTGAGCTTCACTCATTCATTTACTCAAGGTGAGGAGAGAATAGCAACACGTATGACACGACCTGATTGACTGAGTTACAGTCAATTCTCAATTACGTTGAATGCCTTCTGAACTACACAACATGTCTGCACTTGGGTGATAAGTCCACCATGTTTATTGTACTTCCACCCTTCCCCTTGGAGGAAGAAGTTATTTATATCACATCACCTCCATGTTATGGATTTTCTGTTTTGCTGCTATGTAAACCTGTTTTCTTTTTCTTTTCCTGTCACACCTCTGCCCATACTTATATGTAATTACAAATGGAAATACAAGATGCATTACAAATTTATGAAAATATCATCACAAACTCCTACATGCAGACTAAGCAATTGGTAACTTGGTCTCAGTGAGAAAGAACAGGATTAGAGTTTCTCTTTATGAATCATTGTTTTTACCAGAAACCCTTTAACACTTTCCCTCACTACTTATGGTTTTCCACAGCTAGGAATACTTCCATGGAGAGTCAGCATTTGCTAGAATGACATTCTCTTACTCACTGTGCCCTTACCGTATATTTATCGCCAGCAACAAGAAAGAGACAAAGTTTGTTTTTAGAAGCTAGTCTCTCAGTTTCCTCCTATAAATTCTGAGACAGAATAAGTTGTTAGACTCATACGTTCCATGAATTCCTTTTCTGCATATGAGAAATGTTTTGTTTTCCTTGGGCACCAATATTATATATTGATTTTATATTTTAAGTCTTATTAAATCACAATTATGCTGTATTACCTCTTACATAAAGCTATTTTACATAAAAGTTATTTAGAGAATGTGTAACTAAAAGAAAATAGCAAAACAAATAAGATTTCTATCAAATATAATTAAGAGAAGCTCCTTAGCAACATAATCATTTGCTCAGTCACTAGATTTTATACTCCTGGAACTTTCTGTTAGATTTCTCAATGGGGAAAGGGAATACTGTAAAAACAAGGAAAATTTTCATATGGTTCAGAGGTCCTCACTTAACCTAGTGCTTTTTCCTTTTTGCTGTTCATGTTCATTTTACATTTTATTGTTAAACCAAGAAACACTAAACAACAACAATGAAAAGCAACTCTTGAAACATTTGTTTGAAAGTCTGTGGGAAATAGACTGAAAAGAGAAGTACTTAAAATATTCAATTCTTAATTTTTAAATAAAAGTTCAGTAAAGATTATTTAATTGTGGTTTATCAAAATGATGGATCACCATGGAGATATTAATTTTTCAAATTAGTATTTACTGACATGAGAACATAGTCATAACATAATTAGATCAAAAGAATGCTCTGAAAGATCCCTTTTGTATGGCTGGAAGAATATACTACAAAATGTTAACAGTGATAATTCCTGCGTGCTGATGTTAATAGTGATTTCTTTTTCTATTTTTGTGTTCTTCAGTATTTTTGAAATATCTCAGTATATATCAGTTAGGAATGCTTTTGGCTGCAGCAACTGAAAATCTGACTAAGTGGCTTCAACAAATATCAATTTAATTAATTAACTAAATATTCTTATATATCAGGAAGTTTGGAACAGGAAGTTGTTGGCATTGCTTTAGTTGTTTAATAATGACCTTCTTTCAATTCTCCCATCTTTGGCTTTGTCACTTTTTTCCCCTTAAGGGCTTTTTTGCCTCAAGATCACAAATTGTTACCTTAGTAACAGGTAATCATATCTGATTTCAAGGTAGAAAATGGGACCAGAAATAGTGTTAGTCATGCCTGTTCCATTTAGGTTCTTTACTGAAGCCTCTTTCTGAAAACTAACATCCAGACTCATTTTCTTTTCTGTCTTTTTTTTTTCCACATCTCTCTTGCCAGAACTGTATTACAGGAGCATCCCCAGCTGCACAGCATGGAGAGACTGACTGCCAGAAGCGGTTTAGATTCATTGTGAGTCAATGACAGTATCTTACAGGAATACTGAACCTTGAACAAAATCAGGATTCCATTAGGAAGGAAGAAGGTGGGAATATGTATTTAACAGTGTCTTAGACTAAAACATCCACCACCCCACCACCACCTGCAAAGACATTCACATCCTAACCCCTGGAACATTTGAATGTTATATAATTCGGCAAAAAAAGATCTCTGCCCATCCTTGGGTGTTAAGGATCACCCTGGATTGTCTGGATGGACAATGCAATCACATGTATCCTTGAAACAAGGAGGCACCAGGAGATTAGACATGAGTGTGCATGTGCACACACACACTAACAAATACACAGGAGAATACGACGTGAGGATAGAGCAGGGAGAAATTAGAAGACATTGGCCTTGAAGAGATTCAGACTGGAAGAGGCAAGTGACACATTCCCCTCCAGAGCCACAGAGGCAGTGAGACCCTGCTGACCCTGATGTCAGCCTAGTGATACTTGCTTTGGACTTCTGGCCTCCAGAACTGAATATATTCTGGTTGTTTTAAGCCATCTAGTTTATGGAAATTTGTTACAGTCATCAAAAGTAACTAATACAGATGAAAAATTGACATGTTATGTCTGTCACATAGATTATATATATACATACACACACACACACACACACACACATACATATATATATATATAGAGAGAGAGAGAGAGACACAGAGAGAGAGAGACAAAGAGAAACAGAGAGACCAAGTAATATAATACACTGTTACTTTCCAAATCATGTATTTATTACTTTAGAAGAGTATTATTTTAAAAATGTAATAATTTGTAAAACAGATAATTAATTCTTCCCATATTTCCATTGCAAGGAAATAATGTCTTTTCATCAAGGTGCTGCCCCCAAATTTAAACACATCTTTATATGATCCACGGGCACCTATAACCCTGATTTCTGTAGAAATTGCATGGCCATTTTCAAAACTGGATTTGGCTTCAAAGGCTAAATATTTTTTCCATTCAATTATAACTTTAAGTTCGGAAAAGAAATTTAGGAGTAAAAACAAATAGATTCATGATAAATCTAAAAGTTATCACTGGAACAAGTTTTTAAGGAAGAAATTAAGGAAATGGGAAAAGAGCACTGCCTCACACTTTTCCTACAGAAACAAAGTGAAAATAGTAAGAGTATCTATAATCTGCCATGGAAAATATTGGTATTCACTTCAAAGCTAGTTATTAAATTTTTCCCTTTTCCTCTCCAGAACTCAACACGACTCGGGCTATTTTCAGACTGTGATCTCTCTTTCATCAAAGTCAGCACTAGCTGTGAAGACCACCTGCTCCACGTAATTACCTTAAACACACTCTCAGAGTCTCCTGATTCAAATGACCTATTTCTTGGTGAAATAAGATGTTTCTTAACTTGGGCTATGTGAAGTACGCTCTCAACTCTAAATTACTTATTCACGGGAGACAAATGCCCTGGGATCAATTCAAAGTCCTGATTTCTCCCATTGGGCTCATTGGAACTATATTCCCAAAGCGCAACAAGAAGGCAGTCTGCAGATTACCGGATAGAAACAACACTGGCTGGAAACTACCCGCAAGGAAAACCTGCAGAGCTGCTCTTCTACAAATCTTATGCAGATAAATCTAAGAAGGGAATTAATTTTGATTTTATTCATGTGTTGTTGTTCAGTTGCTAAGTCTTGTCTGACTATTTATTCGCATAGGAAACAAATATTCAGATCCTGCATTTAGGAGTGAGAGCACGCTATTTGCCAAATGCTTGCCAAGAGTTATATTCACCAATGAACAGTTTGTTTTCTGAATCCTTTTCCTAACACATACGCCTACAAATTTAAATAAGTGGAGGAATACCTATACAAGTCTTGGGGCCAGGCATGGCTTCTGTGAAGAAGTGGATCAGCTGAGACCCAAAGGCCTGGCGGGGAGGATGCAGGCAATGAATCTGCGAAGGAGGAGCCTGTGAAGAGGCCTGGACCAGGGGATAAAGTAACTATAACCCTAAGGTATTTAAAGTGTGGCTGAAACAGTACAGAAAGGCTACTTTAAGAAGTTGGAAGCATGAACAGCCCACATTTCATGGAATTCCTACTGACATAGAAAAGCTGTGCCCACCCCACCTTTAAAAGAATATTTTATCATAGGGAGAAGAGTTTGGAGGGACAAGATGAGAAGAACAGCAGTAACTTAAGAGGGTACATGAGTTATCCAGGAGGGAGGGTAACGGGCAAAACACAAAGACAGAAAGTAGTTAGAAAAGTTGTTGCATTAGAGAAAGATTAAAAGAACACTTGTTCTTGACTTGCTAACACGACAAGAGTTGGTGAGAAGAGTGAAATCATGAATGATAATGAAAAGAAGGCCTCGGGTCTGCATAGGGCAGTGTGTGCGTTTCCACACAGGACAGGGGGAACAGGGGGAAGGGTGGGGACCCTGTTGGTGGGGGGTGGGGCATGGGATGCTGAATTTGGTATTGCCTTTGAGGTGGGGACTCGACACAGAGTTGTCCTGAATGCTAGTGATACCTATATGTCAGAATCCTCAGGAAGTTCTGGGCTGGAGAGATCTGCGCAGTGATATTTTATTTATTTTCAATTTTTATTTATTGTTCAATATTTAATTATTGGCTGTGTCAGGTCTTAGTTGTGGCACGTGGGATGTTTGTTGCATCATGCAGGATTTTTGGTTGTGGTTGTATCACGTGGGATTTCTAGCTGCAACACACAGGCTGCAGAGCGCATGGGCTCTGTAACTGAGGCACACGGGCTTAGTTGCCCTGTGGCATGTGGGATCTTAGTTCCCTAACCAGGGATAGAACCTGTGTCCCCTGCACCGGTAGGCAGAATTCTTAACCACTGGACCACCAGGGAAGTCCTCACAGTGATGTTTTAAACCACGAGGAAGCTGGCAATGATCAAGTGCACAAGGCTATCTTTAGCCTGGGTGCAACCCAGGTAGCAGAATGCTTTATTACCTATTACCTCAGGATTCTGAGTCTTGAATTTGTTCATTCAGACATTTGATTGGATATTCCAATAAAAATATCCAGGACTTCCCTGGTGGCTCAGACAGTAAAGCGTCTGCCTGCAATGTGGGAGACCTGGGTTTAATCCCTGGGTCGGGAAGATCCCCTGGAGAAGGAAATGGCAATCCACTCCAGTACTATTGCCTGGAAAATCCCATAGACAGAGGAGCCTGGTAGGCTATAGTCCGTGAGTTCGCAAAGAGTCGGACATGACTGAGAGACTTCACTTTCACTTTTCTAGTAAAAAACACTTTAATATTGGAAATCGCATGAATCGATATCATATTAATGATACTGCTAATACTGTTTAAAAGTATGCTTCTTTAGCTACTATTAACATGTGATAACCTTTGCCTTTTAGGATACATGGGGGATTGTTTTCTGGGACTTTCCGTAAAAGAGGTAAGTAATGATGGTTTATTTCAAGTCATTTTGTTTCTAATGTGCAACTGTATGCAGTGATTATGGAATATTAATATATTATGCAGAAGAAACATCTTACAACTTCAGAATTTCAGAACTTTCTCTGAAACTTTTTAACTTTAACTCTGTTTAAGACAGTAACTGTAGCTTAAATATTACACTTATAAAGCACAAAATAAGAGAGGCTGAACCAGTGAGCAGAATGTATATAGATAGCAAAGCAAAGGTAAATACAAGCCCATCTCACTGCAAAAGCCTATGATTCTAGGAAAGATTGAGGGCAGAAGAAGGGGACGGCAGAGGATGAGATGGTTGGATGGCATCACTGACTTCATGGACATGAGTTTGAGCAAGCTCCAGGAGATAGTGAAGGACAGGAAAGCCTGGCATGCTGCAGTTGATAGGGTGACAGAGTACTGCATGACATACTGACTGAACAGCAACATTGTTTCCAGGGTATGGATGCAGAACTCCACAGCCTATCTCTCTCCATGTTCCCCTTCAGTCTAATTCATTCATTCTGCCCTCACCAGAGCTACCTCCTGTTTAGACTGTATCATTTCCCGACCCTCCATTGTTATTTCAGATTTTGTAAACCTAAGAATGATGTCAGTTTTACTTTTTCTTTGTTTTTCTGTGGAAAATAGTTCCTGTTACCTGATTTTTGTGGAAATCATGCTTGAACTTTAAAAAATAATCTGCTATCCCAGAATACATATGGGCATTTCCCCCTGCTTACCATGTAATTCTCTTGCCATTTACTAAACAGAAAAAGTAGCAGAGGACTGGGGTATGAACCACCATTTACATCTGTGGGCACCATGCACCCAGCAGTTAGGTCAGCTGGTTTACCCAGTGGTAAGGCTCAGCTCCATTTGTGGTGAGCCAACTTCCTTGACACAGCTGTGCCCAGGAAAACGCCACTACACAGGGTTTACCAGGGTGGGCAGGTCAGGGGAACTGTGAGACTTTCCCTCTTTGTTACCCTACTACAAAAAGGTCTTGAAAAAACAAACATACACACACAATGGATATAGAATCCAATGCCCATTTTCCTCTTTAGCTCATGTGACCATAAAGGTGGGATTGTCACTAAATGCCTCAGAATGCTATTTATCCTTTGTTTCTTGTATTGGTTCATGGTTATTCTCTCCTGGACTTCTTTCACTCTTAATGAACCATCATGTGTAAGAGTTCTGTCAATGAATTCTCACCACCTCCTTTAATCTCCTTTCTAGTCTTCTGTCTTGGGCCAATTTAGATCCTATAGTTTTTTTAACCACATACTGGAAATGATGATCAGGATCCTGTATTTTATCCATCTTTCACAATTGGAATAAGAAGCAACCACAGTAATCTCCACAGTCTTCAACAGTCCCATCTTAGTGGTTATAAAATTAAGTTCAACCTTCTCCTAATATCAAGGACTTTTACATAATGTTTCTAACCCATTCCTTGACCTCCTCTGTTAGTAAATATCTCCATATCCCATGTACAAGTCTCTGGACCACTCACCACCTTCCACGTGTGCTGAAAACAGTTCACTTAGACATCTTCCCCTGCCTGCAATTCCCTTCCCCAGCCTCTCAGCCTACCAAAACCCTACTCTTGCTTCAAGATACAAGTCAAATGCTACTTCCACAGTAAATCCATTCATGACACACGAAATAGGAATCTATTTGCTTTTATTTGGGCTTCTGGTGCTATTCACAATATCTCTACAATGTATGTCATGCCGTGTGGTCCCAAGTTGCTTCAGCTGTGTCTGATTCTGTGTGACTCTGTAGACTGTAGCCCACCACTCTCTACTTCCATGGGATTCTCCAGTCAAGAACACTGGAGTTGGTTGCCATGCCCTCCTCTAGGGGATATTACTGACCTAGGGATCTAACTCGTTTCTCTTATCTCTCCTGCACTGGCAGGTGGGTTCTTTACCAGTAGTGCTACCTGGGAGTTCAGTTTAGTTCAGTTGCTCAGTCTGTGTCCAACTCTTTGTGACTCCATGGACTGCAGCACACCAGGACTCCCTGTCCATCACCAACTCCCAGAGTTTACTCAAACTCATGTCCACTGAGTCAGTGATGCCATCCAACCATCTCATCCTCTGTCATACTCTTCTCCTCCTGCCTTCAATCTTTCCCAGGTCAGGGTCTTTTCCAATGAGTCAGTTCTTCGCATCAGGTGGCCAAAGTATTGGAGTTTCAGCTTCAGTATCAGTCCTTCCAATGAATATTCAGGACTGATTTCCTTTAGGATGGATTGGCTGGATCTCCTTACTGTCCAAGCGACTCTCAAAAGTCTTCTCCAACACCACAGTTCAAAAGCATCAATTCTTCTGTGCTCAGCTTTCTTTATAGCCCAACTCTCACATCCATACATGACTACTGGAAAAACCATAGCTTTGACTACATGGACCTTTGTGGCAAAGGAATGTCTATGCTTTTTAATATGCTGTCTAGTTTGGTCATAGCTTTTCTTGCAAGGAGCAAGCATGTTTTAATTCCACGGCTGCAGTCACCATCTGCAGTGATTTTTGAGCCCGCTCCCCACCCCCAAAATAAAGTCTGTTACTGTCTCCACTGTTTCCTCATCTATTTTCCATGAAGTGATGGGACCAGATGCCATGATGTTAGTTTTCTGAATGTTGAGCTTTAAGCCAACTTTTTCACTCTCCTCTTTCACTTTCATCAAGAGGCTCTTTAGTTCTTCTTCACTTTCTGTCATAAGTGTGGTGTCATCTATATACCTGAAGTTATTGATATTTCTCCTGGCAATCTTGATTCCAGCTTGTGCTTCATTCAGCCCAGTATTTCTCATGATATACTCTGTGTATAAGTTAAATAAGCAAGGTGACAATATACAGCCTTGATGTACTCCTTTCCTGATTTGGAACCAGTCTGTTGTTCCATGTCTAGTTCTAACTATTGCTTCTTGACATGCATACAGATTTCTCAGGAAGCAAGTCAGGTGGTCTGGTATTCCCATCTCTTGAAGAATTTTCCACAGTTTGCTGTGATTCATACAGTCAAGAGCTTTGGCATAGTAAATAAAGCAGAAGTAGATGTTTTTCTGGAACTCTCTTGCTTTTTTGATGATCCAATGGATGTTGGCAATTTGATCTCTGGTTCCTCTGCCTTTTCTAAATCTAGCTTGAACATCTGGAAGTTTACGGTTCACATATTGCTGAAGCCTGGCTTGAAGAATTTTGAGCATTACTCTGCTAGCATGTGAGATGAGTGCAATTGTGTGGCAGTTTGAACATTCTTGGCATTGCCTTTCTTTAGGATTGGAATGAAAACTGACCTTTTCCAGTCCTGTGGCCACTGCTGAGTTTTCCAATTTGCTGGCATATTGAGTCCAGCACTTTGACAGCATCATCTTTTAGGACTTGAAATAGCTCCACTAGAATTCCATCACCTCCACTAGCTTTGTTCATAGTGATGCTTCCTAAGGCCCACTTGACTTCACATTCCAGGATGCCTGGCTCTAGCTGAGTGATCACACCATCATGATTATCTGGGTCAGGAAGATCTTTTTGTATAGTTCTTCTGTGTATTCTTGCCATCTCTTCTTAATATCTTCTTGTTCTGTTAGGTCCATACCATTTCTGTCCTTTATTTTCCCCATCTTTGGATGAAATGTTCCCTTGGTATCTCTAATTTTCTTGAAGAGATCTCTAGTCTTTCCCATTCTATTATTTTCTTCTGTTCTTTGCATTGATCACTGAGGAAGGCTTTCTTATCTCTCCTTGATATTCTTTGGAACTCTGCATTCAGATGCTTATATCTTTCCTTTTCTCCTTTGCCTTTTGCTTATCTTTTTTTCACAGCTATTTGTAAGGCCTCCTCAGACAACCATTTTGCCTTTGTGCATTTCTTTTTGGGGGATTGTCTTGATCCCAGTCTCCTGCACAATTTCATGAACCTCTATCCATATTTCTTCAGGTACTCTATCAGATTTAATCCCTTGAATCAATTTCTCACTTCTACTGTAAAGTTGTAAGGGATTTGATTTAGGTCGTACCTGAATGGTCTAGTGGTTTTCCCTACTTTCTTCAATTTAAGTTTGAATTTGGCAATAAGGAGTCCATGATCTGAGCCACAGTCAGCTCCTGGTCTTGTTTTTGCTGACTGTATAGAGCTTCTCCATCTTTGGCTGCAAAGAAAATGATCAATCTGATTTCAGTGTTGACCATCTGGTGATGTCAATGTGTAGTCTTCTCTTGTGATATCAGAAGAGGGTGTTTGCTATGACCAGTGTGTTCTCTTGGCAAAACTCTATTAGCCTTTGCCCTGCTTCATTCTGTACTTCACAGCCAAATTTGCCGGTTACCCCAGGTATTTCTTGACTCCCTAATTTTACATTCCAGTTCTATATAATGAAAAAGACACCTTTTTGGGTGTTAGTTCTAGAAGGTCTTGTAGGTTCATAGAACCATTCAACTTCAGCTTCTTCAGCATTACTAGTCAGGGCTTAGACCTGGATTACTGTGATACTGAATGGTTTGCCTTGGAAACGAACAGAGATCATTCTTTCATTTTTGCAATTACATCCAAGTACTGCATTTTGGACTCTTTTGTTGACTGTGATGGATACTCCATTTCTTCTGAAGGATTCTTCCCCACAGTAGTAGATATAATGGTCATCTGAGTTAAATTCACCCATTTCAGTCTATTTTAGTTCACTGATTTCTAAAATGTTGATGTTTACTCTTGCCATCTCCTGTTTGACCACATCCACCTTGATTCATGGACCTAACATTCCAGGCTCCAATGCAATACTGCTATTTATAGCATTGGACTTTACTTTCATCACCAGTCACATCCGCAGCTGGGTGTTGTTTTTGGTTTGGCTCCATCTCTTTATTCTTTCTGCAGTTATTTCTCCACTGCTCTCCAGTGGCTTATTGAGACCTACCAACTTGGGAAGTTCATCTTTCAGTGTCCTATCTTTTTGATAGGCATATAAACGTGTGTGCAAATGAGTGTGTGCCTCTAAGTAAATATAACAGCAGATCTTTGAATTTAGCGAATTTAACATTTTCTATTTGACTATTTGTGAGTGGTTCTAAATGACCATGACATGCATTATTTATGTTTTTACTCAATATGCCAGCAAATTTGGAAAACTCAGCAGTGGCCACAGGACTGGAAAAGATTAGTTTTCATTCCAATTCCAAAGAAAGGCAATGCCAAAAATGCTAACCTACCTCACAATTGCACTCATCTCACACGCTAGTAAAGTAATGCTCAAAATTCTCCGAGCCAGTCTTCAGCAATACATGAACCGTGAACTCCCTGATGTTCAAGCTGGTTTTAGAAAAGGCAGAGGAACCAGAGATCACATTGCCAACATCTGCTGGATCATGGAAAAAGCAAGAGAGTTCCAGAAAAACATCTCTTTCTGCTTTATGGACTATGCCAAAGCCTTTGACTGTGTGTATCACAATAAACTGTGGAAAATTCTGAAAGAGATGGGAATACCAGACCACCTGACCTGCCTCTTGAGAAATCTGTATGCAGGTCAGGAAGCAACAGTTAGAACTGGACATGGAACAACAGACTGGTTCCAAATAGGAAAAGGAGTATGTCAAGGCTGTATATTGTCACCCTGCTTATTTAACTTCTATGCAGAGTACGTCATGAGAAATGCTGCACTGGAAGAAACACAAGCTGGAATCAAGATTGCCGGGAGAAATATCAATAACCTCAGATATGCAGATGACACCACCCTTATGGCAGAAAGTGAAGAGGAGCTAAAGGGCTTCTTGATGAAGGTGGAAGAGGAGAGTGAAAACGTTGGCTTAAAGCTCAACATTCAGAAAACGAAGATCATGGCATCCGGTCCCATCACTTAATGGGAAATAGATGGAGAAACAGTGGAAACAGTGTCAGACTTTATTTGGGGGGCTCCAAAATCACTGTGGATGGTGACTGCAGCCATGAAATTAAAAGACGCTTACTCCTTGGAAGAAAAGTTATGACCAACCTAGATAGCATATTCAAAAGCAGAGACATTACTTTGACGACTAAGGTCCGTCTAGTCAAGGCTATGGTTTTTCCTGTGGTCATGTATGGATGTGAGAGTTGGACTGTGAAGGCTGAGCACCAAAGAATTGATGCTTTTGAACTGTGGTGTTGGAGAAGACTCTTGAGAGTCCCTTGGACTGCAAGGAGATCCAACCAGTCCATTCTGAAGGAGATCAACCCTGGGATTTCTTTGGAAGGAATGATGCTAAAGCTGAAACTTCAGTACTTTGGCCACCTCATGTGAAGAGTTGACTCACTGGAAAAGACTCTGATGCTGGGAGGGATTGGGGGCAGGAGGAGAAGGGGACGACCAAGGATGAGATGGCTGGATGGCATCACTGACTCGATGGATGTGAGTCTGAGTGAACTCTGAGAAATGGTGATGAACAGGGAGGCCTGGCGTGCTGCGATTCATGGGGTCGCAAAGAGTCGGACACGACTGAGCAACTGAACTGAACTGAACTAACAGAAGCAACGACTGAATTACCCACTGTGGGAAAGCATATATTAAAATGAATTCCCCAGCTAGCTGTAAGCCCAGCTTGTGCCCTGCAGCCCAGAAGCTCTGTTTACCAGATAAGATCAAATACAATGGTCGTTGGGGGTTGGTGGTCAGGCACTAAACGCTGTAGCAATATTCCTAAATTGTGGAAGAATTCTATTCCTCAGGGAATATATAAAGTTTCAAATCTTTATTCAGTGTTTAGCATTTGCCAAGGACTGTCCTATGCATTTCATACATATTGTAATATTTAATTCTCACAGCAATTTGTATGGCAGGGGCTATTGAAATACCCAATTTACAGATTAAAAAGCTAAGGAAAAGATGGCAAAAAGTATTCAATGCAAAGGCAGAGTATGAACCAAGTCCATATTGCTCTATAGTTGGCACTTTTAACTAACCCACTCTGCTGTCTGTGTGTGTGCTCAGTCACTCAGACTCTTTTGCGGCTCCATGGACTGCAGCCCACCAGGCTCCTCTTCCATGGCATTTCCCAGTCAAGAATATTGGAATGGGATGCCATTTCATCCTTCAGAGCATCTTCCTGACCCAGGGATCGAACCAGTGTCTCCTGCATTGGCAGGCACCTTCTTTACCATTAAGTTACCTGGGAAGCCCACCCTGCTATCTGCTGCTGCTGCTAAGTTGCTTCAGTCATGTCTGACTCTGTGCAACCCCATAGATGGCAGCCCACCTGGCTCCTCCATCCCTGGGATTCTCCAGGCAAGAATACTGGAGTGGGTTGCCATTTCCTTCTCCAATGCACGTATGCATGCTAAGTTGCTTCAGTCGTGTCTGACTGTGCGACCCTATGGACAGCAGCCCACCTCTGTCCATAGGATTCTCCAGGCAACAACACTGGAGTGGGCTGCCACTTCCTTCTCTGCTATCTACCAGGTGGTAAATATGAATGACCTACTATAGGTATAAAATAGTACACCTGTACAGGTATATTGTATCTCTACCTTTCTAGGGCACCAATATCATGCCTTTTGGCTTGTTTCATCAACAGTGCCCAGCATGGTTACTTGTCAATAGCAGACTGTAAAACTAACAGTAGGTTCACTAAAATATTGAACCTCAATACTTCTTCCTAACACAGAAAAAATATTTCATTCACTTGTAATTTTTTTTTCTTAAATGCAAGGCTATATATTCTCATTTGCCTTTAGGTTTTTCACTATAAATTGACTTAATATATATTGGAAACATTTAGCTTCGTCACTGCAGCTATGTAAAGTAAGCATTGGCACACTTTGCATAGTAGCATTAGGAGAAATCCTTCATCTACACTTACAGACCCACTTGTCAGAAACAGAATTAAAGTAGATTTGAAACACCTCCAGGCAGCTTAGGTCCCTAGTGCTGTAAAGAATTCAGTTTTACTCTTTGACCCATTGCTGTTTAGATAATTTTGATTTTATGAAAAAGAAAAAGGAATAATGAGCCTGGACAGTGGGGATTTCTATACTCTACTCCTCTCATTCTGTACAGTCTGACACGCATTTTATTATATTTACATTAAAGCACAGGAAGGGTGTTGTAACCAAATGCCAGAACCAACATATCCTTGATTAAAACACTGGGGATATTTAAGGATATGTCAGAAGTAGTAGAGAAATCATTAATAAAAAGACTGTACTGAAAGGAACACAGGATTTGGAAACTGCAGTCCACCAACAGAAATGCTGCTTTCAGATGTAGCCTCACTTGTTTTTCTCTTTTAAAACAAACTGTTAATACATTGCTCCTAGTTTTTAAAAGATCAGGTTCATTAGGGTGAGGAATTACTTTTTGACTGCTGCCACAGGGCTCTTCATCAGGGATAGTGTGTCCGACTGCCAAAACGTCAAGATCTAAATACTCAAACTGCATCTACTGGAGGAAGAAAAATCACTTAAGGTTAGAAGGTCTCCTTGGTTTTAAGATTGCTTAGGATTTTACATATAGAGCTCAAGAAACAAATATCTCACTGGACAACATTGATATGTATTGGCTTGAAGCTACTCTGTGTGTAAGGCAAATGCATGAAGGTGATGGACTGTGGTTTACTTCACGAAAATGGACAACTTGGAAAATTTAAAAAAATTAATTATTTAGCAAGCCAAACATTTTCATCCTGTGTTCAATGTTAATAAATTGTCTTAGGTAGTCTCTGAGTTACAGGTAGATTCTCAGTATCTTCAAGCTGAATGGCACACAAAGAAGACTTTCTCTTCTAGCCCAAACTTAGGTGTTAGTGAAATTGACAATCCTGCTATTCAGTTCCTGGATATATTGCTGGGGTCAGTGCTGGCCTGCAGGAGCCTAGAGGAAGCAAGCTGCACTCCCACAGGAAACGCTGGGCAATGTGCATTTGAACAAACATTCCAGAATAGATGGATGGGTCATAAAATCAAGATTATGTAATGACCATTTTTGTTTTGAATTCTTAATTATGAATTTATTCTTCATCCTTGAGAATTTTAAAGAAAACTTTTATACATTCCTTTGCTTTCTATTTAGGATAAAAAGGCTTCTGTATGAAAGACTCTAATCATTCTATTTTTTTCATTGTTTTTAATACAAGCTGAGCAGAAGTGGCACAACATTTGTTCAGACTGGTGTTTACATCCCTTCTCTGAAGTTAAGTGTTCTATTGTACCCGCAGGCTCAATTTTTCAAGGAGCTACTACAAGTGCTGTTCACTTTGAGGATGGGTTATTTGAATGAGGTGCTTGTGACAGATACTGTTTCATTGAATCACTGAAGGGAAAAAAATAAAACTCTTCTCTTCTATTCCCCTTTTGAATTCTCACTCAAATGGCACAGCACTGTACTGTTAACTTGAAGAGGCTGCCCAACATTTTGCATTTGGACCAACCTAGGAGGAGACTGCCAACTATGATTTGTGTTCTGGAATGTGATACGAATATACCCAATGCCATTATAACCCGAAGAAAACAGCATAACGCAGAATGAGGCAGGAGGGGATAAATCATATTATTGCTTAGAACACAGTTTTGGGGAAAAGTTAGTGAAAGTTATCAGGCACAAACTGTCTTTAAATACTGCCAGATGACAAAACTGTGAAAATAATGAGTCCGTGTCCCCAGTGGAAAGCTCTAGAAGACAGACACAAAGCAGAGGTGACACGGAGCCTTGTAAGAACCATCCTATGCTCTGCAGTCTAAAGCTTGACCTGCCAGGCAAACTATTACAAGGAAGTAATTAGACCTGCAATCTGGGGATGAGTAGTGACTTTTTTTTTCCCTTTTACAGTTTATAGGCAGCTGCAGTTGAATTTATGCCTGAAAACTCTAATTGCTTTCTTGATGATGTAAGTAGAAAGATGTTTATAAGTTCATTTTTTACTACAGAGTCTCCACTGACCAGATTTATATAAAAGTGCTGTGTTTCTCAAAATGTGTTTTGTCCCATTTTGTTGTTCAGTCGCTCAGTCATGTCTGACTCTTTGTGACCTGATGGACTGCAGCACACCAGGCTTCCCTGTCCTTCACCCTCTCTCAGAGCTTGCTCAAACTCATGTCCATTGTGTCAGTGACGCCATCCAATCATCTCATCCTCTGCTGCCTCCTTCTCCTCCTGCCCCCTTCTCATCCTGCCTTGGATCTTTCCCAGCCTCAGGGTCTTTTCCAGTGAATCAGCTCTTCACATCAGGTGGCCAAAGTATTGGAGCTTCAGCTTCAGCATCAATTCTTCCAGTGAATATTCACGACTGATTTCCTTTAGGATCGACTGGTTTGATCTCCTTGGTGTCCAAGGGACTCTCAAGAGTCTTCTCCAACACCACAGTTCAAAACCATCAATTCTTCAGCATTCAACCTTCTTTATGGTCCAACTCTCACATCCATATATGACTACTGGAAAAACCATAGCTTTGACTATGAGTGAGTGAAGTCACTCAGTCGTGTCTGACTCTTTGTGATCCCATGGACTGTAGCCTATCAGGCTCCTCTGGCCATGGGATTTTCCAGGAAATAGTACTGGAATGGATTGCCATTTCCTTCTCCAGGGGATCTTCCCGACCCAGGAATCGAACCCAGGTCTCCCACACTGTAGGCAGACGCTTTACCGTCTGAGCCACCAGGGAAGCCCCAGCTTTGACTATATGGGCCTTTATCAGCAAAGTAATGTCTCTGATTTTTAATACACTGTCTAGGTTTGCCATAGCTTTTCTTCCAAGGAGCAAGCATCTGTTAATTTCATGGCTGCAGTCACCATCTGCAGTGATTTTGGAGCCCAAGAAAATCACAAGCAT